>PUFA01000215.1:0-2706720 GCA_003508835.1 Eonycteris spelaea | reverse complement strand
CCATGAGTGTCAGCAGTACGGTTTCACTTGTGTTTAATAATGTGGTTACATTGTGTATGCACTTTCGTGGAAGTGCAAAGCAGAATGTGTGCCTCAAGACTTTGGGGGTATCATTGTCTGGTAGAGTGTGGCGATTATTTCAAAGATGTTCGCCAAAGACATCTATCAATATCTGGTTGGGCCTGGGTGTGAAGGCTGGGTATCTGAAAGAAGGGGAATCCTTTCAGTCACATTATGGTTGTTTTTCTGGGTGACAGATGATTGCTTGCCACTTTGTATAGAGGTGTCACGACCAGGCGGCCAGGCAGCATGCCCGTGAAACCAACATCACCTTTGAATCTTTCTGTGCTTCAGTCGGGAATCTGACCTTTCAAAAGTCAAGGTAAGGAAAAAAAATCCACCCATAAGCTCTCCTCCACTCCCATACACCAGAGCCCAGAACCATTAGGAAAGAGCTTCATGTGCTGCCTCCCTACAACCACTGGGTGGCAGGCATCCTGCTCAGCCCAGCATCCAGTTCAGAACGCAGAGAGGCCTCCTGTCCTGAGAAGGTGGCTGACACAACCGGTATCTAGGACCCATGGAAGCCTGTCCACCTGAGAACACAGCTTGTCCTAGAGACCAGATGGCTGAGGAGAAGACCTGGCTGTGGCATCTCTCAGATGTTTCCTTCAGTAGTAAGTCTAGAACATTTCATATGCTCCAGGGATACATCAGACTTCACATCCTTTCTTTTTTTGTTTCACAGTTATTTCTGGTGACCATAATAAGGGTATGCAAAGTTAGCCCTTGTTTCAATTAGCCGGCCTTAACTTTGAGGATTCTAGACAAGTCAGCAGTGGGCCCAGAAACTTCATAGCATCCGCAGCCAAGAACTGATTTTCTCCACCCTTACTCCCTCTCGCACATCCCTTCTCATTGGGTTTCTGAAAAAGAATGATCCGTTTTGGATGGTTTGCCTTGATCACTGCCTCGCATCCCGTACTTTCCCCTAAGGAATTCGGATTGTTTTCTGGGGAGCTATGACAAGCGAGTTTCAGACAGAGGGAATCACCTAGACAGGGCATGCAGTATGAAAAAGTTGGCATCTGCCTGGGTCCCCAGGAGACCTTCGTTAGCCTGAGGCCAACAGAACAAATGGCTCCCAAGTACCCTTTGTTCTCAACAAGGTTGTTCGTTGTTCTCCAAGGTTGAACCTTGTGGAAGCTCTTGAGCGAGAGGCCAGGGGTCCCTCTGTCAGCAGCGTCACAGCCTTCTTCTTATCTCCCTCTTTATTGCTCCCCTTGCTCAGAATGGATTACCCTGTCCCTCTTAAGGCTCTCAATGAGCTGACTTCTCAAGAGGAGTCAAACATATCCTTTGGAGTCCTTCTTGTTTACAAGAAAAGGAGGAAGGTGAAGGACACAGTCTCAGGAACACTGAGGCACCGGGACTGACACTTGTGTTTCAAACCCTACTCAGGTGACTCCAATAGTCTTTGAAAGGCAGATCAGTGACAGGGTGGAAAACAATCCCAGTGAATCCAAAACAACGTTCCAGTGTGTCCAGAAATCTGTCGTCATGAAAAGCCAGACTTGGCTTTGCGCCTCCGAAACCTACCGCAGTCTATTTGACATAATGAAACCGAGCGGGGATAGGTGGCTTAACACTCTCAGCCACATGTCAAGGGTGCTGCTCATCTACTCCAACATCGGTCACAATGAGGTGCTCAGCACCTGCTGCCTGGTGTGTCACCATCTCCCAAAGGCTGAGCCACTCTACACATGTCTTCTCCCCCTCTTAGACTCTGACCCACACTGGTCTCATGTCTGAGGTTCTGAGTTGGCTTTTGTTTGTTTTGTTTTGCTTGCTTGCTTGTCAATGTCTTGCTCTCCTTTTCAAGTCCACATGGGAGCAAAAAACATAAGGGCCTATCCCTTGTTGGTCTGGCATAGTTCCCTTCTTGACAGAGTGTGAAACTGCTCAAAGGGTCAGCCACAAAATATATGGGCAAGCATTTAGGGAGCTTCTAAGTGGCAGAGGACTGAGTTCCTTGTGGAACAGAACTCCAAAATTCTCAGGGCTGTCTGGTGACCTCTCGTCTCCAGCCTAAACACTGGCAGCTGAACCAGCCACTGGCCCGAAGTGGACCAGCTTATGGCATTGGGCGCCAATAGAATGGAGATGTAACCATGATTAGAGAGCCCAAGGAGATCAACGCGTGGTAGTGGAGGCTGGCCTTCCAGCAGGCTGGCAGCTAATGGCTGACCCCCTGGCAGAGGATAGGGCCAAGTCCTGTGCCTTGTTCTCCTGCGGTCTCCAGGACACTGAGACCTGTGGAAATTGGAAAAGATGGTCCCTCTGGTCCGCCCTGGGGTGAGGCTGTGGAGGAGGTGGTGAGACACCACTTGTGGCCACTTGGGGAGGGGTCTGCTCTTAATAGAGCCCCAGCCGGACACGGCAGTCCTGACCTGCTGTTTTCAGTTCAGGATACACAAATGGCAGTCTCACAGTGAAATGAGGCCGCTGCCCATGGCCTGGTCGAGGCTATTATAACCATCCTCCCACCTGCATGGCGATAGGAATGAAATAACCACATCTCAGAGAAGGCCTGGGACAAGAGTTGGCCTGTTATATCAAATGCCCAAGGCACCAGGCCTGGAAAAAACCTGGAATTAGGAGGTCTGGGAGTCACTGCCGGCCTCCACATGGAGAACCAGCCTTACATGAACCCCTAAATGTCTGCAGGGCAGAGGGCAGGTACTGCCTGGCTCATCACTGCCTTGAGCATCCAGGCCACTGAATATCATACTCTTGCCCCAGAACTTTTGACTAATCAGGAAGTGAACACGAGCCACTTTTTCCTTCTTCTCTCGCCCCTCTGGAGCTTCTTCTCTGTCTCTTTCTCGCTTGGCTCTTCTGCAAACAGGTCCCGCCAGGCCCATGGGCACTTTGATACACCAGTGGTGAACTATGGGCTTGGGCGAGAAGGGGGCTGGACAGGGGTTGAGCTTCTCCAGACCCCGTGTTTGGCACAAGTGAGTTGCCCAATCAACGCTCCTTAGAGGCAGGGTGAGCTAGCAGTTAATCATAGCTGTTGCTCATCAAATTGATTAGGACCAGGCAGGTAGGAGTCTCTCTCCTCCTTTCCTTGACTGTGTCTTCCCATAAAATAGTCCCACTTCTTTATCCAGAGCCCATTCCATTTTCCTTCCACTCTTAGTTTTCAAGTCCACTCCCAGAATCATTTGACCTTCTTTGGCCTCCAGGCAGGCCATTTCCAGCCTCCTCTACATTTTATTGCTCCCTTGCTGCCAATTCTACCACCCTTCCTTCTCCCATATGACCAGCATCCTTACTCCTCTCCTCAGCCTTGATCCCACCTACCTGACATAACGCAAGTGGTCCATTCTCCCATTCCCCACTCCCACTGTGGACATTCTGTTTGTCCACAGCAGTTCTTTAGACCACCAGCAAGCACACTGCTCCTGGTACTTTTGTTGCTATCAAACCAAAGCTGAGGCAGCTAGGGCTTGGGTCCTGGGGGCAGAGGGTTGGGTTATATTTTATTAGGCCTGGCCAGCACCTCAGAAGGCAAGAGCCCACATCACCTCTGCCAGCCATGCAGAGTCTCTTTTGTACTGAGTCCAAGAAGTCAGAGGCTGAGGAGACCAAGCTAGACCCAGTTGTGTGGGACACAGAGGAGAAAGGCCTCTGGAGGCCTTGAGAGCCCACCTGGGAAGCTTCCTTGATGTAGGGGACCTTCGTGAGTTTACGTGTCTGTATCAAACAGGCACAGCCGCGGCTTGCCTCATCTCCCCAGCTGGCTGTATGTGGTAGACCTGTTCCATGTCCCTCAATCTCTAAAGAACTGAGTTCATATAGGTTTCTGGCTGGGAGTTTACAGTGTCCCTCTGTGTGTGTGTGTGTGACAGAGATGTGGTTGTATGATATCCAAGCAGGTGGAAATATGTGAGTGCCCTTGTGTGTGTGCCTGGGTGAACATTTTCTCTGAATGCCGACACGTGGTTTCACTTGTTTAATAATGTGGGTACATTGTGCATGCATATTCATGGTTGCAAAGCAGCATGTGTGCCTCAAGAGACTTTTGGGGGTATTCATGTCTGGTAGAGTATGTGAGTGTGAAGGCCACGTATACAATGGGAGAAGAATCCTCTCAGTCAACATTATGCTTTTTCTGGATGACACGATCACTGGACCCCTGACACCGAACACTTTGTATAGAACTGTCGAAGCTGTTGGCATGCCCCTGGAACTAATATCACCTTTAAATCTGTCCATGCTTCAATCAAGAAATCTGAATTTTAAAAGAGTCAAAGTAAGGAAAGAAATCCACCAAGTAAGATTCCCCACCCCATTACAGCCGAGCCCAGAACCATTAGGAAGGAGCTTCATGCGCTACCTCCCTACAACCCCTGGGTGCCCCACAGCCTGCCAGCCCAGCATCCAGTTCAGGACAAGAGAGAGCCTCCTGTCCTGAGGAGGTGGCTGACATAACCAGTATCGAGGGCCAGTAGAGGCCCAGTCCACCTGAGGGCACAGCTCAGTCCAGAGACCAGATGACCGAGGAGAGAGCTGGCTGTGGCATCTCTCAGATGTTTTCTGCGGTAGAGAGTTGAAAACCTATCATATGCTCGAAGGTTACCTCAGATTTCATCCTTTGCTTTTTTGCTTTATGCATGGAATTTCTGAGACGGTGAAAAAGGGTATGCTAGGTGACATGCCTTTCCAGTAGCTGGCCTTAAATTATGAGGATTCCAGACAAGTCTGCAGTGGGCTCAGAGTGTTTATAAGACCAGCCAGCCACCACTGATCCTCTGGCACCTTTCTCCCTCCTGCACACCCATTTCTCATTGGATGTCTGAAAAGAACAGACCAAATGATCCATTAAGAAGGGTTTGTCTTGGGGAATGCTTCACATACTGTACCATTCCTTAAGGAATCTGAATTGTTTCCAGGGAGCCATGATGATAGAGTTTTAGACAGAGGGAAGCACCTGGACAGGGGAGCAATATGAAATTGTTGGCATTGCCCTGGGCCCTGGGAGAACTGCTTTAGCCTGAGGCCAACAGAACAAATGGCTCCCAAGTACCCTTCTTGTTCTCACAAGGTTGTTCGTTGTTCTCCAAGGTTTGAACCTTGTGGAAGCTCTTGAGCGAGAGGCCAGGGGGTCCCTCTGTCAGCAGCGTCACAGCCTTCTTCTCATCTCCCTCTTTATTGCTCCCTTGCTCAGAATGGATTACCCTGTCCTCTTCCAGCTCTCAAGGACCAAACTTCTCAATAAGAGTCGAACACATCCTTTTGTAATCCTTCTCGTTTTCAAAACACAGGAGTAAGCAGATGGACACGGTTTCAGGAAACACTGAGGCAGCCGGCCCCACGACTTCCATTTCAAACCACGTTCAGGTGACTCCAATAGTATTTGCTAAGCGACTCTGTGACAGGGTGGAAAACAATCCTGTTTGAATCCAAACAATGTTCCAGTGTGTCCAGAATCTGTCGTCACGAGAATGCCAAACTTTGCTTTGGCACTTCCAAATCTGCAGCGAACTATCCTTTTGACACAATGCAACCTAGCAGAATAAGGGCTTTTACACCCTCACCCACATGTCAAGGGTGCTGCGTTCTATTTCAAACATTGTTCACCTGCATGGGGTGTTCACACCCACTGCCTGGTGTGTCACCGTCTCTCATAGGCTGAGCCCCTTTAAGCGCGTCAGTCTCCCCTTCTGCCCCTTATGCTCTGAACCTATACCAGACTCATGTCTGGCCCTGAGTTAGCTTTTTGCTTGCTTGCTTGCATTTTTGCTTGTCACTGTCTTGCTCTCCTTTACAAGTTCATGTAGGAGCAAAAATCATAAGGGCCCTGTCCTTGCCATCTAACATAGTTCCCTGCCTTTGACAGGGTATGGGACTGATCGAAAGGGCCAGTCACAAAATGTATGGGCAAGTTTAGGAGCTCCTAAGTGGCAGAAGCCTGAGTTTCGAGGCGGAACGCAGCTCCAAAATTTCCATGGCTTTCAGTCTACCTCTCCTCTCAGGACTAGACACTGGCAGCTGAAACTGCCACTGGGCCAAAGGTGACCAGCTTATGGCATTTGAGACAATAGAATGTAGATGTACCATGATTAGGGAGGCCAGCACCTCAGAAGGCGAGAACTGATGTCCCATTGCCAGCCAGGCTGCCATGCACAGTCCCTTTCCTCCTGAGGCCAGGAAGCCAGAGGGCTAAGGAGACTGAGCTAGGCCCAGGCGTGCTGGGGCACAAAAGTAAAGGCCTCTGGAGGCCTTGAGAGCTCAGCTGGGAAACTTCCTTGATGTTAGGGCCTTCATGTGTTCATGTGTCTGTATCAGAAATGCACAGCCACGTCTTGCCTCATTATCCCACTGCCTGTGGGATAATCTCTAAAGAACTGAGTTCCAATAGGATTCTAGCTGGTAGTTTGCATGTCCCTCTCTGTTGATAGTGTGTGTGTCTGTGTGACTGTATATCTGTGTCTCTGTGTGTGGACAGTGATGTGGTTGTGTGATGTCCAGGCAGTTGGAAAATATGTGAGTGCCCTTGTGTGTGTGCCTGGGTGAACATTTCTATGAATGTCAGCATACAGTTTCACTTGTGTTTTATAATGTGGGCACATTGTGCATGCACTTTCCATGGGGTGCAAAGCAGCATGTGTGCCTCAGGAGACTTTTGGGGGTATCCATGTCTGGTAGAGTGTGTGAGTGTGTCAAAGGTGTTGCCCAGAGACATCTGTCAACATTTGGTTGTGCCTGGGTGTGAAGGTCAGTTGTCCAAAAGGAGAGAATCCTCTCAGTCACATTATGATTGTTTTCTGGGTGACAGATGGTCGCTGGACCCTGGCGGCGAACACTCATGTGGAACTGTAGTGGCCAGTGACATGCCCCTGAAACCAATATCACCTTTGCATCAGTCCATGCTTAATCAAAAATCCGAATTTCAAAAGGAGTCAAAGTGAGGAAAAGAAATCCGTCCTCTAAGGTTCCCCACCCTCACACCACCTGAGCCCGGAACCATTAGGATGGAGCTTCAATGTGCTGCCTTCCTACAACCACCGGGTGGCTCACAGCTTGCTCAGCCCGACATTCAGGTCAGGACCCCAGAGAGCCTCCTGTTCTCAGGAGGTGGCTGACACAACCGTATCAGGGGCCAAGGATGCCCAGTCCACTTGAGGCCACAGCTCAGGCCAGGGCCCAGATGACCGAGGAGGGAGCCTGGCTGTGCGCTCTCAGATGTTTTCCTCAGAAGTGAGTCAAGAACTTTTCATTTGCTTCAAAGTCACCTAGGATTTCATCCTTTGTTTTTTTTTGTTTGTTCGTTTCTTTGTTTGGGTTTTTTTTTTGCTTCATGTATGGAATTTCTGGTGGCCGTGAGAAAGGGTACATGAGATGACCTGCATTTCCAGTGGCTGGCCTTAACTTTTGAGGATTCCAGACAAGTCAGTAGTGGGCTCAGTGACTTTGCAGCACCCAGCAGCCACCAGCTGATTCTCTGCCACCTTTGTCCCTCCCTCACATCCCTTCTTATGGGATGTGTGAAGAGAATGGACCAATGATCCATTTCAGAGGGTCGGCCTCAAGGAATGCTTCACATCCTGTACTGTCCCTTAAGGAATCCGGATTGTGTCCGGGGAGCCATGACCATAGAGTTCAGACAGAGGGAATCATCTGGACAGGGTAGCAATATGAAATAGTTGGCATTGCCTGGGTCCCCGGGAGACCTTCTTAGACCAAGATTAATGGAACAAATGGCTCCCAAGTACCCTTGTTCTAAACAAGGTTGTTCATTCTTCTCCAAAACTGAACCTTGGGAAAGCTATTGAGAAATGGGCCATGGGTCCTTCCATCAGCAGCATCACAGCCTTCTTTTCATTGCCCTATTTCTCGCTGCCCTGTTCCAGAATAGATTATTCTGTCCCTCTTCCGGCTTTCAAGGTGCCAATTTCTCAGGAATAGTCGAACCCATCCTTTTAGAGTCCTTCTTGTTTTCAAAACACAGGAGGAACGTGACAGACACAGTCCCAGGAAACATTGAGGCACAGGACTGCTGCACCTTGCAAATGGCATTCATGTGATAACATTAGTCTTTGCTAAATGGCTCTATGACAGGATGGAAAACAGTTCCATCAAATCCAAATAACGTTCCTGTGTGTCCAGAAATCTGTTGTCACGGAATGCCAGACTTGACTTTGTCACTTCCAACCTGCTGCAGTCTGCCCATTTGACACAATGAAACTGAGGGGATACGTGGCTTAACATCCTCAGCCACATGTCAAGAGCACTGCCATCTACTCCAACATCGGTCACCTGTGTGGGCTGTTCAGCACCCACTGCCTGTGTGTCACTGTCCCCAAAGGCTGAACCCCTTTACACACATGTCATTCTCCCCATACAGCCCTTAGGCTCTGACCACACCAGTCTCATATCTGAGGCTCTGAGTTGGCTTTTGTTTGTTTGCTTGCTTTCTTGCTGCTTATATGTCGGTGTCATGCTCTCCTTTCCACATCCACATGGTAGCAAAATCATAAGGGCCCCGTTCCCTTGCAGTCTGACATAGTTTCCCTGCCTTGACGGGGATGGGGACTGCTCAAAATGGCCAGTCATAAAATATATGGTGAGTTTAGGAGCTCCTAAGTGGAGGAGGTTGAATTCTAGGCAGAATGGAGCTCCAAAATTCCCAGGGCTGTCTGGCGACTGTTTGTCTCCAGACTTAACAGTGGCAGCTGGACTGGTCAATGGCCCAAAAAGGACAGCTACTGGCATCTCAGCCAAAGAATGCAGATATGACCATGATTAGGAAAGCCAAGAAGGTCAATGTGTGGC
Source organism: Eonycteris spelaea (assembly GCA_003508835.1). Classification (NCBI taxonomy): domain Eukaryota; kingdom Metazoa; phylum Chordata; class Mammalia; order Chiroptera; family Pteropodidae; genus Eonycteris; species Eonycteris spelaea. Next base: position 2,697,879 of record PUFA01000215.1, on the reverse strand, counting down.
AGTGGAGCCTGGCCTCCCAGCAGGCTGGCAGCTAATGCTGAACCCTGGCAAGGACAGGGTAAGTGTCCTGAGCCTTGGTCTCCTGGGTCTCCAGGAGCATTGGGGCTTGTGAAAGAGGACGGCCAGTCCCTCTTGTCCCCTTTGCTGAGGCTGGGAAGGACACTGGTGGCAGCTCCTGGGTGGTTCTGCTATTGATAGAGTCCCCACTGTATGCACACTCCTGACCTAATGTTTCACGCTTAGGACACACAAATGACACACAGGCAGTGAAATGAGGCCACCGTCCATGACCTGGCCAAGGCTGTTATCACCTTTACCACCTACCAGCATGTCAGTAGTTATGAAATACCAAGTCTCAGAGAAGGCCCAGGACCAGAGCTATCGTCGTTTGTTGAACACCTAATGCTCTGAAAATTACACACCTGGATGTCAGCTATATTACACAAGGTCATAGCAAATCCAGAAATCAAAAGCCGTATTTACCACATCCAACTAAGCATACATGTTTTCCTCTGAGCCTTCAAATTTTTTTAATCTAAGCTGATTGCTAGCTTAGATATTTAACACATCTTCTATCATTATCCACCTCAATGAAATAAACAGAATCGGTAGGATCTTGTGACACATAGGAGGATACTTTTGGAGTTTAGCATATTAATTTAAACCCTTGTTCCTACTTAGTTTTCAACAAGTTTTTTAATCTCCCTGATCCTCAATTTTTCCTCTGTAAATGAGAATGAGATAATCTTTGCAAAATCACAGTGTTTCAGGCTCTGGTTAGTTTTCAATAAATGATACCATGTACAGTTTTAATAATAGTTAATATTTATAACCATTTGCTACTTTTTACCTTCAAGTAACCCAGACATTTAGGAGACTATCTGTTACAATACTTATTTGAAAGAAGTACATAATTCATATAGTACAGCAGTATTTGCATTAAGGAAAGCATTAAACTAATACAATGATGACTGAGAAAGAATAATTTTAATAGTCACCCACTCTCACAGATTCCTCACCACCACACACGTACTTCAGTTCTCAGCAGTAATTGTGAGCCGCTACTATAACAAGGTACTAGGAAATGCCATAGTTAAGTTACCTGTCATTCCACAGCTTCAAGAGATAATCACCTACAAAGTACTAGCTTTATAAATACAGCATGGTGCAGGAAACAGTATGTCATAGTAAACAATGTAAGGTGTTAGTTGAAAATCAATTTTTTATGAAGTCTATAGTTACACACCTTCTACAACCAAAAAAAGTTTAACTTTTCATTTTTGAGGTCTTACCCAATACAATTAAGAGTAAATGAAAGAGTTCTCATCACAAATATAAATTTCTTTCTTCTTTTATTGTATCACTATACAAGATGAATATTATCTAAAGCTATTAATCACTTCACAATATATGTAAGTCACACCATTATGCTGTACACCTTACTCATACACAGTGAGGTATGTAAATTCCTTCCCAGTAAAAGTGGAAAATAAAATACTTAAAAATGGAATAATGAATAAAACAAAATGAACTAAACATTTTAAAATGCTATTGTCCTGCCACTCTTTCTAAAGCTTTCAAAAGCCTTCTCAAATAGCAAAATAAAGCTTTTCTTTCTAGATCATATTTTTTTCTTTCTTCTCATCTTTCCTATGTATTGTTATTCAGATGATTAACAATTTTATCTATAAATCGAATACTTCCTCAGTGATCCCTAATAACCTACAGAGGTTGAAATTCCTTCTTCTTGGTCAAAACATTTTGCTTTATCTTTTCTGAAGATAGGTCCTGACATGCCTATCTATTTTGCATGAAGCCTTCGCACTATAAAAATGAATTAGTTCTTGTACCATCCAACAGCTGACCAGGGTATCTCCAGCTGCCAGCTCTAGCCTGCTCTAATGCAATTGTTTAAAGTGTTTTTAATTACTGCCCTCCTTTGAAGCAAGTTCATGGTCTCTATTTCAGAGTCTTTTAATTACTGCCCTCCTTTTAAGCAGTTTCATGGTCTCTATTTCAGAGTCTTCAACCTAATAGTACCACCTCCAGCACTATTACGGAAACAGTTTCCTGACTCAGCATTACCTCCCTAGCACTTCCTTTGAAATACAGCATGAAACATGGATGAATTAAAAAGACACTCCTCTGCAGAGATTTATGTCTCCAATAAATCAATAATCAATACATTTTAAGGTAATTAATAAATCTGAAGTGTCCTAAAATGGAATTTAAGAAGCAGTGACTGATTTGCAATTTAAACAAAGGCTTCAAAGCCACCTAAATGTTCCTTTCCACATGGGCCTCTTTTTGGCTATACACATTTATAAAAATTCAAAGTTTTAGCCACTACTAAAAAAGGCATCTGATGAGATTTGATGTGCCAGTATCAAAATGGCCATATTTTTTATAGTGTAACTAAAGAATCCTTTTATGGACTGACAAATTATGAATTGTTTATCAATTTTTTTTTATTTGCACTCACACTTTATTTGTTCTTTAATTTGTTGTTGTTGTTATTGATTATGATTATGATTATGATTTTTGATTTGTGACATTGGTTAATGAAATCCAGTAAGGTTGAGGTGTACAATTTAACAATAAGGTGCATATATATTGCATGGTGTGGTTCACTTCCCATAGTTAGATTTCTTTCTGTAACCACATATTTGACCCTTTTACCCCATTCAACTTCCCCCACCGCCTACCCTCTGGTAACACCTAGTCTATTGTTCCATGGTCACAAGTCTCTGTTTCTTTTATATGTTCATTTGTTGCTTTTTAGGTTTATATCCCACATATAACTAATATCATGTGGATTTTCAACTTTTCTGTCTGGTTTATTTCACTTAGCATGATTATCTCGGGGTCCACCCATGTCGTTACCAAATGGCAGTATTTCATCTCTTCTTATGGCTGAGTAATATTTCACTTGTATGTATGTACCACAGCTTCTTTTATCCAATCATCTATCATAAGAACTTTGTTACTTCTATGTTCTGGTCATGAAGAATTAATGCTGCTAAAACACAGGAGTACAAATATCTTTTGGGATGTGAGTTTCAAGTCTTTGGGGTAAATACCCAATGAGAGATTGTTGGATCATATAGTACATCAAGTCTTAGTTTTTTGAGGACCTTCCATACTGTTTTCCATAGTAGCTGTTACCAATTGTAGTTCCCACCGCAGTGTATGAGGGTTCCTATTCTTTGCGTCTCTTACAAACCCTGTTATTACTTGTCCTGTTGATAACAGCTTATTCTAACAGGTGTGAGATTGGTATTTCATTGTGGTTTTGGTTGGCATTTTCTCTAAGAGCTAGCAACGATGGGCATCTTTTAATATATTTGTTGGCCATTTGTATATCTTCTTGAGAGAAGTATCTGTTGTGGTCCTCTGCCCATTTTTCAATTGGATCTTGTTTTTTGTTGTTTGTTGTATTGTTGTTGTTATTATTGGTTGTATGAGTTCTTTGTATATTTAATATTAGCACTCATCGGAGACATTGCTTGCAGATATATTTTCCCAAACCATGTTGACAGTTTTTTTTGCTGTGCAGAAGCTTTTTAGTTGATGTAGTCCCATTCATATATTTTTTGCTTTTATGTCCCTTGCCTTTGAGGTCAAATTCACAAAATCCTTTTTAATTCCAAGTCCAAGAGTTCAGTTCCTATATTTTCTTTCTATGCACTTTATCGTTTCAGGTCTCATATTCAGGTCCTTAATTCATTTTGAGTTAATATTGGTGTGTGGCAATAGACAACAGTCTAGTTTCATTTCTTTACAGGTAGTTCTCCAGTTTTCCCAGTTTTATCGTAGCTTTGCAGCCAGGCAGTGATGCCTCCAGCCTCGTTTTCTCAGGATGGCTTTGGCAATTGGGGTCTTTTGTGATTTCCATATAAATCTGATGATTTTTTTTTTGTTCTATTTCTTTAAAAAAGTGCTGATGGGATTTTGATGGGGATTGCATAAATCTGTATAATGCTTTGGTAACAAGGTCATTTTAACTGTGTTGATTTCTTCCAATCCAAGAACATGGAATATCTTTCCATTTCTTTATTCTTCTTTGATTTCTTTTAATAGAGTCTTACAGTTTTTCATTATATAGGTCTTCGCATGTTTTGTTAGATTTATTCCTAGGTATTTTATTCTTTTTGCTGAAATTGCAAAAGGAATTATTTTTTCCACTTCTTTTCTGACACTTCATTATTAGAATATAGGGATGCTATGGATTTTTGAACATTGATTTTGTATCCAGAGACTTTACCGTATTTGCTTATTGTTTCTAGTAGTGTTTCTTGTGGAATCTTTATGTTTTTCTATATAGAGAATCATGCTATCCTCAAATAGTGACAGTTTGACCTCTTCATTTCCTATTTAGATGCCTTTTATATCTTCCTCTTCCTGGATGCACTCACTAGGACCTCCAATTTTTATACTGAATAACAGTGGCAATAGTGGACAGCTTGTTTGTCCCTGATCTTTAGAGGGAAAGATTTTAGTTTTTTACCTTTTAAGTATAATGTTGCTGAGGTTTGTCATATAAGGCCTTTTATTTTTTTAAGGTTCTTTCCTTCTACCATTTTGTTAAGTAATTTTGGATCATAAATGGATGCTGTACCTTTTCAAAGCCTTTTTCTGCACCTATTAATATGATCATATGATTCTTACTTTTTAATTTATGTATCACATTAATCGATTTGAGGATGTTGAACCATCCCTATCCCCCTGGATGAAGCCCACTTGATCATGGTATATAATCTTTTTAATATGTTACTGTAATCAGTTCACTAGTATTTAGGATTTTTGCATCTGTGTTCATGAGAGATATCACTCGGTAGTTTTTCTCTGTGTTATCTTTACCGGGTTTTGGTATCAGGGTACTATTGGCCTCATAAAATGAATTAGAAAGTATTGCCTCCTCTTTGTTTGAAAGAGATTGAGGAGAATGGTATTAAATCCTCTTTGAATGTTTAGTAGAACATTAGTGAAGCCATGTGGTCCTTGACTTTAATTTTTGGTAGGTTTTTAATGATTGTTTCAATTTCCATACTGCTGATTACTCCATTTAGATTTTTCCAGTTCTTCTTGATTCAGTCTAGGAAGGTTGTATCTTTCTAAGTCATTGTCAATTTCTTCTTGTTTATTAAATTTGGTGTTATATACTTTTTCATAGTATTCTTGCATGATCCTTTGTATTTCTGTGGTGTCTGTTGTAATTTCCCCTCTTTCATCCCTGCTTTTATTTATTTGTGTCCTTTCTCTTTAATTTAGCAAGTCTAGAAGGTCAATTTCATTAACCTTCCCAAAGAGCCAGCTCTTTGTTGCATTTATTTTTTTATTGTTTTTTTTGTTTGTTTGTTTGTTTTCAATTTCTTTTAATTCTGCTCTAATTTTATTATGTCTTTCCTTCTGCTGACTTTAGGCTTCATTTGTTCTACCTTTTCTAGTTTTTAAGAGGAAACTTTAGGTTACTTATTTGGTCTCATTCTTATTTTTTGAGATAGGCCTGTAATGATATGAACTTTCTCTTATTATCACTTTTGCCATGTCCCAAAAGTGTTGATACGTTGGACTATCATTATCATTCATTTCTATGTATCTCTTGATCTCTTTTATTTCTTCCCTGACCGGTCATTCTTCAGTAGCATGTCGTTTAATCTCCATGTATTTGTGTTTCTTCCACTTTCTATTTACAGTTGATCTCTAGCTTCAAGGCATTATGAATCAGAGAATAAGGTTGGTCTGATTTCAATCCTCTTATATTGGTTGAGGCTATCTCTGTGTCCCAGATTGTGGTAATTCTTGAGAATGTTCAATGTGCAATAAGAAAAATGTAAAGCATCTGTTTTAGGATGAAAGGCCCTGTAAATATCACTTATGTCCAGTTGGTCTAATGTGTCATTTAATCATGTTCTTTCCTTATTGATTTCCTGTTTGGATGATCTACCCATATCTGACAGTGGGGTATTTAGGTCCCATACTACAATAGTGTTTTGATCTGTTTCTCCCTTTAGTTCTGTTAGTAATTACTTTATATATTTTGGTGCTCCAGGATTGGAAACATAGATATTAAAAATTGTGATGTCTTCTTAGTGTACGACTCCCTTTATCATTATGAAGTGTCCCTCAGTATCTTTCTTTACCTTTTTTATTTTGAAGTCTATTTTGTCTGATATTAGTACCATTATTCTCACTTTTCTCTGAATGCCATTTGCTTGAAATATCATTTCCCACCTTTTCACTTTGAGTCTGTATTTGTCTTTGGAACTGAGATGTGTCTCCTGGAGGCAGAATATGGTTGGTTCATTTTTGATCTGATCTGTAACTCTGTGCCTTTTTATTGGTGAGTTCAGTGCATTTACATTTTGAATGATTATTGAAACATAAGGTTTTCCTATAACCCTTTTAAGTTTTGCTTCCTGGTAGCTTGGTGTTTCCATTGCTTCCTTGTCCTGTGTGTCATGTGTGTGTGTGTGTGGTGTGTGTGTGTGTGTGTGTGTGTTTTAAATTTCGGTTGGGTTTTGTGGGTTTTCCCTCCATTCCTTCTTGTTTTATGTTATATACTTTAGTTATGAATCTTTAGCATGTGGTGACCATTAGGAACATGTTCTATTTATATATAGTCGTCCACCTTCTTCTGAGGGTGCCTTATCTCCATTCCCCTTTGTGAAGTTGGATCTTTGAATTCTCCCCTTTTCTGTTATTGTTGTCTCAATTTGTCCCTATGTGTCGGGAGCCATTACAAGAAACTGAAGGTGTCCCGTAGTTTGGGAGCCAAAAGCAGCTGCTGAGACTATGTTATCAATGATTAAAGGAAGCAAATGGTTGATTTAATCAGTACTGACCCTGGAGGGGAGGTTTGCCTCCTAAGAAATCCTTTTAAGATAATGGAATGTGTTACATCCCAGATAAAAAGAATGTTATATGATCTTGTGTGAATGTTAGCAATGATGAATATATATACCTTGTGCTATTTGTATCCTAAAACATATATAATGGCTGAGCTAAATAAAGATGAGGCTCAGCATTGACTGTATGCCCTCCCGAAGCGCTTTCCTGTCTTCTTTTTTCCTTAGGCTTCAACCCCCTCTTTTAGGTGCTGTTTGACTTTAGCCGGCTGGCTCCGGCACATAATTAGTGTTCATTATGTTCAACTTGGCATTTAGGCACTATTTCTTCTCTTCATCTACAGAGAATTTATTTTCTTTCTGATTAATAATGATCCACTTCTTGCCTGAGTACATGGTAAATACAATTTGACATTATCCAGAAATGACACAAAATGAAGATTTATGCTAAACTTTTGTCATAATGAATACTTGCTTGCTGTTTTCCTGAGGAATCGTTCGAGAATTAAGAAGCAATATGAAGGAGATAAGCCCAACATTTAGCAGAGATGTGGCCAAGTGGAAGCTTGACCATTAAAAAACAATATACACTACTGGAGTTATAATAAGGCTTAGAGGGCTAAGAGAGAAAGGCAGAGGCAGTATTAAAAGTCTAAGTTGATAAGACATGAAAGATAAGGATAGTTAATGGGACCATAGACATAAAGAAATGGAATCTCAGAACTCAGGGAAAGGAGATCAAATGTGTTCATGCAGAAAGCAAGGTGGACTGGTTGGGTAAAAAAGAAAGTTACTAAAATAACTAAAACAAATTTTAATGGAGAGGAAAGGAGCAGTTGGATGCTGGATAGTTAATAACAGAAGTGTCTATAAAAAGTAATGTTTATACAAGAAATACCCTCCTGATTCCACTTTCCCCTCCAGGTACCATCTAATTATTTTTCCTTTCACACAGAACACTTCAAACATTCATCCATATTCACTGCTCCAGTTCTTATCCCTCCATAGAAAATTCCCTTGTCAAGATTATCAAATCAGCTCCATTTTGATAAACCAGCAATCAGTCTTCAATTTAGCTGACCTGCCAACAACATAATTCCCCTCCATGAAAATTTGTTTTCACTTTGAGGACAAGACTCTGATTTCCTTCCTGATTGTCCAGTTCATCCTTTTTAGTCTCTTCTATAAGTTCCCACTCATCTCCACATTTCTAAATGTTAGAGTAATCCCCAAAATTCATCTTTGGACCTCTTCATTTTCCTGGCTCCACTGATGGTCTCCTCCAATATAACTGCTTTAAATACCATTGACCTGATGAGTCTGACATTTGTATCTCTACCTGAATCGAGCTGGACCTTCCACCCAAACTCTAGGCACAAACACCCAAGTGGACAGTTAATAGATTCCTCAAACTTAACATGTCTCTTACTCCCACAGTTGTAGAAGTTGATGGCACCTCCATCCTTCCATTGCTTGAACCATCCTTGACTTTGTCTGTCTGTCTGTCTGTCTGTCTCTCGCATCCATCTGCTCAAATCTCATCAGTTCTAACTTCAAAATACACCCATATCCCAATCACTTTTTCACTATCTCTAGTGGGATCACTCGGTCCCAATCATCATTAGAGAAGAAACACAAAACAGCAAGTTGTAGAACATCCCTAACAGATTACAAAATGAACAACAATACCAATAAGGGCCAAGACAAGGAGCCCCTCCATGAGACATGTTCTGTTTCAATATGGTCAAGAGAAGTATAGAGATCCTACTGACATATAGGGCCAAGGCTTAGGAGACAGAAAGTCTCCATAACTACATTCCCCACCTAGTTCCTTTGGGCTATTCCAATATCACCTTTTCTATGAATACTTCCTTGACCTTCCTGAAATCTTTTTTTTTTAATATCCACATCTTGTAGAGTTCCCAGAATAGAAATGTATACAATATTTTCTAAAAGAATAAGCACATTAAGAATTGAGTTAATCAGTGCTTCAGATGTTCACTTCAAAGTCTTTCTAAACACTTGACAATGGCTTGAAGAACTCAAATAGAAACAAGAAAAATGGTCCCTTTGCTAGACATATTTAAACTCAAGAACCTTTCAGGAGAAAAGATTTGGAATTTTATTTCCCAAAATTAGGACTTTCCTTTTAGTTGCAGAAAGCCAACATTGCATGGATTCAAAGAAAAGAACAGTAAATCAAGGCCATAATTTAAAAAATTCGGGCAAGATGTGAGGGGATGAAAAACAGCAGAAAACTTGCTAATCATTTACAAACAGGTACATAGAGGGCCCCGCAATGTAGCACTTACATGTGCCTCCCAGCAAACAGATTGTTATACACAGGCCAAGGGGGCAATTACAGTTCCATTCCACAAACTTAAAACAGCTCATACACACTAAACTACTAAGGGCTGGGTTTCTGTAGAAAAGCTCATTGGTGCTCAACCAAAAACCATAAAGTGTTTCACAGCAGGAACAAAGTTTTTTTGCTGAAGAAACTAGCATCCTGTTGAAAACACCTCTATTGTGATCACTCAGCCCACAGCAAGAAAGACATGCTTATCCTCCCCCACAAAATTTCTCAGTCACCTCCAGCATACACTGGCATCTTGTTCCATATTCTTTCACTGAATTTGTTTGGTTACCATCCCCAAGTGCCTTCTGAAATTTCTTTCTATTATATAATCATAGATGCCACTGTTTAGTGGAAAGAACAAAGATTGTAGGGCTTCAATTGTAAGTTTAAAATTTTTGTTACACCAACTGTGGTGATCTTGAGCTTAGTCACTGAACTCTAAGATCCATTTTCTCATCTGTAAAATGGGGAGCATGATGCCTGTCTCTTATAATTATGGAAGGAGGATATGTGAGAAAGCCCTTGCAACTCGAGCATCTAAACAAATGCAGGTTATTAAAACATAAGACCCTTTATTAAAGTGCCTGAGCCAGTGCCAGCCAGCCGGCTAGAATTGAAAGCACTGAAAAGGGGGATGAAGCCTAAGGAAAAAAGAAAGACAGGAAAGCGCTTTGGGAGGGCATACAGTCAATGCTGCAGCCTCGAGTTATTTAGCATAGCCTTTATATCTTTTTGAACACAATAGCAAAGCACAGAGTATATACCATAAGAATGCTGGCATTTACATAAGTTCCTAAACATCCTTCCTCAGGGTACAAAACATCCTTTGCTTTTCTGGGCTATAAACCTTCCACTATCTTAAAGGAATCACTTTAGGAGGCAAACCTCCCCTCCAGGGTCGGTAATGTTTAACTCAACACCCTGCTTCCTTGAACCATTGTTTAAGCAGTCTCAGCAGCTGCTTATAGCTATCACCTACATGACTTCTTCAGTGTCTCATAATGGCTCCCGACAATAGAGATCTTCAACTTTTTGTAGGCCAGCCACATGACAAAAATATTAGATGCAAGCCAAGAGGGGATTTCTGTACAATATCAAGACCTAATTTTTAAAATTAAATTTGTTCAAAATTCCAACAAGGAACATAGGAAAGTGGTGAGCTCTCTCACTAACAGGGATCAATTGAGGGAGGTGATACCATTGGGGGGGACCCGTAGAAGCAGCACATGCATTAAGTGGGAAGTGGAGGGACCACATCCTAAGGTTCATTCCAACATTAAGTTTCTAGAATAGTTTTCCTTTCTTACAAAGCTAAACCTTCCCCAATAATTAATTCCCAAGCTGGAGAACAAGACTGTGCATGATACTTATTTGCATTCCTCAATGCTTAGTGCTGTGTTCTACACATAGTAAGGGCCCAATAAATATTTGTGAATTAATTGAGAAAAACTATAATGAATGTCATTGTTCTGGAGTTTTCTCAGCAAGAGTAGAGAGAATATATGGGAAAAATAACTAATTGCATGTATCCAACATAAATATTATCATATCCAATTTGTGTTTGAAAAAGATGTTGGCACTCACTTTTACACATTTTGGGAATGCTTCCAGATTAAATGCACTCTGGACAAAAACACAGAACACACTTAAGAAAATGCTGGATATGGAAAATTAGCACAGCCTATTCTTTCCTAGAAAGATGAGCCATACTACTAGAGAATAAAGACAAATTTAGTCTCAAAAACATGTTTTAGTAATCATAAAACAGAAAGAAGTCTTGGCTCTGACTGTTACATCTGGGCCTGGGGGTGGGGTGTGGGCAACAGAGGCTAAAATGTAAACAAACAGCCAAAGGGTGGAGGGGAAAACTAGTGGATGATCGTGGCTTGTCCAATATACACTGAATGCTCAAATATTAAGGTTTAATGAAGGACGAAATGAAGAAACTCATGGAACTTGCCTCTGACAAAAAACCAGCTTATCTAAAGGCGACAGCTATGGAAAGAGTAAATGTATAATCTTAGGGACCCTACACTTTAATAAGGAGATTAGAATTCAGTTTTGACTGCATTTATCAAACACCTACTGTATATCAAGTCTATTTATAGAATATACTTAGACACAAAAATTCTCATGTCATTGAATGAGCTGAATACTATTATTATCTCTATTTTCAGATAAGGAACTTAAAAGTCTAGGCAAAAGTGTTTCATCATAGACCTTAAATCAACATTCTCTGATTCCAAGTCTTGGATCTTTCTCTAATACCAGGCTGCTTTTCCAGCCTTCTGAGAGCTCCAGTCAAACATGCCTCATGCACGTAAGCTTATCTGCATGATTATTGGGAAAAAAGACCCAGGCAAGGCATGAGCCTAGCAGGAACCCACATCCATTAAGCAGAAGGAAATCTTGGAGTTAACATAAGCTGCAAAGTAAGAGTAAACAGAATTAATCCTGTAGCTTCACTTATTACCCACATGCTGATAATTCCTCAAATTTTATTTTTGACACCGATCCTCCCCTGAGCTCCACACTGTTATCTTTAACTGCCCACTCAACATCACACACCATGCTGTCCAATAAACATTCTCGAACACATGAGCAAAGCACAATTCTTAATATCCTCCACCCCAAGCCTGCCCATCTCCCCACTGTCCCATCCAAGTTAATAGTATCAGCATTCATCCTGTATGAGCCCCAAACCTGGGTGTCATCCTTGATTCTTTGTCTCTTTAACCCACATCAATTGCGTCATCGAACCTCATCAGCAATATCTCCAAAATGTATTCCAAAATTTAGTCTATGTCTCTGGTCCCAAACATAGCCTTCTGCATCCACTCTTGCACCCTACAGCCTACTATTCACCCGCGGCCAGAGCGGCCTTATGCAAGCAGAAACAGGATCATGCCGACTCCTCTCTCCTGCTACAGACTTCCCATTTCACTTAGGATAAAGTCCAGATTCTTTCCTATGGCCAGAGGAGGCCAGCATGATCCGTCCTCTGTGGGCTCTTCACCCCCACACCCTATCACATGTCCGTACTTAAGGATTTTCCTGCCATATGGGTCTTTACATTCCATTCCTTCATCCAGTCATCCATACTTCCTGTTCTGTCTTGAATACTCCTCTTTCAGACCCTGGTATATCATCATCCTGATCTCTGCTGCAATGTCACCTGTACACTTGACAGTCCTATCCAAAAAGAGTGCCCTGCACTTGTATCCTTGACCTACTTTACTTCTTCCATGGCTGTTACTGATTCGAAAGCTCCTTATTCTCTCTCCCATTCCATCCTCCTGCTTAAAAGTCCCAGAGGGCGGGGACTCAGCCTGTCTTGTTCACCATTGTATCCCCAAAGGCTAGAATAGTTCCTGGCACATAGAGATGTTTAGTAAACATTTGTTGAATGAAGTAATGATTAATGAGTGAGATTAGAGTCATATTCTAAGGTCAAGGGGTAATAACATATTTTGTTTTCCATATAGAATATTCTCCAACAATACAGGCTCAGCCTGTTATATTTCTGTTCTTCTCCAATGCTTTTAGAGCTCTCCTGCCATCAATGTTTCTGAGAAAATGACTAAGAGATTTTAAGCCATTCATACTGAGAGAATGGATGGAAATACATTTCAGGAACAAGGTTAGTCAACTGTGCTTGTGATAGGATAACTGTAGGGCACAATTTACATACCTTGAGAGTAAATGGAACAAATAGATTTATTCATAATTTAATAGTTCCCATAATAAAAACAGAACAATACAAATAAGACCTTTTTTTGCAACAAATTTTCACTATATTGACCTTCACTGCATTGATCAAATTTCAAAAAAGGAGTTTTTTCAAGATATGTTGTGTATTGTAAAAAGGTGGAAAAAAAGAGTTATAAGGAAATGATTACAGATGTTAAGGAAGCTCTATCTATATTAAAAAGGATGTAATTTAAAATGTGAATATTAGATACATTGATGGTCACCTGTTTGACCTAACAATAATTTATTGGAAGCTTTATAGTATTAATTTATTATTTTGCTGGCTATAGATAATTTTTTGTTGCTACTCTTCTATAAATATGGATTGAATGTGTCTAGTTAAGATGGATTTTTTTTTGTTATGCCCACCGTGAGAAATATTTTCCCATAAACCATATATTTTGTTTTTCAACGTCCAAGTTCATTTATTTCCCTATAATATGAACAAGTAGAAGAGCAGATTTCCCTCAAAAGTGAAAATCAGCACTGCATGCTGGAATCAGTGAATACGGAAGACTGGAAATTGTGGGGCAAATGTAATTCCTATTGTATAAACGAATAAGATTATACTACGGCAATGGAGGTAGAGTCCCTTAAGATCTATAAACGATGCAAGGCGTTACAAGCAAATTACGACAGCAATAAAGTACATGGCAATGAGTAAAAATTACAGGAGATAACACTGAAGGCTCCATTTTCCCTCCGCGTCTGTAGTGCTGTCTTTTAGAAACCTCTCATCTTTTCTACCCAACTCTTCTCGCTCCAGACTAGACACGGAAGCCATGTGGAGGTGGGTTTCTCCCCTTTAGGGGCAATAAGGCAACACTTTTTGGCCCAGCGCTGTACTTGACAGTTCCAGGACAGATGGCCATCTGCCAGGGTGGGCACGAGGTTGCTCACTGCAGCCTCCGCGGCCTTGGACCACGGGCTCGCGGTAAGATTTGGGCCATGGCTGCTGAGGCCAGGTGTGTGTGATGTGGTGTGCTCTTCGCCTCTCCTCGGCTGACAGCAGCGCCCCTGGAGCGCATTAGGTGCCTAGAGTTATGCCCCTCGTCTGTCCTAAAGCGCACAGGCACAAGCCAGAGGTGAGGGCGAGTTCACGCCCTAGGGGCAAGGAGACGCAGAGGTGGTTGGTCCGTGTTTCTGGGGAAGGTCCTTGACTGGGCGGGTCTGAGAGGCGTCTTCCTGTCTAGAAGACCCGGCGTGGTAATGAGAGTCAGTAATGACTCCAAGATGCGCTTCCCCTCCTTTCTGCTTCTCCTCACATCCTCCATCAGTGGAGTGTGAACAAGATGAATTGAGGACTCCCAAATGGAGTAGGCATTTAACAGAAGGTGTGTGTGCCATGATCTGCTGTTGGGTTTCAGTTTGTTAGTCGTTCCCCCCAGCCCCCTACATTTGGCCCCCATATATATTTTTTTTAATTTCTCAAGTAATATATCACACATTTTGTTTTTATAATGCACAAGGCATCTTAAAAAAAACAGATCTTTGGAAAACTTTTGATTAATGCAGTGAAGGTCAATATGGTGAAGATTTGTGCAAAAACAGTCTTATTTGTATTGTTCTGTTTTTGTTATGGGAGCTATAAAACTATGAATAATTCATTAGTCGGGTTTGTTTTGTTTTTGTTTTGCCTTCTACTTGGTCGCTCCATGATTTTAAACATTTCTCAAGTAACATATCACACATTTCTATTTTAAATCTGAAATCCAGTCTGCTAATTTATAGTCTACACCAAAATTCCTCCTACCTCATCAGTACTCCTCTCCCCAGGGATAATCAGTTGGCTATGTTTCTGGAGTGCTCTCCAGGCATTTTATACATTGATGTACCTATATAAATATATGGTTTTGCTTGGTTTTGTTTTTTAAACAGAATGGAATCAGACCATACGTATTTTTTGTTTCTTGCTTTTAAATAAGTCTGAGATTCTTCTGCAGTACACACAGCTATTTATTCTTTTAATAGCTGAAGAGTATAATGGATCATCACAATGTTTTTAGAAAGATCCAAACATTTAAAAAATAAACACAATTTCCAATGAGTAACTTACTTGTAAATTTATTTAAAACCATAAACTTTGTGGAAGCTAAAATTTTGCTATTCTTACTAGAAGAGAATTAATGTGTCTTGGTAAAGTCCGATTTCAGTAGAATTGTCTTCAGCCAGGTGCCAGAGAAGGTGAAGTGAAGGATGGGTTAAGTTCTGAAGTGGAGAAGAGTTTCCTGACAGAGAAGGATTAATTATGTGGAGACTAGTCAGGAAAATGTCAGTGTTTCTATCCTTCAAAAAAGTCCGGGCTTACCTGGGGGAAAGATCTAGCCATGGCTTGAGACCCTGCTGACTTATTGGCCTTGGGTAAAACAACCTTCCCATGCCTGTTTATCATCTGTTACTTATCTTAGCAGGTTTCAACTTACAAGTACAATAAATACTTTGAAGAAATATAAGTCCTCATACAAGTTTGAAATTTGGAGTAGGAAAATTAAACAAGATGATTCTTGAGGTCCATTTCATTTAAGATGATGGCAAATGCCAGCAGTAATTAAAGAGGAAGAAATTTTCTCAGTTCTCATTTATTACAGAAAGGAAAAATGCTTCATTGTTGCAAGCAGACCCTGAAAGTTATCTGGTAGGCTGGCCAAGCTGAAACATTCAGCACTTTCAGCGCTGAGTCTTAACTGAGGATTCTATGGAGGAACTGGCAGCTGGGGGTTATCAGTAAATTCTCGATACTGTAAGAATGGTCACAGAGTCAGCCCCCAAGGGAATTGTTGACTATCTGCACAGGTCTGTTCAGACAGACCCCATTCACTTTGTGACATGTTATCTGTAATATTGTGTCATCATTTCCCAATCTCTAGAGATAATGCTTTCTGCCTCACTTTATATTTCAAAGCAGCAGAACTAAACAGAGATAATTTTTCTTTCATATATAAGACTGACAAAAATTCCAAAGTGCGGTGACATACTCTGTTGGCGATGCTGACGGAGAGCCATTCCTAGGTATTTATGAAAGACTGAAGTGATTCAATTTTTCTGAGTGATCCCAAGATGAATTGTACGAAAAGTTCCCCAAAGGCCAGTGGTCAAGAACAATGCCT
This sequence comes from Eonycteris spelaea, assembly GCA_003508835.1. Lineage (NCBI taxonomy): Eukaryota > Metazoa > Chordata > Mammalia > Chiroptera > Pteropodidae > Eonycteris > Eonycteris spelaea. Next base: position 2,681,815 of record PUFA01000215.1, on the reverse strand, counting down.
TACCACCTGGCCAAACCAGCCAAGCCAGCTAATCGGTGGGCCCTTAAGGCACCCCCACCCTTATTTCCTCCTGCACATATTCTGATTACTGCACCCGGCACCTTCTGCACTCGGCCTACCTTCTGCACTCGGCCCTTTCTGCGCACAGCCCCCCTCTATACGCAGCCCCAACTGCACACGACCCCTTTTGCACGTGGACCCAACAACCTACCACCCAATCCCTTTAAAGGTCAACCTAACCCCCCAATCAGGTAATGCCAAGGCATCTCCCCAAGGCTTGCGGTTTTGCCCTTTAAATTAGGTCCCAGCCCCTCAGTCGGGGCTCCTCTCAACCACTGCTGCGTCAGTGAATGAGTGGAGTCCAAACTCGTGCTTGTCAGTAAACTCCCCTCTTGCGCTTGCATCGGTGTCAGTTTCCTTCTTGGCTCATGGAGTTCCAAACCAGGGCATTACACTTACCGGTGGGAATGCAAAATGGCAACATCTAACATAAATTGCATATTCATCTAGCCTTTTACCCAGTATCTCTTTTTCTAGGAAAATTAATGGCAAAGATTCACTGGTAAAAAATAAGAAAAGACGAATGTGCTATAGGACTCAAACAGCAGAAGACTGGAAAGTCCCTCAGCAAAGCACCAGTTGATTCGATTATGGGACATTCACCCCATGTGCCTACCCCTGAATCAAAATTAGAAACCATGTGTTCATTGACCTCTCATCCATCACACATTATGCAGCTATGCAGCTGTTACTTACCAACATTCTTCTAAATGTTTTACATGGATTATTTAATTTAATCATTACAACAACCTCATTTATCAGGAACTCTTATTATCCTTGTTTTACAAATTAAGAAACTAAAACGCAGGAGAGTTAGATAACTTGCTGAAAGATATATCCAATTTGGAGGTACCAGAAACAGAATTTGAAATCTGGCCATCTGGGTCATAGGCCCATGCTCTTACCTGCCAAACTATACAGCATCTAACATTTGTTCAATTAATTAATTAATATTTCCCATTGGTTCCTTCCATTTCACACTTGAACTTGAGAAAGAAGGAAGTTATCTAACATTAAATGTGGGAGCCTGTTGACCCTATGCTCAGGGGATTTTTACCCCTGAAAAAAAGGATACTCTGAGCCCAGGACAGACAGCGAAGCAGATTATTTTCTTGAATACAAACCCTTTGGGGAAAGTTCTCAAAGACCCTCAGAAGTACTGACTGGTGACTGCCAGAAACGGGGTCTGGAACTCTACCTCAGGAATATTATTTTACCCGGATTTTTATCATTAATTAATTCATAAACACATTGACTAAATATATCTGTTCCAATAGACACATGGGATACAGAGATGAGTAAGACCAGGTCCTAACCCTATATGAATTTACAGGCTAGTGAACCATCAGCTCTACTTCTGGACACACATTCTACTTGTTCAACCATTTTTCTCGAATCAATTAAAAATGAGAAAATAGACCAGATGTTATCTGAACTGATCGCCTCTGTGCCTGGTTAATGATGCCACCTTGTCAAAATGTCAAAGCTAGTTTCAGACTCAGGCACACCCCCACAGGGCCGTTTTCACAGTCTTTTCATTGTATCTGCAGTGATGCCTCTTTACAGCCTCTTTACTTGACTGACACAGTGGCTGCCCACTAGGAAGTACCTGCCAACTTTTCAAAAGTCCATTTGGACAAGTGACACTCTAGCACAGGCTTTTGTCCTTAGAGCACATGTTGCTCCCATGCTCACCTTCATCTTCACTCTCCCTTGGCAGTAGATGAGATTACCTGTGTCAATCCGATCTCCTTTCCTTGTAATATATCTCTCCCATCCACGGATTGTTTCTGCTGCTGTCTTCCAATTGTCCTTTGTTTGTCTGTTTAAACTATTACGCAAGCACCTGATAATCAAATGCTGTCTACCACATGGCAGTTCCATGGAAGGATCACCTTGCAGCCATGTGTGGAAATGCAAATTAAATGAAGCCAAGAAAGGCAGCATTTTTAATTGTGCTTCATCACAACATAAGCCTATGTTGAAGAGTATAATATCACCTTCCCATTTTTTTTTTCCTTTTCTTTTTCTTGCTGGTCTTGTTGCTTTCCAGATTTCTCTCTGGAAATTTACATCACTGTATCACGTTCCTTTCTTCCAGCTGTATTAGCTTTCAGGTCTCCATGCTGAATGAAGCTCATTGGGCAGTTTCCTGCCCATATTTCTAAGCTGTGCAGCTCCTGTATGTTATCTGCTTTTCCTTAGTGGTTTTGCTATACCTTTCATCTCAGTTTGACCTGTAGATTTAATTAGTGAGCTGCGTGTCCTTTCATTTTAAAGAGGACATAAGGTAACAGCAGTCTTCTGCAATAGCACGTAAATAACAGAAACAAGGATGGAGGTAGTACTATAACAGCTCTCTGCAAAATAAGGGGTATGGGAGGGTAAATGAAGATGTGAAAGATGTGACAAAACAGCTGGGAATATGACCTTATTGAAGCAAATGCCCCCCAAATTTGTCAGGCCGTTCTGCACATATGGTGGGGCAGCACCTACTAGTACAATTTCAGAAGCAAGAATGCAAAGAAAGGGTGATTGAGGTGGAGAAGTGAGACGTCAGTTCAGGAAAGAGCCGAGAGAGACACAGCCTCAAAATGAGTGATTTTTGCAGTTTAATCTCCAGGAATAAACTCTACCTCTGTCTTGGATCAGGTTTCTGGGAAAGTCTATGAGATGAAATTGTACTGAGGAGTGCTCTCAGAAACAACAGCTGTGAGGGAGGGAAGGAAGCGGAAACAGGCGGAAGGAGTTGAAATGTCGTGAGGTTTCAGCAAGGATCTCAGCTGATCCCTGTGGGTCTCCTTGAGCTGGGTGCCTTGTGGAGCGCTGCACTTTGAGGCAAGGGTGAGAGCCTTTACATCCCCAAGTGGTCTGGGTATTGTACTCAGGCTGCCTCTAGAGAGGGAGGATAAACTTGGGTGTGGCCACTCTTTTCTGAGGAAGTAATTCCAGGCAAAGAACCTGGCTGAGTCATCACAGCCAACTTTCCCAGCATCTGGGAGAGAGGCTTTCCATCCGAAAGGGGTCAGGGTGGCACACCACACCAGCACACCTCATAAGACTGTGCAAACGCTCAGTGCCATTTGGCATCACCAAACATTCCCTATTCAGCTTGAGGCATTCCTCTTTTGTCTTCTGTGACTCAGCTGTGTTTTGCTGTCAGTCTCTGCTCTGGGTGCTGGTCCAACCCTCTTCCCCAGCCTCGCCTCCACCTCAGTCCTGTATGCACCTAACACTCCAGCTTCTGCCTGCCCCATGCTTCCTTTCCATTTCCAGGTCAAGCTCCCCTTTCCAATGTGCCAAGGGGAAGGCCTGGCTCCTGCCTCTTCATCAGAACACTCAGGTATGTGACCCCCAAGCCACTCTGGGGCCCACAACCTTGCCACTTCTGATGCCCCACACAGGCTGGTTCATAGAACTCTGCTATTCTATTATGGACCTCTTAGCCCTAACTAATACAGGCAACAGGACTAAATGTTCCCCTCGGTCCTTCTGAAAATGTTAAGTAATGAGTTTAGGAAGGTAACACAATTTCTGCCTTGCAGTTTGACTCACAGGCCTTCTCCCCTTGGAACTACATTCATTGCTATTGGGAATTGCCAACATCATTCTCTTCGGTAATATTTCCATTAGTTCGAATTAATTCCCCACACTACATCACTACATGCTTCTCATACTAGAGGATGCACAACCCCAATTCTGTTCAGGGAGAATGCAAAACAATATCCGATACATCTTTGTAGAACAATCCAGGTTATTACAAGGTTTAGGGAAAACCAAGAACTTTAATAAGAACCACCCCTCCTACATAAATATGGAGGGAGAGAGGAACAGAGATGGGGAGAAGGCCCCCAGGAATAACAGACCTGTCTCAAATTTCACCCAGGTAAGGGCTAAGGGGTGGATCTGCAGTGAGGGCGGCCTCTTCTCTTGTCCTCCAGAGGGCTCCAGGTGTGCTCTGAACTCACCAGTCCGCACTTCTGAAGGCCACCGAGATGTCCGGTACCATCCTGATCTGAATCCTGTGCAGAGAACTCAGGGGCAGTTTGCACACCTCCATCGTCCAATGGACCAAATCCTTCACACACAGCGTATCCACCTTGCATGGCTCCCACCTGCAGCTGTTTGCATCCAGCCTCTGACCAGTCTCCCACACCATATCACCAGCCTCCTTGGAGCTCAGCATTTTTGAGTTTTGCATTTAAAATGCAGGGAGAGTGGCTTGGGCCCCCCAAAGTCTTTGGCTGCAGCCCTGCCTTGGGGTCAGCAGTGAGTTATAAGGGCTGCACTTTGTTCTTCCGCCTTTTGATGGAGGACTCACAGCCGAGGTGCTTCAGTAGGAAGTGCCAGAACCTTCTAGCCACCCCCTGACTGCCCTGTCTTTGGCCCAAGGAGGAGGTTGTCATCTCACCTTCAGGCTGCCTCTCTGGGGCTCTGCTACTGCCGTTGCTACTGGTGCTATAGGTGGAGATGGTGCCCCAGGGGCCACGCTGGGAGACAGGGCTGGGGTGGCGGTCCCCAACTCCAGTGCAGGTGCAGGACTGGTGGTTCCCAATTCCTGTCAGGGTGTGGGGCTGGTGTTTTCCGACTCCAGTCCAGCTGAAGGAGTGGTGGTCTCTGCCTCCAGTCGGGGTATGAGATTGGTGGTCCATGACTCCAGTAGGGGTGCAGGACGGGTGGTCCCTGACTCGGGTCTCGCTGAAGGATTGCTGGTTCCTGACTCAGGTGTGAGTGTGGGAATGGCAGTGCTCCAGTCCAGACTGGCTGATGGCCTGGCCAACTCTTTGACCTCCTGGCCTGATGGCTGGACACTGTGGCTCAGGTAAGAACTGGAGCTGGCAAAGGAGGACTCCACGTCAGGGAAAGGCCTTACTGTGATGGTGCGACCCTTCTCCTTGGGTGCTTTGTGGCTCAGCTTGAGGTATGTGGTCTTTGTTGTGTCCTACTTCTTGCCTCTGATTGCCTCCTCAATTTTTTCTTGTTCAAAGCCTATATTTTTCATTACCTGGGTCACCTGGAAGTTTAAGATGTCCCATGGAGGCACCTAATAGGGCCTCAGTTCCTCCTGCCCTGCCTTTGTCCAGGAATGTCTCATGAGTTCGTCAAGTGTTCCTTGGTGGCAGGAGTCAACAGTTAAACATTTCCCTAAAATGTCCGTTACTTCTGAAGAAATGAAATAAGGGAGGCGGTACGGCCCTCTTAGGATCTTCTGCCGTAGTTCCCTAATGTCGTCTGCCACAAGCGGCAGTCTTCCACAGACCATTTTGAACAGTATGACTCCCAGGCTCCACATGTCCACTGAGAGGCCATCGGAGCTTTGTCCGGGAGCACCTCTGGGGCAACGTAATGGAGACTGCCACAGAAAGTGGTCAGCTTCTGGCAAATATACTCGTTACTGAGCCCAAAGTCCACGAGTTTGATGCTCTGGTTGGCATCTAGGAGAATGTTCCATGGCTTCAGGCCGCTGTGGATGATGCCCCTCTGGTGGCAATAGTGTACCTCTGACATCAGCTGCCAGAAGACGCCTTGAGCCTCGTGCTCTGTCATATTGCCACAGTCCTTAAGAGACAAGTTTCCTTCATCTACATGCTCCATGATGAGGAAGAGTGTGTTTTTGGTGTCAATCACCTGAAAGAGTTTTATGATATTGGGGTGGTTCAGGGTTTACATGGCATAGACTTCTTGGAAAGGTCTATAGGACCCGTGCCCATTAATGACTTTGACAGTCACCTCTATCCCAGTCAGAATGTACCTTGGCACAGCTTCCCTCACCAATGTTGTTCAGGAGCTGGTAGCACCCAATGCGGGGCTACTCCTCACTAGGGATGGGCTGCAAGATCACATAACATGGTGACGTACTAACTACACTCCACTCACAATACTTACTGCTGATGCAACTAACTATGCTAAAGCAAAGATACTAACTCTACTACTGCTAATACTAACTGCTTACTATGCTTACTATGCTAATAAACAATGCTAACTATACTATACTGATACTAATACAAACAATGATAACTATGCTTACCAACTGTGCTTATAAATGATCATAAACAATTCTAACTATACTTACAATACTAATACTAAATGTACTAACAATGCTAACAATCCTAACTAAAAAATGTTTAAAGAAAAAATAAAATGAAATTAAAAATATGAGAAATAATAAAATAATGAGGAAAATGAAAAAGCAAAAAAAAAGAACAAGAAAAGAGAACTAATGAAAATAAGAAAAAGGAGAATAATAAAAAGAAAAATGAGAAAAAGAAGGAATAAAGACAAAGGGAAAATAAGCAAAACAAGGGGGAAAAAAAAGGAGAAAATAAGCTAACTAATTCAGTCCAACAGGTCACTGCAAATCAGCTTCCTCAGAGACAAAAAACTTCATGCCAACCATAGCCTCATATAGGAGATTTTTTTAAAATGCCATCACAGTGGTGCTTACTTACTAGGTCAGAGCAAGACATGGACCAATCACGGCTGGGGATAAACCACAGAGCTTTGCTCACTTCCTGGTCTCAAGACCCTTCACTTAAAAAAGGGGGGAGGGGACCCAAACAGCCTTTCATTTATATGAAAAAAATTGATATTTACTTTATTCGAAATTAAAATGCATAGGATGCTTCAGTGACCTTTTCATTTAGAATTTGAAATCTGTAACAAGTTCTGTCTTTTTAAAGACCTTAGAATGTCTACATATAAAATATTCAATTCCTTTTTCTTAAAATGATGCTACAACTTAACTGTTATCATGATGCTATAGGAAAATGTTGTGTTTATAAGATAAGTTATATTATTAACATTTATAAAGCTGAGAGGGGGCTTTCATTATCCTTTTGCCAATAGATTATGAGCAGGTTTCTCATCAGAAATTGTGGAGACCGGGGGCACTAGGTTGATGTATTCAAAGTGTTGAAGGACAAAAGCTGTTAACCAAAAATCCCACACCGGGCAAAAGTATCTGAAAATGGGGGAGACCTTAAGACATTCCCAGATAAACCCATGCTGAGAGTTCTTGACCACTACGCCTGCCCTGCACACAGTGCCTCCTGCAGGGTGGAATGGAAGGACACTAGGCAGAGGCTCAAAGCCTCACGGAGAAATAAGACTCTCTCCACATGGACAGTGATAATGGCTAGTACTGATGTGATTCTGGTTTGTAGCTCTACTTGTTGTTTTCTACTTGATTTAAGAGACTAATGTATTTTAAAAAACAATTGTTTGTTCTTGGGCACACAGTGCATGAAGATGTGATTTGGTGACATCAACAGCAGGTTGGGGTCAGCTGTGAAAGAGCAGAGGTTTTGTTTGTTCTTAAAGTTAGGCTGGTAGAGATTCACGTGAGTGTTATAACTTTGGTACATTAGGTCATTTGGATGACTAAAATATATTTCTCATATATAAAAATAAATAAATAAAGGCACGAGCCAAGTGATAAGATGTATGCTGTTAATATAAGTTCCTTAAAAGTACATATAATATCACATTGTATATCAAATGTACAGTTTCAAAATTAGTGTGATTTTTTGTGTATTTTCAAGATGACATTGGTAATTATTTTATATTTAAAGGATCATTGTGCTGGCTGGAAAATTACTGCTTGGCTGTCGCTCATGGGAACATAGGTTGTCACCCATAGGAACATACCATTCTAACCATAAGCTTTCTGCTTCTCTAACCCTGCTTACACACCTAACCTATGAGTTGACAGGTAATGAATAGAAGAAGGATAGACCTTTGTGTTTAGACAGAATGAAGAATGGGATTTTGGGCTTAAAAACCCTGTACCTCTACATTTCGGAACTGCTTAATTTGGGGTCTGCGTACCCCTGGCAGACCCAGCTGGCTGAATAAAGAGTGTGTTCCTTATAACTCACTGATTTCTGCTGGTCCATGTGTCTTTCGGGGGCTGGCGGCTACAACATTTGGAGGCCCCAGGGAGATCTCAGGGAGTGGCCCTGAGATCTAAGACCAGACCAGCCTCCAAAGCGGTTACTGTCTCAGTTACGGATTCAAAGGGGTGGCCGACCTGAGACGTTCCAGAGCCCTTGAATGTCATGACGGGGTTAATGCAATCATCAAGGATGCAACTTTCAGGGCACACTCATTGTTCCTGGTCCCGATGGGCATCTGGAATCTCCAGGCCTCGGTGTCTGGATAAAAGGTACCTTCCTGGTTCTGTTGACCGGTCATTGGGGGTCCATGGAGAGACAGGACGCAGTCATATCTCCCGGACCGTGGCCAGGCTGCGGGACGCCGTCTCCTGTGCCCTGTTGTTGGGTTTTGTTTATTGTCTCTGGTCCTGTCTAGGTTGTAGGTGACAGACTTCTCTGGGTCCACCTGCACCTCAGTAATTGTTCTCGTCTGAGTGTCTGTTTTGTGTTTTGAGTTTTGTGTTTTTTGCGCCAGTGATAGGAGGAAGCCCGAGTGGGAGCTACTATGGCATAAAGTTTTCTCCAGGCAGACTAAGGACATTGTGTGAAGTTGAGTGGTTAGCCATCTTTTGATGTAAACTGGCCTCCTGAGGGCTCTTTTGACAAGGGTTTGGTGAGGAATGTTTGGAAGGTTGTCACGGGAGAATGGACATCCTGATCAGTTTTCCTACATAGATCAATGAATGGTTAAACGTTGTTCAGAGACCCCCTCCTTGCCTTCGCCGGTGTGCCCTTTCTCTAGCGGAGCGAGTTTGAGTTGTGGGCACCCTGAAACATGCAGCAACTGAATCTCCTAGACAGCCCAGTCCCTCAGTCCTCCAATCTCCACCGGAGGACAGTGACCTTCCCCACCCTATAATCCAGGACAACAGAGGCCAAACAGCACCGCCTCACCTCCTTGGATGGCCAGCAGGTAAACCCTATGGGCCTCTTGCTCCTGCTCCAGACGGGGCATCAGCTGATACCACCACCCTGGCCATCCTCCCTTGGGAGAAACACCACCCCAGGAGCAGCACACTACAGGCCCTTTATGGTTTCCTGCCTTTCTCGACTAGTGCCCTCTACAAGTGGCAGGCACAGAATACACCTTTCTCTGAGAAACCCCAGGCATTAATGGGACTCTTAGAAAGTGTCTTTCAGACTCACTGCCCCACCTGGGACGATTGCCAACAGCTTTTAATTACCCCCTTGACCCCTCAGAAGAACGTGGATGCACTTGGACTGAAACACAAAAGATAGCTGTGGGAGGGAGGAGATTTGAGGAAGCAGGGGAACAGATTGAGGAGGAATTTCCCTCCACCTGCCCAGACTGGGGACACAATTCTCAGGCAGGGAGAACAGCATTAGATCGGTACCACCAGATGCTAATTGGGGGAATTAGGATGGCTCCTGGCCAGCCAACTAACCTTTCTGAAGTAACTGAAGTTATACAGGGAGGGACCTCAGGAATCCCCTGGAGCGTTTCTTGAACGAAGCATACTGGGTATACACCCCCCTTGATCCTGAGGCCCTGAGAACCAGCAGGCAATTAATATAGCCTTTGCTACTCAGGCGGCCCCTGATATCTGGCATAAATTGCAAAAATTAGAAGGTTTTACAGGGATGGACCTGTCCCAACTTGTTGAGATAGTCCAGAAGGTGTTCAACAACAGGGAAGCACCAGATGACCCAAACATATGGCTAAAATCCAAAGCTACTGTCATCAACCCAGCCAATCTGTTGCCAGACCCAGACCCTGAGACCCCCGTTCATGACTGCACAGATTTCACTGACACTGTTTGCTCCTAGTGCCCAGACCTCAAAGATTCCCCTCTGCCCGAGGCTGATGAAGTTCTGTTCACGGACGGGAGCAACTTCATGCAGGAAGGAAGGAGGTTTGCTGGGGCAGGGGTCGTAACTCTAACTGGCATCATCTGGTCACAAGCTCTTCCCCATAGGACTTCTGCTCAAAAGGCAGAACTCATCGCCTTCACTGAGGCACTAGGATGGAGAAAGGATAAGGCAGTCACAATACACACTGACAGACAATATGCCTTTGCCACTGCACATGTACACAGAGCCATCCACAAGGAAAGAGGGCTTCTGACTTCAGCTGGGAAGGACGTTACGAACAAAGAGGAGATCTTAGCCTTACTTGAAGCCATATGGATGCCTAAGGCTCTGGTTATTGTTCTTTGTAAAGGGCATCAAAAAGGGAATAGTCCTGAGGCTGAGGGAAACCTACAAGCCGATGCAGAGGCAAGAACAGAACTGCCTCCATCTCCAACCTATAAGGCAGGAGAGGACATATATTTCAAGATAAGGGAGCCACTAGCAACTAACAGCAGTGGTGGACGACCCCAGATAGAAAAATCGGGCTGTCATGGGCCCTTGGAAGAATTCTCCTCTACCAACTACACCAGACCAGCACCTAGAGTGGACTAAGATACTCCAAGCTTTAGAGCCTACTTTCACTTGTTAGAAGGGAGAAGAACTGCAGAGGAGATTGCCTCACGATGCCCGGCTTGTGCCCCAGTTAATCCAAAGAAGGAGAAGATAGAAGAACCCAAGCATAGGGAAGAGGAACTTATTCGGGGGACCACTGGGAAGTCAATTTCACTGAGGTAACCCCTACTGTGGGGGCTACAAATATTTACTTGTTTTTATAGACACCTTTTCAGGATGGGTAGAGCCCTTCCCTACCAGGAAAGAGACTGCCTTAGTAGTTACTAAGAAACTACTACAAGAAATCCTCCTCGATTTGGTCTCCCTGGAACTTTAGGGTCGGATGATGGGCCAGCCTTCGTAGCAAAGGTATCACAGCAATTGACTAGCTACCTAAATTTGCAATGGCAATTCCACTGCGCGTACCAGCCCCAGAGTTCAGGGCCAAGTAGAGCAAATGAATCGGACCCTAAAAGAGACATTAGTCAAGTTAGGATTAGAAACTGTGGGACCTGCGTAGAACTTCTCCCCTTTGCTCTTCTCTGAGCCAGGTGTACTCTGTATATTAATAGATTCACCCCATTTGAAATTTTCTTTGGAAAACCCCCACCTTTAGTACCTAGAATAGAAGATGAGAATAGAAGATTAGGCAGAACTGCATAACCTTGTCTTACTTGAGTCTTTACAGGCCCTTCAAAGTGTACAGAAGGAGATTTGTCCCTGGGTTTGTGCTGTCCACTCAGGCCCGGGGGACCGATTTCCCCATCAGTTTCAGACTGGGGACTCTGTGTGGATCCATAAGTTCACTTCCAAGGGACTAGAATCCAAATGGAAAGGACCCTTCACTGTCTACCTGACAACGCCCACTGCAATTAAAGTAGAGAGCATCCCATCATGGATTCATCACTGCCACGTGAAGGCAGCACGAGAGTGGACAGCTCTGGAAGACGGGCCCTTACGACTAAGACTCACGCATACATAAGCCTAACCCTCTGTTTCTTTCTTTTTTCCTCTTTAGCCCAGGCATTCGACCAGCCACAACCAGAACCAGAAGGAATATTAATAACTTTGCTAACGACAATACACAAGGTCTTAAACAAGACCACCCCAGATATAGGACAAGATTGCTGGTTATGCCTAAACCTCAAACCCCCTTACTATGTCAGGGTAGGAACTCCCCTAAACTAAGCTCAGCAGGCTAGAATTTCAAGTCAATTCACTAGCAGAAATAGTCCTTCAGAATAGAATAGGTTTAAATCTATTATTCTTAGAACAAGATAAATTATGTATGGCCCTAGGTGAAACCTGTTGCTTCTATGCTGATAACTCTGGAATAATTAGAAAAAGTTTACTACTAGTATAGAGAAATTTAGATGTCAGGGAAAGACAGAGACTGGAATCAAATAACTCGTTCATAGGATAGTCAATTGGTCACCATGGCTAACAACTCTTCTATCTGCTGTAGCTAACCTTTAATCCTCTTCCTCCTCTTATTAACTTTTGGCCCATGTTTTCTCAATTTCTTGTTTGCATATATAAGGAAGAGAATTAAATCTATTAGACTTTTAGTATTAGAGAATAGAGGCTATGAGCAAATTCTGCATGAAGAATCAAGGACTTTTCTGCTAAGGCTAGTGGGGAATGTGCTTGCTGGAAAATTACTGCTTGGCTATCGCCCATGGGAACATAGGCTGTCACCCATAGGAACATAACATTCTAACAATAAGCTTTCTGCTTCTGTACCCCCTTGGCACAACCGATCTGTGGGTCAACAGGTAGTGAATAGAAGAAAAATAGACCTTTGTGTTTAGACAGAATGAAGAAAGGGATTTGGGGCTTAAAAACCTTGTACCTCTACATTTTGGGGCTGCTTAATGTGGGATCTGCGTGCCCCTGGCAGACCCAGCTGGCTGAATAAAGAGTGTGTTCCCTTTAACTCACTGATTTCTGGTGGTCCATGTGTCTTTCGGGGGCTGACGGCTACAACATCTATATGTTTTGCATTATTGTATGTTAAATGCAGCTATATGAGGCAACATGTATTAGTGCACTGCACTTTAAATGTAGAGCTTTATACTTTGTGAAATAGTACATATTTTCAAGATAAATATTGAGCATGATATTAAGTATTATTTATAGAATTTTCATATTCTCTATCATTTTTTAGAAAATATTTGTATTTTTAAAAATTCAGAATAGACACAATAAAACTAAAATACTTGGTGCTGTCATGAACTTATTGAGTATCTTTATGACAGATATTTTGAATTATTTGTTAGATGTTTATTTTTCCTTTATTTATTTTTTAATTTAATTTTATTGTTAGTTTCAAGTATACAGTACATTGTTTAGACACTTATATAGTTTATAGAATGATCCCCCTAATTGTTCTTTCTCTCTGGCTCTGCACCTAGCCATTACATCAATGCTAACTGCATTCCCTCTGCTGTGCTCCCCCACCACCTATCAACTACTAATTTGTACTTCTTTAACCATTAACCCCTTTATCCCAGCCCCCCAAACTCCCTTCAGTCTGGCTGTTACCAGACTGTCCTCTATATTTGTGAGTCTGTTTTTGATTAGTTTGTTCTTTTTCTTCCTTAGATTCCACATATAAATGAAATCATATGGTATTTATCTTTCTCTGCCTGACTTATTTCACTCAGCATAATAACCTCTAGGTCCACCATGTCGCTCTGAAGGTAGGATTTCATTTTTTATTAATGGCTAACTATATTATCAAATCATCTGTTGATGGGCATTTAGGTTGCTTCCATATCTTGGCTATTGTAAATAGAGTTGCAAAATGAACATAGGGGTGCATAGATCTTTACAAATTATTGTTTTGGTTTTCTTTAGATAAATACCCAGAAGTGCAATTGCTGGACCAAAATATATACCCATTTTTTATTTCTTGAGAAACTTTCAGACTGTTTTCCATAGTGTCCGTACCAATTTGCAATCCCACCAACAGTGTATAAGGTTTCCCTTTTTTCCACATCCTCACCAACATTTGTAGTTCTTTGATTTATTGAGAATATGTATTCTGACATGTGTGAGGTGATATTTCAGTTTTGTTTTAATTTGCATTTGTCTGATGGTTAGTGACCGTGAGCATCTTTTCATATGTCATTGACCATTTGTATTTCCCATTTGGAGAAATATCTGTTCAGGTCTTTTACCCATTTTTAATTGGATTGTTTGGTTGTTTTTTGTTGTTGAGTTGTATGAGTTCTTTATATATTTTGGACACTAAACTATTATCTGATGTATCATAAGCAAATAACTTCTCCCATTCAGTTGGCTGTGTTTTTGTTTTATTGATGGTTTTTTTTGCTGTGCAAAAACTTTTTAGTTTGATGTAGTCCCATTTGTTTATTTTTTTCTTTTGTTTTCCCTTGTCTGAAAATATGTCTGGAAATAAATTACTAGTAGCAATATCAGACAACTTATTGCCTATGTTTTCTTCTAGAAGGTTTATGGTGTCAGCTCTTACATTTAAGACTTTAATCCATTTTGAGTCTATTCTTGTATATGGTATAAGAAGGTGGTCCAATTTCTTTTCTTTTTCTCTTTCTTTTTTTTTTTTTGCATGTATCTGTCCAATTTTCCCAACACTATTTATTGAAGAGACTGTCTTTACCCCATTGTATATTCTTGCCTCCTTTGTCATATATTAAGTGAGCGTATAAGCATGGATTTATTTGGGGGCTCTCTATTGTGTTCCATTGATCATGTATCTGTTTTTATGCCAGTACTTGCTGTTTTGATTACTGTAGCCTCGTAGCATAGTTTGATATCAGGTAGTGTGATACCTCCAACTTCGTTCTTTCTCAAGATTGCCATGGCTATTTGGGATCTTTTATGGTTCCATATAAATTTAGGATAATTTGTTCTAGCTCTCTGAAAAATGTCATTGGTATTTTGATAGGGATTTCATTGAATCCATAGATTGCTCTGGGTAGTATGGCCATTTTAACAATGTTGATTCTTCCTACCCATGAGCATGGTATTGTAATGCCCTGGTTTGGAACTCCATGAGCCAAGAAGGAAACTGACACCGATGCAAGCGCAAGAGGGAGTTTATCGACAAACTCGAGTTTGGACTCCACTCATTCACTGACGCAGCAGCGGTTGAGAGGAGCCCGACCGAGGGGCTGGGACCTAATTTAAAGGGCAAAACCGCAAGCCTTGGGGAGATGCCTTGGCATTACCTGATTGGGGGGTTAGGTTGACCTTTAAAGGGATTGGGTGGTAGGTTGTTGGGTCCACGTGCAAAAGGGGGTCGTGTGCAGTTGGGGCTGCGTATAGAGGGGGCCGTGCGCAGAAAGGGCCGAGTGCAGAAGGTGCCGGGTGCAGTAATCAGAATATGTGCAGGAGGAAATAAGGGTGGGGCTGCCTTATGGGCCCACCGATTAGCTGGCTTGGCTGGTTTGGCCAGGTGGTAAGGCATTGTTCTTGACCACGGGCCTTTGGGGAACTTTTCGTACAATTCATCTTGGGATCACTCAGAAAAATGGAATAATTCCAGTCTTTCATTCCCCCCTTCTTAAGATACTAAAAGTGCTTAATCTTAAGCAAGCAAGTGTATATACAGAAGCAAAAAATTAGCAGGTTAAAAAAAAAGGGGGGGTTCATTTTTATTTTGAGAGAGATTATATCCCTGTTGATGGAGTACAAATAGCTTGATAGCTGGTAAATTTATCCCAGATAAGGCTTAAAAGACGATATAGGATACAAGGCCTAAATGTAATTATTAGGAGGAAGAGGATAAGTGGTCCCGCCAAGGCCGAGAGTAAGGTGGGTTAGCCAGGGGGACTAATTAAATAAGACATGTTCCACTTTCTTGTATATCCCTAAAGTGAGTGAATAAAAAAAAAAAAAAATAGAAAAAGAAAAAAAATATCGAAAAAGAGGGAGAATTCAGATTCCATTTACATTCCTTTTCATTGTTAAGTTGGAACAGGTTAAGGGGAGCTCCTACCGGGGTTTAGGGTTTAGGCATAACCAACAATCTTGTCCTATATCTGGGGAGGTCTTATTTAGGACCTTATGTACCTTTGTTAACATAGTTATTAATTCTTCTTCCTTTTCTGGGCTGCTGTTCAATGTCCGTGGTATTAGGGAAGCTAGAGTTGGAGCAGGACCGGTGTTTGTAGAAACAGTTACCTCGGGTTTGTGGGCCGGAGGAATTTGAGGTGGCCCCGGAATTTGGAGGGGGCTGTTGGGTCCTATAGGGTGAGGCTTTCTAGGAAGATCTTTAGCCTGGACAGTAAAATATAATCCTAAATCGTATCTAGTCTGGTATAATCTAATACCCCACGTCTGTCCTGTCAACCAATAGTGTTGTCCCGCAGGGTTTCCTGTCTTGATGGTAATTATAAGGGGATTGCATGACCCTGGAGAACAGGTAGAGGGTTTTGGTCCCCTTATTAGCTTGATATGATTGTCATTTTGTTTTTTATAGTTATCTATAGTGGAGATAGTTTCACATCCCCAATTAGCACAAGAAAATTGTCTATTGCCCTTGCATTTTCTAGATTTTCCATTAGGACAGACATAGAGTCCTAGCCTTAAGAGGTTCTTTTCAGCTGATAATGTGCCACAGCCGGGTCCGCCCTTATAACGTCCGGTCATGGGGCTGGACGGTAATACTACATTGAGTGGGTCTTTGGCAAGCCGGCATAAATCAACCCTGATCTCTGGAGCACTGTGACTGGTAGTATTTTTGGCAACAACTTTGCCTGTCTCAGTTGCTATAAGCTCTCATACCTTAGGTTGGTGGCAGTTGTACTCGGCAGTGACAGAGCATATGTAAAAGAAAAATTAATAGTCTTACAGTTTTTGTATGCAGATTTTTAGAGGGTTGCCAGAGTCTCTGGAGACTGTCCATTGTTACGGGGGGTGGATTTGGTCCTGGAGAGCGTGGAGGTCTGCAGGCTGGGCGTGGGCATGATGAATCCAAGCGGTGAGGCCGTCAACCTTGAGAGCGGTGGGTGTTGTCAGGATGATTAGGTAAGGTCCTTTCCAGCGAGGTTCAAGGGTCTCGCGGTAATGTCTTCTGATGAAAACCCAGTCGCCCGGCTGAAAAGTATGAGGCTGTGGAGGTGGTTCAGCCTCGTACAGACTTTTTAATCTGGTCCAGGTGTCCCTATGAGCACGTTGTAGGGTTTGGAGAGATCGAATAAGCAGATTGTCATCAATATCAAGATTATTAATTATTTCAGTCTGGAGAGCGGGATTATTGGGGGAGGTCTCCCGAACATTATTTTGAAGGGGGTCAGACCAAGTCTATAGGGGGTGTTACGTACCCTGTAGAGGGCATAAGGTAGGAGAGTCACCCAGTCCCCGCCAGTCTCCTGGGCTAATTTAGTTAAGGTCTCTTTTAGGGTTCTATTCATTCTTTCTCCTGACCTGAACTTTGGGGTCTATATGCACAATGTAATTTCCAATTTGCCCCAATTATAGATGCTAACCCTTGAATTACCTTGGAGGTAAAGGCTGGTCCATTGTCTGATCCTATTATAGTAGGAAAACCGTACCTGGGTAGGATGTCTTCCAGAATCTTCTTAGCTACTATGTTGGCAGTCTTATGTTTGGTAGGGAAGGCTTCTACCAACCTGAAAAAGTGTCTATAAAAACAAGTAAGTACTTATAGCCAAAAGTCCCCTTTTTAAGTTCTGTGAAATCAGTTTCCCAATAAGCACCTGGTCTGGTTCCTCGTAACCTGGAACCGGGTTGTGCCGTGTTCCGCTTGGTGTTTGTCATCCGGCATGCTCGGCACTGGGCTACAATGTCTTCAATTTTAGTGTTGGCACCTTGGAACCTGATATTAGCCCACCTGATGAGGTCTTGCATTTTCCGTACACCCATGTGGGTAGTCCGATGAACCTTGTACAAGAGTTGTTCCCCTAGCTTTTTAGGGAGAATTATTTGTCCTGTTTCGGTGTGCCACCAGCCTAGGTGTTCTGTAGCTGTGGGCTGTTTTGATATCCAATTTAAGTCTTTTGGGTATATGTGGGATTGTCAGGCAAGGTAGGGCCCCCTGAGTCTGGGAGGTTGGCAGTTAAGATAACTTCAGATTGGGCTACTTCTCTAGCCGCTTGGTCTGCTAACGAGTTTCCCCTGGACACTGGGTCGTTGGCTTTCTGATGTCCCGGACAATGTATAATAGCTAGTTTCTTTGGCAGCCAGAGGGCGCGAGCAAGGCCAGGATTTCATCTTTGTTCTTAATGGCTTTTCCTTCAGCAGTTAACATGCCCCGTTCTCTGTATATAGCTCCGTGAATATGAACAGTAGCAAAGGCATATCTGCTGTCAGTATAAATGTTCAAAGTTTTGTCCTTTCCTAGAGTTAATGCCTTAGTCAGGGCAATGAGTTCAGCCCGTTGGGCCGAGTCCGGGCGGCAAGGGCTCCGCCCATATAACTTCTGTTTCTGAGACTACAGCCGCTCCCGCATACCTTTGGCCGTTCCGGACGAAGCTGCTCCGTCAGTGTACCAGGTGCAGGCTCCAGGTATGGGTTGGTCCTTTAAGTCTGCTCGTACTCCGTGGACCTGGGCCAAGATGTCTGCACAGTCATGGAGTGGGGCGTCTAGATCCGGGTTAGGCAGCAAAGTAGCTGGGTTGAGAGCTGTAGGCGGCTGAAAAACAATCCTGGTGGGGTTGAGAAGTAGGCTTTGGTAATGAGTGAGTCTGGCATTGCTTAACCACCGGTCAGGGGGTTGTTTAAGGATTCCCTCATGGCATGAGGGGTGGTGATGTAAAGGGACTGTCCCAGAGTTATTTTATCTGCATCCTTGACTAGCAAGGCGGTTGCCGCTATGATGCGGAGGCAAGCAGGCCATCCTGCTGCCACAGAATCCCAGTGTCCTTCTTCCTTGCAATAGGCACATTGGTTTTTGCCCAGGGGCGGCCTACCTTTACCTGCCGGTTTTTCTTCTGATGTCAGTTGTTTGAGCTGTCGTTGGCATTCCCTGGGTTCAGCCGTGGCAGCTAACAGGATCCGGGCCAGGTCACGATTCTGTCTCTTCTCTGCCTTGATCTGTTTTTCCTCAGGAGTATCTCTATTATTATAAACTTTTTCTGCTGCCTCAACTAGGTCCCTAAGCTGCTTTTCACCTAATCTCTCTATCTTTTGTAACTTTTTCTTAATGTCTGGTGCCGACTGATTGATGTATGCTAACGCCACCGTCCCCAAGTTTTCAGGCTTCTCAGGATCAATAGGGGTATATTGGGAAAGCATCCATCATTTTCTCTAGAAAGGCAGCCGGACTCTCGTCTTGTCCCTGTCTTAGATCATATACCTTAGTCAAATTAGTGGGCCTTCTAGCGGCCACTTTGAGACCTGCCAATAGAGCCTGGCGGTACACTTGGAGTCTCTCCTTACCTCCTGCTGTGTTATAGTCCCAGTCAGGCCGGGTTACTGGAAAGGCAGCCTCAAAAGATGATGTTTTCTATGGCTGAAACGAGGGACAGGTCAAAGGAACCTTCAGGGGGCCATCCGACGTTGAAGGATGGCCATTCCGCACTGCAAAAAGTGACTAATTTGTTCTTCCGGATCTCTACTGAGAGCCTATGAGCACGCTGCGAACATCTTTGAAGTGGCTGGTCAGGAGATCTAGGGAAGAAGTAGTCTGACCCATGTTAGACACAAAGAAAAATGGAAAATAGGCCGACAAAGGCAAGATAGGCGAGAGCCAGGATGAGTCGTTGACCAAGAGTCCACTCAGAAGGTGCAGCTGCTGCTAGTCCAGAGACAAAGAGCGAGGCTAAAAAGCAAAAGAAAATTATAGCCAAGACAGGATAGCAGTACATCAGAGAGGTCCGGACTGACGCAAGACTGGACAGACAGGACACAACAAAATTTCAAAGACTCTGTTCAGGCGGTCCAAAGACCCAGATGGTTCCTCTACCTAGTAGTGGAACCCCGATGGGGTTTAGGACATCTCCTAAGCCCCTGCAGCCGTGGCCCGTGGGTGCGTCCACCCAATACCACTTTATGCTGCACAGAATGTCAGAGTTTTTCAGAGTTTACAGGTTTAGAATAATACCCGGGTCGGAATCTCCTGGAGAAGTAACACACAAATACAAAGAAACACTTACCGGGTGGCCAGGCCGGGAGGTTCCCTCCGGTGTGTCCCTTCAAGGCTGTGGAGATCCCGGACGAGCCCCCAAAATGTAATGCCCTGGTTTGGAACTCCACGAGCCAAGAAGGAAACTGACACCGATGCAAGCGCAAAGGGAGTTTATTGACAAACTCGAGTTTGGACTCCACTCATTCACTGACGCAGCAGTGGTTGAGAGGAGCCCCGACCGAGGGGCTGGGACCTAATTTAAAGGGCAAAACCGCAAGCCTTGGGGAGATGCCTTGGCGTTACCTGATTGGGGGTTAGGTTGACCTTTAAAGGGATTGGGTGGTAGGTTGTTGGGTCCGCGTGCAAAAGGGGGTCGTGTGCAGTTGGGGCTGCGTATAGAGGGGGCCGTGCGCAGAAAGGGCCGAGTGCAGAAGGTGCCGGGTGCAGTAATCAGAATATGTGCAGGAGGAAATAAGGGTGGGGTGCCTTATGGGCCCACCGATTAGCTGGCTTGGCTGGTTTGGCCAGGTGGTAAGGCATTGTTCTTGACCACTGGCCTTTGGGGAACTTTTCGTACAATTCATCTTGGGATCACTCAGAAAAATGGAATCATTCCAGACTTTCAGTCATATGTTTTCATCCTTTGATTTGTTAATGTGGTGTATCACATTAATTGATTTGTGAATATTGTACCTACCTTGCATTCCAGGAATAAATCCAACTTGATCATGGTGTATGATATTTTTAATGTATTGCTGAATTTGGTTTGCTAATATTTTGTTGAGGATTTTTGCATCAATTTTTTAAGAGATATTGGCCTATAGTTTCCTTTTTTTGTAATGTCTTTGCCTGGTTTTGGAATCGAAGTAATGGTGGCCTCATAAAAGGACTTAGGGAGCCTTCCCTCTTCATGATTTTTTTGGAATAGTTTGAGAAGAATAGTTGTTAGTTCTTCTTGGAAAGTTTGGTAAAATTTGCCTATAAAGTCATCTAGTCCAGGACTTCGTTTTTTGGGAGGTTTTTGATTACTGATTCAATTTCATTGGTGGTAATTGGTCAGTTCAGATTTTCTGTTTAGTCTTGACCCAGTCTTGGGAGATTGATTGTATGTTGCTAGGAATGTATCCATTTCTCCCAGATTGTTCATTTTGTTGGCATATAATTGCTTGTAGTATTTTCTTATGGTCCTTTGTATTTCTATGAAATCTGTAGTTATTTCTTCTCTTTCATTTCTGATTTTATTAATTTGAATTCTCTCTCTTTTTTCCTTGATGAGTCTGGTTAAGGGTTTGTCAATTTTGTTTATCCTTTCAAAGAACCAGCTCTTGGTTTCATTAATCTTTTGTATTGCTTTCCTAGACTATTTCATTTATTTCCATTCTGATCTTTGTTATTTCCTTCCTTCTATTCACTTTGGGCTTTGTTTGCTGTTCTTTTTCTAGTTCTTTTAAATATAAGGTTGGATAATTTCTTTGCGCTTCTTCTTGTTTCTTGAGGTAGGCCATATGGCTATGAATTTCCTTGTCAGGACTGCTTTCGCTGTGTCCCATAGGTTTTGCCTCGCAGTGTTTTCATTTTCATTTGCCTCTAGGTGTTATGGGTGGACAATTTTCCAGTAAGCCAGTATTAAATATTACTCCTGATTCTGTTAACCAGGGTGTGGTAATCTGGTCAAGGAGATGCTGTTAACCAGCATAATCTGATCAAGGATATGCTAACGGCCAACTGTTAACCAGGGTGTGATGATCTGCTCAGGGATGTGCTGGTGGCTATATAAACTGCCTCTTCTGGGAGCTCAGGGCTGATCTCTTCTAACCCTGCGTGGTAGAGAGTCAGTCACCAGCCAGCTAATAAAGGCTCACAATGCATCTCAATTGGCTCCGTGGGTCTTAGATTTGAGCGAACCACAACATAGGTATCTTTTGATTTCTTCCTTAATCTCATTGATAACCCATTCATAGTTTAGGAGCATGTTAATTAGTCTCCATGTGTTTGTGCATTTCCCAGCTTTTTTATTGTGTAATTGATTTCTAGTTTCATACCATTGTGATCAGAGAAGACAGTTGATATGATTTCAATCTTCTTAAATTTATTGAGACTTGTTTTGTGTCCTAACATGTGGCCTATCCTAGAAAATATTCCATGTGCACTTGAGAAGAATGTACATTTTGCTGCTTTGGGGTAAAATGCTCTGAAAGTATCTGTTAAATCCATCTGGTCTAGTGTGTCTTTTAAGCCCATTGTTTCCTTATTGATTCTTTGCCTGGAAGATCTGTCCACTGGTGTCAATGAGGTGTTAAAGTCTCCTGTTATGAGTGTATTACTGTTGATCTCCCCTTTTATGTCATTCAATAATGGCTTTATGTATGTAGGTACTCCTATGTTGGTGTGTGTATGTTTACTAAGGTTATGTCCTCTTGGTTTAATAATTTTTTTATCATTATGTAATGCCTTTCTTTGTCTCTTATTATAGCCTTTGTTTTAAAGTTTATTTTATCATGACTAGCTACCTTTGCTTTCTTCATTTACATTTCTATCATTTCCATTTGCATGAAATATCTTTTTCTATCCCTTTACTTTCAGTCCGTGAGTGTCATTTGATCTGAAGTTGGTCTCTTATAGATAGCATATGCATGCATCTTGTTTTCTTATCCATTCAGCTACCCTATGTCTTTTGATTGGAGCACTTAATCCATTTATGTTTAAAGTGATTACTGATAGGTACATAGTTATTGCCATTTTATTATTCGTATTTATTTTTTTTCTTTTTTCTTTTTTATCCCTTCTTTTTTTTACAGAAGTCCCTTTAACATTTCTTACAATGCTGGCTTGTGGGCGATGAATTCCTTAAGCCTTTCCATGTCTGGGAAGCTCTTTGTCTCATCTTCCATTTTAATTGAAAGCTTTGCTGGGTAGAGTATTTGTGGTTGTAGATTCTTGTTTTTCATAACTTTGAATATTTTTTGCCATTCCCTTCCTGGACTGCAAAGTTTTTGTTGAAAAATTAGCAGACATTCTTATGGGGATACCCTTGCAAGTAACTAGCTGTCTTTCTCATGCTGCTTTTAAGATCCTGTCTTTATCTTTGGTCTTTTTCATTTTAATTACGATGTGTCTTGGTGTGGGTCTGTTCAAATTCTCCTTTGGGACTTTTTGTGCTTCCTGAACTTTTATGTCTAATTCTGCCGGAGCCAGCTGGCTAAATCGAACAGCACCTAAAAGAGGGGGGTGAAGCCTAAGGAAAAAAGAGGAAGACAGGAAAATGCTTTGGGAGGGCACACAGTCAATGCTGCAGCCTCGAGTTTATTTTGCATAGTCCTTATATTTCTTTTTGAACACAATAGCAAGGCACAGAGTACATTACTATAGAAAAGCTGACATTTACATACGTTCCTATACATCCTTCCCTCAGGGTACAAACATCCTTGCTTTCTGTAAAACATTCCACTATCTTAAAAGGATTTCTTTAGGAGGCAATCCTTCCTTCCAGGGTCAGTAATGGTTAACTCAACACCCTGCTTCCTTGAACCATTGTTTAAACAGTCTAACTGCTTTATGGCTATAAGCTACGTGACTTCTTCAGTGTCTCAATAATGGCTCCCCATATAATTCCTTTGCCAGGTTAGGGAAGCTTTCTATCATTATTTCTTCAAATAGATTCTCAATACCTTGCTCTCTCTTCTCTTTCAGGTGCTCTTATTATATAGATACTTTTATGCTTCATGTTGTCCCAGAAGTCTTTCAAACTATCCTCATTTTTTAAATTCTTTTTTTTTTTGTTGTTCTGATCAGGTGTATTTTGCTACCTTTCCTTCCAATTCACTGATTCTATCTTCTCCTTTGTCCAATCTCCTGATGAATCTTTCTAATGTATTCTTCATTTCAGTTATTGCATTCTTCATTTCTGTCTGGTTCTTTTTTATGGCTTCTATGTCCTTTTTTATGCTTACTATCTCTCTGTTGAGGTTCTCATTGTGCTCATCCATTCTCCCCATAAGTTCGTTGAGCATCCTTATAACTATTATTTTGAACTCTGTCTCTGGTAGGTTGCTTGCCTCCATTTCATTTAGTTTATTATCTGGGTTCTCTCCTGTTGTTTCTTTTTGTGGCATGTTTCTTAGTTTTCTCATTTTATTAGCCTCCCTGTGTTCATTTCTATGTGTCAGGAATATTTGTTTCATCTCTCAGCCTTGGCCAGATGGCCTAATGTGGAAGGAGTCCTGTGTGGCCCAGTGCCGCACTCTCCCTGATCCCTTGTGCCAGGAGCTCCGGACGTGACCTCTGTGTGAGCTGTGTGTGTTCTTCTGTTGTTGCTAAGCTTTATTGTTGTTAGCACATCAGTGGATGGGATTAACGCTCAGGCTGACTAATTGTGGGAACTGGCTGCACCCACAGAGTAAGTGTGGTTGTGTGGGGTCTGCCCCTGCTGAGTGGGATTTGCCCTAGCAGGCTTGTGTACTTGTTGCAACCACCCTTTGTGTATACCACTACTGGGGCTAGTCAGGAGTTGCTCTGTTGTCTGGTTCCAGCCTCTGGGTGTGTTGGTTTTATGGCCCCTTGGGAGGGACTCCCCAGTAGGGCAAGGTCAGCTGCTGCCTTTGATTGCTCAGGGCTATGTGGTAGGAGCTAGAAAGTGATCTGCAGACGGTTGTTGTCCATGCTGGATCTATAGGTAAGTGGAAGACACAACGCTGTAGGCAGCAGTCCCCCTCACCGTCCCTGACCTAGGGCAGTTTAGCAGAGGGACCAGTGCTCTCTCAGGTCTGACACTGCTTGTCAGTTGCCCGTAAGTCTCTGAAACTGGAAGATCCTCTGGATGATATAAGTGTTAGGTGGTACAGGGACCCCAGGAGTCTCTGGGGTCTATTGAGTAAATTTCCCTCTGCTACTGCAGTGTCAGTTTACATGCCAGCGCTGTCTCTGTGGCTCCCTGTACAAGTTTCCGATCGTAGTGAGGTCAGCTATTTCCCATCTCAGGCCTGCAAACACCCAGGCTCTGTTTAAGAACTACTGAAGCTCATGGGCGTGAGTTTGTAGCCTGCCACTGAGCGCTTCTCCGGGATGAAAGGGCTTTGCATGGGCCACACAAACTGAGTGCTGTTGTTGGCTGTTGAATTCGTGACTCAAGGAAAGCACAGGTTGGGACTGGGTTGCCTGGGCGCAGACTTGCCACAGGTGATTTGTGGGTTAGGTGGGGCAACATCTCAGTGAGGCATGGGGCTATCAGGCCTACAGAGCACCAGATTTGCTGCCAGCTCTGAGACTGCAGGCTCCCACCAAAGTCAGATATCACTGCGTAACCCACTGTCGTCTGTGATGGGCCCACAAAACCCTGAGCTCTGACTAAGCGATTCTGTATCTTGTGCTGGCATCAGTGATCTGTCACCGTATTCCCTGAACTCTGCTCACTTCGCTGGCTGAGATCTGTTGACTGTGCAGATTGCACCACCCCGGGGCAGGGGCAGCTGCCTGACAACATGCAGTAGGAACTTTGTGTGTTGCATGGGGCAGGATCTCAGGAAGTCAAGGGCTGTCAGGCCAATAGCCTCAGTTTTCTGCATTTTGTGTGTCTGCATGTATCCACAGTAGTCACAGATCACAGGGAGACAAGCTGCTGTCTACAGCAGTCCCTGAGACCCCTAAGATCCCCCCAAAAGATATTACAGCTCGTACAGGCAGCAGTGATCTGACCACAACTGTTTTCTTCCAAAATGTGCTCACCGTTCTATCCAAGGTCTGTTGCCTGTGAAGAATACGTGACCCCAGAGAAAAGCAGGGTGGGAGAGGCTGCCTGTCAATAATGGGCTGCAGGCACTTTGTGGCTTGGGTGAAGTGGGATCTCAGGCAGACAAGAGCCGTCAGGCCACTATAGCCTTAGTTTTGCTGCAACTTCTGTGCCCACGAGTTCCAGCTGTAGTCACAGATGGCAGTGAAACTAGCTACAGCCTGGGGCGGTCTCACAGACCCCTGCGAGCCCCTGACATGATGTTGCAGCTTTTGCAGGCAGCAGAGGTCTGCCTGCAACTGATTTTCCCACAGTACCCACTCTTTGCTAACTAAAGTTTGTTGCCTGCAAGGAATAGGAGACCTGGGGAGGAGGGGTAGGGCAGAGGAGATTGACTATCAGTGGGCCACCTGGGGGCAATTTATAGGTTGGGTGGGGAAGGGAAACAATGGCCTTCAGATCAATACAGCATCATTCTTGCTGCAACTTCCCTAAACGACCGCAGAAGTCCCAGATCACAGCAAGACCAGCTGCTCTCTGGGACTTGCCCACAGAGATCCCCGATATCTGCCCAAGTTCATGTTGGCAGCAGTGATCCACCTGAATCTGTCTCTGAAATGCTTCCTCACAGTGCTGGCTGCCAGCTGTGAATGTCTGGCCCTGAATCGGTGCAGGGCTTGACTGCAGCTCAGCAACTAAAGCCACCCACCTCCCCCAGCACCCTGCAACCTGAAGGTTGGATGGAGCAGACTGATCTCCTCAGACAAGCACCTCTAAATGGCCCTGTGGGAGGGGTCTGCACAGGCAAGCTGGTGGGGTCTATAGATTGCCATGTAGAGGGGCAACGCTAAGGCACAATGGTGGCTGCCAGTCCAGCCCTTGTTCCGGTGCCAGGAAATGCAGACTTTCCCCATAAGAATCTTACGTGAGCCTCTGACCCACCACCAGTGCTGCAGGTGAGTGTCCATGGGTCAAAGAGCCTGTGCGCGGGCCATTCAAAGAGGTGTCTAGGGTTTCAGTCTCTTTCTGTCTCACCCAGACAGCCGGAATCCCCTCTGGCTTTTACAGAGGTTTTGGAAACTCCTCTTCCTTGGGCTGGGACCCTGGGCTGGGGAGCTCCCAAATGAGGACAGGACACCCTTCTCCCTCGGGGGAGCCTCTGTAGCCTCTCACTCCCTTCCAGGGATCCTCCACCACCCACGGGTGCAGATCCAGCCGGAATCACGACTTTGCCCCTCCTACCAGCTTCGATATGGCTCCTTCTTTATATTATCAGATGTATGTGTTATGATCAGCTGGACTTCAGGTGATTCTCCACGTTGATTATTTTATAATATATAGCTGTAATTTCAATACGGGCCTGGGAGAGGGAGAACCCTGCTTTTACCTAGTCCCCCATCTTCCCCTAATTCCTCTTCATTTCTTTTATCAAATATTTATAGCATGGAATCATTATAGTCAGAGACCAGGCTAAGCTTGCCTTCCACAAGGATGAAAGGGTTGCACATCCTCTCCTCGAAGGTGCCCCAGAAAGGAGAACAAAATGGGTGCAGAACTCTAACAGAAAACTGAAACGAATCAGTGTCATATAAAGTCTATTTCTCAAAATCCAAATACATGGGTGGGAGGGGACTTATTAAGAACTAAGTGCAGATTCTTAGGCCCTGCCCAGGCTGACTGAATGAAAATGTCAGAAATGAGTGTTGGGATCTAAAGTTTAAGCAAACCTTTTGTGTAATTTGTTTGCCTGTGGTTACACACCACAAACTATAGATATGTAGGAACAAGCACATACATGAGGGAGCCTATCTAGCAGTTTATGTAGAATGCATTAAGTAGAAGGAGGTGACAAGCGCCTGGAGATCAAAGAAGCTGGGTGCACTTGCTATAATCCAAGTGTGAGGTCCTGATAGGGGAGGAGGGAATGGAGATGAGCCGGCACAGCCATGAGAGGTATGAAAGAGAAGGGGCTGAAAGGTCCCTTTTGAGTCAAGTCTCATAGAAGCAGAGCCCGAGATGGGAATGTGAATGCCGATGATTTGAGGAAGGGCTCAGGAGAAAGAAAGAGAGGCAAAACAGGGTGGGGTAGCAGCTGAGCAAGGGCTGCAGCCTCAGCCTGGACCGCAGGAGCGTTAAGCATGAGCGCTGCCACAGGGCTGATGACCCTTGGAGACATGGAGGCTTCTGTCCTCCTGTTGGTTGTTGCCAGCTAACACACGGCAACTGGGGAGTGGTGCAAGGACAAGTAAAAAAGACACAGACAAGGTACCAGCATTGTCTACACTACAACACACTCTTGGAACAAGTGGGGCTTTCAAACAGGCCCAGTTATAAGCCAAAACACACTCCCTAAGAGGGTGTCAGTGCTAGCTGAGAGGGGCACTATTGGTGTTAGATGCTTTTTCCAGAATCTAATGGTTTTGTTTGCATGATTTTTCTTTGGTATTTTTTCCTAAGCAAAGTATACTAGAAAATACTACAAGAGGCCCACACAGGGCACTGGAGAAGGGACAGAAAAAGAAGTGACCAATTTGATGTTTTAGTTGTGATTGACTGGGAAGATAAAGGTTTCATTAACAAAAATGGACCACACTCACATCTTTTTTTCTGCATCTCAGATGCTCTCTAAAGCCATATCTGACATGCTAAGGCCCTTTCCCAAGGGGCCCAACCCCCAGTGCATCAATTCACCCTTCTCACCCAAAAGCCCTATCAAAAGCCATTACAATAGAAGTCTGACCAATCTCTATTACTTCCCATTATAAATCTTAAAATACAGAAGATTCAACCTCTTCATTTATGCATAGGAACTTCCAGAATTCAAATCTGCTCTTCTTTGGGTAAAGGTGAGCTATTTGCTGACATTTACGTAAACCTTTACTTAGCAGAAATTTTCTAAATAATTTCTAAAGAATCATTAAAATAAAATGCCAGACCCAGGAAGAAAGGATCATTTTGCCAGGAATGGATCTCCTATTTTGCTACTAACACTAATGATGTCCTCCTAAACCATTTGTCCACATATGTCCAGGAGTGTCCCCTTCTGCTTTGGAACTAAACAGGTGTTACAGTAATCCAAGTGGCAAACATAATATAATTTCTCCCTGTGTGTGTGTGATATAAGATTATACGAATTTAAAAGTTGTATTTCTCCCTGTTGCTACTGTTGCAGTGGTCTGTATGTGTAACCCAGATTATGCAAACCCAAGAAAAAAATGCTTTAGCCACCTGAAGTGTGAAACTTGTTTTGACTCAGTAAGATAAACAGACACCTGTGCAGCTGATAAGACACTGAAGACGTCATCATAGAGTGTAAATTGAGAGGGACTCTAATGCAGACTTAGAGAGTGTGGTCCTTATTCTCCCGGGACTACGTTCCTCCATCTCTTGGTTTCCTGACTGCTCTGCTTTGAAGAAGAGGCCTCTGCTGATCCACAGCATCTGAGCCAGCATCGACCGGTCACTGCTTAACACGTGTCTTGTCTCCACCAGCACCGCTGAGTGGTCTACTAGGACTAAAATCCATCAGGATCTGGTATGATGAAACTTGTGTGATGCTTTGGCAACTATTTGTGTGTGTGTCGTCCTTGTGTCCTTGCGCGTTAGTTGTTTTCTCGTTGGGGTCGTTATATATATGTATCTTAGATGAAGTGCTCTCTGACTCTCGTACTGGCTTGGCCTTAGGGAGCGAGTTGAGCCACCTGTGCACACGTCCACAGAGAAGTTGGACAACAGGTGAGAAACTTGAGGACAGTATTATTCAGGTGACTGAAGGCCAGATGCACAGCCTGGCACTGGCAAGTGGACTCTGATCGTTCTCCCTGATATATCCATAGCTCTTCATGGTTTCTGCCTGGGTAATAAGCAAAGTTTCACAGACACCAAACTCTCTCTGCAAATTTTTGTCTGCGTTTCCCACTTATAAAACACAAGCCTCTTAATTCAGTTGGTTGAGATTGGTCGACAGTTGGTGATCAACAAGAAGGGCATCAACCCCTCATCATCTAACTAATCCTTGAGGGTTTTAGTTAAAATTATTATGACTATTATAAAACAACATCACTATTTCCTGAATAAACACTGCTTTTATAACCCTTGGTTTCCATATTACATTTTTTATTGTAAGTTTTCAAGCCCTTTTTGTATGGATCCAACTTCTTAAGTTCTATGATCACTCACTGAAAAACAACCAACACATATGAAGACAAATAAATCACTCAGAACCTAAGAGTCATTTGCCTTCACCTGAGTCTTATTTCTCTTGTCTTCATTCTTCTGCTAATTAAGCCTCCTCTGCTGTGGAGCCATTACAAGGCACCGAAGGTGTCACGTAGTTTGGGAGCCATAAAGCAGCTGCTGAGACTGTGTTATCAATGGTTCAAGGAAGCAAATGGTTGAGATAAACATTACTGACCTTGGAGGGGACATTTGCCTCCTAAAGAAATCCTTTTAAGATAATGGGATGTTTTACAACCCAGATTACAAGGATGTTATTTGATCTTGTGTGAATGTTAGCATTCGAATGATATACTTGTGCTTTGCTATTGTATCCAAAAACATATATAAAGGCTGAGCTAAATAAAGACGGGGCTGCAGCAGGGACTGTATGCCCTCCCGAAAGTTCTTTCCTGTCTTCTTTTTTCTTAGGCTTCACCCCCTTCTTTCAGGTGCTGTTCAACTTTAGCCAGCTGGCTCCAGCACTCAGCCTGTTGGAAAGAGGTAGATAAAAACGAACATCCAAGCCTCCCATTGTGGAGAGCAGGTTGCAAACTGACAAGGTCCTTGTAATCTGTGAGGCCAACCAAGGGTTGCCTCACCTCCACAAATCCTCCTAAGAATGAGAACAATGCGGGTGTTGAAATGCAAATGATTTTAGCAAACTGTGTAGGGTGGGGGTTACCCTACAGAAATGCACATGATGATAGTAGAATGTGGAGGTTGAGTGGGGATAATCTCATTTTAGCCAGCAAATGTATGCTCTTGTATAAAAGCAACTTGCAAAAATAAAATCACTCGCGCTACTCCATCATCAGTGGATAGTGGGCCTCCCGAGCCCAGCTTTCTGTCTTCTTTCTTTTCTCAATCTCCCACCATTCCCACTCAGGATTATTTTCCAGGGCTGTGCTGAAAGTGGCAGGACTTACCACTTGCAGGACATGGCATCCCATCTCATTTGTCCTCCTCTTCATGAAATCAGAATGCCTTTTTTTTTTCCATCAGTACCAGGTTAAATGGTATTACCACCCTGTAATGCATTTCTTTTTCAGATTCTACCCAGAGGACAGCTCGCTGTGTTCACATCTTTGCTGAGGTACTAGGGTCCTAATGTGACATGTTAGCCTTTCCCTGCATGTTTGCTTTATCTGTTACTTAATGAAAACTTTGGCTGATGGGCCTGCAGAGAACTGCTTCAGAAAAGGTGCTCGATGATGTCTACAAAGCACCACAGAAATGCCAGGGCTCGGGGCTCAGCAGCGGCCTCTAGCCAGGGATGCCCAAGCTCACTGCCAGGCTCCTCTTGTGTCCACTCAAGCCTGAGGCTGGCCCTCAGTTGCTGTAGCAATGGGATCAGTACTTCATCTCTCACGTGTCTTCAGGCGTGAATTCTTCCTGAGGCATGAGGAGTCTGGAAGGAGGAAAAGGTCCCAATTTATTGCTAACGCCCCTCCCTGAAAATCCTTCCAAATGTCCCCCAAACTCTTCCTGCTGATTTTCCTCCATGAATTGTCCACATGTTTGACATTCTCAGGTACTTAAGCCATTTGCTGTCCCCAGGCCTGATTCATCACAGCCTGGCAATCCTTCCTGAGCCAAATTTACTGTAAAAATAGCTCTATTCTTCTACCTGACTTGCCATTTTCATTTTTCCCTCTTAGCAGATACAGAAGACACAACTCAAAGCTCAGAGCTCCAGAGCTCCCTGGGCTGGCAGAAGCCCTTGTACAGCTGCACTGCAGCCCAGCTGCCCCCTCACCTTTCACATCTGGCTCCAAAAGCGCCATCCTTGTGGCCCCTCCATGCAAATCTCCAGCTCAGAGTCTGTTTCCAGGGAACTCAACCTAAGACATGTCTTATAGTGTCATGAAAATCCAAGATAGAATAACCATAGCCAGCAAAGCACTGAGAAATGCTAAAATAAGAGTATCTCCATCACTGTTATTGTTATCAGTATCTTATGCTCTGGACTCTGGCCTCTGTGCCTTAACGCTTTCACTGTAGTCCTCATTCCCGCTTGCTCCTGAGAGTAAATAATCCCCAACAGCACAAAAGCCAACTGTGAGAGATTTTATTATGGCCATGGCAACAAACTGGCTCTGCAGCCACTTCTGCTTAACTTTCTGGGACAGATTCCTCCTGACTTCATGTTTCTCTCATTCCTGCTATGGTGATGGCTTAGGACAAACTTTCCTCAGAAGCTGATCACAGAGTAGCCATTGGCCACCAGAGTGACACAGGCCGGGGGGTGGGGGGGTGGGGTCAAGAGCCAATCCAGAGAGAGATTGGTGACATAAAGAGGAAAGCAAACTAGATGATCTTTGTTTATCACTTCAACCCTAAAGCAAGACAAGGTGTGGGGCACACTGAAAAGCTCTGTTTCAATCTCCTCTGAACTGAAAAAGAGAATTTTCCAGAGAAAATTGAGTTGGGTCAAGGGTATCTCAGGTCAGTGTTTCTTGGAAGAATTTGTTCTCTTGGACAAATCTACCAATGAGTGGTTCCATATACGTGGTCCAGACCATCTGATACTTCAAAAATACCTCAATACCCTTGTATCTTGCTGCTGCTGAGGGTTCTGTGTACCTGCCTGGGTGGGATCCTTGTTGGATCCACACTCTGCAAAGCACTGTGACCTTGCATGGCAGGCTCTTCCCAGGAAAGTCTTCTCAATTCATCCTTATCACCCCACACTAGGCTCCCACCAGGCATCCTGCACAGCTGCCCATAAGGGTATAGACTATGTGTCCTCCCCAGAGCCTCTATTCTCCATGGGCATTCTCTATGGACAAGAAGACTCTACAAGGAGGGTCACCAGCTGGTCTTGTGTCAAATACGGAGCAACACCTACAACTTCAGCCTCAAGGTCTTCATTTACTCTCATTCCATGATTCTTCCACCCAAATCCACCCTGTTGCCAGATCTCATTGAACAGCCAAAGTGACTCCATCTTAGGTATAAGACTCCATCTTAGGCACAGGCCAGTTCCCAGAAAAACTGCAGATAGCGAGACAATCACCCCACCCTAGACACAGCCAATCAGAGCAACTATGAAAAGTAACTCTCCAAATTCCCCGCCTTGCTCCTTGGTGCCATCACCCAGCCAATCCCGCTAGAGGTCAAGCTTGTACCAATCCTGTAACACCAAGACATTGCTCCCCGTGCTTACGTTTTTTCCCCTCAAATACCCCTACAGCCCTATGTTCGGGACCGCCTCCTATTCACTGCTGGGTTGGTGTGTGGAGTGCGGTCCGCACTCGAGTCTGAAATAAACTCCCTCTTGCTCTTTCATCTGTGTCGGCTTCTTGGTGGTTCGTGGAGATACGAGTCGGGGCATAACATCATGAAGTTGACATTTTTACATGCCAGATTCGTCCTGACTGCAGATTAGCTTTGGTTTGGCCTGCTAGCCATGCATCTACACCTTATCTGGGATCTGAGTTGATTTCTCTTGTCACAGAGGTGGGTGCAGAGTTGGGCCTGGCCAATCAGATTACTCCCTGCTCTGTCACAGCTGAGTGCCCATGATAATTATTCTGTGTAACAAATTAGCCCAAAACTTTGTGGTATGAAATAACTGTTTATTATAATCATGGTGTCTGTGAGTCAGGAATTTCAATAGGGTACAGTGGGGATGGGTGCTTTGTTTCATGACATCTAGAACTTCAGCTAGAAAACTCAAAAGCAGGAACCTCATTCACTATATGTGTGGAGATTGATGTTAGCTGTCATCTGGGCCTCAGCTTCTTCCAGCCTCTCCATGTCCTCTCTAGCTGTCCTAGTTCAGGCTTCCTCCCAGCGTGGTAGCTGGAATCAGGGGTGAATGCTTTAAGAAAGATAGACATCAAGATAGGGAGAGAGGGGGCAGGAGAGAGAGAAGGAGAGGAAAAAGAGAGGTAGAGAGAGGAAACCAGGTAGAAGCCATCTCAGTTTTTGTGATCTGGCTGGGAACTAACCTCTGCCCAGATTCCGGGGTACAGAACAAAGAGGCCACTTCCTTGGAGAGGAGTGTCAGTCAGGTCAGAGCAGGTGACATGGGAGAGCTACAACAGCCTGGTTACCTGTGACTATGCGATCTGCGATAGTATTCATCAGAAAACAAGGCAGATCACAATAGTGGCATGTACATATTTCCTACCTGAGCCCCAGCACTGTGTCAGGTTTTGCACAAGCTTCATTCACACAACAGCTCTTTGATCTTTACAACAACCAGTGACTGGGGTTCTGCTGCTCCCCAACTTAATAGATGATGAACTTGAAGCACAGGAAGGTTAACTTGCCCAAGATCATGCAGCTAGTAAACGCCAGAGCTAGGAGCTAAACTCAGGCTGCTCAAGAGTTTCTATGGACTTAACCATGTTCTCAGGAAATTTGAGAAGCTATTGCAAGCATTACATTAAAAAGACTACAGGAAAAGGTAGAATAGGAGAACAGAATATTAGAAAAAAGGACCAGTCAGGAACATGAGATCATGAAATAGATCTTAGAAAATAAAAATATAATTGGCCAAATAAGGCAAATAATAAATCAATAGAAAGGATGAAAATGAAGCTTTGTTGTTGTTATTATTTTGTTTGAATTCCCAGTTGTATTAGTCAGGATTTTTCAGAGAAACAGAATGTGTGTGTGTGTGTGTGTGTGTGTGTGTGTGTGTGTGTGTGTGTGTGTGTGTGAAGATTTATTATAGAAACTGGTTCACATGATTATGGAAGCTAAGAAATCCCATGATCTGCCGTATGCAAGCCAGAGAACCAGGAAAGCTGGTGGTTAATTGAGCCTGAGTCCAAATGCCTGAGAACAAAGACCACTAATATGTGAGGACAGGAGAAGATGGCATCCCAGATCAAGCAAAAAGAGCAAATCCATCCTTCCTCAATCTCTTTGTTCCATTTGGGTACCTAATGGAATGGATACTGTTGCCCACACTGGTTAGGCATATCTCTTTACCCAGTTTACCAATTCAAATGCTAATCTCTTCCAGAAACACCCTCATAGACACACCCAGCAATAGTGTTTTACCAGCTATCCAGGCATCCTTAGACCAGTCAGGTTGACTTATAAAATTAACCATCAAACCAGGGCACAGGCAAAACAAAAAATGAAAAAAGTAATACGTGTGTGTGTGTGTGTGTGTGTGTGTGTGTGTAGAGAGAGAGAGAGAGAGAGAGAGACAGACAGACAGAGAAGAAGGAGGAAGAAGAGGAGGAAGAGGAGGGAAAGTAGATGGAAGAAAATCATCCAAAAACTAGAACATTTCCAAAGTGGAAAGAAACTCATTCTTACCGGAAAGGTCCAGAGTCCCTAAGAAATGACTTGAGGAGTAATAGGCATTTCAGGCAATGAACCATGTTCTTGAAAGGCTGGTAGACAAGAGGTTGTGATTAATGTACATTATTATTTTGTCAACAACAAAAGCAACAAAGATAAAAACAATTTAAACTCCGAGAAAACCAAAATCTCGCACCATAAAGACATGGTCCAAAAAGGAAGCAAAGTTGAGTGAGTGTGTTTCACAAGTGCAGGACAGGAGAATACATTGGACTTTGAATCTAGGAGCATCATCCTTAGAGTGGTACAGATGTCGTGAGAGTTAGTAAATCCTCACATGCTGTGTGTTTCTGTAGTGATAAATACATAATAATGTCAACTGTGTTGATTTGTTTTCAATATTTAGATGTAAGCTAGACAAAGAATAAGAGATATAATCATTGTTTTGGAATGGAAGGTAAATGTACTCAGCCTTGACACGGTAAATACAAAAATATTACTGACTATGTTAGTTAGAATTATATTTGATGGCATCTTACAAATAAACTCAAAATGACTTAAACAAATTAGAATTATATTTCTCAGTCACATAAAAGATGTCTGTGCATAAACTATCCAGAGCTCTTGTGGCAGCTCCATGAAAACACAATGGAGCCAAGTCCTTCTACCTACAGTCCACCAGGCCTAGGATATAGCCCACATCGCCTGGTCCAAAAGGGCAGCCAAAGCACTAGCCATCACATCTGCATTTCAGAAAGTAGAACGGAGAAAGCGGGGAAGATGGTTCAGCCTCCTTACATTTAGGAAGTCCCAGAGAACACTGCAAATCACATCTCATCAACCAGAAAAATCATATGCTGCAGCTGGTCGTGAGAGAAACAAGGAAGCATGGTCTTCAGGCTGGGTGGCCATGTGTGACGTTATAAATACATAGTTGACAGCAACTCACTGACTGTGTACAAAGATGGGACTTAGGAAGAGATGACTGAGAGAACTGCCATTCTCATCCAAGAGAGAAGAAAAAGATAACATTCTCTATCATTGATAGAATAGGAAGCACAGGAGTAATTGTTAGGTAAGGTAACTACTGGAACTAAACATAATGAAATTGGTTAAGAATCTATCTTAGTGAGCTTTCTTTGTGAATGGAGTTGTTGAAGACTGTCTAAAGTTGATGAATCAAGTCATTGAATCACAAGCTTAATATTCAAAATTATAGAGGTAAGGAAGAAACAACAACAACAACAACAACAAAAACAGAAACAGTAGCAACTATTTGCCCCAGGATTGGGAGGGGCAGGACAAGAGGCAGTAGCTTTTCCCTATTGAGAGAGGAGAGGAGGCATCTTAAAGTAAAAATAGATGCAAAGGAAAGAGCCTGCAGAAATAACCGACTCAGCTGGTTAAAACTGCTCTCTCTTCCCCCATTCTGCCCTATGCTCTTTGGTTAACATATTTTCCACAGGTACATCCCCCACCTCAAGGATTCTCCAGCCCCTTTCCCATCTCTGTAGCTGTATAGGAATGTCAAGACTATGGAACTGTTTGCTGTGTTACAGCGAGAGCTCAGCCTTTGGATAAGGAACCCCCTGAGCAGGCACAAACACCAATGAATGCTGCTCCCTGTCTGTAAGTCTAAGAGTGCAGTCTCTTTGTCCAAGAATCCGATAAAGATGCTGATAAAGATGTTGATAACACCAAGGGACTGGAAATTCCTCCTTTGCAGTCCCCGACCCAAAGCAGCCCCTCCCCATTCTGAGTAAGGAGAGACATGTAAAACCTCAGACAAAGGAATCATGCGCCCCTTACATGGACTCTGCCAGGGTATATAATCTGTAAGAAATCTAACCAAGGGGAGATTGTGCTTTGGGTCTATTGAATGCCCCAGGCTCTCGGCCGGCATTAAATTCTCCTTCCTCTAAGTTGTCTGAGCATCTGAATTCCTCCATCAAGCGTCATTTCCTGCAACATTATAAACTCTTGTATACTATTTGATAAACTATACCATGGACTAGATCTTAGACTTAAAATTTTAAATTAAAGACAGCCCTGCTTCTACTCAGGGTGAGGACAGAAGAGTTATTAAAAAGTGGATGGAAACACTTGGCCATTTGCTGACAGCTGCCTTTCTCCATCCCTAAAAAGCCAGGCCCTCCAAAGACTATGGAAGCTTGGAATATGGCCACTTTTTCTTTTCAGGGTCTCCATGGGACCCCATCATCATCCTGAGCTGATCCTTCCACCCGCTCAATATTTTTGTCATTTTTTTTCTTATTTTATCCCATTTATCCATCACCTTAAAACTGTCCCCAGCCCAAACTTCAAAATGCTAAATATTTGACCAAAGCACTAACAAACAGCATTTTGAGACAGTACCTCAGAGATTCTAAATAGTGCCAAACAGTACAAGCTCTGCTGCTTTAGGAAGGCAAAGGGTCATTTACTTTCCCAAAGCTGCCTAAGACTTCCTTCTTGTGAAAGAACCGCCCTCCCCCCCACCCCCGCCCAAAAACAATAAAGCCCCTCAGCACACCCATCTGTCAAGACACAAGAGGTATTCTTGGATTTCACATTTTCAAATGTTTGATCTAGGAACTGAGCATTTTTCGTTTTATGATAACAAAAGCCTCAGTCCTGGAGCTGACAAGCTAACCAGCAGCAGGGAACAGCTCTTTCCAAAGTCTAGACCACACTCATGTGGCTGTTGGTTTGAATAGCAACACAGAATCAAGAGCACAAGCCCAAACAGCTCCAAACTTGAGAAAACTATGCTCCATAGTTAAATCTGAACTAATTGCCAGGGGAGTGGAAAATAATGTCTAATCTTTTAAAATCATGAGAGACACAAGAATTCCAGGCATGGATTTGGGGGCTCATTTTTATCAGCAGACACTAGGAAGCCTCTGCTTCAGTGGTATTTCCCTCCAGCTCCCACCAGAGCATCTCTAAGCCCTGGTCCTCTAGTTGAGAGCAATGGTTCTCAAAGTGTGGCCCCTGAACCAGCAGCTCCAGCCCTGGGAATTGTTAAAAATGCAAAGCCTGGCCTCACCTCGTGCTACTATAGTAGGAACTCTTAGACTCTGGCATTTGTGAGTTAACAAACTCTTCAAAGAGTTCTGGTACTCCCTCAAGTTTGGGAACCTCTGCTTATAATTGGTTAGTATTTGATGTGTTTGAGTTTATTACTGCTTATCACCGAAACAGACCTGATAACTGAGGTATTGACCCTTTAAGGGACCAGAAGAATCCCTCTAGAGATTCCCCAAGAGTTTCAAGATTGAGACCTTGATTGAGCCTTCTCAATTACTGCTTAGGCTAGGTTTCCCCCGCAGCAGGCCCTGACACAAGTGCAAGCCGAGCATTAGGCAGGTGTCCCCAACATACCTGTTGGGCATGGTGAGGAGCCAGTGCAGGGTTTGTCTGCAGGCAGGCTGGCACAGTGGGCAACTGGAGCCAGTCCCTGGGGAGCTTCAGGGGACAGTGTAGGGTGTCTCAGAGATGACCCACCGGGGCATGGAAGCTGGGGCTATTACCCTCCATTCCCATGTGTCATTGTTGAGGGCAGCTCTTGAGTGTTGACCCCAGCTGTCCTGCCCGTCTCTGGACGAGGCTGCAGTCTGTGGACAGAGGACACTCATCCAGGAAGGAAAGAGTGGAAGACACTCTACCATCTTCTCCATGCAGCTCCCTCAGGCTGCCAAGGAGAAGAAAAATTCCTGTGACTTGCTTCCGAGCACCTAAGACTCTGGTTACTTACTGACTTTCTCCCCATTAATGAGGGCCTCTTAAGTCCCATCTTCCCTGGATGTCTCAGCATTTCTAAGTTGGGTGCTGCCTCTCCAGAAGTGCAGCCCTCGAATCAATTCATCAGTCAAAGATCTCTGCTGACCCTGAGTCTGCCATGCCTGGCCCTCAGGTGGGAGGGAGCCTTCCCACAGATGATGGACACTGATAGGCAGTGAGCACTGATGCTGTAAATGAGCACAGGAAACATTCCAGAGTCATCCTAGAGGCTAGGAACTGAGACTTCATTGGGGTTTTGATTTGCACTTCTAGGGTAGGTCCTTACAGAAGGTCATTGTTCCCTGAGGAGTTCACATGAGTAAGTGTCATGCCCTCCTCTCAAAAATCAGCTCATTGAGGGCAGGGGTCAGAAGACACCTAACTTTTCCAACTGTGGCCTGCAAAGCACCTGTGACTTAAGGAGGTGCACATAGGTGTTAGTACCCACCCTAATCCCCACTCCAACCCACCCAGATCTGCAGTGGACCCATGTGGTGGGGTAGCTGGGGGTAATAAACCTGCCAGCCACCTCACAGACCGCACCTAACTTCACCAAGAGGTAGCTTCACCAAGGACACTGGATGTGCAGGCCATCCAGAGGCTCCTGTGCACTACCACTGGCAATATCTGCCATCATCAACACTACCTTGCCCACCAATGGGCCTGGGACCTCTCAGTTAAGTGGTTCCAACTGATTTCCAAATGCCTGAGTACCTTTTTCTAGAGTTATGAAAGGAAAAGCTCTTGGCTCTCCTTGTCAGCAGTCCAGAAGTACCAGGAAATGACCCCTTCAGAGCCTTCGGCTCTCAGGAGTTGGCATGTGAATGCACCAGCTCCTTTCCCACCTCTGGCCCTCCAGGTGGGATCCTTAGGTACTGCTGCTCTGTGCTGAGTTCTGCAACATGCATTAGGCTCCAGTTGCCCATAGTGAGGACAGGCTGAGTAATTTACTAATATGCTGATTCTGACCCCAATATTAATTTGTGAGCTTTTGCCCCACATCAAGCAAGTCTCAGACACCAGCTGGGTGTCCTACAATTCAACTCAATTCTGACACCATCTACCTGGAGATAGCTTAGATCCCAGAAGTTAAGGTGTCTGTCTCACAAAACTGTCTCTATTTCAAATGCCAATCACAAGTCTAGGTCATCACCTGTACTTCTGAGTGGCTATAAATCAGAAGTTCTTATGATCCACTCCTTGGGTTTGATTAATTTGCTAGGATAGCTCACAGAACTCAGAGAAACATTTACTCACTAGATTAACAGTTTATTATAACAGATAAAACTCAGAACAGCCAGATAGCAGACACACAGGGCAAGGTATGGGGAAAGGACGTGGAGATCCCATGTTCTCTACTCATGCACCACTCTCCCTGAATCTTCATGTGTTCGCTATTCAGAAGCTTTCTAAACCCCACCTTTTGGGGGTTTTATGGAGGCTTACTTACTTAGGCATGATTGGTTAAATCATTGATCATTGATAATTGAACTCTCCAGCTGCCCTCTCTTCCTGGAAGGTGCAGAAGTAGAACTCAAAGTTCTAACCCTCTCATCATAGGGTTGGGTCTCCAGGCAACCTGATTCTATCTTTATGTGATTCCTAAAGTCATTCATTAACATAACGAAAGACATCTTTATCCCTCGCATCAATTAGGCAATTCCTAGTTTTTTAGGAGCTCTATGCAAGGGAATAAAGACCAAATCCATATTTCCCATGAAAAGTCACGGTATGACTGACATCCACTCTTCCTGTCTCAATTCTCCACTCCCAGACCAATGTTCCTGTGCTTCCCAAATCAACAACGCATTGAATCCCTGCTCTGGATCCCCTTCTTGGAGATTTCAAAGTAAGTCTACCACACACCAGCACTCCATACACATTAATTCATGAAACCTGTTTAGAAGCAGAGAAATAAGACGGTCCTCTGAGAGTTCAAAGACAGCAAGACATTTATTGGCACAGATAATGCAATATCATCTTTAAGAGAAAGGAGGCTCCCACCAGCCTGGCTATAATGTCAATGAAAGGATTAAGATATCTACCAGCAGAATGTAGAAATGCACAAAAAGAGGGGTAGGAAAATTCACAGGGGCAAACATGGGTGGTGCTGGTAGAGGGAGCTATGCTCACTAAACTCAGTATCTGGTCCCTTGGTGACACTTGCCTTCTTGGATCATAGATCTTTGGGTCCTGTCAGCAACATGCCCTTGGCATCTGGGATCACACACCATCCCCTCAGTTTGTTCTTGCCTGTGCCCTGGAGCCACCCCTCCACCCGCCATGGTGCTGTGGCTCTCACCTCTCCTGCTCACACAGAGAGAATATGCTTGTTTTGCAAAGAGAAATGTTCCAGCCCCTGGAAAGCTGGTTCTGGTAGATGAACAAACGGACACCCTCCTCAAAAGCACAGTCTTGAGAATCATCCTCAGAGATCAGAAGGGAGCCAGCCTCAAGATTGAGTTGAATTCTTTGTGGTGGTATCATCTCATGAGGCCTTGCGGGGCTTTGATTTTAGGGTTCCTTTATTAGCAAGTGGCAAACCTAGTTCATACAGAGTTCATACAGTTCAAAGGGAGGTTTTGTTGACTGAAGGCTCTATCCTGGAGCCTCAGGGCACTCTCAGTGGAGATTCCAAGGAAAGAGCTCTGGCTGGGCTGCTGCATGATCGTCCACCATGAACCTTAGTGGTTTAACAGGGCAACAATTATTTATTTTGCTGATGAAACGGCAGTTTTGGGCAGGGAATGCTCTAAGCCACACCAGCCCAGGCAGCCCAACCCAGAACTTCAGGGTCCATTTTCCCAAGGCAGCTCACTTGCACAACTGCTAGATTTCAGGATAGTTCAGCTGGTCCTTCTCCACGTTGGCCTGTCCAAGTGACCTCGGCTGTTCACAGCACAGCGGGGTGACTGGTTTCCAAGGACACAAGTACCAAGAGACCCCAGCAGAGGCTTTGTCACAGAAGTTACAGAGGATTGTTTCCTGTGAACTCTGTCATGGGCTGCTTCACATGATTACATAGATCTCCCTGAGTAGACAGAGGGGACCTTACACCATCTCCTCATGGGGGTGCAAGGCAAGGTTCTGGATGAGCATATGGGACTGAAATATTGTTGTGGTTATTTTTGGAAAATATAGTCTGCCATAACAAAGAATGAAAAACCACTAGGAATCAAGGCAGCCACTCTCCATAGCTCGTGTGTGTGTGTGTCTTATGCTAGCTGTCCCTTTCCTTCCCTCTTGTTCCCTGGTCACAAGGCTTTTTGCCTCTGCTTCATTATCTATGCTCATGGCCACATCTCACCTTCTAAGCTTATGGGTCTCAGTTCTTTATGTCTTCCCAGAATCTCCTCAAAAGTCAGGTCCTCAAGTGACCTCCCAAAAATGTAGCCCCAGCTCACTCTGTTCCAGCTCCTGCTCAGATAATTCTTTAAGTCAGGGAAGAAAAACAACGTACATTTGTGTTTGGTTTCAATGCATTAGAGACACAACTGCTCAGCCATTGCTATAGATTGCCAGACTCCAAGCCATAGAGCCTCTTGTGGCA
Organism: Eonycteris spelaea; assembly: GCA_003508835.1. Taxonomy (NCBI): domain Eukaryota; kingdom Metazoa; phylum Chordata; class Mammalia; order Chiroptera; family Pteropodidae; genus Eonycteris; species Eonycteris spelaea. The sequence goes on along the minus strand of PUFA01000215.1, from coordinate 2,639,780 downwards.
AACAAATGCTGTTGGATTCTATACCAGAAAACTATGTTGAAAATGAGGGAAAACTCAGTCCTGTATTTACAGACTAAAAGATCCAAAAGTCAACAGTCTTTAGAGCTGCTTGGCATGTATGACCAGATGTGACCTTGGTCCCTGGATAGACTTCACACTGCAAATGAAGCCACTTGCTCCATTGCTGCTTAAGCCAGGCTCATCTTTCAGAAGATGCCTGTGTGATTTAGTGACAAATCCTACCAATCTGCAATTATGGGTGTCTCAAGTTTAAAAGTCAGTTGTTGAAGGAATTAATGGCAAATCAGGAAGTTGCTGTCGATGTAAAATGTCAAAGCATACTGACATTTTCTGGATACTTTGTGCTCAGCCCTTTGTTACACAGTTGCCCCACATTGTTTCGTTTGCTTCTCAGTTCAACCCAAGGTGATGGATATTATTACAATATCTATTCTATAGATGAGGCAGCTGAGCTTCAGGGAAGTTAGCCCACTTGCCACAATCACTCTGCTAGCACACTAAGCCACGGTAGTTAACTTACAAGTACTTTTATGTTTATGCCCAATTTTAAATAGTATTTTAAAAAGGAATGTACTGGCTCTGAAAACTGTAAAGTCCAAACTTCAGCGATTTCCTTCCCAACACAGTCATCAAAAGTTTGATTTGTCCTTACCTCTCCTGCCTGCCTCATTGCATAGGCACTCCCCCGTTAGGGGACAAAACGGCTACAGCAGCACCATCCACACATCACATGTCCAGGAAAAACAGAAAAGCATCTTTCCCAATATCCTCTCGCAAACTCCTTCTCCTGGCTCAGTGGCCAGAACTGGACTTCCCACCAACCCACAACTGTGATCAGAGCATACAGTGCCTGTGGTGTGCCCCTTAGAGACAGTAGTGTCCCTAACTTTCCAAAATTAAGGACCATAGAGGGAGTAAAAACCAGGTGTGCTTCCAAGGGTAGAGGAGTGACTGCTGGAAAGGAGTCATCACAACTAGAATGTTGTGGAGCAATGATTTGAATCCAGACCTGTCTGTTCATTCAAACAGTATTTATTGAGCCCTTGATATGGGTTAGGCACAATTTTAGATGATGGAGAGACAAACCTGAAAGGTTCCTGCTCTCTCACCCTCCTGCTGTTGGCTACATGCTTCCTCTCAGGATTAAAGCCTTGTGTTTTTACAAGACCTTGGAGCTGGACAAATGTTCTTCTAACCAGCTTTTCTAGGTTTTAAGTGGGTCTATGACTCCAGGCTTATCGCTTAACTTGTCTCTCAGCCTCCTCATCTATAACATTTATAACATCAGGAATAATGATACCTTTGCCAAAGTTTGAGAATAAAACTGTGGACCCTGAGAAGGAATATATCTGCCAAGAAAGGCTCCTCATGGGCTCAAATTCATAACCAGAGTCTGGCAGCCATTGCTGATAGAGGCCTTTCACACATGCTGCATTTTAGGGAAAAGCCACACACCAGGCTGCCAAGACTCCAGCACTGTGTTCCTGACATCGGAGGCAACCCTTACAAAAAAGTTTCTGGAATCATATTTCAACGAATGGGCTGAGACCTGCCTTATTCAATCAGAACTGTGTGGCTGTACTCTCATTTGCATCTTTACCAACCAGAGTGGCTCCATAATGACAAACCAAGACACACAATTCCAATCTGTCGGGACAGTGCTATGTGGAGCAATTAAGCTGTGCAAATTTGGGTTCTTTATATGCATAGATATGGACAAATCAGAGACCAGAGGGGTAACTTTCTCTATAAAAGCAGGCCTCCCCTTTGTGTGTGGGGAAGGTAGGGAAGGAAAGCACACTTTATGTTTCCACTGGAGGCTTTGTTTCCTGGCTTTGAAAACTGTTCATCTAAATAAAGTCTCTCTTTTTACTGACCCCAGAATGAGGGCTCCTGTTGGCATTGGATTGGTAGCAGGAAACTTTAGTGACAAAACAAAAACAAAAACGGCTTACATGGGAAATATGAGGAAACTTAAAGCAGAACAATATCCAACCTAGTGGACCTGTAGTAAGTCAACTCTTATTTTCATTCCATCGACTTGGATTTTTGTACATTACATCCTAATTTCACTGCCTCAGGCTCTATAAAGACATTTTAGTGTGAATACTGCTCCATAGATGCTAGCTTCCTCTCTCTATGCAGCCTCCAACTTAATTTTTTATAATCTAAATTTTTGCCTATTTAAGTGAGGGGTTGCCTATATTAAAGAGCTCGCCCAGTTTCTAAATTTGTCCTGAAATCTGAAAGCAAGGGTTCTCTTAGGAATGCAAGCAAAGGTATGCCATAAGGGGCTAAGGTATGAGATGAATGCACACTCTAAAGATGTGGCAACACCAGCAAACCTCACCAGGCCCAGAGGGCTTCCATAGATTTGCAAGGAATTAGTCAGTATCTCAGATTTGTGGATAGACCTGAGAATTTTGAGTGAAAGAAACCTGATTTTAAAATTTATGCTGTAAACTGTAAGTTTCCCAAATCCCAAGCTAACTGGTTCCATTCTATTGAACCTGTTGTTTTAAACAAAAATTTGGTTAAAAAAAAAAAAAGGCGGGGTGCCAGATAGGCCGAAATGTAGCTACTTGCGGGGCTGGAGAACAGAAGGTCTCACAATACCAACCAACCTCTGAGCCAGAGCTGGAGCCAGGCATTTTTTCTAGCCCTTAAATTCAATGGGCACGAGAAGGTGTCTCTATTCAGCACACTTTTATCACTTCAAGCCTTACCCACACCCTCAACTCTTTCACTTTTAATTGAGTTTTCCACTTAACATAAACTGGTTTTCCTCTATGTATCCTTTAGGATCGGCTCAGGTACTTGATCAGGTACAGTTCAATAGAAGCTCTGCTAGCTTCATCACCTCAGTGGAGTAATATTCCTGATGCCCTCGCGAAATATCCTGACTCCCCACACGCTCTCTCACTGAAAGCCTTAGTTGGGTCACTGTCTGGTCACTGTCGCTCCTGGTTTCCCGTGATCGCATCAAGTCGTTAAGTTTCCCTAGTCTTTTAACTGGAATCACTCCAACTACTGGCGAATGGGGGACATGCGGGAGAGACCTCAGCGCGCCCCGCACATACCCCATCCTTTTCCTAAGCGACCTCCTTCAGCAGGAGAGCGGATCCATTCCCAGCTCCTGAGACGCAACTTTGAGGTTTCATCCAATCAGGGAGCTCCCCTAGCCAGTTGGTCCAGATACTATGATCCAGTTAGACCAATGAAAACTCCAGTGCGCGTTTGCAGCGGTCTTCTGGGAAAGCGCCTCTCCCGGAAGTCGCACATCCTTCCGAGACTCACCTGGCCGGAGCTAGCCTCCCGGTGCGCCGTCCCACTGGTTGGCACAGCTGCTCGTCACGGGAAGGGGTTGAGCAGGCGGACCGGGGCCGCCCGCGTCTGCGCAGAGCACGGACGGCCGCGCGCGGGAACCCGCGGAGGGCGGAGTCAGGGCCCAGGGCTCAGAGGTGTCGGCGCCCGGGCGGAGCCTCTCGGCAGGAGGAGGAGGAGAAGGAGGAGGGCGGAGGGCCGCTCTCCCCGGCTCCCTCAGAGGCGAGCAGCGAAGGAGCGCGGAGCCTTGGCAGGCCCGCCCCGCGACCTTCAGGGTCTAGCCCTCCGTGGAGCCGCGGCCGGGGCGGGGGCGCCGTGCTGAGGACGCCGCGACCCCCGCTGACCGAGGCTGCCACGGCCCGCACTGACCCACGGCCTCCCGACTGAGCTAAGTCGCCGCCCTCGGTGACCCGAGGTCTCCCCACTGACCCAGGTCTTCAGCGGCGCGGGTAGGTGACTCCCCCGCGTTACAGTCAAGATCACAGGGTAGGCCAAGGGACTCTAGACATTTCCCAGTGTGTCCTCCACGACTTCCCTCCATTGTCAGGACTACGCCGGGCTTTGTCCTTGTCCACGTGGCGGCGTTGCAGTTCAATGTCAAGCTTTGGCCTCTGCGAAACGCTGGGCAGTAAATTCGCTTGGCGATTGAGTCCATGCACTGAAGCAGGTCTCAGAAGATGGCTGAGGAGAGCTTGCTTTACGTGTTTGCTAAAAAGCCACTTGCCACCAGAAATGAGGCCTGTTAACATCTTCTCTGGTCCCGCTCCAAAGACTGGGCGGTGGCGATCTTAAAAGACAGCGGGCTTCACAGCTCCTGTTATTCCACTTCTTTTCACAGTCTCATTATTTTCTCTGACTTGACGGATGCGGGTTGGCCCTAAACTCTGTAGGTGACTGAACCACAAGAGGTGGAGGTGGTCCTTTTATTGGGCATGGGGGCGGGGTAGGTTGTTAGACTGTGTGTGGAAAGACTGCTTTGGCAGAACCGGAAAACGTGGATCAGGAACAGAGGTGGAGAAGAAGGACGTTTCCTAGATTAAATTGAGATGGTAGAGGTACTGAAATATATCAAGGTGAAGAATGATGTGGACCTTAGGTGGTTGGGAATTCTAGCACGAGAGAAATGTGGAGCCCTGAAAGGTAATTTTCAAACTAGCAGTTCTGAAATTGTGCTGTTATAGATTTGATTTCAAAAGTGCAGTGACTTAAAAAATAAGCAAGTAAAAGGACAACATAGTCTTGACAACATTTTTAAGGGCCACACACGTTCCTATAAATGATAAATCAGGAGTGTACTCACTGTCAAGGCCCTGATCCAGACCTAAGTTTCAATTTTCTTATTAGTAAAGTTGTTATAGTAATACTCTCTCATCCATTTGTGGTGACCATTAAATGAGTTAATGCATGTAAAGCACTTAGCAAATACCAACTCTGGTTGAACCTTGACCTTAGGTCCATGGAGGGAGTGGAAAAACCAGCATCTGCATCTGGCTATGGAACTGCTCATATCTAGGACCAAACTCCCTCCCAGCTCCTTGCAGTTCTTTGCAGGAGGCAGAGACCGCCACCTTTCTCAGCCTTTAAGAGGACTTACTCCTTCCCAATCCTGTGTAGAGTCTTTTATGTATTTCATAAGCTTTTCTTCTTGTTTTTTAAGTTCAGGTCTGCAAAATGAAATAATTATTCAGTATTTAATTTTGTAAATCTATACGTATCCATAATTTTAGGAATGTTTTCTAGGATATGTATAGAAATATTTCAATTATGCAAAAAAGAACAAAGAACCATAACAGTTTTATCATACCCTGAAAATAATAATAATAATAATAATAATAATGGTAATAATATCTTTGCATTCTTTTGGATTTTTTTTTTTAAGGAAATGTGACATTTCAGCTAGTTGAAATTCTTTTTTACCATCCCATAGAATTTCTTCAGTTTTAACTTGTCTTTCCACTTACCTGGTGGGTATTTGTGCTCACAATGCTAGGTGTTCTCCATTCTCGTTCCAAGTCAGCGACCAGGTTTGCTTCTTATAGCTTATTATGAGGATTATGGCCAACATTTTGGTTCTATCCTTGTGGCGTTTGTTCTCTTACCCTCTGAAGAAACCTGCCCTTTTTTTTTTCTTTCCTTTTTTTTGCCATTCCATTCTTTGTTGGGTGAACTTATGGTAGGCTTTCCCAGACCATGACCAGCTGACTAGCATATGCCATCTGATTGACCTTTATTGGGCCACTATTCCCTTCAAAATGGTCCACTGTCTTTATCCTAGATAAACTAGTTTACCATTTCTCTAGGGACAGTCACACCTGTTCTGTGCTTTCAGGAAAAAGTGGCCTTTCATAGTCAAATGTACTATATTTTATAAAAATGAGATGTTAAAATTCATAGTAATAGCTATTATTTTCTGAACATGTAGGTATCAGGCCTTCTGATTCAACATTTGGTATATATGTCTTATTTAATTCTGACATTACAACAGTGGAAATAGTCCCATTAAAATAAGCAAACTGAGGCATAGTAAGATTAGGTGTTAGCAGCAGCTTGAGCCTAGAGTCATCTCTACAGCATGTAATTATTTTGCCAGCAATAGAAAAAGAGGATTGTTTCATTGTCAGGGTAGGTAGAACGAAGTTTGACATTCACATGGGTTCTCTTCAACCTTCCTGCCCCACAGCCCCGGCTCTGTCAGGTGCAGAAAGCACCTTGGCGGAGGCCTCCTTCAGCAGAGCTGGAAATGGCATCAGTGGACTTCAAGACCTATGTGGATCAGGCCTGCAGGGCTGCTGAGGAGTTTGTCAATGTCTACTACACCACCATGGATAAGCGACGGCGTCTGCTGTCCCGCCTCTACATGGGCACAGCCACCCTGGTGTGGAATGGAAATGCTGTCTCAGGACAAGAGTCCTTGAGTGAGTTTTTTGAAATGTTGCCTTCCAGTGAGTTTCAGATCAATGTAGTAGACTGCCAGCCAGTTCATGATGAAGCCACTCCAAGCCAGACCACAGTCCTCGTTGTGATCTGTGGAACAGTGAAGTTTGAAGGCAACAAACAACGGGACTTTAACCAGAACTTCCTCTTGACCGCCCAGGCCTCACCTAGCAACACAGTGTGGAAGATAGCAAGTGACTGCTTTCGGTTCCAGGATTGGGCCAGCTAATAGGGCAGGAAAGGCCTCTGCTTCAGCCCAGCTCTGGAGGAAAACTCAGACCTCAAAATATGGGCAAACAAATCCTTTCTATTGTTGCAGCTATACTTCCCAGGCTGAACTTCGCCTTTGCTCAAGTCCAAGGAGCCTCTTTCTGAGTGTATACTTGTTTGCCACAGTACCTTTTCAAAGTAGTAAAATTTTCTATTTTTCTACTTGCCTTGTAGAGAGACCCTGGTTCTGGAAATTCTGACAAATAAAACAATAGTACAGATGTTATTCCTTTCCCTTTGCCTGATGTGTTTGATTAAGTTCTAAAGAGAAGGAGGGTAAAAGGAAGTAAGATTAGTAGAAGACACCTGCAGAGGTATGTGGTCCAGGGCTAAGTACCTGCCCTGGGTGCAGGTGTGCAAACAGCTGTACTAAAGCCAGGCTTCATAGGCATCTCCACACTGGAGTTCCTTGGCATGCTTTGAAATTACCTTTGGTCAGGCCACAACTCCTAGACCAGCTATACCTGAATATCAGGCTAGGACTGGGCATTGGCATTTCCCAAAAGCACCCTAGGTATTTTATAGTTCACTTTAGAATACATCAGAATCACCTAATGGAGGTGACGGAGCACTACCTTAGAACCTTAGCTGAGTTAAATGAATGAGAATAGTGAAATACTCAAGAGCTAATAACTGCTTTTAAATGAAACAGCTATATTAACTACTCTCTTATAAAGAAAGAACTGTTTTTTAAGAGGAAGAAGTACTGAGGTTGGGGCAAGGGAGGCATCAGAATTAGAAGCTGGTTTTATTGACTCAAAGACCAATTGTACTTGCATTTCTCCAATGTAAAAAAAGAATAGAAAACGAAGTTTGTTTCAACATTTGTACCAATAGGTGTGATCCCATGGCCATGTGGCTTCCCCAGTTAAAATTTCTTTTGACAAGTGTGCTAGTTTTGGAATAGGGTTGTGGTTTAGGATTCAGAAAGGGAGAATTTGAGAAGGAACAGTATGTGTGTATGGTGGCACAGATGACAATTTCTTCTTAATATTCTTCCCCTTCTCTAGTTACTGAAGCCCAGTGTTTCATGGGACTAAGTATGCATCTGAAAGAGGACGTTCCAGTTCAGTTCATAGCTAGGTTTGATAAATGATCAAGTCCCAGCCTATGACCTAGAAACAGAAGGGCTGGGCTTTTGGGATCCTGCTTCAAAAGGCCCTTCTTCCTTCCTCTGTCCTACTGCCTGGAAAGCAGCTATGATGGCTGGACCGCTGGCTCTGGCTCAGTCTTGGGCCGTGAGGACAGCTCAGCTAAACCCTTGAGGTAGATATGTCTTGAGCTGGAAGGAGCCTGGGTCTCTGGCACCATGTGAAACCACCAAAAATGGCCCCAGTTTGCCTACCCTTAGACTTCTTAAATGAGAGAAGTAAATTCTATCTTCAAGCCTTTATTGGTTCAGGGCTCATGTTACCTACTGTAGCAAAACCTATTCCCAAGAGAGAAGGTTTGCAACAGGGGCAGACATTGAGTGCTGTAAGGGAATGGTTCTGCCATGCCACTCTGAGGAACCAAAGTAGGCCCGGGTGTGTTCCTTGCTCTCGGGTTTGTAATCTAATCAGGAGGCAAGATATCAAAATAGTAAAAATCCAGTTTTGAAGTCACATGTAAAGAATAGTCCAACCAGTCATAGGTGTGTGCATAGTAAGCCAAGACAAGCAGTTCAGCTGAGATGCTATTAAAATACATATGAGATACAAGAGTGAGGTTCCAAACCAAGATGTAGAATTATCTGAGACCGTGGAGCATTGTCCCTCAAGGAGGAGAGTGGGGTGGGGTGGAAGGATTAGTGCAGAGATTGACTTGGAATGAGATGCAGGACTTCAAATCTCAAAGACCCCTCCTTATGGTGTCAGGTGGAATGCTACCTTTGTTACCTCAGGCCTAGATAGAGGGCACAAGTCCCATCAGGCCCTCAGAGAGCTTGACATGAACTCCAGGACCCTGAATCACATTGGCCTGAGAAGCTTCAAGACAACAGCTGTTGACTCCATTGAACAACAGGTTTGAGAAAAAGTACAGGTGGAATTCTGAAGAGCACTAAGGTAGGCCTCTAACCGCCTCCCAGTTTTCATTCTCCTGTCCTTCAGGAACAGGGAAAATGGGTTTTTGGTTGAGAAAGCACTCAGATGAAAGACCAGACCTCCCTAGATGACCCAGTTGGGGCAAGTGAGGTGTATGAGGACAGGTTGTGAGATAGTTTAGGGAATTCTTAAAAGATTGGGGCAGCCAACTTTTTTTTCCTCCCCTCTTTCTTTTCTCCTTCCCAACCATCCTCTATCGTGCTGTTTGGAAAGCGGATGTGAGGGTTGATGTTCTAGAAGCTCTACGGGGCCATACGACCCAATCCAGGCACATGAAAAGGATGGAGGAATGGAAATCAGGCCTTGGGGTACCTGTCAACCTCATGGAGCCCCTCACTAGCTTTGAATGCCCCCCATCTAGCTTCTCAGGGGAGCAAGAACTACACTTCCATCTTACTGAAGCCACTGTTTGGGTCCTTTTTATTCACAAATGATCATCAGTGACAAACTGGAGAAGAATGTGCAACAAAGGACAAGTATATTTCCTTACTACATAAGAACTCTTACAAATTAGTTTTTTAAAAAAGAAGAAATAACAAGAAAAGAATTAGACAAATCACAAGAGAATTAGCCAAGGTCTGCAATGGACACTGGTAGTGTCCCCACCTCCATCCCCTCCCCGTTGTGTAGCAGCCACCTAAGTGGGACAGGTGGTCACCCCCTGCCCCCATCAGACTGACAACAGCCAGGAAACCCCCAACTCCTCCCTGCCAAGATGGGACCTTGGGGTCCATCGTTTCATAAAAAGGTGTGGGAGAGTGGGGGGTGGAGTGTTTTGGGGAGAGATTTCCTAAGAAAACTTCCTCCCTGTTCTAAGCCCCTTATTCTCTCCCCACAACAGGGAAGAATGGTGAGATGCCATCTCCCTTGTTTCTAGCTCAAACAGAAGGGGCTTTGACAGGACTTGCTGAGCTTGGCAGAAACGGGCTGAAAAATCTGAGACCCCACTGGACACAGCCTGAAGGGATGTCAAGCCCAGGACCACCTGGGACAGCTGGGCTAGGGCGGGTGCTGCTGCCATGTTGGGAAGGATCTCACTCTAACAAAGAGCCAAGAGACCCGCACCCTGGGGACTGGATGGAGAGCCTGTAGGACTAAGGGACAGGGTAAGAAGAGGGACAGTAATAACTGCTTTGGGGTAAGCCTGTCCTCAGGAGCAAGCCTGGGTTACTTTCCTGCTCTGAGATGGGCCTGAGCAGGAATCCCGCCTAGGGGATGTTTCAGGTGCTGGGTGATTAGTCCCCTGGGAGAGGCCAAGAGGAAGGTGGAGGTGGTCCTCAGTGTTCCTCAGAGTCACTAGGGAAGCAAGAAGCCCACAGGATAGGAAGTACGTTTCCCAAGGCCAGAAGACCCCAGCAATTTTGGAGGCCTCAGAAAATCCACTCAAGTGCCCTAGGAGAGAAAAAAATCCTAAGTTCAGAGACAGCAAACTCCTCTTACCAGAGTACTCACCTCCCAACCGAGGGGTGATGGAGGTCGGTACAGAGGGGTGCCTCTGCCTTCTGCAAGATGGTGGCTGGCACAGCTGAGAAAGGGACAAGGTACAGGGCCTCCTGTGAACACTTGAGGCTTTGCAGGGAATTTAAGTGAATATGGGACTGTTTCATCCAAGATTGAGTACAAGGCATCATCAAGGTGATGGGGAAAGTGCTCCCACTGAAGGGGGTACACCATCCCAAAGCTCAGTCAGATATCATTTGCTCTGTGGGTCTCAGCTGGGTGTATGGACCACCCCAGTTTGCCCAACTGAGGGGCTCCGGGACGTGAACAGAAGGAGGGGAGTGGGGCAGGCCATTAGTGCTGAAACCAGGGAGTGCATCAGGCTGTCCAGCGAAGCTCTCAATGGTGGACATGTCCCACCAGCCATGTGGGACTCCTGAGCACTTGACACGTGGCTGTGTGATCAAGGAACTAGGTTTTTAAATTTTTATTTTAACTAATTTAAATCTGAATTGCCACATGTGGTTAGTTCCTACTGTATTGGTACACAGCAAAAGCCAAATTGCTGGTCCTGAGATAGGCAGCTGGGAAACTGGGAAATGGCATGTCACCACCTTGGGGGCTTAAGTGTTCAGAGGGAACAGCAAGTTCCTTCTTAGCTGGACTGTCTCAGAATGGGATGGGATTCCACAGTCCCTGCTGGGCACAGAACATGAAATGCAAACACCCTGCTACTGTCTCCTAAGGAGAGAATTTCTCCTGTCCTCATGGATCCACTGAAGCAAGGCTGGAAAGACCTTGTTTCTTGATTTCCCAAGAACATCAAGAGCCTTACCTGCTTCCTCCTTGAAATGAGGTATAAGATGGGCTTGAAACTACTCTGGAAAAAGCTGCTTAATGTAAATGTAGAGGTAATTTAGGTCTAGCTATGAAGACATCTGGCTGAGCTACCCTTGGTTAGAGCCAAGGCCCCAACCACCGCCCATGTTCTGCCACCACCCTGCTAAGTCTGTACAATTACTATTTAGTTGTCATCTCCCAGTTCAGCGAGGAAGGTGAGCCAGGTAATCACTGACTAGCATGAAAGTGTATAAGGGGACCTTATTCCCAGAACATGCTGTCTGCTAACAGGATCAAGTGGAGCAGAAAGGATAAAGCTTTGTCCTGAATCTCCTGCTTTAGGCTGAAGATGAGCTATTTAATTTTCTAAGAATGATGTGTCTGTGTGTGAATGTGCATGCATGTGATTGCAGAACTCCTGTGCAGGTGGGCTCCGTCAAAACAACTCAGCCCCCCCCATCCCCTACAGGTGTCTCTCCCCCAAACACCCCTCCAACCACTCCTATGCCCAAACACACAAAGCTGGCAACATTTTGATTGCATTTTTATTTTTCAGAATTTCAGAACTTGGGCTTTTTATAGGGCAAGGAAAAAAATAGATGGGTAAAGGGAACTAAACATAGCGTAAGTAGAAAGGCTGTTGGTATTCATGTTGTGAACCTCAGTACAGCATAGGTCTGCAGCAGCCCCACCCACCACAAGGAAAACGTGGCCTCCATATTAGAGACCGCAGGGAGGGCCTTCTGATGCCTACCACCACCTCAATCTGGAGCAACTCTATGAAACCTCCTATCCATGTGGTCAGACTATGGAGCAATTTCAAAATGTCTGGTAGGAGTTGTGTTATGGGTGGACCTCAAACTTCACTGTCCCACAGACCACAACGAGGACCCTCATCTGGCCATCCATTTCTGGGTGCTTCACAGGCTGGCAGTGGACTGTGCTGACATGGAATGAGTTGGAAATCAGTAAGTTGAAAAACTCACCCAGCGCCTTCTCCCTGGAAACAGGGCTTCCATCCTAGATCAGAGTGGCCTCCTCCACATTAGGCAGGGACAACTAGTCCCTTTGCTTATTCATGCCAGTGTATTACATTGACAAGCTCAGTGGCCACCTTGCACACTGGCTTGTGGCATTTCTTGAAATACAGTGAGGAGGTCACAATCTTAGGCACTGGACAAGGCAGCCTCAGAAAAGCTTCCTTCTTGAGACGTCAGAAGCTACAAGCCTAGAAGGAGCACAAGATGGTGGTCTTCAAAGTCTGGTCTCTATTTCCAGATGCACTCTAGATACCTTCTAGAGCAGTGCTTCTCTGGTCCATTACTTGGGCACTTGCTAAGGATGTAAGTTCTTAGGCCCTACCTACCACCAACCATACAAACTATGCATGATGATTCTGATGCTCACTAAGGCTGGAAGACCACTGATTTAGTGGAATATAACTCCTTTTCTCTTACTGGTAAACTATGATCTGTCATAGAAGTGTGAAGTTTAACAAATGAGCATCACAGAGGCATGAACTGGGCTCAAATTTTAGCTGCTGCTCAGTATCTGCAGGCCTCAGTTCCCTCACCTGAGCAATGGGGATAGTATTTATACCTGGCATAAATGAAAGTGAAGGCTCTTAGGATAGAGACTGCTACATGGATCATGGTCAAGAAAAGTGACCAGGATGAGTGTGTACCTGATGGGCTTGGAACAGACCACATTAAGAAGTTTCTTGATTTCCTGGCTTTTCCTAAATATCTAACCTGAGTTAAAGTGGTTCACGAGTGCCCCCTCAGCTTTGCTCACTGTCCATTTCACAACCCACCCCCATTTCACTTCTACCACAATGCTCCAAGCCACTCTTCCCTTCACCTCCTCCCCTCCCCAGGCCCAAATCCTGTCCCTCCCACCTCTGCTCAGTCAGGGCCTCACGACTCCTCCTTCAGACCACTCACTACTTCCCTCTGCTCCTCTTGCCCACCCCACTGCTCTGCCACTGTGCCCTTCTTTAACCCATCTCCCAAGAATACTTGCCAGCAGCACTTGGGGCTGCAGCAGTTACCCTGAGATAACTCGTGGATTATAATCCTCACCTTACCCCTGAAATTTGCCATATGTTATCTCACTTTTATTATTATTTTCATATCGCTCTAGTATATTGATAGTCTTTGAAAACAAATGATGTCATTCTATTTATAGCATTTTGTTTTTAGTAGTGATATTTCCATTTACAAAACATAATAATTCTTATTTGCTGAAAATGTCGAATCCTAGATAGAAAATGTAGCATTCCTATGCGGGATGTTAAATTAACACTGGCAGTGAGCAGCAGAGCTGCACTTTTTTTTTTCTAAGCAAAAAAGAGTTAAACTAAAACCAAAGCCACAGAAAAAAACCAACAGACTGCTCTGTCACAGTTTCTCAGCTGCAGTTACTACCCTAGAGCCAACCTGCCTCTGTCACCTGGAAATAGCCATGAGCAGGAGAGCGTGAAATACAGAGAAAGTGGAATACCTTCCCTTCCCTTCCCTCTCCTCTCCTGTTCACCATAAATTGTGTGGATTTGGGCCAGGAAAAAAATTAAAAAAAAAAACCCACACAAGGATTAACATTACTCTTCAGCACAATTAATTTTTTAAACTTCAGTATTAGAATAATTTAAAATTTACAGGTAGTTGCAAAAATTAGAAAAATAGTAACCTCTTCACCTGGATTTGCCTTATAATTAATTTGATAAACCAGATTTATAAAGTCGCATCCCTATTCATCTGTTTTCACAATGAATATAATTTTCTTTGTTTATATATGCAAATATAAATATTTTAGACAGCATATGTTTCAAGGTTCCACTGCTGGGATGAAGGCAATGGTTAGGAATGGGTGAAAAAACATTTAAAATTCAGACCTTCATTCCCAACTTTGTGAAAATTTTTGCCTGATTGTCCTATAATCTCAGGAATGATGGAGGTGGGGCAGAACTGGGCCCCTAATTGTAAAAGTGGAAAGTTCTCCAGTAAGCTAGTCACAAAGACAAGACAGGGAGTGATATCTTTAAGCGCCAGCTCCCAAGAAATAAAAACAACATCACCGCCAGGATGCAGAAAACAGAACTGTCTACCAGGCCCTGTTTGCTATAAGATTTAAGAGTCCCCCAGAAACAATATATCTTTGTACCAGATGATAACAGCCAGCTTCTGCATCTATAACCTGCTTGCTTGTTTAATGTTTAACCAGGGTGCAGTTCTAGGAGATGTCCTGTGCAAAGATATACTAACGGCTAACTTCTGCTTCTATAAACCTGCTCATTTGACGTGTTTTTAGGCTTTATACGCTGCCTCCTCTCTGACCCTGTGTGGTGGAGAGAGTCAGTCGCCGGCCGGCTAATAAAGGCTCATAATTAATCTCAACTGGCTCCGTGGATCTCAGATTTGAACCTGCCACAACATTAATCTGGGTTCCTTCCCCATCCCACCTGCCATCGTGAGGTAAGGGAAGGCCTTCCCAGCCTTCTACCAGCTTCCTCCAAAACTCACTGGCTTGGGCAGTGTCTCTGCTCCAGAAAGTCTGTGAGGCAAAAGGCTCTGGTGGGACCAAAGGCTGGACCTTATGGGCAGAGCGCTGTGTGGATGGCACACACCAAAAGCCTCCTCCAGGTGGGCACCCTTGTCCAGCATTACATGCTCCATCGGCCACTAGGTGTTCTGTCTGGGTGCATCTGAGAACGGTGGGTAGAGTGGGCCCGGTGCAGTGTCTGCCCTGCCTTCTGGGTGGCTGGGGCTTGGCAAGGGCTGAGCATTCCCGCTGCACCCTGCCTGCTTTTTGCATATCCGGCCAGGTGGGGAGCTGGGACCACCTGGGATGGAATCTGAGTCAGACTCCCCTGTCCTTCCCCACCAGGCCTCTGCACCAATGTTCCCTCTGCTATGAGCTCCTCCCCCAGGCTCCTGGGATTTTTGCTTCAAGTTCACCTCCTCAAGGTTGCCTCCCTAAGCCCTATTCAGAACAAGCTCGAGGGCAGCCCCAGACTTCACAGGCATCCCCTTGTAAAATAAAAATCTTAACTTTCAAGGTTGAAAGTCCTCTTAAAGCATTTACTGGGTCATTGCTAGCAAGAAAAACAACCAGGTCCTAGGCTATGATGTTTAAACCACCAGCAGCAGCACCAGGTGGAAAAAATGACATGACATGTTCCCCATCCTGGAGCTGACAAATACTTTTATACATTCTGTTTTGGGGGAGAAATTTTAAATTGTTTTGAAAGAATTTACATTGGCTACAGGTAAGGGGTTGTGAAAAGTGGAGTGGGGGCAGTTCTGTGATAGAAGCACAGTCTGTGAGAGAAATATTTACCATTTTTGAAAAGTTACAAGCAACAATCCTGAATGTTCATGTATATGAAGGATGCAGTGGCCATCTCATGGTCAGTTAATACAGTGGTCCCCAACCTTTTTGGCACCAGGGACCAGTGCTGCTATGAGAATCTAATGCCTGATGACCTGAGGTGGAGCTGGGGCAGTGATGCTAATGCCTGCAAATGCAGATGAAGCTTTGCTTGCTCACTGGCTGCTCACCTCCTGCTGCGTGGCCCAGTTCCTAACAGGTCACTGACCCATACTGGTCCACTGCCTGGAGGTTGGGGACCCCTGAGTTAATAGACTGCAACATACAAACAGGCATGTGTGCAGTCTTTTATCAGCTGGCCCAGAGCTACTAACTGGTTAATTATTCCTGTCTCTTTCTCTCACTCTCTGGCCACTGTAATTTAATTTAGAATATCTCAGATTTTTTTTTTTCTTTTTGCCTTTCTAGCCTTGTCTATACACATTGTTGTATTCCTCATGCCATAGTCACCAGGGTCAGAAGGTGACCCTGAGGGCCAAGAACATGTCGAGTGTTTTGTTGTTGTGGCAGGCATCCAATAGGCCTATTGGTAGTTGTGGGTGTGGGAACTCTGCCCAACAGATGCCAGGGGCTTTGGACTGTGCCCACTGTGTGTTCAGAGCCCAAGCTAAGAACACTGATCCCTGCTATGGGCTACAAGTACCTCACACCACAACAGCAGCAACTGGATAGTGCCCACCCAAGTGCAGGTGGCCAGCCAAGCTCAGTGCCAGGTTCTGCGGGGGCATAGCCAGGATAGAACCCAGCTTTTTGAGGAACCCTGCATTTGTTTTTAAGATTTTGTCCCGTAATGGGAATTCTTGCGACAGTCTCCCTCTGAGTATGGGGGAGGGGCATGTGAGCCCACTTGTGACCAGGGATTTGTCCCCAAAGTCCAGCCTGCCTAGGTTCTTCCCAGGAAAGAAATCCCACCCAACGTTGAGGTGGGGTGGGAAAGCAAGAGGAGCCAGAGAGGGGTCCTTGGGTGTCCTGGGGTGTCCTAGAGGCCTGCATATGAGTCCACATTTTTGTCCTTAATTTGTTCCCTATCATTCCTGAGATTAAGACCAGGCAAAGTATTAATTAGTTTTACTCTCACTATTAAAGGTAAACTTAAAGTTTTTACCATTTTTTTCAAAAAAGCAGCAGAGCAATATTTTAAAATAGCTTATGTCTGTGCTAAAGTAAAATACAGATTACTGAGCAGAATAAAGATTTGTGAATTTGGCTAAGATGATATCAATACATTGTGCTAGATTTGAAAATACACATTTCTGTAATGCAAGATCTGTGTGCTAGTAGTTTATTTTCTGAAGTTGGGGATCAACAAGTAAATATAGACAGAAAGAGGACTGCACAGGTTCCTGCAGGGTTTTAAGTGTGAGTTAACTATGGCTTCAATAATGCTGAGTAACAAATATTCCCCAAACCTCAGCAGCATATAGAAGATGCTTTTATTTAGCTTAAGGAACATAAGACCGAGGCTTTCATTTGTGTTTGTAGGTTGCCTGAATGCCCTTCTAGCCTGGCTTGAGCTGGTTCACCTTAGCTGGTAAATCTCTGCTCCATGTGCTGTCATCTTCCTTCTGGGATCAGTGGCTTCCCTGGGGTGGTCTTATGGTGATGGCAGAGGTGCAAGAATGTAAGCAGGAACAAGCCTGACCTCTTAAGGCCAAGGCTTGGAATTGGCACAATCACTTCTGCATGTTCCACTGATCCAATCAAGTCATATGGCTGAGATCAGCGTTAATGCGTACGGAAATAGATGCTGTAGCTTCCCCTTACAGGAGAAGCTAAACTACATGGGAAAAAGAGTAGACACATATGTATGGGTGAGGAATGGAGTCCATCAATCATCAATACAATCTATCCAAGCCCTAATGCATCGAGTGCAAGATGGAGTTTTTTTCTTCAGGACTCTGACCCTGCAGTTGAGCTCAACAGGGCAACAGGACTAGAGAATCCTAAACTCCCACAAATCACTTGTAAATGAGTTTATGCTCAGATTAGGAAGAAGCATCTGGTAGGAGCTGCTTTTAGAGCACATAGCCCTGAGGCCATTGGGGGAAGATCAGAGATTAGATGCCACTTTGGTTGACCTTAAACACCAGCCCTATCTCCCCCACAACCTTGCCTAACTCAGGCAAAATTGAAAACTACAGAAGGTTGCTTCGTCCTTTAGACACGAGCTGAAACTAGGTGAGACCATGAGCCAACTAAGGTGCAAAATTTAAGGAGGTGATGCTTTCAGGGCCATATAGGTGTAAGATCAGCACTTGAACAAGCCTGAGAGTGAGCGCGTCCTTTCTGTGTGCCTTAGGTGCCCACTTACCTCACCCTAGTCTCTGCCCAGTTTCGACATCCAACAGAAACAATCTCTTGGCCAACTTTTCTACTGCCATTTCCACATGATGAGCAGGGGTCAGATTGGGGGTGGGAGTGGTAGTAGAGGGAAGCTTGTGAAGAGATGTTCATAGCATCCTGAAGGATGCCAGTGAATTGGGGAAAATATTTGCTACATGAGACAAAGATAATTTACCATTTAAAGAGTTTCTATAAATCAGTAAGCCTTAGCAAAATGAAAAATGTGGAAAGGGACTCATGCATGCAGATCACAGAAATACAGATGGGCTATTGATATTGAACAAAGTGCTCACTCAAACTCAATTTTTAAATGAACATTCCGAATGAGGACTATAGTGATGTGGGCAATTTCCCTGGAATCCCACTTTGTAACAAATGAACCCTGCTCATTTCTGAGTAGACCTCCTAATGGGTCTCAGGCAGAGTAATTCTATTGTCCTTGCAAGTGTGGGAGGTTCAGGGACCTGGGCCCAGCAAAGAGAAGTGAAGGCACAGTAAAAGGAAATTGGGTTATTGATAGCTTTAATCCACTATGAGACTAATCCAACCCCAAAGCCCATGTGCTCCAGCTCCAGGTCTTTTGGGAGTCAATCTCTTTTAACCAGTTCAGACAATTTGAGGGGTCTTTCTGCAACTTGCAGTCAAAGTTGTCCAATTGATATGAATCATCACTTTTCATTTATCATAGTAATACTGGGCCAAAACATTTTGCTGTACCCCATGTTGGCCAGGGTCTACAAAAAGGAGCATTCCTGCTCAGCTGGGGGTGTTGATTGGTGCAAGCTCTTCTGAGGGCAAGTAACATTTAAAACTCGTCTCGCACGCATATCCCTATAGTTCCATTCCTATGAATATGTATTTTACAAATGGAATTGCCCATACACACCCATCTTTATACAAGATAATTCGTATGGCAGTCTTTGTAATAATAGTGAAAGCATCCTAAATTCCCACCAATATGAGATTAAACAGGTTATACTATTCCACAGGATGGATTATTATATGGCTTTGAAAACAAGAGGGAGAACTGACCATGATATGAGAGATATAAAACAATCTTTGAGATTTATTGGTAGTCAGAAAAGCAAATTCAAACTCTTTTTAGAATATTAACAACAGTTGTCACAGGCAGTAAGAACAACATTCCAATAACTGTTTGAGGTGTTCTGCACTACTTTCAACCACACTTTACAGATGAGGAAATTGATTTGTGTTTTTTTAAAAAGGGAGGGATATGATTCCATATATTATGGGCTTGCTCTGTATGCTTGGACTTTCTGGAAAAACTGGCAAAAACTTAACGATGGCCAAACTTATGGATTGGATTTTAGGGTTTTAATGTGGGGATAAGACATTTGATACTGTATGTCCACTCAGACTCTTCATTTTTTATACAGTGTGCATGTCTTGCTTTTTAAATTATCATTCAAGAATTAAAGAGGGAGACTGGGCAAAATGGCATAGAGGATAAAAGCTTCGCTCTAGTGACCACATCAAAGTTGAGACAAACATGGAGCAAACAGCAAACAAAGTTGCCTGAGGGTCTAGGGAGACAAATAAGAAATCACCCTGCAGTGGTAGAAGGTAGGATGGGGCGAAGATATGAGGCTGCCCAGCCTGGAATGGCCGAGTGGGACAGAGGCTATGGTAGCAGCAGTCAGCAGATACAGATGCATCTTAAAGGGGCCATGCCCACAACTGGACTTTGGTGGTGACAGACCTGCTCACTCTGAGTATCAGTGCCTGGCCAGCTGCTCAGGGGACACCAGAAGCTTACAGGGGGACACTGAGTTGTAGGAGTGAGGGCCAGAGGTGAGCTTTTCTCCCAGGCAGAAGTGCATTATTCCTCCGAGGAGCCCTCCCCACCTGCCAGTGTGCGGACACTGTGCTGCCATAGCTGAGATGTCACTAAACTGGATAACAGTGGTCTCTCTGCCCAAAGGATTCCCTGAAACTCCATTTCCCTCAACTCAGGCCCTACCCAAGCCATATCCAGTTGTGTCTTCAAAAGTCCTGTGCCACCTACTAAGCAGCGCCAAGACTCACACTGGTGGCAGCTGATTTCGGTTTCTGGCACGGCTTCTTGAGGCAACTATAAGAACGTCTATGGATTACTTGCTGAATCTTAACAGGTGGCCCTGGAGGGTCACAGGCTGGGGCTAAATTTGTTCTGCAGCTGAACCCCTCTCAGGACTGTGCCACTGGATGCCTACTAAAAGCCATGTTAATAAGACAGGAAGACTTAGGAGCTTTGCTTAGTATGTAAAAACAGACAGAGAAAGGCAGCCAAAATGGGAAGGCAAAGAAATAGAAACCATGTGAGAGAACAGAACAGAGATCCAGGAATAATGGAGTCAAGTAATCTAACAGATGCAGAGTTCTAAAAGACTGTCTATAAAGATGTTCAATGAAATTGAGGGAATATATAGCTGAACTCAGTGAGAACTTTAACAAAGAGATAAAAAACTTACAAATGGAAATGGAAATTTAAAAAGGGAATGAGTCAGAAAGGAAAAACACATTATCTGAGATGAATATATTAGAGGGAATCAATCAAGTGGATAAAGAGGATCGAATCAGTGATATAGAGGATGGGGAAGCCAAGGACAACAACATCTGCTGGGTACAGCCTCTGCCTGTAGCATCTGGCCAAGGCCTCCCTCTCCTCCCTCCCTGGGAGAATGCACAGCCTCTCTGGGAAAGCCAAGGTTATCAAGAACCTAGAAAGGAGTTATAAAGTAACAGCTCATTTGCAAGGGCAAAGTGAGGGGCCTCAGCTCAAGACTGAAAGATGGTATTGTAGATGAAATATGGCTTGAAAATCTTTGCTAGTCCCTTCATTGAAAATGGAATCTGACTCTCTCTTCCTGAGTGTGGTGGGCTGGCTCTGGGGCTGTCAACCAGAAAGCTTACCCAGAAAGCTCACACTGGAGAGGTCATCTGTAAGAGCTGTGATGGACAGGCCCAGCTGAGCTCAGCCTTGCAGCTTCTTTCTAGGCCTCTAGGAGCACTCTGGGGTAAGCCAGCTGGGGTACTAGAAGTATGAGTGAAGCATCTTAGACACTCCAGTCCAGCACTTTCACCTGAGGACTACTGAGTGGCTTTAATCAATATCGTGAGGAGCAACAGGATCATCTAGCTGAGCCCTGTCCAAATTCCTGACCCGTGAAATTGTGATATAATAATAATAATAAAAAAAATTAAGGAGTGCATTTTCACAGCCAGAAGTGAAGGGCATTCAAGTTGTGGATATATGCAAGGAGTGGTCTCCCTTCTTCCCATAAAATAGACCAGCTGGAACCTAACCTGAGCAAGTCTCCAAAGATGTTTCATTGAAACATTGGAGGTCTCTCAAAAAATATATATACATTCTAAATATTTAGAAATCACCAACTAACCTCTTGAAAAATAAAGTTCTGCCCAAATTTAACGCACATGAAGACATGCGCTAAAACGCAAACAAGATCTTGATTGACACCCCCCAAACTTCCATAAATATACTTAATTTGATCTACTGGGCTGAAACTTAATGTGTAGCATTTTAGTCTTGGAATCCGCACATTAGGAAAATTACCGACTAGGAGGCGACGTCCCTCTGCCATTTTAGCGTGAACACTATGCCAGGGATACAGGTCACCACGACCTTGGCCCCCCAGAAGGTATGCTCTCCCCTCGAGGATGCACGGAGGCCACTCACTACCCAAATGTCGTGCCCGTGGTGGCCCTGTGTACCCACGGCACCGCGCCCACGGCTCCCTGCCTCCCCGCCTAACAGTGGCAGATGGCGGTGCTGCCTGGCCAATAGGAAACATCGGTGACTGAGGGCAGCTCTCCAGGGGAGAAAACTGGACCAGAACCCTAGAACCACAGGCCATAAACTCAAGGTCAGGAGGCCGAAGCTTTTCCCGCCCGCGCCTGCAGGCTCCTAACTTTACTTGGGGTCTCACGGATGACCGCTACCTCATCACTCTGCAGTGTGACCACTTGGAATACTGCCCGACAGCCAATAGGCAACGAGTGCCGCGTAGTCTGAGCCGCCTTCAACGGCCCTATTTGCAATGGTCTCACGAGCCCATGAGGGGCGTGGCCCAGCCTGCTGGCCCAATGGTGGCAGAGCAGGAAGAGCGGTTGGATGGGGTCGCAGTGGGCCGGGCGGGTGCAGGCCGGCGGGGCATCGGAGCTGGAAACCTTTTGCACTCGCCTTAGTGCACTTTAGAATTTGGAATAGTTCTTTCCAGTGCACTTCTATAGATTTGTTTTTAAATTAGATAATTGCCTATGTAAAACAGTGTAGGCTGTATTGCTCATTATAATATGGTGAGAAGTTCCCCAAATCATGAAACATTTTTTCCAGCTTTACTGAAATTGACAAAATGGTATCTTTAAAATGTGTAATTTGATAAACATTGTGAAATGATTGTTTCAAGTTACACCGAACATTTTTTAAACGTTATGTTAGTGACCACATAATAAATCAGTGCATGGATGTGTAATAAATTGATCTCCTTGTGGATGAGTAGGTTGTTTCCAAATTTTCACTAGTATTAAGTGCACTGCAGTGAATGGCCTTACAGTAAAATCATTCATGCCCACTTACATTTTCGGTATGGCTTAAAGATAGGGGCAGTTTCATATATATATATTGAATTCATATATAAACTTTCCCCCTAAACTGACCATGAGATTGCATTTCCCATGCAAACTTCTGCTGCATCAAACATTATGTTTAGCTTTAGGTCGATTTGTCATATTTATTAGTTTACCAGTTTTAATAGTACAGGCACACCTTTTATTGTATTTCATTTTATTGTGCTTCATGTGCTTTTTATAAATTGAAGGCAACACCCTCTACCCGCAAATATTGTGATTCACTTTATTACAATACTTGATCTCAGTGCTCTGGAACCAAACCTAAAATATCTGTGAGATATGTATTCTATTTTCTCTGCCATGTGTACTCTTACATGAATTGTCTGTTTGTATTCTTTGCTAGTTTTGTATTGGCTTTGGTGTTTTTTTCCTTATTGATTTCCAAAGGTTCTCTGAATAAGCTTGATGTATTTTCTACCTTGGAACCTGATCATGTAACATTTCTAAAGGAAACTGAATATAAAATATATAATAATCACATCTGGTTTCTTCACTTGGTCAGGCACTAAAGCTATTATGACACCAAACTAAAAAAGTCCTTTCAACATTGAATACTAACTTGGTCAGAACACAGAAGTACAGCTTATTTCCCGTTTATCTTGCTTTTATGTCTAATTAGACTTCTAACACATCCTAAATACTTTATGTGCTCTTTTAAACATTTAGATACAATTCTTGATACTGAAAAAGATTGTAGCAGTGTTGCAAAAAACGTTTATATGAAGTTGTTCTATAAAATCTGGTGCATCAGCTATTTTGACATTCTGTATTGAAGCAAAATTGATTTAAAAACATTTGTGGCTGGACTAAATTTATCCAACTTCAATGCTCACGATGGGAGGATATGTGTATTTTTAAGTTTTAATGGAATCTGAACTATTTCCTAAATAAGGTATCATTTGTTTGTATGTTTCCCATTTCCTATGAATTGTCATATAGGCTTTTCTTAGAGACATTTTATTTGGGCTCAAATCCTGAAGACTAAGGACTTTTGGAAACTACTGAGAGTTTGGATAAATATGCTGAAGACACTGTGTATTTGTAAAAATCCCTTGCTTAAATATTACTCAGTATTGGCGAGGATGTGGAGAAATTGGAACCCTTGTGCAATAGGAATGTAAAATGATGCAGCCACTGTAGAAAAGTTTGGTGGTTCCTCAAAATGTTAAGCATAAAATTACTGTATGATCCAGCAATTCTACTTCTAGATATATACCCAAAAGAAGTGAGAGCAGGGACTCAGATACTTGTACACCAGTATTCACAGCAGGATCAATAGCAAAAAGATGAAACAACCCAAATGTTCAATAAATTAATAAACAAGATGTATACACATACAATGGAATATCAGACTTAAAAGGGAATGAAATTCTGTTATTTAATGAACCATGAATGAACCCTGAAAGTATGCTAAGTGAAGTAAGTTAGACACAAAAGGCCAGAGTTTGCGCAATTCCACTTATGTAAGGTACCCAGAGTAGTCAGTTTCATAGATACAGAAAATATAATGATGGCTGCCAGGGGCTGAGTGGAACGGGGAATGAAAGTTATTGTTTAATGGGTAGAGTTTCTGTTTAGAATGAAAAAGTTATGCAGATGGATAGTGGTGAAGGTTGTAGAACACTGTGTATGTACTTAATGCCACTGAATTATACACTTTTTAAAGTTAAACTAGGAAGTTTTGTTATTTATATATCGCAATAAAAAAGATTCAGTCCATAAATATTGTCAGATTTAAAAAAATCTTTAAGAAACAGTGTCTGTAGTTTTTAAACAATTTTTAAAAGGCAAATGACCTTTTCCCAACTCTTTCATCTTTAGCGCTTAGAGCTCTTGTCACCTATTTCCTAAATGCTTCTACTTACACGGAAGTCATGCAGTTACTGAAAGCAAAACTGGAAATATCTGTGAGCTTATGCTATTGAGCTCTGTCCTGGTCAGGGAGCTGGGGTTCACTTTTTCCGAGAGGAGACAATAGCATGGGAACTGAGGTGCTGTGTAGGAATAAGCTGGGAGAAGAGAGAAGACAGAAAAATATGTGCAAATGGCATGTGTTGAGGGGCTTGTAGTCATTGCCAGACCTGTGCCAAGGCCCGTGTGGCTAGGAGAGTGTGGGTGTGAGAGATGGAGGTAATGTAGTTAAGCAGGTAAGGGCTGGGTCCTTTGGGCTTTTGCAAGAAGCTACCATTGACCACCCCCCGCCTCCCCCCACCCCCCCGCCCCCCAAACCTAAGTATCTTACAAACCACACTTCTCAGTGTTCACTTTTGGATTCATGCAAACCAGGGAAATGGAACTATTAGGATATTATTTAATCACACCCTCTCTAATTCCCTTCAGGGAGGATACACAGCTTACCCACCAGGATACAGTCTGCGAAATGCTAGTTACGCAATTTCCATCTTTTTTTTTTTTTATCGTTCTTCTAACATCATAGAGTGAACTTATACAAACTTAGATGGTAGAGTCTGCTACACATCTAGGCTATATGGTATACCACTGTCCTATGTATGTTCCATCCAACCTTCATTATTCAGCACGATTGTATTTACAATGACCACTTTTCTAAAGTACACGCTCAAAGAAAAAAAAAAGGAAAATGTCTTTCCTTATTTTCAACAGGGAGCATTAAGCCTCTTAGTTTTAATATTTGCCTTAACGCTCCCAACCATTACCAACACAACCCGTAGATAAAATAAAGCTAAGTGCAAGGCTAGCAACAGTAAGGGAGAACATGACCTGGCAAAGCTTTAGCAATGGCTGGGGTGGGACGCCAAGGTCAGAATTAACTAAACAGTTTGATTCCAGCCGAGTCTTGTAAAGCGGGGTTTTGACTAGAACTGCATAAGGATAGGTGGGAGCGGCATGTTTATTAGCAGAATTCAAAGACTCCTAGGACATAAGATGTTTTCCACTGAGGGGCTGATGGGTCTCTAGGGGAAAAGTTCCATAATGACCCATTAAGCCATTTGCATGGCTGGAGATTCCCGAAACAATCACCATGCAATGGAGAGTAAGAAGATGCCTACTGCCAGGTAGGCACCTGCCCGAACACCGGATCTAGCCGGCTAGCATCCTGTAGCACGTGGAAACGCTTTGTCCGCAATCCTCCAGCCAGAGGATGTCCGCGGGGCTCTAATCTCTTCCCGGTACCTTGCCCGTTGCGGCAATTGGATTTCCGGTAACACCGATACGGAGGCAGCGACCTGAGACGCAGACCAACCGCACCTCTAGGGGTGGACCCCGGCTTAGAATGTGGGCAGCACGCAGGTTGCCGGCGCCGAAGGAGAGCAGCTGCGATAGACGCGAAAGTGTTCACGAGCGCCTCCGCTCACGTGACCTTCTGAGGCTGCTAGCCCCACCTGCGCCGCACCACGGGCAGTCGCAGTGCCGCCGTCGCAGCCTTCTGCGCATGCGCATACTTTGGCTCGCGACCCGTGACGCAATCTTGCACGGCCGACCAGACGCGTGGACCCAGTTTACGTGGGACCACGTAACTCTGGCCGAACGGTCTCCGCAGCCGGACGCGCGCGCGTAGTTCCTTCCGCACCCCAGCGAGGGGGCGGGGCCAGATGGGGGCGGGCGGGGCCGCAGGCGGCCAATCGTCAGTGCCCGCGCCGCGCCGGCGCCTCGCCCAGCGGGCCGGCCAACCCCGGCCCTGGTCCAGCGCGGACGCTCGGCGGCAGCGGCGGCGGCTGCGGCTGCGGCTGGGAGGTGAGTGAGTGTTCGGCCCCCGCCTCGGCCCCTTTCCCCGGGCCTGGCTCCCGGCTGTCCGCGAGGGCCCGTCCCGGAAGAGCGACTGGCCTCAGTGGTGCGGGAGCCGGGGGTCGGGCGCGGCCAGGCCGGAGAGCCAGGCCCGATCACGTGGCGGCCGTGGATCCTCGCGGCAAGGCAGGTACCCGGCTCCGCCTGCAGCGGGGACCGTGTGTCCCTGGTGATTGTGCGGGTTAGAAGGGCCGAAGGCTGTTGGCCCCGGGCGGTGAGCTCGCATTAGGGGTTCAGGGGCGGGGGCTGTTGCCGTCGGGCGCGGTGCATACTTAGGCTCAGACTTGGCAGAAGCGCCGCAGCCTCCCCACTGTGGAGAGACGGCGGAGAGAGGCTGAAGGTAGGGCGATGATCGGGGACCGAGGTCCTGCCAAGTGCTAGCCATTTACAGTGAGAGATGCCACTGTCACCCAGGCCGGAATATTCCGTAGCCGTGATCACTCCTTCCCGTACCGTGCTCGGAAATCGTGTTCAGAAGCCACTTTATTGACTCCAAAGTCACTATCAGGCCGCCCTGTAAGTTCGAACGCCTGCCCAAGGGCCGGGTCAGCAGAAGCTTGGGGAAGTGCAAGGTCGCTTGCGAGTATGGAATCAGGCTAAGAGAGCCATCCTCAGCCATTTCTCCCAAGGCTGAGGCTGGAATCAGTGACAGTTCATGGACCAGTATTCCGGTGCTCCTCCACACCCCCATAGCCTTGACTTTAGGTTTGGTCAATATTTTCAGTTTACTGTGGAGTCTCCTTCAGGTGACACTGCTCAGGCCTTGTAGATGTCGTTTTTACAGTTAATTCTCAAAAGGCCCTCGTTTCTCATGTTGAGGGTGGTGGTGGTGTGTGGGGAGCCATTTGTAGCCTCAGGTATCATGGATGGGGACTGGAGAAGTGGGGAGAAGTGAGACTGCTTTTCAAGGAAGATGAAGAAAATTCTCTAGACAGTTGAGTCTGAGGTGACATCTAAGATCTGGCTACAGGATTTTGTAAGGAAGGTGGGCACTTTGGATGGATGGGTGGAGATTTAGGAAGAGGAAGGGAGATTCAAGAGTAGAAGCTCCAGGTCGAATCTTAGGAGAAAGCACATATTCAAGGAGTCTGAGGTGAGAGGGTGAGAGGAGAGCCAGCAAGGCAGAAGAAATGACCCAAGATGGTATGGGGTACCATGGAAAACAAGGAGAGGAGACCTCAAGGAGGGTGAGGGTGAAATCTGCAGTGGCCACCAGCTATGGACAGATCTAGGGAGTAAAAGCAGCTCTTTGCCTTTGGCAAGGCTGACGTAAGAGGTGTGCTGAGCATTTTCAGTGTAAGTCCAGAGCCCCATCATGCCCAGGTTCAAGTCCTAGCTCAACCACTTACAGTTACCTTGTTTGTTCCTTTCTCATCTGTGAAATGAGTTAATAACAGCACCCAGTTGCATGAGAAGCTGATAACAACTAGCTAACTAGTCTCAAGTATGGCTGTAAGCCTTTGTTATGTTTGTAGTCACTGAAGCCTCACAGCAGCCTTCCAGCCTTCCTACAAAGGAGCAAACTAAGGTTCATAGAAGTTACTTGCTCAAGGTAACACAGGTTTCAAAAGCTGTGGAACTTGCATTACTTCAATAGATTAACAGTAATTCAAATTACAAGGTATTTAGGGGTTTGGAAATGGCCATGTATTTTGAGCTACTTTTCCATGAAGTTTTTTCAATGGTAAGTAGTTACTTATTATTTGGTTTTCAAAGGCAGACATGATTCTCTAAGGTTTGCTTCCAGATAGTGGTGTCCATGTGTTTTAATTGTTTTGTTTCTGGATCAAAAACTAGATGTTACAGCCATAAATTATTATAGTTTTGGGTCTATATCTATAAGCAAATTAGAAAATGACCCAGATAAATAAATTACTGCTTTAATGTATTTCATTAATCATAATTTTAATCATTTATGTTTATCCTTGGGGAAAATCTTAGTAATGCTATTTTTTACATAAATATTTTCTAATTAAGGTACATCAGGACTTCAGAAAACTGCTAATAAGTGAGGTGTGATTTGAATCTTTATGTGAGAAAAGTTAGGTTTAGGTTGTTAATCAATAATCCTCACACTTTTTAAGTCTTTTACTTTATTAGTTGCTCATGCACAAAATAATTCTTTTTGTTTTCAAAGCTTTTGGAAAGAAGAAACATGGAAAGTGGTGCAGTTCTGCTGGAATCTAAATCCTCACCAGTTAACCTTTTGCATGAAATGCATCAACTACGCCTTCTGGGTCACTTGTGTGATGTGACTGTCAGTGTGGAATACCAGGGTGTCCGTGAAGAATTTATGGCCCATAAGGCAGTGCTGGCAGCCACCAGCAAGTTTTTTAAGGAAATGTTCCTTAATGAGAAGACTATGGATGGTACTAGGACTAATGTCTACTTAAATGAAGTGCAAGTTGTTGACTTTGCTTCATTTCTTGAGTTTGTCTACACTGCAAAGGTACAGGTGGAAGAAGATCGGGTGCAGCGAATGCTGGAAATGGCTGAAAAGCTAAAATGTTTGGACTTATCGGAAACTTGTTTTCAATTAAAGAAACAGATGTTAGAGTCAGTACTTTTGGAGTTGCAAAATTTCTCTGAGTCTCAGGAGGCAGAAGGGAGCAATGATTCTCCAGTAGGTGTTGCTCCTGATGCTAGGGCAAGTACAGCTGTGGACTGTCCTCTCACCAATGGCCTTAGGGGCTCCTCAGATCCCCCAGTGCGGAGAATCAGCAATGGCACATTGCCAGGTATGCCCCCAAGGAAGTCCAAGGAGAAATCAGACAAAAAGAAAGATGTAGTTAAGGCTCCCTACCCCAAAATCAGAAGAGCTAGTGGAAGACTGGCTGGCAGAAAGGTATTTGTGGAAATTCCAAAAAAAAATACACAAGAAGACTCCGAGAGCAGCAGACAAGTGCTGAGGATGTTGTGGGGGACTACAGGTGTCTCCAGGATCCCAGCCGGGACACTGTGGGAACAGAGATGGAGCCGGTGACAAAAAATGAGGATTGCAGTGCTGAGGTGGAAGTGGAGGAGGTGCTGCAGAAGTCAGGGTTGGGCGAGGACGAGGATGAAGAGGAGGAGGAGGGGGAGAAGAGGAAGAGCAACTTTAAGTGCACTACCTGTGAAAAGGCCTTTCTGTATGAGAAGAGCTTCCTGAAGCACATCAGGCACCACCACGGAGTGGCCACTGAGGTGGTTCACCGCTGTGACACCTGCGGACAGACCTTCGCTAACCGTTGCAACTTGAAGAGCCATCAGCGCCACGTGCACAGCAGCGAGCGCCACTTCCCATGTGAGCTTTGTGGGAAGAAGTTCAAGAGGAAGAAGGATGTCAAGCGGCACGTGGTGCAGGTCCATGAAGGGGGTGGTGAGCGGCACCAGTGCCAGCAATGCGGCAAAGGTCTGAGCTCCAAGACAGCCCTGCGGCTCCACGAGCGGACACACACAGGCCATAAGCCCTACGGCTGCACCGAGTGTGAAGCCAAGTTCTCACAACCCTCAGCACTGAAGACCCATATGAGGTATGTGCACTTGGCTCCAGCTTACTGGTGTGGGAAACAGCAGAGACCCTCTGAAAATATTTTTTCAAGGATGTGGCTTATTAATTTTCTTGAAATGCATGTCAGAAATTGAGGTAGTTCTAGGATTTGGATTAGTGTAGCTACATCTCTAGATATTTCACTTCATAACTTGTTCTAAAAGTTGGGGAGCTATTTTGAGCCATCTTGAATTCTTTCTGGGTAGAGATGCTATGAGATGGTCTTGTTCTATACTACAGATATCCTTTAGTGTACCTACAGGCTTCAATCCAATGAAGACCTCCTAGCTCCTGCTGTCCACAGTTGCAGCATGGAAGCCTGGATACAGAACCAGGGCGGCAGAGGGCTGCTGAACATGCCAGGCCCCACAGGTCTTATCTGAGGTGTACTACAGGTCAGGTCTCTCCTACTTCCAGAGAAGCCTTTGGTGCATACACTTCCTGCCACACCTGAAGCTTATTACCTTTATTTTTCCTTTTCTGACTTTGTTTAGAACTTGGGCCTGTTACCATCTAAGTCCCACAGTCTCATTAAAGACCTCAATGAGATGTCATTTAGGGCTTTAGGACACTTCTCTGGTCATCTTTTCATTTTCTGGGCTTGGAAACTGTGCCATTGGTTAGTCTATACTCTAGCATTAGCATGGACAGTGTTTTAAGTAGGTGGGTGACATTGTTTTTAAATGTTTCCTTATGGTGCTCAGTATTTATGCGTCAAACGCAGAGAAGCAGTTTTCTACCCTATTCTAGATCTGCACTCAAACTTGGACCAGTCTTTGGGGTGGTAGCATGATATTCATCTTTTTACCCTATATAACGAGTTTGAAAACTTGGCTTAGAAAGTGCTTAGTAAATCACTGTTGGTAGCTACTTCATACTAGTTGTGAAATTAAAATGCTTATGCCTTTTATGCATTTTCAGAAACCAGGTTTCTTCAGCATTTTGAGAGTTCTTTCTAAACTGGTTATGTCATACGTATTAGGAAATGATAGTAAAATTTTTCTTCATGTGGCTCTTCATCAGTAATAGTTCCTAAGGTGTTTGTGGTTGATCAGTCTGAATAAGGAAACTTTACAGATATTACACAGTGCTGTTTAGTGTTTTAAAAAATATGTAAGTGTGGTCTCTGGCTGCATAGGCCATACAGCATAAACCCAGTGGCAAGTTTGGGTGGACATTGAGTCTTAATGGGGAAATGTATTAGTCTGTTGGCTTTATGCAGACACAGATTTGAGGATGGAGATTATGAGCCTCTTCACCTTTCACTCCAGTCATTCTCATTAAGTCTCATGGAATAAATTATCTTTGCAGCCTAGAGTGGAAATTGTATTGCAAACGGAGGTTTGAAATACATCCTAAGTTATCATCTGAATGTTGTACTTTCAGAATTCATACAGGGGAAAAACCTTTTGTCTGTGATGAATGTGGTGCAAGATTCACTCAGAACCACATGCTGATTTATCATAAAAGGTGTCACACAGGTAAATACTCCTGCTGTTGTGATTCAATGTCTTTCCTAGCTGTGAAAGGAAACTGCAATTTATTAATTTAGAAGTTGGCATCTACCAAAGTGGTGCAGGTTAAGCCATGATTTACCTTTCCCATCTAGAAGGTGAGCAAAAATGATTAAATAAAATCTGCCCACTGCTTCCAGTACCGATGTGCTTGGGGCGATAGCCTCTTGCACGCTAGGGAGTAGGAACTGGCACGTGGGCCTTATGTATGAAAAGGTATGAAACAGTTCCTATTGCTTTAGCCTCAAATTCCATTTTCAGGAATCTGTCCTAAAAAAATTATTCAGAATATGGGAAAAGCTATGTGCTATTTTCCTTCTTGTTATTTCTAACAACGTACAAGAAAACCTGATTTCTAACAATAATCATTCGGTAAACTGGAAACTCTGCTTGGCTTACTCCTTGGCTATTTGGGATGAGGGCTCTGAATGTTACGAGAAACACCTGTTCTTGGATGTTGACTTGAAAAGTGCACAAACTTACAGATAATCCCAACTATACTGAACAGAAGGTTAGAAAATAAATTGTCACATGACGTATTAAGGTGGTAGAATTATCTCATTTCTATTTTCCAAAATTGTTGTGATATGAGAAAATTTAAGTTCACTTTATTCTGATACAACACAGTAACAGAAAACCCTGTTGTTTATGACAGGTATAGAGAATTCGTATACTATAGTTATGCTAAGCCAGTTCCTTATTTGCTTGTACTTTTAAATTTTTGCTTCTAAGTACAGTCATACGATCCTCAAGTTCACATTTAATGATGTGAATTACCAGATTATAAAATGAATAAAATTGGTGTTTAATGGATGCTTGGGGATGTAGGTGAAGTCAGGTCACACTAAAGGAGTAAGTTAGAATCTGTCATTTGATGAAATATTAATCTATTCCGATTTTGTTAAAGCTAGTATTTTAATTTTGATGTTTGTGAAATCAGAGGTACACCTAATAATCATATGAGTCTTGATTTGTGAAATTAAAAGGTTCAAACTACACAATGTGAAGGTGTTATTTAAACATTTTTTTCTTGTCCTGTAATCCAATCCAAATTGCAGGTGTTACCACTTTAGAATAGTTATGCACATATAGCCAATGTAAACGTCTTCTTTCAAAAGGGACTTTTTTCCTGCTAAAGATCCACAGAGTGGTTCTTAGGGGGGAAAAATACAAATATATATATGTACAATATATGTACAATTACTTTGGAATGACAGGAATTTTCAAAATGTGAACTGGCTGAATGATCTCTTTATTCTAGTCTAGTGGAACCTTTCTTGAGATTTCCAAGCATATTTAACACCAACTTTCAGCAGGTAGCAAATATCTTATATGAATAGATGTTTTATGATAGTTTTAATTAGAAAATCTAATATGCTACTCACCAAGGCACTTTTGAGTTCTTATGGATGAGTTTTAGCATGTGGACCCACTCTTTGTGTGTTCTAGCGCCTGTATCATTTTTAACTTTTTGTTTTATCTTTTTATGTAGGTGAAAGACCTTTTATGTGTGAAACATGTGGAAAGAGTTTTGCTTCTAAGGAGTATTTAAAACATCACAATAGAATCCATACTGGATCCAAACCCTTTAAATGCGAAGTTTGTTTTAGGACTTTTGCCCAGCGGAATTCACTTTACCAGCATATTAAAGTCCATACAGGTATGGCTGGAATGTTACCAGAGAAAGGAGTTCAGTGCGGCAAGAAAAATATCCCAAAGGTTTTTGACTTATTAGAAAATTTGGATTTTAGCGTTAAAAAAAATTTTTGAGTTTCTAGTTTCTGGCTCTGAGAAACTTTCTAAATAGGTATGGATGTGTTAACATTTTATCATTTTCAGATTAGCATTAGGGATTATCTATACATAGTAGCATATACATACATTGATGCAAATTCAATTGTGGTACTTGGAATTTTATATTCCATTACTATGGAAAATAGGTGAAATTTCTATATATGTAATACCAGCTGCAGGTATAGATTCTGGCTCTTTTTTTGGTGTAAGCCATAAGCTCTTAGTATTAATGTATTCCTGCTTTCTAAAAATTCAAGCTAAGCCAGTTCAGTTTTACAGGATACCTACATGAGTACCTGTCTTCACTAACTGAAAAAAGCATAACATGAACTTTCAGAAAGTGGTGGGGACATTCTTCACTTCTTGCCATTTTGGCTTATGAAGGGTTTCATGGGAACTCTCATAGGTCACGAAAAGCTGTATAGAGGTAGTAGATTTGTACCTATCAGTTGACCCTTGACTCATTCCCAGCAAAAACCTCCCTATGGTGGAATGCTGACACTTTGCAGTGGTTTACAAATAGCATTGTTCCAGATTGTATTCAGAAGTAAATACAGCAGACTAAAGAGATCAACCAGTTTTCTCCTCTTATCTCAGGAGAACGGCCCTATTGTTGTGACCAGTGTGGCAAGCAGTTCACCCAGCTCAACGCTCTCCAGCGCCACCATCGGATCCACACGGGAGAGAAGCCGTTCATGTGTAATGCATGTGGACGGACATTTACTGACAAGTCCACTCTCCGGCGGCATACCTCAGTAAGCAACAGTATGGCTTAAGAATGACAAATTGCTGGTCTCTACGTATGCATAACCCTAGACAGTCAGAAATGCCTGTCATTCCATAAGGTGGTTATAGAAGACAAATAACAGGTATTTCTTTGGGTTTTCTATGCAGTGAGCACATTCAGTGTGAATGAAGTAAAGAACCAATCCCTGATAAACACTCATAGCAACAGTGGTGATAGAAAGATGCTTGACAATTAGTGAAAGGAGTTGCTACAGTAGAAATTTAAGTTGAAGAGAGACTATTATTAATAAGTAGCTGTGAATTGGAAAATTTACAGATGTTGGTTCAGAGACACATTCAGTTACTTTTGTTTTGTGTTTGATTTGTAGATACATGATAAGAATACTCCATGGAAGTCTTTCCTTGTTATTGTAGATGGCTCACCCAAGAATGATGAAGGACACAAGACTGAACAGCCTGATGAAGAATATGCACCATCTAAACTTTCAGAAAAATTGTTGTCTTTTGCAGAAAATGGCCATTTTCACAACCTGGCCACAGTCCAAGGCAGCGTACCTAATGTTCATGAGAACAGTTCCGCAGACACAGCCTGCAAGTCGGATAATTCTATAGTCTCCCAGGATGCTCTGCTGGCTACCACCATCACTGAGCTTAGCGAGCTGACCCCACAGACAGACTCGATGCCCACACAACTTCATTCTTTGGCTGACATGGAATAAGAGCTTCAAGTCATTTGCCAAGCAGGTCCCACTCCCACCCTGTGTCTGTTAGCTGTATGCAAGATAATGCAGACAAAGAGGTGGGCAAGAATGGCTTCTGCAGATTTTTCTAAATTTCTGGTAACTTGCACGTTTTTATCAAAGCATTTTTAAAGCTTTCCCTTAAAACTCCTGATCTGCATGACCTTAGCTACACTTTATCAACAAAACAAGGCAATTAACATAACCTCACTTAATTCTAGTGTAGGCTGCCTTATGCATTAATCATTCTAATGCTTGATTATCTTGATGTTTATGAAGTTTGGACAACTGTTTACCTTGATAGTAGAGTATACAGCATTGATCCAGCTCGTGAAATTGCTATTAATGGTCTCCCAGGTCTCTTGGCTTGCCTTATACTTCCATGTGGGTTTATTTCTCTGGTACTTTTAAGGTATTTTTCTACTGAGCTGAAATAAAAGTGGGGCCGTGTATTTTCAGCTATTTCTTCCCTGTCAATTGAAGCAAATCAGATTTGCTCTAGGGACCCTTGAATGGGACTGAAGAAATGAATTACTGCATTACCCTCCACTGCCCCACCCCCCAACTAAAAAAGGAATGACAAACACTTGCATAATAGCTTAGTATAACATCTACTCACAAGCACATATGCAGCTAGGAAATTTGTCATAAAATAGCTTTTGAAATGAAATGCGGCTGTTTAGTTTTTATTCCTAAAAATCTGATAAGGTAAAAGCTGTCCTACCAAAGATTTTAGCAGCAAACAGTATAGTATTTTTTTTGCAAAAGTGTGAAAAATTAAGCAAGAGGCTTAAGAACACTTCAGACATTGTGCAGTCATTCACAAGTAGCAATGAGGTGATCGTGACATATCTTAGAGCACAGAGTATTAGTATTTTTGCCTGGTTTTTCTAACTTAATTTCTGTAACTTATAAACCCAAACTCTCATTTCTCCATCAATAGCTAGAAACAGGTAATTGCTGCACATTTGTTTTACTGGGAGCATGTGAGAATATGGAAGGGACCAAAAGCCTCGGCACACTCGTTGATTATGCCTTAAAAGTAGATTGTAAAGAACCAGTAACTTTTGTCTTAAATGCACCTTTGGCTCTCTCATGCTGGAAATATTACTCAGAATGAATTTGCAATGAATGAAAAGATAATTCTGCTATATTTGCTAAGCCTGATTCTTGGTTTCAGTGGCTTTTGTATGTTGTGATTATGAAGTGTTTTGACATGTAATCCATAACATGTTAATTTAAAAAGAACCTTGAAGAATTGTTTTGTTCACCAGTTGTTTTTCCTACATCTTAATTTATTGAACTTGCTGTGAAAACACTTTCATTTTCTAAGAAAAAGGTACTTTATTCATAAGTTCTAAGATGAAGTTATAGCTACATTATATCACCAACTGAGGGAAGACTTTCTTTTTAAGTGCTTATTTTAGTTTTTAACATGTTACATTCTGAAGCCACTATAAGATGTTTTAGGTGCTGATAACATGTTTCACACCTGCTCTTGAAGACAGCAGTACTGAACTACTTCAAATTCAGTTATAATATCGTAGTTGTGTTTACAGAACAAAAAAAATGACTGTCACACATCACTTTATTCTTTGTTAGAGAATGAACTTGACAGCTGATTTACTGTTTCATGGAGTAAAGTCATCTTAATGAGAAGGAATTTAAATAGATTATTTTGTTACTTACTGGAAGAATTTTTGTCTTGAATTTGTTTCTTTAGAAATTCAACAAAAAATTGTTTAATCTGTTAATAAATGTTTGCTTTGTAAAAGTTGTATAAGTCTAAGTTTATTTCTATTAAAATTTACATTGAAACAAGCACAATTTTCTTAATTTCATGGATAATGAAGTTTAAAATCAAGGTCTACAGTCCTAGGATTATTCTATTTTGACATAACTGTATGGATTGCACATGTATTCTTCAGAAGTGAAAGGCCTCACCAGGGACCTCTGCTTATGTAGAAGTAACCTGTGTAGCTGGTGCTGTGTGTGTTAAGTGGACTGATTTCTTCAATGTCATGTTAAAGTCTGCATCACACAGACTTCTCTAATGTATCTATTTCTCTGCTTCCTGGGAAGTAAGACTGCCCCTGAGAACAGAAATCTGAAAACTCTATAGAATGGTTTTGTGGGATATCTCCCCCTATCTCAATCCAGGTACTCCCTGAGTGAAATCAAGGCTACCCTCTCACTATGTCAGTCCTAAATCCATGACTAGGAAGTACTGTTTGTTGTTGGCACTACTTCTAGAGCATCAACAAAGGTGATTGAGGAGGTAATTTAGTGCCTTCCAATCATTTTGTGGGAAATAGTCTCAACCTGAACTCCAAAGTGCGCTGTCTTTGGTTGTACCAAAACTATGTTTCATAGTTTGAAAAAAAAAGAAACAAAAAACCCCCAAAAACAATAGGCCATGTGGTGGGGAAAGACTAATAAAAGTGATTTTAAGAGAAATGGAGTTTTGCTATAGATGATAATCCAAACCAACAAATTTGCTTATGAGTTATAACAATTCTATTAAATTTTATACCTTGTCAGTGTAACACAGGGATTTTTTGAGACCAAATGAGTGCTTGTCCTTTAAACTTGACAGTGTGAAATCTGAAGTGACAATATTATTTCAGTGGGTGTGAGAATACGCGTGTGAAGGGCCATTTGTTCATATGTACCTAGATGAGGGCAGATGTGACTTAGGCTACAAATACGGGTCAGAGGGCCACCTAGCATGTCGCTCAGGCCAAGCCCCAGAAACCACCCACTTACCTTTGCTAATCTGTACAGGGACTCTTTAAGTATGGCAAAACCAAGCTTTTAAGTCACCATAGTGGCTTCTTTCTGTTAGGAAACGATGATTCTGAGGTAAACTAACCTTGAATGATCAAGAACTTCCCAGAATTCCTAGGTTGGGA
Source organism: Eonycteris spelaea (assembly GCA_003508835.1). Classification (NCBI taxonomy): domain Eukaryota; kingdom Metazoa; phylum Chordata; class Mammalia; order Chiroptera; family Pteropodidae; genus Eonycteris; species Eonycteris spelaea. The sequence continues at coordinate 2,602,484 of PUFA01000215.1, read as the reverse complement.
TGGTTCAACCATTCATTTTTCAAAATTTTGTTTTGAATTATCTTTAAGTTGTGAATGTGCTCACAGGCCTGAACACTCTTCTTTGACAGGATGAGCCAGCCTGCACTACCACACATGACACCCTCTTCCTCCATAGAACTTGTAGCCTCAGTGGGCATTGGGCTTGACCCTCACCAGGGGCACATGCCAACCCTGTACAGACATCTGCAAAGTTAAATAAATGCTCACACTACCAAGAAAGTTGAGTGGCTTCAGGGCTTCTCAACCTACCCCACCCACCAAATACCTAACAGTCTTCTTGGAACCAATCCTTCCTCAACATTGCAAGTGACTATAGCCTAAAGGATGCAAGTAACATTCCTTAACAAGGCAGAAGGAAGGGATGAGAATGTGAGGTTTGCAGAATCATGGTGCAAACTTAGCGGACTGTGTCAACAGAGTATAACCAGGGCTTCTTTCATAAACCCTCAGCTTGCAAAATCATTATAGTGCCCTGAATTTCCACCGAGTAATAGTGATTATAACAGTCAAACTCATGTTTGGATGGATGTTCCAAGAGCCTAGAGAATATCAATGCCCATTGCCTTAATAGGAACAACTTCAAGAAAAGGAAATTACTCTTGATCAATGTAAATTTAGCTGGGAAGACCCATCAAAATATTACTCATAATTTCCACTTTATTTACTGAACAGGTTCACATAAAACATACTCTTTTCTGCTAAGGTAGATTTATCATCACATGGTTAGTTTTCATAATACAATCTGCCTGAGAGCGTGAGAAAAGGGAACACCATAGTGATGACTCAGAACTGCACAGGCAGGAACCTGTGCACACACCACAGGTGGTGGGTAACATGCTATTGTGCCAAACCCTCCAAAGCCATAAAGGTTTGCATTTGGATATTCTAAATACACAGTATCAGAGGAGACAATAAATGCACACACTTTGGTTACAGTGACACCATCACACATGACCATGACTGCAAAAAATACCGTTTTCAAATAAAAAAGGAACTCACACAAGCTATAAAAATGTTGCCACAAAAAGCAAAGCTTTCCTGTAAGAAATTCTAACTGACTTTGACTATGAACTATCTCTAGATTTGTTAAAATACAATAACTAACATAAATGGTCATTATATTTTGTTCATAAATAACATTCTATAAATCCTGAGAACCTAGCTTAGGCTTCTGAGTCAAGGTTCTACCTTATGTTCGCTGATGGGACATTTCAAGGAAGTAAGTATGGATCCTGCTAATGGAACATTTCCCCTCTCATTTTCTTTTTATATTCTGGTAGGTCTGTTCTAGCCGTTACAGTTATTTTTACTCTTTTGTGTGAGATATTAACATTCTTAACACAGTCTTTATTTCAATACAAAGAAGTCTCTGATGGACATAAAATATTGCCAATACTATTTTTAAAAATCGTAATTCTTTTTCAGACAGGGGTTTCTTAGGGAATAGTGAGAAAAGCTAAATGGAATTGCCTTAAAAGAAATCATTTGGTTTTTAAGAAGTCAGACTAGCAGGTTCTTTTAACCAGAAGAAACAAACTTTCTAGACTAGTGATGAAAGAAGCATGCAGACTGGCTAGGATTTAAATGCTCTCCAGAAGGGACAGACTATGGCTAGAGGACACTGGCTACAAAATCACTTCCTATGCCTCACTTTCACAAAAGTGCATTTGGGAAAAACTTTTCATGAAAGTGCATTTGGCTGGTTGTGTAATAGATTAGGTAAAGCAACAAAGCTCCACTTTTCATTCTGTAATATTTGCATAAGAGATTCCAACAGGAAATAGAAGTACCAAATGGGCTCCATTCCAAATTGTAAGTGATAGCCAGCTTTCTTTTAAGAACCTCTGATCTTTGAAAGAAGAAAGAAATCCTCATCAGATTCCAAGGCCCAACACTAGAGTGTGCATGTCTTCTGATCCATTCCTTCTACCCTCAACCAACACTGTGATACCACTAACCTTCCTCTCCATCAGTCCACTTTCCACACATTACTCCAAACTATGGCCAGGGAATCCTCACAGCCACCTGAGAAAGGACCTCCACAATGAGGCCTCAGCTGGTCCTTTTCAGCTTCCTTTCTTGCTACTTTCTCCTCCTTGCTGAGCCCTTGGTCTAGACATGCACACGCTACTTCTGCCTAACCAAAGTCACCAAACTCAGGTGAAGGGCATCCAAAAATGAAAACACCATTTAAATTTAAGTTACTATCATACATAAACATGGGAAAATTCATCACCTATCATTAATGACAGCAGCACAATTTAGAAAGAAACACAAGCTATGTCTGGCAACAAATGCAAATCAAACATAAATTATTTAAGCCTAAAAATATGCATATAGGAGATTCAAGAAACAAGACCCTGTCTAAAGTACAATGTCAGCATATAATATAATGGATAAAGGTCAAGTTCATAAATCAATAGAGCACATATTATATAAACCAAAATAAAAGAACAGAATTCAAACACACAAGCTAAAATAATTCCATCAGCTAAGAGGAAAGCTAGTTGGAACTCTTGCTAGTTGGAGGCATACAGTAAAAACCTCTACCATATTTACCCTTCCTGACCCATTATGTTCAATAAATAATTTAGATCTCTCAGCCCTGATGATGATTTATATGACTGGAGCATAGAGGGTATCGTCTCAATGTGGGAAAGTGCATAAACATGCAAGTAAATAAAAGGGATGTACCAGTTAAAACTGTGAATATAAAGAAAAGAATTTTCACCCCAACTAAAAGTGAAAACCATGTTCAAGAAAAAAGAAAGATCTGTTTCTCATAGATCTTATATGTGTAAGTACAAAGCAGTCAAACCCACCTTTACGTCCATCTATATACATAAGGAAGCATTGCCAGGAAGCTCTTTTTTCACAATGAAGTTTTCACATGCATGTTAGCATACGGAACAATATCAAAAGCAAAAAAAAAAAAAAAAAACCAAAAACAAAAAACTGGTCATCAGAACCATCAAAAGAATCACAAGAGAACAAAAAATTTTCAATAAGGAAAGTCATAAACTCATTCCTAATGGATACCACCCTAAACTAAACACATATAGTTAGAGAATACTTTCAGATGCATATTCCAGAGAATATGCAAAACACTGATTAGAACAATTAGGATGGGTATTCAAATCCAAGAAAAAAAAAAAACCATAAAAATATGTGGCAAAATTAAACACGGGCTCTGCAAATATCAAAAATGGAATACAACTCTGAAGTAGTTTTTGGAAAACTCTGGAACACTAAACAAACATGAAAATTGCTCATCACACCCACAATATGCACAGGAGCTTCTCATCCACCTGCTTAACAGTGACACAAACATAGCAAGCCTAAACAACACACACATCATTTTGCTCATGTGCAACAAAATTAACCCATTAAATAGGCATCCCCATAAAATCACTTGGCCTTAAGACAAAACTAAAGAGGAATTAGCTGCATGCCACAAAGACTTATAAATGTTTCATTTTAGGTCTCCGTCTCCCTCTCCATCCCCTTGGATGGACTTTTTGATACGCAGCAACATGGTAGTAAGCCACTGATCCAGGCGAGATATTGAGTCAAATTCCTTCACCTGGTTTAAAGGAAGAGGAAGAGGAATTAGTCCATGGAAAGACAAGTGAAACATAAAACAATGGTGCCCCAAGTTGTTTAAACATATACAGTGACAGTCCATCAACTTTCTTCATTTAAAACTATTTATTCCACTTCATAACTTTCTTCATTAACTCCAAATAGCTTTTATAATTGGAAGAAGATCACATTTAGTGTGGCAAAGGAAATCAGGCCTTGAATAAAAATTAGAAGGGAACATGGAAAATTAATACTATTCTAATATTCACTGAACATGAAAAAAGTACTTGCGGAGGCAGGGTATGTGGAAGCAGAATTCCTTTAACTCACTGTAACCTAATACCAAAGAATGACATTTTGTTAGGATGAAAATGTGTTTTGTGGCAAAAGTGAAATAGGAAAACATTCCATACCACTATTGCTTCAAAGCCATGATGAATATATTAACAGAGGATACTGAGAAATCTGCTTGATTCTAAGCATAAGATGAGAAAGGATGGGAAAAAAGAAATGATGAATATAAAGAAAAAAATCTTCCACTGCTTTGTTTTTGTATTTTAAATTGCATGTAACTGATTTCACTTTACACTTATGTACGAAGCAGATTATTTTCAAAAGAAAACATTCAAATAGCAAATTGTAACAGTATGTGATTTTTTCTCTTGAATTTGCCTGACAGCTAAATTCACCATGGCTGATAGAACTGTCTAATTGTATAGGTCTGTGGGATATATAAAATATGACCTTTGGAAAATACAACTTCGGTATACTGGAAGAATGTTCAAATAAATTTCAGCATTTCCACAATGAAAAGAAAAATAAGTTCCTGTAATGTAAGTCTCCAACAAATATACTACATCACAAAGACATAACTTACTGCTTCAGTGTAAGCTTCACTGTTCTGTTCTTCATGAGCTTCTAGAAGTTTCTAGTAACAAATATAAAAAAATTAGTCTGGTAGGCTAAAAAGTTTCATCTATGAATAGAGACACTTTAAATACCGAAATGTCCTTAGTATCAAATTAACTGATGTTGCTAAATACTTTACAAAATTGGAGAAATATTCAAATACAAGTAAAAAATTACCCCAAGTCATGGATCCAGTTTTGTGCTAACATTTCTGAATTGCCTGCTTCAGAACTCAATGCTATGCTTTGGCTCTTAGTGGTATCTGAGGCCTATTACACAAAAGCAGGAAAGTACCAAAGTTCTTCAGTAGACCTCAAAGAATTAAAACTTCATTTTATATCTAATCCTACCTGACAACAAAGGCTTTTTCAAAGTTTTTCAAATTTTTAATATTACTTACTTTCAATAATTTACATTCTCTTGAATCAGTAAATGCTGGAAACATTTCCTCATATTTCTCAAGAGCAAGCTTAGAGAGAAAAAAACACTTGTTAATGTCTGACTCACTAAACCAGGAAACAAAATGTCAAACATTCTATTAAGTTCAGTAAGATTCATCTAAATACGTCATTAAACTGAACATCAAAATCAACATAGGAATCTTATTCATTTTGATCTTCAATTTCAGTTAAGAATAAATTTCTAAAATAATTTTTCTTAATTAGATTGCAGTAGAGAAGACATCATGAACCAAATCTAATTCTTAAAAACTCAAAGAACAGGTACCTGTTTTCATCTATTAAATGTACTCCTTAACACGGTCCAGATTCCAGTTAGACCATTGCTCAAGGATGGAGGGAAAACTGCCTTCCTCTTAGTGGCTTTAATTATGCTCTTCCAACTCCAGACATTGACAACAACAAGGCAACCCAAGTATCTGTCTCTTGTCCTACCACTTGCACTTCACTTTTCACTTTCTCCCCGATCCTCATTCCAATTCCACTTCTGAGTTGTTTTTAAAAGGGAAGCTATTCTACTTTTACTGTCCCCACTCTTGGCCCCCTAATTTCTTTACGGCAAAACTACTGCAGGAAACATGGCTACCAAGGAACTTTAAGAGAACAGCTTTGGCAGTTGTTACACAATTATAGCTGGGACACATATCAAGTATTATTATTTTTAATGTACTCAGTTTAGTCTTGCTATTAAAGAATATCACCCAAATGAAGTGACAGCAAGAACGACAGGGAGCCTGAGTGAGGCCTGCTCTCATAGGTAATATATATCAGAAAATTAGTGCTGAAGACTCCTTACCTTGGCATTTAACTCATCGACTATGAAGTGACAGAGGGCTGCTTTAAAGAAGTAATCCTTTGCACTGTACTTCAACAGAGGATTATCCATAGTGTTTGCCCCAACCTAGGCACAGAAAGCGAATTAGGTTTAAAAGGTTTGCCTTCTTATATTAGGCAACCTAATTCTTTTTCTTTCCTAACTCCCGACTTGGAACAGAAAAAGCCAGCAACCTATAGAAGCTAGTGAATGCAGCAAATAAAAAACAAAAACAAAAACAAAAAACAGAATACAAAAGCTGGCTGTCTCTAGTCAAAGGACTAGCAGAAGGGCAGCCTAGCAAGACAGAAAATGTTCAAGTAATAACTGTTCTGTTCTAGCCAAACACGACTGGAAAACTGTGGCCCTACCCTGACTCGGATCATGAAAAGCCAAAGAGGAAACCAAGACATCCATTCTCTCAAGTATGCAAAGAGGAACCCAACATTTCTGCCAAGGTGGTTCGCTTCAGAGAAGGCCAAGGAGGGAGCTAAGCCTTCACCCCTGCCGGTTAGTAATGGACCCACTCTCTACCCCTGCCACTGAGGCAGTGGAGACCACAGGGGTTCCACCTCTTTGAAGCAGAAACCAGTTCTCATCTCCCAGCAGGTATGGTTTCAGAAGAGTCCTAGTGGAGGGTTTAGACTTTCACCATCATCTGGTGGTAACAAGGACAACTCCAGCACAGCATTGATGGAGAGCAAGCAGGAGCTAGAATGGAATTAAGGTCTCCCCACAAACATCAATGAAGGCCAAGTGGGGAGTCTGAATTTCTACTTCCACCTAGAAGTAATGAGGCAACATACCCCTTACCCGGCCAGAGCAATGTCACAAAATCAGATGACAGAGAAGGTTTAAGTAAGATCCAATGTCATAATGTAATGTGAAAATATCCAATATTCAGTTGAAACTCACTTGCCATACCCAAAATGGGGAAGATCTCAAGCTGAATGAAAAAAAACAACCAACAGATGGCAGCTCTGAGATGGCAGAAATGTTAGAATTATCTAACAAAGATTCTGAAGGAGCCCTCATAAAAATGCTTCAATGAGCAATACAAAAACACCTGAAAGTAAAAACTGAAATTATCAACAAAGAAAAAGGAATTCACAGCAAAAAATCCCAGAAGACATAAAAAGAGACAAATGAAAATTTAAGAACTGAAAAACATAAAAATACACATAAAAAGTAGATGGGCTCAACAACAGAATGGACGGGATAGAGGAAAGAATCAATGAACTGGTGCTAGAACATAGAACATTAGAAATTATTCAGTCTGAACAACAGAAAGAAGAGAAACTGGGGGAAAAAAAAAAAAAAGGGAAACCCAGCAAAGCTATGTTTAGAGTCAAAGGACAGATAAAGAGCTTCCCAGACAAAAATAAGCTAAAGGAATTCATCAACACCAAGGCACTATTGCTGCCTACAAGAGACTCACTTTAAATTAAAAACACACAGAGACTAAAAGGAAGAGGATGGAAAAAGATATTGGCTTGATGGACCTAGAGAGTATTGAGCTAAATGGAGTAAATCAGATAAAGACAAATACCACATGATTTCACATACATGCATAATCTAAAGAATAAAATCAACAATAACAACAAAAATGGAAACACTCATAGATACAGAGAATATTTTGAGGGCTATTGGAAGGAGAGGGGTTGGGGAATGGTGCAAAAGGGTGAAGGGATTAGGAAATACAAATTTATAGTTATAAAATAGTCATGGAGATAAGGAAAATAGTCAACAATGTTGTAATAAATATGTAAGGGGAAAAAGGGTACTAGACTTCATGGGGTGATCACGTTGTGAGTTATACAGATCTCTACTCACAATGCTGTACAACTGAAACTAATATATTATTGAATTTCAACTATAATTGAAAAAAACCTCATTGAATTATACAATGTAAATATAAGCATCTGTCTATTATATTTCAATAAAGCTGAAGAAAAAAGAAAAAATATGATTGAAGAATCAGGAACCTATGAGACTATGAAAATAAAGTCTAACAGTGGGGTCTTCAGAGTTTTGGAAGGGGAGAAGAGAAAGGCTGAATATGTACTTGAATAAATAATGGCTAAAATCCCCCCGAATTTGGCAAGAAACATAAACCTACAAAGTCAAGTTTAGTGAAACTCAAACAGGATAAAAGCAAAGATATCCATGCCAATCTACATAAACTTCTAAAAGAATAGCAAAAGGACATTCACTAAATAGAAAGGAAACAATAAAAGAACGACTCTCGGAACATTGAAAAGGAAGAACACAGCAAAGAAAATATGAGTGAATACAATGAGCTCTTTCTTTGAGTTTTCTAAATTATGTTTGATGGTTGAAGTAAAAATTATAATACTGACTGATGTGGTTCTAAAAGTATATAAAGAAAATATTTAAGATGATTACATATTGAATAGGGAGGGTTAAGGAGATAAGACAGTAAGGTAAGCTTTCTATAGTTCACTGGAACTGATAAAAGTCACCCACCAGAAGGCAGGAAAAAGAACAATGAAAAATAGCATAAACATAAAAACAAAAGAATGGCAAACGTAATCCCTAACACTTTAATAATTACAATAAATGTGCTCTAAATATGCCATTAAAAGACGGACTGGCAGTGAATTAAAAAGCATGACCTAACTATATGCCATAAGAAACTCACTCAATGATAATGATACAAGCAGGTTGAAAGAAAAAGGATGCACAATGATATATAAACATTAATCAAATGAAAGCAGGAGAGGCTATATTAATAAAAATAAAATGGACTTCAGAGCAAAGAAAATTGCCAGAGAGTGACATTATATAATAAGAGGGTCAACCCACCAAGAAGACAAAACAATCCTAAATATGTATGCAGCAAACAACAGAACTGCAAAATATGTGAAACAAAGACTGAGAGATGTGAAAGGAGAGACAGATAAACACACAATTATAGTTGGAAACCTCCCAGCTCTTTCTATGAGGCCAGTATTACCTTACTACCAAAACCAGACAAAAAATCACAAGAAAAGAAAATTCAAGGTCAATATACATTATGAATATAGATGCAAAATCCTTAACAAAATATGAGCAAAATAATTCTGGCAACTTACAAAAAGGATTATACACCATGGCTATCCAGTAAAGGATTAATTTTGTACATAGAAAATAATAAGGAATCCACAAAATGAGTTCAGCAAGGCAAAGTATATAAAACTAGCAGTTAACAATCTGAAAAAGAAATTAAGAAAACAATTCTGTTTACAATAGCAAAAAGAATAAAATACTTAGGAGTATATTTAACCAAAGAAGTATAAGACTTGCATGCTGAAAACTATGAAACATTGCTGGACAAAATTAAAATCTAAATAAATGGAAAGGCACCCTGTGTTCAGACTATAAGACTTTTTGTTAAGATGGCAATGATTTCCAAATTGGTCTATAGATTCAGTGCAAGTCCAATCAAAATCCCAGCTGGTTTCTTAGCAGAGACTAAAAAGCTCATCTTAAATTTCATATGGAAATACAAGGAACTGCAAATAGCCAAAACAGTCTGGAAAAAGAACAAAGTTAGAGGACTCACACTTTCCAATTTCAAAACTTACTACAAAGCTACAGCAATTAAACTGTGTGATACTGGGATAAACACATACAGGTCAATGAAAAATCCAAGAGAAATAAACTTTTGCACATTGGTCACACAGTTTTCAACAGGGTGCCAAGGCCATTCAATGGCAGAGAACAGTATACTCAACAAACAGTGGTGGGAACACTGTAAATCCAAAGGCTAAAAAAATGCAGAAGAACCCTTAACTACCCCCACATACAAAAATTAACTCAAAATAGATCAAAGACCTAAAACTAAGAGCTAAAACTATAAAACTCTTAGAAACTCAATACCAAACAATAAACAACCTAATTCAAAACTGAGCAAAGAAACTGAAGAGACATTTCTCTAAGGAAGATATATGAATGGTCAACAAGCACATAAAAAGACACTCAACATCACTAATCATTAAGGAAATGAAAATCATAAACTATTTCACACTCTTTAAGGTGGTTATTATTATTAAAAAAAAAGAAAATAAATATTGGTGAGGATGTGGAAGAACTGGAACCCTTGTATACTGCTGGTGAGATGGTATAATGGTGTGGCTACTATAGAAACAATTTGGCAGTTAAAAAATGGACTTGCCACCTGACCTGGCAATCCAAATCCTATGTATGTAACCAAGAGAGCTGCAAATACACCCCTACAAAAACTTGAATGCAACAATCATGATAGCCCCAAAGTGAAAACAACCTAAATGTTCATCAATCGATAACATTTTTTGAATAAACTGGAATATTACTCATCTATGAATATGAAGTATCAATACATGCTACAATATAAATGGACCTTGAAAAAATTATGCTATGTGAAAGAAGCCAGTCACAAAAGATCACATATTGTATGACTCCACATATATTAAAGGTCTAGAATAAGGAAATCCCTTCAGACAGACAATAGATGGTGGTTTCTACGGACTGGGAGGAGGGGAGAACGGGGCCTCTTTTTGAGATGATAAAAATGTTTTAGAATTAGGTAATGGTGACAATTACACAACTTTATGAATGTACTAAATACCGCTGACATGGTACTCCTTAAAAGGAAGAATTATATAAGGTGTGAACTACATCTCGATAGAAGAAACTTTAAATAACAAGTTTTTAAGAGTAACTTCTACCAGAGACAACACTGGCTCACCTGCTCATAGATCTCAATGGCTTTCTGGTACTGCTCAAGCTGGGCAGCATATGCTGCCACCTTCAGCAGACACTTGTTAGCTGAACTGAAATGAAGAACCAGAGCAAAGTTAAGTAACGAATTGATAGAAAAATAACAGATGCTTTCATTTGGTACAGTCCAATACACTCATAGAGTATAGTGAAGGTCTGTCTTTTATGACACTTAACAAAACTCATTTTATTATAAAAAGGAAAATAATACTTGCCTGTTGGATTCTTCTCCTTTGTAATAATCAGCTGATTGTTCATAATGTGCGATAGCCTGAAAATACATGTTTCATTCAAACTACTTGTTTGGAGAACTGCATTTAAACATTACATTTGTATAGGTATTTTCTTCTAAATAAACCTATCCCAATGTCAAAATCTTTCACAACTTGGCCTACTTTATTTAGGGAACACAAAAATGCATGTACCTCTCTGGAAGCCTGGTGGCAGAAGGCTTGCTATCCATCAAAACTTAGTTCTTCCCTTCCCCTATGGCAAATATCCACCTGCACCATTTCCCCAGCCTACACCGCAGTAGGGTAGCCATGAGACCTATTCGTTCCAATGAAATGTAAACAGACATGCTGTGAATTACGTCTAGGCTTGGTCTATCACTGACTTTGCATCCTTCTCCAGGCTTTCCTTTCCCTTTCTCATAAGCTAGAATGGCAATGGCCAAGTCTAGAGTGACATTGGAATCCACAAGTGGAAGATGGCAGAACTTTTGCCAGCCTGGTTCCTAAATAATTACAAAGGGCAGAACGTACCCCAACCCCTATGCCCCCACCACTGCCAAACTCAGGACAACTACACTCGATTGTTATTTTACAAAAATATGAAGCCTTATTACATTTTAGATTAATGGTTTGCTACAGCAGGACAGACTATCCTCACTAATATCTTAAGTGTCATCTAAAATGTGGTGCTGAATTAACAACTGAATGGAGAGAAAACAGAAGGTACAGGCTGGAAAGCCATAAGCCCTGGTCCTGCTGTGGCATTAAGATTTAGTGAAATCAAGTATGTGACAACTCAAAAGGCAAAAACATGGTGTTTTGCTGGAAACTCCATGGAAAGGTCTACGGAAAGAACAAGATGATAGTGTGTACTGTTGTTTTCAGAAAGGTTTAATCAATTTGTATGTAATTATGAAAGGAAACAAAGCCCAGAGATATGGCCTCATAAGATCATTATGGCTAATGGTTTCTGTACCCTAATGGTAAGAGGTAAGTCCGAACATTTTAAATTACGGATCTGGCAAACTTTTCTCTAACAGGCTAGATAATAAATACTTCAGGCTTTGTGAGCTATATAATCTGCTATCACTACTAAGTTTTCCTGTGGTAGCACAAAAGCAGCCACAGATGATGCATAAGTGAATGAATAAACTTTATTTATGGACAATGAAATTTCAACTTCATGCAACTTTTATGCGTCATGAGTGCTTTACCCTCCAATGATTAAAAAATGTGAAAAATATTCTTAGTTTGCAGGCATTAAAAAGAGCTGGTGTATTTGCAGACTCCTGCTTTATATTTCAAGGTTTTTCCAGTAAACCTAATAGAGGGAGCTAGCATTATGCAAAAATCAGATTACAAGTGCAGCCCATCAGTTAAATGGGTTCGGGGCAGCCCTAATGAGTTAAGGAGAGGCCCAGGGACAATGAATAAAATAGCTTAGGAAATGGTGTTAGGAAAACCACTTTGGTGTGGTTATGGGTACAAGGTGCTGACTGGAAGCAAACGAATCTGGCCCATAAAGCCTTTGGTCCCCCTTCCTGAAGGTGATAAGGGTGATGACCAAGAATGCAGAGCCATCTCTGAAGCCATAGACTAAAGGGGACAGTCAACATTAGCCTTGTATGGACTGCAATTCTGTGACAGAAATGGATGGTTCATGAAAAATGAGATATTTCTGTGTTTGAATAATTATGTTTTGGATCTATTTATTTCAGCTACTTAGCCTACCCAACTAATATGTGCCCTGCTTCAATAAATTTTCTCAGCCTTATTTATACTAGGAAAAAAAATTAAGTGGTAAAAAATGGGCTACTGTGCTATGATTAAAAGTAATGAATAAAAAGTTCAGTATACAAAATTCTTCATGAAATACTAAAGCCATTAAAGAACAAATACACTATAGTCCTCTTTTCACAAATATATAAACACACTCCGAAAACATCTACTGGAATATATTTCTCTGGAGTATATCTCAGAGCTACCACCTACACACACGTGGGATTATGTGATGAATGCACATCTTCTCCCACTAAAATGTACGCTCTGTGAAGGCAGGTCTCATGATGACTTTGCTCATCGTTATGTCCCTGGGCCTAACATAATGCCTATCATACAGTAGGTGCTCAATAAATAGATGCTAAGTGAATGAATGCAAACTGCATTTCAAATGAAGGTCCCCTATTAAACTACTGTCAATATCTTGATTAGTTTGGAATAGCCAGGAAAGAACAGTTTTTCACTGAATTTATGATGAAAAATAACCTTCTTTAAACTGTCCTCATTCTCTCAAGTTTTTAGCACTACTTTTCATCATAATAAATATGGTAATGTATAAGAAACATAATCAAATCTTTTTGTAAGAATATCAGATTATATAACCTCTTTCCAGGGAGAAAATGCAGCTAGCTACTTTCTTCCTAGTTTTTACAGAACCAGAATTCAATGAATAAGGTTGGGTTGAACCATACCTAATTGCTATTTTGGAGGTTAAAAAAAAAAAGGCTGAATACTGACAAGTTGGTTTAACCTAATACTTATTAAATAATAGCTCTGGTTGATCAAAATATATATAACTATAAACGACAGCTAAATTTATCACAGTAAAAGAAAAAATTTAAATTTAGTTTGAATAATGCTAATTAAACCAATAATCAAAAATCACGGTTTTCCCAAGTTTTGACAGAGACTAAAGTTGAAAGGAAAGCTTACTACTGGCTTAGAGTTTCAGGAAAAAAAAGAGGTTGGCCATAGGTTATCTTTAATGTTCACACCTACTTCAGAATTTTAACATGTAGTGAAATTTATCAGACCCTTACAATACAGAAATCAGCCTGCTGTATCTTATAGTTCCAAAGGACAAATAATAAATTATGAAAAGTAGAACACAGCAAACCAATTACAAAGCACACATAATAATAAATCCAGACAGGAAAACCAGCTGATATCCTATTGATATAAGAGGTGGGGTCACAATATTCCTTTTGGGAAGCCTGATAAGTGCACAACGCGGCGAGGAATAGATGGATCTAAAGAGACAAGGTTCCTCTAGGACTGCATCCTCTTAAAGCAAATAACAATTTGCAGGGTTCAAACTTAAGAGTCCACTTTGTAGGTAAAATATTCCTTAAATAGCCTTAGATGGGATCAATTTTTTTTAGACCGATTATACCTGGAGATAGGACCTAACAGGAACCTGCCATAGACACCTATCTTACATTGTAACAAATAGTATTAAACTATGTTCTCCAGGAACTTGAAAACAGAAATAGTCATAGTTCCTCTGGGTCATTTAAAAAGGAATCATTTAATTATTTGGCTCAGTGCTTTTTTTCTCCATGAAATCAAAGGAACCTAAGTTTAATTAAACTTCACATTTTACTGTTCACTAGCTAAAATCTGCCAAACGAATCAGAGAACATACAGTGGCTAGCCATTAAAAAGAAATTCACTCGTAGTAATCAGATATAAGTACCTTGGTGTAACTCATTTTTTTCAAATTTAAATTTCACACACTAAAATCTCCTGCGTACAACCAGGAATGCAAAGGCATGATGTTTCTAATAGGAAATGATTTTTCTAACATAGGAAGCCAAGCATCAGTGAACATTGACAAGCTAACCCTGTGTGCTGAGTAATATTCTTAAATTGCTTTTGAAAAAACACATCACACAAGTGAAAAACGTGCTACCTACTGGCCAACTCGCAGAATGGCAGGAAACACCAGCAGTAGAGAGTATTGGGGGCGGTTTAGAAGCTGCCATGACAAATAGATTTTTTTATTTTTTTGGAAGCGTGTGTTTTTATTCGTGGCCTGTCAGCCTCCTTCCTTCCCATGGGGAGGTAGGAGGAGTCGGGTAGAGGGGAGAGAAGAAGGGGCTAGGATGGGGATGACTTACAGCTGTCTGCTATATGTATTCTAGGGCCGTGGCAATGTTCGCATGTCCAGCTCGATGCTCCAAGCTGATTTTTCCACATCCCTGATTCCTTAGTGCTGGTTTTGAAGTTCTCCACCATTCCGATCCATTCGCCTATCTGCTTGGAAACTGGGCAGCCTGAAACTGCAAGATCTTCACTTCATGGTCTAGCTTTCTCTGGTTCATGTGGGCCTGGGCCACACCCACATTGAGGTGATTCACCAAAGCTTTTGGTCAGGCAGGTCGCTTCAGTGATAGCCTCTTGCCTTCTTTTTTTTCTGCAGCTCCTTGCATTCATTCTGCTTGGGCCTGGTGTTCCTTCAGCAGGCGAGACAGCATGGTTCCTAAGGACTGGGGTCTGGGTGCTGGGGCCTGGGCAAGCCGGGTCCCCTCTGATTCCCATCATAGATTTTTTAAAAAGGAAAACAAATATGCCATAGATAATTTTATCCACCCTTATTTTTTAAGGAGACCCATGTGATAAAGTGATAGCCTGAGGCCATGCCCTGGCAGCAGAGATGGCACAGCAAAGGATATCTTCTGACCACTATGGAAAAGCGGCTGATGCAGTAGCATCAGCTGGAAAGATGCGCTGCACACAAATGCTCATCCTCCCAAGACTGAGTCCACCTCAATAATGACAGTGAGAAGTGCTAAGACTCAAGAGCTCTGAGGACAATGCTCATAGAAATTGCTCACAGGTTGGATGTGGAGAAAGAGAAAAGCAAGGATGCCTGTGGTTTGGAGGGGAACATCAGGGTGGGAGGGAGGGCAAGAATTAGAAGTCAGTTTTCAAACATGCTGGGATTTGAGATTAGTACTGGGTATAACTATAGAGGTTGGCCAGACATGGGGACACAGGAATCTGTAGCTCAGAAAGAGGTCTGGGCTGCAGACAGATTTGTAAGTCACTGAGCTACAGATACTGAGTGCCAAAAGAGGTACCAAGAGAGCGAGTGCAGCTGAGAGAAGACAAGACCAAACTCCAGTGCACCCTACACTGGAGGGTTGAGAAGAGAAGGAACCAATTAAGGAGTTAGGAAGAGATTATGCAGAAGGTGCCAGAGAATCAGGTGGGTGCTGTGTTTAGAAGCCAAGGGGAGAAGTAAAACAAATGAGAGGAAGAGTGACAAACTGTTCAATGCTGCAAAAAGCACAGAAAGTGCCCACAACTATTCAGATAAGATGCAGCTGTAATCTCTAAAGCATGCTTAGAGGTCATTAGTTCTGACAGTAATTAGCAATGATCTCCTTCACTAATGTTTCCCTTTCTGGTTCATATCTGTTATCTTCCACAGTTACTCAGGACAGTTTTATATTACATTTGTCTCCTGTCCGAATTGTGCCTCTAAAGTCTGGCAAATGTGTTTTCCTCCACCAAGAACACTCCAGCCCTGCTGGTTGATTCCTTGACTGAGAAAAGACAGCAGAGACTGGAGAAATCTCAGTGCCAGAGCCAGCTTTCCATCAGCTCCACTGAGTGATCCTAGGTCAGTGGTAACTTCTGAGTCCTAGTTGCCTATCCATACAAGGGGCCTCAGTATTATAAAGCTGAAATGTGCTAAAACTTCATGGCATGCCATTAAAGACAAAACCTGGAAAATAGTAAATGCTCAATAAAGTGTTTTCTTCCTTCCTCTTTTCTTTTGCTACTAGAGGCATTCCTCTTTTATTGCATTTCATTGATACTGCATTTCATCAGCATTGAAGCAACATCCTTTACCAGCAAAGATAATGACCCACTGAAGGCTCAAGTGACGGTTAGCATTTTTTAGTAATAAAAATGTTTAATTAAGGTATGTACATTTATTTAATAGACATTGCATTTAATAGACTACATTAAGTTTCACTTAATTGTTGTCAATAGGTTTCTGCCACCTTAAGTAAATGACACAACAAAATGAATTTTACCATAGCCCAATTGATATACACAAGAGTTGTTCCGACATTACCTCATCAACGTTATAATGGAAACAACTGACGAATGATGTTATCTAGATGTGCTGATAAACATAGCTTTTAAATGCCCTGGGAAACCAAAAATTTTTTGTGACTCACTTTTTTTGCAATGTTCATCTTATTGTGGTGGTCTAGAAACTAAAACTGCAATATTATCGAGGTATGCCTGTATAAACCAGTTTAGAAAGCCAGACTTGAGTGAATTCAGATGTGTTGCATGTTGGTGTTCACCTACCTTCTTCCCCAGGTCAAGGCCTGAAGATAAAGGTGTGCAAATGCCCACAACTTAAGCTTCCATCACAGGGCCGCAGAGGCCTCAGCAAAAGAGATGAAGATTCTCCTGACATTGAATCACACAGAGCGGAAACAGCGAGAAATCTTAACTAGCTCTTGTCTCAGACACTCAACTATAGGAAAAACAGCCCATCTTACTCCTTAGCTGTCAGGCCCCTAAAACCTCCATGTGAACCATGTATAATCACTCTACTCCACTCAACTCAACTCCGCTGGAAGAAGAAAGGGCTCCTTCTCTTCAACTACCTGCTTCACATCAAGTTTATGAAAAGCTGAATCCACTGCTTACCTTCTCAATGTCTACAAGTTCAGTTTCAATAAATCTCAGCAAATGGTAAGTGTGGTGCTCTTGGCTGCGATTGTAAACCTTCCCTGAGGGATAAAAAAAATAGAGTCACATTCCTGTTTTACCTATTTTAACATCAATGAGTTTGGGAACAAGATAAAAAAAAAAAAAAAAGAATACAACTCTAAGCCATGTTAAGGAGTCCACCCCACAGCCGCTCAAGCAAGGCAGTGTTCTTACCATGTCTGTGTAAATGTCGATGGCTGCATTTAAGCAGTTGATAGCCTCTGAAGCGTAGGCATTTAAGAAAAAACATGAAAAATCCGTTCAGCAAAAGGAGATTTCAGGTGAGCTGATATTCCTGGCTGATACCAAAATGTTAACGAGGTCCCATTTGGGGCAAAGGATGGGTGGGTTAGTTAATGAGGATCAAACACAAATCACACCAAGTCCAGAACCCTCAGCGTGCTCTGTTCATAGCAGTAGTAGTGCAACTTAAGGAACTGGAACTGGAGTGGTATTGGCTCAGTTACTCTTAACCTGACAGTGAGGACTTCATCCAGGAAAAAGATTAAATTGTAAAGACGACAAATGGGGGCGACATCAACTCTGATCAACTACACTTGCTAAAACACAAATGTAAATGTATTTTTCAGTGATATCATGTGTTGTGTTTGTGTGTGTGTGTGTGTGTGTGTGTGTGTGTGTATTTTTCATTTTGGAAGACAGTAATTCACAAGAAAGATGACTTCAAGAAACTCATGTAGCCAAAATCAAAAGCACTTGAAATCCCTGTTTCAGACAACTCCTAAGAAAAGTCAATATTCTGTATAATGTTAAGATGCTAACTTTAGGTGTACTAACATATATACAAAGGAAGAAAAAATCTAATAAATGACAGTGCTAATAAAAATACATTAATTTTCTAAAACAGTGAGCCAACACATTTTTATCACAAAATGGTAGTGTTTATAATTCTGGCATATGTTGACGCTCCATGTACATTGCTTTTGTTTAAAAGAGGCCAGCAGAGTAAAAAGGCCTGACTAAAGAATTTAGAAAGAAGGTAACAAAAATTATTTAAAAAGTGATTTTTTTCATAAGCTATATAAGAAATGTGGATTCACTGTTACAGTTTTAAAAACCGCTGCCTATAATCTGACTCAAACCCACTCTTAGTTAATTTGATACACTTTTCATTCCAAGTGTTTTCTAGTTGCATTCCTATGTGCAGATATTTTTTAAAAATGAACCTGAGATCTCAATGCTCCTGGTTTCTTTACTTACCATGTGAACATTTATCAGGTCACTGAACGAGTCTCTAAAACCAGGAAAAAATACAATGTCTCTATCATAGTCTAAAATATTGATGTATTTACAACTTTACTATCTCATCTTATTGCTCATTTCGGCTGTGTTTAAGTCTTTTACTTTTGGAAATAAACCGAGATCAATCTCTATACAAAAGCCTTTGAAATATCCTTTATCTCTGTATGATACAGTCATAAAATCTGGGATTTCTATGTTAAAATGGACTGCTAAAAGACAAAAAGACTCCATTGCTTACCAGTGCATATATGGGAAGGAAAAATTAATGCTTGTAATCACTAAGTGTGCACTTTTCTAACTAAAAAAGAAATAATATCTGCAAAATACCCAAGTTCATTCTTTCCTCATAACAAACTTTGAAAACACTTTAAAAAATCAGATGAATACTGTGTGAATAAGTTGTTTTTAATTAGTAGATATTACAATCTCCCATAAATTTAGTTCTTAAAAATACACAGAATATTTAGAAATGAGGGAACAGTGTGGTTTTCCATTTAATAAGCAACATACATATTCAATAAAACTAGGACACAATTCTTAGATAAAATTAAAGCTAATTTCCAAAAATTCTCCAAGCTGCAATAATTGCAATATAAATGGGAGTTTAAGAAAAACTGTTTGAACTAACTAAACAGTAAGGATAAATTTAATATATTTTCTCCTCATTAAAAGCTCCAAATGATTAAAGAAAAATTCCTAAAAGTTATTCGAAATTTTATTATCTCAAATTATGAAAATTTTTACCAGGACTCAAAAGGTCCAGCAGTAAAGCCTGTGAAAAAGGTATGCCTAGACAGAGGTGCATCTTACCTTGAGGGTCTGCCTTTTTGTAAGCATTCCAGCATCCACAAAGCTGGTAGCAGAATCGTGTTTGCTCTGAAGTTGCATATGGAGCTTGGCTGCCTGACAAAATGCATTTCCTGCAGCTGAAGGAAGACAAAATTACTACAATTAAACACAGAGGAAACAAGTATCCCCAAAGAATGGCCCATGCCCTAAGTGCTAGACCTGCTCCTAGAAAATTCCCATTCCAATAAAAAGCATTCCAGCCAGAAACACATGTAAATGTGATCAAGTGCATCTTAGGTGTACATAAAAATATCCAGAATCAAGTCAAACATGGTAAAAGCTTCCTCTCAAACACAGGAGACCTCCCAAGTGGCCCCTGAGAATAAGCCTCATTCAACAGCAACAGCCTAGTCCAGGCTGTTCAGTTATGTTCCCCAGAGTATACTAAACATTAGCTGGCAGATTCAAGCTACTGTTTTAGGAAAAAGTAAAAACACTGAGGTCAAGGATAGTATTTGCCCATCTGTTTTTAACAGTGTCCACTGGACTTAGCCGTGAACTGTTGAAGAAACTGCTAATGAATGTTTTGTGGACAAAATAAGTTTCTCAAAGAGTGAAAATTAGGCCTATAATTTCGAATCAAAGTTTTTTCTTAAGTTTATGACAAAATCTGACTGAAGTTTTATGAGGTTTAATTTATCTGTACCCCACTTAGGCAAACTCATATACTTCCCTGCAGAATCACAGATGGGTTTGGTTATGGAGTGCTGCCCAAGTCCTCCAATTGGGACATGGCACAACATGAAAGATTTTTGCAGAAAATTTTTTCAGAAAAGTTTTTGGAGTGGGGACCATGAATACAGAGTAGCAAAAAAGAATGAGGAAAGAATCCCTTGCAGAGGAGGTCCTAGCATGACAAAGGAACAAATGCTTGAAGGGTTAGAACTAGGCCAATGACAAGCCCATGCTGCCCAGGAGGAGGAATGAAAGAGTGCAGGTGTAGTAGTAACATCAAGACTGAAGATGCTGTCAGGCCAGTTCAGGGAAGGCTTTAAATGTTAACATGAGGAACCTGGACGAGGAGGAATCTACTTCATCATGGGGTACTCAGTTCAGAGAGAGTACCGTGGCAAGGCCTCAAAAACAGCACTGTAGACTGGAGAGCACAAAGGCCTCTGCAAACACAGCTCAGGAAGATCTGAATTAGAGAAGTCAATATTAACAGGAAAGGAGGGAAGAATTTGTTCTACTAGAAAAAGCACAATTAATAACATCACAAAACCTTTGGTATTAAAAAAAATTTTTCAGAATTGAGTAGAAGTTCTCACCAATTTTAGGAAAAGAAAAACAGGCATTTCTATTTATCCTACTTGTTTTCATTGTGTTTTACTACAACTTTCATTTGTTACGGCAATGAATTTACTTGAACACATTAGTAAGAAGCAAAAATCACTCTTCTTAATTTGCAAGCAATTTTAACTTTTTAATTACTTTGCGCCTACTGTATGAGGCGGTTTATAGAAACTAGAACAAATCCAGTCTCTATGTTTAAATTTTATGTAATGATTCCACTTCGTTTACTAAATCAACGTCTTTTATTCTCAGTCCACAGTAGCCACCATTTATTCAACGCTATACCTGTCTCAGGTCCAATAGTCTTATTCTTTAAGGGGACAACAGACAGTCATTTCCTCCTTCAAAATAATTTTAAAGTTATCTGCCTGAAAAGCAAATAAAACCTGTATACATACCATCCAATTTTTAGCCATCTTTGAACATATTTGCAGCTCTAGTATACATTCACAAGCCTCTTCTATTCTTGTGTTTTCCCTCTGAGAAAAATAAAAAAATAAGATTAACTTTTATAACAACCATACACGTCCCTAAGCCTCCTCCCTCAAATAATACATATTTAACAAGGATGTACACTATGTGCCAGATAAACAGAACAGAATCTAGACAGCTGCTCAAAGGGGATCCTCTTATTCTCGTTTTCCAGATGAGGAAACTAAGGCATACAAAAGTAAAGTAACTAGCCCAAGGTCACACAGCAAGGATGCTACAGAACTGAAATTCAAAATACAGATGTGGCTGACCTCAGAAGCTTCACAGTCTAAGAATCAGAAGTACATTTTTCAAAGATTAAAACTGGAAGGATAAGACATCTTTACCCTGTTAATTTCCAAGAGTTTAGCACTATGTTTATTCAGACTTAAAAATAAGAACAAAACCTGAAGAAAGAGCATATAAAAAAGCACCACACCGTTCTATGGCTATATTTCTGTCAGTCTGGCAAGGAACAAGCCCTTCCTCAGTGTGGAAAGGGCAGAGAAAAAACAGTTGATTTTTACTGGCCCAGTGGCAAAACTGGGCAGAGAAAAAACAGTTGATTTTTACTGGCCCAGTGGCAAAAACTGAGGATGAGCTGCAACCCAAACCCTCAACCAAGAGGGTCCCTCCCCTTCATATACTCCAAGACTGACATCGCCAGGGAAATTCTGCGCAAACGCTACTGACACTGTGCTAACACTAACAGGGACTGAAACTGAGGACAGTGAGCATGATAAAACATCTTACAAGGGGAAAAAAGGTATTATGAAGGCTTTAATAAAGTAGGGATCCAAGAAGCTTAAACTCCATCTACTGGAAACAAAAGAAAGGTGACTTCTTTGCAACAGGTAAAGATTTATATAATAAATCTTCTTTCCTGGAAAAATGCGAATACATTTCCATTAATGCCCAGGCGCAGAATAGTCCATTAAATACCAAAACAACCAATGTGGACAAGGCAGCTCAGAAAGAAAGAGGAAAATCTCCACGAAAATAAGCTCCACACATAGAATATGCAATTTAAATGACAGAGAATTCAGAATGGTACTTCTGAAAAACTCAGAGTTTCTGAAATGAGTCATATCAACAATTTCAGGAATTGAAAAAACACCTAGAGAGTAGAGAAAGGAGACTGAAATCTTCAAAGGAACCAGTGATAACTTCTGAGATGAAGAGCAAACTGCAAGAATTGAAGAAAAAATGAAATAGCAAAGCTTGGGAAACTGAGTTTGACAAATGGAGGAATAGGATCAGTGATATCGAAGACAAATCTAGAAATAACCAGAATGAAAAGAGAGAACCCGAAAAATGAAAAATAATAAAAGAGAAATTCAAAAACTAGCTGATACCATCAGGAGAGAAAACATAAGAAAATGGGCATTACCAAGGCAAGAAAAATGAGCAAGGACTAGAAAGCATTTTCAGACAAACAGTTGATGAGAATTTTCCAAATCTAAGGATTGAGCTGGAGCTTGGAATTCAAGAAGCCAACAGAACACCCAATTATCTCAACCCCACAAGGCCTTCACCAAGATACACTGCATTCAAATGATCAAAAATCAATGAGGAAGAAAGAAGACATACAAAAATTGAGGAAATTCTCCTCTATGAGGCCTGCACTACAGGAAATATCGAAAGAGGTCAGCTCATCTAAAACAAAATGACAGAAAAAAAAGAACATAATTAGGAAGTGAAGTGACTATCAGGCAAGTAAAAGCAGAGGAGTGCAACCTTTACTAAAAACAGGGCCTTATAAGCTTAAATAATAATAAGAGAATTGACATATCAAGATAGTAATGAATGTTCAGCTACATAGGACAAACTGAGATAACAATGACTGAAAAGAGGATTCAAAGATCCAAATTTGCAAAGGGGAATGGAGATAAGGCATGTGCAGAAGAAAATGGAAGACTGTATATATATAATTATCCTTTACATATCCGTAATGGTAACCACACACATCAAAGATTCAGAATCGAAGCATATAACATAAAATAAGAACCACCAAAGGGAAAACCCATAAAGGCCAACCAGAATCAAGGAAATAGAAATAGAAGGACAAGAAAGCAATGGAAACACCAAGCTACTGGAAAGCAAAGATAAAATGGCTATAAGAAGACCTCATATTTCAATAATCACCCTAAATGTAAATAAACTGAAGTCACCAATAAAAAGGCACAGAGTTGCAGAATAGATCCAAAAAAAACTCAACCGTATGCTGCCTCCAGGAGACACATCTCAGCTCCAAAGACAAATACAGACTCAAAGTGAAAGAGTAGAAAATGATATTTCAAGAAAATGGCATTGGAGAAAAGTGGGAGTAGTGGTACTAATATAAGACAAAACAGACATCAAATAAAAAAAGATAAAGAAAGATACTGAGGGACACTTCATAATGATAAAGGAAATCATGTACCAAGAAGACATAACACTTATTAATATCTATGCTCCCAATCAGGGAAGCCCCAAAATATGTAAAGAAATTACTAAACAGAACTAAAGAAACAGACCAAAATACTATCGTAGCAGTGGACCTAAATACCCCATTGTTGGATATGGACAAATCATCCAAACAGAAAATCAATAAGAAAATAACATCCTTAAAAGACACATTAACCAACTGGACATAATTGACGTTTACAGAGTTTTTGGCCCAAAACAGCTGCTTATACATTCTTCTCTAGTGCACATGGAACATTCTCAAGAATGACCACATACTGGGACACGGAGATAGCTTCAAAAATATAAAGAGTTGATACCATACCAACCATATTCTCTGATCATAATGCTTTGAAACTAGAATCAACTGCAAAAAGAAAGCAGGAAGAACCACAAATACATGAGATTAAACAACATGCTATTGAGGAATAACTAGCTCAGGGAAAAATAAAAGATCAAGAGATACATAGAAATGAATGATAATGATAGCACAACATATCAAAACTTTTGGGACATGGCAAAAGCAGTCATAAGAGAAAAGTTCATATCATTACAGGCCTACTCCAAAAACAAGAATGAGCCCAAATAAACAACCTAACAACACTTCTTATTAAAAACAGGAAAAAGAACAAATGAAGCCTAAAGGCAGCAATGGAAAGAAATAATCAAAATAGAGCCAAAATAAATGATTGAAAACAAACAAACAAACAGAACAACAACAACAAAAAAATAAATGCAACAAAGAGCTGGTTCTTTGAGAAGTTAATAAAATTGACAACCCCTGGCTAGACTCACTAAAGAAAAAAGAGAAAGGACACAATAAACAAAATCAGGGATGAAAGAGGGGAAATTACAACTGACATTGCAGAAATACAAAGGATCATCCAAGAAATTATGAAAGAGTAGTATAATAACAAATTTAATAATCTAAAATGGACCATACTTAGAAAAACACAACCTTCCTAGACTGAATCAAGAAGAACTGGAAAATCTAAATAACATCAGCATATGTAAATGGAAACGATCATTAAAAACTACCAAAAAGTAAAAGTCCAGGACCAGATGGCTTCACTAGTGAATTCTATCAACATTTCAAACAAGATTTAATACCTATCCTCCTCAAACTCTTCCAAAAAATTGAAGAGGAGGCAATACTTCCCAACTCATTTTATGAGGCCAATATTACTGATACAAAATCTGGTAAAGATAACACAAAAAAAGAAAACTACAGACCATATCTCTCAAACACAGATGCAAAATCCTAAATAAGATATTAGCGAACCGAATACAGCAACATATTAAAAAGATTATACACCATGATCAAGTGGGCTTCATCCCAGGCACAGGGAGGGTTCAACATATGCAAAATGATTAATGTGATACACACACAAACAAATTAAAAAAAATAATCATATGATCATATCAATAGATGCAGAAAAGCCTTCGACAAATACATATCCATTTATGATCAAAAACACTTAAAAATCGGTATAGAAGGAAAGTACCTTAACATAATAAAGGCCATCTATGACAAACCCTCAGCCAACATACTTAATGGTGAAAAACTAAAAACCTTCCCTCTAAGATCAGGAACAAGGCAAGGCTATCACTATCACCACTCTTATTCAATATAACATTGGAGGTCCTAGCGAGTGCAATCAGACAAGAGAGATATAAAAGGCATCCAAATAGGAAACGAAGAAGTCAAACTGTCACTATTTTGATGACATGATTCTCTATATAGAAAACCCTAAAGACTCCACAAGAACACTACTAGAAACAATAAGCAAATACAGTAAAGTTCTGGATACAAAATCAACGTTCAAAAAATCCATAATAATGAAGTTCAGAAAAAGAAGTGGAAAAAATAATTCCTTTTGCAATTGCAACAAAAGAATAAAAATACCTAGGAATAAATTTAATGAAACGTGAAGGACCTATATAATGAAAACTACAAGACCTATTAAAAGAAATGAAGAAGATAAAGAAAGGAAAATATTCCATGTTCTTGGATTGGAAGAATCAACATAGTTAAAATGACCATATTACCTAAAGCATTATACAGATTTAATGCAATCCCCATCAAAACCACCAGCATTTTTTAAAAGAAATAGAACAAAAAAATCATCAGATTTGTATGGAAGCACAAAAGACCCGAATTGCCAAAGCCATCCTGAAAAAAAATGAGGCTGGAGGCATCACTCTGCCCAACTTCAAATTATCTACAAAGTGACAGTAATCAAAATGGCATTGGCAGCAAACAGACACATGGACCAGTGGAACAGAATGAGAGCCAGAAGTAAACCTATATTTATATGGGCAAATGATTTTTGACAAAAAAGTCAAAAACATACAGTGGAGAAAGGAAAGCCTTCTTCAATAAATGTGCTGGGAAAACTAAAAAGCACATGCAAAAGAATGAAATTAAACTGTTGTCTATCACCACACACCAAAATTAACTCAAAATGGATTAAGGACCTGAATATAAGACCTGAAACAATAAAATGCATAGAAGAAAACATAGGAACTAAACTCAAGACCTTGGACTTAAAGAGGATTTTATGAATTTGACCTCAAAGGCAAGGGAAGTAAAAGCTAAAATAAATGAATGGGACTACATCAAACTAAAAAGCTTCTGCTCAGCAAAAGGTAAAGAGACAACCATCGAATGGGAAAATATATTTGCAAGCAACCTCCAATAAGGGCCTAATATCCAAAATATACAAAGAACTCATACAACTCAATAACAACAAAAAAAAACGATCCAATAAAAAAATGGGCAGAGGACCTGAACAGACACTTCTCCCTAGAGGACACAAATGGCCAACAAATATTTGAAAAGATGCTAACATCGCTAGCTATTAGGGAAATGCAAATCAAAACCACAATGAGATACCATCTACACCTGTTAGAATAGCTATAATCAACAGGACAAGTAATAACAATGTTGGAGAGGATGCAGAGAAAAGGAACCCTCACACACTGCTGGTGGGACTGCAAATTGGTACAGCTACTCTGGAAAATAGTATGGAGCTCCTCAAAAAACTAAGATTGATGTACCATATGATTCAGCAATCCCTCTATTGGGTATTTACCTCAAAGACTTGAAAACCCATATTCGAAAAGATATTTGCACACTGATGTTCATAGCAGCATTGTTCACAGTGGCTAGGACATGGAAGCAAACAAAGTGTCCTACGATAGATGAATGAATAAAGAAACGGTGGTACAGATATACAATGGAATATTACTGACACATCAGAACAAAGGAAATACTGCCATTTTGCAACAACCTGGATGGACCTCAAGATAATCATGCTAAGCGAAATAAGTCAGACTAAAAAAGTTGTAAATCACATGATATCACTTATATGTGGGATATTAACCTAAAAGCAACATACGAACAAACAGAGATTCATGGATATGGACTATGAGAGAGTAGGGAGTGGGGGAAGAGGGTAAAGAGGATCAAATATATGGTAGCTGAAGGAAACTGGATTTTAGGTGGTAAACTCACAATAGAATATACAGATGTCAAATTATAATGTACACCTGAAAAATATATAATTGTATTAACCGATGTATTAATAAAATACATTGTATTAATAAAAAGTGGAAAAAATAAAAGGCACTTAAATTTACAAAAATAGATAAAAAGGAAACAATTCATATATAGTTGCCATAGTGGGGCTTGATCCAGAGTATGTACTCAAACAAGATGATTGTTATAATTACCTTCATGTATTGAAGGAATAAAATGCTTTAACAGTATTTGCACATCATGCCTAATAAGGGATTTGTATCCAGAATATATAACGAACTTGTACAGCTCAATAATAAAAAAAGATTAATAACCCAATGAAAAATAAGTAAAGGATCTAAGTAGACATTTCTCCAAAGAATATATACAAATAGGCGGTAAGCACATGAGAAAATGCTAACATCATTAGCGATCAGGAAAATACAAATCAAAACCACATATGAGACACTACTTCATTCCCACTGGGATGACTAGAATCAAAAACAGATAAGAACAAGTGTTAACAAGGAAAAGGAGAAATTACAAACCTCGTTTATCGCTTGTATGAATATAAAATAGTGTAGCCACTTTGGAAAAACAGTTCTGCAGTTACTCAAAAGGTTAAACTTAGAGTTACAATGTGACCCAGCAATTCCAGGGTAGACACTCAAGAGAAATGAAACATAATGTCCACAAAAAAATTTGTATAAAAATGTTCACAAGCAGCATTATTCATTAATAGCCTAAAAGTAGAAACAACCCAAATGTCCATCAACTGATAAATAAAATGTGGTACATACACAGTTAAATATTATTAGACAATAAAAAGGAATGAAGTCTTGATACATGATACAACATGGATAAACCTTGAAAACATTAAGTGAAGGAGGCCAATCACAAGAAAGCATATAATGTGTGATTTCATTTACATATAAGTATAAAATAGACATATCCATAGAGACAGAAAACAGATTAGTGGTTGCCTAGAGTGGGATTGTTGGGGAACGAATGAACGAAACAAACAAACAGGAATGTAAGAGGATAGAGTTTCTTTTGGGGATATTATGTTGTAAAATTGATTGTTGTAATGGCTGCCCAGTTCTGTGACTATACTAAAAGTGAATGAATTCTACACTTTAAATGGGTAAATTTTGTGGTATGTGAAATTGTTTATATATGTGAGTATATATTATATACACACATAAAGAAACAAATAAACAAAATAACCTTTGGGGGCTATGTCACAAAGTGAATGACAGAATGGCAACAAGCCACCTCAAAAACGAAGTGTCAGAATAAGCAAAAGCCTTCTCTCACACCTTCATGGTTCCTTTTCCTAATCCTACCCCCAAAGTTTGCATGAATTATCTCCTTTTATCATTATTTTCGCATCACTCTAGTATATCATAGTCTTTGAAAACAAATGACATCATTCTATTTATAGCATTGTTTTTAGTAGTGGTATTTCTATTTATAAAATATAGTAATCCTCCATCACTGAAAATGTCAAATCTAGAAAAGAGTTACTAGGATTGATGTTAAATTAGTGCTGGCAGTGAGTTGCACGTTTCTTTTTATAAAAAGGAAATGGGTTAAGGACTAATATTCAGAATTCACATTCAAATAATTCAACTGATTGCTATCCAGAGATTCCATAGTGAGGCAGAAGATCCTAGAAAACAGAAACAAGTTTCTGTGAGGAAATCTACATTATAAAGTGATACATATACATACACGACACTAACCTAACATTAAGAAAACTAAGTTGAGCCAAATTGACTGTTTTTTGGTATTATGGTATCCTGACCTTGAAGAAAACCTTTTCCAACATGAAAGAAAACTGACCAGCTTACATAAGAACTACCAGCACCAGCCCCATCACCACGCAGCCCCAGCTGACCCTCCCCTTATCCCACCATTCCAGGAGCAAGGTTGATTCCCTCTGCTTCTTGTTTATTCAAGAATTGCTCATTAAGATTAGTGTGTGCCAACAAACACCAAGAAAAGAAAGTTCCTGCCCATGAGGATACCAGAATGCTGAGGGAAAACTAGACTGGAGTTTTTCTAAACTCCAGTCTAGAAAAAATGTGAGTGTCTGATCCTCCAGCCCCACCTCATGGTATACTGAGGAAGCTGGGTCAGAGCCACACGTTCCACCAGACACCAGTGAATAGTGGAGCTGCGTCTTGTGTCCAGCCTGCAAGTCTCTCCCTGTATTCATTATTTCATCCTGTTTATTTCCATTTAGATGTTTGGGGGCCCGGGTGGCAGGGCGGGGGAGAGGCGGTATCAGCCTGGGAAGAGTATAGCTTATTATTTCAAAGAGCTCAGATGACATCTACATGCAGACAAGTCATTTTTCTTTTAAAAACCAATTAATCCTCAAATAATCTAAAATCTTGATTTTTCCTTGTGAAAATACAGAAAAGCTCATTTAAAATGGAGTCAGGAAGCCCACAGGGGGGAACATCTCACCAACCTACCACTCTCTAGAGCCTGAATAACCAGAAGAAAGAAATAATTATTTTGACAAGGAAGGACATTAATCACATGGGAATTTGTCTCCTGCTTTTTTAAGAAAGAGGAAGATCCCTCCTAGCCCAGGAACAAAATACTAATCACTACCTGCAGTCAATGAAAAACCACCAAAAAGCTCAATCTTATTCTTCTCCAGTGAACTTCTGTTTGGAACGACCCCCCACAATTTCCTCCTAAAATCTAATCAAAGCAAGCTCTTCTCCTTTGTTCTCCAGACTGGTCTATGGTTTTGCCATAGCTTGCTTGTCCAAAATTGCAATTCTCTGATATTTCTGAATAAACCAATTTTGTTGGTAAAATAACTGGTTGTCTTATTTTTAACATTACCACCCAGCATAAGGATAAAAACTCTGCCACTAACAAAACTATATTCCCCAATGTCTCATTGGAGCACAATTTAGGTTGCTACCTGAATCTGTGTCTCCAGGATTGTAGCTTCTTTTGCTCAAATAAATGCTTTTTATTCTTTAATACACTCTAAACATTAATTTTGGTTTACATACTTAAACTTTCAAAGACCAGAGCACAGAAAAAAAAACCTTCCATATTCTTTTTATGAAACACTGTAACATCAATATTCAATATGATAAAGTCTATACACAAAAGAACTGTAAACAGAAGAATCAGAAATAAAATATTTAAAAACAAATCAATAGCCCATTAAGAGAAATACATTATAATCCAGAGGGTTTATACAAGGAATGCAAGGACAGTTCAGTATGAGGATATCCATTAACATATTAATAACCAAGGAGAAAAATCAGGTTCAACTCCATAGGTATTGAAAAGGCCTTCAAAAGATAACTCTTCATTCAACCCCTAATTAAAACAGGAATTGACAGATACTTCCTGACCATGAAAAAATACAAATTTGAATCCAAGAAAGTACTGGTCTATTAATTTGTTAGCTTTTAATTAAATTACTATTACTTGTAATAAGCTGTACTTAAATATGGATATGGCTAATGTTCTGAAATTCTTCTTACCAAGTTCTTTATTGTGAACTCTAAGTATCAGTCACTGAAAATTCTGTGAAGGTACAAAACTTTATTGATTTTATCATCTAATCAAATGAATACAAAGTTGAAAGCATAAGAACAGATTATAAAGTATCCTATAACTAGGATGACCCTGCACTTTGGTTGCACAGACACGCTTGGTTTATATTCATTTACTTGGCATCTCAAAAATGTCCCAGTTTGAACAATATATTCATAGCCACTCTATAACCCACAGACATAGGGAAATATTTGAAAAAAATTTAAAGGAAGAGTTACAAGTTTAAATGTTATTTACATACAAAGGGCAATATTTAGAAATTGAGAATTAACCAAACCAGGAAGAAAAAAATGCAAGGTCATGTAAGCTATGCTAAATTATTCATTTTTAGCAGAATCTATAGATATTGTCTAAAATTAGTAAGTCAGGAAACAGAAGTATTCTAAAATTATTCAGAATTATCGTGGCAACCATTAGAAGAATTAAAAAGAAAATTAAAAACAGTTATTTCTAAGGAGTAATATTTAGGAGAGGGAAAACTCAGGGAAAATTCTGCTTTTCATTTGAAACCCTCTGTACTCTGCATTTTTCTACCATATGTAGCTACTACATTTATAACAAACAGATATTTAAGTAAAATAAAGAAGAAAATGATATGAACTCTCCTTCATGTTGCTGCCTTTGCTCTACAAAACTAGACAAGAGCAAAAATGAATAAGTAAATAAACAAATAAGTGTCTGTGTGTGTGTATCAGTATTAGCATTCACATATTAATTCTATCTACCAATATTCACTAAGTGTCTCCTATATGCCACATGCTGGATGAGGTACTGTTTCACAATATAAGACAAGACTCCCCAGGAGCTTACATTCTACAATCATATACCACCACTGGGTCCTCCCTACCTCTCCTACAAAAGTTTGTGCCTCACAGGGTTCCCAAAAATAAGAGAATGTATGGTGAACACTGCAAAAATGAAAACAGAAAAATTCAATCTGGTAATAGTGTATTATTTGATATACACACTGTAACATGACACTGCAATTTGAAACCAAATGATTACAATTAAGAGTAATGTAGCTCTGTGCAGCCTAATAAGCATTCTGAATCTCATTCAATTCTTACAATTCTGAAAAGTAGATTTACCTCTGCCCATTTAAAAGCTGAAAAAACAGAAGCTCCAGGTATGATTTACTTGGCCAGTCACCATATTAGTAAATGAGAGAACCAGAGCTATATTTATTATCACAGTTCATATGTAATGTTACATAATGTACAAAATAACTATCCAAGATATGTTATTCTATTTCTTATATTACTACATAAGAAATACACAAGAAACACACACACATACATATGTATATATTTTTTAAGCCAAGGCAACCCTTGGTTGACCTCACAGATTGCAAGGACCTTGTCATTTTACAATCCCTTTTTATTTATCTATCTGTCTATCTATCTATTTTTATTTTTATGCCTACAGCACCTGGTCTTCCTAGGTGGTCTCCCATCTACTCACCAGGCCGGACTCTGCTTAGCTTCTGAGATCAGACAGGATCAGGCTTGTTCAGGGTAGCATGGCCATAGACCACATATATATTTCTTATGCTATAATACTATACTACCTGTCTCTAAATCTGAGCTTAATAACTTTTTTTAAAGTTCAATCTGCATTTGAATATCTACTGAAACTGAGGAAGACCTAAATATTTTACAAATGCTATCTTCCTATGTAGCCTGTCAATGAAATAGGTGATCAACAAAGTGAGAAAAGATATTTCTTTAAAAACAAAAAAACTTTTCAAAATCCTTTTAGGATTACTGGCTCAAGATTTGGCCCAATTTCACAAAAACAATAGTGCAACACCTCTTCACAAAAAGCAGCGTGTTCCCCTGAAACAACATCAAATGCTATAACGCTTTTATCTCCTGCCTATTACAAATTCTTTTCCAGGGAAGGACATCCTGCTTGACTTGAAATATGCTGACATTAAATCATCTCCTGTCATGAGACGCTATGACACTAAATTTTATCTGAATAAATTTTAAATACTTTCTGAATCAGAAAAAAGAGGTATTGTTTAGTGTTAGCATCAAGTATTAGGCAATGCTCCTTATGTACTGTAGTAACTTTTAAAGGGGAACAAATGTACAAATTCATTGCTATATTTCAAACTACAAGTCACACGAGAAATTTAAAACCCAGCTGGGATAAACGCCCTCTGAGAGGTTCTTGAAGACAGGAGCCCATACCTTCATGCATCTTTGCATCCCATACTATTACAGGGCATTGCATTAAAACCTGCATTTAAGCACTTCCTGGAAATGTGTCAACGACAAGAAAACATTACAACCAAAAAAAATGAAAGGGGCAAAACAAGCAGATTCCAAACTGAATTTGTACAGAAATAAACCCACGTCTAATAATGCTATGGTTAAGTATGGGCTACTTGTCCTTCTCAAGAATAAGAAAATGCTCTTGGTGTCGGTAGAGGATCTTTCATTTTCAAAAGGAAAATCCACCACCACGAAATTTCTGCTTCTCTCATCCTAAACAGCTGAATCATTCATATTCAACTGCCCATAATTATTCCAAGAACTGTCAGTAGAGGGGTCTGCTTTCTGGGAAGTCCAAATTTAAGACCTTCCCTAGGAGAGATTGAAAGAATTACAGGAAATTAAAGGGATTCCCCAAAGACGCTGACTTACCCTTAATCAAACAAAAGGCCCTGCTATTATTACATCAATCTCTCGTGAAGGAAAAATATCCTGCTGAGAAAAGGTATTCGTTTATCCAACGAATATTTATTCGACGTCCGCTTGGCGCAAGGCAAATGGACGTACGAACGGTGGAATTCCGGCGCCGCGGCCGGCGGCTCCTCCGCGGGGCGCAACGCCCAGCCGGACGCGCCCCAAACGCGCGGGCCAGGGGTCGCAGGCGCCGCCTGCCGGTCCTTCCGCGGCTGCCCCGCCGCCTCGCGCCGGCCCGACACAGACCTCTCGAGCTACGCCGGTTCAGCTACGGCGAAATGAGCGGACCTGTCTCGCCACTGCTGTGGGGCCTACACACAGCCCGGTGGCGGCCGACCGGTGAGGCCGGAGGACCCCCGCACCGACGCGAGGGCAGCGGCGCGCCCGAGGGGGCGGGCATGGAGAGGCGGTGTGTGCGGGGCACGGTCTGGCGGCCCCTTGGGGCGCTCTGGGGTTTTAGAAATCGCACTGTGGGAAGGTCTGGGGTCCCCAGGGGACATCTGGAGAGCTTTGGAAGGCCCCGAGGGAAGAGTGGGGACAGCCGGCCGGGAAGGGTACGCGGGACGGAGACTCGCTCAGGGCGCGCGCGGTCTGACGCTTACCCGAACAGCCCTCGGAGGAAGGAGTGGGAGGCCTTGACTCGCTTCTCGGCCTCCGCCATCAGCTGCACTGCCTCACGCTCCTTCCCCGCGTTGTCCATGTCGCCAGCAGCCGCCGCCACAGCCTCCTCAGCAGTGGACGCGCGCTTTCTGCGCCTTCTGCGCCTTCTGCGCCTTCGCCCTCCCCTCGCGGGGCGGGGAGTGCGGGAGCGGCGCGCGCGGCCTGCCGGGATTGGTAGTGCCGGGCTCGGCCTGGGCCGCGGTACTGCACAGCGCGCCAACTACAGTTCCCAGCAGGGCTCAGAGCCGGGCGGGATGGGGACCCAGCTGGCCGACTGCCAGAGCCCGGGGTTTCAGGGTGGGCGCCCTAGGCCAAGGTGAACTTTAATCGCTTAAGTGCGAGAAACGGAAAATGGTCCGTGGCTTCCGGTAAAGATAACTTCAAACACTCAGCATCACGTTAGTTCAGGAATTTCTGCTCAGCACGACTGACACATGGCAATGGGATGGATGAGGAAACGGGCTAACGGAATGGAATGCTCAACTTACAGGCTATTTCCGCAAGAGGGAATCTAATACAGCCACAGGAAACAACTTTATGAACTGTGTCATACCCATCCACGCACCCACCTGCCAGCAACACCAGAAAGAAAGAGCCATTTTTATCTCTAAAGCAAGAAGTTTAAGAATGTATAATTTCCCCTAATATAATTCAGTTATTTTTTAGTTTCCCCATTTTGCAACCTTCTGTTGGTGCTCTTTTCCTTGGTTATAAATAATATGCATAATCCACTTTTTATTGACAGAACTCTTTTCAATGAATGTTAACCATTGGGCTCTCTTATCCTTTACATGATACTGGCCGTAGGGGGGTCAGCCTCCTGGGACACAATTCCTGCCTGCCAGGAAATCTAATTTCCTAGAAGTATCCATAGACAGATGCTACCCTGTGCCAAAGATTTCCAGGACTGTCCCAGAGGGAGTTATTTTTTAATATAAAGTCTAGACCATTCACGTTTGGCAATGCTAAAACAGAGGTGGTGAAGCAAATATAAAAATCATTGCCAAATGAGAACTTGTGACAATTTTAAACGATTAATAAGTACACTGTGGGTACTGGCACACAAAATGTATCTTAGAAAATGTATTCTGCCTTTACAGAACAAGGCAAGAAGGGCCAAACTCCTAGAAGGAAAGATAACAAGCAAATGTCCGTGTTCATGCATTACAGAACACTCTAGAGATAGAAGGAAATCTCAGCTTTCCAGGTAGAGTTTATTTACTATTACTATATGCATTATTCTAACTTGATTGCTTTTGGAGCAGGATGGGGGAAGGGGAGCAGGAATTGGAGGTGGTTGTAAATGCAGGAGTGAAGAGGAAAACTGAAAAGTGTACATAAGCATTTGAAA
Organism: Eonycteris spelaea; assembly: GCA_003508835.1. Classification (NCBI taxonomy): domain Eukaryota; kingdom Metazoa; phylum Chordata; class Mammalia; order Chiroptera; family Pteropodidae; genus Eonycteris; species Eonycteris spelaea. The sequence goes on along the minus strand of PUFA01000215.1, from coordinate 2,567,042 downwards.
AGCAGAGCAGTATATGGGGATATAATGAAAAAGAGCCAACTCAAACTCTGAAGTGCAGCATCAGTTAATTAAAGCAGTTCCCAAACCTGGCTCAATGCCGAAACTAAAGGATGTTCAAGAAATACTGATTCCTAAGCCACTAGCTTTTTGTATTAGTATCTCCTAGAATTTGGAAGTGTACATTTAAAAAAGATTCTCCATGACGATTCTAAAGCTTACAATTCTCGATTCTCAAATCTGCAGTCAGCTGTAAAGGAGGTAAAATGGACTGCCTCCTCTAAACTAGTACTTGCCATTAGAAGTTGTGAAGGGGAAATTTGAGGAATTTACTTCAAAAAGCTAATCAGCCCTTTGTTCTGCTTCTGTAAGTATGCGTGCTGTATGCAGGAGCTCATGCAAGAGCTCACTTGCACTTTACTCCACTTGTAAATGTAACTGCCCCTGCCTTTTATAGCACCTTGTACTTTGGCAGGTCCCCCTTCCTGTAACAATTTGTATTCACTGGTTACCCATAGCAACTCCCACCCTTCTCCATTGTTACTACTTGCAATCTGCATAGCAACTCCCGCCATTTGTAATGGTTTGAGTTCAAACTGACCAATCAGCTTGTATAAAATCCTTGTGTATAAGGAATGTTGCCACTGAGCACACTGCCCAGATCTTCAGAGCACTAGCTCCTCTGGGACCATGTGTAATAAATCTGAGTTCTCCTATCTCTCTGAGTTACTGCTTGGTTTTTTGCTGGACTGGTTTTGGGAGTTTTCCACAACAGTTGTAGGAGTTTAATGTTTCTGGGTGTTACCACCATTCTCTTTTTTCTCACAGAGCACCTATAGGCATTCCTACCCTTCCCCTAATCCACATCCAAGTGAGAGAAAAGCTCCAAACCTTAATTGTTGTCTAAAATGAGTGTTTCCTTCTCCCAGAGGCTAGGTGAGTGGAGGTGAGTGCAGGGCAGGTGAGTGGAGGTGAGTGCAGGGCAGAGACACAGACCTTTCAGAGTGAGAACTGACTGGAGGAACAGAGGAGCAATCCATGAAGGAGGAAACTTGCTCAGGATGACTGAATAAGGAAATGAAAAGGAAATGAAGCCAGATCATAGACTCTCCCTTTCTCAATCCCTAAAATAATTGGACAAAAAAGTGAAAAACTAGTAACTCTTCAGAGAATTAAGACAGAGGGAAATCTCTCTGTGCTGGAAGGATCACTCATTCAGCCCCTCCTCTCCCCAGCTCCACTTAATGTAGGGAGAAGGAAAGAGAATTAAAATGTTAATCAAGCCACAATCAGAGACTGCAGTAAGCTGATCAGCCCTGCAGCCAGGCCAGGACACCTTTAGAACAAAGGAAGATTTCTGCTGGATTACTAACAACTCATTCTCCACACCTGTAAAGGGGAAACAGGAACCAAGAGTCTTTCCCTATGGAGAACCTGTGGATTAAAGCCTGGAACTGGCCCAGCAGGCCTTTTGTTCTGCATATCCTTACTTTTTCATGCTACTTACTCTTTCCTTTCTCACTGTATGTCCATATCAAAGGAAATGGGTTAACAAAGTCTTTTAAACAATAACTCACAGGAACTAAAGAATGATATATAAACTGAATTTCCTGAACACTTGGGCCCCTGCTTACTGTCTTTCCACGTCTCTCTTGGTCCCTCTCACTCTCTGCTTCTGAGAGGAGATGACACTCTGTCTGTGGAGTGTTACCTCTTTTTATAATAAACTCTCCTCTTGACTCTAACTTTGGCATGGGTGTTGAATTCTTTCTACATTCTCTGCCAAAGGACCCTCTTCTCTTGGGGCAGGGCTTGGTCTCCCCACCAACTCGGGGAAATTTGCCCTGTACTGCATCACACTCACACCCTTCTCTGTGCTGCCCCATAACACTGGCCTCTGTGAACTCCATCTGTGGATCTCCATGCCCTCTGACTTCCTGCTGCATTTCGCCAACAGGTTTCCCAGAGTGAGGTGAAGGGCAGACAAATACTGTAATCACAGTATTTGTTCCCCAGTCTCTCCACAAGGGGGCTGGCCCAGGCTCCCTGACAACTAGATGGCTCCTCTTATAACTTCTGGCCCCGAAGTGTGCTGGCATGAGGGCTTCTAGCTGCAGATGACGGTCCTGCGCCAGGGGTTCCTTTGCTCTTGCAGCACTGTAAATATCCCCTATAAATAAACGCTCCTATTGCAAGTGTGCCTTTGTTTACTGGGGGAACCCTGACTGAAATGTTTTCCAGCTCATTGTATGAGACTAATATAACCTTGAAACCCAAACCAGAAATGCTGGTATGATAAAGCACAATTTTGGGCCTGTCTCACTCATGAACATGGGTACAAAAATTCTGAACAAAACTTTAGCAAATACACCATGAACAAAAATTTAGATGGTTATGGACATAAATGTGAAATGCTAAACTTAAAAACTTTTAGAAGGTTTAAATGAAAACATAGGAAATTAGTTTTATGATCTTGATTTACTAAATTGATACCAAAACTGCAAATTATAAGAAAAAAAAATACATCCACTCTGTTAAGATTAAAGATATTTCGCCAACATAGCATAACTCAAATGAAAAGACAAAATCACAACCCAGAAAAATATATTTGCAGCACATATATCCCATAATAGTTATGATTAAGGATAAAGGAATCCTACAATTCAGTGAAAGACAACCAAATAGAAAAAAAGAGCAAAAGACTTGAGAACTTGAAGTTTACAACAAAGTCTTGGCCCTCCTTCTTCAGCTTTTACTCTTGACACTTCTGGAGAGTGTCTGCTCACAGAAAAAAGAAAAAAAAAAAAGAGGAAGGATACAAGATAAATAGATGCAGGAGAGCAGCAGCCTGAATAACCTTTCACTTTTTATTTGCTTTCAAAATGGGACCTGAGGGTTTTTTAAAGGAAGTAGCCTGTTTAGGAGCTGGCAAACCAATCAGGTATCCTTGCTTTCCCAAAGTTTTCATTGCAGCCACTTTACTTTTTAGAAGTACCCATTTTCACTAGCAGAAAGAAATCCAAAGAGAATTTTAGTTTTTATGAAAAAAAGCAAAAAGCTTTAGCTTTTGTTTTGCATGAGCCCTTATTATAGAGGCAATGTGCACAGTGAGCAGTGAGAGTGACCTCACGAAGTTCCTTCCCCAGGAACTACACTCAGCATCTCAACATCAAGCATTTGAACTGTGTGTGAGCATCTGTACTTCATCTAGATTTGTTTTGTGCATCTGTTAACAAGATATGTTCTAAAGTATCAGAAGCCTAAGGGCTCTTTAGGGTGTTACACTTAGTATAAAACTACATCATTAAACATTTCAATCGGGGATAAAATAAGGACATTGTTTGTACGTTGAACTTGACTATATCTATCATTCACACTATTTACACACAGAAAGAATCTTGAAAGCTGCTGCTTACTATTGGTTATGCTAGTTCAAAGTGATCTCTTTTAGATGGTATCCAGTAAAAGATAAAGTGGAAAGTATATTGCTTGAGTGGCTTGATGGGTGAAAAGCATGGTGTGTATTTATTATATCATTCCTGCTTTTATTACATGTTAGTGTTATTTTAGGTTTTATGTATTGTTTGGTATGACTAGGTTATTTTGTGGTCTGGGAATGGTCCCAAATTTTTCCATATAAGTTAATAGTAATTGCTTCTTTGCTTTAGGCCATTCCAGCTTATGAAAGGTTTCATGGGAACACTAATTTCAGATAGCCAGAGGAAACCTGTATTGTATTATGGAAAACATCTGCATAAATGAGACCAAAGGCTGCTTGAGGGCGATGGTCCGCCAACAAACCCCTCCATTTTTAGTGTCCTTATCCATCTCCAATCTCCAGGTGGGAGTCTTACACAGACAGTGAAAATGTTTGGACTCTTTGCCATCTCTGACTTTCTGAGCTTTATGATTTCTCAGGTTCCTTAGTCTGGAAATAAAAAATGTACACTTGGCCTTTGGGGGCTATGCCAGTCCAAGCCATCTGTAGCACCACCTTGTCATTGTTGACATTCTTTGCCTGCTTCTGGTCTGCTCCCTGGGACCAGCAGGCATTCCAGCCAAGATCAGTCATACCTTTCTGCTGCAGCCCTGGGGATGGGAGCTCAGGATTGTAGTGAGGTCTGCTGTTAGTGGCCCGCGCAACGCACCCCTGTACCTCCCTTGGGAGAGTACTCAGGCAGGTTCCCAGACTGCAGATTGCTCCTTGCTGGGCCAACTTTGAAGGGTTTCTGGAAGCAGACTGGGTCTCAGATAAATTTGCTTTCTGCCTGGCCAGCAGCTAGTTCAGAGCAGAACTATTTAGAGGACAAAGAAGAGCTTATCGAATAGTGCTACCAAAAAAAAAAAAAAAAAAAGATGGTGCAGAGAATAACCCAATTGAGATCAGGTCTGTTGTTTGCAAGGACTTATTTTTTCTTGTAGAATGAGGAGAAATGCACAATAGGCTCATGAAAAGAGGGTCACACACTGACTCTTTTCTCAGCCCCTGGGTGATACTGTCAGTGGTAATGCAAGTGGAGAGAAGGCAGGAGAGGGTAGTTTACAGGAAGTAGTCTGAAACCCCAAAACAGTTGCACCTGCTTCACCCTCCATGGCAACTGGGGGAGGTTTTCCTTCTTATTGAAATAGCTGACACCACTGAGCACTGTACACAAGATACTCTATTGGGATCTTCTGTAACTTTCATAATTTAATCCTCACAATCCTCTGAGGTCTTTACTATTATATTGATTTTACAGATGAGGAAACTGAAACTCAGAAGGTGAAGGCAACTGCCAAGCAACAGTGGAGAGGCTGCTTAACATCTAGCCCTGCTGTTCAGGCCCTCCCACCCTCATGGCAGCTCCAGGTTCCACAGCAAGACCAGGACTGACCAGACTAGATGCTGGCGCTCACTGTCTGGGCAGGGGATGCTCTAACAGCTACCTATCCTGGTACTTGCCTGGCATCCTAGGGCATAGAGTTTCACCTTGCTAGGTGACCTTCAGTTTTTTCTGTTTTGTTTCCTGCTTATTTTCCTCTGGGAGGCAGTTGTTTGGCTGGCTAGCAATAAGCAAAAACCAGGAAGGTGTGCAGCTTCTTGGGCACCCACCACCTCACTCACATACCACACAGCTATGGGCTGACCTAAGACAGATCCTATCCACTTGCCACCATGACTGGTTCAGCAGTGGCCTTGCTACCAGGTTGAACCTATGAGTCAGGCCAGGTTTGCTGGATCTTGGGAAAGATGCTTCCTCTTTCTTAAGAAACAAACTACCAGCAAGGCTGACTCTTTCTTTGGGTGATATTGCTGCAGGGTGGCCTGGGCAATAGTATAGGTCTCACTCTCCTCAGACTTACCCATGTGGGGCTCTGGCCAAAGGGCAGTCCTTTCTTTCTCAGTGCCCCAGGAACCAGTCATGCAAATACACAGTGGCAGCAAGAAGGGGACACCAGGCCACTGTCTGTTCCACAAGAAGCACTGTGCTTATTCCTGCAAACCCTGCATCTGTCCGTTTGTCTACCTGTTTATCCATCCACCACTCCACCCACCCACCCATCCATCCATCCTTCCATCCACCTATCCAAACTGCTTTATTGAGATATAATTGCACATGTTTAAAGTGAAAAATTTGATGAGTTTTGACAAATGTGTCATTGTGAAATCATCACTACAATCTGTATAATGAACACATCTATCACCTAGCTTCCTCAGTCCTTTTGCATTCCTTTCCTCCCACTGCTCCTTATTCCATGGTCTACACAGGCCCCATATTTCTTACAATTTTATGCTATAACCAGGGCCCCTGTTCCCCCCTTTTTTACTGACAAGAACAGGGCTCCTATTTTTCACTTTTCCCATGAACGTAACCAACATTCCTAATTTACTCTTATTCCATGGAAAAAATTAGGTTCACTGTTTTCTTCTTAACCCATGGCCGTAACAGGGCAACATATTTTCCTATCATTTCATGGAAATAAATAGGTCTTCTATTTTCCCTTTTTGTGTGGACATTGCCAGGCCATAGTATAGTTCTCTGTTATATCATGGACATAATCAAATGTCCCCTTTTCTATGGACATGTCCAGAGACCCTACTTAGCCTAATTCCATGGATATGACCAGGCTCCCTGTTTTTCCTATTAAATGAATGTGATTAGGTCCCCTATTTCTTTCTTCTTTCATGGATTTAACCAGGCCATATGTTTTCCCTTTATTCCATGGACATGTTCATGCTTTTAATTTTCTTCTTATTCCTGGACATCTAGGCTTCTATTTCTCTTTATTCCATGAAATCCATCAGACCTCATACTTTTCCTTATTCAATGGACGTTGTTAGGCTCAATATTTTCCTCTTTGTGCATAGACAAGCCAGTTTCTATTTCCCCTCTTTCACGTGCACAACCAGGCTTTTCTCATATTCCATGGGCATGGCTAGGGTGCCCGTTTCCCCTTATTGCATGAATATAGCCACAATCTCTGTTTTTCTCCTCCTCCATAGACATACCAAAGCCTCCTATTTTCCTTTTATTCTATGGACATAACCAGGTCTCCTAGTTTCCTTTTGTTACCTAGATGCTAGCACAGTATTTTCTTTTTATCGCACTAAAATAATCAGGCCTAATATTTTCCCTTTCCATGGATTTTGTTAGGCTTCATATTTTTCTCTTAATTCATGGACTTGGCCAGGGCCCCTTATTTTTACCATATTCTATGGACATGAAGGGCTGCCTAGTTCCTCTTATTTTATGGATATTAAATTGCTGGATCTTCACTCAGTTTATTTTATGGGTATAACCAGGCCAGTTATTTCTACTTCATCCCATGATCTTAATCAAGCTCCTTGTTCTTCCTATACCATGGACATTACTAGAATCCCATTTCCTCCTCAGTCCATGGACATGACCAACCCCCTATTTTCCACTGCAGGTGAGAAGGTGCATGGGTGATAGATAGTATAGGTCTCACTCTTCTCAGACTTACTCCTGTGGGGCTCTGGCCAAGGGCAGTCCTTTCTTACTCAGTGCTCCAAGAACCAGTCATGAAAATACACATTGGCAGCAGGAAGAGACATGACCAAACCCCCCTTTTCTCCTTAGCCTATGGAAATAATCTGTCCTCCTATATTTTTCTTTTGATTCGTGGATTTTATACTGTTCCCTATTTTTCTATTTTTCTATGGACATAACTAGACCTCACATTTCCCCTTATTCCATGGACATGACCAGGACTTCTATTTTCTCCTTAGTCTACGAACATGCTCCCATTTGATTCTTATTCCTAGACATAACCGGAGCCCTATTTTTGCCTTATTCCATGAATATGACCAAGACACCTATTTTTTTTCCTTAAGCAGAGAAATGATGGGACCTCTATTGCCCCCATTTTCCTGGTTGTGTCTACTTCCCTTTTCCTTTTTTCAGAGACATAGCCAGAGCCTTCGTTATCTCTTTATTCCATGACAATAATGAATTTCCATATCTTCCCTTAACCCACGGTTATTACCATGTCCCGTTTTCATCATACCCTGTTAACATAAGCAGGTCCTCTGACTGAATTTGTGGTAATTGTTATAGTAACCATAGGAAACTAATACACACAGGCATATCATGCCTAATTTCTTTTTATTCCATGAACGTTTAGTGAGTTGAATTGTATTTCACAAAAATATATGTCCAAGTCCTAACTCTTAGTACTTATGAATGTGCATTTATGGAATATAAAGTCTTACAGATCTAGTTAGGTTAAGAATCTTAGGATAAGATCATACTGATTTTAGAGTAGGTCCTAAAGCCAATGACTCATGTTCTTAACAGAGAAAAAGATAGAGATTTGAGACAATAGACATGGGGGTAGGGAGGGAAAGCCATGTGAAGACAGAGGCAGATTAGAGTTAATATTGCTACAAGCCAAAGAATGCCAGGAATGCCATAAAGGCCCATTTCTGATTTTATTGTAAAGATCTATATTTTCTTCTTATTTCATAGAAATTACCAGGGACTCATTTTTCTCTTACTTTATGGACATAGCAAAGGCTCATATTTCCTGAGATTTGTTTTTTTAAATGTACTTTTATGTATGTACATGGATTTTCTAATGTGGCCCACTGAATGTTACTTTTCCTTTCTCAGGTCCACAGTGTGAAGCATATCTCAGGTCTCCAGGGTGGGCTGACCTTGTGCAGGTATGAGCACTCTCACATATGACTCAGAATCTTTATATGTCCACTTTACAACGATACTCCTGCAGCTCCACGCTCAGGGGATTCCAAAGCTGCCACTTCCATTGGCTGGAGAAGTCCTTCAAAGCAGGCTTGGAGGGCCAAGAAAGATGTTGTGACTGGTCCTAACAGAATTTTCACATCGAGGGTGGTCTGGGTCCCAGGAAATTTGGGTCCTGAAAGACCACAGGCTTCAGTGTATGCGCTCAGAGTGGAAGCAGAGTCATGCAGAGGATGTTCTTGGGTGCCTACTGATGTCTGACTGGGAATAGGTTCTTTGCTTACGTTCATTTAGTCTCCATGACAATCCAAGATTAGTAGTTTTTTCTATTCTTATATTAGAGATGAAGAAACTGAGACTCTCAGGGAGATTAACTCTCCCAGAGTTACCCAACAAAAGATTTTAATGCGGGACAGTTGGATTGCAAAGCCCACTTCCCCCACTGTTTCATGCTGTTTCCACAGACCAATGTTTCATTTATTTTTTGAACATTTTTTACCTTTGTTCTGAAATAATTTTAGACCTACAAAAAGGTTACAGGAATAGCATAAATGTTTTTATATACCCTTTAACCCACTTCCCCAAATGTTAACATCTTACATAATTATAGTACAATGGTAAAAACTGGGAAATTAACATTTGTACAACACTAGAAACTAATCTGCAGACTTTATTCACATTTCATCAATTATCTCACTAGCATTTTTTTTTTCTGGAGCAGGACCCTGTTCAAGATCCTACCTTAATGACTGTTTTAAAAATAGGGAGCTCTTTGGGCTTCTGGGTATAAGTGATAGGGTTTAGGATCAGCTACCCCAAAATATGACGCCTTAAGACACCTTAAGCAGAAGGAATTTGAGAAAATGGCAGAAGCAGAGAGGACACTCTGACCTCCCAACCCCTGTCCCTTGAAAACAGGAGATAAATCTCCCTGGTGATATTCTTATCACCAGAGATAAGGAATTTAGGGCCAAGAAGCCTGTATAAACAGACCCTGCTACTTCTTCACCATTTAGTACCCATAACCCAAACCCTTTTGTCTTGTCAATGCTTCACAAATTTATTGTTTGTCTACAAAACATAACAGCTTCCTATTCTGATCACTTCTTTGGATGGCCATTCTCTTGTGGGCCCCTACGTACATGTAACAATTCCATAAAATTTACTATGCTTTACATCAGTTTAATTCTTAGGCCAAGCCAGAGACCCCAAGAAGGGAGAAGAGGATTTCCTTCTTTACACAAGGCAACATCCAACCTCCAGGGGTCTGGATGATTAACTTCCTTTTAAAATAATAAAAAAAGTTTTCAATTACAGTTGACATACAATTTTTATTAGTTTCAAGTATTACAATATAGTTATTAGATAGTAATATAATGTGCAAAGTGATCACTCCAATACATCTATTCCCATCTGATGCTATACATAGTTATTCTAATATTATTGACTATATTCCCTATGCTGTACTTACATCTCAGTGACTGTTTTTATGACTGGCAATTTGTACTAATTAATCCTTTTCCCTTTTCACCCATTTTCTAACCTTCTTCCCATTTGGCAACCATCAAAACCGCATGATTAACTTCTGAATAAGGTTCACAGTGTATTCCTCCCTCACAGGGTGACTGGAATTACCTCACAAAGCTCTGCTAGGGTCATACCAAGATAGCAAGAACTGGTACCAGGGCCTGCAGGCACAGTGGGATCCAGGAGGCAGAAATCTGTGGTGAGTAGGTAGCAGGTGAATAAAGAGAACCTATAGAGAAGCACAGAGAATAGTTGATGGCAGGATTAGATAGTTGGAACCCAAGGTAAGTAAGCAGAATGTGCCACACCCTGTTCCATGCCCTGATTCCTTATATTCCAGTTCAGATATCATGTTCTCCATAAGCCTTTCCCCATTCCACAAACGGCACTCCTCTGTCCAACACACCAGCTCTTATTGTGCAGTATTGTAAAGGTATGTTCTGGGGGATTTCTTCCTTGCTAGGTGTGAACGCGGGTATGTAGAAATTATGCTTGTCTGAATCACCAAAGAACTAAATGGAAGTGGAAAATGACCTGACCTGGGAGTGGATTGGGCAGCCACACAGAGATATTCCCTTGGCTGGTCCTTTGGTCAAATTGTGGGCAGGGCCTTGGAAGAAAAAGGTTCAGATCTCAGTCTCTGTTTAAATGCAGGCAGTCATTTCCTGGGAAAGCTTGTGTTGGTGAAGGCTCCCGAGGGGCAGCGAGTGATCCTGAGCCTGGCACCCTGGAAGGTGCAGTGGATAAGAGGTTTCTGAGGCTGCAGAGATGGGAGTTGGATTCTGGAGAGAAACCATCTGCTACTGCTAGCTGTCCTGGTCTTGGTGGCCAAATTGGGTCACTTTCATAGGTGGGGAGGCTTTCAGAAGAAGTCAACGAGCAAGAAAAACATGAATTCAACACTCAAATTCTTCATTGAAAACTACAACAACGTGAGCAATGACACCTACTTATTTCGAGTAGACAAGCTACTTCAAAGTCATATGCAGGTTTGTGCCTCAGTTTCTCTGGGTGTTGACATTCTTGCCCATCCAGACATGCAGATATATGGTGGGGCTTCCACCGAGTACCAAACAATCATTTCACCACATTGGAAATGGCTTCACTTGTAATGGGCGAGCTCTAGAATGGTTCAGAACCAGAGTTGCATTAGTCACACTTCCAAAATGCTAGTCTAAGGACTGGAGTGAATCCCTCACTGTCAGTCTTAGTCTGAAGCACAAATGTCCCTGAAGTTCTCGACTATTCTGCCTTGGGAAGAAGTATCTTTCATTCTGAAATGAGGTCCTACAGGAGTGAAAGCGAATGAGGATAACTTTTCTTTCTTTAATGGCCTCATTTGGCAAAATATAAACTTCTCTGCAGGTTTCCCTCAGCATTAACATTTCAATGTCCAGGGTTGTAAAATCTAAGTCTGGACTTTCTAGCTGTGTTCTACAGAAACCTGGAATTACACAGAGGTTTTTTTGTTTTTGTTTTTTTGTTTGTTTTGTTTTGCCAGGAGGAGCAGGGGGTGAGGACTATGCTTCAAGCAGATATTGTTTTATGTATAAAGTTTTTTTATATCAATCGAAGGGTGAAAAGGAAAGAAAAGTTGTTTGAAAACCACTTATGTTGGTCCAACCTCCTCTCAAGTTCAGATAGTAATATTAAACAAAAAATTAACCTCCGTAGCAGAAAATTTTAGAAAGGTTTTCCCAAGTCAAAAAATGCCTGTCAGAAAACCAGTCTTGGGGCATGAAGTGCAAATCACTAGCAGATGGCTAGGTGGAAGAGACATACATGTCCACTATCTTGGAGTTTATAAGCATTTTTGTACATTAAGTAGGGGGTAGGGAAAGAAAGATGTAAGCTGTCTAAAAGAATTTACATTAACTATAGATAAAGGGGTGGTAGAAAATGAATCAGGGCCAGCTCTGGGATAGGCACAGAGTCTGCAAAAAGAATTGTCTGCTCCTGTGGATTGGCTATCGGCAGCAGTCCCTAAAATCCTCATGTAAACAAGAAGCAGAGGCTCCTGGAGTCCAATGGGGCCTGGCTAGAATAATCTGCGAAAATGGCTACCTAGAAATTAATCCGAAATTCCAACAGATATAGAAGAAAATGTGAGCAGTCTTGTTAGTTGGCCCATAGCCATTAACAGACTAACAGTTCTATCTCTTCTTGCACTTTCTTTCTCACTATCTCTTTCGCTCTTTAATAATTTCTCCTTGTCAGTAAACTATGTAAGGTAAGGCAGAGGCAATACTACATCTTACTTCAATTAACTGTATTAAAAAATAATCGACTAGGAGAAAAGGGCTCTGATTGGAGAGGGTTAACGGGAACAGGAGAAACCAGCCAGAGCATGAGGCAAAAGGGCAGTAGTATTAATGTGACACAAGTGGGTCTCACTTGACAGCGTAGAGACGTCAGCCATTCCTATCTCAGTAACACACATTTGCCGGAGCTAATCAGGGCCAAGAAACATTGAGTAACTTAGCCACAAGGTTGTGGCCCTTGACCAAAGTTCTTGCAGATGTTTGTGTTTTCCCCATCAGTCCTCCCAAGGATAAACCTGAGAATCTGAGGAGTCCTTGTGGAAGCAATCCATTGCCATTAACAGTTAACTCTGAAAGAATTGTTTGTGAGCAAACTTTGATGTCATTCAAATAGATGAATTGACAAGAGTGAGTGTGCCCCCTAGGTAGCTGGGTGACCTGGGGCAAGGATCCCTAGGTATCCCTACACCTGTTACCACAATGATTGTGTTCATCCTAATACCTCACAAAGGGATGTAGGAGGTGGGCACCTTCTGGGTTTAACAACCATATCTTTCTAATTGTGGGATCTTGGTCAAGTGCCATCCAAACTCTGCAAGCCTCAGTTTCCTCACTGCAAAGTGGGCAGAATAAGAAAGACTGAAGCAGCACTTGTAAAAAATTTGTGTCATTATGATTATTTCTATTGTTATTTAAAAGTCAAGTCTAATAATAATAAAACACTTCGTACTAGAATGTTAGTTAAATTTATGGCCAGTGTTTCAGTTTTCTTCATATGTGCAGAGGATGCTGAAGGCAAGTGTGATACTGTTTGGTACAAGCCCTGAAAGATACCAAAGCCTGGATGGAACTGTCCTCTGGATGAGAGCTCAGGAACCCTATCTTGAGGTCTCTCCGATTGGACGTAGGGACCAGGATGGTGGTACTGCCCTCAGGCCCCCTCCCCTGCCACACTGCACATCTTTGTGATTTTCTAGGGGTGCTTCTTCCCAAGGCCAGTATGGTCACTCTCTCCCTATGGCCACTCCAGAAAGTGCAAGCCTTCATATTTGGTTTGGCCACTGCATTTGGAACAAGGAAGCAGAAAGTTTTCAGGAGCTTTTCCCCTCACCAGATAGAACTCTAGTCCACACAGTTATTGGGAATCCAGCCCAGTTTCCAATATAAACCATTGTTAGTTTCACGCTGAGTATGAGGCTTACCTGCCCCCAAAGGCTTTCCCAGACTTTTTGCCCTCATGTCTTCAGACTTCGCACTTGAAACACGAGTACAAGAAGATATATCTCAACAACAGGAAGTGGCTGTGGCGTGCGTTCTCCATAGTCTGTGTATTCACCAATACACCACAGGAAGAAATTGGCACTGTTCTTCCCCATTTTCTAGATGAGAAAACTGAGACTCAGGGAGGTGGAAGGACTTTGGCCAGGATGTTAGACTGCAAGGGTAAATCCTGAACTCAAGCACAATTCTGTTCTGACACTCTCCCAACTCCATTGCTTCTTCAGAGTAATGTTCCCAACACTTGCTAAAACATTTAATTATTTGTAATTATCAAGTTACTTTAAAATGTGTTTTTTGGCATTCAGTGAAATGCATGCTTCTCTTAGCGCCATGTAATAACTCCTTGAGCAGGCATAGTTATTATCTGTACTCTGTAAATGAGGAAAAGCCAATGCTTCTAGGTGCTTGCTCAAGGTCACAGTGTTAGTGGTGAAAAACAAATGCTCCAAGTCTGCTTGATTCCTAAGCCTGTGTTGCTGGACTGTCTCCATTGGGTTGATGGGAAAGAGTAGGGAGGGAAGACACGGCTGAAGGGACAGGGAGAGCTGAGGAATAAGGTGTAGCCAGCCCTATGCATTCTGAAGGCCATGTGCACAGAAACGGGGGGAGCTCTGGGGCTGCCAGGAAGCCAAGCTCTGTTTGTTATCTCCCTCAAAGGGGACAGGTGAGACCCATCTGTGATTGCAACAGTGAAGCCAGTGTGGAGCAAAGGAAGGGCTGCACATATATGGGTGCTGACAAAGGACCATGGTACCACTGTGCAATCCTTAGCCTGATGGAAGGAGGAACCATAATTTGATGGGTGATCCACACACACAGGACTGTGGCTCCTGGGCCACTTCACTCCACTGAGCATTTTCTGGAGAGAGTCAGCAATGGAATGCTTTGAGTCAAAACTAACAACAGTGACATTGTTTCTTGATAGCTGACGTCGGGAGTGGAGTATCTGGTTTCTGTGAAGATTAGTCGGACCAAGTGCAAAAGGAACAGCACAAAAAGTCACTCGTGCCCCATTCAAGGCAAGAAGAATTTAAAAAAGGTGTGTGGTGCAGTCATCTGAGAAGGGACTCTTGATTAAATAGTGAAAAGTAAAAAATATTAAAGTTAACATGAATTGGACATTGACAGCTTTTTCAGCTGTGCGTGGGGACTGGGGCAGAGTGGGGCACAGCCCTAGAGGCTGCTTAGGGTGGAAGGAAGGCTCTCTAGTTGGGCAGTCCTCCACCCCAGGGCTGGCATAGGCCCGGGTCCTCCTTGATCGGATCACCTGGCCCACTCTAGGCCCTCAATGGAAACAGTATGTTTTTTTCCTTGGGGACTTGTTCTGGGGTCAGCTCACACTCTCTAGGTCCCTGAGGTTTGTCAAGTTGTCTCCTTGTCTTCTAGCCTCTGCCCACCCTTTTCCTGGTCCCTCCTGGTAGCACCACCTATTGACAGATATGAGGGTCTCCCTGTACCTGGGTGTAGATGTAAGACTGGGGTCGGGAGGAGGGCTCTTGAGGCATGTCTCTCCAGGTCCCACATGACTGGGCATGGAGAGCCGCGGGCAATATTTCTGTTCTGAGCCTGGCATTCCCTCTTCCCCCCTCATGACTGTGAGCAGAACCTGCCCACTTATGGTTGGTGCATAGCCTCAGTGATGGATTCAGATTCCCTGGTAAGAGCCTGAGAAGCAGGAGCTTTTTGTTTGTTTTTAAAAAATATTTTCCTGAAAGCTGATTGTGGTCTTTCTCTTTTCACAGAGTTTCATTTGCAATTTTTTGATGTACACTGTGCCCTGGATGAACTATTACCAGCTTTGGAACAACTCTTGTCTGGAGGCCTAAATGAGTTTGTGCAAAGATTCTTGATGAAAACATAGATGTTCGCACTGTGCACTTTCTATTACAGACTTCTGTTACAGACTTCTGGACAAACTTCATCACCCTCAGCAGGGCCTTGCTACACACCCACTTGCACTCACATACACTTGCATTTACACTCTCACATATTCACAATAAACACACCCATTCACACACACACATGAACTAACTCATACTCTTGCATCTTCACATAGTACAGTCACATATACACAATCACACACAGCACACATATATCTACACTCACATAAATGCAAATATGCATTCACACACACATTCTCACACTCACTTATGTACATATTCAGTGGTCTTTTGGGCACTGGTGCAACTTGAACAGAAGGTTGTTAACACTTTACAGGAATCTCAGACCATATATCTGAGGCATTTCATTATTTAGGCACATCCTGACTTCTGGCCCAAGCTTGCAGGAGCTCTGTTTCTTCTCTATGCACGTACAACTCTGTGACTGACACTTGTCCTGTGTGTGTGTTAGAGATCCCCAAGATCAAACCCAGGATCAATGATTCACTAAAAGGACTCCAGAATTCAGCATAGAGTCACATTCACAGCTGATTCCTTACAGTGCAAGGACACGGAGAAAAATCAGCAAAGGGAAAAGGCAAATGAAAAAAGTCCCAGCAAACTAGGCACAGGCTTCCAGAATCCTCTCCCAGAGTAGTTACGCAGGACTTGCTTATGGCCACACATGTGAAATACTGTCTACTAGGGAAGCTCTTTAGAAACTCAGTGCCATGGGCTTTCACGGGAACTGGTCACATAGAAAGCCTTTGCCTAACATGCATCCAAATTTCAGACTCCCACAGGGAAAGCAGATGTTCAGCACAGATCACATTGTACAATGTAAACACAGTGAGGCCCTTTTATTATTTAAGGGGTTTTATATCAGTGTAGGGAAACTGTTTACCATCCAAATTCCCAGACCCGGCCAAAGCCAACTTTGCAAGCAGACCTTTCCAAGGACAGCAGCCTCAGACTGACTGAGGGGACTTTTCTTCAGAGAGTTCAGGAAACTTCCATGTGTTCATTGCTGGTGGGATGAGACCTATGGTGTCTTTCCTTGTGTGACGCATTGTTGAGCAGAGTAGGTATATGCTGGATCAGAAATGAGGAGCAGATATGGGATATTGGACTAGTTGGTCTCCTCCCCAGGGATAAGTCCCACCAACATAGTCAGAAACGAGAGAGGATTTCCAAAGGGCAAGAATAAACATACAAGCAAAAACCTCAAATATGCCCAAGAGGCCAGAGGGAGATGGGGGGAAGGAATGGAAGGGTTAAAGGTGTTAAAATTGTTATGCCAAAAAAAAGGGAAGCTAGAAGTATTTGGTTTTGCAGATCTAACATCACTGAGCACTGACTGAGTGCCTGGCACTGGCTTGCTGCCCTATTTATCTCATTTGGTCATCATAACAGCCCTATTAAACCAGCAACTCTTACCTCCATGATACAAGTAAGGAGCCCTTAAAGGCAACCTCTGTCCAGATCCTAAGATCCTAGATGAGTTTGGCCTATTGGTTGGACTTTTAGGAAGTGGAATTGTACAGCATGTATTGTTTTGTTACTGCTTCTTTCACTCAATATATTCCTGAATTCATGTTGTATGTACTTACAGTTCACTTTTATTATTGTGTAGAACTCCATTGTGTAAATATGCCACAATTTATTTATCCATTCTACTAATAATGGACGTTTGGATAGTTTCTAGCTATTAAGAATAAACACATGTACACATTGAATGTTGGACGTATACACATGTTTCTGTTGGGTACATACTTAAGAGTGGAATAATTGGATAATAGGATTTGTATATGTCCAAGCTTTAGCTAATTTACTCAAAATCTTTTAACATTTAAAAATTTTTACTTAATTTACCTCTCTAATGTTAATTATTGACTTAAACCTTGTTTAATCTCTAAGTTCTTACTTTTATATAACTTTTATTTATGTGGCCTAATTGTTTTATTTATATATATTTTATAATATTTTATTAAACTTTATGGCTTTGCTTTAAATTTTTAAAAAAATGTTAAAATTTTTTTATATTTGAGTTGACATTCAATATTATTTAAAATAGTTTCAGGTGTACAGCATAGTAGTTACACATTTATATAATTTACGAAGTGATCTCCCCGATTACTTTGGTACCCACCTGGCACTATACATAGCTATTACAATATTATTGGCTATATTCCATATGCTGTACTTTACAGTGTGTGACTATTTGGTAACTATCAATTTGTAATTTTTAATCCCTTCACCTTTCTCACCTAGACCCCCAAGCTCCCTCCTATCTGGCAATCGCTAGTTTGTTTTCTGTATATGAGTCTGTTTCTGTTTTGTTTGTTCAATTATTTTGTTCTTTAGATTCCACATACAAGTGAAATCACATGGTATTTATCTTTCTCTATCTGAGTTTTTCACTTACCATGATACTCTAGGTCCATCCATGTCATTGCAAATTGTAAGATTTAATTTTTTTTATGGCTGAGAAATATTCCATTATATATAACTATCACATCTTCTTTATCCAATTGTCTATTGATAAGCACTTAGATTGATTCCATAGCTTGGCTATTGTAAATAAAGGTGCAATGAACATAGGGAGGCATATATCTTTTAGAATTGGTGTTTTGAACTTCTTTGGATAAATACCCAGAAGTGCAATTGTTGTGTTATAAGATAGTTCTATTTTTTGATATTTTCAGGAACTTCCAAACTGTTTTCCATAGTGGCTATACCAATTTACAACTTCACCAACAGTGCACAAGAGTTCCCTTTTCTTCACATCCTCATCAGCATGTTGTTTTTGGATGTGAGGTGATATCTCATTGTGGCTTCAAATTGCTTTTCTTTGATGATCAGTAACGTTGAACATCTTTTCATATGTCTATTGGCCATCTCTATGTCTTCTTTGGAGAAATGCCTATCCAGGTCTTCTACCCATTTTTGAACTGGATTGTTTGGTTTTTTTTGGTTTTGATCTGTATGAGTTCTTAACAACAGATTTTGGATATTAACCTCTTATCAGATGTATCATTTAGTAAATTGTCTTTACATTTTGCTGATGGTTTCTTTTGCTGTGTAAAACCCTTTTAGTTTGATGTAGTCCCATTTGCTTATTTTTTCTTTGTTTCCCTTGCCAGAGGAGATATATCAGAAAAAATTTTACCAAGGACAATATCAGAGAGTTTACTGCCTGTTTTCTTTTGAGAGTTTTATGGTTTCAGGTCTTATATTTAAGTTTTTAATTCATTTTGAGTTTATTCTTGTAAATGGTGTAAGAAGGTGGTCCAATTTCATTTTTTTGCATGTATTTGTCCAGTTTTCCCAATACTATTCATTGAGTAGATTGCCTTTACCCCACTGTATATTCTTGCCTGCTTTGTCATAAATTAAATGACCTTACAGGTGTGGGTTTATTTCAGGGCTCTCTATTCTCTTATTGATCTATGTGTCTGTTTTTATGCCAGTACCATGCTATTCTGATTACTATAGCCTTGTAGTATAGTTTGATATCAGGTAATGTAATACCTCAACTTTGTTCTTCTTTCTCAATATTGCCATGGCTATCAGGATAGTTGATGGTTCTATATAAATTTTTGGATTATTTGTTCTAGTTCTGTGAAAAATGCCATTGGTATTTTGATAGAGATTGCAATGAACTAAGATTGCTTTGGGTAGTATGGACATTTTAAAGATGTTAATTCTTTCTATGCATGAGTATGAAATGTGCTTCCATTTATTTATCTTCTTCAATTTCTTTCTTCAGTGATATAACTTTCTGAATACAAGTCTTTTACCTCCTTGGTTAAATTTATTCATAGGTATTTTTTAATGCAATTAAAATGGGATTGTTTTCCTAATTTCTCTTTCTGATAGTTCATTTTTGGTGTATAAAAATGCAACCAATTTCTAAATGTTAGTTTTGTATCTTGCTACTTTACTGAATTCATTTATCAGTTTAAATAATTTTTTGGTGGAATCTTTAGGGTTCTTGATATACTTCATATCATCTGCAAATAATGACAGTTTTACTTCTTCTTTTCCAATTGGATTCTTTTTATTTCTTTTCTAGTCTGATTGCTATGACTAAGACTTCCAGTACTATGTTGAATAAAAATGGTGAAAGTGAACAGCGTTGTCTTTTTTCTCATCTTAAAGAAAATGTTTTTTAGCTTTTCCTTGTTGAGCATGATGTTAGCTGTGGATTTTTATATATGGCCTTTATTGTGTTGAGGTATGTTTCTTCTGTTTCCACTTTGCTGAGAGTTTTTATCATATTTGATGCTGGATCTCTTCAAATATTTTTTCTGCATCTTGATATGATCATGTGATTTTATTGTTCATTTTGTTTATGTGGTATATCACAACAATTGATTCGCGAATATTGAATCAACCTTGCATCCCAGGAATAAATTCCATTTGATCATGATACATAATCTTTTAAAAGTATTGCTGAATTCGTTTCATTGATATTTTGAGGATTTTGCATCTATATTCATCAGGGCTATTGGCCTATAGTTTTCTTTTTTCTTAATTTCTTTGGTTTGGAATGAGGGTAATAGTGGCCTTGTAAAAAGAGTTAGGAAGTATTCCCACCTTTTGAATTTTTTGAAATAGTTTGAGAAGAATAGGTATAAATTCTTTTTTGAATGTTTGATAAAATTCACCCATGAAGCCATCCAGTCCAGAGCTTTTTGTTTTTTGGGAGTTTTTTGATGACTGATTCGATTTCATTGGTGGTAATTGGTCAGTTCAGATTTTCTGTTTCTTCTTGACTTAGTCTTGGAGACATAGATATATATATATTTTTTTTCTAGGAATACATCCATTTCTTCCAGATTGTCCAATATTGGCATATAATTGCTTGTGGTATTTTCTTATAATCGTCTGTATTTCTGTGAGTCCATAGTTATCCCTCTTCCATTTCTGATTTTATTTATTTGGTCCTTTCTCTTTTTTTCTTGATGCATGTGGTTAGAAGTTTCATTCATTCATTCATTTTATCTATCTATGTATCTATCTATTTATTTCTTTATTCATTTTTTAAGTTAATTGGGGTAACATTGGTTAATACAATTGTATAATTTTGGGTGTACATTATAATTTGACATCTATATATATTATTGTGTGATTACCACCCAGAGTCCAGTTTCCTAAGCTACCATATATTGCTCCCCTTTACCCACTTCGCCCTCCCAAACCCCCGATATTTGACCTCTTTACTCTGTGTACCTCTTCCCCTTCCCCACCCCCTACCCTCTGGTTACAACTAGTTCATTGTCCATGTACTTGAGTCTCTGTTTGTCCATGTTCATTTGCTGCTTTTAGGTTTATATCCCACATATAAGTGATATCATGTGATTTTCAACTTTCTCAGTCTGGTTATTTTGCTTAGCATGATTATCTTGAGGTCCATCCATGTTGTCTCAAATGGCAGTATTTCATCTCTTCTTATGGTTGAGTAATATTCCATTGTATATATGTACCAGAGCTTCTTTATCCAATCATCTGTCGTAGGACACTTCGGTTGCTTCCATGTCCTGGCCACTGAATAATGCTGCTATGAACATCGGTGTGCAAATATCTTTTCGAATATGGGTTTTCAAGGCTTGAGGTAAATACCCAGTACAGGGATTGCTGGATCATATGGAAGATCGATTCTTAGGTTTTTGAGAACCTCCACTGTTTTCCATAGTTGCTGTACCAATTTGCAGTTCCACCAGCAGTGTGTGAGGGTTCCTTTCTCTCTGCATCCTCTCCAACATTTGTTATTACTGTCCTGTTGATTATAGCTATTCTAACAGGTGTGAGATGGTATCTCATTGTGGTTCTGATTTGCATTTCCCTAATAGCTAGCGATGTGGGCATCTTTCAAATATCTGTTGGCCATTTGTTTGTCCTCAGGGGAGAAGTGTCTGTTCAGGTCCTCTGCCCATTTTTGATTGGATGTTTGTGTTTTTTTGTTTGTTATTGAGTCGTTGAGTCCTTTGTATATTTTAGATATTAAGCCCTTATTGAAGTTGTGCTTGCAAATATATTTCCCATTTGGATGGTTGTCTCTTTACCTTGTGACGATTTCTTTTGCTGAGCAGAAGCTTTTTAGTTTGAAATGGTCCCGTTCATTTATTTTAGCATTTACTTCACTTGCCTTTGAGGTCAAATTCATAAAAAACTCCTTTAAGTTTAGGTCCTTGAGTTTGTTCCTATGCCTTCTTCTATGCATTTTATTGTTTCAGGTCTTATATTCAGGTTCTTAAACCATTTGAGTTAATTTTGAGGTGTGATGAAAACAAGTTAGTATCAGCTTTTTGTTTGTTGTTTTGTTTTTTTGGCAGGTGGGCTTCCAGTTTTCCCAGCACCATTTAAGAGGCTTCCTTTCTCCACTGATGTTTCGGCTTTTTGTCAAAATTATTTGCCCATGTAAATATGGGTTTACTTCTGGAATCTCAATTCTGTTCCACAGGTCCGTGTGTCTGTTGTGCTGCCAATGCCATACCATTAATATTACTGTCATTTATAGAACAATTTGAGGTTGGGCAGAGTTGTTTTTTTTTTTTTCAGGATGGCTTAGGCAATTTGGGGTCTTTTGTGCTTCCATACAAATCGGACAATTTTTGTTCTATTTTTTTAAAAAATGCTGATGGGATTTTGATGGATTGCATTAAATCTGTATAATGCTTTAGGTAATATGGTCACTTAACTATGTGGATTCTCCAATCCAAGAACATGGAGTATATTTCCATTTCTTTGTATCTTCTTCGATTTCTTTTAATAGGGTCTTGTAGTTTTCATTATAAAGGTCCTTCACGGTTTCATTAAATTTATTCCTAGGTATATTTTATTCTTTTTGTTGCAATTGCAAAAGGAATTATTTTTCCACTCTTTTCTGATACTCCATTATGGATTTTTGAACGTTGATTTTGTATCCAGAGACTTTACTGTATTGCTATTGTTTCTAAGTAGTGTTCTTGTGGAATCTTTAGGTTTTCAATATAGAGAATCATGTCATTCACAAATAGTGACAGTTTGACTTCTTCGTTTCTATTGATGCCTTTTATATCCTCTTGTCTGATTGCACTCGCTAGGACCTCCAATGTATATTGAATAAGAGTGGTGATAGTAGATTAGTAAATATGGGTTTACTTCTGGAATCTCAATTCTGTTCCACAGGTCCGTTGTCTGTCGTGCTGCCGATGCCATACCATTAATATTACTGTCATTTATAGAACAATTTGAGGGGCAGAGTTGTTTTTTTTTTTTCAGGATGGCTTAGGCAATTGGGGTCTTTTGTGCTTCCATACAAATCGGACAATTTTTTGTTCTATTTCTTAAAAAATGCTGATGGGATTTTGATGGGGATTGCATTAAATCTGTATAATGCTTTAGGTAATATGGTCACTTTAACTATGTGGATTCTTCCAATCCAAGAACATGGAGTATATTTCCATTTCTTTGTATCTTCTTCGATTTCTTTTAATAGGGCTTGTAGTTTTCATTAAAGGTCCTTCATAGGTTCATTAAATTTATTCCTAGGTATTTTATTCTTTTGTTGCAATTGCAAAAGGAATTATTATATTATTTTATTTCTTTTTCTGACACTTCATTATTAGAGTATAGCAATGCTATGGATTTTTGAATGTTGATTTTGTATCCAGAGACTTTACTGTATTTGCTTATTGTTTCTAGTAGTGTTCTTGTGGAATCTTTAGGGTTTTCTATATAGAGAATCATGTCATTCACAAATAGTGACAGTTTGATTTCTTTGTTTCCTATTGGATGCCTTTTATATCTTTCTCTTATCTGATCGCACTTGCTAGGACCTCCAATGTTATATTGAATATATATTGATTGTAGACAGCCTTGCCTTGTTCCTGATTTTAGAGGGAAGGTTTTTTAGTTTTTCACCATTAAGTATATGTTGGCTGAGGGTTTGTCATAGATGGCCTTTATTATGTTAAGGTACTTTCCTTCTATACCGATTTTATCAAGTATTTTGATCATAAATGGGTGCTGTATCTTTTCGAAGGCTTTTTCTGCATTTATTGATATGATCATATGTTTCTTATTATTTAATTTGTTTATGTGATGTATCACATTAGTCGATTTTCATATGTTGAACCATCCCTGTATCTCTGGGAATGAAGCCCACTCGATCATGGTGTATAATCTTTTTAATATGTTGCTGTATTCAGTTCGCCAGAAACTTATTTAGGATCTTGCGTCTATGTTCATGAGAGATATTGGTCTGTAGATTTCTTTTCTGTGTGTTATCTTTACCAGGTTTGGTATCAGAGTAATACTGGCCTCATAAAATGAGTTGGGAAGTATTGCCTCCTCTTCGATTTTTTGGAAGAGTTTGAGGGGATAGGTATTAAATCTTCTTGGAATGTTTGGTAGAATTCACTAGTGAAGCCTTCTGGTCTTGGACTTTTACTTTTTTGGTAGGTTTTTGATGATCGTTTCAATTTCCATACTGCTTATTGGTTTATTTAGATTTTCCAATCTTCTTGATTCAGTCTAGGAAGGTTATCTTTTTCTAAGTACTAGTCCATTTCTTCTATGTTATTACATTTGTTTTATATACTTTTTCATAGTATTCTTGTCTTACCCTTTGTATTCTGCAATGTCTGTTGTAATTTTCCTCTTTTTCATCCCTTATTTTGCTTATTTGTGTTCTTTCTCTTTTTTCTTCGTGAGTCCAACCAGGAGTTTGTCAATTTTATTAACATTCTCAAAGAATCAACTTCTTGTTACATTTATATTTTCTTTTTTTTTTAATTTTCAATTTCATTTATTTCTGCTTTAATTTTTGACGATTTCTTTTCTTCTACTGACTTTGGCCTCATTTGTTACCCTTTTCTAGTTTTTAAAGATGAAGCATTAGGTTGTTTGTTTGGGCTCGTTCTTGTTTTTGGAGATGGGCCTGTAATGATATGAACTTCCCTCTTATTATCACTTTTTGCCATGTCCCAAAAGTTTTGATACGTTGTACTATCATTATCATTCATTTCTATGTATCTCTTGATCTCTCTTTTATTTTTTCCCTGACCCAGTTATTCTTCAGTATTGTGTTGTTTAATCTCCATGTATTTGTGGTTCTTCCTGATTTCTTTTTGCAGTTGATCTCTAGTTTCAGAGCATTGTGGTCAGAGAATATGGTTGGTATAATTTCACCCCTCTTATATTTGTTGAGGGTTTGTATTGTCCCAGTATGTGGTTGATTCTTGAGAATGTTCCATGTGCCCTAGAGAAGAATGTATAAGCAGCTATTTGGGGATGGAAGGCTCTGTAAGTATCAATTATGTACAATTGGTCTAAAGTGTCATTTAAGGATGTTATTTCCTTATTGATTTTCTGTTTGGATGATCTGTCCATATCTGACAGTGGGGTATTTAGGCCCCCTACTATGATGGTGTTTTGGTCTGTTTCTTTCTTTAGTTCTTTTAGTACTTTCTTTACATATTTTGGGGGTCTCTGATTTGGAGCATAGATACTATTGCATGATTGTTGCATGATCCCCTTTATCATTATGAAGTGTCCCTCAGTATCTTTCTTTACCTGTTTTATTTTCAATTCTCTTTCGTCTGATATTAGTACTGCTTACTCCCCCGCTTTTCTCTGAAGACCGTTTGCTTGAAATATCATTTTCCACCTTTTACTTGGAGTCTATATTTGTCTTTGTTGCTGAGATGTGTCTCCTGGAGGCAGCATATGGTTGAGTTTTTGTTTTTGGATCCATTCTGCAACTCTGTGCCTTTTTATTGGTGAGTTCGGTCCATTACATTTAGGGTGATTATTGAAGTACGAGGTCTTCTTGTAGCCATTTTATCTTTTGCTTTCTGGTAGCTTGGTGTTTCCATTGCTTCCTTGTCCTTCTGTTTCTGTTTTCTTTGATTTTGTTTGGTTTTGTGGGTTTTGCCTCTCTTTCTTCTTGTTTTGTGTTATATGCCTCAGTTCTGAATCGTTGGCGTGTGGTTACCATTACGAATATGTAAAGGATAGTTTTATATATATGTATGTATGTATGTATATATATGTGTGTGTGTGTGCATGTATATATATATATGTACATATATATAATATAACATATACATATATACAGCCATTCATTTTCTTCTGCGCGTGACTTATCTCCATTCCCCTTTGTGAATTTGGATCTTCGAATCCCCCCCTTTCAGTCACTTTTATCTCAAATTGTCCCTATGCATGCTGAATGTCATTACTATCTTGCTATAGCAATTCTCTTATTATTTAAGCTTACCAATGCCTTTGTCTTAGTAAGGGTTGCACTCTTTTGCTTCTATTTGCCTGATAGTCATTTTACTCCTAATTATGCATTTTTTTTGTTTTGTTATTCTTTTAAATGAGCTGACCCTTTCAGTAATTCCTCTAGCGCAGCCTCATAGTGGAGAATATCCTCAATTTTTTTATGTCTGACGAGGTCTTAATTCTTTTTCATATCTAAAGGAGAGCTTAGCTGGAGACATTATTCTAGGCTGGTAGTTCCTTTCACTTAATACTTTAAATAGTTGATTCATTCCTTTCTGGCTGGAAGGTCTCTGCTGAGACAGCCAATGAAAATCTGATGGATTTTCCTTTATATGTTACCATCTTCTTTCCGCTGTTGCCCTGAGAATTCTGTCTTTGTCTTTGATTTTTGATAACTTTAATACGATGTGGTCTTAGTGAAGATCTTTTTTGGGTTGAGGTAATTGGGTGTTGTGTTGACTTCTTGAATTCCAAGCTCCAGCTCATTCCTTAGATTTGGGAAATTCTTGTCTGTTATTTGTCTGAAAATACTTTCTAAGTGCCTGCTCCTTTTTCTTGCCTTTGGTAATGCCCATTTATTCTTATTATGTTTTTCTCTCTTGATGGTATCAGCTAGTTCTTGAGTTTCTCTTCATTATTTTTCATTTTTCAGTTTCTCTCGTCTTCCTTCTGGTGTATTTCTAGATTTTTGTCTTCAATTCACTGATCCTTTCCTCCATTTTGGTCGACTCAATTTCCCAAGCTTGCTATTTCATTTTTTCAACTCTTGCAGTGTGTTCTTCAATCTCCATAATTCTATTTGGTTCCTTGCTCTGCTCATCTAGTTGTTTTTTCAATTCCTGAAATTGTTGATTTGAGTTTTTTTGGATCTCATTGTGTTTTTCAGAAGTGCCATCCTGATTTCTATTATTTAAATTGCATATTTCTATGTGTGTAAGCTTATTTTCTGGATATTTTTCTCTTTCTTTCTGAGATGGCCTTTTCACCTTGGTTGTTCATAGTGTTAGCAGACTATTTTTGTGCCTGGGTATTAATGGAAGTGTATTCTGTTTGTTTTTCTACGAGAAGATTGATTATTAAAAGGTCTCTCTTTAGCCTGCTATAAAGAAGGCGCTTTTCTTTTTGTTTCCAGTAGGTGGCCTCTTGGATCCCTACTTTACATAAAGCCTAAATGTATTATTTTATTATAGATATTTAAGCAAACTTGCTACTCACAGTTTCAGTCCCTGTCAACGTTAGTTAGCAAAATTTTGGGTATCGTTTGCTCAGATTTCCTCGGGCTCCACAGTGTTGGGTCTCGGATGGTATGGGGGGAGGGGCCCCCTTGGGTTGGGAGTTGGGGGCTGAGGCTCAGCCTCGTTTTTTGCAAACCTGGGCCAGTAAAAATCAACTGTTGTTTCTCTGTGGTCCCGTACTGCTTCTCTGCTTTCTGCCCTGATGACTGGGCCCGGCTGCCGGATGCTAGAAAGTTCCAGCACTTCCAGGCAGGCTGATCAGAGAATTGCCTGCTGCACCTTCACTCCTCCCCATTGTCCTTCAAGGAGCTCCAGAGGTTGCTAGAGGCAGCTTATTTCTCCGAGTCCCACCCTCCGACACCCAGTGTTCTGACCTGTGGTAGGTCTTATGCGCAGATCTCATCCTCAGACATGCTGGTGTGCAGTTTTGGTGTTTTTTGTTGAGTTTAGGTGTTCAGCTTATTGTTATTTCAGTGAGAGAGATCTTCAGATCTCTCTCACTCGCGTGTTTTCCTCACCATCTCCTGGTTAAAAGTTTTAAATCAAATTTGTTTATCCTTTCAAAGAACCAACTTTTGGTTTTATTGATCTTTTGTATTGTTTTTTCTAAACTCTACTTTGTTTATTTCCAAGGAAACAAAATATTTTATCTAACCTTATTATTTCCTCTTTCTTCTCACTTTGGCCTTTGTTTGCTGTTCTTTTTCTAGTTCATTTAAGTGTAGGTTAGATTGCTCATTTGATTTTTTTTATTTCTTCAGGTAGGCTTGTATTACTATGAATTTTCCCTTAGGACTGTTTTTTGCTGTGTCCCATAGATTTTTGAGTCATTGTGTTTTCATTTTTATTTGTCTCAAGATATCTTTTGATTTCTTTCTTGATCTCATTGTTAACCCATTTATTGCTTAGTAGCATGGTATTTAGCCTCCATGTATTTGTGTACCTTTCAGTTTTTTTCTGTAATTGATTTCTAGTTTTATACATTGTGGTCAGAAAAGTTTGCTTAATATAATTTTAATCTTTTAAAATTTATTGTGACTAACATGTGCTCTATCCTGGAAAATGTTTCATGTGCCACTTGAAAAAAATGTATCTAAGCTTTGGGTGATATATTCTGAAAATATCAATTAAATCCATCTGGTCTAGTGTGTCATTTAAAAAATTCTGTTTTCCTTGTTGAATTTTGTCTGAAAGATCTGTTAATGGGATGTTAAAAATCCCCTACTATGACTGTTTTACTGTTGATCTTTCCCTTTATATTAGTTGATATTTGCTTTATATATTTAGATGTTCCTATGTTGGTTGCATAAATGTTTACTATGATTATGTATTATTTAATATCCTTCTTTGTCTTTTATTATCGTCTTAGTTTTAAAGTATTTTGTCTAATATAAGTATTGTTACCTCAGCTTTTTTTTTTTTTTTACATTTCTGTTTGTGTGAAATACCTTTTTCTATCCCTTTACTTTCAGTCTCTGTGTACTTTTGGAAATGAAGTGGGTCATCTCTTGTAGATATCATATGTGTGGGTCTTATTTCTTATCCATTCATCTCTGTGTCTTTTGAGTGGAGCGTTATTCCATTTTACATTTAAAGTGATTATTGATAGGTACCTAGTTATTGCAATTTTATTATTTATATTTATGTGCCCCCTTCTTCTTCTTAAAGAAGTCCCCTTTAACATTTCTTG
Organism: Eonycteris spelaea; assembly: GCA_003508835.1. Classification (NCBI taxonomy): domain Eukaryota; kingdom Metazoa; phylum Chordata; class Mammalia; order Chiroptera; family Pteropodidae; genus Eonycteris; species Eonycteris spelaea. The sequence goes on along the minus strand of PUFA01000215.1, from coordinate 2,538,695 downwards.
TAATATTGACTTGATAGTGATGGATTCCTTTAGCTTTTCCTGTCTGGGAAGCTCTTTATCTCACCTTCATTTTTAATTGTTAGCCTTTTCTGGGTAGATTAGTCTTGGTTGTAGGTCCTTGTTTTTCATCACTTTGAATATTTTTGTACCAATCTCTTTTGGCCTGAAAAGCTTCTGTTGAAAAATCTGCTGGTAGTCTCATGGGAGATCTCTTGTAAATAACTAGTTATCTTTCTCTTGCTGCTTTTCAGATTCTCTCTGTGTCTTTAATGTTTGCAATTTTAATTATAATGTGTCTTTGTGTGGGCCTCTTTGGGGTCCTCTCATTTGGGACTTTGTGCTCCTTGGACTTGTATGGCTATTTCCTTTACCAGGTTAGGGAAGATTTTCTTGTCATTATTTCTTCAAATAGCTTCTCTATACCTTGATGTCTCTCTTTTTTTTTTCCTGATCCCATTATTGTGTGAATGTTGTTACTCTTAAATGCTGTCTCAGAGGAGCTTTAAAATTTCCTCATTTTTTTGATTCTTTTCTTTTTTGCTGTTCTGATGGATTATTTTTCTGCTACCTTACCTTCCAAATCTGTGATTCAATTCTCTGCTTTGTCTAATCTACTGTTGATTCCATCTACTGTATTCTTTATTTCGGTTAATGTATTCTTTATCTGACTGGTTCTTTTATGTAGTTTCTTTGTGCTTACCATCTCCTTGTTGAAGTTCTCACTGAGATCATCTATTCTCCTGAGTTCATTGAGCATCCTTATAACCACTGTTTTGAACTCTGTACCTGGTAGGTTGCTCGCTTCCATTTCTTTAGCTCTTTTTCTGGAGTTTTCTCTTGTTCTTCAGTTGAGACATATTTATTTGTTTTAACATTTTGGCTACCTCTCTCGTATTTGCTTCTATGTATTAGATAGATTTGCTATGTCTCCTATTCTTGGCGGGATGGCCTTATGTAGTAAGTGCCTTGTGTGGCCCAGTGGTGCAATCTCTGATTGCTCATGGTGCTCCAGTAGTGTCCCTAGTGTGGGTTGTGTGTACTCTCCTATTGTAGTTAGGCTGTGATTGGCATGTCTATGTGTGTTGGCATGTCTATGTCTCAGGTTTATAGGCAGTGAAGATTTGCCATGCCACAGTGCTATATGGGGGCTCAACCCATGGAGTGGGATCTGCCTCAGCAAGCTCATGTGCCTATTGAGACCACCCTTAGGTGCTAATCAGGTGGTGCTCCATTGTGGTCTGACCCCAGCTCTGGATGTGTTGATTCAGGGGCTCCTTGGGAGGGGCTCTTATGCAGGCCAAGGTCAGCCATTGCTTGTGACCTGCCCAGGACTACCTGGTAGGAAACAACAAAGTTGGTCTGCAGTTGGTCTCTTCCTGTGCTAGACCTGGAGGCACATGAGAAAGTCCGTGCTGTAAACCAAGGTCAGCTCCCACACGTACTGGGCCTATGGCAGCTTAGCATAAGGCTCGGGGCACCTTAAGACCTGAAGTTGCATGTCAGCTGCCTGTAAGTTTCTGCACCTGAGAATGCCTCAGGTGGTACATGGGTCCTGGTCAGACGGGGTCCCAGGAAGTCACGAAAGTTGTGGCTGGTCATGTTCCCCAAGTTAATGCAAATTCAGATTTCACGCCAGTGTTGAGCCCATGGCCATTCATAAAAGTCTCAGACCACCAGCAAAGTAGCCTCCTTAGACCTGTAGATCCCAAGATTTATTTAAGAAAATACTGGAGATCAGATCAAAACTGGTTGCCTGCCACCAGAGCCCTGCTAATTGTTGTTGAAAGAGCCTCCTGCTGAGAGGGCAGGTGGCCTGTTTGCCTAGTCATGAAAATGCCTCCAGCAATTTCCTTGGTATATCTCAGACTTGGGATGAGATGCTGATAACCTGGAAATGTTAACTAATATGTACAGATAAAAATTCCTCAATAAAAGCTTGCTCTTTCTGGGCAAGGGGCCAGGAAAGGGACAGCCCAATAAGGACAGAAAACATTTAGGCAACAATGCTGTGCTTCAGCCAAATACCACAAGAAAAAAATGAAGCTCTACAATACCCAGCAAAGATTAAGTAGGGAGCCTAGACTTTCACCCTCTTGAGGCTATAATGAGGAGCTCGATACCTACTTTGAGATGTGTCAGAGAAGGCCAAGCATGGAGTTAGGACTTTCATCCCCATTAGGTGGCAACAAGCCCCACTCCCTGTAATTATAGTAAGGACCCATGGAAAGCCTGGACTTCTATTTATCTCTACTGAAGAAGTATCAGAGGACACATGCAGTGATGATCTCTCTCAACCAGAGTGGTATCAGCAGGTGCCTAATGGGGAGCTTGAACTACCCCCAGCCCCCACCCATCCAGCTGTGGTGAGGAGTCCTCTCCTCATCTCTGTCAACAGAGGCCAACTGGGGAAACTGGGCTTCTGTCCTCACCTGGCACTAATAAGGTGGTGCCCCGTTTCTCCATCAGGGCACTGACAGAAGAGACCTGCTAAAAGAGATATAAATAAGATCCAGAGTCCCAATAGGGAAACATCCAGGTTTTAATAGAAAATCACTTGTCCTACTAAGAATCAGAAAAATTGCAACTTAATTGAGATAAGACAATAAATAGATATTAACATAGAGATGAAACAGATGTTAAAATCATTTCATAAGGAATTTTAAAGCAGTCATTATAAAACTGCTGCAATGAGCAATTACAAACATGCTTCAAATGGTCAAATAGAAAGTCAAAGCAAAGATATAGAAAATCTCAACAGAAAAGATATAAAGAAAAAAAATGCAAATGGTATTTTAGAAATGAAAAATACAATAACTAAATACAAAGCTCAGTGGATGGGCTCACCAGTGGAATGGAGGGAAAGAGAGGAAAGAATCAATGAACTGGAAGAGAAAACAAAAGAAAAAACAATAGAAACAGAGAGAATCTGAACAATAGAAGAGAAAGTTGACTGAATAGAAGTGAACAGAGCCTTACAGAAGATTTAACATATTGGGGTCCCAGGAGGAGAGTAGAGAGAGAGAGGCTGAAACAGTATATATACAGTATCTGAGAACTCCTCAAATTTGGCAAAATACCTAAAACTTATAGACTCAAAAAAACTGAGTGAATCTTAAAGAGGATAAACCCAAAGAAATCCACACCACTACACATCAGAGTCAAACTTTTGAAAATTAAAGACAAAGTAAAAAATTTTGAAAGCAGTGAAAGAGAAAACACACCTTACTTTTAGGGAAAAAATTTGAATGACAGCTTTTCTCATCATAAGCCATACAGGCCAGAATTGATGCGATGTTTTCAGGTGCTGAAGGGGGAAAAAAAGTTTAAACCTGTAATCTTATAAAACCATCAAAAATATCACTCCAGGAATGAAAGGGGAAAATCAAGTCATTCTGAGATGAAAAGAAACTAAGAGAATTTGCACCAGAAAACTTACCCTAAAAAATAACTAAAAGAAGTTCTCAAATAGAAAGAAAGTTATACAAGAAGGAATCTTGGAACATCAGAAATAAAAGAACATAAAAAGTAAAAATATTGGAAAACAATAGGCTTTTGTTATTTTGAGTTTTCGAAATTATGTTTCATGGTCAAAGCTAAAAATTATTACATACCATTGTCTGATTGTGGTCCTCAATGTATTTAGGAAGAAAATAAATGACACCTGTAATGAGGAATGATTAAAAGGGATGTAAATTTTGATAAACTTTCTACAGTTCAATTTTAAAAGTGGTAAAGTATCAGCATGAATAGCCTGATAAGTTATGCATCTATAACATAATATCTAGAGCACCACTAAAAAAGACTATGCAAACAAATACACTCAAAAACAGTATGGATAAATAAAAATGGAATTTTTTAAAAATGTTCAAGTAACTCATGGGAAGGAAAAATAAAAAAAATCAAAAACAAGAGAGAACAAACAGGACAAAAAAAGTAAAATGACAGATTAAAGCCCTAACATATTCAATTACATTAAATGACATGTGCAAAGTATATACACAAGCCAATAAAGAGAAAATTGGTAGACTGAATTAAAAAAAAAACATGATTGAACTATATGCTGTATCCAAGAAACTTCTAATATGATAATATGGGTAGGTTGAAATTAAAAGGGCAAAAAGTTATATTATGTAAACATTAATGAAAGAAAGTAGTAGAGGCTATATTAATATCAGGTGAAGTAGACCTCGAAGCAAAAATAAATTACCAAGGGATGGAGGGGGATGTGCATAATGATAATCTACTATGAGAAATAGTTTTGGCAGTTTCTTTTAAAAAAAAAAATCCCTAAAATATATCTTACCATATGATGGCAACAATTGCATTCCCTGAGCATTTAACTCAGAGAAATGGATATTTGTGTCCACAGAAAAACCTATACACAATTGTTCATAGAAACTTTATTTTAATAGCCTCAAACTTGAAAACAACAAACACATCCTAACATAGGTAATTAGTTAAACTGTTTGTGCATAGTGTACATAAAATAATACTCATCAAGTTAAAGGAACAAACTATTGAAAACATGGAACGACTTGGATGGATCCAAGGACATTATGACCAATTTCAAAAGGTCACATACTGTATGATTCCATTTCATTTACATTCTATAAGTGGCATAATTCAGAGATGGAAAATAAATTAGTGTTGTCAGAGTTTGATATGGTGGGAAAAGGAAAGTTGATTATGAGGGGTAAGTACAGAGTATCTTTGCAGTGATGGAATACTTCTATATCTTTTAGTGGTAGTGGTCAACATATGACAAATGACATAATTATTTTACAGTGTCAGTTTTCATGATTGTGATATTTTTCTATAAATTACACACAAAAAATGTAACATAGAGGGAAACTAGATGAAGATACAAGAGATATCTTTGTAAAAATCTTTGCAACTTCTCGTGAACCTACAATTATTTTAAAATAAAAACGATTAATTTTTTTTGAACAATCTAAAAGATCAGTGGGCATAAATGTTCTACCTTTTGCTTTAAATCCTCCCTCAGGATAATAATCCCTGCTTTCTGACAAAGTAGCCCAAAATACAGAAGAGAGTTGAATGGATGATGAATATTAGGTTAATATAACATATACTGCTACTGCCATATTTTTAATAATTGTCACATTTATGTTAATATCTGCTTTGTGTTAGGCACTGTGTTAAGCAATGTTCATGCATTATTATAATTAAACCTCAATAACTACCCCAAGAAATTGGTGCTGTTATTCTCAAGATAAGAATGAGAAAATTGTAGTTAGCATTTTCCCAGATAGTTGGTAGAGGAGACTTTCACCTGGATCCCATTGAAATAGGGTCTGAGTACTCCAGAATTTTGATATGGAGAGTAAAAGGTGGAAAAAAAGATCTTTCAAGCTCTCAGCCATCTATAACTGGTGAAGACTTGGTATGACTACTGTACAACTCAGTTCACAGTTAAATGTGTGAAGAACATTCTATTGGTGCCTGCCTAAATCCTCTATGTCTTAACTCTGTTCAAAAAGCTCAAGTTCAAATATAACACTTGTATTTCTTTATCTCTGGCTGCTTAACTCTGTCCTGGAGCCATCCCAGGCCAGAGGTTCCAGGAATTAATGTGCCCTAAGGAGTTGCCCTGCAGCCAGTAATGTGTGTGTGTGTGTGTGTGTGTGTGTGTGTGTGGTGTGTGTTGTGTATCCCACATTGTCCAAGTTTTCTCAGTGACATTAATCCAAGCTTTTTGCCTGCATTCTTGGGGATGAGCTTCTTCCTCTCCCCTCTGAAATATATAAGAACAATGTGACCCAATGAAGCTGCTAGCAGTCTTCTTGAGACCACAGAAGAAGTGGAGTGGAGAGATGAGTCTGGTGACATTGTTTAAGATCCTGAATCACAGTGTTAGGTACAGAATGCTTATTCTTCACTGCTAATGTGCCATCTACGGAAGAGAAGCCCTTAACATGGCGTTCCTGTTTCTCTGTCCTCAATCAGTCCTCTTTCTTGAAGGAATAATCTGATTGGTGAGGGCACACAGTTTTTCGGCATGCTGGGAGAGAAATCTCTGTGAAGATACCTGTTCTAATCAAATGTTGCCGATGCTGGGGGTGTAAGTCAAAATTTAGACTTTGATATTACATTGCTGTAAAATAAGGCACATCTCTCAAACCCAGTTCTTATCAGCAGCAAAGACCCTATCTTTTTTTAGTTTACTGGTATTATTTCTCATTGTTTTGCACTTTAGACAAGAAAGAAGATGCTCTTCATTGGACCCCTTCAGGCTGTCGTGGCCATACTTGACAATATCTATTGGCTGTTCAGTTAAGTAACTTAGAGTTCTTCCCTTCCTCCTGCTCCTTCTTTCCCTTTTCTCTTTTTGTTTTAAATCTAAACAATCCTATTGATGAGAAGATGGGTTCAAAGTTCTGCTGTCATACAGGTTACATAAGCTATAAGGTGAGAAATTATTCAGGTCACTTTATTTGACTCCAAAACTGCCCTGGTCCAAGGACTTCATATTATATTATTTATGAACTGAAGAATTTTGGGGGGAAAAAGTGGAATTATACACACTAAGAACACTAAGAGAATAGGTAGGCAAACATTTATTTTCTATATTGAGACTTCCTGATTATTGCAGGATACATTCGCATATTTATATATATCCACAGGTGTGTGCTAAAATCTAGCCATTGGTGCAGTTTTTTTTTCAGAATTTTGTACTTTTCAAACCAAGGAACAACAAACACTGAATAGAAGCACTCAAATTTGCTGAAAAAACAAAACAAAAAAATATTTTAAAAAGATCAAATGCAAGGTGAAATTTTAACAGGGAAAGAGAGGATATAATAGGAGGGGGACTATGACACCACCTAACCACACCTCCAATTCAGATACGGTTTGATCTTTATTTTAATTTCAATCACTTGATAATACTAAGGCTAAGATCATCTCAGAAAAATGTCATTCTATTTGTAGTTAGAATTGCAGACTCAGAAATAAAGTTCCAGCCCACACATATTCACTGATTCTTGTTTTCCTTTTCGTTTTTATTCATGTGTGTTTACTTAACACTTTTCCTTACTTTGCCTATAGTGGCTTTCAGCCAGCAATCCATTCAGTCATCCAGCCACTCATCCATTTATCCTTCCTTTCTCTTCACCTTCTTTTCACCAATCCATCCATATTTCTTTCTTTCCTTCCTTTCCATCTTTCATTGGTTCCATCCATATATTCACTCATCACATCCTTTCTCTCCTTCCCTTGTCCTTATTCTTTCTCAAGATTTTTCTTTCTTTTTCACTCCCTCTTCTCCATAAACAAATTTTGGCATATTATATCATTTCTTTGTGCAGTTTTTGTTTCCTGCTCTTCTTGGAAAGTCCAGGGTTGGGGGTAAAGGAGGAGGCATAAATATTTAACATTTCTCCTAAAATTGAAATCAGAATATTACTCTACCAATTAAATATATTGCATCAATAAGATTATCTAACTTTATTGTTACTTCAATTTTTTAAAATCAATTCTATGATCTTTTCCAGGGAAAACAAAAAAAAATCTACTTTGCTAGACTGAGAAGAATTTTTTTGAGTAGAAAGTGAGGAGGCAGCTCAGAATGAACACATCTCTGTGTCGAAGAACATCCATATATACTAGAGCCACCATATAATTTATGAACCAGACATGTTGAAGTAAATATGATGCCATTAATTATTACACTAAGGAGCTAGGTGTAAATCAGGACTATTTCAGGCAAGGGTTAGGACATGAATATTCTCATTTTACTTATTTAGGTGAAGAGTGTAATTTTCAGGGCTTGTAGGCCTTGAGAAGTTCATGTGGGTCCATCCTGGACTATGCACACTGCAGTGATGATGGTCTGGCCAGCCTCCTTGGATGTGACAATATTGGGTGGAGATGAGCATGAAGGGGACTAAACCAGTGTTGGGATAGGTGGTCCTGAGTAGAGCACACTCATAGAGTTTATCCTCCCCATCCTATTCACTTCTCACCAGTTAAACTATCTCTGAACTCATTTTCCTATTTCCTTTGCCTTCTTGGCCCAACACTGCTGGATAAAGAAACAGAGATCAGTAGTCCCATGGTTGTGTGTTCATTTCAGGCTGATGTTTAGATATTCAGCTGGGTGTAAGCACATTGGCTGCTAAAATATTGCTAATAATTAACTACTTCCCTTAGCCCTAGAGTGTCCCCCTGCAGTTCAGCCAATTACTTCTTCCCTCTGAACTCCTCCATCCTCCCCATAATTCTTCCAGCAACAAAGGATCAATGCCTGTCAGGCATGATCCAGTTCACTTGCACCTTCACTGTTCCGTTTTGAGAAAACCTGGTGTTATATGGCATTCTTTTTGAGCAACCTTAAATATATCCATAATAAATTTAAGCTTGCTTAAAAAGAATGCCTAAAACCACAGGAAAACTCCACTGAAAATGAGTTCTTTCTGAGTCAATGTGCTTTCACCCAGTACCTTATAAAGCTCCCCTTCCTGAAAAGTGCAGTTTTCAGTCTCCAGCCTTTGACAGGTGGTGCGCCGCATCTCTAAGTTCATGTGATACTCCATGTGATCTGTAACCTGTGGGAAGCAGTGGCGAGGAGATAAAAGAATTCCTTCTCCTTCTCCATAGCTTCTGGGGCCAGGAACTCCTTCACATGATGCCCAAGGTCAAGGATTCCATGCCGAACAGAGTATCGGGCTCCTCTCTCCCTTAACCATTTGACTCCCATGCCTCCTTTCATCATTTGAGGAGAATTCACCAGAAATCACTCTATGGGCAAGTCATCCCTTGGGAGAGCACAGGGTCTGTAAACCTTGTTTTCAAAGAGCCAGAAAGCAAACATTTAGACTTTGAAGGCCACCCAGCCTCAGTTGCAAGTACTCAATTATGCAGTTGTAGTGTGAAAGCAGCTCTGCATAACACGACATGAATGATGTGGCTGGGAGCCAATAAAACAACTTAACGAGTAGGCAGCAGACAGATTGGGCCTTAGGCCACAATGAACTGACCCCTGGTCCTGGACATCATTTAAGTGACTTAACTTAAGCCCCTTCAGTGATTTATGTTTCTCTTAAAATGCCCACTTTAAACTAAGTGGCTGAATTTCACTTGAGTGGACTTGCCCCCACAGTGCCTGCGGTCCCCTGGCATGGGGCATTGGTAAGGAGAGGGGAGAAGAGCACACTGACCAGTTTCTTGACCTTCAGGACTCGCACGATCCGGAAGCTAACTCGTCATTCAACTTTCCTTGTTGAACTCATTGGTCACAACTGCATGGTGGCTATTACGTAGGTTCCTGATGCAGGTACTTCTTGACACTTATAAAGGTTTTCTCCTTGCTTGTAGGTGAGGGCCACTAGAGCCACCAGAATGGCCAGCAGAAGCTGTGGGGCCTGCCAGGCCATGGCCCTCAGTTTGGGAGGAATAGCAAGAGCACACTCAATGTCCTTCCAGGAGACAGTTGTTCTCACTGACCCTGTCCAGCCTGGCCAGATTTAAGCCCACCTGTGAGGACGCCTACAGCTCTCCCCGCCTCCTCTTCATTGGCAGCTGACCCTGAAGAGCAGAGGAATTTTGCAATGGTTGGTGAGCTCAATCCCACTTCCTCTCATTCCTTTTCATATATGTTTGTGTCTCACACACATACACTCATGCAAACACCCATTCTTCTATTTTGGGGGCTGCTCTCTCAGCACCCTCCCTGTCCTACTTTCTGCCCCAACATTACTTGGGTGGAAGCCGGGTCAGGGGCCTCTGTTCACTGAACTCACCTTAATGAGGCTGGGAGTCTGGAGTGACAGGAAGCAATGGAGACACAAGGGATCCAGATTCCAGAGCAGGGCATGAACAGGTGAGCTGGATGAATATTACATCCTCCTTGTCCTCTTGAGATTCCTTCTGATTCTTCTTGTAATCTCTCCCAAATTCCCTGACTGGACAAGATACAGGCTCTCTCTTAAGCCCAAACCTTGTCTTTTCTGTGTTAATAATTCTTAACCTTGGGGAAGCTGGTTCTTCCAGAAAATGCAAGATGTGACCTGTATGGGGAGCAGCTTCCACTTGTGGTATAATCATGCCATGGCTTTATTTCACATTCCACTGTCCTTTTGGATAGAGTCAACCATGTTGTTGTTCCCTGAAACATTCCATGGCACTCTCATGCAGTATAGACAGCCTCAGTCCAGTAATTAGGATGCCAGTCTCTCCATTTGGTCAACACTTTGAATGTGGCTTAAAGCTGTGCTTCTCTCTCCTGGAGGCCTGCATGTGGGAAGGAGAGATTGCTTCTTTTTTTTTTTCTCCCATCCTCTCCAGCTACTCTACCTCTCCCATCTCACAACCATGGGTTTGAAGACCTTTTGCTTGTGGTAGTAGGAGAAGAAAGGGGGCATAGGGACTGGAAAATTCCTACTGACTCTGGCATCAGTGCTTCCCAACATGGTGAAATTTTAAACTGACCGCTCTTCTGGTCTCTTTCTGGCCCTCCCAGTATCCGCTGCTAATTACACCTTTTCTCAGCTCTCTTTGCAGCTATTAGTTTTCTTCTGACTGCTGTTAACAACTTACACATCAACAGTGGGTAAAGCAGTACAAATTATTGTCTCAGTTCTGGAGCTCATCTTCTTGAATCTGCTCCAAGGTCATCTCCTGCAGGAAATTTCTTCTGATTGCTTGGTCTCCTCACTGACAAGGCTTGCTAAGGAGGCCACTCATTCAGGTGTAATTCCATAAGAGCATGCAAGGCTGTTCTCCCTCTCTGGCTTTTCCTGTCTGACTCTGGCACCTGACTTTAAGCCCCTCAGAGCAGGGAAGCCAGACTGTCTAGGCCCATGTCTGGCTTCATCATTTTACCAGTTAAGTGAATGTGGGCAAACTTATTATATTTGATGTGCCTCAGTCTTCTTATCTGGAAAATGGGCATAAAAACAATTCCTATCTATGCAACTCTTCTGATAATTAAATGAGATGATTCAGGCAAAGAGCTTAGAATGGTGCTGAAGAGATGTTAGCTATTATTTTTATGGTTAGTTTTTACACTTAGTGCTGTTCCTGATGTTGAATATATGGCTGACAGTATTCACACATACATAAACAGGGATTAAGCCTTGGTTCTGTCCTCTTGCTCATCCTTTGTGCTCAGTCACCAGGCCCCTTGGGTCATTCTTCAGAATACCTTTCAAAAATCCCTAGCATGGAAATGCAACATAACAGGACTTTGTTTTATTCCTGGCTTCATCCCCAGGGCCTGGCACAAAGTCATTACTCAAAAATATATTGAATGAAAGAATGCATGAACACATGAATGAATGAATTAAATGCTTTTCCTCCAAATTGCATTCCCACAGCTACCTCCCAGCTCATTCTTCATTGCTTCCATGTGAACTCATGCAATACCCTACTTCTTGTGCGGCCTCCACTCTGGCTCTCCTGCACACCACAGCCAGCAGTTTATCATGACTACAGCTTCCTCTCAAGTCTTCAGTGGCCCTCTGCGGCCTAGCAAAGAAGACAAGTTGTTTCATCTTCATACTTCCTCGGTTACACTTATGCCAACAGTTTATGATAATGTCCCTTCCATAAACCCAGCTCGTCTTCCCAAATTCCTCTTAAAACACCTCAATGCATTTATGCAAACCTGGGGAAAATATGACAAAGTCTTGGTTCAAAGCTTGGAAGACAAGTGGAAGCTCCCTATTGGAATATAGAGCCCCTCAAATGCCCACACTAACACGAGTTCAGTTCCCTCTCCCAACAGAGTCAAGCTTACTCCAGTGAGCATGAGGGCTTGCTCTGTCTTCTTGTGCAGAGAAAGACCATCAGTGCCAGGAAACTAAATACTCTGGAATATTGGTATATAACTGCAGCTCCCTTATGCCTCCTGGGGGCTGATGCAGAGCTATATATCCTGTAGTTCCCAGTGGGTCCCTCGGTTACTGAGCCCCAGGTGCCCACTGTGGTCACCTGCTCATTAACACACCTGTACTGCCTGCTTTCTTGTCCTATTTTTTCCTCACTCTCCATTCCTGTGCTTGCTGGCATCACCTCCTAAGTAATTCACATACGCTCAAGTTCCTGCTGCAGGGAAACCAAAGCAAAGATAGCAGGTATGTCAGTAATCATGTTCACTTCTTTTTTAAAACAGGAAAACACACTGGGCAGCCTAAATGTATACCAATAAGGAATGCTTAAATACATTATGTATTGTAGGGAGGAAAAATATTTCCTCTACCTGCCCTAGATTCATTAGCTTGGGCCTTGCAAATTGGACTGACAAAAGATAGATTAACAAGAGAAAAACAAATGGAAGTTTATTAGCTGTGCATCACACATACACACAGGAACAACCAGTGATGAGTAACTCAAAAGAGTGGTTAGAACTTGAACATTTGTAACATCTTAACAAAAGGAAGATAGATTTGTAGAGAAGTGACAAGACAAAGGAAAAAGGACTTTGAACTTTCTGGTGGAAAATTATGAGAGGTAAATGCATGAAGGAAACTAATAGAAAATAAGGGCTAGTTGGTAAGGTTGTTTATAGGTTCCTCTGGTGATGTCTCTGGACTGATCAAGGTCTAGAGTTGTGTCTGTCCTTACTGATAGATAGGGGAGGGGTAGACATTGACAAATCTATACTTTGATTTTAGGCAAATAGGAACAGGAAGATAACTTTTTGTTGTACCTGTTTCTTTTTAATTGTCTTTCAGTTCAAATAATAATTTATTTTATTAATTAATTTATTTTATGGTGACATTGTTAACTAAATAAACCAATGTTTCAGCTGTATACTTTAACTAACAAAAACTATATATCATACAATTTACTTGAGTGTTCACCTCCCATAGTTAGATCTCTTTCTGTCACCACATATTTGGACCCCCTTTACCCCAACTACCTTCCTCATTCCCCAAAACTCCTACCCTCTGTAACCTTGTCTATAGTCCATGTCCATAGTCTCTGTTTGTTTGTCCTATTAATTGTTGCTTTAAAGTTTCATACCCCATATGTAAGTGATATCATGCGATTTTCAACTTTTCAGTCTGGCTTATTTCGCTTAGCATGATTATCTCGAGTCCATCCATGTTGTCTCAAATTGGCAGTATTCATCTCTTCTTATGGTTGAGTAATATTCCATTGTATATATGTACCAGAGCTTCTTTATCCAATCATCTGTCGTAGGACACTTCGGTTGCTTCCGTGTCCTGGCCACTGTGAATAATGCTGCTATGAACATCGGGTGCAAATATCTTTTCGAATATGGGTTTTCAAGGCTTTGAGGTAAATACCCAGTACAGGATTGCTGGATCATATGGAAGATCGATTCTTAGGTTTTTGAGGAACCTCCATACTGTTTTCCATAGTTGCTGTACCAATTTGCAGTTCCACCAGCAGTGTGTGAGGTTCCTTTCTCTCTGCATTCCTTCTCCAACATTTGTTATTACTTGTCCTGTTGATTATAGCTATTCTAACAGGTATGAGATGGTATCTCATTGTGGTTCTGATTTGCTTTCCCTAATAGCTAGCGATGTTGGCATCTTTTCAAATATCTGTTGGCCATTTGTTGTCCTCAGAGGGAGAAGTGTCTGTTCAGGTCCTCTGCCCATTTTTGATTGGATTGTTTGTGTTTTTTTTTGTGTTATTGATCATATGAGTTCTTTGTATATTTTTGGATATTAGACTGTTATCGGAGTTGTTGCTTGCAAATATTTTCCCATTGGATGGTTGTCTCTTTACCTTGTGATGATTTCTTTTGCTGAGCAGAAGCTTTTTAGTTTGAAAATGGTCCCGTTCATTTATTTTAGCATTTACTTCACTTGCCTTTGAGGTCAAATTCATAAAAACTCCTTTAAGTTTAGGTCCTTGAGTTTTGTTCCTATGCTTTCTTCTATGCATTTTATTGTTTCGTCTTATATTCAGGTTCTTAATCCATTTTGAGTTAATTTTGAGTGTGATGAAAACAAGTTTAGTATCAGCTTTTTGTTTGTTTGTGTTTTTTGGCAGGTGAGCTTCCAGTTTTCCCAGCACCATTTATTGAAGAGGCTTTCCTTTCTCCACTGTATGTTTTCGGCTTTTTGTCAAAAATTATTTGCCCATGTAAATATGGGTTTACTTCTGGAATCTCGATTGAATCTTGATTTGGCATCAGAGTAATACTGGCCTCATAAAATAGTTGGGAGTATTGCCTCCTCTTCGATTTTTTGGAAGAGTTTGAGGGGATAGGTATTAAATCTTCTTGGAATGTTTGGTTAGAATTCACTAGTGAAGCCTTCTGGTCTTGGACTTTTACTTTTTGGTAGGTTTTTGTGATCGTTTCAATTTCCATACTGCTTATTGGTTTATTTAGATTTTCCAATCTTCTTGATTCAGTCTAGGAGGTTATCTTTTTCTAAGTACTAGTCCATTTCTTCTATGTTATTTACATTTGTTATTATATACTTTTCATAGTATTCTTTCTTACCCTTTGTATTCTGCAATGTCTGTTGTAATTTCCCTCTTTCATCCCTTATTTTGCTTATTTGTGTTCTTTCTCTTTTTTCTTTCGTGAGTCCAACCAGGAGTTGTCAATTTTATTAACATTCTCAAAGAATCAACTTCTTTTACATTTATATTTTCTTCTTTTTTATTTTCAATTTCATTTATTTCTGCTTTAATTTTTGACGATTTTTTTTTTCTGCTGAATTTGGACCTCATTTGTTACCCTTTTCTAGTTTTTAAAGATGAAGCATTAGGTTGTTTGTTTGGCTCGTTCTTGTTTTTGGAGATGGGCCTGTAATGATATGAACTTCCCTCTTATTATCACTTTTGCCATGTCCCAAAAGTTTCGAACGTTGTACTATCATTATCATTCATTTCTATGTATCTCTTGATCTCTCTTTTATTTTTCCCTGACCCAGTTATTCTTCAGTATTGTGTTGTTAATCTCCATGTATTTGTGCTTCCTGATTTCTTTGCAGTTGAACTCTAGTTTCAGAGCATTGTGGTCAGAGAATATGGTTGGATATAATTTCACCCCTCTTATATTTGTTGAGGGTTTGTATTGTCCCAGTATGTGTTGATTCTTGAGAATGTTCCAGTGCCCTAGAGAAGAATGTATAAGCAGCTATTTGGGGATGAAGCTCTGTAAGTATCAATTATGTACAATTGGTCTAAAGTGTCATTTAAGGATGTTATTTCCTTATTGATTTTCTGTTTGGATGATCTGTCCATATCTGACAGTGGGGTATTTAGGCCCCCTACTATGATGGTGTTTTTGTCTGTTTCTTTCTTTAGTTCTTTTAGTACTTTCTTACATATTTGGGGTCTCTGATTGGAGCATAGATACTATTGCCATGATTGTTGCATGATTCCCTTATCATTATGAAGTGTCCTCTCAGTATCTTTCTTTACCTGTTTATTTTCAATTCTCTTTCGTCTGATATTAGTGCTACTCCCCCGCTTTTCTCTGAAGACCGTTTGCTTAAATATCATTTTCCACCCTTTCACTTGGAGTTATATTTGTCTTTGTTGCTGAGATGTGTCTCCTGGAGGCAGCATATGTTGAGTTTTGTTTTTGGATCCATTCTGCAACTCTGTGCCTTTTATTGGTGAGTTCGTCCATTTACATTTAGGGTGATTATTGAAATACGAGTCTTCTTGTAGCCATTTTATCTTTTGCTTTTCTGGTAGCTGGTGTTCCATTGCTTCCTTGTCCTTCTGTTTCTGTTTTCTTGATTTTGTTTGTTTTGTGGGTTTTGCCTCTCTTTCTTCTTTTTTGTGTTATATGCCTCAGTTCTGAATCGTTGGCGTGGTTTTCATTACGAATATGTAAAGGATAGTTTTATATATATGTATGTATGTATGTATATATATGTGTGGTGTGTGCATGTATATATATATATAGTACAATATATATATACATATACATATATACAGCCATTCATTTTCTTCTGCGCGTGACTTATCTCCATTCCCCTTTGTGAATTTGGATCTTCGAATCCCCCCCTTTCAGTCACTTTATCTCAAATTGTCCCTATGCATGCTGAATGTTCATTACTATCTTGCTATAGCAATTCTCTTATTATTTAAGCTTACAATGCCTTTGTCTTAGTAAGGGTTGCACTCTTTTGCTTCTATTTGCCTGATAGTCATTTTACTCCTAATTATGCATTTTTTTGTTTGTTTTTCTTTTAAATGAGCTGACCCCTTTCAGTATTTCCTCTAGCGCAGGCCTCATAGTGGAGAATATCCTCAATTTTTTATGTCTGACGAGGTCTTAATTTCTTTTTCATATCTAAAGGAGAGCTTAGCTGGAGACATTATTCTAGGATGGAGTTCCTTTCACTTAATACTTTAAATAGTTGATTCATTCCTTTCTGGCTGGAAGGTCTCTGCTGAGACAGCCAATGAAAATCTGATGGATTTTCCTTATATGTTACCATCTTCTTTTCCCTTTGCCCTGAGAATTCTGTCTTGTCTTTGATTTTTGATAACTTTAATACGATGTGTCTTAGTGAAGATCTTTTTGGGTTGAGGTAATTGGGTGTTGTGTTGACTTCTTGAATTCCAAGCTCCAGCTCATTCCTTAGATTTGGGAAATTCTTGTCTGTTATTTGTCTGAAAATACTTTCTAGTGCCTGCTCCTTTTTCTTGCCTTTGGTAATGCCCATTATTCTTATGTTTTCTCTCTTGATGGTATCAGCTATCTTGAGTTCTCTTTCATTATTTTTCATTTTTCAGTTTCTCTCGTCTTCCTTCTGTGTATTTCTAGATTTTTGTCTTCAATATCACTGATCCTTTCCTCCATTTGGTCGACTCAATTTCCCAAGCTTGCTATTTCATTTTTCAACTCTTGCAGTGTGTTCTTCATCTCCATAAATTCTATTTGGTTCCTTGCTCTGCTCATCTAGTTGTTTTTTCAATTCCTGAAAATGTTGATATGACTCGTGGAACTCAGTGATATTTTTCAGAAGTACCTTCCGAATTCTCCATCATTTAAGTCACATATTCCTATATTTGTAAACTTATATTCTAGAGATTTTTCTCTTTCTTTCTGTAATGCCTTGTCACCTTGGTTGTTCATGGCGTTAGTGGACAATATCTCTGCCCTGACATTAATGGAAGTGTATCCTGCTGTTTTCCAGAAAGAAGATTTATTGTATAAAGTTGTCTCTTTAGGTTTTTGCAAAGAAGGCTCTTTTTCATTTGTTTTCCAGTAGGTGAAATCTAAGCCTCTCGGATTCCTGCTTTATATAAAGCCTTATTAATGCTTTTATTTTCTTGTCAATATAATCACGCTCACTACCCTCAGTTTCAGTCCCTGTCTCAGTGTTAGCATCAGTTTGTTAGCATTTGCTCAGATTCCCATAGGGCTCCATGGTGTTTAGTTTTGAAAGGTATGTGGAGGGGTATTTTGGGTGGGGGGTGGAGGCTGTGGCTTAGCCTCTGTTTACAACCTGGGCCAGTAAAAATCAACTGTTGTTTCTCTGTGGTCCCGTACTGCTTCTCTGTTTTCTGCCCTGATGACTGGGCCCTGCCGCTGGCTGTTTTGAACTCACAAACTCTCTCAGGCGGGCTGTTCAGGAATATTGCCACACCTTTTCCTCTCCCACTCCCCTAATGGGAATCCCACTGGTTGTGAAAGGCAGATTTTTAATTTCTCCCAGTCCACTGCCTGACACTCAGTGTTCTGACCTTGAGGCTCTTATACGTAGATCCCATGCTCAGACATGCTGGTGTGCAGTTTAGGTGTTTTTGTTGATATTTACATGTTCAGCTTATTGTTGTTTCAAGGGGAGACATTCTGGGATGTCTCTCATTCTGCCATGTTTCCCCACCACTTTTTTTTTACTGGCTTCTTTTACTTTTATCAATGTTGTTAAGGTCTATTCATTGTTGTTGTAGCATATATTAATATTTAATCCCTTTTAATCATCAAATAACATTCCATAATATAAATATACCACATCTGTTTTATCTATTCATCAATTGATGGGCATTTGGGTTGTTTCCTCTTTTAGCTATTATGAATGAACTCATATGTCCAAGTTCTTAGGTGGATATATGTTTTTGTTCCTTTAAAAATTAACTAAGAGTGGAATGCTAGGTCAAATGTAATCTTATGTTTAAACTTTCAACGTGCAATTTCTTTCTAAGCATCTCGGAATTGAAGCTACCTACAGGAGAATTGTAGGATGGAGTTGCTTTTATTTGGGAAATTGAAGGGTAAAATTTTTTTAAAATTAGTGTCTAACAAAATTGACATTTCATGTACAATTCTATGAATTTGATTCATGTTTACCACTGCTATAATGAGGAGACAGAACAGTTTTATTGCTACAAAGGAACTCCTTTCTCATATTCCTTAGTAGTCATTTGCTCTCCCTATTCCCTAGTCTCTTGCAACCACTGACTTATTCTCTGTCATGATAGCTTTCCTTTTCCAAAATGTTGTTTAAATGGATTCATTTGGTATGTCAAATTTTGAGATTGGCTTCTTTCTGTCAACATAATAATGCCTTTTAGATTCACCCATCTTGCTGCATAAAAAATTAGGTGGCTGTAAATGATTTTATTTCTTGACTATTTTGTTCCATCTATCTATGGTCTATCACTTTGCAAATACCACATTCTATCTCTATAGAATTTGGGTGATGCTTTGGCATTTTCACAGCATGATACATAAAATTATGCAATGTTTCTATGTATACCCACAATCATTCTGTGTGGGGATAGAGGAAACATATATTGGGCCATACATTTCTTCATTTTGAGAATCTTTTCGATAATAATTTTGAATTTAGATCACTGACATCTAATAAATTATTGACATGTTTGGATTTAGCCTACTATTTTTTAAATTTGTTTTTCTTTTGTTACCCATGTTTTCATTCTCTGATTTTGCTTTCTGCCTTCTTTGGCTTGTTTGAACTTTTTGTGGGTATTCTTTTTTAACTTGCCTGTTGTGATTTTCCCTATAGCTTTTGTGTAGTTTTTCACTGATTGATCTATGGACTGTAATACACATTTCTAACATTTAAAGGACATCTAGGATCATTATTTCACTACTAGGTAGTGGAATGTAGAAATCTTACCACAGTGTATATCCTGCATCCTTCCTGATTTATGTTAGAATTCTCTATTTATTACATTATATACACTGAAATGCTGAAAAATATTTAATTTTTGCTTTCAACTGTCAAATATATTTAAAAAACTCAAGAGGTGAAAGTTGTTTATTATATTATCCAAATAATTTACAATATATATATATTTGCAGCATTCTTGGTTTTCTAGGTTAACTTTTGATATCATTTCTGTCCATTGAAAAATTTCCTTAGCGCTTTTATATGTTACATCCAAGGGGCCTATGTATTCTTAAAAATTAATTTAATTAATATTGCAATTCTAGTTTGGCAGTTCTTATTTTTAACATTCAAAATCTTGTTCTACTTCCTTGTAGCCTTATGTGATTTCTGAAGATAAATTTGCTCTCATTTAAATTTTGTTAGTCTATAAATATGTCTTTTCTCTAGTGGATTTCAAGGTTTTTTCTTTGTCTACTTTTGATATTATCCCACATACCCCAGAAACTCTGTTTCTGCTTTTGAATTTTTTCTTCCTCTTTATTATTCATAATTGATAATTTCTATTGTTCTTTAAGTTCATGGATGCTTTTCTCTGACATGTTTAATCTGCTATTGAGTTCATCCAATAAGATACCTTTTAAAAAAAAAAAATTGGCTTTCATATTTACCAGGCAAATAGTAAAATTTCCATTGATTTTATTTATAATTTCTATTTCTTGCTGAAAATTTACTTTCCATTTATTTAAGAGTGCTCACACTTACACCTTGAAACATTTTGATAATAGCTGCTTTAAAGTCTTTTCATGTATTTCCAACATCTGAGTTACCTCAACATTTTTTCTTATGAGAACTGAAATTTTCTTGGTTCTTAATATGCAGAGTAATTTTGGACTGTATCCTAGACATTTTGAAATTTTATGCCCTGAGACTCTGTATTTTGTTTAAAGCCTGTGAAGAATGTTGATAGTTTTGTTTCAGCAGGCAATTGACTCAGTGTGTTCATGCCACAAATTCTGACTAGGTTTCTGTGGGTTGTGGTTTCAATATCAATTCTATGTCAAAGTCTTCTGCAGTGCTGTTTATATCTGTGTTAAGGTTGAGTTTTGGTATGCTGTTTGGGATTAGATCCATGTTGTTCAATTAGGGTTCACTTTCTTGAGCTGCTCAATAGTACTTTCTGGTTCCCAAGAACTTCTCTTGCCTATTCTGCTGGGCTGTGCAGATTCATATCTACCCTCAATTTAAAGGCCATTGAGCAGGAGGATAGAAATAGAAAAAAAAGCAACGGGGGTTTGCCCCAGCCACTTGAACCCACAGCTCCTCTGATCAGAGAGAAGCCTCCCCTCCTCAACATTTATATATGCCTATAGGCTCCACTGCCACTGCTGTTGCTATCACTGCTGTTGCTACCACTGCTGCTCTCACTATTGCCTGGGTGGTCGGCCCGAGAGAACTGAGAAAAGAAAAATAGGGAATGTTTTTGTCTTATGAGTCCCTTCCTGCTCCTCAAACAGGACTAGGGGCTTTTGCCAGAGCGCTCTCCTCAACCAGTGCCCGCTTCTAGTTTCTGGCTTTTTGAGTCCAAGTTGGAGCAACCAAAGGAAAAGGAATGGTGAAATTTCCTGGATCCGTGTTTTTTGTATTTTGATCTCCTTTTCAGTCTGTTTGCTGTTAGTTATGTCTCAGACCTGTTTCATGTGTTCCGTCCAGGTTCCAGGGTGATTCTTTGAGAAAGTTAGGTGTTCATGTGTTTATCCTACCTACCTGGAACCAAACATCCCCCTCTAATTTCTTTTTAAAGCCACTTTTCTGTTAAACACTCTACATCCCAGAGACCTCTGTCCTGGGGCTTCAGGTTGGTCTTCCTTCCTCTGGATACTGACTACCTGAAAGAATGCAGAGGACTTTTTTCCTCTCCTTCCCTTCACCTCCCTTCCCATTCCTTCCTTTTCCATGGAACATCTTCAAGAAAAAGCAGAATCCAACTTTCACTGGGGACTCCCCATTCCTTTGTCTCTAGCCATGTATGTAGAAGGGACTGAGCCCACCTCCACCAGGGATGGTCTCTGATTAAACAAGGCTGGTAGGTGTGAGACCACAGCCCTATCTGCATACATGCAGGGACAGACACACCTTCACCGACCCCAGCCAATGATGGAGCACCCTCACAGAATAAGGAATCTCTTTTCCCCTTCCACAGGCACTTCCAGACAAGCCCTCATTCTCCCTTCGTATGTGACTCTGTCAATGCAGTCATTCAGAACATTGCCAGCCTTAGGCTAGGGCCGACCCTTGGAAAATAGATTGGTGAGGACCTGGGTGAGTCTTCCTCTTGCTCACGCTTTCCATTCAGGGAAGTATGCCAGAGCCTCAGTGCTCTACAGGCCTCCTACTGTACCCCTGTGGCTTTGCCTGAGTCTTCCTTTAGCCACAGGGCATGTTTGTGTAAGAGTGGAATAATCCCAAACTAGCAGCAATTGATCACTTAGGAGCAGGCTTTATACATGACAAACAGGAGCTGGTGACTCAATATCCAGCTTATTTGCCCCTCAGAAGGGCCACCACTGAGGCACATGCTCTGTATTGTTTTCCAGATGTCCCAATGGAATAGAGCCCTAGTTGCCCACAGTAGCCACTTGCTCATTGGCACCCCCTAAACTGGCTTCTTTCCTGCCTCTCTCACAATGCTTCCTGGGTACCAACAGCACTTGTTATGCAGCTTCCAAGGCAGGTATGACAGACCACAGAGCTTTCAAATGCCTGAGATAGACAGCCTGAAGCTCTGCTTTAGTCTCCTTTCTGATGTCCCTAGGAGACTTTGGCTAGTAAAATGGCCCTGTGGAGCAATGTCAGATGGAACCCAGCTCTGGAACTTGGGAAGATGCTCAGCATCTCGGTTTTCTAATTTTATAGAGGTGGCATTTCTGTATTTAAGACACCTTCAACTGCAATAACATGTGATTCTTTGTCAGAAGCAACAAGATATTTCCTGTTGCTGAATCCATAGAGATAGGTAACAATACTACATTGAGATACACCATCACTGCAGGTTTCATCCCTCAGTTCTGGGATGATGCCCTGTCCTGCTGGGCTCATCTCCTCGTTTTGCTCACGCATCTCCATGGCTCGAGAAGACAGCTGTGCTTCATTTTAAAAAATAAGTTTATTTTAAAGGAATCTTAGACTTACAGAAATGTAATTTGCAATGCAAAAAAGTTTTCCCCCTGAAACGTTTGAGAGGAAGTTGACAACACGATGTCTCATCACCTGAATATATTAGTGAGCGATTCCTATAAGCAGGAATCGCTTTCCTTCCTGACCACAATGCCACCATAGGATCCAGGGCATGAACACAGACTTGGTCAGGTGTCAAGGGATAGCCCATCTCCCCCACCCTCAGCCAATAACAGAACATCAGGATTGTGTGTTGTGGTGGGGGGTAGGAATGGGGTTGAGGGAAGTAGGGGCTTCCTAGAACAAGGAGTCTCTTCTCCAAGAGCCCCTGTGTCAAAAAGGATACAGAATCATGGGTCATATTTGATCTTCCACCTGGAATAGTGCCTTAGTCTTTCCTTGACTTTTGAGACTTGACACTTTTGAAGGGTCATAATATTACAGAATTTTCCTAAATTTGTATTTGTCTAATGTGTACACTATCATGACATCCTGGTCATTTTCTCCCAATGCAGAAATCTATCCATAGATCTGTCCTAGTCTGTGGCTATTGTCTGCCTCTGTGACAGCCCGCCAGCTGTCTATGTCCCTCCTGACATCTGAAATAGTAACAATAAGATTCATTGAGAGATAAGGAATAGAAATGTCCCTGTAGCAAGTATGTTTATGGTCTGGTTTATTATCTCAGGGATGAGATCAGAAGTGTGGATGAGGCAGGAGAGCAGAGGCCTATGGTCTTGGTCTGGGTTCCTCAGGCATTTGAACAATGTTAGCCAGTACCTCTGTCTTTTCCAGCATCCACATTCTTTCCATCAGATTTCCTTAAAACACCCTTAAAGTGCTTTGCCAGATATTAGGAAGAAAATTGTTCATTTCTTAAATGGTGAAATAACTTCAGTGATGCTTGATCCTAGTTCTGACCTACAGCTGAATGGAGAGAAGGCTTTTTCTTTGCATCATTTAAAAAAAATTTGCTGTCTAGTCCTACTTTTCAGAGCTCTCAAGAAATTGTGCTGCCAACAGGAGGTAACTCTGTTGTGTTCTGCTGAGTTTTGATGGTTCTTTGGGAATGGACTATCTCAAATGTGATGTAAGAATTGGACATTTGGGCATGTATTAGATATTCTGAGACAAGTGACACAGCTTTGAGAGTAGTCAACATTAGCCCACAGTGCTTTTGGACAACACTAATGCTTTAGAAAGAGGGCAGCAGCCCTAAGGCTAGCTGGGGAACTAGAGGAGGCAGAGAAGATAGAAATTGTGGTTGTGTTTGGGGAAGAAGTGCTCTTCCTTTCTGCTCCTGTGCTGACAGATGGCACCCGAGTGGTGCCAACGGGCATTATAGGCATTATCCTTCAAAACTATATGCTTCTTTCTTTTGTGATGCTAAATTCTCCTGAGCTTCTGATTTTTTTTATTGTAGTAAAATATACATAACATAATGCTTACCATTTTAATCATTTTATTTGTTGTTGTTATTTTGTTCTTTAGATTCCACATGTACGTAAAATCATGAGATATTTTATTTTCTCTATCCGACCCATTTCATTCAGTGCAATAACCTGTAGGTCTATAAGACAATATCTTTTTCCATCTCCTTCCTTTTAGTCTCTGTGTGTCTTTTAATCTGAAATGAATATCTTGTAGGTAGCATATGTAGAAATCTTATTTTCTTATGCTTTCAGCCACTCTATCTTTTGGTTGGAGCACTTAATTATTTTCCATTAGAGGACTTGTTGATAGGAATGTAGTTATTAACATTCTTTACTTCTGTTTTTGATACATGTTTTTTCTCTTAAAGAAGTCCCTCCAACATTTCCTGTAATACTGGCTTAGTGATGATAAATTCCTTTAGATTATTTTGTCTGGGAATCTCTTTTTCTGTCCTTTGACTCTAAATGATAGCATTGGTGGATAAAATATTCTTGATTGTAGATCCTGGATTTTCATCACATTGAATATTTTTTGCCAAGCTCTTCTGTCCTGCATAGTTTCTTTTGGGAAATCAGCTGCCAATCTTATGGGTACTTCCTTGTAGATAGCTTGCTGCTTTTAATATTCTCTCTTTGTATTTAACCTCTGACATTTTAATTATGATGTGTCTTGGTGTGTGCTTCTTTGGATTCATCTTTTCTGGGACTCTCAGAGCTTCCTGGGGTTGTATGTCTATTTCCTTTACCACGTTAGAGAAGTTTTCCATCATTTCTTCAAATAGCTCTTCAATGTCTCATTTTCCTTTAGGTACCCTATATGACACGAACGGTTTTGCATTTAATCTTGTCTCATAGGCTCCCTAAGTTATTATTATAGTATTGGCTTCTTTTTTCCTGCCATTATGATTGAGTGTCCTTGGCTTCCTCATTCTCTATATTGGTCATTCAATCCTCTTATCCACTCTGTTGATTCTCTCTAATATGCTCTTCATCTCAGATAATGTGTTCTTCATTTCTGACTGGTTCCCTTTAGAATTTTCATGTCCATTTTGTGTTTTTTATGTCTTTGTTAATTTTTCATTTAATTCATCTATACTTCCCCCTAAATTCATTGAGTATCCTTAAAACCAGTTTTTTGAACTCTACATCTGTTTAGATTGCTTGACTCCATTCTTCCTGGATCTCTGTTCTGTTCTCCCATATGGTTTCTGCTTCTTTATCTTCCTATTTTGGCTGCCTTCACGTCTGTTTCTATGAACTAAGCAAAGCTCTTACATCTCCTGGTCTTATTAGTGTGGCTTTGTGAAGTAGATGTCCAGTGGCACAGTCCTGAGAAGAGTTTAGCTGTAGGCCAAGTTTAGGCCCAGCCTGTGCCCCTCCGGAGCTACCTGTCAAGATTCAGCAAGCAATCCACAGATGCTGTGCTTATAGTTGCCTCGAGAAACCATACCAGAAAGCAAGGCCAGCTGCTACCAGTGTGAATCTTAGCGCTACTCAGCAAGGAGCACCTGACTCTCCAAGGACACACCTGGATGTGGCTTAGGTGGGGCCACGAGTTGGGGAGGTGGAGTTTCAGGGAATCCTCTGGGCAGAGCAACCTTCTGTTCAGTTTGATGACCTCTCAGGTATGGCTGTGCTGCGTCTACACATTGTGACTCAACATAGTGGATCCCAAAAGGGAAGGCTCACTGTTATCTCTCAGTCCAACAACTCAATGTCCCTCTGTAAGTCACTGGTGCCCCCCTAAGCAGCCAATCTGGTGCTGATGCTCGGAGTGAGCAGGTCTGTCGCAGCAACAGCCTGCTTGCAGACATGGTCCCTTTAAGAGGTGTCTGCAGCTGCTGCTGCTGCTGCTGCCACAGACTCTGCCCACTCAGCTGCCCTGGGCAGCCTCACGTCCTTGCCCCATCCTACATCCTCCAGTTGCAGGATGATTTCACATTTCTTTCCCTAGTTGTAGAGGGCTTGTTCATCTAGGTCCCAGGGACTTTCCTTGCTGTTTGCTCTAAGTTTCTGTCACAACTTTAATTTGGTCACAAGAGGGATGAACAAAGCCTCTATATCTACACCATTTTTTTTCTCAATCTCATTTTAATCATTTTTAAGTGAACAGTTCTATGGCATTAAGTACATTCATATTATTGTGCAAATCTCATTACTATCCATCTCCAGAACTTTCTCATCTTCCCGAACTGGAACTCTGCACCCATTAAACAATAACACCTCAATCTCTCTACCCCAGTCCCTGACAACCATCATTTTGCTTTTTATTACTTTTTTTTGTCTTAACCAACTACTTCGACCCCTGTCTTGCTTCAAATGACCTGCTCTGCATATGGTAAAATTCTTCACATAAGTTTTCTTTTTGTCAAATAGAGATCACAATGTTTCTACACAGAATTTTTTTGCAATATAACACAAAGTAGATGCTTAATTTAAAAATCTGCAAGTATAAATTATGGGCATGGTCTCTTTTAAAAATGAACGAAATGTTTAACAAAATTTATTCCTATAATTTATGCATATACATGAGCTTGGAAAATAATTATTGATGTCAGTTCTGTTCCTCCCCCATCCACCCATCTCTCCACTCTTCCCCCTTTGGCAACCATCAGCTTGTTTGTGTATTTATGGGTCTGTTTTTGTTTTGCTTTGTTTACTCATTTATTTTGATTTTAGACTCCACATATAAGCAAAATCACATGTATTTGTCTTTCTCTTATTTCACTTAGCATCCATGCTGTTGCAAATGGCAAGACTTCATTCTTTTTTTTAATTGCAGAATAATATTTCATAGTATATATGTACCACTTCTTTATCCATTCATCTACCAGTGGACATCTAGGTTGCTTCTATATCTTGGCTATTAGAAATAATGCTGCAAATGTAAGGGTGCATGTAGTTTTTTGAAATAGTATTTTGGTTTTCTTTGGTTAAATGACTAGATATGGTATTACTGGGTTATATGGCAGTTCTATTTTTTTTTTTGAGAAAACTCAATACTGTTTTCTAGAGCAGTTGTACCAATTTGCAATTCTACCAATAGTGTATGAGGTTCCTTTTTCTCAACATCTTCACCAATACTTATTATTCATTGACTTATTGATAATAGCAGTTCTGATAGGTGTGCAGTAGTATTTCATTGTGGTTTTAATTTGCATTTATCTTATAATTAATGATGTTGAACATCTTTTGATATGTCTGTTGGTCATCTGTATTCCCTCTTTGGAGAAATACCTATTCAGGTTCTTTGCACATTTTTAATTGGATTCTTTCTTATTTTTTTCTTTTTGGTTTTAAGTTATATGAATTCCTTATATATTTTGGATAGTAACCCCTTATTGGATATATCATTTCAAAATAACTTTTCCAAGTGAGTACATTGTCTTTTTATTTTGTTAAATATTTTGATGATTGCTTTTGCACATTTTGTAACTGGTTTATTTCACTTAACATAATAGCCTCAAGGGTTACCCATGTGGCAGGCTTTTCTTTCTTTTTAAGGCTGAATAGCTTTTTTTTTATGTACATACAATATTTTGTTTATCTACTTATCTATCAATGGACATGGATTGCTTCTGCCTTTTGGCTACTGTGATCAATGCTGCTGTGGACATAGGTCTGCACATATCTGTTTAGTCCCAGGGAAGTAACTACTAAGCTCCAGAAAAAACCTCCAGGGACCCCAACTTTGGCAGCCTTCTGCTCCATAAGCCTGTAATAGTGCCTTCCATGAGCTTCCAGTGGGTCTAGTCACATAGCCCTGTCCCTTGGGAGGGGGGAGGCTGATCTCCCTGCAGAAAATGTGAAATGGCCCTGCTGACCCTTCCATAGGAAGTGCTCAATCCTGGACCAGAGGCCAAAAATAATAAAGAACCCTTTAAGATAAAGCCAGGTTGCAAAATTCAATTTTGTTTTATATGAAACTAAAATTTTCTTCTTTTTACACAAACTTCCTGAAAGTCAAGGATTGCAGGAGAACTTCCCAAGAACTAAGGTCATTTGTTTTTTAAAGAAATATGTTCAGATTTTACTAATATTCAGTTATGCATATGATTGAAGGAAAACCAATACACACACACTTGATCCTTTTTCTAGATTAGCGACTATAGACATCTAGAAAGGAGTGGGAAGACTCTCTCACAAAGGTCTTAAATTCCTTATGAAAGAAAATGACATAAATAATGAAAACTGCTAATTAAGGGAAGAGAAAATATATAACCACTTAATGCCCATATATATCTTTACTATTTACAGGACCCTTCATATGTTGTTGATTTCCATAACCACCCTGTGAAGCAGGCAGTTTTCGGTTATGCGTTCTAGTGAGATATTTTTTCCATAAACACTGAAAAACACCAAGAAAAGTTTGCTTTTGGAGCCTCATTTTTAGCCCATACTTTCTTATAGGCTTTCAAATATGTAGAATTTAAACATATGACAACAATAACACACAAGACAGAGACAGGTATGAGTAACAGTGTTCTAAGGTTGTTCCACTATCCTCAAAATAGAAAAGATATTAAAAGATATTAATTTAGAGTAGACACAATTAAGTCAATTATATTTATTACAATTGTTAAAACTGCCACTAAAAGAAGAGTAAAAGGAGG
This sequence comes from Eonycteris spelaea, assembly GCA_003508835.1. NCBI lineage: Eukaryota > Metazoa > Chordata > Mammalia > Chiroptera > Pteropodidae > Eonycteris > Eonycteris spelaea. Next base: position 2,510,423 of record PUFA01000215.1, on the reverse strand, counting down.
GGTAAATAAAGTCGTTGAAGGGAAGAAATGAAATAATAAAAAGATCTTGAATAATCCAAAAGAATGCAAGAAAGAAAAAAAGAAAAAAACAGAGAAAAATAAGATGAATAGAAAACAAGTAGTATTTGAAAACTAATATATCAGTAATGATAATATTATTTATCAGTAATCAGTAATGTTATTGTAAATAAAATAAATCCTCCAAATAAAAGACTGTTAGACTGATATGCAACACAGTTTGCTGCTTACAATGGTATCTTAATTATTAAGATACCATCTGCAAGTAAAAAAATGAATAAAGATACATGATGAAGACACTACAGAAAACAATGATAATGTAGCTAGCTACTCTGACATCAGAAAAGGTAGATTTTGGAGCAAGGAGTGCTACTTGAGATAAAAAGGTATAGTTCATAATGATAACATGGTTAACTCCCCCAAAATTGTAAGTTTTATTTGAATAAGCATTTAATGACAAAGTCTCAAAATATACAAAGCAAGAATTGTGAGGGAAAAAATTAGACAAATTCATAATTACAGTGAGAGATTTTTAACCAATCCTTAGTAACTGACGGAAAAGAAGACCCAAGCCAGCAAAACAAAACTAAACACAACATAACAAAGTAAAAAGAGTAAATATATATACAAAGTTTGAACAAAACAGTGTATTAAGTTATATAGATGTCTAACTCTTCACCTAAAAAAAGCAGAATGCACATTCTTTTCAAGAACATGTAGAATACTGGTCATATTCTGGGCAATAAAACAAATCTCAACATGTTTCATCATGTTTATAAATAATAGAAAGGATCTTCTCTGACTATAGTAGACTTGAGCTGGAAGTTAATAAGAGAAAAGAAACTAGAAAATCAGCTATGGTTAGAAAGTAAACAATACAGCTTTAACAGGCCACCAGTTAAGAAAGTAGTCACGGTAGAAATGACAACATGCTTTGAAGTGAGATAAAATGAATCATAAACATATCAGACTGGGAGGATGAAGCCTGAGGAGAGTCAGGGTGGTGGTGAAGACAGCTCCTCATAGACACTTCTGCCCTCACCATTGCTGGCTACACACTCTGAACTCCCCTGAACTCAGCTGGTGGTATGGACTCCAGCCAAGGTCGCAGGCAGCCTGGGCCAATGACTCCTCTCCCCAGGCTTTACCAGAGTTCCCAGGAATTTGTGTGACTCTGACAGACCTTGCCTGCACTGACTTGAGAACAAGAAGGTGGACTCAAGGCCCTCCATGAGTGGGGCTGCAGCAGCTGGAGAGGTCCGATCAGCATGCAGCTCAGGAGAGAAGTCCTGAAGATGTGTAGGCAACAGAGTGTGTTGCATGCATGTCTCTGCATGCAGAGTTTTGTGACGAGAGGTGAAAAATGTGACCCTCTGATCTACTTTCTGTTCAGTGATAGCAGGAGGGACAAGGCAGGGGATGAAAAGGAGGAACTGAGTGGTGGTGTCAGTTAAAGGCAGGGCCTCCTGAGTAGGGCTGTGTCGGCAGCTGCCACCCCCTCACCTCCCACACATTGCCAGCTCTCTGTGCTGACACTGGGCAATATGTTCCTGAAGGTATCTTTACTTCTGGGGTTTATTGTACTCGGCACTCATGTCTGGACCATTCAAAAAGAATTTGTAGACATTAGTAAGAGCCAAGATTACTTTGTGGTATCTGTGGAGTTTGCCATGGCTGTGTTCAATGACAACAACATGGAAGAGAATGCATACAGGTTGCTGGAGGTGAGACGAGCCAAGCAAAAGGTGAAGTGGTAGCCACTCTGTCCCTGCTAGCTGCTGCCCCCGTGAACAGCCTGAACCAAGCGCGAGGTTCACAGAACCCAGATATGCAGGATTCTCCCTCTGACCACAATCTGGAAGAGATAAAGGGAGAGGGGACCTCACCTGCACAGGGAAACTGGCTTTCCTCATTCTTTCCTGTTTCCTGACATTTGCCTCTTCCTTGGGTTGCATCCCAGCCCTGCATCCAGGGAGGCCTATCAGGCCTGGGCTGGGGCAGGAGGAGGCAGTACTGGGTCCAAGGCTTATGTGTAAAGTAGGTGGAAAAAGTGACCCCTGCTTTGGCTTCTGTTTGATGATGACAGGAAGCATAAAACAGGGAACACAGAGGAGAAACTGGACTAGGCGCCGGTCAGCAGCTCAGGGGTTACGTGGGGCAGGGCTGTGTGGGATGCGGAGCTATGGAAGCAGTCCTACAGCAGCCGCCATCCCCCCACCCGTGTGCTGCTGGCTCCAGGACTGACACCAGACAACATGCTCCTAAAGGCACCTCTGCTTCTGGGGCTCATTGCTCTGGGACCTCACGTCAGCAGTCCCAGCTTTGTGGACATTAGCAAGAGCACAACTTCCTTTGCCATGTGTGTGGAGTTTGCCGTGTTTCAGTTCAACCGAGACCATCTGGATGAGTATGCTTACAAGCTGCTGTGGGTGGGGAGAAGCCAGCGCAAGGTGAGTGACGAACTTTTCTTGCTGAGGCTCCATGTTGGCCCTGAAACCAGGCCTGGGAGGGGTGAATCCTTGGCCTGCTTAAAAGAGCAAAGAATGTTTTTTTGTTGTTTTTTAGTAAACATTTTTTAAAATGCAAGGTATCATTACAAGTGCTTCAAGTTTCTTTTGTTTTCTTAATGAGTGAAATTCCTTAAAAAATAGGGTAGAGAAGGAAAGATCATAGAAAGGAAAGCATTAGTGTCAGAGATTCAGCTACTGTGTATGAGAGAGTAAAGCCACATCTCATGTAAGATGGCTGAGAGAAGGGAGGATAGCAGAGATTGACAGACAATGAGAAAGACAAAGAGAAGGGTGGCTGGAAACAGAACGCCAAGAAGAAAAGGCATCACAGAGGAGGTGACTGCAGGCCTTGGCCGGGCTCTAGGGAGCCTCACAGTGCCGATCAGCAGGCAGGATGCTCATCTGTGTCCTGCCTGAAACCTTCTTTGCCCACAAAGACATTGTGGTTCCATGCCTGGGTTTGAGGTGGCAGCGAAGACAGAGGTGTGTTCTCATGGGACTGTTGTGCCACTGATGAGAGACAAACAGGCCTCAGGTGTATGAGTGAAATAGTGGAAGGCTGGGACAAGAATTGTCAGTGCAGGGACTCAGTGCCGTAGGGAAGCAAGGTATGTTGGGCAGGGCGGGGGGGGGGGATCAGAAAGGGCCTCTCCATGACAGGCACTCCTGGAAGAACTCAGTCACATGGTGGAGATTTGGGGACAAGAAGAGAAAGCAGAAATGGAGAGATTTCTGGACCAGGACAAGACATGAGTGTCCAGAGGGGTGGCCGAAAAGTCCTTGGACCTATGTCACAGAGAAAAAGTATACAGGGGAAGTGGGGCTGGAGCATCTTCAGGGCCACAGGTGAGGAGTTAGGATGTTATTCTTAGAGTAATGGGGATCCATGGGAGGAAGTCACTCAGATGCTTTAGCAACATCTCTCTGGATGCTGTGAGCATGGTGGGCCCCACAGCCCATGAGCAAGCTGAGACCATGAGGCAGGGATGGTCTCCTGGTCACCAGAAGGTAGAAGTGCTGGTTTCTGAGTCTGCTTAACGGTGGATGTGAGGTGTACTGAAGTGGGGTGTGGGGGAAAACTGGGGTCAAGGGTGGACCCTAAGTGTGGGTGGGGTGGTGACTCTATCACTGAAAAGACAATGGAGTAAAGTGGGAGGAGACATAACAAATCTGAGTAGAACACATGATATTTAGTGTTCCTGAACTAGCCCCTGGAAAGTCAAGGAAGCTGTGGGTTATAGGGCTTTAAAGGTAGAAGAGGACGAGCCTGATATAAATGTAAGTATCATTAACATCTGTTTAGGCAAACCTTACCACTAATGTTAATTCTTATCAATTCTTGTTTCCTTTAAATGGAATAAAGACTGTTGCCATTCTGTCCATGACCAGCTTCTGATCCCCCATGAACAGTCCTGAGCCAGGTGCCAAGTTCGCAGGACCCAGATATGCAGGGTCCCACCTCTGACCACACTCCAGAAGAGATGGATGGGAGAGTGCACCTCACCTGCACAGGGGTGCTGGCTTCCCTTAGTCTTCCCCATTTCCTGACATGTGCCTCTTCCTTGGGTTGCATCGCAGCCCTGCACCCAGGGAGGCTGCACAGGCCCCTGCCCTAGGCCCTGAGCTTCACTGTAGCTCAGGGTCGAGTGACTGTGCACTGGGTCTGACCGTGCGTAAATGTCTGTTGTCTGGGTGTTCTGTTGGTGCAAGTCCAGGCATGAGTGGGTGTCAAGTGTCAGCTGCAGGAATTCTTGAGCCCCAAACAAATCAGCTTTCTAGACAATTCCAGGTCAGTTTAGTGAGAGGTGAATTCCTCCCTGCGCTTTCTGACTAGATTTTTCTCTGTGTTTGAGTTTCTCCAAGTTTTCATGGACCTCTGTTTAAGGAAATGAAACCATAATTTTAATTACTTCTTGTAGAAACCTAATAAACACAGACAGCACCTGCTTCATAAATTTCACCTCAATGAATGTCTTTGAAATGAGCCCTTTGTGCAGCCAGCTCCTACATGAAGAGACAGAGTATTCCCAGCCCCCAGAATCCCATAAGGGATAGTGCAGCTCCGAAGTCTAATCAGAGGACAAATGTGCCTGTTATCCTTTTTTCAACTGAAGCAATCATTCTGTGTGATCTCCTGGTGTCTGGCTGCCACTTGGGTGTAAGACTGAGAAATTGGTCATGTGTCAGGTGTGCCTGCAGCATGTGCAGGCTCATTGCTGTAAGATTCCCCTCCCGTGAATGTGCCCCCTTATGTTCATGGCACTGTCGATGCGGCAACTTGGTATGAATCCCTTCAGGAAGAGTGCAGCAGGGGAGATTATAGTGCATGTTTTAGGTGTGTTTATGGACATCTTTCTGTTGATTATACCCTTATAGGGAAATTGCACATGATGTATATATGCTATTTACATGCATATTCTAATCTTCCATCCACCCCTTTCCAATTTGATTCTCTGCTTTTTTTTTCTTTTCATTCATGAAAAGCAAACATTTAGCAGCTGTTTCATAATTTCTTCTTGACAGAGGTGGACAATGATATTTTTAATGGACTTGGAGATGGGACGCACAACTTGTAAAAAATATGATGAAGATATTGAAAACTGCCCCTTGCAAGAAGGCTCAGGCATGAAAAAGGTTTGAAAATAGTTATCCCAAAAGCATCATGAATCTTTTGAGAATGAAAATATATCGAGGAAAGCGTATTGGAAAAACCTGTTATGTTCATTCCAGCATGTGTTTCCTTTACTCCTCACACAGAACACTTCACTTCTGACTCATCTGGTTACCAAATGGGGGGAGCGTTCCCAAAGCAACAGGGAATTCTCTGAGACATCAGCTGGGTGTCCTACAATTCATGTTAACAGGTTAAGGGCTCAGTCCCACAAGACTGCCTCACTCATGTCAGAAGCCAATCACAAATAGTAGGTTGCCAGACTACCCCAATTTCTGTCTGATTTGGCTACAAACCAGATGTTCCCATTCCTTAGGTTTGATTAATTTTCTGGAGCAGTTCACAGAACTCAGGGAAATACATTTGCCAGTTTATTAAAAGTTATGATGAAGGATACAGATGAGTAGCTAGATGAGGAGATACATAGAGCGAGGTCTGGGAAGGTCCTGACTGCAGGAGCTTCTGTCCCTGTGGAACAGCTTCTCAGTATATGGTCATGTTCACCACCTGGAAGCGCTCTGAATACTATATTTTTGGGATTTTATGGAGACTTCAATACATAGACACGATTGATCATTAACTTCATTTCCAGACCATCTCCCCTCTCTGGAGGATAGGGGGTTAGTAAGGCTGAAAATTCCAAGCTTCTAATCATAGCTTGGTCTTTTCTGTGACAAACTCTCTTCCATGAGTCATCCAGGAGCCCAACCAGAGTCACCTCAATAGAACAAAAGATCCTCCTAGAGTTCTTATCACTTAGGAAGTCATAAGTCAAGAGCTCTGTGCCAAGAATCAGGGGTAGAGACCAATATATATTTACTATTATCTCGCAGAAGGACTGTAGGAGAAGGTGTAGAAAAGTCATCAGGGACCCTGCTGGAGCAGAACGAGGGTCATGACTCCACTCCTACCAAGTCCCAGGGTTCCCCTTTGGAGGGATATGGTGGTTATTCTAGACAGACAGAGATGCTCCCAGAAGAGTGGTGAGTTGAGTCCTGTACTCCCAGCCAGGCTTGTCGATCAGAGATACCCTGACCATACTCACCTGACCTTCCTCCCTGGATGGAGCCCTGCCGTCAGGTCCCAGGCTGAAATCTTGGGGTTCGGGAAGATACTATTCTCTCTGTGATTTTCATTCTTCCTTTGCTCCCATTCGTCTGGATCCTAGACTATTTATTTAGTCTGTTCACCCACCTCTCCTTCTAATCTCCTGGGTTGCAAGGACATGTCCCACAAGTTCAAGTTCTTGTTCATTATCCAAGAGCTAACATCTGGTCCATGGGGTTTGGACCTTAGGGATGGGCCTTCATTAAGATAATGTCCTCAGTGGGGCTGATCTCCCCATTATATCCCAGTATTGGGGGCATACTCCCCTTGGGGTGGGTTTGCAGCTTCTGCTGAGTGGGTGGATGCTCACCTGGATTATCTCCTAGGCAGTATGCTGGCTCCCTAGAACTCATAGTGTGGGAACCATTCATGCAGCATCTTGTGCACTGGAAACCCCTCAGGGGCAGACGATGGCCCCATCAAGCTTCCTTTCAGGAGCCTCTGGGCTCAGTGGGTAGACTCAGGTGGGTAACCCCTGCCTATCAACCTGGTGGAGCCTTGAGCTTCCAGAGCCCTGCTCAGGCCCTTGTTTTTGCACTCTCTGCTTTTTTAGTTTTCAATGAATCTTGAGCCCCTATTAAGTTCTTCATGCTAAGTTCCCTCATGTATTACATTGTTTTGATTTTATGTCTTGTGATTATATTTTTCAGATGGACTGCACTTTTGTTGTGGATGCCCGACCATGGTTTTCTCAGTTTACCCTCCTGAACAGCACCTGTGTGCAGAAGTAGGCAAGGAGGAAGCTCCTGGATTCTCACAGCAGAAGATCCTTTTCATCTAGAGAGTGACAGTCAGTCTATAGTTAGGTCTGTGGAGCATCAGGAGAATTAAAGGCATCTCAGAGCACTTTCTGGGTCCCTGTTGGTTTTGTACTCTCCTGTTATTTATTTTCCATGGAAGTCTCTGCCAGTGACCTGTGGTAAAGAATTTATCACCTCTAGCTCCAATTTTATATCAGAAAGACCTGGTGTCCTGCTTTTTGTTTTTCATTATGTCAGTTATTTCTTGCCTGGATCCACATGAAAACCCCATTGGTTTTATTTCACAAATCTCCTACAGACCAAGTCATATACAGAAGAATCTTTGTGACCCCACATCAGAAATACATAAAGTCCCCAGGTGATTGGCACTTGTAGACAAGATTGTGAAATGGTTTTATAAGGAACTCCAATATTTAAAAATTGTGTAACACTCAGTGCATTTTGTTTGTGGCATGTGTCTTTCCTATGGTTCCTACTCTCCCAGAGTATAGGATTAAAAACGTGGCCCTATTCACCTGGTTGATACTCACAGGTCATGAGCTGTGTAAAGTCTTTGGTAGGGTTGGTACATTTTGCCTTGTCTCCATTCCTCTTTGTGAATTTGGATCTTTGAATCCTCCCTTTTTCAGTCTTGTTTTGTCCTTATGTATGCTGAACGTTCATTACTATCTTGCTATAGCAGATCCCTTCTCATTTTAAGCTTATAATGCCCTGTTTGTAGTAAGGGTTGCACTCCTCTGCTTTTATCAGCCTGCTAGTCACTTTACTCCTAATTATGCACTCTTTTTTTTGTCCTTTTGCTTTAGGTGAGCTGACTCTTTCAGTATTTCCTGTAGTGCAGGCCTCGTAGTGGAGAATTCCCTCAATTTTTGTATGTCTGGAAAGGTCTTTATTTTTCCTTCATATCTAAAGAAGAGCTTAGCTGGATACATTATTCTTGGCGGGTAGTTCCTTTCATTTAGTAGTTTGAATTTTTTATTCCACTCTTTTCTGATTTGGAAAGTTTATGCTGAGAAGTTCGACAAAAATCTAATGGTTTTTCCTTTATAGGTTACCTTCTTCTTTTCCCTGGCTGTCCTGAGAATTCTCTTTGTTGTTGATTTTTGATCATTTTAATACGATGTGTCTTGGTGAAGGCCTTTTTGGGTTGAGATAATTGGGTGTTGTGTTAACTTCTTGAAATCCAAGCTCCAGTTCATTTCTTAGATTTGGGAAATTCTAATCAACTATTTGTCTGAAAATGCTTTCTAGTCCCTGCTCCTTTTTCCCCTTTGAGAATTCCCATTATTCTTATGTTTCCTCTCCTGATGGTATCCGCTAGTTCTTGAATTTCTCTTTCATCATTTTTCATTTTTTGGTTTCTCTTTTCTTCCTTCTGATTTATTTCTAGATTTCTGTCTTTGATATCACTGATTCTTTCCTCCATTTGGTCGACTCTACTTCCCAAGATTGCTATTTCATTTTTCAACTCTGTGTTCTTTATTGCCAGGTCTATTCAGTTCTTTTTGAGGGTTTCAATCTCCTTGCTGAAGATCTCCTGCTCATTTAGTTATTTTTTCAATTCTTGAAATTGTTGATATGATTTGTTTTGGAACTCAGTGAGTTTTTTCAGAAGTACCATCCCGAATTCTCTGCCATTTAAGTCACATATTTCTATGTCTATAAGCTTATTATCTGGAGATTTTTCTCTTTCTTTCTGAGATGCCTTGTCACCTTGGTTGTTCATGGTGTTTAATGGACTATTTCTCCACCTGGGCATTAATGGAAGTGTGTTCTAATTAAAAAAAATTTTTTTTTTCCCCAGAGAGATTTATTATATAATGGTCCCTAGCCTATTGTAAATAGGTGTTTTTCTTTTGGTTTCCAGTAGGTGGTGTCTAAGGCTCTTGGATCTCTGCTTTATATAAAGTGTTAATAATGTCTTTTTTTCCTAATAGATGTTTAATCATGCTCGCTACCCTCAGTCTCAGTTCCTGTCAGTGTTAGTGACAGTTTTGGTATCATTTGCTCAGATTCCCTGGGGCTCTGCGGCATTGTCTCGGAGGTATTGGGGAAGGGGCCCTCTTGGTTGGGAGTTAGAGGCTACAGCTCAGTCTGTTTTGAAAGTGCAGCTGGTAAAAATCAACTGTTGTTTCTCTGCTGTCCCCGCTTTTCTGCCATTCCTGTTTCTCTGTCTTCTGTCCTGATGATTGGGCACTGCTGCTAACTGTGTGACGCTCATAGCACTCTCAGGCAGGGCTGTTCAGGGAACTTGCCACTCTTTCTCCCTTTCCCTTCCTCCTACTGAGAGCTCTGGCTGTGAGAGGCAGCTTCTTTGTTTCTCCCAGTCCACCACTCGACACCGGGAGTTCTGACCTGTATGTAGTAGCTCTTATGCACAGATCCCATGCTCAGACATGCTGGTATGTAGTTTGGGTGTTTTTTGTTGAGCTTTAGGTGTTCAGTTTATTGTTTTTTTCAAGGGGAGAGATCTGGGATCTCATGCCACCATGTTTAATCCAATCTCTGGGGTTGGTACATTTTGTGCCTTATAACACTGTCCTTGATGAACCCAAATCAGCCATTTTTGAATGATGCATCACTCACTAAGGTCAGTTAGAATGAGAAGCAGGCTATCATGCGTCATTGTGTTTTGGAGAAACCACTCTAGGTTCAGCCCAGTCACTAGTGGTTTCTAATTAGAAAAGAGTAAAAATTTGCTCAAAAGTTATAATACAAGCAAACAACAGAAAAATTGACACTTATTTTAGAAATTCTTGATTTTCACAAAACAGACTGTTTTATGGAATGACCTGGTTTTAAGGATTAAGGATCTTTGAAATATATTTGCTGAGAGCCCTACTGAAATGGCAGTTTAACACAAATCTCAGCACTTGGGTCTTTGGGGGAAGCTTCAAATGTGGAGGGAATGGGGTAGAGGAGAAAGAGGAGGACAATTCTTTCTGCAAGTTGGGTATCATAAATTATCTCTGAGATCATCTCTATGAATCTTCACCACCAGTCCCCTTTCCCATTTCTATATCAGGGTACAAGCAGCTAGTCTTATGGTTCTTTTACTGTAGTTTTCTAAAATTTAGCTCAAGGCTAACTGAGTCCAGTGCCCATATCATCCATTTTTCTTTTGACTCTTTGATTTCCAAACACAAAGATTCAAAGGCATTAGCAAAGAAACAAAAGATTAGAAACGCTTGTAACCACTTGTTATCATCTTTTTACGATGCTTTCCAAATATTATTTTTCAGGACGAAATTGCCCTCCACAGAAACTGCTGTTATTTATCTGTTTTCTTATCCTCTCTTATGAGGTCATGTTGTCAGCCCATGAATACAACCAAAAGACCAAACTGACAAATCAATGCCTCAAATCATCACATTTGTCAGGATGAATTCCTCACCTCTGCCTCCAACTGCCCCACACTCATGTGCTGTCTCTCAGCATCTACCTTCATCTACTATTAGCACTCCATAGACCCTGTACCGTCTCCTTTTCTTTGTCTTCCAGTCTCCTCATTGCACTCCACTTTTAGAATCTGCTACTCTTTAAATGATTACATATGCTATCTCTGAAATTGTTTATATTTTACATAAACCTATCCTGTGGCTTACATCCTGTGCATAGCTGTCAGATAAATCTAAACTATTATCCAAATAATTCAAAGCCTCAAATTAGTTTTATATTTTTAAAATACAGAATGTCTAGCATTTGGTAAAAAACAATCATAAAAAATAAAGACAAGACATGATGGAGCAGAACAAAAGTAAATAATAGAAACAAACCTGAAAATATATCTTGTGTGGTTATCAGATATGGACTTTAACATAACCAAGATTAATAGATTCAAAAAATTAAAAGATGGATAATACTTGCAAAGAAGTAGAAATTATATTAATGAATAAAGGGAAGCTCTAAGACTAAAAAGTACAATAACTGATATGAAGAATGATATAGGCAGGTTAACCTCAGATTAGAAACAGTTGAAGGGAGAATTAGACAACAGGAAGCAAGCCAGAGATGATGGTACAGCATGGAGAGTATGAGAAGATCAAAGTGAGATCTGCCCCATAGTGGGCAAATGTAAAGCTGTGTTATCTAAAACTGATCAAAGACATTAAACTATTGATTTATGCAGTGTTACAAACCCTAAGCTGGATAGTAAATGAAATCTTGATCTGAGTATGAAAGAGTTAAAAATAAAATTTAAGGGGAGAGACAAGATGGCAGGCTAGGTAAAAGCGAGGTTCTCCTCCTCTCAGGACCGCATTAAAATTACAACCAAATTATACAACATTCAATGTGAAGAACCACCTGAAGTCTAGCTGATCATAACATATGCATCTGAGGATATAAAGAAAAAGCCACATTGAGACCGGTAAGAGGGGCAGACATGCAAAGCAGGCTGGTCCTGCACCCACACATGATGGTTGAGCACTGGGAGAGAGAGAGAGTGGCTGAAGAGGCACCCCCTGAAGGAGCAGGCAGGTCAAGCCCCAAACAGGGGCTCCCCAGCCCACAGTTCCAACACTGGGAAAAGGAGTTCCTGCAAAATCTGACTGTGAAAATCAATGGGGATTCTGGCTATCTGGGCGAGACAGAGGGAACCTGAAAACCCAGACATCCTCCTTAAAAGATCCATGCACAGACTTACTTTCTCATAGCCATTCACCCTGGGCACTGGTGGAGGGTCAGCTCCTTGAGAGGCACAAGAGACATATGGGGAAAGACTGAGTTGCCTGGCACCAGAGCATGAGCTAGACACATGGCTGATATTGTTTCTTATTGTAACCCACTCTGGGTCAGTCTGCAAATGGGCACCATCTTGCTTGTGTTGAATCCTCACTCTTCACAGCCAATTTTGAATATGTATTGGACCAGTAATATAAGCCTGTCCCACCCCATGTCTCCCTCAGACCCTGCCCCACCCAAGGCATAAATTGCCCATGATGGGCCTGTTGCCAGGGAGCCAACCCTGCCCTGCCCCTTCCTTGCCCTTTCCCAGGGCCATGCATTTCTTGAAGGCAATAGACCTTTGGCTTGTGCAGCCTGTATGAGCTACAGTAGCTCTTGGGTAGATTGTGGTGCTCTGCAGTCCTAGTGCAGACAGCAGCTGGCATTGCTATGACCTGTGACTTTTGTGGGAGCCTGTGGACTCAGAACTGGCAGCAAATCTCACGCTATATTGGCCTGACAGCCTTGTGTCTCCATGAGACCACATCTCACACAACCCACAAATTGCTTGTTGCAGTCCATTGCCAAGCAGCTGCTCCCTCCCTGCCCCTTACCCAGATTGCACATGCTTCAGGAAGTGGACTTTAGCTCATGTGGCCTGCACATTTCAGGGGAGACATTTGGTGGCTGACTACTGGTGCCTGCATGAGCTGTGGTGTTTCTTGGGTGGATTGTGGGGGTTTACAGACCTGATGCAGATTGCACTGGACTTACTAAGATCTGTAACCTTTGCGGGAGCCTGCAGACTCAGCACTGGCAGTAATTCTGATGCTGTATTAGCCTGACAGGATTGGCTTGCCCCACCCTGTCTCCCTGAGACTCTCCACCACCTAACCCACAAATTATCTGCAGCAAGTTTGTTCCCAGACAGCCAACTCCACTCTATACTTTCTATGGGCTGTGAATTTGACAGTAAAAAACAGCACGGAGCTCATGTGGCTGGTGTACAGCTCGGGAATCCTGGGAGAGACTTTTGGTGGGAGGCCACAAACCCAGCTCTGAACTATAGTATTTCTTGAACAGATCTTTGGTGTCTGCAGGTCTGAGTCAGGCAGCAACTTTACACTTATGTTTCTTCTAAGAGTTTTATTGTTTTAGCTTTTACATTTAGGTCTTTTATCTATTTTGAGTTAATTTTTGTATATGATGTGAGGTAGTGGTTCAATTTTATCCTTCTTCATGTATTTATTGAGATGCTCCAGCACCATTTATTGAAAAGAACTCTTTTTTCCATATTGAATTGTCTTGGGGACCTTGTCAAAAATCAATTGACTATAAATACAGTATGAGCATTTATTTTAGGACCCCCAATTTTATTCCATCGATTCATACATCCATCCTTATGCCAGTACCATACTTATGATTACTATAGCTTTGGGGTGAACTTTGAAATTGGAAAGTGTGAGTTCTCCAACCTATTTCTTCTTTGCAAGATTGTTTTGGCTGGCCTCGGTTCCTTACATTTTCATGGAGAATTGGTCCATGGAGTTCCTTGTTCTGCCATCCTGGAAGTGAAACTTCTCTCTAAACCCTCTTTTAAAATACTAATTTGATTAGGTCAGGTCTATCTATGATAATTTTTTTTATATTATCACAAAGTTCACTGATTAGAGACCTTAACTATTTCTGCCAAATACCTTCTTCTTTGCCATATAACCCAACCTACTCATAGGAATGATGCCCATCATGCCCTCCTGTCCCATCCACAACAAAGGGAGGGAATTATACAAGTGTGTATCCCAGGAGACATATCTTGGGAGGTCATCTTAGAATTCTGCCTACCACAGTTTCTTACGACTGTTTCTTTGCTCTAAGCCTCATTTTGCCACCTATTAAAATTGATGCACTAACTTTCTTTTTGCTTTATATTTGCCTAAATGTTTTTTCCACCCTTTGTTTTTATCTTTGTGCCTTTTTGTTTTAAGTGTATCTTTTGTAGCTACCATGCTGTGAGTCTTTTTAAAAAATCTAACCTGTGTGTATCAATATTTTATTTAGTGAGTCACTTTTATTACTGTTATACTAAATATCTTCTCTGCCATTTAAAAACTTTACATTTACTGCTTTTTTCATTTTATGTTTTTGCCCTTCTAATCTGCTTTTCGGTGGGTAAGTTAAAGTTTTTTTTTTTCTGGTTCCATGTGGTATTTGTTCTGTGGTTATTGCACATTTAGTTTCAGAGCCATTTTCATGCTTATTTACCTCATGTAGTCCCAGTTTCTGCCAAGATGGTGAACTAGCATGAGCTTCTGTCTCCTTCCTAGAATCAATGCTCAAGAGAGTATAGAAATGAGAGAAAAGTTAAATTTCATAACTATTAAAATATAACAAAACTAACCAAACCATGTGAGACTCCTAGAGTGATGGAGACTACAGGTTTGCTCTTGTTTTGTGGTAATCATTATTTATCTTTTTACCATAGAAACTGGCAGCAAATCCAAGGCTGTAGATACCAGGGCCCTGGGATAAGAATGAGTGTAAGATTACTTCTAGTGAGAAGAGTTGAAAATATAGTCACAGCAGGAAACTAGACTTTGGGTGGTGGGCACACAATGGAGTATACAGAGATTGTATTCTAAAATTATACACCTGAGATTTATATTATGTTATTAACCAGTGTAACCTGAATAAGTTAAATTTAAAAAAATAACACACACACACACAGAAAAATACAGTGGAGTCAATGGTCTACTTTTAGGCAGCTCTGCAGCCACCCCATATCTCCTGGTGTGGTGGTATAATGGGTTGAGATTGTTGGAAATATTTGAGGTGAGATGAATGCATTTTGCTTGTAGGACTTTGAAAATGTAATTGAGGATCTTGAAATGTGGAGATTATTCTGGATTACATGAGTAGGCCTAATGTAACCACCCACAAAGGCCCTTATAACAGACATTCTTATCATAGGGAGGCAGGAGGTTCAGAATCAGAGTCAGAGACAGAGATATGATGCAAATAGCATGGGGTTGTGTGAGATGACAGAGAGAGAGAGAGAGAGAGAGAGAGAGAGAGAGAGAGAGAGAGAGAGAGAGAGAGAGAATAATTTGAAAATCCCTCATGCCTGGCTTTGAAGATGGAAGAAGGGGCAAAGAGCCAAGGAATTTAGGCAGCTTTAAAAGCTGGAAAAGTCAAGGAAATGCATTTTCTTTTACATTCTACAGAAGGAATGCAGCCCTACCTATACCTTGATTTTATCCCAGTGAAAAAAATTTTGGACTTCTGACTTCTAGAACTATATGATAAATAGATTTAAGCCACTGAATTTATGTTAATTTGTTACAGAGGTAATAAAAAATACAGGTGGATTGAATTTTAGGAACACTGCCTCCTCTCAAGATTGCCTTTCTGGATTCAAGGGTGAATCCAATAGTACAGGCGCTGCTTGGTGGAATGGCAACAAAGGAGGTGATTAACAAGAGCTCTAACATACCTGGAGCTTTATACTCTGAGGTTCATTACCTTTCCCTTACTTAAATTTGCCAATATAGAACCTAAATTCAAGTAACAATTCCAGACAGAGTAGCTGATATATCTTGGAGGACATGGATTTACTGGTCAAAATAATGAAAAACCTGAGAGGTACAATTTTTAGGCCAAATCATACGAAATCACTTTTTTGTATTTTAGTATCAGTCAAATATCATCAATTCCCTATACTTCAACTTAATACTCTAAACAGGAGTGATCATACTGTGGCCCATGGACAAAATATGGCCCACTGTATGTTTTTATAATAGTTTTATTGGAACAGAGATACTCTTGTGTTTGCATATTGCCTGGTGGCTTTCATGCTGCAATGGCAGAGTTGAGAAGTTCTTACCAAGATCACATGGCCTGTGAAGCATAAAATGATTTCCAGCTGCATCTTTATAAAAATGTTTGCCAACCTTTGCTCTACAATATGCCATCTTGCACTGTCAGAAAAGATTGTCAAAGAATTTAAAACATATAAGATAAAATGCTTAAGAAGATAAAGGAAGATTTCAGTAATATGAAAAAAAAGATAAAAAGTTATTTAAAAAGAACCAAATGAAACAAGTTGACTGGAAAATACTTTTGGAATATAGCAGGAAAAAATGAAGAAGAGAGATAAAAAAGAGAAAAGTTAAGTGACAAAAAATAGAAATAGAAGTGTAGACATCTGTGGAAATGTGAACATAGAAAAAACTAAAAATATAGAAGGAAATATTTGAAGAAATAATGGAGATACATTTTCTAAAATTCAAGGATGATGAAATACCTCAGGTGTAAAGGTTTTGTATTTATTAGCTATGGCTACATAAGAAGCAGCCTCAAAAATCTCAGCGAACTTACAGCAATAAAATTTATCGTTCCTGACAAGCAGGCAGAAAGCTGGAGCAGCTCTAAAGTTTTCTAGGTAATATCAACATAATAATGTGGTATTTATGTGTGTGTGTGTGTGTGTGTGTGTGTGTGTTGCGCACACCGCGCACGTGCACGCATGCTTGTGAAAATCAAAAGGACATAAGAGTATTGCGCATAAGTTTTGGTTTTTATAAAATCAACAGCAGTAACCAGAATTTCTCTAACACACAAACCTAGAAATATTGTTTCATTTTGGTAAATTTAGTATACTAGTCAGCTCTTGACACAGAAATTCTGCATACAGTCTACGTTTACCTCAATAGCCAATCACAGCACATTCATTATCAAGTCATGGGTCTGAAGGTCGGCTGCAATTTGGCTGATTGTTATGTTGGTTCCGTTGTGGAATAGTGATGTTCTTGGCTAGGAATACTTGAGGAACTCAACCAGGCCGTATTTACTCATAGTCCACCACCAAGACCCAATGTTTAGCTGTTCTGGCCATTGTGGTCCTTTGATTGCAGGGTGCACTGCAACAAACCATCAGAGAACTTGAAGAACAAAATTTATTACTCACAGATCCTGGAGAGTACACAGAAACATCTGAGGGTCACACAGCGAGATTGTGGTAAGAGAGAGAAAGCTTAGACTTGGAGCTTGCCTTTATTAAGGTCCAAGGGTGGGTTCTAGAATTTTGCATCTATGTTCCACAGGGATATTTATGCTTATAAATTCTCTTTCTTTGAATGTCTTTGTTTGGTTTTGGTATTAGTAATGCTGAACTCATAAAATGAGCTGGAAGACTTTTCTAAACTTTAGAATAGTTTGAGAAGAATATTAAATATTCTTTGACTGTTTTGGTAAAATTACCTATGAAACTATCTGGTCTAGGACTTCTGTTGGTTGGGTTATTAATTACTGATCAATTTCTTAGTACTATTGGTCTGTTTCAGATTTTCCATTTCTTCTTAATTCAGGCTTGGAAGAGTGCATGTCCTAGAGAATATCCATTTCCTCCAGGTTATCCAATTTTTGACATAAAACTTTCCTAGAATTCTTTGTATACAATCGGTGTCAGTTGTTCACTTTTCTTTCATTTCTGATTTCATTTATTTGGGCCCTCTCTTCTTTATATTATTGATGAGTCTGGTTGAATACTTATCATTTTTTAAAATTTTCAAAGAATCAGCTCTTGATATTTTTTCATAACTCTTTCATTTATTTCTGCTCTGATCTTTATAATTTCCTCTTTCTACTCACTTTGGGATTTGTGTTTCCTTTTCTAGTTCCTTTAGATATAAAGTCACATTGTTTACATAAAACTTTTCTTGTTTGTGAAGGCAGCTATATTGCTATGAATTTCCTTCCTTAAAACTGCTTTGGCTGTGTCCCATAATTATTTTTTGAGGGTCATTGTGTTTTTATTTTTTTGGTCTCATTTTGATTTTTCCTGATCTCATTGTTAACCCATTACTGTTTAGTAGCACGTTATTTAGCCATCATAGTTTTTTGTGCTTTTCAGGTTTTTTTTTTTTTGCTTTGTTTTTGTTTTGTTTGTCTTGTTTGTTTTTTTTTTTTTGGTAGTTGATTTCCAGTTTTATACTATTGTGGTTGGGAAAAAAATGCTTGATAAATTTCTGTCTTCTTAAATTTATTGAAACTTGTTTTGTGGCCTAACATGATCTATCCTGGAAAATGTTTCGTGCACTTGAAAAGAATGTATATGCTACTGCTTTACATGAAATGTTTTAAAAAATCAATCTGGTCAAATGTGTTTTTAAGGCCACTGCCCCTTATTCATTTTCTGAGTGGGTTTTATATCTGTTGATGTCACAGAGGTTAAAGTTTCCCATTATTACTGTATTACTATCAATCTCTCCCTTTATATTCATCAATATTTGCTTTATATTTAGGAGCTCCTACATTGGGTATGTAAATGTTTACAAGAGTATATCTTCTTGTTGGATTGATCCTTTACCATCATGAAATGTTCTTCTTTGTTTTCTTGTAATAGCCTTTATTTAAAGTCTATTTGCTAATATAAGTATTGGTACCCAAGCTTTTTAAAAGTTTTATTTGATAAAATATTTTTCCATCCCTTTACTTTTCAATCTGTGTATGTCTTTTGATCCTGAAGTGGGTCTCTTATAGGCAGCATATGTATGGATCTTATTTTGTTATCTATTTAGCCACCTATGTCTTTCGATTGAAGCATTTAGTCCATTTACATTTAAATATTAATACCTATTATGGTGTTGTTCATTACCTCTTCAAGGGTGAGTGACTACTTAGAAAGAGAGGAAAACAGTACATAATTATTGATAGGCTTGTAGTACTCTATATTACTAATTGTTTTATGATTATTTATATTTTAAAGTTTTTATTCCTTTCTTATTCTCTTGCTCTCTTCTTTTGTATGTTAATAACTTTGCATTAGTTGTGTTTGGCTTCCTTTCTCTTTTTCTTGTATATCTTGTGAGGTTTGTTTGTGATTACCATGTGCTTTATATATACCAAGCTATTATTAGTCATTTATTTTAAGTTGATGTTTGCTTAAGCTGAAACATATTTAAAATTACTACCATTTTTTACTCACTCTCCTGTTTATGTTTTGTCCTTGTTTTTTACTTATTCTGTGTGTGTGTTTGTGTGTAACCCTTAATTTATTATTCTGATTATATATAATCTTACTTTTTCTGTTTAACCTTTGTGCTAGTTTTATACATTTTGACCACTGTTTTTATAATATGTTTCTTTGTCAGTGAGAATTTTTCTTTGCTATATTTTCTTATTTATATTTTTGATTGTTCTTCTTAAAGAAGTCCCTTTAACTTTTTTTGTAATACTGGCTTAATAGTGATGAACTTCATTAGCTTAATTTATTGAAAAACTCTATCTTTTTTATTCAAATGAGAGCCTTGCTGGTAAGAGTGATCTTATTTGTAGGACCTTGCTTGTCATTACTTGAATATTTTTGGCCAGTTCCTTTTGGTCTTCAAAGTTTCTGTTGAGAAGTCGGCTGACAGTCAGAGGCTCTCATGTATTGAAACTAAATACTTTTCTCTTTATATTTTTAATATTCTGTCTTTGTCTTTAACCTGTGGCATTTTTAAACTAAAATAACTGGCAGGGGGTGACATGGGTTAATAAATTATATAGGTTTCAAGTGTGAATTCAATATTACATCATATGTATATGCATTGCGGTGTTCACCACCCAAAGTTAAATTCCCATCTATCACATGTATTTGAGACCCCCTTTACTCTTATCTATCTACTCAACCCTCTCCTCTTTGCTTCCCTCTGCACTAATCACTGTCCATATCTCTGAATCTCTGTTTATTTGTCTTGTTATCTGTTGCTTTCTTGTGTTTTGTTTTATATCCCACTATATGAGTAAAATCACATTGGTTCTCCCACTTTTTCTGTTTGATATTATTACCTAGCATGATTTTTAAGATCCATCCATTTTAATTATTATGTATCCTGGTTGTGGGTCTCTTTGGGTTCATCTTGTTTGGGATTCTCTGTACTACCTAAACTTGTTGTTTATTTCCTTCCCAGGTTAGGGAAGTTTTTGTCACTATTCTTTAAAAAGGCTCTCAATCCTTGCCTCTCTCTCTTCTGCTTCTGGTACCCTATGATGTGAATGTTGCTTACACTTAATGTTGTTTCAGAGGTCCCCTTAAACTATCCTCTTTTTTTCCTTTTTGATTCTTTTTTCTTTTGTTTCCAATTGGGTGTTTTCTACTATTTTGTCTTCCAGATCACTGGTTCTACCCTCTAGTTCATCTAATTGGCTTGATTCCATCTAAGTATATTTTTTTAATTTTTTAATTTTTAAAAAATTTTATTTTTATTTGGTGGACATTAGGTCAGTAAAATTCAGCAGTTTCAGGCATAAATTTCAACAATAAGGCATACACACACACAATACACACACATTTGCATTGTGTGTTCACGCCCATAGTTAGATTCCTTCTGTCATTAACATATTTGACCCCTTTACCTCATCTACCTCCCCCCACTCCCCTCCTCCCAACCTCTATGTCCATGTTCATGAGTCTCTGCTTGTTTTGTCCTGTTCATTTGTTGATTTTAGGTTTATATCCCACATAATAAGTGAATATCATGTGGGTTTTCAACTTTTCTACCTGGCTTATTTCACTTGGAAATGATTATTTTAGGTCCATCCACATAGACACAAATGACAGTAATTTCACCTCTTCTTATGGCTAAGTAATATTCCTGTTGTATATATGTACCACATTTTCTTTATCCAATTGTCTGTTGTAGGACTCTTTGGCTGCTTCTATGTCCTGGCACCATGATAATGCTGCTATGAACAATGATATACAAATTAACATATGTTTTTTCATTTCAGTTATTGTATTATTTATTTCTGACTGGTTCTTTTTTATGGCTTCAATCTCTCTGTGTAATTCTCACTGAGATCATCAATTCTTCCCCAAAGCTCATTGTATCCTTATACCAGTGTTTTGCTTGCCTCCATTTCATTTAGTTCTTTTCCTAAAGTTTTGTCTGTTCTTTCATTTGGGACATGTTTTTTTTGTCTCCTCAGTTTTGGCGACCTCTCTGTGTTTGTTTCTATGTAAGGTAGACCTGCTATATCTCCCATTCTTTGCAGGGTAGCCTTATGTAGTAGGTGTCCTGTGGAACCCAGTGGGGCAGTCTCTCTGCCCACTGAGCCAGATTCTCCAGGCTGTCCCTGCGTGTGGGTTATATCTGCTCTGTTATAGTTCGGCCTTGATTGCTGTTGGTACATCAGTAGATGAGATTGCCTCCTAGGCTGACTGGCTGTGAGAGCTGGCCACAACTACAGCAGATGAACTGTTGTGTGGGGGTTGACCCCATGAAGCTGGATTTGCTTTGGGGTTCTGGTGTCTGCCATGTCTGCCGTTTGTGGAGTTGAATCAGGTGGTGTTCTGGTGTGGTCTGAAGCTGGCCACAGGTATGTTGGTTCTGGGGTCTCTTGGGAGGGATAATGTTATATGCCAAGATCAAAAGCTGCCTCTGCCAAGCCCAGGCCTCCTGCAGCAGCCATAAAGTGATCTGTGGTTGGTAGCAACCTGTGCTGGGTTTGAGGTCACATACAAAGTGGTATAGGGCACATTGAGCCCAACTGCCTTTTGTTTGGTATTTGTGGGTCTTCAAGACATTTTAGAAAAGTCTGAAGCATAAGTGGAGGCAGACTGTTCATGTGGAAAAGCCTGTGGAAAGCTGCTTGGGCAGGTGTACTTGTTGGTTGGGCTGGGTCCTCAGAGAATCATCAGGGCATGGTGAATGGTGTTAGCTAGATTAATGGGATATGAAATTTGGCATCCACCTATGTCTGCTGGCTGGGTGTGTGGGAGGGCTTGACAAAAGAGAAATGGCATCTGCCAACACTTCCGTCTTGGAGAGAGCTGCCTTGACTTCTGCCCTTCTAGCCCTTTCCCTGAAGTTAGTTAAGATAAGTCTTCTGTGTTTGTCCCTGGCACTTTTTCAGCTGCAGTGTAGCTCTCAGTGAGTCAGTTGTGATTAAGTGTGTCTGTGAGCAGGCCCTTTAAGACCTGCAGTTCCTAGGTCTTTGACACCCCATTGTTTTCTCAGACACAAACCTCACTTGTTTTCACAGCCAGATGTTATGGGGACTTATCTTCCAAGCACTGGTGACCTGGCTGGGGACTTCTGGGTGTGGCTTGGACCCCTTGGTTCTTAGGGAAAACCTCTGCAGCAGAGATATCTTGTCTGATTTCTTAACCTGCCGCACATGAGTGTGGGACATGCTTGCTTTGTATCTCCTGTCCTCCTAGCAGTGTCAGCACGGTTTCTACTTTATATCTTTAGTTATAAAGTTTTGTTCAGCTAGTTTTCAGGTGGTCTTCAGCGAAGATTATCCTATAATTTAGTTGTCATTTTGATGTGGTCATGGGAGAAGGTGAGCAAAATGTCTACCTGCTCTGATATCTTGACTAGAAGTCTAATCTCATTTTTATTTACATATCATCATATCCACGCTAAAGTTATTTCCACGTAATTGTTGAAGTAATGCATATGTAATATAGAAAATTAGAAAAGATATAAATATAAAGAAAAATCAGAAATAAATTTTTTTATCAAAGCAAAAACTGTTGTTTATTCACTCAACAAATATTAAAACATATTTCATGCCTAGCCTTGTTCTAGCTTCTGGGGTGTAGAAAGACAGACAATAAGAAATTCACCAATAAATAACTGCAGGTTATAATAAATAACCTGAAGGCAATGCGCAGGGTGATGAAAATAAGATTAGTTTTGACTATGGCTGGGATAGTAGCTGGAAATATTTGGAAGAGTAGTTGGGAATGCTGGAAGAGTATCTGGGAGTACCAAAGAGTAGCTGGGAGGGGCATTTTAGATTTGAGTGAGTGGGGTTGATGGAAATGACATTTGAGTTGATAATTCAGGGCGGGAAGAGCCAATGAGTGGAAGTGAGGGAGGAACATCCGCAGTGGCACCACCAAGCTCCTAAGAGGAGGCCAAGCCTACTGGGGATGTGAGGGATATATACATTAATATTCAAGAAACAAAGATGCTGGTTCTCAAACCTGGCTGTGCATTACAGCCTGTGCAGGGAAATTTTAAAAATGCTGACTTTCAGACCCTCTTTCAGAGTTTGATTTTATTAGTGGGAATGGCCTGGGTACTTTTTAAAACTCCCCACATGCTTTAACATGCAGCAAGATTTGAAAATCATAAATACTTTTACTAGCAAGTGACTATCAATTTGGCAATACCTACTAAATTTAAATTTGTGTGAAGCTTTGATATCAATTCTCCATCTAGTCTCTTATTGTACAAAAATACTCCTGTAATTTTGCAAAAATATTGTATAAGTATTGTCCACTATAGCACTGTTTGTAACAGCCAAATATGGAAATGACCAAAACTTCCATCCATAGAGAGTTTAAATGCAATATGACATATTCACACTCGTAGTGTTCTACAACCTGCCTTTGCAGATTCATGCCTGTTTGTTTTTTTCCTCATGGTCAAGAGCCAGCAATCTTTGCATGCTGGGACAAATGCCCACCTCTCTGCTACTTCAGGAACTTGATGGACATTGATTTTAGATTTTTACAGAGAAACAGAATCTCTAAGAGCCCAGAGTATATGCACCTCATAGACCTGGGTGCCATGGTGGACCATGTGACCCATTCTGTGATGGGAGAGTGGGGAGATGTGCTATATAGGCTTGAGGGAGTCCAAAGACCAGGAATTTAGAAGCCAGGGTCATGGCACAGGTGAGCAAAAGACTTCTGAGAAGCCCCCACTCTGAGGGCAGAAGCAGGAGGTGCTTTCCTGGACTGAAGGCCAGTGCTTGGCAGATAAGAGGTGCACTCATGAAGACAGAGTCACAGGTGCTGGATTACATCACAAAGTGTGACCTACCTGCAGGAGTATGGACTCAGAAGGTGAAGAGATACCAGAGATAAGGAGTGAGGGAGGCATAAGTGCAAGCTAAGAGTGCAAGCTGAGGACTCAGGAAGAATATGCCTGGTTCCCTGGGTTAGAGCCAAACTTCACAAAAAGGAAGGAGCAGTCTGCAGTGGGAAAGGCTGGAAAGTCCACTTAGGGCTGGAGCCAGGAAACTTTGGGGCAGGAATATTCTCACAGTCACATCTTATAGGCCTGAGAACAGAAGCAGGAGTAGGCAGTTAGGTGCAAAGGTAGGTATGGGCACATCCGGGCTGAGTGCTCTCCCTGAAACCACAGACTATACCCAAGATAAGGAAGGTAAATGTCTGGGAGCAGAGAGTCCTACTAATAGCTTCTTGTGAATTTCTTGGAGGAGAGGGGTAGCCCTACAGATGACCCTAATGGCTCTGTCTTTAATCCACCTGGGCTGATGCTGTCATAGTAAGACTTTTTAACCTATAGCAGCAGCAGTTGCCACCCCACCTCACCTGCAGCTCCAGCCCTGAGGACAAAGAGGCTCACCTCTGCCCTGGACGGAGGAAACATGGCTGGACTCCAAGACTCCTGCCTGATCCTGCTCACCCTTCTGGTAGCCCTGGTGGCCAGCACAGACCCAGACAAGAATAAGGTCAAGGTATTAAGGGAATTAAAAGTCATTGATGCTCGAATGCCAATGTGAGCAGTGTTTGTGGTTTGCCATGCAAGAGTACAACAAAGAGAGTGAGGATAAATACATCTTCCAGGTGGTCAAGATAGTGCAAGTCCAGCTGCAGGTAAAAATGTTCTCCCTCAACGTGCATACCTGAACATGGTATGGACTAAAGTCTGTCTGAAAGAGCAAGCATGAAAAAGAAATATTGGTAAATCCTAAAACATGTGAGTGCTCAAGAGCATATACACTTGCATATTATAACATAAGTGCACTTTGTATATATGCTCGGACTATCGTTCTAAGTAATTTACACACATTATTAACTCATTTAATCACAAATTGCAAATCAAATGTTCATGATTTGTATTTGCTAAGGTTATTGGGAGACAAATTGAGCATTGTGAATGGGCAGCATTTCAATCCATCTACATAACAAGAAGTATGGGTTTGAAAAAGAAGACATGTAGCGCTAATGTATAGGCTAATAAAGTGCCTCCTCCTATATTCTTTAATATTTTTAATTCAATATCCATTTAGTGGAAGTGGAGACATTCTCATTTTCTGTTTATAGAATGTATCTCTCCTCATAGGACCACAAGTTGTCCAACTCTAGGAAGCATTATTGACTTGGGTACTAGTGTGCTGATGCTTTCTGGAATTTGCAACACATGGCCTTGGCTGCTGTGCTTAAGAAAAGGCTCTCAGTGTTGGAATTCAGCATCAGTGGTTGGTTGGTAGTGTGACTTATAATTCCATCATGAAACTTGCAGGGATAATTGTAAAAAGACCAAACATATAGGTCACGTTGGCAGAACATATTTCAGTTTTTACACTCTCCAGTCTGCCTCTGTTTCAGGAGTTTGGGCCACTTTACATGTTGGCACTTATGACCTTGTTTCTTTGGGAACACACGAGCCATGAGCACCATATTTGCAGTACTCCCTCACCTTTTTAAGATAAAGGAATGGATCCTGAGTCTTGTAACTTCCCTAGCCCCCTTCATAGTTTTCTTTCTTTGGTACCCAAGTAGCATATACATTCAGCAAATTTCTTCTAAGCCACTACTATGTTAGCCACTGTAGATGGGGCAGTGAACTAGATAGAAATGATCACAGCCCTTAGGGAGTCAGTAGTCCAATTAGAAGGAAAAATTACTAAGCCAGGAATGAGAGTTGTGATGTTTGTTCTGCTGGCATGGAATATGGGGCCTGGGTGTCAGGGGAAGGTTTTTTCAAACAGCATTTCTAACCTGAGGGAGCTTGTAAAAGTGCTCCTGAACCCTTATCAATTAAATGAGAATTTCTGGGTGGGTCCCAGGTCTTAGTAGGTATTAAAACCCTCTAGGTGATTCCCATATGCAGACAAGGCTGAGAATCACTTCTTTATGGGGTGCTGTTGATAATGCTGCCTGAGAGCAAGACTAGGAGTAAATAAGTAAGGTAGGCTGGTGGGAAGAATTTTAGTTTGGGTTTCCCAAAGTGGACCCTAGTGCTATTTGATTCAATTACAGTTATTTGGGAGACTGTTCCCCAGGAAGAACCAGGAGGCCAGAGGGAAAGTGAGGGGGAGCAGGGAGGCAGCCAGTGCAGGGTGAATTACTGAGCAGGTGACCATCTTGGGCAGCTAGGCTCAGTCTCCCTGGGGCCTCATGGATACAGCACAGAGCCTGCAGTTGAGGCACCCTTTAGGTGAGGAGCTGAGTTTACTTATCCATGAACTCCCATTCGACATTGGCCAGGAACTACTCTGGGAGCCATTAGATCCTGTTGGTGTCAGGAAGCCCCCAGTGGGGAGCCCAGGAAGTGGCAGTGTGTTTAGGAACAGCATGGAGTGTGGGGCACCCCTCATAGGATCTGCTCATGGGGGTGGGGAAAAGCAGTTAGAAATAGCAGGCTGCCAGTGGAAAGGAGCAGGGCCCCATTTGGCAACTCAGGAACAACTGTGATGGGCTAGAGAGGGGAACAGGGACCACCCTCCCTGGCCTTGTAAGCAGACCTCTATTTTAGCAGCACTGGAAAGCCAAAAAAAAAAACAAACAAAAAAACCCAAACCAAACCAAAACAAAACAAAACACAACTCCCCAAAAAACCAAGAAAACCAAAAACCCATGAGGTCAGGGAGTTCTCAGGATTCATGTGATTAGATTTGGGTTTTAAAACTGTCATTCTGGTTAACTTATTTTTAAAAGAGTTTGTGCAGATTCAGTCAAGGTGTCCATGAATCCATGATGGCACTTCAGCTTTTCCTGTTTCCCTGGAATAAGCACATAGCAATCCTCTGTCTTCTGTGGATGAGCAACAGAGGGCAAAACAAGAGAGGAGTGAGCATGGTGGTGAGGGATTGCAAGTTCTTATGCCAGGACACCTTATCTGAGCCCCAGGTTGGCTGACTGCTAGATGGATAGTTACTTTGTTTCCTATTTGCTTCAGTTTCCTTACCTGAAAATAAATGATGGTGACAGCCTTACTCCAGAGGTTATGTGTGCAGGTATCTGAGTTATTGTGTGCAAAACCCTGAGAATAGTGTGTGACAGAGAGAGAGAGCACTGCTTAGGGTCAGCAAGTACTATGACTAATGGGATGTCCTGCTGGTGATTCAGGTTCAACTCCATGGTATTTTTGAGGTTCTCTAAATGCAAAGTTAACTTCCAAACCCAAGAGGCAGCTCTGCTGGTCACTTCTTGATGTCACCTAATCAGCTTCTCCTCACCACAGGCCAAAGTCTCCCTTGTTAATTCTTATGATATACAGCCAAAATTTAACATAAATTTATCAAAGGCTTAGAGACGGCAATGAGAAACAGGTGGTAGAAAAAGGGGAGGCCAGGGGAAGCTGGAATCAAGTCACAGATATCCCTTTCATATCCTGCTGTGATCTTTTAAAGTCAGATGAAGGCAGATTTAAGTGGACTGCATGAGTAGCCTTCACTGCACTCAATTTTTAACGTATTCAGCCAATACCTATGCCTTGCTACAAACCTACTGCTGCCCTCCTTACTAAACACTCAACAGGAAACAGAAAGACAAATTCCCTTGCTGAGGTGGTGCGAGGGGCCTTGAGTAGGAAAGCCCCAAGAGGCAGGAGATTTAATCAGATGACAGAATCTGAGTGGCAGTGTGTATGAGGAAAAGGAATCAGAGAAGGGGTCCAGTGTGGTGGAGGTATCTATCCTTCTGTCTGGTCCATGTGAACCTGTGACATCTTGGGCCCAGAGGAGCTAATGGTTCTGGTGACCTCAGTTTTCTTCCCTAAGCATTCACTGAGCAAGCAGCATGCCTAGACTTTGGGGATAAAAAATAGAATTAGAAAGCTTTGCCTTCCAGGAGACCCCACACTAGAAGGAGCCTTTTCCCTGAGTATCCAGCTCCAGGTAATTAGGTGGCCAGAGTTGCCATGGTATCAGCATGCAAAGGAATCCAGGCAGTAGGCATCAGAGCAGGGAGACAGTGTAGGAGATAGGAGATAGGATGAGAGTGAAAGTGATATTTTTTAGTGTTTGCTAAAACTTTTAAAAAGTAAAATACAACTTTTTGAATAAAATTGCACGATTGCTAATTGACAGATCACAGACCGTTTGGAGTACTTTATTGATGTTGAAATTGCCCCGCACCAACTGCAGAAACTTTCAAACAATAGTGAAAACTGTTTTTTCAAGAAAAGTCCAAAATGGAAAAGGTAAGTGACAAACCAACTGTCTGTGATGATCATGGCTGCCCTGATCCCAGACAGAAGAACTTGAGGTGCCCAGACTCTCTCTTTGCGGTCTAAAATCACTCTCAATATTTGTCCCCAGAAGTGGGCCAACCTTGTGGTTTTTAGAGCAGAGAGTATAGGGCAGTGGAACGTGGTGGACCGATATGAATCTTTCCCTACCTTGTCCTAGGGATGGGATGCTGTTTAAGGTTACACTTATTACAAAGGTCTCCACCAACTCTGGCCTCTTGGTGCAGTAAAAACTTGCCAACGCATATTCACTGAAAGTCTGCCCTCTTGGACCTAGGTGAGCAACTCAACTATTGCTGGCTCCATGGTTGTTCATCCTTATGAAGTTACAAAAAGAAACTTGGTCATTCACTCATCTACTCATCACACTTGCTTTTGCATCAGGTGCTATCCTGGGTGCTAGAGATTAAGCAGTGACTAGTCCAGATAGTGATCCCATCCCAGGCTTACAGTTGATTTGTGCTAGGCTCAGCCATGGTTTCCATGAAGGTCCAAAGTCTCCCACCAAAGGGCTGACTTGGCTTAGGGGCCTTTGGCCTCAAGCTTGTACTTTTGTCTTCAGATATGGTTGCCTTGGATTCATCCAAGCGCTTAATCTGAGATTGGTTAAGGCCCAGGTTTTCTGGTTTTTACCACTTTCTTTAACATGAGATTGGTTAAGGCCCCAGGTTTTTCTGGTTTTTACCACTTTCTTTAACATGAGTGGGCATCACATGGAGGCCTTGATAAATTTAGATGGTTGCATCCCACCCGCAGTTTCTGATTCATTGTTCCTGGAGTGGGATCCAAGAATTTGCGTTCTTAGCAAGTTCCTAGGTGATGCTATCGCTTCTGGCCTTGGGATCATAATGTGAGAGCCACTACCTTCTGTAGCCATAGCGCAGGAAATTGCAAAAAGCCAGTTAACAAAGTGGACTCGCAATGTGTCTAGTGAAACTGTCTCTGTGTGCCAAACTGAATGAACCCGATCACATCTAGTCAATAGGAGATACCCCTCAGGACCAGAATTTAAACAGTGAGCATGTCTTAATGCCATCTGATCTTTTATGTTAGTTTTGTTACCTTTTATTGTTAGTAAAATTATGGTCAGTTTAAACTTATATTTTCTATTGGGTTCATTGGGGTTACAGGAAAGTTGTTGCTTTTAAATGTTTGTAGAAAATATTAAAGAGAATTAAGGAGAATTGTCCCTCAAGGAGCTCCACTTATTGTCTATAAGGTTTCCATGGACATCTTGGTTTTTAATAATCCGTGTTTTTAAATGCACACTTATTAAACACTGAAGACTTTCTTTCCCAAGTCTTTAGAATAATGCTGAAGAGTAATAATGCTGAGCAGTTTGTTCTTATTCCTGCTTTAATGGGAATGTTTTCAAAGTATTTATATCCTATTATTAAAATATTATATCAAGTGCTGATTCCTGAAGTTCCTCCAATTCCCTCTTTACGAAGTTATTTTTTAAAATTAATATTTTTCTCCTATCAATTATTTTTTCAGCACCTACCAAGTATGTTGACTAATTTTTTCTTCTTCAACTCATTCATGTAATAAACTAAAATAACATTGCCTAGTATTGAGTCATTCTGACATATCTAGAATATGATGCACTTGTCTTTGTGTTGTGTGTGGTGTGGTGTGTGTGTGTGTGTGTGTGTGTGGGTTCATAACTTCATTTGACTGTTTCAATTCACATTGACTGAAGGGTTTTGAAAGTGGTGACTGGTACCTAGGCAACCAATACATGTTAATTTGGTAAATTTTTATCTTTTTACATTTTTTGGGACAACAACACACAGGTATAACATTACTTATTTCTTTGACTCCAACGGCTTTGCAGAACCTGTGTTGATGGGTACA
Organism: Eonycteris spelaea; assembly: GCA_003508835.1. NCBI lineage: Eukaryota > Metazoa > Chordata > Mammalia > Chiroptera > Pteropodidae > Eonycteris > Eonycteris spelaea. The sequence continues at coordinate 2,480,614 of PUFA01000215.1, read as the reverse complement.
TTGGCATTCCCATTTCTTTTCATTGTAAATTTCCAAGCTCTCTCTGAATGCCGAGGGGTGCACTTCTTGAAGGTCACTCCACAGATATACTTGTGAACACTAATGGTGTATTCTCAGTCACCACTCGTTGAGGCAAATTAACCCTTCTTCTTGCCATTTATTTGTGACAGTTCTGCTGGCTCCAGGTTGTGATGGATTGTGACTGCACTCATCTATTAGAATGCAGTGGGATTTCAAATATGCTACTTCGTTATTTAGGAATTTTGCTTTATACATATTTAGCACTCTCAAACTGTCCTAGTCTTAAGATTCATTGGAGCTGAGGTAAACACATGCACACACACATACACACACAAGTTCCATGGCCTCATCCTAAAAACTGTTGAATCAGAATTTACAGATATTAGGCACCCTACATACTTTGTATCACTGAGAAAGTCTGAGAAGCACTGCAATTAGGACTGTAAAAAGTGTGCAGCCTAAAGCTAGAAGTAATTCTTTTAATATTGCAGCTGCCTTTAATTTGCTCAGATTTTTTTAAAAAAATTTTTATTAAGTTATTGGAGTAACATTGGTTTAATACAATTATATAAATTTTCAGGTATACGTTATAACTTGACATCTGTATATTCTATTGTGTGTTTATCACCTAAAGTCCAGTTCCTTCAGCTACCATATAATCAATCCCCTTTTCCCCTTTCCCCCTCCCCCTATATTGGACCCCATTTACCACATCACCACTCCCATCCTCCTCACACCCTACATCTGGTAATCACTAGTCTATAGTCCATGTCTATGAGTCTCTATTTGTCTTTTTCAGTTGTTGCTTTTAGGTTTATATCCCACATATGAGTGATATCATGTGATTTTCAACTTTTTCTTGTCTGACTTATTTTTGCTTAATATTTATAATTTCGAGGTCCGTCCATTGTTGTTTGCAAATGGTTGAGTAACTTCTATGGTTGAGTAATATTCCATTGTATATATGTACCACAGTTTCTTTAGCCAATCATCTGTCGTAGGACTTCGGTTGCTTCCATGACCTGGCCACTGTGAATAATGTTGCTGTGAACATCGGTGTGCAAATATCTTTAGGATATGGGTTTTCAAGTCTTTGGGGTAAATACCCAGTAGAGGGATTGTTGGATCATATGGAAGATCGATTCTTATTTTTTGAGGAGCCTCCATACTATTTTCCATAGTGGCTGTAACAATTTGCAGTCCCACCAACATGTATGAGGGTTCTTCTTTCTCTGCATTCTCTCCAACATTTGTTATTACTTGTCCTGTTGATTATAGCTATTCTAACTGGTGTGAGATGGTATCTCATTGTGGTTTTGATTTGCATTTCCCTATAGCTATTGTTGTTGGCATCTTTTCATATATTTGTTGGCCATTTGTATATGCCTCTAGGGAGAAGTGTCTGTTCAGGTTCCTCTGCCCTTTTTTGATTGGATTGTTTTTGTTGTTGTTGTTGTTGTTGAGTCATATGAGTTCTCTGTATATTTTGGGTATTAGGCCCTTATCAGAGGGGTTGTTTGCAAATATATTTTCCCATTTGATGGTTGTCTCTTTACTTTGTTGACAGTTTCTTTTTCTGAAAAGCTTTTCAATTTGATGTAGTCCCATTCATTTATTTTTGCTTTTACTTCCCTTACCTTTGAGGTCAAATTCACAAAATCCTCTTTGAGTCCAAGGTCTTTGAGTTTTGTTCCTATGTTTCTTCTATGCATTTTATTGTTACAAGTCTTATATTCAGGTCCTTAAGCCATTTTGAGTTAATTTTGTTGTTGTGGTGAGAGACAACAGTCTACGGATAATTTTTTTTTTTTGCAGGAGGCCTTCCAGTTTTCCTAGCACCGTTTATTGAAGATACTTACCTTCTCTACTGTATATTTTTTGGCTTTTTGTCAAAAATTATATTGCCCATGTGTATATGGGTTTACTTTCTGGACTCTCGATTCTGTTCCACTGGTTTGTGTGTCTGTTTTGCTTCCAATACCATGCTGTTCAGATTACTGTCACTTTGTAGTATAAGTTGAAGTCAAGGCAGAGGATGGCTTTGGCAATTTGGGGTCTTTTGTGCTTCCATACAAATCTAATATTTTTTGTTCTATTTCTTTAAAAATTGCTGATGGGATTTTGATGGGGATTGCATTGAATCTGTATAATCCTTTAGGTAATATGGTCATTTTAACTATGTCGATTCTTCCAATCCAATGACATGAAATATCTTTCCATTTTTTGTACCTTCTTCGATTTCTTTTAAATAGGGTCTTATAGTTTTCATTATATAGGTCTTTCACATGTTTCATTCGATTTATTCTTAGGTACATTTTTTTGTTGTTGTTGCAATTGCAAAAGGAATTATTTTTTCACTTCTTTTTCTGACATTTCATTATTAGAGTATAGGAACACTATAGATTTTTGAACATGTGATTTTGTATCCAGAACTTAAACTGTATTTGCTTATTGTTTCTAGTAGTGTTTTGTGGAGTCTTTACGGTTTTCTATAGAAAGAATCATGACATCTGCAAATAGTGACAGTTTGACTTCTTTCTTTCTTATTTGGATGCCTTTTATATTTTCTCTCATCTGATTGCACTCTCTAGGCTCCTCCAGTGTTATATTAAATAACAGTGGCAATAGTAGACAGACTTGCTTTTTTCCTGATCTTAGAGGGAAGGTTTTTAGTTTTTCACCATTAAGTATAATGTTGGCTGAGGGTTTGTCATAGATGGTCTTTATTATGTAAGGTATTTTCTTCTATACTGATTTTGTTAAGTGTTTTGGTCATAAGTGGATGCTTTATCTATTAATATGATCATATGAGTCTTATTTTTTAATTTGTTTATGTGCTGTATCACATTAATTGATTCATGTATGTTGAACCATCCCTATGACACTGGGATGAAGCCCACTGGATTGTGGTGTATAATATTTTTAATATATTGCTGTATTCGGTTCACTAGAATCTTATTTAGGATCTTGCATCTATGTTCATGAGAGATATTGGTCTGTAGTTTTCTTTTTGTGTGTGTTATCTTTACTAGGTTTGGTATCAGAGTAATATTGGCTACATAAAAAGCTTTGGGAAGTATTGCCTCCTCTTTGATTTTTTGGAAGAGTTTTTGGAAAATAGAATTAATTAAATCTTTGAATGTAGAATTCACTGGTGAAAGTCATTTGGTCATTGATGTTTACTTTTTGGTAGGTTTTTGGTGATTGTTTCAATTTCCATACTGTTGAATGGTCCATTTAGATTTTCCAGATCTTCTTGATTTGGTCTAGGAAGGTTGTATTTTTCTAAGTACTGGTCCATTTCTTCTAGGTATTAAATTTGATATTATATACCTTTTCATAGTATTCTTGTATGATCTTTTTTATTTCTGCACTGTCTGTCATATTTTTCTCACTTTCATCCCTGATTTTGTTTATTTGTATCCTTTCTCTTTTTCCTTTAGTGTGTCTAACCAAGGGTTTGTGAATTTTACTGATCTCAAAGAACCAGCTCTTTTTTGCATTTACTATTTAGATTTTTTTGTTTGTTTTCAATTTCATTTATTTCTTCTATAATTGTAATGATTTCTTTCTTTCTGCTGACTTGACTTTAGGCTTCATTTATTCTTTCTAGTTTTTTTTAGAATGAAGCATTAACTTATTTATTTTGGTTTGTTCTTATTTTTCGAGGTAGGCCTGTAATAATATGAACTTTCCTTTTATGACCGCTTTTGCCATGTCACAAAAGTTTTGATATGTTGTACTATCATTATCACTTGTTTATATGTACCTCTTAATCTTTCTTTTTATTTATTCCCTGATCTAGTTATTCTTCAGTAGCATGTTGTTTAACTCCATGTATTTGTGGTTCTTAATGATTCCTTTTTGTGGTTGATCTCTAGTAAAAAGCATTATGAGCAGAAAATATGGTTGGTATGATTTCAACCCGCTTATATTTGTTGAGGCTATCTCTGTGTCCCAGTATGTGGTCGATTTTTGAGTATGTTCCATGTGCACTAGAGAAGAATGTAAAAGCAACTATTTGGGAATGGAAGGCTTCATATATATCAATTATGTCCAGTTGGTCTAAAGTGTTATTTAAGGATGTTATTTCCTTATTGATTTTCTGTTTGGATGATCTGTCCATATCTGATAGTAGGGTGTTTAAGTCCCTACTATAATAGTGTTTCAGTCTGTTTCTCCCTTTAGTCTTGTTAGTATTTGCTTTACTTATTTTGGGGCTTCCTTTTGGGAGCATAAATTTTAATAAGTGTTATGTCTTCTTGGTGCATAATTCCCTTTATCATTATGAAGTGTCTTTCAGTATCTTTCTTTACCTTTTTTATTTTGAATTCTATTTTGTCTGATATTAGTTTTGCTACTCTTACTTTTCTCTAAATGCCATTTGCTTGATATATCATTTTCCACCCTTTCACTTTGAGTCCGTATTTGTTTTTTTGGAGCTGAAATGTGTCTCCTAGAGGCAACATATGGTTGGGTTTTGTTTTTGGATCCATTATGCAACTCTGTGCTTTTTATTGGTGAGTTCAGTCCATTTACTTTTAGGTTGATTATTGAAATATGAGGTCTTCTTAAAGCCATTTTATCTCTTGTTTCTGGTAGCTCAGTGTTTTCCATTGCTTCCTTGTCTTTGTGTTTGTTTTCTTTATTTTGGTTGGCTTTTGTGGGTTTTACTTCTGGTTCTTGTTTTATGTTATACTTCAAATCTGAATCTTCTGTATGTGGTTACCATTATGGATATGTAAAGGATAGTTATACACACACACACACACACACACACACACACACACACACACATACAGTTGTTCATTTTCTTCTGCACGTGCCTTATCTCCATTCCCCTTTGTGAATTTGGATCTTTGAATCCTCCTTTTTTCAGTTCTTGATGTCTCAATTTGTCCCTATGTATGCTGAATGTTCATTACTATCTTGCTATTGCCATTCTCTTTCTTATTATTTAAGCTTATAATGCCCTGTTCTTAGTAACGGTTGCACTCCTCTGCTTCTATTTGCCTGATAGTCACTTTTCTCCTAATTCGTGTGTGTGTGTGTGTGTGTGTGTGTGTGCATGTGTGTGTGAGAGAGAGAGAGAGAGAGAGAAAGAGAGAGAGAAGAGAGAGAGAGATTTTGTTTTAGGTGAGCTGATGACCCTTTCAGTATTTTCTGTAGTATAGGCCTCGTAGTGGAGAATTTCCTCAATTTTTGTATGTCTGGAAAGGTCTTCATTTCTTCTCATTTCTAAAGGAGAGCTTAGGTGTATCCTTTTATTCTAGGAGACATTATTCTAGGCTGGTAGTTCCTTTCACTTAATAGTTTAAATATTTGATTTCATTCCTTTCTGGCTTGTAACATATGCACTGAGAAGTCTGAGGATAATCTAATGGGTTTTCCTTTATAAGTTACCATTTTCTTCTCTCTGGCTGCCCTGAGAATTCTGTATTCATTTTTGATTTTTGATAATTTTAATACGATGTATCTTGGAGAAGGCCTTTTTGGGTTGAGGCAATTGGGTGTTGTGTTGGCTTCTTGATTTCCAAGCTCCAGCTCATTCCTTAGATTTGGGAAATTCTCATCAACTATTTGTCTGAAAATATTTTCTAGTCCCTGCTCTTTTCCCTCACCTTCAATAATACACATTATTCTTACTTCTCCTTTCCTGATGGTATCAGCTAGTTCTTGTATTTCTCTTTCATTATTTTTTATTTTTCAGTTTCTCTCTTCTTTCTGATTTATTTCTAGATTTCTGTCTTTGATATCACTGATCCTTTCCTCCATTTGGTTGACTCTATTTCCCAAGCTTGCTATTTCATTTTTCAACTCTTGCAGTGTGCTTTTTATCTCCAGAAGGTCTATTCTGTTCTTTTTGAGGGTTTCAATCTCCTTGCTTTTGCTCATCTAATTGTTTTTTCAATTCCTGAAAGCATTGATATGACTCGTTGTGGAACTCAGTGAATCTTTCGGAAGCACCATCCTGAATTCTCTGTCATTTAAGTTTCATATTTCTATGTTTGTAAACTTATTTTCTGGAGACTTTTCTTTTTCTTTCTTGGATGCCTTATCATCTTGGTTGTTCGTGGTGTTTAATGGACTATTTCTCTGCCTTGGCATTAATGGAAGTGTATTCTGCTGTCTTTCCAGAAAGAAGATTTATAATACCTTTTTTTAGTTTGCCGCAAAAAAAAGGTGCTTTTCTTTTGTTTTACAGTTGGTGGCATCTAAGCCTCTTGGATCCCTGCTTTATATAAAGACTTAATAATGTCTTTTTAATTTTCTTGTCAATATTTACTCATGCTCACTCCCCTCAATTTCAGTTCTTCCCAGTGTTAGCTACCATTTTGGTAGCGATTGCTCAGATTCCCCTTGCGCTCTGTGGTGAAGGGTCTCAGAGGGTACAGGGAAAGAGGATCTCTTGCTTGGAAATTTAGGGCTTAGTTCAGCCTCAGTTTTGCAACCCTGGCCAGTAAAAATCAACTGTTGTTTCTTTGCAGTCCCATCCCACTTCTGTATTTTCTGCTCTGATGACTGGGCCCTGTCGCTGGCTGTGTGGAACTCACAGTGCTCCCAGGCGAGACTGTTCAAGGAAGTCTCTGCACCTTCTCCTCTCCCCCTTCTCCTTCAGGGAGCTCTGGAGGTTGGGAGAGGCAGCTTCTTTATTTTCTTCCATTCCACCACTTGACACCTGGGTTCTGACCTGTGGTAGCTCTTATGTGCAGATCCCATGCTCAGATGTTCTGGTGTGCAGTTTTGGTGTTTTTTGTTGAGTTTTAGATGTTCAGCTTATTGTTGTTTCAAGGGGAGAGATGTGAGGACATCTCTTACTCCTCCATGTTTCCCAGAATCTGCTCATATTTTCTAAAAGGATTTTTATTCTGTTTACTAGGACAGACATTTAAGCAGTGAGCATGTCTTAATGCCATTCTCAGGTGTTGCTGCGTTATAGGCCTTGGGACCTGCAGTTTGGGTTAGAATTTGGTTTCAGGAGTTTTCTGGTCTGGCATAATAATAAAATGGGGGCTTTTCATCTGGATCAGTTAAAAACCAAGGGAGTGTTTGGTTCCCAAGGCTTAATGTAGTTCTCCTATAAAGCCATCTCGATTTGGTATTTTTTCTGTGGGTTTGTGGGGAAAGAAGTCATCCATAATCATCCTTTGCATATATTCAATACTCACCAGAGAACAAACTTCTTTCTCTCTGACTCCATTTGCCTCATAGCTCCTGGTAGTACCTCTACATTTCCAGTCAATTATTTAAGATGCCCTTTGCTGTTTTACCAGGGCTGCCATATATGCTATCTATTTATCAATCCATCCATTCGTCTGTCCATCTGTCTGCCCGTCCATCCGTTCGTCCCATCCATCCATCCATCCATCCATCCATCCATCCATCCATCATCCATCATCCCTCCATCCACCCATCTATATTTATCCATCTATCCACTCATTCATGTATCCTTCAACCCATTTATTCATCCATCCACCTATCCATCCCTCTATCTACTCCATCATTCATTCATATACCCATTCATTCATCTTTCACACACACATAGAATATTTCATTTGTTATTTCTATGGTATTTTGAAAGGGAGAGAAGGGCTTTTTGAAATCAAAGATGTATTAGGCCCTAGTATTTCTGTCTAAATTGCTCTTGTCCTGACTTATTTGCTATTAAAACAAAAGGCATTATTTATTAATATAACATGTTTTAGTTTATATCTGACGTAGCATTGCTTTAATTACATTGTAGAAAAAATTAAAGAGAATTAAAAGTAAAGTGAAGATTACATTTGATCTCCCACCCAAATATGATGATTGTTAGTATTTGCTATCTATTGTTGGTTGGCATGAGAACAGAGACTCCTCCAGAGTCATTAGCAGTTGCTGATGGCTGTAGAGGTCTGTGGCATCCAGCTAGCAGGTTCCTTGGAACATTTTTTGATGGGAAATGATTGTCTACTAGCATATTCGCTGACACCTAGCAAAGGATAATTTTTTTCCTTCTTTGGGCACATAACTGATTTTTATTGTTTGTGGTCTTTTTCAGAGAGTAACATGCAGCTTTTTGGTGGAGCACTCCCCTGGAATGGTGATTTCACTGTGATGAAGAAGCAGTGTGCAGACTTCTAGGGATTCTGGAGCATGCCCCCACTGTCTCTGCCTTTCTATGTGAAAAGAGCTGTTACCAACTTGCTTTCCTCATGCATGTCTCTCTGCCTGCTCTTTTGTTTTCTGGTTTCATATTAGGTGGTGACAAGAGATGGGCATGACCAATTTCTCCTTCTTGGCATCAAGGGGGCCCCTTGTCTTTGGCCAGCCTGATGTCCTACCACCAGGAATAAGTTTGTCAGTGAGTACAAAGGATAGAGTGAAGTCTGATTTCATTCCCCACTGCAAATCTGTTGAGGAATCTCTTTTTTATTGGATAACAACCCCTTCCAGAAATCTGAACCCAGTGGGTACTATCTCAACAAGTTCCTTCTAAAAGCTTCATTTGGCCTGGTGCTCCTTTCTCCCTGAGTGTCCTGCCTGAGTAGACAGGTAACTTGGGCTGGGAGACACCCTGGCAGAAATAGCAGCCCTCCCCTGTAGGGTCTTTGGGAATTGGGGGAATTTGTGTTTCTTCTTATGTAAAGATGAAGAAGTTCTGGAGATTAGTTGCACAACAATGTGAATATACTTAAGACTACTAAAGTGTACACTTAAAAATGGTTCAGTTGGTAAATTTTGTATGCATTCACCACAATTATATTAAAATAAATTGATGTATCTTTTTAAAATGTGGTATTGGATACAATTCAAGAGGCCAGCTGTATTTCAAATGTGCAAGAGTTAGGTTTTTCTTCACAGGGCCTGAAGGGTGGTGGGGATTTTAGTATTTCTGCACCAGACTGATAAGGTCATGAAACTCAAAGGCCATTTATTTTTGTCTCTGGTTCCTCTGATATAGCCAATTGATATTTCATAGTTGGGGACACATCATACCACTTGGGGTGGCAGGGGACAAGTGGCATTCACCTTGCAAAGCTCTTGCTTTCCCCCTGGCTCTCTCTGCTCTCCCCTCATCAACCTTCTCTGATTCTTTCTTTCTTCTTTCAAGATTCTCTCCTAAGTGTATAGAGCATAAAGAAATAAGGACTTTTTAGATTTTACAAAATGGTTTCCATGGGACCATGACAGTAATGTCAACTTGCACGTAATGGGAACACCCTTCGGTTATAACCAGACCACTCAAAACCACAAATGTCAGCTATCATCTATAGGAGCTGATAAGCTCAAGGATCCCACTTTGTAATGTCCATATAAGCTGCATGCCTTAGGCAGATGATTCTCAAGCCTAACCTGAGAGCATCACGGATGGGTGCGCTGAGAGCCGAAGACTCTGACGACCTGGCCCATTGTAGCCACTGACTTGGGACCAATATGCAGCTCTCCACACCACCAGTCAACAGAGCTCACTTTGGAGATGCTAGGACTTTTATCCCTTTGCTCTGTTTTGTAAGACTCTGTACTTCCCCTCTCTCTGTTTTGTGTGTTAACATTATTCATTTATCTGAGATGATTCCACTCAATAAACATGGCATTGTGGAAAGAAACAAATGCATTCAAGGATATTCAGTAGCCACTTTTCTTGCTCACAACACTAAGGGACCAGAATTTGAATCCGAAACAGATTTTTACATTACTTGGACCTAATACACTTATCTCACTTAAAAATTAACCTTTCCTGTGGGTCAGATGGGCTCCATCAAAAGTCGACCTCCTACCCCCTGCCCTAGACACATTGATGGAATGCCCCACTAGGAGCAAGAGACCCACAACCTAGCCTTTGAGGGGCTTGCGGGACCTGGATTAGCTTACAGTTCTGGGGTTTTTTGCTGTTTGTGGGACAGTGTTAAGTATGTGTTAAGTGCCTTAGGAAAGATTGTGTTTTTGGATTAGCACCTTTCAACTGTCCTTCCTTGTGGATAGTTGAGTGAGAACCACAAGGAATCAGATTCTAGAGCAGGTAGGCATCAAATAGCATGGGACCAGCCAGGACATGCTGGAGGTAGGGGTGACTGCCTGCTGGTGCTTCCTACATGGGCCCAGAGACGTGTCGTGTACATGTGCTTATGTGAAGGAGTTTATTTTTAAGTATATTTAAACATATTAAAATTTTATTTCATTTAACCTTTTCCTTTTATAACCTATCTCTCCAAATCTCTTTCATTTTTTTTTTCTGTCTAACCATGAAATAAAATTTAAGGTAGGCCTCGCTTTCCCACTGCTGAATTTCATGTCTTTTTTGCTAAGATGTTACGGGAGCCCTCTCTCTCTCAATCTCTCTCTCTCTCTCTCTCTCTCTCCCCCTCTCTCTCTCTCTCTCTCACACACACACACACACACACTCACACACACTCATACACACACTTACACACACTCACACACACACATGCTCACTTTCCTTGTAGAAGAGAAAAGAGAAGAGCCCCCACCCCAAGATAGGACCTACAGCTTCTACTAGGTGCCATTGAAACCCTACGTGTGGGCCCTGGACCCCAAGCACTGTCTCAATCTGGGACATAGGATGACTGGGGCCATGAGAGGCCATAGTGGTAAAGGCAGAGTGCTAGGTGAGGGATGAAGAATCCTTTCCTAGAAGACCTATTTTAAAGTATCAAAGGCAGAGTGCTAGGTGAGGGATGAAGAATCCTTTCCTAGAAGACCTATTTTAAAGTATAAAAAAATAAAATAAAATAGCACTGAATGACACATAATACAAATACTATAGAATTGATAAAAATCACAAACAGAATGGGAAGATTGAGATATCTTTGTCAGAAGTTCATAGATCCAGTAGGAAAAAAAGTTGAAGAACTATATGAGGTCAATGAAATACAGAAGGCATCTTGTTTCTGGAGTACCTGCAGATGAAGATTTGGCTCTACTCCATGAGATGGTGAAATCATCAGGGGAAGAGGGAAAGGACAGAGCGAGAAGCCCAGGACTGTGGCTAGTAGGAATGCCGGCAGGATTGCTGAGACAGCATGGTGGATACCTCTTCTGGTTGAGGGATGGGAACATGGCCCATCAGCTGATCATGGGTCCTTTGCTCTCCCACATTGGTTTTCCTTGGTAAATGGCACTTCTATAAATTCTTCTCGAATCTCCTGCGGAATGTCCCGGTAGGACCTAGACTGAGACAGACAACTGAATAGAGCATGTTCAAAACAACTTCTGGTCTCCCTCCCTAGCATCTTCTGTCTCAGCCAGTGACAAGTGCATGGTTATTGTCACAAAACCAAAACTTCTCTTTTCGAACAATCAAAGGGCCATTTGAGCATAATTGATACCATTTTTTGTTATTAGTGTATTTTCTTCTCCTTCAAAATTAGTTGTTCTTTTCTGTGGACCAAAGTGAATTCACATAAGTCCCTTTTTTTGTCCCTGTTCACCAGCCTTCTTCTGGACATCCTGGGGCCAGGTCAACTGGTTGCTATCAGCTTCATTTAGGACCAATGAGAGGCTCTTTAGGTATTCCCCAAGGAATCAGTTCTTTCCTGTGGATCAATTGGTGTGGATCATCAGGAAGGAGAGGCAACTTTCTGACTAGGCCCCTCTGCTGACCTGGTGTGACATTGCTGGTGATGGGGACCAGACAGTGCATTTTGTGCTCCCACTGCTGCCCAGAGCCATTTTATTCTCTCACCATGAGGCTCTCCTCTGCTCTACACTGTGACCCAGCCACACAGGAAGCATACCCATTCAGAGTCTGGATCCCATGACAGAGACTTTTCACAAAAACCATTGTTCTTGCCTTCGGTCAGTGCCACTGCCCAGGGACTGACAGCCTCTTGACTTTTGGCCGCATTCCCAGAGGCCCCGCCTGGACCTTGGAAGGATGAGAGCCCTAGGAAGCCACAGGAAACAGAGGACAGAGGGGCATGGGGCAATGGACCATGAACAAAGAAGCTGCATGGTCTGGGTTGCTGCCTTTGGCTGTGAGGCCAAGCTCAGTGGTGGAAGGTGGTGGGTGGGTAGAGAAAGGTTCTCTCCCATAATGTTTTATCATCTTTGCAGGCAGGTAGTGCCTGGCTACCTGGTGACCAGTCCCAGTTAATAGCTTTCCTTCTCAGGCCTCTTTGAGCACAAGAAGGAAAATGAGTTTCAGAGTTTTGGCTGGACCATGGAAAGTGAGGTCAGAAGCACAGTCAGCCCTGCAGTCACCTCATGGACACCAGCATCTCTGAGCCTCAGGTTGCTGACACCTGCAAACACAGAGTACAGCCACAGCCAGCTTAGAAGAAGACAGGAATTCTTGTCCCAACTCTGCTTTCTAGTTTTAAGGCCTTCACAATATAATCCAGCTCTCAGTCAGCCCACCTTTCATTTGGGAGAACAACATGCTTGCTTATATCAGTGGTAGTTGCTGACAATCAGGGCAGGGGATGGAAGTAGAAGTGCTGGGTCAGTTTCAATGCACTTCATAAGGGGAAGGGTGACTGTTCCCTGTCTCAGCTATGGACCTGTTAGAACATTTACATTTGTGAACCACTAGTAGAGTCAGGCTAGGACAGTGGCCTTGGAGACAGATGGTAGAATTGGCAAGAGCTGAGTCTTTGCCTCTGCTGCTTCTCCTATTTGCTCACTGTAGTCCTTATCCTACCAAGGAGCTTAAAAATGTTCATTCCAAAGTTACTTTTATTTCTGAGCTGACACAGAGTTCGATTGTTGCAACTTTGAAGTAGGCCAGGGACAAAACAGACTGCAATATTCTTGCCCAAAGAACAGAAGGTTCTTGTACTGTATGATAAGGAGGGTTTGAGCTTGGGAGCTCTCCAGCTTTTAGCTAGACACAAAGTCACATCTGCAGCATGCATCCTCCATCCATCCAGTGAACAGGAATGTGAATCTGTAGGCCACTCTCAGATTGTGGGACGGCAGTAACCTTCTCCCTTGCCCCAACCACCCCCACCTTGCACACTGCAGACAGGCCTCTGGAGCTGTCTGACACACAGGGGCAACCCCAAGGTGTACACATGGGCAGGTGTTCAGCTTGATTTTCTTACAGAAACTTGTCTGTCCCTCTCTGCTTAGAACCCAGGGCCTATATCTGGCCCCACAGTGCACACACACAAGGAAGCTCATTGGAAACCCCTTCTGCAATCACCCACTCAGCTTTATCTTGCCAGTGGACAAAGAGCAGGACTGTTGGACTGTGCCCATTGCCAACAAGGGAAACTTGACCAGTGGTTAAACTAGCTTCAATTTGCTGAGTATTACAGCAAACTTTACCTGCAAGGGAAGGCCCTAAGCTAAGTTGCAGATCAGAGAATTGCTTATAAGTCCTGGGGATCAGACCTCTATACCCCCTCCTCACAAAGAAGATTTGTGATAAAATAAGGGTAATTTCTGCAGGAAGTTTCCCAATTCAGCCACCCCTGGAGTAAGACTTAGAGGCAGTGCTTAAAGGATTTAGGAGCACTGACCCCTTGCACACTCAAAAGTCTGCATATAACTTTTGACCCCACAAAACATTAACAACTAATAATCCACTCTTACCTGGAAGCCTTACCAATTACATAAAGCCAATTAAACACATTGTATATGCTATATGTATACACACTATATTCTTACAATAAAGTAAGCTAGAGAAAATATTATTAAGAAAATCATGAAAAAGAGGACTACGTTGGCAGTATCGTACTGTATTTATCAATACCATGCCTTTTTATTGTCTATTTTAGGTTTGCAGTTCGTCTGTGAGTTATTTTCAAATTGTTGATTGAAAAATATTCATGTATCACTGCACCCATGGAGTTCAAACTCGTGTTGCTTGAGGGTCAAATGTACCATGAACAACTTTCACACATTTGACAACTTAGATGAAGAAACTAATTTCTCAAAACATACAAACACCAGTACTAAATCAATATGAAATAGGTAACTTGCATAACCCTTTAACTATTATGGAATTGAATTTATAACTCAAAAAATCTCTCCAGGCTCAGATGGTTTCACTGACAAATTTTACCAAAAATTTATAATCACTTCCAGAATATAGAAGAGGAGGAAATATTTCCAATTCATTGTAAGCTAGTATTACTTTGATAACAAAACCAGACAAAGATAGTACAAAAGAAAAAACTACACTATCTCTCATGAATATAGACAAAATATTAACAAATAGAATTCAGCAATATAAATATAAATAATATACCATTGTCATGTGGGGTTTATTCTAGTGATGCAAGGCTGATTAAATATTTTAAAATCAATCAATGCAATTCACCATATTAATAGGATAAAGAAGAAAAATTACATGATATCAACTGATGCAAAATAGATTTGGCAAAATTCAACACTCATTCATGGTAGACGCAGAAAAACATGATAAAGAACTTTCTTTACTTGATCTAGAACATCTACAAAACAAAATGAAACAAAATGTGCATCTAATAGTATGCTTAATGGTGAAAGATTGAATGTTTTCCCTTCCCCTAAAAGTCAAGAACAAAGCAAAGACATTCAGTCACACCACTCTTATTCAAGATACTTCTGGAAGTTCTAGCCAGTGCAGAAAGGTAAGAAAAGGAAATAAAAAAGCATACATATTGGTAAGGATGAAATAAAGCTACTCCTATTTCAAATGATATCATTATCTATGTAAAAAAATCCCAAGGCATCTACGAAAAAATTCCTAAACTACATGAGTTTAGCAAAGTTGTAGAAGACAAATATATAAATACAGCAATTGTATTTCTAAATACTTAGCAATAAACATGAACACTGATGATAAAAATGCAATATCTCAAAAAATGAAATACTGTAAAACTAACAAAACATGTGCAGGATTTGTATGTGGAAACTTATACAAGTTGATGAAAGAAATTAAAGTAGATATTAATAGATGGAAAGATATGTTCATAGATTGGGAGACTAGAGATAGTAAAGATGTCAATTTTTCCCAGATTTAACAGTTCCTATCAAATCACAGAAAAAGTTTTGTAGATTTGTACAAGATTATTCTAAAATGTACATGGAAAGACAGAGGAATTAGAATAAGTAAAGTTATTTTAAAGAAGAAGACTAAAGTGAGAAGAATTAGACTTTCTTGGTCCAAGACTTATCATATAGCTACAGCAATCAAGGCTGTGTAGTATTGGTGTAGGGATAGACACATAGATCAATGGAACAGTACAGAGAAACTGGAAATAAATCCACACATACATGCCCAACTAATTTTCAATAAAGGTGTAAAAGCAATTCAATGGAGGAAGGAGAGCCTTTTCAACAAATGGTGCTGAAGCAATTGGACATGTGTAGGCAGAAAAATGAACATTAACCTAAGTTTCACATCTTATATAAAGGTTAACTCAAAATGATCACAGACTAATATGTAAAACATATAATAGTAAAATTATTAGAACAAACACATAGGAGAAAAGCTTTGAGATCTAGGGTTAGGCAAAGAGTTCTTAGAGTTGACCCAAAGTCTAATTCACAAAAGAAAAAATTGATAAAGTGGATTAAATTAAAATTTCAAAAAGTTTTAATCTGCAAAAGACTTGTTCATAAGAGGACAACAATAGCTATAGAGTGAGAGGAAATCTTTGTGAACCACATGTCTGATATATCTAGAATAGATAGAGGACTCTCATACTGAACAATAAATAATCTAATTAGAAACAAATAAAAGTTATGAAGAGATATTTCACCAAAAAGGATATATAGATGGCAAATAAGAACATGCAAAGATATTCAACATCGTTAGCCATTAAATTGTAATTAAAACCACAATAAGACATCACTACATACCTATCAGATTGGCTGGGGAAAAAATAGTGACACCATCAAATGCTGGTGAAGAGCTGAAAAACCGGGTCATTCAAATACTGCTTGTGGGAAGGTTATAACTATAGAGCATTCTGAAAAAGAGTTTGGTAATTTCTTTAAAAAACAAGATATGCAATTACTATATGACCCAACAATTTCACTCCTGGCAATAATCCCAGAAATGAAGACTGTATCCACAAAGGACTGAATATGAATGTTTACGGCAGCTTCACTAATAATAGTCAAAAACTGGAAAAAAATTTAGACATCTCTCAACTAGTGGTACATTCATACCATAAATACTACTGAACAATAAAAAGAAGTGAACTATTAATATAGGAAACCGCATGGAGGAATCTCAGAGAATTATGATCAGTGAAAAAAGCCACCCTTGAAAGGTTATATAATGTATATATGCGTTTATATAACATTCTTAAAATTAATGTAGAGAAGCAAGATAAATTAAATATTAAATCAAGTTATATTCAGAGACTGCAATATGCTGATCAGCTCAGCAACCAGGCCAGGAGGACACCTTCAGAATAAAGGAAGATTTCTCCTGGATTGCTAACAACTCACTTCCCCACACCTGTGGAAGGGGAAACAGTCTTTAAGTGGCTGCCCTACACAAATAAAATTGTTCATTCCCTGTGGCTAAAACCATGGGGAACCTATGGATTAAAGGCTGGGAACTGCCAATAGGCCTTTCACACTACTCACTTTTCCCTTCCCCTTCCTCACTGTATGTCCATATCTAAGGAAATGGGTAAGCAAAGTCTTTAAACTATAACTCGCAGGACCTAAAGAATGATATATAAACAATTCCCTGAACACTCTGGGTGCCTTTCACTTTCTGCCTCTGAGAGGAGAGACCACATTCTCTCTGTGGAGTGTTACCCCTTTTAAAATAAACTTTCCTTTCAACTCTAACTTTAGCACGTGTGCTGAATTCTTTCTACACTCTCCTCCAAAGGGACCCTCTTTTTCTCTGAGTTCAGGGCTTGGTCTCTTCCCTTGAGGGGAGATTTACTCTGTTCTGCATCAAAATGACAAATATAGAAATGGAGGACAGGTCAGTGATTTTCAGGGATTCAGGAGAGGGTGAAAGCACACAAAAAAGTAGTGTGGCTGGCTCTAAAGGGCAACAGGAGGGATTCTTTGTGGTGGGAGGGAAAGTTCTGTATTTTGATTTCATCGCTGTCAATATTCTGATTGTGATATTGGACTATAGTTTTGCAAGATGTTACCAATGGAGACTGGATAAAGCATAAACAGAATCTGTGCATTATTTATTCCAGAGCATGTGAATTTAGAGTTATCTCAAAAATAAAAAGTTTAATTTTAAAAAGTTAAAAAAAAATCCTGGGAGCTTTGGAAGTTACCACTCCATTCTAATAACAAGCAAAAAGCTGAATAGACTAGCAAATTGACAATTCTTCATGGACTCATAGAGATGGGAAGTTACAGAGCTAACTGCCATTCTCAAAATTGAAGAACCCAGAGAAGAAACAGTTTCTGTTTACCAGAACAGGGACTAACAGAAATCAGTGTAGGAACCAGATCCTGGGTAGAAAAAACCTGAACTTTAATTGATGAATTTCAGACAACTCTGAGTTAAAAACTCCAGGGGGCCTAGTCATGGAGGGCAGGGCACCGTATTCTGAAATTTATCACTTGCAGTGTCAGCCAAATTTTCCACAGTAAATATTAGAGGAACACTCCTCCAAGCCAACCGCTGGCAGGAGGAGGGGAAAAAGAACCATTTTAAAATATGCCAGAGCATTCTGTTCTTCTTGATGAAGCTTGCCTTTAGGGGAAGCTAGTTAACCAGAGCCTAACATACTTGGGTATAATTAGAGCCTAACTGACCTGGGGAAGGGAAATACCCAATTCTGTCTTGCCACCTCGTCCTGCCTAAGGAGGGAAGGAGGCAAAAAACAGAAACACTTGTGAAGTTCACAGTCCAGAGGCACTGTTTACCTATTTACCACAGTTCCTTTTACCTGGTACATATATTCTGCTATCAAAAAAAAAATTACTTTTAAGCCACGCTTCTCTTGCTCATACCCACTTCCACATCTGAAAGTGTACTTTCCCTTCTAATAAAGCTTTTTCTTTTCTGCTGGAAACAAAAAGAAAAAAATTAGAGTGATGTCTCTAAGACGGCAGCACAGGAGATCCTGCAACCATCCTCCCACAAATATCAACAGTAAAATAGATATCATAAAAAAAAAGCTCTGGGAGAGCTCAGAGTCCACTTAAGAAACTTCAGCAAAATGAAAAACTAGACAGTAACCGTACAAAAAAGGGAAGAAAGACCACTTCATTTTATTGCATCATTCAATCCTCCACTGCTCAGCCCTGTACTGTTCAGCACTGAGGGGGACTCCCCAACTAGAAAGAGTCTCCATTTTGAGAAATAACAGTTTAAAGACACAGTTAAATAAGAAGACATTAAGGTCTCTAAATATACAAGAAAATGCTCAGTTCAAACCAGATGCAGCAGCCATTAAAGGGGCCAGCACCAGTTATGCTTAAATCAATATAATGACCCTAATATGTTGAAAATTTAAATTACTTATAAAAAGTAATAATGATTTCCACAAAACCTGTAAGATTTGGTTAGAATAATAGGTGAGCAGAATAAGTAAAACCTTTCTAAATTTTTGTTGTTTGAATAGAGGCTTGAGTAATTGACAAAATGGTAAAACAGAGAGCATATGAAAAGTATATTTCTTTATTTTTGGCTTAAAAGAACTCTTATTTATACCAATAGTTCTGGAGGTCAGAAGTCTAAAATTGATTGGCAGGGCTGTACTCCTTCTGGAGGCTTTAGGGGAAAATCTATTTCTTTGTCTTTTCTATTTTCTAGAGGCCACCTGCAATCCTGCTCTGGTCCATTTTCACATCTTCAAAATTCAGCAAAATAACTTCCTTAAATCAATCTCTCTCGTTCACCTCTTGCCTCCCTTTTTTCCTCAAGACCTTTATGTTTTACAATGGAATTGCCTGAATAATCCAGGATGATCTCCCATTTCGAGAGATTCTTATGTTATATTTATTGATATATAAAACTAATGGAAAATAACTACCATGGAGAACTATAATTAATTCATGATTAAAAGGAAAGAAAATAAATTAGCTCTGTATAGATGAAAAATGTGTGGTCAGTGCTCAGAAAAAGTGTGACTGGAATTAAATCCTCCCACTCTTTGATGGTAATTTTACATTTGTTAAGGACCCAACATACAGCAATAATATGTTTGTAATTATAAAACAAAATGAACGAGAAATAGTATATGTGACTAGATAGATGAAATCAGTCTCAGGAACTAGAAAGGATTACTGGTCTGTAATGTTTTGAAAAATGCAATGAGTCAAGAAAATGAAAGAAATAGTGTGCACTATATAAAGGAGGAGAAAAAACCAATTTCTTTTTATTTGATTATTCACCTGGAGATCCAAGAGAGTATGGTGAAAAGCATACCCAGTCCCTGGACCATGTGAAAGTACCTGAGCAGGTGTGCTTGCCACCTTCCATATTGCAGAGCCCAGCCTGACCACCAGGCTGGCCACACCAGTATGACTCATAAAATATTTCTTGAATCTAAATAAGGACACCACTTAATGCCATAAGTGGTGATTAGTTCTGAAGATGTAATAATTCTGAACCCAAATGCACCTCAAACTATATATATGCCTCAAAATAGAGCAAAATTTGGACAGGTGGCACAAGTGCTTCCCCAATGACAGTGAGTGTCTTTGCAGGCACCTGTCACAGTGCATGAGAGCCTATGCTTCCTCACCAGGAAGGCTAGTAAAGGAAGCACCCGAGTGAGCCTGCATGATCTCAGGGTGGGTTTGCAGGATGAGGACCTATCTCAGGATGCTCCAGCCAGATTGAGAATTAACTATGGGCTTAGGGGAGGAGGAGGTGGGGAGGAGAAAGAGCAAAGCCCAGCTTCCTGCACTTCAGCTAGGGGACAAGGAACATCCAAAGCCTTGGAATATATGATATGGAGAGTGTTAGTCCTTTGTCCTCTGTCTTCACCGGGAGAGCTCATGGGCTTCACTGGACACCTCACCCTGCCTCAAAGCCAGCCTTTTGTTTCTACTTTCTTCCCATTTGGCTTACATTTTTCCTCCTTCTTTCTCTTTTTCTCTCTCTTTCATTTCTTTTTCTGCCACTCCACGACCTCTCCACTTCATGTGGGACAAGGTACATGCCAATCAGTAAGTTCATGTACAGAAATCTTTGCTTCCTGGCTTGGGGAGTTTACTGAATTCTACAAATGCTCATATTCTCTCTCTCTCTCTCTCTCTCTCTCTCTCTCTCTCTGTCACCCCCACCCCAGACACCCACAATGAATTCTTTACAGGACAGGGGGAGATGCAGCTTGTAACATTTGTATGCATGCTGACTGTTATTTTTTTAAATCGTATTTAAGCAAGAAATTGGGTATATGCAAAGAGGTATGCATGGAATTATTATTGCTGTGATATTGATAGCAAATGATGAAAATGACAAATGTATTCAGAATGTGAGCTAGACTAAATCAGTTATGGACATTATTTAGCCATCACAGGCACAAAGGTCCTGTTTATATGATGGGGAGCAAGGTAGGGCAGATAATAGACCAATGATCAAATAGATAAGACTATTTCCAGTATTTATAAATGCCAATGGAATATAAAGATGGGGTAGTGTGTTAGAAATTGACTGGCAAATGGGTAAGGTGAAACTACCCGAGACAGCTATATCTTTCAGGTACCTTACATTCCTTTTGTTCCAAATTCAACTCTTCACATTTCCTATGCAAACTGTTATTTCCTCCATTCCCACATCAGCACATATGACTACCACTTGCTGATTAAACCGCTTATTATCTGTGGTCACCTTTGACTATTGACTCCTTCTCCAGGTTTGGTTAGCTCAACCAGCTCGTAGCATTGGGCATAACTTACTTTCCCTTCTGTTTTGCTTGCGGCCCAGCGTCAGTCAACTTCTCACAATCGCAGTATTCTAATAGCCTTTTAACTGAGCACCCAGCTACCACCACTATTGATATACTTCAGTTCATAATCTGCCATCATACAGACAATTATACTTCTTAAAGTTAGAAATCTCAGAATGCCAGTTCTGTAGACCTTTATGTTTAAGCAATTATGTTCTTTTTTCCCCCAACTTTTTGGGTCATCCATTGGGTGAGGTATTGTGAGAGGAGGGACAAATGAGAATTTGGGTAACAGATAGTGGGGCATGGGGATAAAAGTGATGAAAAGGCAGGGCTGCCAACATTCTTTTCCTACAGTTCAAAATGAACTCCTAGGAGTTGATGAATAAGAAATAGATGTTTACTTATATTTGTAAAATTTATAAAATAATTCATAAAATATCTATCTATCTATCATCTATCTATCTATCATCTATCTATCTACCTACCTACCAATGTACCTATATACCTACATACCTACCTACCTACTCCATCCATCCGTCCATCCGTCCGTCCATCCATCCATCCATCCATTCACCCATCCACCATCCATCCATCATCCATCCACCCATCCCCAAAACAGAGAGAAGAGGACAATAAAGAGCTAACATGCTAGCTAAATCCTTATATTTTATATCAAAGGCTCCTGCATATCTTCCATGAGTCTTTAGGAATGGAACCAAGAGGAAAAGGGTGGGGACAGGCACTTGTTTTTCATCATCTTAAGGTCTTCTTTACATTTGATTTTTACTATGGAACTTTGAAAGTTTAATATAATAATTCTATTTACTAAGAGATAGAGCAGAAATAAAATTAAATAAATTAACTTAGAAAATGACATATTTGTGTAATCTCAGGCACAGCCTGTGAACAATTCAAAAACTCCAGATTTTCTTTTATTTGAGCTTAACGAATCATTATTTTTTCTTAAGAATCCAGATTCTCTGCTTATTTACACTTTCTTATAGCATTTATATAGAACAGATAGTTTTCCATGGCAGCACATGTTCATATTTGGTTGATTTTTAAAATCTCATTTCATGGATATTACAATTTAATAGTCTATTTGATACACATTTGGGCTAATTTCTGTTTTTTTTTTATTATTAGAAACTGTGTTGCAGTAAATATTTTTTTCAGGCAATTTTGTTCACATTGGCAAATGTTTCTGTGGGCTATAATCATAGATGTGGAACATCAAAATATGTAACTTTTAAATATTTAACAGATTGCTAAACAACTATGAACAAAGACTGTTTGATTCCCACTCTGCCAAATCTAATGAAAGAGCCTTATCAAATAGGCATTGTCATAGTATTTAATTTTTTCCTCAAAGTGTAGGATAGTAGTAGCATTTCATTGTTAGGTTAATTTGAATTTTTATTGTTGAGGAATTAAGCATGTTTTCACATGTGTATTAGAGACATTTGTAATTTTTTTCTATGATGTGTGTTCATGTTTATAACTTTCATGAGTTTCCTACTGTATTTTGTCTCTTTATTTAAAAATAATTTGCAATAGACCTTTGATAATATGGATATTCAATTTTTTCTTTGTCACATTTGCCAAAATTTTACCACTTACCTCACTTCACACCCACTAGGATGGCTGTCATCAAAAAAGACTTAATGGCCAGTGTGTCAAAGAGGCAGAGAAATTGGAAACACACACACTGACGATGGAAATGTAAAAGAGTTGTGCCCACTTGGAAAACCATTTAGTAATTCCTCAAAAAGTTAAACTTAGAATTACCATGTAAGCCAATTATTCCACTTTAGGTATATGCCCAAGATAAATAAAAACACCTGTCTACACAAAAGCTTGAACATAAATGTTCATAGCAGTATTACATATAATAGCCACAAATTTGAAACAACCCAAATGCCATTAATTGATGAATGGACAAATGAAATATATTATACACACAATGGAATATTACTTGTCAATACATGCTAGAACATGGATAAACTTTGAAAATATGCTAAGTGAAAGAAGCCAGGCACCAAAAAGGTAGTATATGGTATGATCCCATTTATATGGCATATAAATGGAGTAGGTAAATCTATAGAGAAGAAAGTATATTAGTGGTTGCCTAGGGCTAGAAGGGATGGAGAGATAGGGAGATGATAGCTAAAGAGTGTGGGGTGTCTTTTTGGGGGTAACGAAAAACATTCTAAAAGTTTGATTGTTGTTTTGATGTAAAACTTTGTGAAAATACAAAAGTCATTGAATTGTACTCAAATGGTTGAAATGTATGGTATGAGATTTATATTTTAATAAATTGTTTTTAAAAACCACCCTACCCATGAACAATGAGCCCAGTCTTGTCCCAGCTACTCTCTGACCCCACCCCAAGAGACACCCTGATTTGAGAAAGTTTGCTCGCTGGCACTTCCTGAAATCCTGATTCCTAGTCATGAGCAAAATGAAGTGCTTCTTATGTGTCAGTGCATCTGGAAAAATTAGTATCTGTGGTTGCTGAAGACCCAAAAGTAGATAGAGCATGCTTGGTGGGGGAGTGTTGAGGGAGAGGAGTGGGCCTCGCCAAGATGACAAGAGGGCTCTCTCTCTTCCTCAGTGGAGGTCTGAGGATGGGTCGAGGAGTCAGCTCTGATGGTTTCCCTTCAGACTGTGGGCCCACACCCATCACAGCATTTAGCAAACCCACACTCAGCCTCTTTTACTTTCACCAGGACTATTATCATCAGGAGAAGGATATGGGGTCACAAATGTGTGGGTTCCTGTCTGGACCTGTGGGATACACAGGGAAGGATGTGGTATCTCTCTGTTCTGTGTTGTGCAACTTCCCTGGACAAGACGCCAGGTAGGAGGTGGATAAAGAAGCCCTTGGAGAGGGGCCTCACTACAGGCCAAACAACTGATGTGTGGCCAAAAAGGGAAGTAGAGTCCTTTCAGGTATATTATTTACTCAAATTCTTGACTCACTTTGAGCCAAGACAATTGAAGAAATTCTTTTCCCTTTTGGATATTAAAAAGCATTTTTCATTTGAAAGAAATTTAGCCCCTTGCCAGATACCTTCCAGACAACTTATCTGTGTTCTGTGTTCTGATTCATTTCTTGACTTTGTGGTGTGTGTGTGTGTGTGTGTGTGTGTGTGAGAGAGAGAGAGAGAGAGAGAGAGAGAGCGTGCGAGCGAGCAAATTTATTATTCTTTTTCAGTTTGGCTTCTGTGTTTAATGTTTAGAAAGGGTGCCTCAGTTTGAGCACACAGTTTTGTCTCAAACATTTGAAATTTTAGCCAGTTGACTCTCAGGTCTTACAGGCCTGAGAATCTGACTTCATGTTTGGGATTTTCTTACATATCTCAGGTATGAGCCTCTTTGTATCAATCAGTGTTTTATCCTGGAAAGAAGAATATTATTTTCAAACCCCTGAGTTCTTGGGCGCTTGCTTGCTATCACCAAGCCAGGCCCTAAATACTGCTCTTCAGTGGAGCCTGGCTTGGGACTTGAGAATCACATATGAGAAAAACTTCTAGCAAAGAAGAGGTAAGCAGAATCAAAGATGCTTACCTGGGACAAGGTCAAAGATGGTGGAGACATGGCTAACAGGACGGTAGGATCTGCTCAGTTGTTCACCCACAGAGCTATGTATTATGCCAGTGTGGCTGATGCCAGTTGAAGGCCTCTATTTGATGTTTCTGATGGAAGCTCCTGCCAGCTGCAGGCCCCCAGCTCCTTGGCTTAGGCACCACCAAGGAACTCTCCTCCCAGGGCCTCTCAGTCCCAAATTCCCTGAGCCTGGTTGTTTGGTATCTATTCTTACCTCTAAGATCATGAAGAAACATAATAGGACCCTAAAAAATGGCCATGGAGGTGCTTTCCCTACCAACTGGTTTAGTCCAAAACCCAGAAATTTAGAAAGTCAAGAGGCACGGAATGAGAGTGAGGAATTCTGCACTAGAGGCAGACATTGGTGGCTCTTGGTGAGCCTTTTAACTGAGGACTGAGAGGCCCTTTTCAGAGGTGTCACTCACTTGAGTGTCATCAGAAAGACTGGGCTTACCTCACAAAAGGGTCATAGGTATGACCACCTGGCCAGGAATACTTACAGAGAGGGCGGAGGCAGCCCTGATCTCAGGCCCCACTGACACATTGATCAGGCACAGGGCATCAAGTGAGCATGCTGGGGACAGAGAGTGGCCCATGAGGTAAGAGCTGGTCAGCATTCAAGTCCTCAGGACAGCAAGCTTAAGGCCTCAGCAAGCAGGAACTTGGTGAAGACCTTGATTCTGAGGTGGGTCTAGAGTATAGCTGTGCTGGGTGGCTTCCAACAGTGTAACTTATTCCAGAGATCACAAAACAGAAAGGCTCACAGGCCGAAGTTTGCTTCTCAAATCACGTGTGTATCAATGTAAACCATTGAGCAAGAAGCAAGGCAATGAGAACGAGCAGGTTAAGATGCTTAATACACAGGGCAAGAGGGGCCGAGGTGGACCATGGGCTGGCCATGTTCTCTGCTGCATCAGTTCTCTGATGGGGGTTACGAGGGCCATGGTGGGGTTTGAGAAATGTTGCCCAACAGGACAAGTCTGCCTGGCATAGCTGGCCATGCTGGGTGACCTCCTGCACAGCCTGAGGTTTGATTTAAATTTTCTGGGAGAGAACACATGGGGCCAAAATGGCAATCACCAAATGGGCAAGGCCAAATATGCGAATTTCGTGTGCATTTAGTTTCCTGTTGGATATCAGGATCACCTTCTATGTTTAACTTAGGCATACAGTACTTACCACTGCTCTGTAATGTACACAGCTGAATTCTGCCTATCTGTCAGTCTTAGTCATCGTCTACACTTAACAAATCTTAACTGTTTTGCCTGTCTTATGAACTGCATCCTAATTTATCTTCTATAGTAAAACTGAATCTCCTCAAAAGCAAATGCACATTAGAAGCTGTGATCTGCACACACATGTGTGTCAGATTTGAGTCAGGGCAGGCAGCAAGGTAAAGCTCCCACTCAGTCAAGAGGCCAAGTCAAGGCTTGACTTCTTTTTGAGTTACATTTTCCTTAGTATAAAAGGTCCCATGTGGAATGGCAATGATTAAATGAAATAAAAAAATGTGCTGTCACTACAGGGCCTGGCAAGACTCACTAATAATAAATACATTCCAATGTGATTACTAATGAGCCTGACTAGAAAGAGGGGAGATGCAGGGAGCAGTTTTGAGGCCCATATGAAGACTTTTATATATGCCTCTGGAAAGGAAACAAATAAGAGGAGTTTCGAGACCCACGTTCTCCCTGTGGTAGCGTGTCTGCTGCAGGTCCTTGTGCCTGTCTGTGCACACAGACCTGATACAGATAGGCACCTTCACTGGATGCACAGGGACCTTGTAGACAAGGCAACAAAGGTCATCTTGCAGGAAAGGAAAGGTTGTATGTGTGTGTGGGTGCATGCATGTGCACGTGTACTCCCATATATGAATACATGGAGGTATGCATCCTTCCAGAAAGGAAACAGCTAATATGCCAAAATAGGCTAAATTGTGACTGCAAATTTCTCATGTGGCTTCTCTTTGGGGAAGGTGAAAGAGAAACCCACAACAAAGTTAACAGTTCTCTCCTTTTCACCCATAGCAGTCCCAGGAGGAGCTGGGAGCAGAGGCATTAGGGCCAGCCTAGTCCATCCCAACCGCAGCCCAGGAAGCAGAGGAGGAACTCAGTCTATGCTCCCTTGGCTGAGGTGCCATGGCCAGACTCTGCCCAAGCCTGCTGCTCCTGGTGGCTGCTGTTGTCCTCGTGTCCAAAGGTGTCTATGCCTGGGGCTCACTAAAGGTGGTGAGAAAATTCCAAGACATCCCGGAAACCTATGTTTATGTGCAGCAGGCACTGTGGTTTGCCATGAAAGAGTATAACAAGATCAGTAAAGACAAATACATCTTCAAGGTGGTGAAAGTTCTCAAGTCCCAGGAGCAGGTCAGTGAGCATTTGCTCCTCGTTGTTTCCCTGCATGTCTGTGGTTATGGATGGCTACTGAGACCAGGATTGGAAAGCAGCTCAGACATGTCTTTAGTCCAAACACATTAGTTTTATTTTAGTTTTTTTTTTTAGAAAAATTAATTTGTACTCTATTCTTTATTCTCAGATGAAATTGAAAACATCCATTAAAATTATTTAAAATTGATATAGTTACATCATAAAGCGTAGGAAAAAGCCCAGAAGGGCTCTTAAAGAGGCCAAGTTTGGGAAAATTTGGACTAATATCATCAAATGAATAATGACAGGGATGAATTATTACACAGTTGACAATAAAAAATGAAAACAAAAACTGCAAGACCACCTTTTACTGGAAAAGGGCACCAAGGCAGAGAAGGGAAGGCTCTTCTTTATAGAAAAAATGCCTACCATAGATATAAAAGACTATGTAACTAGAAAATCACCTTTTGCAAACACCATGGTAATAATTAATTCAGGCAAAGATCATTAATGAATCCTATAATCACTGGCTGAGAGGGTTCTGGAAACAAATTTCTGCATAGGTTACTTAATTAGTTATAATGGGGAAAGATACACTCTCTGGTGAATGCCTTGCTCATCAAATGCACCAACACTTGGACAGATTGACATCATGTTCCCCTGATGTGATGTCACTGAAAGGACACAACATAACCTGTTTATGTTATTCTTGCTCAAAAGGCATACCCTGTGAATGTTCGTGTGAGGAAAAATTTGACAAATTCATATCATGGAGCATTCCATTAAGTCCGCTTAAAGATAGCAATGTCATGGCAGGAGAAAAAAAGTGGCATAAATGAAAGAGGCTCTGTTCATCCTCTGGCGACCAAATCAAAATTGTGACGGAAACAGGGAGCAGCAGCAAGGAAAAACTACCTGGGATGAATAAGCCATACAACTAGGGAGAAATCTGAGAAATCCAAGAAATCACCCTGCAATGGCAGAAGGTAAGATGGAACGAGGATGCGGAGCTGCCTGGTCTTGAGCAGCTGGGTGAGATAGACGGAGGCTACAGCATCAGAAGCGGCAGAAGCCTCTTAAAGGGACCGTATCTGTGAGAGGATTTTCGCGGTGACGGAACTGCTCACCTTGAGCACACAGTGCCAATTCAGGGCACTTGGGACTGACAGATTGTTGGAGTGAAGGCTTAGGGGAGACTCGCTTGGTACAGAAGTGCCGGCAGGATCCACTGTTCCCTGCAGAGCGCTTCCTCCTACCAGTGGACTGGACATAGCACCACCATAGCTGTGATGTCATCAAACAGAATAACAGAGGTTGCTCTGCCCAGAGGATTCTCTGAAAGCCCCCCTACTCCAGTTCAGGGCCCCACCAAGCCACACCCAGGTCTATCCTCAATGAGTCAGGTGCTCCTTGCTGAGCAGCGCCTAGATTCACATTGGAGGCAGCTGGCCTCAGTTTCTGGTGTGGCCTTTTGAGGCAACTATAAGCACAGCATCTGTGGATTGCTTGCTGAATCTTAAAGATGGCTTCGGAGGGGTAGAGAGGCTTGGATTAAGTTTGGCCTGAAGCTGAACTCCTCTCAGGACTGTGCCACTAGACACCTACTTCACAAACCTGCACTAATAAGACTGGGAGACAAGAGCTTTGCTTAGTACGTAGAAAACAGACACAGAAAGACGGCCAAAATGGGAAGACAAAGAAGCAGAAGCTATATGAGAGGACAGAACAGAGATCCAGATATAATGCAATCGAGTAATCTAACAGATGCAGAGTTCAAAACACTGGTTATAAAGATGCTCAATGAACTTTTGGGAAGTGTAGAGAACTTCAACAAAGAGATAAAAACATAAAAATGGAAATGGAAATTATAAAAGGGAACCAGTCTGAAATGAAGAATACATTATTTGATGAGAAATATATGAAATAGAATAAACAAAGGAATAATCAAAGTGAATAAAGAAGAGGATCAAATACCCTATCTAGAGGATGGGAAAGCCAAGGACACACAATCAGAACAGCAATAGATAAGATGCCAAGACTATAAAAATATTTTGAGAGTATGGGGCACTATTAAGGGTCCACATATCCATCTGATCGGTGTAACTGAAGAAAATCAAGATGTTGAACAGATGTTTGAAGAAATAATGATGGAAAACTTCCCTAATCTGGTGAAGGAAATTCCAGGAAGCTCAGAGAATTCCAAAAATCAGGGATCCAAAGAGGCTCACAACAAGACACATCGTAATTAAAATGTCAAAGGTTAAATACAAAGGAAGAATATTAAAAACAGCAAGAGAAAAACAGATAGTTACTTATAAGGGAACACCCATAAGTCTGGCA
Source organism: Eonycteris spelaea (assembly GCA_003508835.1). Classification (NCBI taxonomy): domain Eukaryota; kingdom Metazoa; phylum Chordata; class Mammalia; order Chiroptera; family Pteropodidae; genus Eonycteris; species Eonycteris spelaea. Next base: position 2,451,507 of record PUFA01000215.1, on the reverse strand, counting down.
TTTGATTTCTCAAAAGATACTCTGCAGGACAGAAGGGCTTGGCAAAAAATATTCAACAGGATAAAGACACAGGATCTACAACCAAGAATAATTTATCCAGTAAAGCTATCATTTAGAGGACAGAAAAAAGAACTTCCTAGACAAAAATAAGCTAAAGGAATTTATTACCACCAAGCCAGAATTACAGGAAACATTGATGGGACTTCTTTAAGAAGAAAACCATGTATCAAAAACAGGAATAAAGAATGGTAACAACCACATTCCTATCAACAAGTACCTCAAATGGAAAAGAATTAAGTGCTCCAACCAAAAGATAGAGTGGCTGAAAGGATAAGAAAACAAGACCCCCACATATGAAAGAAAGGGGATGAAAAAAGATGTTTTGATGGACTCAGAAGGTATTTAAGTCAGACAGAGAAAGATAAACACTATATGATTTTACTTGCAGGTGGAATTTAAGGAAATACTCCTGAAATATAAAGCAGTAGTTTTCAGCTTGTCATGGATTTTGCTTGGCAGGAAAGTTCTAGCAATACCTGGTCATCACAACTTGAGGGCCAGCTACTCACATCTCGTGAGTGGAGGCCAGGGATGCTGCTAAACAAGTTACACTGCACAGGAAGTCCCCCACAGAGAGTGATCCAGCCTCAATTGTCAATGATGCTGAGGTTGAGAAACTTGATATCCAGCTTTAAAAAACGTTCTCAGAGTACATATGTTTGGAAGTTGTCTAGTTAAAATGAAAGTGAACATTATTTCTTGCATTTCCAACCTGATTCATTCATTGTTCCTGAGGGCACCACCAAAAGCAGTTTTGCTCTGTCCTTCCATACATTTTCTATACACTTATATAACTAAGAAACTTCAAGGTAGTCATGAAATCACACTTAGAATTCTGCCTGCCACACTCGTTTTGTTCAATGCCCAGGCAACTTACCTAGAATTTCTAAAAATGTTTACTATATTTTCTGAATTATCTCTTATTTTTTAGGGAGCAGTTATTGTGTTTACCTTAGCCATTATTCTCTCTTCTAAGTCTTGTAAAATTTTTCTTCATTTTTTAATAACAAAAGTCTACATTTGCCACTGTGAGGCTCCATGTCCTCACAAGGCAGTCCTGAACAGAAGGGTGATAGTGGGCTCTGTACAGGTGAGGAAGATATCCTGGGAGTCAGGGATTTTGGAGAGTGTAGCACGCGAAATAAGGTCTATATTGGTAAAATTACCAAAGCATGGAAATGTTTAGAGAGAAGCAATATACTCTAAGCAGATATCAGTTTGGGGATGTCTTTCTTCACTTAGTATCTTTTGACAAAACATGAAGGTGCTATAAGACTCTGTTATTTTACTTTCCAAGCTCCAATAAGCAAACCATTAGCTTTCCCAGAAAAATTTTTATGGGTAATAGTTTTCTTGCTTTATCTTGGGACAGTTGTCATTACTTTAAAATTAAATGCCATAATGAGAAACAGAGAAACAGAGACAGAGAGATATCAAAATAAGAATCGCTTCCCCAATTACTCCAAAACCAATGGCAAGGAAACTGTAAGAGAGAAGGTCATTAACCCTAAGCAGTCAAGGACATTTATTTATCAGAGTTGACTATGAATACCTTACATACTTTTATAATATTTAATTTTTATATTACTCATTGATAGGTCACAGATAGTTTGGACTACTTTCTTGAAGTCAAAATTGCCCGAACAATGTGCAAGAAAATTTCAGGAGAGAATGAAAACTGCTTATTACAAAAGAATCCAAAAATGCAAAAGGTATGTGGCTGAGACAGGGAGAAGTGATGGCCATGGTTAAGTTCGTGTTCCAAGCAGAGTAAACTGATAGAACCACCTCTGCTTTGATTTTCGAGTTCCCTTTTTAAACCACATTCTGATTATATTCAGGACTGAGTATGGCCAGGTTCTAGACATAGATCACTGTTTTATAATCCATTTCTGACTCCGCCCCCCCCCCACACACACACTTAGTGGCTTAAAGCAACACCAAGTCATTATTTGTAAGTGTTCTTCAATCTGGGCTGGGTTCTGCCCTTATGGTGTGTGCTGGGGCAGAAATGTTCCAGATGATTGCTCTACTTCTGTGTCTGGTGCTTCAGCTGGGACAGCTAAAGAATTTGGAGTCTGGCTACCATCTTTCTCACTCTGATCAGGGCAAACTGGCATGGTGACTAGTTACCTTGGTTTATTCAGGACAAAGAGGCTTCCTAGGATGTGGAACTGTCAGTGTTAAAAAAGTGAAATCCTGAAAAAAATTGAGACAAATTGATCATCCTACACTTGGGCTTCCTCACAGCATGGTGGTACCAAGAAATTTACATTTTAGGAGGAGGAAGCAGAAGATGCTAACAGTTCTCCTCAAGCCTTAACTTAGAAGTTCTCAGAATGTCCCTTTTACCACATTCTTTTGGTTAAAGCAGGTCACAAAATCAGCCCAAATTCAAGAGGAGAGCATAGACTCCTCCCTCTCTCCATGGGCAAGACATCTTGAATATACTAGCAGGAGAGGAATTAATGGTTAATATCTTGGTGGACCATCTGCTCCAGGTACCACCTACTGGAGGGTACTTAGCCAGTAGAGAGCATAGTGTGACCAACTCTGTAGGCTTGTGATTGTTTTGCAGCCAGTAATGTCAGAAGGAACTTTCTTTGGCTGATTCCTATAGTCCAGTTGCTGTATGGAAGACCTGAAAGTTTGGGGAAAATCTCAAGACTCCTACCCCAGTGACTCCTTATGCCCACTATAATCTTATATGTTCAGTCTTCTACTTCTTCATGCCACAGATGAGGAGCAATCCCAGCTCGGGCTGGGTGTTACCAGGACACACATCCAGATGGGCATTGTCACAAATGGGTCAGTTCGCCTCTCAGCCTCAGTAAGAAATTTCCTTACCCTTATCATATTGGATTAACAGAGACATTTTGGATTTAAATTTAATTTTAAGTATACATAAATATTTTCTAAAAATATATTCTCATAAAAATATGTGACAAAGATAATGGCGTGCACCTCTGGGCACCCTTGAAGATCCCCCAATTCTGCTGTCTCTTTCCTAGGAGTAACTGGGATCAACTGTATAGATATCTTCAAGATAACCTTACTAAAATTTATATAAATGGATATAGTCTTTCTTCTTCCTGTTTTAACAACTGCTGATATATTATGTGTATTTTGATGTAATTCCCTTTTCACCTTTTTAAATTTGTCTTGGTGATCTTTTGATAGAAGGTCTTTCCAATTTTTCTTTCATAAATGATGTTGCAGATTCTATCTATCTATCTATCTATCTATCTATCTTCTATCTATCTATCTATCATCTATCATCTTCATCATCATCATCATCAATCTATCATCTCCTGTGCCTGTCTATTTTTCACCCATTTAATATATACCTAAGGCTGGTGCAAGACATGGCTAAGCATGGATAAATGTCAGATTAGTGACTGCCAAAAATTGCCCAGACATGCTCAAATAAAAAATACTTTGTATTCTAATGAATAGTAGGCACCACAGTAGGACACCAAAATGCAAGTGAATGGCTACATCTAGAGTATGGACACTGATCATAAATCATTAGAAATTGTTCTCAAGTAAGTACCATTTCAAAAATTCTGGAAGGTACTAAGAAAAGTGTATAACCACCCTCCTAAAATTGGTAGAGTTCCTACCATTTAAAAAAGATTTTATCTATGTCTATAGAGTCTTGTGTGGTTTTCAAAATGTGCATAGATTTTGAAATTTTCTCTTGTTTTGTTTTTAATTTTCACTCAACAATATGTTTTGAGATTTATTCATATTCGTGCTCTGCTATTATTTATTATTTATTTATGCCAAACGACTTTTTGGGCCAGTTGACATATATAAAAATTGGCTAAAAATAGTTTTATTACTGTATATTGAGCTCTTATATGACTATATTACATTATATTTAACAATTTCCCTATTTTGGACACTTTTGGTTGTTTTAAAATTTTCACTCTTAATGCTTCAGGGAAAGTCCTGGTGCATTTTTGGGAGTGGGACTTCCACATTGTGGATACACAAAACTTCAACTTTAGTGTGGTGGGCCACACACAATGCACAACTTCAATTTTACTCTCCGAAGTGGTTGAACCAACATATTTTCCATCAGTGTGTGTGCTATTGTTCATTTCTCCTCAGCTTTGCCAACACTTGGTGTTATGAGTCTTAAATTTTTCCAGTCTGATGTATGTGAAATATTATTTCATCATTTAACTTTGTACATCTCCTTGATTTCTAGTAAGATTGAGATGTTTTAATATTCCTAGTGAACATCCAGATTTTCACTTCTAGGACTGGATTTTTAATATTCTTTTCTCTGGAGCAATCAGAAGTCTTCTGTCAGGAGCCATGACCTCAGGTGGAGAAATACAGCCAACCCACTGTAAACCCTGAACTCACTCTCCTCATGCCTCCCACTTTCCCGCCTCTATCCTCCTTGGCCAAACCCAACTGGAAACCAAAGGATGCCCACTGCACAGACCCTAGAGATCAGGGGGCAAGGACACCCATTGGCACAGCCTATAGAGGTTGTTGGTTTTTCAAGACATGCTGAATAAAGACAAGAGGTGAAGACCTGGAAGAACAAATGGAGTGAATACAGCCTAAGGATAGAGGTAGAAACAGTGAGATCAGTAAGAGTCTATTAGGGGTCTATTACAATAGACCATATGAGAGATGATGTTGATTAAGATGGTGGAGGCTCTCTGTTCTGGATGTCTGTGAAAGGCGTGGTCAGAATTTGTTGAAGTATTGAACATGGAGTATGAGAGGAGGAAAGTCAAGGATGACTTTAAGTTTTATGGGGTTTGGAGGTAGTTCACTCTCTTGGTTTCCTCTTGTGCTCTCATTCCATATAGTGAGTACTTGTCAATCAACAGACTTCCATCATCTTGCTCGATCCACTGATCATGCAAGATTCCTCCTTGTCTTTGCTTTTGCATGGGATCCTTTCCTGTTTCATAGAGCTCCTAAAGATTTGAGCTTACCTGTTTCCTTTAATTACTTATTGGGGTTTACAGAGAAGGAAAAAGTAAACATCTAGGCACCTTAAAAAATAAATTCTACTTGATGCCGTCATTCATGTTTCCACTGATTTAATGGAGATATACCTGCTTTATCTTTTATTTTAATTGAATAACATTTTTAGGAGAGAGAGGAGGGACACAAGAGAACTCATCCCATACCATGAGCCTGAAGTCCTGCTCATTCTGCAGACCTTGGGAAGAGTGCCGTTACTCCTTTCAGTTCTCTGACTGCAAGGTTTCTTGGTGGTCTCTGTCCATACTTTGGCCTCCCTCCTTATGACATGCAGGACCCTGTGCTATTCTTCTTGTGTTGCCTCCCCTGAGAAGGACCCCCTGGACCTTCTATACAGCATGGGTCTCCATAGACTACAAGGAAGTTGGGGGTGGCTGGATGAGGACCAGATCGAGAAGTGAGGATTTCTGAGAAAAGCCAGTTTTGGGGCTCCAGTCCTTGCTTTCCTAGAGTTAACACAGCCAAGTCCATGATGGCTTCAGATCACAGGGAAGTAAACTGGCAGGGGTCTGTCCTGGTCAGTGAGGCTGGTTCCTCTGCAATCAGGTTCCAGGTCAACAGCTCTAGGGTCTTTGTGGGCATGGCTGGCTCAGAACACTTCTTAGTCCCCTGAAGCCAAATCTTTATACCAGAAAATGGAAACATGTTTATTTTTAAATTTAATTTTAATTTAATTTTAAAAAATTAATTAATTTTTTTAAGTTATGGTGACACTGGTTAACGAAATCCAGTAAGTATTAAGTGTACAATTCAACAGTATACAACATATATATGTTGTATTGTGTGTTCACTGCCCATAGTTACATTTCTTTCTGTCACCACATATATGACCCCTTTTACCCCACATACCTCCCCCTCCCCTCCTCTCTCCCCCCTAACCATCTGGTAACCACTAGTCTATTGTCCATGACCATGAGTCTCTGTTTGTTTGTCCTGCTTGTTTGTTGCTTTTAGTATTATATCCCACATATAAGTAATATCATGTGGGTTTTAGCTTTTTCTGTCTGGCTTAATCCGCTTAGCATAAGTATCTCAAGGTCCTTCCACATTGTTGCAAATGACAATATTTTTCATCTCTTCTTATGGCTGAGTAATATTTCATTGTATATATGTACCTCTTCATCCAATAGTCTGTTGTAGGACACTTCGATTGTGAAGTGTTTTGATCATAAATGTATGCTGTATCTTGTTGAAGGCTTTTTATGCATCTATTGATATGATCACATGATTCTTATTTTTTAATTTGTTTATGTGCTGTATCACGTTAATCGATATGTGTATGTTGAACCATCCTTGTGCCCCTGGGATGAAGCCCACTCACTGGATCATGGTGTATAATCTTTTTAATATGTTGCTGTATTTGGTTCTCTAGCATTTAGGATTTTTTCATCTGTGTTCATGAGAGAGATTGATCTGTAGTTTCCTTTTTTTGTGTTAACTTTACCAGGTTTTAGTATCAGGGTACTACTGGCCTCAAAATGAGTTGGGAAGTATTGTCTCCTCTTCGATTTTTTGGAAGAGTTGGAGGAGAATAGGTATTAAATCTTTGAATGTTTGGTAGAATTCACTGGTGAAGCCATCTGGTCCTGGACTTTTACTTTTTGGTAGGTTTCTGATGATTGTTTCAACTTCTAGACTGCTTATCAGTCTATTTAGATTTTCCAGTTCTTCTTGATTTAGTCTAGGAAGGTCGTATCTTTCCAAGTACTTGTCCATTTCTCCTAGGTTGCTAAATTTGGTGTTATATACTTTTTCATGGTATTCTTGCATGATCCTTTGTATTTCTGTGATATCAGTTGTAATTTCTTCTTTTATCCCTGATTTTGTTTATTTGTATCCTTTCTCTTTTTTCTTTAGTGAGTCTAGCCAGGTATTTGCCAATTCATTAACCTTCTCAAAGGACCAGCTCTGTTGCATTTATTTTTAAATTTTTTTTCACTATCATTTATTTCTGCTCTAATTTGGATTATTTACTTCCTTCTGCTGACTTTAGGCTTCATTTGTTCTTCCTTTTATAGTATTTAAGATGTAGGGTTAGGTTGTTTATTTGGGCTCTTTCTTGTTTTTCAAGGTAGGCCTGTAATGATATGAATTTCCTCTTATGACCGCTTTTGCTGTGTCCCAAAAGTTTTGATATGTTGTGCTATAATTATCATTCATTTCTATGTATCTCTTGATTTCTCTTTTTATTTCTTCTCTGACCCTATCATTCTTCGGTAGCATGTTTTTTTAATCTCAATGTATTTGTGATTCTTCCCACTTTATTTTTACAGTTGATCAGAGAATATGGTTGGTATAATTTCAATCCTCCTATATTAGTTGAGGCTGTCTTTGTGTCCCAGTATGTGGTCAATCCATAAGAAAGTTCCATGTTCACTAGAGAAGAATGTATAAACTACTGTCCTGGGATGAAAGGCTGTGAAAATGTCAATTACGTTCAGTTGGTCTAACGTATCATTTAAGGATTTATTTCCTTATTAAGTTTCTGCTCGAATGATCTGTCCATATCCAAAGGTGGGGTATTTAGGTCCCCTACTACGATAGTGTTTTGATCTGTTTCTCCCTTTATTCCTGTTAGTAATTGCTTTACATATTTCGGGGCTCCCTAATTGGGAGCATAGATATTAATAAGTGTTATATCTTCTTGGTGCATGATTCCCTTTATCATTATGAAATGTTCCTTATTATCTTTCTTTACATTTTTAGTTTGATGTTTATTCGTCCGATATTAGTACCACTACTACCACTTTTCTTTGAATGTCATTTGCTTGAAATATTTTCTACCCTTTCACTTTGGGTCTATATTTATCTTTGGAGCCGAGATGTTTCTCCCGGAGGCAGCATATGGCTGGGTTTGTTTTTGGATCCATTCTGCAACTCTGTGCCTTTTTATTGGTGAGGTCAGTGCATTTAAATTTAGGGTGATAATTGAAACATGAGGTCTTCTTATGGCCATTTTATCTTTTGCTTTCTGGGAGCTCTGTGTTTCCATTGCTTCCTTGTCCTTGTGTGTCTGTTTTTGTTTGTTTGTTTCTTTATTTATTTTGGCTGGCTGTTGTGGGTTTTCTGTCTGGTCCTTCTTCTTTTATGTTATGTACTTCAGTTCTGAATCTTTGGCATATGGTTACTGTATATATACAGTTGTCTATTTTCTTCTGCCCATGCCTTATCTCAATTGCATATTTGCATCTTTGAATCCTCCCCTTTTCAGTCATTGTTTCATTTTGTCCCTATGTATGTTGAATGTTCGTTACTATCTTCTATAGCAAATCTCTTCTTATTATTTAAGCTTATAATGCCCTGCTCTTCATAAGGGTTATACTTCTCTGCTTCTATCTGCCTGCTAGTCACCTTACTCTTTATGATGTATTTTTAAAAAATCATTTTGTTTTAGGTGAGCTACTCCTTTCAGTATTTCCTGTAATGCAGGCATCATAGTGGACAATTCCCTCAATTTTTGTACCTCTGGAAAGGTCTTTACTTCTTCATATCTAAGGGAGAGCTAGCTTTGCTGGAACATTATTCTTGTCTGGCAGTTCCTTCATTTAGTAGTTAGAATATTTATTTCCACTCCTTTCTAGCTTGTAAGGTTTGTACTGATAAGTCTGATGATAACCTAATATGTTTTCCTTTATAGGTCACCATCTTCTTTTTCTTGGCTGCCTGGGAATTCTTTCTTTGTTGTTGATTTTTGATCATTTTAATATAATGTGTCTTAGAGAAGGCATTTTGAGTTGAGATAATTGCGTGTTCTGTTGACTTCTTGAATTCCAAACTCCAGCTCATTCCTTTGATTTGGAAAATTCTTGTCAACTATTTGTCTGAAAATGCTTTCTAATCCCTGATCCTTTTCTTCTTTGAGAATTCTCGTTATTCTTATGTTTTCTCTCCTGATGGTATCAGCTAGTTCTTGAATTTCTCTTTTATTATTTCTCATTCTTTGGTTTCTCTCTTTTCCTTCTTATCTATTTATAGATTCTTGTCTTCAATATCACTGATTCTTTCCTCCATTTGGTTGACTATTTCCCTAGCTAGCTATTTCATTTTTTATCTCTTGCAGTGGGTTCTTCATCTCTACAAGTTCTATTTGGTTCTTATTGAGGGTTTCCATTTCCTTGCTGAATAACTCATTCCCCTCATCTAGTTGTTTTTTAAGTTCCTGAAATTTTTGATATGAATTGTTTTAGATCTCACTGAATTTTTTCAGAAGTACCATTCTGAATTCTCTGTCATTTAAGTCACGTATTTCTGTCTTTAAGCTTATTTTCTGGAGATTTTTCTCTTTCTTTCTGAATTGTTTTGTCACCTTCGTTGTTCATGGTGTTTAATGGACTATTTCTCTGCCTGACATTAATGGAAGTGTATTCTGCTGTTTTTCTGGAGAGAAGATTTATTATGTAAAGGTCTCTCTTTAGCCTGTTGCTAAGATGGTGTTTTTTTGTTTGTTTTGTTTTGTTTTGTTTTGTTTGTTTTTGGTTTCAAGTAGGTGGTGTCTAAGTCTTAATTATGCCCCCCCCCCGCTTTTTAAAAATAACTATTCAATTACACTTGCTACCCTCACTTTCAGCCCCTGTCAGTGTTAGTGACAGTTTCAGTAATGTTTGCTCAGATTCCCCTGGGTTCCACAGTGTTCAGTCTTGGACGATATGAGGCTCATACTTGTGTTTTCTAGCCATGGCTGGTAATAATCAACTATTGCTTCTCTGCTATCCCCATTTCTCTGCCATGCTCACTTGCAGCATTCTTCCCAGATCCCTGGGCACTGCCGCTGTGTGGAGGTCACAGCTCTCTCAGGCAGATTTGTTCAGGGAACATGCCGCACCTTCTCCCCTCCCCCTTCTCCTGAAGGGTGTTCCTACTGCAAGTGGCAGCTTCTTTCTTTCTCTGGTGTTCTGATTTGCGTAGCTCTTATTCTCAGATGCCTCACTCAGATGTGCTGGTGTGCAGTTTGGGTGTTTTTGTTGAGTTTGAGATATTAAGCTAACGTTTTAAGCAGAGAGATCTCTATATTTTTAATTTTTAAACATTTTTCTTTCTTAAAACCGATGATGATGATTATTCTTTGGTCTCTTTTAGGAGTTCCTTTGCACCTTTATTGTTGCATCCAGACCCTGGAAATTTGAACTCGCTATGCTGAAGCAACAATGCAAAGATGTCTAATTATCTTCTAGTACATTCTGCCACTCTCACTTCCATTTTAAAGAAGAAGCAGACACTTGCAAAACATTTAAATAACACAGTTGACCCACTGACTTTGTTTCTGTGGGTTTTTTGCTTTTTTATGTGTTCTTCAGGGGTTGATGCTACAAATGTCATGCATTTTTACAGTGCTGAGAAGCTCTTCTAGTTGACTAATTCATTTACTAGCAGAGCCAATCTATTACTGATAATGGAAGAGAGTGTGAACCTGTTTCCATACTTTACTAGAATCTGAGCACAAGTTACTTTTTATAGACAGCTTTCTGAATAACTAGCAGGAGGACCCAGCCCTCAATTACTGCAAGTTGGTGGATAGTTTCTGCAAGGTCCTGAGGTTCTGGTTGCCTTGAGAGTGTCCATCCATGGATCTATCCATAGATTTCCACAGAAATCTCTCTACTCAAGACTCCTGGGAAGACACAGTCTAATGGCTTAGAAACTGTTTCAAGCCCAAGATCAACTGGGAAGATAGTTGAGTTATTTGGAAATTTGTGTTTTACTTTAGGTTTTGAATTGAAGAAGAAAAATGCAAGAGTTATGGTGCATGGAGAGTAGGCTGCATTTGCATGTGCATATGTGTACCTGCACGCACACAATAGGATATATTAGCTAATGAGGCATGACTATTGTATTATCAAATGACCCTACCTTTAGTGGCTTAAGCAATTTCTTTATGTTTCTCACGGTGTTTATGAGTCAGGTATCTGGGGGTGGCTTGGCTAAGTGGTTCCAGGTGTTACCTCTCATGATGGGCATCTCCCAGGGGTTGCTGTGTGCTAGTTATGGTGGCTAGCTTACTCTAGACAGAGTGTTCTGAAAAACCGAGATGGAAACCACAATACACTTTGTGATCAGGCTTCAGATGTCACACATCATTACTTCTTCCTTGTATTGTTGGTCACTCAGATTAGCTTTGGTTCAGTGTGAAGGGACTCTACAAGAACATGAAGACCCAGAGATGGGAATTAGTAGAGGCCATCTTATGGGCTGGCTACTACAATGTATGTGTGTGTGTGTGTGTGTGTGTGTGTGTGTGTGTGTGTGTGTAGCACTGGGCTGAGATGATCACCAGGAAGAAGCGCTTTCTGAAACTTGGATGTGGAAACTGTAGTTTTGGCATTCAAGACCAGCAGAGAAATATCAACAATAACATAGGAGCAAGTTCTAACTTAGACTTATGAGAGTTGATGAGGCTCAGAGGCTACCTGACTGAAAGGTAAACACTCCCTGAGAGTTGTTCTCTGGCAGGGCTGATGACAAGCACCTGGACCTCTCTTCCTGAGGGCTTCCTCTATACCTGTGAGGGGACAGGCTGGAGTGCTGGGGAGTAATGTCCCTGTGAGGAGCCCTTACCTACTGGCCAAAATTGGAGGATCAATATCCCAGCCTTCTGAAACCCCAGGAGATAAGAACAAGATTATTCTATCTAGTCTCTGAAAGATATCCAGTAAGATGGAGCCTTAATCTCCCACACTGTGAATATGCTTGCTCTTACAAGCTGCTTCCAGCTCCACTTCCCCATTGCCCATCTGGTGTTTTTTGGGATCACCACCAAATAAACCACTTGAACCTGAATTTTTGTCTCAAGGTCATTTTCTGGAGGAAATAGCATCATAGGGGAGCCCAAGCCCACTGTGAGTGGTAGACTGATGCTTTCCTGGGTGAAGTCAGGTAGCAGGACATGCTTCAACTGCACTCCCCTCACCTTAGCCAGTGGCCCCAACCTGGGGAAAGCACACCCTGGCCTCTCCCCTCCTTGGTGTGCTTATAGAGTTCTGGGGACACAGGTGAAGCATTTCTTGTCCCATTGCTTCTCCCACCTTGAGAAACTGATCTCTATGTTGCTACTTGTAGCACCTGCAGCCCACACCTTTCCACCCAACTCTATCCCCAAGCCCCAACCACTGTGGGTACATAGCCTGTGCTGCCAGGGCTCTTTCCATAGGGCCAAATTCCTGCCAAATTCCTTGCTCTATAGCCAGAGCTGGCTGGCCCACCTGGTCCCATGAGCAGACCCTCAGAAGGGCTTTCTTCTCTAAGCCCTGATAAGATGGTTTCACACCTGGAGGGACCTGGGGTATTCACACATCTTGGGCTGGTCATTTCCCTGTTGCCATAATACCTATTGCAAGCATCTGGGGCCAATCAGACTTTACTGTCCACATCCAAGGTCAGTAGTACACTGTTTGGGGTTTAAATCTTCAAAACCCTCTGGGCTCTTCTGATATATTGAGTGAAAATAAACAATCAGGATTGAGACAACTCAATTGACTAATGAGAATTTTGAATTTTTATTTGCTTACAGTTGGTGATGTTTTATGTGAGATAGAGGGAACTAGAATGTGTGGACACTGGGACTCTGAAATGATTCGGTATTGGCTCATTCCCTTCCAAGTTTCAAAAGCTCATTAAAACAGTCTGCGACCTCAGCCACCCAATGACCAGCAGCCCATTAAAGTTGCATGCTATTCCCCAACCTCTTCCTTAAAGACGGTGCTCCTAAGATGACACATGGATGACACAAGTGTTGGCTTTGTCATCATGTCCTTTTCCCCTCCTTAGATCATGAAAAAGTTGAGGGAGGGAAGAGTTGAAAATACATCTTCCAAGTAGGGCATGCTCCTTTCCTGGGCTGGATGGGCATGGGGTGGGGAGCAGGGAGAAACCAGAGTTCTAATGCCATGGAATGTGCTGGGACCTGAGGGAGGGTGTGAGCAATTGGAACCAATGTGGAAGTCTGGAATGTGTGATATCGTGCTGAGAAGCATGAGGGCGAGGACCATGGACAGTAGGGTGTGTTTCTATGTACATCATCTGACAGTACCAGTTCCCTGGGTTCCAGCCCCACCTCTTCTTCTATCCTCTATGAGAGCATCCTGGCCTCTGTAAAGGAGTTCTCCACTTCATTGTTACTTTGTGTTCAGTCTTGTATTTATTGAGCCCCAGGGCTGTGCCCTGACCCTGACACACTGGGAAAGCTGAGGAAAATGTCCAGTGTCCCCTGGCAGATGGGGAACTGGATCAGAATATGGGATATATATGCAGAGCATTTGATATCAGAAGCAGGCAGCTATTTTCTTCTGCTGCCCCACTTGATCCTCAGCTGCAGGCCTGGGAATTCATTCCTGGGAATGCTTGCCAACAAGTCTTGGCTTGTGGGTGGTTTCAGGGAAAGGAAGGGAGACTTTACTGCTTTATGATATCGGGGGTTCATGTCTTGACCAGATCTGCCCTCATAGGGTGTCCAGGGTTCTGAGTGTTATCGCTGTATAGGCCCAATGGTTGGTCTCGAAGGAACCGTGGGGAACTTCCCGCCTCCCCGTGTGGGAAGCGAAGTCCGTTCCCACTGACCCTATGGACACAGGGCTTCGGAACCACTGTGCTGCTCACGCAGATGACCAGGATCTGGGGAACCCCGCACTGCAGGAAGCATGAGCTCTGACTCTTTCCCAGGGTGTGTACCATCTCTAACAGTATTTAATTCAGATTACTGCTTTCAGGCATTGTCTATTCCCACCAAGAGCTACCTCCCAGGAAGTGGGTGGCAGCCTTCTTCATTGGCTGTCTTCCTCATGTATTTTCCCTCAGTTCAAAGCTTGCCTGAGCCTTCCTGCCAAATTCCAGGCCGTTTCTATCAAGTGTTGGGCTGTGGTCATTTTCAGCCTCACTGCTTTCACAGTTCCGTGTTTCACCCTTCCTATCACATATCCATTTGAATGTCCGTTCTTATGTCAACAAAACGTTCCTTTTTAAAGATTATCTATTTCTGGGAAACTGATTTAAAATTAACTAATGAATTGGTTAATTTTGGTAAATATCTGATTCTAGAACACCTTTACAGGATACTAGATTGTGACAAAAGGGATCAAGGGCACAGAAGTGATCCTGTCCATCACGTCATTACTGAGAAAGAAACATATGCTACTCCAGGGTAGCAATTTAACTTTGGTCTCAAGTGGTTGTCCCTAGACTTAGGTGAAGTGTGTGCGTGTGCGTGTGCGTGTGCGTGTGCGTGTGCGTGCGTGCGTGCGTGCGTGCGTGTGTGTGTGTGTGTGTTGTAGGAATGACAGCTATAAGGCTGTGGGTAGCTCAGATAGTACCTGAGTTTAAAATTTCAGTGCAATCAAGGCTGGCCTGTGCCTGACAAAGATGGAGGCATAGGACATATAGGACATGTGTTTTTGTCTTTCTCGCCCTCTCCCCACTAGACTTAGGGCCTATTATATTATAAAATGGTTGATAAAAATTGCCATTTTTAATCACTTTTTTCCTTTGTGCGCAAAGAATTTAACCATTGCTGTTCGAGAAACAAGAAAAGAGCAAACTGATATTTCAATTCTTCTTCTGAACAAAGGAGATCCTCTTGGGAGCTGAAATAGGATGAGGAATGAGAGTCTCTAGATCTTATCTCAGCATTCTGGCTGAGACTGAGGTAAAGGATGCCCAAGGACATCAGGCTACTGAGGGAACACTCAGGGGAAAAATGCCAATTGCGGTGGGCTCTGAAGAAGCAGCTTTCATAACTTGCAGGAAGAGGTAGTTTTGGATCTCAGTTTCAACCATATCTGCATACAATTAAGTCCAAACCTCTTTATGTTGATCAATTCAAGTTTTGAGCACATTTTTAATTTACAAAGTTTCATTTGTGTGTGTGTGTGTGTGTGTGTGTGTGTGTGTGTGTACACATACACTGTGGGATAATTCGTTACACAAAAATAAATAACAGATGAATATTTATATCTATTAACATATCTAGATTATATAATTTCGAATAATTGAGAATAATTTAGAAATAGAATATATATCTTTTGTCTGTGGGTTGGAAATTCAGGTGTGCCTTTGCTGGGTACATCCTGCTCAGGATCTCTTATGAAGCTGTGGTCAAGATGTCAAGATGTCAGCTGGGGCTACAGTGACCCAATGGCTGGACTGGGCTGGAAGATCCACTTCTAAGATGCTCACTTTCATGACTATTGGCTGGAGGCCTCAGTTCCTCACCAGCTGTTTTGAAACACATGTGGGTTTCCCTATAGGTCTGCTCCACACGGCAGCTAGCTAACTAAAGCAAGTTCTCCAAGAGAGAGCAGGGGCCAGAGGGAAGCAGGAAGCCACAGGGCCTTTTGTGAACCAGTCTCTGGAGTTGCATACTGTTATTTACACTTTTCTTATTAGTTAGAAGCAAGTCATTGAGCCCAGACTGCACAAATGGTAAAATAAACTAGGCTTCACCTCTTGAAAGGAAGAGTATCAGAGACTTTGTGGACAGATCACTATGCTGCATATATAAAAAGAAATATATGAAGGTAGTAAAATAAATATTTTATGGTACGTTTTTAACGCCCATTAAAGTCTATGAAGGAAGAATTCAACATGAGAACTGAGAAGAGAAAAAGGAAGAAAATGGGGAAAGGAAAAAGTTGGAGAGACAGAAAGCGAAATGGATAAGATTGAGGAAGAAATATAGAGAGGGGAAAGATGAGAAGATACACAGAAAACAAAAGAAGTAAATGGTGAAAAAGAAGAGCAAACTCCAGGAGACTTTGGAAGTGACCCCTGTCCTCTCCTAGAACTTAGCCTTCCAAGAGATTAAGAGCTCGCAGGGGCTACATTTCCTGAGACAGGACTGCGGGCTGCCTAACAGGTCCCACCCAGTCCTGTGGGCTGGTTAGTGCTCCTGCCTAAAGCCCAGACTGAGCGCTTGGTGAACTCAAAAGCACAGGCCGTGTGTGCGCGTGGGGATGGCAGAGAGTGGTGGGCGTAGCTGTTAATTACAGTGTGCGAAAAGGAAAGCAGCAACACTAAGGGTGATTGGTATCATGCCTCCATGACAGAAATTAATATGGAATTCCTCATGGACCAGGAGTGAGGTTGTAGGTTGTGATTAATATATGGATGATGTCCGTGCCCATCTCTCTCTTTGTATAGAGTAATATGCCCTTAGTATGTCGCCAGACATTGTGTATGTGGTCTGAAATCTGAGTTGAAGAGGGACCTGCATAGGAAACAGGCGGCTCAGGGAATGTGGCAGAGCCAGCTCCCCTAAGAATCTCGGTTGGGGAGTCCTTAGGAGACAGAGAGCACAGCTCTGATGGGAATCCAGCACAGCAGTCTTCACTCAGATCTCTCAGCCCCTGGCATTGAGTAGCCCCAAGGCGTTTACAGGCCCAAGCAGCTTTAGTGCTCCTGGGCAGGCCGGCAGCCTCCTCCGCGGGCCATGGTTCCTCTTGGTCTTACCGTCCTTATTCTGCAGTGTTCTGGAAGTGGTTTGGCTTCTTCTTGTGTCCTTGATGATTTTCATGCCTGTTTCCTGGTTCAGGGGTCAGAAGTGCAGGCTACCGAGCCTGCCAGTCCCCAACCTATGCCTTGTCCTGGTCTAGAAACTTTGGGGAGAGGAGGATGGGAGTTGAGCTGCCCCTGCAGCCAGAATTCCCTCCCTGTTATCCAGAGGTCTGTCATGTACAATGCCTGTCTCCAAGACCCGTTTCAGATGTGAAGACCTGGTCCCGTGTCCTCCTTGGGGTGAAGTTTGCTACTATGGGTGGTACATGATGACTTAGGTGCTCAGGCCTGTGCCCCCAGCCAGCTCCTCAGGGCTTTTGGGAGGAAAGTCCAATGGCACAACATGGGGGCAGGTGGTCACCTAAGAAGCTCATGACAGGAAGCTTGGAGATGGCCCAAAGGCAGGCCCAGCTCAGGAGTTCCCAGGGCTCGGGCAGTAGAATGCAATGAACCGTGGCTCAGTGCTTTTCTGAGCACTCTCGCTCTCTCACCGAGCAAAGAAAAGGAAATTGTTTTACATTTTCTTGTGGATTTCCAAAAAGTTCTGGAGAATTTCTCTTGCTTCCTTTCTCTGATGGCACAGTGTAAGTTTCACCTGATCAGCACTGCCAGTGAGGACCTACCCAGCAAATATGGGCACGCGCAGCTGAATACCTTCTGTCAGTAATGATATCTTGAAGCTTTGATAAAAGATATGATGAATGCTTCCAAACTTCATTTCTCTAACCGCACCCTTCAAAAATGTTTATTTCACGACTTCCCTTGAGACTGTTTCCTCATCACAGCAACATTCCACTGGCTCCCTTGCTTTCCTTTTCTAAAATAAAATTTTAAAGTTTAAACAATACCTGAAACGTACAGATGTAATCGCCATCACTTTATCTACACTTAACCGTATAACACTTCTTAAATTCGCTTGATCTGATTCTGTTTGGGCTATTCCATTCCGCCCATCTAGTTAAGAAAATGTTTTGACATGTAACCACGGAAGTCGCCTAGAAATGTTCTTCATAAGAAATAACTTACACATTTCTTGATCTCTACTTATAGAATTTTAGAATATGTCTAAGTTCATGAAAAAATTCTTTGGAAATTTTATTGGAATTGCATTATATTTGTAATAAATTGGAAAATAATTCACCTTATTAAGTATGGGAGTTTTTCCATGCATTACTGTGGTACTCACACACAAACACATGTCTCCATTCCTCAGGTTTCCTTTTATAGTATTCAACAATATATTGTTATATTCTTTCAAATCTTTCAGCCCCGAGAGATGTGTTACGCTATCCCAACGTGATTGTGGAATTGCCGGTTTGTCCTGTAACAGCCCTAATTATTCTGCTGTCTGTTCCAGCTCCATATGTTGTTTGGATGCAGGGGCATGGGTATTAGAGCTCCTTGATAAATTATTTATCTTACCATCACATAACCTGCAACCGCATTGCTATAAATGCTTTCAGCACTTGATCCAACCATGTACCATACTCCCATTGTCATAAGAACATTCTTTCAGTTGCTATTTGACTGGTGATACATGTGAAAGAATTGGCTCACCATAAGGGGCTTTTCATGGGAGCTACATTTGATGGTGACGCCTTGTTAAGGGGAATTTACTCTTTGTCTTAACATGCGAGACAACCTGACTGGGATACTCCATGTTTCTGTGGTTCAGAAAAACCATGGTTTGCAGCATGAACATCAGGGAGACCACATACCATGTGGTGCAGGTGGGTACCAAGTGTTCCAGATGATGAGGAGAGAAGGTCAGGGTGACCCAGGTGGGCAGGCAGGGCAGAGGAAGAACCAAGTCCCTCAGTTCTGGGAGCTGTGTCTGCATCCAGGGCTCCATGGAGCCTTCTGGCCGGAACCTAACTTTGGAGGGGTCCTGTGCTCCTGCACTCTTCCTCTGTGTTTTCTGCCCTGGCAACAACTCAGGGTCATTTGATTGTCACAGTGGTGGACATCACTCCTGGAATCTACACTTTGCTGCCATCTTGGTGGCAACACCAAGCCCCACCTTAACTCTTGTCTCTAAGGCTGTGGCCAAGAAATGGCCAAAATGCAAGTTCCAAATGGATTCAGAGCAGAAATAAGGAAAAGAGCAAGAAGTACAGAATAACTCTCATCTCAGAGGGGAACTTTCCAGTTAACTCAGCACTTGTACTCCATACTCCGTAACTCTGACTTCAGTCCCAAACGGAAACCTTTTGGGGGAAGGCATAGACAATGCTCTCCCCATGGGAGGAGTGGGACACTGAGGTGTAGAAGGCTCAAGGAGGGGCGAAGGCTACAGGCTGGACACATGGCAGAGTTGAGCTGGCCCTCTGGTTTCCAAGGCCAGGGTACCTGCCCAGTTCCCGGTGGCTCCCTGGAGAACACGGGTGAAAATATCATGGTTGGCCAGCTGCTGTAAGGGAGCCAAAGATCTCAGTAGCCTTACTCTAGGAAATAGCGTAGGTCGCCCACTGCCCAGGGCAGAGATGCTCAGCCAGGAAGGGGGGCCTGTGCTGCAGGCCGCCACTCTGAACCCCGGATCCTGTCTTCATTTTCTGTGGGTTCAGAATCCCACCTGTATTCTCTTCCTTTGTCCTGCAGCTCTGGGAAATGTGGAGGAAAGATTGCTGCAAGACCTATGTAACTGCCCTCTGACCTGTGGAGCTAGACCCGAGCCAAAACGGAGATTGCTTCCCTTAACCTCAGAGGCTGTCTGATTGTCATTGATGCTTGTCTTGACATAAACCAGCATCCCTCCCCTGCTTCCTCTACGTGCTATTTTCTGGAACAGGCGATTGTACTGACCCAGTCAAGCATGTAATGCACTTACTGGTACCTGGGACAGGTCACTTAACAGTAGTGTCACTATCCCAGCTTGTTCTACATAATCCTCTGGTGCCGACCTAAGGGCACATGGATCCATTTCATCTTGCAGCTGCCCAACACGTGCCTCATGTGTAGGTTTCCCTTAGTAAACTATTAATTACCAGGCCAGAGTAGCCAGCCTCTTTCTTCTGTCTTTCCCTGCCCTCTGCTTACAGATGTACATTTTCAGTCCCGAGGCCTTTCCCTGGGTCTCTGTGCTCTAATAGGAAGAGAGGTTGTGCACACACATGAAGGGCTGTGAGCCTGGACAGGGTTTCCATCATGGCCATCCTCATCCATTGACTATAGCCCCTAAGGCCCCAGCCATCCTGGCTCTTCCTGCCAGATCTGCTCACCAAGGCAGACAGCTCTTGACAAGCCCTCCTTACTCCTCCCCAGGCTCACTCCCCTGCCCAGCCCTGGGTCCCAACGCAGATCTAGAAGTAGGATAGGTGCCAAGACAGAGATGGTCAGGGCAGAGAGGAGACGTCTTCCCCCAAAAACTGGTTCCTTAATCCTACCCCTGTCACCCATAAGCCTGAGCACCTGGAATGTGTTCTCACCTTCACCCACACCCACAGGGAAGACAGTGGGCACCAAGACAAATCCTCACTTCCTGTAGAGTCCCTGGTGGGGGTGAGCAGGGCGGGGGGGGGAGCAAACCACTTATAACCCCCACAAGTGGGACCTGAGTGAGGCAGGAATCAATGAGTGCCTGCTGGGAGGCATTCCTGACGCCTGTCTTTATGGGCTCCCTTCCCCAGTCCCAGATGGTGCGGTGAGCTCACGAAGGGTTCAGGGCCAAGTTTCCCCCTATGGGGCTGACTCACAGAAGATCCACTCCAAGAACTGCCTCCAAATGGCACCTGAATGAAATGAGTGATTAGACTCCTTGGAAAATGTGCATTGGGGATCATGGTGCGTAAAGAAAATCTGTAAGCTTTCTTCTGCTGAATGAGCCATGTCTCAGTAAAGACCAGGATGGCAGCAGACAGGAGGGTGGTGGGAAGTTCTTCCAGTAAAATCGAAAGTCTAGGAGCAGGCAAGCAGGGTTGTGGGACAAAAGCACAACTGTGCCCACGTTGGGTGATGCTCCGTCGGCAGCGAGGATGCCATGGCCCAGCTTTCCCCTCGGCCTTGCCTGTCATCCTGTTCCTGGGAAGCCCACCCAGGTCTCTGTGAAAGATGGTCCAAGCAGATGTCTAGGACCACATGTCTGCTCTGATTCTTCCAGGCAGACCCTGCAAGAGACTGCTCGAGCAGGTAGTCTATTTGGGAGATAATTGCAGACAGCATGGTGGGAAAGAGAGGCAGAGAAGAGAATGCCAACTGGGCTATTATCACAGGTCACCACTGTAGCTATAGGTTTTGTCCTCCTGGGAAGTGTGAGAACCATATGGCAACATGAGAACCGCTCACCTCTATATTGTCTACCTGGGCTGGGATGCTAAGCCCTTCCCCCTCCCACCTTCTCCATGGAGGAAGTGCTATGTGCAGCCCTTACTCTTACTGAGGGTGGTTCCTGCTGTTAATGGAGCTCCAGCTGCACAGAGAGGCCGTGAGGAGAACTGGGGGTCGATGTGGATCTTGCAGTGAAGCCAGGTATGTGCTGATACTGGGTCCTCCAGCTGCAAGGTGGGGAACCTAGTAAGTGTCAGGGCAGGGGGCGCCTACACCCCAAGGACCAAATCCATTCCCTATCTATATAAGTAAAGTCTTATTGGAAGAAGACCACCTCTGTTTGTGTTGACATTGCCTATGGTGCTTTTCAGATACAAGGCAGATGCATTAGGGCGTTGAGAAGACGACAGCATGGCCCACGAAAGTCAAGGAGTTACTCTTTGCCTGTTTACAGAAAAGTTTGCCAAATCCTGTTTGGACGATTCAGGCAGAGTCTCAACAGCATCTGGTACAGCAGCACCTCTCAATCTTTAATTGTATATGAGTCCCCTGAGAATTTGTGAAAATGCAGTCTTCATGTCCAAAGGTATAGGCCCCAAGACTGTGCATTTCTAAGACTCCAGGAAATGCTGCTGCCGCGGCCACCGCTGGCCTAACTGGTTTTTTGGGTGGAAGTTAGAATCTTTTCCTACATTGTCCCAGCTGTCATGAACCAGGGAATATGTGTAAGCAAGTTCCCCAGAACAGAGGCCACATGTGTCCTGAGGGACCCGAGGCCCTGTCTGTATCCATCCTGCACTTTGGGATCCCTACTCAATATGGTCATTGCACCTCTGGGACATACGTTGTTACCCCTCATGAGCCCTGAGACAGCAGCTCAGAGGCATCTCACTTGTGCCACCTGGAGCCAGCTCAGGAGGAACAAGAGGGAGGAGAGAAGACCCGTTTCCCCTGGAGCACCAGACTGCCCTGCTGGGCAGTCTGCTGCCCAACCCCCCTCCTCCCCCCTCCCCCATGCTACACAGAGCTTCTTGAAATGCTGATGTTTAATGACCTATTTTACATGAAGAAAATGGACAATGAGAAATTTCCACAATGTCCGTATATGAGACCCTTGATACTTGCAAAGAAGAGAACAGAGCCTGGAGCTGCTTAGCCACTGAAGGGCCACATACAGGGAGTTGTTGATGTCCAAAGTGGGTAGAGAGACCAGGCTGGGGTGTGATCTTACTCAGTGGAAGCCCTCCAGGCAGGTCTCGTTCAGGAGCTGAAACACTGTTCTCCAGGGCTCGGTGCGGATGACAAAGAAGCAGATGAAGGTCTAAGGGAACAAGCACAGGAATGGAGTGTGGGTGGAGAAGCCTTGGGAAGCTTGTGGCTCCAGCTCTAAAGACAGCATCCATCCCAATGTCGCATTCCTGGGGTGAGCAGCCGGGGCATGCAGGCTCTGGCTTTCAGGAGCCGCCCCAGCCTGAGTCCTAGAAATTCCTGACTGGGATCTCTCCTGAGCCCAGGGGCTCCTGTGTTGCTCTGCCCTTCTCAGGCCTGTGGTCCCTCGGGGAACCCCAGGCTGTCCCAGTGTGACCCATGTCCTTAGTTCAGCAGTGAGTGCTCCTTCCTAGAGGGAGCCATCTCAGAGGGGCCCCGACCTTTAGTGGGTCTATCCCAGAGCAGGACTTCACATCCCCTTTTCTGCTGGAGCAGAAACTGCAGCTCAACAGGCCCCAGGGCAGAGCCTGGGAGAGAGGGCAGTGGGCCACCCTTAGCCCAACCTCCTTGGTCAGTGCCAGGGGAGCCTGAAAACTAGCCACCCAGGCAAAAGTGATGTTGGCCACTCCTGACGTGTTCCTTCTCCTGAAAGCAGGAAAGAGAGGTGGCTAAAGAGCAGGGAGAGGACATCCTGTGGTTAGAACTTGGAGACCTGGACCCTAGGGGCAGGAGCAATTTCTCACCAGTTTGGGCCAAAATGTAGACAGCTCAACGGGGTGAGTGGACAGAGTAAGGATCTCAGATTGGCCAGGGGCCCACAAGTGGTCCCTGGGGCTTGCCTGCCGGACTGGATTCCATTGCGTAGCACAAGCAGTGGCTGTAGTAGGGACAGCAGCTCCCTCACGCCTCTGTGTCCCCAGGAATGGTATGTCCTCTGCCCCATCCCCCACTGCACGCCTATGCAGGCCCGCAGCTGTGGAAGCTGAAGGAGGCTCACGCGTGTCTTACATTGTTCAGCTCTGGGCTTTCTTGAAAGGAGCAGTTGTCAATGTCTTCATCAAATTTCCCACACCTGGTTCTGCGAAGCTCCAGCTCCATGGAGAATGCCATCATGGTCTTTACCTGTGACATGTATAGATGTTAAAGTGGAAACATCTCTCATGGTCCCATTAAATAGTTGCCAGTGTAGACATATGGAGTGTAGGGACCGGTCCAAACACTACTCTCTATGGGGGGTTTGCCTCTGGGCCTGCATTGGCTCAGTTTGGGACATTCTGGGCAAAGAGGCACGTGGGCCTGGCGGAGTTCCCGGGGTAGACGCAGGATGAGCACACAATATTAACTATTAATATCACACACTGCAGTCTCAGATTTCCAAGTGCCACAGTGAGACCCCACCTCCCTTTCAGCATGCTTTTAGCTTCTACAGCATTCCCAGGGACAGGTGACAAGTGCCTGGGAGGGTGTTGGCCCTGCAAGAGTTTTGATCATCTCAGCCCCAGAGTGGGAGACTCATCTACAGCCCCATTCTCACAGCCATCACCTGCCCAACGTCAGAAAAAATGCCATGAAATGCTACTGAAACACACACCCCTTACACACACGTACATAATTCAGACAGTGTGCTCTGAAATGTTCAGTACCCTCCTCTACTCCATTCTAACCACTCTATTCAATATCCTCCCACAGCTTCGCATTCATTACTCCCAACGTTCAACTCAGTCTGTGACTTCAGATATAGAAAACCCAAATGAAGGTCCAGCCTAAGGCAGCCGCACTGGGGTGCCTGAACCAGTGGGGACATTGTACACTAGTGTCCACAGAGGTTTAAGCTCAGTGCAGGGTGGAGATCCTCTGCCCTCTATGCCACCACCACCACCACCAAAACCACCACCGCCACACGCGCGCATGTGCGCGCACACTCACACACACACACACACACAGAGTCACACAACTGGAAGCTAGACATGCTCCCTTGGGAGAGTGTTTTCGTTGTTTATGTCTGCAACTCAGATGAAAATGATATTTCTGGTTACATTCTGTAGGGATTCCAAGGCAAGAAGAACACTTTAGGATTAAGAACCATTGTCTGAGGAAAAGTGTAAAATAATATCAATCCATGTAGGTGGAGAGCACAGGAGCTCATGGGAGTCAGAGCAGAGGCCCTGACCTCACAGCAGGACTTCACAGCTCCTGATCCTCAGCTTTGCTCTCCCTCTCTCTCTCTCTCTCTCTGTATCTCTCTCTCTCTCTTTTAAAAACTTATTTCTTTTTATTTTACTTCCTTGAAATATTTTTTCCAACCAATCTTTTCAAACATCATCTATGTGAGGCTCTGCCTTACTGGATATCTTGATCCCCTCAGCATCCAAATTTTGAAGCCATTCTTCATTTAAAAAGTCCTAAAAATGATGGAGATTGAAAATACACCTTACGTGTGAATAGACATCAACTGAAGTTCTTAAATTTCCAAGAATTTCCTTTATAAAACCTGAGATTAAATGAACACGTTATAGTTTCCCTATATTTTACGGACTTCAAGTAGTGAACAAAATCTTTTGATAAGCTTCCCCCCCTTTCCCCGCCCCATCCTTGACCCTCACTCCTTACAAGTGCAGACCAGTGGGACAGGAAGATGTGATTACCTACCTGCTCCCTCCTGGAACTCCGAACGCGCACCAGCTTGTAGGCATTCCTGTCCTTGCTCTTCAAGTTGAATATGTGTAAAGCATACTCCACAGTAGCAGGGAAATAACTTTCCATGACTTTTTGGTCATCATTCTCCCTTTCCTCTTGGGAATTCCAGCCATGAGTCGCTAGGAGCTGGGAACCTATGAGAAGCAGGGGCATGGCCCAAGGCAGAGCCCACCTCCACTGCCCGCACAGCAGGGCTACAGGCAACCGGGCACCCATGGCTTTCAGTCCGCCTCACTCAGGATCCCACCAGAGCTTACCTGGGCACTGGTCCAACTTATCTGCCCCAGGACAAGTCCTTCCTCTGGGCCTCCTCTCTGCTATTACACCCTGCTCCTTCCCACGCATGACCCTGCCTCTTCCCTCCAAAGCCGTTAAAATTGTCTCCTGTCCAGGAGAGAGGAATGAAGCCCAGGCTGGGTGGGTTGGGGAGGGGTAGCAATGCGAGGAGGGGTCTTCTGTAGCTGACTCTCAGCCACAGGGCTCCCTCAGCACCTCAGTGAGGAGAGAACACTTTACTTAGATGCCTCCTAATCAGACGCTGAAATGAGGACACAACTGCAAGAGGTAGACCTCGGAGGTGATCCCCAGACACAGCAGGAAGGTGAGGGCCAACAAGGAGGGGCAGGGCCGAAAAAGATGGGTTGCTGAGAGCCAGCTTTGTGGGCGATAGAAGGTAACCTGCACAGAGAAGGTGTGTACTATTTAGAAAGGGTCAGAGGGGCTTGAGTTTTGACAGGTGTTGGTGTTTCCTTGTTCCACTTGGCTCCTCAGACCCTCTGAGTTTTGGGACGGGCAAAGCTCACTGGCTCCTGGGGACGTTGCCAGACCAGGGAAGTTGGAGGATCAAGCTGGGCTTACTGCATCTCTCTTGGCACAGCTTCTCAGCTCATGGATGTGCTGCCGTGCGCTCAGCCTGGGGCCTAGCTGGGTGAGTAAATGCTCTCCTGACAAAGGTGTTTACAGGAGGAATGGTCATCGACACACACTGTGCCTATAATATCCTCTGTAGGAATTTATCTCTAGAGGAGGGGGGGCGGAGTAAAAGAGAAACATGAACTCCAGACTTGGGGAGCCACGTCCCTTGGTTGATTATTGGTGCCCTCCTGTGGCCACAGTCATCACAGTTCCGTGGGCACAATTTCCTTTGTGCAGTCTGTAGAGAAGGGACCTTTACACCCTCCAGCTGGAACAGGAAATGCAGCTATGGAACAACTAAATAACACATTCTTCACGAACAAACTTCAGCTCTGAGCTTTGGAGGGAATCATACTCTCCCGAAGATCTCAGCAGTTCTGAGAAGGCCTGAAAAGTCTGCTTCTTAACCAGAAACCTGCGGATGATGATGTTTTTGGTCTCTGGACCGCGCTTTGAGAAGCACAGTGAGAGTGAGTCCCTAGACTTGGAGGCAGCCAATCATATGGAGGAATCACTCAATTGTAAGAGCACGAGGGTGGGCACTTGAGAAGGGTTTCTGGGGCCATGCTGGATCAGAGAAGGGGTCAGAACTCCATGGCTGGTGATAAAGGAAAAGGGTTTCTAGATCCAAGGCAACAGTAGCCAGATGGTGCTTATGGAATGAAAGAAAGCTGCTGCTCTGACTCTCACAGCCTGTCTTCACTGAGGTCTTCAGAGCTGGTGTTCTTCCTAGGAGCGGGAGCTCTCAAACCTGACCCAGGCCTCCTGCTCCTCAGGTTGCCCACATTCAGGAGAGTCTGCTGCGTGCTATCAGATAACGCTCTTCCCTGAGACCTGGCCTCCCTTTTCCTGGCCAGGCGAGCATTGCTGTCTACCCTCCACGTGTCTTTGTGATTTCCTTTTCAGACGAGGTTCTAGGTTCACAGTTCCATCATCTTCCATCAGACAACAACTCTGTCCTGACAGGATGACGTCAGGTTGAAATGTGTTATCTGCAATGAATAAGCAACTTGATATGATCATATGTAAAAAGCAGCGAGATGTTAACAAAACTCTACCCAAATAGGTTGTATCTTATGCAACATTATTAGGCTTTAAAGAAAAAAAAAAAGGAAATTTGCTCCAGTGTGACTGGAACTGGAAGACATTATGGTAAATGACAGAAGCCGGACATAGGACAAATATGGCATGCTTCTATTTTTATGAGGAATCCAAAATAGTCAAAGCCACAGAGAAAGTAGAATGGTGGTTGCCAGGCTGGGGAGGGGAAATGGGAAGCAGTTGTTCAAAGGGCATAAAGTTATGCACGATGAATAATTTCGACATGGGGCCTACTATTAACGATAACATATTGTGCACTTGAACATATGCTAAGTACGTGGCTCGTGCTCTTACCACACACACACACACACACACACATTAACAAAAGTGATGAATGTTGGAGGACACCTCTACAGGTGATAAGTGCATGGCCTTGATTGTGGCAATGGTTTCATGGCAGATACTAATCTCTAGACTCTTTTGGTTGTAGACCTCGGTTACTTCAACAAAGTGTTTTAAGTAAAGCAAAAAAAAAAACCCCAAAATAAAAAGGTTGCATCTTTTCTCAGGTGGCTTTAAGTTCACCAAAACTGCCACTGAAGTGTAAGTAATACGGTTCTTTAGTCTAAGAAGGATTCTGCATGTTTGCGGCTGGGATGGGGTGTCAGCAATCATAGGAACATATTTGTGGGTTTTCGGGGGAACAAGCCATAGAGACCTGGGTGAAGTAGAGTTCTGACACTCCTAGAGTCCAGGAAATGACCACGGAGGCCATTTTCGCTTTTCCATAGGAGGGCCTGAACACCATGGATCTGTCCTGCAAGTGTCAATGTCCGCCTGTCCTAAGGGCCCACATGCGCCCAAGGGATTGTCCACACGTGCTCTTACATGAGGGATGGGTTAGACCTCTGTGGACCTCATCTGTCCTTACCGCGCAGGCAAGAAGAGGACGGGAATGGCCACCCAGACCTAATCATGGATGTGTGGACACAGCTGGCTCTTACAAGTGTATCTATACTCTTGCCAGGTCCCTAGTTGCCTGGGGTGATTTCTCCCTCCCAGATTTAGAGCTAGTGACATATCAAGACATGAAGCAAGGGAAGAAGAGTGAATTGGGCCTTAGCCCATCAGAATCCTGAAGACATGGGCACAGACATTGCATATGCCCAGGTAAAGCCAGAAGGTGTGAAGTGCCCAGCTGGATGCCTGCAGCAGCTTGTCACAGCCCTCTCTCTGGCCATCCCCCAGTCTAAGATCTAAAATGCCTCTTCTTCAAGGACTCATATTCTTCTTTCAATGCCCAGACACAGTATCAATGCTTTCCGAAAGCTGCCCTGACTCCCTATGGAAAAGCTCTGTCTCACTAAGCTGAGTCATGGGTGCTTGTTGACCTGTCTGTCTCCTGGGGAGGCAGGACTCCTGTTTTGCCCACTCTTGTGCTGCTGGCACAAGCACCGTATATGCGTGATAGAGGAAGGCCTCAGTAACTGTTCACTGAAATGATTCCCTGGAGCCAGAGGCCTGTATTTCTGGAATCATTCCTTTTAGCAATCAGAGAATGTCAGCAGTGGCCAGGACTAAACCACCAGCCCCTCTCTGTGGAGCTCAAGATGAGGAAGAGATGAGAGGAAGACATCACCTCTATCTAGGACACATAACGCTCCTCACCTGCTTGCCTTCCAGACCATTTCCTAAGGGCCCTGCCTCTCCTGCTTGACACTCTTTTAGGGGCCCTCACCTGAATAACCTGAGATTCCCCAGGTTTCCCATGTGCTGGAAAACTAGAACGTACCCAGAGTGCACATGGTCAAAAGAAGAAAACGGGCTGAAAGAACTCCAGAACTCAGGACAGAACACAGGGATCACAGTTGGGTCAAAGGAAACAGTTTAGGAGGGGCCGGGAAACTGGAGGGCTCAGTCCTCAGGTGACTTTGAGTTTTGATCATTTAAGGAATCTCATTTCGACTTCCAGCAAATTTAAATGAAAAAGAAGAGCTACAACAGAATCTAAAAATGGCAGGAGGACGAGTAAAAATATAAACGTAACCACAAAATAGGTGAGGTCTCAATCTAAAATTACAGAGCAGTTTTCTTCTCCTCCCACCTGTCCAGCATGCTGAGTAGTGATAGCCTTCTTCCTAAGCCCACTTAAGAGCACGGCACCCACCTGCCCACCTCATTCCAGGGCAGCCTGTTGTCCCTGCTAGTGGAATCAGAGACGGGGCCTGCTGGGGAGAGGAAGTGCTACCCACCAGCCTCTTTGTGACTCACTTTTGGAAACTGTTCTTCTCCTTTCATGTGACCAGAGTTTGCTTTTCATCTCTTTCATTGTTTCCATGTAAACACAGGCTTTCCTTGAACCTTGGGTTATATGTGGGCAAAGTGGATTTGAGGATTGAAATAAGAAGAGAGAAAATAATCAACTCTGTTATAAATGTGTTTGTTGTTTCCAAAGTCTTTTTCATTAAAATGTCTCTCTCTCTCTTTCCAAAGCCCTCATGCTCTCTCACTTTTGCCTAACACATGCCTGCATTCACTTCTCTCCTGCAAGCCTTTACTAGAAAACATGTGGATTCGCCTCAGTATACTAGAAACTCCAAAAACGCTTTTTTGGCTTAAAAAGCATGATATTGCAAGTAGATAATATATAATGAAATAAAAAATATATAATATAACATAACATAATATAATATAACATAATATATAATATAATGCAATGCAATGCAATGCAATACAATACAACACAACACAACAACAAACACAACACAACACAACACAACACAACACAATACAATACAATACAATACAATACAATAATATATGGTTTGCTTTTGAGCCTAGGCACTGTCCTATGGTCTCCACATGCATTAACTCATTGAAGCCCCACAGGGAGAGTCAGCCAAAATGATATATAGTATATTAAATTACGTGCTTTTAGCATCTTGCATAAATGATATCATACTGTATTTCTTGCAACTGGGTGCTTTGACTCAGATCTTATCTGTGTGTGGCACCCACACTGGTACTTGTTGCTCTAGTTCCTCCATTGTCACTGGTTTTGTTTTATTTGTTAGATCCTCATCCTAACACACCATAGTTAATGCAATCATTCCCTACGGAATGACCCTAGGTAACTCTTTTCTTGTTAAAATTAGGCCTTCGGTAGCACCTCGCCCAGGTCTCCACGTGCATGTGTGTGAGAATTTCTCCAGGGTGGGTGCCAGAAGGAGTATCGCTGGGGTATGGGAGAGTCCCTTCCTTCAGTTTTATTAGGGTATCGCTGTGCTCATGATCTCTTTCATTTTTCAGATTAAGTTAAAGACAGTTGAGCGTGTCAATGTTTTTGTTAAGGGTTTGTGCTTTTTTATGTTTGACTTTAAAAATTATTTTCTCTGTTCTCCTGTATTTTCTTCTAATTATGTTACTTCTTTGCTTTTCTAGCTGGAGTTTGAACGTGCGTACGGTGTGAGGTAGAAATCTAAGGCTTGAGCACTTCACCCATGGAAGCACAGCTGACCTTTCAGCACTATTTATGGAGCAATTCATTCTTTACTGGCCAGTTCTAACAACATGTCTGTCTTATGCCTGTTTCCCAAAACATACTGGTTGCTTCTGAGTCCTTCTTCTCTAGTATTGGTGGGTAAAAAGGGCATTGGCCAGAGGTAGAAAGGTATCGTTTGACCTTGGCCAGAAAAAGGAGTAAAATGCTAGGACTCATTCTAGGGCCTGGATACGTGTCTCATGTCCTGGGCTCTGCCTGCTACATGGGGTCACTCCCTACTCACCCCTGTCTCTTGGTCACACCCTTTGGTCACTGGGCTGTGGCACCCTGTTCTCTTTACTTAGATTCCAGCTTTGGGGAAGGTGGTCTGGGTTTGACCCAAAGTGTTAGAAAGCCCTTCCTGGATTAGCCATTGCTATGGATGCTGTCGTCAGTATCTCAAACACCAAATTCTGCAAGCTCCACCCCATTCTTTCACCATTTGAAAACACGAGATTTGTTCTTGTATCCTTTTCTAAACTCTTTTTTGATTATATTCTTCAAGGACCTTGTCTTCCAGGCAAGTGGGAGTTACTTCTTGGATACAGGTAAGCACTTGCGCAGAGGAGTAAGAGGAACTGAGCATATCTGTCATGGAGAGGGCTGGGGTACAGAACTGGGAATAAAGGTTGATAGTGAAAAGACAATATCACCATTGTATTCATTTACAGAAGCTTGAGTTTTTAGATGATTCTTACAGACAATATGTTGAAGTCAATAGAAACCGTGGTAGGAGGAAAAGCAAGGGTTGAGTAGGTCTTTGGAGTTGGACACATCTGAGTTCAAGTCTCACTTACACTCCTTACTATTTATAGCATCCAGAGCACATTTTTACTTTATGTGAGCTTCTGTTTCCATAACCATAAAATTAGAATTATTTGATATTTCCCTCGAGGGGCTGTTATAAAATGAATGACATAACTTATGGGAGGCATTGACAGAATGCCTGGCAGAACCGGGCAGTCAACAAATGAGGTTTGTAGTAGTTACTCTTCTTGATTATTGGGAAATCATCCCTCCGTAGCCAAGTTTGGTTCTAACAATTCTCATCACCAGGCAGGTGGCAAATGAGCCACCCGTGTTCACTACATCTTCGGAGCTGTGGGACCTGGGGCCACGAGGGGAAGGCAGAGGAGCAGGTGTTTCTGTGGCTCCACTGCCATCCATCAGGTTCCCTAGGATGGTGTGGACATAGCTTGGCTTCGAGTTTAGACTTTCAGTCCGAGCCATGTTGGGATCAAAGCTCAAGAAGACTCATTCTAGGAAATCAAATATGACAGTTTTCTTTTTGGAAGGCACTGATGACCAAACTCACGCTCCTGAGCTTCAAATTCAAAGTGTTAAGAAGCGTGAGTTCAAGTTCTTGCATTCTGACCTTGCATCTGTGAAACCCTGGCATCATACTTAGCCTTCTCACACCCCCTTTCCTCTTCTACAGTATGGTCTTGTGTCAAGTCTACAGGAGGGGGCATGTGCAGCAATGCCGTGTGGCCTCTCATAGCACCACGTCACCATGGACAAATAGAATACCTCTGTCCCTCGCCTCCATGCTGAAGTCAAAACAGCCTTGAGTTCTGCTTGTCCTCTACTGGGAGCCAGTTTTATTGCATAATAAAATAAGGCTTAAGTGATAGGTGTAATCATTTGCTGAGGCCTGCCAAACTTTCTAGGCCAACCAATTCTTTCTATTTCACACTAGACCTTTGTCACAGGAGCTCTTTCCGGGCAGACTGTTTGGGATTGTCCTGCCTCACGCACTTTACTCACACTGTGCACTGTGTTCTATTTTTCATTTTGACAGGTTTGGGCAATGTTTGCCACTGCTCCTTTCAAAAAGGTCTCTTTGGACTTTGCCAATTTGAGAAATGTCTCTTTTGCCTTCCTTAATGCTTATCCAGGCATGGACAATGGCTGCTTTGTCCTCAGAATGATTCCATTTGGAATTCTTTTGGGGTACCCCACAGCAATTCCTGTTGACTCAGCTGAATTTCTACTTTCTCAATTATCATTTGGAGAGCAACCGCAACGTCTAACATTGACATTTATTTTGGTAACGTTAAACAGAGAACTCATTGCAGAGATAACGTGCCCTTTTAGGGGAACAATTCAGTCCATTTTCCACCTTCTGTACTTTTCCAGGCACATCAGCTGTTCTTGACTAAGCTAAAATCTTTTTTTTTTTTTTTTAAGATTTACCACAATCCACGTGAATTCAGGCTAAAGGATTAGATTTGGAATCTGTTTCTTTAATGGCTGTACATAGTGGTTCAAGTTAAAAGATCACCTGTAGCAGTATTAAAATATAAATATCAAAGATTGGAGGTGGGGTTATGCATGCGTGGGTCAATGACCATCTTTCGTATCAGCCATCAGACGAATATTGCCTAATATTGACAAATTCAGTTATAGTGGTGTAAGCCTATGACCCAGAGGAATCATAAGAGAAGACACTGAAAGAATTGGAACATAGCAACCTGCTCCCAAGGACTGGGACAGCACCTGGGAGCAACTGAAGACTGTTGCTTTTCATCTTAGCTCATCCGTACTTCCTATCATGTGCAGACATCACTTTAACTAAAATAAAATAATGGTTCTCAGATTTTTTGTACCCCTCTGAATTCAAAGGGAAGTTGTCAGACCCAATAGAGTGATACAAGTTGAGGTGTTAGGGGCAGGAGCATTGGGCGGGGTGAGGAAGGCCCTCCTCCTTAGGGGGTGCCCCACAACAGGGTACCTAAGTGAAGAGGAGGTCAAAAGGAAAGGACAGCTCCTGGAAAACCCACTGAGTCATTTGGGGAGTAGTTTATGGCACTCATCTTTAGATTTTCCAGTTAAATGGTCTAAAGGTAACCATGAGAATGCATCATGCACTACCACATATTTCAAGAGCTTAAGGCCTGAGTCGTCACAGTCAAGTTCCAAAGTTGGCTTCAGCGCCCTAACTCTGTGCACCTATCTCTGTTTTAAGACATTCTTCCTCAGAGTTTGCACATTACTCCATTTCATCAGATTGTAAGATTGCTTTGGAAAACTGAATTCATAGCAATGTTTACCCACCTTGGCACGCACACACACACGCACAAATCCCAAACAAATTCTAGCAACCAAAGGACTCCTTAATGAAAACTCAGAGCACTGAATTTCGTCCTGGGACAGGTAAGCTTTAGCCCTAGAGCCTTTCCCATTTTACTAGATCCTAAGATGGTTACTAGAGTTCTGGAGGTGTGACTGATCTCAACGTCTGCTTGAGTCCTGGAGGGGATAGTCAGGAACTATTTGGTCCAATCCTCCTTATGCTACAGGGAGCCCTGGAAGCCCCACGGGACTCAAACTAAAATCCTCCAACTTCTAATTACAAGTTACTTTCTTTGGACTCTGCTCATCTTTCTTTGGCACTGTCAGTTGACTGTCCATCAGAAATTCTGGGGAATTTATAGCTGTACATCAATTCTGAGGCCTATCTGATAGACTCAGAACCTCTGCATGGGGGCCTAGGATCCTTTTTTTTTTTTTTCCTTTTATAAAAACCTCCAGGTGATCCTGAGGCAGATGAGAGGGCACCATTCTTCAAAAAACACTGAGCAGAAGGTCTCGAGGATCCCCATTAACCCTTTGATGAATGAATGCATCCCTAGCACAGAGAGGACAGCACACCAGTGGGAAGAGAATCCGAAGAGTCTTCCAGGGCTGCCCACAGCTCACATTTCACTTACCACATGCACACGCACACACACACACACACACACACACACACACACACACACACATACACTCGTCCATAAGGAGTTTCTGCCTGCACCTTTTTCCCCCAAAATGTGGTTCCCTTGGAGAACTGAAAGGAGCCATTACTGGAAAAGGGCAGCCCTAGTGCTTCTCACTGTATTCCCTTAGGATCCCAGCGCAGCAAGACCTGCAGGAAGAGAGCAGAGCCTGCTGTGGAAGGTGAGAACAGTCTTTGGAAATTCATGCTTCAAACCCTGCTCTGCCCATCCCAATCTCAGTGATGGGTAATGACTTTATCCATTTGGAAATCTTTTCTGGCATAAGCCGAGACTTCAGTATCTGCAACTACCACTAGAATGTGACAGATACAAGAAACATTCTGAAGTGAAAGAAATTTAGCTAAATTTGGAGGATTTTTTCATTTTTTTTTTACTGTGGTTAGATATACACAACATAAAATTTGCCATTGTAACCATTCTTAAGTGTACAGTTCAGTGACATTAAGCACATTCACCTTGCTGTATAACCATCACCACCATCTATCCCCAGAACTTTTTCATCTTCCCCATCTGTATCCATTAAACGATAACTTCACTTTCTTCTTTCCCATCCATCTCCTAGCGACCATCATTCTACTTTTTCTCTCTGAGTTTGATTACTCCAGATATCTCATGTAAGTGGGAGCATACGGCATTTGCCCTTCTGTGACTAGCTTATTTTAGCTTAGCATAATGTCTCCAAAGTTTATCCATGTTGTAGTATGTGTCAGAATTTCCTTCCTTTTGAAGGAAGGAAATACACATTCCACCATATGTATAAACCGATTTTCTTTACTCATCTGTGGATGGACACTTGGGTTGCTTCCACTTTTTGGCTGTTGTGAATAATGCTGTTATGAACATAGGTATAAAAATATTTCTTTGAGTTTCTCCTCTCAGAAGTGGACTTGCTGGATCACGGAGGAATTCCATTTTTAATTTTTCAGGAACTGGCATAGTGTTTCCTATAGAGGCCATACCATTTTATACTTCCACCAGCAATGAGCACAGATTCTAATTTCTCTACATCCTCACCAACACCTATTATTTTCTGTTTTTGTTTTGTTTTGTTTTTAAATAATAGCCATCCTAATGGGTAGGAAGTGGTATGTCTCATTATGGTTTTGATTTGCATTTTCCTAAGGATTAGTGATTTTTGAGCATCTATTTATAGGATTATGAGCCATTTGCTTATTTTCTTTGCAGAAATAGCTATTCATGGTTTTTTTGCCCATTTTTAAAATAGGGTTGTTTGGTTTTTTGTTGTTGAGTTGTAGGAGTTCTTTATATGTTCTGAATATTAACCATTTTTGAATATATGATTTGCAAATATTTCCTCTCATTCCATGGGTTGCTTTTTTACTTTTAGGACAGTGCATTTTGATACAAAAAAAAAGTGTCCAGTTTATCTATTTTTTCCCTGTGCTTTCGATATCATATCCAAGAAATCATTGCTGATTCCAGTGACGCTTTCTCTATACATTTTCTTCTAAAAATTAACAGTTTTAACTCTTATGTTTAGGTCTTAGATCCAGTTGGAATTAATTTTTGTATATGGTTTAAGGTAAGGGTACAACTTTATTCTTTTGCATGTGGATACTCGCTTTTTTCAACACCATTTGTTGAAAAGACTGTCCTTTCCCAATTGAATAGTCTTGGCACTCTTGTCAAAAATCATTTGACCATATACACAAAAGTCTATTTCTGGGCTCTCTCTTCTGATTAGTTTGTTTATGTCTTTATTTATGCCATGACCATGCTGTTTCCATTTCCGTACTTTTGTAGAGTTTTGAAATCAAGAATTGCGAGACCTCCAGCATTAAAAGATAAAGAGAGATCTTTATCTTTAATGTTTGACAATTTAATTATAAGGTATCTTGATGTAGGTCTCTTCAGAGGCAACCTTTTTAGGGATCTTAGGGGATTACGACTCTGGATGTTCATTTCCCTCCTCCAAATTTGGGAAGTTTTCAGCTATTATTTTATTAAATAGATTTTTTAAAATCTCTCTCTCTCTCTCTCTCTCTCTCTCTCTCTCTCTCTCTCTCTCTCTCTCTCTCTCTTCCCTCCCCCTCTCCCTCCCCCACCCACCCAACCCTTTGCCGCCCTCTCCTGTTTCTGGGACTTCCATCATATACGTATTACTTTCCTTGATGATGTCTCATAAGTCGCATAAGCTTTCTTTACATATTTCCACATTTTGTTTTCTTTTTGGTCCTCTCATTGGATAATTTCAAATGCCCTGCTTGGGAGTTCACTAGTTTTCTCTTCTGCTTGATCAAGGTGTGTTATTGAAGCTCGCTATTTAATTTTTCAGTTCAGTCATTGAATTCTCTAGTTCTAGGGTGTCTGCTTGAGTTTTTTGTTTGTTTGTTTTTTAATTCTATTTTTTGTAAAGTTTCTCATTTTGATCAGGCGCTGTATTCCTAACTTTGTTTAGTTGTTTAGCTGTATTTCTTTTTCCTCTTTTAATACATATTATTTATTTATGTATCTATTTATATATTTTTAAATTAAGTTAATTGCGGTTGCAGTTGATCTCCAGTTTCAAAGCATTATGATCAGAGAATGTGGTCAGTATGATTTCAACCGTCTTATATTTGTTGAGGCTATCTCTGTGTCCCAGTATGTGGTCGATTCTTGAGAATGTTCCATGTGCACTGGAGAAGAATGTATAAGCAACTGTTTTGGGATGGAAGGCTCTGCAAATGTCAATTATGTCCAGGTGGTCTAATGTGTCATTTAAGGATATTATCTTCTTATTGATTTTCTGTTTGGATGATCTGTCTATATCGACAGCGGGGTATTTAGGTCCCCTACTATGATGGTGTTTTGGTCTGTTTCTTCCTTTAGTTCTTTTAGTACTTTCTTTACATATTTTGGGGTCCTTGATTTGGAGCATAGATATTAATAAGTGTTATGTCTTCTTGGTGCATGATTCCCTTTATCGTTATGAAGTGTCCCTCAGTATCTTTCTTTACCTGTTTTATTTTGAATTCTATTTTGTCTGATATTAGTACTGCTACTCCTGCTGTTCTCTGAATGCCATTTACTTGAAATATCATTTTCCACCCTTTCACTTTAAGTCTGTATTTGTCTTTGGAGCTGAGCTGTGTTTCCTGGAGGCAGCATTATGGTTGGGTTTTGTTTTTTGGATCCATTCTGCAACTCTGTGCCTTTTTATTGGTGAGTTCGGTCCATTTACATTTAGAGTGATTATTGAAATACGAGGTCTTCGTATAGCTATTTTATCTTTTGCTTTCTGGTAGCTCTGTGTTTTCATTGCTTCCTTTTTCTGTTCTGTTTTCTTTATTTTGTGGGTTTCCCTCTGGTACTTTTTGCTTTATGTTATATACTTCGGTTCTGAATCTTTGGCGAGTGGGTACCATTATAATATGTAAAGGATAGTGAGATACACACACACACACACACACACACACATACATACATACAGTTGTCCATTTTCTTCTGCACGTATCTTATCTCCATTCCCCTTTGCGAATTTTGATCTTTGAATCTCCCCCTTTTCAGTCACTGTTATCACAATTTGTTCCTATGTATGCTGAGTGTTCGTCACTACCTCATTGTGCTTTAATTTTATACTTTTTATTGCTTTTTAAAAACTATATCCCAGCCTTTCCAAATAGCTCTGTCTTCTATTTATTTCTTCTCCATCTTGCAAACTAACCTTGAATGTTCTTATGAACAGGCATGTGAACACAGTCGTTATAGTTGGCCAATACAATTGAGGCCAAGAGGGCTTGGACACCACTGGGAATCAAGAGTCGTGGTTTGGGAGGGAACTCAGGCTAACACCCAGTTTTTGGACATGTTAGACATAAGCCCATTCTTACTACTTGACATTGAAAAGTGGTTGGTATATAGATGTAAGAAATGTCTAAACCTGTAGGGAATTTTTATAAGAATTTATTTGAACCAAACTGATGGCATATACCGGGGAGCAAGATCTCAAATGCTCTGAAGAATAATGGTTTTGCAGTTTCTTTTAGGCATTTGAAATTAAGGAGGGACTATAATGAAGATTACATGAAGAAAGTAAGGTGGGGATCAGATTACATGATAGTTAAGATTATGTGCTTCCTTGAGGGTGGTCTGTCTCAGAGGAGAGGTTCTCAAAGGAGCATTTGAAAGTTAACATGCTAACTTAGATGTACAGAAACAATGGACAGGGCTTGCTTAAGGCAAAGATAAGCCTTTTACTAAAAGTGCTATATGCCTGGGACGTGACTACCCACCAGGACCTGCCCCATTATGAATTTATGATCAGATTACCCTGTGAGGTTACTTTCCATAGAACCCCTTTTTCATCCACAGAGGCACATCCATTGAAATCACAGTTCCCTGTTCATGTCACTTTCTCTCCTAGTTCTCATTTGGCTATAATGCCCTAACATTTGTAGGCATTCAGAAAAAAGTCACCCCAAGATGTGTCTCTCTAGTATGCAGATTGTTTTGAGCTAAAGGCAACCAAGACACTGTAGGCTTAAGAGAAACTTATGCCACCATTTAACTACCTAGAGAATTTTGAATTATGGCCCTTGCCTTATAATAACAGATTATTAGAGATGATCTTTTCTATGTATCCACAGGGTATGGCAAACTCCAAATCACTGAACATCTGTTCTTATCATTCTGTGGAAGATTCCTCCCATCTCTCAAAACCCCAAGGTCCCTACTCTCTTTCTTAGCTCAGAATGCCGTATATACCTCAGTTTTCCTTTCTGTCTTTGAACCTTTATTTTATTTGTGGTCTCTGGCTCACTCATACATGTATGTTCTCATACACATGCATGTAATTAAATTTGGTTATTTTCTCTTGTTAATCTGTCTCATGTAGATTTAATCATTAGACCAACCAAAAGAACCTACGAGGTAGAAGAAAGTTTCCTCCTCCCTTACATCTTCAATTTTAAGACTGATCAAGAACAACTCAACAGTTGGATCCTTCTTAAGTCCCTCAGGTGCAGAAAACATGAAGGATGATGAAGAATGAGAAAAAAAAAAAAAAAACAACTTTAATTATTAGTTATTTCCAAACAAGTACACTCATACCTTACCTGGATAAATACATCACTTTCCTTTTTACTTCATTAATATAAACTTGATCTCTCTATACAGGTTTCATTTCCTATTTCTGCGACATAAAAACAAGTGGTATAATGTACTACTTTCCATTTTACTTTTTTTCTTGTCCCTTGGGGATTCTCCCTTCCATATCTTACTGAAAAAATTAACTCCAATTCTGCAAAACTATTTTAATTTGAATTTGGGAAGTTTGTCAAAATATATCAAAAGGTGTGGACACTTGATAAATAGGATCAAAAGTCATTATAAAACGACACTAATGATTCATTTAACCAAGTGACAATAAAATATTTCAAAGACAAATGCAGAAGTTTATATAATTGTTAGCAAAAACTTAGTGCTTACTATTAAGGAGATTTGGTTTTCTTAAGTAATTAAGGACCTGATCAAGCCAACAAAAAAATTATTTGGTAAAAACAAAATTTTGTTTTCTATTCAGAAAACTTTTCCACAATATTTTATCAGTAGCAGAACAATAGCCCATGAAAACTGTCCTTTTATCAGAAAGAGAACAAACTCTAAATTTGCATCAGCTTATTTTAATATGTA
Source organism: Eonycteris spelaea (assembly GCA_003508835.1). Lineage (NCBI taxonomy): Eukaryota > Metazoa > Chordata > Mammalia > Chiroptera > Pteropodidae > Eonycteris > Eonycteris spelaea. The sequence goes on along the minus strand of PUFA01000215.1, from coordinate 2,411,871 downwards.
AATTCACTTACTTGATTAAATTCACGCCAGTCTTATTCAGCTTGACTACACCCATAAATGTCCTTTCTCAAGATACCTTTTTCATAAACTTTCTATGACGTTCAGTGCCTCTTTTAGTTTGTCTCTTGTTCTCTTGCCCATTCAGAAGTAATTAGGAGAAAATTACTTATTTCCCTTAATAAAAACACATCTCCTTAGCTCATACCATTTAAAAAAGCCAAACATATAAACAAACAAACAAATAAAGACAACAACCAAAAAAAAACAAAGGGGGAAAAATTCAAACTATCATATTTCAATATACACAATTGTTTTTCTATTTGTATTTTTTTGTAGCTTTAATTACATATATTAGAGTTCTTAATCTTTAAATCCTCAATTCTAGTGAAAACTAAAAAATAAGCCATTGTGAAATGTTCGTCACACCAGTGTTCTTTAGATTGACTAGTTTATGAAAATGTTTCATAATTTCTAGAAATATGTATTGGCCCATTGCACAATTTTTAATGTGGCACAAGATGTTTACTAATAGACCCAAATATTTTTATTTTCTCTGTAATAAGAAGCAAAAAGTAGATAAAATTTGTTAAGTAATTAATGTTCTTCCTATTTTATCTAATTTGGAAATGACCTAGCTATTCAATGACTATTCATCATTTAATTTAGCAGTAAAGCTTTAAAGTTTCAATTCACCAAATAGATTTAAGAAACCATTTTTAAGCACACATACAATATAATTATTGCTAAAAAGTCACTTAAAAGAACTTTTTACCCTAATTACATTACTTAATTTATTTTCTCTTAACAATTATGATTATTTATGAAAATTCTATCATATCAAGTTATTTTTCTTGCGTCAAATTTTGCAGCAGAGGTAACATGAACTTATTTGACTAATAAACCTAGGTAGAATAAAAGTATTATTTAATGCTGATGACTTTAAAGACATGCCTATTTAACCAAATAAGACTCAAGCCAGCTTAATAGCAAATATTTTCCCCCATCATATGATTCTGAAAAGCATTTGTGTTAGTTTATGTTATATTTTCAAAAATTCTCAAATAAGCTCTTCTCTGTTTAGGCGAATTTAATAGAGCTCTTTCATAAATTAACAATACCATCCTGAAGTAGAAAATACCATGCAGTACATATGAGAATACAGACAAACTCAAAGAGAGACTTCCTAGTTTTCATTTTAAAATGACTGCCATATGATGGGTATGACGATGTAAAAGAACAGTAGGATCCGATTGTATTTCTGACAAATGGAATGAATTAAGGTTAACTGCTTAGATGGCTAACCCTTTTTCCTCTTAATATTTGTGGAGAAGAAAATTAAGACTTGTATTTGTCTTTGGCAAGGGAGCTGTAGAGCCAGAGAAGCACTTTGTGCTTTCAAAAAATCTCCATCTCCCCACCCCCCACGACCACCACCCCACCCCCCGCCTTTGTTTTCCCCTTTCAGTCTTAGGAATTGGTGGTTTTAGAGCTGTATTTCTGGCTTTGCAAAGATTTGTAAGATAGGAAAATTGTTCTTAAAATTTGGGTTGTAACTTAAGTGACATTATATGTTGACCTACCTAACTACAAAAATCCCTAAATGTTTTTTATATTACTCTGATTATATAGTTTTATTTTAGCTTAGGTAGGAGATCTTTAAAATTGTATTATGCTCTTGAATCTTCAGCTTCCAATTTTTTCTAAATTTCTGATAAAAAGTTATTAAATAATTTCAAATATCTTGTCAGGCTTCAGCTGGGATGAACTATTTCTGGCAGTAATAATTCCATGGACTCAGGAGGGTACAAAGGTCATTACTTTCCAGAGTCTTTCCCTCTGATAGCCAAAAGAAAAAAAACCTGATATCCTTCAAGTCCCAGTTCTCCAGCGAGACACGATGGCTATGTCAATACCACGATCATGTGAAAGAGATGCAATCACTTCACATAAAGCCTGTTGAAAATGTATCAGTTCACCTATAAACTTATACCTTAATTTGTCAACAGGTTTTGGTTTTATAATACTGGGCAGGGAAAGTGTTCCTGGCCAGACAAAATATCCATTCCTATAAAATATTCAGGTAAAGTTGACAGAACTTTTTTGTTTTTAACATAAAGCCTGTTTAAAATTTTCAATTTTTATGATCTTATCAATCCTTATATTTCCATATTCTTTTAATCTCACTGTAGCCTGAGTCAGGACTTTACCAATGGGTTTTGGTACCACAGTCTATGAATTCCCATACCAAGGAGTCCTTAATATTGCTCTTATCTATCCCCTAAGAAAAAAGACTTTAAGTCCCCATGAGATGTCTGTCAAGCCAAGGGACTCTGGCCCTGTTAATCTATCTTTAACTTGATTTAACCTCCCTTTTGCTCCAAACAATTGCTGGTCAGTTTCTCATTGTAATCTATTCCTTCCAGTGTTTTAAATTTCTTCAAACTGGGGTTAAAAAAAAAAAAAAAGCAGACTTACTCGGGCAATTTAATGTTGGGGGACGAGCAAGGGGTCAGTGCTGACCAGGAAATTCTAGACGGGTGTTAGATTCCACTCTTGGGAGAGGCTGACTGCAACGCAGTTAGTTATTACGCTTCGATTGAGTGGTGTGCCTTATCAAAAGTAACTCCATTTGGGGGTCTTTTGTTTCTTTTTAACATGACATAATAATACTGAAAAAAAAAATCAGCATCAAATTATAATCATCACATTATCTCAGTGTGGTAAACAATATGCAGACGCACTCATGTAAGCACGGGTACACACACAGTCACATGCACACATGTACTGTATTCTTCTTATACTTTTCTCGTTTCTTATTTTTACAACAAACATATTGTAGTAATTTGATTTTTAGAAAACGACTTTTATTTTCGAACATAAGGACGAGTTTGAAAAATCTGCGCTTTGTCATTAAAAATTTTCCCACAAATAAAAATAGCTTGGAGGGCGGAAGAGGAAGGGAAGGAAGGAGGGGACAGGGAAGAAAGGAGTTGCAGCAGGGAAGGGGAAAGGTAGGAAGTTGTTCTACATTAAAAGAAAAAAGGGAAGAGAAGCAGTGGCAAAAATTTCGAGTAAATAAGTATTGCTCTCCTCGTTATGGCACACCCTATGTGTAATCCAGAGCCTGAGAACCTCCAGAGACTCTTCAGGACCAGGCTCCTTGTGGCAACCAGAGGATGACATAAACATACCACTTAAACAACAGGCACGAACCTCAAAAACTTCAAGCCGAGTGAGAAAAGGCACACAGAGAAGTCTACATACTGTAGAACACCATTTATATAAACTTCTTAGAATAGCAAAAGTTGATCTACAGTGGGAAAAAATTAGCTCGGTAGTTGTCTTTGGGGTGAGGACTCAAATTGACTGGGAAGGGAAATAGGGAACTTTCTGGGGTCATGCTCATGTTCTCTCTCTGATAAGAATTTGGATTACACAGGGTACGCATTTGTCAGAATTAAGTGAATGCACATCTAAGGTCTATGTGCTTCACTACGGGTAAATTTACAGCAAATGGAAAAGCTGTAAATAATTATTAAACTCTACTTGATCCTACTCGTGCTTAAGTGTTTTGGAGTGAAGAATACTGATGTCTTTTACTTACTTTAAACTGCATTTAAAAAATGGATTGATGGATGAATAGAGGGGAGAATAGACGTGACGAAGCTAGTAAAGTACAATATTAATGGTAGAATCTAGGTGTTGGATATATAGGTGTTTGCTATAAAATTCTTCTAACGTTATGCATATTTGAAAGTTTTTATAGTAAAGTCACAGGGGAAAAGCATCCCACTCCACCATCCCCACAACTCCCCTGTGCCCTTTCTTCACTGTCTGCCTCTCTCTGCCTTCTCCCCTTTCTCTGATCTCCTGCCGTATCACCGGCCTCTGGGCTCCTACTTGGCAGCAGTATTGTCACCACGTTCCAGGAAAAGCTGGGATAGGCAGAGCACTGGTCTGGCTGGCATCTAGGGTTAAAGAAATATTCTTCTGACATTTGTTAAAATGGTGAGGGAGACTTTACTCAAAACTATCCCAATAAAGATCAAGACTATGGAAATAGGGGGGAAAAGGAGCTCAATTTTAAATACGACAAGGACAAATGGGGATTTCGAGCCAAGGGAGGAGGAGTCAGAAAATGCAAAATTACTAGGAGAAGACAAGGAATAGTCTTGCTAAACTAACCTAACAGGACTCTTTTAAAAGACTTAGACATCAAATGTGAGGGATGAGGAACTCGACCGGATAGGAGGGTGGGGGAATTCTCACCAAGACAGGGTTAGCAGGCCTGGCACGGACAGGACACGACCAAGGCCTAGGCCTAGTGAGGAAGTAGATTTGGAGGAGCCAGACTAAAGCTTCATCAGGTCCATGTCACTAGGTTCAGCTCCTCTGCTAGTGGTGGAAATTGGGGGGTGGAGAGGCCAGGTGCCGAGGGCAGGGCTTCCCTGAGTGGCCTCTGAATTCCAGCTTCAAAATCTGGTGTAAATGTTTTAATGTCGTCCTGGGCAGGAACAATCATCTCTCTGCCGTCCAGCTGCAGGTTGATAAAGGAACTGGAATTCAAGATTACAGAAACACTGAGAGAGAAGTCACAGCAGCAACCACACTGTGGATTTGAAAAGGAAACTCTGACCACCAAGAGATGCCAAAGGGATTGCTCAACCCAACTCAGAGCCATCCTGTTTTCCTCGTGGCCAGGGCTGAGGCCCAGAGAGAACAGAGAGCACCCAGCTGCACAAGACTCCTGCCTGAGTCCCTAGATGCCCTCCCCCTGCCCCCTCCCCCTTAGCTGTGCTGCTTCAGACACCTAAGCTGCCCTAGGAACTATGTTGCTTGTGAAAATAAATGTTACCTTGTAATAAAAAGCAATGAGGGCCTGGTAAATCCTGAGAAAAAAGCTTTTTAAAAAAGATTCTCTTTTCCTCCATTAAGCGCAAAACAGTTAAGACCACTACCCTCTGTCTTGCCTCTTTCTACGGGGACTGTCAACAAGCTTTCCAGGGAGTATCACAGCTTCATAATGTTATGGCATCAATCCCTATCAGAGCCATAAGTGTTTTGCAAATGTTGGCACGTGGTGTGGAAGCACCCTCACGTCTCTCTTGAGTTGAGTAGTGGGAAGGGGGAAAAGGAGAGAAGGTGTTTACAAGGGACTTCAACTTCAGAACCCATGTCCTAGGCATGTCCTCTCAGTTTGGGGAGAAAGAGAAGGAACGATTAGGTTATCACAATGATGTAGGGCAGCTCAAAAATGATGTTAAGCAAAATAAGCCAGACACACATGTGCTAACACTGCATGATTCCATTTATAGGGAGCGCAGGAACAGGTGAAAACCAGAGTCTACAGGGACAAGTGTGTGCGTTGCCAGGAGCCAGGGCTGGCCACAGAACTGACTGCAGAAGCACGAGGCAACTTGCCTGGGTATTGAAAATGTTCTAGACCTTGATGGAGTGGTGATACTGAGCTACACATTTGCTAAAATACCTCAGTCTGGCCACACAAAATGAAGTATTTTATTGTATATATATATCTCATTCAAGGAGTGGTTAAACATCAAGAAAGTTTTCCACGCAGTGGATGCAGGACTAGAGTCAGTAACATGGCTCCCTGTGGGGAGAAGCAAGAGCAGCCCATGTGCTTCGGCATACATCCCCTCAGCTGCCTGCTCCCTTCACTGCGTCCTTCCTTCCCACCCGCCCCCCGCACCATCCTGGTAGGGGTCTCCCTGCACCTCACTCTCAGGCCCTCACCCACAGTTTATTATCCACATAGCTGCTAGGCTGAAATTCCGGACCATATCCCTCCCTTGCTTAAACACCTCCAGTGGTTTTCTGTTCCTGGAAAGGTGAGCCCAGCCCCATTCTCTTTGTCTGAAATTCTGTTTCCCTGGACTCAGCAAGACCTCTTGTCCTTTAGGGTTTTAGCTTAAATGTTTGTCTTCTTAAAGAGTCTCCCCTCACCTGTACCTAGTGGCACCCATCTCTCCCGTTCACTGCTTCTCTTTTACTTCAAAAAAAGGCCCTATCACTCCTTGATCTTTCTTGGCTCCCCCTCCCCCCCCCCACCTAAAGACGGGCTGTCCAATACTACAGACACCAACCATACTGGGCCATAGGGAACTTGAAATGAGAAAAGTCTGAATTGACAACTGCTCTAAGTGTAGATAGAATACACACCCAGGATTCCACAGACTTAGCACATACAAAGAATAATTTAAAAATATCTTATTAACAGTGGCTTGTACATGTTTAAATAATATTTTGGATATATAGGATTTGTAAAAATTTATAAAAATGGTGTTGAAGCTGCCATCCCAGAAGCTGCATTGAGGTCTTACTCCTCAAATCTTTGGAATGTTCACCACGGCAAAATAACATTTGGAATGGGCCTGTACCACACACTGTATTCCAAACCAACGTTTGCAAAGCTAACAGGTATCAAACAAAAGTCATTGATGCCAATTTTATGCCAACAGGAATTCTCAATTTGGGGTGTCGTAGTGGGTGACTTTATTCCAGTGAAAACAGCTCAACTGTGATACCAGCACAGCTGAGGAACAGCACAGTTGTGAAACAACTCAGTGAGGCGGCCCAGGATGAGGTGGCCCAATGTTCATGCGCCAGCGTTAACAGCTCCAGCTGAGGAAAACTCTCACGTGAAAATTCAGTGTGTCTCACACAGGACAGAGGTGAAGCTGGCTTATATAGAGAAGAATGCCTACCCCCAGTCCCTGATTGGTCCGTTGGTCCGTTGCTATACAAACCGAGGACTCCAAATCACACAGTTGGGTTGGTACAATTAGCACCACCCTGATTGGTCGAATGGAGCAGCTCTGATTGATTGGTCAGTAAAGACACAAATGAGGATGCATCTGCACAGTTCTGGTTGGACAGGGAAAGTCTCCAGATGTTTGGGTTGAATTTCAATCCTAGGAACTCTGTTATACAAAGGCTGACTCCATAATGCAGAAACACAGTGCACCAGGCTGTGAGCTCACCCTGTGGCTTCTCTGATAGGCAGTTTGCATTGACAGGCCTCTGCCATAATGGCTGCTAGACTCAGTTTCAAATTGGTCCAATTAAGCGCAAGGAATCCTTCTTAGCAGGTATTTCTTTCTTGGGGTCAAAACAAGGAAGCAGAGGTTATGACTACAGAACCGAAAATCAAAGCATTCTTTAGAATAAGCATCACTATGTTAATTTATCTGCATCTGTAGAAATTCCTTCACTTAGCTTGTTAACACCCATAAAATTTCTTCCTTCTATTCAAGTAATTATCCCCTTCCTGTTCTTATAAATACTCTTTTGCCTTCACCTCTTATTAGGAGCACTATTTGGGTTTCTGCCTAAAACAGTGCTTCCTGGAATAGTTATTTCTTTTGGATCTCAAATCAACACTTGTTGCCTCTCACTTGATTTTTTTATTTTTTTCTTTTTGGTTAATATATCAAATAAAAAACATTAAAACACACTGTCGCCTATTTCTTTTTACATCTTTAAGCGTGTCTACTAGAAATGGAAAGTTACACCATGGGTTCACATTACAGCTCTGTAGGGTAGCCCCTCTACCAATGTCAAGTCCAAAGACTCACTCTCCCACTCCCCACCTACATGCAGACCCTACACCTCCTGGTCAAGCAGAAGCCCAAGAAAGGTTATTGGTTGAATAAATGAGTTTGTGAAAAATGAGAACCCAAACTTGTCAGCAAATAGGAGTTAATTAATCCACTTATGTTTGGCAAGGAAATTCTCCAGTATAAGGTGCAGATGGGGTCTTCCCTAGTCTTTGAAATCCTAACCTTACTCTGCAAATCCCTAGAATTCAAGCAATTGCTCAAGAGGACGAGACAGTTAATTTTTTCCCTTATAAAAGAAGACTTTAGAGTTCAGAAGTTACAAGTTTGAGCGGAGGAGTGGGGGAGTGAGGGGGAGGTGATACCTCCTCTGAGACCAGGGTAAGCATGAGCTTGGGCAAACACTACAGGAAGTCTGGGACTGATGGGGAGGAGCTGGAATGGTTGGCTGGTAGAAACCCAGACTGAAGGAGGGCCAGGATGGCGAGGAAGAAGCAAGACTCCCGATGAGGAAAGGAGGTGGGCAAGGGCAGGATTTTAACGGGAGGGCCGGGACTGGGAGGAAGAGCTGGTGACGAGGGTGGGTAACAAAGAGCTGGGGAGAGGCTGGCGAGAAGCGGGACCACAGGACAGGAAAAGAATAGGCACCCAGGCATGGGCGGGTCTAAGTGAGGGGGAAAGGACGGGGCGGAAGAGGAGGAGCCAGGGGCAGGGCGGGGAGGGCGGGAGGGGCAAGGGGAAGGGAGGCAGGACCAGCGCGCCTGGGAATAAATGCCGAGGCCCGTGAGTGCTGCTCCAGGCGTTCTGCTTTGCTTCCTTCGTCTCTTCTCAAATTGCTCCACCTCGCGTCCCCTCGGAGCCGACCATGGCAAGATCCCCGCGAATCGCGCTGCCTCCTGATGGCCGCTTTGGCTCTGGCCCTGGCTTTGGCGTGAGCCCCGCGGCCAGCGCGAACGCCGGCAAGCTCGCCTACTGGGCGCCTGGAGGACGCGGACGTGAACGAGGAGGGCGTGCAGCAAGCACTCAGCTTCGCCCTAAGCGAGTACAACAAGGCGACAACGACCGCCCCACAGCCGCGCCATGCGGGGTGCTGCCCGCAAGCAGGCGTCCCTGGGACCGGGGTCGGGGCAGCGGGCGTGCAGGGCGACCGGGACGGGGAGCCTGCACCAGGGAGGGCGGAAACCTGCGCCTGGAGGCTGTGGCATTCGTGACGAGCCAGACGCGCTGCTGCCTGCCGGACTCGCTGGAGAACCAACCTCCAAGTCCCTGGAAGCTCTGGCAGATGAGCCCTAGGCACTGACACGCCCGGTTTCTCAGCCAGGCAGTTTCCCTGGTCTTTCCTGTGGCCCACATCCCTGCGCAGACTTGTCACCAGAAGTGCCACTGGGGTCCCGGGCACTCCTGGTTGCCGCCCTGCTCTTCATTTCTGTTTTCAAAGCACCAGCCTAGCAAGAAGAACTTGGCTTGGGGTCAGGGCCCTGTCTAGCCCACTTAGCCTAATGGACTGGGGCTCAGTGTGAGCTGAGAACTAAAGGGCCATATGCGAAGGAAAAACTGTTACACCTAGTTAGCCCCTCTCCCACTGAATGATTTTGTAAGCAGTTTTTTCCTTTTAACTTTGCATTTTGACATAATTTCAGACTTACAGAACAGTTGTAAAAATAGTACATAGAATCCCTGTAGATCCTTCATCCAGATTCCTCAAACGTTAAAATTTGTCCTATTGCTTTATCTGCCCGCCTCCCCCCCCCTCCGCCCCACATGTGTGCAGGGTACATATGTGCATTTATTTCTCTGAACCATTAGAGAGTATATATTTCCTAAAAACAAGGCATTTCTTATATGATCACAGTACAATTTTGAAAATCAAGACAACAACTGAACACATTTATCCAATGCTCAGATCTTATTCAGATGCCCTTCATTGTCCCACCAATATCCTTTATAGGCAAGAACACTCCAGGGTCATACGCTCCAGCCACTGTCCTGCACCCTCCCTTTCCCCTGCAGCAGCCTGTTTCATGGCCTTGGCATTTGTGAAGAGTCCAGCCAGTGTTGTGTAGACTGGTGCTCCCAGTTTGGGTTGGCCTGAGGTTTCCTCAAGATGAGAGTCAGGTCGTGCAGAAGAGACATGTTCTTCCAGTCTCTCAGCAGGTGCCTCTAAACCAACCTCCACGTCCTCCATGTGCAGGGTATCTGGGGCCAGCAGGCACTCCAAACATCCTCCCTGAGTAGGGCCCTCACTGCTTCCCTAAGTCGGCCCCGAAGGTGTCAGTCAGCAAACAAAGGAGTCCGGGATCTGTGCCTGTGGCCAGGTAGATGCCACACAGAGGGTCTCGCACAAGAAATCCAGACCTGCCTAGAGATCCTAGAGGAAAGGCCCTCGGAGCGTTGCTCCCTCCGCAGTCACATCTCCATGGAGCATGCTCTAGGCTGTGAAGTTCATTCTGCACCTTGGGATGGTGTCCACCACCGCAGCCAGAAGGTAGTTGAGTGCCTGCTGGGGTTAGAGAGGACCACACCTGACGCCGCCTCTGCCAGCCCACCCTGACGTTCTGGCCAGACAAGGAGGCAATCGAGTCCAGAAGGGAAGCGGGGAGCTTCAGGAAAGGATTATGGCTTTGCGCTTGTCCTTGAAGGAAGGGGTAGGATTTAGACCAGCTGGCCTGCTTCCCATTGAGAACAGAACATAGCCACACAGCGACAAAGTGTTTAGGCCTCGTTCCTACCTTCTCTTGAAATTTCAGACAATGAGTCAAGATCAGACCCATTTCTCCTGCAGCGGTCAGCTGGCACTGTCCCTTTGGGTGGGACGTGCGCTCCCTGCTCACCAGGTCCCACGAGCCTGCGCCTCTCCAGTATGACACTAGCTCGGCACTTCTGGAAAACTGATACCAGGGGAATCAGGGGCCTCGATTGGGATCCACCAGGCAGCTCCTAGAGCCTGGTCCAGGCCCCTCATCCTAAGATTCTCCGAGTTCTCATTAGGTGTGTCTTGGGAGTGCCTCTCTGAGGACAGCCTTCACTTCTGTAATTTCATATGGAAAGGACACATGTTTGACACACTTTAGATATGTTCCCATCACAAGGAACTCTTAAAGGCATCTTTTATTGACCTCAAACATCCCTGTCCATGTGTGTATGTGTATGAGAATGAGAGAGACTAAAAAGCATCTCATTTCCTACCACTCAGGGGATGAGTAACCTGGTTACAGGGAATGAGAGTCAGTATGGCTCCACACCACCAACCGGACTGTAGCTTCAAGGTCATCATCACATTAGTCTTCCTGAGGCATATCTAGCCCAGACTCAGGCAGAGCTGTTACTTTGTCTTAGTCCTTGCCCAGATCCTGGCGCTGGCACAGTTGATTTGGTGACACCCTGGCTGGCTCCCCAGAGCTGCACCTTCAGCTCCCGGGCCAGTGAATGGAGTTTTGGTGTCTGGCTTCTACCTTCCGTTTTCCTGCTCTCTTCCTGCTAGGCTGCATGATGCACCTTGTTGGAGCTGCTGTGTAAACAAGTTGCAAGTTGGGCCTAGGGCACAGCACCTTGGACACCAGTCAGAAGTTGGCTCAGTACCACACCGGGTGTCCAGCCAGTGGATGATGGCCCTAGGCGCAAAAGCAGGAAGGTACTGTGCTTTTGTGACATGGGCAGGTGTTGAAAGCCAGTCATACTCTTCACATGTATAGGTCGTGGCCGGCATGAACTACTTCTTGGATGTGGAGATCGGTCGAACCACGTGTACCAAGTCCCAGCCAAACTTGGCCAGCTGTCCTTCCATGACCAGCCACGCCTGAGGAAGGTATGTGCCTAACGTGGGCCAGGGACCGAGCATGCAGGCCAGAGGTGCGGGGGTGTCCCTGTGGGAGTGTGTCACATATGAGTGCTGTGGTATGAGTGGGTTGTGTGGGTGTCGGGTACGTGTGGGGTTAAGGGTGCATGTGCGGGGGTGCCTATTTAAATTTATAGGTGAGTTTAAGCTGGGTTATTGGGGCACCATGTGCTTGGGGATTGCCTGCTTTGTGGAAGAAGCAGCTGGAACCGATTAGAGGGAATTAGAGGCCTGTAAGGGGAGAAACCCTCCCATGCTGCCCTGCTCACTAAACATCAAACTCTCCAGTGATCAGCAGGGCTGGTTCTTGGAAGCCCTCAGCCTCTTGTCATCCCCCAACCCCCACAGCCTGCCTCATTAAGGAGGGTTTTAGACCTGGGTCTTTCCCTCTGAACCTGTCTTAGTGCTGGCCCACTAGAAGTGGAGGGAACTTGGGGCATGCCTGCACCCTCTGGGGCTGTGTGGCCTTGCGTGGGCTGCTCCTTAAAGGGCTGTGCTGGGGGTGCAATAGTGTAGAATCCTGTGGGGGTTGGGGTGCGGGATGCCATCTCTTAGACTTGGAGTGATGGGAGGGGCGATAGGGAGGGCATGGCTGAGTCTTGGTTAGTAGTCTGGGGCTGGGTTGGGGAGCGTCTGAGAGTCCCACCAAGCAGCCACGATTCCTGAGCTGCACATCTGCCATCCTCTGTTGGACAATTTCCTTTTTTACTGTAACCCTACCTGACGATCCCTCTCTCTTCCCTTTTGCAGAAAGCACTCTGCTCTTTCCAAATATACACTGTCCCCTGGACGGGCAGGAGCTCCATGGTGAAGTCCAGCTGCCAGGATGCATAGAGACATGTCACAGGCTGGGCCACCCTGACTGCCTCTCACTTGCACCCCTGCCCCTCCACCCCATAGAGCTCCTAAGCCTTACATGGGTGACCCCACCCCGGTGGAGTCCCCTCAGTGTGCTGGCTCCAGAAGACAAGTAGAGAAGGCTTCCTGAGCAGCTAAGTGGCTCTAACTTGTTTCTTTCTTTCAATTGCTTTCCAGGTGTACCTGTCCCATCCCTGGTGCACCTGTTTTGCTCCTACTTTGCACAATAAAAAGTAACATAGCTACTCCTTGGGTTGTTCATTGTTCTGGGGATGTGCCTGAAGGGTTTAGACCGTTACTTTATGAAGAGCTCCTCATCCTGCTGGCTCTGGAGGGAGGAAGAGGGGACGAGAGCTGACACACAGAGCCACGGCGGGCATGTCAGGGGAATGTGCTGCCCCTTTTCAGAAGATTGAGTTCGGGAGGCTGGAAACCCAGGGCTTTGGCTGTGGTGGCTCCTGGTAATTGGATAAGAAATAGGAGGGGTCCTGGGCTGCTGCATTTGAAAAGTCAGTGAGCAAGGCTGGACAAGAGGAAAAGTTCAAATGGGACCCTTATAGCCCAGGGCCTCCCTCAGCAAGGTTCTGCAAGACCATAGGTTTCAGCCAGGTATGCTGAGCTGATCAGACCCTGGGACTGATGTGATTATCCAGGTTCCCTAGAGACTAAAGAAATAATGCTTTCGGTCTGCTATTCCTCACAAGAGAACTAGGCACCAACAAGGAGTCCAAGGCTAAAAGTATATGTGTGTGTGTGTAACTGATTGGGGAATTGCCAGTCAAAATCAAAGTCAGTCAAGGTCAGCTTTGGTCTTGAAAAAGAGTGAACGCAGCACCTTCTCTGATATGTTCCCAGGGAGCTGTGATCTCCAAGGATTGTAAGGATATACCTGCCAGCCCTTTTCAGGGCCCCCACTGAATACAGGTCCCTGTGTAGAGCTTCACGTGAGAAATGTGGAATTTAAAATGTAACTGAGACTGACATACAGTGGGCTTTCTTCTTGTTCTAAGGACTTTTTAACTAATAGGGAATGTCACCTCTTCATGTCACCGTCATTCCACAGAATCGAGGATATTTAGTGCCCGAAATAGGAAAGATCCAGTCCTAAACAAAAGGCAACTAAACACAGCCCTGCTCCCTGCATTGGGTCTTTCTCAGGATGATATGCTGGGTGAGTTATGCACACTTCTCCACTCACGGCTGTGTGGCTAAAGCTCATGTGGCTCTGCTGGGAACATGGAACAAGAAATAGCAAAGGAGACCCACACACCCTGCTTTGGGGCTCAGCGCCCCACACGCCACTGCTTTACCCTGCAAAGCTAGAACCGAGAAAGCCAGGAAGAGGGTGGGATCGCCCCCCTCCAGCGTGCCTCCCTGGTGACAAGTCGGCTCCGAGTGTTTGAGCCTTGTCTCATCTCCACGCTGATGGCAGAGCCTGCTCACGGCAGACTTTATTTAAGGGAAGGGCTTTAGCATTAGAGAAGTGAGGCACTGCCCACAGGCCTTGAACTGGGGAGATTTTCATCTGGGCTCTGTGGGTGGGGTGGGGAGGGGAGAAGGTGTGACCCGACTTGGGGATAACATGTTTCTGTTTGGGGAAGGGTGTTGCCCAGCTGACTGGATAGAAGTGGTGACCTGGGGTGGAAGCCTCCTTACAGGGTTGCCTTGGAGATATCTTGATTTTTACACAAGCAACAGCATCCAGGCACTGCAATGAAATGCTGCGCCATGACTTTTGGGGCATGTCCAATTCAATTTTCTTTTCCTCATGGAAGTTGGAGATAGGGAGATGAGGGCAGGGAGAGAGGATTGCGGGGAAGGAACTGAGCACACAGCTCAGTCCACCTACACCTCCCACACAGCCCGTGCATCTTCTTCGAACACCGAGGCCTCCTGTTACGCAGCACACACCACAGGGGTTCCCCCTCAGATGGGGGCAGACCTGTGGATGCAGAGGCAATGTGACCCAGAAGGCTTTCTGACCTGATCGACTCCGAGACCAGTGTATCTTGTAGGGAAGCACAGCCCTGCAACTTTTACTGCCTGGTTTTACTTTGGCGATTATTTATTTTAAACGTAAGTATAAGTATAATTTATATAAAATATCCATATTAATAGGTTTAGCACAGTGCCTGGCTCTGAATAAACACACAATCGGTTTTAGATATTTTTTTCATTGACCTAATGAGATGTTGAGGTGGTTTAAAACACGGTCCCACATCCCCCTTGCATGGAGAGGTGGGGTCTGTGAGCTACCTCTTGACTCTGGGTGGGCTTGTGATTGCTTCAACTGGAAACTGCAGAGGAAGTGACCTGCAACCTGCAAGATGGGGTCAGAGAAGGCCCCAGGGCTTCTGGCGAGCTCTTGGACATTTGCCCCAGGTAAAAACTACGCCTATATGAGGAGCCCCACTTCCCAAGACCACCATGCTGGAGAGGCCCCTGTACTTGCCTGCTTGACAGTCCCAGCTGAGATCCTGGCCAAAACCGGCATCACCTGCCAGCCAGGCAAGTGGGCTACCATGGATGTCCAGCCCAACTGATCTTTCAGGTGACTGTGGCCCCACTGTTATTTGACTGCGGTCATATGAGAGCCCCCAACAAAGAACTGCCAGGCTGCCCCTTTCCCAAATTTCTGGTCCACGAAACCATGAGCAAGAGAAAATGGTTGTTGTATCACACCTTCAATTGTTAGGATGACATGTTACACAGCAGTAGTGTCTGCGACATGTCCCACGCGCACGCGTGTGTGCCTGTGTGTGTGTGTGTGTGTGTGTGTGTGTGTGCAGGTACACATTGAAGGCTGTGAAGCCCATGGACCCTGGAGCCACCCGGGTAAGAATTCCAGTATGACCTAGGCAGGCTGATGATGAAGCAGAGGTGTGCAACACTTTCTAGGAACAGGGCATTATAAGCTTAAATAATAATAAGAGATACTCTATAGCAGGAGAGTAATGAACGTTCAGCATAGAACAAAATGAGACAACAATGACTGAAAAAGGGAGGATTCGAAGATCCAAATTTGCAAAGGGGAATGGAGATAAGGCACATGCAGAAAAAATAGATGACTGTATGTGTATATATATATATATATATATATATATATATATATATATATATATATAACTATCTTTATATTTGTAATGGTAACCACATAAAGATTCAGAACTGAAGTATATAAATAAAACAAGAAGAACCAGAGGGAAAACCCACAAAAGCCAACCAAAATAAAACAGAAACACAAGGAGAAGCAATGGAAACACCGAGCTACCGAAAGCAAGAGATAAAATGGCTATAAGAAGACCTCATATTTCAATAATCACCCTAAATGTAAATGGACTGAACTAACCAATAAAAAGGCACAGAGTTGCAGAATGGATCAAAAAACAAAACCCAACCATATGCTGCCTCCAGGAGACACATCTCAGCTCCAAAGACAAAATAGACTCAAAGTGAAAGGGTGGAAAATGACATTTCAAGCAAATGGCATTCAGAGAAAAACAGAGTAGTGGTACTAATATCAGACAAATAGACTTCAAAATAAAAAGGTAAAGAAAGATACTGAAGACACTTCATAATGATAAAGAGAATTATGCACCACGAAGATAACACTTATTAATATCTATGCTCCCAATCAGGAGCTCCAAAAAATATAATTACTAACAGAACTAAAGGAGAAACAGACCAAAACACTTCATAGTAGGGGACCTAAATACCCCTGTCTATATGGACAGATCATCCAAACAGAAAATCAATAAGGAAATAACATCCTTAAATGACACATTAGACCAATTGGACATAATTGACATTTACAGAGCCTTTCATCTCCAAACAGCTGCTTATACATTCTTCTCTAGGCACATGGAACATTCTCAAGTATTGACCACATACTGGGACACAGAGATAGCCTCAACAAATACAAGAGGGTTGAAATTATACTGACCATATTTTCTGATCATAATGCTTTGAAACTAGAGATCAACTGTAAAAAGAAAGTGGGAAAAATCACAAATACATGGAGATTAAACAACATACTACTGAAGAATAACTGGAACAGAAGAAGAAATAAAAAGAGAGATTAAGAGATACATAGAAATGAATGATAATGATAGTAAAACATATCAAAATTTTGGGGACATGGCAAAAGTAGTCATAAGAGGAAAGTTCATATCATTACAGGCCCATCTCCAAAAACAAGACCAAGCCCAAATAAACAACCCAACTCTTCATCTTAAAAAAACTAGAAAAGGAAGAACAAATGAAGCCTAAAGTCAGCAGATGGAAAGAAAGAATCAAAATTAGAGCAGAAATAAATGAAATTGAAAACAAAAAATACAATAAAAATATCACAAAGAACTGGTTCTTTGAGAAGATTAATATAATTGACAAACCTGGCTAGACTCACTAAAGAAAAAACAGAAAGAACACAAATAAACTAAATCAGGGATGAAAGAGGGGAAATTACGACTGATTTTTCAGAAATACAAAGGATCATACAAGAATATTATGAAAAAGTGTATAACAGTTTAATAACCTAGAAGAAATGGACCAGTATTTAGAAAAATACAACCTTCCTAGACTGAATCAAGAAGAACTGGAAAATCCAAATAGACCTAGCAGCAGTATGAAAATTGAAAGATCATCTAAAACCTACTAAAAAGTAAAAGTCCAGGACCAGACGGCTTCACCAGTGAATTCTACCAAACATTCAAAGATTTAATACCTATTCTCCTCCAACTCTTCCAAAAAAGCAAAGAAGAGGCAATACTTCCCAACTCATTTTATGAGGCCAATATTATTCTGATACCAAAACCTGGTAAGATAACACACACAAAAAAGAAAACTACTTACCAATCTCTCTCATGAACACAAAGCAAAAATCCTAAATAAGATACTAGCGAACTGAATACAGCAACATATTAAAAAGATTATACACCATGATCAAGTCGGCTTCATCCCAGAGGCACAGGGATGATTTGACATATGCAAATTGATTAATGTGATGCAGTACATAAACAAATTAAAAAAATAAGAAACATATGATCATACCAATCGATGCAGAAAAAGCCTTTGACAATATATAGCATCCATTTATAATCAAAACTCTTAACAAAATCAGTATAGAAGGAAAGTACCTTAACATAATAAAGGCCATCTATGACAAACCCTCAGCCAACATTATACTTAATGGTGAAAAACTAAAAACCTTCCCTCTAAATCAGGAACAAGACGAGGCTGTCCAGTATTGTCACTGTTATTCAATATAACATTGGAGGTCCTAGCGAGTGCAATCAGACAAGAGAAAGATATAAAAGGCATCCAAATAGGAAATGAAGAAGTCAAACTATCACTATTTGCGGATGACATGATTATCTAGATAGAAAAACCTAAAGACTCCACAAGAACACTACTAGAAACAATAAGCAAATACAGTAAAGTTTCTGGTTACAAAATCAATGTTAAAAATTCATAGCATTTCTATACTCTAACATCAGGGATAGATGGCCATCCCAAGACGTTGACAATGCCTGCATACCTACAGATTGATATTTAACTCAAAAATCAATTGTTTGATTGTCTTTACTTGTCTGTTAATTATATTAGTTATAATAATAATAATTGTACTTGTTTTTTAGGTTTTTCTATATAGTCCAGCTGTTTATGATTACTGAACATGTATAAGATAACTGTTAATACTCTATCATGGCTTGTGTAAATATTATACTAAATGCAAAATACAGAACAATGAAATAGCAAAACTCAGATCATGATAGTTCACAGGAAGGAAATGATCCAGAGTGTTTTTTGTAATGAAGGCTATAAGACCTGATTGCCTTCCATTTACCCGCCCTTCCCTTTTTGGGAACATTTGGCTTCAACTCACATCCCATGGTTATGGTGTTGCCTCATCCTGAATGGTCCGCCATTCCAACAAGATTCTTCCACTGCTAAGACTTCCTAGGAATGAGCCTTGTTGATGCTGCGAGACCACACTATCCGACCAAAAGTTTGACCATCAATATATCCTTTGGATTCATTAATGACCAAAACAGGTGATTGTTGATGAAAATGGGTTCTATGGAAAGTAACCTTACAGGGTGATCAGATCATAAATTCCTAACTGGGTATGGAATATAACTTTTTTTAAGGTTTATCTTTGTCTCACGCAAACCCTGTCCATTGTTTTCGTGCATCTAGGTTAACAGGACTTTAAAATAAGGGTAACAATGTTCAAGAGGAACATAATCTTGTTAACTATCTTATAATCCAAACCTCACCTTGTGTTTTCCTACTTTCTTGTAATCTTTCTTCCTTCTTAATTTCAAATGCGTTAAAGAAACTGAAAAATCTGTCATTTCTCAAAAGCGTTTGAGATCTTGCTTCCCAGCAATTGTCATTAGTTTTGGCTCAAATAAGTTTCTTATAAAACTTCTCTACAGTTTTGGACATTCTTATGTCACAACAAGTTTAGACATTTCTTACATCAACAATTTTGATTTTAGTTTACCCTTGGCTGTTTAAGGGAATAACTGATAGCAGTTTACAGGAGAACCTAATGGAGTCTTGTTGACCCTGGGGGAAGCGTATATGGAGGGCCCTCCTTTGAGGGTAGTGCAATTGATTGCAAATGAGACTCCAATTTGTGGGTCATGAGATACTAATTTCAGGACCAGTGTTTGATGATGGATGCCTAAAAGGGTGCAACAGGGGAGGTCCAGGTGTTGTTTTAGATTTCTGGTCATGGAGCTGTTGAAACTGTAAGGCCACTAACCTGGAAAATTTTTATTTATAGGCTTCTGGTCTCTAGAATGCAAGGTTAGTTCAGAGGATTGGTAGACCATGAGTACTCAGATAAAGGAGGATAGAAGGGAGTAGTAGGAATCACATTAGTCTTACAGTCTTTTGTTATAAGTACATTTTGTGTCTTTAATTTTTCATTAGCCTCTTGAAATTAAACTTTCAATGAAAATATTTTGGAATCTTGAAGACTTTTGTAGACTTCTGCATACAAATGAAATCCATTCTCCTTGTTTTATTTGGAAACTCTTGTTTTCAAGTGCACTTTATAATGAAAAATCTTGAACAATCATAATTGAACAATCATAAGACTGTTCAACAATCTTGTAATGGCCATTATAATTCTAGGTTGTTTTAGTAAGATTTTTTTTTTTGCATGTGTGGGTATCTATAGCTTTTAGGACCATTGTTCTTAGATATAAAATAAGCAAGTATGCTGGAAAGTGGTGTGCCTAATTCTTTGAAACTTGAAGATCCCATTTCTTTAGCTAAGCCTTGAATCTTTCAGAGCTAAATTAATACCTAAAAAGGATGTGCCATTAGGTTGGGTTCTTGTGGTGTTTTACAATGTACATAATTGCTCAGCAATTTTCTTGACATTGGCAAGTATTGATGTAACCTATTCTGTAACCAACTCTTCCCAGCACAGGAGTCTTAGATTTACATAATGAGTGCTCTAACAGCTTTTAAGTACTTGACCCTTACCATCAGTTTTGCAGTTTTGACGTCCAAGATTTCCATTCTTTTCAGAAGATTTCTTTATAGTGGTGGATGCCCTAATAGCTCTTAATGGTCTGACTTATTCCTCTGTTTGTTAGCCACAGTTCTGCCTGTCACCATTGCACTTTTAACAGTGGTCTGATACCGCTAAGGTCCAGAGGGCAGAACCTCCACTTTCTGCAAGGAGACCCCTTGGATGTCACTTTGAAACAGTCAGGAAATGCCATGGAACAATCAACTCTGAGAAATGAATGGTGAATTTATTCTCTTTCCCTTTGTATCAGTTAGGACTCATAATAGCACACATGCCTGAAAACTCAACCTAGTTGGCCTGAAAAAGGGTCAAGTGACAACTATCTGGAGTGAGGTCAAGAGCATTTCAAGGACAGGGAGATGCACAGTGCTGGGGTTAAAGATGTCAAAGTTATTGCTCCACAGAAACCTGCTGACCTTACAAGTGCTTTGGTTGAAGGATGTTTTTATGTGGTTTTGTTTGATTCTGTTTTATTTGCTGGAATCAAAAAAGGGGCTGGGTTATATATGTAGGGAAATAGCCAGCATAAAAGCATGTCTAGATGTAGGTGTAATTTCGAGAGGGAACTCTGCACCTCCTGCAAACTGCAGATGTTTTAGCAGCAATGGAACTTTGACAGGGAATCTAACTGAGTTATAGTTCAATAGTTCCTTTAGGAAACAGTTGGGTAATATTTCAAAATCTCAATGCCTAGATCTCAGCCCTGACTAATTAAGTCAGAACTTCTGAGTGGGACCAGGTATCAGTATTTTTTAAAGCTCCCCCAGTGATTACACAGCAGCCACACCTGATGCTATTTATACACCTCATCTAGTCTCAGGGAACTAATATCCAAATGACCCCTCAGTATATCCGACTCTGGGCTTCATTGACCTCAGATGATACTGTGGTGACTTCCCCGGAGTCCCAATGCAAGAGCTAGAGAGCAGAATGACTGATTAGAAGAAAATCTGCTCCTTGTTTGGTTACCATTCGATGAACCACTTTTCAGTTTTATGTGTGTTTGTTCACACATCAGAGTATAATAAAGAGAAACAAGTGACTGGACCATCGTTCCCCTGTGCCTGCCTCACTAGCTTGGCCCTATAGGCTTGGGACAGGGTCAGTTTTTTCCCCTCTGGCAATCTTTTAACGGAGTTTGTGGCCTCACCCAAGGCCACTCCTGCCTTTCTCTATGTGATAGCAGCAATGAGCCACAAAACCCAGACCTCTAAGGGTCTATGTGAATCATGAACCACCAAGACTAATGCAAGAAAAACAGGCAAGATCAATAATTTCCTTCTAAATTAGCAATGATTGGTGAGACATTCCTGAGAAAATATTCCTGAGAAAAAAAGTGAAATATCCAGGCATAAATTTCACAGAAAACATGAAAGGTGTATAAGAAGTTATGTTATATGCCTGGAGGGCATAATACGAGCATGAACATGTGACATGTGGTATTCTAAATGAAAAGCTTAGGTACTAAATGTCCTTTTTTTTTGTCAAAATGAAATATAAATTCAAAATAGTACTAGTTGAAAACATAGTAATTCTACTTTTGAACTTGAAAAAAATGTCATCTGGAAAAATAAATACAATGTATTCAGAAATAAAATTCAGCAAACAATAAAGAGAATTGTCCTTACCTAACAGATATATTAACACAACATATTTAAAATGCAATAGTTGGCAGAGGAAAATAAACTCAGCTAGATTTAAAACTGATATGCAGAAAATGACCTATGACACTAAAACTTTGGTATACAAATGGCGGCCTTTAGAAGCAGGTCTTGGAAATCTCTCAGAAAAAATAAAAGTGACTAATAACATCATTTGAAAAAATTAAATTCTTATGAGACACCAATAAAATAAAATCTGTTAACAGTAGAACTAGAATAATAATATCTATTTGTATAACAAACTAAATTATTCTGAGTGCCTTACAAATGTAAACAAATTGAATTCCCATAACCCAAGAGAAAGGGCTCATATTGTCCTCTTATTGATGATGAGTGGGACTCAGGGAGAGTAAGGAGCTTAACCAGGTCACAAGACACTGGTATTCTCCCCCAGGCCATCTGGCTCCAGGGTCCATGGGCTTCACAGCCTTCAATGTGTACCTGCACACACACACACACACACACACACACACACACACACACACACAGGCACACACGCGTGCGCGTGGGACATGTCGCAGACACTACTGCTGTGTAACATGTCATCCTAACAATTGAAGGTGTGATACAACAACCATTTTCTCTTGCTCATGGTTTCGTGGACCAGAAATTTGGGAAAGGGGCAGCCTGGCAGTTCTTTGTTGGGGGCTCTCATATGACCGCAGTCAAATAACAGTGGGGCCACAGTCACCTGAAAGATCAGTTGGGCTGGACATCCATGGTAGCCCACTTGCCTGGCTGGCAGGTGATGCCGGTTTTGGCCAGGATCTCAGCTGGGACTGTCAAGCAGGCAAGTACAGGGGCCTCTCCAGCATGGTGGTCTTGGGAAGTGGGGCTCCTCATATAGGCGTAGTTTTTACCTGGGGCAAATGTCCAAGAGCTCGCCAGAAGCCTGGGGCCTTCTCTGACCCATCTTGCAGGTTGCAGGTCACTTCCTCTGCAGTTTCCAGTTGAAGCAATCACAAGCCCACCAGAGTCAAGAGGTAGCTCACAGACCCACCTCTCCATGCAAGGGGGATGTGGGACCGTGTTTTAAACCACCTCAACATCTCATTAGGTCAATGAAAAAAATATCTAAAACCGATTGTGTGTTTATTCAGAGCCAGGCACTGTGCTAAACCTATTAATATGGATATTTTATATAAATTATACTTATACTTACGTTTAAAATAAATAATCGCCAAAGTAAAACCAGGCAGTAAAAGTTGCAGGGCTGTGCTTCCCTACAAGATACACTGGTCTCGGAGTCGATCAGGTCAGAAAGCCTTCTGGGTCACATTGCCTCTGCATCCACAGGTCTGCCCCCCATCTGAGGGGGAACCCCTGTGGTGGTGTGCTGCGTAACAGGAGGCCCGGTGTTCGAAGAAGATGCACGGGGCTGTGTGGGAGGTGTAGGTGGACTGAGCTGTGTGCTCAGTTTTCCCCGCAATCCTCTCTCCCTGCCCCTCATCTCCCTATCTCCAACTTCCATGAGGAAAAGAAAATTGAATTGGACATGCCCCAAAGTCATGGCGCAGCATTTCATTGCAGTGCCTGGATGCTGGTTGCTTGTGTAAAAATCAAGATATCTCCAAGGCAACCCTGTAAGGAGGCTTCCACCCCAGGTCACCACTTCTATCCAGTCAGCTGGGCAACACCCTTCCCCAAACAGAAACATGTTATCCCCAAGTCGGGTCACACCTTCTCCCCTCCCCACCCCACCCACAGAGCCCAGATGAAAATCTCCCCAGTTCAAGGCCTGTGGGCAGTGCCTCACTTCTCTAATGCTAAAGCCCTTCCCTTAAATAAAGTCTGCCGTGAGCAGGCTCTGCCATCAGCGTGGAGATGAGACAAGGTCAAACACTCGGAGCCGACTTGTCACCAGGGAGGCACGCTGGAGGGGGGCGATCCCCACCCTCTTCCTGGCTTTCTCGGTTCTAGCTTTGCAGGGTAAAGCAGTGGCGTGTGGGGCGCTGAGCCCCAAAGCAGGGTGTGTGGCTCCTTTGCTATTTCTTGTTCCATGTTCCCAGCAGAGCCACATGAGCTTTAGCCACACAGCCGTGAGTGGAGAAGTGTGCATAACTCACCCCAGCATATCATCCTGAGAAAGACCCAATGCAGGGAGCAGGGCTGTGTTTAGTTGCCTTTGTTTAGGACTGGATCTTTCCTATTTCGGGCACTAAATATCCTCGATTCTGTGAATGACGGTGACATGAAGAGGTGACATTCCCTATTAGTTAAAAAGTCCTTAGAACAAGAAGAAAGCCCACTGTATGTCAGTCTCAGTTACATTTTAAATTCCACATTTCTCACGTGAAGCTCTACACAGGGACCTGTATTCAGTGGGGGCCCTGAAAAGGGCTGGCAGGTATATATCCTTACAATCCTTGGAGATCACAGCTCCCTGGGAACATATCAGAGAAGGTGCTGCGTTCACTCTTTTTCAAGACCAAAGCTGACCTTGACTGACTTTGATTTTGACTGGCAATTCCCCAATCAGTTACACACACACACATATACTTTTAGCCTTGGACTCCTTGTTGGTGCCTAGTCTCTTGTGAGGAATAGCAGACCGAAAGCATTATTTCTTTAGTCTCTAGGGAACCTGGATAATCACATCAGTCCCAGGGTCTGATCAGCTCAGCATACCTGGCTGAAACCTATGGTCTTGCAGAACCTTGCTGAGGGAGGCCCTGGGCTATAAGGGTCCCATTTGAACTTTTCCTCTTGTCCAGCCTTGCTCACTGACTTTTCAAATGCAGCAGCCCAGGACCCTCCTATTTCTTATCCAATTACCAGGAGCCACCACAGCCAAAGCCCTGGGTTTCCAGCCTCCCGAACTCAATCTTCTGAAAAGGGGCAGCACATTCCCCTGACATGCCCGCCGTGGCTCTGTGTGTCAGCTCTCGTCCCCTCTTCCTCCCTCCAGAGCCAGCAGGATGAGGAGCTCTTCATAAAGTAACGGTCTAAACCTTCAGGCACATCCCCAGAACAATGAACAACCCAAGGAGTAGCTATGTTACTTTTTATTGTGCAAAGTAGGAGCAAAACAGGTGCACCAGGGATGGGACAGGTACACTGGAAAGCAATTGAAAGAAAGAAACAAGTTAGAGCCACTTAGCTGCTCAGGAAGCCTTCTCTACTTGTCTTCTGGAGCCAGCACACTGAGGGGACTCCACCGGGTGGGGTCACCCATGTAAGGCTTAGGAGCTCTATGGGGTGGAGGGGCAGGGGTGCAAGTGAGAGGCAGTCAGGGTGGCCCAGCCTGTGACATGTCCTCTATGCATCCTGGCAGCTGGACTTCACCATGGAGCTCCTGCCCGTCCAGGGGACAGTGTATATTTGGAAAGAGCAGAGTGCTTTCTGCAAAAGGGAAGAGAGAGGGATCGTCAGGTAGGGTTACAGTAAAAAAGGAAATTGTCCAACAGAGGATGCAGATGTGCAGCTCAGGAATCGTGGCTGCTTGGTGGGACTCTCAGACGCTCCCAACCCAGCCCCAGACTACTAACCAAGACTCAGCCATGCCCTCCCTATCGCCCCTCCCATCACTCCAAGTCTAAGAGATGGCATCCCGCACCCCAACCCCCACAGGATTCTACACTATTGCACCCCCAGCACAGCCCTTTAAGGAGCAGCCCACGCAAGGCCACACAGCCCCAGAGGGTGCAGGGCATGCCCCAAGTTCCCTCCACTTCTAGTGGGCCAGCACTAAGACAGGTTCAGAGGGAAAGACCCAGGTCTAAAACCCTCCTTAATGAGGCAGGCTGTGGGGGTTGGGGGATGACAAGAGGCTGAGGGCTTCCAAGAACCAGCCCTGCTGATCACTGGAGAGTTTGATTTTTAGTGAGCAGGGCAGCATGGGAGGGTTTCTCCCCTTACAGGCCTCTAATTCCCTCTAATCGGTTCCAGCTGCTTCTTCCACAAAGCAGGCAATCCCAAGCACATGGTGCCCCAATAACCCAGCTTAAACTCACCTATAAATTTAAATTAGGCACCCCCGCACATGCACCCTTAACCCCCACGTACCCGACACCACACAACAACCCACTCATACCAGCACTCATATGTGACACACTCCCACAGGGACACCCCGCACCTCTGGCCTGCATGCTCGGTCCCTGGCCCACGTTAGGCACATACCTTCCTCAGGCGTGGCTGGTCATGGAAGGGCCGTGGCCAAGTTTGGCTGGGACTTGGTACACGTGGTTGACCGATCTCCACATCCAAGAGTAGTTCATGCCGGCCACGACCTATACATGTGAAGAGTATGACTGGCTTTCAACACCTGCCCATGTCACAAAAGCACAGTACCTTCCTGCTTTTGCGCCTAGGGCCATCATCCACTGGCTGGCACCCGGTGTACTGAGCCAACTTCTGACTGGTGTCCAAGGTGCTGTGCCCTAGGCCCAACTTGCAACTTGTTTACACAGCAGCTCCAACAAGGTGCATCATGCAGCTAGCAGGAAGAGAGGCAGGAAAACGGAAGGTAGAAGCCAGACACCAAAACTCCATTCACTGGCCCGGGAGCTGAAGGTGCAGCTCTGGGGAGCCAGCCAGGGTGTCACCAAATCAACTGTGCCAGCGCCAGGATCTGGGGCAAGGACTAAGACAAAGTAACAGCTCTGCCTGAGTCTGGGCTAGATATGCCTCAGGAAGACTAATGTGATGATGACTTGAAGCTACAGTCCGGTTGGTGTGTGGAGCCATACTGACTCTCATTCCCTGTAACCAGGTTTACTCATCCCCTGAGTGGTAGGAAATGAGATGCTTTTTAGTCTCTCTCATTCTCATACACATACACACATGGACAGGATGTTTGAGGTCAATAAAAGATGCCTTTAAGAGTTCCTTGTGATGGGAACATATCTAAAGTGTGTCAAACATGTGTCCTTTCCATATGAAATTACAGAAGTGAAGGCTGTCCTCAGAGAGGCACTCCCAAGACACACCTAATGAGAACTCGGAGAATCTTAGGATGAGGGGCCTGGACCAGGCTCTAGGAGCTGCTGGTGGATCCAATCGAGGCCCTGATTCCCCTGGTATCAGTTTTCCAGAAGTGCCGAGCTAGTGTCATACTGGAGAGGCGCAGGCTCGTGGGGACCTGGTGAGCAGGAGCGCACGTCCCACCCAAAGGGACAGTGCCAGCTGACCGCTGCAGGAGAAATGGTCTGATCTTGACTCATTGTCTGAAATTTCAAGAGAAGGTAGGAAGAGGCCTAAACACTTTGTCGCTGTGTGGCTATGTTCTGTTCTCCAATGGGAAGCAGGCCAGCTGGTCTAAATCCTACCCTTCCTTCAAGGACAAGCGCAAAGCCCAGTAGTCCTTCTGAAGCTCCCCGCTTCCCCTTCTGGACTCGATTGCCCTCCTTGTCTGGCCAGAACGTCAGGGTGGCTGGCAGAGGCGGCGTCAGGTGTGGTCCTCTCTACCCCAGCAGGCACTCAACTACCTCTGGCTGCTGGTGGTGGACACCCATCCCAAGGTGCAGAATGAAACTTCACAGCCTAGAGCATGCTCCATGGATGTGACCTGCGGAGGGAAGCAACGCTCCGAGGGCCTTTCCTCTAGGATCTCTAGGCAGGTCTGGATTCTTGTGCGAGACCCTCTGTGTGGCATCTACCTGGCCACAGGCCAGATCCCGGACTCCTTTGTTTGCTGACTGACACCTTCGGGGCGACTTAGGGAAGCAGTGAGGGCCCTACCTCAGGAGGATGTTTGGAGTGCCTGCTGGCCCCAGATACCCCTGCACATGGAGGACGTGGAGGTTGGTTTAGAGGCACCTGCTGAGAGACTGGAAGAACATGTCTCTTCTGCACGACTGACTCTCATCTTGAGGAAACCTCAGGCCAACCCAAACTGAGCACCAGTCTACACAACACTGGCTGGACTCTTCACAAATGCCAAGGCCATGAAACAGGCTGCTGCAGGGGAAAGGAGGGTGCAGGACAGTGGCTGGAGCGTATGACCCTGGAGTGTTCTTGCCTATAAAGGATATTGGTGGGACAATGAAGGGCATCTGAATAAGATCTGAGCATTGGATAAATGTGTCAGTGTTGTCTTGATTTTCAAAATTGTACTGTGATCATATAAGAAAATGCCCTTGTTTTTAGGAAATATAACTCTCTAATGGTTCAGAGAAATAAATGCACATATGTACCCCTGCACACATGTGGGGCGGAGGGGGGGAGGCGGGCAGATAAAGCAAATAGGACAAAATTTTAACGTTTGAGGAATCTGGATGAAGGATCTACAGGGATTCTATGTACTATTTTTACAACTGTTCTGTAAGTCTGAAATTATGTCAAAATGCAAAGTTAAAAGGAAAAAACTGCTTACAAAATCATTCAGTGGAGAGAGGGGCTAACTAGGTGTACAGTTTTTCCTTCGCATATGGCCCTTTAGTTCTCAGCTCACACTGAGCCCCCAGTCCCATTAGGCTAAGTGGGCTAGACAGGGGCCCTGACCCAAGCCAAGTTCTTCTTGCTAGGCTGGTGCTTGAAAACAGAAATGAAGAGCAGGGCGGCAACCAGGAGTGCCCGGGACCCAGTGGCACTTCTGGTGACAAGTCTGCGCAGGGATGTGGGCCACAGGAAAAGACCAGGGAAACTGCCTGGCTGAGAAACACGGGCGTGTCAGTGCCTAGGGCTCATCTGCAGAGCTTCCAGGGACTTGGAGGTTGGTTCTCCAGCGAGTCCGGCAGGCAGCAGCGCGTCTGGCTACGTCACCGAATGCCACAGCCTCCCAGGCGCAGGTTCCGCCCTCCCGTGGTGCAGGCTCCCCCGTCCCGGTCGCCCTGCACGCCCCGCTGCCCCGACCCCCGGTCCCAGGGACGCACCTGCTTGCGGGCACGCACCACCCGCATGGCGCGGCTGTGGAAGGCGTCGTTGCTCGCCTTGTTGTACTCGCTTAGGGCGAAGCTGAGTGCCTGCTGCACGCCCTCCTCGTTCACGTCCGCGTCCTCCAGGCCGCCCAGTAGGCGAGACTTGCCGGCGTTGCGCTGGCCGCGGGGCTCACCGCCAAAGCCAGGGCCAGAGCCAAAGCGGCCATCAGGAGCAGCGCGATTCGCGGGGATCTTGCCATGGTCGGCTCCGAGGGGACGCGAGGTGGAGCAATTTGAGAAGAGACGAAGGAAGCAAAGCAGACGCCTGGAGCAGCACTCACGGGCCCTCGGCATTTATTCCCCAGGCGCGCTGGTCCTGCCTCCCTTCCCTTGCCCCCTCCCGCCTCCCCGCCCTGCCCCTGGCTCCTCCTTTCCGCCCCGTCCCATTTCCCCCTCACTTAGACCCGCCCATGCCCTGGGGCCTATTCTTTTCCTGTCCTGTGGTCCCGCTTCTCCCGCCAGCCCTCTCCCACAGCTCTTTGTTACCCACCCTCTCACCCAGCTCTTCCCTCCCAGTCCCGGCCCTCCCGTTAAAATCCCTCCCTTGCCCCACCTCCTTTCCTCATCGGAGTCTTGCTTCTCCTCCCAGTCCTGGCCCTCCTCATCAGTCTGGGTTTCTACCAGCCAACCCATTCCAGCTCCTCCCCATCAGTCCCAGACTTCCTGTAGTGTTTGCCCAAGCTCATGCTTACCCTGGTCTCAGAGGAGGTATCACCTCCCCCTCACTCCCCCACCTCCCTCCGCTCAAAACTTGTAACTTCTGAACTCTAAAGTCTTCTTTTATAAGGGAAAAAATTAACTGTCTCGTCCTCTGAGCAATTGCTTGAATTCTAGGGATTTGCAGAGTAAGGTTAGGATTTCAAAGACTAGGGAAGACCCCATCTGCCCTTATACTGGAGAATTTCCTTGCCAAACATAAGTGGATTAATTAACTCCTATTTGCTGACAAGTTTGGGTTCTCTTTTCACAACTCATTTATTCAACCAATAAACCTTTCTTGGGCTTCTGCTTGACCAGGAGGTGTAGGGTCTGCATGTAGGTGGGAGTGGGAGAGTGAGTCTTGGACTTGACATTGTAGAGGGGCTACCTACAGAGCTGTAATGTGAACCCATGTGTAACTTTCCATTTTCTAGTAGACACGTTAAAGAATGTAAAAGAAATAGGCGACAGTGTGTTTAATGTTTTTTATTTGATATATTAACCAAAAAGAAAAAAAAATAAAAAATCAAGGTGAGAGGCAACAAGTGTTGATTTGAGATCCAAAAGAATAACTATTCCAGAAGCACTGTTTTAGGCAGAAACCCAAATAGTGCTCCTAATAAGAGGTGAAGGCAAAAGTATTTATAAGAACAGGAAGGAGGATAATTACTTGAATAGAAGGAAGAAATTTCTATGGGTGTTAACAAGCTAAGGAAGGAATTTCTACAGATGCAGATAAATTAACATAGTGATGCTTATTCTAAAGAATGCCTTTGATTTTCGGTTCTGTAGTCATAACCTCTGCTTCCTTGTTTTGACCCCAAGAAAGAAAATACCTGCTAAGAAGGACTCCTTGCGCTTAATTGGACCCAATTTGAAACTGGAGTCTAGCAGCCATTATGGCAGAGGCCTGTCATGCAAACTGCCTATCAGAGAAAAGCCACAGGGTGAGCTCACAGCCTGTGCACTGTGTTTCTGCATTATGAGTCAGCCTTTGTATAACAGAGTTCCTAGGATTGAAATTCAACCCAAACATCTGAGACTTTCCCTGTCCAACCAGAACTGTGCAGATGCATCCTCATTTGTGTCTTTACTGACCAATCAATCAGAGCTGCTCCATTCTGACCAATCAGGGTGGTGCTATTTGTACCAACCCAACTGTGATGATTTGGAGTCCTCGTTTGTATAGCAACGGACCAACGGACCAATCAGGGACTGGGGGTAGGCATTCTTCTCTATATAAG
Source organism: Eonycteris spelaea (assembly GCA_003508835.1). Classification (NCBI taxonomy): domain Eukaryota; kingdom Metazoa; phylum Chordata; class Mammalia; order Chiroptera; family Pteropodidae; genus Eonycteris; species Eonycteris spelaea. The sequence continues at coordinate 2,381,588 of PUFA01000215.1, read as the reverse complement.
CCAGCTTCACCTCTGTCTCTGTGTGAGACACACTGAATTTTCACGTGAGAGTTTTTCCTCAGCTGGAGCTGTTAACGCTGGCGCATGAAACTTGGGCCACCTCACCTGGGCCGCCTCACCTGAGTTGTTTCACAACTGTGCTGTTCCTCAGCTGTGCTGTATCACAGTTGAGCTGTTTTCACTGAATAAAGTCACCCACTACGACACCCCAAATTGAGAATTCCTGTTGGCATAAAATTGGCATCAATGACTTTTGTTTGATACCTGTTAGCTTTGCAAACAGTTGTTTGGAATACAGTGCTGCTGTACAGGCCCATTCCAAATGTTATTTGCCCAGTGTGAACATTCCAAAGATTTGAGGAGTAAGACCTTCAATGCAGCTTCTCTGGGATGGCAGCTTCAACACCATTTTATAAATTTTTACAAATCCTATATATCCAAAATATTATTTAAACATGTACAAGCCACTGTTAATAAGATATTTTTAAATTATTCTTTGTATGTGCTAAGTCTGTGGAATCCTGGGTGTGTATTCTATCTACACTTAGAGCAGTTGTCAATTCAGACTTTTCTCATTTCAAGTTCCCTATGGCCCAGTATGGTTGGTGTCTGTAGTATTGGACAGCCCGTCTTTAGGTGGGGGGGGAGGGGGAGCCAAGAAAGATCAAGGAGTGATAGGGCCTTTTTTTGAAGTAAAAGAGAAGCAGTGAACGGGAGAGATGGGTGCCACTAGGTACAGGTGAGGGGAGACTCTTTAAGAAGACAAACATTTAAGCTAAAACCCTAAAGGACAAGAGGTCTTGCTGAGTCCAGGGAAACAGAATTTCAGACAAAGAGAATGGGGCTGGGCTCACCTTTCCAGGAACAGAAAACCACTGGAGGGTGTTTAAGCAAGGGAGGGATATGGTCCGGAATTTCAGCCTAGCAGCTATGTGGATAATAAACTGTGGGTGAGGGCCTGAGAGTGAGGTGCAGGGAGACCCCTACCAGGATGGTGCGGGGGGCGGGTGGGAAGGAAGGACGCAGTGAAGGGAGCAGGCAGCTGAGGGGATGTATGCCGAAGCACATGGGCTGCTCTTGCTTCTCCCCACAGGGAGCCATGTTACTGACTCTAGTCCTGCATCCACTGCGTGGAAAACTTTCTTGATGTTTAACCACTCCTTGAATGAGATATGATATATATACAATAAAATACTTCATTTTGTGTGGCCAGACTGAGGTATTTTAGCAAATGTGTAGCTCAGTATCACCACTCCATCAAGGTCTAGAACATTTTCAATACCCAGGCAAGTTGCCTCGTGCTTCTGCAGTCAGTTCTGTGGCCAGCCCTGGCTCCTGGCAACGCACACACTTGTCCCTGTAGACTCTGGTTTTCACCTGTTCCTGCGCTCCCTATAAATGGAATCATGCAGTGTTAGCACATGTGTGTCTGGCTTATTTTGCTTAACATCATTTTTGAGCTGCCCTACATCATTGTGATAACCTAATCGTTCCTTCTCTTTCTCCCAAACTGAGAGGACATGCCTAGGACATGGGTTCTGAAGTTGAAGTCCCTTGTAAACACCTTCTCTCCTTTTCCCCCTTCCCACTACTCAACTCAAGAGAGACGTGAGGGTGCTTCCACACCACGTGCCAACATTTGCAAAACACTTATGGCTCTGATAGGGATTGATGCCATAACATTATGAAGCTGTGATACTCCCTGGAAAGCTTGTTGACAGTCCCCGTAGAAAGAGGCAAGACAGAGGGTAGTGGTCTTAACTGTTTTGCGCTTAATGGAGGAAAAGAGAATCTTTTTTAAAAAGCTTTTTTCTCAGGATTTACCAGGCCCTCATTGCTTTTTATTACAAGGTACCATTTATTTTCACAAGCAACATAGTTCCTAGGGCAGCTTAGGTGTCTGAAGCAGCACAGCTAAGGGGGAGGGGGCAGGGGGAGGGCATCTAGGGACTCAGGCAGGAGTCTTGTGCAGCTGGGTGCTCTCTGTTCTCTCTGGGCCTCAGCCCTGGCCACGAGGAAAACAGGATGGCTCTGAGTTGGGTTGAGCAATCCCTTTGGCATCTCTTGGTGGTCAGAGTTTCCTTTTCAAATCCACAGTGTGGTTGCTGCTGTGACTTCTCTCTCAGTGTTTCTGTAATCTTGAATTCCAGTTCCTTTATCAACCTGCAGCTGGACGGCAGAGAGATGATTGTTCCTGCCCAGGACGACATTAAAACATTTACACCAGATTTTGAAGCTGGAATTCAGAGGCCACTCAGGGAAGCCCTGCCCTCGGCACCTGGCCTCTCCACCCCCCAATTTCCACCACTAGCAGAGGAGCTGAACCTAGTGACATGGACCTGATGAAGCTTTAGTCTGGCTCCTCCAAATCTACTTCCTCACTAGGCCTAGGCCTTGGTCGTGTCCTGTCCGTGCCAGGCCTGCTAACCCTGTCTTGGTGAGAATTCCCCCACCCTCCTATCCGGTCGAGTTCCTCATCCCTCACATTTGATGTCTAAGTCTTTTAAAAGAGTCCTGTTAGGTTAGTTTAGCAAGACTATTCCTTGTCTTCTCCTAGTAATTTTGCATTTTCTGACTCCTCCTCCCTTGGCTCGAAATCCCCATTTGTCCTTGTCGTATTTAAAATTGAGCTCCTTTTCCCCCCTATTTCCATAGTCTTGATCTTTATTGGGATAGTTTTGAGTAAAGTCTCCCTCACCATTTTAACAAATGTCAGAAGAATATTTCTTTAACCCTAGATGCCAGCCAGACCAGTGCTCTGCCTATCCCAGCTTTTCCTGGAACGTGGTGACAATACTGCTGCCAAGTAGGAGCCCAGAGGCCGGTGATACGGCAGGAGATCAGAGAAAGGGGAGAAGGCAGAGAGAGGCAGACAGTGAAGAAAGGGCACAGGGGAGTTGTGGGGATGGTGGAGTGGGATGCTTTTCCCCTGTGACTTTACTATAAAAACTTTCAAATATGCATAACGTTAGAAGAATTTTATAGCAAACACCTATATATCCAACACCTAGATTCTACCATTAATATTGTACTTTACTAGCTTCGTCACGTCTATTCTCCCCTCTATTCATCCATCAATCCATTTTTTAAATGCAGTTTAAAGTAAGTAAAAGACATCAGTATTCTTCACTCCAAAACACTTAAGCACGAGTAGGATCAAGTAGAGTTTAATAATTATTTACAGCTTTTCCATTTGCTGTAAATTTACCCGTAGTGAAGCACATAGACCTTAGATGTGCATTCACTTAATTCTGACAAATGCGTACCCTGTGTAATCCAAATTCTTATCAGAGAGAGAACATGAGCATGACCCCAGAAAGTTCCCTATTTCCCTTCCCAGTCAATTTGAGTCCTCACCCCCAAAGACAACTACCGAGCTAATTTTTTCCCACTGTAGATCAAACTTTTGCTATTCTAAGAAGTTTATATAAATGGTGTTCTACAGTATGTAGACTTCTCTGTGTGCCTTTTCTCACTCGGCTTGAAGTTTTTGAGGTTCGTGCCTGTTGTTTAAGTGGTATGTTTATGTCATCCTCTGGTTGCCACAAGGAGCCTGGTCCTGAAGAGTCTCTGGAGGTTCTCAGGCTCTGGATTACACATAGGGTGTGCCATAACGAGGAGAGCAATACTTATTTACTCGAAATTTTTGCCACTGCTTCTCTTCCCTTTTTTCTTTTAATGTAGAACAACTTCCTACCTTTCCCCTTCCCTGCTGCAACTCCTTTCTTCCCTGTCCCCTCCTTCCTTCCCTTCCTCTTCCGCCCTCCAAGCTATTTTTATTTGTGGGAAAATTTTTAATGACAAAGCGCAGATTTTTCAAACTCGTCCTTATGTTCGAAAATAAAAGTCGTTTTCTAAAAATCAAATTACTACAATATGTTTGTTGTAAAAATAAAACGAGAAAAGTATAAGAAGAATACAGTACATGTGTGCATGTGACTGTGTGTGTACCCGTGCTTACATGAGTGCGTCTGCATATTGTTTACCACACTGAGATAATGTGATGATTATAATTTGATGCTGATTTTTTTTTTCAGTATTATTATGTCATGTTAAAAAGAAACAAAAGACCCCCAAATGGAGTTACTTTTGATAAGGCACACCACTCAATCGAAGCGTAATAACTAACTGCGTTGCAGTCAGCCTCTCCCAAGAGTGGAATCTAACACCCGTCTAGAATTTCCTGGTCAGCACTGACCCCTTGCTCGTCCCCCAACATTAAATTGCCCCGAGTAAGTCTGCTTTTTTTTTTTTTTTAACCCCAGTTTGAAGAAATTTAAAACACTGGAAGGAATAGATTACAATGAGAAACTGACCAGCAATTGTTTGGAGCAAAAGGGAGGTTAAATCAAGTTAAAGATAGATTAACAGGGCCAGAGTCCCTTGGCTTGACAGACATCTCATGGGGACTTAAAGTCTTTTTCTTAGGGGATAGATAAGAGCAATATTAAGGACTCCTTGGTATGGGAATTCATAGACTGTGGTACCAAAACCCATTGGTAAAGTCCTGACTCAGGCTACAGTGAGATTAAAAGAATATGGAAATATAAGGATTGATAAGATCATAAAAATTGAAAATTTTAACAGGCTTTATGTTAAAAACAAAAAAGTTCTGTCAACTTTACCTGAATATTTTATAGGAATGGATATTTTGTCTGGCCAGGAACACTTTCCCTGCCCAGTATTATAAAACCAAAACCTGTTGACAAATTAAGGTATAGTTTATAGGTGAACTGATACATTTTCAACAGGCTTTATGTGAAGTGATTGCATCTCTTTCACATGATCGTGGTATTGACATAGCCATCGTGTCTCGCTGGAGAACTGGGACTTGAAGGATATCAGGTTTTTTTTCTTTTGGCTATCAGAGGGAAAGACTCTGGAAAGTAATGACCTTTGTACCCTCCTGAGTCCATGGAATTATTACTGCCAGAAATAGTTCATCCCAGCTGAAGCCTGACAAGATATTTGAAATTATTTAATAACTTTTTATCAGAAATTTAGAAAAAATTGGAAGCTGAAGATTCAAGAGCATAATACAATTTTAAAGATCTCCTACCTAAGCTAAAATAAAACTATATAATCAGAGTAATATAAAAAACATTTAGGGATTTTTGTAGTTAGGTAGGTCAACATATAATGTCACTTAAGTTACAACCCAAATTTTAAGAACAATTTTCCTATCTTACAAATCTTTGCAAAGCCAGAAATACAGCTCTAAAACCACCAATTCCTAAGACTGAAAGGGGAAAAAAAGGCGGGGGGTGGGGTGGTGGTCGTGGGGGGTGGGGAGATGGAGATTTTTTGAAAGCACAAAGTGCTTCTCTGGCTCTACAGCTCCCTTGCCAAAGACAAATACAAGTCTTAATTTTCTTCTCCACAAATATTAAGAGGAAAAAGGGTTAGCCATCTAAGCAGTTAACCTTAATTCATTCCATTTGTCAGAAATACAATCGGATCCTACTGTTCTTTTACATCGTCATACCCATCATATGGCAGTCATTTTAAAATGAAAACTAGGAAGTCTCTCTTTGAGTTTGTCTGTATTCTCATATGTACTGCATGGTATTTTTACTTCAGGATGGTATTGTTAATTTATGAAAGAGCTCTATTAAATTCGCCTAAACAGAGAAGAGCTTATTTGAGAATTTTTGAAAATATAACATAAACTAACACAAATGCTTTTCAGAATCATATGATGGGGGAAAATATTTGCTATTAAGCTGGCTTGAGTCTTATTTGGTTAAATAGGCATGTCTTTAAAGTCATCAGCATTAAATAATACTTTTATTCTACCTAGGTTTATTAGTCAAATAAGTTCATGTTACCTCTGCTGCAAAATTTGACAGCAAGAAAAATAACTTGATATGATAGAATTTTCATAAATAATCATAATTGTTAAGAGAAAATAAATTAAGTAATGTAATTAGGGTAAAAAGTTCTTTTAAGTGACTTTTTAGCAATAATTATATTGTATGTGTGCTTAAAAATGGTTTCTTAAATCTATTTGGTGAATTGAAACTTTAAAGCTTTACTGCTAAATTAAATGATGAATAGTCATTGAATAGCTAGGTCATTTCCAAATTAGATAAAATAGGAAGAACATTAATTACTTAACAAATTTTATCTACTTTTTGCTTCTTATTACAGAGAAAATAAAAATATTTGGGTCTATTAGTAAACATCTTGTGCCACATTAAAAAATTGTGCAATGGGCCAATACATATTTCTAGAAATTATGAAACATTTTCATAAACTAGTCAATCTAAAGAACACTGGTGTGACGAACATTTCACAATGGCTTATTTTTTAGTTTTCACTAGAATTGAGGATTTAAAGATTAAGAACTCTAATATATGTAATTAAAGCTACAAAAAAACAAATAGAAAAACAATTGTGTATATTGAAATATGATAGTTTGAATTTTTCCCCCTTTGTTTTTTTTGGTTGTTGTCTTTATTTGTTTGTTTGTTTATATGTTTGGCTTTTTTAAATGGTATGAGCTAAGGAGATGTGTTTTTATTAAGGGAAATAAGTAATTTTCTCCTAATTACTTCTGAATGGGCAAGAGAACAAGAGACAAACTAAAAGAGGCACTGAACGTCATAGAAAGTTTATGAAAAAGGTATCTTGAGAAAGGACATTTATGGGTGTAGTCAAGCTGAATAAGACTGGCGTGAATTTAATCAAGTAAGTGAATTTACATATTAAAATAAGCTGATGCAAATTTAGAGTTTGGTTCTCTTTCTGATAAAAGGACAGTTTTCATGGGCTATTGTTCTGCTACTGATAAAATATTGTGGAAAAGTTTTCTGAATAGAAAACAAAAATTTTGTGTTTTACCAAAATAATTTTTTGTTGGCTTGATCAGGTCCTTAATTACTTAAGAAAACCAAATCTCCTTAATAGTAAGCACTAAGTTTTGCTAACAATTATATAAACTTCTGCATTTGTCTTTGAAATATTTTATTGTCACTTGGTTAAATGAATCATTAGTGTCGTTTTATAATGACTTTTGATCCTATTTATCAAGTGTCCACACCTTTTGATATATTTTGACAAACTTCCCAAAATTCAAATTATAAATAGTTTTGCAGAATTGGAGTTAATTTTTTCAGTAAGATATGGAAGGGAGAATCCCCAAGGGACAAGAAAAAAAAGTAAAATGGAAAGTAGTACATTATACCACTTGTTTTTATGTCGCAGAAATAGGAAATGAAACCTGTATAGAGAGATCAAGTTTATATTAATGAAGTAAAAAGGAAAGTGATGTATTTATCCAGGTAAGGTATGAGTGTACTTGTTTGGAAATAACTAATAATTAAAGTTGTTTTTTTTTTTTTTCTCATTCTTCATCATCCTTCATGTTTTCTGCACCTGAGGGACTTAAGAAGGATCCAACTGTTGAGTTGTTCTTGATCAGTCTTAAATTGAAGATGTAAGGGAGGAGGAAACTTTCTTCTACCCTCGTAGGTTCTTTTGGTTGGTCTAATGATTAAATCTACATGAGACAGATTAACAAGAGAAAATAACCAAATTTAATTACATGCATGTGTATGAGAACCATACATGTATGAGTGAGCCAGAGACCACAAATAAAATAAAGGTTCAAAGACAGAAAGGAAAACTGAGGTATATACGGCATTCTGAGCTAAGAAAGAGAGTAGGGACCTTGGGGTTTTGAGAGATGGGAGGAATCTTCCACAGAATGATAAGAACAGATGTTCAGTGATTTGGAGTTTGCCATACCCTGTGGATACATAGAAAAGATCATCTCTAATAATCTGTTATTATAAGGCAAGGGCCATAATTCAAAATTCTCTAGGTAGTTAAATGGTGGCATAAGTTTCTCTTAAGCCTACAGTGTCTTGGTTGCCTTTAGCTCAAAACAATCTGCATACTAGAGAGACACATCTTGGGGTGACTTTTTTCTGAATGCCTACAAATGTTAGGGCATTATAGCCAAATGAGAACTAGGAGAGAAAGTGACATGAACAGGGAACTGTGATTTCAATGGATGTGCCTCTGTGGATGAAAAAGGGGTTCTATGGAAAGTAACCTCACAGGGTAATCTGATCATAAATTCATAATGGGGCAGGTCCTGGTGGGTAGTCACGTCCCAGGCATATAGCACTTTTAGTAAAAGGCTTATCTTTGCCTTAAGCAAGCCCTGTCCATTGTTTCTGTACATCTAAGTTAGCATGTTAACTTTCAAATGCTCCTTTGAGAACCTCTCCTCTGAGACAGACCACCCTCAAGGAAGCACATAATCTTAACTATCATGTAATCTGATCCCCACCTTACTTTCTTCATGTAATCTTCATTATAGTCCCTCCTTAATTTCAAATGCCTAAAAGAAACTGCAAAACCATTATTCTTCAGAGCATTTGAGATCTTGCTCCCCGGTATATGCCATCAGTTTGGTTCAAATAAATTCTTATAAAAATTCCCTACAGGTTTAGACATTTCTTACATCTATATACCAACCACTTTTCAATGTCAAGTAGTAAGAATGGGCTTATGTCTAACATGTCCAAAAACTGGGTGTTAGCCTGAGTTCCCTCCCAAACCACGACTCTTGATTCCCCAGTGGTGTCCAAGCCCTCTTGGCCTCAATTGTATTGGCCAACTATAACGACTGTGTTCACATGCCTGTTCATAAGAACATTCAAGGTTAGTTTGCAAGATGGAGAAGAAATAAATAGAAGACAGAGCTATTTGGAAAGGCTGGGATATAGTTTTTAAAAAGCAATAAAAAGTATAAAATTAAAGCACAATGAGGTAGTGACGAACACTCAGCATACATAGGAACAAATTGTGATAACAGTGACTGAAAAGGGGGAGATTCAAAGATCAAAATTCGCAAAGGGGAATGGAGATAAGATACGTGCAGAAGAAAATGGACAACTGTATGTATGTATGTGTGTGTGTGTGTGTGTGTGTGTGTGTATCTCACTATCCTTTACATATTCATAATGGTACCCACTCGCCAAAGATTCAGAACCGAAGTATATAACATAAAGCAAAAAGTACCAGAGGGAAAACCCACAAAATAAAGAAAACAGAACAGAAACAAGGAAGCAATGAAAACACAGAGCTACCAGAAAGCAAAAGATAAAATAGCTATACGAAGACCTCGTATTTCAATAATCACTCTAAATGTAAATGGACCGAACTCACCAATAAAAAGGCACAGAGTTGCAGAATGGATCCAAAAAACAAAACCCAACCATATGCTGCCTCCAGGAAACACAGCTCAGCTCCAAAGACAAATACAGACTTAAAGTGAAAGGGTGGAAAATGATATTTCAAGTAAATGGCATTCAGAGAACAGCAGGAGTAGCAGTACTAATATCAGACAAAATAGAATTCAAAATAAAACAGGTAAAGAAAGATACTGAGGGACACTTCATAACGATAAAGGGAATCATGCACCAAGAAGACATAACACTTATTAATATCTATGCTCCAAATCAAGGACCCCAAAATATGTAAAGAAAGTACTAAAAGAACTAAAGGAAGAAACAGACCAAAACACCATCATAGTAGGGGACCTAAATACCCCGCTGTCAGATATAGACAGATCATCCAAACAGAAAATCAATAAGAAGATAATATCCTTAAATGACACATTAGACCACCTGGACATAATTGACATTTGCAGAGCCTTCCATCCCAAAACAGTTGCTTATACATTCTTCTCCAGTGCACATGGAACATTCTCAAGAATCGACCACATACTGGGACACAGAGATAGCCTCAACAAATATAAGACGGTTGAAATCATACTGACCACATTCTCTGATCATAATGCTTTGAAACTGGAGATCAACTGCAACCGCAATTAACTTAATTTAAAAATATATAAATAGATACATAAATAAATAATATGTATTAAAAGAGGAAAAAGAAATACAGCTAAACAACTAAACAAAGTTAGGAATACAGCGCCTGATCAAAATGAGAAACTTTACAAAAATATAGAATTAAAAAACAAACAAACAAAAAACTCAAGCAGACACCCTAGAACTAGAGAATTCAATGACTGAACTGAAAAATTAAATAGCGAGCTTCAATAACACACCTTGATCAAGCAGAAGAGAAAACTAGTGAACTCCCAAGCAGGGCATTTGAAATTATCCAATGAGAGGACCAAAAAGAAAACAAAATGTGGAAATATGTAAAGAAAGCTTATGCGACTTATGAGACATCATCAAGGAAAGTAATACGTATATGATGGAAGTCCCAGAAACAGGAGAGGGCGGCAAAGGGTTGGGTGGGTGGGGGAGGGGAGAGGGGGAGGGAAGAGAGAGAGAGAGAGAGAGAGAGAGAGAGAGAGAGAGAGAGAGAGAGAGATTTTAAAAAATCTATTTAATAAAATAATAGCTGAAAACTTCCCAAATTTGGAGGAGGGAAATGAACATCCAGAGTCGTAATCCCCTAAGATCCCTAAAAAGGTTGCCTCTGAAGAGACCTACATCAAGATACCTTATAATTAAATTGTCAAACATTAAAGATAAAGATCTCTCTTTATCTTTTAATGCTGGAGGTCTCGCAATTCTTGATTTCAAAACTCTACAAAAGTACGGAAATGGAAACAGCATGGTCATGGCATAAATAAAGACATAAACAAACTAATCAGAAGAGAGAGCCCAGAAATAGACTTTTGTGTATATGGTCAAATGATTTTTGACAAGAGTGCCAAGACTATTCAATTGGGAAAGGACAGTCTTTTCAACAAATGGTGTTGAAAAAAGCGAGTATCCACATGCAAAAGAATAAAGTTGTACCCTTACCTTAAACCATATACAAAAATTAATTCCAACTGGATCTAAGACCTAAACATAAGAGTTAAAACTGTTAATTTTTAGAAGAAAATGTATAGAGAAAGCGTCACTGGAATCAGCAATGATTTCTTGGATATGATATCGAAAGCACAGGGAAAAAATAGATAAACTGGACACTTTTTTTTTGTATCAAAATGCACTGTCCTAAAAGTAAAAAAGCAACCCATGGAATGAGAGGAAATATTTGCAAATCATATATTCAAAAATGGTTAATATTCAGAACATATAAAGAACTCCTACAACTCAACAACAAAAAACCAAACAACCCTATTTTAAAAATGGGCAAAAAAACCATGAATAGCTATTTCTGCAAAGAAAATAAGCAAATGGCTCATAATCCTATAAATAGATGCTCAAAATCACTAATCCTTAGGAAAATGCAAATCAAAACCATAATGAGACATACCACTTCCTACCCATTAGGATGGCTATTATTTAAAAACAAAACAAAACAAAAACAGAAAATAATAGGTGTTGGTGAGGATGTAGAGAAATTAGAATCTGTGCTCATTGCTGGTGGAAGTATAAAATGGTATGGCCTCTATAGGAAACACTATGCCAGTTCCTGAAAAATTAAAAATGGAATTCCTCCGTGATCCAGCAAGTCCACTTCTGAGAGGAGAAACTCAAAGAAATATTTTTATACCTATGTTCATAACAGCATTATTCACAACAGCCAAAAAGTGGAAGCAACCCAAGTGTCCATCCACAGATGAGTAAAGAAAATCGGTTTATACATATGGTGGAATGTGTATTTCCTTCCTTCAAAAGGAAGGAAATTCTGACACATACTACAACATGGATAAACTTTGGAGACATTATGCTAAGCTAAAATAAGCTAGTCACAGAAGGGCAAATGCCGTATGCTCCCACTTACATGAGATATCTGGAGTAATCAAACTCAGAGAGAAAAAGTAGAATGATGGTCGCTAGGAGATGGATGGGAAAGAAGAAAGTGAAGTTATCGTTTAATGGATACAGATGGGGAAGATGAAAAAGTTCTGGGGATAGATGGTGGTGATGGTTATACAGCAAGGTGAATGTGCTTAATGTCACTGAACTGTACACTTAAGAATGGTTACAATGGCAAATTTTATGTTGTGTATATCTAACCACAGTAAAAAAAAAAGAAAAAATCCTCCAAATTTAGCTAAATTTCTTTCACTTCAGAATGTTTCTTGTATCTGTCACATTCTAGTGGTAGTTGCAGATACTGAAGTCTCGGCTTATGCCAGAAAAGATTTCCAAATGGATAAAGTCATTACCCATCACTGAGATTGGGATGGGCAGAGCAGGGTTTGAAGCATGAATTTCCAAAGACTGTTCTCACCTTCCACAGCAGGCTCTGCTCTCTTCCTGCAGGTCTTGCTGCGCTGGGATCCTAAGGGAATACAGTGAGAAGCACTAGGGCTGCCCTTTTCCAGTAATGGCTCCTTTCAGTTCTCCAAGGGAACCACATTTTGGGGGAAAAAGGTGCAGGCAGAAACTCCTTATGGACGAGTGTATGTGTGTGTGTGTGTGTGTGTGTGTGTGTGTGTGCGCGTGTGCATGTGGTAAGTGAAATGTGTGAGCTGTGGGCAGCCCTGGAAGACTCTTCGGATTCTCTTCCCACTGGTGTGCTGTCCTCTCTGTGCTAGGGATGCATTCATTCATCAAAGGGTTAATGGGGATCCTCGAGACCTTCTGCTCAGTGTTTTTTGAAGAATGGTGCCCTCTCATCTGCCTCAGGATCACCTGGAGGTTTTTATAAAAGGAAAAAAAAAAAAAAGGATCCTAGGCCCCCATGCAGAGGTTCTGAGTCTATCAGATAGGCCTCAGAATTGATGTACAGCTATAAATTCCCCAGAATTTCTGATGGACAGTCAACTGACAGTGCCAAAGAAAGATGAGCAGAGTCCAAAGAAAGTAACTTGTAATTAGAAGTTGGAGGATTTTAGTTTGAGTCCCGTGGGGCTTCCAGGGCTCCCTGTAGCATAAGGAGGATTGGACCAAATAGTTCCTGACTATCCCCTCCAGGACTCAAGCAGACGTTGAGATCAGTCACACCTCCAGAACTCTAGTAACCATCTTAGGATCTAGTAAAATGGGAAAGGCTCTAGGGCTAAAGCTTACCTGTCCCAGGACGAAATTCAGTGCTCTGAGTTTTCATTAAGGAGTCCTTTGGTTGCTAGAATTTGTTTGGGATTTGTGCGTGTGTGTGTGCGTGCCAAGGTGGGTAAACATTGCTATGAATTCAGTTTTCCAAAGCAATCTTACAATCTGATGAAATGGAGTAATGTGCAAACTCTGAGGAAGAATGTCTTAAAACAGAGATAGGTGCACAGAGTTAGGGCGCTGAAGCCAACTTTGGAACTTGACTGTGACGACTCAGGCCTTAAGCTCTTGAAATATGTGGTAGTGCATGATGCATTCTCATGGTTACCTTTAGACCATTTAACTGGAAAATCTAAAGATGAGTGCCATAAACTACTCCCCAAATGACTCAGTGGGTTTTCCAGGAGCTGTCCTTTCCTTTTGACCTCCTCTTCACTTAGGTACCCTGTTGTGGGGCACCCCCTAAGGAGGAGGGCCTTCCTCACCCCGCCCAATGCTCCTGCCCCTAACACCTCAACTTGTATCACTCTATTGGGTCTGACAACTTCCCTTTGAATTCAGAGGGGTACAAAAAATCTGAGAACCATTATTTTATTTTAGTTAAAGTGATGTCTGCACATGATAGGAAGTACGGATGAGCTAAGATGAAAAGCAACAGTCTTCAGTTGCTCCCAGGTGCTGTCCCAGTCCTTGGGAGCAGGTTGCTATGTTCCAATTCTTTCAGTGTCTTCTCTTATGATTCCTCTGGGTCATAGGCTTACACCACTATAACTGAATTTGTCAATATTAGGCAATATTCGTCTGATGGCTGATACGAAAGATGGTCATTGACCCACGCATGCATAACCCCACCTCCAATCTTTGATATTTATATTTTAATACTGCTACAGGTGATCTTTTAACTTGAACCACTATGTACAGCCATTAAAGAAACAGATTCCAAATCTAATCCTTTAGCCTGAATTCACGTGGATTGTGGTAAATCTTAAAAAAAAAAAAAAAAGATTTTAGCTTAGTCAAGAACAGCTGATGTGCCTGGAAAAGTACAGAAGGTGGAAAATGGACTGAATTGTTCCCCTAAAAGGGCACGTTATCTCTGCAATGAGTTCTCTGTTTAACGTTACCAAAATAAATGTCAATGTTAGACGTTGCGGTTGCTCTCCAAATGATAATTGAGAAAGTAGAAATTCAGCTGAGTCAACAGGAATTGCTGTGGGGTACCCCAAAAGAATTCCAAATGGAATCATTCTGAGGACAAAGCAGCCATTGTCCATGCCTGGATAAGCATTAAGGAAGGCAAAAGAGACATTTCTCAAATTGGCAAAGTCCAAAGAGACCTTTTTGAAAGGAGCAGTGGCAAACATTGCCCAAACCTGTCAAAATGAAAAATAGAACACAGTGCACAGTGTGAGTAAAGTGCGTGAGGCAGGACAATCCCAAACAGTCTGCCCGGAAAGAGCTCCTGTGACAAAGGTCTAGTGTGAAATAGAAAGAATTGGTTGGCCTAGAAAGTTTGGCAGGCCTCAGCAAATGATTACACCTATCACTTAAGCCTTATTTTATTATGCAATAAAACTGGCTCCCAGTAGAGGACAAGCAGAACTCAAGGCTGTTTTGACTTCAGCATGGAGGCGAGGGACAGAGGTATTCTATTTGTCCATGGTGACGTGGTGCTATGAGAGGCCACACGGCATTGCTGCACATGCCCCCTCCTGTAGACTTGACACAAGACCATACTGTAGAAGAGGAAAGGGGGGTGTGAGAAGGCTAAGTATGATGCCAGGGTTTCACAGATGCAAGGTCAGAATGCAAGAACTTGAACTCACGCTTCTTAACACTTTGAATTTGAAGCTCAGGAGCGTGAGTTTGGTCATCAGTGCCTTCCAAAAAGAAAACTGTCATATTTGATTTCCTAGAATGAGTCTTCTTGAGCTTTGATCCCAACATGGCTCGGACTGAAAGTCTAAACTCGAAGCCAAGCTATGTCCACACCATCCTAGGGAACCTGATGGATGGCAGTGGAGCCACAGAAACACCTGCTCCTCTGCCTTCCCCTCGTGGCCCCAGGTCCCACAGCTCCGAAGATGTAGTGAACACGGGTGGCTCATTTGCCACCTGCCTGGTGATGAGAATTGTTAGAACCAAACTTGGCTACGGAGGGATGATTTCCCAATAATCAAGAAGAGTAACTACTACAAACCTCATTTGTTGACTGCCCGGTTCTGCCAGGCATTCTGTCAATGCCTCCCATAAGTTATGTCATTCATTTTATAACAGCCCCTCGAGGGAAATATCAAATAATTCTAATTTTATGGTTATGGAAACAGAAGCTCACATAAAGTAAAAATGTGCTCTGGATGCTATAAATAGTAAGGAGTGTAAGTGAGACTTGAACTCAGATGTGTCCAACTCCAAAGACCTACTCAACCCTTGCTTTTCCTCCTACCACGGTTTCTATTGACTTCAACATATTGTCTGTAAGAATCATCTAAAAACTCAAGCTTCTGTAAATGAATACAATGGTGATATTGTCTTTTCACTATCAACCTTTATTCCCAGTTCTGTACCCCAGCCCTCTCCATGACAGATATGCTCAGTTCCTCTTACTCCTCTGCGCAAGTGCTTACCTGTATCCAAGAAGTAACTCCCACTTGCCTGGAAGACAAGGTCCTTGAAGAATATAATCAAAAAAGAGTTTAGAAAAGGATACAAGAACAAATCTCGTGTTTTCAAATGGTGAAAGAATGGGGTGGAGCTTGCAGAATTTGGTGTTTGAGATACTGACGACAGCATCCATAGCAATGGCTAATCCAGGAAGGGCTTTCTAACACTTTGGGTCAAACCCAGACCACCTTCCCCAAAGCTGGAATCTAAGTAAAGAGAACAGGGTGCCACAGCCCAGTGACCAAAGGGTGTGACCAAGAGACAGGGGTGAGTAGGGAGTGACCCCATGTAGCAGGCAGAGCCCAGGACATGAGACACGTATCCAGGCCCTAGAATGAGTCCTAGCATTTTACTCCTTTTTCTGGCCAAGGTCAAACGATACCTTTCTACCTCTGGCCAATGCCCTTTTTACCCACCAATACTAGAGAAGAAGGACTCAGAAGCAACCAGTATGTTTTGGGAAACAGGCATAAGACAGACATGTTGTTAGAACTGGCCAGTAAAGAATGAATTGCTCCATAAATAGTGCTGAAAGGTCAGCTGTGCTTCCATGGGTGAAGTGCTCAAGCCTTAGATTTCTACCTCACACCGTACGCACGTTCAAACTCCAGCTAGAAAAGCAAAGAAGTAACATAATTAGAAGAAAATACAGGAGAACAGAGAAAATAATTTTTAAAGTCAAACATAAAAAAGCACAAACCCTTAACAAAAACATTGACACGCTCAACTGTCTTTAACTTAATCTGAAAAATGAAAGAGATCATGAGCACAGCGATACCCTAATAAAACTGAAGGAAGGGACTCTCCCATACCCCAGCGATACTCCTTCTGGCACCCACCCTGGAGAAATTCTCACACACATGCACGTGGAGACCTGGGCGAGGTGCTACCGAAGGCCTAATTTTAACAAGAAAAGAGTTACCTAGGGTCATTCCGTAGGGAATGATTGCATTAACTATGGTGTGTTAGGATGAGGATCTAACAAATAAAACAAAACCAGTGACAATGGAGGAACTAGAGCAACAAGTACCAGTGTGGGTGCCACGCACAGATAAGATCTGAGTCAAAGCACCCAGTTGCAAGAAATACAGTATGATATCATTTATGCAAGATGCTAAAAGCACGTAATTTAATATACTATATATCATTTTGGCTGACTCTCCCTGTGGGGCTTCAATGAGTTAATGCATGTGGAGACCATAGGACAGTGCCTAGGCTCAAAAGCAAACCATATTATTGTATTGTATTGTATTGTATTGTATTGTGTTGTGTGTGTTGTGTTGTGTTGTGTTGTTGTGTTGTGTTGTGTGTGTTGTGTTGTGTTGTTGTATTGCATTGCATTGCATTGCATTATATTATATATTATGTTATATTATATTATGTTATGTTATATTATATATTTTTTATTTCATTATATATTATCTACTTGCAATATCATGCTTTTTAAGCCAAAAAAGCGTTTTTGGAGTTTCTAGTATACTGAGGCGAATCCACATGTTTTCTAGTAAAGGCTTGCAGGAGAGAAGTGAATGCAGGCATGTGTTAGGCAAAAGTGAGAGAGCATGAGGGCTTTGGAAAGAGAGAGAGAGACATTTTAATGAAAAAGACTTTGGAAACAACAAACACATTTATAACAGAGTTGATTATTTTCTCTCTTCTTATTTCAATCCTCAAATCCACTTTGCCCACATATAACCCAAGGTTCAAGGAAAGCCTGTGTTTACATGGAAACAATGAAAGAGATGAAAAGCAAACTCTGGTCACATGAAAGGAGAAGAACAGTTTCCAAAAGTGAGTCACAAAGAGGCTGGTGGGTAGCACTTCCTCTCCCCCAGCAGGCCCCGTCTCTGATTCCACTAGCAGGGACAACAGGCTGCCCTGGAATGAGGTGGGCAGGTGGGTGCCGTGCTCTTAAGTGGGCTTAGGAAGAAGGCTATCACTACTCAGCATGCTGGACAGGTGGGAGGAGAAGAAAACTGCTCTGTAATTTTAGATTGAGACCTCACCTATTTTGTGGTTACGTTTATATTTTTACTCGTCCTCCTGCCATTTTTAGATTCTGTTGTAGCTCTTCTTTTTCATTTAAATTTGCTGGAAGTCGAAATGAGATTCCTTAAATGATCAAAACTCAAAGTCACCTGAGGACTGAGCCCTCCAGTTTCCCGGCCCCTCCTAAACTGTTTCCTTTGACCCAACTGTGATCCCTGTGTTCTGTCCTGAGTTCTGGAGTTCTTTCAGCCCGTTTTCTTCTTTTGACCATGTGCACTCTGGGTACGTTCTAGTTTTCCAGCACATGGGAAACCTGGGGAATCTCAGGTTATTCAGGTGAGGGCCCCTAAAAGAGTGTCAAGCAGGAGAGGCAGGGCCCTTAGGAAATGGTCTGGAAGGCAAGCAGGTGAGGAGCGTTATGTGTCCTAGATAGAGGTGATGTCTTCCTCTCATCTCTTCCTCATCTTGAGCTCCACAGAGAGGGGCTGGTGGTTTAGTCCTGGCCACTGCTGACATTCTCTGATTGCTAAAAGGAATGATTCCAGAAATACAGGCCTCTGGCTCCAGGGAATCATTTCAGTGAACAGTTACTGAGGCCTTCCTCTATCACGCATATACGGTGCTTGTGCCAGCAGCACAAGAGTGGGCAAAACAGGAGTCCCTCCCCCAGGAGACAGACAGGTCAACAAGCACCCATGACTCAGCTTAGTGAGACAGAGCTTTTCCATAGGGAGTCAGGGCAGCTTTCGGAAAGCATTGATACTGTGTCTGGGCATTGAAAGAAGAATATGAGTCCTTGAAGAAGAGGCATTTTAGATCTTAGACTGGGGGATGGCCAGAGAGAGGGCTGTGACAAGCTGCTGCAGGCATCCAGCTGGGCACTTCACACCTTCTGGCTTTACCTGGGCATATGCAATGTCTGTGCCCATGTCTTCAGGATTCTGATGGGCTAAGGCCCAATTCACTCTTCTTCCCTTGCTTCATGTCTTGATATGTCACTAGCTCTAAATCTGGGAGGGAGAAATCACCCCAGGCAACTAGGGACCTGGCAAGAGTATAGATACACTTGTAAGAGCCAGCTGTGTCCACACATCCATGATTAGGTCTGGGTGGCCATTCCCGTCCTCTTCTTGCCTGCGCGGTAAGGACAGATGAGGTCCACAGAGGTCTAACCCATCCCTCATGTAAGAGCACGTGTGGACAATCCCTTGGGCGCATGTGGGCCCTTAGGACAGGCGGACATTGACACTTGCAGGACAGATCCATGGTGTTCAGGCCCTCCTATGGAAAAGCGAAAATGGCCTCCGTGGTCATTTCCTGGACTCTAGGAGTGTCAGAACTCTACTTCACCCAGGTCTCTATGGCTTGTTCCCCCGAAAACCCACAAATATGTTCCTATGATTGCTGACACCCCATCCCAGCCGCAAACATGCAGAATCCTTCTTAGACTAAAGAACCGTATTACTTACACTTCAGTGGCAGTTTTGGTGAACTTAAAGCCACCTGAGAAAAGATGCAACCTTTTTATTTTGGGGTTTTTTTTTTTGCTTTACTTAAAACACTTTGTTGAAGTAACCGAGGTCTACAACCAAAAGAGTCTAGATTAGTATCTGCCATGAAACCATTGCCACAATCAAGGCCATGCACTTATCACCTGTAGAGGTGTCCTCCAACATTCATCACTTTTGTTAATGTGTGTGTGTGTGTGTGTGTGTGTGGTAAGAGCACGAGCCACGTACTTAGCATATGTTCAAGTGCACAATATGTTATCGTTAATAGTAGGCCCCATGTCGAAATTATTCATCGTGCATAACTTTATGCCCTTTGAACAACTGCTTCCCATTTCCCCTCCCCAGCCTGGCAACCACCATTCTACTTTCTCTGTGGCTTTGACTATTTTGGATTCCTCATAAAAATAGAAGCATGCCATATTTGTCCTATGTCCGGCTTCTGTCATTTACCATAATGTCTTCCAGTTCCAGTCACACTGGAGCAAATTTCCTTTTTTTTTTTCTTTAAAGCCTAATAATGTTGCATAAGATACAACCTATTTGGGTAGAGTTTTGTTAACATCTCGCTGCTTTTTACATATGATCATATCAAGTTGCTTATTCATTGCAGATAACACATTTCAACCTGACGTCATCCTGTCAGGACAGAGTTGTTGTCTGATGGAAGATGATGGAACTGTGAACCTAGAACCTCGTCTGAAAAGGAAATCACAAAGACACGTGGAGGGTAGACAGCAATGCTCGCCTGGCCAGGAAAAGGGAGGCCAGGTCTCAGGGAAGAGCGTTATCTGATAGCACGCAGCAGACTCTCCTGAATGTGGGCAACCTGAGGAGCAGGAGGCCTGGGTCAGGTTTGAGAGCTCCCGCTCCTAGGAAGAACACCAGCTCTGAAGACCTCAGTGAAGACAGGCTGTGAGAGTCAGAGCAGCAGCTTTCTTTCATTCCATAAGCACCATCTGGCTACTGTTGCCTTGGATCTAGAAACCCTTTTCCTTTATCACCAGCCATGGAGTTCTGACCCCTTCTCTGATCCAGCATGGCCCCAGAAACCCTTCTCAAGTGCCCACCCTCGTGCTCTTACAATTGAGTGATTCCTCCATATGATTGGCTGCCTCCAAGTCTAGGGACTCACTCTCACTGTGCTTCTCAAAGCGCGGTCCAGAGACCAAAAACATCATCATCCGCAGGTTTCTGGTTAAGAAGCAGACTTTTCAGGCCTTCTCAGAACTGCTGAGATCTTCGGGAGAGTATGATTCCCTCCAAAGCTCAGAGCTGAAGTTTGTTCGTGAAGAATGTGTTATTTAGTTGTTCCATAGCTGCATTTCCTGTTCCAGCTGGAGGGTGTAAAGGTCCCTTCTCTACAGACTGCACAAAGGAAATTGTGCCCACGGAACTGTGATGACTGTGGCCACAGGAGGGCACCAATAATCAACCAAGGGACGTGGCTCCCCAAGTCTGGAGTTCATGTTTCTCTTTTACTCCGCCCCCCCTCCTCTAGAGATAAATTCCTACAGAGGATATTATAGGCACAGTGTGTGTCGATGACCATTCCTCCTGTAAACACCTTTGTCAGGAGAGCATTTACTCACCCAGCTAGGCCCCAGGCTGAGCGCACGGCAGCACATCCATGAGCTGAGAAGCTGTGCCAAGAGAGATGCAGTAAGCCCAGCTTGATCCTCCAACTTCCCTGGTCTGGCAACGTCCCCAGGAGCCAGTGAGCTTTGCCCGTCCCAAAACTCAGAGGGTCTGAGGAGCCAAGTGGAACAAGGAAACACCAACACCTGTCAAAACTCAAGCCCCTCTGACCCTTTCTAAATAGTACACACCTTCTCTGTGCAGGTTACCTTCTATCGCCCACAAAGCTGGCTCTCAGCAACCCATCTTTTCGGCCTGCCCTCCTTGTTGGCCCTCACTTCCTGCTGTGTCTGGGGATCATCCGGGTCTATCTTGCGTTGTGTCCTCATTTCAGCGTCTGATTAAGGAGGCATCTAGTAAGTGTCTCTCTCATGGGAGGTGCTGAGGAGCCTGTGGCTGAGAGTCAGCTACAGAAGACCCCTCCTCGCATTGCTAACCCTCCAACACCCAGCTGGGCTTTTCTCTCTCTGGACAGGAGAAATTTTAACGGCTTTGGAGGGAAGAGGCAGGGTCATGCGTGGGAAGGAGCAGGGTGTAATAGCAGAGAGGAGGCCCAGAGGAAGGACTTGTCCTGGGGCAGATAAGTTGGACCAGTGCCCAGGTAAGCTCTGGTGGGATCCTGAGTGAGGCGGACTGAAAGCCATGGGTGCCCGGTTGCCTGTAGCCCTGCTGTGCGGGCAGTGGAGGTGGGCTCTGCCTTGGGCCATGCCCCTGCTTCTCATAGGTTCCCAGCTCCTAGCGACTCATGGCTGGAATTCCCAAGAGGAAAGGGAGAATGATGACCAAAAAGTCATGGAAAGTTATTTCCCTGCTACTGTGGAGTATGCTTTACACATATTCAACTTGAAGAGCAAGGACAGGAATGCCTACAAGCTGGTGCGCGTTCGGAGTTCCAGGAGGGAGCAGGTAGGTAATCACATCTTCCTGTCCCACTGGTCTGCACTTGTAAGGAGTGAGGGTCAAGGATGGGGCGGGGAAAGGGGGGGAAGCTTATCAAAAGATTTTGTTCACTACTTGAAGTCCGTAAAATATAGGGAAACTATAACGTGTTCATTTAATCTCAGGTTTTATAAAGGAAATTCTTGGAAATTTAAGAACTTCAGTTGATGTCTATTCACACGTAAGGTGTATTTTCAATCTCCATCATTTTTAGGACTTTTTTGAAGAATGGCTTCAAAATTTGGATGCTGAGGGGATCAAGATATCCAGTAAGGCAGAGCCTCACATAGATGATGTTTGAAAAGATTGGTTGGAAAAAATATTTCAAGGAAGTAAAATAAAAAGAAATAAGTTTTTAAAAGAGAGAGAGAGAGATACAGAGAGAGAGAGAAGGAGAGAGGGAGAGCAAAGCTGAGGATCAGGAGCTGTGAAGTCCTGCTGTGAGGTCAGGGCCTCTGCTCTGACTCCCATGAGCTCCTGTGCTCTCCACCTACATGGATTGATATTATTTTACACTTTTCCTCAGACAATGGTTCTTAATCCTAAAGTGTTCTTCTTGCCTTGGAATCCCTACAGAATGTAACCAGAAATATCATTTTCATCTGAGTTGCAGACATAAACAACGAAAACACTCTCCCAAGGGAGCATGTCTAGCTTCCAGTTGTGTGACTCTGTGTGTGTGTGTGTGTGTGTGAGTGTGCGCGCACATGCGCGCGTGTGGCGGTGGTGGTTTTGGTGGTGGTGGTGGTGGCATAGAGGGCAGAGGATCTCCACCCTGCACTGAGCTTAAACCTCTGTGGACACTAGTGTACAATGTCCCCACTGGTTCAGGCACCCCAGTGCGGCTGCCTTAGGCTGGACCTTCATTTGGGTTTTCTATATCTGAAGTCACAGACTGAGTTGAACGTTGGGAGTAATGAATGCGAAGCTGTGGGAGGATATTGAATAGAGTGGTTAGAATGGAGTAGAGGAGGGTACTGAACATTTCAGAGCACACTGTCTGAATTATGTACGTGTGTGTAAGGGGTGTGTGTTTC
Source organism: Eonycteris spelaea (assembly GCA_003508835.1). Classification (NCBI taxonomy): domain Eukaryota; kingdom Metazoa; phylum Chordata; class Mammalia; order Chiroptera; family Pteropodidae; genus Eonycteris; species Eonycteris spelaea. The sequence continues at coordinate 2,358,872 of PUFA01000215.1, read as the reverse complement.
AGTAGCATTTCATGGCATTTTTTCTGACGTTGGGCAGGTGATGGCTGTGAGAATGGGGCTGTAGATGAGTCTCCCACTCTGGGGCTGAGATGATCAAAACTCTTGCAGGGCCAACACCCTCCCAGGCACTTGTCACCTGTCCCTGGGAATGCTGTAGAAGCTAAAAGCATGCTGAAAGGGAGGTGGGGTCTCACTGTGGCACTTGGAAATCTGAGACTGCAGTGTGTGATATTAATAGTTAATATTGTGTGCTCATCCTGCGTCTACCCCGGGAACTCCGCCAGGCCCACGTGCCTCTTTGCCCAGAATGTCCCAAACTGAGCCAATGCAGGCCCAGAGGCAAACCCCCCATAGAGAGTAGTGTTTGGACCGGTCCCTACACTCCATATGTCTACACTGGCAACTATTTAATGGGACCATGAGAGATGTTTCCACTTTAACATCTATACATGTCACAGGTAAAGACCATGATGGCATTCTCCATGGAGCTGGAGCTTCGCAGAACCAGGTGTGGGAAATTTGATGAAGACATTGACAACTGCTCCTTTCAAGAAAGCCCAGAGCTGAACAATGTAAGACACGCGTGAGCCTCCTTCAGCTTCCACAGCTGCGGGCCTGCATAGGCGTGCAGTGGGGGATGGGGCAGAGGACATACCATTCCTGGGGACACAGAGGCGTGAGGGAGCTGCTGTCCCTACTACAGCCACTGCTTGTGCTACGCAATGGAATCCAGTCCGGCAGGCAAGCCCCAGGGACCACTTGTGGGCCCCTGGCCAATCTGAGATCCTTACTCTGTCCACTCACCCCGTTGAGCTGTCTACATTTTGGCCCAAACTGGTGAGAAATTGCTCCTGCCCCTAGGGTCCAGGTCTCCAAGTTCTAACCACAGGATGTCCTCTCCCTGCTCTTTAGCCACCTCTCTTTCCTGCTTTCAGGAGAAGGAACACGTCAGGAGTGGCCAACATCACTTTTGCCTGGGTGGCTAGTTTTCAGGCTCCCCTGGCACTGACCAAGGAGGTTGGGCTAAGGGTGGCCCACTGCCCTCTCTCCCAGGCTCTGCCCTGGGGCCTGTTGAGCTGCAGTTTCTGCTCCAGCAGAAAAGGGGATGTGAAGTCCTGCTCTGGGATAGACCCACTAAAGGTCGGGGCCCCTCTGAGATGGCTCCCTCTAGGAAGGAGCACTCACTGCTGAACTAAGGACATGGGTCACACTGGGACAGCCTGGGGTTCCCCGAGGGACCACAGGCCTGAGAAGGGCAGAGCAACACAGGAGCCCCTGGGCTCAGGAGAGATCCCAGTCAGGAATTTCTAGGACTCAGGCTGGGGCGGCTCCTGAAAGCCAGAGCCTGCATGCCCCGGCTGCTCACCCCAGGAATGCGACATTGGGATGGATGCTGTCTTTAGAGCTGGAGCCACAAGCTTCCCAAGGCTTCTCCACCCACACTCCATTCCTGTGCTTGTTCCCTTAGACCTTCATCTGCTTCTTTGTCATCCGCACCGAGCCCTGGAGAACAGTGTTTCAGCTCCTGAACGAGACCTGCCTGGAGGGCTTCCACTGAGTAAGATCACACCCCAGCCTGGTCTCTCTACCCACTTTGGACATCAACAACTCCCTGTATGTGGCCCTTCAGTGGCTAAGCAGCTCCAGGCTCTGTTCTCTTCTTTGCAAGTATCAAGGGTCTCATATACGGACATTGTGGAAATTTCTCATTGTCCATTTTCTTCATGTAAAATAGGTCATTAAACATCAGCATTTCAAGAAGCTCTGTGTAGCATGGGGGAGGGGGGGAGGAGGGGGGTTGGGCAGCAGACTGCCCAGCAGGGCAGTCTGGTGCTCCAGGGGAAACGGGTCTTCTCTCCTCCCTCTTGTTCCTCCTGAGCTGGCTCCAGGTGGCACAAGTGAGATGCCTCTGAGCTGCTGTCTCAGGGCTCATGAGGGGTAACAACGTATGTCCCAGAGGTGCAATGACCATATTGAGTAGGGATCCCAAAGTGCAGGATGGATACAGACAGGGCCTCGGGTCCCTCAGGACACATGTGGCCTCTGTTCTGGGGAACTTGCTTACACATATTCCCTGGTTCATGACAGCTGGGACAATGTAGGAAAAGATTCTAACTTCCACCCAAAAAACCAGTTAGGCCAGCGGTGGCCGCGGCAGCAGCATTTCCTGGAGTCTTAGAAATGCACAGTCTTGGGGCCTATACCTTTGGACATGAAGACTGCATTTTCACAAATTCTCAGGGGACTCATATACAATTAAAGATTGAGAGGTGCTGCTGTACCAGATGCTGTTGAGACTCTGCCTGAATCGTCCAAACAGGATTTGGCAAACTTTTCTGTAAACAGGCAAAGAGTAACTCCTTGACTTTCGTGGGCCATGCTGTCGTCTTCTCAACGCCCTAATGCATCTGCCTTGTATCTGAAAAGCACCATAGGCAATGTCAACACAAACAGAGGTGGTCTTCTTCCAATAAGACTTTACTTATATAGATAGGGAATGGATTTGGTCCTTGGGGTGTAGGCGCCCCCTGCCCTGACACTTACTAGGTTCCCCACCTTGCAGCTGGAGGACCCAGTATCAGCACATACCTGGCTTCACTGCAAGATCCACATCGACCCCCAGTTCTCCTCACGGCCTCTCTGTGCAGCTGGAGCTCCATTAACAGCAGGAACCACCCTCAGTAAGAGTAAGGGCTGCACATAGCACTTCCTCCATGGAGAAGGTGGGAGGGGAAGGGCTTAGCATCCCAGCCCAGGTAGACAATATAGAGGTGAGCGGTTCTCATGTTGCCATATGGTTCTCACACTTCCCAGGAGGACAAAACCTATAGCTACAGTGGTGACCTGTGATAATAGCCGAGTTGGCATTCTCTTCTCTGCCTCTCTTTCCCACCATGCTGTCTGCAATTATCTCCCAAATAGACTACCTGCTCGAGCAGTCTCTTGCAGGGTCTGCCTGGAAGAATCAGAGCAGACATGTGGTCCTAGACATCTGCTTGGACCATCTTTCACAGAGACCTGGGTGGGCTTCCCAGGAACAGGATGACAGGCAAGGCCGAGGGGAAAGCTGGGCCATGGCATCCTCGCTGCCGACGGAGCATCACCCAACGTGGGCACAGTTGTGCTTTTGTCCCACAACCCTGCTTGCCTGCTCCTAGACTTTCGATTTTACTGGAAGAACTTCCCACCACCCTCCTGTCTGCTGCCATCCTGGTCTTTACTGAGACATGGCTCATTCAGCAGAAGAAAGCTTACAGATTTTCTTTACGCACCATGATCCCCAATGCACATTTTCCAAGGAGTCTAATCACTCATTTCATTCAGGTGCCATTTGGAGGCAGTTCTTGGAGTGGATCTTCTGTGAGTCAGCCCCATAGGGGGAAACTTGGCCCTGAACCCTTCGTGAGCTCACCGCACCATCTGGGACTGGGGAAGGGAGCCCATAAAGACAGGCGTCAGGAATGCCTCCCAGCAGGCACTCATTGATTCCTGCCTCACTCAGGTCCCACTTGTGGGGTTATAAGTGGTTTGCTCCCCCCCCGCCCTGCTCACCCCCACCAGGGACTCTACAGGAAGTGAGGATTTGTCTTGGTGCCCACTGTCTTCCCTGTGGGTGTGGGTGAAGGTGAGAACACATTCCAGGTGCTCAGGCTTATGGGTGACAGGGGTAGGATTAAGGAACCAGTTTTTGGGGGAAGACGTCTCCTCTCTGCCCTGACCATCTCTGTCTTGGCACCTATCCTACTTCTAGATCTGCGTTGGGACCCAGGGCTGGGCAGGGGAGTGAGCCTGGGGAGGAGTAAGGAGGGCTTGTCAAGAGCTGTCTGCCTTGGTGAGCAGATCTGGCAGGAAGAGCCAGGATGGCTGGGGCCTTAGGGGCTATAGTCAATGGATGAGGATGGCCATGATGGAAACCCTGTCCAGGCTCACAGCCCTTCATGTGTGTGCACAACCTCTCTTCCTATTAGAGCACAGAGACCCAGGGAAAGGCCTCGGGACTGAAAATGTACATCTGTAAGCAGAGGGCAGGGAAAGACAGAAGAAAGAGGCTGGCTACTCTGGCCTGGTAATTAATAGTTTACTAAGGGAAACCTACACATGAGGCACGTGTTGGGCAGCTGCAAGATGAAATGGATCCATGTGCCCTTAGGTCGGCACCAGAGGATTATGTAGAACAAGCTGGGATAGTGACACTACTGTTAAGTGACCTGTCCCAGGTACCAGTAAGTGCATTACATGCTTGACTGGGTCAGTACAATCGCCTGTTCCAGAAAATAGCACGTAGAGGAAGCAGGGGAGGGATGCTGGTTTATGTCAAGACAAGCATCAATGACAATCAGACAGCCTCTGAGGTTAAGGGAAGCAATCTCCGTTTTGGCTCGGGTCTAGCTCCACAGGTCAGAGGGCAGTTACATAGGTCTTGCAGCAATCTTTCCTCCACATTTCCCAGAGCTGCAGGACAAAGGAAGAGAATACAGGTGGGATTCTGAACCCACAGAAAATGAAGACAGGATCCGGGGTTCAGAGTGGCGGCCTGCAGCACAGGCCCCCCTTCCTGGCTGAGCATCTCTGCCCTGGGCAGTGGGCGACCTACGCTATTTCCTAGAGTAAGGCTACTGAGATCTTTGGCTCCCTTACAGCAGCTGGCCAACCATGATATTTTCACCCGTGTTCTCCAGGGAGCCACCGGGAACTGGGCAGGTACCCTGGCCTTGGAAACCAGAGGGCCAGCTCAACTCTGCCATGTGTCCAGCCTGTAGCCTTCGCCCCTCCTTGAGCCTTCTACACCTCAGTGTCCCACTCCTCCCATGGGGAGAGCATTGTCTATGCCTTCCCCCAAAGGTTTCCGTTTGGGACTGAAGTCAGAGTTACGGAGTATGGAGTACAAGTGCTGAGTTAACTGGAAAGTTCCCCTCTGAGATGAGAGTTATTCTGTACTTCTTGCTCTTTTCCTTATTTCTGCTCTGAATCCATTTGGAACTTGCATTTTGGCCATTTCTTGGCCACAGCCTTAGAGACAAGAGTTAAGGTGGGCTTGGTGTTGCCACCAAGATGGCAGCAAAGTGTAGATTCCAGGAGTGATGTCCACCACTGTGACAATCAAATGACCCTGAGTTGTTGCCAGGGCAGAAAACACAGAGGAAGAGTGCAGGAGCACAGGACCCCTCCAAAGTTAGGTTCCGGCCAGAAGGCTCCATGGAGCCCTGGATGCAGACACAGCTCCCAGAACTGAGGGACTTGGTTCTTCCTCTGCCTGCCTGCCCACCTGGGTCACCCTGACCTTCTCTCCTCATCATCTGGAACACTTGGTACCACCTGCACCACATGGTATGTGGTCTCCCTGATGTTCATGCTGCAAACCATGGTTTTTCTGAACCACAGAAACATGGAGTATCCCAGTCAGGTTGTCTCGCATGTTAAGACAAAGAGTAAATTCCCCTTAACAAGGCGTCACCATCAAATGTAGCTCCCATGAAAAGCCCCTTATGGTGAGCCAATTCTTTCACATGTATCACCAGTCAAATAGCAACTGAAAGAATGTTCTTATGACAATGGGAGTATGGTACATGGTTGGATCAAGTGCTGAAAGCATTTATAGCAATGCGGTTGCAGGTTATGTGATGGTAAGATAAATAATTTATCAAGGAGCTCTAATACCCATGCCCCTGCATCCAAAACATATGGAGCTGGAACAGACAGCAGAATAATTAGGGCTGTTACAGGACAAACCGGCAATTCCACAATCACGTTGGGATAGCGTAACACATCTCTCGGGGCTGAAAGATTTGAAAGAATATAACAATATATTGTTGAATACTATAAAAGGAAACCTGAGGAATGGAGACATGTGTTTGTGTGTGAGTACCACAGTAATGCATGGAAAAACTCCCATACTTAATAAGGTGAATTATTTTCCAATTTATTACAAATATAATGCAATTCCAATAAAATTTCCAAAGAATTTTTTCATGAACTTAGACATATTCTAAAATTCTATAAGTAGAGATCAAGAAATGTGTAAGTTATTTCTTATGAAGAACATTTCTAGGCGACTTCCGTGGTTACATGTCAAAACATTTTCTTAACTAGATGGGCGGAATGGAATAGCCCAAACAGAATCAGATCAAGCGAATTTAAGAAGTGTTATACGGTTAAGTGTAGATAAAGTGATGGCGATTACATCTGTACGTTTCAGGTATTGTTTAAACTTTAAAATTTTATTTTAGAAAAGGAAAGCAAGGGAGCCAGTGGAATGTTGCTGTGATGAGGAAACAGTCTCAAGGGAAGTCGTGAAATAAACATTTTTGAAGGGTGCGGTTAGAGAAATGAAGTTTGGAAGCATTCATCATATCTTTTATCAAAGCTTCAAGATATCATTACTGACAGAAGGTATTCAGCTGCGCGTGCCCATATTTGCTGGGTAGGTCCTCACTGGCAGTGCTGATCAGGTGAAACTTACACTGTGCCATCAGAGAAAGGAAGCAAGAGAAATTCTCCAGAACTTTTTGGAAATCCACAAGAAAATGTAAAACAATTTCCTTTTCTTTGCTCGGTGAGAGAGCGAGAGTGCTCAGAAAAGCACTGAGCCACGGTTCATTGCATTCTACTGCCCGAGCCCTGGGAACTCCTGAGCTGGGCCTGCCTTTGGGCCATCTCCAAGCTTCCTGTCATGAGCTTCTTAGGTGACCACCTGCCCCCATGTTGTGCCATTGGACTTTCCTCCCAAAAGCCCTGAGGAGCTGGCTGGGGGCACAGGCCTGAGCACCTAAGTCATCATGTACCACCCATAGTAGCAAACTTCACCCCAAGGAGGACACGGGACCAGGTCTTCACATCTGAAACGGGTCTTGGAGACAGGCATTGTACATGACAGACCTCTGGATAACAGGGAGGGAATTCTGGCTGCAGGGGCAGCTCAACTCCCATCCTCCTCTCCCCAAAGTTTCTAGACCAGGACAAGGCATAGGTTGGGGACTGGCAGGCTCGGTAGCCTGCACTTCTGACCCCTGAACCAGGAAACAGGCATGAAAATCATCAAGGACACAAGAAGAAGCCAAACCACTTCCAGAACACTGCAGAATAAGGACGGTAAGACCAAGAGGAACCATGGCCCGCGGAGGAGGCTGCCGGCCTGCCCAGGAGCACTAAAGCTGCTTGGGCCTGTAAACGCCTTGGGGCTACTCAATGCCAGGGGCTGAGAGATCTGAGTGAAGACTGCTGTGCTGGATTCCCATCAGAGCTGTGCTCTCTGTCTCCTAAGGACTCCCCAACCGAGATTCTTAGGGGAGCTGGCTCTGCCACATTCCCTGAGCCGCCTGTTTCCTATGCAGGTCCCTCTTCAACTCAGATTTCAGACCACATACACAATGTCTGGCGACATACTAAGGGCATATTACTCTATACAAAGAGAGAGATGGGCACGGACATCATCCATATATTAATCACAACCTACAACCTCACTCCTGGTCCATGAGGAATTCCATATTAATTTCTGTCATGGAGGCATGATACCAATCACCCTTAGTGTTGCTGCTTTCCTTTTCGCACACTGTAATTAACAGCTACGCCCACCACTCTCTGCCATCCCCACGCGCACACACGGCCTGTGCTTTTGAGTTCACCAAGCGCTCAGTCTGGGCTTTAGGCAGGAGCACTAACCAGCCCACAGGACTGGGTGGGACCTGTTAGGCAGCCCGCAGTCCTGTCTCAGGAAATGTAGCCCCTGCGAGCTCTTAATCTCTTGGAAGGCTAAGTTCTAGGAGAGGACAGGGGTCACTTCCAAAGTCTCCTGGAGTTTGCTCTTCTTTTTCACCATTTACTTCTTTTGTTTTCTGTGTATCTTCTCATCTTTCCCCTCTCTATATTTCTTCCTCAATCTTATCCATTTCGCTTTCTGTCTCTCCAACTTTTTCCTTTCCCCATTTTCTTCCTTTTTCTCTTCTCAGTTCTCATGTTGAATTCTTCCTTCATAGACTTTAATGGGCGTTAAAAACGTACCATAAAATATTTATTTTACTACCTTCATATATTTCTTTTTATATATGCAGCATAGTGATCTGTCCACAAAGTCTCTGATACTCTTCCTTTCAAGAGGTGAAGCCTAGTTTATTTTACCATTTGTGCAGTCTGGGCTCAATGACTTGCTTCTAACTAATAAGAAAAGTGTAAATAACAGTATGCAACTCCAGAGACTGGTTCACAAAAGGCCCTGTGGCTTCCTGCTTCCCTCTGGCCCCTGCTCTCTCTTGGAGAACTTGCTTTAGTTAGCTAGCTGCCGTGTGGAGCAGACCTATAGGGAAACCCACATGTGTTTCAAAACAGCTGGTGAGGAACTGAGGCCTCCAGCCAATAGTCATGAAAGTGAGCATCTTAGAAGTGGATCTTCCAGCCCAGTCCAGCCATTGGGTCACTGTAGCCCCAGCTGACATCTTGACATCTTGACCACAGCTTCATAAGAGATCCTGAGCAGGATGTACCCAGCAAAGGCACACCTGAATTTCCAACCCACAGACAAAAGATATATATTCTATTTCTAAATTATTCTCAATTATTCGAAATTATATAATCTAGATATGTTAATAGATATAAATATTCATCTGTTATTTATTTTTGTGTAACGAATTATCCCACAGTGTATGTGTACACACACACACACACACACACACACACACACACACAAATGAAACTTTGTAAATTAAAAATGTGCTCAAAACTTGAATTGATCAACATAAAGAGGTTTGGACTTAATTGTATGCAGATATGGTTGAAACTGAGATCCAAAACTACCTCTTCCTGCAAGTTATGAAAGCTGCTTCTTCAGAGCCCACCGCAATTGGCATTTTTCCCCTGAGTGTTCCCTCAGTAGCCTGATGTCCTTGGGCATCCTTTACCTCAGTCTCAGCCAGAATGCTGAGATAAGATCTAGAGACTCTCATTCCTCATCCTATTTCAGCTCCCAAGAGGATCTCCTTTGTTCAGAAGAAGAATTGAAATATCAGTTTGCTCTTTTCTTGTTTCTCGAAACAGCAATGGTTAAATTCTTTGCGCACAAAGGAAAAAAGTGATTAAAAATGGCAATTTTTATCAACCATTTTATAATATAATAGGCCCTAAGTCTAGTGGGGAGAGGGCGAGAAAGACAAAAACACATGTCCTATATGTCCTATGCCTCCATCTTTGTCAGGCACAGGCCAGCCTTGATTGCACTGAAATTTTAAACTCAGGTACTATCTGAGCTACCCACAGCCTTATAGCTGTCATTCCTACAACACACACACACACACACGCACGCACGCACGCACGCACGCACGCACACGCACACGCACACGCACACGCACACGCACACACTTCACCTAAGTCTAGGGACAACCACTTGAGACCAAAGTTAAATTGCTACCCTGGAGTAGCATATGTTTCTTTCTCAGTAATGACGTGATGGACAGGATCACTTCTGTGCCCTTGATCCCTTTTGTCACAATCTAGTATCCTGTAAAGGTGTTCTAGAATCAGATATTTACCAAAATTAACCAATTCATTAGTTAATTTTAAATCAGTTTCCCAGAAATAGATAATCTTTAAAAAGGAACGTTTTGTTGACATAAGAACGGACATTCAAATGGATATGTGATAGGAAGGGTGAAACACGGAACTGTGAAAGCAGTGAGGCTGAAAATGACCACAGCCCAACACTTGATAGAAACGGCCTGGAATTTGGCAGGAAGGCTCAGGCAAGCTTTGAACTGAGGGAAAATACATGAGGAAGACAGCCAATGAAGAAGGCTGCCACCCACTTCCTGGGAGGTAGCTCTTGGTGGGAATAGACAATGCCTGAAAGCAGTAATCTGAATTAAATACTGTTAGAGATGGTACACACCCTGGGAAAGAGTCAGAGCTCATGCTTCCTGCAGTGCGGGGTTCCCCAGATCCTGGTCATCTGCGTGAGCAGCACAGTGGTTCCGAAGCCCTGTGTCCATAGGGTCAGTGGGAACGGACTTCGCTTCCCACACGGGGAGGCGGGAAGTTCCCCACGGTTCCTTCGAGACCAACCATTGGGCCTATACAGAGATAACACTCAGAACCCTGGACACCCTATGAGGGCAGATCTGGTCAAGACATGAACCCCCGATATCATAAAGCAGTAAAGTCTCCCTTCCTTTCCCTGAAACCACCCACAAGCCAAGACTTGTTGGCAAGCATTCCCAGGAATGAATTCCCAGGCCTGCAGCTGAGGATCAAGTGGGGCAGCAGAAGAAAATAAATGATCCAAGCAACAAATGAGCAGAGGACCTGAAAAGACACTTCTCCCTAGAGGACATACAAATGGCCAACAAATATATGAAGAGATGCTCATCTTTGCTAGGTATTATGGAAATACAAATCAAAACCACATGAGATACCATCTTACACTTGTTAGAATAGCTATAATCAACAGGACAAGTAATAACAAATGTTGGAGAGGATGTAGAGAAAAGGACCCCTCCTACACTTCTGGTGGGACTGCAAATTGGTACAGACACTATGGAAAATGGTATGAAGGTTCCTCAGGAAACTAAGAATTCATCTACCATATGATCCAGAAATCCCCCTACTGGGTATTTACCCCAATGTCTTGAAAACCCATAATCAAAAAGATATTTTCACACTGATGTTCATAGCAGCATTATTCACATTGGCCAGGACACAGAAGCAACCGAAGTGTTTTATGATAGATGATTGGCTAAAGAAGCTGTGGTACATACATACAATGGAATATTACTCAGCCACAAGAAGAGATGAAATACTGCCATTTGCGACAACATGGACAGACCTGGAAATAACTATGCCAAGGAAAATAAACCAGATAGAAAATGTTGAAAATCTCATATCAGTTATATGTTTGATATAAACCTAAAAGCAACAAATGAGCAGGACAAACGAACAAAATACTACACTGGACATGGGACTATAGGCTAGTGGTTACCAGAGGACTATAGACTAGTGATTAGTCTTGGGTGGGAGAGAATGAGGGAGGCAAATGGGGTAAAAGGGATCAAATATAGTTTTTAAGGGAAGGGTGAAGTGGGTAAAGGGGATAAAATATATGGTAGCTGAAAGAAATTGGACTTTGGTAAAAACACCATAGATATGAAATGATAATGTACACCTGAAAATTATATAATTGTATTAACCAACGTTACTCCAATAAACTTAATTTAAAGAAATTAAAAAAAAAATTAAAGCACAGACAACTTTATTTTGGAGAGGAGACTATACTATAGTAATATGCACATCTAATACATTCCTCTAGTTCAGCTTAGCTTGTGGAAATTAAGAGAACAATAAAATAAGTAAGAAAAATAAAATATTTTATTTTACCTTTAATTATTTCTTCTCTGTTATTTCTTTATGTGGATATGAGTGTATGACCTATATTGTTTCCTTCCTTCTGAAACAAGTGGTTAAGGCGCATTACAGTTCCAGAAGCATTACTTTATATGACTGAGGCACAACACTCCATCACAGAGGCTGTGATTCAATTTCCTCAGGGTGGTAGAGAAAAGTGGGTCTGGTCCTTTAATCGCTGCTATAGTAGTCATGTGGACAGAGTCTGGGGCAGCGAGGAGGGGTGGCTGTAGGACCTCAGAGTCTTCTACTGAAGAGCCCTGTACTTACTTGGGTTTCAGGTAGGAACAGGGAGCACAGTATTTGAGGTCGTTTATTTAGAAAGATTACAAAATTATAGAAAACCTGCAAAAATAGATGGTCAGTTTTACATGTAAACTTTTGTTGTCTTTGGACCCCAGTTATGCAAACAAACAGTAATTTCGGTGTTGTTTGTGAAGGTATTTGGTAGATCTTACTAAAGTCCATAATCAGTTCACTTTAAGGAAGGGAGATTATCCTAGATAATGTGGATGGCGTGATTCAATTGGTCCAAAGGACTGAAGAGCAGAATTGAGCATCTCTGAGGAAGAAGAAATTCTGTCTGTGGACAGCAGCTCCAGCCTATGCCCTAGAGTTCAAGCCTGGCTTTCCTGAGGAAATTCCCTTTTATGCCTTTCCAGCCACCAATGCCTTGCCATAAATCTTTTAATATACATCTGGTTCTGTTTCTCTGGTTGAACCCTGACTGATACCTATATACCAATTGTCAGTACTGGCTTTGAGTCAGGATTGTTAGCCTCAGGAAGTTCCTCTCTGGGATTTCCCCCTGGTCCCTTACTCAGCCCTCTCCTTGTTTTGATTCAGAGAGGAGTGTGAGACCCCAGCATGAGAAACAGGCCAAGGAGGAGAGCTGCCTCCTCACCTCTAGGATAAGGCACCAGAGTCTTTCCCTTATGCTTTGTTCTGCTTTGCCTAATCACTATATCATCATATCATCTGCATTGCAAATACCACATCTCCAGGCATCCTCCCACTCCCCCAGGAAACCAAAGCCTATAATTCAGACAGCTCTGGACAAACTTGCTCTCTGAGTTCACTCACATTTTTCTCTTAAGTGTGTATTTTTGCTTTAATAAAACTTGCACTTTCCTGCTTGCTGCTTGTCATGTCCTTGACATTTTTTTTTTTTTTTTTGTGGCATAAAACAAGAACTTGGTCATCAAAGCACTGGTTGTGTGTCGGGGGTGCCTCTTTGGATTCCTGTCCCTTTAAACTCTCTGGCATCAGCTTTATATATATATATATTATTCACATTGTGTGTGTGTGTGTGTGTGTGTGTGTGTGTGTGTATTATAATTAAAAGTTCGAGGTTGCCCATACTGGCAAATGCTCTTAGTTCAAAAAGAACTTTAGGGTACTACTTAAATTTCAGAGATCTTGTTTTTTCTTTAATTTTGTACTCTAATTTTTTATTGGCTTGCCAGAAACTTGGTGTTTTTTAAAAGTTAAATTTTTTTTTTGGCAGTAGTTTTGGTTGTTTCTAGTGGGAAGTTGGTCTGACCCCTGTTCTGCCTTGTTCCTAGAAATGAAAGTCCTTCCTAGGCTTGGCTGAACTGCACACTCAGAAAAAACAGCATGACCTGCTCTAAGCAAGTTCTATGGAAAAGCAAGCATGTGTGTCATGTGTGTTTTAAGTCTTCCATATTTCAGGAAAAGAATAATTATAAGTTCCCCTTACATAGATTACAAAACTTTAATTGCATAGGACTTTTCAAGAGAATGTCTGAAATTTTCTAAGAAATTATTTTAAAAATTAATTTTCTAACCACTGCTAAATCATTTTAAAATTCAAAACTTTTTTCAGAAACTATTTTTCCAGCAAATTCAGCTACCTCAAATCCAAGAATAAGTAGAGAATGACTCTACATAATCTAATTAGAGGACCACATTTTTTAGATGTAATTAATTTATCAGAAAGTTCTTAAGGCCTAATTCAAAGTTGATTAACTCTTACACACAATTCAAAGAAATTTCATTTCTGGTTTTCTAGTTCATAAATCCTTAGAAACAATAACTTGAAAAAAACCATACATTTTGAAAGTTGAGCTCATTATAAAGTCAGGAGTGCCATCTGAAATACCAATTATTTATACATACGTATTTAGTTATAAATACTTGCTGACCCTTTTGCAAGAAGTTGTAGATATTATATATAGCCCTTTACACCTAAACATTCTGCCTAAGAAGAAAGTACCTCTAAGAAGACTTTTCTTTTATATATAATCACAATATAATAATCAAATTCAGGTGATTTAACATTGATACTATATTTAATATTCAATCCTTTTTCAAATTCTTCCAATTGTTTCTAAATTGTCTATTACACATTTTCTCCTTCTAGTCTAGAATCTAATCCAGGATCACACTTTGCATTTAGCTACCAAGTCTCTTTAATCTCCTTTAATCTGGAACAACTTCATTTATCTTCCATTTCATTAACATTTTTGAAGAGTACAGAACAGTTTTTTAATAATATTTTATATATGTTATAATATTATAATAATTTGGGACTGTTCAATAATTTCTTAATGATTAGATTCAAAGTAAATATTTTTGGCAGAAGCACCACATGGGTACCCATCAGGTCATCATTTCAGGAGGCACACAATGCAGGTTTGTCCCATCCCTGGTGACATTAACTTAACATTTGTTTTAGATAATGTGTAACAGGTTTCTCTATGTATCTTGATCCCTTTGTAATTAATAAACTTTTTGTGGGGAGATACTTTGAGACACTATAAATATCCTGTTTTGCCAGTGGTTTTAGGATCTATTGGTCACTTTTGTCTGAAACTATTATTATTATTTTTTATTATTATGTGTTTGCCTCTTCTTCTACAATATAACTCTCAGCATAGGCTCCTGCTGCAGTGGGCTGTTGGGCTGGGCTTTGCTTTCTGGGTTGGTGCCAATCCCAGGATACTGGGCCACAGAAGAGGTAATGAAGCACCCAAGTCAGTCAAGATATTCCATGTACTCCCTTTCCTCTTGGCAATATAGGAGGCTCTCGAATAAGTTTTGTTAGGAAGTCCCTTTTCTAGATCTGAGGGACCCTTGGCAAATAATCCTATTTTTAATGGTACCTTTTCACTTTAACCATCAGACAAAGTCTACAGACCTTAAATATGCCAGCTGGAGTCTGGAAGTGAGACAATCATTTAAATTTTGAAGATAGTGCTTTACCTGAAACTACAGTAGAATTGACTTGAAGTGCGTATTTAAGAGGGACTGGTGGTTGGTTGTGCATGGACAGCCCAGCCGTGAAGAGGAGTCAGGAATGGTCCCAGGATGCCCTTAAAGGAGGGGACCTGATGGCTGACTCCTAGACAGCCCGAGGAACCCACACACCACTTGGGCCCAGCCATGTTCTACCTGTGGCTGTCCACTTTTGGTCCACACCTGAGGGCCACTCCTTCTGGAGCACTAGGGCAAAAGAGGACCTGCTCTTAGAAACCAACCTTAGGCTGTTCCTCCTTCTCTCCTTTCCTTCCTACCCCAAACCCATCTTTTGCCATCTGTGATTTTTGTGCCCTGCAAGAGTGGGCAGAATTGACCTCTTATACCACTCTGTGAGTCGGGAACTCCCTCCCTTTGTGCCCTCTGGGGTCAGGACGGGGAGAGGTGGCACACAGACTGCCTGAGGTTGACATCCCTGAGAGTTGTGTCTCTGACAGCTCGCTCATGGTCTGGTCACATAGCAGCATCTTCTGGGGTCTTATTTGAGGTCAGGAGCCACCTAAAGTTTCTAGTTAACTGCTTGGTTATGGGATCCAAGCATCTACAGTTTTCAATCTCCTGTGCATATCATATACAGTCCTGACTCACACATCCATGCTCCACAGAGCACATGGCTTTGGGGAAACTGGGACCAGCCTCTGTGGGATTCTAACTCCAAAGTAAATAATGTCTGAGATTGCTGCTCATCTCTGTTGAGAAAGCCAAATGTTCAGCAAATATAATTTGTAACTTATGAATCAGAAATCCTCATTCTGAGCCTTCTGTCAGCTGACAAGATTTCTGTGGCTGGGTAAGTGTCCAAGGGCTGTGTGGAGATGTGAGGTCAAGGGAACTGCAGCAGAAAGCGTCATCCAATGAATATGGGGGTTTCTTCCTAAAATTGCCATCACAGTGCTTATTAAATTTAATTACCTCTTATCAAGAGGCTGTGAGAATTGATGGGAAGAAAGTAATGCTGCAGGACAAGGAAGTGGAGTGACTTTGAAGGGGCGAGGGTGAGAATAGAGGGGAGAAGGCAGGGAAATGAATGCTTTTAAGGTAACCTCTACTTCCCAAATGTGTACTAGAATCGTTTGTACATGCTTCCTCAGTTAATTTTTAGACAATGCTGGGAGACATGATCCCTGTTTTGTGCATATCAAAGTGGAGGTTGTAAAAGGTCAGTACATCGCTTATACTCATTCAGTCAGAAAAAGGATATGAGTCAAATCTGTTCCCTTTCTGTGGAAATGGGAAGTGAGCTGGGTGAGAAGATGATGGGATCTAGAAAGTGGTGGATGAGGCTGAACAGGGAATAGAAAAGGGAGTGACTGGCATCAAGCTGGGGCCCATGAACAACCGGTCAGGCTGGGAGCTTGAAGGGGGGTGTCAGTATTTGCTCTGCTAACCTGGACAGAAGTGCCATGACAATCATCTGGTTTATCATTTTTGAAAGCGCCTAGATAGTCTTGTAGTTGTTTATGTTACCTTTGGCTTATACTTGCTTCTCAGTAACGTTCAGTAATTTCAGTCCCAAAGATCCACAGAAGAGCTAAATTAGAAAACATACTCAAGGTTTTTCGTGTTGGTACTTCAAGAAGAAAACAATGAGTGCAGATAATACAATTTTTAATGATACGATCATTGATGAGTATGGAGATTCTGATCTGAGGGAGTTTATTAAAACACAACAAGTAATTTATGGGAGAAAAGGCTCTTCACTCAATTTTGGAATCCTTTGGTGATTCTAAAGCTTATTTCTTATGTAGTCTGAATTTTTCACATTTAGCTTTACCTTTCTCATTAACTGGTCTGGATAAATTCAAGCTTTGTCCCTTCCAGAATTTGCATTTCTCCTCATGAGACAGAAGAGAGTAGAGTAAAGGCTTGTATTATCAATTAACTCTCTTGTACTTAGGACTAAGTGGTGGAAATCTTGGGCTTACTGGCATTGCTACTTGACTTGACTGGATGAAGAAGGAGCAACATCTGTAACAGGTTGAACAAGGTCTTCCCTGCATTGGAATATGGTGCTTGGTCTGGGATTTAGTCTGAAATTGACTAAATATACAATCTCTTATAGTATGGTATTTGGAGTCAGGCTTCTCCTCAGCTTCATGCTGAATGTTCATTAAATGCATATGCTCAGCAGATGGCTCTGACCACTCTCTGTAGGAGGTCCAGAGAAGTCAGTGTGAGACAGGGTCTCCCACTGAGGAACAGGTTTTTTTTTAGCTTCTTCACTTCCTGCTCCATGCACAGCAGGCCTGCTTCCCACATCCTCTTTCATTTCCTTCCCGAAGGACTGTAATGAAGGACCAAACCTCTCTCAGCATGCAAGAGGAAGTCCAGACCTTCTCCTTTCCCCTCTCACTTCCCATTCCTGAGCTGAGAGCACACTGTGAAGGATTGACCTGTGCTATACTGGCCTTTCTCTCTGTGTTTACAAAGTGGACCAGGAAGTCCAGATGGGTTTGGAAAGAGAAGCATCATGGAGACCGCATCTTGAAATTTACCAGGAAGATCTGCCCTGGGGATTCCTGGGAGTTTGCCCAGAAATGAGGCTGTCATTTCATTTTCTTCTGGGCCATTCTTCCCTGTGAGAGCCTCTATTGAGAGGGTCTGAGAGAAGAGAAGGGGGAAAATACTGTGATTCAAGGGAAAATCTTTTTTGGAGTCCCTCATACTCACAATCTCACTGGGATTTATGGGGCTTGATTGCCACAGGTAACAGATGATAAGATGTTATAACTCAGAGGCTGGCCACAGCACAGGGCCATAGGACTAAGACAGGAAACCCAGTGAGAAACAATCTTTGAACTGAGTCTATTCCTGCTAAAATTCTGGCGACACGGTGAGCAGAGCTGGTGAACAACACTCCAGAGAGGACAGTGGTATCCATGAAGCTTATCCCCATCTGAGGCAGCTGTACACCGGGGTTTCTCCAACTGAATGTGTGCATGAACTGCCTGTGAAGCTTGTAGTTCTGTGGCTGACCTTAGATTCTGCATTTCTCATGCTCTCCCAGGTCATGTTGATGCCGCCAGATTGTGGTCCACTGGGTGGCATGGCTGTAGATGAAGACACAGGGCACGGGCAGCAGTATAGTCTTCATGCATTGAGTTAATTCTTGGCCTCGGGCTGGGAGGGTTGGTACACTTCGTATTGAATGATTGATTGACTAGTGTCCTTGTTTAGCTAACCTGGCACTTAGAGGTAAACCTAAATAGGACTATATGGCTAGAGGCAAGGGCCGATGAGTCAAACATGCAGTGACTAGCATTTAGCTTGTGCCCTTAATACACAGGAGTGAAACCTGTTCAAGTACCACACAGCGCAAGACGTATGCATACATTTCACATACCCTCATTAAAGCAGTGACTTTAAATTAGTTGTTACTAGAGACTCTGAAGGCTATAGTTGCTTTAAATCTAGCAATCCTAGTTCTCTTTCAGAAATGCACTGAGAAGAAACTCTTTCAGAGTAGCCCAGTGACTTTTTATTACTTATGCAACTGAAGTAATCTTAATTATTTAGAATTTTAGTCAAATCTAATATTTATTTTAATTTTCTGTACTGAACATTTGCAGCTTTAATGTTTAAATTTTGGGACTGTCTAGCATCTGAGACAGCTTCCTCTTTGGAGTACTCCCTTGTGTCATTGTGGAGGAAGTCAGAGCTCCATTCCCTACTGTGCAAGCTGAGAAAGCCAGACACTTCCTCCTGCCTCCTGGAACACAGATGCCAATCGGATGCTCTGATTCTGGGTTGTAAATTTGGAAGAGGTGTACAAGGAGAAAAGGACAGATGAACAAGAAATGGGGTGATGCAATGTCCTGTCTGTTGTGGCAGAGTTGGTGAGGCCAGCATTCTGCCCATCATACCACAGTGTTAATGGCATGGTCCACTGCCTAGGGGTGACAGTAGATATAGCCCAAACTAGGCATTTCCTGAGTATGACCTTAGCTATGTTCTAGCTGCCTGACATCCCTCAGTCTGCGCTCATTTTCTGAGCCTGGTTATCCAGGTGACCCCAAGATTGTTAACTACCTTATTTTCTTTCAATTAAGCCTTTTACTCTTAAGTCAATTAGATTTGGTTTTAGTAGCTTTTTGTGCACTGTGCTTCTATCGTTAAAGACTCCCTTTATAGGTATAAAAGACAACACTGATTAATTTCCTCACTTTTCTCATCACTGACTGTTGATTTAGGACCTTCTGGGATTTCCAATAATTTTCAGAAGAATGACATTACAGTCATATTCTCTCTCTCCTTCTTTCTTCATCCCTCCTTTCCTCCCTCTGTATACCTATCTGATGCATAATATTTTATTTTATTCCTTGCACTATAATATTTTATTACTATTTGTTCTAATGTATAAGTTGTCTCAGAGTTGGCTAATGGGAGCCCTTTAAGCTGCTTCTTGTGTCTTGTTCACATGTCCCCATAATTTTTTGAACCCATTCTTACTTTCTGATATAACGAGAAATGTTAGGTTCCTATTTCACATTCCTTGGTTGTAATTCATGGTGAACAACATGTAGCAACCAATACCTGGGTGCTAAGTGTGCTCATTAATACTGGGATGCCATTACATCTAAGACAGTGGTTCTCAAACTGGGTCACTATTGCCTCTCAGGGGATATTTTTTTTTGGTCTGGAGACATTTTTAGTTGTCACAAGTTAAAAGGGGGGTGCTACTGGCATCTAAGGGTCAGTGATGCAGTTGATCATTCTGTAATGCATAGAATGGCCCCCATAATGAAAAACTCTTATGCCCAAAGATAGGGCGAGATTGAGAAACCTTGTTCTAGGCCCTCAGTGGACAGAACTAGGAAATACACATCAAAACATACATATAGATATCTATTTTTATATTATTTATCTATATATTAACAATCATGAGTTTATATGATACCAATTTCCACACAGTAAGACTCATTCTAATCCTTTCTTTCTAGCTGTGATTCCTTTTTTTGATAGCTATAAACTTGGATCCCATTACCATCAATATACTTACTCAATACTAGAATTTACAGAGTGAAACTTCAGTCTAGGTTAGTGTTTTACAATTTATTTTTACTTGACACTATTTCTGAAGGTTGCTGATAAGTGTTAGTCATTACCCTACTCCCCCTACAAAAAGGGTATGAGGATTAAATTCACCTATGAGAGTTTCAAGAGAATTAACCAGATTCTTTAGTATATATATTTTCAGTGTTTTAATGAGTATTATAATTTGTATTGGTATCTCTCAAAGGTGGCTTTTGTATGCAGAATATTGTCAATCTATTGGTTCAGGAAATTTTAAAAAATGTAATTAGGAGCATATGTTAACTCATAAAGCCACATTTGTGTTGCATGCAACTGTTTATAAAATGTTGTTTTAGTTCTTTCTCATTCTGCAAGGAATTCTTGTAGATTTTGCAATGAACATAAAGTGTTTTGCACTTTTGAGGAAATATAATGTTGAAAAATATCTATAGAACATGTTTCCTCTGAATGCACACTTGAAAGATTGTGTGTGTGTGTGTGTGTGTGTGGAATTCTTGTGGAAGGCACCAATCCTTCCACAAGAATTTAAGAATTGCTAGTTACTGATTTTCCAATGAGCATGGCTGACCCTCATTCAGAAGCTTCTGCATCCCCTTGAACATCTCATTGCTTTTTCTCAGATCTCTGGATTAGCACTATAGTTTTTGTGGTTACCAGCTGCTTAGCAGCATGGTGATGTTTCATTTGGATAGCATCATATCAAAGATATACTTACTATGTCTCAGGTACTTCCTAACAATACACACGTCCTACCACAAGGTGTCTTCTTTAACCAAGACCCAGGCCAAGAAGGGAGAAATGTGGTGCCTTTGTTCTGACACCCAGCACATTGTCTGCTTGCTGGCTGCTGATGTCCCAGTCCCTGCCCACCCCCTCCACCACAGGGTTTAGCAGGCATATATTTGAATGAATAGCCTTACCAAAATTCTTTATAAAGTGTATTTTTCTACATTTGCAAGTGATGAAACTGCAACAAACAGTGTTAGGGGAGAATTTGACTATAGGCCAATCAGACCCCGCAGCATGATTTTATCACTGCCAAACTCTGCCTGGGATCTTCGAACTCATCAGTGAAGTCACCTTTAAGGGAGGAAAATAACTCTGTACATTCAGTCAGTGAAAAAAGCTTAAGGTGTGCTCAGTGTATATCAGAGATTATTTTCTTATTGTCAAAAGGACACCTATCTATTCGGGGAGTTTTGAAGAGAAAATTTTGATGTGTGTGAGGTCCTCTGTAATCTGCTTGACACACAAAGCACTCAAGAGAGGGTGACAAGTGTTGACAATAAAGGTTCTCCTGGCTGGTCCCAGGACCCTGCCTCTGAGACACACTATGGTATGAGCCACTCTCTCCAGGGCCATTTTTCATCCCACTCCAATTGTATTTTGATATTTCTCCTTAAGCCTTTGTTATTTTCCAAAAAGCTCTTGTATGGATTGTTAGGGACTGGCAGGGTCGAGTAAAAGAGATTGGGTTTGATGGATGAACAGACATCTGTTCATGCCAGACCTTATATAACCTCATAAGGAATTCATATTTTTTTCAAAATATAATGAGAAACCTTTGAAAGGTTTTATTAAGAACATGATGACTTACATATTACTAAAAGATGGGCATGCCCAGGGTGAAGGGAATAAGTTTCAAGTCATCAAGAATGGAAGCATGTGGAACAGTAAGACTTGGGCTTCTGTAGTGTCAGGGAGATGGTGTACGTGAAAGACCCAAGATGCATGTGAGAGGTCAACTTGCTGAGGGCTTGAGTGTGTGTTCAGAGGAGGAGAAAAGAACAAAAACTGCAGCCCAGGCTTGAGCAAATGAAGGTGAGAATTACTGGAGAAGAAGTGAGAAGGAGCAGACCATCAGGACTCTAGCCTGGGAGAGCAATAGAGGGCTGTTCTCATGGAGAAATCATGGAGAGAGTCATGGGTGTAGGTCTGTGGATCTGAGGTGACAACCTGTGGATTCTAACCTAAAGGGGTAGTTTTCATTAGTTAAATTGAAGGCCAGGACACCCCTGCATTTTAGGAAGTATCAAAATGTCTTTCTATTATAGTGATAGATTTTTTTCTTTGATAGTCTTACTTGAAGATACAAGCATTAGCAATAGTTCATTTAAATAAACACCAGTTATAAGAATGCACATTCTGCAACTCATGGCCTGGATGATGTCTGAGGAGGACCATGGGATTGTGTCAGAGTTGGCAGGATGGTGAGCCTTTAGAACTCTGAGAGATGAAGGAGATGCTCACAAGATGAGGGAAGCCCTCACCATAATCAAGAAGCAGTCAATATGCTGAGATATTAAATATAAGATGAATTCTTGAAACTTGCACTTCAACCACAACAATAGGGACCATTCCAAGACCTGCAGCCTTCCTGCCCTGTAAGTTCTGATGAATTTATGAGTTTGCAGAGACTCTCTCTTATTAGGCTTGTGTCTGCATCCTCACTATGATCACCAGAGGGAATATTCACCCACTAATCGTTAGACTTCTCTCTAGTTTCTTTTTCCAGCCTCACATGTGTGCTGCATATTCTCCAGGTCTCCCCTGGGGTTACTTAGGGTCTAACTTGAGAGAAGGAGCTCTGAAAAATCAACACTCCCTGAGTGCTGTCACTCTCTGCTTTTCTCTGCTCTAGAGAACCCAACTCCTGGCTCTGTGCTCCCTGCTCTGGGCTATCTGAGAACACTGGGAATTATTGAACAGAGCAAATGCCAGTAGAATGCAGTAGCCTCTTGTTATTCAACTCTTCAGGAGAAATGACAAATATTGAGCCTCTCCAGGAAGGAGAGACAGCCTAGAACTGACCATTTTAGTAGAGAGACCTTCAAGCAGGTGACAATGAGTGTGCGGATACTTCTGCAGACAAGTCTGGTTTCTGCTGTCTCACCTCTATACCCTCCTCTTTTTCTCTGCTTTCTCTTGTTCCTCTTTTCCTTTTCTCAAGACAACATTCTCCTTGTTCATAGTCATCTCTGCGAGACACAAACATGAATGTCAGAGAACATGGCTTTTGATCCAGTGGTTAACAAGAACACAACCTATTTGTAATGGACATGGTTTCCCATCCATAGTGAGGTGACTAAGAAGAATCCTGAGCTAATAAATCTGGAGACATAGGATTTCTCTTACTGGCACCTGCTCAGTCTTGGTGCTTTTCCTCTGCTCCAAAGAGCTTAATTTTTCTCCATTAAGCATCAGTACAACTGCCATCACCAGTATCACAACCATCATCACACTATCATCATCACCATCATCATCAACACCATCACTACCATCACCACCACAACCATTACCATCATTACCCCATCATCACCACCATAACTGTTACCACCATCACCACTGCCAGGTGTCGGCAGTTATTCTGCATTAGACATTGTGCTTATACCCCTTATAAACCTTATTTGATTACATAACCATCCTGATGCTATAATTATAGATAAAAAGAAGGTAGTGATTGTATTTGAACTGAGATATGAGAATATAAGAACTTGCTTTCTGCTCTCAAAAACTGTCCTGCAATCAAAGAAATGAAAACATTCACTTTATTTCTCTTCCCCCGCTCCCCATATTTCTGGGGTCTCCCTAGGCAACTGAAAGCTGAACATCTGTTATGATGTCCTCACTGGCCACTTATCTCCTCCTTTAGAGTCTGACTTCCTGGTTCTAGAGTTTTCAGAGACCTCGTTACCCACCATATGAAAAGCCACTTTCTGGCCCTCAGGAGCTACCTTCCTCAGTTTTGCCCTTCACTTATCCTGGCCTCTAGGGTCCTGGGCTCCTTGTTGTTCTATACGCATATCCTTACTTGTCTGGGCTCACACGATTTTATTCTTCTGGAGAGTTCACCTCTGTTTTTCTACTTCACCCCAAATCTTTGCCTCACCAAATTGTACTTGTTCAATTTCAGTTGATATGCACCTTGTGTATGAATTCATTGTGGCCCAGTCAGCCAGAGGTGAATAACTTTCTCCTGAAGATCTGCAGCATTTTTGCTTTTCATTCACTAGAGACATTTACCACACCCTTTTTGGGGTCTTTCTTATTTATGTTTATATTTCTAGTCCAATCAAGCCATTGATCCTAGAGGGCAGAGTTCGAGTCTCCTCCATGTGATTTGCCTCTCAGACAACAATGATGAAATAATCACAAACAAAAAGTAGCTAATAATAATAATAATGATAATAATAATATCAGCTAACAGTGAATATAATACTTAGTAATTTGTTATAGCTTCAACAATAACTATTTAGTAGTTACTACTCCCAGTTTACAGAAGCACAGAGGGGTTAGGAAAGTATCTCAAAGTCATGCAGCTTAAAAGTGGCAGAATCAAGATATTGATTTATGCAGTCTGGACCCAAAGCCTATGATCTTGTCATGAATTTAGATGTCCTAGCTGTCTGCAATCTCCAAATCTTTTGGACATTTGAGAGATTCTATGGTACACCACTGCTGTTGAGCTGGAGCTCAGAGGATGGGTCCTTTAAAACTTCTGGGTCAGTGTGCTCTCCTGTGAAACTTGATACAAGTTTACACCCATATGTCTTGGCCCAGACTCTCCTTCTGTTTGGAATTTCCTTACCCTTGTGTTGCCTCATTGATTCCTCTTCCTCCTTTGCGGTCCAACATGTATTACATTCTCCATGAGGATGACTGTCTAGTTTGGGCAAACCAGAAGCAGAGCACAAGCAGACAAACAATTGATTTATTTAATAGGTAGTGATAGAAAACACTACTGGAGGGGTGGGGAAATGAGACAGGGAAGGAAGGCAGCCAATAAAGGAAGTAAGAATCATCAGGCTTGTGCTGTAGATAGCTGGGGCTTGGTTCTGCTGGGAACTCCTAGAAGATGGTGTAGAACTGTTTTACTGGGATCTGTAGGTGGTTGAGGGATTGCCAGAGATATTCATTCTCTAGTACTCCTCAAGCCACTAGTGGACATAAACTGATGCAGGTGCTGGCAATTGGGAGGAGAGCAGGTAGGCACTGACATAAAGAGGACCGGGAAGATGAAGACAGCAACTATCACAGCTACCTCCTGTGCCAGCCCTCTGAGTGGGCGTGGTGTCCCTCGGTGCCCTCCAGTACCTGATTCTTGTCTCTGATTTCTGTTTCATGTCTATCACCCCACCTTCCAAACACATTAAGGAGCAACAACTCTTTTCTCTTGATTTCCCTAGCACCTGATAGAGTTTCTGGCATTGAACATATCCTTAGTGTATTAGGTGTTACACAATTAGGCCCATATCATTCAGACGCTAACTTATGGAGGAATACTCTTAAATAATTAAAAGACAAAAATGTTTTATAGAAGCTGCTGGAACAAGAAGCAAGCTGCTTCACACAATTTAGAAAATCACCCAGAAAAATTAAAATACATTAATCTGGAATACAAGAGTAGGGAAAGATCATCAATAGCCTGAAGGCCCAGAATTAAAATCAGGTAAAATTAAAACAAATCACAGCTGGTGTGAAGCTCATTCTCTTCTGACTAAACAAGGAATTGGTCAAGAGATATGACAAAAACAAAATGCATCCCAGCGTAGGTACAAGTGGCTTTCAGGGAAGAGGGTCATCTTGGATTCTTGGTGAACTTTTCAAAATTGGATAAGAAGTGTAAGTGGTCATCCACGTGCTCTGTCTAGGTGATACTTGACCATCTCAATGATGAGGTAAGATGTTTTTCTTTATGTCTTAAGGGATTGTTAACATTCAAAATTGTATCCTACTCTAACCACGGATTTCAGAGTCCCCATGTTCAAGAAAGAGGAATCATAAGCAGAGACACACTGGCTTTAAGTTCTGCTTCTGCTTGCCTTATAGCCCTGTGCTGTCCACAGAGGTGGCAGACATCTACCTGGTTTGGTTAGGTGGGCATTTGTGGTAGCCATTAGGGCCGTCCTCTGAATATTACTTTTTCTTCTCCCAAATACAAGATGCCATTGCACTCCTCCTTCCTTTAGATTAGGCGTAGTTATGTGACTTGCTGCCTTGGTGCCAGCATTGTTCCAAGCATCGTTTTCTTCTTTACTCTGGGACCCAGAATGAGCACAAGATGGAGCAGAGTCCTAGGGCATATGTAGTGCCTCTGTGAATAAGCGGACACGACAGCTAAGTGTTACTTTGCTGTATTGTCACTGAGATTTGGTGGTTTGTTATGACAGAATAACCCAGACTGTACTGATGGCTGCAGCAGTTTCGAGATGTGAAAAATGAGATCAGAATGACTAAGAAACTCTCCCGAGATTATACACTGAATAAGAGGTATACTTACCTGATAGATTTGTGTGTTCTGTTTTTGACAGTCAAGATACAGTCAAGTTGAGGAGAGAAAACTGTCGTTATTAACTGAGACTAAGGGAAGGAGAAAGAGAAGACAGCAGAGAAGAAGAGGAAAAAAATAAGTAAGGAGGAAAAAGAAATGAATAGGTGTCAAATAACTACATGCAATTTTTATAAGCCTCTTTCTTGAAATTTTTCTCTCTTCTTTATTATTGAAAAAAAGGAAAGAGGACCTCCCTCCCATTAGTTAAGGGCATCCCATGCTAATTTATTATTAATGTGATGTAATTTGGCAGATAAAGTCAGCTCTAAAACAAAAAAGCATTTCCAGAGCACTGCTGTTTTATCATATTTGAATGAAATTTCCAGTGAAAAGGCTACCTTTTCCAAAAGATCCTTTAGGTTATAAATAGAAATCAACGTTCTTACAGCATTTTGAGATTTCAGCTATCTTCCTGTAATGGTTGGAAAGACCATAATTGTCTGTTTTACAGTTTCTACAAGCTCCAAATGACCTATGACATATGGAAAAACTATTTTGGCCTCATGATGTAGAGTCAGGGGGAACTAAGCTTACAGCAAAGACAGACAGAGGCCAGACATCAACTTTACCCCACTCTTAACCTGAAATGCTCCATATTCATTAGCAGAAGTATCAGATGCTTCTGGAAGAGATGTCTATGTCAGCTCTGTTTTGTCACACACTGACAATAATATCTCTTCAAACCCCAAGAATATGTTTCGTAGGCAAAGTCCTCTGCAAGGAGTAAACAGACTGTGGTCCCATAAGTGATACCAGCAGTGTCTGGCTACAGTCAGACTACAAACTCACTCACCTAGCTGGACTCAAGGCTCCTCTGGTTCATCAGGCATGTCTGATGCTATTTTGAGAATGAAGTCCACCCCCCTTTTACTGCATTGAGAAACAATATTGATGTTTCTGTGGTGATGACACTTGAGAGAAAGTACCTGTTATGGCTGGGCAGGAAGGGAGGAGGTTTTTTGGTTTGCTAGTGTTTCTCTAACAAAGTACCACAGACTAAGTGGCTTAAACAACAGGAATTTGTTCTCTCATGGTTATGGAGGCTGGAAGTCCAAAATCAAGGTATCAGGAGGGTTGATTCCTTCTAAGTGAAAGAAATACTTGTTCCGAAGCCTGTTTATTGGTCATCTTCTCTCTTTGTCTTTTCACATTATGTTTTATGTATATGTGTCTGTCTTTGTGTCCAAATTACCCCTTTCTTAATGATATCAGTCATATTGGATTAGAGCCCATCTTAATGAACTCATTTTAGCTTGATTACCTTGTAAAGACCTTATACAAAATGCAGTCACTTTTTGAGGTAACTGGATTAGGACTCAACATGTGAATTTGGTGTGAGGTCTTTAATAGGTGGAAGGGATTTTGAGTGCACCCATCTGTTCCAAGTCTCAGTTATGCATCATGACTCTGCTGTGATGCTGGGCAAGTAATTTAATTTCTCCAATCCTCATTCTTCATTTGTAAAATGACCTAAAATTTTTATTGGTTTTAAATCAGTTCATCACATAATCTGCTTCTACAAAGATGGGTCTACCAAAAGTACATTCTTTCTTCTTTCCATCAGAGAATTTTTACATATTAGTAGTTTGTTTTTTGTAAGCATATTTAGATGTAGATTTATAAACATGGTCCAGGGTCTCCTAAACTTTGGATCTATATTTCCAACTGTTTGCCAGACATCTCTATCCAGCTGTCCAAAGCTTAAATAAAGTTCAAAATATCCACAAACAAACTCATCTCACTTGATAATATCATCACCAGCCACATGCTCAGGATGGAAGCTATATGAGTTGGCTCTCACACCTGGTTGGCAGAATTGGCCTAAGAATATCCTGCATCTCCCAGGCCCCATCCCTGGCCCTACCATGAGGAGCACCTGCCCTGAGCTTCACTGCCACCATACCATCTACCTTGAGCTACTGAGTCGCCATGACTCTTTACCTTTAAGATGTTTTGTTGGAGAGAGAAAAAACAAAAAGCCTTCATGTACCTATACTAAAAATCAGTGGGTTTAGTGTAAGTTTAATCATGTAACAAACTTTTCTAAAGTGATTGTACCATGTTACACTCCCGCCCACAATACATGGCAATCCAGTTGCTCCACATCCTTGCCTTTGGGGCTGTCAATCTTTTTAACTGCAACTATTCTGGTGGCTGTGTAGTTGCATTGCTTTTTTTTTTTTTTTTGTCTCCCACCGTGGCTTCTTTTCCCTATTTCTTTGGTTGTATTTTGGGGTAATTTTTATTGACCTTGGTTGTTTTTCATTTTAGGATTTCACTGTAGAGTGATCTGGTTGTGCTGTTCTGTTGGGAAACCCCAGAGGTTAGTATCTTTAGCTTAGCATCTTTAAGATTTACCCTTGGCTGGTAAGACTCTCAGTAAAGAGTCTCCTAACTTCCAGCCAGGAGAGGGAGGCCTGGCTACCATATCTGGTTGAGAGGGCGGGGGCTCTTCATATCCATCTACATACACTTACTCAGTACACCCAAATGCACAGTCCCTCTAGCTTACCCTCCCCAGAAAACAAACCTCTAAGGTTCTGGGAAAAGGATCTGTGGATTAATTGATTTTTATCAACAATGCCTATTTTACTCCCCCCCCCTTTCTCTCCAAAGGTAACTGACTTCATCAGCTCATGTTGTAAATTATATTGTTTTGTTTTGTTTTGACATTTTCCTATTTCTAGTCAGGATCAGTTTCCCAAAGAGTGAGTCAATTATTTTCATTAATTTTTTTCCCCAGGTTCCCAAATCTTCCTGTTTTCTCCCATTTGTCCTTGTGGATTTACTCCTAAAAAATAAAATAAAATAGAATAAAATTAAAAAGTAACTTTCTCTCAAGTAGGGTGTCACAGGAGAAACCAAGATTAGACGCATGTTTGCAATCTACCATTTTAATCTGGAAGTTGTTTTATTTTCTTAAACAAATAGCATGAGATGCCACTCAAACCTCAATGTCTCAAAGCCACAATTATTAATTCTGACTCACCTGTCTCGGGGCTGGCTGATCCAGGTGCCACTGAATTTGCTAGGCTTGGTTCTGAGCTGCAGTTTGGGTCCAGATTAGCACCTCTGTGTCTCTCAGACTCTGAAGCAGTGGGTTACTGAGGGTAATTTCAGTGGTGATGGCAGAATGTGGGGTACATTTCATGCTTTAGCTTACAACATGCCTACTTACATACCATTGGTCAAACCCAACGTCCCTTCTCTGAAGGGAATCCCTACAAAGTCACATGGCAAATGCTGGAACATAGAGAGGGGTGAAATTTGGAAATTCATAATACAGCCTACTACAGATAATCGGGAACCTGTATATCATCTACCACAGTAGATGAGAAACCTACGGTACAACCTACTACAAATGATCATACTGTGCTCTGTCTATGAACTTATTTTCATGAACTGTTTTTACCTTCAGAATATAATTCAAGGAAAGTTTCTTTACTATATTGTAGTTATTACATACTAGTCAATGAGCTTTATGTGAATAAAATGTCTTAAGATCAAGCAATTTTGAGAAATGTGTTGGTAAACAAAATAAAATCTATTTCATATTTATAGATTACTGAGAACTTTTAGTTTATTGGTTGAAAGCTTTGTGACTCTTCAGAGAGGGAGGTTTAGTATATAACATTTATCACAGTTTGAACATAGATCTCACCTCTTTGAATTGTTGTATGGTACTTGTATTCCATGGAAGTCTTTAGGACGTGAGGGCTGTGTGCCAATATTCAAAACCATTGGTGTGGAATGAAAGGCATATCATTACATGACTCCTTTTATGTCTCATGTCATTTTAACCCTCTCCAACATTTCCTTCACACCCTTGCCCATCTCTATCATTTTGCCTATGGCTGTGTCTTCTGCCAGGAAGGCTGCTCCTGTCCTGCACAGTTTCCATGTTTTTTTTCATTTGTTCTCTCTAACCACAGCTACCTCCTCTCCTTTCTCTTCCCGGTCTACCTGGATTCCTAAGTTATCTCCTTTCAAATGGGACCATGGTGATGCCTTCCCACTGAAAGAGCAATGAGGCATGTGACAGAGTAAGAAAGTTAAGTGGAGAAAGGTTTAGGGGAAAGAAAATTTGGGTCTCATAGTCCAGGTTTGACTGTGAGTTCTACTTCACATCACCCCTTCTGGTTTGAGGCTGTGAAGCCATTTCAACAGATTGATCCTAGGTGCAGATCACATGTTCTTTACTGCTAGTTTGCTTTTGTTCTTGTAGATTCTGCAGGTCCCAGAATGCTGGGAGAATCAGCGTCTGGTCCCCTGAGGATCTTATTCGATTGCCATTTGCAGCTGTGCCCTGCACATTTTAGATGGAAAACTGAAGAGCATATGGCTCAATTTTCATAGTGCAGTGAGGATGAACTCCATATTCATTCCTTAATGTTTGGGGATTGTGGATGGTGCTCATGGGAACTAGAACTTGTATTCAAAGAAGTCACTCAAGGTAACAACAACAACAAAAACATTCTAAGCTTCTCATGCATGTAGAGAACAGTCAGTGGCTTGATAGCCTTGAGGTCAGTGTTTCCTTGTGCAGCATCTGTATCTTTTGCAGCTGTCTCTGGCCAACTTACTCCCCTCACACAGCCAGCTGCAGGTCAGGTGGGCCAGCTTAGACTATGGTAGGGGACTGCTTTGTAGGCAGCTACAGGACTCTAACCAATGCCCTGAACTCCAAAATGAGACCTTTTGGAGTCTGAATACTTGTCCTTCTCCCCTACATCCCCCAACGCTCACAGCACACTCTCTTAAAAGCATCTGACATTACTAGTGTGGGTCCCAGTCCCAAGGTCACCACATATTGACCTGTCTCCAGTCTGACATTACTGCAGAGGAGCCCCTGAGATGCCTGAGAGACTCTATTCTTCCAGTCTGCTTTCTTGTCCTGAGTCTGGAAAGTGTGCCTTGGGGTCCCTTCCTCTCTTTTAGCCTGTAATTTCAGCACAGGCAGGATTACATGCAGACAGGTGGCCTTTCCTAGACTAGAGTAGATGCCCCCTCTGTGGTCCCTGGCACAACCCAGAACCCTATAATTGTTGATTTCTGTTTTCTGCCTCCCAGAGCCATGCCTGGCACACAGCAGGTAGGATTTCTTGAAATAGGG
Source organism: Eonycteris spelaea (assembly GCA_003508835.1). Classification (NCBI taxonomy): domain Eukaryota; kingdom Metazoa; phylum Chordata; class Mammalia; order Chiroptera; family Pteropodidae; genus Eonycteris; species Eonycteris spelaea. The sequence continues at coordinate 2,327,733 of PUFA01000215.1, read as the reverse complement.
TGTGAACTGATGCCAAGACATGAGAGAAAACCAGTGTTTATTTTGCATCATGACTACATTGTTTTACTTCTATAATATATTTTATAGAATTATATCTGATATATAATATATCAGATACAGCAGGTATTTCCCAAATGTTCTTAGCTATTTCTGTTTATTCTTTCAAATGACTTTTGCATCTTAAAAACGATTAAATGTATTCTGAATGAAGCTCAAAATATCTATAGATTAATTAATTTGAGATAAATTAACATCTTTATTATGATTATTTTTTCCATAAAATAAATTATAATGCTCTAGTTATATATGCCATTTTATCTTCCATTTAAGTAAAGTTTTCTTATTATTCATGAATAACTCACATGTTTCTTTAAATAAATTTTTAATATTTTATTTTAGTTTCAAGTATTCAGTACATTGGCTAGACATTTATATAGTTTATGGAACAATCCTCTTAATTGCTCTTTCTCTCCTCTGGCTCTCCACCTAGCCTTTACATTTAATGCTAACTGCATTCCCTATACCTTGCTCCCTATCCCCATGACCATATATCAACTACTAATCTGCATTTCTTGAACCCATCACCTCATCCTCCTAGCCCACAACCCTCCTCCCCTCTGTACTTCACCAGATTGTCCTCTATGTTTATGAGTATGTTTTTGATTAGTTTGTTCTTTTTGTTCCTTAGATTCTGCATATAAGTAAAAGCATGTGTTGTTTCTCTTTCTCTGTCTGACTTATTTCACTCAGCATAATAACCTGTAGGTTCATTCATGTCTTTGCGAATGTTAGGATTTCATTTTTTTAAATGGCTGAGTAATATTCTGTTGTGTATATGAACCATAACTTCTTTATCCAATAAATTTTTTATTATGGCAAAATATACATAACATAAAATTTATCACTTTAACCATTTTTAAGTGTACAGGTCATGGCATTAAGTACATTCACATTGTTGTGTGACCATCACCACTGTCCATCTTAGAAGTTTTTCATCTTTACAAGCTGAAACTCTATTAAACAATAACAGCCCATTCCTCCCTGCCCTCAGCCCTGGCAACCACCATTCTACTTTCTGTCTCTATGAATGTGAGTACTCTAGCATCTTTACATAAGTGGAATCATAGAGTATTTGTCCTTTTGTGCCTGACTTATTTCACTTAGCATAATGTTCTCAGGGTTCATCCATGTTGTAGCATGTGTCAGAATTTCCTTCCTTTCTAAGGTTGAATAACATTCCATTGTATACATATGCATATGCATATCCATTCTTTCATTAGTGGACACTTGAATTGCTGCCACCCTCTGGCTATTGTGAACAGTAGTACTGCTGTGAACATCGATGTACAATGCACTTCGTTTTAAGAATATCGCTGGGCATTTTGTTGTTGCTAGAGTAGGATTTTTTTTTTCTTCATAAACTCTAATTGGTTTTTGTTTGTGTCTATGAAATATATTGAAATATATTGCTGTTTGGATCTTTGCCATGGATTCAGCCATGTTGCTGAACTTGTATATTGATTCTAAATTCAGTTGATTCTTGTGAGCTTTGTAGACATATGAGAAAAACTACAAATAAGAGTCATCTTGCCTTTTGCATCCCCACAGGTTTAGCTTACTTGATTACACATGAAGGAGGCCATGTCTTCTGTGTCTTTTTATTCCTGGGACTTAGAATCACACAAAGCACCTAAGAGTTGGTTAACAAGCATTCACTGAGTATCACAGTGGCGCAGGTTAAATGCTGCTATGTGCTGCTATTTTTATTTCCTTTGCGTTTGCATATTTAATTACCAACATTATATAATATCTTGTGGTATTCAAACCCTTTCAAAAACATTCTTTCACTTATTTCTTAAATGACCATATGTAGTAACAGTTAAATTCTTCCCATTATATGGATGAGTTAACTGAGCCTCAGAGATTTTTTTCATTTCCCCTATCCTGTAGACCCTGCATCAACCAGTTCCCCTTTAGCAGCAAGTCTTCATTCTCTCAGCTGTTGAGAGTGTGGCTACTCATTGTTCACAGCTGAATGCTTCTGTGGGCATTGATTTGAGGCAACAAAAGCTGCTTTCCCAAGATCATTCCACTGCCCTGGGATTTCCAATCTTCAATGAATGGTCTATATGGGGCTCAAAGACCTGACTCTTCTACCTGAATGTGCAGTAACTCAGGGGGCTGTCCCAGCTCCAGAGTTCTCCATGGGGCTCGCTGAGGCCTCTGTGGAACTGCATCTCCACCTAAATTCTTCCACGCCCAGTCTTGAGTTTCCATGTTCTTGGGTCCCTGCATCTTGCATCTCTGTGTCCCTGTGTCCTGCATCCCCCATCTCTGCATTCCTGTTTCTGGAGCACACTCTTCAACTTGATTCTTGTACATGAAATCTCCATCTCAGAGTCTATTGCCAGGGAACCCTAAGAGGGTGAAGTCAGGACCAAAACCATGTCCCATGACCCTTTCAGTACATTGTGTATTTGGTCTATAAACCTTTTGAGGACAAGGCACTTCTTATTTAGGATATTCCATATATCCATTCTAAGGATGTATGCATAAGATGATCTAAATGTTCTCAGATCTGAGACTTGCTCAAGGAAAAATGTCTCATCTGGGAAGTCACTTGTTTTCAAAAATCTCTTACTCAACCTGGAAAATTTCCCCCTCTGGTATCCTCAGTGAAATAATAACCAAAGCTTCCATCTGTACAGGGCTTTGTGAACATTACACATACCTAATCTCCTTTGATCCACAAAATGAGTAAGGCTGGGCACAAACTCCTTTTACTTATATGGAAATAAGTGAAAGAAAGATTTAGGACAGCAAGCACAGACATGTGATTTTCAGTAAAGTTCATATTCTTAACCCCAAAGACAATAATCTTTTATGGAGTGAGTCCTGGTACTGGGACTGTAACTTATGGTTTCACCTTCATTTCTGCTAGATATGTCATGGCTACTAGCAGTCCTAAGAAACACTGGCTTCTCCAGTGATGACACTGACCATTGACTAACAGGTCGTGAGGATATGGTAGCCACAGAGTAAAGCAGATGGCACAACATTGTCAACTGTCCATCTCCTCCATCTTTTCTGAGGTCTGTTCCTGAGCACATTGCTCATGACCAAAAAGACCACCATAGCCTTAGGTATCCTGTCCACAATGTACCTTCCAAAGGACAGAAGGAGTAGAAGGCGATCACAGGCAGGAATGGGGGTTTACAGAGAGACATGGTGGAGGAAGACAGAGAGAGAGACTTTCTCCAGAACTCTTCCTTTTTATGCAGAATAGGTGTCTTCCTAGAAAAAGCCCTAGCAGAAGTCTTATATGTCATAGTCTGGAACTGGGTCCTAGGTCCCTTCGGGGTGAGGAAGGCTAGGAATCATTGTATAGCACTTTCAGCTTTTGTACTTGGGGCAGGCAGAAAGAAGGGAGTTGAGGAGAGCTGGCCAAGTTTTAGACCAGAATTTCTTAATATGAAATTCCACAGAGGACTTCTAGAAACTGCATTAGAATTTGGAAGTTTCGAATATTTGTGCGTGCACGTGTGTGTGTGTGTGTGTGTGTGTGTGTGTGTGTGTACACATGCTTTCCAGATTCATGTCCCACAGCTTCCATCAGAATCCTAACGGGATCAGTGACAACAAACAATTACCATTTTTAGGTAGAGGTGCTGAAATGTAAATGTAATCTCTGAAGCTTGCTGAAATAAAATGCAGATTACCATCTTGAGATTTATATGTCTTTTACTTTTAATTGAATTGGAAGCAGCCTACTTCAAGTTAACATTTCATGGGAGTAACAATAAGGGAGATGAAAGAGGAGAAAAGTGAGCACTGTAGAGTCAAGCAGGAGGCAGCCTGCTAATCCCAGCCATTTATCCACCAGCAGTGACATGCTTCCTGCTGAGATGGGCACCGTGGGGTTTATGATCTGTATAAGACAGGCGCTATTCTCCCTATGAGTGAACAATATCACCCAGAGAGGACATATCCAGAAACATTAGGTGTCTCCCTCCAAAATGAGTTTAATACTAAATAGATGCCATCGTTCAAGGAACATGTAGAATCACCTCATGTTGAAAATCAACTCACAGATTAACTCCTAGTTAATTTAGTGCACTATTAAGATATCAGGCATGTCAACCATGTAAAATAGAACATTTAGCCATAGCACTTGCTAATTTTTTAAAAAATAGACAAACAAAGTCTAAGATGAAGAATAACCTATAATCTTATCCCTCAAAACAGCCAGGTTGTCATTAAAAACACATGGACATTGTACAAAAATCCAAACAGAGCCATAGGGCACAAAAGTTTTAAAAAGTAAAAGCTTATGATTCATTCTCCTACCCATGCTACCTCTCTTCAAAGATATCCATTGTTATTAATACTTCTACTTTCTTCCAGAAGCAAGAAAAAGCTAGTCTGCCCCACTTGCTCATTCTCTCAAATAGCATGTGTGTTTATACACACACATATACTTTTGTTTTCACAAAGAGGCTTATATCTCCATACTATATGCTCCAATAAAATAATACATTAAACATTATTTCCATTTTAATACATAGATTGCTATCTAACTCTTCTTAATGACCGTGTACTATCCCATCATATGTGCACACCATGTTTTATTGTACCAATCCCCAATGACAATAACACTTTGCTGTAGTCTTTACTCATGTTTATTTAGTGTTGGTGATAATATCTATGATGTCAGTTCCTAACAGTGGTTAGTTTAAGGGGAGGGCATGTGACCCAGGCCTAGCCAATGAGAGGAAAGGGGTTTCTTTTGGATGCAGCTGAAGGCTTCTCTTCAGGTCCTGATGCCTGTGAACTTTTCTTCTGCAAAGTTTTCTCCTACCCTTACCGCTTCCTCAGGTGTCTTTCCACTACTGTGGCTGGTAGATATACACTCTCCCACATATCCCACTGCCCATCTGACACTTGCAAAATAGTGGAGGCTGTTCGTAATATTATCAGAAGAATTGTCCATGAACCTAATGGTGTTTCACTGCACCACTCCTCATAAACTCCATCGAAGGCTCTGAGTGGTCCTGAGCAACAGGTCTCTTTGACCATATATTTTGCATAATTTTAAAAAATGAGAGAGCAGTTAAGAACATTACCTTTTTCCACCCTGACTTCTCCCATCACAGTCTCTTTCTTTGGGATGCTCACAGGCATTTTCGATGTCTGATTACCAGTTGACTTGAGAATGCATTTAGATCAAGGTTAGTGGAATATATTCCTGTGGTTCTCAGTCACTTCTGTGTATATTTACACTGTTTCTAGCTATTCTAATGTAGGAATGGCCTCCAAACACAATTGTATCTTCTACCTGGGTTTTGACCTAAAGGAGCAAGGTAAGAAAATGGATCTTGATCAGGAAGTGTCCTCTAGCAGATCACATTAGAAGTATGTGATTAAAGGAGAGGAAATAAGGTTTGAAATACAAGAAACCATAAGCTGGTCTTGAAAAATTCTTTCCATCATAAAATATGTAAAATTATGAGTGGGGATGCCTAGTCAAAAATTAGAAGTTTTCTCCTATTAAAAATGTACCCACTAATGTGGCATATGCAATAATTCATGTATCTTGCATTTCTTTTTTTTTTTTTTTGATGGGAATTGGATGAAATAGTATTTCTCAACCTTCCTTATCTGTAGGAAACAGAGCTATGGGTAGTGTAATTACGCAAAACAAGGATATATGTGTGCAAATTGGCATTTATCCAATGTATGAGATCTGTCCTCTCATATTCCCTTCACCTGATGAAGACTGTCAGGTCCAGATAAGACAGATATAAAATTGTTACCTGGATAGTAAGATGTCCTGAAGAAATACTTGTTTTAGTACAAAATCTTTATGTAGATTGAATAAGCTAATTAATAAGTATAAAATTATATGACCACACAACTTTGATACTCAAGACAATATAGTCACAATTTAAAATGTTGTGTTTGGTGAGCATTGTCAATTAAACAAATCTTTAAGATTTACAAACTTTAATAAAAAACTCAGGAGGTACTAATATCTTAGAGATCATATATAAAAGAAAACCAACAGAGGCTTGCTCAAATTTGACAACAATTTGAAAAATTTATATGATATCACCAATTATGAGTTTTGAAGCAGAAATAAAACATTATATACCAATAATTTTTTTAAAGTGTTCAAGCCTGTTAGTGGAAAGGCTGATTTATTTTTTCACTACATTTATAGAAAATGATGTTAAAAATCAATGTCATTTTCATGTCATTTTAATATTAGATAAGGCAATCCAACAGTCTTTCATTAGCTGGGGATGAAAATATGATGGAAAATATTAGAGTTGTGTAAAGAAGCTAATTAGTAAAATATTATGTGAGAAGGTAAAAACATGAATTAAAGAAGGAAAACTCTGCCTTTTCATCCACAGGGTGGTGAACAAATGAGGACAAAGCCAGTTGCAACATTAATAGAAAACAGTTCTCCCATCTGCAGCTTTAAATGTTAGAGCAACATCTTCTTCAACTAACTACTGATTCTTACTCTATGAAAGACCTTGTCTTCTAGATTAATGGGTTCACAGAAACATCACTCATCAGTGAGAGGCAAATATCCCTTTGCCCAAGGACCTAGGTCACTTGGTCCCAGAGAAGCAACCTGCGCAAAGAAGGCAGGACTTCAGCAGGGATCTGTACACAATGCCCATGTCTGGCTGAATTTTAAGTTTTCTTGGGAGATGGGGCTTGTGTTAACCTTGCAGTCCAGACCTGACATTGACTCCCTCACACGAATTCTGCTTTGCTCTGAATCCTCAATGCTGTCTTCAATCTCTCCCTAGGCCTGTAACACTCTCTTCCTTTTGTTTGGAGAGTTGTCTTGGTCGCTCTGGTGTGACTTTATTCCCTTGGTGAAAGGAGCCACTAATGGTGAGTTTCTTGACTCCAGATTTGTTTTTGGCGGTGTAATTGCACTGACTCATGCTATTTTTCTGGATTTTATACTTGTGGTATTTATCAGCACTTTAGAATTTGTAACATGTCATGGTTTCTTTTCTTGTTCTCAATAAATATAACTTCTGTGCCTAACTCGGCACTGGTAATATTAAGGTATTTTTCATAAAGAGAGCACCTAAATTGTCCATGCCCGAGTCCAACAGCACCAAGCCCACCTTCACCAATCATCCACCCATCCAAAAAACTATTGTACCTGCTCACTTCCAACCCTCCAATGGACTCATGCCTCCCATGCCAGGAGTTTGTCTACACTGTATTGACAGTATTTTTAAGTCCTAAGTTTCAGCCTCTTACCACTGATTTATCACATTATTTTTGCTGAAGGAACTCTTAGAAGAGGCACAGTATTTCCAAAATGCTTACCTGATGGGATCCTCCTCTTCCTCTACAGTATTCCAAAGACCTGACAGCTCCAGGAAATAGCTCAGTGTCTGTAGTTTGACAAAATGGATGCTACTTATCTTCTGGCCTCCTTTCCCAGTCCAACCTCCAAGCTCCCCTCCTAACATGTGTCCCTACTCCTCAGCTGTGGAGGATGGCAAACAGCTTCCTAAAACTGCCATGTAAGGCCTTTGCATGGCTAGTTTTTTGTCAAGTAACAGTATGGCCCTGCACAGAATTGGGACCAATGCTCACATGTCTGTATTTCTATAGCCTGAAATAATTAAAGCTAATACTAAAGGGTAATATTTTAGCATCATATTTACTAGGGCCATTATTAGCTATTAACTATCAGGGAACATTTTAAGTAATGAGGGACTCAGACTCAATACCATGAGAAACAGTAATAACCACCATGCAATCTGGAAAGGTGTTGACTTGGCCATGACTTTTCTAAAAAAAAAATCCATGTTATTAAATTGATATTTACTCTGTGTACCCAGCCTGGTGTTGATGCATTTTGGATTAAGGATGCCAGCAATCATAACTTGCTGTCGCTACTTATGGGTCAGGTGATTCATGAGGCAGAGGTGGGTAGGGGAGAGCACTTGGGCTGTGAATATGACCTCACCATCTGAATTGTCCTTTCTAAGAAGTGGGTTCTGCATCCATGGAACAGGCACAGTGACACCACCCACCTCACCAAGAGGAGTAGGCAGATGATGGACACTGAGCATTGAGCATCACCTTGGGCACATTAGCCCTCCTCACTTAGGGGGCTGGTATAATTTTTCGTACTCAGTTTTGCTTGCAAAAGTTAAGCATATTATTTCATATGTCTTTGGGGTTGTGAGTATTGGAAATCATTAGGATTAGAAAAGATTTTTCAGTCCAAGTAAACTCTCTGCTTTGCAACATGGAAACTGATTTCCCCATGATTATGCAATCAGATGACTATCTATCCCTTTGACTTCCACTCTAGTACTTTCTCTTACTTCTGTGCAAGGAATTCAGAAAGCTCTTTTGAAATCCGAGCCATGGTGGGATTAATTAATTGAGATTATATATTAATTAGTTAATCAATCAATTAATTGAGAAGGTGGCCAGAAAAAAGATGAGATGTCAAGGGATTAACTGTGAGTCAAGTCCAGATAAATATTCTGATTTCAGGTGGGTGAGAGTGGTTCTGAGATGAATAATTCTGGAGGGGTTGCTGCCATTGATGTTGTCATTCTCAACAAAGTGTAATGTTCAGATGTTTGATTTTCAATTTCCAGCCTTGTTGGATATAATTAAATACTGGTGCTGGCACAGTGTCAGGGCTGAATAACATGACATCTTATTTTCTTTCACCTCCCGTTAAGGTTACCTTATCCTGAATATCCACATCTAATTCATTCAAGGAAGGTATGTTACTTTTACAGATTTTTTCCTTCTTCCAGAGAAATAAACAGAGTTCAAAAGGACTTTTACCTACCTGTAAGGCTCCTTATCCAGTTTCACATTAGGCCACCAAGTTCATGAGCCATGATTAGGAATATGCAGTTATACCTTTTGTTAGAGTTTATGCACAACATTGTAAAGGGTGGTTTCCTCTTTCTTGCCGGAGTGTGAATGAAAAAGAATCCATGTCTGGTACAAACCTTAAGAATTCATTTGGAAGACTTACTGTGGACAGAATCAACAAGTGCATTTCTTTAGATAAAACATATGGATATTAACTTTAATTGTTTCACTCAATAAATGATTTATAATTAGAGTCAACAAGAGTAAGGATTAAATCAAGAGCCAATAAATTCTAAAAATTGTTCTACTGTTTTTCATCCATTGGGCAAATAGATTGATCTGTGAAAACTGGAAGTTATCTTTAATTTATGTGCTCTAAAGTTCGAGAGCCAGCATCCCTTGTAATTGAACCACATTGGCATTGTGAGAGTACATCATAGGCTTCCTGAGCACAACTTGTTAACCCTTTCTGTATTGTTGTTGTTACTCTGCATCTTTAAATCTCTTGCCCAGAGATGTTGCTGCTGTTTGGATTTTATTGGGGCAGAGAAAAATGAATAGCAAAGAAAGACAAACAGAACACAATGGGCCTTCTGTGTGGGACTGTGTGAGTCCTTTTTCCCCATCAGAACAAAAGTTTCTGGACATCCCATTAACGACTTTCTTGAATGAAAATTCCCTAAATAATTGATGTGCTTTAGAAGGCTACTAGTGGGGTTTACTATGTTCTTCTTAATAGAAGATTTACATTTCTTTTCTCCAAATCAACTTATATTTATTGAATGTCTGTAATAGTCAAGTTCTGACTAGGCTTCCCTGTCAGTTCATTTTCCTCTTAAACAACTTAAAATATGTATTTGAATAAAGCAGAAGACAACATAGTTTTACTCAGACAAAATATAGCATTTTTCATCTAACAAATTACACTTTGGCTGAAAAACATCAAGCCATAAACTAGTCTGAACTGTGAGAATTAAAAGAAAATTGCATCAATAACTTGTATTGAGCCCATCTTACATGCAAGAGACATCTACAGAGGTGACATGAAAAGATGTTCAATTAAATTGGTTCTCTCCTCCATAGGCTTTAAGTGTAGCTTCAGACAGAGACTAGAAATATGAAGCAGAGGGGGAAGCGTGAGACATGCAATTGATTGTCATACGTTAACTATGATGATGACTCAGGCAGCATTCCTGCTTGCCTCCTCTGGTCCTGTTCTCCGCGTGGTACCTGCATTGGGTCTCCCACCCTCCTGATGCCACCCTTAAGTTCATTATACTCCTTTTTGGGCCAAGCAACTGGCCTACAGAGGGAAGCACTGTGCTGCTCAGAGCAGCAATCCCAAGGAGGGGAGAAAGAATAGAGGGACCATGACAGTGAGGGACAGAGTATGGACTTGATTGGCTAAGGAGAGGGTTCTGTGTGGTAGTTCTGGATACATAACCATTGGTGAAACTATTCTAGCATAAATTCTGATTTACTATTCGAAGTGGAGGCAGGTTGTGCAAAGATAGAAATTTGGTACAACATGCCATCATTCTGCAGCCCATAAAATCTAATTTAATTTTATAGATTATTACATTTAGACCTTTCCATTAGTAAAAGTTTATCACTTATAGTTAGTAAAATATAATGCTCCCAGTCATTCCTGTAAAACATTAGAGATCAAGTCCTCAATGTTACTTATAACATCTTGGAATAAATAAGAGGGCTCTTTTAAAGAAGATTAATATTTGCTAGTTTTTGTACTGGAAAGATCCAAGAATCCATTGACTCCTCCAAACATCCTATGTCCTGGTATTTTCTCACAGTTGCTCTGGAATTGTTCTCAGTGTGCTGCCAGGATCCAAGAGAATATCTGAGTCATCAAAATGAAGAGTGGCATATATGCCTGGTGGATGAGAGTCTTCAGAATGGGCACAGAGAATCTCTTTCTGGTAATTGTCCCCAAGAAGCTGTCCTGAAGAAGGATCAATGGCAGATTAAACATCAGCTCATTTAGTCCTGAGAACATCCACAGCCAGGTGGCCTGCAGAGACTGTCTGATCAGGCCTCCTGACTATAGACTGTGCTGCCCAGCGTTACTGAACATGGTCTCCCTCAGCTAGGGCACTATTAAGACTTGATGTTTATGCCACAGCCCTGCCCTGATTCTGGCCTGCCCTGCACTCCCTACCCTCCCCCGAGGCTTTGTCAGGAAGACACCTGCCCATCTCTAAAACCTATGCTTAAATGTGGGTTCTTCAGAGGCCAGTCCCAATCCTTGCCATGTAACATTAGGCTCCTCTGTTTCCCCCATTTTTTTCTTATAGTATTATGGATAATTAGTTATATATTTACCTAATTAAAAAAATGACAAGCTGATAATACACAACATAGATGAATCTCAAAATACACAATGTAAGTAAAAGAAACCAGACTCAAGGCTGCATACTGCATGGCTTCATTTATATGACATTCTGGCCTTGGGATGGGAGGGGAAAAGAAGGAGCTGTCCACGAAGGGGTCTGAGGGAATTTCTGGAGGTGGTGGAGCTCTCATTGACCACTGTGTGCAGGAATTTGTCACAACTCAAATAACTGTAGACCATTGAGATGAATGTTATTGTGGCAAAGTGTACTCAAAAAATCTGATACAACCCTTCCCCCAATTTAGGTTAGATGTTATTGTTTTGAGAGTTCTTTATATATTCTAGATACTAGTCATTTACAGGCTATTGGATTGGATCGTCTCTTTATCTTCTTAGCAGGGTTGTTCACAGAGCAAATGTTTTTAATTTATGTACTAAATACATTACAAATATAAATTTATAGATTCACAAAATAATACATAATGTAATAAAACATTCAATGTAGCAATAATTTAATTTACATAGTCCAATTGTTTTTTTATATATCACACTTTTTAAATCAAGTCTAAGAAGTCTTGACTAGCCCAAGGTCCTAAAAATATACTTATTTTCTCTAAAAGCTTTAGAGTTTTATGTTTTATATTTAAGTCTGTGATCCATTTGGAGTTAATTTTTGTATAAGGTATCGGTTTAGATCAGTTTCTTTGTTTTTTCTCTTTCTTTTTTGGTCTCTGGATGTCAATTTCAGCACCCTTTGTTGAAAAGGGTCTCTTTATTTCCTCCATTGAATTGCTTCTGAATAATTGTCAGAAATCAGTTGGGCATATGCATTTTTGGTGTGTTTCTTTCTGGATTTTTGGTCATGTTCTGTTGATTCATTAATCTTATCCTCAGCCAATACATGCCTGAATACCTTAGGTATAAATTAAGCCTTAATATTTGGTAGAATGATTCCTCTCACTTTACTGCTAACTTTGTCAAGATAGTCTTGGCTATTATTCTAAGACCTATGCTATTCCATATAGAGTTTAGAATTCTCTTTTTTATTTTATTTTATTTTATTTTATTTTTTTACAGAAAGCCGTAGTAGAACCAGAATACTCAAAACAATATTCAAACAAGGAGAGAAAAATCGGAAGAATAACACACCCTAGTCTCAAAACTTTACTACAAAACCACAGAATCAAGACAGTGGTGCTGGCAGAAGGGTAGACATATAGGTCAATGGAGTAGAATTAAAATCTAGAATTATTACAGTACTTGACATTTATGGTCGATTGCTTTTTGACGATAGTGCTAAGACAACTCCAAGGGGAAGAAGACTGTTTTCAACAAATGTTACCAGAACAATTGGATAAATGCATGAAAAAAATAATATTGTGCTCCTTCTTCATACTATATACAAAAATTTAACTCAAAGAGGATCATAGGTCATAAATTGAAATGTAAGGGCTAAAAATATAAAAATTTTAGACAAAAACCTAGCAGCAAATCTCGTGATCTTGTGTTAGGCAATGTTTTAAAAAAACATGACACCAAAACCATAAGCAACAAAAATAAAAACTAGGTAACTGGAATTCATCAAGTTAAAACTTTTGTTCTGCAAAATAAAATCAATAAGAAAGTAGACAAACCACTGAATTAAAGAGACTATATCCAGAATATATAAAATAACTCATGATGAAATAATAAAAATATAAATAATTCAATTAAAAATGGGGCAAAAGATCAAAGTAGGCATTTCTTTTAAAGAGATATTAAAATGGCCAATAAGCACATGAAAAGATGATCAATAACCTTAGCTATTAGGGAAATGCAAAATCAAAACCACAGTGAAATACCAGTAGGTATAACCATTCAGATTAACTAGATCAATTATAATAAAAAAAATAGATAACATTTCAAGTGTGGTAAAGGCGTGGAGGAGTTAGAACTCTTACACATTGCTGGTGGGGATGTAAAATGATGTAGCTGCTTTTGAAACAAGTTTGGCTATTCCTCAAAATGTTAAACATAGAGTTACTGTATGACCCAACCATTTCACTCCTAGGTGTATACCTAAGCGCATGTTAAACACAGAAAACTTGTCCAAGAGCATTCATAGCATCTTTGTTCATAATAGACAAAAAATTAGAAACAACATAAATATCTATCAAATTGATGAATGCATAAATAAAATGTTATTTCCATACAATGGAATTATTTTAGAAATAAAAAAGAATAAAGTTACGATATGTCTACAACTTGGATAAATGTTGAAAATATCATGGTACTTTAACATAAGGCAGTCACAGAAGACCACATATTGTATGATTTCATTCATAGGAATTGTCCAGAATAGATAAACTCAGAGAGATTGAAAGTAGGTTAGTAGTTACCTGGGCCAGGAAGTAGAGCAAGGAGAATGGAAGATAACTAACTACTAATGGCTTCCAGTTTGCCTTTTTGGGGTGATGAAAAATGTCCTAAAATTAGATTGTTGGGTTAGTTGTACAACTTTTTGCATATTTCATAAACCATTGAACTGTACACTGGATGGGCAAACTGTGTGGTGATTGAATACATATACAGTCATGAGCAAATTACCATGTTTGGTCAGTGACAGACTGCTTATACCATTATTTATATAGTGGTCTTATAATTATAGTGGAACTGAAAAATCCCCATTACCTATGATGCATAGCCCACCATAACATCATTAGAACAATGTGTTACTCACATGTTTGTGTGATGCTGGTGTAAACAAATTCATTACGTCGACAGTTGTATAGAAGAATTAGCGCATATAATTATATACAGTACATAATACTTGATAATGATAATAAAAGACTATGTTACTAGTTAATGTATTTACTATATTTTATGTGTTATTTTAGAGTGTGTTCTTTGTATTTATTATTTTTAAAGTTGTATGCAATGCAACTGTAAACTGGCAATAGCCTCATACATCTCATGTTTACTGTGTCTCTTGATTGCATCATTTCTTCTTGTGCTTGATTTAATTTTGTGTTGCTTTGTACAGTAACATGCTATTTTACCGTAGGGGAATGGGCTATAGAGTAATGGATTATACCATATAGGTTAGGTGTACCATCTATTTTGTGTAAGTACACTCTATGATGTTTGCACAATGGCGATATCACCTAAGTACAAATTTATCAGAACATATCCCTATTTTTAAGCAGCACGTAACTATATTGATGAGGCTGTTAAAAAGAAAACACTTGCTAGGATTTTGATAGAAAGTTCATTAAAACCATAGACTAATTTGGTGAGAATAAACATCTTTATCATGTCAAGTTTTTCAATCTATGAGCATGGCACTTTCTCTATTTATTTAGGTTTATTATTATGACTTTCCCAATAATTTGTAATTTTCAGAATACAGATCCTGGATATGTTTTGTTAGGTTTATACCTAAGTATTTCATTCTCTTTGAAGTTATAAATGGCCTTGATTTTAATTTTGGTTTGCACATGCTCCTTGTTAGTATACAATTGATTTTTGCACATTGATCTTGTATTTTGTAACTTTGCTGAACTTACATGTTAGTTTTTCTTTGTATTGTTTGTTTTGTAGGTCCTTTGGGATTTTATCATGTTATCTGCAAACGGGTTGTTCTATTTCTTCCTTTCAAATCTTTACGCCTTTTATTTCTTTTTCCTTGCTTATTGCAGTAGCTAAAAGTTTCATTACTGTGATGAATGACAGTGGAGAACACATACTCTTGCCATGGTACCAACTTAGAGAAAAAGATTCAGTCATTCACTTTTAGCATGATGTTAGTTGTAAATTTTCATATATGCTTTTATCCTGTGAAAGAAGTTTCTTCCTATTTCCAATTGCTGAAAGATTTTTCTAATACAGTGGTTTTAGATTTTGTCAAATGATTTTTCTGCATCAGTTTATATGACCATAAGATTTTTATTTCTCAGCCTGTTGATATGATGGGTTACTTTAATTGATTTTCAAATGTGGAATCACCTAGCATGCCAGGAATAAATTCCACTTGTTAATAATGTACATATTTTTTTCTAAATTGTTTGATCCAATAGCTAGTATTTAATAAAGTATTTATTAAATGAGTTTATTTGTTATAGTTGACACTGGCTAACTAAATCCAATAAGTTTCAGCTATACACTTTAACAGTAGTGTATATATATATATACCGTGTGTTCATCTCTCATAGTAGATTTCTTTGTGTCACCTTCATATTGGACTGACCGCCTTTACTCCATCTTTTTGAATGTTGATTTTGTATCCATAGACTTTACTGTATTTACTTATTTTTCTAGTAGTGTTCTTATGGAGTTCTGTAGAAGTTTTCTAAATAGAGAATCGTGCCATCTGCAAATAGTGACTGTTTGACTTCTTTGTTTGCCTATTTGGATGCCTTTTACATCTTTCTTTTGCCTGATTGTACTTGATAGGACCTCCAATGTTATATTGAATAACAGCAGCGATAGTGGACAGCCTCGCCTTGATCCTGATTAGAAGAAGAAAGGTTTTTAGTTTTTCACCATTAAGTGTAATGTTGGCTGAGGGTTTGTCATAGATGGCCTTTATCATGTTAAGGTACTTTCCATCTATACTGATTTTATTAAGTGTTTTGATCATAAATGGATGCTGTATCTTGTCAAAGACTTTCTCTGCATCTAATCTGATTTTATTTTTTTTAATTTGTTTATGTGTTGTATCACATTAATCTATTTGCAAATGTTGAACCATCCCTGTGCCTCTGGATGAAGCCATTTGATCATATATAGTGTATAATCTTTTAATAGTTCTTTGTGTTCAGTCTGCTAGTATCTATTTAGGATATTTGCTTAGTGTTCATGAGAGATATTGGTAAGTAGTTTTCTTTTTTTGTTTATCTTCACAGGTTTTGTATCAGGGTCATATTGGCTTCATGAAATGAGTTGGAAAGTACGTCTCCTCTTTGATTTTTTGGAAGAGATTGAGGAGAATAGGTATTAACTCTTTGAATGTTTTAGAATTCACTGGTGAAGCCATCTTGTCCTTGACTTTTTTGGTAGGTTTTTTATGATTGTTTCAATTTCCATACTGCTGATCAGTCTATTTAGGTTTTTTCAGTTCTTGATTCAGTATAGGAAGGTTATATTTTTTCTAAGTACTGGTCCCTTTCTTCTAGGTGACTAAATTTGGTGTTGTATACTTTTCATAGTATTCTTGCATGATCCTTTGTATTTCTTTGTATTTCTGTGGATGTCAGTCATAATTTCTCCTCTTTCATCCTTTTAGTGATGTCTAGCCAGGGGTTTGTCAATTTTATTAACCTTCTCAAAGAACCAGCTCTTTTTTGCATTTATTTTTCTATTTTTTTCAATTTCAATGATTTCTTTTTTATTTTTTGATGATTTCTTTTCATCTGCTGACTTTAGGCTTCATTTGTTCTTCCTTTTCTAGTTTTAAAGATAAAGCGTTGGGTTGTTTATTTGGCTTGTTCTTGTTTTTGGAGATAGGCCTGTAATGATATGAACTCTCCTGTTATGATTGCTTTTACCATGTTCCAAAACTTCTGATATGTTGTACTATCATTATCATTTGTTTTTATGTATCTCTTCATCTCTCTTTTATTTCTTCTCTTGATCCAGTCATTCTTCAGCAGCATTTGTTTAATATCCAATATTTGTGGTTCTTAATGATTTCTTTTGCAGTTGATCTCTAGTTTCAAAACATTATGATCAGTGAATATGGTTGGTATAATTTCAACCCTCTTATTTTGTTGAGGACTATCTCTCTGTCTCAGTATGTGGTCAATCTTTGAGAATGTTCCATGTGCACTAGAGAAGGAATGTATAAGCAGCTGTTTTGGGATGGAAAGCTTGGTATATGTTATTATATTCAAGTAGTCTAATGTGCCATTTAAGGATATTATTTCCTTATTGATTTTTTGTTTGATGATGTGTCTCTCTTTGACAGGTGGGTATATATGTTCCCTACTAGATTAGTGTTTTGGTCTGCTTCTTCCTTAGTTCTCTTAGTAATGCTTTATATATTTCGGGCACCATGATTGGGAGCATATATTAGTAAGTGTTATGTCTTCTTGTTGCATGATTCCCTTTAGTATCTGAAGTGTCCCTTAGTATCTTTCTTTACTTTTTTTTTTTTTGATGTTTGTTTCATCTATATTAGTACCACTACTCCTGCTTCTCTCTGCATGCCATTGCTTGAAATATTATTTTCCTACCCTTTCATTTTGAGTCTATATTTGTCTTTGAAGCTGAGATGTGTCTCCTGGGGCAGCATATAGTTGGTTTTATTTTTTGATCCATCCTCAAAATCTGTGCCTTTTTATTGGTGAGTCCAGTGCGATTAAATTTAGGGTGATTATTGAAATATGAGATTTCTTCTATAGCCATTTTATATTTTTCTTTTTGGTAGCTTGGTATTTCCATTGCTTCCTATATCCTTGTGTTTCCTTTTTCTTTATTTGGTTAGCTTTTATGTGTTTTGCCTCGTTCTTCTAGTTTTATGTTTATTATACTTCAGTATGAATCTTGGGCATGTAGTTACTATTACAAATATGTAAAGGATAATGAAATATATATATATTTAATATATATATCTTCGTTCATTTTTCTTGTGCATGCCTATCTCCATTCCCCTTTGCAAGTTTTGGATCTTTGAATCTCCCGTTTTCAGTGACTGTTGCCTCAATTTGTCCAATGTATGCTGAATGTTCATTATATCTTGCTATAGCAAATCTTTTTCTTGTTTAATTATAATGCCCTGTATTTAATAAGAGTTGCACTCCTCTGGTGCTATTTGCCCGATAGTCACCTTACTTTTAATTATGTATTTTTTTTTTGTCATTTTGTTTTAGGTGAGTTGATTCTTTTCAGTATTTCCTGTAGTGCCTGCCTTGTAGTGGATAATTTCCTCAATTTTTGTATGTCTGGAAAGGTCTTTAATTTCCTTCATTTAAAAGGATAGTTTTGCTGATTATTCTGGTTTGGTACTTCTTTTTCATTTAATTGTTGGAGTATTTGATTCCATTCCTTTTCTGGTTTGTAGGGCTTGTGCTGAGAAGTTCTATGATAATCTAATGGATTTTCCTTTATACGTTACTGTATTCTCTTTCTATGGCTGCCCTGAGATTCCTGTCTTTGTCATTGATTTTGATAATTTTAATACAATGTGTTCTTTCAAGAAGGCCTTTCGGTGTTGAGATAAATAGGGTGTTCTGTTGATTTCTTGAATTCCAAGCTCCAGCTTATTCCTTAGATTTGGGAATTCTCATTCACTATTCATCTGAAAATTCTTTCTAGTCACTGCTTCCTTCCTCCTTTTCGAGAATGGCCATTATTCTTCATGTTTCCTCTTCCTGATGGTATCAGCTAGTTCTTGAATTTCTCTTTCATTATTCTTCATTCTTCAGTTTCTCTCTTCTTCCTTTGATTTATTTCTAGATTTCTGTCTTTTATATCACTGATCCTTTCCTCCATTTAGTCCACTCTATTTTCCCAAGCTTGCTATTTCATTTTTCAACTCTTGCAGTGTTTTTTTTTTCTTTTAATCTCCAGAAGTTCTATTCTGTTCTTTTAGAGAGTTTCAATCTCCTTGGTAAAGAACTCATTCTGTTATATTTAGTTGTTTTTTTTAATTCTTGAAAACTATTGATATGACTCATTTCATATCTCACTGAGTTTTTTTCAGAAGTACCATTCTGAATTCTCTGTCATTTAAGTTGCATAATTCTATGTCTGTAAGCTTTTTTTTGGAGATTTTTGTCTTCTTTATGAGATTCCTTGTCACCTTGGTTGTTCATGGTGTTTAATGAACTATTTCTCCTCTAGGCCATTAATGGAAGTATATTCTGCTTCTTTTATTTTCCAGAAAATAGATTTATTATATAAAGGTGTCTCTTTAGCTTGTTGCATACAAAGCAGTTTGTGTTTTGTTTTGTTTTGTTTTTTGGTTTCCAGTAGTTGTCTCTAAGCCTCTTGGATTCCTGCCTTTATGTAAAACCTTAATAATGTCTCTCTCTCTCTTTTTTTTGTTAGTGTTTAAATGTGCTTGCTACCCTCAATCTCAGTTCCTGTCAGTGTTAGTGACAATTTCAGTAGCATTTACTCAATTTCCCTGGGGCTCTGCATTGTTTAGTCTTGGAGCAAATGGAGGAGGGCCCTCTTAATTGGGGTTTGAGCTGTGGCTCGCCTTGGTTTTGCAACTGTGGCCATTAAAAATCAACTGTTGTTTCTCTGCTATTCTCTCTTCTGCTTTCTGCCATGATGACTGGACCCTGCCGACAGTCACATGGAGCTCACAACTCTCCTAGGTAGGGCTGTCTAAGGAACACACCATATCTTCTCCCTTCCCCCTCCTCTTACAGACAGCTCAGCTGTGGTTGCTAAAGTCAGCTTCTTTGTTTTTCCCAGTCCACCGCCTGACACCCGGGGTTCTGACCTGTGGTAGCTCACATTCACAGATCCCATGCTCAGACATTCTGGTGTGCAGATTAGGTGTTTTTTTTTTTTTTTATTGTTGTCGTTGTTGAGTTTTAGATGTTCAGCTTATTGTTTTTTCAGGAGAGTGATCTAGGGAAGTCTCTCACTCTGCCATATTTCTCTAAACTCCTAAAAATATTGTCGAGTTAAGCTCCATGTAAAATTATTTGCTATAACCACCCATTTAAGCCATTCATGGGTTTCTAACTCTCTGAAACATTTGTTGTTCTAGCCTGCTAAGTTTTAGACTAAATTTTTACACAGAAATAGAAAAGTAATACAGAGTTTAGTTTACCTGGAAATGAGATGCTTCCATAATTGAAAATCTAAAATGTGGGAGTGTCTCCGGAACTGGACATAAGAGAATGCTTTAAAGACGATTAGTGAAAGGCTAACTGCTGTAGAAGTTTAGACTTTGAAAAGGGTGCTAATGAAAACAAAACAAAACAAAACAACAAAAACAACAAAAAGACTCTATTGGAAACTGCAGAAAGGAGAATTTTTGTCATGCAGTGGCAGAAAGTTGAGCAACACCAGAAAATGTATCTATAAATGGGGTGATTTAGGTTAAGATTTCCACCCAGAATGTTGAAGATGTTGTCTAGTTTTTCTTGCTACTTATAAAGTCATGTAAGAGAAAATATATAAGCTATAGAAGAAACAAAAAGAAGTCAGTTGGTTTGCTGGCTTTGAAGATTGCAGCCTGCCCAGAGCAAATGATGCTAAAGTTAAGACATGTCTTCCAAACAAAGATCACATCCAAGATACTCTCAGGAAAGCACAATCTAAGATGAGGCCAAGTATATGACCATAAAATTCTTTATTAAAACTTCAGGAAGACTAATTGTCTCATAATACTATTCAGTCGTACAAAGACCCTGTAAATAATTAATGGTGTGACCCACTCACAGACCTCAATCAATCAAAAAAATCTTCTAAGAAGTTTAAAGATATTGCCTTCCAGAAGAAGCCTAAAGGGCTTATTTCAAACAGATTTTGGGTGTAGCTTTTGTGTAATGAAATGGACCCAAATAAGGTTCATAAAATTTAAGAATTACATCAGATGAGCCAAAACTGAGAAGGATAGAGACAATACAAAAAAAATAGACTGTTCGTTCCGCCAAGTTCTACTAGCAGAAAGTCAGCTGAGATAACTACTTAGCTGCAAATTACATGCTATTTTTCATGGAAAGGATGAAGGATTCAGGTTGGAATCAAGACCCAAAGGGCAGAACAAGGAGCCATGGAGAATAATACCTTGGCTGGAGTAGCACTGAGTCCTAAGCAATTAGCTTCCAACATTGCCCTGGCTGGGTTCCAGAACCACTGCTATGATCTGTGGTTCCTATGTGCCTCCTCTGTGCAGATGGGGGTTACTCAACTTCTGTCTCTGTTGAGTTTAGAGAGAGGACTTCAAGGTGTAGAGAAACTACATTTGAGGAGCGTCATCTGTACCTGGGCCTGACTTAAAGGACAAGATGGTGAAATTTCAGATGAGATGAGATCAGTCTCATGGAGTTCTTGGAAGAGTGTGAGCGTTTTGTGTGACTGACAGATGTAAATTATTGGAGGCCAGAGGTCAGGCTGTGGTATCCAGCCCTCAAGATGGCCCCCAAACCTATGCTTTCTTTAGGATTTACATTCTTTAGTAGTTTCCTACAACATTGACCCAGAGTTGAGATGGCAGAAGTGATGGCATGTCACTTTCCGAGATTAGATATAAAGAGACACTATGATCCCATTTTGGTATGTTCTCCTCCCCTCCCCTCCCCAGATCATTTTCTCTGGGTGAAGCCAGCTGTTATGTCCTGAGCTGTTCCATGGAGAGAGCCCTTTATGGTGAGTAACTGAGGCATTCTGATAACAGTCATGTGAGAGCACTTAGAACCAGATCCTCCAGTCCCAGCCAAGCCTTGGATGACTGCAGCCCTGAAGACACTTGATTTCAGCTTTGGGAGGAGAGATTCTGAGCTAGAATCAACCAGTTATGATACTCCTGGATTCCTGGCTTATCAGACTTGAGATCATAAATGTTTAAGTCAACATGTTATGGGAATAATTTGTTATACATCAGTAGATACGTCATAGGGTAACTTTTGTGCTGCCCTAAACCTGACTGTAGAAGTTGTCATAAAGGCCTTGATCTCTATTCTATGGCGCTGAGGAAGTCCAGCTGTGGGGAAGACTGTTACTCGAGGACACAATGACTCTCAGTTCTACATTGCGATCACCATATCTTGACACTAACATCAAGGGGAGACCACTTGGGAAGGCCTTCTCCAGGGAGCAATGATTAAGAGCCAAGTACTGAGTCAGGCTAATGGGAGCTGCAGCTGCTGAAACATCTGCTTAGAATGAGGAGTGCTGTGAGCACTTGGAGATGAGAGTGGCTCTGGGAGAAGCTAGTGGAGTGTTGGAGGGCCAGTCTTTCTGTTTTCCATGAAACAAGGACTTCATTCGTTTACCATTGTATTTTCAGTGGCTGCAAGTAAATAGATTGCTTTCAGGTGTTCAGATTTGTCCTCTTACAGGATTACTTTGATATCTATGGGATGGTAAAGATGTATCCAAATTTTTCATTTTTAGCTTTCTTTTTTGGTTATATTTTAAACTTACAGAAAAGTTTGGCAAGAGTCGTACAAGGAAGTCTCATGTATTTTATCCAGATCCACCATTATTTATAATTTGTTATCTATCTACCTATCTATCTATCTATCTATCTATCATCTATCTATCTATCTATCATCTATCTATCTATCATCATCATCATTCGATATCTATCTATCATCTACCCGTCATCTTTCTATCAGTTTTAGATAAATTTGGACATTGTGCTCTTTCATCTTTTAAATAATTCAGTATGCATTTTCCTAAAAAGGATATCTATTATATAACACAGCACAATTAGCAAAATCAAGTACTTAATGTTGATAACCATTAGAATCCACAGTCTACATTCAAATTTTATCAATTGTTTCCAAAGTTTTCTTTAATAACCCCCTTTTTCCTACACATTCCATTTAATTAATGTATCCTGTCAGTCTCATAGACTGAATCAGTTCATGGTTTTCTTTGGGGTTTCTTGACCTCAATATTTGTTAAAAGTAAAGGAAGTTATTTTGTAGAATATCTCTGACATGGTTTTTTTGAGCCTTTTGATTAGATTCAAATTATGCATTTTTGGAAGAATGCCACAGAATTCATATTGTGTCCTCAGTGCAATTCATCAGGAGATGCATGATCATGATTTGTTTTCACAATCAATTATTCTAAACCTTGACCACTAGGTTAAGATGGTGACTGATGTGTTTCTCCAATAAAATGTTACTATTTCATCCTTATAATTAGTAAATACTTAACAGGGAGATATTTTTACACTATGTAAATAGCTCCTAATCAGCTTTAACTTAGTAAATTTTAGTATCCATTAATGCTAGTCTAACTTCATCATTATTTCTACATTTATTTACATATTCATATAATATAAAGTTATTTTATCATTTATTTGCTTTTTATTTATGTTTATTTATTTTAACAGTGTATACTTATGGAGATGCTTATTTTATTTAATGTGTTATAATATCTGACTATTGTAATTCATATCGATACTCAAATTGCACAGATTTGCTCATTGGGAATCCCTTCAAGTTGGCTCCTGTATTCTTTGACATCTCCTCATGATTTTTTGAGGACTCATTTACTTTATGGTACAACAAGATGTTTTGGTTCCAATTTATTTTTTACTTGGAAGCAAAACAATAATTATACCAGGCTCCTAGTGGGATTAATAGCCTCTAAAGAACTGTATAGACACCTTGAATATTATAGCCTCAAGTTCTTGGATTCTTGGTACAACTAAAATAACAATACATAAATCCCCAGCACTAAATCATTTATAAGAAATGAAAGCTTTGAGGCACGAAAATCTTTACTTCTGATGATCAGCTAGCCAAGAGATAGCATTAGAGAGAGCCATTGCTTGAGACATAAACACATTTGCATCCAATTATCTGTAAACAGTTGCATGAGTTTCTCCTTTAAAATCTCAAGGTCTCTCCTCAAAATATATACATATGTACATGTGTGTATATATTATCAGGAATTGAAGCTGACAAGTCTCTAGATCTGCAGTCAGTAAGCTACAGACTAGAGGCCCAGAGAGCTGATGGTACAACTTCCAGTCCAAAAGCTGACAGATTCAAGATCCAAGAAAAGCCAATGTTTCAGTTTGAGTCTGGAAGCAGTCAAAGACCTATACCTCAGAAGGATTCCCTGTTACTGAGAGAATCAGCTTTTTAGTCTGTTCAGGCCTTCAACATATTCCAGAATGAGTTCTCCGTAGTCATGAAGGAGTCACACTTTTTTTTTTCTATTCAGACATCAATTGATCGGTGAGGACCAATACATGGGGGAAGGCAACCTGTTTTACTCAGTCTAACAATTTAAATGTTATTCTCATTCAGAAACAGTCTCACAGAACACACCCAGAATAATTTTGATCAAATATCTGGGCATTCTCGTGGACCAGTCAAGTAGATACATTAAAATTAACCTCACATATCTACTCTCTCCTGATGCAAAGTGGGTGGTCCATGGGCTTCTCTGGCACATCGCTCCTCTGTGTGAGAATGAGGCTGCAGTTGGTCACAATCCTTCAAGGTATTAAGGGCTTGACTGGAAGGATATGCTTTCCCCTCGCCTGCCTTCTCTTCTTTCTTCTTTCTCACTTCTCCATTTCCGCGACTTCTCTTTTAAAAAGCAGTTTATTCATGTAGTTGTGTTTTTAGCATGCTACTTGAAGGAAATTAAACAATCATTGCAGACCAATATACTCTCAGGTAGAGTTTGTCACGTTCATTCTTTCTAATGTCTTAGAAAATAACAAGCACAGGCAAGAGTATGATAGAAAGTAGCTTTGTGCATAAACATGATGTTTCAAAAGTATGTGGAAACAATTTCTAGCTAGAAAAATTATAGTTGATAAAGGCTGCTTAGGCATATTTTGCCTCTCCTGCTTAGGACTGCAGTATGTCTACTTCATGTCATGACTCCTATCTTTTAAGATCCAATCTTTATTCCCTTATCAATAGGTACTCCTGGGAAAAAACAAGTTGGTAAAAATGATGTCTTTCTCAGGATATTTGCATCTTCTAATTTATAGATGATTATGAGATAAAATGAACTGTTTAAGGAATTTCAAAACAATTGGAGTTGGTAAAGGAAGACTTTTTCTCCTCCACAATGAGGGGATAATATGATGACTATCTACAGCCATTAAATAAGTCTATAAAGTATGTGTAAAACTTTCTCTGGGATTAAATGAATTAATGAGGTAAAATATGAAGGAGGAATAGAAACGTCCAACCTTGAGTTTGCTTTTTAGTATACCAGAGATAGATAGAAAGGGTTCATTTAAGGCATTCACAAATAATGCATATTCTATTGTTTTCAGGCAATTTTATATGCTCCATTTTTTTATCATGAAAAATGCCATGCATGAAATGAGTGACTCAAATAAATCAGACAAAATAGATGATGAAGATAATTCATATGAAAAATTAAAAAGAAAATCCCAACTGTGGCTATACCTTAAAGACTACTCACCACCTTCAATCCTGGAGTGAAGCAGTGACAATCTATCTGTTCTATACTAGAAACTGTACTTAAGGTTAGGTGAAGATGACCACATCAGAGAAAGAAAACAAACTTTGTCTAATTTCAAGTAGGCAGAAGAATTGGGATTGAAAAAAGTTTGATCTAATGGATTCTGGAAGACCAAGGCTAGGTTTGCCTCAGAACCTTGCTTTTCTTCAGAGTCCTTGGATGGAGAAGAAAGAAAAGACACAGCCCCTGAATACTTCAGAGATGTCTTAGGCCACAGGGCCTTAATGAAAGGTTTAATGAAACCTTTAATGAAAGCTTTATCAAAGTACGTTATGGAAAACTTGCTTTAAGTTTCACTCTAAAGAATGCTCTGTCTCCAACTTGCTGAGGCGAGCACTGTACACTCCATTCCTGTCCCATTTCCACTGTGTGCATAATGTCATTTTTCAAGGTCTTGGAAGTCCTGCAGCAGGACCCCTGGCTCATTTTGCTTCACTCTATATCCTCTAACCTTATGGGGCCAAGGACTCTGTATCAGGTAGCATCTATCAGGTAACCATGGCCCTAAGGGTCAGGAAATGCTGTCCAATTTCACTGAGCTCTGGGGAAGTCTGTAAGTAGTCAGAGCCCCACACCTTCTCAGAGACTTTCCCAACTACATGCAAGGTTGGCATGCCTATGAAGGTGCAGTGGGGTCCAGAGAGCAAAGTGGAGTGATAAAGAGCATGGGCTCTACAGCCAGATTGTCAGCTCTGGCCATGTACTGCTGTTGAGAAAGTTATTTCCCCTCTTTATGCCTCAGTTTCCTCATCTTTAGAAGGAGTGTGATAATAATACAGGTGAGCACCTCAAAGTGGTAACTCTATTTTTAGAGGATTGGATTCTTTCATCAGCTTTGGCTAGAGTTAAGCCTTAGACATTCCTTACAGCAGAATTTTTGGGTCCATGAAGAATTCAAGCTATAACTTATTCTTCCTTTTTTTTTTAGAATACAAGTTCTCTTTAATCCACAAAGACAGTCAAATGAAAAATGTGAGCAGGAAGATTCTAATTGAAGTATGATCTGCTGAGATAGGAAAGACTGTGGGAGGAATAGCTTTCTGGGACACATCTGGGACTGTTTTTGGATATGGTAAGTATGAGCTATCTATTAAATATAAAAATGGGACAATGAGTAGGCACTGGGGAAATATGGGTCTGGGTTAAAAATTGAGGTAAGGATGAAAGTTATAAGTTTAGTCATCAACGAAGAATAAAAGGTATTTAAAGCCAAGAACCTGGAATAGATCCTCATGGTCAGAAAGTTGATGTAGAAGAGGAAGACAAGGTATGAGCCTCTGGAAACTTCAAAACATAAAAGTCTAAGCTAAATTGTAGATTGTGATATTAAATTGTTGGCAACGAGGGAGAAGTGAATTAGAAAATAGTTGAGGTTTGCCTTGAAGCTTGGGCTTCCAGTCTTAAAAGCTATTGAGAAATGCAATGATTTATGTCAAGGATTCTGAAAAGCACTTTATTGACAGATGAGTAATAGTGTTTTCCTTAATGTTCAGAAGCATGGAGGGTCTATGAATCTTCCACTCTAGAGTCACTGATTGATTGTTGTAGTGAGATGCTGACCTCTCAGCTCAGGTTCTCCTACAGCAGTTCTGGAGATCTAACTGCCAGTCCATGTACAGATTCACTGCTGTTGCAGGAGATATTTGCTGTAGAAGATATTTGTTGAGAAGAACAGTGAGAGGGTTGATCTACCTCTGGGTTGAGTTGAAAACTGTATGTTATGCGGGAAATCGATCTTTCATATGTTGTGAAATTTTCTCTATCTTGGAGAAAATCAATAGATATATTTCAAATAGAAATAACACTTTTGCTGAAGTAAAATATAACAAATAATTGCTATTATTTAAAGCATGCATCTTCTCAAACTGTATTAGCCGCAGTAGCAGTTCTTTGCTTTCTTTCCAGTTCAGGAAATATCACAATTATTGAGTCTTGTGATTCCCTGGCTTGGAGGATAAAATGGTCTGGACTCTATCTTGCAGGGGACTATTGCCTGAGGTCTTCTTCACCATCCCTCATTTCTCTGCTTGATGACCAAACACCACTGCTTTGTGCCTGGGAAGAAACCTCTTAAACTTGAATCTTGGAATTGTTACCCATAAATGGGTATGTTTTTAAATCCACAAGTCAGATAACTCATCCACTCACCCACCCCACCACACACCCACCATCCACTCATCATCTCTGTCAATCCATCCATTTATCTCCTTCCTTTCTTCCATTCATTTACCCACCTACCTTTCCACACATCCACGCATCCACCCATCCCTGAATCCACCCATTCACGTATCCTCTGTGCATCAGCATTAGTTGTTCATCTACTGCGTGCCATGAGTTCTACTGGGGGTGGCCTGTGGGGAGGATAAGTAGTAGAGCGGCAACTACAACATAGTACTAAAGGTAAAGAATGTATAAGTGGAGAGGAAAGAGAAAGCTTTTCAAGGAAGGAATCATAAGCCTAGCTCAGTTGTTCTAATACAAGTAATTCCCCCCTCCTACTTCATGCAGATTGTATCTGGAGATATTTTGGGTTTCATGAGTAAAGGATGGGATTGACAGCAAGTGGGTCAAGGCCACATCCTACAATGCACATAACAGCCTCATGACAAAGAATTATTCAGACTTCATGTCTGGTGCAGAATCTGTTGAGTGATTGTGGCTCCTCAGAGACACACTGAGGGAGGTGGAAAATGGGGCAGGTGGTGCCCAGATAAACCCTGAATACCCGGCTGGTTGGGATTGTGCCCCACTGAGCTGTAGACCATTCTTGAGGTTGCCACATCTCTCACAATAAGAAACCATAGGAGGAGCAGGAAAAAAATGGCATGGGTGATAGAGGTCTGTTCATCCCTTTTGAGACCAAATCAAAGTTGTGACAGAAACAAGGAGCAAACTGCAGGGAAAGTCACCTGGGATCTAGAGGAACAGAAGCACCACAACTAGGGAGTGAAATAATTAATCAACCTTTCAATGGTAAGGTAGGAGGGGCGAAGACCTGAGGCTTTCCAGTCCTGATGGCTGGTGGGACAGAGGTTATAGCAATAGAAGCTGACAGTTGCAAGACACCTCTTAAAAGAGCCGTGTCTGCAAGCAACGTTCACAGCAATGGACCTGCTCTCACTGAGCACCAGCATCAGGTTGGCTGTCCAGGGGCACCAGAGACTTAACAGGGGACACTGAGTTGTCAGAGTGAGGGCCAGAGGCAAGGCTCACTCAGTCAGAAGTGCTACTGGTATCCATTGTTCCTCTGTTTGAGCCCTCCCCATTCCATTGTGCGGACTCAGTGTTGCCACAGCTGAGACATCATCAGACTGGATAACAGAGGTCACTCCGTCCAAAGATTCCTGAAACTCCACCTCCCAAACTCGTGGCCCCACCCAAGCCACATCCAGGTGTGTCCTCGACCAGTCAGTGCTCCTTGCTGAGCAGCACCAAGACTCACACTGGTGGCAGCTGCCTCAGTTTCTGGCATGGCCTCATGAAGCAACTTAGGCATAGCATCTGTGGAATAGTTTGCTGAGAATCTTAACAAGTGGCTTTGGAGGGACATAGGCTGGGGCTATACTTGGTCTGCAGCTGAACCCTTCTCAGGACTGTGCCACTGGACAACGTATCACACAAAGCTGCACTAATAAACCAGGAGACTTAGGAGCTTTGCTTAGCACATAGAAACAGGCACAGAAGGCAGGAAAAATGGGAAGATAAAGGAGCAGAAACCATATGAGAGAACAGAACAGGAAATCAGGAATATGGAGTCAAACAATCTAACAAAGGCATAGTTCAAAAACACTGGTTATAAGATGCTCAATGAACTTAGAAGAAGCATGATGAATTCAGTGAGAACTTTCACAAAGAGATAAAAAAAAAGAGATAAAATGGAAATGGAAATTATAAAGGAACCAGTCAGAAATGAAGAACACATTATCTTGAGATGAAAAGTATATTAAATGGAATAAACAGAGTGAATAAAAAGAGGATAAACTATCAAGTTATAGAGGATGAGGAGGCCAAGGGCATTCAATCAGAATGGCAGAAAAGGAAGCCAAGAGTATAATAATAATTTAAGGAGCCTATGAGACACTATTAAATGTAAAAATATACAAATAATAGATGTACCAGAAGAAAAACAAGATGTTTAAGAGCTATTTGAAGAAGTAATGATGGAAAACTTTCCTAACCTGGTGAAGGAAATAGACATACAACCCCAGGAAGCTCAGAGGGTCCGAAGAAAGAGGAACCCAAAGAGGCTCACTCCAGACAATAATAATTTAAAATGCCAAAGATTGACTACAAAGCAGCAAGATAAAAGTAGTTAGTTACCTATAAGGGAGCACCTATAAGACTGGCAGCTGATTTTCTCAAAAAAGAAACCATGCAGGGCAGAAAGGCTTTGAAGAAAATATTCAACGTGATGAAAACCCAAAGCTAAAGCTATCTAAAAGCTATCATTTAGAGTCAAAGGACAGGTAAAGAGCTTCCCAGACAAAAATAATGAAAGGAATTTATCAACACCAAGCCAATATTACAGGAAATGTAACATTTTCTTTAAGAAGAAAAAAAACATATATCAAAATATATGAATAAATAATGGTAATAAGTACCTCAATGGAAAAGAATTAAGTGCTCCAATCAAAAGGTAGAGTGGCTGAATGGATAAGAACAAGGCCTTATATATGATGCCTACAAGAGACTCACTTCAGATTAAAAGACACACACAGAATAAAAGGAAGGGGATGGAAAAAAGATACCGCATTGATGGACTAGAGGTTATTGCACTGAATGAAATGAGTTGATAGAGAAGGAAAAATATCACATGATTTACAACATGTGCCTCTAAAGACAAAATAAATAACAGCAGCAGCAGCAGCAGCAACAACAACAACAACAACAACAACAACAATGGAAATAAACTCATAAATGCAGAAAATATTTTGAGGCTACTAAGCAGGAGGGAGGTGGGGAGGATGGTTAAAAAAGGCAAATGGATTAAATAGTACAAATGGATAGTTGCAAAAGAGACATTGAGATGGAATATAGCATGGTGATGGTTAATAATGTTGTAATAAATATGTAAGGGGAAGGGGGTACCAGAGTTAGTGGGTGAATCACTTTAGTTATGTGGATCTCTGATCAACTATGCTATACAACTGAGACTGGTATATTATTGTATGCCAACTACAATTAAAAAAAAAACTCATTGAATTGTACAATGTAAATACGAGCAACCAATTGTCTACTATATTTCAATTAAAAAAAAAAAACAGAAAAAAAACCTTAGAACCATTTGTCTGAAAAAAAAATAGTGCCAAGGTTGAGAAACCCTGCCCTGGAGTGACAGATGAACAGCGAGTTAAGTGGCGAAGGGCTAGAGAGGGTGTGAGGGAAACACTGAGTGTGCAGAATGCTGTGTCCCATACAGTAGTAGGAGCCCTAGGATCTAGGAGTAGAGAAATGAGGCCCTCTGACTGTCCAATATTCTTAACTGTCTTGAAGGCAATTAAGAAATGTAAATGATTCTAAGAAGGGGAGAGATGTGATCAGATTCACATTTTCAAAATATAATCTGCTCTGGCAGCAATGTGAAAGTTGATTTAAGGCAGAGGTTGAAGGGGCCAGTGCTAGTTTACATAAGGAGACAATGGGCACAGAGGATTTTTCCCCCATTGTGGCCCACATAACCCTCAAGGACAAGGAACACTAATACACACATTTCACCCCATTTATGAATATTTGGCATAATGCACATTCCTCTTTTAGATACATTAGTAATTCTTTTACAATAATATATTTTTCAAAAAAACAGACCAGATAAAATAATGAGGACCTTAGTTGCCTTTTGGGCTATGAGAGATGTCTGGTGGTGACTTCATATTGAGGACAAACACTTCCTGACATCAGAAGCATTTCTTGAGTCATGTTATAACCAGATATCAAATTCATAGTAGTGCCCAAAAGGAGAGCAGCTGGAAACTCACTCTAATATTTCTCATGGAAAACAGAATTCTGGGCTAGTCCTATTATCTGCCCTCATATATATATTTATACTGTGTGCTCACCTCTCATAGTTAGATTTCTTTTCTGTCACCATATATTGGACCCTTTTACACCATCTACATCCCACTACCTCCTCCTCCTTACCTTCTGGTAACCACTAGTCTATAGTCCATGTCTGTGAGTATCTGTTTATTTGTTCTGTTTCATTTGTTGTTTTAGGTTTATATCTCATGTATAAGTGATATCATGTGATTTTCAACTTTTTTAGTCTGGCTTGTTTCGTTAGCATGATTATCCTCCAGGTCCATCCATGTTGTCGCAAATGGCAGTATTTCATCTCTCTTATGGCTGAGTAATATTCCATTGTATATAAGTACCACAGCTTGTTTAGCCAGTCATCTATCATAGGACACTTTGATTGCTTCCATGACCGGGCCACCGTGAATAATGCTGCTTTGAACATCGATGTGTAAATAACTTTCGGATCTAAGTTTTCAACTCTTTGGGGTAAATACTCAGTAGAGGGATTGCTGGATCATATGGTAGATTAATACTTAGTTTTTTCAGGGAACCTCCATACTGCTTAAACAGTGGCTGTACCAATTTGTAGTCCCACTAGCAGTTTATGAAGGTTCCTTTTTTTCTGTATACTCTCCAACACTTGCTATTAACTTGTGCTGTTGATTATAGCTATTCTAGCAGGTGTGAGATGGTATCTCATTGTGGTTTTGAATTGCGTTTACCTATTAGCTAGTGATGTTGAACATCCCTTCAAATATTTGTTGGCCATTTGTAAGACCTCTAGGGAGAAGTGTCTGTTCAGGTCCTCTGCCCATTTTTTGATGGATCTTTTGTGTTTTTGTTGCTGTTGTTGTTATTGAATTGTATGAGTTCTTTGTATATTTTGGATATTACCCATATCAGAGGCATTGCTTGCAAATATATTTTTCCATTTGGATGGTTGTCTTTTACCTGGTAGACAATTTCTTTTGCTGAGCAGAAGCCTTTTAATTTGATGTGGTCCCATTCCTTTATTTTTGCTTTTACTTCCCTTGAATTTGAGGTCAAATTCATAAAATCTCCTTTAAGTCCAAGGTCCTTGAGTTTCGTTCCTATGTTTTCTTCTATGCATTTTATTGTTTCAGGTCTTATATTTAGGTCCTTAATCTATTTTAAGTTAAATTTGGTGTGTGGTGATAGACAACAGTATAGTTTCATTCTTTTGCAGGTGGCTTTCCAGTTTTCCAGCATCTTTTATTGAAGAGGCTTTCCTGTTTCCACTGCATGTTTTGGCTTTTTTTGTTGTTGAAAACTATTTGCCCATATAACTATCGGTTTATGTCTGGACTCTCGATTCTGTTCCACTGGTCCTTGTGTCTATTTGCTGCCAATATCAGGCCATTTGATTACTGTCACTTTGTAGTATAATTTGAAGCCAGCAGAGTGATGCCTCTAGCCTCATTTTTTTTCTCAGGATGGCTTTGGCAATTCAGGGCCTTTTGCGCTTCCATACAATCTGATGACTTTTTTTCTATTTCTTTAAAAAAAATACTGATGAGATTTTGATGGGATTGCATTAAATCTGTATAATGTTTTAGGTAATATGGTAATTTTAACTATGTTATTTTCCAATCCAAGAACACAGAATATCTTTCCATTTCTTTGTATCTTCTTTGATTTCTTTTAATAGGAGCTTGTAGTTTTCATTATATAGTCCTTCATATGTTTCATTAAATATTCCTAGGTATTTTATTCTTTTTGTTGCATTGCAAAAACAATTATTTTTCCACTTTTTTTCTGACACTTCATTATTAGAGTATAGGAAAGCTATGGATTTTTGAATGTTGATTTTGTATCCAGAATTTACTGTATTTGCTTATTGTTTCTAGTAGTGTTCTTGTGGAGTCTTTAGGGTTTCTATATAGAGAATCATGTCATCCACAAATAGTGACAGTTTGACTTCATTCCTATTTGGATGCTTTTTATATCTTTCTCTTGCCTGATTGCACTTGCTAGGACCTCCAATGTTATATTGAATAATAGTGGTGATAGTGGACAGCCTTGCCTTGTTCCTGATCTTAGAGGGAAAGTTTTTAGTTTTTCACCATTAAGTATAATGTTGGCTGAGGGTTGTCATAGATGGCTTTTATTATGTTAAGGTACTTTCCTTCTATACCAATTTTGTTAATTTTTGATACAAATGGATGCTGTATCTTGTCTGAGGCTTTTTCTATATCTATTGATATGATTATATGATGCTTATTTTTTAAAATTTGTTTGTGTGTGTATCACATTAATCGATTTGCAAATCTTGAACCATCCCTGTGCCTCTGGGATGAAGCCAGTTGATTGTGGTGTAATCTTTTAATATGTTGCTGTATTCGTTCGCTAGTATCTTATTTAGGATTTTTGCATCTGTGTTCATGAGAGATATGGTCTATAGTTTTCTTTTTTGTGTTATCTTTACCAGGTTTGGTATCAGAGTAATATTGGCCTATAAAATGAGTTGGGAAGTATTGCCTCCTCTTCATTTTTTGGAAGAGTTTGAGGAGAATAGGAATTAAATCTTCTTTGAATGTTTGGTAGAATTCACTGGTGAAGCCATCTGGTCCTGGACTTTTACTTTTTGGTAGTTTTTTTGAATTGTTTTCAATTTCCATACTGCTGATTGTCTATTTAGATTTTCCAGTTTTTCTTGATTCAGTCTAGGAAGGTTGTATTTTCTAAGTACTAGTTCCATTTTCTAGGTTATTAAATTTGTATTATATACTTTTTCATAGTATTCTTGCATGATCCTTTGTATTTCTGCATGTCAGTCGTAATTTCCCTCTTTCATCCCTGATTTTGTTTATTTGTGTCCTTTTCTTTTTTCTTTAGTGAGTTAGCCAGGGTTTGTCAATTTTATTAACCTTCTCAAAGAACCAGCTCTTTGTTGCATTTATTTTTCTATTGTTTTTTGTTTGTTTGTTTTTCAATTTCATTTATTTCTGCTCTAATTTTGATTATTTCTTTCCTTCTGCTGACTTTAGGCTTCATTTGTTCTTCTTTTCTAGTTTTTTAAGATAAAGTGTTAGGTTGTTTATTTGGGCTCATTCTTGTTTTGGAGATAGGCTGTAATGATATGAACTTTCCTCTTATGACTGCTTTTGCTGTGTCCCAAAAGTTTTGATATGTTGTACTATCATTATCATTTGTTTCTATGTATCTCTTGATCTCTTTTTATTTCTTCCTGACCCAGTTATTCTTCAGTAGCATTTGTTTAATCCTATGTATTTTGGTTCTTTCCTGCTTTCTTTTTGCAGTTGATCTCTAGTTCAAAGCATTATGATCAGAGAATATGGTTGGTATAATTTCAACCCTCTTATTTTTGTTGAGGCTATCTTCTGTGTCCCAGTATGTGGTAAATTCTTGAGAATTTCCATGTACACTAGAGAAGAACTTACAAGCAGCTGTCTTGGGGTGGAAGGCTCTGCAATGTCAATTATGTCCAGTTGGTCTAATGTGCCACTTAAGGATGTTATTTCTTTATGATTTTTCTGTTTGGACGATCTGTCCATATCTGACAGTGGAGATTTAGGTCCCCTTTATGATAGTGTTTGGTTTGTTTCTCCCTTTAGTTCTGTTAGTAATTGCTTTACATATTTTGGGGCTCACTTATTGGGTGCATAGATATTAATAAGTGTTATGTCTTCTTGGTTCATCATTCCCTTTATCACTATGAAGTGCCCCTCGGTATGTTTCTTTACCTTTTTTTTAATTTGATGTCTATTTTGTTCTCATATTTAGTACCACTACTCCTTCTTTTCTTTGAATGACATTTGCTTGAAATATCATTTTCCACTCTTTCACTTTGAGTGTATATTTTACTTTGGAGCTGAGAAATGTCTGCGGAGGCAGGACATGGTTGGTTTTGTTTTGTGGATCCATTCTGCAAACTCTTTGCCTTTTTCTGGTGAGTTTAGTTCATTTGCATTTAATTCACTTGCATTATTGAAATACAAGTCTTCTTATAGCCATTTTATCTTATACTTTCTGGTAGCTCAGTGTTTCCATAACTTCCTTGTCATTCCGTTTCTGTTTTCTTTATTTTTGGTTGGTTTTTGTAGTTTTGCCTCTGGTTCTTCTTGTTTATGTTGTATACTTCAGTTCTGAATCTTTGATGTGTGGTTACCATTATGAATATGAAAAGATATATATATATGTATATGTTATGTATATGTATACATACACACACATATTACAGTCATCCATTTTCTTCTGTGTGTGCCTTATCTCAATTCTCCTTTCCAAATTTGGATCTTTTGAAATCTTCCCCTTTTCAGTCATTGTTATCTCAATTTGTCCCTATGTATGCTGAATGTTCATTACTATCTTGCTATAGCAATTCTCTTACTGTTTAAGCTTATAATGCCCTAGTCTTAGTAATGGTTGCACTCTTCTGTTCTATCTACGGGCTAGTCGCTTTAATCTTAATTATGTTTTTTGTTTTTTTTTACTTCTGTTTTAAGTGAGCTGACCCACATCAGTATTTTCTGTAGTGCAGCCTTATAGTGGAGAATTCTCTCAATTTTTGTATGTCTGGAAATGTCTTTATTTCTTCTTCATATCCAAAGAAGAGCTTAGCTGGATATATTATTCTATGCTGGTAGTTTCTTTCACTTAATAGTTTAAATATTTGATTCCATTCCTTTCTGGCTTGTAAGGTTTGCACTGAGAAGTCCGAGGATAATCTAATGGGTTTTCCTTTATAACTTACTGTTTTCTTCTCCCTGGCTTCCATGAGAATCTTTTTTTGTCATTGATTTTTTGATAATTTTAATACAACATGTCTTGGTGAAGGCCTTTTTGAGTTGACGTAGTTGGGTATTCTATTGACTTCTTGAATTCCAACCTCCAGTTAAGTCCTTAGATTTGGGAAATCTCATCAAACTATTGTCTGAAAATGCTCTCTAATCCTTGTTTCTTTTGCTCCTCTTTGAGAATGCTCATTTTTCTTATGTTTCCTCTCCTGATGGTATCAGCTAGTTCTTGAATGTCTCTTTCATTATTTTTCATTCTTTGGTTTCTTTCTTCTTCCTTCTGATTTATTTCTAGATTTCTGTCTTTGATATCACTGATCCCGTCCTCCATTTCATAAACTCTATTTCACAAGCTTGCTATTTCATTTTTTTAATCTCCAAAAGTTCTTTTCAGTTTTTTTGAGGGTTTCAATCTCCTTGCTCTGCTCATCTAGTTGTTTTCTCACTTCTTAAAATTATTGATATGACTTGTTTCAGATCTCACCAAATTCTTTTCAGAAGTACCATCCTGAATTCTCTATCATTTATGTAGCATATTTCTTTGTCTGTAAGCTTATTTTCTGGAGTTTTTCTCTTTTATTCGGAGATGCCTGTTACCTTGGTTGCTCATGGTGTTTAATGGACTATTTCTCCACCATGGCATTAATGGAAGAGTATTCTGCTTTTTTTTTTTCTGGAAAGAAGATTTATTATATAACAGTCTCTCTCATTAGCCTGTTGCAAAGAAGGCGTTTTTTTTTTTTTTGTTGTTGGTTTGTTTGCTTTGTTGGTTTGTTTGTGTGTTTCCAGTAGTAGGTTGTGTCTAAGCCACTTGGATCCTTACTTTATACAATGTCTTAATAATGCCTTTTTCCCTCTCACAGATAGCCTAAATAATGTCTTTTTTATTTTCTTGTAGATATTTAATCATGCTTGCTATCCTTAGTTTTAGTCGCTTTTAGTGTCAGTGACAGTCTCTGTAGCACTTGCTCAGATTCCCCTGTTTGTTCTCAGAGGATATGGGGAGAGGGGACCTCTGGGTTGGGGGTTGGGGGCTGCAGCTAAGCCTTGGTTTTGCAACTGAGGCCAATAGAAATCAACTGTTTCTCTGTAGTTCCCTCCCACTTCTCTGTTTTCTGCCCTGATGACTTAGTCCTACTGGGTATAATTTACTGCACTTCCAGGCAGGGCTGTTCAGGGAAGTCACTGCTTCTTCTCCCCTCTCACTCCTCCTGCATGGAGCTCCAGTGGCTGTGAGAGGCAGCTTCTTTATTTCCCCCATTCACCGCCTGACACCTGGGGTTCTGAACTGTGGTAGCTCTTATGCACAAATCTCATGATCATATATGCTGGTGTGCAGTTTGAGTGTTTTTTTTTTTAAGTTTTAGGTGTTCAGCTTATTGTTGTTTCAATGGGAGAGATCTGAGGACATTCCTCACTCTGCCATGTTTCTCAGAATACCCTGGATAATTGAAAATATGTATATAAGTTTATTGGGTCAAAGGAGAAATAAAATTCCAATTTTAAGCTTTTAGAATATGATGTATCTTGAAATAAACTTAAACAAGTATTGAACATAAATTCATACACAAAATAAAGAGTGAGCAAAGTGTGTAACTAAATAAATTAGAAAAATAAAAATAATTTTAGAAAAAGTAGGATAAAGAAAATAATCACAATGACAAAATAAATGATAATAGAATATGTAAGTTTCTCATAATCTGGTTCTTCAGTAAAATCATTGCCAAACCTTATTAAAGAAAATATATATATATATATATATATATATATATATATATATATATATAATTAAAGAAATATATATACACACACACACACATACAGAAAAGAAATGTATGTATGTATGTGTGTATTTTCCCCACCCCCACATGTATGTATGTAGATAGGTAGATAAAAGAAAAAACAGGATGACATTAAGAGAGAATACTGAGGGGTTAATATTTATAACCTGTTTTCTAATAAATAATAAAATACTATTTAAGTTATATTTGGGGGGATATCAGTTAACTGACTAAAAAAAATGGCAGTTCTGGAAAGAGTGATTTGAAGCTCATTCTTGACTTCCTCTGTCTCCAGTTTCATCTTTTCTGAGATTTCTTGGAGAGAGTGTAGGTATGGGACTTTGTCCTTGAAAGACAGCCAAGCTTCAGGAGCTGTGACAGAAATCAAGGCTTATCTATTGCTTTGTAACAAAACATTCAAAAACTTAGTTACTTAAAACATGGCCATATCATTTGTTTATGAATTTGCAATACAGGCTGGGTCAACTGGGCAGTTCTGCTCTCACTACTGGTTGAGTTGACAGATTTGTTGGGGGATGGTCCAAGTTGGGATGCTGAGATGACCTCTGTTTTGCTCCACTAGTTTCAAGATCTTGATCTCTTTTTGTGGTCTCTCTACTCACATACCCAAGGATTTTCTGTGACAGCTCAGGGCTCCCCAAAACACAAAAGAAAAAGCTGCCAGACCTTCTTGAAGCTTAAGCCTAGAACTGGTACAAGGGCACTTCCTCCAATTTAATCAGTTAAAGCTTTTACAAGGTCATCCCAGATTCAAGCAGAGAACACTACATGAAAGTGTGAATACTCAGAGCATGATTCTTTGGGAGACACCCAGGTAACTTACAACCATTGCCATTCTGGACACTGTGAATGTTTCACATTCTCCAGTGTAGCTTGGTTAGTAGAAGCCTGCGAATCACCCCAAAAAGAAAATTCAGATGTGCTCTTGGGAGCCCTTCTGATCTTAATGACCATGGAAGAAGAGGGGGCTTGAGGTGGGCTGGATTGTGTGCAAACCCTCTGGATGAAAACTGGTTTAAACTCAGGAGCAAGGAAACTTCTATTTTGGGTCCAATTTGGTAGGTGGGTAATGATCTGCCAGCTTGTTTCCTAAACATCCTTGAATTAGAGATGGCGAAAACCAAGTAGAGGAGATTGTCTGCAACACAGTGAAACAAACGCCACATACATACATGTACGCACACACACACACACACACACACACACACACAGATATGGAAGCCATAAGGCAAAAGAGAAAAGAGACTTGGAGGGCACATTTAGGATACCTGATATGTGAATAATAGACACTCCTAAAAACAAAATAAAACAACAATAACGGAATGGGTAGAAGAAAGGGAATACTTAAAGATTTAATGTAGCCATGAGAAGCTTAGTTGTGTTCTTCACTAGTTCATGGGTGGTGGCCAAGGAACTGGTTTTACTCTTTTTTGTGTTTGGAGGGAGTCTTCTCTGCCATGGCTGCCATGGCTTTCTCTGGGCTGTTGACCATTTGTGAGTCCCCTACAAGTGAATTGCAGGGAGATGATTGGTGAAGCTGACAATCTTCCTGGGAGAACCTTCAGCTTTGTTAGTCTTCCCACACTAAACATCCTCTTCTGCCATGCTCAAGATATTTAAGTTCTGTATTGATTACCCAGGTGGATCTCATGGAAAAAGCAAATATAAGAAAAAATGTTTGTAATTTCGTTTGACTTACTCATATCCTAGTAGTCACAGACCTCAAGGAGATATGCTATTGTCCCATGCATGTCAAGCTTTATGCTCAGTCTGGGTGCAAGTATCAAAGACAGATATCAGCTTACTGCACCATATATCACTTTTGACATAGTACAACTAATATGGTCCTTCCAAAACATATACACAATGAGACACTGTGGTCCATTTATGATCCTCAAAGCAAGCTATTCCAACTAATGTTCTGCCATCTTCCCTTCTGGCAATCTACCTATATTTCCCGTTCAGCCTGAATGGTTCTCAATGTGTCCCTGTGTGTAGGTATGTTCATCCCCTACTTTAATCTCTCTGCCACCTCTAGGAAAGCCTTAATATTTAAAAGATTTTTAGGTAGAGGATACCCTGGTATAGAATATATCCACTGATACTTAGGCATAGAATTGAGAACATCTACTTGGAAATATCGATAGTGTAGCTTATATACAGTATAAAATTTTAAGTTTAAAAAATACAAAGGATTCAAGTTTCGGTGATTCAACTTCATGACCAATGGGCTCCAGACTCTTTCAAAGTTATACCTCCAAAACTCTAAGACAAAAATAAGATCAAGCATTTAAAAAAATAAACAATTTAAAAAGGAATTAAAATTTTTTTCTGAAATTTTATTGCTAGTATATAGGAACTCAACAGATTATTGTATACTGCAACTTTACTGTATTTGTTTATTGCTTTTAATCATTTTTTTCATTTCTTTCTCCTTCCTTCCTTCCTTCCTTCTTTCCTTCCTTCCTTCCTTCCTTCCTTCCTTCCTTCCTTCCATCCATCCTTTCTTGCTTTCAGTGGCTTTTTTAGGGTTTTCTATACAGAGGATCATGCCATCTGCAAAAAGTGGAAATTTGACTTCTTTATTCCCAATTTAAATTCCCTTTATTTCTTTCTCTTGCTTGATTGCTCTAGCTAAGACTTCTAATACTATGTTGAATAAGAATGACAAAAGTGGACATCCTTGTGTTGCTACTGGTCTTAGAGAGAAAGGTTTCAATTTTTCACCATTAAGTATGATATTAGCTGACGGTTTGTC
Source organism: Eonycteris spelaea (assembly GCA_003508835.1). NCBI lineage: Eukaryota > Metazoa > Chordata > Mammalia > Chiroptera > Pteropodidae > Eonycteris > Eonycteris spelaea. The sequence goes on along the minus strand of PUFA01000215.1, from coordinate 2,287,008 downwards.
ATATATGACCTCTATGATGTTTAGTTACTTTCCTTCTGTATCTATTTTATTAAGCATTTTAATCATAAACAGATTCCATGTTTTGTCAAATGCTTTTTCTGCATCTGTTACTATGATCATATGATATTTATCCTTAATTTTGTTTGTGTGGCATATCACATTGATTGATTTGCATATATTGAATCATCCTTGAACCCTACTTGATTGTGATGTATAATGTATTTAATGTATTGTTGTGTTCAATTTGCTAGTATTTTTGTTCATAATTTTTGCATCTGTTTTTATCAGAAATATTGTTCTCTTGTTTCTTTTGATGTGTTACCCTTACTAGGTTTTGATATCAGGGTAATGTGGCCTCATAAAATGAGTTAGGAAGTGTTGCTTCTTCTTCAACTTTTTAGAAGAGTTCGAGAAGAACAGATATTAAATCAACTTTGAATATTTAGGAGAATTCATCAGTGAAGTCATCTAGTCCTGAACTTTTACTTTTGGGGAGGTTTTCGATGATTGTTTCACTATCCTTACTGTTACAATGTACAAACTTAATGCAATCCTGATCAAAATCCTAATAGCATTTTTTAATGAAATAGAACAAAAAAATAAGATTTTTATGGAATCATAAAAGACCATGGATAGCCAAAGCAATTCTGAAAAAAAAGAAAAGAAAAATGCCAGAGGTATCACTCTGACTTTAAATTATACTACAAAATGACAATAACCAAAACAGCACGGAATTGGCAGAAAAATAGACACACAGACCAATGGAACAGAATTGAGAGCCCTCAAATAAACCCACATATATGTGGGCAAGTAGTGTTTGATGAAGAAGCCAAAAATATACAATGGAGAAAAGAAACTCTCTTCAATAAATGCTGTGGGAAGAATTGAAAAGCCACATGCAAAAAAAATAAAACTAGATTGCTATCTCTCACCATATGCCAAAATTAAATCAAAAGGGATAAAAGATCTAAATATGAGACCTGAAATAATATATTGCCTAGAAGAAAACTTAGGTACTAAATTCATGGACCCTGGATTTAGAAAGGATTTTATGAATTTAACCTCAAAGGCAAGGGAAGCACAAGCAAAACTAAATGAATGGGACTGTATTAAATTGAAAAGCTTCTGCATAACAAAAGCAAGCATCAACAAAACAAAGAGCCAATCAACTGAATGGGAGAAAATATTTGAAACATCCAAAATATATAAGAATTTATACAACTCGACAACAACAAAAAAGCAAATAATCCAATTGAAAAATGGGCAGAGGACCTGAACAGACACTTCTCTCAAGAAGATAACCAAATTGCCAACAGACATATGTAAAAATATTCAACTTCACTGGTTATTAGGGAAATGCAAATCAAAACCACAATGAGATACCACCTCACACCTGTTAGAATGGATATCACCAACAATACAAGTAATCACAAGGGTTGAACAGGTGTGGGGAAAATGCAACCCTCACACACTGCTGGTATGTTTGTAAATTGATATATGGAAAACATTATAGATGTTCCTTAAAAATTAAGAACAGAATTTTCATGTAACCCAGGAATCTCTTTCTGGGTATCTACTCCAAAAATTTGAAAACATTTTTGCATGAAGATATATTCACTCTGATGTTCTTTGCAACATTGTTCAGGGAGGCCAAGACATGGGAATATCCAAAACGCCTTTTGGTAGATGTTTGGATAAAGAAGATAGAAAATTACTTAACCATAAGGAAAGTAAAATACTGCCATTTGTGACAAGATGGATGAATCTTGAGATTATCATGCTAAGTGAAATAAGTCAAACAGAATAAATTTAGAGCCATTTGATTTCACCCATGTGTGGCATATAAAACTGAAAGCAAAGAATGGACAAGACAAACAGACAGAAACTCATAGACAAAGACAATAGTTTAGAGGTTACCAGAGAAAAAAAGGGGAGTAGGGGAGGTAGATAAGGATAAAGGTAATGATATTTGGTAATGGGAGGAAATTCAACTTTGGGAGGTGCAATGTATATATGACATATTATTGAGTTGTACACTTGAAACATGTATAATTTTATTAACCAATGTCACCTCAAGAAATTCAATTAAAAACAACATATTTAACATGGAGCCAAATCCTGTGTGAGACATGGAAGAAAATGACCTCTCATGCTGCACTAGGTCTCATCTACCTCAGGGTAATCCAAGATATGAGCCCAAGGGACTCAACTTGGCTTCCAAGAATTGACTGAAATCTATTCATTTTTTTTGAAGGTCTGATGTGAAGAAGAATTTGTGGTGATATTCCAGAAATAGTGAATATCATTTATTCCCTGGAAAGATTCTTACTTAAAAAGTGCTGAGGTATTTTCTAACACTAAAAGTTTTTAAATTGAATTAGAAGAATCCAGAATCTTCATTTGGTTATTATGGTAGATTGAACGAATGACTATGAATCCTTTCCTACATGCATTCATGATTTTGAAACATGAAATATGAAATATGACTTTGACTTTGAAAAGTCTCCTATTAAAAGATGGGATTTATTTCTCTGACCATTGAATCTGGGTTGATCATGTGACTTGCTTTGGCCAATAAGATTTAGCAAATGTGATATAAGTTAGACCTTGAAAAGTACCTGAAATCCACTTCCCATGTAATTTTTAAACCAAGATTCAAGAACATAAAGTAATCTGAATGACATTAGGTTGGCTTAGAATACATATTAACTTAAAAAGTATGGAGAAGCACAAATGCAATAACAGCATTAACATTTAATAATAAACAAAACAAAGAGATTATTTTTCTTGAACTGAGAGTGTAGCTCCCCTTCCTTAGGGGTACCAGCTGGAACTAAATAGCATCAACAGCCACTCCTTTGCTGAGGTCTTCTCCAAAAGTTTTAGTATCCTTTTGATACTAGATAGTGGGTTGAGGACAGGCTTGTTTGGAGGACCTGGTGCAGGTATGGCAAAATTTTTTCCTAATCCTTGAGGTGACAAAGGAGATACACTTGAGTTGACTCTACATAGGAGGGGAGCAGCAGGGGTGCCTTCCATAGTGAACTTTAACATGATTTTCATAAAGTAGGAAGATACTTTCAGGCTAAATGTCTCATGAACCTGGGAGGCTTGGGATAGGGCAATGGTTTTATGAAATTTAATCTGTAAGGACTCAAGAAATCTTGTGAGTAAGCATTTCATGGCCTCGGGAATGGAGAAAAGAAGGGCCTCGGGATCTGCCCTGTTCTCAATTGGGGCATTTCAGTTTCTCTTATTAACCACTTAACACTCTGCCATTCATAATTTTGTCTAAACCCTTTTTGCTTCTTGAAAAGTGAGGAAATCACAGTTTATTGCCTGCTGTGTAAATAGCATATCCTCATCTTCATTGCGTATTGACTTTGTTCACGTTCACATTTCACTTTATATACATTTGTTCATGAGCACGTCAGGATTTGGGAAACTAGCTTATGCTTCCTTTATCTTGGGCAAAAATATCCCTATTTAAGCACACATCCTCATTAATGTTTCTGAATCCTTTGTCCCAAGTCCCCTTCCCTGAATATCCTCTGCTCCTACTTCCATTCCAGAAAGGCAGGGCCCCGGCTGCAAGGGGCCTGTAGTGCCACCTCTCTCATGCCCTTGTTTTTGTTGTTGTTGTTGTTGTTGTTTGTTTGCTCATTTGTTTTTTGTTTGTTTGTTTGCCAGGCTCAAGACATACAACTGAAGACCTTGGCAACCTTTTCCTTCTCCAGCCCTGGCCCAGGCACACCTTATTCAGGCCTCTCCAACCTTCCTTGGAAAAGCTCCTGGTTCTTTTACATCCTTCAGGACATTTATTTAAAAAGGCAAACGGTTGCCTCCTCTAACACATTTCATTCTGACCTACCCTGTACAGGCTTTATTTTCTACTTTTGCTGTCCTTCTGGGGCTACATTGAATACGTCAAGTTCACATGAATCATGTAGTTAAAGGATAGGCTGTTATTTCTGTTTATTTTTTGGTATTTGTCTTGATGAAGCACCAAGATTTTCATTGTCATTTTTGTTTGTGGTTGTATGCTACAACAAAACATGCTTTACTGGTGACAACAAAACAAGTTGTTGGCCACTTGTTCTTAATTCCACCCTAAATACAAGAGTAGATCCTAATGCCATCTCTTCATGTGGGACTCACAAGGGGAAGGATAAGTTAATATGTTGTCCAGTGCCATCCCAGACCTGGCTCCTGAAGGGCTATGTCAAGGAGTAGCACAGGTTGAGTGGGGGTCCTGGAGATGGGATCCTCAGTGGTCCACCTACAACCTGCTCATTACAGTGTTGAAGGGCTGCTCTGAGCTCTGAGTGTTATTTCTTTCAGAAATTATGGAAGGATGTTCTGAATTGCTCCTTTCAGTTAGGAATAGTTTGGAGTTGTAATTCATTTTCAGATTGTGAACAGTTCGGGCTAGGTAAACTCTGTTCTCTTTCGTCTAAAACTTTCTATGGTCTTATCTTTATAAAACCTGTATATGCAGAGAACCCAAAAATGTATCAAGTAATAAATCTCACTTTCATTTACCATCGCCTTTCAGTCCAAATCAAACAACAGTTCCTTAAACAGGGACTTCTTGAATCACCATCTATCCCTCAGTAACTGTTCTGGGTATATTACTCAAGCAACTTAGTCTCTTTGAACTTGAGAAACAGAAGACCAGACCTTCCAGAATTTGATAATATATGCTTCCTGTATGAGCCTTCTTGATGGCCTATAGTGTTGGTTTTCAAGGAAAATGCCATCTGTGATGTCATATGTTACCAACAGATTGCAAACTACTGTGGTCAGAGGCAACGAAAGTCAGGGAAACTTCTTGTGCTTTTTCTGTTCTATGCTTATAAGCACAAAATGCATTTCCTGTGGGTTATTTATTGCTTTTTAACCCAGACCATCGTGGCAGAGAAATAGGTTTAATGTATAAGCTAAACTCATACAAAGGGCTGCAAAGCTTGCTGATTCAGGAGTCTGATTTATTTTACAGAAATCAACATAACCACTAAAATCAAACCTTGTCCAATGTTACTGCTAAAGGGGCCTAATTATGATAGAGGAGAGTACAAGAAAGCATCTCATTTTCTAGTCCTCTATTATGTTTAGATGTTTTTTATGGTATACACGAAGCATCACTGCTTGAGTTTGTCATCTCACTTCATTCCTTTTGCACTGGCTTTAGTATACTATTATCATTGGCTTTTATTTAACAATGCATCTATTGCGGGCTTTTTATATTGTGTTAAAAATTTACGTAACAAAATTTAGTATTACAATCATTTTTAAGTGCATAGCTCAGGGGCCTTGAGTTCATTCACATTGTTGGGCAATTACCGCCACTATTTCAAGAATTTTTAATCTTCCCAAATTGAAACTCTGTATCCATGAAACAATAACTTCTATTTCCTCCCTCCCCCAGCCTCTAGTAACCACCATTCTACTTTCTGTGTCTAATTACCTCGTATATTGGAATCATACAGTATTTGTCCTTTTGTGACTGGTGTATTCCACTTAGCATAATGATGTCAAGGTTTATCCATGTTGTAGCATGTGCCAGAACTTCCATTCTTCTTAAGGCTGAATAAAGTTCCATTGTATGGAAAGAACACATTTTGGGTACTTTCTTTTAAAATCTTTTCTTGTGCTTCCTGCAGACACCTTCCCATTAAGCACCTGTGCCCAAGTCCTTAGCTCAGGATCTGCATTGAGAGAGACCTAAATCAATATTTTTTTCCCTTTGACATGTTTAGATTCCTCTTTATACAAAAAAATAATTTAAAGATATGCCAAATCTGAAAACATTCTTCTGAAAGAACAGAAACATTTACCAAGGAGGTTTAGAGAAAACTCATTAATGTAAAATCCATTATTAATGTAAAGGCACGAAGACTCCAGATGAGTGCAGGGTAAATTTCACAGACCCACCAGAAGAAACAGGACTGGTAGAAGCTGCGCGAAAGGGTCAGAGTCCCCAGCTGGTGGAATTCTGGGAGGGAAGGATTGAGATGAGGTTCATTTTCAGTGCAAGGATCTAGAGAGCTAGAAAATATTTAGGACTTTTTCAGGGACCAAGAACCTGGGCAAAGGCGATGGTTTCCAAAGACTTGTGCAGACAAGAGAGAATAGCTTGCCCCTAATGATAAGTGTGAGAAGGTAATTTCTAATATTCTCCCCTTCATGGATGACCCATCGGTGTCTGAGAATGTTGTCCTGGTTGGTGATGGCTGTGGTTAGTTGGGTCAGAGCCAAGGTGGCAGAGCCAACACAAACCTTTTCCAGTTTCTCCCTATGTAGTTATATTCACTTCAGTGGACCCTACATTTGAGTATATAAATATGGGCACCTTGAATATGTGGTGCCTGTATTTCCTGTTTCCTTCTCAGAGGTTTTCTATGTAGCAGTCAATGTACTCATTGATCATCTGCCCATCATTTGACAAAGAGGCAGAGCTGTTATCAGGAAGAAGGGTCTTGCCTGGTAATTTCATATTCATCCTTGACTTTGGCAATTTTTAGGGGTTTCACACTAAAAACTCATTTTTTTCTGGCTGTTTCCTTATATTTTAAAATTCTGTGTTTATTATGACTCCTTCTAATAAGGCTGCTTTTTCTAAGATGGGAGAATGAAAATATCTTCAATGAAGGGATTGGAAAGTATTGAGCCCTTTCATGATATCCTTTATAAGGTGCATGTGTAACAACATGAGTTAAAGTGCTCAGTAAATTAGTGATTGGCAGAAGAGATGAGATTCTGTTTAGAGAACCAGAAGCTGTGAGGACATGGTTAGAAGCAACCCCTGGGGTATAATATGGTAACACTGGGCGATCCCTCACAGATGGTGCTCATCAGTCATCACTCCATCTTGCCCATCTTTCACTTTGACGCTGAGTGGCCAAAGAGTAAACAGTTGCAGCAGATGCTCTCCAAGGCCCACCTATATTTCCTGCACTCACTGTTCTCAAAACCTTCCATGGAGTCCTGCTCTATGCACCTGTGACTCCCACTGAGAGATTGCTCCCATGCTCACATGGGACACTCAAGAGGTAACAGCACTCGATCCTGCAGGAACAGTCTTCAGTCAAGTTGGGTGGGGGATGGGGATGGAATATAAAACTCCCTTTTCCTCACCCTTTGAAGCAAACCTAAGACATGTTCCACATCACCTCCTAGAAGTCCCCAGGCTACACACAAGAGGGCCATTGCAACAACCTGCTCACTAACTACCTTTCTTTTTTCTCTGTACCACTTTTCTATATGTCATTTGGATCCTCAGAAAGTAGAACTTGAGAGACAGAAGTACCAGCAGTTTCTTGGGGTAATTCCTCTGAAAGGGAACAAGAGGAGTAGAAGCAGATTGGCAAGGAAGAACTCTGCCATGTAGATATGACACCTATGAAAAGAAAAAGGAGAGTAAGGATTGGGCAGGGAGAGGCTTGGGCTGTGGCAGTCTTTGCAGTTTTAGCCAACCACGTGAGAGTGCCCTGTGAGTGTGTGCATGTGTTCTGAGATTGCCATCCAGGTTTGTGTTCACAACAGTGTTACTGTTTCCGTGAGCTCATTCTACTTTTTACCCAAGAAGAGATTTTTTTTGGTGGTAAGTTTCCTGGCCTGCATGCTGGTAGAACACAGATATGGATCATATGGACATTATTTAGCAGCCACAGAGCCATTGCTAAAGTTGTCTTCTTGGATGCAATTTAGCTCATAGACATCCCTAAGAAGCATGTGTCTTGCAGAGAGCCATGCAGCTCCAAGCCCCTCTTATTAATATGCCACACACTTGCAAAGAGAATTGGCAAGAGGTCTGCAAGAGAAGCAAAGCCACTTGCAAATTGCAAAATATTGAATTAGCACACTCTGTGGAGGAATTCTATTGCCTGTTACCTGCACAAAGTGCACTCTGAACAAGGAAGCAAAGCAACAGGGCATTGAAGAAGGGCACTGGGACCAGGGTGTCATAGCCCCAGTGCTTGGTGAGCATTGAGTTTCCATCTTGTAAGGCTGTCCCATGATGCACCTATCCTACTGCATTTTTCCCTTTATAACATCCTAAATAAATGATAGTTAGATGCAGAACAAACAAAAAGCATTTGAACATTTATAGGGTTTGAGATAAGCATTCTTCTATTAGGAAACAAAGATATGAAAAAAATCAGTTAATATCAAGGTTTCCAATTTATATAAATGCTTATATTTGTCCCACAGGTTATTAAAATTGAACAAGCTTCTTATTCTGTTTGGAGGCCAAATGCTATGAAGCTGTTAATGTTCATACAGCTTGTGTGTTTCACAACTGAAATTAGCATCTTTAATTACATCAGCATAAGCAAATATCTGTTCTAAGAGGACCTGGTTTTAAAAGGAGCTTGAAATTAAGTCACTACAAGGCCATGTGGGTATTGTCAAAGAAGCTAGGAAACAGGATGACTTACTGTGCAACTGGGAGCAGTACAGAGAAAGTTGAAATCTTGAGGGAATTGCCTTTCCCCTCACATTCTTTCTTATTCTTTGGATCTCATCCTTGGCAATTAAGTACTGATTAGTTCCTCCACTGCCTGATGCTTTGAAATATGCGTAGCAAGTGGTAAGCCTATAAAATTAAGTAGAAATCCCTAATCACTTAGATAATGATCCCCACAGAAACTTCCTCAAGAAGAAAATTGCTCATGATATTACCAAGGGGATCTGACTTCTCCTGGTACTCTCTGCTCATCTGTCTCAGCACATGCCAATTCTATCAGCAGAAGATCCCAGCTCATCTCCTCAGTTCCCTGGAAAAGCAAAGGGGCAAGAGGAAATGGGACATGAAGACTGATACTCTGAAGCAGAAGTAGGACTGGACCTGCGGTCTTATGGGGACTCAACTAGGCTGCACATCCAATGCAGCTTGGTATCTTGAGGCCTCTCCTGCATGGAGGAATCAGGAGAAATGGACTTCTTATGGTACATCTGGCTTCCCCTACAAAAGCATCCCCAAAAAACCCAGGTGGAGCTACATGCCTTCTTTCACCTCCCATTGGAAGTCACAGAGTGCCCTTTGCATTGCATTCTATTCAGTACAGATTTAAGGTGATGGCTCAAAGACCACACATCCCAACAAGAGAAGCATAAATAATTTGGGACCACATTTTAATCAGCACAAGAGACTTTCCCAATGAAGTGACTAAAGAAAGATGGCCCCAGATAAGTCCTGTTCCAGGATTAAAATTTTAGGTACCCAGCAGTGCTCCAGGGATCTCGTTGCTTCTCTAACCTGCAAATCCTTCTTTACTCTCTAGGTGTAAAACACTCAGGATACTTCAACATGGGACCTAGTGTACTGCATTTGTATGTAGGTTAAAATATAAGTGCTCTCCCCCCATGAATTGTCAATTGACTTATCTACTGTTAAGTGGCAGGAAAGGGAAAAATGAACTAGGGAGGGAAAGGTATCCATCACACTCCTGAGGCTGCATACATAGAAATGACCAGCATTTAACATAACACAGAGGAAATCAGCATGGCTTCTTTATTGTCTTGCAATGGAATTTAGGAAGAAAATGGTAATCTCAGACAAAAGCTGTGTGACTGGTGTCTGCTCCATGCTGAGAATTTGGCACAGATTATAGTGTAGGTACAATGTTTTACATCATGTATCCCCAACCCCTGGGCTGCAGATCAGTACCAGCCTGTTAGGAACTGGGCTGCACACCAGGAGGTGACCGGTGGGCAAGGGAATGAAGCTTCATCTGTATTTGCAGCCGCTCCCCAGCACTAGCATCATTGCTTCAGCTCCACTTCAGATCATCAGGCATTAGATTTTCTCTGGTCCCTGGTGCCCAAAGCATTGAGGACCATTGCACTACACCCTACCTTAGCCCCCTTGATGAGTACCAAGGCAGTTGCAATTTGACATGTGGCCAATTTCTATAGAACCAGCTGCACATTTCTCATATACCTTTGTATTAAGAAAAATCACTGCGCATATGTGTGCCTGGTGCTGATCTAGCACCAGGAATAGTTATACAAATAATCCATAGATTTTGCCTTCAAGAAAATCATGGCCCATACAACAGAGTCGAAATTATAAAACTGCAAATATGTTGAGAGTTGCAGATTTTTCCCTCAATGAATGTTTTAAGAAAGTCCTCTTAGAAGAGGTGAAATGTGAGCTTAATTCTATAAAGTAAGCATATGTTTTTATATGTGTCTGGTGTGTTAAGATAAGATGGGTTGGAGTTGGTGAAAATGCAGGTCCAGGCTGAGGGCTAGGTATGAGAAGTCAAAGGTACTGTAGAAGGTGAGGTGCTTACATAGTCTAAAAAGATTTTGAGAGTTACCACATATGCTATTCCCAAGCAGGAATTTTCCCCAGTACAACCAGGTCTTAGATCCTGGTTAACTTCCAAGTAGAAGTGAGAAGAGAGTGAGGAGGTGGAGCTGTCCAGCATCCTTGAGCATCTTTTCCTGACTCACCTCTTCTGTTTCTTTCAAGGTCACCCTGACTCTCCAGAATTCCCCAAGATTGTGATGAATACTTCTAAATATTAGAAAATTTAACTTCCTATTGACTCTCAGGCTGCCTTTAATGAGGTTCAGTTCTTCCTTCAGGGAGTAGAGGAAAATGTAATTACTACCCTCTAAATCAGCCCCTGGGTATACCATTTGCCCCAGTCAGGGTGTGTTTTTTTGTTTGTTTGTTTGTTTGTTTGTTTGTTTACTCACATCTACTTCTTACTTCTCTCAACTTGTTTGGGAGACATACTGCTGTTTCCATACACCCCTACATTCTTACTTGTTTCTTCATTTGTAGAATTAAACTTCTTTAATTGTGTAAATAAATTCCAGTTGATGAACTGTGTTTTGGCTCCTCTTGTGTTTATTTAAATAATTAAAGGTGGAAAGTTCTTTTTTTTTTTTGGTTTGGGTTGGCTTACAGAAGTGCTGACTGTCTTGATAGCTACGTGAACACTGCTCTCACTCAGGCTGCATTGTGGTAGAACTAAACACTCATTACAACATCACAAAGCCACTCTAATTTATTATTTCTAGTACACGAATGGCATAAATGATTTTAATAATCATGTGAAACACGTTGGCCTGTACAAAAGTAGAGCAAAATGACTTTGCTATTGATCAAACAGTGGAGATAGTTCTTGCCTCTTAGAGAGTCTTGCCTCTTAGAGTGGCCCTTCCTCATTAATTTTGGGAAACTGTCATAGGAGCAGAGACTCTTGCCCTCATCTGCATTATTTTGTCCTATAGGTGGTGGTTGCCACCTTTCTTTCAGGATCTGAGAGGTCAAGATGCCTATTTTCAGCTAGACAACTATTAGAGGCCAAGATATTTTGGAATAATTGCCACATAATGAGCCCACATGTTGCCATACAGCAACATGATTGTAACATGTTTGGAATCAGCCAGCTTAAATGCCGAGGAAACGTAAGTAGAGTAAAAAATACAACTATTTTTATAAGAAGTAATTTAAATTTGTATAATGTTTTAATATTTGCAAAAGTACTAAATACGTACGGCAAAAAAATTTTTAAGTACATGAGTGTATGATGAAAGCACGGTCCCTAAAAAATCTGAAATTTCTCACCCCAAGTCTTTCAGCTCTTTCTGCTATGATTTCTGGTGCATGTCGTAAAAACACTGACAGCCTATTCTCCTATTTTATTTATCTTAAAACAATTTTAAGATGTTGCTAGTAACTCTCTGATTTGAAGATTTTAAATTTAGCTCACTTGAACCAGTCCCCTCACTTCTCTGTGGCCTCTTCTCAATTTTAGACAGTACAATTGACCCTTGAACAATGTAGGAATGAGGGTTCCCAATGCGCTACACAGTTGAAAATCTGCATACAACTTTTGACTCCCCAAAACTTAACTACTAATAGCCTACTGTTGACCAAAATTTCCACCAATAATGTAAACACTAGATTAACACATACTTTATATATGTATTATATATTATATTTTTAAAATAAAGTAATCTAGAGAAAATAAAATGTTATTAAGAAAATCATAAAGAAGAGAAAATACATTTACCATATTTTAAAAAATCTGTGTATAAGTAGATCTGCACAGTTCAAACCCATGTTGTTAAAGGGTTAATTGTATTTCTGTTAGTTACAGTGTAAGTATAAGTAATGTAATTTAGTGTGTATTTATTTTTCATTAGACATGTATCTCTTGTTATTTCTATTTCTACACCTGCTCCAACCCCTGTTAAATGGAAGGTTGTTAGAAGAGATAACATTTCTTTTATATTCTGTATCATAAAGTTTTGTGTACTTGACCGCAGGTTGACTTAAGGGTTCAAAACAAATATGTTTCCTTAACAAAATTGTGGTAAAGTGAATTTTATTTATTCAGAGCCAAGTCATGTGATTGAGTTGTATTCCTTTCTCCAAACTCACTATTAAGACGCTGGGGCATATAGAACAGAATATTTCCACTCATCAGACCTCATTTTAGCTGAATTCACATTTAAACCATGTCTTTATTGAAAGGATTTTAGCTTTTTCCTGGATTTTTCTGAATTTATTTTTCTTCAGTCTCGAGCAAGATCCACATGGCCCCAAATGTGTGAGTTCCTGTCCTAAGACATGTCTTTACTTACAGAGATAACTTGAAACTTGGAGAGCTAGAGAGGGTTGTGGAAAAGGCAGGGAACATATTCTGAAAGAGCCAGATTTATATAAAAGAGCAGCAAAGAGAATGACTGAAGTGGAATCCATGCCATTACTGTTGATTTAGACCTTACCTCTCAGCCCAGGGAGATGTTTGAGGGGAAAGGGCCAAATTGGAATCCACAAAGTGTGGGATCTTACTAATATCTTTAATGGCAAACTGAAGAGAAATGTACCTGTCAGGGGTCAAAAAGAGCTTATTTAAGTAAATTGTTGTTAATGGGGCCGGTAAATCACAGGGAGGCATATTCGCATGTCTTTTGATACATGAACCAAAAGACCAAGTTGAGTGAGTTCCTGGCTCACTCTTCTCTCTCTCTCTCTCTCCACGCATCATACTCATTTGTACTAGTTTAATAATGAGAAATAAGCAGAAACAATCTGTGCCTAAGTATTATAAAGAAGGAATGAAACAAAATGAAATAAAAAAGCATATATCAGAAGAGAAATAGTTCTCCAGATACTCAAACATATTGAAAACAACATCATCATGGGGAAAGAGTTCAGAGAAATGGGAATACATACAAAACATTATATGATATCAGAGAGATTCCAAAATAAACATGGGGATTTGTAAAGATGAGGAAAAATAAAATGGGAACAATATTTTCCAAGATGTAATAAAATAAAATTTCCTGAAATAAAGAGCAGAATCTGCAGCTTAATAGGGCACAGCACACCCCAGGAAATATATGCACTCTAGAAAAAGCATAACAAGCTACCTTTTTGGCCTCAGGATCATTTCTGTTCCCTGTATCTGTACTTTATTGCATGTGGTTTTTAAAATATTTTGGATAAGAGTTTGGCAGCACTTATCTAACATTTTGTTTTACAGCCTGGGGAGCATTTTATATTTAACATTACTAGTCATTTTATTTTAACTTCAGAAATAATTATTTTAAATTTTCTGGTCTAAAAAAGCAGAGTAGGTAAATGCTTGCTTCCTCTTACAACCATATTGAAGTTACAACTAAACTTCAGAACAACCATCATTGAGAACTGCCAAAAGTCTAGTTGAACAGAAATCTTGCAACTAAAGACTTACAGAAGAAACAATCTTGAGACTGGTAAGAGGGGCAGAGACACCGAACAGGCTGGTTCCACACTCACTTGTGGTGTTTGAGAATTGGGAGATGTCTCAGATGTAGAGATCCCCCTGGGGGAGTGAAGGGTCCCAGGCCAACACCAGATTCTCGAGCCCAGGGTTCCAGTGCTGGAAAGAGAAGCTCCCACAACTTCAGGCTATTGAAAGCACCAAAGATTGTAGCTGAGTGAGTCAGCGGGCTTCTGGAGTCACAGACATTCCTCTTAAAGGGATTGTGCACAAATTTACTGACTGACAGACTCACTTGATCTCAGCTCCAGCTGTGGGACAGCAGCTCATGGGGCACCAGAAACATACAAGGAGGAACTGAGTTATCTGAATTTGGGACAAGAACTGGAGTGGTAGCTTTCTCCCAGACAGAAGTTGCGGCAGAAACCATTTATCCTTTGTTGAGCACTCTCCCTTCCCCATATGCAGATCAGGTGGCCGCCATCAAATTGACTAAAACTGGTTGCCCCACTTTGATGATATCCTGAGACCCCACCTCATTCAACTTTCAGGCACATCCAAGCTGCTTCTACTGGATTTTCCATATAAATAACCTTTCTTGGTTCATACTGCAGATTTTACTAAAAGTCTTTCAGAGGTTCACAAAACCCAAACCATCAGCATCTTCCCTTGGCATGCCCTGTACCTCTTCCTGAGCATTCCTAAGGCCTGCATTAGCAGAAAGTGGCCTCTGTCCATAGCCTAGGCTCTAGAGGCACCTCTAAGCCCAGTATGCATAAAGGCTATGGAAAATTCATTGGTAGCTCATACCAGGTGGCCCCAGGAAGGGCAAAGGCTGCAGCTGAACTTGGCCTATGGAAGGGCCCCTCCCAGGAAGCCTGGCCACTCTATTAAGACTGGAGACATAGGAGCCCTACCTAATAGATAGAGGAAAAAAAACAGAGGGAAGCAGCCAAAATAGGAAGACAAAGAAACATGTCCCAAGTGAAAGAACAGAATAAAGCTTGAGAAAAAGAACTAAACAGAGAAAAGCAATCTACCAGATGCAGGGTTCAAAAACACTCATTATAAAAATGCTCAGTGAACTGAGAGGAAGAATAGATGAACTTAGCACAAACTTTAACAAAGAGATAGAAAACATAAAAATGAACCAGTCAGAAATGAAGAATACAATAACTGAAATAAAGAATACTTTTTTTAAATGGCTGAATAACATTCCATTGTATGTATGAACCTAACTTCTTTATTTAAGCGTCTATTGATGGGCATTTAGGTTGTTTCCATATCTTGACTGTTGTAAGTTGTGCTGTCATGAATATTGGGGTGCATAGATCTTTACAAATTATTGTTTTGGTTTTCTTTAGACAAATACCCAGAAGTGCAATTGCTGGGTCAAAAGGTAGATCTATTTTTTTTTCTGTTTTGAGAAACTGCCAGACTGTTTTCCATTATGACTGTGCCAATTTGCAATCCCACCAACACATGAATCGACATAGACGTTATTATGCTGAATTCAATAAGTCAGACTGAGAAAGATAAATACCATATAATTTCACTTATATGCAGAATCTAAGGGAAAAAAGAACAAATTAGTCAAAAGCAGACTCAAAAATATAGAGGGCAAATTGGTGATGGACAGAGGAGAGCGGGGTTAGGGGGCTGGGAGAATGGGTTGAAGGGTTAAAGTACAAGCTAGTAGTTGATAGATGGTCATGGGGATGTAGAGCACAGCATAGGGAATGTAGTTAGCATTAATATATTGGCTAGATGGAGAACCAGAGGAGAGAATGAGCAATTGGGGAGAACATTTTATAAACTATGCAAATGTCTAACCAATGTACAGTATATTTGAATCCAATAAAATAAAATTAAAAGGGAATACATTAGAGAGAATCAACAGCAGATTAGATATAATCAAGATAAAATCAGCACTTTAGAAGATAAGGTAGCAGAAACACTCAATTAGAACAGCAAAAAGAAAAAAATAATCCCCCCAAAAGGTGAAAATAGTTTAAGGGGCCTCTGGGACAACATCAAGCATAACAACATTCACATCATATGGATACCATAAGAGAGTAGAGAGAGCAAGGGATTGAAAATTTATTTCAATAAATAGTGACTGAAAACCTCCCTAACCTGGTGAAGGAAATAGACAAGCCCAAGAAGTACAGAGAATCCCAAACAAGATGAATCCAAACAGGCCTACACAATGATACTTCATGATTAAAATGCCAAAGGTTAAAGACAAAGGCAGTATCTTAAAAGCAGCAAGAGAAAACAATTAGTTACCACCAAGGGGGCTCCCATAAGACTATCAGATGATTTCTCAATAGAAACTTTGCAAGCCACAAGGGATTGGCATGAAGTATTACAAGCGATAAAAAGCAAGTATCTACAACCAAGATTACTCTACCTACCAAAGCTATTATTTAGAATCAAAGGACAGATAAAGAGTTTCCCAGACAAGAAAAGGCTAAAGGAATTTATCACCACCAAATCAATATTACAATAAATGTTACAGGGACTTTAAAAAGAAAAAAAAATAAAATATGAATAATAAAATTATAGTAACTACATATCTATCAACATTACTTTAATGTAAATGGATTCAGTGCTGCAATCAAAAGATTGGGTGGCTGAATGAATAAGAAAACAAGAGCCTTATGTGTTTGCCTATGGGAGACTTACTTTAGATTGAAAGACACACAGACTAAAGCAAAGGGATGGAAATAGATATTTAATGAAAATGAAAATTAAAAAAATAAAAAGCTGAGCAAGCAATACTTATACCAGACAAAATAGACTTTAAAACAAAGCCTGTAACAAAAGACAAAGAAGGACCCAGTAATCCCACTTCTGAGTCTTTATCCAAACAATCCCAAAACATACTTCTTTGAAGGAACATGTGTATCCATATGTCAGTTGCAGCATTACTTACAATAGCCAAGCTATTGAGGCAACCTGGGTGTTCATCAATGAATGAATAGATAAAAAAGAGGTGGTACATATACGCAATGGAATATTACTCAGCCACAAAAAAGTGATATTTTGCCACTTGCAACAACATGGATGGACCTAGAAGATATTGTTTAGTGGAGTATGTCAGACAAAGACAAATGCCACATAATTTTACTTATAAGTGGAATCTAAAGAATAAAATAAAGAAATAAACAAAAACAGAAACAAACTCATAGATGCAACATTTTGATGGTTGCCAGATGGGAGGGGGATTGGGATGAGTGAGAAAGAGGGAAGGGATAAGAAGTACAAATTGGGTAGTTAGAAATTTCATGGGGATGTGAGGTAGCATAAAAAATACATAGTCAATATTGTAATCACTGTCTTATGGTGTCAGATGGTACTAGAGTTTTAGGGTGGTCACTTCATAAGTCATATAAATGTCTAATCACTATGTTGTATACCTGAAACTAATATAAATTGTATGTCAACTGTAATTGAAAAAATTTGAAATTTTAAAAAATGGTATAATCATGTTAACTACAAAATACATATTTTTTGTTCTTTCATCCATTCCTCAGCAGCCTGTCCTTGTCTTATTGATGCAGTTTCTCAATACACCTGAAGATATTTTGGATTTTTGAAAATATTTTTCTCTTGAATTATCTCAGTTTTTACGGAGTGAATTGTTTCTGTTGACTTTGGTTGTTTCCCTTGGGATAGTTGACTTTCTCCCAAAGGTTGGTTACTGTGGGGCCAATGCTTCAGACTGGAAACAGTGCCCAAATTCACATCTTTCTACCCTCTGCTTCACCCACAGAGAAACCATCATTCTGAATGTTACCCATTCCCTATTAAAAATATACCAGTTTATTCTTTATTTAATAGATCTTAAATAATATAATATTTATTTTCAATTGTTTTTTAATTTTATAAAATGCAATCAAATATGTTTCTTTAGAGATGTGTCCTTCATTTCATTAACATTTGTTTCTGTGGCTTGTCCTTTTATTGTATGTAGCAGTAGTTCATTTTCAAACAGGCAGGGTCTTTTATGTTACTCTGGACAAAAAATCATGAGCAGAAGGGGAAATGTGTCAGTTCTAGTGAACCATTGAAGAGCCAGTGTGTGATTCCCTATGCTCTTGTCCCCTGCTGTTGCACCTGGGGAAGGATATATTGACATGGATCTGCACCCTGTAGTGATCAGCTGCAACATGGAGATCAGCAGCCTGGAAGTTCTGGGAGCTATAGCAAATCTCTCAAGAGAAACAGATTAGCTTTGTGTGTCAAGTAATGAGATTGAGGATTCTTATTACAGAATTATCTAGATTACCTTTTCCTTCCTTTTATTTACACTTTGAAATTACTTTTTTGTGTGAGAGGTGATTTGTTAATCCATTTTTTTTCTGCATAGATAGCTGAGTTTGCATCTTCACTCATTAAACAGTCCTTGCTTCTCCCAGACCTGTAATGCACCCATGTTTGTGGGGGCCTGCTTTGGCCTCCTTTCTGCTCTGTTGTCATTTCATGCATCCTACATGAATATCTCTGCAGCCTTCATTACTATATCTTAAAATATCTGGTATAGTGGCTTTCTTTATTTTTTTATTTTCTTTTACAGGAGTGTCATGTCCAATCTTGTATTTAATATTCATTAAATTTTAGAAAATCTAAAATTACATACATGACAAAAATCCTGTTGGGTTTTGATTATAATTGAGATTTAGGACAATTGATGTCTTTAAGATATATAGAATATTTTTACTCCTTATGGGCAATGGGCTTGTTCATTTGTCTTTTTTGCTGTCTCTAAATTATTATAATCTCCATGAACATAAGGATGGAATTAATTTCCAGGCCACTGTTGGAATTAGAACTCTAATTACAACAGTGTTTTAGAGAATTATACTCAACATTCAGTCCCATAAAATAAATCACAGGAAGAAAAGAGAGTGGTGGCTCAAGGACTCTACAATCACGTACTTGCTTTGTGCCTGATGTCCAATGGTTGTGATACATACAGTACCTCAATCTATTCCACTAAACCCATCTCGAGTATCTAGTAGGTTTTCTATGAAAACAAGATATAGATATGTTGAACTATCATCGCTCATGCTGGTACAAAGTGCAGAGCCAGGAATTGGAGCAGGCTGCTTAGGCTGCAAGCCAGAACTTGCTAATAACTTGCTAATGAATTCAAAAGCTTTGCCTGACTTTCTTAAGAGTTATGAACTGGCTTATTGTCTTGGCTGATAGTTTCTACCAAATTTATGGTTATCGGAAATAAAATTTAAGAATAAGATCTTGCTTATGCTAATCAAAAGTCAGTAACTTTACAGAAATGTATGTCTGCAAGCCAATTTAGCAAAGGTCAAGTGGTGCCACATCATTTTTGCAAATGTTGGTGAACTCACCAAACAGAGAAATGAAAAAGAAGCAATTCTATTACTTTTCACAAAACCCACACAGAAGTTTCAGTTGCTGCAATGTTTTGAGAAAGAGCATTAATTTCACTTGGTCTCATGGTCATATCTTTCTTCTGTAACTGAGGGGCAATTTATTAACTGGCAGAACTAAATTACATTATATATTCAGCTCTGTCTTTGCAGTTTATATATTTGTCTATGTAATAAACTGCTATGATTATAAATTACTAAGAACAGAGGAGATTTAATTACATTTAAATTTCCCTGGAGAATGGAGGTCTGATTCATTCAAATACAAGGATTCTTCCTGTTATGAAGCAAGTGGTATTGGAATTATTTTGTGGAGTTGTTGACTGTGTCTTGTAACATTTTTATTTTATGTATCCAGTCCAGGCTCCCCAGACTTGACCAACTTGAGAGTAATAATAGAAACTTTCTTCTTTCTGGACATGTTAAAGTACCCAGATTTTCCTACTTCCTCTCTAGGGAATATGATTCTCAGCCATGATAAAATTTAGTCTCTAGCTTAATTTGTTTTCCTCCTTCCACAGATCAAATTGTTTCCCCTGACGCAGAAGATCTAGAATCATAGTCACAGTTTTTAGATGCTCTTGAGCCATCTTGTTTCTATTACAGGAGCAAAAGACAGTACAGGGCTATAGTTTAATTATATAAACTCTCAGAGATTTATTATCAAAGCTGTATAGTTTTTTTAGGTGCATAACTCAAATATTAAGCATATTAGTTGTATTGATTCGAGACATTTTCCCAGAACAGAGGAGGTGAGAAGCATGTTGTGCCTTCTGGGAATAGGGTCATCATCCATCCTTTTTGTCTGGTTACCCTTT
This sequence comes from Eonycteris spelaea, assembly GCA_003508835.1. NCBI lineage: Eukaryota > Metazoa > Chordata > Mammalia > Chiroptera > Pteropodidae > Eonycteris > Eonycteris spelaea. The sequence goes on along the minus strand of PUFA01000215.1, from coordinate 2,267,037 downwards.
GGCCAAGTTATTCCTTGTCCCACATATCTGCTTTAGCTCTCTCTGCACACTACCTCTCTGCACCATGCAAGAACTATCCCTTGACCCCAAAGTCTGTAGTTCGGTAGTAGTCCACATGAGTATGCAGCTCAGTTCTTCACAGCCAAAAATCGGATCTCTGTCCCAATTCCAATGTTTGACTGGTTGTCCTGAAGCTACGTACCTACTTCTGATCCAGTCAGCAGTGGCCAAGGAACAGGTAGCATGGGGAATTTAGGATGACCTCTTCCTAACCAGCCTTCCAAGTGCAGGGGAAGGCAGAGTTACAAATGAATGTGGGAGGCAGAAAAATGTCCTCAAAGATGCCCACATCCTAATCAATAGAATCTGTGACTATGTTACTTCATATGGCAAAGGGATTTTGCAGGTGTGTAAGTGTCTTCAGATGCAAAGGTTATCCTGGATTACCCAGGTGGGCTTGATGTAGTCATGAGATCCTTATAGAAGGAGACAGGCGGGTCAGAGTCAGAGTAGGAAATGGGATGACAAGAAGCAGAGGATAGAGTGATGCAGCCATGAGCGAAGGAATGCAGGCATCATCTTGAAGCTGGAAAAGGCAAGGAACAAACGGATTCTTCCCAGAGTCTCCAGAAGGAATGCAGCTTGCGACACCTAGCACAGTGAAACTCATTTCAGATTTCTGACCTCCACAACTGAGATAATACTTTTTAGTTGTTTTAAGTTATTAATCTTGTGTAATTTGTTACAGAAGTCATAGGAAATAATACAGGTGGACATTGTTGGACTCTCTTAGCAGTAATTAGCTGAGTAGGAGCATTTGATCAATTTCCTTCTGTTTTTATTGTTTATTAAGATTTTCTACAGTCATTTATTCAGCATGCACTGTATTCCAGTGTGTGTGTGTGTGTGTGTGTGTGTGTGTGGTGTGGTATGAGAGAGAGAGAGAGAGAGAGAGAGAGAGGAGAGAGAGAGAGAGAGAGAGAGAGAGAGATTAAAATCAAATTAACTATTTTTTTTACTTAGAAATAATTCTGGATCTGATGACATCAGGGTTGTAACCTATTTTTAATAGTTTATTGAAAAAAGTTTTATAGATACTAAGTTAACTAACTAGCAGTCCATTCAGTTTGCCCAATTTTTAGTTTTCTTATTTTTTTTTGAGCCACATATGAGACTCTGAGGATTCCTAAATGGTTAACACTGGAAATCTTTCCAGTTTGCATTCTCTATTGTGAAGAGATCTTGGCCTCTTGTGTCTGAAATCACATCTCTGGCATTATTTCTATACTTGACCTACTAAATGAAAATGGACAGGCCCCCAGAGGAAAAAAGTTAAGGTCAGAGACTTTTCTAAGAACGTGTTGTCCTCTATTCAAGAGCAGAAAGTGGGTGTTACTATGCTACTAGACACCTGATTTCAGCAGCTCCCAAGATAACTTCTACTGCCAAGTTTGCAGTTGTTTATGTAAGTTTCCAGAATATTCCTAATGAATTTGACTAACTTCCAAAAAAGCAAGTGGATCTGCAAAATCAGCTGCAAAGACACACAGTGTAATCTTCAAGTGATGCCCAAACCACTCTAGCCAAATGAGCAAGAAGACCACAATACGTACCATTTAGGAAAAAACTGTTTATGTTAAGTAAGACTCAAATCTGTAGATGGACTTTGTTTTGAAAGGAGTTTCAATACACGTCAAAACAAATGGGGCCATCTAATGGCTCTGAGCACTGCACTAGGCATGTTTTTTTACATGTTGCCCAAAATCCTTACAAAAACTACATCAGGAGTATGAAGTTTCTTTTTCTTGCCAGGAGGAAGCTGTGTCTAGGTCAGTTGGGCTGTGTTTCCAGATATTAATAGCTGGTAAAACATGTACTGACTCTCAAGGTCAAAGTCAGAAACATTGTAGGGATATGAACACATCCTATATAACATTGATAAGTGTGTGTATTACATGAGCATATTCCATCATGTCAAAAGTTGTACTATGATTTTGTGCATTCCAATCATGGCATGTGGTAATAGCTAATATCCTTATCCAAAGATTTCATCCTCATAGTAATACATTATTTATACTCAGCTCTATTCAAATGATTTGAGGTAGAGCTTAAAAAGTAATCAAAATTACATATATTTTAATGAGGTAATGACATTTAGACAAGGGAGTAGAAAAGACAGAGCTAACCCTAAGGTTGCAGTTTGGTTCACAGAAGGCTGCTTATTACTAGAGATGGTTTCTAAATATTTCACTCTAAACTTTTCAGCAAGCAATGCAATAGTAACAATATCCACTCCACGGGCCTCGGTGTCCATGGGAGATGAACTAAAACAGTTACTTAGGGAAAGCCCAACTATTCTGGTACTGAATTCAGAGAGAAAACTTTCCTTTGATTCCTCACAAAGAAGATACTCTCTGATGTAGAGAATAGCATAAATATACTCTTCTGCCAGTTTTACAGGTCTGAATCTCATAAAATCTTTAAACACCAAGCAGTAAAAATATAAAATTGTCAGGGGATGCTGGAGGAGAAATTAGCTGTTTGAAAATTACTAATGATTATTGGTTTTCTGTATTCTGACTAGAAATCTAGGGTTTTAAGGAATCTAGAGGAGTCAGGTTAGAAAGTTTCCATTGGTGCTTTTTCTTATGACCTAATCTCTGAAATGCTTTGGGTGGTGTGTGTCAAAGAAATGTCAAAGAATTTATGGCATGGAGGCAAACAGTTGTATTCCCAGAGAAAAACCTGTTATCTGTTGTCATAGTTGTTTCCCTAGGAGCAGATCCTGAAGCAAGGATTATGAAGCACTTGGCTTTCATGGCTCCCATGGAGCCATGTGCTTCCCAGCTGCACCACATAAGCCATTGTTAGAAAGAGTCCTGATTGGTCTGGAGACAGGAACATTTTTCCATGGCTTCTTTCTTTAGCTTTAGCTCTACAATCAGCTATTTCATATAATTTGAGAGAATTAACCTCAAATAGATGTGTCTAAAGCTGAAAAGAATAAAATTCTGGGGTTGAATCCTCTATGCTTTAATTTTTTAAATTTTTATTTTAAAAATTATTAATTGAGTTTATTGGGATAACATTGGTTAAAAAATTATATAATTTTAGCTTTACATTATAATTTGACATCTATATATTTCATTGTGTGACAAATCCTCTATGTGTTTATTCTCCAGATCAGGCTTCATGTAACCATTTCCCAGAACCTCCTCCCTATCAGCCACACTCATGTCTCCTTCATGCATATGCTTGAACATTTGTTTTAGACAACAAGAAGAGCGTAACAAATGCTGAGCTTTATAAAATTTGAGAAATCTCTTTTCAATATTTGCTTCTGTTTTCATTCTTGCCAACCTTACTCAGGCTGGCTTGATTTCTTTCCCTCTTTCTTCTTTCTTGTTTACTTTATGTTTGTTGTTGTTGTTGGGTAATTTAGACACTCATCACACTTGATGCTTAGGGAAATAAATCTCATAATTTCTGGATTTGGGTCAAGGATTTTATATTATGCCCCCAAATGATTTGCAGGTAAGAGGATAAATCTCTCCTTCAGAGCCTTAGAAGTTCTTCAGGGAGCCACATGCCATCCAATAGAAACTGTAGTTCTTCATTCACTTGACTCCTTCAGCTGTCATAATTGCAAAAAACAGCCACAATTCTATGTACCTCTCTCATAAAAAAGGCAGGGTTCTAGCTCTCTATCCATTGGCTCTGGGTGGCCTTTGTGACCAACCAGCTTTGGCCAATAGAAGTTTAGTGGAAATGACAGGATACAGTTACCACCTTGCATGTTTCCATGCTTTTTTTTTTTTTTTAGAAACCTACTGAACTACCATTGAACAAGCCCAGGTTAGCCTGCTAGAGAATGAGCCTAGTCACCACCTTCATCCAAGCTGACACCCAACCAACTACAATACTTTGTGATGATGTCATTATTGGACCAGTCAAATTCCAATTAACCTGTCAGTGTCCCTCATATGTATGAGTGAATCCAGCTAAGATCAGTCAGTTCTGGGGAGATCAGCAGAGCTATTCAGGGACACATAGACTCATGAGAAAAATAAATACTCTTGTTTTAAGTTATGACATTGTGGGGGGATTGTTATGCAGCAAAAGCTAATTGAGACATAAAACTCTGAAATCTGCTCAGTTTAATGAGGATGCTAGCTGTACAAGATTGATTCTGCCCAACATAACATTATTTAATCTTAGAGTTTGCTAATAATTTGATTGCAAGTGGCAGAAATCTAATCAAATTTGGCTTACTCAAAAAGAGGAATTTACTGGTTCACAGACCCAAGTTACAGAAGTTCAAGAATGAAACTGGGATTCTTAGATGTGACTGGAGCCAACAATATGAGCTGCATTCAGCTTTGTTCTTTCACATTTTAAAGTAGTTAAGTATAAAACAATTCTACTTTTGAAAAGGTAAAAATAAAAGAAGAAACATCAGTCCAAGGATGTTTTTACCATATATTTTTAGGCAGGAAGAGTTGAGGTTGATAATAAGATTTATTTTGTATTTTCCTGACTCCCTGACTGGCCTGGTCAAGTTATCCAGCTGTTTCCTGTTCTGCCCTGTGGGATGACTTCCTTTGTCTCATAGCCTTCAAGGCCATATCTGAGAGCTGAACTTGGCAGATTTCATCTGCTAAGGGCTCACAGTGGATTTTGTCATCCTTTTTGGCCAACTGACCTCTGAACCACCCTACTATGCTTTGAGGATTCTACCTCTAGTGATAGGATCTAGCTTCCTTATGTAAAGGAAAATGCCAGATGTCACTTCCTGGCTTCCTTTGCAATGAGAGCTAAGTCATGTGGCTTGGCCTCTGCTGCCAGATATGGCACAGACTCACTTCTACTGTATTTTATGTTCAAAAGCAATCACAAGGTCTCTTAAGATTCAAGGGCAAAATAAAATAGACCCCATATCCCTTATGAGAGAAATGTCAAAGAATTCGTGGCATGGAGGCAAACAGTTGGAGTCCCACAGAAAAACCTGTTATCTGTTGTCATAGTTGTTGGGTTTCCCTAGGAGCAGATCCTGAAGCAAGGATTATAAGCACAAGTTTATCTCTGGAAACATCAATAAAGAAGTGAAATGGAGGGAAGGGATCCAGTGGAAGTTTCACTGTCAAGCAGGTAACTGAGTATGGGTGACTGAGACTTATGTCCACAAGGAACACAGAAACACCATATTCAACAAGAAAGCATTATACCAACAGAGGGATGAGAGAACCGGAAGTACCCATTATGCTCATAGGTATTACTTCCCTGGCACTCCTGGCTTGCCCTGTATACGTATTCATATGTATTCAGGGAAGAATTTTGGATACTTTCAGGTGAAGAACTGCAGGCTTAAAGCTAGGGCAACTGGGCTTGGGAGTGTTGAGGGGCCATGTGTGGCACTGGCCACATCTACATTTTAGGTAACCAGCTGCTTCTCTGCCATGATAAGGAACAAATGGAATTAGAAGACTCCTGACACCCTGTTCCTGCCCTGCTGTGACTTGGTTCCACCTTTTGAATCAATTGCTTGGGGTTCTCCAGTTCCACAATTGATTATTTCTGCAACTGTCAAAACTTTTTGTTTGCAAATTCCAAACCCAAATCAAAAGTAGCTTAGTATAAAATTGGAGTATATCATATTATGTAGCCAAACCATAAAAAAGGAAATGACAGAGCAAGGCTTCAGGGACAGTTTGGTACAGTAAGCAATCACTCTCATCCTTTCTGTATCTCATCTCTGTTTTCTCTGCATTTTAGCATCACTCTCAGACCCACTTCTCCACAATACAAAATGTGATGGAAAAAATCTCAGATCATCCAAGTCATCATGAATGAAGTTAAGTCCCAATTTAAAAAATAAATTATATGGAAGAACTCAGATTGACACAGTGTGGTTAACTTGCCCAACTATGGACTCAATCAATGGAAGGAGTGGGGTCAGAATATTATGATTGATGAATCTCTTTGGAGGAGATTGAGAAACATCATTTCCAAAAATAAAGTAGGTACTTCTATCAGGAATGGGAATAATGCTGATAAGTTGAACTTGTGCCTCTAGATTAGTGGCTTACAAGGAAACTTTTTCTCAAACCCCAGTGGGTCTCATCAGACCTTCCAGCTATTGTCTATAAGGCATCTTTATGGAAAATCAGAATCCTGGTCTTACAGAGAAGGAGAATAAATAGGAACTCAACATTATCCAAGAGAGAACACCTTTGAAAAGGTGCTCTGTTCATTGACAAAGGTCTTCTCACCCACTTTCATTTCCCACCCTTCCACCCCCAATGTCAGCCTTCTGTAGCAGCAGAGGGCTATTTATGAAATAAAAGTGTGAAGTCAGCATGGCATTCCATGCCTGAGAAGCAGGTCGATTGTAAGGGAAAATCTAAGTAAGGCCCCTGCCTTCACTCTGACCCTCCATAGAAGCTCTTAGGTAGGACCTCTGGTTTGCAACAGTCCTCACTCCTTTCAGCAATGCCCCCAGAGGGCTTCCAATGGTGGCAGTCATGGCTGTTTTGCCCCATGTGGTCTTTCAGACAGTAGCTGATTGATCCAAGAATGGACACATCACCCAATCTGGGCCTATCGGATTATCTTTCCTGGGAAATTTGGATTTTGAATCTAGCAAGATGGAAACTAAAGAGTTGTTGAAGTCAACATGCACTTGTCTTTCTATTTTTGTATTGGCGAAACGATAAAGTATTTAGTGAACAAAATTCTAACACAAACCAGCCTGCTGGAGAGAAATGATTGCTCACTCAACTTCTAGGTTGGGTTTCTTGAGTGAAGGAATGATGGTATTCCTGGGAAAGATCCTGTAAAGCCAGAGAAGAAAAATCAGGCAGGTTGGAGGAACCAGTAAAGAATGTACGGGCTTGTAACAAAATGGAAGAGATTGAACTTTAGAAAGTTATGAATCTTAGAAAGTAATGTTTCATGTTACTGAGGATTCAAGTAAATTTGTGACTGAAGGTGACCTTTGGTCATCAGTGATTTTAATTAAGAGATAGTCTGTTTCACAGATACATGCCATTGTTCCTTTCCCCTACCCCCGCATTGTGCATAGATTGTGGGACTGGGCCTGACAGACTACATTTCTTTTCACCTGAATATCAATCTGGACTTTGGCATTTTTCTAGTTAGAGTAATCTAATTTGAGCTGGACCTTTGGGAACAATAATTCAAGTAGACTGGTCATCATTGGGCCCCTTTCTGAGACCTGCCTTAATCTCCAGGAGTGGCCCCTAGCAGTTTTGATGGTGCAGTCTGACTCTTCTGGGCTGGATGTGAGACCCAGGATTAGCCTAACATAGGCTATTTAGCAGAAATTGTAATATGAAAAGTTGATAGATGCAGGCACTGCAAGTGGTTGACCTGTTTGACCTAAGCTAGTTGATGGCAGCATGCTAGAAAAGGTTTATGTTACCTGCTGAAGCCCTCTGGCTGCTTGCTATCTTCCTGCAGGGATGGTCAGTTCTTGTTTGAACCCAATTAGCTTCTCAAAAATTCCATTTGCTGCTTAATTTTTGCTCAAGTTGACTAATTGGTTTCTATTGGCTATGGACAAAAGAACTTTCATGATTACATTTACTTACCATTTTAGCCAGAATTATGACACTTTAATCATTTATTTTTAACCACAAGGAGAAGGGAGATAGGCAATGAGTGAGATTGTTTGGAGGTGGGGAACTTATGGTTCCTTAATTCAAACATCTAGAAAACTTCCCAACCTAACCTATTTCAATATCTGAAGCCACCCTAAATAACTCAGAACAATAAAATACTCTACTTCTAACCAACACTGGATTCTGTGAAACTTGGGGTTGGAAGTTCAGTGGCATTTAAGAGTTTGAACTGAACTCTGGATCTTTAAGATTTTGAACTTTAGAAAGTTTACTTATTTCTGATCTTCTAAAAGAATATCGAACTGAGACTGTTCAGTAAAGAAAATTAAGTTCTTGCCTTCAAGTGCTTCATTTCAGTGAAAAGCATTGCTCTTAGTTGTGTTGTCCCCTGTAGAATTGCTTGGAGGTCCCATATCCCAGAACTGCATAGCGAGACGACAAAGTCAACACAATTGCAACCTCCACACATTACTCCTAGGACTGGAATGGGGTTGTAGAGTAAAGCTCATTTAGGTGATGTGCTGGTCTTCTGATCCTTGTCTGTAGGTCAAGCTCAGGTAAAATGAGTCCCCTGCTTTTCACAGGGACTTATGAGATGCAAGAGCAGCAAGAGAAGCTGCAGCAGACATGATAAATATAGGCCTTTTGGCAGAAGCCGCTGCAAACTGATCCACTCCTTTTGCCAGAGCATGGGCTTGAGTCCCTTTCAGGTGATCCTCATCCTTAGAAACACTGGTAACCTCAGGTTGTCAGATAAAGACAGGGCCCCCCCTCAGATCATCCAAAGCAAGGACCCTTCCCCCTGCCCCACCTCCTTCAACTGTGGGCAGGGTAGGGGTGGCAGCTTGTTAGTGATCCTTCACAGCTGGAATTTGGGTGTCCTGTGGCTTTCTGCTGCTGCACATTGCCTGCAGTGGAGCTGTTGGCATTGGGCCACAGAAGTTTGGAAAAAGAGAAAAAGAGTTCCTATTTTGTCCACCCATGTGAGTTGGTTTCCAACCATGCCCCGCCCCCTTTCCAGCATTCTTTTAACTGGATGTTTATGTGTTGCTTACACTCAGGCAGCCTTTGCTCAGAGCCCAGGACCTGGGCTGGACCCATTCACAGATGCCTCCTCTTTCATGCCCAGGCTTTAGGCCTTGCGATAAGCACTCCAAGCCTTTGAGAAGGCAAAGAAAACAAGCCTGGTCAGTTTAAGAAATGTGTGTGCAGTCTCGTATGTGACAGGAAACCTTCAGTTGACGTCTGCTTCTGGAGACAGGTTTGTAGAAATCTGAGGGACACAAGAGAAAGGTGGATTTCTGTGGGCATCAGCATGAAGGCATTTACCCAGGGAAGCAGTCCCTGTTGATACTCTTGGGTAAGCAAGGGGTGGCCCATCCTAAGAACCGAAGGAGAGCCTATGGACTGAACCCCAGCAAGCTGGGAGATGGGGGTGGAGAAGGCTTAGAAGTAGCTAGAAGCTGGTCCAAGAAAGCCCCACAGGCACCAACTGATCCACCACCTTTTTAAAAGGACTTTACCTCTATTTTAGGGGCTAAGAAAAGGTACCTGCTACCATGAGGATGCTGCTTCCCCTGCAGCCCATTTGGGATGGATGCACTTCTCCTACAGCCCTGGTACCTCCTCAACCTGGCTCTTTGCTCTCCTCATTGCTACTTCAAGACTTTCTCCATCCTCCTTAAAATCCCAGCCCTGACGCTCATGACATAGACATACCTAACCTGCTTCCCCTCCTGCAGCAGTTTTTCTGTCAACTCTTTGGGGGTGTTTCCCTTCATTTCTTGGATTTCAGCCTCCCCAACAATCCATGCCTTATGCCTACTTAGTCTCTCTAGTGCACTGGCCTTGAAGTTCCTTATTGTCTCCTATCACATGGCCTTGTCTTCTCACTACCTCAATCACTGACATCTGCCACTCCTTACCTAAACCTTACCATTAAAGATACATGGGCTCAAAGCAGCCCACATCCTTCCCACCACCTCCTATCTTAATTCAATTTATTTTAAATGTCACAGATAAAAGTCCTTTTACCAACTGATCCACCACCTTTTTTAAAAAACAAATCATATACACACAGGACAGGGGAGATTTGGCCAAACAGAAATCTAAATGATTTAAGTCAAAATAAGCAAAGCTTACAATCAAAAGAATCTTCAGTATTGGAACAAAAAGAATCCTATAACTATACTGAATACTCTAGTTAAAGTAATGAGTCCACTTCCTGGTGAGATTTTTAAGAGAATCATCTTCATGGGTATTGAACTCAAGATCTAAAATCTTTGTGACAGTAAGGATACACCTAGGTTGAGTAAGTTTATTCTGAAAAGTATAGTATTAGGGTCAGTGTTGATTCTCAGAAGTGTTGGCTTTACAATTTAAAAATTCTAATTCCTGATCAACCCATGTTTACTAAAAATGCCAGATTTCTGATTCTCTTCAGAAAAACCAAAACATTAAATAATGTTGGCTAGTTTTGCCCCATGCCACTATGGGGTCAAAGCTGATGGTGGCCTACCCTACAGGATGAGTGCAAACTCTGTGGTCACTGCAGTCCTCATTATATACCCCACCGCCACCTCTACCCAACCCATTCCTGCATAGACAAGGGTGTTTAGGTTATTCATATCTGTTTGAAAAGCATCAAAGATGTTTTGAGTTTTTTAACATTTATTTATTTTAATTAATTTCAAATATACAGTCCATCGGTTATACATCTATATATTTCATAAAAGGATTCCCCCAATTGCATTCTCCCTCTTCTGACCCTCTAACCTAGCCAATGTATTAATTATAACTGCATTCCCTATTATGTATACCTTATCCCTGTGACCATCCATCAGCTACTAATTTGTACTTCTTTAACCCTTACCACATTCTCCCAGACCCACAAACTCCCATCCCCTCTGTTCGTCACTAAATTGTCCATTATATTTGTGTCTGTTTTTATTAGTTTGTTCTTTTTATTCTTTAGATTACACATATAAGTGAAATCATATAGATTTTATCTTTCTCTGACTTAAATACCTTCTAGGTTCATCAAAGCAATATCTTCTTCCATCCATTTTCTGCGTGTGTCTTTTAATCTGAAGTGAGTCTTTTGTATTTTTTCTTCTTAATGAAGTCCCTGTAATTCTGGCTTGGTGGTGATAAACTACTTTAGCTTATTTTTGACTGGGAAGCTCTTTATCTGCCCTTCAACTCTAAACGATAGCTTTGCTGGGTAAAGTATCCTTAATTGTAGATCCTGGGTCCTCAACCTGTAAATATTTTTTTGCCAAGCCCTTCTGTCCTGTATAGTTTCTTTTGAGAAATTAGCCACCAGTCTATGGGTATTCCCTTATAAGTAATTATCTGTTTTTCTCTTGGTGCTTTCAATATTCTTTCTTGTATTTAAGCTTGGACATTTTAATTATGATGTGTCTTGGGGTGGGCCTCTTTGGATCCATGATTTTTGGAATTCTCTGAGCTTCCTGGGGTTTTATGTCCATTTCCTTGACCAAGTTAGGGAAGTCTTCCTTCATTATTTCTTCCAACAGCTGTTCAAACATCTTCAGTTATGCTGATCAGACAGATATTAGGACTCTTAATAGTGTCCAGTATGCTCCTTAAATTATTTTTATAGTCTTGGCATTTTATCTCATTCTGCTTACATGTCCTTGGCTTTCCCGTCCTCTAGATAGGGCATTTGGTCTTTTTCTTTATTCACTTTGTTTATTTTTTGTTTATTCCATTTAATGCACTTCTCATCTCAGATAATGTGTTCCTTATTTCAGACTTGTTTCCTTTATAATTTCCATTTCCATTTTTATGTTTTTTTAAAATCTCTTTGTTGAAATTCTCTACATGTCCCAAAAGTTCCTTGAACATCTTTTAACCAGGTTTTGAACTCTGCATCTGTTAGATTACTTGACTGCATTGTATCTGGATCTCTGTTCTGTATTCACATATGGCTTCTGTTTCTTTGTCTTTTCCATTTTGGCTGCCTTTCTGTGTCTGTTTCTATGTACTAAGCAAAGCTCCTAAGTCTCCTGGTCTTATTAGTGTGTATTTGTGAAGTAGGTGTCCAGTGGCACAGTCCTGAGAGGGGTTCAGCTTCAGGCCTAACTTAGCCCAAACCTCTATCCCTCTGGGGCCACTTGTTAAGATTCAACCAGTAATCTAAAGATGCTGTGCTTATAGTTGCTTCAATCAGCCACACCAGAAACTGAGGCCAGCTGCCTCCAGTGTGAGTCTAGGTGCTCATCAACAAGGAGAACCTGACTCACTGGGATATACCTGGATGTGGATTGGGTGGGGCTGCAAGTTGGGAGTGGTGGGGTTTCAGGGAATCCTCTGGGTGGAGCGACCTCTGTCATACAGTTTGATGAGACAGCTATGGTGGCGCTGTGTCCAGTGCACTGGGAGGCAGGAGGGCTCAACAGGGAACAATGGATACCACCGGCACTTCTGTATAGAGTGAGTCTTGCCTTGGCCCTCACTCCGACAATGTCTCCCTGTAAGTCCTCTGGTGCCCCTGCACACAGCCAAATTGGCCCAGGCGCTCAGAGAGAGCAGGTTCATTACCATGAAAAATCTGCTGTGGACGTGGCCCTTTTAAGAGGTGTCTGCCATCATTGCTGCCGCAGCCTCCGTCTCACTCAGCAGCTCAGAACTGTGCAGCCCCACCTCCTTGCCCTGTCCTACTTTCTGCTGTTGCAGGGTGATTTCTTAGTATTTCTCCCTATTTGTGTCACTTGTTCATCTAAATCCCAGGTGATTTTTCCTTGCTACTGCTCCTTATTTCTGTCACAACTTTGATTTGGTCACCAGAGGGATGAACAGAGCTTCTATTATCTACACCATTTATTTTTTTTTGGTCTCCTGCTTTCAAGTTTTTATACTATTATTATGTGAAAATGGAATTGGATTTGCTTTTACATTATTCCAGATCTATAGCTGATCTTCCAAGGAAGATGTTTACAGCTAACTCAGGGAAGGTTTTCATAGAAGCAGAGCACTCTAACAGGGGAATGGACTAGTCTATGGGGGAGGGAGTTCCCTGTCCCCAAGTCTAGAGCACCATTGTGATGGGAACTATGCTTAAGGCAAAGATTGAGATCATGACTTCCACCACAGAGTCCCAGGCTCTGGCAATCTGGGACCAGCCATCCTCTAAATGCAGCCACAGCAGAAACCTCTACGTTGTCCCAGTTGGGTACAGAGGGAGCTGGGTCTTACCAATAGCACTGGTTGGCATTTGGCACTTTGGGCTTCAAAGGAAAAGCTTTACCTACTTAGAAAAAATATAATCATACAATTACACACCTCATTGGGCAGGGCAGGACAGGATGTGATGGAATCATCCTATGAGTTGGGGACCAGGTCCATGGAAACCTGAGGCCATGAGCCAGCAGGAGGAGGTGGCATTTTTTACATGTTCTGTCAGGAACAATAGCATTGATTCAGGCAGAGAAGCAGAATATGGGAAGCTTTAGGAGAAAAACATCAGAAATCCATCCCTGTGGTCTGATTCTGTGGTCTGTTTTGGGGAAAAGTATTTTGCCTACATTATTCGCTTTTTAATGAATCAAAATTTTGTCTTTGTTTATCCTCTTCATTTGAATTTTTGCTTCTATTCATTGAATTCTACTTTTATCTTTATAACATTTTATAATTTCATTGGGCTTAACCCATATTTTCTTCCTCACATAAGCTAGCTTCTCTGCAAACCACAGCCCCACACAGACTACTGTTTTTAGGGCACAGCAGTCTTCCTCCTGTTAATTTGTGTTAATTTATGACTTCTCCGAAGCCAAGCTCTTTGCATGAACACAATCAGCACAGCTCTCCTGCTCCTTCACTGGCTCAAGGGCACCACCAGAAACTCTTCTCTCTCTTTCCTATGCCACCTTCTTTCCCATTCTTCCCTGTCGCCCTTACAGCATGCAGTTCTTTCTCCTGTGTTAGAAATACCCTCTCTTGATCCCATCGCCTCCCCAGCTCCACCACCCAATCTTGTGACCCTTATAACAAAAGTGTTTTCGAACTCACTGCCCCCAACTCTCACCCTCCTATTTTCATCTAAATCTGCTCCGATTCACCAAAACTGTTCATCCCAAGGTTTATCACTGATGGCCATGCTGCAAAATATAATAGCCAATGCCAAGTTCCTATCTTCCTTAAAGTTCTGGAAATGTTTTTGTTGTATTCCAGCCAGTCATTGTTATATATGTGAATGCTCCCTCTTTTGAGCATATAAATGAGAAAAAGTCACCAAGAAAGCTACAAAACCACTTAGTGTTTACTAAACATGCATTATTCCATAACAAGTTAATTAAGCAATTAATAGATTGAGCAATAGGGTTAATTAAACAGCCAAGATGTTATGTGAATTACTAGCATGAATACCCCTGGTATTTGATCACTTGGTCAGACTCTCCAATAGCCCCAGCCTCCTGGCTAGCTCCAGTTAATAATGTCAGTGACCTCTGCTGGCTAACTCTGTCTCCTCAAAATATGGCCTTTGAGTCAGCATGTGCTGTGGTCTGAGAGATGTGGGGAGACTAAGGCTTATTCTGATATTTTTTGGGCAGGATGGGTTTTTATGCCAAAGGTCTGGTATGTTTGACATAGTTTCCCTCTACTGGTTGAAGTCTATAATAGTCTTACCAGTTTTCACACTCCCAGTAAACAAAGGCATGTTTTCCATAAATAAGTTGTTTTCTGGCTTGTTAACATCTCAGCAGGTATTTATTTTTCATGGCCAAGTGGCCATATGTCCATCAAAGCCAAGGTGGCAAATATAACAACCTGTGCTCACTAGCTTTGAGTTTCACAAATGAGTTTATGATGGCACAGCAGTGTCACATGGGACCACCACAACATTAAGTTGGGAGGATGAGGAATCCTTTCCATGGTTTATGGCTATCACTGTTGACATCATCCATCAATCTTCCCAAAACAGTTTCCTCCTTTGCTCTCAGAGAGCCCACTCTCTGTTTTCCTCTTACCCCACTGCTGGCTTGTACTCAGTCTACTTTCCTGGTTTTCTCCTCATCAACTCTACCTCTTAATATCAGAGCACCCAAGGCTTGGTCCTCACTGAGTTGTCCATTGAGTTGTCCATTGCTCTTCACTGTAGCTATCGTCTGTGTATTGTTTCCTCCCAAATACCACTCCTTAGCCAGGACCTCTTCCCTGAATTCCTGAATTTTATATTTAGCTACTCAACATGGCCATCTGCCGTGAGCTCCTGAGCTCACCCCCCACCCTCCCCACACCTGCCTGACCACTGTTTCCCTTATTGGTAAATGGCAAGTCCATCCTTACAGCAGCTCAGGCTGAAATATTGGAGCGACCCAGCTATACCTCTCTCCCATGCCTGAAGCCAGTCTGTGGATAAATCCAGGGCCTTCTCTTACTACACAGATTCAATTCTGGTTGCTCCTCACTGCTTCCACCAGCAGCAGCTCCTTTGGAGGGGATTGCAAATGCCTCATAGATATCTTTCTGTACCACTTTCCACCCTCCCTTCCCAACCACTCCAGTGTGATCTTTTAAAAATGTAAATGTAAATTTTATGAGTAATCTCCTCTGTTTAAAACTCCAGTTTCAGGGTAAAGCCAAAGTTCCCAACTTCCTTGCACCTGGGTCACTCTCCAATCCTCCCTCATACCCAGTTTCTCACTCTACTCCAGCCACAGTGTCCTCCTCTGTGAAGAATGTCCCTCCCCCCCCCCCGGTGTTCACCTGGTTCCTTTCCTCTCTGCTTGTAGATCTTTGTGTCTCAGTTACCTTCTTTCACAGACATCCCATCTTTTTGTTCCTATTTTCCTCCCCACTGGATTCTCTTACAGTCCTTGCTTTCTGACACCTCCTTTGATTCACCGAATGGTTTATTCGTCATCAGTTTACCCCCATTGTAATGTAAGCATTAAGGAGCAGGTATTTCTTTTATTTTTTGCTCCCTCTACATCCTCAAGAAAGTGACAGCATCAGATACTGACAATCAAAATGTGTATTGAATGAATGTGGAACACACATAGCTGTCTGGAGTATTTTCCAGTCTTTTCTTTGTGTTACCAAATTGAATCTACATGTTACCAAATTAAATCCTGGATTTTATAAGAGCTGTGTTTTAAAAGCTGGTATTCACATTCATAAATGACCCACTCATCCTGCAGAATTCAGTGTAGACAGAAGAGTGGTTTCAAGAAATTTGTCTAATACTGATGGTGAACACCAAGTCCCCAAGTGATTTTTCTACCAATTGAAAAGGAAGTACAAGCTAAATTTCATACCAAATTTAGCTTCTTTGTTTGCAGTCACATATAAAAGTAAGCAATTTACTGAGGCAAACAAAATCCAAAATCTGATCATGTTTTCTTCTGCTGGTTTCCAATATAGTGCTTGGTGATAATAAGTCTGGATTGAAGACTTTCAGGAGAACTGCCTACTAAATCTTGGTGAACCAGATGCTTATTGGTGTGACAGATGGTCTCTAGAGTGTAGGTTTAGAGCTAGTATCAAATTGTGGCTTCCTGCCCCAGGCTACTGGCTTCATTTCTGTACTATCAATGTCAACATGCTATGGCTGAACCTGGTGTTTGTGGAGAGAACAGGGACAGACAGCCTCCGTGGCAGCAGCAGTCTTTCAGTCTTGGTGGACAGACATAATGTCAGCTCAGGAGAGAGCACTAGGGTTGGAAAACAGATGGACTCATGGTGCTGTCAACGTTGTCCAGAGAGTGAGAAGGATTAAAAGTGTCACCAAAAATGACACCAAGGATGTGTAGTGAGCTCCTGCATGCAGCCCTTCCTTTGCCTTGGAAATCAGGGGGCAGGGACCATTTGGATCAGCTTTGCCCTGAAGGACACAAGAGAGCCCAAGGTAGAGGTGGGTCAGAGCAGCAGCTGCTTGCCTTCTGCCTCACATTGTTTATATTAACCTTGAATGGTAGAGTGATTGTTCTCTTTATTGTAACTAGGACTAGAAAACATCACTTTGGGAATTTGGAAGGCAGTCTTTGCTCATCACAGTGATTTCCAGAGAACTCATGGTTTCCGGTGGGTGCAGGGCAGTGATGTTAAATATCTTGCAATGCACAGGTCAGGTCCTGTGTTTGGCAGAATAATAAATATCAGCTGTCACAATGGAAAATGCTGAATTCCCCAGGACTTAATTAATACAAAACAGGTTTATTTCTTGTTTGTGAGGGATCTCATTCAGGCTGGGGGCTCTCCTCCATCCTGGCCTCTCAAGTCACTGTGGGTCACTATGGCAGTGAACAAGGAAGAAAAGGAAAAAGCACGTCACCTCTCACTTGCTGTAGGTCAGAAGTCCCAGCGATCACTCTCGTCTTCAGTCCCTGGACCAGAACTAGTCACATGCCGGCAGCCTACCTGCTGGGGAAACTGGAGAAGCTGGGCACAAGTGGGTTCAGGAAGCCTTTTCTTTGCTGATTCCCCACAGTGAAGGGTTATACCATATCCACCAACAATTAAATTGCCCTGCTTGAGACTGATGACCCTAAAAAGCCTTCCAATTAAATGTAGGCTAAAACTTCATAATATATTACATGTGGGACAGAAGTTATTTCTTGCCCAGTTTTAATGTACAAAGGTTCCTCAAGTAAATTCTCATCTGATGTTGCTTCATTATAATGTTAGTGAGAGAGAGAGAAAAGAACGCGATTCCCAGCCTGGGCCTCTGTGTGGAGTAAGCATGTTTCTCCATATTTGCATGGGTTTTCTCCAGGTGCTCTGGTTTCCTCCTACATCCCAAAGCTGTGCACATGAATTGCTGTGCCTACGTTGTCTCAGTCCGAGTGAGTGTGAATGTGGGTATGAGTGGCCCTGTGGTGGAAGGGCTCCCATAAAGGGTGGGTTCCTGCTTTGTGCCCTGAGCTGTCTTGAGAGGTTCTGGACACCCACTACCCTCAACTAGAATAAGCAGGCTGAAAAATAATTATATAATTTTTTTTATTAATTTTTATTAAATGTATGTGTAGCTCATATTTATGTCAAAGTTTAATATTGAAAGTGCTTTGTGTCTATTTGGTGATGTTTTTGTGACCAGAAATATGCCACAGGAACTTAATTCTTGTTTATATCAATTCCCTTATGATAAAATTGGTTTTCTTATATGTCGTTTTGCCCAAACTTGCAGTTTCCAAGAACCTATGGATGATGTTAAGTGAGGATTTACTCTACACTGAAACAAGAACACTAAAATCAGATTATTTAGCATTTGAGAAACATGGCGAAGTGTGAGATGTCCCCAGATCCCTCCCCTTGAGACAACAATAAGCTGAACATCTAAAACTTAACAAAAAATACCCAAGCTGCACATCAGCACATCTGAGAGGAGGATCTGTGCATAAGAGCTACCAGAGGTCAGAGCCCCAAGTCAGGTGGTAGACTTGGGGAAGTAAAGAAGCTGACTCTTGCAGCCAGAGCTCCCTGTAAAAGGAGGGGGAGGGGAAAAGGTGCAACAATGTCCCTGAACAACGCTGCCTGGGACAGCTGAGAGCTCCATGGACCGGTGGCAATGCCCAGACATCAGGGCAGAAAGCAGAGAAGTGGGGATGGCAGAAAAGAGGGGATGGCAGAGAAACAACAGTTGATTATTACCAGCCACAGTTGTAAAACCGAGGCTGAGCCACAGTCCTCATCCCCCAACCCAGAAGGCCCCTCCCCCCATATCATCCAAGAACGAAACTGCAGAGCCCAGGGGAATCTGAGCAAACACTACCAAAACTGTCACTCACACTGACAGGGACTGAGACTGAGGGTAGTGAGTGCGATTGAATATCTATAAGGCAAAAAAGGCATTATTAAGACTTTATGTAAAGCAGAGATCCAAGAGACTTAGACACCACCTACTAGAAACCAAAAGAAGATGCCTTCTTTGCAAAAGGCTAAAGAGAGACATTTATATAATAAATAATCTTTCTGAAGGAAGAGAGAAACCAAGGAATGAAAATAAGGAAAGAGAAATACAAGAACTAGCTGATACCATCAGGAGACGAACATAAGTATAATGGGCATTATTGAAAGTGAGGAAAAGGAGCGGGGCTTAGAAAGTATTTTTCAGACAAATTGTTGATGAGAATTTCCCAAATCTAAGGAACGAGCTGGAGCTTGGAAATCAAAAAGTCAACAGAACACCCAATTATCTCAACCAAAAAAGGCTTCCTCGATAGACACATTGTATTACAATTATCAAAAATCAATGACAAAGAATAAAATTCTCAGAGAAGCCAAGGAAAAGAAGATAGTAATTTATAAAGGAAAACTCATTAGATTATCGTCGGACTTCTCAGCACAAACCCTACAAGCAAGAAAGGAGAGAAATCAAATATTCAAATATTAAATGAAAGAAACTACCAGCCAAGAATAGTATATCCAGCAAAGCTCTCCTTTAGATATAAAAGAGAAATAAAGACCTTTCCAGACATACAAAAAGTGAGAGAATTCTCCACTACACATCGGCATGAGATAAAATACTGAAAGGAGCCAGTTTACCTAAAACAAAATGACAAAAAATACATGACTATGAGTAAGACAACTAGGAGGCAGACAGAAAGCAGGGGAATGCTGCTCTTACTAGGAACAGGGCATTATAAGCTTAACCAATAAGGAAGAGATTTGCTATAGCAAGATAGTAATGAACATTCAGCATACACAGAGACAAATTGAGATAATGATGACTGAAAGGAGAGGATTCAAAGATTCAAATTTGCAAAGGAAATGAAGATCAGGCATGTGCAGAAGAAAATGGATGACTGTATTTATATGAATGACTATCCTTTACATACTTGTAAGGGAAACCACATGCCAAAGATTCAGAACTGAAGTATATAACATAAAACAAGAAGGACCAGAGGAAAAACCCACAAAGCCAACCAAAACAAAACAAAACAAAACAGACACACAAGTACAAGGAAACAATGGAAACACAGAGCTACCAGAAAGCAAAACAATAAAATAGCTATAGAAGACCTCATATTTCAATAATCACTCTAAATGTAAATGGACTGAATTCACCAGTAAAAAGGCACAGAGTTGCAGAATGGATCGTAAAACAAAGCCCAACCATATGCTGCCTCCAGGAGACACATCTCAGCTCCAGAGACAAATATAGACTCAAAGTGAAAGGGTGGGAATGATATTTTTTCAAAACAAACATTCAGAGAAAAGTGGGAGTAGTAGTACTAATATTAGGTGAAATAGACTTCAAAATAAAAAAAGGTAAAGAAAGATATTGGAAAGATACTTAAAGACACTTCATAATGATAAAAAGAATCTTGCATCAAGAAGACTGAATATTTATTAATATCTATGCTCCCAATCAGTGAGCCCCGAAATATATAATGGAAGTAAAGGGAGAAACAGACCAAAAAACACTATCATAGTAGGGGACCTAATTCTCCACTTTTGAATATAGACAGACTATCCAAACAAAAAAATTAATAAGGAAATAATATCCTTAAATGATATATTAGACCAATTGGACATAACTGACATTTACAGAGATTTCCATCTTAACACAGCTCTTATACTGCTTATACATTCTTCTCTAGTGCACATGGAACTTTCTCAAGGATTGACCACACGCTGGGACACAGCAATAGCCTTCAAAAAATATAAGAGGTTTGAAATGATACCAACCATATTCTCTGATCATAATGGTTTGAAACTAGACATCAACTGTAAAAATAAATTAGGAAGATCCACAAGAACATGGAGATTAAAGAACATGCTACTGAAGAATAACTGGGTCAGAGAAGCCATAAAAAGAGAGATTAAGAGATTCATAGAAATGAATGATACTGATAGCACAACATATCGAAACTTTTGGGGCATGGCAAAAGCAGTAATAAGAAGAAATTTCTTATCATTATAAGCCTATATCAAGAAAAAAATGAGCCCAAATAAATAACCTAACACTTCATCTTAAAACCTAGAAAAGGAAGAACAAATGGAGCCGAAAGTCAGCAGAAGGAAGGAAATCATCAAAATTAAACCAGAATTAAATGAAATTGAAAAAAATATATAAAAAATAAATACAATGAAGAGCTGGTTCTTTGAGAAGGTTAATAGAATTGAATAAACCCCTGGCTAGACTCACTAAGGAAAAAAGAGAAAGGCACAAATAAATAAAGTCAGAAATGAAAGAGGGAAAATTATGACAGACACTGCAGAAATACAAAGTCATACAAGAATATAATAAAAAAGTATATAACATCAAATTAATAACCTAGAGGAAATAGACCGGTATTTAGAATGATACAACCTTCCTAGACTGAATCAAGAAGAACTAAAAAATCTAAATGGACCAATCAGCAGTATGGACATTGAAAAAATCATTCAAAACCTACCAAAAAAAAATAAAATTCCAGGACCAGATGGCTTCGCCAGTGAATTGTACCAAACATTCAAAGAAGATTAAATACCTATTCTCCCTCAAACTCTTCCAAAAAAAATCGAAAAGGAGACAATTCTTTATAACTCATTTTATGAGGCCAATATTATCCTGATACCAAAACCTGGTAAGATAACACAAAAATAGAAAACAACAGACCATATCTCTCATGAACACAGATATGGAAAATCTAAATGAGATACCATGAACCAAATAAGCAAAAAATATTAAAAAGGTTATATATACATACACAAATCAATTCATGTGATACACCACATAAACAAAATTTTTTTTAAAAAAGGAACTGTATGATTCATATCAATAGATTCTAATAATAAAGTGTCTGAAAAAAAGTGGAAAAATAATTCCTTATATAATTGCAACAAAGAGAATAAAATACATAGGAAAAAGTCTAATGAAAACATGCTGTGAAGAACCTGTATAATGAAAACTATAAGACCTTATTAAAAGAAATTGAAGAAGATACAAAGAAATGGAAAGATATTCTGTTTTTTGGGTTTTTTTTTGTTTTTTTTTTTTTGAAGAATCGACATAGTTAAAATGACCTTATTACCTAAAGCATTATACAGATTTAATGCAATTCCCATCAAAATCCCAATGGCATTTGTAAAAAAGAATAGAACAAAAAAAATCATCAGATTCACATGGAAGCACAAAAGACCCCAAATTACCAAAAGCCATCTTGGAAAAAGAACTTGGCTGGAAGCATCACTCTGCCCAACTTCAAAATTATAGTACAAAGTGACAGTATTCCAAATTTCATGGTATTAGCAGCAAGACAGACACACGAACTAGTGGAACATAATTGAGACTCCAGAATTAACCCATTTTTATATGGACAAATAATTTTCGGCAAAATTGCCAAAACATACCATGCAGAAAGAAAAGCCTCTTTATGAAATGATGCTGGGAAAACTGGAAGGCCTCTTGCAAAAGAATGAAACTAGACTGTTTTCTATCACCACACACAAAAATTAACTCAAAATGGATTAAGGACCTGAATAAAAGACCTGAAACAATAAAATTCATAGAAGAAAAAATAGGCCTAAACTCACGGACCTCAGACTTAAAGATAATTTTACAAATTTGACTTCAAATGCAGGGGAAGTAAAAGCAAAAATAAATGAATGAGACCACACCAAACTAAAAAGCTTCTGTATAGCAAAAGAAACCATCAACTAGGTGAAGAGACAACCAACCGAATGGAAAAATATATTTGCAAACAATGCTTTCAATAAGGGCCTAATGTTAAAATATACAAAGATTTCACACAACTCAATAACAACCAAAAAGTAAATGGTCCAATTAAAAAATGGGCAGAGGACCTGGAGAGACACTTCTCCCTAGAGGACATACAAATGGCCAAACAAATATATGAAAAGATATTCAACCTCAGTAGCTATTAGGAAAATTCAAATCAAGACCACAATGAGATACCATCTCACACCTATTAGAATAGGTATTATCAACAGGACAAGTAATAACAAGTGTTGGAGAGGATGTGGAGAAAAAGGAACCCTCATTACACTGCTAGTGGGACTGCAAATTGGTACAGCTGCAGTAGGAAACAGTATGCAGTTTCCTCAAAAGACTAAGAATTGATCTACCATATGATCCAGAAATCTCTCTGCTGGGTATTTACCCCAAAGAATTGAAAACCCATATCCGAAAAGATATTTGCACACCGATGTTTATTGCAGCATTATTCACAGTAGCCAGGACATGGAAGCAATCAAAGTGTCCTATGATAGATGATTGGCTAAAGAATCTGTGGTACATATATTCAATAGAATATTACTCAGCCATAAGACGAGATAAAATACTGCCATTTGCGACAACATGGGTGGACCTCGAGATGATAATAAGCCATAAAGAAAAAAGTTGAAAAATCACATGATATTACTTATATGTGGGATATAAACCTAAAAGCAACAAATGGACAGGGCAAACAAACAGAGACTCATGGACATGGACAATAGACTAGTGGTTACCAAAGGGTAGGGAGTGGGGAGGAAGGTAGATGGGGTAAAAGGGTCAAATATGTGGTAATTCAAAGAAATCTAACTATGGGATCTGAACACAGAATGTATGTGTGTGTGTGTGTGTGTGTGTGTGTGTGTGTGTGTGCCTTACCATTGTATTGTACACCTGAAAGTTACTGGATTTCACTAACCAATAACACAACAAATAAATAAACAAATAAATAAATAAAATTTTTTTAAAAAGAAAGAGTAAAAAGAAAAATATTTTAAAATTTGAGGCTAGTTTAAAGGGCCTCTGGGTCATTAAGCATACAACTTTTGCATCATAAGGTTACCAGTAAGAGGAAAAAGCGAGCAAGAAATTGAAAATCTATTTCAAGAAGTGATATAAAACTTCCCTAGCCTAGCAAAGGAAATCTAAATACTAGCCCAGGAAGCACAGAGATTCCCAAACAAGATGAACCCAAAGAGAACCACATCAAGGCACATCATGATTAAAATCCACAGGTTAAAGACAAAAGGTGCATCTTAAAAGCAGCAAGAGAAAAAGCAGTTACCTACATGGAGTTCCCAGAAGACTGTCAGCAGATTTTTCAACAGGAAGTTTGCAAGTCAGAGCATTGGCACAAAATATTCAAAAGGATGAAAAGCAAAGGTCTACAACCAAGATTTCTCCACCCAGCAAAGCTATTATTTAGCATCAAAGAACTGATAAAGGCCTTCCCAGACAAGAAAAAGTTAAAGGAGTTTATCTCTATCAAGTCAATATTACAAGAAAGTTAAAGGGATTTTTTTTTTAAGAAAAAGGAGGCAAAGTCAAAAATATAAGTAATAAAATGGCAATAACTACATATCTATTGACAGTTACTTTAAATGTAAATGGATTAAATGCTCTAATCAAAAGACATGGGGTGGCTGAATGGATGAGAAAACAAGACCCTTACATATGCTACCTACAAGAGACTCATTAGAGACATACGCAGACTAAAAGTAAAGGGATGAAAAAAAATTTAAATGAGAATTGAAAAAAAAAAAAAAAAAGATGGAGCTGCAATTCTTAACCAGACAAAATAGACTTTAAAAACAACTGCTGTAACAAGAGACAAAGAAGGACCCAGTAATTCCACTTCTGACTATTCATCTAAACAAACCTAAAATACCAACTTTGAAGGAACATATGCATCTATGTGTTCATTGCAAAACTATCCATAATAGTCAAAATATGGAGGTCCTGAACGTTCATGGATGAAATGATAAAAAGAGGTGGTAATACTATACAGTGGAATATTGCTCAGCCTGAAAAATTTAATTCTTGCCATCTGTAACAAACCTGGATAGACTAGAGGGTTTTGTGCTAGTAGAGTAAGTCAGACAGAGAAAGACAGATGACATGATTTTACTTAGATGTGGAATCTAAAGAACAAAATAAACAAACAACAAAATAGAAACAAACTCATAGATACAGAGAACATTTTTGATGGTTTGCCAAATGGAAGGGGTTGGGGGAATAGTTGAAAAAGGGAAAGGGATAAGAAGTTTCAAGTTGGAGTTACAAAATAGTCACAGAGATGTAAAATATAGCATAAGGAATATAGTCAATAATATTTTAATAACTATGCATGGTGTTAGATGGGTACTAGATTTATCAGAGTGATCACTTCATAACATATAAATGTTCTCATCACAGTGTTGTACACCTTAATCTAATATAATATTGTATGTCAACTGTAATTAAAGAAATACAAATTATTTTAAAATTATTTAAATAGACTGTACCTCTGTATCAGAGACTCTGAGAAAGAAGATTTTGCACATTCTAGTCAATGAAACATGATTATAATAAAAATTTTGTGAGATATTAGACAATATATGCCATATTATTTAGCTTATGCTGTGTATCAAACCACCCCAAAGTTGAGTAACTTAATAAGCACCTATTATTTAGCTGTGATTCTGTAAGTTAGCGGGTGGTTCTTATGGTCTACTCTAGCTTGGGCAGATCTCTCCTGGGCTTGCTGAGGCATCTATTGTCAAGCTGGTGGTTGGCTGACATATCTAGGGTGGCCTAAAATTATAACATGCCTGGCACCTATTGGCCAGGGGTAAACAGGGGGACTGAATCACATGTTCTCATCATCCAACCTAGCAGCCCTGGGTTTTCAAATGGCAGCAGGTGAAAGATACTCAATAGCAAGATAGTATGTCCCAGTACAAAAGTGCTTTTCAAGCCTCTGCTTAAATCAACACCTACTAATATCCCGTGGCTAAAGCAGGCTACATATCTAACCAAGACTCAAGGAGTAGAGAAATAAACTTCACTTATGATGGGAAGAGCTGCAAAGTCACACATGCAAGGGGGAGGAAAAGAGAGGAAGAAATCTGTGATCACTGTATAACAGCCACACATGCTAATGAGATGTTACATATTCTTTGTAATTTTTTTTCTTCTCTAAATCTTAAACTCTTGAGGAAAACATCATAGTCTTATACTTTTCTTTATACACCTCACATCAGCTTATATGGTATAGAATATCAGCAAATATTGTATAAAAAGTTGAGAAACTGACAGATATAAAGCATAAACACATGCAGTTTCTTAAAATCCATATCAAAGAAAAAAATCATATATTGCACTATAAGAATTAACATTATATCTTATTATTACTTAAGTGTAACAAGTAAACAAACTATACCTCTGAGAACTTTGTCTCAATGTGACTTTTTCTGGTTATAATTTTTGTTTTTGCTGTATAGTAGAATTTATGAATTCAGTCAAGTAAGAGAAACATTATCTTAAGTTAACAGGCATAACCCTTACCTTTACAGTTTCAAATCTTAACTTTTTGCATGTGGCATATTTTTTCATACCCCTATAGCTTCTGTCTTCCCATTAATGAATAACATTTCACAATTATGGACAATTATTCTAAAGCTTGTTCCCCATAGCAAGAATAAAAAAAAAGCAGAAGGAAATAAAGGTAAATCTTTTTTTTTTTAGTGTTGCTCTTAAACTATTAAGATTTCTGTTTATCTACATTTTCTCAGACGATCTCCTTCTAGACTCCTCAACACTTCAGAAATTCTCCGCTCATGGCAAAGAAAGCCAGCATGCCAGTTTCTGAGGGAAATTCTTGGGTCCTCTGTCTTCAGAAGTCCTTAGGTGATAAAGGCTGGTACTTCCTTCTCCCCAGTGCGCATTCTTATATGTCATTGTGTCCTGACCCTGAACATGCCTCCAGAGCCTGACTCTGAGTATGCTGTTTATTATTTAAATAATTTCCCTCTCATCTCAATCTACATAATTGATACTCCAGTTTCAATCCCATTCCATTCTCATGACACCCCCATCCATGGCCAGGCTCATCTGGTCTTCTCGCATGGAGGACAGAAGCTTCTTCTACTAAATGAATCCTCAAAAGTTTTGGGTCCTGAATTCTGCTTTAGTTATTCACAAACTGCAAAAATTTTCTCTCATTTTATCTGATAGCTATGGTCAGTTCTGTCTTTCTAGAGGCTTTGGCACTGCCTGATGCCCCTGTTCTTGCCCATTTGGTAAGCACAGGGAACACTGCAATTTCATGGAGGAAGCTAGGCCTTCATCCCAGGTTCTCTGAGCTCTATGCACAGGAACTGAGAGCTATTTTTTTCTCCTTATTCTTCAGAGCTCATACTGGGGTGAATTTGCTGTGTAAAACAGTCCTCAGCTGGTAAGTACAGCTGGCAAGTAGCCTTCCTTACAAGATTAGTCCAGATTTAGAAAATTCTTAATGTTAATGTCTACAGTATAAGGTAAATCAATGCTTTACTGGAAACCATGTGTGCCAAGTAACCCTACCCATTAAAAGAAAGAAGTTTCCTTATTTGATTTTTTATATAAAATTAATTAATATTTCTTACGGTGAATGAAAAAAAAGCCAGTGTTGTATAAAAAAAAAAATGATCTCCCCTCAGGCAGTCCATCTACTAACACAGTC
The DNA here is from genome assembly GCA_003508835.1 of Eonycteris spelaea. Lineage (NCBI taxonomy): Eukaryota > Metazoa > Chordata > Mammalia > Chiroptera > Pteropodidae > Eonycteris > Eonycteris spelaea. Next base: position 2,240,012 of record PUFA01000215.1, on the reverse strand, counting down.
CACTCCCAGCTCCTTTCCTGAATCAAGCATGTGTGCACAAGCCTGTGTTCATATGGCCCAGACATTATCTATTTTCTGATTTTTGTTGTGCTAAAAATACATATAATATAAAATTTACCATTTTAATACTTTTCAAATCTACATTTCAATAGAATTAAATATATTTACTCGGTTTACAACCCATCACCCCAACCATCTCCAGAATGTTCATCTTTCCAAATTGAAACACCGTTTCTATTAAACAACTATCTCTCCATTTCTCCCTCACCCCAGTCGCAAATAAACCACCATTCTACTTTCTGTCTCTATGAAGTTGACTTCTCTAGGTCATTCATATAGGTAGAATAATACAGTTTTTGTTCTTTTGTAACCAGCTACTTCACTTAGCATAACGTCTTCAAGGTTTATCCATTTTGCAGCATACATCAAAATTTCCTTCATTTTTAAGGCTGAATACTATTCATCATATGTATAATACCATATTATGTTCATCTATTCATCCATTGATGAACATTTGGGTTGTTTCCATCTTTTGGCTACTGCAAATATGCTGCTATGAGCAGTGGTATACAAATATCTATTCTTTATGCCACACTGTTTTTTGATTATTGCAATTTTATTTCAACTTGTAGGAAGTTTTGAAGTTAGGAATTTTTGAGACTTCCAACTTTGTTCTTATTTTTCAATATTGTTTTGGCTACTTGAGGTGTCTATTAATTTTAACTAAATAGATCATAGTTTATACAAACTATCATGTAACTGTTTCTCTCACTTGACAGCATATCATAGGCACCCCATTAGTGAGTAGCTATAGAGGTCACTATTTCTACACACACACAAAATTTTATTGAAGTTGATCATGTCATACATGCTAGGCTTTTAAAGTGAAACCTTTTTGAGTTTACTTTTCCATTCTTAAAGTCATCCCCTCTTTTTCTCCCTTTTTACTCATAATCACTCTCTATTCCACATGCTCTTATAAATTTCTCCCATGCCCATGTGATCATCACATGCATACACACACCTTACAAAGTCACACAAACTATGCAGCTATGTGGTTCCTCATACATGGTTGTCCATATATAGAACCTGGGTCTTCAATTGTCACCGGATACATGCTGCTTTGCCTTTGCATCTTTCTCTCTCAATACTACTTGTAGATTGCCTCCGTGTAAATGAAACTAATATTTCTCTTTTATTTTTTTTTTCTATAATTGTGCAGTGTTATAAAGCCATAATTTATTTGATTATTCCTCCAATAATGGCATTGTGGCTTTGTTCCAAGTTTTACCACCAAACACAAAGCCACAATAACACATTCTTAAATGTAAAATATTTCCTTAGCCTGGTAGTGTCATATCATGGTATAAATTCACAAGAGTACAATTTATGGGTCATTTATTTTATATGTAAATTAAAAGACCTAAAAACACCTCAGCTAACTTATTTCTACCAGCTGCAGATGAAGTTTTCCTTATCCATGTTTTCCAGTGATAGAAATCATCACGACTGGAACAGCAAATAATTAATAGAAATTTTGATACCCAAAGCTCTGGAAAAGGCAATAAGAAATTTGATGGTTTGTGCCAGCATGGTTTTCTCTTGCTAAGGAGACAAAATATGATACTTTAATACTTCTCCTGTTAGTTTATAAAACCATGCAGAAGGTGGTGCATCTCCCCATACTTTTCTAAGACCAAATAGACAAAGTTCTTAGACTTTGATTTCATTGCCCAGCGGCATCCCTGGAGAAATCACTTATCATGGTGCAGTAGTGGCCCAAAAGGATGTCACTGAAAACTTTAAGACTATCAGGAACTCCTAAATGGGGTCTAATCATAGGAGACCCTTTGAAGCCCGGAAAAATTGGACTGGGAGAAACACATCAGTTCTATTACCCCTAGAAATTGTTACCCCTAGGGTATAAGACCATTTATTTTATTTAATTGCTGATTCAGTTAGTAAACATTTATTGAACTCTCACTGAGTAGGCGGCATTCGGAGATTTGACAGCATGAGGAAGGAATGCTGTGAGAGCCCCTTCCCTCTTTATGCAGATATAAAATTGACCATAGCATACCTTCCCACTGAACTCAGGCAGCCTGAGTGTCCTTATGCCCCACTTTTTAAGCTGTATCTCTCATTAGATCCCTCACCACACCCCCCTATTTACCCATGATTAGCCAAAGTATCACTGCAGGCTGACTTTGTCCATACTCCCAGTGAGAGATCACTGGGAGCACACCTGGAGTCCGTTATATTTATTACCTGCTGCAGCTAGTAGGCCACAGGCCATGAAGAACCTTGTACATTCTAGTAAGAGGGTGCTGGGATATTCATTTACTCACACAGGAGTTTTTCCTCAGATTAACTCAGTGTATAAATTAATACACCCCAAAATTTTCAGGCCTATTACTTCCTATGCCATTCTTTCCAAACTTTATGCTTTCCCCCCTTAAGCACATGTCCTGGGTTTCTAAAACAAATATTACATAGAAAAGAAGTGGGTTTCAGACATGGTGATTAAAGTATTGGCCACCATTGTATTTGTTAGTTATCCTGGGAGATTACCAAGAATAATAAGTGATTCTGGGCAGATTTTTACCCCTCTCTGGCCATTGTGAAAAAGGTACCAGGTATGGATGAGAGGCTTTAGTTGCTCAGTATAGACATCCAGGTAGAATATTTCTAGAAAATCTTCAACCAAATATAATCTTTATATTAACAGTTAGCAGGAATCATCTCCAAGTGTATCAAATAAAAAAACTAAAATGACCTGAAACAGATGTCTTTTGCCTCTTCATATATATAATGCTTCTATTAAATTATTTAGCTGCATTTTTTACTCTGCCAAATAGACAAATAACTATCTTTCTTAAGTTCTTGAAGTTTCATTGTCATAAGTGATAGATACTAAACAGCCATTCATTTTTCTATCTACTATCAGAGAGAATGACTTGAGATCAAATTATACTAAAATTAAATGTAGTGATTTTGAAATATGTCCCTCAAAATGTATTTTATAATCGATAATTACACAGAAAACAATTTCTTTAGTTACTTTTGAATATCTTTTGCAACTAATCTACCCTGGAATTTTACCAGGAAGCTACATGATTCAAAGCAAGACCCCCTGCAGTATTTTAAAATATTGATAATTTTTATGATTGATCATTACTCAAAATAAGGGGCTTAACTACTTTCTTTCAAATGTTTCTTGATTGTAACTATGTCAAAAATGCTTTATGTTTAAAATAAAATTCTCATTTTTTCATATGATGAAGATTCCAGATTTTTAAAAAATATCTCATTTTGAATAGTCTACCTTTGCAGAGGAGGGAGAACCATCGCTCAGAAGGGTTTTAGTTGAGCTTTTCATTTTCCACAAAAAGAACACAGACCCAGCAGTGATGTATTTCATCTTAAAAAAATCACAGTGCACTCAACATATATTATGTTAGTTTCAGGTACAATATAGTGATTAGACTTTCATATGCCTCATGATGTGATCTTCGTAGTAAGTCTAGTAACCATCTGAAACCATGTATGTCAACTATAATTAAAAATAAAATTAAAAAAATAAAAAGCACAGTGCTCTTCCATCAGGCTAGATCTTTGCACTCTGACAGGTGAGGAGGTCAGGACCCCACAGGTGATGTCTTGCAGGAGTGCTGTGCAGGTGTGCTGGTGAAATGAAAGGGAGGGAAATACCTTTGGAAGAAAGGTCAGATCAGCCATACATTAGATTTTCTTGTTCATATTGTAGCCTTCTGGTGCGTATGTGGTTACAAACAGTGCTTATGAGAAAGCACTCATACATCCTGCAGGTTAGAGGTTGGCAAGAGGCTATAGGAAGTGCTGGCACATGGGTAATGATGTGAAGTGTGTCAGCACCTTTCCTCTCCATGTCACACTGCCATGAGGTGAAGTTGTGGATGCTCCCTGTGGCAAGACAGGAAGGGATAAGGGGACACTCTAGTTGGATTTAACCTGTATAAAGTTTCAGAACATAATAAATGTATTTCAGAAGGTGAGAAAAATCTCTGTATTTGTCCGTCCAGAGGGGATACTCAAAATGTGGATTCCTGAAGTCTCCAGTGGCTCACTCAGTCTCAGATTTCTGGAGAGTCGTCAAAGACATACAGGGAGAGCGTAGGCTACAGATGACTTATGTTCTGGGCTTTATTATGCATCATACATCCCATGGCATGCTTGGGATAAGGAAGAAACCCAAAGTGTGGTGAAATCCTTTCTTTTCCACCCACAGCAGCTGTTGTTTTAACACTGAATTTGAAGTTTCCCTGTTCTGAGTGATTCATGACAAGCCTAGGGCAACTGCAGAGCAATTCCCAAAGAATCCTCTTCTCTTCTGTCTGTCAGAAGCAGCGTTGGATGAGGACCTTTGATTTAAAGGTGTTCTACTGTCCACAGCTGAAGCTCTGGGGCCTGAGACCCAAGAGAGGAATGTCCAGGCCAACATGAGGGAAGCAAGCAGCAGGAATTGTGCTCTGTGGCCAGCCCTTCCTTCTCTAAACATGTTCTGAGGCCAAATGGATGATATTTGCTAGAACCAAACATTCTAGAATATTCATTCTTTATCAGGATCAGCCCCAAAAGAGGCTCAAAACAAAAAGGTGAAGTGGGGGAGCACATTTGTTCAACCTCTTCACATGTCTTATTGCCTTTAGTACAACTGGGCCACTGTCCAGGAATACCTCCTGTATTGCCATGGCAACATGAGCCAGATATTCTGGCCAGACTGCTGTCCTCCAAAAACAAGAGTCCTGACCTGCCCCTCCACCTCCATCCTGTCTAGATGTGGCAGCACTGGAGAGCATAGGTCTCATTTGGATCCCACACTCTGAGCCCTGCAAAGTTCACAGAGACCTTGTATTTCATAAGAAATAATATTCATACTTGACAATGTCTTATTTGTTTTGAATTTTAATTGCCATTGAAGAAGGAAGGAAGATTTTGAGGTTTTCCTAAAAGAGGTGTGGTTTGAGTTTAAAGACTTTTAAAGGAAAACGAGTTTACAGACTTGAGCAGGGCTTACAGTTCTCCAATCTCCAATCTCTTTCACCATTAGGGGAACAAATCCTCCCAGAAACATGGCATGTTTAAAGCCACATCCTTAGAGGGACCAGGTGGCAGTTCCATCCCTGAATTCTTGATGTACCAAGCAGTTTTGCTTTATCACTGCATGTTTCCTCTGGTTGTAATTCCTCCTTTTGATATTGTAAAGAACTGACTTTATGGCTTCCTATTTAAATAATACCCATCAGTTAGCTGCTTAGATAACTCATGGATTACACTGACTTTCTAAATAATTAAAACATTTCAACCTGAGAATGTATTTGATACACACCCACATTCATGAACAGCAAAACGAAACCACTAGGAACACATAGAATAGTCAGGCTGCACAGATCTGCACTAAAATGAACATTTTTTTCTCTAGACAGATGCTCTAGGCACTAGAATGTGATTGCAGTACAATCAGTTTAAAGAAGAATGGAATTAAATACTTCAGATACTAAATATATCAAAATTATGTTTCTAGATTAGTAGTGTTTAACAAATCAGGATGAACTTCTCTGAGTTTTACAAGGAACAGCAATATTTCTGCTTGAGAAACATAAGGACCATATCAGTGCAGATGTGGAGAGAGGGATGCAGGCCATGGGGGAAGGGATAGCAGATGTTCACCATGGGCTCTGCTTATGTAGAAAATTGTCTGATCTGTCTTCCTTTATTACAAACACACTATCATTACTATAATCTAATATTATTTGTTTTAAGAGAGAAGAAAATAAATAATCTAAGTGCATAATAGTAAAGAGCAAGAAAAAACACATAGTGTGGGTGCTTACAAGGAGGATGAATGAACTCACTTATCATGCCTCAGCCCACAGCGGGAGTGGAGGAGCAAGGAGAAGGAGAGAGAGGGGTTCTCTTCATTTAGGAGCCTGAAGCCCAGCCCCTGAACCCTCTCGTTCACTCTGGTTCTAATAAAATTAATACAAATCTCCCCTCCACATACCAGACCATTGCTTCTCCCTGAATGGTATCTCAGCATTCCTATTAGAAATTTGAAGTTGAGTCCTTGGTATGCTCACACAAGCATGAAGCACAAAGCTGTGTGTATTCATTCATTCTGCCAACAGGCCAAACATTACAGTGTGGCCTTGTCTTGTCAGAGAAACTGGTGTCTCCAGCTGAGCTCCCTTAAGCAGGTGCTGAAATGGATGTGAGTGTGGGCTGTGACACCAGGAGGCATTGTAGGGCATGGAAGTAAGGATATAATGGATTAAAAGGGTCCTTACTGAGTGGAGGATGATGATCCTGGGTACCTCTGGCAGGCAGTGCAGGCTTGCATGTTATTCCAAGTAAGGGTCAGGAGAAGTGGTATATTTACCTGTGCAGGCCTGTCAGCAATTGGTTGAGGGATGCTCCCAGGCGCACTGATAACCTAGTCCACCCTCCTATAAGAGCCAGGTGGCCTATGCCTGCTCTCAGGCAAACAGTAGCAGGTGAGGGCAGCCAAAACCATCTAGTCTGTGTGGTTGGGAACAGCAAGTGCTCAAGGTTTGTGAATGGGTCACCAAGAGATTCTGCAACAGGGAATAAAGAACATTCAGTTGAAGTACTCAATCAACATTTTCCCTGGTGAGTAAAGTAAGGCTTTAGAAATCTAGCTGGCCCACAGAGCATCTATTAGCCATGCCTTGACAGACAATGAAAACTGGGTGTTGTTACTACATTCTCATCCAGCTACTAGCTATTGTTTAATAGGACACCACCTACTACTAACCAGGCATAGAGTAAGGAAACAGGAAAAAGAAACATCAGAAAAACTTAGGCTGCTGAACAGTATAACAGACCAAAGGCAAAGACATTGGGGATCGAGCAGCCCTGGTTCATAGACCTGCCTCTGTATCTTATCAGCTATGTACCTTAGGGAAAGCTGAAGCTTCACATTCTTACTAAAATTATACACACATTATAGGGTTATTCTGAAGATTAAAGAAGTCAGTGCATGAAACCTCCCAAGCTGACATAGTTAAGTTTCATTAGATATCAGCCCCTTTGCTCACAGAGGTATCTGTTTCTTCAAAGGTCCATAAAAACAAAAAGAAAGAGACTAAACTGTGTAAAGAAGTGATTGTCAACAAGTAAAATGTTTCTCTATCCCAGAGGTATCAAATATGTCCCTGAAAATGCATTGACCAGAGCTGAGGGAAGTATGACAGGCTTGACCAGGTCTCTGGCCTCAAGACACTGACAATAAAATTGATGCAATGGTTTACACGAGTAATTGGTCCATGGTACTCAATTAACCATGAGTGGCAATACCCTGAATGTCATTGTCTAGGGTAGAGAGGGTAAGAGTCAGAGGGTTTTGCAGGAAGAATTTACAAAAGATGAGAGAGGTTTAGATTGACATCTTAGAATATTCCTTTGCTCAAAACTTCTCTCACTTCAAAACCTTGCAGTATACAAAGTGTGTGTGTGTGTGTGTGTGTGTGTGTGTGTGTGTGTGTGTGTGTGTGTGTGTATGACCACAGTGGGAAACAAGAACAGCCCTTGGTGAAATTGAGGATGCACTCATGAAAGACACTGGAGAAAACAGTTGACGTTATTAGTAAAGGGTAAGATGTGGGAGGAGATTCCTTCCAAGGAAAAAGCTCAACAAGCTCTCATTTTCCAATCTTAGTGACTAAGTGAGAGAAATGGGGCAGTCAAAAGCCAGGATGGAGGGAGGAGGCAAGGTGACTGCGGAAGCTGCTTTTAATTGGGGCTTAAACACAGAGAACTAAGTTATTACAGAGGGTACTTGAGATTAGATTACTAGAAGCATTAGTGAATACAGCACTAGCCCCCAAAATAAGTCCCAGTTTGTTGTATGTTACAGGCAAGTCACACATCTTAGCTGCACTGAGTGGTTCCTCCATAAAATGCACATCTGGCTTGTCTTGCCACATTGGAATAACTGCTATGAGGCATTGGGTTGTTTTATTTCTCAGTCTGCTATGTTTATAGTGCTTCAGAGAAAGAGGCTACAGTGAGTAAATTGCTCAGAAATCTATTCCAAAATAAAATCTAAAATACTCAGGCTAAGTTAGAAACAATGGGGAAAAAAAGCACTGATTTCAGTGGGAAACCGTAACTTGAAAAAGTAATGTGGCTATCCATTTAGTCTCGTGTTTGTTCATGTGTGAGAGTGACATGTAACCCACAGCTAGCACTGGGGCACACTAATGAACGTACACTACTCACCTGGCTCCCACTCAACTGCCTGTCCTGATGGTAAATGAGGACATTTTAGGAGCCAGATTCAAGATGCATTGTGAAACCCTGCAGAGAGCCAATCTCAAGAGTTAGAGGCCCAACGAGCAATCTATGAATCATGAACAACTTTACCATAGCTCATGCCAGGGCCAGTTATGGAGTTAATTGCAGCAGGACCAGACTGGCTGCTGAGACCCAGATGATATATATCATGGGTTTCTTAGACATTCCTGAATTCCCAAAACAATGATTCTTAGAGCCTAGTCTTCAAACAACAGAGCTCTGAATCACTGGAGTGTTGTCATGAAGGATAATTTTGGGGAAAAAAGCAAAATTTTTATTCTATTGACATAAATATTTCAACAAAATTTATGGTTATAAATGGCATATTTAACAGGGTGGATCCTGTGGGGCCTCAATAAAAAATTGTTTTACTTCTCTCTAATTTCTATCTTTAAGCATGGTTTGTCAGATTCCCATTTTTACTCTTTGAGTACAATTCAAGAGGTTCAGTGGATCTTCTATTGCTGGCAGTAATTGTATCAGATTCATTTTTAGGTACAAAAAAAAAGCTCAGTTCAAGCTAACTCAAAACTGCAAACTCTCATCCATTCAAGGATTTCTCCTCCCCAAATCAAGAGGGGGAGGTGGCAGCACTGCTGACCCTGCAGAGGACACTGTAGTCTGTCCCTACAGCACTTGAGGTAGGAATGTGTTCCCTCCACCTGGCAAACATCCAGCAGATGGTGGAAGCCTGCCTTCCTACATATCCCCTACACTGATGGGCTTTGTCATCAAAAAGAATGGCCTGGCAAACCTGCTGGTCACTTGCCTGTCAGTTGAGCTCCTGGTACTTTTGACATCCTCAGGCAGTGCTCTGACAGTGAATGAAGATAAAGCTGCCTTTCAAGAGAAACTCACAATATGGAGAAAGCATTGTGAAAATGAATATTTGAAAATATTTTCATTGTCACATAATGTTATTGTTAAGAATTATAGAAGCATGTCACCCCAACATCACTCCCATCTGCATACTAGTCACAATTTTTAAAAATCTGCCAAATGAAAGGATTCTGTGAAAGGAAATTTACAGCAAAATAAACATCTTTGCATAACAAGTAGTTGGAATTTTAAAAGACTTAGAATTTAGAGCCCATAAGAAATGTTTAATATTTCTAAGGTATTTTTATTTGCAATGACAGCTTTTGAAACGAAAGAGTAAAATTAATCACCATGAAATATTGCTGTTACAAAATGTTAAAAAAATTTTTGAAGCATATTTAATCCTCTTGCTCTTCTTCAAATATTATCAACATGACTAAAAGATATTGTACTATTGATAAATTAAATATTTAAAAATGTCCTTCATGTTGCATTCATCACCAGTTCTGCATATTTCAAAATACAGATACCAGTAAAGTTGTACATGTACACACATGTGCACATAACATATGAATACAAAATATAAACACATATACATATATTTACAACTATTATATATAAGGTTACACTATCAGAAAAGTTTGGAGACTTGAATTCTCAAATTGAAAGTCAGAAATGCAGAGACTTGTATACCAGTTGAGTTTATCTTTATCTTGGAATCAGGGCTTGTGCAGCTGTTCATCACCTGTTTTGCAACTCTGTCTCTGGTCCACAACCTCCGGTTGGTCTCAGGCCACAGAAGTGCCATGAGGCTATGGGCTTCCACATCATCCACAGATGCCTCATCCAAGGTATTCTTGGCTTTATATAAAAGACAGAATAATGGACTTAAAAAATCTTTAGGGGATTTGAACTAGTTAAAATAGGCAGAAAATATGACCCTGCTTTTGGAGTAAAAATGTGGATTCGACTCCGGAAGTTAATTGTCTGTGAAACCTCCTGTGTGAGGTCAGGTTCTCAGAGCAGATACTAATAAGTGATTTATTAGGGAGGAGCCCTATGGGAACTGTGGATGGAATGGAGAGGAAACAGGATGGAGAAGGTAAGTGTGATGCTAGGCAATGCTGGCTCAGGCTTGGGCTGATGCTTCAGGAGTCCTGGAGCACTAATCCCAAAGAAAGAGATAGGGCGTTCATACTTCCACACAAGTCAGGCATGAGCTACTGCCACCTAAGGGGATACATACCTTAAGGCACTTCTAACTTTGATGTTCCCATGGCAGTCCTAGAAGGAAGCTGTAGGTGCGGTTGTTAGAGGCTTAGTTTGGCAAGGGTCACGAGAACAAGTCAGAGAGATCTAGGAGATCTGGTGCGACACCACCATCAACCACACCTTGCTGGACTAGAGAACTATTACTCTACTGTGTCACAGTCAACTTACCACGAGTGTTCAGGGCAAGTTTACCTTCACCAGGCCTACCCTCCAAGGAGCTTGCTCAAGCCAGTCATATTGAAGGATGGAGAACAAGTGTCCTCAGCTCAGGTTTTTATTTTATTAATGAACTAGAAATTAACTGGACCTAATTTAGAGCCCAAGGAACAACTATCTGCACAAAGTACCTCAGCATCAATATATGAGATTCCAGCACCTTCTTATCTCTACACAGACTCTTTATATCTTTGTTCTGATTGGTGCTTCAAGTTTTGAAACATGAGAATAAAGAGATCCATTTTATGCTGAGACTTGCAACTGAATCTATAACTTAGATCTAACCCCAGACAGCTAGATCTTACCATTGTTTTGTTCAGGACAATAAAGTGGAAAGTAAAGATAAACATTTTTATCCTATTAAATGATGAATACAAAGAAAATGTGAAGCCCTATCAGTCCAGGGTTTAATGTATTCTCAATAGGGCTCCTCTGTAGACTATTGAAACTAAAAATGGCATCTCTAAAAGTTTCTTGGACTTAGGTAAAAAATATTTTTCAGTGGCTAAGCTATAATTTCACTACTTCCAGACCAAAAAATAAAATAAAGTATGAAAATCTGCTCAACTTGAAAAATAAGCTCGTTGGTTCAGTTTATAAAATAGATGTGTTCAAGACAGAGCATGCACCTCTGCATGCAGCAAGTATTTTTTGCGCATCCCTATCATGTTACCCTCAGCAAAACCCAGACCCCACAGGATATATAAGAAGCATCGCTGAGGTTGGACCACATAGCAACAATCCCATAAGCTATGACAGGAGACAGGGTTACAGAGCCTGAAGCCCATGTCTCTGTATTTCCTTGAAGACACGTCTCACCATAGAAGTATGTTCTTATTTCCACTACTGAAGAAGAAAATTATAGCCATGTTGGATTTACCACAAAGTTTCTTCTCTGAGTGGCTTCTCAACTCTCATATTGCATACATCTTGAGTGCATTTTTTCTTGGTTTTATATTTATTCTATCAGATTCCTCCCTCATACAGGCATTAAAAGATTAGGCACAGGTTTTAAATCAGTGATTCTAAGTTCATCCTGCCTGCACACCCCTTTAATATAAATATAATGTAGTACTCATTTAACTATTGTGACACAAAATCAATAGATAACATACTTGCCCTTCATTGTAATTTTTTGAAAAACCTATGCCGTAAGTACAATTTAAGGGTTAAATGACAATGATATATACATAACTGTTTGGGCATAAGTAATCCATAGTTTGCATGCATATGCAAAATCACCAAGGAGACAAAAACAAAGTGAGACCAATGCAGAATATTACTTGCAAATCACTGGTGCCATAATTTTCCAAGCTGGTGACAAAATTGTGACAAAGTTCAAAAAATCACTGTCAAGTCTCCTTAAGTAATCTGATTTTATTTTATTTCTTTAAAAAAATTTTTTTTAATTTATTTTTTATGGCGACATTGGTTAATGAAATCCAGTAATTTTCAGGTAGAAAATTCAACAGTAAGGCATATATATATATAAATATATATATATATATTTGCATTCTATGTTCACCTCCCATAGTTAGATTTATTTGTATCACCACATATCTGACCCATTTAAAACTCACCACTGCTACACTCTGGTAACCACTAGCCTATTGTCCATGTCCATCGTCTTTGTTTGTTTGTCCTGTTCATTTGCTGCTTTTAGTTTATATCCAACATATAATATCATGTGGTTTTCACCATTTTTCTGTCTGGCTTATTTCACTTAGCACGATTATCTTGAAAGTCCATCCATGTTGTCACAAATGCAGTATTTCGTCTCTTATGCTTGAGTAATATTCCATATATGTACCATAGCTTCTTTAGCCAGTCATCTATTGTAGACACTTCAGTTGCTTCCATGTCCTGGACACCATGAATAAACCTGCAATGAACATCAGTGTGCAAATATCTTTATGTATATGAGTTTTCAAGTCTTTGGGGTAAATACCCAGCAGAGGGATTTCTGGATTATATAGTAGATCAATTCTTAGTCTTTTGAGGAAACTGCATACTGTTTCCCTCTGTGGCTGTACCAATTTGCAGTCCCATCAGCAGTGTATGAGCGTCCCTTTTTCTCTGCATCCTCTCCAACACTTGTTATTGCTTGTCCTGTTGATAAAAGATATTCTAACAGATGTGAGATGTTATCTCATTGTGGTTTTGATTTGCATTTCCCTAATAGCTAGCGATGTTGAGCATCTTTCATATGTTTGTTGTCATTTGTATGTCCTCTAGGGAGAAGTGTCTGTTCAGGTCCTCTGCCCATTTTTTGATTAGATCATTTTTTTGTTTGTCATTGAGTCTTATATTCAGGTCCTTAATTCATTTTGACTAATTTTGGTATATGGTGATAGACAACAGTCTAATTTCATTCTTCTGTAGGTGGCTTTCCAGTTTTCCCAGTACTATTTACTGAATAGGCTTTCCTTTCTCCACTGTATGTTTTTGGCTTTTTTTGCTGGAAATTATTTACCCTTATCAATAGGGGTTTATTTCTGGACTCTCAATTCTGTTCTACTGGTCGTGTGTCTGTTTTGCTGCCAATACCATGCCATTTGATTACTGTCGCTTTGTAGTATAATTTGAAGTCGGGCAGAGTGATGCCTCCAGCCTCATTCTTTTTTCTCAGCATGATTTTTTGTGATTTGGGGCCTTTTGTGCTTCCATACGAATCAGATAATTTTTTGTTCTTTTCTTTAAAAAATACTGTTGAAATTTTGATGGGGATTGCATTAAACTATATCATACTTTAGGTAATATGGTCATTTGAACTGTTGAGTCTTCCAATCCAAGAACATGGAATATATATTTATTTTTTGTATCTTTTTTGGTTTCTTTTTAATGAGATCTTGTAGTTTTCATTATGTAGATCCTTCACATGTTTTGTTAGATTTATTCCAAAGGTATTTTATATTTCGTTGCAATTGCAAAAAGAATTATTTTTTCCACATGTTTTTCTGACACTTCATTATTAGAATATAGGAATGCTATGGATTTTTGAACATTGATTTTGTATTAGCACACTTTACTATATTTGCTTATTGTTTCTTGTAGTGTTTTGTGGACTCTTGAGAGTTTTCTAGGTAGTGAATCATGTCATCTGCAAATAGTGACAGCTTGACTCTTCCATTTCTTATTTGGATGCCTTTTATATCTCTCTTGCTGATTGTACTCGCTAGGACCTCTAATGTTATACTGAATAACAGTGGAGATAGTGGACAGCCTTGCATTGTTCCTGATCTTAGAGGGAAGGTTTTTAGTTTTTCACCATTAAGTATGGTGTTGGCTAAGGGTTTATCATATATGGTCTTTATTATGTTAAGGTACTTTCCTTCTTTACCAATTTTGTTAAGTGTTTTGATCATAAATGGATGCTGTATCTTGTCGAAGGCTTTTTCTGCATCTATTGTTATGACCATATGATTTTTATTTTTTAATTGTTTAATTTGTGGTCTATCACATGAATCAATTTGCATATGTTGTATAATGTTTTTAATATGTTGCTTATATTTGGTTCACTAGTATCTTATTTAGAATTTTTGCATGTGTTTTCATGAGAGATATTGTTCTGTAGTTTCTTTGCGTGTGCGTTATCTTTACTAGCTTTTGGTATCAGGATAATATTGGCCTCATAAAATGAGTTGGGAAGTATTGCCCCTATTTAATTTTTTGGAAGAGTTTGAGGAGATATGTATTAAATCTTCTTTGAATGTTTGGTAGAATTGACTGGTGAAGCCATCTGGTCCTGGAATTTTACTTTTGGTAAGTTTTGATGATTGTTTCAATTTCCAGTCTGCTGATTGATCTATTTAGATTTTCCAGTTCTTCTGATTCAGTCTAGGAAGATTGTATTTTTCTAAGTATTGGTCCATTTCTTCTAGGTTATTAAATTTGGTGTTATATACTTTTTCATAGTATTCTTTTATGACCTATGTATTTCTGTGATGTCAGTTGTAATTTTCTCTCTTTTCATCCCTGATTTTGTTTATTTGTGTCCTTCTCTTTTTTTATTAGTGAGTCTAGCCAGGGGTTGTGTCAATTTTATTAATCTTCTCAAAGAACCTGCTCTTTGTTGCATTTATTTTTTTCTATTTTTTGTTTTGTTTTCCTTTTTATTTAATTCTACTCTAATTTTGATTCTTTCTTTCCTTCTGGTCACTTTAGGTTTCATTTGTTCTTTCTTTTCTTGTTTTTTAAGATGAAGTGTTAGGTTGTTTATTTAGGCTCATTCTTATTTTTGGAGATAGGTTTGTAATGATATGAACTTTCCTCTTTTTACCACTTTTGCTGTATCCCAAATGTTTTGATATGTTGTGCTATCAATATCATTCGTTTCTATGCATCTCTTGATCTCTTTATTTCTTCTCTGACCCCCTATCATTCTTCAGTATCATGTTGTTTAATCTCCATGTATTTGTGGTTCTTTCTGCTTTCTTTTTACGATTGATCTCCAGCTTCAAAGCATTATGATCGGAGAATATGTTTGGAATTATTTCAACCCTCTTATATTTTTTTGAGGCCATCTCTGTGTCTCAGTATGTAGTCAATTCTTAGAACGTTCCATGTGTACTAGAGAAGAATATATAAGCATCTGTTTTGAGAGGAAAAACTCTGTAAATGTCAATTATGTCAAGGTGGTCTAATGTGTCATTAAAGATGTTATTTCCTTATTGATTTTCTGTTTGGATGATCTGTCCATATCCAACAGTGTGATGTTTAGGTCTCCTACCATGATACCATGATAGTGTTTTTGGTGTGTTTCTCCATTTAGTTCTGTTAGTAACTGCTTTACATATTTCAGGGCTCCCTGATTTCGAGCATAGGTATTAATAAGTATTATGTATTCCTGGTGCATGATTCCCTTTTATTATGAAGTGTCCTTCAGTATCTTTCTTTACTTTTTTTATTTTGAAATCTACTTTGCCCAATATTAGTACTGTTTCTCCTACTTTTCACTGAATGCCATTTTCTTGAAATATCATTTTCCGTCCTTTCACTTTGAGTCTATATTTGTCTTTGCAGCTGAGATATATCTGCTGGAGGCAGTTTGTGGTTGGGTTTTATTTTTGGATCCATTCTGCAAACTCCGTGCCTTTTTCTTGGTGAGTTCAGTCCATTTACATTTCGAGTGATTATTGTAATATGATCCCTTCCTATAGCCATTTTATCTTTTGCTTTCTGGTAGTTCAGTGTTTTCATTGTTTCCTTTCCTTGTTGTTGTTGTGTGTGTGTGTGTGTGTGCGCGCGCGGTTGTGTGTGTGTGTAATTTTGTTTAATTTTGTGGGATTTTCCCTCTTGTTTTTCTTTGTTTTGTGTTATATACTTCCATTCTAAAATCTTTGTCATGTGGTTAGTATTTCAAATATGTAGAGGGCAGTTGTTATTTATATATATATATATGCACACACAACACATATATATGTAGTATATGTATATATATGTATGTGTGTATGTATATATATAAATATTATAATAATATATAACAGGGCTGTTGTTATAAATACACACAACACACACAAACACACAATATAAAGACAATTTTCCTGCATGTACCTTATCTCCATTCCTCGATGTAAATTTTGATCTTTGAATCCTCCCTCTCTCTGTCATTGTTGTCTCTATTTTTCCCTATGTGTGCTGAACAATTACTATCTTGCTATAGCAATATTTTCTTATTTTTTAAGCTTATAATGCCTTTTCTTAGTAAGAGTATGTAGTCTCTGTTTCTATCTGCTCCTAGTCACCTTGCTCATGTTATGTATTTTTTTCTGTCATTTTGTTTTAGGTTTGCTGACCCCCTTCAGTATTTCTGTAGTGCAGGCCTTGTAGTGGAGAATTCCCTTAGTTTTGTATGTCTGAGAAGGTCTTTATTTCTCCTTCATATTTAAAGGAGAGCTTTTTGATAATATTATTGACTGGTAGTTCCTTTCATTTAATATATTTGAATATTTGATTTCACTTTTTTTCTGGCTTGTAAGGTTTGTGCTGAGAAGTCTGACAACATCTAATGGGTTTTCCTTTATAGGATTACCAACTTCTTTTTTATCGTCGCCTTTAGAATCTTTGTCATTGATAATTTTAATACAGTTTGTCTTGAAGAGCATTTTGGGTTGAGATTAATTAAGTATTTGATTGATTGAATTCCAAGCTCCAGTTCATTCCTTAGATTTGGGAAATTCTCACCAGCTATGTATCTGAAAATGCTTTCTAATTCCTCTTCTTTCCTCTCCTTCGAGAATGTCCATTATTCTTATGTTTCCTCTCCTGTGGTATCAGCTAGTTCTTGTATTTTTCTTTCATTATTTTTCATTCTCAGTTCTCTTATTCCTTCTGATTTATTTCTAGATTTTTGTCTTCAATATCACTGATCCTTTCTCCATTTGTTGACTCTATTTCCAATTCTTGCTATTTCATTTTTCTTTCTTTACTTTTTTTTTCATTTTTAACTTTTCTTTTTAAACTTTTAAAATTTAATTAGTTTCAAGTATACAGTACATTGGGTTGACATCTTTATAGACGTAATGATCTCCCCAATTGCTCCCTCCTACCCTTGACCCTCCACCTAGCCAATGTATTAATGTTTAACTCTATTCCCTATGCTGTTCTCTCCATTCCCTGTGACCATCCATCAGCTACTAATTGTATTTCTTTAACCCTTCACCTCATTCTCCCATCCCCCAAAACCTCCTCCTTCTCTCCGTCACCAAATTGACCACTATAATTAAATGAGTCTATTTTTGAATTAGTTTGTTCTTTTTATTCCTTAGATTTTTACACATAAATGAAATCATATAGTGTTTATCTTTCTCTTTCTGACTTAAATACCTTCTAGTCATTAAAGCATATCTTTTTCATCCCTTTTTTAGTCTTCTGTGTGCCTTTTAATCTGACGTGAGTCTTTTGCATTTTTTCTTCTTAATGAATGCACTACAACATTTCCTGTAATTCTGGCATGGTGATGATAAATTCCTTTAGCTTTGTTTTTGTCTGAGAAGCTCTTTATCTGTTGTTCAACTCTGAATGATAGCATTACTGGGTAAGTATCCTTAATTATAGATCGTGGGTCCTCATCCTGTCGAATATATTTTGCCACCCCTTCTGTCTTGCATAGTTCTTTTGAGAAATCAGCTGCCAGTCTCATGAGTATTCCCTTATAAGTATTATCTGTTTTTCTCTTGCTGCTTTTAATATCCTTTCTTTTGTATTTAACCTTAGCATTTTAATTACGATTTGTCTTGTTGTGGGTGTCTTTGGAACCTGGTTTTTGGAATTTTATGATCTTCTTGGGGTTTTATATCCATTTCCTTCACTAGGTTAAGAAGTTTTCCATCATTATTTCTTCAAACAGCTGTTCAACATCTTGATTTTCTTCAGTTATGATGATAAGACAGAAATTAAAACCCTTAATAGTGTCCCATGTGCTCCTTAAATTATGTTTATGGTCCTGGCATCTTACTTCTTGCCATTCTGCTTGAGTGTCCTTGGCTTTCTGTTCTCTAGATAGAGCATTTGGTCCTTTTATTTATTCTCTTTGTTTATTCCATTTAATATACTTCTCATCTCAGATAATGTGTTCTTCATTTCTGACTGATTCCCTTTTATAATTTCCATTTCCATTTTTATGTTTTTTAATCTCTTGTTGAAATTCTCTACATTTTCAAAAAGTTCATTGAGCATCTTTATAATCAGTGTTTGAACTCTGCATCTGTAAGATTACTTGACTGCAGTATATCTGGATCTCTGTTCTGTTTCTCTATATGGCTTCTGCTTTTTTGTCTTCCATTTTGGCTGCCTTTCTGTTTTTCTGTGTACTAAGCAATCTCCGAAGTCTCCCAGTCTTATTAATGTGAATTTGTGAAGTACATTTCTTTCTAGTGGCACAGTCCTGAGAGGGGTTCTGCTTCATGCCTAACATAGCCCAAGCCTCTACCCCACTAGGCCACCCGTTAAGATTCAACAAGCAATCCACAGATGCTATGCTATAGTTGCCTCAAAAGGTCACAGCAGAAACCAAGTCCAGCTGCCTCCAGTGTGAGTCTAATTGCTGCTCAGCAAGGAGCACCTGACTCGTTGAGCATATACCTGGATGTGGCTTGGGTGAGGCCGAGAGTTTGGAGAGGCAGGTTTCAGAGAATCCTCTGGGCAGAGTGACCTCTGTCATCCAGTTTGATGAGGTGTCGACTATGGCATCCTGCATTTGGTGCTCTGGTAGGGGGGAGGGCTCCATAGAGAACAATGGATTACTGCTGGTACTTCTGTACAGAGTGAGTATCAACTCGGGCCTTACTTGGACAATGTCTCCGTGTAAGCAGCCCCTGTGCACAGCTAAATCATCACTGGTACTCAAAGCAAGCAGATCCATCACCGCGAATCTGCTCATGGACGCAGCCCCTTTAAAAGGAGTCTGCCACTGCTGCTGTAGGAGCTTCAGTCTCACTCAGCTGCTCGAGACCTGGCAGCCCTATGTTCTTGCCCATTTCTGCCTTCTGCTGTTAAGGGTAATTTCTAGTATTTCTTTCTATTTGTATGGCTTGTTCATGTCGATCCAGGCCATTTTTATTTACTGCTTCTCCTTTTTTTCCATCACAACTTTTATTTGATTATCAGAGGGATGATCAGAGCCTTTATCATCTATGCCATTTTTTCCCAGTTCTTGCTATTTCATTTTTTAACTCTTACAGTGTGTTTATCTCCAGAAGTTTTATTCAGTTCTTTTTGACAGTTTCAATCTCCTTGCTAAAGAACTCATTCTACTCATCTACTTGTTTTTTTCAATTCTTGAAATTGTTGATATGACTCTTTTCAGGTCTCACAGTTTTTTCAGAAGTACCATCCTGAATTTTCTGTCATTTAGATCACATATTTCTATGTCTGTAAGCCTATTTTTTGGACATTTTCCTCTTCTGAGATGCCTTGTCATCTTGGTTGTTTCATGGTGTCTAATGGACTATTTCTCTGCCTGGGTATTAATGGAAGTGTAGTTTGCTTCCCCGCCCATGAAGATTTATTATATAAATCTAGCCTCTTGCAAAGAAGGCATTTTTCTTTTTGTTTCCAGTAGGTGGCATCTAAGCCTCTTGGATTGCTACTTTACATAAAGTCTTAATAAGGCCTTTTTTTTTTCTTATAATGTTTGATCATGCTTGCTACCCTCAATCTCAGTCCCTGTCAGTGTTAGAGATAGTTCTGGTAGCATTTGCTCAGATTCCTCTGGGTGCCCAGTGTTCTTTCTTGGAGGGTAAGGGGGGAGGGGCCTTCAGGCTTGGGGGATGGGAACTGAGGCTCAGCATCAGTTTTTGCAACTGAGGCTGGTAAAATTCAACTGTTGTTTCTCTGCCATCCCTGTTTTTCTGCTCCCCATTTCCCTGCTTTCTGCCCTGATGTCTGGGCACTGTCGCTGACAACGTGAAGCTCACAGCTCTCCATGCAGGGCTGTTCAGGGAACTCACTGCACCTTCTTCCCTCACCCGTCCCACTATGGGAGCTCCAGATGTGAGAAGTAAGTTCTTTGTTTCTCCTGGTCTACCACCAGACACCCGGGTTCTGACCTGTGGTAGCTCTTATGCACAGATCCACGCTCAGACCTGCTGGTGTGCAATTTGGTGTTTTTTTTTGTTGAGTTTTAGATGTTCAGCTTATTGTTTCAAGGAGAGAGACCTGGGGATGTCTTCTCACTCTGCATATCTCTCCATTATTATTTCTTGAAATATATTTTCAATTCTTTGCTCTCTATCCTCTTTTTCTGGTACTCTTATGATACAAATGTTGAATATGCTTGATGTTGTCTCAGAGGCTCCTTAAACTATTTCTTTTTTTTTTTTTGAATTTTTTTTTCTTTTTGCTGCTCTGATTGGGTGTTTTCTGCTACCATATCCTCTAAATCATTGATTCAGTCCTCTATTTCATATAATTTACCACTGATTCCCTCTAATTTAGTCTTCATTTCTGTTATTATAGTCTTCATTTCTGAATGGTTCTATTTTATGTTTTATTTATCCAATTTTGTGTGTTCTATTATTTGTTAACATTCTCATTGAATTCATCTACTCTCCTCTAAGTTCATTGAGCATCTTTATAACAAATGTTTTGAACTCTGCATCTAGTAGATTGCTTGCCTCCATCTTGTTTAATTCTTTTTCCGGAGCTTTGTTCTGTTCTTTCATTTGGGACATGTTCCTTTGTTCCCAATTTTGGTGCCCTTCTGTGTTTGCTTCTCTGCTTTAGGAAAGACTACTGTGTCTTCCAACCTTAGTAGAGTGACCTTATATAGTAGGTATGCTTTGGGACCCAGTGGCACAGTTTTCCCTGATCACCTGAGCCAGGTGTTCCTGATTTGTTTCTTATATTGTTGATGTGCCCCCTTCTGTAATTGAACCTTGGTGCTATTTTCATGTCAATAGGAAGGATTCACTCTCAGGGCTGATTGTTTGTGAAGACTGGTTTGATAAGGGGCTGACTCTATAAGCAGGATTAACTTTTGCAGGACTCTGGTGCCTGCCAAGTTTTCTCTTTGGGTGTGTTGTCATTGGATGCAGCCCTGTGTGGTGCTCCAGCTTGGTCTGAAGCTGGCCACTGGGCATGCTGATCCCTGGAACTCCTGGAAGGTGGACTGCCACAGGCCAAGTTTAACCACAGCATGTGCCCTATCCAGGACCACTTGGCAAGAGCCACCAAGCAATTTTCATATTGCCACCACTTATACTGGGCTTAAAGGTACCTAGAGAGGCCAAGCCTCAAACAAAGTGCCGGCCGCTAATAGTGCTGGGCTTGGGGTTGCTTAATGAGAGGTACAGCATATGCCAAGGCCAGACACTGCTTGTTTGGGTTTTGTGAACCTTTGAGAGATTTTAGGAAAGTCCATAGCTTGGGCCAAGACAGGTCATTTGTATGGAAAAATACTCCAAAAGTGCTTGGATGAGGTTACAAGTAGGTTGGGGTAGGGTCTCAGGGAATGCCAGGGAAGGGTGATCCCTGTTAATCTGATTGATGGAGACTTGGATATGGCAGCTGCCCACATCTGCATGACTGGAGGTGGGAGGGATCAACAAAGAAATAATGAATTCTGTCAGCATTTCTGTCTTGGTTGCTCCTCAGCCCTCGCCATGAAACAAGATAATTCAGTTTCTTCTCATGTGTACCTGGCACCTTTCAAGCTACTGCTCCAGTGCTGGAGCTCAAAGTGAGTGAGTACATCAGTACGTTTGTGCATTGGGTCTTTTAAGAGGAATGCTCAGGACTCAGGCAGTTCTCCGTATCACTCAGCCACAATCTCTACTGATTTTCATAGCCAAAAATTGTAGAGACTTCTCTTCCTGGAATTGAAAACCTGGCCTGGGGATCCTGGTGTGGGACTGGGACCCTTACTGCTCTAGAGGGGATCTCTGTGTCTGAGATATCCTTCTTGATTTTTATCCAGCACATGCAGATTGGGGACCAGCCTGTTTCACATATTTTCCTCCTACAAATCTTGAACTAGCTTTTTCTGTATGTCCTTGGTTGTAGAACTCCTGTTCAGTAGACATCAGGTGATTCTCAATGATGGTTGTTCTGGTAGTCAAGTTGTAATTTTAATATGGTCATGAGAGGAGGCAAGCACAATGTTTTCCTACTTTGCCATCTTGATTAAAAAAAAAAAAAACTATTTTCACTTTCTTGATGGTGACTTTGAAAGCACACAAGATTTTGAAAAGTTAAATTTATCTATTTTTCCTTTTATTGTTTGTGCTTTTGTCATCATAAATCAAATAAGGAACTATTTCCTAATCCAAGGTCATGAAGATTTACACCTGTTTATGTCTATGTTCTTCTCAGGGTTTTATAGTTTTAGCAATTATATTTAACTCTTTGATCCATTTTCAGTTTTTTTTATGTGATGTGAAGTACAGTACTCCACAGGTAGATATCCAGTTGACTCAGCACTGTTTGTTGAAAATACATTGCTTTCCCTATTGAATACTTTTTGGCATTTTGTCAAAAATCAACTGATCAAAAATATGAGAGTTTATTTCTCTCATACTTATGGGAGAAATGGTCTCTTAATGCCATTATATTTATTTTATGTCTACCTTTATGATAGTTCCATACTATTCATGCCTTGTATCTTTGTAGTAAGTTTTGAAATTGAGAAGTATAAGTTATGAAACTTTATTATTCTCCTGTCTGTTTGTCCTATCCATTATTGAAAGTGACTTATTGACTTCCAATCAAGATGGCAAAATAGGTAAAAGCTGTGTTCACCTCCTCCCGTTATGACATCAAAATCACTAGTAAATTATAGAACAAACACCCCTGAGAATGACCTAAAGGCTAGCTGAACAGTACTCCTATAACTAAGGATATAAGAAGCCATGTGGAAACTGGTAGGAAAGGCACAGACATGGAATGGGCTGGTCCTATACCCACATGTGGCAGTTAAAAATTAGGAGCAACATCTCGGCTGTGGAAGTCCCAGGAGCAAGCGGTCCAGCCCCATACCAAGCCTCCCAGCCCAGAGCACCAGCACCATGAACAGAAATCTCCAGAACACCTGGGTGTGAAAATCAGCAGGGATTCTGTCTGAATGAGACGGAGGGATGCTGTAGACCCAGGCATCCCTTTAAAGGACATGCGTACAGACTCACTCACTCATAAACACTAGCTTTAAGCTCCAGCTACCTGAAAAGCAAACCCCTGTCTTTTCTTTCTGGAGTCTTGGAAATGGAGAGAAATGGGGGACCTCTTGTCTTTCTGTAGTTGGTTGGGGATAGACATACAAACTGAATCCAAGGGAAATCATGCTGGTGCTATTGCTGGCTAAGCTGGCGGTGTGATGCACCTGGTGAGCCTTGAATTTTGAAACAATGATCAATCTCATTTGTGGTTTAAATCAAGAATGGCTTTATGACTGCACAATCTTCTGAATGGGGATGATGTTCTGAGCTCACATCAGAGTAAGAACCAATGAACTAGCACTTGGAACAATAAAAGGTCTTCAATAACTATCCCTTTGTAATGACCCCTTAGATTAAAAATTAGAAGAAAACTAATCCTTTTAAATTCTTTTTCCTTTGAACTAATTTGCCCTCTTCAAGAGCAACTAGGAGAAGCTTCCTCTCTCTTCTCCTCTGTGGACAATTTGACTTACAGCTTTCAGAATTTGGACTCTCCATGAATCTCATCTTGACTTTTATTTCTTCTCTCTCTGTGCATGTTAACCTCATGAGATACTTTCCCTACTTTGACTCAGCCTGGTGTGTGTGTGTGTGTGTGTGTGTGTGTGTGTGTGTGTGTGTGTGTATCTGGTTATAGTTCAAGCTTTCCACCCTCTGGTTTCAACCTCTGATTATAGACTTTATGGGCCATGCATTGTTCTAAATACCTTAAATGTGATGTCCCCTTTATTGATCTAAAAGCAAAGGCCATTAATGTCCCTATGTTGCAGGTAAAGAAATTGAAACACAGAGAGGTTAGGAAAGTTCTTGAGGTGTCATAATTAGCAAGTGGCAAAATCAGAATTCAAATTTTGGAGATGGAGTCAGGGCCCACACTCTTGACTACATCTCTAGTGCTTCTAAACTTTGGCAAGCATAAGAATGCTCCAGAGGGCTTCTTAGAACACAGATTGCTAGGCACCTCCTCCAGCATTTCTGACTCAGTAGACCTGAGGAGGGCTTGAGAATGTACATTTATCACAAATTCTAGGTGATACTGATACTGCTGATCCAGGCACCACACTTTGACAACTGCTGCATCACATATCTAATGATCTAAGGAAGACTGTCCTCCACAAACTGCACATTGCTCAAGCCTGAACATATGCATAAATGGTAGTTAAAACCCTCAGAATGTATGAAACTTTTTAATTAACATGCTCTCTCTGTTAAGGAAGGAATACGGTTTTAACCTGGGGTGAATCACACCCTTCGGGTATGCCCACTGACAGCCCAGAAGGTGTGGACAGGTAGGTAGAGGGAAGGAAACTGCCTGAACTTGCATAAAAAGAGGATGCTGAGTAGGAGGGAGATGGTGAAGAAATCACCCTTGCCCATAGCAAGGTTTTCTGTGTCTTGTTCCACCCCGAGATACTCTTACACGTGTCAAATAGAGTGATTGATCTTCTCTACTTTATTTTACATTTATCTAATCTTAAACATGTAAGTGGAGGCACTGCAGTTATGGGAAGAGTACTATTAAAAAAACATCTTTATGGACAACCTGGACCATCACAAAGCCACATGGATATGCACCAATGAGGCAGCACACATTTAAAGCTCATACATCTGTATGTGGTTTGCATTTCCAAGAGCTTGAGAGCCACTGACTTAAGATAACATGTTAAAGAAAAATTATTCACTGGATACTTTTTTAAAATGCTAAGGAAGACTTTATTAAAGATTACTGCAATAGGGGAAAGAGATTGAATTCAACTCAATATAGCAAAGATATCTGAGAATTTATAGCCAATGTATAGAGAGAGGGAGTCAGTGGACAAAAATTACTAAGAGGAACTTAGAAGGATTCTTGATAAAATGGCTTAAAAGGATCCTTGTTGAAGGCAGGCCAATGACTTAGGTATAAAGTGTAGGGGACTAGGAACCTGATCAGCTGTTGAGAGTTGGAAGATCTTTATAAACCGCCTTAACAGGATTTTGATGAAACTGGGTTCAGGCAGAACAGCAGGCTTAGGTAGTGGCCTGGTGGAGAAGAGACTCAGAGGCTCACTCCAATGTGGTCAAAGAGAGCCTTTGTCAGAGGAGAGAGAGGTGAGGAGGCTAACACTCGAGCAGGTGCAACATATTTTTTGATAAACTGGCATCTTCACTAGTAATGTTCAATCCTGGGTTCAGGCTATGCAAATTTATCTAAAGCAGTATTGTAAAAATTTTAGGTCAAGGTTAATTTGAATTTGCTCTACAATAAAAAACAAAAACTTCATTTGTTCAGAGAAATCTTTTAAGACCAATAGCTGGTGTGGTTCACTCAACCAAATTAGGCATTATTAAAATCCCAAGGAAAGTTTGAAATTAGCAAAGAAGAATGGAACTCAAAACTGTGTGGAGCGATCAGATCTGAATGGAGATGTGATCATTTGAAACACCATAACAAATGAAATGCACTCCCAGACCATCTCCAGTGCAGCTATAACTGTGTATTTTTATAAATGATCTGAACAATAAGGAAGAAACTGTCTTACAAAATTTTTAGATAAAAGCAATTTGGCCATGATGGCTGCTACTTTGGGGAATTTAGCTGGTTTCCACAATGAATGATGAGAAAATAGTGCAGGGGTAAAATCAATAGAAATTGCACATAATAGGGTTATCGAGAATCATCATTGGGAGAGAACAATACATCTCAAAATAATATTTGGAAAACAAGAGTCAATTATGTTGGAAGAAAAAAAAAGAATGTGTAGGTCAAAACAGATCACACACATTGCTGTAATCTATAGCTCCCCAGATCATGCTGACAATAGATCTGATTTGAGAAACCAAGTGTTCATTTCCCACTGCTCCTAGTCCAGGGCTCCCAACCTTGGCTGCCTTTGCTGCAGATTAGGTGAGCAGGCTCTGAAATGGAGCTTAATGTGTAGATCATTTGTTAAGGAGTACTCTTAGAACAGACTCCTCCAGAAAGGCAGAAGAGAGACAGATTAGGTGGATGCAGAAGTCAAGATATGATGTAGGCTGACCTATAGGGAGATCTGGAGCCAAAAAGTCCTTTCAGAGTTGTGCTGAGTTGGGCCTCAGTGGCCAAGCCTTCATGCTGTTGCATCATAATGTCACTGGATATGGGCCCTGGGCTGTCCAGGAGATCACTGAAGGCAGTTTGTGGCCAGCACTCCCAGCAGCAGGCAATGGCCTTTAATGGTGGACATCTGGCGGGGCCCCACGATGTCCACCACAACATTTAAATCCCTCCATTTTCATAGCTGAACTGAACTCTGTGAGCTCCAAATGCTACTTACATCTGCAGCAGCACACTGTTGTTTTTTTTTAAATTATTTTTTTATTAAAGTTTAGTTGACATATATTAGTTTCAGGTGTACGACATAGTAATTCAACATTTATATATCTTACAATGTTTTTCTCTGATTGATTTTTTTTTATGAATGTGAGTTGTGTCTGTTTTCCTAGGTCACCTCTCATGGCTGAGGGGATTCTGAATTGTGATTTGTTTTCTTATTTGTTTCTCTATAATTGGACTGTATACTCCTTGAAGAATGAGGTCATGTCTGTCTAAAGTAGATTCTATTTATCTAGTACAGCACCTACATGGTAAAACAGTCATCCACAAACCAATTTCTTTGTAATCACCTGCTCTCCCTGCCCCACCCCCAAGGCTGGGTGCAGGTACATGGGTGAAGTCGATGCATTATTGAGACTAATAGACAGCTAATGGATATGCATGCACAGATACACCTGCAGGGGCAGCTGAATGAGTTCAAAAGTAAGAGAAAAGGCTTGCTAAAATATTGATGGCTTCTTTCTGTGATTCCTTGCTCTAGACAACATTTTATCATTTTGTTATGAAATGCTTGAATAACAGGGAGGAAGACTTGATTAATAAGCCACATAAAACAAAAACCATGAACATCAGCAGGGCTTTTCTTCAGGTTTGAAAAAGATAAAACACTCTGAGCTTTCTTGGCAAATAAAATTTCTCCAGCATGCAACTTTATGAGGTCTTAGAAAAGTAAAGGTGGAGGTTTCCCACAGGTTATCAGATAAAAGAATATCTCTTTCCAGACTTAGGGAAATAACTCCCGCCTGAGGCCTCTTCACCTTGATGAAAGGGGTTGTGGTACATAACTTGAGTTTTTTTCCCATTGAGATTTAAGGTCCAGGAATATCCCACCTTTTTGTAATTTTAGGCACACCCACAAAGCAGGACAAGGAACATCGAGTCACTCACCTGATGTGTATCTGCCACAGGCCCACTGCCTACCTGCACTGATCCCTCTTGTTGGACCAGAGCCTTGGAGCCTTGGTGGCATGCACCAGGGTGTTTGACACTGTTGTCCTTTTTCTAGCTTTAGCTACTCTGGAAATACCCAGGGTTCCTGGTATGTGTAGCCATGGCATGACTCAAAATACCATTATGGCAAAGACCTCTTCTTAGCCAAGAGCTACACTTAAATTGATTTGTAAACTAAACTCACACACACAACAGTTCTTCATCAAACTGTTAGTACTTCCATCATCTCCCTCTACCAAATGTAAGCATCTGCACATATAAACCTCTCATATGCACACACCAAACAATGGGGCTTATACTAGAGAAAATATTACATTGTGTGTATTTCTCTGGATCATGCATTTCTGATTCATGGTGATGAAGCTGGGGAGAGCTCTCGGGTCATTCCTCATGTTCTCCATCTCGGGACTAGCAGGGCTCCCCAGGGGCAATCCTGCTTCATGTGGACATAAGAACCAGTAACTTTATCCTTCCTGTCTGGTACTCCCACTTGGCCTTTCCATACCCTGGCCACAAGGGACCAGATAAATCTACATGAGGCACAGAGAGTTTCAGAAGCTGCTAATTGTGTCCCATCCAATTATAGAAAAGTCTCTGTTGTCTGAATCTATTAAACAGAGCTATCTATTAAGGAAGTCTTCTGATTAGCAACCAAGCAAAGATAATTGATGTTTAAATGATAACCCTGAGGACTGTGAAACTCTGAAGTGCCTTCTGAATTATCACAGAGAGATTAATATTCCTATAATGTCTCTACAATTCATTTTTTATAGAATAGCACGAAGAGCAGGGAATAAAGATACATGGAAAGAATTCTTAGGAAACAGATTATAATAATCATTAGATTTGAAGCTTTAGAATTAAAGAAGGGACTTCAGAAATTTTACAGAGAGGGAAGTGACACCAACAGTTTTCACAGTTAGCTAGAAAATCAAGTCAAGTTTGAGTCCTGGCTTCCCACCCTTTTCTAACAATGATCCATGTATATCATCTCATTAACTCTTTCTGCAAAATCATGAGGGAGACACATTCCCCTAATGTCTTCTTTCCTTTTTATTGTCTCATTTTTAGTGGTTGCACCCCTAGAATGGAGCAGTCAACTGGTACATATCCATTACTATCAGGGATTAGTGACTAAAGCATAGTGGTGAAGGGCACAGACTCAGAAGTCAGTCTCTCCAGCTGTGTGAATTTGAACGAATTATTTAGCCTCTCTTGGTCTCAGAGTGTTATTAGAAGCATAAAATAATATTTATGAAATGGTTAGAACAATGTTTGGCATGGATAATGTCCTATATTCGTGTTTGTGCAATAAATACATCCCACTGCCAAGTATTTACTTTCAAAATAAGAAGATAGCAAAGAATAATTTTACATTATTTAATGACTCTTTGTGGTCTGAATTCTGGCTTTAGCAGGAAGAAAATGGGGCCATTGTGTCTTGTTGGCCACATTTCAACCACACTACACAAATCATATTCTGGGTCCAGGAGGGAGGATCTTGGTGATCACAGTTTAATAGTGTTTTTTGTTGAAAAGAAAAATTGTAAAGGATCACAACTATGAGAAAGTGGTTTGCTTTCCTGCCTGAAAACTCTTTAAGAGAAGCCAAGCAATATGTGATTGAAAGAGCTAGAGTAACCCTCCTCCTATTGTTTTTTACATGCAAATATGATCCACTCACAAACATAGTTGTTCAAGCAAGTATATCTGGAATTTTTCTTTGGGAGAATTTGAATGAATGAATGCCATCTTGGGAAAATATTCTTTGTCTTAGTAATGATTGAATACTTAGTCCCTTAGAACCCATAAATCCATGAAATTTTAAGAGGTACTGCCAATATATGTACATTTGGTAATTCTGTTCATCTGTGGAACACAATGGAAAATGAATAACTTTACATATTATTTATAAAGGTCCTAAATAATTTCATTAAGAACTGTGTAGTTGGGAGTTCAAATGGCTCAGAACTCCCATTAAATGACCTCTCTCTATGCCATCGATTACCTTTTCTGATACCCACAGGTGCCTTTAGAGTCACCTAAGATTAAGATTCTTAGAAGATAACAGAACCAGGTAACAGGACAACACTCTACACGTCAAACATAATCATCCCACATCAGATTACATATGGGGTAATCATTCTGTTGACTATCTTTCCTTTGAGAAGCCATCCATGCTCCTCTTTGCACTCAAAAGGATCCTTTCAAGAGGCAAATCTCGTCTTGCCCCCAGTTGCAGCCTCCCCTTCTCCTCTGACCTTGGCTTTCTCTGACATGCTGCTTTCCCTGCCTGGTGCTGGATTCCCATCCCCTCTCTGCTCCCTGGTTAGCTCTTTCAGGTCTCAGCAAGCCAGCTGTGCTCCTTACCACAAACCTCATGCCTATGCTTCCTGCAAGCTCTGAAAACAGTTGTCATTTTCCTTTGAGATAGTTGTTAACATGTGCATGGCTCTTTCACTGAGCCATGAGAACAGAATCATGATTTGTTTTATCAAAGCTTCTAGTATTTTATTAATGTGGGTTGAAAAATACAATAATATTCATAAATTTGGTTTGTTGGACCTACCACAACTGGCCTGAATGAATGATACACAGGCAAATATTCCTGTGTCAATACCATTTATTATACTAGTTCTAGTGTGTTGAGTGAAATCCTCTCTCCTTACACTTGTGTCTTGAGTCCTATAATATGTTACTCTTTAAAGCTCCAGCTAAAAGGCTCCAGTTTCTGATAAAGGTACAAGTTCATTAGGGAGCCAGAGTGCCTGGTTCATATTCCAGCTCTGCCACTTCTTGGCTATGTGATCTTGAGCAGGTTTTCCAACCTCTCTGTGGTCCAATTTTTACTTCTGTAAAAGGGTGACAGTAGTATTTCCAAATTTATGGAATTATTTTGAGAATTACATATTAATGAGTTAATATGTGTGAAACAGAGATACCTTACATGAAGGTAGCACTTGATGACTACTAACTATTATTATTAGGATTTACCAATCTATATTTAACTTTTAATTAATCAGGCATTTACATTATATTTCTTCCTAGTAGTATTCTTCTTGAAGACATCTTGTATGTATATAAGCTTTGTTCTTGGACCCATTAGATAAATATGTTTTTAATGTTTTTTTTTAATTTTTCAATTGCAGTTCGTATACAACATTATATTAGTCTCAACCTGGTGATTAGACATTTATATAATTTATGAAGTAATCACTCCAATCGGTTTAGTGCCTATCTGACACTATTCATAGACAGTGACCTTGCTGGCCTTGTTAGACAGCATGTAGAGAGAGGAGCTAATTAAGTACTAAATTAAAAGAAGGAGAATGGGGGCCCTTAGTGAATTCAGAAAAGGAGATTTTTATGGGAACATTAATTGGTTGTAAGGCACAAGCCTTAAGGACAAGCCTTGGTTCACCTCACTAAATAAAGCAGTTCCACACACAAGTACTGTTTCCGCTAGCTACTTGTGAATTCTTGTCAGGATCTCCTTGACCCTTTCCATGATCGAATGAGGCTAGAAGCCCTGTATAATTTTAGAGGTCCAATCTCTTCAAGGAAACTTTTCTCAAATCTCCAAAGAGGAGGTTTTCTTCCCAAAAGGTTGGTTGGGTTTTACTTCCTATTCCAGGCCCAATATTTTGTGATAGTGAAGAATAAACAAAAATAATCTTCAGGTTTTTTCTTCCAAACCGCCAAGACAAGGTAGACAGAGAAAGAATGGTAACAATAGTTATATTAAATTTAAAGTACCTTCATCAGAAAAAAGTTTATGATGCTGTAGGTATGGAGGGCTATCTGACAGGACAAATCCGTTTGTATGGCAAATGAAGCATGACCACCTGCCCTAACTTGTGAGGATCCCTTTCTCTCACTCTTCACCTGGCCATGAGTGGACAATGATTGTAAGACATGTTCTCCTTCACTGTCGCCCAAAGTTTTCAAGGAGATCTATGTCCATTGTCCTTTAGAAGGTCAAGATAAGGGATAAATGAGAATAAAGAAAGTCTTTGGAAAATATGTCCAGTACTTAGTCCTAGAAAATTGTGCAAAACAATTGTTTTAGGCCACACTAACTAGGGGAAATTATATTTAGAATAAAATAAAATTTCCCAGCATTTTCTACTAATAAGAACCACTTGGGAAGTTTCCTAAACATGTGGATCCCCAGGATTCTTCTCTGGACAATTATGATTCTGTTGTTCTGTGTGTAAGGCAGTGATGTGAATTTTTGTAATACTTCAGATGATTCTTATGAACAGTAAAATTTGGAAAAATACCAAAATAGGTCAATCTACCAAGAGTGAAATAAATGCTTTTTTAATTAATAAAATTTACTTTTTAAAGTAGTTTAGTTTTACAATAAAATTGAGAGAGAAGTACACAGTTTTCACATACCCTCTGACCTCAAACATCCACAGCCTCCCCATCCTGATCAACATGCCTGCCAGACTGGTGTTTTCATTACAATCACTGAGCCTCCATTGACAAATAATCACTCAAAGTTCATAGTTCACATTAGGATTCTCTCTTGGTCTTGTATATTCTATACGTTTTTATGAATGTATAATGATATGTTTCTATTATTACAGTATCATAATGGTTTTTCTGCCCTAAAAATCCTCTGTAGTCTGCCTATTCATTCTTCTCTCCTCTCTAACCCTTGGAAAACTTTAATCTTTTTACTGTCTTCACAGTTTTGCCTTTTCTAGAATGCCATCTAGTAGGAATAATACAGTATGTATTGGCTTCTTTCATTTAGTAATATTCATTTAAGTTTCCTTCTTGTCTTTTGATGGCTTAATAGCTTATTTTTTTTTTAGTCCTGAATAATATTTCCTTGTTTGGATACACCACAGGTTATTTATACAAAGGGCATCTTGGTTGCTTCCAAGTTTGGGCAATTATGAATAAGGCTGCCGTAAACAACCATGTGTAGTTTTTTGTGTGAACATAAGTTTTCAAGACCTTTGGGTAGACACCACAAAGTGCAATTGCTGGATCATTTGATAAAAGTATGATATGTTTTATAAAAAGCTGCTAAACTGTTTTCCAAAGTTGTACCATTTTGCATTCCCATTAGCAATAAATGAAAGTTTTTGTTCCTCCACATTGTCATCTGTATTTGGTGTTGGCAAGGTTTGGGCATTTGGCTGTTGTAACAGATGTGTAGTGGTACTTTATTGTTGTTTTAATTTATTTCTTAATGACATATGATGTCTCAGTGTGTTATGTGAACATCTGTGTGTTTGGTTAAGGAAACAAACTACCCAAGAATATTTCTTGAGAGATCCAATAAGGACACAGCCCATTACACAACTGAAATATCAGTGTGATAACTGTCTTTTCATACTCATTTTCACTGAATTTCTTTGTGCTTTGCCCCTCTCCACATCTTCTCATTTCCTGTTTTCTTAAATAAGTTTTTTAAAAATGTGCTGCCATTTAAAAGGAATCTGCAGTTCAGATTGAAAGTGCAGCACCTGATAAAAAACGGGATCATGATTGATAGAATTTGTACCTAAAAATTGCCACCCTCCTGAAAGGGAGACAGTCACTAACAGTAATAATACTCAAACTGAATGGAGGCCACCAAGGACTTGAAGGAACACACATTAATTAAATAAACCAATTCTGCCAGGGTTTTCATGATGTTGAGGAGCTTGCTCACAGATGGCTTA
This sequence comes from Eonycteris spelaea, assembly GCA_003508835.1. Taxonomy (NCBI): domain Eukaryota; kingdom Metazoa; phylum Chordata; class Mammalia; order Chiroptera; family Pteropodidae; genus Eonycteris; species Eonycteris spelaea. The sequence continues at coordinate 2,206,710 of PUFA01000215.1, read as the reverse complement.
GGTAGAGCCATTTTTGAGGTTCTCAGATAAGTGGGGGTGGGGGACAGGAGCAGCACATTGAAGGAGCCAGTGTATTCAAGAGATGGCTATGCCAAGCACAACACTACTGACATTCTCATCCTCTACGTTTGGAGGCATTCACTCAGGGCGGCCCTTAACAGTAGACTCAGAGCTCAGGTGGCAGGTAGCTGCTTTAGTTGCTTCAGAGAAACATTTTACAGTGAAGAGAAGGTTTGATTTTGTGTCTTTCTGCTAACACTAAGGAAAAAACCATGTTCTCTTACAAAAAAATAATAATTCCACTCTTATTGTGCAAAGCCTATCATCCAGAGAAGACAGGGAATAGTAAATCCTCAGAATTATGCCGCATTCAAGGGGGACACTGAGGCATTGGTGCCCTAGGCATCTGCACTGGGGTGGCTGCAATGACTCCTAACTGATCCTTTCAGTCCATTTCTTACCTGAGTGAACTTGGAAAAGTTCACAAATCCACCTTCATGAAACCCTCCAGGACTCTCCATTGTTCTAAGAAGAGTCAAATTTCCTAACAGGGTCCACCATGTGTGCTCTGTGTCCTTCTTCAAGTTTCATCTGGTGAGACACTCATCTTTTTTCTTTAAATCCCAAGATCATGACCCTCTGTCTTCCCTTGGGTATCAAACCTGCTCCCCTCCACACCTCTCCTAGACATGTCTCAGGCATTCTCCAGGCCATGTTTTTAATGCTGGTATTCCCATTCTGCCCTACACTAAAATAATTTCAAGTAGTGCAATTGAAAGAGCATAGATTTATTATATATCTTACTTGAGTTTGCATTCCAGATTTGGCATTGCATATACAGTTGGTGCTTGAAAAATACGGGTTTAAGCTATGTGGGCCCACTTCTATGTGGGTTTTTCTCTATAAATACTTTAAACGTATTTTATTTTCCTTATGATTTTCTTAATATTTTCTCTAGCTTACTTTATTTTAAGAATACCATGTATGTGTTAATCAACAATTTATGTTATCAGTAAGGCTTTCAGTCAACAATTTGTGTTATCAGTAAGGCTTCCAGCTATTAGTAATTAAATTTTGGTGGACTCAAAAGTTATCCATGGATGTTTGACTGCACCTCTAATACCCACAATTTTAAGTGTCAACTGTACTTGACAATGCTGCTATATTCTAAAAACCTCAGTTTCTCACTTATACAGTGGGATAGTAGGGCCCACCTAAAAAGCATTGTTATGAAAATTCAATGAGACTATGCATGAATGTGACTGGAGTGGAGTAAATTTTTTAATAACTATTAGTTTCACATCTCAATCCAATCTGCTTCTTCTTGCATTTTCCAAAGTTCAGTTTTATACCTTTAAACCACCCCTTCCAACATATCCCACAAAGTCACTTCCACAATCATACATTTTCCCCCATCTATGCATTTATTTATCTATCCATTCATCCATTCATCCATCCATCTATCCATCCATCCACTACTCTGTTAGCCAAGTTAGATCCCTAGAAGTGCATGGGTAACGGTAATGGAGAATAAGAAAAAGGTAAATAATTAAGGGTGGCTAAAGTGAAGGACTGATAGTCACTGGATAAATATGAGTAGGAGACTGATAATGTAGATGAGAAACAGTGGTCTTGACCTTGTTTTCTATGCTAATAAGGTGGGATTTATTTCTAAAGGCTAGTGAGAAGCCATACAATATTGCATAGAGACCATTATTGATATTTATGATCAAGGCACTTATGAAATGGAAAGTTAAATCAGTAGCCAAGTGAATTAAAGTTCATTGAATATGGTTGTGTGAGACAGGCACTTAAGATCAAAAAATGATGAAGCTAGGAAGAGTGATGCCCCTAAAACTTGTAGAAATTGGCCAAGTTTGGGAGAAAAACTGGGCTTGAGTAATGACAGTGAGGAAAGTGAAGAGGATTTCACAAATCACTATATAAGGGATGAAAAGGCATAAACTTAAACTGAGGCAGAGAGGTGGAAATATTTGGGAGTTGCACAGGAGGCCAGAGAGTGAATGGGTTGGTCTGCTGGCAGGTGACATGCAAGCAATCATCCAAACCCACTGTGCTGTAGATTGAGCAGACCTTCACCAACAAGCACCTGATGAAGAACAATGGTTTAAAAATGCACTATTACCAATAACTTTCTTTGATTCGATTTTGTGACAGTATTGCTATCAATAATTTTTTGAAGTATCTTCTTTGTGTCAACACACTTTTCTGAGGCATTCCAACCCCTTTCCAAAAGAATGTAAATGCAGATTATCATGAACATTTGGACATTTTGATCAATGTGTGGGAAGAGACAAAGTCCTGGAAATATGACTTAATACTTGTGCATTTGTTCCTGAGTGCTGCACATTGTGGTTCAGGTGGTAAACATAAGCTCTGGGGAATTCAGGAAGTTTATGACAAAATCAAAGGAGAAAGGAAACTGAACATACAGCAACCAGATTAATATTGCTCTGAATCCTTGCTGTCCTTGACAGCTCATGTTATAATTTTGGTAATCACCTCCAGTAATAGAAATGAATGGATGGCTGGCTGGCTGGCTGGCTGGCTGGCTGGCTGGCTGGCTGGAAGGAAGAATGGAAGGGTTAGTGGAAGGAAGGAAAGATCATAGATCTACTATAAATATTTTATTGCTATTCACAGTACTAACCACCTCCTATTCTTCATATAAGTTAATCCCTTCAAAGCACCTATGAGGTTCATATCATTATTACCATCCCCATGAGAAAATGGAGATATAAAGAGTTGCTTGGAGAGATTGCCTCTGGGAAATTGACATTGGTACAATACAAAGAACTTATTTAGATTTTAACAGTTTTATCTGTGCTCATTTGTGTGTGGTGTGTGAGTGATAGCTCTATGCAAATTTGTCACAAGTGTAAACATCACCAAAATCAAAATACTCCACTCTACCATCACTACAGGGCTCCCTTTTGCTACCTTTTTATAGCCACACTCATTCTTTCCCATCCATCACTCTTAGCACTTGACACCACCAATTCTTTTTCCTTCTGCATAGTTATAATATTTCATGATTGTTACATAAACTGAATCATGTAGTATGTATTCTTTTGATATTAGTTTTTTTTTCACTCAACATTATTTCTTTGAGGTTCATCCAAAACTTGTTATATGAATTAATTGTTTACTCCTTCTTATTACTAAGTAGTTTTCCACAGTATGCCATTACTGACCTTTTAAATCATAGATTTGTTAATTAAGCAAAATTTGAAAAATTAATTTTGTGAGCAAAATTCTGTATAGTTACTCATCCACCTGACATGAGTTAAAACTTTGATAGATCGTAAGCTATGAAGCAACTGATCAGAAGAATTGTATGAGTGATGTCCCATTAACACTAAATGCTGGTTTGCAGCTGGAAAACTGGGGACTGGAATGAAAGAGGTGCTCTATGATATTTTTTGAATAAATGTAATGTGTGGGTTTCAAAGCTTGACATCACTTGTGTGCTAGGCTTTGGAGCCTGTCACAACTTTTGAGAGTACATCAGTAAAGGCAGCTGAGGCCAAGCACAGTGACTGAGGGAGTTGCATGGTTTTAATTTTCAGATGTTACAGGATCAGAGAACTAAATCAGACTCTCAGAGCAAACAACAGGACATTGGATTAGAGTAAAACACTAAGTGATAGGCAAGAAGAAGGAGTTTTATTCTGTAAAATGAGGCTACTGGCCAGATTGGAAAGTAGAGAGGCCAAAGCTGGTAGGGTCTGTGTGAATGGATGTGATGCAGGGACAGGGCAAATTCTCCCACATGGCCCTGCATTGAGAGAGAATGAGTTCTTGACTAGCACAGGAAAGAATTCAAATGCAAATGAGAGTTAAAGTCAAAAGGAAAGCTTATTAGAGAAGGATAACACTCCACAGGCAGAGCGTGGTCTCCTCAGAGATAAAGAGGGAGAAAGCTGAGAGGGACAGAGAGGCAGAGAGAAAACACAATGAGAGACAGAGACCAAGATAAAGCCCCCAAGTATTTGGGGAATTCAGTTTACATATCATTCTTAGTTTCTATGAATTACAATTTAAAGACTTTGTTTATCCATTTTCTTTGATGGTATGGGTATACAGTGTGAAAAGTAAGGTATGTAGTGTGAAAAGCATTCTAGCCTTTAATTCATAAGTCCCTGTGGTTTTAGCCACAGGGATTGTGTTTATTTTGCATAGGGCATGATTTAAAAACTCTTGTTTTCCATATAGGTCAATGGCTTGTTATTAATCCCAGCAGGAGTATTCCTCCGTTCTGCAGGTTTACTTTAACATTTAGTTGTCCTGCTGCTTCCCTACATTAGCTGTACAGGTTATGTACTGCACAACTCCTTTACAGAGTTTCTGGTATGCGCGTTACACACTGGGCAGTGACATAACCTGTTCTGAGTAGGAAGAGTTTCTGGTGTCAGTGCACCATTGAAAGGATTTGGTGTTACTGCAGGGTTCTATTAATTTGAGAGGAAGACAAAGCCTAAAAAAGGCAGAAGTTGGTCAGCACCAGTTAGCACATATCTAGGCAAAATCAGCCTTCCAGGATTTCAGTCACATTGGGTTGTAAACACTCCATGGATAATCAGGACTCATCCTCTTCATGCCCTTTCTGGGGTGGGTCTGCTGCAAAGACTTGGAGTTCAGGGGTTCCCCGAAACCCTGATCCAAGTCCAGGAGTGTGATTTAATTCTAAGTTACATTTGATTTGGTGGAGGAGGCTGGGCCAAGTGGGGAGGTCTAAGGCCCATTAATGTAAATCCTGCTTGATTTCTACCAGTGGGGTTGATATTGAGTTGATTTGTATGGAGCTGAGAAAGGTAAAAAGAAAATAGTTAACAGGGAAAGAAACATGTGCTGGTCTAGTCTCATTGTAACTAATTCTCTAGGGGCCATCTAGAGTGCCTAGAAAATGTGGCATTATTGCAACAAACAAACCTAAAGCTTCCTCCCTTGTATTTAAATCCATAGTTTCCACAGCTATTCAGAGTATTGTTATCTTGGTGACTGTGAGATGTGACTCAAGCAATACTGGAAGGTTAAAGACAAAGAATAACAATGAAATCTCAAGGGAAAGAAAAGAACAGGAAGCTCCTTCTTTTCCTACTCATTTATTTCTAGTTCCAGGTCCTAATCAAGTTAGAGCCAATCCTGGTCAAGTCTTAGCAAATCCTGTTATCTATCATGAATCTCATTATATTCGGTTCATGTTGTGGCTACTCATGCACTGGAGAAATGTTTGAATTAAGAATATAGGAGAATCATCTGTGATTCTCTTGAACCCGCCATCAGCCTGAGTGCCATGTGGCTCATGTTTGTGAACTTGCCTGTGTAGGTGCCTCCCTCTGTGCTGAGGGGCCTGTGTGGACAGATATCCTAAGATGTAGACATCGATGAAGGAAGGCAAAGGAAACTCACAGGAAGACATTACTGTCATAAGATATACACATCACTTATGCCCAGCTGTCCTTGGTTTCTGCTAGGGCATTCATCTAAGACTGCGGTATTTTTGACTATAGCCAAGTCAGGCCAGAAAAGGTGAGTTTCCTGACTCTTCCATTTGCCAAATCTTCAGCAGTCTGGCTGTAGAATATGTCTTAATTCAATTCCTTCCATCCATCTCACCACCACATACAAGTTCAGACCTTTGACAGGTCTCACCTAGATTTCAGTAAGAGCCTCTTCAACAGCCCATCTTCTCCATTGCCACTGAAAGACTGGAATGATTCCATTTTTCTGAGTGATCCCAAGATGAATTGTACGAAAAGTTCCCCAAAGGCCAGTGGTCAAGAACAATGCCTTACCACCTGGCCAAACCAGCCAAGCACAGCTAATCGGTGGGCCCTTAAGGCACCCCCACCCTTATTTCCTCCTGCACATATTCTGATTACTGCACCCGGCACCTTCTGCACTCAGCCCTAACCTTCTGCACTCGGCCTTTTCTGCGCACGGCCCCCTCTATACGCAGCCCCAACTGCACACGACCCCCTTTTGCACGCAACCTAACAACCTACCACCCAATCCCTTTAAAGGTCAACCTAAACCCCCAATCAGGTAACACCAAGGCATCTCCCCAAGGCTTGCGGTTTTACCCTTTAAATTAGGTCCCAGCCCCTCAGTCAGGGCTCCTCTCAACCACTGCTGTGTCAGTGAATGAGTGGGGTCCAAACTCGAGTTTGTCAGTAAACTCCCTCTTGCGCTTGCATCGTGTCAGTTTCCTTCTTGGCTCGTGGCATTCAAACCAGGGCATTACACCACACAGGCTGCACTCAATGATCTTTCTAATATGTGGTATTGAAACTAGGCCATCCAGCAGATTATTCTTTTGGTGGCTTTAACTCTATCATAAGAGCAAAAAAAGTGATTTTCTGACACTTCTCCAACCCCATAACTTTCCTCTATCCTACTAGCACCATAAACTAAAAGCTAACTCTAAAATCTGTCTGTAGATCCTATCTCTCTCTCTGTCTCTCTCTGTCTCTGTCTCTCTCTGTCTCTCTGTCTCTGTCTCTCTGTCTCTCTGTCTCTCTGCTCTCTGTCTCTCTCTCTCTCTCTATTCATCTATCAGCATCATGTATCTATTATCTATCCCTAGCTCCCTCTCTCCTCACCTAGGCTCTTCTTTTTTCCTTTCCTTTCCTTTCCTTTCCTTTCCTTTCCTTTCCTTTCCTTTCCTTTCCTTTCCTTTCCTTTCCTTTTCCTTTCCTTTCCTTCCTTTCCTTTCCTTCCCTTCCCTTCCCTTCCCTTCCCTTCCCTTCCCTTCCCTTCCCGGTCCCGTCCCGTCCCGTCCCGTCCCGTCCCGTCCCGCCCCGCCTCTTCTTTCTTTCTTTCTTTCTTTCTTCTTTCTCTTTCTTTCTTTCTTTCTTTCTTTCTTTCTTTCTTTCTTTCTTTCTTTCTTCTTTCTTCTTCTTTCTTTCTTTTCTTTCTTTCTTTTTTCTTCTTCTTTTTTTTTTTTTGTGATAATCTCACCTGGCAAGCCTTTACTCCAACATATTGTTAGAATTGATATGACTCTATTTATTTATAAATTCTCAGGAAACTTTTCCCTGACCTCCCTGAAGGCTGAATTCTTCTCCTGTACCTTTTATCACATAAATTATAGCAGCAAAAACAGTTCTCAGACTGGTTTTTGGAGGATTTTTTTATTGAATATATTGGGGAGACATTGGCTAATAAAATTACATAGATTTAAAGTGTAAGTCTATAATACATATCTGTATACTGCATTGTGTGTTCACCATCCAAAGTTAAAACTACTTCTGTCACTAGGTATTTGATCCCCTTTACCCTTATCCTCTTCCTCCACCATTTTCATGCTGGTAACCGCTAAAACTGTTGCCTATGTCCATAATTTTTTGATAGTCTTGTTCATTGGTTATTTTCAGTTTTATATTCCACATATAAATGAAATTCATATTGGTGTTCAACTTTTTCTGTATGACTTATTTCACTTAGCATAATAATCAAAGATCCATCTATATCACAGATGGTAGTGTTTCATCTTTTCCATTGTAATATATGTACCACACCTTCTTATCCAGTCATCTATCAAAGGGCATTTTGGTTGTTTCCATGTCTTGGGGCACTGTGAATAGTGTTGTTATGAAACATCGAGGTGCATATATCTTTATGGATAAATGTTTTCAAATCTTTGGGTAGGTACCTAGATGAAGGATTGCTAGGTCATATAGTAATTCTAGTCTAAATTTTTTGAGGAATCTCCATACTGTTTCCATCATGGTTGTACCAATTTAACAATTCCATGAGTAGTGTATAAGGGTTCCTTGTCCACTACAACCTCTTCAATACTTGTTATTATTTATCTTGTTGATAACAGCTATTCTAATAGGTGGCATCTCATTGTGTTTTGATTTGCATTTCTCTAATAGCTAGTGAAGTGAGCATTTTTTCAATGTCAGCCATTAGATGTCTTTTGGGGGAAATGTCTGTTCAGGTCCTGACCATTTTTTAATTGGATGTTGTTTTTATTTTTATTGATGAGCTGTATGCGTTCTTCATATATTTTGGACATTAGCCCTTTATCAGAGGCATTGTTTGAAATATCTTCTCCTATTCAGTTGGTTGTCCCTTTGTTTTATTGATTTTTATTTACTGTGCAGAAGTTTTTAGTTAAATACAGTCTCATTCATTTAGTGCTTGTAGTTCTCTTGCCTTTGAGGTCAAATTCATAAAATCCTTTCTAAGACCAAGGTCCATGAGTTTAGTACCTATGTTTTCTTCTATGCAGTTTATTGTTTCAGGTCCTTTCTTTACGTCTTTGATCCTTTTTGAGTTAATTGATGCATGTTGACATCAGTCTAGTTTCATTTTTCTGCATATGACTTTCCAATGTTCCCAGCACATTTATTGCAGAGGATTTTTTTTTCTCCATGTATGTTTTTGGCCTCTTTGTAAAAAATTATATATATATTGTATGTATATATATTATATTATATATATACACACACATATATATATAATATATATATAATATTAGATATAGATATCGATATCTATATCTATCTACTATCTATCTATCTATCTCTATATATAAAAATTTCTGGATTCTCAATTCTGTTCTATTGGCCTGTGTGTCATTTTTTCTACCAATATCATGCTTTTTGATTTATTGTCACTTTGTAGTATAATATGGAGTCAGGCAGAGTGATACCTCAGGCCTTGTTCTTTTTTCTCTAGATTGCTTTGGCTATTCATAGTCTTTTGTGATTCCATACAAATTTGAATTACTTTATTGTTCTATTTCTTTAAAAAATGTGATTGGAATTTTATGGGGATTGCATTAAATCTTTATATTGCTTTGAGTTATGCGGCCAGTTACTATTTTTCATTATTCCCATCCCATAAACATAGGATACTTTTCTATTTCTCTGTGTCTTCTTCAGGTTTTTTTTTTTATATATATAATGCTTGTTAGTTTTCAGTGTATAGGTTCTTCACATCTTTTATTAAGTTTATTCCTAGGTATTTTAAATATATTTTTTCAAATTGCAAAGAAATTACTTTTAAATTTTTTTCTGAAATGTTATTGCTAGTATTAAGAACAACAATGGATTTTTTATACTGTGATTTTGTATCCTGCAACTTTACTGCATTTGTTTATTGTTTCTAATAGTTCTAATAGTTTTCTTCTAATATTTTTTCTAATAGTGGAGTCTTAAAGGATTTCTGTATAAAGAATTTACGTTGTCTGCAAAAAGTGACAATATGATTTCTTTATTCCCATTTTTGAATGCCTTTTATTCTTTCTTATGCTTGATTACTCTAGTTAGGACTTCAAATTCATATGTTGAATAAGAGTGGTAAGAGAAGGATCCTTGTCTTGTTCTTGATCTTAGAGGAAAAGCTTTTCAGTTTTTTCAGTATTAAATATATTAGATGAAGATTCATCATATATGACCTTATTATATTTAAATTAAGTTTATTGCAAGTAACATTGGTTATATAATTATATAATATTCAGGTGTACATTATAATTTGACATTTGTATATTCTAATTATTTGTTTACCACCCAAAGTACAGTTTCCTCAGCTAACCATATATTTGATCCCCTTACCCAAATTGCCCTCCCCCTACCCTCCCTTATATTTGACATTCTTTACCGCGTCTACATCCACCTCCTCCTCCACCCCCACTAGTAATCCACTATTTCTATAGTCCTCTGGTAACTGCTAGTCTATAGTCCTGTCCATGATCTCTGTTTGTTTGTCCCTGATCATTACTTTGCTTTTAGGTTATATTCCACATATAAGTGATATCGTGTGATTTTTCAACTTTTTCTGTTGCTTATTTCTCTTAGCATGATTATCTCGAGGTCCATCCATGTGTCACAAATGCAGTATTTCATTTTTCTCTTATGGCTGAGTAATATTCCATTGTATATAGTACCACAGCTTCTTTAGCCAACCAACCTTCATAGGACACTTCAGTTTGCTTCCATGTCCTGGCCCCTGTGAATAAGTGCTATGAACATCAGTGTGCAAATATCTTTTTGGATATGGGTTTTCAAGTATTTGGGGTAAAAGCCAGTAGAGGGATTGCTGGTCATATGGTAGATCAATTCTTAGTTTTTTGAGGAAACTCCTACTGTTTTCCACAGTGGCTGTACCAATTTGCAGTCCCAGCAGCAGTGTATGAGGATTCCTTTTCTCCACATCCTCTCCAACATTTGTTATTACTTGTCCTGTTGATATAGCTATTCTAACATGTGTGAGATGGTATCTCACATGATTTTATTGCTTTTCATATAGCTAGCGATTGCTGAGCATATTTTCAAAGACTTTGTTGACCATTTGTCGGCCATTCTCTAAGGAGAAGCATCTGTTCAGGTCCTCTGTCCTTTTTTTGATTGGGATCTTTTTTTGTTTGTGTTGTTGTATTGAGCCATATGAGTTCTTTGTGAATTTTCGGGATATTTAGATTTCCAGTTCTTCTTGATTAGTGTAGTAGAAAGGTTATATTTTTTAAAAGTACTGGTCCATTTTTTTCTAGGTTTTAAATTTGATGTTATTATACATTCCCACAGTATTTTTGCATGATCCTTTGTATTTCTGCTATGTCAGTCGTAATTGTCCCTCCTTCATTCCTGATTTTGTTTATTTGTTCCTTTTTCTTTTATCTTTAATGATTTTCGACAGGGGTTTGTCAATTTTACTAACCTTCTCAAAGAATGAGCTCTTCATTGGATTTATTTTTTCTGTTGATTTTTGTTTTCAATTTCATTTATTTCTATTCTAATTTAACTATTTCCTTCCTTCTGCTGACTTTGGGCTTCGTTTTTCTTCCTTTTCTAGTTTTTTTTTTTTTTTTAAGATGTAGTTGTCATTTCATTTTAGGTGAGCTGACCGCTTTCAGTATTTCCTATTGTGCAGGCCTCATAGTGGAGAATTCCCTCATTTTTTGTATGTCTGGAAAGGTTTAATTTCTCCTTCATATCTAAAGTAGAGCTTAGTTGGAGACATTATTCTAGGCTGGTATTCCTTTCACTTAATAGTTTAAATATTAGATTCCATTTCTTTCTAGCTTGTAAAGTTTATGCTGAGAAAGTCCGATGATAATCTAATGGGTTTACCTTTATAGGGTAGCTTCCCTAGTGCCCTGAGAATTCTGTCTTGTCCTGAATTTTTGATAACTTTCATACAATGTGTTTGGTGAAGGCCTTTTATATTGAGGATTGAGATAGTTTGGTGTTCTGTTGACTTCTTAAATTCCAAGCTCTAGTTCATTCCTTAGATTTGACAAATTCTTATCAACTATTTGTCTGAAAATGCTTTCTAGTTCCTCCTCCTTTTCCTCACCTTTGATAATGCCCATAATTCTTATGTTTGCTCTCCTGATGGATCAGCTAGTTCTTGTATTCTCTTTCATTTTTTAATTCTTCAGTTTATCTCTTCTTTCTTCTGATTTATTTCTAGATTTCTGTTTTCTATATCACTGATTCTTTCCCCCATCTGGTCAAATTCTATTTCCCATGCTTGCTATTTCATTTTCAACTCTTGCAGTGTCTTTTTTTCAGTCTCCTTGGTAAAGAACCTATTTTGTTCATCTAGTTGTTTTTCAGTTCCTGAAATTGTTGATATGACTCATTTTGGATCTCACTTAATTTTTTCAGAAGTATCATCTTGAATTCTCTGTCATTTACACTGCATATTTCTATGTCTATAAGCTTATTTTCCAGAGATTTTTCTCTTTTTTTCTGAGATGCCTTCTCACCTTGTGAGAAGGTTGTTTGTGGTGTTTAGTGGAAAATTTATACACCTGGGCATTAATAGAAGTATATTCTACTGTTTTTCTAGAAAGAAGATTTATTATATAAAGGTTTCTCTTTAGCCTGCTGCAAATTAAGGTGCTTTTCTATTGGTTTCCAGTAGGTGGCGTTTAAGCCTCTTGGATCCCTGCTTTATATAAAGCCTAAATAATGTATTTTTTATTTCTTGTAGATATTTAATCATGTTCGCTACCCTCAGTTTCAGTGTCTGTCAGTGTTAGTGACAATCTTAACAGCATTTGCTCAGATTCCCCTTTGGCTCTGCAGTGATTGGTCTCAGAGGGTATGGGGTGACGGGCCCTCTAGCTGGGGGTTGGAGGCTACAACTCAGCTTCGGTTTTGCAACTGCGTTTGGCAAAATCAACTGTTGTTTCTCTGCCATCTGTTTCTCTGCTTTCTGCCCTGTTGACTGGACCTTACCACTGGCTGCATAAAACTCACAAACTCTCCCAGGCAAGCTGTTCAGGGAAGTCACCGCACTTCTCACCTCTCCTTCCCCCCACAGGGGGCTCCAGTAGCTGTGATAGGCAGCTCAACACCCGTCCACCACTCGACACCCGAGGTTCTCACCTGTGGTATCTCTTATATGCAGATCCCACACTTTGATGTTTGGCATACAGTTTGCATGTTTTTTTTGTTGTTGTTGAGATTTAGATATTTCAGCTTATTATTGTTTTCAAGAATAGAGATCTGGGGATGTCTCTCACCTCACCATCTTTCCTTTCCTTCATCAATCTTTTATTGAAGTAATATTGAAACAATATTAAAAGTTGAGGGTGAATTCTGGAAAACAAATAGTTGATGAGAATTTCCCAAATCTAAGGAATGAATTGGGAAGTTGGCATTCAAGAGTCAACAGACCACCCAATTACCTTAACCCAAAAGGTTTTCACCAAAACACACTGATTAAATTAATAAAAAAATGAACGACAAAAATATATTCTCAGGGTAATCAGGGATAAGAAAACAGTAACTTATAAAGGAAAACCCATTGGATTATATCAGATTTCTCGGCACAGGACCATACAAGCCAGAAAGGGATGGAATCAAATATTTAAATTATTAAGTGGAAAGGAAAAACCAGCCTAGAATAATGTCTCCAGCTAAATATTCTTAAGATATGAAGGAGAAATTAAGACATTCAGACATACAAAAATTGAGGGAATTCTCCACTGTGAGGCCTGCAACAACAGGAAATACTGAAAGGTGTCAGCTCACCTAAAACAAAATGACAAAAAAAAAAAAGTAATTAGGAGTAAAGTGACTATCAGGCAAATTAGAAGCAGAAGAGTGCAATCCTTACTAAGAACAAGGCATTACAAGCTAAAATAATAAGACAGAGAATTGCTATAGCAAGATAGTAATGAATGTTCAGTATACATAGGGACACATTGAGATAACAATGACTGAAAAGGGGAGGATTCAAAGATCCAAATTAGCAAAGGGAATGGAGATAAGGCACATGCAAAAAAAAATGGATGACTGTATATCTATAACTATCCTTTTCATATTCGTAATGGTAACCACACACCAGAGAAATTCAAACCGGAAGTATACTAACATAAAAACAGAAGAAGACACCAAGAGGAAAAACTCACAAAAAGGACGCAAACCAAAATAAAGAAAAGATAAACAGAGGACAAAGAAGCAATGGAAACACCAAGCTACCAGAAAGAAAAAGATAAAATGGCTATAAGAAGACCTCATATTTCAATTATCACCCTAAATGTAAATGGACTGAACTCACCAATAAAAAGGCACAGAGTTGCAGAATGGATCAAAAAACAAAACCCAACCATATGCTGCCTCCAGGAGACATATCTCAGCTACAAAGACCAATATAGACTTCAAATTGAAGGGTGCAAAATGATATTTCAAGCAAATGGCACTCAAAGAAAAGCAGGAGTAGTGGTACTAATATCAGATGAAATAGACTTCAAAATCAAAAGGTAAAGAAAGGAACTGAAGGGAATCATGCACCAAGAAAACATAACACTTCTTGATATCTATGCTACTAATCAGGGAACCCCAAAAATATGTGAAGCAATTACTAACAGAATAAAGGGAGAAACAGATCAAAACACTATCATAGTAGGGGACCTCAACACCCACTGTTTGGATATGGATAGATCATTCAAACAGAAATCAATAAGGAAATAACATTCCTAACTGACACAACAGACCAACTGGACATAATTGGAAATCATGCAAACCATATTCTCTGATCATAATGATTTGAAACTAGAGATCAACTGCGAAAAGAAAATCAGGAATACATGGAGATTAAACAACATGCTACTGAAGAATAACTGGGTCAGGGAAGGAAAAGAAAAAAGAGAGATCAAGAGTTACCTAGAAATGAATGGTAATGATAATTCTACATATCAAAACTTTTGGGATATGGTGAAAGCAGTCATAAGAGGAAAGTTCATATCATTACAGGCCTATCTCCAAAAACAAGAATGAGCCCAAATAAACAACCTAACACTTCATCTTTAAAAAAAAAAACAGAAAAGGAAGAACAAATGAAGCTTAAAGTCAGCAGAAGAAAAAAATAATCAAAAATTAGAGTGGAAATAAATAAAATTTCAAACAAACAAACAAACAAACAAAAAACAGAAAATAGAAAAATAAATGCAACAAAGAGCTGGTTTTCCAAGAAGATAAATAAAATTGGCAGTCTTTAGCTAGACTCACTAAAGAAAAAAGAGAAAGGACACAAATAAACAAAATCCGTGATGAAAGATGGGATATTACAACTGACATCGCAGAAATACAAAGGAATATGCAAGAATAATATGAAAAAGTATATAATAGCAAATTTAATACTGTAGAAGAAATGGACTTGTACTTAAAATAAATCTTCTAAGACTGAATCAAGAAGATCTGGAAAATCTAAAAAAATGACCAGCAATATGGAAATTGAAACAATCATCAAAAACCTCCCAAAAGTAAAAGTCCAGGAACAGATGGTTTCACCAATGAATTCTACCAAACATTCAAGAAGGATTAATACCTATTCTCCTCAAACTCTTCCAAAAAATTGAGAGGAGGCAATACTTCCCAACTCATTTTATGAGGCCAATATTACCCTGATACTGAAACCTGGTACAGATAACACAAGCGCGCGCGCACACACACACACACACACACACACACACACACACACACAAAAGTACAGATCAATATGTCTGATGAACACAGATGCAAAAATCCTAAATAAGATACTAGCAAACCAAATATAGCAACATATTTAAAAGATTATACACCACAATCAAGTGGGCTTCGTCCCAGGAGCACAGGGATGGTTCAACACACACAAATCATTTAACGTGATACAGCACATAAACAAAAAAATAAGAATCATATGATCATATCAATAGACACAGAAAAAGTCTTCACCAAGATACATCATCCATTTATGATTAAAATACTTAACAAAATCAGTATAGAAGAAAAATACCTTAATATAATAAAGATCATGTATGACAAACCCTCAGCCAATATTATACTTAATGGTGAAAAACTAAAAAACTTTCCTCTAAGTTCAGAAACAGGCAAGGCTGTCCACTCTCGCCACTGTTATTCAATATACCATTGGAGGTCATAGCGAGTGTGATCAGTCAAGAGAAAGATATAAAAGTCATCCAAATAGGAAACAAAGAAGTCAAACTGTCACTATTTGCAGATGGCATGATTATCTATATAGAAAACCCTAAAGACTCCACAAAAACACTACTAGAAACAGTAAGCAAATACAATAATGTTTCTGGATACAAAATTAATGTTTAAAAATCCATAACTTTCCTATACTGTAATAATAAAGCTGCAGAAAAAGAAGTAGAAAAATTAATTCCTTTTGCCATTGCAAGAAAAAAAAAAAATACCTAGAAATAAATTTAACAAACCAAGTGAAGGACCTATATAATGAAAGCTACAAGATCCTATTAAAATAAATTGAAGAAGATACAAAGAAATGAAAAGATATTCCGTGTTCTTGGATAGGAAGCATCAACATAGTTAAAATGACCATATTACTTAAAGCATTATACAGATTCAAAGCAATCCGCATCAAAATCCTATCGGCTTTTTAAAAAGAAATAGAAAAAAAAAAATCATTAGATTTGTATGCAAGCACAAAAGACCCTGAATTGCCAAAGACAACCTAAGAAAAAAGAATGAGGATAGAAGCATTCCTCTCCCCGACTTCAAATTATACTACAAAGCGACAGTATTCAAAATGGCATGGTATTGGCAACAAAACAGACACACAGACCAGTGGAATAGAATTGAAAGTCCAGAAGTAAACCTATATTTATAAGGGCAAATAATTTTTGACAAAAAAGCCAAAAACATACAGTGGAGAATGGAATGCCTCTTCAATTAGTGGTTCTGGGAAAACTGGAAAGCCACCTGCAAAAGAATGAAACTAGACTGTTGTCTCTCATTATAAACCAAAATTAGTTAAAAATGGGTTAAGGACCTGAATATAAGACCTGAAACAATAAGATGTATAGAGGAAATCATAGGAACAAAACTCAAGGACCTTGGACTGAAAGAGGATTTTATGAATTTGACCTCAAAGGTAAGGGAAGTAAAAGCTAAAATAAATGAATGGGACTACATCAAACTAAAAAGCTTCTGCTCAGCAAAATAAATCAACCACAAGGTAAAGAGAGAACCATCCAACTGGGAAAATATATTTGCAAGCAACACCTCTTATTAGGGCTAATATCCAAAATATACAAAGAACTCAATGCAACTCAATAACAACAAAAAACCAAACGATCCAATCAAACAATGGGCAGAGGACCTGCACAGACACTTCTTCTTATAGGACATAGAAATGGCCAACAAATACATTAAATGATGCTCAACATTGCTAGCTATTAGGGAATTGCAAATCAACACCACAATGAAATACCATCTCATACCTATTACAACAGGTGTTATCAACAGGTCAAGCAATGACCAATACTGGAGACGATGTGGAGGAAAAGGACCCTCATACACTGCTGGTGGGACTGCAAATGGGTACAGCTACTATTGAAAACAGTATGGAGATTCCTCAAAAAAAACTAAGAATTAATCTACCATCCAGAAATCCCTCTACTGGGTATTTACCCAAATGTCTTGAAAGCCCAGAACCTAAAAGATATTTACAACCGATGTTCACAGCAGCATTATTCACAGTGGCCAGGACATGGAAACAACCATAGCATCCTAAGATAGAATTGGCTAAAGAAGCTGTGGTACATATATACAATGATTATTACTCAGCCATAAGAAGAGATGAAATACTGCCATTTGCAACACATGGATGGACCTTGAGATAATCATGCTAAGCGAAATAAGCCAGACTGAAAGTTGAAAATCATATGGTGTCACTTATATAAACCTAAAAGCAAGTAATGAACAGGACAGAGACTCATGGAAAAGACTATATACTAGTGGTTACTAGAGGGTAGGGAGTGGGGATTGAGTGGGTAGATAGACGGGGTTAAGGGAGTCAAATATATGGTAGCCGAAAGAAACAACTGGGTGGTAAACACACAATAGAATATATTGGTGTCAAATTATAATGTATACTTGAAAATTATATAATTGTATTAATGTTATGCCAATAAATTAATAAAAATAAATAAATACATAAAATTTAAAAGATAGTTGAGGTACTTTCCTTTTATACACAATTTATTAAGTGTTTTAATCATAAATGGATGTTGTATCATCAAATGCTTTTACTTGCATCTATTGATATGATCATATCTTTATTTTATTTATATAGTGTGTTACATTGATTGAATGCTTATGTTGAACCAATTTTGAGGCCCTGGAATCAACCCCACTTGATTGTGATGTATAACCTGTTAAATGTATTTTTGCATTCAATTTTCTAGTATTTTGTTTAGGTTAGTGCATCTGTATTTACCAGAGATATTGGTCTGCAGTTTTTTTTTAACATGTATTATTCTTATCAGGTTTTGGTATCAGGGTAATGTGGTCTCATAAAATGAATTAGAAAGTATTGCCTTTTTCATTTTTTCGAAGAGGTTGGGAAGAACAAGTATTAAATCATCTTTGAATGTTTGGTAGAATTCACTAGTGAAATCATCTGGTACTTGACTTTTACTTTTTGGGAGGTTTATGATGATTGTTTCACTTTTCTTACTGTTGATCAGTCTATTTAGATTCTGCAAATATTTCCTGATTCAGTCTAGAAAGATTATAGATGTCTAAGAACTTGTCTGTTTTTTCTAGGTTATTGATATTTGTTGTATATAGTCTCTCAGATTATTTGTGTATTATTCTTTGTATTTCTGTGGTATCCATCTTAACTTCTCTTTCATTTTTGATTTTATTTGTGTCTTTTTTTTTTCTTATTGAGTCTAGCCAGGAGGTTGTCAGTTTTATTGATCTTTTTTAAAAACCAGCTTTTTTTTTTTTTGCATTTATTTCTATTGTCTTTTTTCCCCCTCAACTTTATTTAATTCTGCTTTTATTTTTATTATTATTTTTTCTTTCTGCTGACTTGGGGCTTCATTTGCTCTTTTTTCACTCCCTTAAGATGTAATGTTAGGTTGTTTATTTGGGATTTTTCTTGTTTCTTGAGATAGGCCTGTAATGGTATTAACTTTTTTCTATTACCACTTGCTGTATTTAAAAACTTTTGATATGTTAAATTTTTATTTTTATTGTTTCTATGTATTTTTTTATATCTCCTTTTATGTATTCCTTAACTCAGTTGTTTTTTAGTAGCATGTTGTTTAATTTGAAGATATTTATGGTTTCTTTTCTGCTTTATTTTTGCAGTTGACCTCCAATTTTAATGTATTGTTGTCAGAAAATATGGTATGATTTCAATCTTCTTAAATTTTTTGAGGCTAGTTTTGTGTCCCAACATATGGTTTATCCTTGAGAATGTTCCATGTGCACTAAAGAAGAAAATATAATCTAATGTATTATCAGGAAAAGCTCTGTAACTGTCAATTACATTCATTTGGTCTAATGTGACATTTAATGCTGATATTTCCTTACTGAATTTTCTGTTTGGATGGTCTGTTCTTAGCTGTCAATGGAGTGTTTTAGTTTCCAATACAATTGTGTTTTTGTCAGTTTCTCTCTTTAGTTCTGTTAGTAGTTGGGAGCATATACATTGGCAAGTGTTATGCCTTCTTGATGTATTGTCCCCTTTATCATTATGAAATGTACATCTTTGCCTTTTGTTACCTTTTTTTTTTATCTTGAAGTCTATCATGTCAGATATAAGTATGGCTACACCTGCTTCTCTCTGGGTGTCATTTGCTTGGAGCATCATTTTTCACCCTTTCACTTTGTATATGTGCTGCCAAAGTGCGCACAACCCTTTCACTTTGAATCTGTATTTGTCTTTGAAACTGAGATGTCTCTCTTGAGGATAACATATGGTTGGGTTTTTAAAAATCTAATTTGATACTTTGTGCTTTTTTATTGGTGAATTCAGTTCATTTACATTAGAGTAATTATTTGTATATGAAGATTTTCTATAGCCTTTTTATCTTTTGTTTTCTGGTACCTTGGTGTCCCATTGTTTCTTTGCCCTTGTATTATTGTCTGTTATTTTAGTTTGGCAATATTCTATAATTTTTTCCTTTGTTGTATATACTTTTTATATTATCTAGCTCAGTTTCTGGATTATGTATATGTGTGTGTGTGTGTGTGTGTAGTTACTATTAGGAGTATGTAAAATAAAGTGTTGTGTATACAGTAGACCTTTTCTTCTGCAAAGTCAGACATTTACCCCCTCCTTTTTCATGTTTTTGTTTTCACAAATTACTCCTATTTAATTCCAAGTTGCAGTAGCTATTGTCTTTTTCTTCTCTTTTTAAAATGTTTTTACCTCCTTTAACCAATACGTAATATTTAAGTGTATAATACCCTATTCCAAATAAGGGTTGCAATTTCTTGCTTCTGTCTGTTTGTCATCTTATTCAAAGTTTTGTATCTTTTTGTCTTTTTGTTTCAGGTGAAATAACTTCCTTTAGTATTTCCTGTAATGCAGGCCTTGTGGTAGAAAATTCCCTTAGCTTCTGTATGTCTGGAAAAGTCTTTATTTGTCCTTCATCTAAAGGATAACTTTGCTGGATATATTATTCTTAGCTGGCAGTTTCTCTCTTTCAATAGATTAAATATTTAATTTCACTTCTTCCTAGCTTATATAATTTCTGCTGAAAATTTTGATGATAACCTAATAAGATTTCCTTTATAGGTTACTGTCTTCTTTCCCCTGGCTGCTTTGAGAATGCTTTCTTTCTTTGTTATTAATTTTTGACAGTTTTAATATAATGTGCCTTGGAGAAGGACTTTTTGGATTGAGATAATTAGGTGTGCTTTTTGCTTTTTGTATATGAGGATCTAGTTCTTCCCACAGGTTTGGGAAGTTCTCATCAACTATTTGTTTGAATAGACACTCTGTTTCCTTCACCCTCTCTTCTCCTTCAAGTATACCCATTATTTTTATATCTGTAGAGTCAGATAGCTTTTTGTAGAGTTCTTTCTTTCTTTTTTTTACCCTCAAGTCTCTCTCTTCTTCCATCTGCATCATTTGCAGATTTCTATCTTCAATATCACTAATTCTTTCCTCCATCTGGTCAGCTTTAATTCTTAAGCTCGCTATTTTATTCTTCACCTCTTTTACTAAATTCTTTAGCTCCAGAATTTCTATTTGGTTCTTTCTTAAAGTTTCATTCTCTTTGGTAAAGCATTTTCTTTTGTTCATTTATTTTATTTCTGAGTTCAATAAATTGCCTATCTAGTTTTCTTCATTCTCCTTGAGATTTTTTAAAGATGGCAATCTTGAATTCTCTGTCATTTAAATCACATATTTCTGTGTATTTAAGTTTATTTTCTGGAGTTATTTTTTTTTTCCTGAGCTGCCTTGATACCTTGGTTGTTCATGATGTTTGATGGATTATGTCTCTGCCTTGGCATTTATGGAATAAACTTTGCTTTTATTTTAAGTTTACTAAGAGTGATGCCTCTTTAGCAGATTGATAAGAAGAGATTTCTCTTTTGTTTTTAGGTAGATGGTGCTTGAAGGAAATACGAGCCTCTTGCACTGTACAGGCTTCTTGGATCTCTGCAGGTGGTGAAAAATGCCTTGTATCTCCTGGGAGATCAGTGTCTCCTTTGTGACCAGGTCACTTTGATCTTGGGGCTTTACCCATATGAGAGAGTATGGTGGGCAGTGGGGTTTGAACCCCTGAAGTCTCAGCATGTTGCCTGAGGTGTACCAAGTGCATCCATTAACTTGGAGGGGTGGGGCAGGGTGGGTTGGGAGAGGCCATTGGTGTGTTCTGGGCTTTGTTCTGCTTCCAGTAATGATGACTGCCAGACCTCAGCTGCTTCACCTCTGTATCTCTACCCCTGTTACTGGCATTAGCCACTGAGTGCATTTGCCACTCATGAGCTGTCTCTCCAGTTCACAGATCTGTAAATACTCTTCTTTGTAGACCAATACTCACTTCTACAATTTCTTCTGGGTCCCGCCCCTAGCTCTGAGAGGGTGAGAGGGAGACGAGCTCTGGGAGAATGGGGGGAGGTGCCAGGCTCAGTAGCTTTGTTTTCTGCCAATCAGTGGCAGCTGCTGCGAGATCACAGCTGTTGTACTTCTGTATTTAATCTCAGCCCCAGCTGGGTTCAAACATATTATATGCTAATCACTCAGGCAGGAATGCTTGAGGGTACAAATAGTGTACACAACAACTTGATTTCCCCTTCTCCTATAGACCCTCAGTGGCTGCATCTGTGGCACCCATCTCTGCTCTTCTCCCTTCCCTTCTCCTATTTATCCTGATTTGCCCAGTTTTAGAGGTTTTGATGGGCAGATCTTTCAGGGATGTTTGTGTGCTGGCTGGAAATCCTTTGTTGGATTATAGCTGTTCAACCTGTTGTAATTTCCAGTGGAGAGATCAAGGGGACCCATCATGCTGCCTACTTCTGATGCCATCCTCTCAGACTATTTTAATGGTGTTTCCCCAACCAGACTGACAGATTCATGAGGACAGAAAGCAGGTCTTATTCAAAACTATTTCAACAGACTCTATCACTCAGAATAGAAGCACACTAAAAATGTATCTGTTAAAATAAATGAATAAGTGGATTCTTTGAAAGTTATTTATTATTTCAGTAATGAATATTCAGTAGCTGATTAGGAGTGTTTTTTTTTGTTTGTTTGGTTAGTTTGTTTTCTTTTGTCTGGTTTGGGCTTTCTTTGGAAAATTTAAAACAGAATAGAAATCAGAGTATGTTGTAGGAAAAGGAAGAGGTTAGGTAAAGACAGATGGTTGCTTCTATGTTAAGTCATCTCTATGTGTAAAATTTTTAAGGTGCATTTCCCAATAAGAATAACAGAGAAATAAAACAAGATCTGAATTCCTCTTCTGCTTTTAGCCAAATATCCCAGGTTCTCCATTTTAGATGACCTCAAGTTTACTACTATCATTCATGAAGGGAAGCAGAATTTGCCACCTTAAAATTTGTCTTTTGGAATTTGACTATTTAAAAAAAATTTTTAAATTTATTTTAATTAATTTCAAGTATATACAGTACATTGATTAGACATCTATATAGTTCATAAAACAATCTCCCCAATTGCTCCCTCCCTCCCCTGACCCTCCACCTAGCGAACATATTCATTCTAATTGCATTCCCTATGCCATGTTCCCTATCCCTGTGACCATCCATCAACTACTAATTCATACTTCTTTAACCCTTCAACCTATTCTCCCAAACTCCAGCCCCTCTTTCCCTGTCACCAAACTGTCTACTATGTTTGTGGGTCTGTTTTTCATTAGTTTGTTCTTTTTATTCCTTAGAAATCGTATAGTATTTATCTTTCTCTGTATGACTTAAATACCTTCTAGGTCCATCAAGGCAATATCTTTTTCCATCCCCTTCCATTTAGTCTGTGTGTGTCTTTTAATCTGAAGTGAGTCCCTTGTAGGCAGCATGTAGGGGTCTTGTTTTCTTATTCATTTAGTAACTCTATCTTTTAGTTGGGACACTTAATTCTTTGCCATTTAAGGTACTTATTGACAGGAATGTAGTCGTTACCATTCTTTATTCCTGTTTTTGGCACATGTTTTTTCTTCTTAAAAAAAGTCCCTCCAACATTTCTTGTAATATTGGCTTCGTGATGATAAATTCCTTTAGTTTATTTTTGTCTAGGAAGGTCTTTATCTGTTCTTTGACTTTAACTGATAGCTTTGCTGAATAAAGTATTCTTGGTTGTAGATTCTGGGTCTTCATCCCGTT
This sequence comes from Eonycteris spelaea, assembly GCA_003508835.1. Classification (NCBI taxonomy): domain Eukaryota; kingdom Metazoa; phylum Chordata; class Mammalia; order Chiroptera; family Pteropodidae; genus Eonycteris; species Eonycteris spelaea. Next base: position 2,183,614 of record PUFA01000215.1, on the reverse strand, counting down.
GAAAAAAAATTATATGTGTGTGTGTGTGTGTGTGTGTGTGTGTGTGTGTGTGTGTTTACTTATTTATTTATATTTATTTATTTATTTATTTGTTTGTTTGTTTATTTATTTGTCAAGCCCTTCTGTCCTGCATAGTTTCTTTTGAGAAATGAGTCATCTGTTTTCTAGATGCTCCCTTGTAGGTAACCATCTGCTTTTCTCTTGCTTCTTTTAAGATTCTCTTTGTATTTAAACTTTGGCATTTTAATTATGATGTGTCTTGGTGTAGGCCTCTTTGGATTCCTAGTTTATGGATTCCTAGTTTTTGGGATTCTTTGAGCTTCCTGGGGTTGTATGTCTATTTCCTTCACCAGGTGAGGAAAGTTTTCCATCATTATTTCTTCAAATAGCTGTTCAACATCTTATTTTCCTTCAGGCACACTGATGAGATGGATATTTTGACCTTTAATAGTATCTCAAAGTCTCTTAAATATTTTTAGTCTTTGGCTTTTTCTTTTCTTCTTTTTTTTTCTTTTTTTTTCCTTTTTTTTGCCATTCTGATTGAGTGTCCTTGGCTTTCCCTTCCTCTATATAGGTCATTCGATCCTTTTCTTTATTCATTGTCGTTTATTCCAGTTATTATACTTCTCATCTCAGATAATGTGTTCCTCATTTCAGACTGGTTCCTTTATATAATTTCCATTTCCATTTTTATGTTTTTTTCTCTTTGTTGAGTTATCACTGAATTCATTTACACTCCTCAAAAGTTCATTGATCATCTTTATAACCAGTATTTTGAACTCTGCATCTGTTAGATTATTGACCCTATTATTCCTGAATCTTTGTTCTGTCCTCTCATATGGCTTTTGCTTCTTTGGCTTCCCATTTTAGCTGACTTTCTGTCTGTTTCTGTGTACAAAGCAAAGCTCCTAAGTCTCCCAGTCTTATTAGTATGGATTTGTGAAGGTGTCTGACACAGTGGCACAGTCCTGAGAGGGGTTCAGCGGCAGGCCAAATTTAGCTCAAGCTCCTACCCCTCCAGAGCTGCCTGTTCAGATTCAGCAAGCACCCCACAGATGCTGTGGTGATAGTTGCCTCAAAAGGCCATAGCAGAAACCGAGGCCAGCTGGCTTCAGTGTGAGTCTAGGAGCTGCTCAGCAAGGAACACCTGACTCGCTGAAGATACACCTGGATTAAGCTTAGGTGGGGCCACAAGTTGGGGGAGGCAGAGTTTCAGGGAATTCTCTGGGCAGAGTGACTTCTGTTATCCAGTTTGATGATGTCTCGGCTATGGCGGCTCTGTGTCTGCACACTAGGATGGGGGAGGGCTCAACAGAGGAACAATGGATACTGCAGGCACTTCTGTACAGAGAGAGTCTTACCTAGGTCCTCACTCCGACAACTCAGTGTCCCCCTGTAAGTCTCTATGCCTCTTGCGTGCAGCCAAATTGGCACTGGTGCTCAGTGTGAGCAGGTCCATCACCGTGAAAGTCCGCTAGTGGGCACAGTTCCTTTAAGAGACATCTGCTGCTTCACAGACTCCATCCCACCCAGCTGCTCAGGACCAGACAGCCCCGCATCCTAGCCCCAACCTACCTCGTGCCATTGCAGGGTGATTTTTTGGATTTCTTCCTGGCTGTATGGCTTGTTCATCTAGATCCCAGGCGATTTTTCCTTGCAGCTGCTCCTTGTTTCCATCACAACTTTGGTTTAGTCGCCAGAGGGATGAACAGAGCCTCTATCATCCACACCATTTTTTTCCTCTCCCAATTCTTTTTAAAATATTGGTGGAATTAATCACTGAAGCCATCTGGGATAGGGATTTTTTTGTAGGAAGGTTTTGTTTACTTTAATTCCTGGTTTTTAATTCAGATTTTTTTTTTTTTTTTTTTCTCTTTCTTATTGGATCAGTTTCAGTTTGTGTTTTTCTAGAAAATGGTTTATTTCATTTAGGTTATCTAACCTGTTGGCTTACAATATTTCATAATATTCCCTTAAAGTTCTTTTTAATTTTTTCTATGAGGTCAATTGTTATGTCTTCTGTTTCATTTTTGATTATGGTAATTTTAACCTCTCTCTTTTTTTTTCTAGGCAATCTAGCTAAACATTTGTCAATTTTATTGATTTTTTCCAAAGAACTAACTTTTGGTTTCATTATTTTCTGTACTTTTTAAATTCTCTGTTTTATTTATTACCACTCTAGTCTTTATTGTTTGTTTACTCCTGCTAGCTTTCAGTTATGTTTGCTCCACTTTTTAAAAGTTTCTTAAGGTGAAAATTTAAGTTATTGATTTGAGCTCCTTTTTGTTCCTCTTCCTCTTTTTTCTCACATAAAAGTTCTTAGTTTATTAATCCTCTCATGAAAAATCTGCTCAGTCACCACAATGTTACTGATAAATTTTTATTCTTGTTGTTCAATCTCCACCTCATTTTTTGCCAGCACCAACATTGGCCTTTGCAGTCCCCCTAACTTTCTTCATTCTGTCCTTCTGTTCCTTTCACTGTGTTCTTGAGGCCTTTTTCTTCTCATACAGACTATGTCTTGCAAGTATATGTTTGGGTTAGTTTTTCTTTGCATAATCCAAGGAATCACAAATTGTTCCAAAGCCAGTTGTCTTGCCACCACTAATATGGATTCAGAATCCAAATACAAAGATGACATCTGGTGTGGTCTTGTACATTTTGGCTAGTTTTTCATGATTTTATGTCTTAAGGTACTATTACCTTTCCAGGATGAAGGATGTTGATGACCATTTGTTTCTGCTGAAGTAGTCTATTGGTCATGAACTTCCTGGTCAAGATAGTTACTGTCGTTCATGATGGTGACCCTTCCTTTTCCTCTTTCTCTCACTCCTCCTCCTCTCCTTCTCCTTCTCCTTCTTCTCCTTTTTCTCCTCCTTCTCCTTCTCCTCTTCCAAATCTCCTCCTTTCTTAAATAGACCTTACTTTTTTAGAACAGTTTTAGGTTCACAGTAAAATTGCGCAAAAGCATGGAGAGTTCTTATGTATCTCTGCCCCCATGTGCACAGACTCCTCCGTTATGAATCTGTTTCCATAGTGGTGCATTTGTTATAATTAGTAAACCTACACTGACACATCATCCAAAATCCACAGTTTATATTGCACAGTTTACATTTTTTTGGTGTACATTCATTTGTTCTTGACAGAAATATAATGACATGTATTTACCATTATAGTGCCATACAGAAGTTGCTGTCCTAAATATTGACTATTTTAAGTTGGCTATTTTTAAGAAACAAAAGACTCAGAAAGAGTCTTCCCCCTAATTGCCCAAATGGAATTATAATAGAGGAGCTAACCTAGGAAGGGTGATATCATCACAGGTAACTATAATTTAATATGAATTAAGTATGATATACAGGGGGGCACCTAGACTGGCCCATTTGATCAAAATACTCTCTGTACCATTGTTAAAGATGGCCCAGCAAACATCTGTTTATCAAACACTTGCTGTTTCATCTCCATGTGAATTATATTTTTGATCTTTGAAGTCCCAAACCACACCCCCTCCAACTTAGTCAAGATGTCACATGAGCCTCAACTGTCCAATCTGTCCCAAGTCTCTTATTCTTATGGGACACCCGTATGTCATACATAATAAATTTGGTTCCTTTCTTCTATTAATCAATTTCATGTTAATTCGATTATTAGTCCAGCCATAAGGACTTTCTAATGAGTAGGAGGAAAACTTATTTTTGGTCTCTCACATCTGCTTCACATATGCAAAAACTGAGAGCTTTTATTTATTTTGTTATATATGAAGTGGCAGCACTAGTTGACCCTGAGTCTCCCTTTCATCAACTGATGACATGAAACATCCTAAATGACTTTATAACAATAAATTCAGAGACTGACACTTAATTCCCATCCTAGAACCTTTTTAAGTAGGTCAGGAGTCCAGAGTAATAGAGAGCAGACAACTTGAGAACTCTTTGTGTATGAAAAGATAATTAACTACCATTCAATACTTAGTGGCTGTAACTCACAGTTATTTACTTCTTGCAATCTGAGAACTGCCTGCCAGGGAAGTTCTTCTGTTGGGTCCCCAGGCTCACATATGTGCTTTAGTCTCTGATGGCTGTACTGGAGTAGGGGGTCCAGGCCAGCAGATAGTATAAGTTGCTGCAGTGTCCTACAAGGGCCTCTTATTATCCTGGAGGTTGGTCCAAGCCTCTTCACAATGCAGTGGGCCCAAAGTTGATGGAGGGTGAAGGTGGGATCTGAAGGCTATCTTGAGGCTCTAGAACTCACACAATGTCAGTCCTCCCATACTCCATCAGTCAGACAGTCTCAGGGAGTGCCCAGGTTCAGGGGGAAGGAGACTCTCAATAGGAGGAGAGGCAACTTTGCAATGTAAAGGGAAGCAGGATTCATCTGACACAGCACAGATTAGATTAACACAAGAGACTCTTTTGTTGATCTAGAGTAGCACCAGGTTGGGTTGGAGAGAAATTAGAGAGATTCACAACATCCATAGGTACTGAAATGGTGACAAATAGGAATAAAGAGATAGATAAAGAGAAAGAATGCTCCCTTGCGCTGATAACAGGGACCATTATAGGACATGTGGTGCATAAGAATGCACAATAGGTACTATGAGAGAATATTCCATTTGACTCTGAGCCTGTTCTTGAAATATGTGTCTTCCTACAGTGCCCAGGGAAAAGGGCTGACAGGAGAGAATTGTGATGGTAAAGTTTAGTGCTGGAATTAGTAAGAACAGAGCAATGATGTGACATCATGCTGTAGTGGATAGAAACGGCAAGGGAAATGCCTGTAGTTGCCATGAGTGGGAGAGTTTCTCAATAAATCTATGAACAGAGCCATCAGTAGGAGGGTCCCAGAACATTGTCTGTGTCCTGTCACTGTGAACTCTTGTGTGGTTCAGCTTTTCTCTACGAGCTCATTTAACCTGTAAAATTGGGAGTGATAAGTAGATAACAAGTGTGTCTTAATATGTAAGGCATAAATAAATAAATAAATAAATAACCACCTAGATTTTAGAAGCACCAGGAAACCAGTGGTTCATAGTCCAAAATTGCTTGTTTTTGATGAGTCTGATGCCGTAAGTCTTCCTGCGTGTAGGGTGTTTGTATTTCTTATGTATAGAGTAAGGATTGTTTTCTTTGAGAGATTAATGATGTCATAATTCTGGAACAGGACAGTGGGACAGGCTGTGAAATGTTCCTCTCTTATTGGACTGGATCCATGGAGGAAAGAATATGATATCTCATAGAAAGATTGTGGAATTCCAAGACTGGTTCTATATTTTGCATGGAAACATATTAATGTGGTGCTTCCAGATCTTGTACCTGGTAGAAATATAAACTTGGGCATGGAAAGTCAGCTTTTTATGTTAACAAACATGCAGTAGGTTTGTCCCTGGAATCTGGGGTCAACTTAAAAGCCCAGCAAACCCAAATCCTGTCAAAAGGCCATTATCTCAACATTTGTGATATTGTTGATGAATGGGCTGTGGTGGTGTCATTAAAGTGTGTGATAGGTCAGCAGCGGGTTGAAATGGTCACCCAGCCCAGTGCACAGGGCAGTGACACCCCTTATAGATAGCTCTTATTGGGGTCATTGGTGTTAACAGGAAGGTGGGAAGCATCAGTGAATGAAAGGACCTCCCTGCTGCTGCTTCCAGATTAGGGAGATGAAGTACTCTCTGATTGAGCAGCCACATGTTCACAAGAGAAAGATTGCCTGAGGAAAGGAGCAGAGGTTCCATGGAACCAAGTGTTTTGGGCTCTTGGTCCAAGCAGGCTGTTCTCACAGCAGTTACAGCTGTGGCGAGGCAAAGGCAAAAAAAATGGGATGGTGCAAAGAAAAAAAAGGAGCCACTTTACCAACGTTAATCAGGCTATGAAACAGATTCATGGTGATGGACACCTGAAAACAACTGTGAGGATATTATGACTATTTCTGCAGAGTAAAACTTTTATCACCAAGACTGCTATTAACACAATCTATATATGTGCCAGCCATTCCTCTGAGTGACTTGTAGAGGAAGCCTGTCAGATGATAGCCAAAGGAGAGAAAGAGCAATTACAAGGATTGTTTTATAAACTATGTAAATGTCTAACCAATGTACTATATACTTAAAACTAATAAAATGAAATTAAAAAAAAAGAAAAAATTTGAAAATTTAAAATTTGAATTAGTTTCTGTTTTAGTCCCACACTGATAAATAATTGCCATAGTATGGCTAACATTGGCCAGCCATGATACAACATAATGCTGTGAAAGACCTGTTCTGATCATGAGGTGACAGTAATAGGATAAACCTTGATTTGGTGATGCCACCATTTTATTTTGGAAATTAGCCAAAGAGCAGAGCTGATGTAGAAGCATCAATGACAGTTGGTTCTTAAGCAATACAGTGTATTAATAATACACATAAGAAATTAAAAATATACTTTATATCATAGTTTACATGAATAAAATATATATAAAGATACCACTGGTCTATCTGATTCATTTGCTAAATAAAGGAATCTTAATTCTTTGAGTTTTAGTAATGCTGTTTGTTAAAATTCTGATTTAAATTGATACCATTTTTTAAAAAAAGATACGTGAATAATCAATACACACATGAAAAGATGTTTATTATTCGTTAGGAAAAAAACAAATCACAACCACAATGAGATACCACTACTCACACACCAGAATGGATAATTAAAAAAAAAAATTAACAGTATTGAACATTGGCTAGAATTTGGAAAAATTGGGATTCAGTTCAGAAGTTTCATATAAACAAATGCTATAAGAATATGAAAACATATGCCCATATAGAAAGCTGTACACTAATGTTTGCAGCAACAATGATAGCCAAATACTGGAAAAAACCTAAGCATATACTTGTAAATAAAAATAAATGACTATTGAAACAAGGAACAACATGGATGGATCACAAAAACAGTATTTTGAGCAAAATAAGTGAGACACAAAAGTATATATACTGCATGATTCCATTTGTATGAAGTTCTAGGGAAAAAAGCAAATCTAAACTGTCATGACAGACAGAGGATTAGTGGTTGCCTGGGTTTGGGCTTGGGAGGGTACCGCAAAGGAGCACAAGGGAATTTGGGGGCAATAGAAGCATTGTATACCATGATTATGAGGATAAATACACAATATATACATTTACCAAACCTATCCAACACTGTACTTAAAATAGATACATTTTACTGTGTGTGTCTTTGGCTTGAAAAAGTTTATTTTTAAAGGCTTAAAGTTTATTTTGTAAATGTGCTTGATAATTATGTTCAGTACCCTACATTGCCTTGCTCTGATCAATTAGTGAGAGGGAGGAATGCTACTCTGTCTCTCTGGCTCCACTTTGGCTTAATTAGGCAGTGACATTCCCTCTATTTACAGTACATCTCTGCCTCCTGTTCCTCTCAGGGCAAAAAGCACTAATGGGATTATGTCGTCTTGGTTAGATACCAGAGATTAAATCAAACTCAGTCTCCTTCTGTGTTGAAATATTGATTATTGCCAAGTTCATTTTTGCTTAATCCCACAAGATTCTGCTCTTTGTTGGGGGCTGCTCAGCTAAAATGGCTGCCTGACCAAAATGGTCGCTCAGCAAATACTTAAAGGCTTCTCTCTAAGGCCCGCGTAAGCCTCCCAGATATCTCGGTTTTGCTTCCCGCCAAAGGACTTTCGGCGGGACTTTCTGTCCGGCCCCTTTTAGTTACGCAATATCGCCTGACTGCCCCTGGCCAATCAGCCCCGCCAACGCAACATCACCTGATCACGCCCTATATAAGCCCACAGCAAGCCTTAATAAACGAGGCTTGATCAGAACACTGTCTTGCCTCCACTCCTTTCTCTCGCTCATGTTTCCTTTTCAGGTGAAGTCCTCCTCGGGTTCCATTAAATAACTGCGCCCCGCTGGCCGGGGCAGCTCTTGACAAGGAAATGCCATTAACATTTCCCCCTCTGCAACCAAAGACAGGAACAGGTTTTATTTTTTAAGTTGATAGAAATGATGTGACTTGGTCTCTATTTTTTAGAGATTAGCCACATATATAGCTTTTCTGTGTTGACCTATTTTGCTAAATGGCAAGATGAACTTTAATGGGACAGCATGTGGTGGTTGCCTCCCTGTCTAAACAAGCAATAATTTCAGCAAGTGTTCATTAAATAATTATAAGATACTCTACTAAATCTATTAGTTACACATAAGAGATACATCTATCTCCTCTTTCTGATAAAGTGTAGGAAGAGAAAATTTTTGAAGTTTAAACAGATACTCTTTGGGCCATAATGAAATGTCATCACAAAATATAAATTCTTCCAGGAAGAAAAATGACCTTTCAGAGAAAATTGGATATTTTTGCTATAACCAAAAGCCATTGGTTCCTTCTATGATGATGTCATTTCGGACCAGAAATAACATCTTATTAAATCTTATCTAAAGTTGACCCATTCTTAACTGAACACATCAAGGAAAGCTAAACCTCTGGAATAAAGATTTAGCTTCTTCCTCTAACATGGTTTCTTGTTATGATGGTTCACATATCAACATAAAAAAGGTCAGGCTAATATCATGGTGGGGAATTTTTCAAAGCAGATAGTGTCCTTTTCTTCCCTTTGATTCTCATGGCAAGCTGCACTATAATGTCAATTTCCAGGTGCAGAAATTGAGTTGCTCCAGCAGGTATCACTTGTGAAAGTGCCAATCAACAGAATGTAAAGGAAGCACCTGCTGTCTAGAAGATGGGGTCTGCAGCCATGTGTCCACCATGGGCCTGTGTCCATCTCTCATGGCAGGACCAGAGAAAGAAAAGGGGGAGGAGAGAGAACCCACATTGTTTATTAAATAGAATTGTAAGTTTCTAGCTCTGTCATTCTCCCTTTCCTCATTGTAAAACTGGTATGGTTTGAAGAGGAACCAAAATACTCGAGTCCTGCTTCATGGTTTTTATTCTACAAATCTGAAGCACTTCAGCCATTTTCTCCTCTAACATAATATAGTAATTTGAGTAATAGTAACACCTTTCTCCCTGTAGGAAAAGTATTTTTTTCTTGCATGCAGGAATAGGATGTTCTTTGTGCATTGAGAATGCCCCATGGTCTGAGGTTTTAGCTTCTTGGAGTAGAAACCAGGGAGCTGATGGCAGGGGTTTGTGCTCAGTCATCCCAGAGCTCTGCCTTGTCCACAGAGATAGACTCCCACCAGAGCACAGCTGGCCCAGTGCCCTGAGGACTGACTGTTGTCATGGTCAGGGCCTCTGGAAATCTAAGGCTAAGGGATTGGTAACAAGATTCATGCTTTTTCATCTGAGGTCCTGCCATCTAAGGCACCACGGATAGGATCAGAATCTAGCCTAGTCCAGGTGAAGCAAGACCAGCAGTCAATGCATTATGCGGGTTTGGTCCAATCACTGTGTGAGATAGTATCACAGGGAGCCTATCGGATTCCCAGTTCAGGGAGTGTGGTGTAGGGCAGATGAGAAGGAAGTGCATGTGGGGAGGAGGAAGTAAATGGAAAGCAAAGACATGGTGATGGAGGAGGTCTTGGAAGACTGGGGAAGGAGCCACCCCTATGACCTGGGAAATGATGGGGACTTATCCAGAACTGCCTAGTTTTCTGTTGCCAACCAATGATCATTTGTATCAATTAAACACCAACAAAAAAAACCAATTTGGAGTGCAATGAAGAAGGAAACTATTCAGTGCAAATACTTACTTGTGATACAGCACAACAGTGAGAATAGCACAGCTGTAGAACAGCTCAATTATGAAGTGGCATGGTTGTGTGGTGGCCCTGGGGCGAGGCCCATCTCTCACTAGACAGATCTGCTCCATTCTGCATTGCCTGCTCTTCTCTGCCCTGGGAAGACTCCTGCAGTGTTTCAGCTCCAGCTAGGGAAACAGTCTTCTGTGAAAAGGGTAGCGCACTACCCATGCCAGAGGGGAGCTGATTTAAACAGACAGAAGTCCTTGCCCCTGTTCTCTGATTGGTCCATCCTTATGCAAATAAGGACTCAAAATCCTCACAGTTTGCTTGGTCCAAAAGTCACTGTCCTGATTTACAGGAATGGAGCTGCTCTAGTTGGTCCATGAAGATATTGAAGGGGATAGAACTGCCTAGCTCCTATTGGCTGGGGAAAGCCTCAGTCCTATTTGTTAAAATGTGATTCCAGAAACTCCTTTATAAGGGCTAGCTCAAATGACAGGAACACAGTGTAGGCAAGCAGTTTAGTGTACAGGCAGGTAGTTCAGTGCAGGCTTCTCCCCCAAGGGCAGTTTGTGTGAGAAGCACCTGTGTAGAAATGGCTGCTAGGCTCTGCTTTTAAAATTTGAGCCCAATTAGCCACTAGGAGCCTTTCTTGGTAGGTATCTTCTTTCTCAGGGTCCACACTGTAAGCCCTTAGAATAAATATTCTATCATCTGGAGCTCACCTGAGTATTTATGTATTGTTCAGATTTCAATCTCTGACCATGACAAGATTTAGTTATAAATCAATAATATGACCATGGTAGCAGCCCTCCAAAACTACTAGAAATATTTTTTAAATGTATAAATAACTCATGAGTCAAAGAATAAATGAAAATTGAAACTCAAAAACCTCTATAACTCAATGATAAATGAATAAATAATAAAATAAATTATATTCTGATCTTCAGTCCAAAGGAATATAGCTGATGAAGTATCTAAAGTGCAATGTCAATGTATCTTTTATATATCTAAATTAGAAAAGAAGGAACACTGAAAATTAAAAAACTAACCATAGAACTTAAGATGTTAGAAAAGGGATCATAGATTAAGCCCAGAAAATAGGGGAGTAATAAAGATATGAATAACAACTAACGAAATAGAGAAAATTAACATACTCAAAAGTTTATTGTTGGAAAGACCAATAAAGTAGAAAAGGCTTAGATGAAAATGATGGAGGAAAACAGAAATAACACAACTAATATTAAGAATGAAAAGTAGTATATAATTATAGATGTAGCAAAGAATTAAAACTTTGAATAAAAGAAAATATGAATTTGAAAAGTTAGGTAAGATGGACATATTTTTAGAGAACTGCAAATGATCAAGATTGAAGGGAGAAGAAATAGAATAGTGGAAAAATTCCTGTCAATTTTGTCATTAAATAAACTGAATAAGCATTTAAAACTTTTTCCACAAATGAATCTCTCTACTTTCCCAGTGGGTTATTTTAAGATGCATAATGGCTTTTCCTTATGTACAATTGCTGTGTCAGGCATTGCTTTCATTGGCTTATACATATTAACTTATTTAACTGTCACAGTGACTCCACCTTGCTATTCCAATCCTCAGGTGAGTTAAGAGGCATGCAGAAGTTAAATAAACTGTCCAGGCTCATGCAAAAGGGAGAACTTCCAGGATCTGAATGTAGGCTGTTGGTGTGAACAGACTCCCCAATGCCTGGACCCACAGATAATTCCTAGGGACAGACAATCCCTGTTTTATGCAAACCCTTACAGAGAAAGAGATCCCTTTTCAGTGAGTTGATCTAACTGATGACAAACCAGATAAAGAGAAGGAAAATCAGATCAAGCTCTATCAGGAACACAGATGCAAAATGTTTAAGTAAAGTACTGCATTCTATAAAAAAAATAATACTTATGACTAAGTTGAAGTTATTACAGAATGCAATGATTAAACATTAGACAATTAAATAATTCAACACTTCAATAAAGAAACGACAATATAGTTATCTCAATGAAAGCAAAAAATATCATTTGATAATAAATAATTTAATTTATCACTTTTGTAATTAAAGAAAAATAACATAATGAGCTCAATGAAGCAAAAACATCATTCGATAAGTTTGAAAAAAATTCCATGGTGAAAACTCTCAGTAAACTAGAAATAAATAAAAAAAATTCTTAATCTAATAAAAGATATTTGCCAGAAATGTATGAAAAAAAAATCCTACTTAAATGTGAAATGTCAAAGAACTGCCTTTAAAAATAGGAGCAAGGATGCCCGGCACCCAGCATTTCCATTTATACTGTACGGGATATTCAAACTAAAGGACAGGAAAGAACAAAGCTGCCATTACTTCAGGTATTATGATTGTTTACCTAGAAAACACAAAGATTCTGTAGGTTAATTACCAGATATAATAATAGAACCTAACATTGTTGTTAAATATGAAGACTACATATTAACGCTCATAGTATTTTGTACTAAAACAATTGTTAGAAAATACTATTAAAAGATTTCATTTATAATGGCCTACAAAGATATGGATGCAGAAATAAAATTTTAAAATGTAAGAACTTAATATGAAAATGTATGATATTCTATTGAAAGTCATTATAAAGTCTTTAGAAAGTGGAGAGACATATTGTGTTTGTAAGCAGAAATTCTAAGTATCCTAGAGTTGTCAAGTGTCCTCAAACTGATCAGTCAGTATAATAAAATTTCAACAAAAGCTTCACCAGGATTTTTCACAGGACTTGATGAGCTGATTTAACAGGTGTGTGGGAGGGCAAATGACCCGCAAAGATTCGCCACTGTCCGTTCACAGGTGTCCTGACAGAAACCACCCCACTTTCCTGGTCCTTGCTCACAAAACCTACCTGGCATACTCCTAGGCATTGTTGGGGACCCTGATCTCCATTTATGTCCCCATGAAACAGAGCACACATGTGGCAGTTACCCCAAAACACCTTTATGATCCCTTAGAGCAGTGTTCTCTTTTCATGGAGGGTGTTATTCCCCTGGGGAAAGGGAGGAGGAGGCTGGTCTCCTCTGGACTCTACTTAAGGGTCAACTATAGTGCCACAACCAGAATATTCCCTCAGAATTCAAGTGCCAAGGAATCCTCTTGTCTCCTTGCTAAGGCAACATGACTGTGGAGACAAGTAACCCGACATTTACAAAACAGAGATGGCCCAATAGCCTGCAGGGGTGTTGGGAGGGTCAAAAGACGGAGCTTGTATTTTAGCTGGTGTAAAACCAATGGTGGTCTTGGTTCCCGCTTCAGAGGAAAGCTAAGGAATTCAGACCCCATCTGACCCTTCCTTCACTGCTCCATCCCTCCATTCATTTTCTCTCCCCTCCATTGGGTTTTCCTCAACATTAGGTGATGCTCGTCATGCCTGCCAAGGGAAGGAACTCGTCAGAGTCTACCTTTTGGAAAATAGCAGTGACTGAGAGCAACAGGCCAGCGAGTCACAAGTTTCACAGGGCATATGGGAAAATGGCCAGAGAGTTGACAGGGCACATGAAGGCCTTACAATGATATAAAGCATGTCCTTTAGGATGTGCCTTCAAGGCTTCCCTGGCTCTAAAGAGAAGGTGTTGGATTCCTGTTCTACCAGGAGACCAGCATCTGGCAGGGCAATGAGCCACCTGGGGTGATTACCCCTTAGAGGATGTCCTAGGGGAGTCGGCTCCAGTGATAATTCAGTGTGTCTACAGCTCCCTCCAGTGAGTGTCACCAATTTTCCTTTACATTTACTCCTTCAGGGGATGAGCAGAATCTATTTCCTCCACCTCCCTGTGTCCAAGTAGTTAACTGCAACTTTCCTGGGCCCCGGGCCACCATCGTGTGGGTGTTCTAAGCATGCCTGAAATCTCTTTCCCAAGGTTTGGGTCTGTGGCTAATCGAACTAACATTTTGCAGCCACGTGGTCAGTATTTTAGGTACCAGAAATAAACAGTAATCAGTTGACCAGACAGGCTCAGACGAGGTGTCCCAAGAGAGACTAATTTAAATGTGGATGAAGGTGAACAGAGTAGAGAAAGACCAACACAGGGATACTGGGAGAATGAATTAAGTTGACTGGAGATTGATAGTGTCACAAGCATCCATCTCAGAGTCCCCTATCCCCAAGAGTAATATGAATAAAGTGAATAAAGGTGGGCCAGGGTGATTTGGGAGCATGTGAGCTAGGGCAAGATGCTAGGCTCATGAATCATTGAGTCACCCCTGCGTGACTGCCACTTGGTACACATAGTGTCCACACTTCCCCTCTTTTGAGGGATGAGAAAATATGTCAGTGCCCATGTATGTCGATGCCCATGGGCTGGCTGAGCTGCTTAGTCCCATCAGGGCAGACAGTACGCTGGCACATTTGAGGCACTGTTGCACTGAGGGTTCCAGCCAGGAAGGTCTCAGGTGCCCAGTGCCACATTTGTTGAACCTACTCTTTTTAAAAACCTGGAAACCAGGGGGGCTGGATTTTAGTCCTGGCTCTGTGGTACAAACTGTTGGCTTTTCTTTAAGTCATTTTTATTTCTCTGAGCTTCAAGTGACTTGTTCAACAAGGTCACTCAAATGAATTGTTCTTTTGAGCACAACTATTCTAAAATCTTAAATATTTGTAAGGCCTTCTGAATTAATCAATGACTTAGCATTCTCTCTTTAACACAGAATAAAAACATGAGGTTCAGGGTTGGCTCTTGTCCATCCTGGGGCAAACAACATGGTTGAGTTTTGTGCAAGGGGAGTGTGTGCACATCATACAAATGAACCCACTTCCTCCAGACTCTGCACTAGAATTTTACTTGCCTTTTACAAATTTATTCTCACAATATAGCAGTGGTCCCTGGACCAGCAACATATTCATTACTGTGAATTGTTAAGAGTGTAGTTTCTTAGGCGCCACCCCAGGCCTGCTCAGTCAGAGACTCTGGGGTCAGTGTCCAGCCACCTGGGCTTAGCAAGTTCTCTGGGTGATTCTCATGCTCACTCAATTTTGAGAGCTATAGGCGCCAATGATGCATTTAGCCATTCTCAGCATTTGTTCTCTAACCAGGTCACCTGTGAAGTTATTCTAGCCCCAGATGTCTGGCTTGTTCAATCATGGAGGCTTGGTGTTCATGGGTTTGAAACCCCACAGCTGATTTTAAGATGCACCAAAAGTGGGGACCCACAGAGCTGGCTCCTTGAGACCCATTTTCACAGGCTTGAATTCTGAAGCTCAGAGATATTATTGACACATTCTTAAGAGCTCTTTATCAAGAAGGGGGTTGATTCTGCAGAATCCAGAATTGATCTTGGGTCTGTCCAGATATTTCCACTATGCCAGTGCTTTTCAAGCTCAGGTTTTAGAATCAAACACACTTCAGTCCATATGTCAACTTGGCTTCTCACCAGCCTATCTTAGTCTCCTCACGTGGATAAGTGGATGGTTTGATCTCATTTCTAGGACTGCTGTAAAGAATAGAGGTGACAATTAACTGCCTAGCATGTAGTAAGTACTCAATAGATACTTACTATCATTGGTAATAATACAGGATCTTCTCTGAACTATTTCACCTGTGCTAAGTTTAAGCTAAGTTAAGAAATGTTCATTCCTGGAGACATTTGGCTTTTTCCCCCCTCTGGAACAAAGCAGGGGAGGCTTATAGTGTTACAATGGACCCTGTTGATTTGTGTGATTTGTTGGAGGAAGGTATAAGATTTGGATGGATTGAGGGAATAGCTGTCACAGTTTTCTGTTTAATTCACTCAAGGAGCTGATGCAGCCCAGCGTTGCTTTAGGCAGGGTTTTGGGGAGGAAAAATTATACACATATTCATCTAGCACCCATGTTCACCCCTCTTTACCCCAAATGCACTTCTGCTTCCCACCAACATACCCCACACAAGTGCACATATTGGCACACACACATCTCTTTGAACTTCTTGTAACCATTACTTATCTTCACTTTATCTTTTTCCTCACAAAGCAAAGTAGCATTGTGATACAAGGTTGGAACTGAATTTAGTACATTTTATCTAATAGATTTGCGTATCCAGCCAGGCAGATGAGGCTTCAGTTTCCTAATATAATAATTTCACTTTGTGGCAGGTTCGTTTGGTTGACATTAGTGACACCATTTAATTTGCAGCTTCCCTATATGATGTCAGTGTCTGGGGTTATTAGGTCCTCATTAGGCCATCTGGGAGGGAATGGTACTGTGCTGCAGGACACTGTTGAGAAAACGGCTGCTAGCAAAGAGGCAGGGCTATCTGTGTAAGGACACTTCCATACGTTGTTATGTTTTCTAATTTATTGACAGAGCATGGGGTGGGTGGGATCCAGTGTTGGTTTCTGAGTCCGTGGTCAGCTTTTTTCAGTTCCATGCCCTAGTACTCACCCTCTGACCTTTAGGAGTTTCTTATCTATAAAATTATAACTATAAAATTAGAAAATCACCAGCTTGAGATCCCATAATTATGCAAGGGGGAGGGGAGAGAGAAAGAAAGAGGCAGCAGACTTGAGGATACCATGCACAGACAGCTATTAGAGGCAGGAAAAAAGGTAACTCTCAGATCCTTTGAATTTCAAATCCTTTTTTCCCCTTTCAGAATTAACTTTCTGTTTAGTTTCTCATGACAATGTGAAAAAATAGGGATTAGTTCACAAATTTAGTGAACTAAATTTCTCTTTCCTTTTGTCTTTAACTGGTGACATAACCTTGGGAACAGTGCTTTATCCTCCTAAGGATTTGTTTTCTCGTTTGAAAAACAAATTGTGATTGTTGTGTTTTTCCTATTTCTAACATTCTTGAACTCCATGAAGCTAAAGTGTTGTGATTCATGGGGTGATCCGTGATGCTTATACATCGGGGGTAAAAACTCAGGACTCCTTAAAAGAAAAGGTTATCCTCCCAAAAACAATAAAAGTAGTTCTGTGGACAGAAGTCTGCGTTTAAGCGATTTTCCAAAGCAGCTTTTGACAACTAACGTACTCAGGAAAGCCCTTCTGGTCTATTGGGCTCCTTCTGTCCTCCCAAGGCCCTTACTTCCACAGTTCCCACCAACTTTCCAGTAGGAAAGTGTTTCAACTCGCTGAATTACACACAGTTATGCTCTTCCCTTCCTCACAGCATGCTCACTTCTAGCCCTTTCTCTTTCAATATCTCTATGCTTTGGGGAACCTTGGGGGGAAACTAGTTTGGGATCATGTTTGATAGGTGAAGCATGGTACTAAAATTGGTGCTTAAGTTTGAGTAGTTGCAATTCACTTTTGTCTTTTGTATCAGTTTTGGCTGCTCAGCACCAAATGCCATGTTGTGGACTTTTCATTAAACAAATAGGAGAAGCTATAAACCAGAGAGTCTTTATTTCATGGATTTCTAAGATAATTATGAGCAGGTGTGTTGAGTTGGGGCTTTTCTTATCTAAGAGCCTCCTATTTCTTTTGCTTCAGTTCTGATCTATTTGTTTAATAAGGTTCTGTATCTTCTGATATTTTGGGTTCTCATTTAAAAACTGAACTTAAATGCAAGTTGCTTATGTGTCCCCTCATTATTTATATTTCATCTAGAGGCTGTTTAACTTTTGGTGTTGAGATGTCCCTCTTATAATTCATTGAAAAACAATTAAGGTACACTATTTACTTTTCCAACACACAGGTACTGAGATAAGTGATAGGAACAAAAATGGAATGGATGGGGCACCTGCATTGGAGGTTTTCCACATGGGCGTTGTGGGCCAAGTACTGTGAAAAGGGAAAAAGCAAGAAGGTGCTACAACCCACCTGGATGCTTAAAGTGTGGCCTGGAAAGCCGCACCAGCCCTCCTGGGATCTTGTTTAAAATGCAAAAAACTCAGGTGCCCGCTTCCTGCCCCAGGCCAGCAGTCAGAGACTGAGATCCTACATTTTAATAAGGTTGCTGCTGATTCATGTGCATATTGTGTTCCTAACCTAAGAGGACCACAGTTATGAGAAGATTGAAGATGACTTTCCTGGGAGGGGAGGTCAGAGTTCACCAAGCCCAGAAAGGGTGTGGGGGGGGGGGATGTTTTAATGAAGAAAACACCTTGTGCAAAATAGGAAATTGCTAAAGATCCTGGTTTGTTCTGAAAACCAAAGGAGTTTGAGGCAATGAAGCAGAGGCTATCTTAGGTGGCGGTGATAGTCTGGAGGCAGGAGAGGTGAGCAAGTGCTAGGTTCCTACATCCTCGAGCTAGCAAGCAGTAAGATGGGATATGTCCCAGCTGGGAGTGTAACTCTGCAGCCAGTAGTTCTGATGCTGCTGTCACTGGCTAGGTGAGTGTGGGCAAGTTACAGAGCCTCTCTGAGCCACAGTTTCCCATATGTAAAATGATAGTTATAGTTAACATCTATCCAATAGGGCTGCTTTGAGGACTAAGTTAATGCATACAGAGTACTGTCCTGCACTCTGTAAATGTAATCTGGGTGATTAGTCTTACTTATGACTGATGGCATGTTAGTAGTGAGCCCCATTTAGTTTGTTTTTTGTTTGTTTGTTTGTTTGTTTGTTTTTGGTTTTGTTTCTTTGGGAAGTGAATTCTGGCAGTAATGGAGATAATACAATGGAAAGAAAAACAGATGCTATTAGAGTTTAGTGAGACATCAAGAGGACCATGAATCCAGCTCCAGCTCCCTGGTCCTCCTCACTCTGCAAAGGAGAGGCCAGACTCCCAAGTGGCACATGCTCCTGACCACTTGTCCTAGGACAGGACTGGTAACCATATACGTATGGCCTTGGCCCAACTTGGCCTGTGTATCAGTAAACGCTGGCCAGTAATAAAGATGGGTTTACATCTCTAGAAGAGAGTGATTCTGAAACAGGAAGACACCAGGTACATAGAGCAGTTTAGGCAGAACTGCTAGCCATGCATGGGGCAGAGCTGGGAACAGCAGCTTAGCCAAGTATCATGTGGCCAAGTGTTCAAGGGCAATGGTGGGCCAAGAGGAGAACAGGCAGCAACACAATGGGGCTGTCACAGGCTTTGACATCCTAGATCTGCTGCTTGTCAGCCATTAAACTGTGGTCCAGTTGCTGAACCACTCTGTCCTCAATGTCTTCCTCTGTGAAGTGGGGATAAAGATGGTCTGCTCAGTACTGTGAGTAATGAATGAAAGCAGAAGTGTCAGGTGCTGACACAGGTTCAATATGGGTCATGTTAGGGCTTTAGAATGGGTTTGGTGCCCGCCTCCAACTCTCACTCTTGGGTTTTGTACCGAGGGAGATAATTCATAAAGCCAAGATTTGATTGGGAACCAAATCATCATTTTGTTAACATCCAGCTTGCATCAAAAAGCCCTCTACCAGGGCAGCTCGGAGAAAAGCTATTTGGAGTGTAGCTTCCCCAAGGAGCTCTGAGCAAAGCACCCTGGTCCCTGCCTTCTGCCTGTTGAGTCATGCAGTTTAGGCAAATAGTGAGATGAGAGAGAAGCAGAAGGAATACAGGAGATGGGGCCACCTCACCCAGACCCTCAGTAGAGCAGAGACCCACAGAAAAACAAGTGAAGGTTACTCCTGATCAGTCCCATTGCTGCTCCCTCTTTCTTCTCTAAAGGGGAGCCAGTGAAATAGAGATATTTCCCTGTAGGACCACCCAGACTCACCCCATCCCACTCCAACTGAAAGGTGGAAGAGCTTCTCTTCCCCAATAACACTGACCATGTTGGCCACCACACGGAAAACACCATGGATACTACTCAGAGCATGGTTTAGAAGAATGAGGAGAGAGGGAAGAAAGCCTCTTTATTGTCCAAATAGTTAGGGCCCTCAGAGGAAAAATTCTGAGAAGAGTGATCCTCAAAAGTCAGTTAGAATTTTGGGGGACCCGAAGAGCTCTCTCTTATCTGTTAGGTAATACAGAAGTCAGACAGAGGGAGGCCCTAGAGTGGGCTGATTGTTTTCCTTAAATAGAGACTGTGTATTTTAGGAAAGGAGCATGAGACAGACCCTGTGAGGATGACACTGGGAAAGACTGGACTGGAGCTGAAAGCCTTAGTGGGTCACTTAGAAGAGGGGTTCCCAACCTCAGGCTGTGGTCCAGGACAGGTCTGTGTCCTGTTAGGAACAAGTCACACAGCAGGAGATGAGTGGTGGCAGGCAAGCCAGTGAAGCTTCATCTGTATTTGCAGCCATTCCCTAGCGCTGGCATCACCGCTTCAGATCATCAGGCATTAGATTCTCATAGGACCACTGGTCCTGGTGCCAAAAAAGGTTGGGGACCACTGGCTTAGAGAATCAATTTCACAGAAAGGCAACTGAACCAGGATGACCCTAATCTGTTCCAAAGGTGCTTTGTCCTATGTGTTTTCTCCATTAGTGATCCAGTGCTTTATAGTTTGGGCTAAAATTTCAATAATTAAAGTTACCAATGGCTTAATGACATGAAAGTTCAGAATTTATCTCTAGAAGGCTTCCATTAAATGTGCAATTACCTGGTGCGCACCTTTCTCCCTGCATGCCCGTCTTCAAACATGGTGGTGGGAATGTCCTGGCCATCTATGTCTGCCTTAAGGCAGAGGTGGAGAGTTGGTTCCCTGGCCAGACAATCATTTTATAAATTAGAGAAGCATTTAAATAAGGCTATGGTTTATGTCACTAGATTACTAATAAATAAAAAAGTCTGGAGAAAATGTATTCTTTTTAAATGAATATTTTGGTGATTAGAGACTTTTTCTTTGACACCTACCCTTCAGCTCTCTGCTTGCTTTGACTTGTCCATTTCCCTAACTAACTTATTCATGAAGAAAACAAACACATGCTGATTTTTAAAAATGCTCTGTAGACATCCCACAATTTACCTTTAATTTACTTCTCCTACCTCTTCTGCAGCTTCTTCTTAATCTCTTTAAATTCTGGTTTGTGACTCTCTAAAATTAGACTACTTTTTCACAATAAATTTTCCTCATTTAGTAGTGGATATTTGTTCTCTTAAACATGTCAGTGCTTTCCAATAGTATTTATTAGTGTTTCATTATTTTTGACACGAACTTCTACTTTTAAAAATTTTATTGCTTATTAAGAAGATAATTATGTATTTGGAAATCAAGAAATCAATAAGAATGGATAAAGCAGAGGCATCTATAATCTGCAATACACCAAAATAAATTTAGGCAAACTTCTAATTTACCTAGGGAAATAAAAACATTAACATCAAAACAAAAACAACCAGTATAATAGAAAATGGTATACTGACAGCTTCTCTATTCTAGATTAGCAATTGTAGCAATGGTGAAACTTGAGAAAAAGAGAATGGGCTGTGTATGTTTTGAGTAGGGACACTTGCTCTTCAGCTTACAGAATATGACTCTCTAAGTGTCCATCAGAGATCACAGCACTGAGTGATGACACATGAGGTGGGGCATTGCATGACAGACTTTTATTTCTGAACATATGGCAAACTAAATATCCTGAGATTCTCTCTCACTATAAAGAATGGTCAGTGAACTCCAAGAAACTTTCTCTTCATGCAAAACTTGTACAGAAACAAGAAAAGTTTCTTAGTGTCAGTAACAAAGAAGAAGCTGAAAATCAAAGAGGTGGGAAAAGGGAAATCTCTGTGAGCTGGTGGCTGGCCTAGTGCTAACACCCAGGGCAGAGTGAATCTAAGCCGTTTCACAGAAATCAGCATTCACAAAGGCTGTTCATTCCATAGCCAGGATGGAGTGAGCAAAGTTAAGACCCTTTTGTCATGTCTGAGCACAGACAAAAATAGGAACTCCGTGCAAGGCACGGGAAGGACCAAGATTCCCTTCTCCCTTCTAGCAGGATTGACTGCTGCTTCTTTACTCATAATAGCTTGAGTCCTGCTCCATTATTGTCATTCTTATGCAAAAATCATTTAGTATCCAGTCATGGAATAACCCTACTTTCTGACAGCATCCAGTTCAGACACCCTTCTTCCTTGAACCCTACAATCACCTAATACCAGTGAGAAGGCAAATAAAAACTCCTCCCAGCACCCTCCTACTCAGATGTGTGGGGATCTCCATGGCCTGAGGTCTCCTTAGCTGCAGCAGTAATAAACCAGACTTTGACTCTAGGTCTGGTCCTGGTGGTCCTG
Organism: Eonycteris spelaea; assembly: GCA_003508835.1. Lineage (NCBI taxonomy): Eukaryota > Metazoa > Chordata > Mammalia > Chiroptera > Pteropodidae > Eonycteris > Eonycteris spelaea. The sequence continues at coordinate 2,161,851 of PUFA01000215.1, read as the reverse complement.
GCTGCAGGCATAAACAGTGTCAACCTGCAATGGCACTTTGGGGAAAGAGGATTGGTTACCTCAGGAGGTAGGCCTGGGTATGGTAAGAGAGCCAATTGGGCAGGGGACTTGAGATGTTGAGCTGCAGCAGGAAGTGCAAGGTTTGAATAATTTGCCCAAGAGTTTGGTTTGCATTTTATGAGATGGAGGTTTCAAAGTGATTGAATTTGCACCTTAGAGGACCAATTTGGCTGCAGTTTTGAGAATGTTTAAGACTCAAGGAATACTGACTAATTATGTACAATGACCACCATCATCCAGGTGAGAGATGATATTGGCTTGGAAGGGAAGAAATGGATTGGAGGGACACATAAAGGCAAAACCTACAAGATTCTGCATGAGATTGGCAGGGGCAGGCTCTTGGTTCAGGCATTGGGTGAATGTTGGTGTCATTTGGTTATAGGGAGAAATGGGAGGATCAGGATTCAGTGTTCATTTTAGGTGGAAGATGTTTATTATCATTTGAGAAACTTGGGGCTTTAAGTGACTTGGGGTATCCAGGTAAAGACATTACTTCAGGAGGCCTTGAGGGTTGGTGAGATTGAATATGTTGGAGAATGAAGACAAACTGAGGAGCTTGGTGAGGTCTGCGAGCACTCAAATGGAGCGCTTAGCCAAGGTGAGGAGAATCTAGCATAATACAGTGCAGGTGGAAAGGACAAATTTTGGGCTCCGGCCACGTGGTAATGGTGAGCAAAACACACTTGTGCAAGTTCATTCATGCGAGTCCCAGGCCTGGTGGGTCCCAGATTGGGCTGTGATCCAGGCTCGTGGATAAGAATAGGACCCCAGATTTAGAATGTTACATTAGTGTAGTAGGGCACTCGTGCCTAAAATATGTAGACATAATTTAGCTTATTTTATCACACATGTGTAGACATAATTCAGCTTATTTTATTACACATGTGTAGCTGAAAGGCACTTTTGTACTCTGATATATGTGGAGCCATGTGGTCTCCTGAGAGTAGAAAGGGAGCACAAGAAGGGGAGCAGAAGAAGTGGGCACAATACTGCACTCCCGTAACAGAACTGCACTTTCCACAATAGAAGTGTTCTCTCCACAATAAAGTTGGTGCCTGACATTTCATTCTCACATCGGTCCTTGTGCATTCTTCCAACTGGGTGTCTCACGCTGAACCCTTCCCTTCTCAATCAGCTCGGTGCTGACAATTCACTTCTGAGTCTGTTTTTTCTCTGTATATTTGGGATAAATGCCTTCATCTTGCTAGCTGTTCTCAGGATTGAATAGTATTTTAAAAGGTCCTCATTACATCAGGGTGTTTTCTGATGCCCCCATTCCGTGGTTTCACAGGGAGGCACTGTGGCATGAAAATATACCTCTATGAACTTACAGCAACTTTGAAAAATTAGTTTTCATTCAGTCATTCTCTCTGATTAACTGGTGTATCTATCCCTACTAATTCACAATTTATTTATTTTTGTCATTAACACTGTTGATTGTTGTTAACTTTGGATAATTAAAAAATTCAGATTAACTGTAAAAGTGAAAGTGTCAGTTTTGAAGAACCTTCAGGCTCTCAGAACTGATGGAGCATACTCTGGGCTTGCCAAAGAGCAGTACTCCACTGGCTCTGATAGAGCAAGACCCGCAGTTCTGGGAGGAGAGGGGCCTGCTGAGACTGACACCAAGATAGTCTTCAGAAGAGAATGCTTTGAATGCAAGTGGATTAAAAGAGGCTCTTGGGAAAATCAGTGAAATTTTGGAATATTATCCGTATCTCCACCAGAAACTTCTCTCCTTAGGATGGGACTGTGGGAGTCCAACTTAAGGTGATATTTGAGGCGGAAATTTCATCCCCATGTCCCCATCTACACTTGACTCATTATTTGTTCATCTTATAAAGTAGGACATGATTATAAAGAAACCTAAAGTTTGTTTAGTATTAACTTTTTATATAAGTTTTATTTTTCATCATTCAGTATAATACATTACACACACACACACACACACACACACACACACACACACACTTTTTGCTTAAACTATGGTTACTTTTGAGAGGCCTCTTTATAAATAAATCTACCTTCAACCACAAGCACCACCTGAGTAAGGAGCCAGCTTCTATCTGGCATTTGCACCAGGAGCTTCATAAATGACAGTTCCTCATTTTCTTTGAGACAGAAGTGAAAGGAGATGATAGATGTGGAGTTCTAGATTGAGAGAAATGAAGATGGGACCACTCATAAACAGAAGTGCATGTGGCAAGTTGAGTATGTTATAAGGCAGTCATTAGGTGCCAAAAATGATGTTCAATTTACTTCCTTTTAGCTTCTTGAATGGAACTTGATGTCCAAATCAATTTGGCTCAAAAAGAAAGATATCTCAAATCTTGAGCCTGCTATACTAACTTTTACTGCCTGGGTAACACAATTAGGTCTGATCTTAGAATTTGGTTGTACTCTCCATTTTCAAACCACGTGGGTTGAATTTTCTTCTTTCTAGATTTACCCAAAGAAAAGTAAGCAAAAGTAATACCAAATAAATTTGTCCTTTAAGAGGAGATAGATTACTTTGAATAACTTAGCACTATTTTTTTAAGTAGCAGGATATTAACATAGTCATCAGCCAAATATCAAGTCCACACACTGTTTTGACAAAATGAATGCCACCTCATCCTCCTGTCACTGCTGGAGTGTAGACAAAAGGAGTCGTTTGAGGATGTTGTCTGCTGGCAGTGCAGGCTGGAGCTACAATTGTTTTTCCAATTTTTGGAAAATGAGGAGAAAATGGTGAAGTCCTCTATTGGTTGGAGGTAACAAGTATGAGGGATTCAAGGAGATTCAAGGATTTGTTATTGACGTGTTAATTGGATTCTCTAAGTGGGCATGGGAGTTATAACAAGGGACAGAGACCAAGGGAACTTGCATTTATCTTTCACTGAGACAACACCCTGATGTTCATTTAAATTAGGAATCAAGACCATTCTTGTTCACAAAAGTCTACATACTCAAAGAAGAGAAGGTACAGTGATGTGCTAATCTCAGCCAAATGAACAAAGACTGATAGCTGTGGGTGAGTCAGGGGTTTATCTGAGCAGGTGCTAAATATTTGGAAGCCTTCCACATAACCTAGAGGGAGAGTGGAAAGAAGAGTTGAAAGGGTGGATAGAAAATCTGAATGATTTGGAGAGACATTAATGACATAAACAGCTAGAAATGAAAAAGGTGGCAGCCAGGTATGATTCTTTTAAGGGCAAGGTCAATTCCACTTCTCTGTTACTGTGGAATGATGACAGCCTTTTAAATATGCAGAGTTGACTGTATAAGGACTGCCACCATCACCTCATGATTTTAAGACACCATTGATGCCATTTCTGAAAATAGGGGAGAAAACTAAAAATAAGAGTTCAGGAAAAGAGAAAAAATTCCAAACGTGGTTTTCCATTAAACCTGGAGTATTAGGTTATTTTATTCTTGGTCTGATGCTTGTATGTGTTCTGGCACATGGCTCTTGAAAGTTCTAGTAGTATCCTTTTTAATTGGTAGAAATGCTGACCAAAACTGTGTGTTACCATGGTGACTAATGCAGGACCTTCTACAGGGACTTGAGCCCTTCCTTGTGAGATAAGAAGAGACATGCGGGGAGAAAGAGCCATTGACACTCTCTGGCCTCTGCTCTCTGTGGGAACCTGCCTGTGAAGAGAAACAGGGCCTATCTCAATGAGTGTCTAAGAGCCCCACATGAGACTCCTCAGTGCCACCTGTGCCTTTAAGGGAACCACCTAATCCATACTACATGGGATCTATCCAAGTAGCAGAGATGCTGCCATGCAAGAAGTGTCCAGAGTATAAATGCCCTCACACACAGGAGCCTTTATCATTACCCTCTTGTCAAAAGCAAATCTCATTTTAAAAAAAATTTAAGCTCAGAATCTCTAGTACTCTGCTTTGAGGATAAAGCCAAGGCTTGACATAGGTCATACTTATAAACTTAAATTTAAATTGCCTAAGAGAAAAATATATATCTTAGCAAGAAATTATACTTTTTTGAACTGTTTATTGATCTTCCCTATTTTTCACCTTCTTCACTTGGCCTCCTTTTATGCAAAATATTTCATCTTGTATAAAATGTGGAAGCAAAGTTCATCTCTATTTTATAATGAAGTGACTTATTGCTAATTATAGGAAGGTAACAAGATTCCTGGTGAGATTTTAGAACTTCTATATTTATATGCACTGGCATCATGCAACATGATATCAATAAGAAAGACCAGGGAAACAATTTAAGTTCTCCTAATATTCTAGGGGCTCTACTAGATACTACCACATATTGTCTTAAATCTGCATGAAACTGCAAGGCAGAGAAAAATTGGTTACATGACATGGAAGCAGCAGAGTTGCCTGTGAGCCAGCCTCTCTAAGTCATATCTGGTGCTTAGTAGATACTAACATTCAAACATAACATGGTCTCCTCAGTATTAGAGCATAGACATTATTCTGAGCCACTATGTGGGTATTTAATAGCAGGTAGGCCCTCAGCAAAAATCCCTAAATGAACATGTGAGTGTATGAATGATAGAGTCATTCAAGTGATCTTATTATCAGATGTGTTATCTACCCAGCTATTTCCTACATGTTAATATATTTTTAAAATATTATCATATTATCGATGGCACAGTTTGACCACACATCAAAGTTCCTGGAGCATCAACCCTTTCTTTTGATTCATTTTGCTCCAGCCTCTGTGATGAGATCTAAATGCTTGCAGAGATTGTCATCGCATTCACCAAGTAGATGCATTCAGAAAATTGGCCCACTGTGGTTTGTTCCTCATGAACAAGCAGGGCCCCTGCCTAGTATGCTACTATAGTTTGCTGAGAGAAAGCAGAGGAATGAGAAAGGAAGATCATATGAATGAGAAAGAGAAACAGAAAGATAGAACAGGGTTATATATAGAAGAGAGATTGCACAAAGCAAGCAGATGTCAAAGTCAATGAAGACTAAAAGTATGCTGTTTGGTTTTCAGAACTGAAAGGAAATGTAATGAAATATTTATACTGATGTTGGTATACACTTATGTGCTAACCTAAATAAACATATGTATACTCATGTAGATGTGTGTATGTGTGTGCATGCATGAATGTAGATGTGTATATGTGTGCAACAGTGCATTATGTAGATGTGTATTCTCTATGTATGCATGTGCACAAATGTCTATATGTATGTGTACATGCACTGTGTGTATATGTAGATATCTGTGTTTGTAGATATGTATGTGTATTCATTTGCATATGTGTGCATCTACATCTAGCTAACACTGTGGAATACACCATGGATAACCCCTTCAGGTCCCTATTACTCAGCTGATGCACAATCTTCAGCTTCTGGAAGGTGTACTGCTAAGTCCCCTGAGATGCACCCTCTCTGAAAAACTGCTCTTGGATGGTGGAAATGCTCTCCGGGAGCTGCCATCTGCTTGTTCCCCCATCACCAGTCTTGCTGTTCGCAAAGACTGACTGATCCTGGGCACAAGGGCCCAGATTTCTGACTTAGGAAGGGCAACACTCAGGGGTCATGTGCACTACAGAGATCCCTATGAATTCAGTGTTCTATGTGGCATAACAGACACTTTGAGCTAAGTGGCTTTAAAAACAAACATTTTATTATATATCATGATCTATGGGTAAAGGGTTCAGGCAGAGCTCAGCTTGACAATTCTTCTGCTCCACATGGTGTTGACCTCAGTTTCATTGGTGTTTAGCTGACACCTTGACTAGTCCCCAGTGTCCCAGACAACTTCACTCATGTTCCTAATTCCTTGATGGGGACATTTGGAAAGCTGGGCCTGTCTGGGTCCCTCTCCTTTTCTTTGGTATCCCAGGGTTTCTCTGTGTGTTCTCTCCAGCATGGTTTTAATGACAGCTCAGGGCTCCAAGAGCAAGCCTTTCAAGAGATGGGGAGTGAAAGCCAACAGTTTCATGAGGCATCACATCACTGTATTATCTTGTTAGAGCAGTCACAGATGTATCCAGTTTCAAGGGGAGGGGTCACAGACCTTGCCTCTGGATTGGGAGAGGTATCAAAGAAGTAGTCTGCAATATCAGGCTGAAGCTAGACTTCTGACAAAATTATATGTTGCTTGAACCATCTTGATTCCTTCCGTTCTTCATGGTTTTCTCCTGTGGCACTCCCTTAATAAATCACTCCTCAAGAATCCCCATCTCAAATTCTGTTAGGGAACCTTATCCAAAAAGTGTTAACCTGATATTCATCCTGTGTCCTCCTAGCTATTAGAACCATAATTTTATTGAGGTTTTGATGTAACCTCAGGCATCGTTTTCTAGCTCTCTTACAGCTTGAGGTTTTTCATGTGACCTAGTTCTGGCTAATGAAAGCCAAAAGAATTTTTGCTGTGGTACTTCTAGGAAATCTTTTGCTTTCTTGACTAAAGGGACAGATGTGGTTGACACTTGCCTTATATTTTATCTGAGTATAGTCATGGTGGTGGAGCTGCAGCAGCTGTTTTGAAAATGCGAACAAATGGTCAAGAGAATATGAAGGACATCAGCCACTGAAACAATGCCAATGACCATCGTTAAGCCACTGAACCAACAACCACTACCTTGGATTCTGTGAAACAAAAGCTTTGTGTGTGTGTGGTGGGGACATTATGTCAGGTTTTCTGTACTTTTATCTAAATGTAATCCAAAACTAGTCATTTGCAGAAAGATAAGCCAACCAAACCAATAAATGAGGCACAAGGCACGCTGCTTATCTATAGTTCCAAATGTTACCCCACGAAACAGGAATCTTAGCAATATGACATTAAATGTAACTTAAATAATTGGCTTCTTTTAGGAAATTTCCCTTTAATCTTTTTTTAAAATTAGTATACTAACAAGGAAAACCGTGTAATCTGTTTTCCTTTGTCATTTGTGAAGTTTTTTCTCTATTAAACTAAAAATTATTGACTGTAATTTCATAGATGTATCAGAACCTAGATGTCATTTCAAAATATAGAAAGCCTAGTAAAGTTTACTTTGAAACTGATGTATCATTCTCCATTTAATTTTGTTCTCTACTTATTCTATTCAAAAGAATCTTAAAAGGGCACCAAGTATTAAAAAATATTCAAATTCAGTGCTACTATTTACTCCATCTGTTTTCTTTTTAATATTCACATTGATGAGGCAGATATTTCTCTGTGGCAATACTTGCACCAGTGGAGAAATGAACTTGGCCTTCTTTTTGTCTTCATAAAGTAGGCAACAAGTTGAGGCCTGGTCTCACAGCTACTAACTCTCTATGTCTCTGTCATTTTTTTCTTCTCAACCCTTTATGTTTAACAAAGGATTCTTAGTATAAGCAGACTCTCTGGGGTCACCAGATATTGTAGGGCAGCCATTGTCTTAGCTTAGATTCCTTGCAGGAAGGCAGATGCTGAGATAAGAGTTTTCCAGAGGAGAATTATTCAGGGAAGTGATGATAGGAATTAGAAATGAAAACTAGGAAAACAACACAAGCAAAGAACAGACAATTAAGCTTGATATTTGAACAGGTCACCACTTTGAACAATTGGGGTTTCACTCTCGCTGGGTTTCCTTTGGGAAGTCTTGTGGAATATGCCTTTAGAATTGTTCACACACAGGGATTGGGAAAGGGAAGTGCCCACCACCAACTCCACACCTAAAATCATCAAGAATGCTCTCTGGGAGTGCTGCTTCCTAAACTGCCAGGTAGCATGGGTGTGCGATGCCAGATTCATATTTCTCAGGTGACACTTACCATGGAAATCAGGGGAAGGCAGGGTTCAAGGGAAGTGGCTTTACTAGGGCACCCCTTTGTAAAGGTGATCTAGGCAGCAATGGTCTAAAGGGGAGGTGAAGTAAAAGGATATGAAGGGTAAAGGACAGACAATCTCAATACAGCATTTAAAAGGAGAGACAGAAAAAAAGCTTTATGGAGAAAACAGAGACAGAAAGCATGTAATAAACCCATGGAAAATAACAATGTGATAACACAAGTTGAACGCCTAATAGAATATATTACATGGCTCATCTATGAGTAAACATTTATTAATCACAATAATGTACACATTGAAAGTTTGTATACCCCAATTTATGATATACAACATGAAAGCATGAGAGAACGGAAATTATACATGTGAAGGGTTGGGTGTAAGCAGGGAGAAGGAACCAAACAAACCTTCTGCTATGGGAGAAGCCAATAGGTGATGCCAAGGAACAGAGAAGTAAAAGCAATAATCAGTCCATATAATTTAGATCCATTCCAGGACACCTAAGTCAACAAGTAGCTAAAGGTTGGAAGAGGTGGGGTTCTGGAAGAGGAATTTAGGGGAGTGTCTGGAGCCTAGAGAGAATGCCCTCTCTGAGCCCACTTGCATAGCCCTTGTGGGCTTTCCCTTAGAACAGTCTCAGGAGGCAAAGCCACACCACCAACAGGTAATTCCTAAAGCAGAGGGCTAGCCAAGGGGTGTGTATAGAGCTCGAAGATATGTGACTAGGGTGTTCCCCGCTCGGCATGTGGGAAGGACAGGCTCAAAGTGGCGGTGGAAGAAGAAATGAGTGGACCTGGACCAGGGATGGGGGTGAGAAGATGGCTCTCTTGGCCAACTCCTCCTTCTAGTACAAAACTCCTAAGGTTATAAGAATTGTAGGGCATTTGAAGGTGTATTTGCCAAGGAAGAAGGACACATCCATTTTATTTAACAGTTTGTTTTATTGGTTTACAACCTTTTTTTTTTAATTAATTAATTAATTAATTAATTAATTAATGTATTTATTATTTTTATTATGGTGACATGGGTTAAAATGAAGTCCAGTAATTTCAGGTATACATCAACAACCTTTATTAACTGAAGTTTGATCTCTTGTCCAGGCCCTGTGATGACATGGTACACTTGGATCACTTTGCCCAGTACACTAGAGTGGGCCGCCAGAAGCCGTGGAAATGGGTGACTGGAACAGAGGAGAGATTCAACCTCCCATGAATGTCCTCAGCCATGCTGTCTAATTGAGGGTGAAGGTCCACCACAGGGGCGCTTGTCAATGCCCTTCCTTTTCTGTCTATGCTCTGAGAGGTCACTACTGACTCAGGAACAGAATAGTAAGACTTGGAGAGGGTGGGGTAAGTCTGAGAGTTCTGGGGTTGGGCAGACCCCAAAAGCAGAGGCCAGAAATAGCATGGACTTGGGGTGGCTGGTGTCAAGTTCTGGATCAAAACAGTTGTACAATTTGGGAGTGCTTGCAAGGTGAGCGTATGGGCATACTGAGCTGAACCCAGTAGCACTGGGTAAAGGGTGTGTGGAGTGCACACTACATCTGAGTGAACTAGGTGTGGGCCCCACTCTTCAGGTGGTCACTCCTCTCAATGTAGAAGTTAACGCTCTGCTTGAGTGATTTGCTTTGGGCAGGTGGTGAGCGTGCATCTCCCTCATTATGTACTGAACCCACTTCCCAAGTAAGGAAACTCAGGTTCAGAGAATAGAATGCCCGAGGCCATGTCAACTTCTTTGACCCCTGAGTACACCCTAGATCCTCCAGGAAGGTCCGCAGGCCTCATGGCCTCACTTGGCCTTATTGGACAGATCCAAATTGCTACTAGGTGTTGTGTCTCTGGACGGAGCTACGTAACGAATCACACTACAACCTTAGGAGGAGTGCCACGCACTGAAAGAAGGAAGAAAAAAGAGAGGAGAGAGAGAGAGAGAGAGAGAGCGGAGAGAGAGAGGGAGGGAGGGAGGAAGGAGGAGAAGGAAGGAGGAAGGAAGGAAGGAAGGAAGGAGGAAGGAAGGAAGGAGGAAGGAAGGAAAAGAGCTTCTATTTTGTACTTCATGTCTTTGATTTGGGTTTCATTACAATCCTTAGTAGTCAGGGCAGAATGACTTTGGTAGTAGCTTGGGTAATTTTATTATAGATACAGCTTGTTAAAAACTCAAGAGAAGTCATTCACATGTTCTGGATCCATTCTTAGGAAAATTTATAATAAACTGGATGCCTGACCTCACTGGGGAGACTTCAAACTACAGAAATATAATCTTACTTACATATAAACAGTCAACCAGGGAGCAAATGAAACTGGTCATCCAGAAGGTAGACACGTGAACCTTACTCATAATGTGCCTGCCTGTGTGCCTGCCACTCTGCGAAAGTCTCACAAATTGTCCTTGTCCTCAGTGAACAACTCTTGGCTAGAATGTGTAACCACAACTCCTGCTAAAGCATAATCACTGAGGACAGAAGCAATAGCCTGGGATGAGAACTTTATTCGAGTTTTCAAAAGGCCCAGGGTAGAACTGTAACCTATGCTCCCAACCAAGTCAATGCAGTCCGTAACAGTTTTCTAATCGAACAAAAGGGACAGTGACACTTTGACTCTGAAGATACTGAGAGATGTACAGGAAGTCCAGGCAAGGTGTCTTCATATAGCTCTTCACACTGTAATAAAGCAACAGGCGCTCTGAGGTTGGGACATTCATCTATTAACCTTAGAACCTGGTGAGAAACACCTGTAATCAAGGTGCAGTGGGAACCACTGCTGTTTGTCGGCTACACGGACATGTCTATATTTGCGCTGCCCATCCAGTAGCAACCAGCTGCATTGACAACTTTAGATTTGGCTAGTGGGCGCCGAGGAGCTGACCTTTAATTTAAATTGTATTTAAATGGAAGTATCCACATGGTAATGGCTACCGAATTGGGCAGAGCAGTCCTGCACCACAGAGTGTAAATAAAGAGTGTTTATTCATGTTTGGCGTCAGTCTTCCTGGGAAACTGTTTTCTGCATCCTAGATGCCGTTCCAGCCCCTCACCCAGCCTTCAGCTGAAAACCCACAAGTTAGTGAGTTTGCTTCTGCAGGGGCAACAGAGTCAGTCCGGCTCCTGCATGGCCTCTTGGAGCAGGTGCTGACTCATTAGGGAGTGAGGTGACCACGCTGTGCACTGAATGCACCTGCACGTGTTGTCTATGCTTTCACCTGATCAAAGGAGGAAGGTGTGAAAAATTCACGAAAGTGTAATGTGATGGGGTTAGTAGTTACTCTGGTGAACTGTAATTATCACAGTGGCTACTTTTTTACTCTCCCCTCCTGTCTGTGTAATTTTTCACATTCCCTGTGGTAGGACCTAGCTCCAGATGAATTGAAAATAGGCTTGGAAAGTGAGCGACTCACCCAAGACACAGCAGTAGGTGTAAGCTCAGGGTAGCCTAAGTCCTGATCCAGGGCTCCCCAGCTCCTTGATAGGGGAGGGATGAGGTGTCCCCAAATCCCTACCCTCATCACTCACTTTTCCTGTTGTCCAAAGCAAGCTGTTCTCTCTTACGGCAGTTGTTAGCTGACTCATTTTTTTTTTTCTAATTCTTTGAATGAATTTTTTATTCTAATTTTCTAAGATAAAAAAAATACATATTTAAAAGGGGAATAAAAGTGAGGATGGAGCGCCCATATTTTAAATGCTTAAATAAATTAAATGGGTTAAAACACCACTAATTAGGTAGAGGTCCTCTCTCTATGCGTGTGATTGTTTAAAAATATCTTTAATGTGGAATGGATTTCAAGTCTGGCATTTTCATTGAACTAGTAGAAGCTCCCTTCGAAATTATATTTTATTAAACTCCAAAATCCACTCAAAATCTCTGCAGGTGTTATCAATACAGGTGAGGAGAAGAGCAAGGGGTTGTTCTGGATTCTTCCTGTGTTCACACCAAGAACAGGAGCTGGGAGAAGCCCTTGCTGGGGAAAACTTGGTACTGAGGTCTATTTTCACATGAATGAAATGGCTATTTTGGATGTTTTTTGATGGTACCTATGCTAGAGTAACCACCTCTTCACTTGGATTGCTATGCTACTGCTAACAAGGCATTCATTATCTGGGCCACAGATCTCCTGCCTCCGTGCACGACAGTAGTGCACCATGGTTTTGCCCGCCCCCGCTTGACCCTTCACTTTCCATGGGCTGGTAACACCAGGGGGCAAACAAATTTATGTTACCACAGTGGTTTCTGCCACAGCCACAGTGGTTTGCTTCTGGGGGTTGTACTTCCCTGGCCACTCAATAGAATCTCATTGTGTCCACAAAGCCCCCTCCCTCCAGATGAAGAAAGTAGCCTTGTGCCCCAGGTTGAATTTCTTTTCCTTAAGTTTATATTCTGGAATGTCCTCAGAATTGGGGCTGATTTTCAATAGGGAAACAGTGTCACTGTGAAAGGGAAGTTTACCCAGCAGAGTGCAATATCAACTCTTGGAAGGAAGAGCTGTGAGGGAGACAGGGTGGAGCTAGAGGGAGGAGGAGATAACCTGAGAAACATCCTTCCAGGACACAAAAACACCAGCTCCTGAGCAGTATCTCTCCAACTTGGGACTGGCGGTAGGGCTTGTTTAAACATTCAGTAAGCTGCAACAGGGCCTAAGGATTTGCATTTCTGCCACTTTCCTAGGTACTGCTGCCACTGCTCTGGGAGCTCCACTAAGAGACTCAGGTGGTTTAGTTGAATGCTCTTAGCTAACACAGTCCACAGCAGGAATCCGTAAATGTTCCCATTTTGACTTGCTTGAAGTTACTCTTGCCCGTCAGAGAGTGGGAAACAGGAGTTCCAGTCACCATGTCCTCAGTCCTCCAGATTTCACCGGCCATTTTCTCACATTGATTATTGAAGCATCATCCTCTTCCCTGTCTGTCAACTTCTCTGGGCCCCACACTCAAGAATCAAACTCATTAAATTCAACTGCAGATCTGCTTCCTAAACCCAGCCCTCGAATCTGTTTCTGTTCTATTCCCTGCCGTGTTTCAGGCTCCCATCCTGTACTATCCAGGAACCTCCTGAAGTCTCATTATTGAACCAATCTTCCATTTACTTCTGTCCCCTCTCATCCACCCCTGTGATGGCTTTCTGAAACACAGATGGCATCTTCTGTTGCTTTAAGAGCTTTCATCACCATTATGAACAAGGGGACAAGCCCCAGATCCTGCATGTGACATAAGGGCCTCTTGGTCTGTACTTGAGACCCCGCCAGTGGCACAGCAAGCAGCTAACCCCTTGTCTGTTCTGGGTACAGGCTCCTTGTATGGTGTCCTTTTGTTTGGAAGTCAAATAGTCCCCCACCTTATCTTCAGTTTCAGTTATCCTTGGTCAACTGTGGTCTGAAAATATTAAGTGGAAAATTTCAGAAGTACACAACTCATAATGTTGTAAATTGTTCACTATGCTGAGTGCATGATGAAATCTCACACTATCCTGCTCCATCCAACCTGGGACATGAACCATCCCTTTGTCCAGAGTCTCCACACTGTAGACATTCCCACACTAGTCACTTAATAGCCTTCTCAGTAATCTCAGATCAACTGTCTTGGTATTGCCTGTGCTTGTGTTCAAGTTACCCTTATTTTACTTAATAATGAACTCAAAGCCATTCGTATAACTTTTATTACAGGATATTATTATAATGGTTCTATTTTATCATTAGTTGTTGTTAACCTCTTATTGTGCCTAATTTAATAAATTAAACTTTATTAAAGGTATATATGTATGAAAAAAAAGAACCCTAAATTTATAGGGTTCAGTACTATCCAAGGTTTCATTCATCCATTGGGGGTCTTGGGAATGTGTTCCCTGCAGGTAAGGGAGAACTACTGTACCTTGCTTTGCCCCCATTTGTGGAACTTTGTTATGGCCCATCTATGAAAATAATGGGGTCATGTTCAGGCTTAGCTGCTTATCCACCTATCATCTTTGTGCTCTTATAGTTGGAGCTCAATACATGTTTTTGTCATTTCCATTTAGGCTAACAAAATCCTAGCATTGGGCTGAGCAATTCAGGGCTCCTTGTAGGGGTCTGCTCTTGACCATACCCAGAGACCTTGGGCTGGGTGGGGTGGCAGAGCCACTGCTCTCAGTGATGCATGCTGGCAACAGGCTGGGTTCCATGGGCAGTGGTAAGGGCCACACTCCTAACCATGCTTTGGTATTAGTCCTGGTGGGGGTCCTGGCTTGTGGTGACAGTTGCCAAGTAGGAATCTGATTGAATCTGTATGCTAGTAAAGTCTTTTCAAATCGCACCTAAGATTCTCTTAGTCCCCCACAGGTGTCATTGGAAGCTGTGATGACTGTCTTGTGTGTGCTGACTGCACCTGTCTACATGCTTGTATGTCTCTGCTTCTCTCCTTGAAGGTTAACCCATGTGCATTGGAACCCTTGGGCACATGTGCAAAGTAGCTGAAGGGCAACTCTCAGTTGATGAGGACAGGAGTCCTTGAATCCATTGATGCCAGTTTCCCCACATATGATGGGACAATTCTGAGGTGCTTTCTAAATAGCCCTTAGCAGCCTCCCAGGATTGACCCCCATCTTCCCAGAACAATGACTGGGTTATCCACAGCACCTCTGCCTTCTCACCTTTCCCATCCCCACTCATGCTTCCTGAGATTTTTCTCCCTCATTAATCATTTGTACACATATATCCTGGTGTCTGCTTTTGGTGGAACCAAATGAAGGTATTTATCCATGTAAAGCATAATCTGCTTATATTATAATTGTGTATGACAATTCAGCCTATAGAAAGTTTGCATTTAAATAACTAATTATATTCAATAAGTCACTTAATGACAGGGATACATTCTGAGAATGCTCCATTAGGCAGTATAATCTTGTGTGACTATCACAGAGTGCACTTACACAAATCTGGATGGTTTAGCCTACTACCCCTAGGCTATATGAAGTAGCCTACTACTCCTAGGCTACAAGCCTGTACTGCATGTTACTTGCACAAAGCAACCCAAGATTAAATCAAGCACAAGAGAAATGCAATCAAGAGACACAGTACACATGAGATGTATGACTGCTGGCTAGTATAACATGGCATAGTGTTTTTACATAAAATTTTGTTTTTTATAAGTAGAAAGAGTACCCTCTAAAATAATGACAAAAAGTATAGTATAGTAAATACATAAACAAGTAACATGATCATTTATTATCATTATCAAGTATTATATACTATACATGATTTTTTCGAACTAGTAGTACAGTAGGTTTGTTTACACCAGCATCATCGTCACAAACACGTAAAGTAATACATTGTACTTTGATATTACAACAGCCACCAGTATCAGTAGGCAATAGGAATTTTTTCAGCTCTGTTATAATGTTATGTAACCACAATCATACATGAGACCCATCGTTGACTGAAAAGTCATAATATGGCATATGACAGTATTGTAAATTCTGATGTATACATGGATGTTACAATTCCCTATTTCTATGGTCTTCCATTACATTTAGTATCAGTGAGATGGATGTTTCTTAGACATGATTTGACTTAGTGGTGTTTTATCGAGATTCCCTTTGGGAATCTAATGAAAGCTGCCGCCTGAAAACTTCACACACACAATATTGTCTATAATTTCAGGGTGTTCTCAGAAAACCCAAATCCAACCCACAGAGGTACTTTGTTCACTTCCCCTAAATTCCAGCTTCTCAACCTCACAGGTGAGACTAGATTGGGAAGGAAACCTTGCACGCTGCTCAGTTGGTGAGCTGCGTGAAGAAATTGCTCCACTCCCAATCCAGGCATCTTTCACCACGTGGCACTGGCCACGCATTTTTGTCTGTATGCTTTTAAAATGCAATTAACTATATGAACATGAGGCAGCATTGTCATCATCAATAAGTTTAATAAGTTTAATACATTGTCCATCATCATAAGTTTAATATATTTCATTGATCACAAGGTAAAAATATATTTTCAACCCAGCTTCCCCTGTTCAGTGGTGCATTTGCAGCAACTAGGAAGGATTCTGTGTCTCAGCAATTTTATCTGAAGGGCTCCATTATCTTATTATTAGAGTCCACCCACATTCATTCGCCTTCCTCCCCAATTAAGCTGACAAGGCCTGTGTTATTTTATTTTTTATTTTTTTTTTTTTTACCAAACTCTTGCTCAATTATCCAGCTCTCAGCACTATTCAAATATAATTTTCAAGGGTGTTTTTCTTTTCTCTTCTATCTGCCTTCCACATTTTCTGATCTTTTGGGGTTAGTTATTTTATTTCAAAATAAGTTTGTCTGTTATTTATAACCCAACCTCCTGGCACCTGTTCCAATTTCAAAATGTGTGTGTGTTTTTTGTTGTTGTTGTTGTTGTTTGTCTGTTTGTTTTTAGTGGTAAAGGCTTGGATTTAGATTTTTATAAATCTTACATTAAAAATGTAATCTATCTCATAATATTTATTTTTTAATTGAATTTACTCTCTAAGCATTCAAGTCAGGCCTTGGATTTCATTAATTTATCTTCTAAATGAATAAGTTTCTGAAGGTAAATCACTATTTTCTTTGTCTATTAACATCATTGTTACTCACATTTCTTTTTCTTGGATGGCCTCTTCTTGCTGATGTGTGTGAAGGGCTATGCTCTCTGAGTGACAAGGTACATGACAGGTGATGATTGAATATTTCATAGAGCAATCCTGATGAAGAGGTGAAGATGGTTACACTGCAACATTAATTAACATTGACTCATTTTCCATCAGAAAGTTGGAACAGGATAACAGTCTTTTTCCAAAACTGAGGTGGAAAGAAGAGAGCAGATGGTTAGAATGGAAACATCTTTCCATGGATGGAAACATTTAGTGGTGAGTTCCTTATTTGGCACAATGTCCTGGCTTTGCCTAGGGATGAGGGTGACTGTGTAACTCTAGTACACAGAGCTCAATCACAGTGTCATACATCTTGGGGTTGAAGTCCAGAATTCTTGTAGCCATTTAGGACTCACGCTGTCAGGTGGCCAATTAATCAGTTAATGTTTGAACCATACAGGTGGCCTTTGACCTCTGATATGTCAGAGCAAGGTTGCGGTGGACCAGTGCACCAAGGACAGTGGTGGGGTGTTGGCCAATAATCAGAAGAAGAAGGAATCCCTCATTATCCAAAACCAGAGAAAATGAGGCAAGGGTGTGTGGGCTGTGGATAAGATTTTAAGTATAAGATTTGGGAAACTGATGGCTGTCTCAACTGCTTAGTGAATTCAGACCCAGGAACTGAAACTGGGAATTTGATTGAGCCTGGATGAGTAGGGGACTAGGGATAAAAAAGAGAGAATATTTAAAAATAAAGAGATATCTAATAAGGAAAGACAAGGAGTGAACAGATAGCGTTAGGTAAGCCCACTGAATTTGGGGATGATTTCGTGGCTCTAATCTGCATTATTGTGGGGTTTTCTTGAAAATTTGGGGCCCTACCTAATTCAAGGTAGAGATTTTCTTGAACAGTACTAGAAAATCAATAATGCTTATGAATTATTCATTTAAATGATCAATGATGGAGTATAGTCTAGATAAGAGGGAAAATGTCTAAGGGGCATTTTCAGGAGAGAAAACTGAAGATATTAGGTGACCAGAGACCTTAATGAGATCACAAAACATTGTACAAACAGTTGGAGAGTAAAGTCAGAAAGGGAGATGATTCCTTAAGAAAAGTACATTGGGGCTTATGATTTCTGAACTGGAGCCATGCTGGGTGAGAACTGCCACATGCTGTTTGTGTTGCTAAGATAAATGCATTAGGCAACCTTTCCACCAAATAATGGTTCCCTATTGATTTTTAAGGTTGTGTTTCTTTAGGTTTTGTTTTATTTCTTCTGGAAGTTGTCTTCTTAAATTGTCCTAATATCTATTTAGAAAAAGTATTACTTATTATCCAAATGTTAGACATTTAATGTGTAGGAAATAATAATTATAAGAAAGAGGAGGAGAGTGGTGTCAGAACATGGCATAATGGAGACGTCCCCGGATGTCTTCTTGAAACAACAATAAGCTGAATAAGTAAAACATGTCTGAGTGTGAGATCTGAGCATAAGAGCTATCACGGGTCAGAATCCTGGGTTTTGGGTGGTGGACTAGGAGAAACAAAGAAGCTGACTCTTACAACTTCCAGGTTTCCTGTAGGAGGAGGGGGAGAGGAGAAGGTGCAGTCATCAGGGCAGAAGGGCAGAGAAATGGAGACAGCAGAAAAACGGGGACAGCAGAGAAACAACACTTGATTTTTACCAGCCATGGTTACAAAACCGAGGCTGAGCTGCAGTCCATGTCCCCAACCCACAGGAATCCCCCCACCTGTACTATCTGAGACAGAACACTGGGGAGCCCCAGGGAATCTTAACAAACACTACTGGAGCTGTCACTAACACTGGCAGGGATTGAGACTGAGGGTAGCAAGTGTGATTAAATATCTATAAGAAAATACAAAGGCATTATTAAGGCTTTATATAAAGCAGAGATCCAAGAGGCTTAGATGCCACTTATTGGAACAAAGAGAAAAATGCCTTCTTTGGAATAGACTAGGGACCATTATATAATATCTTCTTTCTGGAAAAAAATTAGAATACACTTTCATTAATGCCCAGGTGGAGAATAGTCCATTAAACACCATGAAAAACCAAGGTGAAAGGTATATCAGAAAGAAAGAGAAAATCTGCAGAAAATAAGCTTACAGACAGAAATATCAATGTAAATGACAGAGAATTCTGGATATATTTTTGAAAAAACTCAATGAGATCGATCCAAAATGAATCAATCAACAATTTCAGAAAATGAAAAAAAAAAAAAGCTAGATGAGCAGAATGAACACTTTAGAAAGGAGAGATTAAAACCCTCAAAAAGAATCGAATAGATCTTCTGGGAGTAAAGAACACATTGCAAGAGTTGGAAAATGAAATAACAAGCTTGGGAAATAGATTCGATCAAGTGGAGGATAGGATCAATGATATCCAAGACAGAAATCTAGAAATAAATCAAAAGGAAGAAGAGAGAAACAAAAGAATGAGAAATAATGAAGAGAAATTCAGAATGAGCTGATACCATCAAGGAGAGAAACATTAGGATAATGGGCATTATTGAAGGCAAGAAAAAGCAGCAGGGTCTAGAAAGCATTTTCAGAGAAATAGTTGATGAAAATCTGCCAAATCTAAGGAAGAGCTGGAGCTTGGAAATCAAGAAGTCAATAGAGCACTCAATTATCAGTCCAAAAAGGCCTTCTCGAAAGACATATTGTATTAAAATTATCAAAACATCAACGACAAGACAGAATTTTCAAGGCAGCCAGGGAAAAGAAGGTAACCTATAATGGAAAACCAATTATATTATCATCGGAATTCTCAGCACAAATATTACAAGCAGAAAAGGAGTGGAATCAAATAGTCAAACTATTAAATTAAAGGAACTACCAGCCAAGAATTAAATATTCAGCTAAGCTCTCCTTTGGTATGAAGAAGTAAAGATCTTTCCAGACATACAAAAATTGAGAGAATTCTCCACTATGAGGCCTACACTACAGGAAATGCTGAAAGAGATCAGCTCACATAAAACAAAATGATTTTTAAAAAATACATAATTAGGAGTAAGATGTGTAGGAGGCTGATAGAAGCAGAGGAGTGCAACCCTTGCCAGGAAACAGGACATTATAAGCTTAAAAATAAGAAGATATTTGCTATAGCAAGATACCAGATCAAAGAGATACATAGAAATGAATGATGATGATAAAGTACAGCATATCAAAGCTTTTGAGACACAGTAAAAGTAGTCATCAAAAGGAAAGTTCATATCATATTACTGTCTTATCTCCCAAAAACAAAAATGAGCCCAAATAACAACTAATGTTTCATCTTAAAAAATTAAAAAAGAAAGAACAAATGAAGCCTAAAGTTAGCAAAGGAAAGAAATAAGCAAAATTAGAGCAGAAATAAATGAAATTGAAAACAACAACAAAAAAACAAAAAGAAAAAATAAATGCAACAAGAGCTAGTTCTTTGAGAAGGTTACAATTGGCAAATTCTGGCTAGACAAACTAAAGAAAAAAGAAGACATGAATAATAAAATCAGGGATGAAAGAAGGAAATTACAAAGACACTGCAGTAATACAAAGGAGCAATAAAGAATACTATGAAAAAGTATAGAACACCAAATTTAATCACCTAGAAGAAATGAACCAATATTTAGAAAAATACTACCTTTCTACACTGAATCAGGAAGAAACTGCCAAAATCTAAATAGACTGATCAGCAGTATGGAATTGAAACAAAACATCAAAACCTACCCAAAAGTAAAAGTCCAGGACCAGATGGCTTCACCAGTGAATTCCACCAAACATTCAAAGAAGATTTAATACCTAGGTTCCTCAAGCTCTTTCCAGAATTGAAGAGGAGGTCAATACTTCCCAATTCATTTATGAGACCAATATCACCCTGATATAAACCTGGTAAGATAACAGAAAAAAAGAAAACTACGGACCCATATCTCTCATGAACACAAGATGCAAAATCCTAAAGAAGAATACTAGCTAACCAAAAAACAGCAAACGTATTAGAAACATTATACACCACAATCAAGTGAGCTTTATCCCAGAGACATGGGGATGGTTCAACATATGCAAATCTATTAAAGTGTTATACACATAACAAACTAAAAAATAATCATATGACCGACATATCAATAAGATGCAGAAAAGCTTTCGACAAGATATATAATCCATTTATTTTCAAAACTTAAACAAAATTGGTAAAAGAAGGAAGTACATAAATAAAGGCCATATATGACAAACTCTCAGCCAACGTTATACTTAATGTGAACAACTAAAACCTTCCCTCTAAGATCAGGAACAAGGCAAGGCTGTACACTATTGCCACTGTTATTCAATATAACATTGGAGGTCCTAGTGAATGCAGTCACAAGAAAAGATATAAGAAGCATCCAAATAGGAAATGAAGAAGTCAAACTGTCACTTATTTGGATGACATGATTCTCTATACAGAAACCCTAAAGATTCCACAAGAACACTACTAGAAACAATAAGCAAATACAGTGAATTTCTGGATACAAAATCAATGTTCAAAAAATCCATAGTTTTCCTATACTCTAATAAGAAGTGTCAGAAAAAGAAGTGGAAAAAATAATTCCTTTTGCAATTGCAACAAAAAGAATAAAATACCTAGGAATAAATTTAGGAAATATGATAAGGACCTACATAATGAAAACTACAAGATCCCTATTAAAAGAAGAAGAAGATATAAAAGAAATGAGAATATTCCGTGTTCTTGGAATGGAAGAATCACCATACTTAAAATGACCTTATTACCTAAAGCATTATACAGATCCTCATCAAAATTCTGTCAGTATTTTTTTAAAGAAAGGAACAAAGATCAAACAAATTTGTATGTAAGCACAAAAGAACCTTGAATTCTAAAGACAATCCCGAGGCACAAAAAACGAGGGCTGGAGGCATCATTCTGTCCAAATTCAATTAATTACAAAACAACAGCAATCAAAACACTATGGTATTGGCAGAAAAAACAGACACATGGGATCAATGGAACAAATCGAGAGTCCAGAAGTAAACCCATATTTACATGGGCAAATAATTTTTGGGGAAAAAAAGCCCAAAAAATATACAGAGGGGAAAGGAAAGCCTCTTCGGTAAATGGTGCTGGGAAAACTAGAAAGGCACATACAAAAGAATGAACTAGACTGTTGTCTATCACACACACAAAAAATTAAGTCAAAATAGATTAAGGATCTGACTGTAATACCTGAAATAATAAAATGCATAGAAGAAATCAAAGGAACAAAAACTCAGGACCTTGGACTTAAAGAGGATAGTATAAGTCTCTGTTTGTTTGTCATGTTTGTTTGTTGCTTTCAGTTTTATATCCATGTGTGAGTAAAATCATATGGTTTTCAACTTTTTCTGTCTGACTTATTTTGCTTAGCAACGATAATCTCAAGATCCATTCATGTAATAGGGGGCCCTGTTTTTCTCCACGTGATCTGTGACTACTGTGGGAACATGCAGACACAGAAATTCAGAAAACTGAGCTATTGGCCTGACAGCCATGACTCCCTGAGCTCCTGCTCATCACAATACCAAAGTCCCCCCATATGTCGATGGGCAACTGCCCTGCCCTGGGGTGGTGCATTCAGACCCAAGGTGGGCAGCAGCTGACCTTTCTACCATTGGAAGCTTGTACAGGGAACACAGAAACAGCACTGACATGTAAACTGACACTGCAGTGGTAGGAGGAAATTGGCTCAATAGACCCAGGAGACTCCCAGGGTACTGAGACACCCAGCATGCATAACCCAGAGGCTCTTTCCAGTTTCAGAGATTTACAGGCAAGTGACAGGCAGTGTCAGGCCTTGAGGAACACTGGTCCATCTGCTAATCAGCCCTAGACCAGAGACAGGGGATACTGACCACTGCCTATTGTCCATCGTCTATGAATCTGTTTATTTGTCCTGGTCTCTTCCACTTACTTATAGATCCAGCATAGGCAGCAATATATGTAACCCCCTTTGCAGCCCCCACCAGGTAGCCCTGAACAATCAAAGCAGTGGGTATTTTGGACTACTGTGGAGCCCCTCCCAAGGGGCCACAAAATCAATGCATTTGGAAGCTGGCACTAGACAACCAGAGAAAATTATGACTAGCCCCATTAGTGGTACACACAAAGGGTGGTTGCAACAAGTACACAGCCTGTTAGGGCAAATTCACTTAGTGGGATCAGCCCCCCACAGCAACTCTTCCCGTGGGTGCAGGCCAATTCCCATAATTAGTCAGCCTGAGTGTTAACCCATCCACTAATGTACTAACTGCAATACAGACTTGGCAACACAGAAGAACCACACACACCCCACACAAATAATATGTCCAGAGCCCCAGCTTAGGGGATCAAGGAGACTGCACCACTGGGCCACACAGGACACCTTCCACATAAGACCATCTGGCCAAGGCTGAGAAACCAAAACATATATTCCTGACATAGAAATTAACACAGAGAGGCTAATAAAAATGAGAAAACAAAGAAACATGCCACAATAAAAACAACAGGAGAAAAACCAAGAAATAATCTAAATGAATGGAGAACAAGCAACCTACCAGAGATAGAGTTCAAAATAATGGTTATAAGGATGCCTAATGAACTAAAGGGGAGAATGGATGAGCCAAATGAGAACCTCAGCAGAGAGATAGTAAGCATCGTAAAAAAGAACATAGAACGCATAAAAAAAGAGAGACGGAAATGAAGAATACAATAACTGAATGTAGAATGAATGCACTAGAAGGATTCAGCAGTAGATTGGATGAAGCATAAGATCGAATCAAGCGAACTGGATGACAAAGTAGCAGCTACATGCAATCAGAACAACAAAAAGAAAAAAAAAGATAATGAGGATAATTTAAGAGACTCTAAGGACAAATGAAGCATGACAATATTCACATCATAGGAGTACCCAAAAGGAGAAGAGACACAGCAAGGGGCTGAGGATCTATTTGAAGAAATAAGACAAAACTTCCCTAACCTGACAAAGAATTAGACCTACAAGTTCAGAAGGCACAGAGTCCCAAACAAGAGGAATTCAAACAGACCCACACCAAAGACACATCAAAATTAAAATGCCAAAGTTCAAAGACAAAAGAGAAACTTAAGTAGCAAGAGAAGGCAGCTAGTTACATACAAGGGCACCCCATAAGAATATTTGCTGATTTTTCAAATAGAAAATTTGCAAGCCAGTAGGGACTGGCAAGAAATATTCGAAGTTATGAAAACCAAGAATCTACAACTATGAATACTCTGCTCAGCCAGGCTTTTGATTAAAATGGAAGTGAGGTAAAGAGCTTCCAAGACAGGGAAAAGCTTAAGGAATTAATCACCAACAAGCTAGTATTACAAGAAATAGTAAAAAGGAGATTACTGTACAAAAGATGTGGGTAAAAAAAAAAAAACATACGAATAATAAAATGGCACTATGTCTAATCACTTTATTATTATTATTATTATATCACTTTACTAATTAATTTATTTTTTATAGTGACATTGGTTAACAAAATCTAGTAAGTTTCAGTGCATATTGAAACAATAAGGCAATATGTATTACATTGTGTGTTCACCACTCATAGTTAGATTCTTTCTGTCACCACATATTTGACCCCCTCTTTACCCCATCTACCTTCCCTTCTCCCCTCCCCTCATACAATCACTAGTCCATTGTCCATGTCTATGAATCTCTGTTTGTTTTGTCCTGTTCATGTGTTGTTTTAGGTTTATATACCACATATAAGTGATATTCATGGGATTTTCAACATTTTCAGTTGGCTTATTTTGCTTGCAGATTGTCAAGGTTCATCCATGTTGTGCAAATGGCAGTATTTCATCTCTTCTTATGGCTGAGTAATATTCCATTGTATATATGTACCACAGCTTGTCGGGAGCCATTTTGAGGCAGTATTAAACTCCCAGGAAAGCAAGTATATTTTGCAAAGTTGACACACTGTTTAATCTGCTGACACAGGAAAAGTACACTTAGAGCTCAAGGAAAGTATCCGATGTTCTTTAGCTTCTGGTGTTCTTTAGCCCTGAGAAAGAGAATGTTAAGATAACCACAGGCTTCCTAGGACAATGTCAGCTATTGTTTGCATACTTGTGAGTGTTGCTTCTCATGCACTTGATAGGTTATAAATATGTGTGCTAAATAAACTCGGGGCTGCAGCATTGACTGTATGCCCTCCCAAAGAGCTTTTCTGTCTTCTTTTTTTCCCCTTAGGCTTCACCCCCCCTCTTTTAGGTGCTGTTCGTCTTTAGCTGGCTGGCTCCGGCAATGGCTTCTTTAGCCAATCATCTATTTGTCGGACACTTAGGTTGCCTTCATGTCCTGACCATTGTGAATAATGCTGCTATAAACATCAGTGGGAAAATATCTTTTTGGATATGTTTCAAGTCTTTGGGGTAAATACCCAGGAGAGGGATTACAGATCATATGGTAGATCAATTCTTAGTTTTTTGAGGAACCTCCATACTGTTTTCCACAGTGGCTGTACCAATTTGCAGTCCCACTTGCAGTGTATGAGGGTTCCTTTTACTCTGCATTCTCTCCAACATTTGTTATTACTTGTCCTGTTTATTACAACTATTTAACAGGTGTGTGATGGTGTCTCATTATGGTTTACATTTAACATTTCCCTAATAGCTAGCAATGTTGAGCATCTTTTCATATATTTGTTGGCTATTTGTATATCTCTTAGGGAGAAGTGTCTGTTCAGTTTATCTGCTCATTGTTTGATTGGATCATTTTTGTTATTGTTGTTATTGAGTCACATGAGTTCTTTGTATATTTTGGATATTAGGCCCCTATTGGAAGCATTGCTTGCAAATATATTTTCCCACTCGGATAGGTGTCTCTTCATGTGTCGATGGTTTCTTCTGCTGAGCAGAAGCTTTTTAGTTTTGATGTAGTCCCATTCATTTTTTTAGCTCTTACTTTCCCTTGCATTTGAGGTCAAATTCATAAAATTCCCTTTAAGTCCAAGGTCCTTGACTTTCATTCCTGTTTTCTTCTATGTATTTATTGTTTCAGGTCTTATATTCAGGTCCTTAACCCATTTTTAGCTAGTTTTGGTGTATGATGAGAGACAACAGTCTAGTTTCATTCTTTTGCAGGTGGCTTTCCAGTTTTCCTCCCCCGCACCATTTATTGAAGAGGCTTTCCATTCTCTACTGTATGTTTTTGGCTCTTTTGTTGAAATTATTTGCCCTTATAAATATGAGGTTACTTCTGGACTGTTGATTCTGTTGCACTGGTCCATGTGTCTGTTCTTCTGCTAATGCCGTTTTGATTACATGATGGCTAGTAACTCTGAGCAATTTTCATAGAGTATAGAAATGCTATGATTTTTGAATGTTGATGTTGTATTCAGACACTTTACAGTATTTGCTTATTGTTTCTAGTAGTATTTTTGCGAAGTCTTTAGGGTTTTCTAGATAGAGAATCATATCATCTACAAATAGTGACAGTTTGACTTCAATTTCCTATTTGGATGCCTTTTATCTTTCTCTTGCCTGATTACACTCAACAGAACCTCCATGTTATTTGAATAACAGTGGCGATAGTGTACAGCCTTGCCTTGTTCCTGATCTTAGAGGGAAGGTTTTA
The DNA here is from genome assembly GCA_003508835.1 of Eonycteris spelaea. Classification (NCBI taxonomy): domain Eukaryota; kingdom Metazoa; phylum Chordata; class Mammalia; order Chiroptera; family Pteropodidae; genus Eonycteris; species Eonycteris spelaea. The sequence goes on along the minus strand of PUFA01000215.1, from coordinate 2,135,866 downwards.
GTTGTTCACAATTAAGTATAATGTTGGCTGAGGATTTGTCATATACTGCCTTTATGTTAAAGTGCTTTTCTTCTTTAAGAATTTTATAAGTGTTACAAAAATAAATGAATTATGTATCTTGTGAAGGCTTTTTCTGCATCTATTGATATGGTCATATGATTCTTATTTTTTAATTTATGTGGTGATCCCAGTAATTAATTTGTGTATGCTGAACCACTCCTGCGCCCCTGAAATGAAGCCCGCTTGATCGTGGTGTATAATCTTTTTAATATGTTGCTGTAGTTGGGCTACTAGTATCTTATTTAGTTTTTTTGCATCTGTGTTCATGAGAAGATATTGGTCTGTAGTTTTCTGTTTTTTTCTATTACCTTTACAGGGTTTGGCATCAGGATGATATTTTCCTAATAAAATGAGTTAGGAAATAATGTCTCTACTTCGATCTTTTGGAAGAGTTTGAGAATAGGTATTAAATCTTCTTTGAATGTTTGGTAGAAATCACTGGTAAAGCCATCTGGTCCTGGAATTTTACTTTTTGGTAGGTTTTGGATGATTGTTTCAATTTCCGTACTGCTACTCAGTTTATTTAGATTTTCCAGATCTTCTTGATTCAGTCTAGGAAGGTTGTACCTATAAAGTTGTACTTGTAAACTACTGGTCCTTTTCTTCTAGGTTTATTAAATTTGGTGTTAAATACTTTTTCATAGTATTGTTTATGATCTTGTGTATTTCTGCAGTGTCTGTTATAATTTTTCCTCTTTCCCGTGATTTTTTTATTTGTGTTATTTCTCTTTTTTCTTTAGTGAATCTAGACAGGGGTTTGTCAATTTTATTAACCTCAAAGAACCAGCTATTTGTTGCATCTATTTTTTCTTTTGTTCTTTTCTTTTCAATTTCATTTATTTCTGCTCTAATTTTACTCTAATTTCTGCTCTAATTATTTTTTTCTTTCTGCTGACTTTAGACTTCATTTATTCTTTGTTTTCTAGTTTTTAAGATGAAACATTAAGTTGTTTATTTGGGCTCTTTCTTGTTTTTGGAGATAGGCCTGTAATGATATGAACTTTCCTCTTATGACCACTTTGCCATGTCCCAAAAGTTTTGATGTGTTGTACTATCATTATGAGTCATTTCTATGTATCTCTTGATCTCTCTTTTGTTTCTTCTCTAACCCAGTTATTCTGCATGTATTTGTGGTTCTTCCTGATTTCCTGATTTCCTTTTGCAGTTGATCTATAGTTTCACAAAGCATTATGACCAGAGAAAATGGTTGTATGATTTCAATCCTCTTATTTTGTCGAGGCTATCTCTGTGTCTCAGTTTGGGGTCAATTCTTGAAAATGTTCCATGTGCACTAGAGAAGAATATAAAGCAGTTGTTTTGGGATGGAAAGCCCTGTAAATGTCAATTATTGTCCATTGTCTAATGTGTCATTTAAGAATGTTTTTTCCTTATTAATCTTCTGTTTGGAATGTCATATCCAACAGGGGATGTTTAGGTCCCTACTATGATAGTGTTTTTGGTCTGTTCTCTCTTTATTTTTGTTAGTAATTGCTTTACATATTTCATGGCTCCCTGATTGGGAACATCGATATTAATAAGTGTTAAGTCTTTTAATGCATGATCTTTTTTATCATTAATAAGTGTTTCTCGGTATCTTTTTTATATTTTTTAATTTGAAGTCTATTTTGTCTGATATTAGTACCACTACTCCCACTTTTCTCTGAATGCCATTTGCTTGAAATATCATTTTCCACCCTTTCACTTTGAGCCTTTTTGTGTGTGTTTAGAACTGAGATGTGTCTCCTGGAGGCAGCATACGATTGAGTTTGCTTTTGATCCAATCTGCAACTCTGCGCCTTTTTAGTGGTGAGTTCAGTCTATTTACATTTAGGGGGATTGTTGAAATATGAGTTTTCCTTATAGTCATTTTATCTTCTGCTTTCTGGTAGCTCGGTGTTTTAATTGATTCTTTGTACTTTTCAGTGTTTGGGTTTGTGTGTGTGTGGGGGGGGGCGGGGTGTGAGTTTTACTCTGGTCTTCTTGTGTTATGTCATATAATATTTAGTGTGTGGTTACTATTACAAATATGTGTGTACAAATGTACACACACACACACACACACACACACACACACACCTGTCCCATTTTCTTTTGCAAGTGCCTATTTCCATTCCCATTTGTGAATTTGGATCTTTGAATTCTCTCCTTTTCTGTCATTGTTGTCTCGATTTGTTTCTGTGTATGCTGAACGTTCATACTTGATTGCTATAGCAAATCTTGTTCTATTTGTTTAAGGTTATAAATGCCCTGTTCTTAGTAAGGTTGCATTGCTTTGCTTCTAGCTGCCCACTAGTCATTTTATCCTAATTATGTATTTTTTTGTCATTTTGTTTTAGGTTTGCTGACACTCTTTCAGTATTTTCTGTTAGTGCAGGTCTCATAGCAGAGAATTCTCTCAGTTTTTGTATGTCTGGAAAGGTCCTTATTTCTTCTCCTATCAATTAAAGGAGAGCTTTGCTGGATACATTATTCTTGGCTGGTAGTTCTTTCACTTAATAGTTTGGCTATTTGATTCCACTCTTTATGTGCTGAGAAGTCCAATGGTAATTCAATGGGTTCGCTTTTAAAGTTACCATCTTCTTTTCCATGACTGTTCTGAGAATTTTGTCTTCGTCATTGATTTTAGATAATTTTAATACAATGTGTCTCTGTGAAGGCCTTTTTGAGTTGATATCATTTTGATGTTCTCTCCGACTTCTTGAATTCCAAGCTCCACACTCATTTTCTCAGATTGGGAAATTCTCGTCTATTATTTGGTTGAAAATACTTTCTACTCCCTGCTCCTTTCCTCTCTTTGAGAATGCCCACTATTCTTGTTTCCTCTCCTGATGTATCAGCTAGTTCTTGTATTTATCTTCAATATTTCTTATTCTTCCTTTTTTCTCTTCTTCCTTTTGATTTATTTATAGATTTCTGTTTTTCGATTTACTGAATCTTTTCCTGAATTTGTTCACTTATATATTTCTCAGCTTGTTATTCTGTTTTTCATCCCTTGCAGTGTGTTCTTCATCTTCAGAAGTTCTATTTAATTATTTTTGAGGTTTCCATCTCCTTGGTAAAGAATTCATTTTGCTTATCTTGTTGTTTTTCAATTCCTGAAATTGTTGATATAAATTGTGTGCATATAATTAATTTTTTAAAGAGTATATCTTGAATTTTCTGTCAGTTAATCACATATTTCTATGTCAGTAAGCTTATTTTCTTGAAATTTTTTATCTTTCTTTCTGATCTGGCCTTGTCACGTTGGTTGTTCATAGTATTTAATGATTATTTTGCCACCTGGGCATTAATGGAAGTGTAGTCTGATTTTTTTTTTCCAGAAAGAGCTTATCATATAAAGGTCTCTCTTTAGCCTGTTGCAAAGAAGGTATTTTTAAAATTTATTTTTATTTTATTTTTTGGTTTCCAGTAGGTGGCATTCTATCTTCTTGGATCCATGCTTTATAAAATGTCTTACTAATACTTCTTTTTTTCCTTATAGATATTCAATCATGCTTGCTACCCTCAGTCGCAGGACCTGTCAGCATTATCAACAATTTTTGGTAGCGTTTGCTTAGATTCCTCTAAGGCCCCGTGATGTTTGGTCTCGGAGGATATGGTCCATCTGGTTTGTTGATGGAGGCTGTGGTTTCAGCCTGGCATTTTGCAGTAATAATCAAACTGTTTGTTTCTCTGCCATACTCACATCTCTGCGTTTTCTGTCCTTGACACCTGGCACTGCCATCAGCCACGTGAAGCTCGATAGCTCCCCCAGAAAGGACTATTCAGGGACCTTGCTGTATTTTCCCTCATTCTACTGCAGGGAGCTCTAGCTGTGGAGGAAGCTTCTTTTGTTTCTCCCAGTCTACCACCCGGATCCCAGGGTTCAGAATTGTGGTAGCTTTTATGTGCAGATCTCACACTCAGATGTGCTAGTGTGTAGTTTGTGGTTTTTTTTTTTTTTTTTGAGTTTCAAGATACTCAGCTTATTGTTGTTTCAAGGGGAGATACCTGGGGATATCTCTCACTCCACCATGTCTTGACATCATTCCAGTAATCACTTTAAATGTAAAATGGTTAAATGCTCCAATCAAAAGAATGGATAAAAAAAAAAACAATACCCATGCATTTGCTGCCTGCATGAAACTCATTTCAGATCGATTGACACTAACAGACTAAAGGTAAAGGATGGAAAAAAATATTTCATGCATATGACAAGAAAAAAAAAGCCGAGTAGCAATAACATATATTAGATAAATAGACTTTAACATATATGCACAATCAAGTCACTACAACAACACATAAAACAATTATTGGCTGACGTAAAAGGAGATATCAACAGTAATACACTCATAGTAGGAAAATTTAACACCCATTGGGTAGATCTTCCAGGCAAGGAGTCAACAAGAAAATTATGGGCCTAAAATCACACTATACCAGATGAATTAATGATATCTTAAGAGCATTTTACCTCAAAGCAGAAAAATATACATTTCCTCCACTGCACATGGAACATTTTTCAGGATGACCACATGTTAAGATACATAACAAATATAAATAAATTTAAGATTGAAATCATATCAATCATCTTCTCCAATCAAAATGGTATGAAACTAGAAATCAACTACAAGAAAAAATGGAAAATACATGAAGGCTAAAAGACATAGTATTAAACAATGAATGGGTTATTAATGAGATCAGGAAGAAATAAAAAAAACCTAGAGACAAATAAAAATGAAAACACATGACTCAAAATCTCCAGAACACAGTAAAATAGTCTGAAGAAGGGAATTCATAGCAATATAGGCCTACCTCAAGAAACAAGAAGAAGATCAAATAAACAATCTAATCTACACTTAAAAAACTAGAAAAAGAACAGTAAACAAAGCCCAAAGTGGATAGAAGGAAGGAAATAATAAAGATCAGAGTGTAAATGAACAAAATAGAGTCAGAAAAAAGAATACAAAAGATTAATGAAACCAAGAGCTTTTCTTTGAAAGTATGAACAAAATTGACAGACTCATCAAGGAAGAAAGAGAACTCAAATAAATAAAATCAGAAATGAAAAAAGAGAAATAATATGGACTCCACAGAAAACCAAGGATCATAAGATACTACTATGAGCATTATATGCCAACAAACTGGGCAATCAAAAGAACTGGGCACATTCCTAGAAACATACAATCTCCCAAGACTGAGTCAAGAAGGAACAGAAAAATCTGAACTGACTGATTACCACAATGAAATAGATTTTGTAATCAACTCCCCCAACCCCCCAAAAATGTCCTGGACCAGATGGTTTCATAGGCAAATTTTATCAAAAACTCAAAGAAGAATTAACAGCTATTCTTCTCTAATTATTTCAAAAGTTTCAAGAATAAGGAAGGCTCCTAATTATTTTTATGAGGCCACCATTACCTTGATTCTAAAACCAGATAAAGACATTACAAAAAACACAAAAAAACTAAAGACCATATCTCTTATGAACATTGATGCAAAAATCCTCAACAAAATATTACAAATTGAATTTAGCAATACATTAAAATATCATACATCATGATCAAATTGAATTATTTATGGAATGCAAGGTTGATACAATATCCGCAATTAATGTAGTATACCAAATTAACAAATTGAAGGAAAAACCATATGACTACAACAATTAATGCAGAAAAAGCATTTTACAAAACCGAACACCCATTTATGATAAAAACTCTCAGCAAAGTGTGAATAGATGGAACATATCTCAACATAATAAAGGCCAAATAAGACAAACCTACAACTACCATCATACTCAATGGGCAATGCCTAAAAGTGTTTTCCTTAATATCAAGAACAAGACAAGGATGCCCACTTTTGTCACTCCTTTTCAACGTTGTATTGAAAGTCATAGCCACAGCAATCAGACAAGAAAGAGAAATAACACTTCTCCCTAGAGGATATATAAATGGCCAACAAATATATGAAAAGATGCTCGACATCACTAGCTATTATGGAAATGCAAATCAAACCACAATGAGATACCATCTCATATCTGTTAGAATAGCTATAATCAATAGAACAAGTAATAACAAATGTTGAGAGGATGCAGATAGAAAGGAACCCTCATACACTGCAGGTGGGACTGCAAAATGGTACAGCTACTATGGAAAACAAATGGAGGTTCCTCAAAAAACTGAAAATTGATCTACCATTTTATCCAGCAATCCCTTTACTGGTATTTACCCCAAAGACTTGAAAACCCATATCCAAAAACTATTTCCCATAGACTCATAGTAGCATTATTCACAGTGGCCAGGACATGGAAGCAACCAAAGTGTCCTACAATAGATGATTGGCGAAAGAAGCTGTGGTACATATATACAATGGAATATTACTTCAGCCATAAAAGAGATAAATACTGCCATTTGTGACAACATGGATGGACCTCAAGATAATCATGCTAAGCAAAATATGCCAGACTGAAAAAGTTGAAAACTACGTGATATCACTTATGTGTGGGATATAAACCTAAAGCAATAAATGAACAGGACAAACAAACAGAGATTCATAGACATGGACAATGGACTAGTGGTTACCAGAGAGTAAGGGGTGGGGAGAGGGAAGAGGTAGACAGGGTAAAGGGGATCAAATATATGGTAGCTGAAGGAAACTGAACTCTGGTGGTAATCACACAATAGAATATATAGATGTCAAATTATAATGTAACCTCAAAATTATATAATTATATTAATTAATGTTACCCCAATAAACTAAAAAGAAAAAAGAAAGAAGATAAACATGTCATTGAACTGGAAAGGAAGAAGTAAAACTCTCGTTATTTGCCAATGACATGATACTATTTATAAAGAACCTTTAAGATTGTACCAAAAACTGTTAGAACTGATCCATGAATTCGGTATATAGTAGCAGGTTACAAAATTAATATTCAAAAGTCAGTGGTATTTTATACACCATTGATGAACTATCAGAAAAAGAAATTAGGAAACAATCCCATTTAAAACTGCATCATAAATAATAAAAAATCTGGGAATCAATTTTACCAGGGGTAAAAGACCTGTTCTCAGAAAATTATAAATCATTAAAAAATAAATTGAAGAAGTTACAAATAAATGGAAACATACATCATGCTCATGTGGTAGGAAGAATAACCTCATTAAAATGCCATACATAAAATGCCAAAGCAATCTACAGATTCAATGCAATCCTTATCAAATACTAATGGCATTTTTTAGAGAGCTAGAACAAATACTCCTAAAATTTATGTGAACCATAAAGGACTCCTAATAGTCACTGCAATCTTGAGAAAGAACAAAGTTGGATTTATCACATTACCTGATATTAAACTATACTACAAGTCTACTGCACTCAAAACAGCATGTACTGGCATAAAAACAGATACATTACTCAATGGAACAGAATACAGAGCCCAGAAATAAATCCACACCTATAATGACAAAAAGAGACAAGAATATACAATGAGGTAAAGACAGTCTCTTCAATAAATTATGTTGAGAAAATTGGACAGATACATGCAAAAAAAAAAAAAAGAAAAAAGAAAAGGAAAGAAACTGGACCACCTCCTTACACCATATAAGAGAATAGACATGAAATGGATTAAAGACTTAAATGTAAAAGCTGAAACCATAAAACTTCTAGAAGAAAACAGAGGCAGTAAACCCTCTGATATTGCTAATAGTAATTTATTTTTTGGATCTATCTATTAAGGCAAGAAAAAACAAAAAAAATAAACAAATGTGACTACATCAAATAAAAAGTTTGTACAGCAAAGGAACTATCAGCAAAAGAAAAAGAACAACCTATTGATTGGAAGAAGATATTTGCTAATGATACATCTGGTAAGAGGTTACTATCCAAAAATATATAAATAACTCAACTACTCAACAAAAAACAGGTAATCTGACTAAAAAATGAGCAGAAGACCAGAATAGATATTTCTCCAAAGAGGAAACACAGATGGACAACAGACATATGAAAAGATGCTCAAAGTTACTAACCATCAAAGAAATGCAATTAAAAACACAATGAGATATAACTTCACACCTGTCAGAATGGCTATCATCCATAAATCAAAGATCAACAAGTGTAGGCAGGGATATGGGAGAAAAGCTTCATACATTGTTGGTGAGATTGCAAATTGGTACAGCTGCTATGGAAAACAGTCTGGAGGTTTCTTTAAAAAAAAAAATGGATATACCTTCTGGTTTTATTCAAAGAAAATTAAAACAATAGTTTCATAAAGATCTATGCACCCCTATATTCACGGCAACACAATTAAATAGCCAAGATATGGAAGCAACCTAAATATCCATCAACAGATGATTGGATAAAGAAGTTATGTTTCATATATACAATGGAATATTACTGATCCATTAAAAAAATGAAATCCTAACGTAAAGACATGAATGGACCTAGAACTTATTATGCTGAGTGAAATAAGTCAGACAGAAAAAGAAAAATATAATGTGATTTCACTTATATGTGGACTCTAAGGAACAAAAAGAACAGACTAATCAAAAAACATACTCACAAATATAGAGGACAATCTGGTGATGTTCAGAGGGGAAGAGGGTGTGGGGCTGGGAGAATGGAAAGATGGACTAAATAAATACAAATCAATAGTTGGTAGATGGTCACAGGATGGGAATCATGGCATAGGGAATGCAGTTAGCATCAATGTATTAGCTAGGTGGAGAGCCAGAAGTAAAAAGAGCAATTAGGGGGATCATTTTATAAGCTATATTATAAGTATCTAAACCAATGTACTGCATACTTGAAACTAAAAAATAAGATTTTTAAAAATTAAAAAAAATTTTAAAAGACAAAATGAAATCATAAGGTTGGGGCCCTCATCTAAGAGGATTAGTATCTTTATGAGAAGAGGTACTAGAGAGCTTTCACTCTGCCATGTGAGGACACAGCAAAAGGCAGCCATCTGCAAGTCAGGAAGGATGTTCTCAGCAGAAACCAAACCGTACCAGATCTTGACATTGGATTTCCAGCCTCCAGAATCATAAGAAAATAAATTTCTTCATTAAACTGTGTTATTTTGTTGTGATAGCCCAAGCAGCTTAATCTAATTCCCTGTTGTATGCCTCTTTGGGCCCTCAGTGCCCTTCGGACTCTGTCTCCTGAGTGGGCACACCTGGTTTTCCCCACTCCATCCTCTTTTTCTAGCTCCAACTCCAGCTGCCATCCTATTCTCTACCTTGTTCTGTTCTGCTAGTATATATGTTCTTGGGTACCTCCAAGCTTCACACTTATAGGTCATACTGCCAGGAATGTCCTTCTCAAGCACACATCAGTTCTCAATAATTACCCTGATGGTTCACTCCAGACTTCTTCAAGAAGTCACGCTAGCCTCCATGTTCCCAGAGCCTGAGGTCCTCCCTTTCCTCTGTTAATCTGCATGTGGAAACTGTGATGTTTTTCTCACCCGCTCTGTATGTGTCAATGACAGGGAATTCATCTTACTCATCTTTTCTGAATCTGGTATTGCACAGTGTATGGTACAAAATATCCAGGTCCTCAGTCCATAGTATGTAAATTAATGAATTGTTATACACAACTTTGAGAGGGTGAAGTGTCCCCTTCAAAAAAAATTACTTTAAAGGGTTTTAAATAAGTAGATGAAGAACAACCATGAGGTCAGTGAAAGTCCCAACTGCGGGTGGTTTCAGAGTGGAAGAAAGCCATGAGGCTGAGATGGCCAGGACATGGGGTGATGGGTCGGTCACTGCCTGGATCCTCGAGGGCACAACCTGTGCTCTTGAATTTGGTCTGCAGTGTCACAGGGGGAATATAGTTGTCCTGACTTTTCCCTAGAAAATAACATACACTTTGTGTTTCAATGGATTTACACCTATTTTCTGTTTTAATTTTTATTGCACTATAAGATACACACAGAAAAAATGCAAAATTTAGAGTGAACTTGATATGAACAAGCAAATACATTCATATAACCAGCAATATCAGCTCCTCTGAGCCCGTGTGCCTGTCCAGTCACTGTTCCTCCAAATTTATTTAACTGTCCTTAAATTCTATGAACATAGGCCATACATAGATGCATTCTTGTGTTTGACTTCTTTAGCACAACAATATGTCTGCGCAATTTATGTATTTAGTTGCATGTGGATGTTGAGCATTCATTACCTTGCTGTTTAATATCCCCTGAGTAAACACACCATTGTTAATCTATCCATTCTCCTGTGATGGACATCTGGATTGTCACATTTCATCTATTACAGATAAGACTGCCAGGAACATGATAATACAGATCTTATAGTTACATGCTGGTTTGCATCTAGAAGTAGAAATTCTAATCCATAAATTTCAGCTCTGTAGACACTTGCCAAATAGTTTAAAAAGGAGTGGCACCAATTACCATATCTTCAGCATTGTGTGAGAGCCATTGCTCCATATTTTGTCTATACTGGGGTATTTTACACATTTTTCATTTTTACCATTCTGGTTAATATTTAAATTAAAACTTTCTTTTGAGATTATTGTAGATTATATGCAGTTGTAAAAATAATACAGGGAATCACATGCATCCATTTCTCAGCACCTCCCAAAGGTAATGTCTTAAAGAGCTCTACTACAATATCATAACCAGGATATTGACATTGACACAGCCAAAATTCAAGATATCCTTATAATCACAGGACCTCAAATATTGCCCAACTCCTTTTTAATCCCTTGCAACCACAATGCATTCTATATTTCTATAATTTGATCATTTCAAGGAAGTTATGTAAATGAAAGAATATAAAACGTAACATTGGATTGCATTTTTTTTTACTCAGCATAATTCTGTGAAGATTCATGTATGTTATTGTGTGTATCAATAGTTCTTTCTTTTTATTGCTGAGTAGTATTTCATGATAAAATGTACCCAATTTTGTTTAAGTATTCAATCATTAAAGGACTTTAGAGTTATTTCCGGTTTAGGGTTATTATGATAAAAGCTGTTACTAACATTCATGTGGACATGGCTTTTCTGTGAACATATATTTTCATATATAAATGCCTAACAGTACAATTGCTGAATCATATGGTAGTTGTATGTTTACTGTTTCTTTAAAAATCTACCAAACTGTTTTCTTGAGTGGCTGTACCATTTTCATTCCCATAAGCAATGTATGAATGATTCAGTTTCTCTTTTTTCTCACCAGTACTTGGTGTTCTTAATATTTTTTTTATTTTAGCCATTTTATAGATGTGTAGTGATATCTCATTGTTATTTTAATTATTGTTTCCCTAATGACTAATGATGTTGAACATCACTCATTTTAATTTGTCATTCATGTTTTCTGACCATTTTCTGATTGGATTATTTGTTTCTTACTGTTGAATCCTAAGAAGTTTTTAGTGGTTAGACACTAGCACATTTTTTTTTTAATTCTCATTTTGTCATTATTTTTAAATTTTTTAAATGTTTCAAGTATAAAGTACATTGGTTAGAAATTCATTTAATTCATAAATCGATCCCCCCAATTGACAATCCAGATGCCCATCACAGGAAAATAGCTAATTCCTTTAGCTATTTTGTCTGAGAAGATCTTTATCTGTCCTTCAACTCTAAATGATAGCTTTGCTGGATAAATTCTTGGTTGTAGATCCTGGGTCTCATTGTCAAATATTTTTTGCCAACCCTTCTGTCCTGCATAGTTTCTTTTGAGAAATCAGCTGCCAGTCTTATGGGTTTCCCTTATAAGTAATTATTTGTTTTTCTCTTGTTGCTTTTAATATTCTTTCTTTGTATTTAACTTTGGCATTTTAATTATGATGTTCTTGGTGTGGGCCTCTTTGGATCCCTGATTTTTGGAATTCTCTGAGCTTCCTGGGTTTTATGTCCATTTCCTTCACCAGGTTAGGGAAGTTTTCCATCATTATTTCTTCAAACAGCTGTTCAACATCTTGATTTTCTTCAGTTATACGATAGATGGATATTTGGACCTTAATATGTCCATATTCTCCTTAAATTATTTTTATAGTCTTGGCATCTTATCTTGCCATTCTGATGTGTGTCTTGGCTTTCCTGTCCTCTAGATAGGCATTTGATCCTTTTCTTTTTATTCACTTTGTTTATTCTGTTTATTCCATTTAATATCTTTCATCTCAGATAATGTGTTCTTCATTTCAGACTGGTTCCCTTTTATAATTTCCATTTCCATTTTTATGTTTTTTTATCTTTGTTGAAGTTCTCACTGAATTTATCTACACTTCCCAAAAGTTCATTGAGCATCTTTATAACCAGTGTTTTGAACTCTGCATCTGTTAGATTACTTGACTCCATTATATCTGGATCTCTGTTCTGTTCTCTCATAGTTTCTGCTTCTTTGTCTTCCCATTTTGGCTGCCTTTCTGTTGTTTCTATGTACTAAGCAAAGCTCTAAGTCTCCAGTCTTATTAGTGTGATTTGTGAAGTAGGTGTCCAGTGGCACAGTCCTGAGAGGGTTCAGCTGCAGGCCAAATTTAGCCCAAGCCTCTACCCCTCAGGGCCACTGTTAAGATTCAGCAAGCAATCCACAGATGCTGTGCTTATAGTTGCCTCAAAAGGCCACACCAGAAACCGAGGCCACTGTCTGTAGTGCGAGTCTAGGTGCTGCTCAGCAAGGAGCACCTGACTCGCTGAGGATATACCTGGATGTGGCTTGATGGGGCAGTGTGTTTGGGGAGGCAGGATTTCAGAGAATCCCCTGGGCAGAACAACCTCTGTTATCCAGTTTGATGATGTTATGGCTATGGTGGCTCTGTGTTGAGTGCACTGGTAATGAGGAGGGCTCAACAGGGAACAATAAATATCTCTGGCACTTCTGTACAGAACGAGTCTTGCCTCAGCCTTCATTCCGACAATGTCTCTCTGTAAGTCCCTGGTGCCACCTGTGCAGTCGAATTGGTACTGGTGCTCAGAGTGAGCAGGTCTGCCACTGCCAAAATCCTCTCGCAGTTGCAATCCCTTTAAGAGGCTTTTGCTGCTTGCTGTGGCAGCCTCCGTCTCACTCAACCACTCGAGACCTGGCAGCCCTGCTTTCTTGCCCCATCCTATCTTCTGCCGCTGCAGAGTGATTTCTTGGATTTCTCCCTATTTATATGGCTTGTTCATCTAGATCCCAGGTGATTGTTCCTTGCTACTGCTCCTTGTTTCTATCACAACTTTGATTTTGTCACCAGAGGAATGAACAGAGCCTCTACCATCTATGCCATTTTTCCCTTCCCTATTATTGTTTTTAAATTTTATTTTATTAGTTTCAAGTAAACAGTATATTGGTTAGACATTTATATAGTTTATAAAGCCATACATTTTAAATGTTTGGTTTGCAAATATTCTCTCCCAGTCTGGAGCTTAACTTCTAATTCTTTCAAAGAACAGATTTATTTTTTATGAAGTCCATATATCAATCTTTACTTTTACGAATTGTACTTTTAGTGTCATATATAAGAACCTGCCTAGCTCTAACTCCAGAACATTTTTTTTTTTTGCTAAAAGTTTTATAGTGTTCTACATTTAAGTCTATGACCCATTTTGAGTTCATTTTTATATATAATGTGAAACTTAGGTAATGGTCTCTTTCTTTATTCTTTTCTATTTGTCTACATTTCTATCTCTTCACTAGTTCTATATAGTTCATATTACTGTAGCTATATAATAAATCTTGAAATAAGGCAAAATGATCTCTCTCATTTTATCTCCTTTTCCAATGCTGTGTTAGTTTGCCTTTATATATTTGGAATATTTTTATATCATCATTACTTCAAATTTTCATATAAATTTTAAAATAGTTTTGCCTATATCTAAAAAAAACTTTCTGGGATTTTTAGAGGAATTATGTTAAATTCATATATCAATTTGAGGAGAGCTGAAATGTTTATTATGTTGAGTCTTTCAATTCCTGAACATGGCATGTCTCCGCATTTTTTAGGTCTTTGATTTTTTTCATCAGTGTTATAGATTTTAGCATACAGGTCCTATACATATTTTGTTAAATTTGTTTTTAATATTTAATTTTTGAGCAATTATAAATGATATTACATTTTTAATTTCTGTTTTATGTGTCCATTTCTAGCATATAGAAATAAAATTGATTTTTGTATGTTTATCTTGTATTATGTGATCTTGCTGAACTAATTTATTAGGCATAGAAAATTATTTGTAGATTTCTGGGAATTTTCTATATAAACAATCAATTTTTTTAATTTCAATTTTTATTTTAACTGCCTATGTGTGTTTTTTTTTAAATAAGAGTTGACATTCATTAATGTTTTATATTATTTTCATGTGTACAACATACTGATTAGACATTTGTATCATTTATGAAATGATCTCCCTGATTAGTCTAGCACCCACATGGCATTATAAATAGTTATTACAATATTCTCTATGTTGAATGTCACACATCTGTGACTATTTTGTCACAACCAATTTGTACTTCTTAATCCCTTAACCTTTTACATCCAGCCCCCAAACTCACTTCCATCTGGCAATTATCGGTATGAATTTGTTTCTGTTTGGTTAATTCATTTAGATTCTACATATAAGTGAGATCATATGGCATCTATCTTACTTTGTTTAACTTTTTCACTTAACATAATATCCTCTCGGTCTATCCATGCTGTTGCAAGTGGTAAGATTTCATTTTTATGGCCGAGTAATACTCCATTGCATATATATGCCACCTCTTCCTTATCTAGTCACCTATTGATGGGCACTGAGGTAGCTTCCATAAATTGGTTATTGTAAATAGCACTGCAATGAACATAGGGGTGCATATGTCTTTTCAAATTAGTGTTTTGGACATTTTTTGAAAAATATCCAGAAGTGAAATTGCTGGGTAAAGGTAGTTCTATTTTTAATTTTTTGAGGAAACTCCAAACTGTTTTCCATAATGGCTGTACACATTTGTATCCAATGAACAGGGCATGAGGGTTCTCTTTCTCCACATTCTTACCCACACTTGTTTTTTATTTGTTGATGATGGCTCTTCTGATAGGTGTTAGTTTGATATCTCATTGTAGTTTTAATTTGCATTTCTTTGATTATTAGTGACATTGAGAATCTTTTCATAAGTCTGTTGGCCATCTGCATGTACTCTTAGGAGAAATTCCTATTCAGGTCCTCTGCCCATTTTTAACTGAATTGTTTGGTGTTGAGTTGTATGATTTTTTCATAAATTTTGAATATTAACCCTTTATCTGATGTATCATTGGCAAATATCTTCTGCTATTCAGTAGGTTGTCTTTCTGTTTCGTTGATGGTTTCGTTTGCTGTGCAAAAACTTTTTAGTTTGATGTAGTCTCATTTGTTTATATTTTCTTTTTTTCCCTTGCCCGAGAAGATATATCAGAAAAATTTTACTAAGAGCAATGTGAGAGAGTTTATTGCCCTGTTTTTTCTCTAGTTTTATGGTTTGGAGTCTTGAAGTCTTTAATCTATTTCGAGCTTATTCTTATATGGTGTAAGAAAGTGGCACAGTTTTATTTTTTTTCATGTATCTGTCCAGTTTTCTCAACACCATTTATTGAAAAGACTGTCTTTACCCCACTGTACATACACCTCACTGGGCTGCTCTGTCATAGATTAAATGACCAGATAAGTGTAGGTTTATTTCTGTGTTCTCTATTGTATTCCATTGATCTGTGTGTCTGTTTTTATGTGAATACAATGCTGCCTCAATTACTATAGACTTGTGGTATATTTAGATATCAGGTAGTGTGATACCTCCAACTTTGTTCTTCTTTCTCAAGATTTCCATAGCTATTTGAGGTCATTTATGGATCCATATTAATTTTAGGACTATTTGTTCTAGCTTTCTGAAAAATTCCATTGGTATTTTGATAAGAGTTACATTAAATCTATAGATTGCTTTGGATTGTATGGACATTTTAACAATGTTAATTGGCCCATGAGCACAGTGTATGCGTCCAATCATTTGTGTTTTCTTCAAAATCTGTTTTCAATGCCTTATAATTTTCTGAGTGCAAATCTTTTACTTCTTTGTTAAATTTATTCCCAGATACTTTTTGGATGTAATTGTAAATAGGATTGTTTTCTTAATTTCTCTCTCTGATGAGTCATTATTAATGAATAAAACTTCAACTGATTTCTGAATATTAATATTGTATCCTGCTACATCACTGAATTTATTTATCAGCCCTAATAGTTTTTTAATGGAATCTTTAGGGTTCTCTATGTATAATATCATGTCATCTGCAAATAATGACAGTTTTACTTATACCTTTCCAATCTGGATGCCTTTTATTTCTTTTTTCTAGTTTGATTGCTGTGGCTAGGACTACCAATACTATTTTAAATAAAAATAGTGAAAATGAACATCCTTGTCTTTTTCCTGATCTTAAGAAAACACTTTTAGCTTTTTAGCACTGAGCAGGGTGTTTGTTAACTGTGGGTTTGTCACATAAAGCTTTTATTATGTTGAGGTATGTTTCCTCTATTTCCACTTTGCTGATAGTTTTTAAAATCATAAATAGATGGTCTATTTTGTAAAATACTTTTGCTGCATCTATTAATATGATCGTATGATTTTTTTCTTTCAACTTGTTTATGTGGTGTTTCACATTGACTTGTGGATATAGAACCAAGCTTGTATTCCAGGGATAAATCCCACTTGATAATGGTGTATGATTTTTTTAAAATGTCTTGCTAAATTCTGTTTGCCAAATATTTTGTTGAGGATTTTGCATTCATGTTCATCAGGCATATTGACCTGTAATATTTCCTTTATGCAATGTCTTTGTCTGGTTCTGGAATCAGGGTAATAGTGGCCTTGTAAAATGAGCTTGGGAGCTTTCCCTCCTCTTGAAATTTTTGGAATAGTTTGTGAAGAATAGGTATTAATTCTTCTTTGAATGTTTGGTAAAATTCACCTTGAAGCCATCCAATCCGGGACTTTTGTTTGTTGGGAGTTCTTTGATTACTGATTTGATTTCTTTAGTAGTAATTGGTCGATTCAGATTTTCTGTTTTTTTTTTGATACAGACTTGGAATATTGTATATTTCTAAGAATTTGTTAATTTCTTTCAGATTGTCCATTTTTTGGGTCAATTTGTAGTATTTTCTTATAATATTTTGTATTTCTGTGGAGGTCATAGTTACTTCTTTCATTTCCAATTTTATTTATTTGGATTCTCTCTTTTATTGTCTTGCTGAGTCTTGTTAAAGGTTTATCATTTTTGTTTATCTTATCAAAGAACCAGATTTTAGTTTTATTAATTTTTTTGTATTTTTTAAGACTTTGTTTATTTCTGCTCTGATCTTTATTATTGCCCTCTTTCAGCTCACTTTGGGCTTTGTTTGCTATTCTTTCTCTAGTTCCTTTAAGTGTAAATTTAGATTGTTTATTTTATTTTATTTTATTTTTTTTGTTTCTTGAGATAGGCCTGTATTAACATGAATTTCCCTCTGAAGACTACTTTCACTGTGTCTCATAGATTTTGGTTCATTGTGTTTCATTTTTATTTGTCTCAAAGTATATTTTGAGTTCTTCCTTGATTCATTGATAAGTCTTTCATTGTTTAGTAGCATGATATTTTGCCTTAATGTGTTTGTGTGTTTTTCTTTTCTTGTAATTGATTTCTAGTTTTATACCATTGTGGTCAGAGAAGATATGATATAAATTCTTTTAAAATTTATTGAGAACTATGTAGTCTATCTTAAGAGATATTCCATGTGTACTTGAGATGATTCTGTATTCTGCTACTTTTGGAAAAAATGTTCTAAAAGTATCAATTAAATCATACTGGTCTTATGTGCCTTTAAGGCTACTGTTTCCATGTTGATTTTCTGTCTGGAAGATCTGTATATTGGTGTTAAGATCTGTCCACCCTACTAAGATTATTTTGACATCTCTCTCTTTATGTAAGTCAATATTTGCTTTATATATTTAGGTTCTCTTATGTTGAGCACATAAATGATTACAAGGGTTGTATCCTCTTGTTGGAATCATCCCTTTATCATTATGTAATGTTCTTCTTTGTCTCTTATTATAGCCCTTGGTTTTATAGTCTATTTTGTCTGATAGGAATATTGCTATCCCACTTTTTTGTTTCTTTGTTTCCATATCTTTTTCCATTTATTTAGCTTTAGTTTGTATATGTCTTTCAATATTAAGTAAGTCTCTTATCAACAGCATGTTTATGTATCTTGTTTTCCCATCTTTCAAATACTCTATATCTTGAATGGAGCATTTAACCTATTTACATTTAAAGTGCATTTTTCAGTCATTATTTCTTCAAATAGGTTCTCAATCCCTTCTCCCTCCCTTCACCTTCTGGTACCTCTATGATGTGAATGTTGTTACACTTGATGTTGTTTCAGGGGCCCTTTAAACTATCCTCATTTTTTATTCTTTTTTATTGTTGTTGCTGTTCAGTTTGGGAGTTTTCTGCTACTTTGTCTTTCAAATTTCTGATTTGATCCTCTATTTCACCTAATCTGCTGTTGATTCCTTCTAGTGTATTCTTCATTTCAGTTATTGTATTCCTCATTTGTGACTTTTTTTTTTACAGTGTCTATGTCCCTTTTTGTGCTTACTATCTCTTTCTTGTAGAATAATTTATTCTTTTCCTAAGTTCATTGAGTATTATTATAACCAGTATTTTGAAGTAGATTTTTTGCCTCCATTTTATTTAGTTTTTTTTTTTTCTGGAGTTTTCTTCTGTTCTTTCATTTAGGACATGTTTTTTTTGTTGTTGTTGTTGTTTCCACATTTTTGGCTGCCGCTCTGTGTTATTTTTATGTGTTAGATAGATCTTACATGTCTCTAAGTCTTGGCTGGGTGCTCTTATGTAGTAGGTGCCCTGTGTTGCCCAGTGACACACTCTCTTGATCACCTGTGCCAGATGCTCCAGAAGTGTCTTCTGCATGGGTTGTGTGTACCTTTTTTTGTAGCTAAGCCTTGATTACTGTTTGCATGTCAGTGGGCAGGATTGACAGTCAGTTTGACTGGTATGAGTGTTGGCCATGCCCACAGCATTTGAACTGCTGTGTGGGAGCTGACCCAGTGGCCTGTGTGCCTGCTGAGACCACCATTTCTGTACTGCTTGTGGGGCTAATTGGATAGTGCTCTGTTGTGGATGAAGATAGCTTCTGGGGTGTGTTGGTTCTTGGGGCTTCTTGGAGGGGTTCTCATGCAGACCAAGGTCAGCCATTGCATGTTACTGTCTCAGGGTTGTCTGATAGGAGCTACAAAGCTATCTGTGGTTGATACTTGCTTACACTGAACCTGGAGGCATGTGTGATAGGCCACGCTTCAAACCAAGGCTGGATGCCACTAGTACTGGGCCTGGAGTAGCTCAGCAAAAGGCTCAGGGCATCACAAGGCCTGAAGATACATGCTTGCTGTTCATAAGGCTCAGCCCACTGAAAGAGCCTTGGGTGTATATGAGTTGGGCAAAGTGGGGTCCCAGTGAGCCACCATGGTGCTCTGGCACCATTGCCTGAACCTGCAGCTACTCTGAAAAATGCTCAGAGCACACCAAAGCTAGATGCTGTTTGTGTTCAGCCCACGGATATCCCAGAGTTTGTTCAAGAAAATCTGTAGCTTGGGCGGGGCTGGTGTGCCTTATGTCTCTGGCTGCACTAGAGCTGAGGCTGCTGATTGCTACTGAAAAATTCTCCTGCTGTGGGTGGGGCAGGGCTGGTTGCCCAGTCACCAGAAGTACCTCAAACTATGGTAGCTGGGTGAGGTAGTATCTCAGGGAGTCCCCAAGATGGAGGGAACAGAGTTCACCAGGTCAGTGCAGATTCAAATTTAACCATGTAGAGGGAGGATTCAACACAGGGATAATGATGGCTACCCCTGCAGTCCTTGCCCTGAAACCATACAACTCAATCTTTTTCTATATGTCTCTGACACACTCCCTTTGCAACATCCCTTTGCTGGAGACCAGGGTAAGTGCCTACAAGTGAGTTGGTCTGTGTGCAGGCCTTTTAACGAGGACATCAGTGTTTCCAACAGCCCTATCTTATCCTGACAGATGGAATTCCCAATTTCACAGCCAGATTTTGTGATGACTCCTCTTCCAGCACTGAAATACTGGGGCCCCTCACTCTTTGGGGGGACCTCTGTAGCCAGGATATCCATTTCAATTCTTAATTGCCACACTCTGATGCGTTGATAGTTCTTGGATAGTATTTTATGATAGAACAACAAGGCAACAGACATTACAATGGCTCAAATGAACAAGTGTCGGATAAGAGAAATGTGAAAATAAAACTAAATCAAGAAGAGTTGTTCTATTTTTTAAACCACCAAAAATAGAAAGACAAGTTGGTTTAACTTTAATTCTTGTAGTGCTAATGTAAGATATCGTAAGATATCTTCATGTTAGTAAAGACATTCTTATATAATGCAAGGGCTAATAATATTCCAAGTGCCTGATTTTGAGTAAAGGGTTACTCCTAGACAGATAATTGAAAAAGCTTCTCATAAGATCACTCCACTTAAAACAGGGTTGTTCTGAACAAGAAGTCCTGATGCTATAAAATAATGAATAGGTATAATATTAATGTTTTAGTGTATGCAATTAACAATAGAAACATTTCTGGTTTGTGGTATTTTCTCTAAGTGCCCTCTGTAAATCTCATCTAAATGACTACAAGTCTGAGCTAAGGCTTAAACAGCAGTAATGAACAAATGCAAGGCATGGTTCAGTTATCTTTATTTTGTTCTTTCTATTGCTGCATAGCAAACTATATCCAAACTTATGGCTTATATCAAACATTTTATTATATTTCACAATTGTGTGGGTCAAGAATCCAGACAGAGCTCAGCTGAGAGATTCTTCACCTCCAAGTGAAGGGACTAGGACACTCAAAGGTACTCAGCTGATGGATTGGCTGGTCTGAAGGGTCCAAGACAGGTTGATTCACATGCCTTCCACCTTGGTGCCCATGTTAGAAGGCCAAGCTCAGCTGAGTCCCTTAGGGTGGTCATCCTACAGCCTCTTCTCCTGATCTCTCTTGGACTCAGGTATCCAAGAATTAGCACACCAGGAGACCCAACGGAAGCTTCAAGGCCTCTCATTACCCAGTAATAGACCTTTCAGAACACTTCTGTTACATGCTTGCACTCAAGTGGTCAAGTAAGTCACTGGAGCCAGCCATATTCAGGCAGAGGAGAATTGGTCTCCAGAGAAATGATGGAAAATCTCTGGCCATCCATCTTTAATGTCATATCTTGGTTTTTACCAACACAAATAGCATTATAGTCCTGAATTTTTTTAAAAATAACATTATTAGTGAAGATCTTACCATTACACTGCAATAAACATTATTTCATATTTGTGATGATTTCTAGAAACTTTTAAATATTTGGCTAGACCTAACACAGGCATTCACTGGAGAGGACATGCTAAGGCATACAGGTAGAGATATCCTTTCTCAAAGGTCTTAGATGTGAAATATCTAAAGAAATCTACTAACAACACTCACAATTCTGGGGAAGAGGGCAGGCTGCTATTGATACTATTACACCTGAACCAACCACAACTACTAATGCTAACTAATATTTATTGAATATTCACTGCAAAAATGGCCTTCAGTGAAAACAGAAACCAAGAAGACTGTCTCAATGCTAAGTGCTTTACCTTCATCACCTTATCTTCATCACAACATCTCTATTGGGTCAGAATGTTATATAGATCATTTCCTAAAGTTAGTATTTAAAATTTAAGGGCTGTTCTTTTTATTGAACCATGAGGTACTTAAAGAAATGTTCTGTCTTAGTCCATTCAGGTTCCTATAACAAACTGGTAGCTTAAAAAACAAAAATATTATTTATCATAGTTCTGGAAGCTGGAAATCAAAGATCAGGGTGCCAGCATGGTCAGAATCTGATGAGATCTTTCTTCTTGCTCTGCAGACTGCTACCTTCTTGTGATGTCCTCACATGGTAGAGGACATACTGGGCTGAGAGCCTTTTGAGCTTCCATTATAAAGCTGAGAGAGAATGAATAAGCTGGATAGTCACCCCAGCTTTCTAAACCCTAGATATGATTTTATGGCAATAATCTTGTACTTAATAACTTTTTACAGAGTAAAACACTAGGAAACATGATTCATATTTCCATAGTGTATGTGCACAGGAATCCTTAGGATTTCAAACTGGGGAATGGGAAAGTAGATTTTTATTTCTAGCTCTTCTGAATTTTCCTGATATAATAACAAATCCTTACTATTAGGAGCCTTCTTCAACAATATGGAATGTCATGACTCTTGACGTGCACATTGTAGACAGACAGCTAATGTAGGTGAGATGATATCATTAGTTGCTTAGAAAATTATTGACTTGCCCCTTGGGCTCAAGTTATAACACTTTGATTGTATCATTTTATTCTCTTAATGTTTTAGGTCTTCAATAAAACTCCAGAGTTTTCTACTTGTCTTATTTTTATGAGAAGTATCACTAACTTTGTCTCCTCTCCTTTACCTGTTCTCTCTTCAATATTTCTAACTATATCTTCTTCAAGGTCTTATCAGGATCACAAAAGGCCTTCCCATTTCCCACTGCACTGGACATTCCTAGAACTCCTTGTACTCATTAATAAGCACACAACTGAATATGCAAAACCTCTATTTCAGTTCCTTGCCAAAGCTTCCCCATTTCAATAAAGGATACAACATTCACCCATTTGCTCCAGCCCCCCAAACTAGGAATATTCTTAAATTACTCTCTCAAAGCCCATATCTAATTCAACAGTCTTATTGACTCAAACTGCAAAACATATCCAAAATTTGAAACTTCTTGCCACATTCACATGTATAACCTAAGCTGATTCATCATCTTTTCTTTAAAAAAAATTTATTTTATTAAATTGATTTGAGTGATATTAATGAATAATATTATACAAGTTTAAGTCTACAATTCAATGTCATATGTATATTGCATTGTGTGTTCACCACCCAAAGTTAAATTTCCTTCTGTCACCATACGTTTGACTCCCTTTACCCTTATTTACTTCTCCTCCTCCTTTTCCTCTGGCAATCACTAAACTGTTGTCCATGTCCATGAACTTCTGTTTGTCTGTCTTGTTTGTTGCTTTCAGATTTATATCCAAGATATAAGTGAAATCTGACAGTATTTCATCTTTTCTTATGGCTGAGTAATATTTCATTATATTTTGGGCCGCATCTTTATCCAATCATTTATCAAAGGACATTTGGTTGTTTCTATGTCTTGGCCACCATGAATAGTGCTACAATGAACATCAGGGTGCATATATCTTTACGAATAAATGTTTTCAAATTAGGGGGGTAGATACCTAGAAGAGGAATTACTGGGTCATGTGGTAATTCTAGTATTAATTTTTGGAGAAACCTCCATATTGCTTTCCATAGTGGCTATACCAAATTTACATTCCCATCAACAGTGTATGAGGGTTCCTTTTTTCCCACAACCTTTCCAGCACTTGTTATTACTTGTCTTGTAATGATAGCCATTCTAATAAGTGTGAGGAAGTATCTCATTTTGATTTTGATTTACATTTCCCTAATAGCTAGTAAAGCCAAACATCTTTTCATATGTCTGTTGGTCATTTGAATGTCTTCCTGGGAGAAGTGTCTGATCAGGTCTCCTGCCATTTTTTTTTAGCTAGATTGTTTTGTCTTTTGTTATTGAGTTATATGAATTCCTTATATATTTTGGATATTAGCCCCTATCAAAGGCATTGTTTGCAAGTATCTTTTTCCACTCAGTTGGTTGATGCTTTATCTTGTTGATGGTTTTTTTGGTTGGTATTGTTGTGTACAAGCTTTTTAGTTAGATATAGTCCCATTCATTTATTTTAGCTTTTACTTCTCTTCCCTTTGAGATCAAATTCATAAAATCCTCTCTAAGACCAAGGTCCGTGAGTCTAGTATCTATGTTTTCCTTCATGCAGTTTACTGTTTCAGGTCATATATTTAGGTCTTTGACTCATTTTGAGTTAATTTTGATGTATAATGACAGATAGCAAGTTTCATTCTCTTTACGTGGCTTTCCAATTTTTCTATTTTTGAATGTCTTTCTTTTCTCCATTGTATATTTTGGGCTCCTTTGCAAAAAATTATTTTCCTATATATATCTTATACATATATGTGGGGGTTTATTTCTGGGCTGTTAATTCTGTTCCATTGTTCTATGTGTCTGTTTTTTGCCAATACTATGCTATTTTGATTATTGCCACTTTGTAGTATAATTTGAAGTCAGGCAGAGTAATACCTTTAGCCTTGTTCTTTTTCTCAGGATTACTTTGTCTATTCAGCATCTTTTGTTATTTCATAAATCTGATGATTTTTGGTTCTATTTCTTTAAAAAATTCCATTGGGATTTTGATGGGGATTGCATTGAATCTGTATATTGTTTTGGGTAATAAGGCCATTTTAACTATGTTGATTCTTCCAATTCATGAACAAGGACTATATTTTAATAATCTAGAAGAAATGGACAAGTTCTTAGAAATACGTAACCTTCCTAGACTGAATCATGAAGAACTGGAAAATCTAAATAGACTGATCAAAAGTAAGGACATGGAAAGTATCATAAAAAACCTCAAAACCTCATAAAAAAGTAAAAGTCCAGGACCAGGTGTCTTCACTAGTGAATTCTACCAAACATTCGAAGATGTTTAATACCTATTTTTCTTAAACTTTTCCAAAAAAATTTGAAGAAGAGGCAATATTTTATACTTTATTATAAGAGGCCAATATTACCATAATATCAAAAACTGGTAATGATCACACACACACACACACACACACACACACCACACACACACACACACACAGTAGAACAGTTTCCCTGATGATTACATATGCAAAACTCCTAAACAAAATATTAGCAAATCAATTACAACAATATAATAAAAAGATTATACATCATGATCAAGTGGGCTGCATTCCAGGCGCACAAGGATGATTCAACATTTACAAATCAATTAATGTGATACAATATATAAGCAAAATAAAGGGTAAAAAATATATGACCATATTAATAGATGGAGAAAAAGCATTTGACAAGATATGGCATCCATTTATGATTAAACCACTTAATAAAATGGGAGTAGATGGCAAGTACCTCAACATAACAAAAGTCATATATGACAAACTCTTAGCTAATATCAGACTTAATGGTGAAAAATTAAAAGCTTTTTCTCTAATATTAGGAAGAAGACAAGGTTGTTCACTATCACTATTCTTATTCAATATAGTGTTGGAGACTCTAGCTAGAGCAATTAGGCAAAAGACAGAAATAAAAGGCATCCAAATTGGGAAAGAAGAAGTCGAGTTGTCACTTTTTGAGGATGGCATGATTCTCTAAATGGAAAACCTTAAAGACTCCATTAAAAAGTTATTTAAAACAATAAATACAATAAAGTTGCAGGATACAAAATCAATGTACAAAAATCCATAGGGTTCCTATACACTAAATGACATTTCAGAAAAATAAATTTTTAAAAATTCCTTTTGCAATTGCTACAAAAATAATAAAATACATAGGAATAAACTTAATGAAGCATACAAAGGACTTACGCACTGAAAACTGTAAGACATTATTAAAAGAAATTGAAGAAGACATGAAAAAAATGGAAAGATCTTTTCTTTCTTGAACAGCCTCAGTAGCCTCTTATCTTCCTACTCTACAGTCAATTTTGTACACATCATCTGAAGTGAACTTCTGATAGTGTTAATCTAATCATGTCACTTTCATACCCAAACCTTCAGGTATTCTCATTACACTTGCATTAAAATCCTGACTTCTTACTATGGTTCACAGATCTTAAATTATCTAGCCACCTGGAACAGACTGTATTTCCCAAAGATGGCCTAACCTAACCCACATATTTATTTCATCCTGACTCTTCTCTCACCCCTTGAATGTGGGTTTTGACCAATGGAGTAGACTCCATTTATTAGTGGCCAATATGATTCAACTCTTTTTATTTTTTAAGAGATATTTTATGGAAACTGAACATTTATACTTAGAAGTCTACCTAAATGATTTAATGTTATTTTTAATGTATTTGTTTAGACACACCATTAAAGAGTTGGTTGTACTCCATGCAGCAAATTAAATTAATTTTGCTCCTTAGAACAAAGAATATCCCTGAAAGTCACTTGAATAACATATCAATATACTCAGGAATTCTCTTCATTTTATGGTTGAGGAAAAGGCAGAATAGAGCCTGATTTTAAACATAAGTTTACTTAACCTGGTCTCCCCAGTGCTGGTCTAACATAACTAGGCTTTATTTGGTGAATAATGTTACATTCTACAGAACCATGTCACAGGGGCAATAAACACACAATGAAATAGCCCTTTGGCAGCAAAAGGGATTCTTGTGTTGGGCAGGATAGAAAAAAATTGATCTTCAGGTGCTGGCTACTAACACTTATTCCTAAAGCAGTTGAAAAACTACTCTCTATCATCTTTTCTTTTTTTAATCTAGAAGCTAAGCTAAATTAAAACACATTTCTTCAAAAGAAAAAAGAACTTCAAAAGGAAGAAAAAGACCCAGCATATTATTTATTCTCACTAAAGTTATGAAGACAATGCAATAGGCAAGGGATCAAAGACCTCATATATTTGCTTAGTCATTTTATTATTAGTGAATGTTAAGCTTTATTGAATACTAATGAGAGGATAAATTTTTCTTTAATATATGAATATGGTAAAGTTTTTAATGTTGAATAATATTAATAATCTTGTATTATTATTGATAATAATCTTGTATTATTATTGATAATAATCTTGTATTATTAGTAGTGTTTTATGTAATATTTTTATTGTATACATAAGTGATATTCATCCGTGATTTTATTTTTTTGTTTTCTTCTTATTCAATTTTGCTACCAAAGTTATACTGATCCACTATGTAAGTCAGGTAGTAATTCTTTCTGTAATCCTCTGTGAAAGAGTTTGCATAAAATAGGGGTTGTTCTGCTTCTAGTTATAGATGATGGGTTATACACAGATTACACTTTGTTCTTTCTCCAGATCTCATTAAGAATGCTAAGAAAAAATTATGATATAATATAAAATGTAAATATAACATAATATAAAGATTTTTAGCAATGAGTGGCATATTACATAGCAGCTCAAAGATTACATTTTAGATATTTCTGGTTGATGGAAAGGTCTTAATGAACCTATTTTCAGCACTTTTATCTATAGAGGAAATGAAAGATCATATGGAAAATATTATACAGGAAAACTCTTGATCTGTTCTCTAATTCTCAGTGATGTGAATAAAAAACCTTATATGAAACACAAATCTTAAAATATTTCTTAGAAAGTAATGAGAATTTTGGATCCTAAACAAATGCCAAGGTTGCATTTTTTGGTTAAAAACATCCTTTGGCTTAGTATCTCTTTAATCTAATCTGCTACTCTTGTACCTTTTTATTAGTGAGTTCAGTCCTTTTCCATTTAGGATGATTATTGATATATGAGGACTTACTACAGCCATTTTATGTTTTCGTTTCTCATAGCTCTGTGTCTCTATTGTTTCCTTGCCCTTGTATTTCTGTCTGTTATTTTAGTTTGGTAGTATTCTATGAATTTTTTCTTCTGTTTTCTCTTTATTTATGTTATATATGTCAGTTCTGGATTTTTTTTTTTTTGTGCGTGGTTACCATTAAGTTTATGTAAAAGAAAGTTTCATATATACAGTACTTTTTTTTCTTCTACATGAGTCTTATCTCTATTCCCCTTTGCAAGTTCACACATTTACCCTCTCCCTTTTTGTTTTTATTGTCACAAATTATCCCTATTTTGCTGTGAGTTAATTTCCAAGTTGCAGTAGTTATTGTCTTCTGTTTCTCTTTTTTATTTATTTATTTTTTGTTTTATTTATTTATTGTATTTTATTTTATATTAGTTTCAGATATTCAGTACAATGATTAGACATTTATATAATTTGTGAAGTGGTCACCTTAATTACTCTAGCAACTATCTGGCACTATCAATATTTTTTTCTTTTTTTTAAGTGTTTTTAGCTCCCTTAAACAGTATGTAATATTAAAGTGTATAATACCCTGTTCTGAATGAGGGTTGCAATTTTCTACTTGTCTGTCTGTTAGTCGTTTTATTCATATTGTGTGTTTTTGTCTTTTTGTTTCAGGTAAAATAACGCTTTTTAGCATTTCCTGTAATGCAGGCATTGTGGTAGAAAATTCCCTCAAATTCTGTATGTCTGGGAAAGTCTTTATTTCTTCTTCATATATAAAGGATAACATTGCTGGATATATTATTCTTAGCTGGTAATTTTTCTCTTCAATAGTTTGAATATTTGTTTCCACTCCCTCCTCACTTGTAGAGTTTCTGCTTAAAAAATTTATGATAATCTAATGGATTTTCCTTTATAGATTACCATATTCTTTGCTCTGGCTCTCTTGAAAATATTTTTTTGACACTGATTTTTGCCAGTTTAATATAAGGTGCCTCAGAGAAGGCCTTTGTTTGGATTGAAATAATTAAGTATTGTTTGCTTCTTAGATTTGAGGATCCAGTTCTTTCCATAGGCTTGGAAAACTGTCATCAACTATTTGTTTGAATAGGCTCTCTGTCTCTTCATTCTCTTTTCTCCTTCTGGTATATCCATTATTCTTATATTATTCTTTCTGATGGAGTCAGACAGTTTTTTTTTTTTTTTCACTCATTTTTTTTTTTTTACTCTCAAGTCTCTCTTTTTTTCTATCTACATTATTTCCAGATTTCTATCTTTGCTATCACTAATTCTTTCCTCCATCTGGTCAGCTCTATTTCCTAAGCTTGCTGTTTCATTCTTTATCTCTTTTATTGAATTCTTCAGGTCCAGGATTTCTATCTGGTTCTTTTTTAAAGTTTCAATGTCTTTGGTAAAATATTTATTTTGCTCATTGATTTTATTTCTGAGATCATTAAACTGCCTATCTGAGTTTTCTTGCATCTCATTGAGTTTTTTTTAGAACTGTCATTTAAATGACATATTTCCATGTCTTTAAGTTTATTTTCTGAAGTTGTTGGTTTTTTTTTTCTAAACTGCCTTGTTACCTTGGTTGTTCATGGCATTTGATGGATTATCTCTCCTCCTAGACATTTATGGGAATGAAACTTTGAAAACCTGTATGATGAATGAAGTGATTGAACCAATCACTATGTTGATTCTGCCCAAAACAGAGTTGTTCCTGAGACATCTCATGTCCCAAATGTAAGACATTTTTATACTTCATCCACTCTGGCATTATTCAAGTTAGCACATTTTTTTTTTCTGGTTTTCATTACTAAATAAATAAATAAAATATTCCTGCAAGATCCCCGAAGTTGTATATCATTTTGTAGAACATAGCAGAGGAAGATACAGAAGGCAAAATGACTTGGATCAGTGCCCACCTGCCCAAATATCTCAAAAGCAAGAGCAGATGGCCACAAACAAGGACGTACTTGTTTGTAGTCTCAAAAACTAATCATTTCCACTGTAGTAGTGCAGTTGGCAAATGTCACTTTTCACAATTCCATATTTAAGAAAATTACTTTGGAAGTTATAAATTGTCAGCTATTATTTGATTATCTCAGCTTGGAGCTTGCTACATAATGACTTCCTCAGTAGGATGCTGAGCTGCTAATTCACAGCCTCCTTCTGAAAAAGCTTTTCAGGAAATTTGTAACAAATCCATTAAATTAAAATGAATTTATGCTATATTGAGAAATAACTGAACCATATGGGGCCAATCAAAATGATGTTCTTTCAATTTTTTTATCCAACCCCAAAATATTCCATTTATTTCTCTTTAGTGAGAAAGGCATGCCCTATTCTTTTATGGTCAGGATTCTTATGATTGGTACAGAGAGAAACCAGATTTCTTCATGAGATGCATTTAGAACTATCCTATATAATTAGGTATCTGCCCAGTAACAATCTGCCTAGTTTTGTAGACAGTGCAAGCTGATAATACTTTAAAAGTGTAAGGTTCATTTGTGAATTCCAGGTTATCGTTCCAAAGGGCAGCAGTTTGCAACCCTGGTTGCACATTAGAACTACCAGGGAGCTTTTAAAAATCCAGAAGCCCAGACCACACTCCAGACCAATTAAATCAAAACCTCTAGCAGGGGACCTAGGCATCAGCATTTCTGGGTGCTTCAACTATGCAGCTCTAGGGTAGTGGTTTTCAGACTTGAATGTGTGTATCAGCATTACCTGGAGGACTTAGTAAAGCACAAATGCTGCCCTCCCTCCCACCCCAGTTTCTGCTTGAGTAGGGCTGTATCGGGGCTGATAATTCAATGTTGGTCTGGGAATTACACTCTCTAGAAGCAGGACTGCAGGCCTATTAAGAAAATCCAACCCCAAATCACAATCGTTCAGAACATCCGAGCCTCATTTTCAATATCTGCAAAATGAGACACAGTAATTAATCTTTCTAAAATTTTCTGAATCAAGTTGAACATTTGTGAAAATTCTGATAAAGCTTAAGATCTGGAGTTTTTGGATACTTTTAGTTTGAAATTTTTAATGGATAATGTTCAAAAAAGGTAAAATTATGACTTTAATGGTAATGGAAATTTGTTAATTTCATTTATTTTATTAATTAGTGATGTAAGATATGAAACAGGTTCAAAGGAGCACATATAAACAACAGACATGTAATCAGGATGCTGAAATGAACTCAATAATAGAAGTAAACTGGGTAATTCAGGCACCAAAATGCAATGTTTGAAAAAAAATTATAATATTTGGACAAATTTTTTTTTCAAACCGGAAATTCAATTCCATTTTCACAAAGGGAAAAATATTTTTATTGCTTTGAAAAGAAGGAATTTGTATCACAATGGACACAAAACACATCAGCCCTCCACAAGTCTACTTCTATTTGAACAGAATTGCAAAATAGTCTGGCAAAGGGCAGAGAAAAGCACTCACTTCATAGAACTAGACAATCACTGGAGTGGAGTGACCTCCCTGATGGTGTCAGAATTCCATTGGTGACATCCAGCAAGTGGTCTCTTCTGCCCCTTTGAAAAGAGAGCCATCATGACAAAGTTAGAAAATGTATAGTCTTGCAAAATCCTCATAATAGTGGCTTCTACCTGTTCTGAGAGGGCAAGCTATCTTGGTTTCTGTTCTTCCTCTGTCTTTGGCAAAGGCTATAGTAGTACCCTGTGCTTGACTATCTGTCACCAACACTGAGAAGGAGAAACCAGAGAAACAGGTGTCTATATGAGTACAGGAGACCTACCAATGGGGGCACCCCTATTCACCCACCCAGCCCCTCCCTGAGACAGTGTCCTTCTTGGATCCCATTAATAAAATTATTTGTATAAAGTTAAAAATAATCAGTTAGCCATATCAGGAAATAAAGAAATAGGAAATAACACTTTCTTATGTGACCCAACCCATGTGTGCAAAACCTTTAGTGAACATAAAGAAAACATAAATGGAGGGAGTAGGAAAAAAAGGTACAATCATATAACACTTATTTTAAAGGTAAACCATGAAGAAGTTCAGCTTCTTATAACTGACAGGGAAAAAAATCTTGTCAAAATTCTCTGAGAAAGCCTAATGTTTGCCTTGCATAAAACTAAGTTTCCGAAGACTGAGAAAAAAATAAATCTCCTTTTCAAAAGTCCAGTAGAATTTATGCTTGAAATTGCAACGAGTTTTTAAATTTTTAATTTTTAGAGAAAGAATAATTGAGAAACAAACATTTTTGAAATGATTACAATAAGAATGAAAGCTTGTTTTGAATTTCTTGAATTCTTCCTTTAAAAAATTGGTTGTTGAGAGGATATTTTTAGTTTTATCTCTGATTTAATTAGTAATTTTTAAAAGTCATAAAAAGAATACGTGGAATTCATGATAAAGTTTGATTTAACAAGTATTTATGTTTGTAGATGTCTTTGGTCATATCAACTGCTTTAGTCTTCTCTTTTCAATGTACAAGTAGAGGTTAAGCCAGAAAGGATTAAGGACCACTCATATTAATGTCACGGGGACATATACTAGTAGGAGCAACTCTATCTCTAATAGTATTGAGAACATTTTTACAATACTTCTTAAATGATGGCATCACATACATTCTAGTCTTGTCTCCTGACACACCTGCAAGATTTTTTAGAACATAGATTACAGTGGATTTTCTGAGTCTCAGGGTGCATTTGTGTTCAGTTTACAAGATAATATCAAATTGTTGTGCAAAGTTCCTGTTCCAATTTATATCTCAGCAGCACTGTGTAAGAATGCCAGCCATTGTCCTGGGTTCCAAGTTCACAAGGTCTGTGCCCATCTGGTGGACATAATGTAGGTTCTCAGTGTGGCAGTAAAGGACCTTTTCCTGGCCATTTTCTCATTCTTTTAGCCACCTCTGTATTCATTTTCTGAAAGGCTAGTCTATGTGTTTGGGCCATTTTTTGATTTGAGTTTTGTTTTCTAATTGTCCTCTAGAAATTCTTTCTGGTTGCTGGATTTTAATTCCTTGTTTATTACATGTTTCAAATGCAGTATCATTTTTTGGTTTGTAGCTTGCATTTTTACTTTCTTCATGGAGTCTTTTGATAATAGGAGTTATCAATTTAAATTTAGCTTAATTAGCAATCTTTTCTTTGATAGCAAGCATTGTACATATTTGTAAAAAGAAACCCTTCCCTGACCCAAATCTTAAATATAGTTAAATTTTTCTGCTACGTGTTTAAAATTTACTCTAGGCATTATAGCTTTTATGTAATATTTTTTGGTTGTTATATAATGTATAGTGTAAAGTGGGATGTGGTTTATTTTTCTCTGTATGGATAATTTTCCTGGTATAGTTTATTAAAAAGTCCATCCTTTCCTGACTAGTAGGGGTGGCCGTCACTATCTGGTATTACAGTTCCCTACATGCACATGCTTCTGGGCTTTTTGTTCTGTTCCCTTGATCACTGTATGTATTGATATGCTGATACCACACTGTCTTAATTTCTGTAATATTGTTATAGGTCTTGGTAACTGATAGGTCATGGCTTCCCCCATTTTAACTGTTGAATACTGGTCTACAGAAATATAATTGATTTATTATGTAGCTATCATTCTTAAGCATTTTGATAGATATTACTAACTCTTGTAAAAAATCTTTCCATTATTTTCATTTTTTATAGAGTGTTAATTTTCTGTCCTCCTTTCCAATTAATAAATTCTTTTTTTACTATACCCATATAAACATCAAGTACGATGTTGAATAAAGGTGGTCTTAGCAGGAATCTTTATTATACTCCTTATTTTGAAAGGAACGCATTGGAAGCTTCTCCATTG
Organism: Eonycteris spelaea; assembly: GCA_003508835.1. NCBI lineage: Eukaryota > Metazoa > Chordata > Mammalia > Chiroptera > Pteropodidae > Eonycteris > Eonycteris spelaea. The sequence continues at coordinate 2,102,542 of PUFA01000215.1, read as the reverse complement.
AATCTGGCGTTTGCTGGAGATTTTCAGGAGATACTCCTTATCAGTTAAAGGAGTTTTCTTCTACTTTTCTGAGGTTAAGAGTTTTTTTCTTTTTACCACAAAGAAATGTCAGATTTTACCGAATGCTTTAAAAATACATATTGAGATGATTATTAGAATTTTCACATTTAATATATTCATGCAATAATTCCCTCTAAAAATGTTTAATGTTAAACGACTTCAGTATTTTTAAAATAAGCTTCAACTTGATTATATTTTAACTTCTTAATAAATTGCTCTATTTGGTTATCTTTTATGTTGTTTAGGGTTTTTTCATCTACATTCATGGTTATGCTTCACCAGTAATTCCTTGTTCTTATATTTCCTTTTTACGATTATGAAATTAAGGTTACCATTGTTTAATAGGAATCTCTATTTTCCTCTCCTCCAGAAGAATATTATCATTTTAGAATAATATCTTCTGTGAAAGTCTGATTTAACTTTTATATAAAATGACTGGGTCAGAAGATTTTTAAAATACTAATTTAATTTTCTTAACAGTTACTGGATTTTTCAGGTTTCTATTCATTCCTGAATCTTTTTTTGAATGTTTGTTTTTCTAGATTTTTTTTCATCATTTGATCTAAGTTCTATTGACAGAGTTGTAAATTATACTTTTTATCAACTTTTAATTTTCTTTTTAATCTCCATGCATCTGTTTATTATGCTCTTTTCTCATTTTTTAATTTTTTTTTTCAAAAGTTTTGGAATGTAATGTTATTACTGGGTTTAGTTGTAATTAATTTAAAAGTTTCATTTTGATTTCTTCTTTGTTTAATGAGTTACTTAGAAGTATGATGTTTAATTTCTAAGATTATAATAGTTTATTTCTCTATTTTATAACTGATTTATAACCTCATTGTTTTTTTAAAAAAAAACATGATCTATATGTGCTTGGGAGAAGCACATATTCTCTATCAAATCAATAGTATTAATAATGAGGCTCAAACTTTTTAAATCCAGAAGAATTCTCATTCTCTACCTAGCTGACCTCTGAAAAATTAGCAAATGCATGTCAAAATATCTCACCATATAAATGATTTGTTCATTTACCCTGGAGACATATCAAAGAGCTTAATATAACTTTTAATTAAAAGTTACATATCTATGTATATATGTATTAAGCTGTTTTATAAGTACACAAAAGTTTTGATTTACTATATATTTCTTTTTGAACTTTTTATCATTATTTAAATTTTGTAGTAAAATCTCTTGTTAATATTGTAATATTAACACCAGCTTTAATATATTTAGTTTGCCTAAAATATCTTTTTTTTTTTTAATGTCCTTACCTGTGTTTACCTACTCAACCATCAATGGAGACCACCACTGGCATCTCTAGTTCATAGGTAAGTAGTACAAATTCCAGAGGGTCCCACAGTGCCCTCTCAGTAGGAGAGAGAACAAGCAAGATGAGATGCAGCACCCACCAGGGTAGGACAATGTCCGACAGGCAGCATTGCCATCTCACTAATAAACAGGGAGGCGCTGCTCCCAGCATGGCCTCAATCCTAGCAATCACCTTGAAATTGGATAGTCCTGGGCAATGAGACAATCCCCCTCTTAGGCGTAAAACAGAAATCTCCTTGATTACAGGCTTTTCAGTTTACAAAATAAAATATCAAACTTGCCATTCATGTTGGAGACAACTTGAAAATATTACTTCTAATTAAGAGACCCTTTGTAAGAAAGTTAAAATGCTAAGTAATTATATATTTACACAGATTTCTTGATAATTATATTGCAAAGGGTAGAATAAAAAAATAATTACCATGCTGTTGAGTGTGTGTGTAATCCTGTAAAAAGACTGTGCAGTGTTCCTGAAATATTCCTCCTTAATTAAATTTGATCCTCTTCTTTATCCACTTTGTTGATTCCATCTAACATCCTCCTCATCAAATAATGTGTTCTTCATTTCTGACTGGTTTCCTTCTGTAATTTCCATTTCCATTTTTATGTTTTTTTAAAAAATCTCTTTGTTAAAGTTCTCACTGAATTCATCTACACTTCTCCCTAACTTCATTGAGCATCTTTATAACCAGTGTTTTTGAACTCGGCATCTGTTAGATTGCTTGACTCCATTATTCTTGGATCCCTGTTCTGTTCTCTCATATCGTTTCTGCCTCTTTGTCTTTCCATTTTACCTGCTTCTCTGTGTCTGTTTCTATGTACTAAGCGAAGCTCTTAAGCCTCCCAGTCTTAGTAGTGCAGCTTTGTGTAGTAGGTGTCCAATGGCACAGTCCTGAGAGGGGTTCAGCTGCAGGCCAAGTTTAGCCCCAGGCTGTTCCCTTTGGAGCTCCCTGTTAAGATTCAGCAAGCAATCCACAGATTCTGTGCTTATAGTTGCCTCAGGAAACCACACTAGAAACCAAGACCAGCTGCCACCAGTGTGAATCTTGGCACTTCTCAGCAAGGAGCACCTGACTCACTGAGGACACACCCTGTGGGGCCGCTACTTAGGGGAAGCAGAGTTTCAGGGAACCCTCTGGGTGGGCGGAGTGATCTCTATTATCCAGATTGATGACATCTCAGCTATTGCAGCCCTGTGTCCACACACTGGGAGGGAACATGACTAAAGAGAAGAACACTGGATACCATCAACACTTTTGCCCAGGACAGAGCCTCACCTCTGGCCCTTGCTCCAACACCTCAGTGTCCCCCTGTAAGTCCCTGGTGCCCCCCATGCAGCCCACCTGGTGCCAGTGCTCATAGCGAGCAGGTCTGTTGCCCGCAAAAGACTACTTGTGGGTATGGCCACCTTAAGAGGCATCTGCAGCTGCCGCTGCTGCAGTCCCTGTCCCACTCAGCTGCTTGGGATCAGACAACTTCATGTCTTCACCTGCTTCTACCTCCAACTGTTGTAGGGTGATTTCTTGTTTTGCTCCCTAGCTATGTAGTACTTCTGTTCCACTAGGTCCCAGGTGACTTTTCTTGTGGTTTGCTCCATGTTTCTGTCACAACTTGATTTGGTTGCAAGAGCGATGAAAAAAGCCTCTATCATCTATGCCATTTTTGCACTGTCCCCAAAGAGTAGCATTTAAATCAGTGAATTATAATAGGTCCTCTATAATGTGGAATGTGCCTCATCCAAGTATTTGAAGGCCTGAATAGGTAAAAAAGACTGGCTCCCTCAAGGAAGGGGAATTGTCTAGAGACCTGCCTTCAGACTTCCTGTACCATCAAGTCTCCTGAGTCTTGAATTTGTTGACCCACATTGAAAATTTTGGCCTCACTAGTCTCCATAAGTATGTGGCCCACTTCCTTATATATAAAAAAAATCTTTCTTCCATACATCTATTGGTTTTGTTTCTACACCAAACACTGACAAATTCAAAAAAAAAATTAATTGATTTTTGGATGTTAAACTAACCTTATCTTCCTTGAATAAATACCATTGGATAATGGTGTACAATCTGTTTATATACATTGCAGGATTTAGTTTGCTAGTATTTTGCTGAGAATTTTTTCATCAGTACTTATAAGAAATATTGGTTTGCCATTTTTCTTTTCTTGTGATATCTTTGTCTGGCTTTGGAATCAGAGTAATTCTGGCCGTATAATGTGTTGGAAAGTGCCCTCTTTCTAGTTTTTTGAGTTTGTGAAGAGTTGGTATTAAATATTCTTCAAGTGTTTTACAGAATTTACTAATGAAGTCATCTAGATCTCACTTTTTTATGGGAAGATTTTTAATTTTTAATTACTAATTTAATATATTTATTTTATATATATAATAAATTATATATATAAATAATTTTTTATATATTTAATATAAAATAAATATATTAAATTATATATTGTGTATATGTGTGTGTGTGTGTGTGTGTGTGTATACTATATACACATACATACTTAGATTTTCTAATTCTCCTCAATTCAGTTTTGGTAGTTTTTGTCCTGGGAGTTATCCAGCTTCATCTGTTATCTACTTAGTTACTCTTCTGTTATTCATATTATTGCCTTAGGATCCATTTTATTTTTGTAAGGTCATTAGTATGTTCTCTCATTCTTGATTTTAGTAATTCGTGACCCTTTTTATTGGTCAATGTAATTTATGGTTTCTCAAATTTGTTGATCTTTTTGAAGAACAAAATGTTGGCTGGTTCATTTTTTTTTTTGGTATATCTTTATATTCAAATTAATTAATTTATGCTATAATCATTATTGTCTTCTGTTTGCTTTGGGTTTGATTTGTCTTCTTTTCTATTATTTTTATATGGTCATTGATTTAATATTTTGATTCTTTTTAATGTAGAAATTGACAGCATAGTTTTTTCTCTATGAATTGCTTTAGCTTTTTCTCAGGTTTTGGTATTCTGTATCTTCATTTTATTCATATTAGAGTATTTTCTAATTAGGTTTTGATTTCTTCTTTGACTTATTGGTTATTTAGGAGAGTGTTCTTTAATTTCCACATATTTATAAATTTACCAATCGATTTCTGATTTCACTCCATTGTAGTTGGAGAACATATTTCACATTATTTTAATCCTTTTAATTTTTTTCTATTGATGAATCTTTTTGTGTATCTTGGAGAATGTTTTATATGCACTTGAGAAGTATGTTTTCTGTTATTACTTGATGAAGGGGTCTATATCTAGTAGATATTGTTGATTCCTAGTTTTCAAGTCTTCTATTTACTTATTTATCTTCTGCTAGGTTATTTTACCCATTATTGAAAAGGTTGTTTTTTAACATCTACAACTATTTTAGTTTATCTATTTTTCTCTTCAGTTTGAGTTGTCATTTCATGTACCTTGAGGCTCTGTTTTTAGATATACATTTATATATATATATATATATATATATATATATATATATATGTATATACATATATATGTTTCTAATTGTTATGTCTTCTTAATGAATTTATACTTTGCCATTTTACAATATTCCTCTTTATTTCTAATAACTTTTTTTTTACCTCAAAGTCTATTTGGTCTAATATTAGCACTCTTCTTTCTTATGGTTGCTGTTTAGATAATTTTAATCTTACTTACATCCTATTTGTATGATTCAATCTAAAGTGTGCTTCCTAGACAGTGTATAGTTGAAATATTAGTTTTTATTCACTCTGACAACATATGCCTTTTGAAGATTTTTAAAATTATTCCCATCAATGAGATTGTTGATATATTTGGAGCCACATCAGTTATGTTACTTTTTAAATATATGTATATATATTTTTCTTTTCTGTTCCTCTTTTACTGCTTTCCTTGCACTATTTAAGTTTTTGATTTTAATTTCTTCAATTTTTTCATGATATTTATTTATTTTCTTAGTGATTGCTTTAGGACTTGCTATATATGGCTTAACTTACTAGGTAACTACTTCTGATTTAGAATAGCTTAATTCTAGTGAGATATTCAAAATTTATCTTATATGTTTATATTTTCTCCTCCAACTTTTTCTGTTAATATAGATATGCATAGTCATCTAAAAAGTTACATAAAATAATAATTACTATATGTAATTTTGTATCACTGAAATAAACTGACAGAATAAAGGAGACAGACATATTTGGAGTTTATTGTATTAATTTTTATTTTTTCCTTTTTTCTGGTTCTCTTCTTTTGTTCCTGAGAATCAAATTTTTATCTGGTTTTGTTTTCTTATTCTAATACAGCTTTGTTCCTATCTGCCTTTTTTTGTTCTCTTATTGTCAAATATATTTCTATATGTTATGGGCCTAAAATTATAATTATATACATATTTACATGAAATTGTTTTTTAAATCACTTAATAAAAGAAAGAAAAATGAAATATGAATTTGCATATTTTTGTAATTATGTAATTACATATTGCATATTTTTGTAATTATATAATTACCTTTCCTCATATTTCCTCTTTTTTTCTTGTGAATTTGAATTACCTTTTGGGATAGCTTGCTTTCTGCATGAAGAACTTTGGTATTTCTTATAAGGTGGATTTACTAACAATAAATTATCTCATCTTTTGCTCATCTAGGAATGTATTTTACCTTTATTTTTAGGAAAGAGTTTTGTTCAATCTAATATTTTTGGTTGACAATTTTTTTCCAGAACCTTGAACATGTCATCACACTTTCTTCTGTCCTTCACTGTTTCAGATGGGGTTCCACTGTATATGGCATGCCATTTTTCTCTTGCTACCTTCAAAGATTTATCTTTGATTTTCAACAGTTTTACTTTACTATGTCTATCTGTGAATCTTTGTGTTTATTCTACTTGAATTTTGTTGGGCTTTACTAATTAAAAGTTTACTCTACCATGACTCTGCTATCACTGAATTTAGGAAGTTTTTCAATGATTATTTCTTCCAATTTTTTTCTGCTTTTTCTTTCTTTTCTTGTACTGATTGTATTTATGTTATGTACTTAATGATGTCTCACATTTCTGAGTAGCTGTTATTTTTCTTCATTTCTTCTCCTCTGTTGTTCAAATTACATAATCTCTATCAATCTGTCTTCAATTTGCTGATTCTTTCCACTGCCAGCTAAAGTATATTGTTGAGCCCTTGTGATGGTTTGTTTCATTCATTATACTTTTTAACTCCAGAATTTTCACTTAATATTTTTATAATAATATCTGCCTTTTTATTGATATGCCCTATTTGATGAGACATTCTCATAAAATCTTTATTCCTTCTATCATAGTTTCCTTTAGTCTTTGAATATAAATAACTGTTAGGGCCAATATCCGGGCCCTGTCAATGGCAGTTTTGTGCCTGCTTTACCCTGTATACAAATTGCTTTCCTCTTTATACATCTCATATTTTTTTGTTGAAAACTGGACATTTTATATAATATATTGTAGCAAATCTGGATACTGACCTCCAACCCTGGGGCCTTGACACTGTTGTTTACTTTTTTGTTTGTTTACTGATTTGTTTGGACTATTTCAATGAAGTCTATTTCCCCTATGATACGTAGACTCTCTCTATTGTTTCTCCTCAAGGGCACAGTTTTGGGCATGCCACAGTCATCCTGGGATGTGAGTGGCTTTAGAAGGGCTTTCCTGGACTCTTTTTCTTTAATCTCTCTGTTAAGATGTTTACCTCTAATGTTCTGGCACTAGCTATTAACCTCCACTAATTTTCAGATGATTTCTCTCTTTTTTTCTAAAACGCCTTGGGGAATTAATTGCTCTTCAATCTGATCTATTTGAGTGTGGACCTTTCACGTGGGTAGTCTCTGAGGTTTGTTCAGAACCCAAAGAGCTCTTCTTAGTTGTGACTTTCATGACTTTTCCTGGTTCTTTCTCCTAAATATCTAACTAGTCTATGACTTGTCTTTACTCTTACAGAGCCACCAGCCTCCCCTTAATCATTTACCATTAAAATCTTCATCATTCTCAAGACGCCCATTAAACTTGACCTTCCCATGCTCTGTTCTAAATGAAATCAGTTCCACTTGGAAAGATCAGTGGAGCTTTCTGTTCTTAATTGTTTGCCTTTTCTCCTGAACTAAAACTCTGCACCACTCTTCTGGAGCTGGAGTGGAAATAATGGCTGGTTTCTAGTCGTGGCACTCCTACTTTATGAGCAGGGCACTAGGCAGAGCTGCCAGCCTCTGGAATTCTCAGCTCGACCCCAACTTCAGGCCCACATGTAAGATCTGGCCTGCCATTCCTTGGGGAAAGTTTCTAGCCTATAAGTGGGTACAGAAAGAGAGTCCTTGAACTTTTGGTCACAATTGTCTGAAATAAACTTTCTGAAAAATGAGAAAGAGGGATGAGAAGTGCTTTTGGCCTATCCCTCCAGGGAGATACTGAAGCAGGGGGAGGTGGAGCCCGGTGTTGTTTTTATGAGCTCTCAAAGGTAGCTTTCTTCAGGCTGAGGTGGAGGAATGCAGAAGGGAGCATATTGTGGTTACAACAGCACAGATTCTTGCTGTTCTTACATAAACTTAGTAGATTTTTTTAATGAAAGTTTTTTCATTTATTGTATGTCCTTAGAAAATTTCCAAGACTTTAAATTGCTGTTTTACAGTAATTTTTACCAGTTATTGTTATTTCGTTGGAGGCGGGGTGGCATGGAACTCTACACCCTGCTACCCAAAGTGATGTCCTCTGCCTTTAACATGTACACATTTATATCATTTAGTATTTTTGCTTTTTTGTTAGATATAGTATCATGGCGATAACTTCAGCAGAAAAATTTCAGCTTTTGTCCACATTCATAAACATTGTATGTAGCGTGGGCTATTTCTATTCCTTGATAATGTACAAAATCAACATGCAAAGTTGTCTGAAAAAATCAACATTTTAAAAATTGTTTTATTTTTTTTTACTTTATTCATTTAAATTAGTTTCAAGTATATAGTTCATAAAATGATTCTTCCCCGCTCCCCCCCCCCCATTGCTCCCTCCATCCCCTGGCCCTGCACCTAGCCATCATATTAATGCTAACTACATTCCCTGTGCCATGCTCCCTATCTCTGTGACCAACTATCAACTGCTAATCTGTACTTATTTAACCCTTCACTCCATTCCCCAACCCCTAACCCCCGTCCCCTATGACTGTCACTAAATTGTCCACTATATTTGTGAGTCTGTTTCTGATTAGTTTTGTTCTTTTTGTTCCTTAGATTCCACATATAAGTGAAATCATATGGTATTCATCTTATTCTGTCTGACTTATTTCACTCAGCATAATAACCTCCAGGTCCATCCATGTCATTGCTAATGGTAGGATTTCATTTTTTTAATGGTTGAGTAATATCCATTGTATATAAGAACCATAACGTCTTTATATAATCATCTGTTGATGGGTATTTAGATTGCTTCCATATCTTGGCTATTGTAAATGGTGCTGCCATGAATATTGGAGTGCATAGATCTTTGTGAATTATTGTTTTAGTTTTCCTTGGATAAATATCCAGAAGTGCAATTGCTGGGTCAAAAGGTATATCCACTTTTAATTTTTTGAGAAACTTCCATGCTGTTTTCCATAGCAGCCTTTCCAATTTGCAATCCCACCTACAATGTATGAGGGTTCCCTTTTTCTGCATCCTTGCCAACACTTGATTTTTGATTTATTAATGATAGTCATCCTGACAGGTGTGAGGTGATATCTCATTGTGGTTTTAATTTGCATTTCTCTGGTTAGCGATCTTGAGCATCTTCTCATATGTCTATTATCCATCTGTATTTCCTTTTTGGAGAAGTATCTATTCAGGTCTTCTGCCAATTTTTTAATTTGATTGTTTGTTTGTTTGTTTGTTTTTGCTGTTTAGTTGTATAAGTTCTTTATAAATTTTGGATTTAACCCCTTATCAGATATATTATTAATGAATATCTTCTCCCAATCAGTTGGTCATCTTTTTGTTTTGTTGATGGTTTCCTTTGCTGTACAAAAACTTTTTGTTGATGTAATCCCATTTGCTTTATTTTTTTTTCCCCTTGCCCAAGGAAATATATATGGAAAGAAATTCCTGTTAGTAATATGAGACAGTTTACCGCCTATGTTTTCTTCTAGAAGTTTTATGGTTTTGGGTCTTACATTTAAGTCTTTAATCCATTTTGAGTCTATTCCTGTACCCGGTGTAGGAAGATAGTCCAGCATCTTTTTTGTTTTTTTTTTTGTTTTTTTTGCATGAATCTGTCCAATTTTCTCAACATCGTTATTGAAGAGACTGTCTTTACCCTATTGTATATTCTTACCTACTTTTTCATATATTAACTGAGTGTATAAGTGGGAATTTATTTCTGGGCTCTCTGATCTGTTCCATTGATCAATGTATCTGTTTTTATGCCACCACCATGCTATTTTGATTACTGTAGACTTATAGTATAGTTAGATATCAGGTGGTGTGATATCTACAACTTTGTTCTTTTTTTCAAGATTGCCATGCTATTCAGGTTTTTTAATGACTCTATATAAATTTTAGGATTATTTGTTCTAACTCTCCAAAAAATGCCATTGGTACTTTGATAGGAATTGCATTGAATCTATAGATCGCTTTGGGTAGTATGGCCTTTTGAATGATGCTGATTCTTCCTACCCATGAGCACAGTATATGCTTCCATTTATTTGTATCTTCTTCAAATTATTTTTTTAATGGGTCATAATTTTTTGAAAACAGGTCTTCTACCTTCTTGATTAATTTGATTCCCAGGTATTTTATAGTTTTCGATGCAATTGTAAATGGGATGGTTTTCTTAATTTCTCTTTCTGAAAGTTCATTATTAGTGTATAAAAATGCCACTGACTTCTGAATATTTATTTTGTAACCTGTTACTTTCCTGAATTCACTGAACAGTTCTAACAGTTTTGTGTGGTGTGTGTGTGTGTGTGGTGTGTGTGTGTGTGTAATCTTTAGGGTTCTTTATATACAGTATCATGTCATCGGCAAATAATGAGAGTTTTACTGCTTCCTTTCCAGTTTGGTGACATTTTGTTTCTCTTTCTTGTCTGATTGCTGTGGCTATGACTTCAATACAACATTGAACAGGAGTGGTGAAACTGGGCATCTTGTCTTGTTCCTGATCTTAAGGAAAACACTTTTAGCTTTCCTCATGGCATGTGATGTTAGCTGTAGGTTTGTCATGTATGGCCTTTATTATGTTGAGGTATGTTCTCTATATTCCCACTTTGCTGAGAGTTTTTATCATAAATGGATACTGGATTTTGTCAAATGTTTTTTTTTCTGCATCTATTGACATGATCATATGGTTTTTATCTTTTGATTTGTTAATGTGGTGTATCGCATCAATAAATTTGCAGATATTGAACTAACCTTCACCCCAGCAATAAATACAACTTGATCATGGTGTACGATATTTTAATGCATTGCTGAATTTGAGTTGCTAATATTTTGTGGAGGATTTTTGTGTTAACATTCATAAGAGATATTGGCTTATAGTTACCTTTTTTGATAATGTCTTTGCCTGGTTTTGGAATCAAGGTAATGCTGGCCTCATAAAAGGAGTTAGGGAGCTTTCCCTATTCTTGAATATTTTGGAATAGTTTGAGAAGAATAGGTGTCAATTCTTTGAATGTTTGGTAAAATTTGCCTGTGAAGCCATCTGGTCTGGGACTTTTGTTTTTTTGAGAGGTTTTTGATTACTGATTCAATTTCATTGGTGGTAATCAGATTTTGTTTCTTCTTGACTCAGTCTTGAGAGATTGTATGTTTCTAGCAATGTGTCCATTTCTTCCAGGTTGTCCAATTTGTTGGTGTATAATTGCTCATAGTATTTCTTACAATCCACTGCATTTCTGTGGAGTCAGTATTTATTTCTCCTCTTTTATTTATGATTTTTTTTATTTGAGTCTTTCTCTTTTTCCCTTGATGAGTCTGTCTAAGGGTCTTTCAATTTTATTTATCCTTTCAAAGAACCAGCTCTTGGTTTAATTAACTTTATTATTGATTTTCTAAACTCTCATTTATTTCTGCTCTGATCTTTAGTATTTCCTTCCTTCTGTTCACTTCAGGCTTTGTTTGCTGCTCTTTTTCTAGTTCTTTTAATTGTAAGGTTAGATTGTTTATTTGAGCCTTTTCTTGTTTCTTGAGGTAGGCCTGTATTTCTATGAATTTCCCTCTTAGGACTGCTTTCGCTGTGTCCCATAAATTTTGAGTCGTTGTATTTTCATTATCATTTGTCACTAGGTTTCTCTTGATTTCTTCCTTGATCTCATTAATAACCCATTAATTGTTTAGTAGTATGTTATTTAGCCTCCATGTGTTTGTGTATTGTCCTGTTTTTTTTTTTCTTTTTCTTGTAGTCGATATCTAGTTTCATACCATTGTCATGTGGTCTATCTTTGAAAATGTTCCATGTGCCCTTGAGAAGAATGTATGTTTTGCTGCTTTGGGGTAAAATGCTCTTAAAATATTTATTAAGTCCATCTGTTCTAGTGTATCTTTTAGGTCCTTTGTTTCCTTGTTGATTCTTTGCCTGGAAGATCTGTCCATTGATGTCAATGGGGTGTTAAAGTCTACTATGAGTGTAGCACTGTTGATCTCCCTTTTTATGTCAGTCAATAATTGCTTTATGTATGTAGGTGTTCCTATGTTGGGTGCATATATGTTTACTAGGGTTATGTCCCTTAATTTATTGATACCTTTAGTATTATGTAATGCCTTTTTTTTAAAAAAAAATCTCTTAATATAGCCTTTGTTTCAAAGTATATTTTATCTGATATAAGTATTGCTACCCTGGTTGGTTTTTTTTTATTTGCCTTTGTATGAAATACCCTTTTTCATCCCTTTACTTTCATTCTGTGAGTGTCATTTGATCTGAAGTGGGTATCTTATGGACAGCATATGCATAGGTCTTGTTTTCTTATTTATTTGGTTATTCTATGTCATTGATTGGAGCACAAATCAACATTTTTGAGATTAATGGCTTATTTTTTCCCATTTCTTTCTTGTATATTTAATATTTATATTTATTTTTGTATTGATTTTTGGTAACTCATACAATCATGGACATTTCATTAAGCCTCGATTCCTGTTTTTGGTTTTAATAATTAAAGTTAAGCATGCTTATTAAAGAGCTCTTTATTTATGTAAGAATATGTAGGCCTTAGGGTTTCTAATTTTATTTTTTCATTTATAAATTTGTTTTTTTATTTAATTGGTTAAGCTAATGCTTTATCTACTTCATTGTTTGTCTGTTATACTGTTTTGTTATACTGTGTTTCTCCTTTCCCCCCAAACACTTGAAACTTGAACCTTCTAATTTATTTCTCATTGTCTTTTAAATGTTTTTTTTTTAATTTATCATTTCTTTTGCTCTGTTATTGTTATGTGTATTTTAAATTTTACACGTTTACATAGAAAACTTTCTTTAAAAGATTACTGTCTAAGAAGAACTGGCTATTTTTTTAAATTTTATTTTATCAGTTTCAAGTATTCAGTACATTGGTTAGACATTTATATAGTTTATAAAATAATCCCCCTAATTTCTCTTTCTCTCCACTTAGCCATTACATTAATGCTAACTGCATTCCTTATGTCATGCTTCCCATCGCCATGACTGTCTATCAACTACTAATTTGTAAGAAGGTGGCTATTTTAAGTGTATTTTTGTGTGTGTGTCACAATGACATGATCCATTCTCTAACAAAACCCTGCCTTAAAATAGGTACACAATAATACATCTGCACTGGAGGTTTGCTCTTCCTCTACTCATTACCTGGTATTTCTGCTAACAGCATCTATTTCTAAGCCATAGTCTTCTCAGATTTTATTCCTCAGAAATCCTAGTCATGGGAGACATCATGTTCACCCATTTTACTGTTTTCCCTTCTCCAAGATTATCAAAGAACTGCTTTTGAAAATGTGCCTTTCTGAGGGCTGGCACATTTTGAAACATCTAATCAGTAAGTTACCTGTCCCCACTCAAAAGTGTAGAAAAGATGAGGATGAGAATGTCCTTTCTCTTTGAAGAAACTGATTAATACCTGCAGCGCTCACAACTAGGCACAGAGCAGTTTCTACTATTTTGCTGGTTTAACAGTTGACCATTGCTGAAACTTATTTCACAAAACAATTGATTGCCTGCCCTCCACTCACACACACAAAAAAGCAAAATAATTTTTTAGTTTTGATTTTCCATGGATTTTGGAAGGTCTGTAATACATTCCAATTTAACAATATGATTACCAAATGGGGGTATTTTGGCCTCTCTCTTTGTCTCTGACACACTTTTTTGATTGACAAATGTGTATCTATCAGAGTATTTTTCAAAATAATTTTTTATTTATTATTTATTTATTTATTTATTTATTTATTTATTTATTTATTTACTTATGCCTATAGCACCTGGTCTTCCTAGGTGGTCTCCCATCCAAGTACTAATCAGAGCCAACCCTGATTAGCTTCCAAGATCAGACATCCGGCTTGTTTAGGGTGGCATGGCTATAGATCATGTACTGTGGCTCCACTGGGGCATGAACCCAGGACCTTCTGTATATAAAGCAGATGTTCCAACTGCTACACTATGGAACCACATCTCAAAATAGTTTTTTTAAAAGCTTAGAATCCTAAAAACCTTAAAAAATGGGAGACAACTCACCCACATATCTTTGTAAACTCCTTTGCTTTGATGTCTAACTTTAGTTCCCTGCTAACTGTAATTTAAATACAATTTATGATTCAAGTCAGGATCCTGATTGCGTTTAATTTGCCTAGTGACAGAATCAATTCATTTCAGCCAGGAAAAATGATGCATTGGCTGTCAGGCTTCTGTTCTCTCAGATAACAAGTTTTCTGAGAGCCATCTCTCTACATTTTGGAGTCGCCTGTCTTTTACCCCTGACATTTCATAATGAGCAACATTAAGCATCAGCTAACCTGCTCAGAGGTCAGGGTCAGTACATTCTGATCTATCACCCAGAGAGTCAAGCAGGATGACTTCATCAATAGCAAAACAGATTTCTTATGAGGAAACTGGACAAACAAGGAGATGTTTTTAGTTTATGGCAAAGCAGGTTTTTGACACATTTGGTGTTATTCCACACTGCACTGCTAACCACTATGAAAGGACTTACATAAGACATAATAATAGAGGGCAGATTTGTGGTACTGCAGTTATTAGGTGCACGCATATAGCCCTATCATCAACCTTTTTTAGATTTGTTTCTTCTGAGAGGCCACTCATAGATTCTCACATAATTTATCAACCCCACACATTATTAATTTGAAAAACAACTTTCTTTCAGGGCTTTCAAGTTGCATAATGAGTCTAAAGCAACAAAATTTGACACTATACATAGACCTAATTGCAAAGTGCATGCTACTTTTTCTTTAAATAAGGCAAAACTGCCACAGTACTCAGATGAACTACAAAAGCAAGTAGTTCCGGGAAACACCTGGAAAAAAAAAAAAGCTGTCACTCATATGATAGGCTTCCCTCTTCTCTGTGCACACTGGATCAACAATCACTATGGATTCCCTCATCAGAGATAAACTCCAGGCTCTTCCACGAGCTGCCTGCCTGTTGGTAGTAGATATTCTGTACAGTGAGCCCATCACAGGTGCGGAAAGGAATTTCTGAGGCTGAGGCATCACCACAAAGAGCCAGACAAAAGAACAGGACATAGAAGGTCTGACCCTATGAAGACAGACAAGGGTCTGTTTCTCCAACACAACCCAAGTCAACAGATGGCCTTGAAGTGTCCATCAGTGTGCTGGGCCCTTTGGTGCAGGTGTGACATGTTCTCCTCTCACAAGCTCATTGAGATTGGCTCCTTACAACTGAAAGATGGGAGGTGAAAAACTAGCTTTGAGACAAGACTTCTAGCACCAAAGGCAATTCTGTCCTCCCATGATGTGCCACACTGCGACCTTAGGGTCTGAACACAGGCAGTTTAACTCCAGAACCTGAAGTTTTAGCCACTTCCTCTCACATAATGTGGACGTCTATCTTCCCCAAAAGAAGGCAGGGACTGAATCAGTTAGGATTCGGTTCAGCTACAAAGGATAGAAGCCCCAACCTAACAGAGGCTTATACAAGACATAAATTTATTCTACTCTCAGGTTAACAGCCAGCTGCCCAAGGTGGGTAAGGCATTGCATACTCAGATCCTATTTCTCTCCATGAATGGCTTCAGTCTTATGGTCCATGGTGACTTATTCATTTTCAGACAGCAGGATGGGTGGAGGAAGTAACAGTGGAAAAATACAAAGGCCCACACCAACTGTGTCATGGTAAAGGCACTGAATGCTGTCTTTACCATTCTATGGTCTCACGTCACATGGACATATTTAACTGCAAGGATGCTGGAAAATGTAATCTTCATTCTAGGTCACATGTCAGCTACAAGGTTTAACACTATGGAAAAGCAGTGAATGGATATTGAGGAAATGATCAACACCTCTGCCTTGATGATCTCCAAGGAGGGTTAGTCTCCATATGCAACAGATCACAAAATGTTGTCTCTGGTGTCCTGGAAAGGACTCATCCTCTTTTCACTTCTCATCAACTATGAACGTGTTTTTAATGATATTAGCAAGCAATTAATGTTACCAGTCTACATAATGAATAACAATCTCCTCTTCTGAATATTAGATGAAATAGAGGAATTGGGATGTTTGTGAACTGTTGGCCAAATTGTTTTGGGGTTGCTCTTTTTCCACAGCATTGGTGGTCAGTTTGGTCAGAGTGCTTGTAGCAAACATAAGTTGAAGTATGAAATTTATTATTTTTTATGGAATAGAGAAAGGAAAGAACATGAGTAAAATTTTCCCAGCTAATCACAAGTTTGGGGACAAAACTCTCCATTCTCTAGCCCTCCTCTCTTTAAGAACAGTAAGCAAAGGGAATCCTTATGGACTTCTCAGATGAGGGTCCATTTGAATAAATAAAACTTTTACAATGTCAAGGATGGCAGCCCATCTC
The DNA here is from genome assembly GCA_003508835.1 of Eonycteris spelaea. Lineage (NCBI taxonomy): Eukaryota > Metazoa > Chordata > Mammalia > Chiroptera > Pteropodidae > Eonycteris > Eonycteris spelaea. Next base: position 2,086,178 of record PUFA01000215.1, on the reverse strand, counting down.
TCCTCAGTCTTCTCTTTACATGCTCCATGGGCCAGGTTGCCCATGTTGGATTCTGCTTATGCAGACACTAACATACTAGAAGATGCTAAAAGACATAGGGAGAAATGATGCTCTATATCAGCGGTTCCCAAACTTTTGGCAGCAGGGACCGATGCTCCTATGAGAATCTAATGCCTAATGACTGAGATGGAGCTGAGGCGGTGATGCTAGAGCTAGGGAGCAGCTGCAAATACAGATGAAGCTTTGCTGGCTTGCCCACTGCTCACCTCCTGTCATGTGGGTCTGTACCTAGCAGGCCGCAGACTGGTACTGGTCTGTGGCCTGGGGGGTGGGGACCCCTGCTCTATATCACCTTCTTAAATATTCACATGCCCCTGGGATACAGTTATCTGTATTTCGAGAATGCCTCAGAGCATATTTAAGAATATGGCACCTCGTAGAATATGGTGGGCCACCTCTCTGCTAGCCTACAGAACATGGATACCTTAATTTATAAATATTGTAAACTCACTGCTGTTGGATTTATTTAAAGCATAAAGTGGCTCACAGAGAATCTGTGTTTCTGTCTATTCCAAACACCCAGAGAATATCTTTATATGCATTGAAAGTTGATTTCTGTGCATTTAGTAAATCCACAGGTAATGGATTTCTAAGGACTATATACATTCAGAAGCAGAGGAAGATATCTCATGGGGAAAGCCAAAAATCTTGGTTTATTCAGTTTCGTTGTTGCCTAACTTTGCAAGTATAAGGCCTTGTGAATCATTCCTTCTTCCTTGAAGGTAAGTTTTATTCTAACATCACCTCTGCTTCACTTTTTCCCCTGTGGCAAAAGAAGGGGCTCACTCATCACAAAATGTACCCCAAAACTTAAATTTTAGAAAAAAAGATGAGGCCTGAGAGCCAACACACCTCAGAGGTGCTTTGAAACCCTTGCTGTAGAGAGTGGACAACAGGTTTTCAGCAGTTTGCTTTCAATAGAATAAGACTGGGAGCAGAACTTCAGCCAATAGCCAGCACTGGCTTGCAAGTCCTGGGACTCAAGTCCTGTTAACTGAGGAGTAAATGGTGACTAGGTAAGGGGAAGGAAGACTGGATCCTGGATTCTTAGCATTTGATAATCTTTTACCCTAGAAATATCTCCATGCAAGATTTCAATTAGGAATGGATTTACAGAGGAAGAGACCCACTATATATACATTTTTTTTTTCTTGAACTTGTTGAGTTCCAGAGAAAAATGCTTCTGCTGGTTCAACAGCAGGGCTGGGACCTGGAGCCAACAAACCCACTGTCTTTCTTTGTCCTTCTTCTCCCTGAGCCCACACCTGACCCACAGTCCTTTGCATGCTTCTGTCCTCACATCAAAGAAGGCCTGGCCAGAGGCAGGCAAGCTGGAGACTATGCTGCTGCATGCTGAGGGCACCCCACCAAGCTCCCAGCTCAGCTGAAGCACTGCCCTGCCAGGGGAGAATGTTGGTTCTGGAGTGATTCTTGAAGAACTATCAGGGCCCAGCTATATCTGGTTAGAAACCATCCACATTCTGAGACACAGATTTCAAGCCCTAAATGAGCACACTTATCCTGAGGACCAAAAGAAATGTAGACTTACTTAGTTCTGGTGGTCTGTGGAAGCCATGGAAATGCAAACACTATCAGAAGAACTCTTAGTAATTTTGAGAGAAATCAAGACTGCACAATCCATTATGAAAATCTGGTGAGTGCCATCAGACCTTGATTAATGATAACCCAGCTTAGCTTTCTCCCCCCATGTTATTCTTAAGACAAAGCACCATCTCATGGCTCTCTGCAACAGCTAAAGTTAGGCAGACAATTGGGGGATCTGCCCTCAAATGATAACAGTGAGAGGGAGGTGGCACATGAGGACTTAGGTAGGACATCATCAAACTTCAGTTGAAAAAAGTGGGCAGGCAGGCAGGATGGATAAAGAGCCATGGTGGAGGGGCTCCATGGGGTGAGACAACGCTGACTTGAGAGCCATAATAGTGAGTAGAACTTTTAAAATCCAGAATCTAATAAACCAATTGTGTAGAGTTAGGCTTTAGACAATAAGGACATCTTAATAGGAACTTTTTATCTTCAGTTTCTCATCCTCTAAGTTGGATCCTAGCCTTTGTTACAAGACAGGTTATGGAGGTGTAGCAGTGCTGGCACAGCCATGTGTCCCTTCCTGGAGGTCTGCCTATTTTATATTCATGAGAATATTAAGAGAAAATTTCTGCCATCTTCTGAAATTGCTCAAGAGGATTATCCAGTTTGAGAAAATTACCTTTATCAGGAGGGTAAGCAGCTCTTTTGAAAGGAAGCCCAGGATGCCAGCTCCTGGGACACGTGAGCCTGGTCTCTGCAGTCCCTGGGCCTGAGTCCCACGGCTGAGTATGCTCCATGGAAACTGACACATGACCTGACTGAGAGCACTGCTCACCCCAGTACTCCTTCTACAGCAGATTAACATCTCAAAGCTCTCACAAACCCATGTGGCCACTTCCTTCCTCAGCCCTCATCCTAGATCACCCCTGACATTAGGCTGCTTTAGCTCCCGTGGTGCTGGACATCCCACCTGGAATGAGCTTACTGGCTTCTCAGAAGGTGCTGGAGCCATCCTACCACCTTCCTGGAACTACACTTTCGATTCACTCCCTTTGTGTCCACCCCCTATTTTTATCACCAGTTTGATGAGAAGCAAGAGTGAAATGGATTTTTTTATTTACTCTTGCATTGTTGCCTATTCATCTTTCCTTGTACTTTTATATATTCTTTTTTTTTTTTAACACCTACAATGCCTGGTATTCCTAGATGATCTCTCATCCAAGTACTAACCAGGCTCAACCCTGCTTAGCACTCATATATATTCTTTTGACAGTTATTTTGGGCCATAAGAATGGAGACAGCTGCTTTAAGACAAGGGGAGACTTAAAACTATAACCCCCACCTCTGTGTATAGCACTCTATTGGCCTTCAAGAGACACGTACCTTTGCAGCCTCCAGGACACCACCTTTATACCCTTCCTCAGCTTTGTGCATGCTCTGTGACACTGGCCCTCGTATATCCTCTAAACCCTGGAATCCCCTAAATCCACTACCTCTTTTCTTGCAGACATATCTGGCTTGCAGGAATTCTAGAGTGAGCACAGGTCAGACTCTGTCCAGTCCTCTGATCATATACACCTACATACTCTGCATACACAGAGCCTGGAAAGTGCCAAGAAAAGTACTGGCTGGATTCACACTGAGTGTCATTGGAGTTCACTCTTGATGGTACAGCCTGTGAATTAGATGGAGATAGTAAAGACATCCATAATATGTGAACGGGTCTGATCAATGAGCTCCACTTATACACAATAAGCTCCTTCTCCAGTCCTTAAGTAAAAAGGCCCCTTTGACCACAATGAGTTGCCAATAGCAGCTCTTCTTTAGAAACCTGGACTTTGGCAGCAGAAACCAGTCTTCAGAGGCTGGTGTGGTAACAGGTTCCTCAGGCAGATGGGAAATGACAGTCCTTTAGGAGTGGGTAGTTGATACTCAGTCTCGGTCTTTATTTTCTCTCAGTAATGGGGCTCATTGCTGCTGTTCTCACACTGAGTCCCCAGCAATTAGTTAATGGTGGGCTGCAAAACACTCTGAGAAGAAGCAGTGCTAAATAAAATGAAGAAAAAATCAATATCTCTTTCTAGTACATTTTTCGGCTCTGCATAATGTAATTAAAAAAAAGAAAGAAAGAAACCACAGTTTTTAAAGGGGACTAACCAAAGACTGAAGACTTGCTGATTTTAGAAATCAAGACAGAGGAAAAACAAATAGCTTCTGAATCTCAAATTATTTAAATACAAGCTGGTCCTTCTCTCTCTCTCTCTCTGTCTCTCTCTCTCCACAGAACAGACAAATGTGGAACTACAAACTCACTGGGAAAACAACAATCACCTCTGAAAACAGAAAAAGCAGGAAAAGGTATCTGATGCACAGCTGAAACGGATTTCAAAGAGCCTTTTATTTTTATACTTTCTCTTAGCACAGTCAAGGACGTTTGATTAGTTTATCAGCGGTGGTGATGCAGATGTGAAGTCAAACTGCTCGACCCATTAGGGCCAGGAGGAAAAGTGAGGGAAGACAAGGACCAAGATGAGAGGCATCACAAAGGATCCAAAGAATGTTTGTGTCAGACACCATCAAAACCAGGAGAAGCAGATGAGGAGAAGGTGAGGAAATCTAGAAACATCCTCAGTAAGTACGGCATCAGGAGTCTCTACATCCCCTGAATAATCATGTTAAGCTTCTTGTTCTTCTTCCATGGGCTTAGGGCCTGCTCTCTAGCTGTGACCTCATTTTCCAGTCAGACACTCATCTTACAAGCATAAAAACTCTTAGTGTCTTTGCAGTTTCTTTTTTACCGTTTGGATAGACTCACAGTCTGGAGGAACCTTGAACATATTTCTGGGATCTGGTTCTAATGAAAATAAATCACAATAAAGACAAGGCCATTAGATCAGCAATGAATGAATTTTACAGGACTTTGAAAGCATGCTAAAAGCTGCGAATGCCAAAGTTTAGTCAGGACATATTAGCCTCCAAGTTGCAACAAAATTGTCCTTTTTAGTCCTTGGGAGCCCAGCTCAGGTCGGGCCAAGTTTCTACTGCTGTAGTCCAAGGCATCTAAACTATGGATTCTTTATATTTAAATGACTAGAGAGTGTATTTCAAATGAACTGTAAATCAGAAACAGACTATCTTCCAGAGTTCTCAAAGTTAAAAGTAAAGAGGGCAGAGTGAAGAGAGAGAGAAAGAGAGAAGATGTTTGATTGAAAGCAAAATACAGTGGCCCAAGTGGATCTTGGTGATTGCTTTTTCCTTTAGAGCTTTAATTGTAGTATCTTATCTCAACAGCTAACTATTCCAACAACACTTGCTGGGCCATATTCTGTTGATGGCCATGTGGCAAGCCTAGCATTTTCAGGAAACCCACAATCAAGGAGTGGAGATACAAAGAGGACTTTGGTCAAGGCTTTGATACAAATAGAAACATAGCCCCAGTGAAGCTTGGATGCTATGTGACCTAGGCCTTGAAGTAGGATTAGAGTGTTGGCAAGCCAAGAAGAGAGAGGACAATATCAGGAAATAACAGTGTGAGCATGGTGGGTGGAGGAGGACTATCCCTTTCTTCTTCCCCTTTGCCAATCAATAATGTCTCATTTTCAGAAGCTCTGTGCTGCTAACATCTCCCCACCAGTCTGAGGGCTTCTCATGAATGAGAGAGAACCTCCATGGCTGGTGATATGACAAGAGTCTGATCCCCACAGGGACCATGTGTATGCCATGGAGAAAATCATTGGGTTAAAGGCCACTACATTCTCATAGTCTCTATCTCTAGGACTCTGAATTCCACCAGGTACAGAGCAAAGGACAAATGAGGGGATTGTGGCCCTAGAAAGTTTTGGAAATAAATTCACAAATATCCCACTATGAATCTTAAATTCCTATAGGAAATGTAAAGCTTTTCCAGTTAGAGGAGTATTAGGATGAAGATAGTTGTTTCAGAAAGACAAAGTTAATTATGGTATGGAGATATAATTGAGGTTAGCATCAGACCCCCAGACACAGAGAACTCAGCTTGCACCTGAATCCAGGCACAGGAATAGAAAGATAGCAGCTCTATGACATAAATCTACAGATGATGAGTCCTAGGGTTAAAAAGGATCCAGCAGCAAAGTGGATTTGATGCATTTGTAGTTTAAGGAATGATAACGACAGAAAGTCCTGTGCATACACAGCTTTGTAAGAGAAGTGATCTTTTCAAATTTAAATCAGATCGTGTCAGTCTCCTGTTTAAAATTCTCTACTAGGTATACATGTCAGTCATAATCAAGTCTAAACACCTGTCTTCTTCAGAAGGCTTTTTCATGCTCTAAACTACAGTTTATTTCACTTCTCTCTCACTTACAGATTCAAACCCACTAGGTGTCAAAGACATTTTCATCATCTTAAGTCCACTATTGACCTGGCATGTGAATTTTTTTCCCTTTCCCCTAAAATATTCACACCCTAGATTTTCTCATAGGTCATCATTGTTCAATGTTCCAGAGGCATATTAAATACTGCTTTCTCAAAGTATATCTTTCCTGACTACACAATGCACTATTGTACCTTTTTCCATGCCTCCCTTACTTTACTCTGTGTTACTTCATTTACACTTTATCATTATCTGAAATGGTTTTAATTGTTCATTTGACCACATGTTTATTTTCTGTAACATTTCCACTAGGCCAATACTTCTTAAACTCGAGCATGCAAAGGAATCACTTGCAGAGTGAAACACAGATTCCATGGGTCCATCCTCAGGGTTAGTTTCTGATCCAGTAGGTCTGAGATAGGAGATTGTAATTTGCCTTACTAATAAGCCCTCAAGTATTGCTGATGCTATAGGTCTGTGAAGTAGCAGGACCTAGAATGTAATTTTAACGCTGACCAGTGCTGGGTGAGTCTTCTCCCTACTCTATCCCCTAGCCCATTATGGTATTTGCACATGGTCAACACTCTCTGCTGAGGAAATAAATGAGCGAGGGAGGAATCTGACTTCCTTCTGAGTCTTTAGGGAACCTCATCATCCAGTTCCTGCAAAAACCACTAAAATTTCCTATAATTCCCATATCAATCCTCCAATAAATTCCCTGGTAGATATTGGAAAATAGCTGCAGTTCCCTACCCCTCTCTGTATCCATGTCCTATGCAGCCCTTCCCATTTGGAGGTTGAGTTCATTTCCCCATCCCTCCCATTTCAGACTTTCCTGTGATCTTCACTGGCTAATAGAATGTGGCAGAAACAATGCCGTGTTATCACATAACTGCTCTTGGGCTTCTGCTTCACTATGAGAACAAGCCAGGAATAGCCTGCTGGAGTACAAGGGATGACATGGACCAGAGGCATGCCAGCTCAGTTATGCCAGCTGAGACCCTACATAGGTGAGGGGCTCAGCCAGGTTCACCCACTGGCTCAGCAAGACCAACTTGGACCAGCAGAACTGTCCATCAACCCAGAGATCAGTGACCACTGAACTGATGTTTTATATAACTGAGTTCCAGAGTTGGTTTGTTACATTACTTTGGCAATAAGGACAACTGATATTTAGGCTAGTTTCAATAGCTTTCTGTTTTTTTGTTTGTTTGTTTTGTTTTGTTTTGTTTTGTTTTTGTTGTTGTTTTTTTTTTTTAATCCAAGTAATCCTTGATTAAGATCTGGGTTCCTTCCCCTATCTTTCTGCACAGGACCTGTATGACAAGGCTTTCTGTTCTGTGGTCTTGTGTGGTAACATCTGCTGTTAATGTGTCCCTGAAATGACTTAAATTAAGCTCGTAACCTTCTGGGAAGCACAGGAGAGAACAATAGCCACCACCACCACCTACCCCCCCCACACACACACACACATCCACCATGCAGCTGCTTGTCCTTGGATGCCCACTGTTATGATGTTTCAGCTCTTACCATAAGCAACAGCGCAGTGTCTTTGAGTCATTGTCTCGATTACCCCGAATAATATACAGTCCTGCACTGTTTCTATGGATGGGTAAAGTGACCACAGTAAGCCAGATTTTTCAGACAATTCCTGCCAGTCATTGAGAAAAATTGGATGGTCTGTCAAAGAAATCAGGTTTCCCATTTGCTTGCAATTCCTCCCATTCAGCACTCTAGGGTCATCTTGGCTCCAACTCTAACCCAGTCCTCCTATAAGGCAAGAACTCCTCTTGTCTCAGAGCCTTCTCTGAAATCCTGAGCAGCCATTAGAGTTAAGTAACAAGAGTTATCTTTGGTCAGAAGTCTAACTTCTCTAAGCCTCACTTACCCACCATATAACATGGCTAGAAATGTTTTCTTCTATTGGTTATAGTGAGAAATAAATAATTAAAAAAAACACTTGTGGAAATACCTACAGCAATATCTGTTATAAAGCAAAAGCATGCAAATAATGTTAGACCATATGTCCCTTCCCTAATCAGAAAAGAGAGCAGAAAGAGAAGAGTTAAAGAGTAAATCTCAGATCTTAAAGGTCAACTTGAAGATAGATTGGAGATGAATCAAAGTTATTCTGTTAGTTAAGGTGAAAGTGATGTGAGTCATATATGTGTGTGTGAGCACATGTGTGTGTGTGGTGGGGGGAGGCACACTGGGGACAAGAGAGAAGGGGAGCGAGAAAAATGTTGCTGTCTTCACTGGGGATCTCCTGAGGCAAAGCCTGCAGTCAGGTAGTTTATTTGGGATTTTGACTTTGTAGGGAAGAGGTACAGAACAATGAGAGTGAGACAAGAAAGAAGAAAATCAGTATGTATGGATACCAGTATGAACAACTGGACACCAGCCTCGTGATCGTCTAAGAAACCTGTGAAATGAGTCTCAGAACTGTCCACCAGGGAGAAAAAAAGTATTGGAATTTCTAGCCAGAGCATAAAAACAAATAAAAGACATCCAAATTGAAAAGGAAGAGTACAATTATCTTTGTTCACAGATAACCTAATCTTATATGTAGAAACCCCTAAAGATTCCACAGAGAAACTGTTAGAACTAATAAACAAATTCAGCAAAGTTGTAATAGCACAATTTCATAGAAAATCAACATGAAAAATCAGGTATATTTCCATACAATAACAATGCACAACTTGAAAAGAAAATTAGGAAACTGATTCCATATATAATAGCATCAAAATAATAAAATACTTGGGAATAAGCCTAACCAAAATATCAAAAGACTTATACACTGAAAACAAATAAATGTTGAAATAAATTAATGAAGACAGAAATAAATGGAAAGTCATCCTATATTCAAAGGTTAGAAGACAATATTGTAAAGATGCCAAATAGTCATGGGGATGTAAAGTACAGCATAGAGAATATAGTCAGTAACATTATAATAACCATGGTGCCAAATGGGTACTAGATTTATTGGGGTGACTAATTTGTAAGGTATACAAATGACTAATCACTATGCTGTACACCTGAAACTAATATTACTGACTGTAATTAAAGATTGAATATAAAATTTTAAAATTTTTTAAAAAAGATGCCAACACTCCCAAAGAGACCTATAGATTCAATCCAATCTCTATCAAAATTCCAGTGATTTTTTTTTTTGCAGAAATAGAAAAAACAATCTTGAAAAAGAAAATGATTGAAGTCTCACACTTTTCTGATTTCAAAACTTACTAAAAAGCTATAGTACTCAAATCATGTGCTTTGGGCAAATATTTTATGATTACATTTATATGAGGTACACACTGAATAGTCAAATTCATAGAGACAGAAAGTAACATGGTGGTTTACTGGAATACGACAGGAGAGGTGTGGTTTTCCTCACCCCTAGAGCCTGTGACAGGATCTCACAGAGACAAATAGAATAGGAACAGCTCTAAACTGACCCCAGGAATTGGTCTTTTCTGACATGAATGTAGAGCAAAAGGGAGGGAGGCTCTGGAGTGGGCATTTTTTCACTTCTTCCAAGGCAGCTAGTCCTGGGTTTCAGACTTCTTGACATACGTCAGGAGATTAAAGAGTGAAGAAATTTTCCCTGGGCCACTCGGCAACTTTTTGAACAGAGAATGACAGAGTATTTGTGTTCCTAATTCTGGGGTGTACATTTTATTCCTGGAGCCTACCTTGCTTCTCCAGAAATACTAGCTGCCTTTTCTGTTGCTAACAAAGCCTACACTCAATAAAAAGCAAGGGCCCACTCCCTTCCCTCCCCTCAAAAAAACTTTTGTGATGAGGGGCTGCCCTATGTGCTGGCTCCTGGAACCACTTCTCCATATTCTCTAAAATAGACTGGGATCAGGGCTTTGAGCCCAGAGTGAATCCCTTATGAAGTTGTCCCTGACTGTTCCTGACTGGAAGCATCCAAATTTGCCAGTTGGTCATAGATTGCCTATCATAATCCTAAACAAACAAATAAACAAAACAAACAAACAAACAAACAAAAACGCTCCTGCTCTTTGCCTTTTCTAAACAATGTGAAGGAACAGGACTCAAGAAGCTCAAATCATGGATGAAACTTGTGGCAATCAGGAAAACGGGTCTGAATTTAACTTTTTAAAAGCCATCAAAGTTATTAGGAGAGTGGATAGCTGCCAAAAACCCACCTCACGTGAAGGGAGGGGGTTAAGGTAAGAGAGCGAGAGCGAGAGCGAAGGCTAGCACAAAAATCTTCTAAGAAGAGAGACATTTCAGTGGCTTCCAAGGCTGCTCAAAGTTCAAGGACTGGTGCAGCTCACATGGTCCTGCATTCCATACGCACCAACATTATTGCCCTAAATACCTAGAATGCACGAATAATCCAGGCACAATGGGAACTTCTGGCAGAACAATATTTATTGTCCAATGAGAACATGGTTTGGAGAATTATAAATCTCCTGGTTGGAAAAGCCTTAGCCAGTTGCTTCATGCACTTCCCCTAGGGCCCTGAGGAAGTAGACAATATCCCAATAGTCTCCTGTCCTGAGATGGTGAAGGAGAGAGTTTGTGGGTACAAGCACTGGACTAGCCGCTCCATCAGCACTTCCCTGCACAGCCCTCCCCTGCACAGCCCTCAGCCTTGACTCCCATCATAGTCCCCAGGAAATTTTAGTGAGATGTATGTGGATGGGGAGGCCTTTGGGAGGATGGGAAGTGTGACCTTTCAATATTAAACAACCTGTCTGTGTGTAAGTATAAAAATCTGGCACCAAAGACCAGAGCTCCCATTATTTGTCAGGAAAATCTCTGTACAGGGACTATCTGGCTGGCTGGTTTTTCAGAATCCATCATCTAATGGGACATGCTCAGTAATATGGAGATTGCAGCATTGTCTACTCAGAGCCTGTAGAGTGAGCTGAAAACATATCATTTGCCAGAATCAACTAACTCAATTTGTTTCAAACTGTTGATTCATCTACGAGAAGAAGCATACCAGAGAATTTACTAAGTATAACTTAAAAGATTTACAATTGGGAAACTATAATAAAATGGCTATTTTATTTATTCATCTGCTTATCAATAAACAGTTTTTATTTTATAAGAACTCTTGTTGGATATAAATAAATTTTGTTTTTCACCCATGTGCTTCTGCTTCATGAATTCCCAAACCCCAAGATATATACAGAAAATCATCTACATTCAATTCGGAAATGCAGAAATGCATTGTACCTTTCTTTATTCTAAAATTTATATTTCACATATAAAATGAAAATGATAAACTTGGTGCCAAAACACTGGAAAAATTATAAACATTATATTGTGCAAATAAAATAAGACACATAATCTCTATAAAATGATTTCATTCACATACAGTTTCAACATAGGAAAAATGAAACTATGTTGGTCAGTATTCCTTACATAGCAAGAAAAGCGAAGAAATGTTGACTTTGTGCTTCATGCTTAACTTTTAGATTTGAAAAATGTTATTAAATGGAATGCACAGGAAGCTCAATATTCCTTTTATTGACCTGACAGTAGTTAAACAGATATAAACTTTACAACTAGTCATTAAACTACACATGGAAGGTAGGTAAATTTTTCATATTTCAAAGTATGAAAGTTTACAGTTATTGAGGTAAACAAATATAAACATAAAATTTACATTAAGAAGAGCCACATAAGAACAAAATTATGTAAATTTTAATGTAGAAACACAAGGCCTGGTTTATATTATCTAAAGAAGATGAGAAAAGTTCTATATATCATGTTACATATGAAATAAGAAGAAATAATACCTAGCAAAACAAAAATTATACTTAAAACTGTGATTATACTAGTATGAAGATTAAAAATTTCACACTGGATAAGAAAAATACAAAATTCAACTATATAATACCCATTTGAAAAACACTTAAAAACAAGAAAGTTGAAAATAATGTTGAGAAAAATATACTAGATAATATTTTTGGGGTCTCACATTGCTCTTTTAGGTAGTGGAAACATGTCACTATGTCATGGAATAATGAAAGTTCATTATTAGCTGGGTGTCACAGAACATAAAGAAGCTACAATCATTCGACTGTGTTCACTTACTGTATTTTAAAAATATTTAATGGAAACAAATATAAGAATTGTGGGTATAAATGTTACTATCTTCTGCAGATTTTAATAAATACTCTAAAAATGATAAATCAAGCAGATGAAACAAACATACAGGTGATATTAATAATATACCAGTCAGAAGATACAAATACATCGTGGTCTACACTGTTGAACACAGAAAAACATACATCCACTAAGGCCAAAAATGAGGCCAGAGTGGATCATAGGTTTTTTGAATTACCTGTGGGCCTATGTCCATTCAGTTGCTAGAACAGCCTTTCTCACATGGTACTTACAAGTTAATCAGTCCCTGCAGAAAGCAATTTCAGTTACTGTTGTCTTAATTATACCCAAGAAGGTGCATAACCAGTGGCAGGCTAGATGCTGAGAAGAGAAATGAGTTTCTGACCAGTAGTGGATTCCTTTATGAAAGCTGGCAGAGAGGGGCCCAGAGTGGGACCAAGCAGGTTGTAGAGAACAGGTTCCCTTTTTTTGACTGCTTTATTGCTGGCTCATAAAGCCCACGGAGCCTGGGCTAAAGCCACAAGTAAAATATTGTATAGGGTGCTATGTGTCTTTAATGCTGCTGACGCTGGAAATCGTGCCCAGCCACTCCCTGGCACCATTCTTAATTCTGAGACCTGGGTGTGTACATAAAGCACTACTTTCTGGTGTATTATCACTCCTGTAAGGAATCTTTTATCCCAATTAGCAGAGTTAATCCTGAATTATAAATTTGAGGAAATCAGTGATAAAATACTGTTAATTAGAATGATCACTTTAGAAAAAGTAAATCATATTATGCCATTTTTTTATTATTGTTTACAGTGTGGACTCTTGGATTACAACAGTTCTCTTGTACACAGTCGAGTAGTCAAGTGGACTTTAATTCTGTAGTTTTCAATTCTACAAGATAACTATAGAGCAATTCAAATGCCTATCTTGTCAGAACTTTTAGAATTACAAGGAGCTTTGAACACTAATTGCCTTTAATCACTTGTTGTACTATAATGGCACACTCCTTAGCAGCTCTCAAAATTCACTTGAAGCTTGCAGGCATGACAACAGTGCCCAAGTATGGTGCTGACAGGAACGTTCATTCTTGAGGTAGTGAAGGAACAGGGAGGGCAGCTTTGTCTGAGGCTAATACAGAAGGACCTTGCAGACCAGACTTTAAGTCAATAGTTTTATTTATTTATTTTCTCCATCTACATCCACTTTAACCTATCTTCTCCCTCTCTCTTGCCTGAGATTTTTGTTTTATTTTCTTTTGTTTTAAGGCAAAGCACCGTTTTACAGTCCAGTGTACTGACACTTTTTTTCTGACACATTTTTACTGACTTTTTTTTCCAACGCTTTTTCTGCTGCTTATCTTATGTCTCAGAGATTACTTAGGCACATCTGCCTGTATGTGCACACACACCTGTCCATGCCTACAGCTGTGGCTCACTGGCTCTCTCACCTGACCCATCTGAAACTCCCCTCTACCAGAGAAAACATGCAGGTGGGAGCACCGAAGCTCTCCTGTGCTCTGTAAGCAGCTTCTAACAATCTGAGCTTAGGGCTCAGTGACTCAGATAGCCACACTGCTCTTTTCTGTTTCAATGCAATTAGTCATGGTCTCTTTGCCCAAATTTTATATTTTAGAATCTGTTCCCATGTGAACTATAGTGCTTTTAAATGTGAGGTTATAATCTTGTATATAGCTAATGTTTGACTTAAAAATATAGTTTTACTTTAATTGAAAAAATGATATATGTGTACAAGATTTTTTCTTTGTTGCAAATTTTTTATTTTATTTTTTTTTTAAAATTTAATTAGTTTCAAATATACAGTACATGGTTTGACACATATATAGTTAGTGAATGATCACCCCAATTGCTCCCTCCCTCCCCTGACCCTCCACCTAGCCAACATATTCATTCTAATTGCATTCCCTATGCCATGCTCCCTATCCCTGTGACCATCCATCAACTACTAATTTGTACCTCTTTAACCCTTACCCCATTTTCCCAACTCCCCATACCCTCCTCCCCTCTGTCCATCACCAAATTGTCCACTTTATTTGTGAGTCTGTTTTTGGTGAGTCTGTTTTTGATTAGTTTGTTCTTTTTATCCCTTAAATTCCACATACAAGTGAAATCATATAGTGTTTACCTTTCTGTGTCTGACTTAAATACCTTCTAGGTCCATCGAAACAATAGCTTTTTCCATCCCCTTCCTTTTTATGTGTAGGGGTCTTGTTTTCTTATACTTTCAGCCACTCTATCTTTTGGTTGGATTAATTCTTTTCCATTTGAGGTACTTATTGATAGGAATGTAGTTGTTACCATTCTTTATTCCTGCTTTTGATACATGTTTTCTCTTCTTAAAGAAGTCCCTGGCTTGTCTAGGGAGATCTTTATCTGTCCTTCAACTCTAAATGATAGCTTTGCTGGATAAATTATTCTTGATTGTATATCCTGGGTCTTCATCCTGTTGAATATTTTTTTGCCAAGCCTTTCTGTCCTGCATATTTCTCCTAAGATATCAGCTGCCAGTCTTATGGGTGTTCCCTTATAAGTAATTATTTGTTTTTCTCTTGCTGTTTTTAATATTCTTTCTTTGTATTTAACCTTTGGCATTTTAATTATGATGTTTCTTGGTGTGGGCCTCTTTGGATCCCTGATTTTAAGAATTCTCTGAGATTCCTGGGGTTTTATGTCCATTTCCTTGACCAAGTTAGAGAAGTCTTCTGTCATTATTTCTTCAAACATTTGTTCAACATCTTGATTTTCTTCAGTTATGCTGATCAGATGAATATTTGGAGTCTTAATAGTGTTCCATGTTATCCTTAATTTTATAGTCTTGTTATCATTTTTTCTTGCCATTCTGATTGAGTGTCCTGATTGGCTTTTCTGTTCTCTAGATGTAATGGCTGAAAAATGACTACTAGAAATTTATTACTTGCAGGAAAATTACTGCTTGGCTATGTCCATGGGAACATGGCTATGTCCATGGGAACATAGTCTGTCAACCAGAGGAACATACCATTCTAACCATAAGCTTTCTGCTTCTGTACCCACTGCTTATGCATCTGACCTGTGAGTTGACAGGTAATGAACAGAAGAAAGATAGCCTTTTGTGCTTAGACAGAATGAAGAATAGGATTTTGGGCTTAAAAACCCTGTACGTCTACATTTTGGGGCTGCTTAATTTGGGGTCTGCGTACTCCTGACAGACCCAGCTGGCTGAATAAAAAGTGTTTCTTATAACTCACTCACTGAGTTCTGGTGGTCCGTGTGTCTTTCAGAGGCTGGCAGCTACAACATTTGGAGGCCCCAGCGAGATCTCAGGGAAGGACCCTGAGATCTAAGACTGGACCGGCCTCCGAAATGGTTGCTGTCCCTGTTACAGATTCAAAGGGGTAGCCAACCTGAGACGTTCCAGGGCCCTTGAATTCTGTGACGGGGTTAATGCAATCGGCAAGGATGCAACTTTTAGGACATGCTCTTTGTTCCTGGTCCCGACGGGAATCTGCAATCTCCAAGGCCTCAGCGTCTGGATAAAAGGTACCTTCCTGGTTCTGTTGGCTGGCCATTGGGGGTCCGTGGAGAGACTGGATGTAGTCATATCTCCCAGACCATGGCTAGGCCGCGGGACGCCGCCTCCTGTGTCCTGTTGTCAGGTTCTGTTTATGTCTCTGGTCCTGTCTAGGTTGTAGGTGGCGACTTCTCTGGGTCCACCTACATATCAGTGAGTTGTTCTTATCTGAGTGTGTGCTTTGTGTTGTCTGTTTTGTGTTTTCTGTGCAAGCAATAGGGGGAAGCCCAAGTTCACAGAAAACACCCTTGGGGTGTCTCCTGTGACATTTCAAAGAAGGGTTTGTAGAGGGAGCTGACTATGGTATAAAGTTTTCTTCAGGCAGACTAAGAACATTGTGTAAAGTTGAGTGGCTGTCTTTTGATGTAAACTGGCCTCTGGAGGGCTCTTTTGATAAGGGTTTGGTGAAGAATGTTTGGAAGGTTGTCACGGGAGACCTGGGACATCCTGATCAGTTTCCCTACATTGATCAATGGTTAAACCTTGTTCAGAACCCCTCCTTGGCTCCACTGGTGTGCCCTTTCTCTGGGGGAGCAGGTTTTAGTTGTGGGCACCCCAAAAAGTGCAGCACCAGAATCTCCTAGAGCCCAGTCCCTCAGTCCTCCAATCTCCACTGATGGACAGTGACCTTCCTCCACCCTATAATCCAGGACAACAGAGGCCAGATAGCACCGCCTCACCTCCTAGGCCATGGGCAGGTGACCCCTATGGGCCTCCTGCTCCCATTCTGGGTGGGGCACCAGCCAATACCACCACCTTGGCCATCCTCCCTTTGCAAGAAGCACCACCCAGGGGCAGCACACTACAGGCCCTTTATGATTTATGTGCCTTCCTCACTAGTGACCTGTACAACTAGAAGGCACAGAATCCGCCTTTCTCTGAAAAACCCCAGGCATTAATGGGACTCTTAGAAAGTGTCTTTCAGACTCACTGCCCCACCTGGGACAATTGCCAACAGCTTTTAATTACCCCTTGACCCCTCAGAAGAATGTGGATGCTTTTGGACTGAAACACAAAAGATACCTGTGGGAGGAGAGTTGAGGAAGAAGGGGAACAGATTGAGGAGGAATTTCCCTCCACCCGCCCAGACTGGAGTCACAATTCTCAGGCAGGGAGAATGGCGTTAGATCGGTACCACCTGATTCTAATTGAGGGAATTAGTAGGGCTGCTCACCAGCCAATTAACCTTTCTAAAGTAACTGAAATTATACAGGGAGAGACCTCAGGAATCCCCTGGAGTGTTTCTTAAAAGAGGTATACTGGGTATACACCCCCTTGATCCTGAGGCCCCTGAGAACCAACAGGCAATTAATATAGACTTTGCTACTCAGGCAGCCCCTGAATCAGTGTAAATTGCAAAAATTAGAAGGTTTTGCAGGGATGAACCTGTCCCAACTTGTTGAGATAGCCCAGGGTGTTCAACAACAGGAAGGCACCGATGACCCCAAATGTATGGCTAAAATCCAAAGCTACTGTCATCAACCCAGCCAATCTGTTGCCAGACTCAGACCCTGAGACCCCCGTTCATGACTGCACAGATTTCACTGATGCTGTGTTTCCTTGCCAGACCTCAAAGACTCCCCTCTGCCTGAGGCCGATGAAGTTCTGTTCACGGACGGGAGCAGCTTCATGCAGGAAGGAAGGAGGTATGCTGGGGCAGGGGTCATAATCTAACTGGCACCATCTGGTCACAAGCTCTTCCCCATAGGACTTCTGCTCAAAAGGCAGAACTCATCGCCTTCACTGAGGCACTAAGATGGGGAAAGGATAAGGCAGTCACAATATACACTGACAGCCAATATACCTTTGCCACTGCACATGTACACGGAGCCATCTACAAGGAAAGAGGGCTTCTGACTTCAGCTGGAAGGACATTAAGAACAAGGAGGAGATCTTAGCCTTACTTGAAGCCATATAGATGCCTAAGGCTCTTTGTAAAGGGCATCAAAAAGAATAGTCCTGAGGCTGAGGAAACACTAGCCATGCAGAGGCAAGAACAGCGGCCACAAGGCCAGTGGGGCCCCACCACATCTACTGACTGTTGTCCCTTACCCAGAACTGCCTCTGTCTCCGACCTATATGGAGGAAGAGAACATATATTTTCAAGATAAGGGAGCCACTAGGAACCAACAGGGTTGGTGGACGACCCCAGATGGAAAAATTGGGCTCTCACGGGCCCTTGAAGGACTCTCCTCCACCAACTACACCACCTAGGGCAACTAAGATGCTCCACAAGGGAGAAGAACCGCAGAGGAGATTGCCTCACATGCCGGCTTGTGCCCAAGTTAATCCAAAGAAGGGAAGATAGAAGAACCTAGGCATAGAGAAAGAGGAACTTATCCGGGGACCACTGGGAAGTCGATTTCACTGAGGTAACCCCGACTGTGGGGGGCTACAAATATTTACTTGTTTTTACAGACACCTTTTCAGGATGGGTAGAGGCCTTCCCTACCAGGAAAGAGACTGCCTTAAGTTACTAAGAAACTACTACAAGAAATCCTCCCTTGATTTGGTCTCCCCAGAACTTTAGGGTCAGATGACGGCCAGCCTTCGTAGCAAAGGTATCACAGCAATTGGCTAGCTACCTAAATTTGCAATAAAAATCCACTGCGCCTACTGCCCCAAAGTTCGGGCCAAGTAGAAATGAATCGGACCCTAAAAGAGACATTAGTCAAGTTAGGATTAGAAACTGGTGGGACCTGGGTAGAACTTCTCCCCTTTGCTCTTCTCTGAGCCAGGTGTACTCCATATATTAATGGATTCACCCCATTTGAAATTTTCTTTGGAAAACCCCCACCTTTAGTACCTAGAATAGAAGATGAGAAAAAGGCAGAAATGCATAACCTTGTCTTACTTGAGTCTTTACAGGCCCTTCAAAGTGTACAGAAGGAGATTTGGCCAGGTTTGTGCTGTCTACTCGGCTCTGGGGGACGGACTTCCCCATCAGTTTCAGCCTGGGGACTCTGTGTGGATCCAGAAGTTCACTTCCAAAGACTAGAACCCAAATGGAAAGGACCCTTCACTGTCTACCTGACAACGCCCACTGCAGTTAAAGTAACGGCATCCCATCATGGATTCATCACTCCCACGTGAAGGCAGCACGAGATGGACAGCTCAGGAAGACGGCCCTTAAGACTAAGACTCAAGCATACATAAGTCTAACCCTCTGTTTCTTCCTCTTTTCCTCTTTAGCCCAGGCATTAGACCAGCCACAACCAGAACCAGAAGGAACATTAATAACTTTGCTAACGACAATACACAAGGTCTTAAATAAGACCACCCCAGACATAGGACAAGATTGCTGGTTGTGTCTAAACCCAAACCCCTTACTATGTCAGGGTAGGAACTCCCCTAAATTTAACTGAGCTCAGCAGGCTAGAACTTCAAGTGATTCACTAGCAGAAGTAGTCCTTCAGAATAGAAGAGGTTTAAATTTATTATTTTAGAACAAGATGGATTATGTATGGCTCTAAGTGAAACCTGTTGCTTCTATGCCAATAACTCTGGAATAATTAGAGAAAGTTTATTACAGTACAGAGAAATTTAGATACCAGAGAAAAACAGAGACTAGAATCAAATAACTGGTTTCATAGATGTTCAATTGGTCACCATGGCTAACATCTGCTGTAGCTAACCTTAATCCTCCTCCTCCTCTTGTTAACTTTTGGCCCATGTTTTCCTCAATTTCTTGTTTGCATATATAAGGAAGAGATTAATTCTATTATACTTATATTACAGAATAGAGGCTATGAGCGAATTCTGCATAAAGAATCAAAGATTTGATTGTCTGCTAAGGCCAGTGGGGAATGTAATGGCTGAAAAATGACTGCTAGAAATTTATTACTTACAGGAAAATTACTGCTTGGCTATGTCCATGGGAACATGGCTATGTCCATGGGAACATAGGCTGTCAACCAGAGGAACATACCATAAGCTTTCTGCTTCTGTACCCACTACTTATGCATCTGACCTGTGAGTTGACAGGTAATGAATAGAAGAAAGATAGCCCTTTGTGTTTAGACAAAATGAAGAATAGGATTTTGGGCTTAAAAACCCTGTACGTCTACATTTTGGGGCTGCTTAATTTGGGGTCTGCGTACCCCTGGCAGACCCAGCTGGCTGAATAAAGAGTGTTTCCTATAACTCACTGAGTTCTGGTGGTCCATGTGTCTTTCAGAGGCTGGCGGCTACAACATAGATAAGGCTTTGATCCTCTTTACTCACTTCGTTTATTCCTTTGTTTATCTTATTTAATATACTTCTCAACTCAGATAATGTCTTCTCCATTTTAGACTGGTTCCCTTTTATAATTTCCATTTCCATTTTTATCTCTTTGTTGGAGTTCTCTACACTTCCCCAAAGTTCATTGAGCATCTTTGTCTTTATAACTAGTGTTTTGAAGTCTGCATCTGTTAGATTACTTGACTCCATTATATCTGGATCTCTGTTCTGTTCTCTCATATGGTTTCTGCTTCTTTGTCTTCCCATTTTGGCTGCCTTTTCGTGTCTGTTTCTATGTATTAAGCAAAGCTTCTAAGTCTCCCAGTCTTATTAGTGTGTATTTGTGTAGTAGGTGTCCAGCGGCACAGTTCTGAGAGAAGTTTAGCTGCAGGCCAAATTTAGCCCAAGTCTCTACCCCTCAGGGCCACTTGTTAAGATTCAGCAAGCACCCCACAGATGCTGTGCTTATAGTTGCCTCAAAAGGTCACACCAGAAACCGAGGCCAACTGTCTGTAGTGTGAGTCTAGGTGCTGCTCAGCAAGGAGCACTTGACTCGCTGAGGATATACCTGGATGTGGCTTGATGGGGCAGTGTGTTGGGGGAGGCAGGATTTCAGAGAATCCCCTGGGCAGAACAACCTCTGTTATCCAGTTTGATGATGTTATGGCTATGGTGGCTCTGTGTTGGGTGCACTGGTAACAAGGAGGGCTCAACAGGGAACAATGCACTTCTGTACAGAGCGAGTCTTGCCTCAGCCTTCATTCCAACAATGTCTCTCTGTAAGTCCCTGGTGCCACCTGTGCAGTCGAATTGGTACTGGTGCTCAGAGTGAGCAGGTTCAACACTGCAAAAGTCCGCTCACAGACGTGGCCCCTTTAAGAGGCATCTGCAACTGCCTGCTGCTGTTGCCACAGTCTCTATCCCACTCAGCTGCTTGGGACCGGGCCTCATGTCTTCACCCCTCCTACCTCTAACTGCTGCAGGGTGATTTTTTATTTTGCTCCCTAGTTCTAGTGTTTTCGTCCCTCTCTAACCCAGGTGACTTTCCTTGTAATTTGCTTTTATCTGTCACAACTTTGATTTGATCACAAGAAGGATGAACAAAGCCTCTATCATCTATGCCATTTTTTTCTTCTGATTTCTCACTATTTTTAATTAAGAAAACTTCTAATATGTTTGGAGAGAGTTAAGCCAATTAAAGTAGAATCAATTATTAAAATCCAGTAGTGTGTGTGTGTAGTGACATTGTAAACAGGTTGGAATCCCTCAACTTATTCTAAATCAAGACTGGAAAAGGGATATTTTCAAAGTAAGACCTTTTCTGTCCTGTGGGTCCCATTGGCACAGTCTCCCTGATCACCTGAGCCAGATAATCTGAGTGTGTTCCTTGGGTGGGTTGTGTGTGCCCTCCTGTGGTAGTTGAGTTTGGGTTGCTATTTGTACATCAATGGAAAGAATTGATTCTCAGGCTAATTAGTTGTGAGTACTGGCTATGACTACAGTGGAGAAGCTGTTTTATGGGGCTGACACCATAGAGCAGGATTTACTTGATCAGGGCTCTGGTGCCTGCCAAGTCTGTCATTTGCATGTGTTTTTTTGTGGAAGTGGTTGGGTTGTACTCTGGTGTTGTCTGAATCCAATGTCTTGGTTCTGGAACTTCTTGTGAGTAGTTCTTGTGTAGGCCAAGGTCATATGCTTTCTGTATCCTGCTCAGGGACACTTCATATGAGCTACAAAATGATCTCCAGATGGTCGCTACTTGGTCTTAGCTTGGAGGTGCCTAGGAGAGGCTGAGCTGTGAACCAAGGCCAGCTGCTACTAGTGCCAGGCTTGAGGCTGCTTAGCAAGAGGTATGGAGCATGTCAAGGCCAGATGCTGCTTGTTTGGTGTTTGTAAATCATTAAGAGATTTTAAGAAAGTCTGAGGCATGAGCCAAGACAGGTTATTTGTATGGAAAAGCCACTGTAAGAAACTATGATGGGCCCTCAAGTTAAATGGAATGAGGTCACAGTGAATCACCAGGGTAGGGTGAACAGTGTTAGCCAGGTTGATGGAGACTCACATATAGCGTCCACTTGGGTATAGAGAGGGCTCTACAAAGGAACAATGGCTTCTGCCAACACTTCTGTCTGTGAGTAGGGTGCCCCTCCAGCCTCTACCCTGAAGCCAGACAATTCAGTTTCTCCCTGTATGTCACCAACGCCTTTTGATCTGCTGCCTCAGTGTTGGAGTTCAGAGCGAGTGAGTCCATCAGCTAGAAAGCCTGTGCATGAGCCCTTTAAGAGGAATACCTGGGACTCCAGCTATCCTCTGTCTTACTCAGCCACAATCTCTGCTGGTTTTCACAACCAGAAGTTGTGGGGACTTCTCTTCCCAGCACTGGAGACCTGAGCTGTGGAACCTGGTGTGGAGCTGTGACTCCTCACTCCTTGAGGGGGGACTTCTGAATCCAAGATATCTCTCCCAAGTTTTACCTGCCACATATGTGTGTGAGACCAGCTCATTCTGTTGCTCCACATCCCCAATAATCTCTACATGGCTTCTTTAGTATGTCCTTAGTTATAGGACTTCTGTTCAGCTAGACTTCAGGTGATTCCCAATGATAGTTATTCTGTAGGTTAGTTGTAATCTTGGTGTGGTTGTGGGAAAAGGCAAGTACAGTATTTACCTACTCCACCGTCTTGACTGAAGCCTTTAGGATGATACAGCTTTAAGGATATCACTGAGCAGGTTTGTGTCTCTCCTTCATCATTCTTTCTTGTCTCCAGGTATAGGGGCATCAGGTTTTGGCTGTTGAGTATTTATCTTGGTCTCAGGAACCATCACAGAGCTGAAGAACTCCTCAAATCATAACCTTCTCTTGTCTACTTCTACTTTTACATTCTCATACCATTTGTAAACACTTAACCAAGTAGAAGTGTTAAGAAACCTGCACAGAGAAAAAGTCATGGTGACTTAAGCATACAGAACAGATTTCTAAGCTTCTCTTAGCCTAGTGTCATTCTTTTTTAAAACAGATTTTTTCCTTGTAGAGTGTCTATTTATGAACTGAGCATCTTTGTGTTCTTTCCAATTGTGAAACTAAGAACAGATTGGACTTTCTGAACACCAATACAATTTATGAACAACTATCAAATATAAAATTTAAATTTAAATTAAAAAAAATCCACTTTTCCTTTAGTAGGTGGCATAAGATAGGCCTTCTGTTTCCCCTCACTTGTCAGAACCAGCATATCCTGTTGTGAGATAGTTGAAAGCAAGTTTTCTAGGAACCAAAGGGTGAACAGGACCTTTGGGTTGCAGCAGAGCGTGGGGTGAGTGGGGGGTAGGTGGGTAGGAGATCGTGAAGGGTGCAGCTACCTGATGGGAGAAAGTGAAGACCGAAATTATTTTTCATGAATTGAGTCTGAGGACAGGAGTCTTGTTCCTGTTGGATTTAGGAGGCAAGACAACTACAAGTTAGAAGGGAAGTTGAATTTTTGGTGGAAATTTGCAAAGTGGATGTGGGGACCAAGGAGAGAATGTGGACAAGGAGGAGCTGGACAAAATTCCATTTTGTTGGGGCTGAGTCTTGAAATCAGAGTAAAACCAAAGCATGAGCAGAGCTTGTTGATTTTGAAGGTTCAGATATCACGTATACATGATGTATATAATATAAAATATACTCATGTATTTATAAATATATGTGACATATAACATATATGCTTATACACAAGTATAAGTATATATGATATATAATATACTCAATATATGTATTGCACAACAGTTGTGAACGGAGCTGTGAATGTGGATAGTCTGTAGCATATAGTGCTGTTCTCTATGCTGACCACCTCAGATTTTTACCACTTTTACTCCTGCCCTTCAGCACACTTCCATTTCCAAAGCCAGTGCCTATGACTCTCCTTTCAGAGCTGCCCTCAGGCTACTGGAATCACTTTGCCCAGAGACACTGGACATGCCTGGGAACTTATGTTCCCTCAACACCAGAAGGTCCTGAACAATGACCTACAAGAGTGGGCATGTGAAAGTCCAGCCCTTTGTATTGGGGTGAAAACAACCCTAAAGTGTAGCTAATGCTGGAAGTGTCCCTTGCAGATCAGGCTAACAGCACTTGCTTTTGGACTTCTCCTTAGATTACACCTTTTCTTTCTCTTCCCCTCTGTCTTGGTCCTCAAACTGCAAAGAGTAGGAGGTACCAATACTTGGTGCTGATGATATCTATGCCTTTTAGAGGGATGAGGGTCATACTTATGAAGGTTTGTAACTATTGAAGATGCTAAATAAGTGATGCAGAGTCCAGTTTAGGAATGATCAAAGAAAGGTAAAAGTGATGAAGTAAAAACAGATCTGAGGAAATGACATTAAAACAAGTCAGACTTCAGCATGTGGAAAACTGAAAAAGAAAATCCGGTATGCATACACCATAAAGTGCCTTATAAATAGGCTTCATCCTGCAGATACCTTTATCCTGAAATATCTTCATGTATAACCCTAACGTTTCCATTTTATTTCTTAACTCATGATATTGATTTATCCACAGCATGGTCAGAGAGGCAATTCAGTGTGTGATTCATGAAGCATCAGTCTATCACAATGTGGTTATGGGTTCTAGAAGACGATGATAGATTTAACACACAACAGTTTTAGTGTTCGAAGCAACAAAATCCCCAAATGAAAATATTGAAAAAGTTCTTGGTGGCAATCAATTAATCTTACTGACATTCTGACAGCAATGCAAAAGCCTAAAATGAATTAAGTATGAAGACAACACTTTGATACAGTTTGATCTCAAAATTCATGGAAGACCTCTGAGGCTGATTAAACAATTTGAGAGCAGAGTGCAACTTCAATTCTGGGCCAGCTGTGGTACTGAGCCAGGAGCTTGTCAGTTTCAAGAAAACCAGGTGATTGCCATTGTTTAGCCCCAGAAAAAAAAGATCGCCTCAGCCAGAGCATCCCGAAAACAGAACTCAGGTCAGAGAAGAATCTTTAGTGGGAATCAGTGCAGAAAAATCTAAAGAAAAGATTCGGCAGTAAAAGGTTCGAAGGATATATCCTGGAGACAGAGCAAGTCTCTGGGCTAGTATCAGGCAGTCAGACACAAGTTAAAGTAGAGACAGCCTGGAAAGAATGGGACTGTGTCTGGGGCCAAAGACATGACAATGTTCTACCCAAGAGTGATGCATTGGTCCTCCTGTCCTTTAGCCCTAATTTATCCACAAGAGCTGTTGCCTCCCTAAGACTTAATAACCAGGTTAATACCTTTTGGAAACCTCATGAGGAAGTCCTACCAAACCATTTTATGGTGGCAAAATGATACTTGTCAAGGCCAAGTCCCAAGTTCAAGGTACACATTAAGAAATGATAAAATGTACATTTGTTACAGCAAAGCCCAGATTCTTTGCGTATTACCAATCTATCTTTCTGTATATCAGAGCTCCAACCCTGGGATTTTCAAGTCACCAAGTGCTGTTTCTGACATCTTAAGTTCAGACTCTTACCCTCCAGGAATAATCATTCATCTGCTTATTTAAAATGACTGCTCCTGTTTGTTGAAATAAAAGCCTTCTTGATGGCCACATAGAGGTACCAAATGAAACAGAGATGGCAGATGAAATGGTTATCTGATGCCAGTCATTTACCAACAGCTGAGAACAATATTGTCTTATCATCAGGGGCTGCTTCCAAGAACATGAAGTGTGGATAATTTATGGTGGGTATTATTTTCTTTTCTCATCCCACCTTCATGGCTTCTCATTCCATCAAGCCTCATCCTTTATTCCAATGTTCTCCTCTCTTATTCTCTCTCTCAACAATGGGAACAAAGCTACAAGTCAAGAACACTATATAAATATTTCTTCGACCTGGACAAAAGTGTGAGAAAGTTGCCCCAGCCTCCTCTCATTTAAGAATTCTGTGCTTGACAACTTTTTAGGGTGAAATGGTGCAATTCACACTAGAAAAACTCAGAGTCAGGAGTGTAAAGGCTTTTTGGACTTCTGGTTGGATGATAACCATGAGGTCAGTACATTTCACCTCCCTACAGGAAGAGTTGTAAATAAGGGCAGTATTGCTTCTGAGAAAGGTAGTTCCCACACTTTTAAAAATAGCCAGAATGATTTAGCTTCCAATAATAGGAAGTGGATATATTCTCATTAATTCCAACTAAATACAACTAAAAAGCTTGGAAATTATATTTTCAGACTTGGAGCTGAAAAAGCTGGCAACCCAGAAACACTAGCATGTGAAGATAGAAAGTCCCAACAATAGCCTTATCACTCAAGCCAAAAGACTAGAGTAAGGGCAGACTAACAAGACAGAAAACCTTTAGACAATAAAATTTCTACTTTTGCCAGTCACCACAGGAAACACTGTATCCCTATAACCATCCACTCCAGCCAAGGCCAAGTACACAGCCAAGACCATGCCACCTGGCTGTAACAGATCACATCTCCCTGTCCCCACTGGAGTGGTTTCTAAAGGAGGTCTAAGTGTCACCACTGGGCAGTAGTAATGGGGCCAGCCTCCTTCCCACAAACACACAGAGGTGTCAGTGGAGGCCATGTGGGAGCAATTGGGAGGCATTCCAATTCATTCCACCCAGGGAGATATAAATAAAGGCCTGAGAGCAAGAACCCAGAACGGCTGCCCTAGCCTTGCAATAAAGATGATCCTCACCCCTCAGGGCTCAACAGAGTCCAAAATGGAAAACAAGATGTATACTCTGACCCAGCTAATGAGGCACTGCTTTCCAGTCACCTGCAGAAATGATGTCAGAAGTCAGATAAAACAGAAAGCTGAAATAAGTTCCTGAGTCTTAAAATATGCACCAAAGGTTTGAGTTTTAGTCAGAATTTATTCATCATACAAAAAACAAGAAAGCTCTCAAACTGAATAAAAAGTGACAATTGATAAGATGTCAATGCCAATATGACGAAACTGTTAGTTTTTGAAGCAGGCATAGTATATATCTTTACATATATTTGTTTTCAAATTTTGGGAGTAAATGCCCAGAAGAGGGATTGTTGGATCATATGTTAATTCTTAATTTTTCTGAACAACCTCTATACTGTTTTCCATAGTATCTGTACCAATTTACATTTCCAGCAGCACTGTGTGAGGGGTCCTTTTTTTCCTACAATCTCTTTAACACTTGTTATTACTTGTCTTGTTGAAATAACCATTCCAACAGGTGTGAGATGATATCTCGTTGTGATTTTGATTTGCATTTTCCTAACAACTAGTGAAGCCAAACATCTTTTCATATGTCTGTTTGTCATTTGTATGTCCTCTAGAGAGAAGTGTCTGTTCAGGTCCTCTGCCCATTTTTTAACTGTATTGTTTGTTTTTGTTGTTGTTGTTGTTGTTGAGTTGTATGAGCTCTTTATATATGTTGGATATTAGGCTTTTAACAGAGACATTGTTTGCAAATATCTTTTTCTATTCAGTGGATTTCATTTTTGTCTTATTGATGGTTTCTTTTACTGTGAAGAAGCTTTTTAGTTTGATATAATCCCATTCATTTAATTTTTTTCCATTCATTTATTTTTCCTTTTCTTGTTGTAAGGGTCAAATTCATGAAATCCTCTAAAACTAAGGTACATGAGTTAGTACCTATATTTTCTTCTATGTGATTTATTGTTTCAGGTTTTATATTTAAGTTTTTTATCTATTTTAAATTATTTTTGGTTTATGGTGACAGATAGCAGTCTAGTTTCATTCTTTTGTATGCAGCTTTCCAATTTTACAAACACCATTTATGAAGAGGCTTTCTTTTTTTCATTGTATAATTTTGGCTCCTTTGTCAAAAATTGTTTGCCCATATATATGTGAGTTTATTTCTGGGCTCTTAATTCTGTTCCATTATATTTCCCCAAAGAGGTCATACTGATGGCAAATAGACATATGGAAAGATGTTCAACATCACTAATCATCAGAGAAATGCAAATTAAGCCACAGTGAGATACCACCACACACCTGTCAGAAAGACCATCATCACTAAATCAAGGTTTCCAAAAAAAGGGAACACTTGTGCACTGTTCGTAGGAATGCAAATTGGTGCAGCCACTGTGAAAAACAATTAGGAGGTTCCTCAAAAAATTAAAAATAGAACTACCTTATGACTTAGAAATTCTACTTTTGGGTATTTATACAGAAAAATCCAAAACACTAATTTGAAAAGTATATATGCATCCCTATATTCATTGAAGCATTACTTACAACAGCCAAGGTATGGAAGTCACCTAAGTGTCCACAATAGATGACTCGATAAAGAAGATATAGCAGCTATGTACCATGGAATATTATCTGCCCATAAAATATAATGAAATCTTACCATTTACAAAGACATGGAATGCTCTAGAGGGTATTATGCTAAGTGAAGTAAGTGTGACAGAGAAAAACAAATACTATATGATTTCGTTTATTTGTGCAATCTAAAAGACAAAATACTTATGAACAAACAAAACGAAAACAGATTCATAGATACAGAGAACAAAGTGATGATTGACAGATGAGAGGGGTATTGGAAGGCTAAGTGAAAAGATGAAGGGATTAAGAAGTACAAATTGATAGTTTCAAATAGTTATGGGGAGTGAAGTACAGCATAGGGAATATAGTCAATAATATTGTAATAAGTATGTGTAATGCCAGATGGGTACTATACTAATCGAGGAGATCACTTCACAAGTTATATGAATATCTAACCACTATTCTGTATACCTGAAACTAATATAATCTTGAATATCAACTGTAATTGAAAAAAATCAATTAAAATTCAAAAAAAGGGCAGACTTAAATGATAAAAACACAGTGCAAGAAGGCAGTTCAGTGCAGGAGGCAGGCAGGGTAGTGCAGGCTTCTCCCTGAAGTGCAGTTTGTGTGAGAGATCCCTGTGTAGACATGGCTGCTAGGCTCTGTGTTTTTAAATTTGAGCCTAGGTAGCCGCCAGGAGCCATTCTTGGTAGGTATCTTCTTTCTCAACATGTAAATGTGAATGATTTTTGTTTGGTTTGTTATGTTTCAGAAAGACACTTAGGAGGATAAATCAAATATTTATTCAGATTTGATAAATATGTGTTGATGTTTTTGATAAGAGTCACCTAAAGGCAAAGGGACAGAGGGGTAAGAAATGGTAGTGAGACCTACAAGTACATGTCTATACAATTTTAACTTCTGAACCATGTCAATGTTTTCATAGTGAAAAAATTAAAAATATACTTAAAATATTGAATTGAAAATGCTAAAAGTGAAAACAAATGAGCCTAAGTGTACATCAAATTGGAAACATCACCACATAGAGAAAATAATTATTTCAAGTGAATTTGTATACAGTCTTCAAACTATGTATCTTTGGAAATAAATTCAAATGAGAAATACAAAAAAAATCATCTTCACTCACCACTTTTTATTAGAGCAATATTAATATTGAAATGTTAAAGCTATTTTATGTATGTTGTATAAAAAATAAATTAATGCTGCTCTTAACTGGAAGAGTGAATGTAATTGATTTCAAAACATTGAAAAATAAAAATATATGTGCCCTTAGTGATAATAGGAGGAAGAGAGGGAGAGGAGGGGGAAAGGAATTACTCTTTTGTCCTCATTGGAGATGACTGACCAGTTCTTTATTATAAAAATTGTTGATTAAAGGAAGGAATTAAGTACTTATCCTGCCTGTTTAGAAGAAATTTGGACATCCCTAGTTGATAAGGGCAAATTATTCTTCCCAGTAAAAAAAAAAAAAAAAAAAAAAAAAAAAAAAAAAAAAGCTTAAAAGAAAAAAAAACAGAATTAGAAAATCACCTTTATGCAACCCTTCATGATATAATTCTGGCAAAAATTACCAATGTGAGGTAAAATTATTAAGTAATGTGTCATTGGGAAACCCCACAGATTACTTTTAAATATCAAGGAAAAACCTAATTTTGCAGTGTAGAGATCTGGTTGTCAACTAGTGAACCAACTGATAAAATTTGACATAAGCATGATGGGATGCATAATAAATAAATAGATAGTGTTTCTCATAAATATTCTTGCCAAAAACATTCGGACTGGATCTAATCAAACCTTTGCAACAATTTCTATTTTACGAGAAATATACAGAACAGAGGAACAAATTAAATGATACTATGAATAAATAATCGGTAAAATCTAACATGAGATAGTGTGCTAGACAACCAGCTTTGTCTATTCAAAAAGCCTGTCCATGTCATGACGCAAGAAAGCATAGCAATTCTGCTCTAGATTAAAGGAACTTATATGACAACAACCAAAGGCACTGATATAACTGGCCACCACTGATTGCAACAGAGAAAGGTTATTAGGCCAGTGGGGATACCCTGTAATGGATAGTGGTCAGCTATCCTATCCATCTTGTCAGTCATGGGAAAGGTACCAAAAGAGGGAATGAGAGAGAAAACAAGATTGTTAAGCATAATAGAGAAGTTTCCAGATTTCAGAAGATTCTTTTAAATTTTTATAAAAGCCTTACCACATAAGGCAGCTTGACTGTGTCATTTTTTTTAATAACAGTATCTAAAAAAGGGGTCATGCCAATATATTCTAAGAAGTTTCTTTTTTAACATTGACATCTGAGCCTAGATGCAATGTTGAAGGACTTTCTCAAATTAAGGGAAGGTATATGTCAGTCTGAGTAAAAACTGGTGCTTTGGGGTCCTTCCTTTAGTATCTTGGGGTTCATAGTGTGGTCTGTAAGCAGCAACATTGGCATTGCTTGAGGACTTGTTAGAAATGCAAAATATTGGTTCTCACCTCAGACCTACTAAAGCGGAGTCTGTATGTTAAGACATTTTCCAGGTGCACATCAAAACTTGAGAATTTCTGAACTCCATTAAAGTTCAGCCACTTCTGACCAAACAGTAGCTCTAAGAATCTGAGACCAGATCCAATAGTTGCACCTATGTCACTTAAGCTGAGCACCATAATGAGTATATTTCCTTTCCATTGGTCTTAGTTTCCCCCCAAAAGCAGATTCTTAGACAAAAGTTTGGGTACAGGTAGTTTATTTTGGAGGTGATTCCAGAATGCAGCATTAGAGGAGTGAGGAAATGAGCCTGGAAAGGGATAGCAGCCAGTGAAGAGTAAAATTATGGATTATCACTGTTGGCAGCTAGGGATAAACTTCACTGCAGATCCCTAAGAAACTGTATAGAGCATCCTCAAATTTCCTTTTCTGAGGAATGAGGAAGCTGCGGTGTTCATCCATTATCTCCTGTCCATCATTGGTTGAGGGCTGCTTCCAGAGGGTTAACACAGAATTTCTGGCTGACTCCATTTGTGGATCAAACTCTTTTCTGAAGCTAGGTACACCCTTTGGTAGAAATATACATGAGGTCCTCAGCCTGTAGAGAACGATGAGAGAATTCATTTGGTGCATTTTAGCTAAAACCAGATATTTCCCCTAAAGAAGCCACATAACTATAAAATTGTGCATTGCTTTCATCTTTTTCTACACCTAGAATGACATGGTCACAGCTATTGATCAGGGGGAGACACTGGTATATGTTCATGACAGAAGAAAAAAAGGAAAGCAGGAAGAGCAGAAGGATATACTGTGATTCCCACACATTTGCGGAAAGGTTCGCACAAAAGCATGTAACAAACAATAAAATGACAGCATATTTTTCTAAAGGTGTTTCTGACCTGATTGTAAGCATGTCTGCCTGCTTCCCTCAACAACCCACATCTACTAAAGGTAAGTCTCCTGTTAGAGCAAATGGGACTACTGTGGAGAAAGTCATCAGAGATGTAATAAGAATACCTCTTGTAGTTTACAGTTTATGGCAGATTTTCTAAAAATAGTAGTGATGAAATAAGCACCATAGAAGAATGTTCTAGTCTTAAAGACTGAGTGCTAGTCAGTCTATTGTGTGGCAGATAGCAATGAAGTACCCTAAGTTCACAGCTGTTCCCTCTTACAGTACATAGCCCTGAATATTAGGAAGTAGGTATGAGCCTGTGTCCTGTAGAAATTACATTTACTGTAGGATCACACAGTAATTACCAATCCTGGCTTTTCTCTTAAGTAGACTTTAACCTGTTTGGATCTTATTATCTCATATGGAAAACTAAGGGAGTTGGAATTTATGATGTTGAGGGTGTAGCCTATGCTAATTACCTCTCTGACTTTATAAAAGACTATAACTCAGACTTGTTGAATTTTATTCAGTTGATTAAAGAGAATGAGGAGGACATGAAGACAGAGGAGGGAAAAAAGCAATCCAGGACAAAGTGTCTTTGACAAAATCTAAGCTCAACTGAGGAAAGTTCAAAATTACACAGTCTTCAGAAAATGCACTTAATAGACAACATAGAGAAATGGGAGGAGGCAGAAATCAAGTCCATATGAATCCAAAGACAAGAACGTTAATTGTTGTTTTATACTGATGTTGGCTTATTGAAAACCGGATTCCATTAACAAATCTCTGCTAGTCACTGAGATTACTCAGAAGCCTCAAAGACAGAATGACAAGAAAGAGGAGAAAGTAATGGAATGGGGAAGGATGGGACAGAGCCCTTTGGGCAGAGGTTAGGCAGCAAGCCTTAGTGCTGAGTGTCCTGGGCACACCAACCAGGTCTGGCAGTTGATGAAGCTGATCCAAGGAGCAGACAGCAGCCTGAGAGAGATAATTGCTAGAATCTTAGCTTTCCTCATTGTTGTGTGCCAAGGAGCCACTAAACTAGACAAGGCAAGAGCAGGGATTTATTAATTCTAACTCAGAGAGAGGAAGCGGAGCACTATGTGTCTGGCGGCAGAAACAAGGACCCAGATGTCCCAGGGACCTCCTCCTGTACCCAAGTTTCCACCTTGCCTGGGTCTCAACTTGTTTCTTCACTGACTGGATCCATTGTGCGTGGACACATAGCTCTGGCAACTTCTAAGACAGACCTCCTGCAGCCTTGCCACTGGACTTGCTGCCTGATTCTGAGTCAGAAGGACCCTGTGGAAGACCTGTAGTG
Organism: Eonycteris spelaea; assembly: GCA_003508835.1. Classification (NCBI taxonomy): domain Eukaryota; kingdom Metazoa; phylum Chordata; class Mammalia; order Chiroptera; family Pteropodidae; genus Eonycteris; species Eonycteris spelaea. The sequence continues at coordinate 2,053,345 of PUFA01000215.1, read as the reverse complement.
AACCATTGACGTTATTTGCTGCCACCCCCCAAAGCAGAGGCAGAGATGCGTGTGAACTGGGAAAAGGATTCAGAGGAGAGGCTCCAGGAAGCAGAAGTGAGGGAGCATGAGAGTGTGACCCAGGAAGGAAAGTCATGAGAGAGCTAGCAATTGCTAATACTGACTATACACTGAGGCTCAGCTTCCAGAATTCCTTACAGATGTTCTCATTCAAGAGATGGTGAGCTAGAAAATATATCTGCCACTTTGTACCCTCTGTTGATTGATGGCTACCCTCCCTGTGCTGAACAGGTTCTGTGGCTTCAGATATAAGCATCCAGACAGAAAACCAAGAGGCTGCTGACAGTAGAGGTATGAGGAGAATATTTTCTGGACACAGAGAATTACCCACCATAACTGGGCTTGGATCATGGTGAGCCACAGAGTTGTGACTCAGCACTAGCAATGTCTGTAATGGCCAGCTTGGGTCTGATGCCACTGAAGGACAAACTTCCAGTTCTAAGGAGCCCCTGCAGAAACCTCATGGTTAGAGACAGGCAAGCCACTGGACAGGTAAACAACCCATGTGGTGGGAGGCAAATGACCAGCTCATAAAGCACCACAGACAGCAGGTATGGGGACCAGGCCCCTGATGGCTTTGGCAAGTAAGACCCAATCACTAGGGTCACTGTAGGTAGTACAGGACCCAAAAGATTACTGCAGGTTTCAGTGCCACATACACACTGGCTGAGTCTTTTATCTTACAGGAAATATAACATCCTCACCCCTAGTTACAGCTCCTTGAAGAAGAGACACTTGTCACAGCAGATGTGGCATATAGTGTGTGAATATAGCAGGGGTAGAAGTCTGTGATAAAACTGCCTGTGGCTATGCCCAGTGTAAGACCCCTGGCCTGGTTTGGTTTTAAGCTTATACATTCATAGCAGCAGGAACGAGGATTAGGGCACCAATCACAAGAGATAGTCAAAAGCTAGCACGCAGTTTCTTACCTGGAGTAAAGTTGACCCGAGGCACCCAGAATCATGATGCCTACAGGTGACACACACAGGGGCTAGAGTAGAGAAGATTGTTCTTTGAGCTTCTATTGCAGTAGTTATTCCATACTTATATTCAGGCAAGAGCTTTTAAATTAGAACAACTTCCATAAGTGTCAATGTTGTAAGAAAGTGCATTTTCCCCTCTGGGGAAATTAAGCCATTAAATACTGCACACTGATGTGCTAATTCTTCAAATACAAATGTAGCATCTCCTTAAAGGATACCTTCCAAGAACTGATTGTTCTTGCATCTAGGGACCCATGAAAGCCCAGCATATTGCACAGAAGATGCTGCATTTCTGAATTCGTTTCTGGTGTACGTCATCAGAACACTTCATTCCATGCGGTAACCTTTATGTTATTGAAAACATGTGCACTCATTAAAATGCTATCATTCAAATCAAATCATGGGAGCTAAAAGTCTCTGAGGTTCATATTTCTCATTTCATAGATCACTGTTAAAGATCATGCAAAAGGGTGTGCGAAACTTGCACAAAGTCAACAAATAAAAGCCGTTCCTTCTAAAGTTAAATCCAATTGATGCCATTTCTCTATCTAATATCTCATGGATCCCTGAACATACAGAATGAGAAATACAGAATGAGAGTAAATAAACTAAATAGAAGGTCTTGTGAGAGATTTGAGGTCCCTGCCCAGAGCTGTCACTTTCCTGAACGGTTGGTTTCACAGATGCCCAAGCTATCTTTCTAGGTTGGGTCTCTCTCATCTTTTAGCTTATAAAAAACAGATGATAAAAAGCAGAGTTCTATCTATTCTATAAATGGAAACTTTTTGGCCTGCATGGCCTAATAGCGTGTACTCTGGGGCACTTTACACAGTGAATTTGCTGACCTAGGGCAGAACTATGGTTGTGATGAAGGCAGAGCTGTTTCCAATTTGCCACTTCAAAACTAGCCCATCAGAGATGTCAATTACATACTATTGTTTGGAAGTAGACTGAAGGATTCCTAGAGACCACTGCCACACAGGAAAGTGTTAACATAAAAATAATAATTAAAAAAAAAGCCCTGTAAAGTGAACAGGAACAAGCTTTTATTTGGGATGGGAGAATAATTATTTGGGACATAGTGATTCAAGTAGAAGCCCAAACATTATTCTAAGTAAAGGATAAAAGAAGGGGAACAATTATACCAATAGAAGGCATCTCTACAGGTGCAGGTAATATTACACAGTAATGTCAATTTTAAATAATGTTTTTAATTTTCAATCTAGTGGTCATAACAACTACTTTCTTGTTATCTTTGCAAACAATTATTTGGGGCATAGTGTTGCTTTAGGCCCAGTCCAAAGATTACTTTGCCCTGTTTTAACATTCCAAAGGCTTAAGGCATAAGATGTTCAAGTTTGTTTCTCTGGCATGGCAGCTCCAGCTCCATTTTAAAGTGGTTCCATTTGTTTGTTTGTTTGTTTGTTTGTTTGTTTGTCTGACAGAAGAAAAGATAGCTTTGGTGGGGTCAGATAATCAAGAGAGTTTCAGCAGAGTCTACTGGTTCAGTCCTATAATTGGCTAGATGCGAGGAATGAGTTAAGGATGAAAAGAATTATATACCAGCAATATCCCAACAGGCAGAGCTAAAAATCAGCAAAATTTGTGACATGTGAGAAGTGTCTGTCACTAAAGTCTAGGATCAAAGTTTCTTCTTAAAAGTGAAAAATATTTGATTCTATGAGAGTACAACCAACCACCCCAGTTTGTTTGGGACTTAGATGCAGAGCTTACAGTAAAAAACTGGGAAAATCCTAGGCAAACTTAGAACTCCTAAATTGGGCCTTATAAGGCTAGTAATACAGAAATATTAACCCAGAATAAAGGGATTTCCTTTTTGCCTGGACATATGTAAGTCCAGAGGAACTCCAATGAGAAATGACTACAGGATTCCTGCAGACAAAAGCCTGTTCTCACTCTAGCTAGTTTGCCTACCCTAAAGAACTAAGATCATAGGACTATTTTAGAAAAGGTTACTTTGATTCATCACCACCAAGCCAAGAATAAAAAAGTGAAAAAATGATCAATATAAATAATAAATTGGCAGTAACTATGTATCTATCAATAGCCACTTTAAATGTAAATGAATTAAATATTCTAATCAAAAGACAAAGAGTAGCTGAACAAGACATGTACATGTGCTGTATGCAAGAGACATATTTCAGATCGAAAGTCACATGCAGACTGAAAGTACATGAATGGAAAAAGGTATTTCTTGTAAATGGAAATGGAAAACAATCTGAGATAGCAATACTTCTATCAGATACAACAGACTTTAAAACAAAGGCTATAATAAGAGACAAAGAAAGGTGTTACATAATGATAAAGGGATTAATCCGACAATAAGATATAACCTTAGTAAATATTTGTTCTCTTTCAAAATAGGAACACCTAAATATATAAAGCAAATATGACAGACATAAAGGAAGAGATCAACAGTAATGCAGTGATAGGAGTAAACTTTAACATCTCATGTATATCAATGGACAGATCTTCCAGACAAAAAATAAACAAGGAAACAGTGGCATTTAATGATGCACTATCACAGAAATATTTAATTAATATGTTTAGAGAATTTTACCCTAGTATGTTTAGAGAATTTCACAATCTTCTCAAGTGCTCATAGGACATTTTCCAAGATAAACCACATTAAGCCACAAAACAAATCTCAATAAATTTAAAAAGATTAAATAATATTGTCTTCTCTGATCACAATGATATAAAACTAGAAATCAGAATACAAAGCTGAAAAAACACACAACACATGGAGGTTAAATAACACAATACTAAACAATAAATGGGTTAACAATGAGATCAAAGAAGAAATCAAAAGATATCTTGAGATAAATGAAAATGAAAACACAATGACCCAAAATCAAGGGAACACAGTGAAATAGTCCTAAGAGGGAAATTCATAGCAGTACACTTCTATCTCAAGAAACAAGAAACTCAAATAAACAATCTAACCTTACACCTAAGGGAACTAAAAAAATAATGGTAAATAAAGCCCAAAGTGATTAAAAGAAAGGAAATAATAAAGACCAGTGTGGAAATAAATGAAATAGAGTCTAGATAAACAATACAAAAGATCAATGAAACCAAGAGCTAGTTCTTTAAAAAAAATAAACAAAATTAATAAAGCTTTAACCAGACTCATCAAAGGGGGTGGGGAGAGAACCCAAATAAATAAAATCAGATGAAAGAGAAATGACAACAGACTACACAGAAATACAAAGGATTATAAGAAAATACTACAACAATTACATGCCAACAAATTTGACAGTCTGATAGGAAAGGATACATTCCTAGAAACCTATAATCTTTCACACTGATCAAGATGAAACAGAAAATCTAAACTAACTGATTACTACTAATAAAATCAAATGAGTAATCAAAAACCTCCCACAAACAAAAGTCTTAGACTGAATGACTTCATAGGTGAATTTTACTAACCATTTAAAGAAGAATTAACACCTATTTTTCTCAAAGTATTCCAAAAAAATTCAAAAGGAATGAAGGCATTTTAAATCTCTTTACAAGGCCACCATTATCTTGATTCCAAAACCAAAGACATTATAAAAAAGAAAACCATAGGCTGATATCTTTGATGAATATAGAAGCAAAAATACTCAACAAAATATTAGCAAACCAAATTCAGCAAAATATTAAAAAGATCACACACCATTATTAAGTGAGATTTATTCCTGCAATGCAAGGTTGGTTCTGGTTCAACATTCACAAGTCAATTAGTGTGATACACCACATTATCAAATTGAAACATAAAACTCATGTAATTATATTAATAGATTCAGAAAAGGCATTTGACAAAATCCAGCACCCATTTACGAGAAAAACTCTCAGCAAAGCAGCAATAGAGGGAATATACCTCAACATAATAAAGGCCATATATGACAAACTCACAGCTAAAATCATACTCAATGGGAAAAAACCTAAAAGTGTTTTCCTTAAGATCAGGAACAAGACAAGGATATCTACTTTCATCACTTTTATTGAACATGATATTAAAAGTCCTAGCCATAGCAATCAGACAAAAAAAAAAAGAAAGAAAAAAGAAAAAAGAAATAAAAGGCATCTAAATTGAAAAGGCATGATTGATCCTATATATGGCATGATTGATCCTATATATAGAGAGAGAACCCTAAAGATTCCAACAAAATCTGTTAGAACTGATAAGTATATTTAGTAAACAGCAAGATACAAAATTAATATTCAGAAATCAGTTGCATTTTTATACACCAATAATAAACTATCAGAAAAATTAAAAAGATAATTTCATTTACAACTGCAACTACAAAAATAAAAACCTCAGAATAAGTTTAACCAAGGAGGTAAAAGACTTGTACTCAAAAAAAAAAATATGTCATTAAAGAAAGAAATTGAAGAAAATACAAATAAATAGAAACATATACTGTGCTCATAGATAGAATGAGTTAACATTATTAAAATGTCTATACTATACAAGTAATCTATAGAGTCTAACTTTTATTTAAAAAATGGCATTTTTCACAGAACTAGAACAAATCATCCTAAATTTATCTGAGCTATGAAACCTAGATAGCCCCCACAATCTTGGGAAAGAACAAAATGGGACGTTATCACACAACCTAATATCAAATTAAACTTCAAGGCTATAGTCATCAAACCAGAATAGTATTGGCATAAAAATAGATACAGAGATTGATAGAATGAAGTAGAGAGGCTAGAAATAAACCCACACCTATATGGTGAATTAATCTTTTGGTGAATATGGTGAATATGGGAAAACTAGACAGATACAGATAAAAAAATGAAACTGAACCATATTCTTAAACCAAATAGAAGAGTAAACACAAAATGGATTAGAGACTTACATGTAAGCCAGAACCATAAAACTCCTAGAAGTAAACATAAGCGGTAAACTCTCTCACATTGCTTTTAGCAATAGTTTTTTCTCATATATTTCCTTGAGCAAAGGTAAGAAACAAATAAAAATAAACAAATAGGACTACATTAAACTAAAATGTTTTTGCACAGCAAAGGAAACCATCAACAAAATAAAATGCTTTTAGGAACTGGGCATTTGCAGCCACCACGAACACACAGGAATCCAGTGTATGACATAACCTTGCTTGGCCTTGTATCCCAGCCTACGCGCTTTATCAGGCAGGTGGGACAGGCTCTGTGGAGTGCAGGGAACTGTTGGTACTTCCCAGCAGCGCACCCTAAGAAGAAAGCACATGACATTGGACTGCTTCCTCTGTAGCTCCTGGTTGTGCTTATAAGCACCCATTTTGGCTTACCTGATGGCTGTGGCCAGATGGAAAGGCCAAAGGTAAAAAAAAAAAGAAATTGGACCATGTTCTTAAACCAAATATAAGAGTAAACCTTACTGATTGGGAGAAGTTGTTAACTTATGATACATTGGATATCCAAAATATATAAAGAACTCATACAACTCAACAACAAAAAACAAACAATCTAATTTAAAAAATGTCAGAAGACCTGAATAGATATTTCTCCAAAAAGAAAATATAGGTGGCCAATAGACATATGAAAAGATGCTCAATCACTAATCAACAGAGAAATGCAAATTAAAACCACAGTGAGATATCAACTCACAGCTGTCAGAATGGCTATCATCAATAAATCAAAGAACAAGTGTTGGTGAGGATGTGGAGAAAAGGGAACTCTCATATGCTGCTGGTGGGACTGAAAATTGGTACAGCCTCTATGGAAAACAGTATAGAAGTTCCACAAAAAAAATTTTTAAAGTGGTACTAGCTTATGATCAGAAATTTCACTTCTGGATATTTATCAAAAAAAAAATCCAAAACACTATTTTGAAAAGATATATGCACCCCTGTGTTCTCTGCAACACCATTTACAATAGCCAAGATATGGAAGCAACCTAACTCTTATCACTAGATGATTGTATAAGAGGTGGTACATATATACAATGTAATATTACTCAGCCATAAAAAATAAAATTCTACCGTTTGGGACAACATGTATGAACCTGGAGTGTATTATGCTAAGTGAAATAAGTCAGAGAAAGACAAATACCATATTATCTCACTTACTTGTGGAATATAAAGAACAAAATAAATGAATGAACAAAATAGAAACTGACTCATAGATACAGAAAACAAACTGTTAATTTCCGGATGGGAAGGAGTTTGGGGGCTGAGTGAAAATGATAGAGGGATTAAGAAGTACAAACTGATATTTACAAAATATTCACAGAGAGGTCAAGTATAGCATAGAGAATATAGTTAATAATATTGTAATTATTATTTATAGTGCCAGGTGGATACTAAACTAATCAGGGAGATTACTTCACAAATTATATAAATGCCTTACGCTATGTTGTATATATGAAAGTAATGTAAAATATTAATTGTCAAATCTAACTGAAAAAGAAAAGTAAGTAAAATAAAAATAAGAAAGTTTACTTTGACCTTTCTGCCTGGACACAGCCATCAAGTAAACTAAGTTGGGTGTCTATAAGCACAACCAGGAGCTACAGAGGAAGAAGCAATCAGATGTCTTGTGCTTTCTTCTTAGGGCACGCCACTGGGAAGTACCAACAGTTCCCTGCACTCCACAGGGCCCCCCGTCCCACCTGCCTGATAAAACATGCAGGCTGGGATACAAGGCCAAGCAAGGTTATGTCATGTATCAGATTCCTGTGTGCCTGTGGTGGCCGCAAATGCCCAGTTCCTAAGGATGCAACTTAAGGCAAACTTGTCCATCATGCTGTTAACCAGCTAAAGTTTGCTCAAAGCCTTCAGTCTATTGCTGAGGAGTGAGCTGGACACCACTGTGGAGCTCTGAGAGTCCTGAAATCTTACAGGCTTGGTGAAGATTCCTTATACAAATTCTTTGAAGTTATCTACATTAATCCATTCCATAAAGCTATCAGACAAAATCCTGACACCCAGTGGATCACCAGACTAGTCCACAAGCACAGGAAGATGCAAGGACTGATGTCTGCAGGCCTCAAGAGCCGTTGCCTTGGAAAGGGCCACAAGTTCCACCATACTATTGGTGATTCTCACCAGTGCAGCTTAGAGAAGGCACAATACTCTCCAGCTACACTGTTACTGCCAATATAATGTTTGTAAAAATCTTACATAATAAACAATTTAGGACAGTCATGTCTCTTAAAAGTGTTCTTTAATTTGTCTGTTAAAGCTAGTTGTTTGCAGATTATTTCATAAATGCATTGTCAAATTATAGAAGTTAAAGTGCAATAGTGTTTGAAGGCTATAAATGATGGTGTATCTTGTTTCTAATAAACATTTTTGTCTTTGCTTTATCTTATTAAGGAGTTCATATGTCAGTATTTAACATGTTGTTTGTTATAATAGATATAAAATAAATTCTGTAAAAAAAAAAAGAAAAGAAGAAAAGATTACTTTGAAAAGCAACTATTCTTATGTTTTTAAGACCAGTTCTTTTTATTTTAAATCCAGAAATTAAGTGTTTGATTCTGGGTCAACAGAGCTAGGCAGTAGTAGAGCAGATTTGGAAAACTAAATGGTTCTGTTTCTACTCCCGTGCTCTCAGCCCAGTAATATGTCATCTTATAATTCAAGCTTCATTTGGGGCTCATCTAAATGTTTTGTCCCTGCATGTTGAGGGCATAATCATAAGCCTTTTCATCACTTCTGGGTCTCTTCCATTTCTAGTTGACATATAGCAATACCAAACCATTCTTAAAGACTGGGGTAGATTGTTTGATTGACATGAAGACTAAGTAATATGTGATTTAACTAATAATCTCTTTAATAAAATAGGTACACATGGGAAAGAAAAAAAAAGTGAAGATGATGTACTTAGATCTAGTGGTTTTTGAAATAAAACTAAGCATAACATTATAATTCATATAGTGGGCATCACTTGGGATATAGATTCTATTTGAGCAGTTCAGGTGGGAAATACAGAAAAGTGCAGAGTGTGTTTTAGAAAGAAGATTTAGGGTTGAGAAGTTCATGTGGTAATGGAGAAGAGCTAGTGCTGTTGAAATTGATATGTAATGCAGTAACTAGTTCCAGCATTCAATATTGTAGATCCCTGTGACATACATACTGAAAACTTGTGCCCAAAACCATATTTGCAGAGTCGAGCCTCCATCTTTCATGGCTAACACTTAATTGAGTAAGTGTATATTAATCTTCTACTAAGTGCCAGGCATTGTACTTGTGCTAGAGGTATGGAGATAAACAAGTCACAATGTCATAAGAACTCTCATTGTAGCTAGAGAAAGACTTGAATCAGGGATCAATAAATCTTTGCAGGTGACCTCAAAGTGCATGTAAAGAGTCACAAACTTCCTGTTGAGGAGAGAGAATCTTCACAGAGATGGGGATCCTTGAGCTGAGTCCTGAATGAATATATACACCCACCCAGGAGAAGATAAAAGGTGAAGATTGTAAAGCACAGCTCTGTTTCCCTTTCTTGGGGCTAAAGGATTACCTTTCTCTTCCCCCTATATACTGATTAGGAACTCCTAGGGCTGCTATTACAATAGCCAGCAGGAAAGGGCCTCATTCACATACAAGAGTTTAGAGGTGCTACAAAAGACTTCTTTATTCCTCACTTCATATACAGCTCCTGTTGTCATCACCCAGGGTCCCAAGGCAGGGCTTGGAAGAGAGAGCTTTAAGCCTCCTTAGTCTCCATGAATTATCCACATAAACACCACAGTACCACATCAATATTTAAAAAAACATGTCTGCTATGCAAGCAGCACCTTCAGGATGACCCTCAAAGTCCTTTTCCTTCATCACCCATGTAGCCAGGCACACCCAGAACCTGTAGTGCAAATTCTGGGGCTGCCACTATCTCCATTTATAAAATTGTTTTGTTGTATATGCTCTTCAGGACAAACTTACGACATTTTTATGCAACAGCCATTCCTTGAGCAAAGGGTGAAGGCACACTTCCTGCAAGAGTTGTCTGGGATCCACAGGCATGTTTTGATTCTCTTGACCTATAGCCTGCCTGTTCTCTTCTGGATATCTTCTTATTGACCTACAGAACCTTTAAATTTGAAATAAAAATTCCTGAAGAGTCCTGAGAAGCTTGCAGTGCTGTGCATTAATTGTGTTTGTGATGTGAAAATACTGCTCAGAGACAGTGAACAGTAGGTCAGGAAATTGGATGAGTTAACTGTGCAGCAGGGCACTGGAAATGTTCATCTGACTAACCACATCTCTGCTTTCCCCCAAGATTTTGTCCCCATGTAGATGTATATGTAATTTCTGATGGCTTAGCAAAGACTCTCCTGGTGGGTAAGCCAGAATCCCCTGGAGGAGCTTATCTACTTAGTGCTTGCTTGTTGTCTAACACAAAATCTAATGCACTCCTTATTTCAAGGCTGTACATTTATATTGCTAGACATTTTCTTAGGGAAGCATGCAGACATCTCCGCAATGTCTCTCCCTCAGCAGCTAGAAATTAGAAAACCAGCCTGTGCTTGCACTGCTGTGTCACCTGTTGGTTATTGTTTAGCTAATAGTTTCCATAATTATTTTGTTTTATTAACTGTGGAAAAAGCATTTCTTTATATTGAGAGCCCCATTGAGCACAATCTTTTGGAGAGAGAGACAGCTGAAGCAGCAAATTTTCTTGAAATTTAATTTTAAGCACATCCTATCAAGTCGTGTAAAATCCTGCTCCGTGGAATAATGTTTGTTCCTGTTGATTCCTGATTTTCCTTGGCAAGGAGAACTTCCCTTAGCTGCAGGAAGAGCTGTTCCTTTTTTCTTCTTTGCAGAGATGGTGGTAAACATTTAGGACATTATATTAAATTACAAAATAATTTGGTTTGAGAAATACTGGTCTGGGTCTAAGAAGTCCTCCTATTTGAGCAGCAGTTTGACATCACTCAGGAGAAAGTAGGTACTCAGTGTCAGCACTTTCAATCTGAATATCGTTGTGTCACTTTCGCAAATGGGGAAAGGAGAAAAATAGATAATTCAAAAGGAAATAAATCCAAATGGGTAATACATACATGAAAATATGCTCAAATTTACTAATTATCAGAAAAAGGTAAATTTGCTGATAGTAAAAAATCACTTACCACTTTCATTAAAATGATGAATACATTTTAGTAAAAATATAAGTGCCACAGAGATTTTGGAAAAGGATATGGCAACATTTTTTTTTAATTGTAAAATGCATGTATGCGGTACTATTGCAATATTGTTACTGGTTCCAAACACTGGAAGCACACTCATGTGTGCGTCAATACAAGACCAGTGAAAATGAATCTTCAAGCATCCAAACATTGGAATGCAGTGCACTCAGGATAGAGAGGCAGAGCTCTCTATGCTGATATGAAGCCTTCTCTACAGTGTTCTAAAGAACGGCACATAATGAGGAGCTATGCCTGACCCTGTACCTGTGTATCTGATGGAGTAACACCCTGGAAGAGGTCACTGTAGTGTGTTAATGGTGATTTTTTGTGGGAGGGGGAGTGGGATTTTGGGGGCCTAGGAGATTACTGTCCATTGCCTTTTTCTTTGTAATTTTTCTTTTAACCTTTGCATGTGTTTTTCATTAAAAACAATTAAAAATTTTAAAGTCTGAAAATAAAGGTTAAAAATGCATTAGGGAAATGTGAATGAAAATAAATCAGGTCTAAATGAGACCATTAAAAATATAAATATAGATCAGAGAAGATGTTAGAAAAATACACACAAGTAGACTGGAGACAAAGAGCTTTCTGACCATCTAATCTTAGGGTCAGAGTAGAAATAAAAAACAATGGTAATGTTGAGATACCTGACCCCTGTGAGAGACTGGCAACAAAGAAGTGGGGGACCAAAACAAAATTAGCTTATACATTGGAACATCTTGGATACGTTGTTCATGAGCAAGTATTTTCAAGATGGTGCTCAAAGCTAGGCATGGCCAGACATGTTCATTATTTTCCATTGCCAGCATGCCATTAATTCATTAAGTTATAGCAGAGCATGAGATTGCCCAAGGAATTCACCAGGGGAGAACGTGTGAAGTGCCTGTGTATGAGCACCAGAGGGATTTGCACTAACAGTGATAACTCAGCATCAGAAACATAGGCAAAAATGTTAGCCTTAGAAAAGCAGAGTGCTGGGACATATGTTGTGACAAAAAAGAAGGCTTTGCAATTGAAGAAAGTTAAAGAAACCATTGTTTGTGGCCCTTATTCTCTGTGAAACAAGGTCCAGCCTCACTTTCATTGAGAGAAGAGGAAGATGAGTTTTAGATCAGTGCTCCTTAAACAATCAGGTCACCTGGGATTTTGATAAAATGTAGAATCATTTTCAGTAAGTCTGATTGGTACCCAAGTTTCTGCATTTCTAAGAAATAAGCTGGTGCTGCAATGTAGTCATTCTACAACCTACAACCTACATGCTGACTAGGAAGGAGTAGAATTCCCTATTTGTACTAATCAGAGGTGAATAAAAGGATCACCAAGCACTGTCAAAGGCCTTTCTGAGGTGGGAAATTACACACCGTAATGGTTTGATTGCCAATATTATGTGATATTAGGTGGTTCCCACTGCCCCTGTAAGTAGTCTACATTCAGGGTGCTTATGCAGAAACTAGGTGTTCAGATGGAATCATAGAAGGTAACTAGTGAAGGGAGCTGGAGAGCCATGAAGCACTGAGAATGGAGCTGACATTCTTCTCTCTGAGCTCCAGGACCAGGAGAAGTAGGGGACCTGTTTATACTGTGAGCATTCAAAGCAGAGACTCGGATGCTGACAGTCCAGATGAGGTCCAAAACTGGGGGGCTGGAATGAAGGAGTGAGGAAGATAGTACAAGAGTAAAAGTCAGTTCTGTATTTGGCCAAAGTGGATTCAGAATGAGAGCAAGTTTGAGTTAAAAAATAAATAAAGTTTGGTATATTTCAGATTTTAAGCTTTACGTGTGATATTTATATCATAATTTACCTGTTTTTCTGCTTATGTTTTCATCATTGTACTGTTGATTTTCATTTTGTAAGAGTTTAAAATTGTGTAGAATCATTATTGTATGTTCTTTTGCAATTTATTCTCACTGTAACAATGAAACTGTTACTTTCCTTCCACAGTTGGCATTAAGATAGTATTCTGACTTTATAAAATAATTTTTACTTTTAGAACTCAATGTTTTAATCTAATTTAGATTTATTGTGGCATTTTGCAAGGTGAATTAGGTATACCATGTCTTATTTGATTACCTATGCTGATTAACTTATTTGTAATTAGACATTTAAGATTCATGTTCCATATTTCCTAAGTCTTCCATTTAAACTTATTAAAATAAATTCTCTCTATTCCCTTTGTAAAATAAAGAGTCTTGTGCTATTATTTTTAGAAAAGATTTCTTTCTTCATCTTACTTCTTTTTCTCTGGTGTACATAGTAACTATATGTTAGTAGGATGACGAATGGCCCAGATTACACCTATCGTCCCAGCCTTGTTAGTAATATCATCTCAATAATTACATGGGGGCTCCATGTTCCAGATACAAATCTGAACTCCAGAAGCTGAGTGTCTCATCTGCGGTCCCTAAAACCCAGCACACCAGAGAAAACGACAGGGATAAAAAAAATATATGGGGTTTCTCAAATAGTTCTTCAGAGGCAAATTCTGTCCGTTTAGGAGACAATACCAGCTATACCACAGAAATACTCCTGCTTGTGGAAAACTGTATCTCAATAATAACAAATAATAACATTTGGCTTTAAAAATCTCAGCACAATTCTCAAATGCCATTTTATTTAGCTTCACAATAATCACATGGATGGAAAATAAATCCCCACGGGGCTCATGGTCACCCACTTACAAGTTTCTGGATGCCAGTCTTGTGCAGAAATCACTGAATCCATATCATTTGCCCTTCTTGCTGCTGCTCACAGTTGCTGGGCTGGAAATTAGGAGTGAAGAAGCTGCTGTGAGATGTTTATAAGCTCCTCCCCTTTCTCTTCACTAATGTCCAGCAGCCAATTAATCTTCTAAACATTTTGTGCAAGAGGAGGAACGAACATACAGAAGCCAAAGATAACCGTAATGAAGTATTAATGACAGCTTAATTTCTGCAAATCCTTGGCTTCCAGCTTGGCTTCATGTAGGGAAACCCATTCCTGTGGTGTTTATACATGTGCAAAAGGGAGATATTAAGCACTAAAGCAAGCTCCAGAATGCAAAAAACTAAAATGTGAGTCTGTGGTCTTAATTAGTCAGCCTCAGTGCAGGGAAGGAAGATTTATCTTCCTTCCTCAGCCCTACAGGCTTTATTGGTTATAAAAGACATTTAGCACAAATTAACTTATTGGAAAAATAAAGCATAGAGACAGAGCTCTTTCTCACAATTGAGTGTTGGTGTAATAGAGGTGCTGGTGCTTACAGGATAGGGTCAATCTATTTGGGCACGTGTGACTGCAAGAAAATCATTTTCAATGGAATAAATAGTCCCTGAAGGCGGTGAGGTAATTTATAAATAAAACAAATAATTCAGATATACCCAAGTAATCCCCGAAAGATTGCAGAGCATAAAGAATGATTCTGGGAAGATGCCAACAAATGAAAGTCAGCTACTCCCTAGACTTCATAGAGGTATCCCTTCCATGGCTGAATATTTTTGGCAACTGGTGGAAATGGGTTAAACTTGCAGATTATCTATTAGCTCGTCACTCAGTATGCATATATGATATGCCACCTATCTGTTCTTTACTGGTCTGGGAATTATGGGAAATAGAGAAATATGAAAGCTCTCAAAGGCTTAAATCTAGTGTGTAGGAAAGTCAAGTACAACTCTTCGAGATTACTGAGAAATAATTACTAATGGATGGTGTGGCTGAGGCTCCAAGGGCTCCAAAAGGTCTAGGGTCTGGGAGATAGATCACTGAGGACTAGGAGGAAGTCATGGAAAAGGAAAAAGTCCTGAATTGGAGCTAAAGACACAAGGATACTGAATAATGCTAAATAAAGACACCCGGCTGCCCCATATGTCTGATTATTTAAAAAATAAAACCAACACCCTGAAATCAGAGTGAGCTGTCTTCCATACTGTATTCAGGAGTGGTTAAGTCATGCTAAATTCCCACATGAGAAGTGAGTCAGACTAAACTAGACTGAACGAGGCAGCCTGGGGTCTTTTTTCAACCTTGGAACTTCCTCAAGTAAGTTGCTTATACCCTCTGGGTCTTATTTTCATTGTCTGTAAAATGTTAAATAATAGCATCTGACTCATAGGGTTACCAAAAGGGTAAGTAAGCAAATACACACAAAATTCTTAAAGCCATGTCTAATATACAGTAGACCAGTCAAAATGTAATCTATAATTTAGAGAAAGAAGATTAAACTGAATTAGCTAGAGAAAGATAAAATAATGGGAGGATAAATAATGACAAAATAAAGGTGTCAGAGTCCCTGTGGCCCTATCCATGAGAGGACAGAGCTGGTGCCTGGAAATGTTTTCTCTTTGGTGGGATTTTCCCAGGGCTCAAGTTAGTCCCCTTGTTTTGATCACCACACAGTGAGGTGCATTTGGGACTCATCACAAATATCATGATTACTGGAAAAGAATAAGCTCCATCTGGAAACACTAAATTGGTATTCTATTGTAAACCTGTGTAAAAAAGTGGAGTTTCTCTGGGTTTCATCATTTTCTCTAGCTGCAAAGCAAGCAGCAAGACCCTGAAAATTATGACTCTGCCAAGATGCTCCCCTGGAGATACCTTAACTTAGTCCCAACACACAGAACCTGCTAGTCTAAGAGTCTTCAGAGCAGAGAGAGCACCTGAACACATTTCTCAAGATGATCCATGTGTTCATGGAGAAAATATTAGAACTTCAGATCAAATCTGTTCTATTAAAAAATAATAAGATTTAACTATTAGATGCATGAATTGAATTTGCCCCTCCTCCCTGGTATTCCTGAGAAGAGGAGAGGTTCACATTGGGGCTCACCGGGCCATCTTTGTTTTTAGCCCATTGGGAGGCAGTGCAGTTCATTGTTTCAAGACATAAGTTTGGAGTTTATATTATTAGGATTCAATGAAACTAACAATTATAAAATAAACTGTTGTGGTAGAGACATTCCTGAAAATGTAGAACAAAAATCTTTGTAATACAAAGAAAAGGAAGATACTGGCAATGTGACTGATTTCCTCCACACTTGCTCTGCATGCTCATCAACCATGTATGGGATAAGAATACCATCTAATTTTAAATTAATAAGAATTGTCAAATATGTAGAGACTTTCATAGATTGGGACCCATCAGGAAGAGAGGACCTGATGGGGTCACAGAACACTGCAGAAAATGCCCAAAGGTGCATACTGGGAAGAAGTGGGTTCTGAGATCTTAATCAGAAAGTGTCAGTTCTGAGAATCCTTCAAGTTGTCTCAAAATTTCTTGCTAAGCAGAGAGGGTGTCTATCATCTCAAAAATAACCTGCTCTATTCTCTCATCTTTAAAGCAAATTTGCAATGTTTACTCTCAAATTCTGCGCCAGCCACTAGAAGTCTCTCATGGAAGAGTAGGGGAAAGTTCAAGAGCAAAGAGGTATGCATGAACAAAGCTGGGCATTTGGAGAGGGTAGAGAGATGGAAGGCCTCCAGTAGACGTGTCAATTAGTGTTGACTTAATAAGTTCGTTATTACCAATTTCCTTTTTTACTACCTTCTCATGCTTTAATTGAGCATTTTATGTGATTCTGTTTTATCTCCTCTCAGTGTAAAAAATTATAATTCTCTTTAAAAAGAAATTTTAGTGGTGCTCTGGGGTTTAAAATGTACATTGTTTAAAATAAATTTTATTTTTTTAAACAGTTCTAGGTTTACAGAAAAATTGAAACAATACAGAGTTACCCCTCACTTGGTTTCTCCTAGTCACATCTTACATTAATATGGTACATTTGTTGTGATTAATGAAAAAATATGGATCATTGCTATGGATGACCTTGACGGTATTGAAGAACAGTGGTGAAGTATTTTGTACAATTCCCCTCAATTTTAATTTGTCTGATGTTTTTCCTTTGATTGGACTGGGGTGATTGGTTGTGAAGAATAAGATCGTTTTTATCATGATGCACTATTTTCATCGTCATTCCTACTATATTCAACTTGATAACCTAGACAATGTGGTGTTTGTCAAATTTCTCCTCTGTAAAAGTACTCTTTCCCCTCTTTTCATACTGAACTCTTTAGAGAATTGCAAATTAAAACAACAATGGGTTAATACTACACATTTATTAGAATGGCTTAAATTTAAAAATCTAACAATACTAATTGCTGACAAGCATGTGGAACTAAGAATTCTTATTCATTGCTAGTGGAAATATAAAATGTACAGCCACTTAGGAAGAGAGTTCCTCTTGCTCCACAACCTCATCAGCAAGTTATTGTCAGGTTTTAAATTTTATTTTAGCTATTCTTATAACTTTGTAATGTTATTTAATTATTATTTATTTAATTTGCAAGTTACTAATGATAAATGACATTGAGTATTGTTCTACATGCTTTATTGGTCATCAATTTATTTTCTTCGGTGAAACTTCTGTTCAGCTCTATTGCCTTTTTACAATTGGGTGTTTCTTTTTATTTTTGAATTTTTAGAGTTATTCGTATATTTTGATAAAACCCTTTAGCAGATATGTATTCTACAAATACTTCTTTCTAGTCTGTGGCTTATCTTTTCATTTTTTTAACAGTGTCTTTCATTGAGCAGACATTTTTCACTTTAATAAAGTTTATATTTTCAATGACTGTGTTTTTGATGTGATATCTAAAAGGTCATTGCCAAATTCAAGGTGACTTAGATTTTCTTTTGAAAACTAGAAGTTTCATAGTTTTGCACTTTAAATTTAGATCTTTATCCCCTTTGAGCTAATTTTTTTGTGTGCGAGTTATATCTGTCTAGATTTTTTTTTCCTTTTACAAACAGACATTTAATTTTACTAGCATCATTTGTTGAAAAGACTTCTTCTATTCATTGAACTGCCTTTGCTCATTTGCCAAAGATCAGGACTATATTTGTGTGGGTTCATTTGGGGACTCTTTCTCTGTTCCATTGATTTGTATGTCTACTCTTTTGCAAGCACCACACTGTTTTAATTATAGTAGCTTTACAGCAAGTCTTGGAGTTGGGCAGTGCCAGTCCTCCATTTTTTTCTTCTTCTTCAGTATTGTGTTGGCTATCCTAGGTTTTTTACCTTTCCATATAAACTTTAGAATCAGTTTGTTGGTGTCTATAAAATAAAATTTTGATTGGTATTGCGTTGAATCTATAAATCAAGTTGAAAAAATTGATAACAATAATGAGTTTTTCAATCCAGGGGCATGGAATGTCCCTCCACTTATTTAGGTATTCTTTGATTCATGTATTAATTATATAGTATTATACTTGTACATATTTTGTTAGATTTATACCTAAGTATTCCTTTATTTATACTATTGTAAATGGTACCTTTTTTAATTTAAAATTCCAATTGTTCATTGCTGGTATATAGAAAAGTGATTGGTATTTGCATATTAACTTTGTATCCTGTGACCTTGTGATAATCATTTATTATTTCCAGTTTTACTTGTTTGTTTGTTTGTTTTCAGGTCTTTTTTGTCCATTTTTTGGAATCTTTTATGTAGACAATCATGTCATCTGTGAAAAATTTTATTTCTTCCTCTCTAGTCTGTATACATTTTGCTTATTTTTCTTTCCTTATTGCATTAGCTAGGATTACCAAATATCATACTGAATAAAGGTAGTGAGAGCAGGTATCCTTGCTTTTGTTTTAGAAAAAAATGTCTAATTTCCCGCAGTTACTTATGATGTTAGCCATAGGTTTTTATAGAGTTTTTTTTTAAAATCAGGTTAAGAAAGTACCCTCTATCCATAGTTTACTGATAATTTTTATTATAAATGAGTGATTTTTGTGAAATGCTTTTTCTGCATCTCTTGATAGAATCATGTTTTTTTTTTCCTTCTTTAGTTTACTGATATGGTAGATTACATGGATTAAATTTTGAATGTTAAATCAGCCTTGCATACCCACAATAATTCCCCCTTGGTCGTGGTATATAATTTTTTTCATATACTTATATTAGATTTGTTAATATTTTGTTAGGAGTTTTGCATTTATATTCTTGAGAGACATTGGTCTATAGCTTTCTTAAAGTATATTCCTGTAGTTTCAGTATTAGAGTAATGCTGATTTCATAGGAGTTAGAAAGTATTCCCTCTACTTCTATTTCTTGAAAGAGTTTAAAGAGAGTTGGTATTGTTTTTTCCTAAATGCTTACTAGAATTCACCAGTGAAACCATCAGGGCATGAATCTTTCTTTTAGGAAAGTTATAGACACTTGATTCAATTTATTCGATAGATATAAGATTACTACTCTTATCTATTTCTGCTTTTATATGTTTTGGTTGTTTGTGTCTTTCAAGGACTTGAAACTGTTATTAAATTTGTAGACATAAAGTTGTTAATAGTATGCTTTATTATCATTTTAATGTCCATGAGATCAGTGATAATGAACTCCTTTAATTCTAATTTATTAATTTGTGTCTTCTCTCTAACCTAGTTAGAGGCTTATCATTTTACTGATTTTTTTCAAAGAACTGTTTTTAATTTCAGTGATTTCTGATCATTTTTATCATTTCTTTTTCTGTTTGTTTTAGGCTTAAGTTGCTTTTCTTTTTCTATTTTTCCATTGTAGAAGATTAGATTATTGATTTTTTTCATAACATATATATATAATGAATGTGTGTGTGTGTGTGTGTGTGTGTGTGTGTGTGTGTAATGCTATAAATTTTCCTCTAAGCACTGCTTTCACTGCATCCCAAAACTTATTAGATTTCATTAACCAATGTCATCATAAAAAATAAATTTAAAAATAAAAACATATTTATTTTTTTAAGTTTCTTTTTAGATGTCTTCTTTGACTTATGTGTTATTTAGAAGTATGTTGTTTAATCTCCAAGTATTTCTGGAAATTTCCCAGATATCAGTTTATTAATTTTTAGTTTTATTTCGGAATAACAGGGGAAATACGTCATATGATTTTTATTCTTTTACGTTTGTTAAGCTGTGTTTAATGGTGCAAAATATGGTCTATATTTGTGAATACTCCATGTGAGCTCGAATAGAATGTTTATTTTGCTGTTTTGAATGAAGTGTTTTTCAAATGTCAATTACGTCAAGTTGATTAATAGTACTCATCAAGTATTTTAATGCTTTAATGATTTTCTGTCTATTTGATATACCAATTACTGATCTCTGCTGTGTTTGCCTATGATTTTCCTGTCTCTCCAGTTTTGAGGGTGATAGTTTGCCCTGAAAGCTCAATTCTCTGATTAGTCTAGGGAAAGACTTTACTTTTCACTTTTTCCAAGTGTTTTTCTGATTGTAACAATAAAAGTGACAACTCCACTTCTTTAAATATCAAAGCTAAAAATGGAAGGAGCTACAACATACATTTTTTTCTAAGTTCACCTTCATATAATTGTGTGCCACTTCGTGTTTAGTGTAAGTACTTTAGACCAGAGTATTTCCAACTCCTCTCCCATTCTCCTGACATTGCTTTCATTTATTATACTTATCCATATGCAATAATCACTCCATCATTGTTACTCTTATTATTCTAAGTAGTTATATTCTAGATCAATTAAAATAAGACAAATCAAATAATTTATTTTACCTTTATTCCTTCTTCAATGTTCTTTTCTTATTGTCATTCCACATTTCTGACTTACATCATTTCCTTCTGCCTGAGGACACACTTTTAAAATTTCTTACAGATCAGGTTTGCCTATGATAAATTTCTCCAGTTTTTATTTGAAGAAGTTTTTGCCTCTTTCACTTTCTTTTATTTATTTTTTTAATTTTAGTTTCAAGTATAACACATTGGTTAGACATCTATATAGTTCATAAAATGGTCCCTCCCCCATTGCTCCCTCCCTCCTCTGACCCTCCACCAACCCTCCACCTAGCCGACACATTCATTCTAATTGCATTCCCTATGCCGTGCTCCCCATCAAGGTGTCTTCTATCCGCTACTAATTTGAACTTTAACACTTCAACTCATTCTCCCAGCCCCCAAACTCCCTTCCCCTCTGTCTATCGCCAAATTGTTTACTATATTTGTGAGTCTGTTTCTGCTTAGTTTGTTCTTTTTATTCCTTGGATTCCATATATAAGTGAAATCATATAGTGTTTATCTTTCTGTGTCTGACTTAAATACCTTCCTTCTAGATCCATCAAAACAATATGTTTTTCCATCTCCTTCCTTTTAGTCTGTGTCTTTTAATCTGAAGTGAGTCTCTTATAGGCAACATGTAGGAGTTGCCTATCCACTCTTTTAGTTAGAGCACTTAATTCTTTTCCATTTGAGGTACTTATTGATAAGGATGTAGTTGTTATCATTCTTTATTCCCGTTTTTGATACATGTTTTTTCTTCTTAAAGAAGTCCCTCCAACATTCCCTGTAATACGAGCTTGGTGGTGATAAATTCCTTCAGCTTATTTTTATCTGGGAAGATCTTTATCTGTCCTTCAACTCTAAATGATAGCTTTGCTGGATAAATTTTTCTTGGTTGTAGATCCGGGTCTTCATCCTTTTGAATATTTTGCCAAACCCTTCTGTCCTGCATAGTTTATTTTGAGAAATCAGCTGCCAGTCTTATGGGTGTTCCCTTATAAGCAACTGTTTTTCTCTTACTGCTTTAAATTTTTTTTCTTTGTATTTAACCTTTGGCATTTTAATTATGATGTGTCTTGGTGTGGGCCTCTTTGGATCCCTGATTTTTGGAATTCTCTGACTTCCGGGGTTTTATGTCCATTTCCTTCACCAGTTAGGGAAGTTTTCCATCATTATTTCTTCAAACAGCTGTTCAACATGTTTATTTTCTTCAGTTATGCTGATCAGATGGATGTTTGGACCCTTAATAGTGTCCCAAATGCTCCTTAAATTATTTTTGTAGTCTTGGTATCTTATCTCTTGTTGTTCTAATTGAGTGTCCTTAGCTCTCTCTCTCATTCTCTAGATTGGCATTTGATCCTTTTCTTTATTCACTCTGTTTATTCTTTGTTTATTCCATTTAATATACTTCTCATCTCAGATAATGTGTTCTTCATTTCAGACTGGTTCCCTTTTATAATTTCCATTTCCATTTTTATGATCTTTTTTGTCTCTGTTGAAGTTCTCACTGAATTTATCTACTTCCCAAAATTCATTGAGCATCTTTATAACCAGTGTTTTGAACTCTGCATCTGTTAGATTACTTGACTCCATTATATCTGGATCTCTGTTCTATTCTCTCACATGGTTTCTCTTCTTTGTCTTCCCATTTTGGCTGCCTTTCGTATCTGTTTCTATGTACTAAGCAAAGCTCCTAAGTCTCCTGGTTTATTAGTGTGGATTTGTGAAGTATGTGTCCAGTGGCACAGTCCTGAGAGAAGCTCAGCTATAGGCCAAATTTAGCTCAACCTCTGCCCCTCCAAGGCAACCTGTTAAGATTCAGCAAGCAATCCACAGATGCTGTGATTATAGTTGCCTCAAAAGGCCACACCAGAAACCGAGGCCAGCTGCCTCCAGTGTGAGTCTAGGTACTGCTCAACAAGAAGCACCTGACTTGCTGAGGATACACCTATATGTGGCTTGGCTAGGACCGCAAGTTGGGGGAGGCAGAGTGACCTCTGTTATCCAGTCTGTTGACCTTACAGTAATGGCGGTGCTGTATCCACACACTGGAAGGGGCAAGGGCTCAACAACGGATACCAATGGCATGTCTGTACAGAGCGAGTCTCGCCTTGGTCCTCACTCCGACAATATCTCTTTGTAAGTCCCTGGTGCCCCCTGTGTTTAGCCTAGTCAGCCCTGGTGCTCTGAGCAAGCAGGTTCGTCACCATGGACACAGCCCTTTTATGAGGTGTCTGCTGCTGCTGCCTGTGCAGCTTCCATCTCACTCAGCCGCTCAGAACCAAGCATCCCGGTCTCCTCTCCCCGCCCTACCTTCTGTGTTGCAAGGTGCTTTCTCGGATTTCTCCCTAGTTGTGTGGCTTGTTTATCAAGATCCCAGGTGATTTTTCCTTGCTGCTGCTCCTTGTTTCTGTCACAATTCTGATTTGGTTGCCAGAGAGATGAACAGAGCTTCTATCATCTATGCCATTTTGGTTGCTCGCTCTAGATAGTTTGTTTGTTTGTTTTTTTTCTGCCTCTTTCACTTTTGAAGGATAATTTTTCTGGATGTATGATTCTAAGTTGTATTTTTTTCCTTTGAACACCTTAAATATTTTACTCAACTGTCTTTTTTGCTTTCATTGCTTCTGGTAGGAAGCCAACTAATTCTTATCCTAATTTCTCTTTAGATATGTATAATAAAGAGTCTGACTCTGTTGTTTTGTATTTGACTAATAACAGCTTTAAATTCCACCCCTCCCTCTTTCCAAACCTTTTCAAATCTAGGGAAACAGATAGGAATGTTTGGATGCACTCTTATTTGGCATCAGTGAAGGTTCAAATTACACAAACTGCTGTGTGCATGCAGGAAACCTCACTCCAATCCTACCTTCCAAACTCAAGCCACAAAAACTTCAAGCCAGTCTCCTTCCACTGTTTTCTCAAGTTATAAATTAACTGACCACATAGTTGTGGGTTTATTTCTGGACTCTCTATTCTGTTCCATTGATCTATGTGTCTGGTTTTATGCCAATACAATGCTGTTTTGATTACTATATCCTGGTAATATAATTGATATAAGGTAGTGTGATACCTCTTTGTTCTTTCTCAAGATTGCTGTGGCTATTCAGGATTTTTTTGTTGTTCCATACAAATTTTAGAATAATTCGTTCTAGTTCTGTGAAAACTGCTATTGGCATTTTGGTAGGGATTTTATTATACCTATAGATTGCTTTGAATAGTATCGACATTTTAAGATTGATAATTTCTTTTATTCATGATCACGGGACACACTTCCATTTATTTGTATCTTCTTCAATTTCTTTCTTTGATTTTATAATTATCTGAGTACAGGTCTGCCCTCTTGTTTCAATTTATTCTTAGATTTTTTTTTTTATACAATTGTAAATGGGATTGTTTTCTCATTGATTTTCCCAGTAGTTTGTTATTAATATATAATAATACAACTGACTTCTGAATATTAATTCTATATCCTGTTACTTTACTGAACTTCTTTATCTATTCTAATACGTTATTTTTTCTTTTGGTGGAATCTTTAGGATTCTTTATATGTACTATCATGTCATCTGTAAATAATAACAGTTGTAGTTCTTCCTTTTTATTTTGGATGTCTTTTATATCTTTTTCTTGTCTGATTGTTGAGACTAAGACACCCAACATTATGTTAAATAAAAGTGGTGAAAGTGGACATTCTTGTCTTGTTCCTAATCTTAAAGAAAATGCTTTTAGCTTTTCAGCATTGAGTATGGTGTTAACTGTGGGTTTGTCGTATATGACTTTATTATGTTGAAGTGTTTTCCCTCTATTCCCACTTTGCTGAGAATTGATATCATAAATGAATGCTGAATTCTGTCAAATAATTTCTCTATTGATATAATCATATGATTTTCATCTTTTATTTTGTTTAGGTGGTGAATCACATCAATTGATTTGTGGATATTTAATCTACTTTGCATCCAGGAATAAATTTCACTTGATCATGGTTTATGATCTTTTAAAAGTCTTGCTAAATTCAATTTGCTAATATTTTGTCAAGGATTTTCACATTCATATTCATCAGGTATATTGGCTTATAATTTTTTTGTGATGTCTTAGGTTTCGTAATCAGGGTAGTAGTGATAAAATGAGCTTGGAAGACTTTCCTCATCTTGATTTTTTTGGAGTAGTTTGAGAAGCATTGGTGTTAATTGAATATTTGATGAAATTCACCTGTGACCATCTCATCAGGACTTTTGTTTGTTGGAAGTTTTTCGATTACTGATTCAATTTCATTAGTAATAATCGATCTGTTTATATTTTCTGTTTCTTTTTTATTCATTCTTGGAAGATTGTTTCCAAGAATTTATCTATTTCTTCCAGGTTCTGCAAGTTGTTAACATATATTGTTTGTAGCATTTTATTTTCTTACAATTCTTTGTATTTCTGTAGTTTCAATTGTTATGTCTCCTTTATCATTTCTGATTTTGTTTATTTGGGTTCTCTATCTTTTTTCTAGATGAGTCTAATCAAAAGTTTATCAGTTTTATTTTTTTAAAGAACAAGTACTTGTTTTATTAATCATTTGTATGTTATTATTATTTTTTTGACTCTATTTATTTCTGCTCTGATCTTTCAGATTTCCTTCCCTCTACTTACTTTGGGTTTTGATTACTTTATTACCCCTAGTTCCTTTAGGTGAGAGGATAGATTGCTTGTTTGAGATTTGTTTGTTTGTTTGTTTCTTGAAGTAGGCCTATATTGCTATAAAATTTCTTCTTAGGACTAATTAGTTGCTGTGTTCCATAGATTTTGGTTCATTCTCTTTTCATTTTCATTTGTCTCAAGGTATTTTTTGATTTCTGCCTCTATCTTATTGTTAAGTCATTTGTTGTTTAGTTGTATGCTACTTAGCTTTCATGCATTTGTGTATTTTTCATTTTTCTTGTAGTTGATTTCTAGGTTTATAGTGTTCTGGTAAAGAGGATGTTTGATATAAGTTCAATGTTCTTAAATTTTCTGAGGCTTGCTTTGTGATCTTGGATATGGTCTGTTCTGAAAAATGTTTCATTTGCAGTGGAAAAATAAATGTATATTTTGCTGCTTTTCAGTGAAATGTCCTAAAAAACATCAACTGAGTTCATCCGCTCTAATGTATTATTAATGGTCACTGTTTCCTTGTTGATTTTCTGTCTGAATGATCTATCCATTGATGTCAATGGGGTGTTAAAGTCCTCTACTGTTAATGCATTGCATTACTGTCTATCTCCCCCTATTTTCTTTATAAATTTAGATGCTCCTATGGTAAATGTGTTTACAAGGATTGTAAAACTTATCTCTTTATTGTTATTTATTGCCTTTTTGTCTTGTTCTAGTCTTTGTTTTAAAGTCTTTTTTTGTCTGATATAAGTATTGTTACCCCAGCTTTTTAAAATTTCCTTTTGCATGAAATATTTGTTTTTATCCCTTTACTTTCAGTCTGTGTGGTCTTTCGATGTGAAATGGGTCTCTTGTAGGTAGTATATACATAGGTCTTGTTTCTTATCTATTCACCTACTCAGTGTCTTTTGATTGAAACATTTAATACATTTACATTTAAAGTGATTATTTATATACATGTAGATATTGTCATTTTATCATTCATACTTATTTGTCCCCCTTCTTCTTAAAGAAGTCCCTTTAACATTTCTCATAATATTGGTTTGATGGTGTTGAACTCTTTGATTGATTTGTCTGGAAGGTCTCCTCCAATTCTAAATGATAACATTACTGGAGAGAGTAGTCTTGGTTGTAGGTTCTTATCTTTCATCACTTTGAATATTTGTGTTAATCCCTTATGGCTTACAAAGTTGCTGTTGAGAAATGAACTGACAGTCTTATGGAAACTCCCTTGTAGGTAACAAACTGCTTTTCTCTTACTGTTTTAAAGCTTCTCACTTTGTCTTTAACTTTTGACATTTTAATTATGATGCGTCTTTATGTGGGCCTCTTTGGATTCATTTTGTTTGAGACTCACTGTGTTCCCTGTATTTCTGTGCCTCTTTCATTCAGGGGTTAGGGGAGTTTTAAGTCATTATTTCTTTAAATAAGATTTTAATTGCTTTCTCTCTCTTCTTCTTCTGGTACCTCTGTACTGTGAATGTTGTCATGCTGGATGTATATACCCATAAGCCCCTTAAACTATCCTCATTTTTTCTTCTTTTTGTTGCTCTGATTGGGTGTTTTCTGCTACCATGCCTTCCAAATCACTGATTTGATCCTGTTTCATCTAATCTGCTGTTGATTCTTTTCCAGTGTATTTTTTGTTTGTTTGTTTCAGTTATTGTATTATTCACTTCTCAAGCTGTGGTATAGACCAAGGTCCACTGCCTTCTTTGCTTGACTTGGGACCACCTTCTAGGATCTACAAAGCAATACTCCATTGTTAGTTACTTGCACTGGGTCTTCAAGAGGCCACACTGCTACTTAAGGCTGGTTGTTACTGGCATTGAGCCTATAGCAGTCTGCAGGAGGCACAGGGCACACTGAAGTCAGCAGCAAATTTGCCTGGGGCCTGCAGACCTTGGAGAGATTTTAAGAAAGTTTGCAGTACAGGTCAAGGTGTTTTATCCTTGGGGCACTGCTGCTAGAAAAGCCAAGACTGTGTGAGTTCAGTGGAGTGGGGTCTCAGGGAGTCACCTGGGTAGAATAAGCATTGTTCATTAATGCAGATTGAGATTTAGTGAGTGCCTGTTCCTACAGGCTATGTGGTGTGAGGACTAAACACAGGGACAATGGTGCCCTCACCCTTAAGCCACAGAATTCTGCCCCTCTCTGAATGTCTCTGGCACCTTTCAAGCTGCCATCCCTTCACTGGAGCTTAAAATAAGTTCTGTGAGGAAGTGGGTCTATAAGTGGGCCCTCTAAGAGGACCTGGGTTTCCAATATCTCTACAGTTCACCAGAAAAGAATCTCTGTTGAGTTAGGTAGGCAGGGTCTCGGGGAGTCACCAGCATGGGGAAAGTATTATTCACCAGGTTAATGCAGTTTCAGATTTGGTGCCTACCTCCATCTGCAGGCTGCGAGGAAGGGGAGGGCTCAATACAAAGATAACAGTGGCCCTTGCTCTGAAGTTACATAATTCAGTTTCTCCTCATGTCTCTGGTGCCTTTTGAACTGCTGTCCCTTTTGCTAAAGCTTAGGATTAGTGTCAGTTAATGAGTGAGTTTGTGGAAAAACCCTTTAAGAAGATGCCTGGGTTTTCAGCAGCCCTCTCTCTCATCAGGACAGAATCCCTATTGATATTCACAGACAGCTGCTGTGAGGATTCCTCTTTCTGGCACTTCAGTTTTGAGCTAGGGATCCCAGGGTGGGTCTGATGCCCTCTCTCCCCAAGGAGTACCTCTGCAGCTGAGATATCCCTCTTATCTTTAATCCCCAGACATGACTGTGAAACCAATCTGTTCTGAGTCTCTGCCCCTCCTACTGGTATTGATGTGGCTTCTCCTTCCTATATTTAGTTATAAAAGTCCTGTTTAGCTGAACTAGCTATTTCTTCAGATTGTTATACAGGTTGCTTGTTCTATAATTTAGTTGTAATTTTTATGTGGTCATGGAAGGAGGCAAGCACAGCATTCACCTACTCTGCCATCTTGACCAGAACTTCTGAAGGTATTCTTTATGCTACAATATTTTTGTTGTCTACCATTTTCTTTTGACTATTCCTTAGTTTCCACCTTTCTGCTTAGATTATTCATATGTTTTTACATTTTGTCTACTTTTTTCATAGGAGTCCAGTCTGTGGCTCCAGAAACTACTGCTCTTGGTAAGCAGATCTCAGATCTATCTCTCTGGATGTGCCCTTCTCCCCAGAATCAGGGCATCAGTTTACCTTGCAATCTCAGTTCTATAATGAATCCAAGAAAAGCCATTGATTTTTAGTTTGTTCAGCTCTTCTTTCATTGTAATGTTGAAAATTTTTTATATGTTGGAAACAAATCTAGGATTCTTCCAATTGTTGCCATTTTTGAACACTGGCTAGTAATAATACTCATAAATAAATATTATCTCAAGACTTGGAAAAGTTCTATGAAGTAGAAAATATCTCATTTTATGAATATGAAATTCACATGGTCTTGCAGCTGATTATCACAGGAATTTGACCTAAACTGTTTAATTTCAAAGCCTACCTTTTTAATAAGTGAGCTTTATTGTGTCCTAATATTGACTAAGAATGATGGGTGAATTTAGTCTATTGCTATTATTTATCATATGCTGTATCTTCATAATTGTGTCATTTTGCAAAGGAGGATGGTATCTTGGAGGGAATGTGTTGATTCTTGAGAGGCAGACTGGTCCAGGAAGAAGAGATAGAGAAAGCATTCTGTGTTGTTGTATACATTTCTCTGGTAAGTTCAGAGTTATCTTGGACCAGTGTGGCTAGGCATCTTGGGTTGCCAGGGACTTGCTGATTTGGTATTAGTATTTATTATTAATATCTCAATGTCTCCCTATTTAACTCTGAAAAATGTTCCAATCTGAAAAATAAGTTATATAGTCATTTTTATCATAAACTCTATGAAGAAAAGTCTTCCAGATAGAAGGCACATTTTGACAAAAGTCAACATAAACTGTGTAGTTTCAAGAACCATAAGTAAAAGAGAC
Organism: Eonycteris spelaea; assembly: GCA_003508835.1. Taxonomy (NCBI): domain Eukaryota; kingdom Metazoa; phylum Chordata; class Mammalia; order Chiroptera; family Pteropodidae; genus Eonycteris; species Eonycteris spelaea. The sequence goes on along the minus strand of PUFA01000215.1, from coordinate 2,024,007 downwards.
CACTGAATTCCCAAGAAAAGAGAGACCTGATAAAAAAAAAGAAGAAGAAGAATGTGAATGTGTTGTTTGCTAGTGTGTTTTAGACCCACTTGACAATGTTCAGAGATAACTCATAAAAAGGTCAAACAGTCAGAATTCTGACTTAAAGCCAGTAGGCAAAAATATGAGGAGACATGACTAATCCTTGTTCATTTGATTTCCTGTCTACCCAGTGCCTAGGAAATTGAAGACTCAATCATAAGGAACCAGCTAATTTGTTTTATCAAACATTTACCAAGTTCAAATCACATTACAGCATTTCAGTAAAGAGAACAGTAACATAAAGAAATAGTGGCAATACAATAAAATGTGCTGAGGCAGAAATATGCAGATTGCTTTGGACACAGAGATGGGATACTGCATTTACTCTGAGTGATTAAGAAAGACTTTTGACACACAATGTAAATATATATATATATATATATATATATATATATATATATATATGCCTTACCATTAAAATGTACCACTGAAAATTAATGGATTTCATTAACTAATGTCACCAAATATAAAAATAAATGAAAAATAAACTAAAAAATACTTTTAAAAATAAAGGTTTTCAAAGGGGAGATCACAACCTGCTACCTTCTTAATGATTAGAGCTGTGATTCTCAAATTCAGTGTGCATGGGAATTACCTGAAGTTTTCTTACTCAAAGCATGGTCTCAGGACCAGCAACATCTCATCACTTGGTAGCTTGTTAGACATGAAGATTCTCCAGACAATTTTTATACATATTAAATTTTCACAAGCACTGATTTTTGAGCTCTTGGCCTCAAACTTAATTATGTACTAGAATAAGCTAAAGAGTTTTAAAAATAATGAAGCCTAGGATCCAACCTCAGAAATTCAGGTGTTATTGGCTTTGGTTTTGGCAAGGACATGAGGAATTTTTAAAGGTTATTTAGCTGACTCTGAGGAGTAGAAAAGTTTGAGAACCATTAGTTTAAAGATAATGGGAGGGCAGAGGAGAATGTCTTTGAGCAGCTTAGGTAAATGAATGCCAAAAGTTATGAAAAAAACACAGCATATGCAAGAAGTGTAAACAAATCCACTTTCAGTGTAAGGTATGAGGAGAGAGATGGAGAATATGGACAAAGAGGCAGGAAAGGTTCAGTTCTTGAGAACTCTCATGGCATGTGCCATTCTCAGGTCTGTTGTGTATAGATGAGGAGCTTCGGAAGGAAATCAATGTAGTCAAGCATGCAATTTAAAACATTTATATCACCAAGCCTAGCAGCTGGGAGAATAGATAGGACCCAGTGCAACATTAAAAGTTCATACCTGAATGAAGGAATTGTGGAAAGAATTGACAAAAGGTAGATATAAGAAGGAGCAGGAAGCAAAATCATCTGGTCTTGATCACTGACCAATTGAAATAGTGTAATGACAGAAGAGAAGGAGGAAATCAGACCTTCCTAGTGGGTTTCATGGATTGATGCGCAGGTATTTGATAAATTAAATTTGGGACAAATGTATGAAATGCTTATGAAAAATTCATGTGCCAGTGTCCATTGGGTAGCTAAATAGTAAAACTTAAAGTTCAGGAAGTCTTAGGTGTGGGCCATAGATTTGGAACTTATCAAGTAGGTGGAAAAGAACACAACTTAAACAGATGAGATGGATTAATTGGAGACCAAAGACTGAACCCCAGAAAACCGCAGGAGGATTCCACGTAGAAGACTAATATAAAATGATTAGAGAGAAGGATGAGGATAAGTAAATGAAAAGGCCATGGAGATGAAGAGGTATTTGAGACAACTAACACATCAGAAAGTCTGCTAGAGCAAGGGGCAGGAGATGCTCCTTTGGTTTAGCCATAGTGAACTCACTTGGAACCAATATCTCAGGGAAATAATCAGATGAAAAAAAAAAACAGAATTGGAGATGAGAAGTAAAAGGGACAATGAGGGCAGACCTCATTGTCTGCTACATAGGATATTCAAAGATAATATTCATATAAAGAAATGATCGACTAAATGCCATAGCAGGCTGAATCAAAGCAATAAATAAAATGATAGTTTTGTGAATGAATAGTGAAAATAAAGTTTGTAACTTTTTTATGTGACTTTACAAGTTTCTATATTAATGAGAAGGTACTAGTAGAGAAGATATGGTTAAATATACAGAATATAGAACATGAGGGTTACTGACAAAAATCTGATGTGCTTCTGTTCACATTTCCAACTGCTTGCATGTCTCTCCCTCACAAATTCCCATCATCATTTTACTGTTAGTTGGGGGACAATTAACTTCTGAATTAGAGAGTTTTGGCTCTCTGCCAGGATATCTCCAACTTAGAAGTCATAGCAGGAAAATAGGACAGTCATATCAAGTCTCTAAGTGGAGGGCAAATGAAGCATCAACAGCCAGCTCCTTAGTGAGAAAGGTCTCTATGGACCATTAGTAGAGTGGGTGTGAAAATTGACCAGAGGAAGATGTTACTATGATCAATCTCTCAGGCTATGTGGGCTCTTAAAGGTGTGGTTTCAGGGTCCTCTAAAATGGGTAGCTGTAGCAGCTGAGACACAGGTCACATGGCTTATGAATGTCCATAAGAGAGAAGTTCTTAGAGCTTCAATGAGAGGGTCTTCCATAGCTTAGGCAGCAAGAAAAAGAACAAGTATGGGTCTCCTTGTGAGGCAGGAGATAAGAAGATAAGGATGGGTACAGGACAGGTATGGTTGTAGATCAAGGGCAGGTTATTTAGATCACAATTTGAACCAGAGCAGTAGCAGTAAAGGGTGGAAAAATGGTTAGATAACATATATTTTAAAGGTGGAGACTGTATAATTTGTTGATAGAGTGAATAAGAGTATGAATTTTAAACAGTATCAAGGGTGATTCCATGGTTTTCTACATGACCAACTGGAAGAAAAGAGATCCCATTAAATAAATGAAAAGAAATGCAGGGGCACCAGATTTGTAAAAAGAAGCAGGAGCTCTGTTTGGGGGTATATTCAGTGTTATAATGATTTGATTTATCTCTACAGAGGAATAAGAACTTATGAATAATGCTGAAATATCTTCAAATCATTCCAATAACAGTCACAACTTTTTGCCTTAGTTTCTTTACATAACTCAGTTATACAGCTTTTTAACAATAACTCTAAGAGGTGACTTCATTTCCTGAAATAATTTAAGATTCTATTTTTCACCTCTAAAATTATGGCAATAAAATTCTGGTTACTTTGTATTCCTAACTGTGAAAAATAGATTGAGGTGTCTGAGATGAAACACTATGCAGATGGAGAGGGGAGATCTGTCAGAAGGAATGTGTGTCCTGAGTTGAATACCTTGACTTCTAATTTCACTAAAAAAGAAACATGTCATTGGCTGAATGAAATATAGCTTTGGAAACTCTGCAATAATGCTCAACATGATACTTGGACTCAGACTTTGAATAATTTATATTTGTGCCTGTTCCCACCCCAACATTCCTCACTTGGTATTCCTCCCCATGATGGCAACCAGTCATCTGTTTGTCAGAGCTGGACACAGCTCTTTTTTTTTTTTTAAATCAGATTGGGGCTTCTGAATGGAGCCTAAAAAACAGTTAATCTGTCTACTTTAAAAGGCCCTGCTCTCACACCTCTGGTTTCATTAAGGCACTGTCAGCTCCACCTGGAATTCAGGGACCCCTCAGGGGTCCCTAAGGGAACCCATGAATAGAATTCAGAGATTCTATGAACTTGCATGGGAAAGAAAGCATGTAACCTTATTTTGACTCACATCTAACTGGAAGTAACAATTTCTATTATAAATGTTAAGCAAAAAGGGGAAAAAAAACCCTAAATTACCTGTCTTTTTCACCAGTAAAAAACACAGATATTTTCATATTTCATCATAATTGTTGTTTAGTGCATGAATTAAAAATTACAATAATTACTACATCATAACTTTTAGTAGTTTAATAGTTTAATCTCTACAGTTATAATTCATTTTTAAGTCATATATTTTATCTATCTAAAAATATTCTTCTGAGAAGGACTGCATAAGTTTCTAAGTTTCTAGAAAACAAGGATTGAATTTTGTTTCTATCATAATCCTAGCCAGCACACAGATGTTAAGATAATATTTGTTGAATGAATAAATGACTGAATGGACATAGCATTTTAATTTTCCAAGGCTGAAAATTAACTTAAAAGTTGAAAATTATTAAAAACATGGAATACCTAAACTGGGTTTTAAAATAATGATTTCCAATTCATTTCTTATAACTGTTGGCATTCTTATTACAGATTTAACAGTAATTTTTATTTGGAGGAATTTGCCTTCCCTACCCACTCCTCAGCTGACAATTGCTATCTAACATGACATCGTAGAGTTATTTCATCACCAATCTCTGGTTGGGAAGGGTTGAAAGGAAAGAAGGATTAAATAACCTTACAACAAGAAAATTCATTTTTCTCAGCCATATGGGTTCCAATAGTGAACCAGTCCTTTCTCCTGCACAATTGATGGTATTTACTTCTTCATATGTTGTTCGCTAGGGATGAAATTTACATTACTTGGTTGAAGCTCAAAGAGATTATGCACTTATAAAATAATCTTAAATATCTTCCTTAGAAACACATTTTTAAACTATTATTTTTCCTTCACCTTGAAAAAAGGCAAAACCAGCCAGTCAGGGTTTATTCTGCTTGGAATGTTAGTACTCAAACTTTCTTCATTACAGCTTGAGGCAGTACATTCACTAGACATGTGCCTTTCAGTTTACTAAATCATTCTGGGAGCAGCTCATTCTGGGAAATGCAGAGACATCTTATATGGATAATTAATGCTTTTCAGTTTAGCAGGGATGTGTAATTGAGGCCAGCTGCTCAAATGGTACACAGAGCAACAACAACAGAAAGAGACAATGGTAAATCCAGGGATTAGAACTCTGAAAGATGGGTGCAGGGCTACAGCTTCAGCTTTTCTTCAAATTCCCAAGTGCAGAAGGTGACTTAATGGCTCAACTCCATAGATAAACCAAGAGACAGCCCTTGCTTGATCAGAGGTACAAACAGAACAAAATAAGTATCTATAAGATCTAGCCAATGATTCCCATTGGAACATATGGTGGGTTATGGCTTTTGTGAAGCAGTAGTCATCTTTGGATAAAGGAATTTGTATGTTTGTAATGAAAAAACACTGATCCAGTCCCACCTTCTGCTCTTAACTGAATTACCCCAATATTCTCCCAACTGGTTTCCTAACTCTCACCTCCATTCTTTTCTGATTCCATTATCCATCTGTCATCTAGAGCTATCTCCCACCCCCTACACACACACACATATATACCAAGCCTAATCATTTTGTTCTCCTGTCTATATCTAGTCAGTGCTTATCCAATGTCATCTCAAGGAGGTGCAAATACTTCATGGTTCATAGAAACTCCCATGGCCTTGCATTCCTCATCAGCCTTTTCTCTTACTCAGCCACTCTCTAGTTTCATTGAATATTTTTCAATTCCTCACAAGTTTTTGTTGACCTCATGGTTCTTGCACATGTTATTCCCTTTACCTGAAACAATTCTACTCCGTTCTGCACTTTTTTGTGTGTCCTAAGTTCAACATCTCTCCTTTTGGGTTCTAGTCTTTGGTCTCTTAACTCCTAGTAACATGAACAGTCTTCATACATAGATTAACAAGTGGGACACACAAAACTCCTATCTGCCTCTGACAAGGGAGTCCTAATAGTAAACCCACTTTTACAGTGAGACCCTTTTTCTCTCTTATTTAATCCCTGTCGAAAGAAAGGAATGAACTGATTTTGTGGCTTATCCTTAGATGTGACCTTATCTAGCTTTCATAGCCTATCTTTGATTGATTTAGAGCAATGGTTCAGAAATCAAAAGTAATTGCCCTGAGAGGCTTGCTAACACAAAGATGGTTGGGCCTACCCCCAGAATTTCTGAATCACTAAGTTTACAGTAGAGCATGAACATTTTAAGTTCTAACAGAATCCTAGGTGATGCTGAGGCTGTTGGTCTGAGGATCACACATTGAAAACCACTAGTCTGGATGTTAAATTTGGAAGTCATTTAATTTCTATAGTCTCACTCTTTTATCTTATTATTAAGACCTCCTATTTCATTCATCTATGGGTTTGGGGGAGACCAATCTTCTGTAGGGGGAGGAATATGTTTATGTTTGGCCTTGCATAGTTGATTAAGTAGGGCCTTTGTGTGCTTAGCGAGGCTCATCAATAAGCCGGAAACATTCTGAACATGACCATATATGGAAAGCTGTAAGATCATTGCTTTGTCTTGACTGTTTCACAGAATTGGGGAGAGTTAATCCTGGTTTGGATTGAAATGGAATCTTTTCTGGATCAATCAGAGTAGATGAAGCCTTCTCTTGCATTTTTATAAACATGTTTTGCTCTATTGCAACGTACCCAATTAACAAAATAACATAAGTTTTTTGGAGTGGCTGCCATATCTCTTACAGTATTTGCTTTTTAAATTTACCTCACAGAGACTATTTAAAATGTTTAACATACAAAAAGTCAGTTATCTTCTTTGGTTTGTGTTTTCACTTTCATTTTGACCATTAGCCATCCCTTAACTTTTGAATATGGTTTATGGAATAACTACAGAGAAAGCAGCCCTTACCCTTAAAACCAAATACTGATCTAGAAAAGTTCCAGGAAATTTTTGTTGTTTCCTCTCTCTCTCATGTCCAAGTGATTTCAGTGTTGTTATAACAAATGTTGAGCAACTCTAAAATGTTGAGATCTTACATGTTGATTTATGCATTTGATATCAATTAGAATTGGTTCAAAATCCATTTATCCACCCATCTAATCACTCTAAAAGGCGCAAAAACATAAAACTCAGTGTACCATGTATTGTGTAGATCAAAGTTATAAACCAAGATTGTTTTACTGTGAGGACCTTAAAATTTTTATAGGAAAAATATGACACAAATAATAAGCTGAGCTAAGTGTCACAAAAATATAAAATTAAATCATTAAGTAGGCGCCCAGGAAAGGACATATGGTAGAAGAGCTTAGACTTAAAAAGTTGAAGACTGTGAATCTCAATCCAGCCCTTGTTAGAAGGCAAAAATTTGCCCACCGCAAACTTGTGTTTCCTAATCTGTGAAAAGGAAGTAACAATATACAGAATTTTGTTTGTAAGGTTTTATGATACTGGATGATGCTCCTCAGTAAGGGTCATGCTCTAAAATATAATAAAGTACTGATTATTGTTAGACATGGCATTGAAATGAAAACTCCACATTTTATATGCAGCCCATTTCCCTAACTCCCAAGATCAGCCACTTCTCTTTCCTAACATCCCTCATACCTTCTGCCTCTTAACTAGTGCTTGTTCTCACTCTTCTACCCTGTACAACCTTCACATCTGGTAAACTCTATTAGGTTAGCCCCTTTCTTTAGGGAAGACAGGATCAAGGCAACAAGGCCAACCACCCCCAAGACAGTGACAGAAACCCAATGCCCCTGGAGTTATACCTGGACTATCAATGATCCTTCTTTGCTGAATTTAGAGACAAAGATCAAAGTATATATAAATGGATTAAGGCAGCATATGGACTATATACCCACTTTAAAGAATTGGATTGAGTGGATCTTTGTGGGTCGCATTGTTGGAAACAAGTCCAGACTTACTGTATGCTGAGTGCAATAACCCTCTGTTTCAGGCTAACACAGAGATATGAATGCCCTTGTCAGTCTCAGCTAGTCAGGCTGACTGACCACCCAACTACGCACCCAAGTTATGTCTTTTAACTTCATCCAAGAAAGGCACAAACCACATTTGGAAATAAGTGCAGCACATGCAGTAGAGCTAACCAGGAAGGGAGTGCTCTGACACCCATTTTCATCTTGTAGCAGGAACAGAAGTGATTCAGACTGTTTTTTTCTGAGCCTTCTTCATGCAAAATAACATACTTCCATTTTCATTCTAAAAGGTATGAACATTCAGGAAATACCAGTCAATATGCAGGGCAAAACATGTTTTGCTGGATTTGGGATAGAGGATAAGATACAAAAATGAATAACAACACAAACACACTTTTGTTCCTATCCTTCATCTAATTGTAATGTGACAAGAGGTTTCATTTATAATGCAAAAATATACGTATTCCACTTACTTCAATCCAAATAGATAATGTGATTATTGCATTCTAGCATGGTGCTGGCCAATTTGTGAATATGAAAGGTCAATTAATCTACCAAGAAATACAAATGTGCATGGTTATAACATACACAAGCAGTGACTTCTATTATATGATGGCTTTACTGTTTCAGCCAACATAAGGAGAATTAGCCTTGTGCAAAACAGCACTGAGAGGAATGAAAGAATTTGAGGAAGTCCTCTTTTTCGAGATAGTCATGCACAGGGAATATAACCCCTGAATGCAGCTTCATTATCTGCCTTATTAACAAGGTCTGTACATATATGACTATTTGTCTCTCTTTTCTTCTCTATAGTTATGTGGGGCTTATTTTAAAGGTATATTGAGTTCATTGATTCATCTGAAGAAATTAAATAAAATAATTTCAAACTCAGACTTTTTCCAAGAAGGGCCTGGAGACTCCATACCCATGCCACTTTATAAAGATAATTTCAAGTCATGAGTTGCCCATTCAGCTTTCATCACTAGCAAAGATATTGGGTATCCTAACTGACATTGTATTCTTAGAGAAAATTTGAAAGGGGAAGTCAATAAATAGATGAAACTCCACTTGCATTTGTAAGGTGTGGGATTTACAGTCTCATTGTTCAATCACCCTGCTCCTTAAGTTTTAGTGTCCCTGGTTTGAGAAATATAGATAAAGTAAATGCTTTCTCAGTCTTTGAAAATAATGGTGCTCATTAAAATTATGATGCAATTTTTTTCTCCTGCCTCTATAAATTATGCCCACTATGTGATCCCTCCCTTTTGAAAATAACTGCCTTTAAGTGTGACCACCTGGGAGTTGGCACTAAATGGCAACTCTTGAGATGTGAACTCTGTGTTCTTGGTACATATCTCAGTCTGGAACCAGAAGAGAAGTTAAAATAAATGTAGGATAAAAACTTTCCAAGATGGCTTTTGGGGACCAAGTTGTGAGTAAATTCACAGACATGAAAAAGATTGCTTTAGCTTTCCAGAGTGGAGCCCAACCATTCAAAACAATGTGAATGCCTGCCTTGATGAGGAAATGCCCTCTTCAGAAAAATCCAGGGTCTTAAAATGAGTTCACGTCATTGTTTCAGCATGTTTCTGAATTGTTTTTATGTCAACAGCTGGAGTAACAGGGTGCAAAACCTAAGAGAAACTAAACTCCAAAAGATTGTCCACATTGAGGTAAAAGCACAGGATTCTGTGGCTATTCTGTAAAGGTGCTGAGAGTTTCCTATTTCCCAAAGGAAAGCACCAATGGCTAATTTTTAGGTGAGAGTCACTAGTGCACAGAAAGATAAATTGGAAGAGATATAGAAATCCCTCAAGAAACACAAGAGTGTCCAAGCACTGATGTGAAGGAACAATCCTGGGTTTATATCCATCAGCTACATGCTCAGTGGCTTTGGGGGTCATTTAACAATCTATACTCATCAGTACAACTGCTATATCATTGCCAAATTTACAACTTTGTTGGTATGCAGTGGATCTCCACAAAAAACCAAGTGCCTTATGCTCCTATATATATTTTTATTTAGCCATCACTACATCTCGGGACACAAATATTACTATCCCAACATTTATAGCCTTTGCAAGATATTAAACATATTCAATAATTTTATTCCAAGATAATTGAAAGAACTAGTATTTTTATATATTTAATATTATATATACATAGATTTTTTATATGTATCTGCTTTAAAATGGGCTAGGAAAGAAAGAGAGTGAATGAGAACTTGAGTGTCTTTTAGGATATTTTAAGATAAATTTAAGATAAAAAAAATAAGATCTTGGAAAATTTTATAATTCGGAAAAGACCAGCACACTATTTACCTTGGAAAATGGTGTTTATAACTTCAGCAATGGAAAGTTTAATTAAAGGCATTAACATATAAGACAAGACAAACATTAATTAATAGCTTATTCTTTTCTTAAAAGTTAAAAAAAATGGTACTTGGTAGATTCATGTTTCCAGTATAAGTATATGAAAGCCAAAAGAAGTGATAAATCTGTCTTATGCATAAAACAGAGATTGAAGTCTTTCTGCAATTTCACTTGAGTCATGAAGCTTCACAGGGAATCTTGAAAATAGTTACTATGACTTTTTCTTGCAAATGATTTTTTTCAAGGCAATGCAAATACAAATACAAACTGAACTAAATAGTCAAGGATCATCTTTATTGTCTGTTTCAAGCCCATGCATATATCTGCGTTCAGAGATGTATCCATGACATATATCTACATATGATAATATCTGGATGAATGCCATATATATGCAAAGAAGATTTTATTATAAATGGGAAAAGGGTATAAAAATTTTGCATTCTCTGTACTTTCTCTATACTACTGTCCATTCTTGACTCTGCTCTTTAGCTCATCTATACCTCCATCACAAGATACATAGGACAAATAAAGGAAATTTAAACTCAAAACCATCAGCTTCTTGCTAAGAGCTTAGGTTAATGAACTGAGAAAGAGGGTGCTCACATCACATTAGCTGAAATGCAGGTTAAGGCTATGTGGGGTTTCACTCATCTTTGCTTTGTTGTTCTCTGTTGGTAACTGTGGAAAATCATAATGAGACTTGAGTAGCATGGCTTCTTCATATGTGATTGCAGGGATTTATTTAAAAAGCATACATCATGTTTCCAAATCTATGAAAAGTTAGTGTAAATAAGAAGCTAATTGGGAATCACATTTGCATAGGTAAATAACATCTTCATATGAATTTGATGGTCCCTTTGAAGAAAATTTGGAGCCAGCTAAGCCACAACCAACATTAATAGGGTCTATGCTTGACCAGCCAGGAGAGGTCTGAGACAACCAGTTAGCTCAAGTGTCATAGGGGCAAAGGGACACTGTTCAATACCTTTAATCTGTTGATTCACTCTAGCAGAATCTGAGGCCTATTGATCTAATTTCTACTTTATTTGCTACCTACAATCTTCTTTTGCAGTCCCTCCTCACAGCATCTTGGTCTGTGAGACTGTCAGTATTTTTCTGTCACCCCAATTTGTCATTTGCATATATTTATCTAACTTTTTTTTCAGAGTAACTTCTATGAAAGGATTGCAAACTATTTTTTTAAATGTGACAGTTTTTGTTGACTCTCAAGACACCTTCAGTTGACATTCTTCCCCATGCCTTAATGAGGTTGAACACTTTCCTACGACTTTCCATGTTGTCATTTTGAAAATTGATTTTTTATTATTTTCTTTCTCTATCCACATTTCACCAAATACAAAAAAAAAGTTACCACTGAAAATTGACAAAAATTTAAATCAACCTCAGAAAAAAGTTAGGCAACATGAACAATGAGTAGAAAATGGTGATTATGCACTTTCTTGGTCATATTTTAAAATCATTTTATCAAACCTTTTAAAAATAGATTACACAACCTATTTGGACCTAAGAGAGGCTCCTAATTCTGTCCACCAAACTGAAATGTCAATGCTCCTAGTAGTATGATGCAGAGAGACAGAGCCAAATGCCAGGCAGTCTCCCTGGTCTTGGTAAGTATAGGAGGCTCAGCCACCTGTAGATCCACACCATGGCCTTTTCACTGCCAACCAGTGAACATGCTCTTAGGGCCAAGAGCAGCACAATCCCATAATCTTTTACATCTAAATACATAGAAAGAAAATCTGTAAACATGTAAATTTCAAGATTTTGATATGAATCCATTCTATCTCATCCTGAGAAAACTTACCTAAGCATTTTCCAGTTCACATTTTCTAAATGTAGCAAGTGAATAATGTATAGTGCTTTTTAAAAGATCCATCATCAAGAATAGGTTATAGTCAAAGATTGCCATGACTCCGTACTTGTCAATAATCTTTATGAGAGGGAATTTCTTGAAATGGCAAATTGTATCAATGTTTCAAAAAATCTAAATTATTCCATCTAGGCTGAAATGTTCTCTTTGTATGTCCAACATAATGTTTTGAGCCTGGGCATTGTGACTGCTGGGAATTGAAAGGGTTCTGTGCAAATATGGCAAGGAAGCTTTGGTCCTATTCCCCCTTGTGTCACTGGTTAATGGGTATTTGGAGCTCTCATGGGGTCGACATTCTTAGTAAATCACACCTAGATACTAGCAATAACACTATATTGGCCAAGAAAAATGCAACACAATGAGAAAAAAACATGCATTCCTTCCTCTAAAACAAGGGACTGAGAGTCCCTCTAGGAAGTGGTGGCTCTAGATTCTACTAATATTTTGTTATTCTGCCAATGCACTCCTCTCTTTGACCAATTCCTAGAGATGGTTTTGCTGAAGAATTCTCAGGAATCTTTGGTCTAAGATAATGGTGAGTTGGTGTATATTCTTTGTGAGACACTCTTGTGAATAAGGTTGAGTTCCTAACACTTGATTTGCCTCTCACTATCCTCCTTTGCAGCCTGTTGTTTTCACACCAACTTGGTCTGTGAGACTTTCAGTATTTTATTGTTACGCCAACAGTACAGCACTCTAAAACAATAGCAGTAACTCTATCATCAAATGGTCAATTCAGTAATTGAAACACCAGCATAGATCATGCCAAGATGCCATTTCACAAAATTAGTTAATAGTGCTATAATCATCAAGACTTAGAATTCCCCATGATTGCCATTAATTCAATAAAATATGCTTACACTTGCAAATTCATTATACTGTCATCTTCATGGTAGTAACGACTACCCTGGGGTCAACATGTGAGCAAATGTTGTGTTTGTGCATGAAGAGTAGTATGTCAAGCAGACAGAAGAATCATTGTTATGACAGAGAGTGAGAGACCAGTGTCCTCCTCTGTGCCTGAGTCTGAAAGCCCATTGTGGGCATGTGGGGATAATATTTGCTGACTATGATATCCCCATTCCTGCCCCCTGAGGATCCAGTGAGACAGTGTGAAAAGTCTTTCCAGCATGCTACAGTGGAATAGAATTCTCTTTGCGCTCAGATGGTTGTCTAAGACCAGTAAGTGGCTCCTGTGACCTCTGACATGGAAACAAGACATCTACCGCACCAAAAATCTGCCAGGCCCTTAAATCCCAGCCACAGGGTTCCCTTTTCTAAAATGGAAGAGATGTCTACTTGATCACATGAACTCTGTGCTTCAAATCCCTTCCACTCTGCCTCTAGTTGCCCCATGTTTCTAAAAGACATGGTCCACAACAATATTGGTTGGGCTCTTTGCTTCTTTCCAATGGATAGTGGTTGCCATGGAAACATGGCTGGATCCACTTTGGACAAGATTCATTGGAACTCTTGGCAAAATTGAATTACTCTCAGTCATTTGTCTTAGCTTTCCTCAGCAGTGGCTGACCTATATCCTGCAGCTAAGCAAATAGGTTGGGCAATTAACCTAAGAGTCTTTCTGCTGAAGTGGCATAAACATAAGTAGCTAAATTATGTTTTTAGACAGAATTACCTAGTGATTGCAGACTCTTTTACCCTGTGGATAAAGCAACGGGCGCAACTCAAAACTGGGAGCATGAAGACCCTGGTTATGGGAGATTTGCAATCTCAAGGGAATATTGCATTCTGAAGGGAATTTCAGTAGGGTAAAAATGCAACTGATCTACAATTACTTCAGACCCATGGTAACAAAGCACAGGCTAGCACAGGATGAGGCCATGATTTACAGTCAGGGAGGAAACTGTGATACCTTTTACATCCCAGGGAAAATGACTCCACTTTATGTTGTGAAAGTTATTGGTCTATGAGCAGTATTAAGAAATCTGGTGTCTTTGGAAATGCCCTTTCATATATTTGATAAAACAAAGCTCTCATATACACAGAAATGCTAATAATTATATTTTACATAATTTTTTAAAAACCTATTATTTTCTCCCCAGGAACTGCAGATGAATTTAGGCCTAGAAATGAGTATATAGCAAGTCAATATTGTGTTTCAAGGGTGTACAAAAAATGGGATTTGCTGGAGTATTTTACTTAGCTCCCAGTACCACTGGGTATAGTCAGGGTCCTTGAGGCCAGAGATCTTCCCTGGAGGAATCAGACCAGAGACTCCCTGTGACCCATGCTAGCTCAAGACTGAAACAATGTTGTGAAGGGTTAAACTGTGCACTTGAGAGCCAAGATGGGTGTTTTGCCCCTAACTCTCCTCCAGGACAGCTTTGTAGCATTAGTTATGAAGTTTCCTCTTCTTCATTGGTTTTAGTTCTGCATCCAAAGGTTGATCCAAACTGTGTTGTGTGGGTGTGCTAATCTTATCATGGCTGATGTTGATAGACAAGAAAAGATGTCTGGAAGTCCAACTGAGTTTACTAACCTGCCAGGGCCACTGCCATCTTGCAGCATCCATTATTAGTCAGTCTTATTTGGGAGAATAAACAGTAATGCAAGGAACAATCAAGTGATAATTAATTGGTAAAACTCATGATGCTGACTACAAACACCATGGCCTAACTCAATAAGTTATCAAAACAAATGGATGTGATTGCATTTTTTTGTTGTCCGTTGTTATTTCAGACTCAGATGCTCTCACTGAGAAATGAGAGAAGGTGCCCAGGCACAGCTCATCAACTTACTCTTGGACCCTTGTTTCTGGTAATTGGATGAGTTACATTATCGATTATGGAGACTGACACTTCTCATTGACATGACAAGTTGTTTTTATATATTATAGGTGAGGGGACCCTTGATAAAACAAGTTGTATATTGAATCTAGGACACTACAGCTAGATTTCTATTTTATTTTATTATATTATCTCTATTTTTCTATTATATTTTCTTTATTCTAATTATTGAAATATAATTCACATCCCATACAATTCATCCATTGTACAAGTCAATGATTTTGTCTTTTTTTCCAACTATTGAAATATAATAGACAATTAGTTGCTTGTATTTACATTGTACAATTCAATTAGTTTTTCAATTATAGTTGGCATAGAATAATATATGTTTTAGTTGTACATCATAGTGATTAGAGATCTATATAATTCACAGGGTGATCACACCACTAAATCTAGTATCCCCCTTCCCCCTTACATATTTATAACAACATCAACTATTTTTCTTGCATACACTTTATATCTCCACATCTATTTTGTAATTATCCATTTGTACTTCATAAGCCCTTACCCTCCAATACCCTTCCCATCTAGTAGCCCTAAAAATATTTGTTATCTATGAGTTTATTTCCATTTTTGTTATTGTTATTTTTTATTTTGTTCTTTAGATTCCACGTCTACATGAAATCATGTGATATTTGTCCTCTGACTTATTTCATTCAGCACAATATGTTTTAGGGCCATCAAGGCAATATATTTTTCCATCCACTTTCTTTTAGTGTGTGTGTGTCTTTTAATCTGAAGTGAGTCTCTTATAGGCAACATATGTAGAGGTCTTGTTTTCTTATCCATGCAGCCACTCTATCTTTTGGCTGGAGCACTTAATTCTTTTCTATTTGAGGTGCTTGTTGATATGAATGTAGTTATTACCATTCTTTATTCCTGTTTTTGATATATGTTTTTTTCTTCTTAAATAAGTCCCTCTAACATTTCCTGTAATACTGGCTTGATGGTGATAAATTCCTTTAGCTTATTTTTGTCTGGGAAGATCTTTGTCCTTCGACTCTAAATGATAGCTTTGATGGACAATTTTTTCTTAGTTGTAGATCTGGAGTTTTCATCATGTTGAATATTTTGTGCCAAGCTATTCTGTCCTGAATAATTTGAGAAATCAGGTGCCAGTCTTATGGGAACTCCCTTGTAGGTAACTAACTCCTCTTCTCTTGTTGCTTTTAAGGTGTTTTGTAAACATCAAACTCATGTTTATTAGGAGGGAGGGACGGAATGAGGGAGGTCCCCTTGTCCTCACTCTCCTTAACACAGCACAGAGTCCCCAAGCCTCTGTCCTTCCAGTCAAAGGGGGGTGTGGAGTTGGTGAGCAGAAAGCCTTAGTTCTAGCAGCAGGCCAAGAAAGAGGTGGAGGAGGTCTGCATCTTTCTCATCTGAGAGGCTCAAGGACCCAAACCACCTGTGCCCCTTGCTCTCAGAAGGCTTAGACTTCAATGGGCTCCTGGCCTCGGCTTGGCCTCTTCACCCTCTGTCCTGACATGGTCACCAGCAGCGTGTATTCTCCAAAGACCACTGACAGGCACTTGAAGGGCGTGTCATGCTGTGGTGCAGCCGGAAAGCACAGGGTGTGCCCACCAGCTCAGAGGTGGCACTGGCTGCCTGCTCATAATTCCCTAGATCTCCAGATGACACCATCACTGTGCCTTCACTCAGCACCAGGTAGCCAAGTTGATCTGGGATTTGCTCCAGCCCTGGCTCAGTGCAGAAGTCTAATAGATAAAGATGTTGTCAGTCAGAAGCATTCTAGGAGGATGCTCCTGGATACTCTTCACTTGCAACCCAAGTCTCATGACAGTGTCTCCCACCATCTCACCTTTGTTCTCAGTCAGGGCCGGCCTTTCCTGACCCTCTTCTCCTCTACGTGGCCAACACTGATCTACTTTAGCCTCCAGCCACCCTCATCCTCTGCTGCTGGGCTCCCTCGGCCCTCCACATCCCACATTTGCTTACCTTCTGAGGCCTTTGCAATCCTACTGTCCCTTCCAATTCCACGTGACTCCCCAGCCCCTATACACCATCCCACAGATCCTTTCTCAGCTCTTTACATCACCACCCCTCCTATCTCCATTCCCTTCCTCTCCATCCCATGTTTTTTTGTTTGTTTTGTTTTGTTTAGTTCTTTGAAGATACTTTTAATTACTTCTTTGAAGTCTTTTTTTTTTTTTTAAGTATGATATCTGGGCCCTCTCAAAGGCCGTTTCTATTGTCCGTTTTTTTGTTTTGTTTTGTTTTCTGTGTATGGGTTATACTTTCTACAATTTTTGCGTGTGTTACATTATATTTTGTTCAAAACTACTTATTTAAAATAACATATAACAATTCTGAATCTGAATACTGATTCCTCCTCTACTTGTTGTTGTTTGTTTGTTTGTTTTTTCTGTTTGGTAACATAGTTGGATATTTTGTTCTTAGCTGCATGCACCTGGAATGGAACTTCCATTATACTGAGCAGGAGTAGAGAGTTGGGGAGAGGCTTGTGGGGGCCTTTATGGCTCTAATGCCACCGATGCTCACTAATCTTATTGTGATTTAATAGATTTTCTTGAATAAGTGTATTTTCATTTGCTACATGCCCATAGAACAATTTCCAGATGCTGAATGTTTGTAGGTTGTTTAAAATATATTTTCAGCTGTTATGGCTGTTTCACTGGAGAAAGAGTCCTTGAAACTCCTCACAACACCATTCCGGAAATCTTATCTCTCATTTATTTTTATAAAAAGATAATTATAGCTTTAAACAGTTGACTCTTTTTAATGAGTTGGCTTAGAGCTAATTCTCTATTAAGACATCAGTAAATTTTTCTCCAATATAAATATTATCAGGCAATACAATGAGAATCTAATCACTGAGATTCAAATTCCAAGTCTACTTCTAACTAGCTATGTAAACTTCCATGGAGTGTTTGTGTTTTTACTACCAGCAATTAACATATTGAATCGAGACATTCCTAAGATTTCTAGGAGTCTGTGAAAAGCGATTCCATTATGCTTCAGTGCTTTTGTAATTTAAAAAGAACTTTCCTATATTTTTGACATCTATCTGTGATATGCAGCAAGCATCTGTGGCCTGAAACCACATCTATTTATTCTCTGATATTTTGTCCTTAATCTCTGATGAAGTATCACCTGCCTAATATCACACTAAGCTGTCTAATTTTTCCTCACTGCACAAAATCGTGATCAGCAGGTGACAGATTTGTTGAATATCGAATTTGACCCTTTCCAAGTGATGCACCATTTGACATCAGTGTCTAATGTTAGTGTCCCTGCGCATCATCATGCTCCAAAGTTGCCAGAATAGACAATATACTTTAATCCGCAGGTGTTCAAGAAGGTTGGGCTCCCAGTTCTCATCAGAGAATTGGACTCTGCCTACTTTGCTAACTCCACTTTATTACTGCTCTCCTTCTCTCCTCTGCTCTGATCACAGGGAGAGAGCTGAGAATTAAGCCCACCAACTTCTCAAACACAAATATTCCAGCCTGCCTCATGCTGAATCCCTTACCCACTGCCTTGGAGGCTCAGCTAACCCTCTTCACCAAAATGGTACCACCACATCATTACCACCTCAGTTCTCCCAAACCTACTTCTCTTTATCTAGTAGTACTGTCCATATTCTTGTTTGTCAATCATATTGTATGAGCTGGATTCAATATGCACAAGCATCAAATAAATTCAACTTACCTCACCATTAACTCCAAATTTTATCAGTCTCTGAGTTCTAAGCTTCCTCCTGCTGCTAACTTAGTCTAGATACAGACATAAATGCCTGAAGTTGGGAGGCTAGCATCGTTGGCATCTCTGATGTTTACTAGCTGCTCCTTAACCCCTCAATTGCTAACAGATATGATCACATGCACCTTTTTGTGTAAACATAGTTTTCAAATAAGTTGAGTAAATACCTAGAAGTGCAATTGCTGAATGATATAACAAGACAATGTCTAGTTTGTAAAAAACTGACAAACTTTTTGCATTTCTAGCAGGGTTGAAAGAAGGATAGAGAGGAAGACTCTCACTTAACTGGTACAGGATGACTAGTTCCATCCACTCATAGAGGATGTGGGTACTTCTGAAATGGTCACACCAGGGATTCCTCACTAAATTTCCAATCATATTAGCTATGCCCCATCTATATCCACAATGTCACTTTTTATTTATTTTCAGATCATTTTGTCACATTATTCATCTCATCCTAAGAATTCTCTAACCTCCTAAATAATTTTTTTTATTTGTATATATTAGGTTTTATTTTTGTGCTGTAAAGATCAATGGGTCTGGATAAATGTATATGTCATATATCCACCATTACATTGTCATTCAGAATAGTTTCACAATCCCAGAAAAAATCCCCTGTGCTTCAGTTATTTAATCCTTCTTCCCAAGTCTATAGCTTGCAATAAGATTCATTCTCAGTGATGTACATTCTATGGGTTTGGACAAATATATAATGGCATGTATCCACCATTATAGTATGATACAGAGTAGTTATACTACCCTGAAAATCCTCTATTTATCCTTTCTCCCACCAAACCCTTGGCTACTACTGACTATTTTACCTTCTCCATAGTTTTGTCTTTTCCAGATGTCATATAATTGGAATCATACAGTATGTGGTCTTTTCAGACTAGCTTCTTTCACTTGGCTGTAAGCAGTTAAAATTCCTCCATGTCTTTTCATGGTTTGATAGCTCATTTCTCTTTATTACAAAATAGTTTCCATTGTATGAATGTACTATATAGTTTGTTCATATATTTGCCTCTTAAAGGACATCTTGGTTACTTTCAATGTTTGATGATTAAATAAGTTTGTTATAAACATTCACATGCACCTTTTTGTGTAGACATAGTTTTCAAATAAGTTGGGTAAATACCTAGAAGTGCAATCGCTCAATGATATAACAGACAATGTCTAGTTGGTGAGAAACCGACAAACTTTTTGCATTTCTACTAGCAGTGAATGGCAGTTCCAGTTGCTCTGCATTCTCAACATTAATTGGTATTGCCAGTTTTTTAGCCACTCTAATAGGTGTATAGTAGTATATTGTTGTTTTAATTTGCAACTCTCTAGTGACCAATGTTTAACATCTTTCCATGGGCTTACTTTTCATCTATATATCATTTTTGGTGAGGTTCATCTTCAGATCTTTACCCATTTTTTAATTGGGATGTTTGTTATCTTATTAATGACTTGTAAGAACTCTTTGTATACTTGGATGGAGATCCTTTATCAGGTACTTGTTCTGCAAATATTTTCTCCCAGTCTGTGGTTTGTCTTTTTATTCTCTTAACAGTGTCGTCACAAGGAGAAGGTTGTTAATTTTCATAAAGTCCACTTTATCAATTTTTCTGACAGATCACATTTTTGCTGTTATATCTAAAGATTCACCATCCAATCCAATCTCACATAGAATTTCTCCTATGTTTTCTTCTAAAATTTTAATATCTTTGCATTTTGCATTTAACATTCAGTGTAAGGCAGTGTCCAGGTTCAATTTTTCTTTTTAAGATGGTTGTCCAAATTTTCCAGTGCCATGCTTTGAAAACTTTTTCTTTATTGAACTGCTTTTACTTATTTGCTAAACATTAGTTAAACATAGTGTATAAGTCTGTGTCTGGGCTCCCTAGCCTGTTCAATTAATCTATGTGTCTATTCTTTCACCAATAGCATGCAATCTTGATTACTCCAGCTGTATAGTGAGTTTTGGAATTGAGTAGTGTAACTCCAAATTTGTTATTCTTCCACAATATGGCTATTCTGAATCTTTTCACTTTCCATATATACTTTAGAAAAAGTTTGTCAAAATTTACACAAAATTGCTGGGATTTTGGTTGGGGTTATTTTGAATCTGTAGCTCAAGTTGGGAAGAATTGAAAATTCTGAGTCTTCCAATCCATTGACATTGAATATCTCTTCATATGTTTAGATCTTTAATTCTGTCATCAAAATTTTATAATTTTCACATCTAGATCCTATAACTGGAACATTCTTGATTCCTTTGTTTGGGGGAGGGAGACTTTTCTCTCCATTGTCAAGTTTAGTAACGGGGGCCTGGAATTAAGCTGACAAAAGCCAGATTATCAGAGGGGAAAAACTGATTTAAATATGTATATACACACATGAATTGACAAAGAAATGTGATTTTAGGAAGTGTAGAATTTGGGGCTTTATACCATTTTAACAATTGGGTGATAAATCGTGGAGAAGTAACTAGAGAAAGGAAGGGGGCAGGTTTGGACTTTTAAGGGTGGTAAATTATGGGAAAGTAAATATATGGGGGAATCTAATAGAAGGTAAATGTTATTTAGTAAAGTTTATTATGCAGACTCAAATTGGTATCTTCTCCATTAAGAAGAGACCTCTCTCCAGTGATTAAGAATCATCTTTCTTTTCCTGGCAAAGGAAATTTGTGTTGCCCTTACAAAGGGAAATTTATGCCTTATTCTTAGACAGAAAGGTGAAGGGCAGAAAGCATTTCCTGCATGAACTGTCACTCAACTGCATTCAACTCAAAATAATTCTTATGCTAAAGTGGAATATTTGGGGATGGCATACTGCAGTTCCCCTCACTCCTTCACTCCTTCGAGATTCTATTGGTCATCTCTCTAACACTTTTCTTTCTTCTTTCACAGAAGTTCTCTTGTATGAGGTCCTACGCTGTCTTTTTATTCTTGGGTAAAGGTCTCCATTTCCTGCCATGGGTGAAGTCTAGTTGTCTCCCACAGGGCCACTTTTCTCCTTTCAAACGAGGGCCATCTCCATACCTCCTCACTTTTAGATTCCTCCTTGTGAGAATTTGACTCCAGTCCTTGAGCCCCACACATTCCTATTGAGGTCTCTGTGTGATTCTGTTTATAATGGAGACAGGAAACTTACTTTCTCCCCTTCTTGGGTTGGTGGTGTACATGTAACAGGTAACTCTATAAATTAATCCTGTTTCCTTTTATAGACTACAGTTGGATGCTTGGTTTAAGGTGACAAAACCAGTTTCACGGTCTCTTTAATGGCCTAAGATACACATTGATTTAGGATATGGGGCTATCAGACTCTTACTACATAGAAAGAACTTAGAGGCATCAGAGAAAACTAAAACAGAGTTTTAATGTTCTGTTAGTCTTGTTTAGTGCTTGTGTCACTAAATAATGAATGATCTGTCACTAAAGAATGGAGACGAGAGAAGAAAATACAGAAAGTAAAGCATTGTCATAATGTCATACAGAGGAAAGGCAAGACAACTTGTTACAGAAAACAAATTCAATTTAATCATCACAATATATTCAAAGAGAAAATAGTACTTAACGTAATAAAGTAATACCATACTATGTTAGTTTTTGAAAAGGAAGTAGATGTCAAACTGTGGATATCAGTGAAAACAACACTGAATACACCCTGAAGAGAATGGACTATAGAAGGTTTGTTCAATAAAGTGGCATCTTAAACTACATTTTAAAGTAAGAGCAAATTTTCATCCTTCATTAAGAAGTAAGGACCATAAAGTAGAAAAAAACAGGCAAAAGAAGTAACATCTCCTAAAGAGAAAAGAGAAAAATGGTATTCTTCCTTTGTAATCAGGAAAGAATAGGCAAATTCTCCAAGAGTAAAGTATTTATGTAAAATATAGTAAAAGGTGATCATATAAAATTAAATGTGTGGCCTAATGATTATCCACGTTAAAGAGGATGGGCTTTAATCAGTAGGAGGTGGGAAGTTATTGAAGTTTTTGTGAAAGTTAATTTTATGTGTCAACCCTTGACTGGCCTAAAAAATGCCTAGAAAGCTGGTAAGACATTCTTTCTGGATGTTTCTAGAAGAAATTAAAATTTGATTCAGTAGAGTAAGTAAAGAGATCAGCTTTCACCCATGTGGGTGGCATCATCTAATCTTTTGGGGGGCTAAATGGAAAAAGAAAATTCATTTTCTGTTCTTGAGCTGGGACATACATTTTCTGCCCTTGGATGTTCTCAGGCCTTCACACTCTGGGACCTACACCAGTGGTCCCCTGATTCTCAGGCTGAATTTAACACTGACTTTCCTGGTTGGTAGCTTGAGATGGCAGATTATAGGACTTCTTAGCACCTATAACTGTGTAAGCTAATTGATGTGTGTGTGTTCTGTTTGAACATTGACTAATTATTACAGATGAGGAAAAGGATAGTAACAAGATAAACTAGAAAGGACAGAGACCGTTAAAAGATAGGCAGATTGGTCAGTGAAATAATATATATTGAGCGGTTAGTCTATACCAACCATTGGACTGCAAAACAGTGATATGTTGTAAATGAGATAGAGGGTTTGTAGAACTAAGGGTCAAGTTAGAATCTATCATCATCAAAGAAGTAAATGAATATGAGGGTCTGGCAAAAGAACTGAGAAAAAGAAACATGTCCAAGGGTGATTAGGATGAGTGTGAATAATAGCATACGGAATGAAAGAGATCAAAGATGACTGAAGTTTCTAGAGTGGGCCAGATAGATGTCAAGCTACAAGATGGAGGACAAATGTTGTAAAAAAAAAAAAAAAAGGAGTTAAGAAGAAAAAGGGAGCAGGTGGTGGATCTGTGGTAACTAGATAAGAAGTTACTTGAAGAGTGCTGAGTCAGCCAAGGAAGAATTGATGATACATTAAACCATAGAGAGGGAGACCAAAAGTTATTTACACTTATAGGACAACCAAGGAGGAGCAAAAGCAAGTTTAAATATATATTACAGAGCAAAAGACAATGAGTGATTGTCACAATGCTCAGACTTATACAAGTGTTCCTGGAAGCTGTGGGTAGCCTGCGAAGAGGCTACTGTTTCCTCCATTCATCCTCACCAGCCCATCCTCTAACCAATTGAAACATGATACGCATTTTTCACTTTCAAGTGAAAATTCAAAGAACACAAAAAATGAGTACCAAACCCATTTTCCACATAAGCTAAATAAGAATTAAGTTCTCAAACTTATATCTGTGATATTTGCCACTGCTCCACGGTCAGTCTGAAGTGACTTAAGGGTGAATGAGGACTAATACCACTATCCCGTCCAGCCTGAAAAGACCCAGGTCAGCTCAGTCTGAACTCCACATTCTTGAAGCCCTTGAAATTCCTCTTTTGGTTTGGGGTTCTGCTTCCTTGTCCACCTCATCTAATCAGCTGGGTGGTCAGTTCCACTAAGAACCTGGCTATAGCTACAAGAAAGGAAATTGAAAAGAGGTAAGGAGGGAACCACAAGGAGTGTGGGGGTAGAATCATAGATTTGGCCATCTCCTCTCCCTCATTTTTTTAGTTGGCCTAAGGTATGGTGCTTCATATTACAATGAACAAGAACACCAAGTTTCTAAAATTGCAAAATCAGAATGAATGTTGAGTAAAATAAGATGGAGTAGATGGGCCCAGTTTATACAAGTCTCTATAGCTTAGCATCAAGTCCAATACTATGGTTAATTCATTTATTCATCAAGCATTTATGTCATAACTATAGTTTTCAAGAATAGATAAATCTCAAGGATACTAAACTTATTAATTCATCAAACAATTACTTATTGACCTCCCAATTTATATCAGATGTTCTGCCAATATTGAGGATAAACTAGTGAGGAAATACTTCATATAAACCAACAAACAACACCAAGACAAGGTTATTGTCCTTGTAGCACCTACAGTTAGTAGAGGAAACAAAGAATACACAAAAATAAATATAAACTTACAGCTGTATTTTAAGTGCTACAAAGCAGAAATATATGATGCTCTGACACATTCAAGAAATTTAGCAAGTCTTCCCTGAAGAACTTTTAAAAGAAAGAATAAAGCTAAGTTAATCCAGAACTTCTAGGGTACAGGGAAGAAAGAGACGTGATATGAGATGACACTGTGCAGAGAAGCAGGGCTTGGACCATCCAGAGGCTAATAGACCATGTGAAAGCTTGGGCATGCACCGTTCTAAGGCAGATGGGACACCACTGAAATCTGTAAGCAGCTGACATAAGAAAGCATAGATTTGGGGGAAATTGTAAGAACTCTTTATGGCTGGAATACAGAGAGTGCTGGGGGGAAGATAGATGCTAATCAAAGGAGACATTTTAAACTAGGATAATACATTTTGCTTTATACTGGGGGAATCAAGAGACATTTATTTTAAACAATGGGTGAATATAATCATATTATATAACACAAAATTAATCCCAGTGGCTAAATAGAGAAAGAATTATGTCATAAAAGAAAAGAGGCAGGGAGCCCAGTTGGGAGAAAAAGCAATAGTCAAGGTTGGAAGAAAGGACCACGCTAAAGCCATCAGTGAGGATGGAGGGGAGAGGATATTCAAGAAAGAGAATGTACAGGAAAGATGGGCAGTGGGCCATGGACATGGAGAGGAGGTGATGATAACTTTTCTGTTTCAGGCATGGATGACTTACAGGATGGTGATCCTCTCTTGTATCATGAAAAATTACCAAAAAAGGTTATGATGAATTCAGTTATGAAGCTCAGGAAAGAGACAGAAAATAGTGAGAAGGAGGGAGGAAAAAAAGGAGGGAAAAAAGAGAGAGACATGGAAGGAGAGATGAAGGGAAGGAAGGAGACAGTGAAAAACTGGGAATGATAGGGCTAAGTCCTCCAGTCTCTATATGTAAGACAAAAATTATGCATAGTCAAAATCACCCTAAATCCCATAAACATCCATTAACTCATCAGAAAACTGAAAAATAAACGTAAACATTTGTTTTGCTCTGTATTTTGACCCTAAGCTACCTTTTCTGGATCAAGTAATAGAATCTATAGGTATTTTAAACATAGAAAGGATATAAGAATAAAATTTTTTTCAGGATTACTATAGTTGACTCTAAGTTAAATATGATGCTATTTATTTGCATCTATTATGCACAAGGTGATGGCTAGAGAGTACAAATGGAAGTCCTTTGGTAATCAAGAACCAATACAATGCAGTGTCAGGAATGGGGACAAGGGCCAAAAGCAGCATTAACTTCTTGGACACTTGTTTCTTGCCCCACTTTCCTGATGACTAGGCATATCTAGTGTTCTCTGGGGACAGTATTTAGAGAGGCAGAAACATTCGAAATCTCCCTTTGATATACTTTCAGAAAAACAAAAACAAATCAACTTCCAATACCACCTCAAACCATCAGATTCCAGAAATCAGGCTGGCCTTGTGATCAGCTCTTGTCTGGCATATTGGCATTCTGGAATGAAAGCAGCTAAGAAAACTTTCTTTTACTCTTCAGTGATGATTAATGGAGGAGTTTCCCTACCCAATACTACGTGGCTTTGGTATTCTTCCTGCCAAGAGAATAGGAGTCTTAATTTCCTCTGAAGGTTAACGCATCTCGATCAGTAAAAAAAAAAAAAAAAAAAAAAAAAAAATTAGGAATCATGCTAGAAAGCTAGAGCCAATCAGCACCTTGAAACAATGTGCATACTTAATTATGATGATTACCAAGAATGATTTTCATTATTATGCATTTTAATGACTTACCTTGATAGCTTATTAATGTCTTGGATAGTTTCAGTGTA
Organism: Eonycteris spelaea; assembly: GCA_003508835.1. NCBI lineage: Eukaryota > Metazoa > Chordata > Mammalia > Chiroptera > Pteropodidae > Eonycteris > Eonycteris spelaea. Next base: position 1,997,756 of record PUFA01000215.1, on the reverse strand, counting down.
ACACGGAGTTACAGCCACACCAGCTCCCTGATTGGAAGGCCCCAGATGCTAATGTGATTCCTTCCTCAAGAGCATTGTCAGGCATTTCACAAAGATACTCACTCATGCAACCTTGATGAGGAATAACAAGGATATCTTGTTTTCAGAGTGAGAAATTAGCACTACAAGTCATAAGGGTTTTCATATTGGAAGATAGATTTTCCATTTGAGGGTCTGCATCTCTTCTCTGCAGGATGGGTTCAGCAAGCCTTAATTTGTATTTTGTGAATTTTTTTCTACCAGGTTTGATCTCAGCCCATCAAAACCCAGAAATGTGAACTCTAAGCAAAGATATTAAGCATCTGTTGACAATTTTACTAAGAGTGAAGGTCAAGACAGTCCAAAGCTACAAAGGACAGATTTCCAGAGTCATGGCAGGAGCCTCTGCTTAGCTTTTATCAAGACTCATATTCTGAATTTTGATTAGTGGAAAATTACAAAATCTTGCTGAAGCCTTGTCTTCATCAAATCTTCCCTAAGTGCAGCAGTTCTTATGTTATTTTCTCCTGGCTTATTGTATAAAACTTGAAAGATTTCAAAGAAAGAAAAATCTGTCTCAGATATTAGAGAATCTGTATTTTTACACAAAGTCAGGGACAAATGTATTTGTTAATTTGATATTTACATTTCAATACAACTTCAGGTGATTTCAAGGCTGGCATTGGAGATCTGCACTTCAATAAATGGGATTGTAATGCATGACTGCTATGCCCAGAAAGAATGTTCTGAATGCAGAAGCAGATCTGACAGGGGAGAATACTAGGCTGCATCTCCCTGAGGACAGAACCTAGCACAAGGTCAACTACTGAATCAAGCCTCACCAAAAAACCAGTAGTTGTAATTTGAGCTCATTCCATCTAAGTCAACTCCTGGAGTCCTGAAGATGAACTTGCCTCTTTGAGCTCTGCTGGCAGACAGGCTTCTTCAGACTTTACATTACCAGTTGTTTCTCTTTCTCCTTGGTGTGGTTTGATAAGTCCCACCTCTCTCTTCTTCCTTTCCCCACAGTCTGTGGTTTGCAGAAACCATTGTGGGTTGTGCTCAGAGGGAGGCCACAACATATATGCTCAAGATTCCTCAGAAAAAAAAATATTTTTGATTCCGTTTCTAGACTTTTACTGTATCAATATAGCAGGGATCTTTTGTCTTTGCTTTTTAGATACTGGAATTGATGTACATCACTGCCATGTGGGTCCAAAAAATGAATGTCAGATTGACTGAGAATGCAAATTTCAATGACTGGACTAAATAGAATTTTGAACCCAAATCAGGCGGAGGTAAGCAAGCTGTTTCTGCTGAACCTACAAGGCTTTTTTAGTTTCTCATTTGCAAATTAGACATGCATTCGCTAAGTAAGTGCTGCTTCTGGCTTCTAAGCCTGATGGTGGTAAAACCACCTTGATTTTGGTTGAGAAATTGTAAGTACTGGCTGTCATTGAGAGGAATTAGATGGAGAAGCAAATTCTCAGCATTGCTTGGACAATTTTGCTTGGACAATTATTTCAACAATCAAAGGGAATCCATTAGAATAAGCACCTCCAGCATGCCACACTTGTGTCCAGAGGGGAGAGTATTTGAAAGCTTCATAGAGTTTCATTGAGGCCACATCTTGTCCTGCCCTGGAGACACACTGATGGTTAGGAGAGAGGTTACCAGGGGATTTTTTAAAGCAGGAATCAAACAATCCAATAACACTAGTTTGTAGACTTTCAAGTCCCAAATGGCAGAATAACCCATATATTGACAACCAACGGTGCAAATAAGGTGGAACATCTCTTCTGACTTGACTTATGATGATTAATTGTGTGTGTTAGTTTGAGTGGCCACAAGGTACACAACTTAAGCATCATTTCTGGGTATGTCTGTGAGGATGTTTCCAGACGAGATTAGCATTTGAATCAGTGGACACAGTAAAGTAAATTGCTCTCCCTTACGTGGATTGACATTATCTAATCTAGGGTCCTGAATAAGACAAAAAGCAGAGGAAGAAGAAATAGCACCTCTTTTTTTCTGCCTCACTGTTGTGCTGAGACATTTTATCTCATCTTCATCTCTCAGAGTGGGACTTACACCATCAGCTCCCATGATTCTTGGCCTTCTTGAATAACATCACCAGCTTTTCAGGGTCTCTAGTTTACAGAAGGCAAATCATGGGATTTCTTAACTTTCATAATCACATGAGCCAATTCCTCCAAATAGATCTCTTTTTTGTGTGTCTTATTACAGAATACACACACACACACACACACACACACACACACACACACACATATGCACATACACACAGCTATAGCTGTTCTAATGGTTCTGTTTCTCTGGAGAACACTGACACATTCAGGATTCTCAAACTGAATGGGAAACCATAAAATGCACTGACTCAGGCATTGTATTGTTGAGGAGAGAGCTTAGGGAGCTCACTGCAAAGAACACCTGCTGCACACCCAGAAGACCTAGTCTCATATTCTCTTCTCCCACTACTGACTCTTGTCCTAAACAAGTCTCTTATTTTTTTTCTCAACCCTGTTTTCCTTATCAGTACCACAAAGATAATCCCCACCTAGTAGCTCATATATTCTATTTAAAATTCCTTATGTAGGGTTTTGCCCTGTTCTAAGCACAGTTCTGAGAACCTTACAAATATTAATTCATTTGCACTTCTTAACAGCCCTGTTAGGTTTTGTAATCATCAATGTGCAGCTGAGGAAACAAGTACAGAGAAGTTAAGTAACTTGCCCAAGGTTACCTACATGACTGCTGTAAGTGTGAAAGTGTTATAATGACTGCCAGAATACTTGGACAACCTGAAACAATTTAAAGGGAATTACAGTGCTAGCTATCATATATTGAACACTTCAGCATTTATTTTAGGCTAAACCAAAAATTTTCAAACAATTTTTTTAAGCAAAGCACAGAGTAAAGAATACTTTTAACCCAGTATGCACACTGAAATAACAACCTATCCCATAATGCAGGCTTGAAATAGCTGCCATGTGTTATAATTATTTTGTTCTTTGTGGCGGCAATTGAGGCCACTAATTGATATTCAAATTGATAGGCAAATAAGTTAATCTAGATGATTCCATGGTGATTTACTCACATCTGGGTCCTGGGCTGGGATGGCTCAGTGCCTAGAACTGGAGCACCTACATGTGGCTCTCCATGTGGCATGGGTGTCCTCACAGCATGGCAATCTCAGGATAGTCTGACTTGTAGCATGACAGCTTAGTGTCCCATAGAAGATTCTAGTTGACAAGGCAGACATAGCATCATTTATATAACTTGACCTTAGAAAACAGATCATTACCCTACCACATTCTATTGTTTAAAGTAATCACAGGTTTCCCCTGATTCAATAAGAGGAGAAACAAACCTCTTCTCCTGATGCTGGAGGACTAAGTTTTCATTATAGAGGAGCAAATGAGATGCAAGATATTCTAAAGACTATTTTCAAAAATAAGAACATACTACAGATACTTAACCTTAGTATATTCAGTGTACTCTGATATCTTCTATTTTATTCTATCACCTATTTAGAAATATTAGCCACACTACACTAAAGTAATTTCATGATCCACTCATGGATTATGTCCATCAGTTAAAAAAAAAAAAAAAGAAGAGAAGAAGAAGAAGAATGAGGCAAGCACTAAGCTCTTTTCATATGATATCTCTTTTAATTCTTTATGTTTAGGAAGCAAGTACTTAGATGTCCTCCATTATACGGCAATACCAGTGTGACTTAAAGAGGTAACATAACATGACAGATCCAATATTAATGCCAGCTCTCCAAGACAGGTGCTCTTAATAGCTATCACTCATACTCCTGGGCACAATACATGACCCTTGTTAATTTCAAACTGCCACCGTGGACTGCACCATGTGGCAATCGTCATGGATTGCAGGAAGGGCATAACAAAATTGCTTGTGAATTTATGTATGATGTGTGTGCACATGTTTATGAACACACACACCTGTGCTTGTGTATCTCAGCTCCTGAAACACTTGGATGCAATCCTCCCAGTGTGGGTCCTGAGCTCTAATTGACAAAGTGAGGCAGAGTGAATGTGTGGTTAATCAGATATCAGAGCTTTCTTGGGGCAAGGAGGTGCCAGCAACACTACTCCTCAATAGTATTCATGAAAATGCTACCAAGAAGCTGAGATGGTCATGGGGATGGGGAGAACAACATAAGGAATGCAGACGGCAGTAATATAATAGCTAGATGTAGGGCCAGAGAGGAGAAAGGGTAATCAAGGGCATTGTTTCATAAACTATATAACCAATGTACTGTATACTGAAAACTAATAATAAAATACAATTTTAAAAAAGAAGTTGAGAGCCCATCGCAGCCCATTCAATGGCTCCCTTGAATAAAGATGCCATCACAAGCAAAGCTTCAAGTGAAAAACACCATGACTGATTGCTTACCCACCTGAGACATCCATAAATGTTTTAAATAAATGGTGAGGGAATTCTCTACCTACATAAATCATACATATCAGATGTAAACTGACATTTCCTAGTTGCTGGCTTTAGGCAAATGTCAGCTCCTAGGACACAGATGTATTATTAGATTGGAAAAGCAATGGTGATGATAGCGGGCTTAGAATACCCCATAGTTTCCTCAATAGTCCTCCAATTGTGTATGCAGAAAGATCGAGTCAAGGAACACTCTCCAGGCTGGGTCATACCAGCTATTCTCCACCAATGTTACCAATCTTCAGTTTTACCTTTTTATTTCAGTTTGCTGTCACTCTGTGTGTGCACTGGTGTCTGATAATCTTCTCTTTCTTATTCCTGTGACTTGTACCTTTCTTCCCTTCTCCCTGTTGAACTGTGTTTTGGGAGAAAAGGAGCTCTTCCCTTAGCATGGGATCCCTGCCCTTGGAGGTAATGTGTTGTTGGGGGGAGAAACAACTCCTTCGACTCTAAACTTTGCACCCGTGGACCAGGCAAGCACTGGGCAATGCTCAATGTTCTCTCCACCCCTCAACATGACCCTTTAGATTCCCAGCCTGCAGCATCCACGGATCTACTGACAGACTTTCCTGCCTGTGATCCTGGCCATTCCCTTTCCACAGCACTGAAAAAAAAATCTTAGTTGCTGCTCTGAGGTGCTGCGTTCTGTAGCCACAGGCAAACGTGCCTATAACTTAAGTCTCTGCCCCCTCCAGCCCTGGCATAATCAAGCTCCATTCCAGCAGGAGTAGTTGGAGTGCTTTCTGCTACCCAGCACCTGGCCCTTTGTGTCCCTGGACATCCAGTCATTCCCTCAAGTTGCCCGTTTCCTCCTTTTCCAGCTCAGGGTAGAGCTATGGACTGGGTCCTGATCCCATTCTCCATTTCCTACCAGGCAGTGGAACCCCACACTGAACTCCAGCCACCTGGGCAAGGCTACAGCTAGCCTGCCGAGAGTCTGGCCCTGCTGCCCACCCCCAACTCTGTCAGAAGAACCACTCCCATATGACAGTCCACCTGGAAACCTGTGTCACTTTCCATCCTGGCCCAGTTAGCCATCCCACCTGACACATCGGAAGACTGGTTCTAGAAAAGTACTGTTTCCTTAAGATTCCCAGAAACAGGCTCTGAGACAAGGGATAGAGCACATAGCTTAGGGGCTTCCAGGAGATGAAACAGCCCGGGGAAGTGAGACAGGGCAAGAGAGGTCACAGAAGGCTGTGTTATCAGGGAGTTTCCCACTGTAGGACCCTTCAGGGGAGCTGTGCTTCCAGGTTTCCCACCTGAGGCAGGGGTTCTGGACATTTGTTCACTTGTTCCCATCAGTCCTGATTGAGAGCTGCAACTAGGGTTGATGGCTCCCTGGCCCTTTCCGCTGCCATCCTGAGAAATCTTGGGCAAAGACATGAAGAGGCAGGCACTTGGGGGTCAGACTCCAGTGAAAGGGAGAAAGGAAAAGCACTGCCAGTATCCATCGGGGCAAGTCCTAGGAACCCCCAATGCTGAATTAGCCTGAGGTCCCCACATGTACCCTGACTTAAGCTGGTGCCTTCCCTTCCACCCTTGTTCAACTGGGAGCACGCCTGTCAGCTCCATTCCTCCTCCTGTTTCCCTGACAGACTGCCAAGTGTCTCACTTATCTCATAGTTGAGTCCTTTAGAAAACTAATAAAAACGATACATTGGTAGAAAACAGTTCTAAAGGCCAGGGTTTGTTTTTTTTTTTTTTTAATCTACGTTGGACCTTCAAGGCAGATATTATTAACCTGAGGATTTATGGAGTTCATAGATAGATTTCAAGCAGGTTCAAAAACCCTTAAATTATAATTTTTTTAAGTATGTGCATTTTTCTTGGGAGAACTTTTCTAAAATCCTTTTTTTTTTAAAAAAAAAAAAAAGGCCTGAGTTGGGAAAAAAATTAAAAACAATTAAGACCCACTGTTTTCAACTAAACTATATATCAAAACACATTGTGCAGGCACTCTCTAACTATACATTGAAGGAACAAGTGAAAAACAAACTGTGAACTCATGAGGGCAAAGGGTGGTTCTGTAACAAGTAGCACAGTGCCCACACTAAGCAGGCTCTCTCTATACTGGTTAAATGGATGGTCTGAGCTTGATCTCATATCATGAAGACATTTATCTTTTTCATTACCTATCTGCAAACTTCTCATGTTACAGGCAATAAAAAGGTATACATGCTGTGTCAAAGAAATTGGCAGTACTTCCAAAGTTTCTATAATCTAGGCCCCAATCTCCAAGGAGTACAGCAATAGAAGTATCTGTCTGAATTGGTCAGCTTTTGTTGCATAACAGACCACCTAAAATTTACTGACTCAAAACAACAGCCATCTATTTAACTCATTGTTCTGCAAGTTGGTGAGCTTTATTTATTTATTTGTTTGTTTGTCTGTCTATTTATTTATCTATCTATTTATTTATTCATTTTAGGTGAGGCAACCCTTGGTTGACCTCACAGATTGTAAGGACCTTGTCAGCTTACAGTCCTTTATTTTGTATTTATTTTTTATGTTTTACGCCTACAGCATCTGGTCTTCCTAGGTGGCCTCCCATCCAAGTACTAACCAGGTCCGACCCTGCTTAGCTTTCTAGATCAGACGGGATCAGGGTGGCATGGCCATAGATGAAACTTGGCAATTTAGATGTCAAGGTGGTTCTTCTGGGCTGGATTGTGCCCAGTAGATTTCTGCAAGTCTTGTGTCTGTATCTGTGGTCATCTAGTCAGATGGTTGGGGCCATAATTTAGGATGGCCAGGGCTAGGATGGCAGAAGCCTTTCTCCATGAGGTCTCTCATTCTCCAGTATGCTAGCTTGACATGTTCATGTGCTAGTAATGTTCTATGAGCACAAGGCAGAAGCCACAAGGCCCCTTAGGCCCCCTACACCTGGATCTGGTACAATGTCCTTTTCCACATCCTGTTGTACAAAGCAAGTCATAAGATAAGCCCAGATTTAAGAAGTAGAAAAAATAGACTCTACTTGTTAATGGAAAGAGCTGCAAAGTGTCATGGCCATTTTTTGCAATTTACCACAGTCTACCAGATCAGAAAACCCTTCCATCTGAACCCAGCATAAGTCACCAGGCTACAGAATCATGAGCTCAGTAAGTGATTATTGTTCTGATAAGTTTGGGGGTAATCTGTTATGCAGCAAAAATTAACTGATAATTTGTCTTAGGTTGGATTCCCCTGATGTGAATGATGAGATGAGAATTCATGTGAAAATGATTGATTAGGATGTGTTCCCAGGAAAAGCCAGTGGTGCGTGGGAAATGGGGACCTGGAAGGGAAGGAGTTCTAGCATGAGCAAGATATCAAAGTCATAAAGGACAGCAAGTGTGTCTGGGTAACCTTGCAGGAAACCTCTGGGGACAGTGTAGGTCACACCTCAGAGCTGTGTCACACAGGGGCAAGCAAGCTGCAGTGTTGATATCTCTGCAGTCATTGGTTAAGATCAGTAGTCTGAGTCCTCAGGCACTCTGGTTTTCTATTGGCACAGCACAGTGGGTCTCACCCATAGGGTAGTACCACCCTCCCATCAAGAGGCAGGTGTTTGTCAGGAGTGACAGTGCACCAGAATCTGACTGTACTAAATGGCAAATGGCTTGAGAGGATGTGCCTGGAGTATTAATGTTGTTATTTTTCCTCCACAGTTTGGAGACTGCTATTTGGAGACTATTGAATGATTAAAATGCTTTTACTGTAAGCTCTTTCTCATCTTTCTAACTAAACATTTTCGTTGCTGTTGTTACAATACCAGTCCGTTTCTCCCCATTTGTATCTCTGGGGAGGAAGCAAATCATTGTGAGTGTCCTCATCATAACCTTCATAAACTCAAAGACCATCATCAATCTGCATCCTGGACATTTTCTGCTGAAGAGTGGCCTCAACTCCATTAACCTTTTTCCCATGATTGCCAGGCTCTCCTTTTAATCTCTTTGTCTGTTCCTCCCTTAATCCTCTCTTCAATGACCCCTCTTCCCTGTGCCAATTTCTTTTTTAAGGGCGAAGATCCAAACTAGACATTGACCTTTCACAGTTGTTTAGTCACAATTGAATCTGCATCTAAGTCTGAGTATTCCTTACTCTAAACACAATGCTGGGTGTTTGAAGGTTTGCTTTGATTTTTGAAAGCTGAATATTTCTTCAACATGCAATTGATATTTATACTATTGTGTTGTATATGAAAAAATGTTTCTGTGGAAAAATAAAAACCCCCCAAAATATTGAACTCAATGGACCTTTGTGTCTGGCTGAGGCTTCATGGACCTGAGCCTAGAAACTTACATGACCCTCCTTCCTAACCATGTCCACGAAGAAGTCAGGGATTTGTTGGGTATGACGGTATCATGAGCACCTTCTCTTTTGTACCATTTCTACATTTTGACTCCAAATATCCAATGCATAGGAGTAAATTATGGACTCTCTCTGAAAAGAATGTAGCTCCAGCTCCTTCTAAAAGGTGGCTATGAGATCGTAATTTATAGTAAGAAATCACATGATGGGGGCTGGTTTCAAGAAAAAGCCATGAATAGAAGGTTGGAGCTTTTATTTCCATCCCCTAATTTTCTGGGAGGGGAGGGGCTGGAGATTGGATGAATCACCAATGGTCAATGACTCGATCAATTGTGCTTATGTAATGATGTCTCCATAAAAACCCCAAATAATGGGGTTTCACATTGGGAAATGAGAACACACTTAGGTGTTCCCATGTCATGTGCCAAACACAATGGGGACAGAAGCTTTTTTGTTCAGGGCCTCACCCTCTATATCTTTTTACCTAGTTGTAATATCCTTTGTAATAAACAAATAAACTGATAATATAGTGAGTAAATAAATTTTCTGAGTTCTGTAAGCCTCTCCAACAAAATAATTGAACCCAAGGAAGGGGTCATTGGAACCTAGCAGCGAGAACCCAGGAACTGCCCTCAAATATGTGGAATTCTTCCATATTTCATATGTTCCATATGAAAGAGGGATTACACATGTTCCCTTTGGCCTATGGTTTGACCCAGGATCAGCTGGTGAGCATTTTTTAGAGAGACAGATGGTAACTGAACATGTGTTCTCACATTCAGACAGAAGGTAACTAAAAATGTGTTCTCACATTCAGAGGTGCTCAATGATAGAGGTTAATGCATCATCAGAAGTTTCTTGATCTTCTAAGATGTTTACTGCAAATACAGATTCCTGGAAAAATCTCTGATCGGCTATGCATATGTCAGCTTTTAGATTAATGGCTCTCAACTAACCTTCACAGAATCTAAGGAGAATCATTAAAACACATGTGGCTGCCTCTACTTTCAAAGTATGAATTTATAGGTCTGGGTTGGAGCTTGTAAATTTGCATGTCTGTTTTCTCAGGTGATACTGATGCTGCTGGTCCAGGAACCACAGATTGAGAACTGTTGTTGGAGAACATGTAGTGAATTTCCTGATATCATGGGCAATGTTTCTTATGCCTTTTATTACTACTCATATTTCTTAGGACAATATTATTATACTCATTAGGACACTCTGAGTTATAGTGCAGGAAAAAGCATATCTTGAATCTGAGTAGCTTAACAAGCTGTAGTTTTTTTCTTGTTAACTCAAAATCTGAGGCAGGCAAGTGAGACTGTCCTCTATCCTATGATTCAGGGATCCAAGCTTCCTCCAACTGCATTACCACCACATATACAGATGGCTTATAGGGTCACTGGGCAGGAGAGAGTCAAAGAGTACACAGCAGCGTTTCTATGTTTTGGTCCTAAGAGGGAAATTTATAGCAATACAGCCTTACCTCAAGAAATAAAAAAAAAGCTCAAATAAACAATCTGACCTTACACTTAAAAGAACTAGAAAAAGAACAGCAAACAAAGCCCGAAGGGAATAGAAGGAAAAAAGTCTCAGGTATCATTTCTCTTCATTTTCCATTGATCTTAGCTAGTCACATGACCCCAACCTCAGTGGGTGTGGCTCCTTCCCTCCAGGCAGCAGTTCTACAGCAGTGTGAATGCAGAGGTCTGGATCCTGTACTTGTATCTCTTCATAATTAAACAACCTCAGGCTACTCACCACTTGTCCAGCCTCCAGCCTCATCTGCAAAGTGATGGGAGTAGAATGTTATATTGACTCTTTTCCAAATACATGGAGGTGGCTATGCAGCTGGTTTTCTCAAGTTTAAATACAGGAGGTCTGATTAAAGAATAGGCCATTGTGTCACCTTTATCTGAGAAGTGAAAGGCAGCTATAGGTTTTCTACAAACACTTCACTCCTCCGGACCATTTCTATACACAGTTTGACACAACTGCCACATCAGATGAATTGGTTACTTGATTTGCAAAGGACATTTGTGAGTTATAAGTTGAACAACAAAATATCCAAAAGGAAGAACTCTCTTCATTTCAATTGCTATTATTTTTAAAATTTTATTTATTAGTTTTAAGTATGCAGTACATTGGTTAAACATTTATATAGTTTATAAAAATGATCCCTCTAATTGCTCTTTCTCTCCTCTGGTTCTCCACCTAGTCATTATATTAATGCTAACTGCATTCCCTATGCTGTGCTCCCCATCCCAGTGACCATCTATCAACTACCAGTTTGTACTTCTTCAAACCTTCACCCCTTTCTCCCAACCCCCCAACCTCCCTCCCCTCTTTCTGTCACCAGATTGTCCTCTATATTTGTGAGTCTATTTTTGATTAGTTTGTTCCTTTTGTTCTTTATTTTCTGTATATAAGCGAAATCATATGGTATTTACCTTTCTCTGTCTTATTTCACTTAATGTAATAACCTCTAGGTCCATTCATGTCATTGCAAATGGTAGAATTTCATTGTTTTCAATGGCTGAGCAATATTCTATTGTATATATGAACCATAACTTCTTTATCCAATCGTCTGTTGAGGGACATTTAGGTTGCTTCCATATCTTGGCTATTGAAAATTGTGCTGCCATGAACATAGGGGTGTATAGATCTTTACAAGTTATTGCTTTAGTTTTCTTTGGATAAATACCCAGAAATGCAATTGATGGGTCAAAAGTTATATCCATTTTTTAATTTTTGAGTAACTTCAAGACTGTTTTCCATAGTGGTTGTACCAATTTGCAATCCCACCAACAGGGTATGAGAGTTCCCTTTTCTCCACATCCTCGCTAACACTTGTTCTTTGATTTATTGATGATAGCCATTCTGACCATCTTCCCCAATCACAATGATATGAAACTAGAAATCACTTACAAGAAAAAAACCTGTAAAATACACAAACACATGAGGCTAAATAACATGCTACTATCAATGAATGGGTTAACAATGAGACAAGGAAAAAATAAAAAAAGACAAATGAAAATGACAATACAACAATTTAAAATCTACAGGATGCAGTGAAAGCAGTCTAAGAGGGAAATTTACAGCAATACAGGCTTACCTCAAGAAATAAGTAAAAGCTCAAATAAACAATCAAACCTTACACTTAAAGGAACTAGAAAAAGAACAGCAAACAAAGCCCAAAGGGAATAGAAGGAAAGAAATAATAAAGATCGGAGTGGAAATAAATGAAATCAAGTCTAGAAAAACAATACAAAAGATTAATGAAATCAAGAGCTGGTTCTTTGAAAGAATAAATAAAATTGACAAACCCTTTACCAAACTCATAAAAGAAAAAAGAGAGGGGACTCAAATAAATAAAATCAATTGCTATTATTTTTATACATATTATTTAATAATACAGACAGTCCTATTTAATAAATAAAGAAGTGCTAAGGTACGAACAGCTTCTGGACAGACTGTGTTGCTTACAGAACTGCACAATGTCTTTTGTTAAGGCTGAGAGCCTATTGTAAGGACAGTTCTTGTACAGCCTCATCGGAATCATCTCTCTCTCATGGACTGTGAATAAGCTGGCTGTTATTGCAAAAGCTCTACCAAAGCTAAAAGATTTGTAAAGCAAGTCTGAATGTGAGGAGACCAGTGTGTTTCCATGGAGGAAAGAAGAGTGGACCAAGGTCAGAGAACTTGGGTGGTAAACTCAAGGCCTTCATTAACAACCTGCGTGGCTTCAGAGGAATCACTTTATACTTCTGTTTCACTTTTATCCCAATATGGCAACAGCAATAACTTATCTGATGATCTGTGGAGAGAGATGACAGACTTAACTACATTGTTTGCAGTCAAAGCCAACTTGAATTGAAATTCGTGAGAAGGGGTTTGGTGAGAGTATTTATTTGTCTGGCCGAGACCAGCCAAGTTTCTTCTCTTTTTTTCCCTTATCAATATTGAATTATCTTTGAGAGACAACTTTATATTGACCAATATTTGGGGGAGAAAGGAAGGTGTAAAATGGGTGTAACAAAAGTCTTCACTGTTGTATTATACATATAGATATGGATCTTGCCATGCTTCTGATTCTATCATAATAACATTCCCAACAGATATAACTTACACTGTGGACTCAGTTATAGAGGCATGGCCCACTCTTCATGGTATAAGTCCAAGAGCGAGAAAGGGATGGATTAAGTAGCAGAGGATGGTGAAGACATGGATGAGGAGGCCCTTTTATTCCTTTAAACCCTCTTCCAACTGGACATTAGAACTTGAATTACAGCCAATCCTTCAAGAATCAGGGACCAGCTCCCAGAACAAGCACATAAGATGAATCTTCTTCAGCACTGTTTTTATTTTTTCACCCATCACTGAACTTGTTGAAATTCAATTGCGTTTTGCTGAGTTTCTTCTCTTTTTTAAGCTATCTGAATGGACTCAATGGCATCTATCCCTACCCTATGGGGTCAGCAGGAATCTCAGCAGAGGTCAAATGGGAAAACATCAGGATTCTCTTCTACTGCTGAAGTCATGCACAGTAAGAAATATTCCAAAGAACTCCCTGGAAGGGGAGCAGCCACCTCTTTCTCTATAGCCTGTCTGTCTTCATGCAGATTCTCCTGCAAGCAAACCTGAGACAAAAATTCAAGTGTTAATAGTTATTCAGGAAGCAAAGAAAACACCAATAATAGAAATGTGTGGTGGGAAATGTAGACATGGAAGACATGAGTGAAAAGAAAATGTGTGTTGTTAAGCTAATTACTACTGTGAGTAACGTGAGCTCAATCCTGCTGGGCTCCCTAATAATCAGTGTAGAACAGTAGTTCCCAACTTTGTTGGTGCCAGAGACCAGTGCTCCTATAAGAATCTACTGCTGGATGATCTGAGGTGAAGCTAAGGCAGTGATGCTAGTGCTGGGGAGTGGCTGCAAATACATGAAGCTTTGCTCACTAGTCCACTGCTCACCTCCTGCTGTATGGCCCAGTTCCTAACAGGCCATTGACAGGACCAGTACCAGTCTGAAGCCCAGGGATTAGGGACCCTTGGTGTAGAACATGCACCTGAGTCATCCCACCAAGGGCTGGGAGCTGGGATATCCATCACCAGCTGCTATTGCATTGTTGTGGGTAGTTACGGGAGGTGACTACCGGCACTCCATAGAATGCCATCAGATCCATGAAATAGGCATTGGAAATCAGATATTGGGCCAGCACTCCAGGAATCACTACGACCTTGAAAATGTGGTTGGCCCCAACAGAGTGGGTTACATTGCCAATGTGCCTCCCCCTACAGCTCTTATAGTTCCCTGGTCAGTGTATTTATGCTATTAAACCAGAAAGAACATCCAGTGATTGTGGTGTGTGTGTGCGTGCGTGTGTGTGTGTGAGATGAGGGGGTAGCATGGGAGGAACACTCAGCAACCACACAAAGTTTGTGGATGGTCAGCCACCTTACAGCTCAGACCATCAATGTGGCTCAGCAGATAAGGGTCACAACCAAAGGCTTTAGGACAGTGATGGCTTGACAGAGCATGCTCCCTGTGCTGAGGAGAATCTTGCTAACATACTCCTTCTCTGGGGTAGCCAGAGAAATGCTGTGAGGAGCTCTTAACTGAGCTCACATCCTGTGTCAGTCAAAGAAACAAAATACACACATACAAGTATGTATGTATATATATATGTATATACATATTCATACATTTACATATGCATATACACATACGCATTTATATACACATACATGTACATATACATATACATATACATATACATATACATATACACACACACACAAAATTTCCAAACAAAGTGGACAACCAGGTACTCTGCTCAGAGAACTGTGCACTGGGAAACTTTCCTTTATCACCCTCCTTAGGGATGTCCTGGTTGTAGTGCTGCACCTGACCACTTTCAGGCGCTGCCTGTATATCACACAGGACTATCTGTAAACAAGGTCTAAATCTTGTGTTCCTCTCTTGGCCAATCATAGGGAACTCGCTCCCCTGTGAGGGTATAAGTGCAGGCTGAAATAGAGAAGGCAGTGTACCAGGAGAGGGGACCACAGGCATTTGAGTCACTTCTTCATGTAACTTACTTGTGCCTTCTGAGCCTGCTTGGCTCATTCGAGGTAAAGAGCTACTCTGCACACCCAACTTTATAACGTGGTGTGTAAAAGTATACTTAATTCATGATGGGCTGCTCAGGTCACATAGTAACTTGGTGGTCCATGGTTAAACATTCAGTGTCTACTAAGAGTAGCAGGCCATGAGCTGTTTCTAAAAAAGAGAATAGTCATTGACAAAGGATGGCAGGGCTTTGTTCCAAAATCCTAAGGGTCTGCTCGGCAATTCACCTATAGGGGGCCTGACAAAAGCTCCAAATTGTATCTCTATCAGCTGCTGACACTTCAAGCACCACTAGATCTGCTGGAACATATGGCCCAAGGGCAGAGAACCTTGCGGGGCAGCCTGTGTCTTTTCAGAGCCTTCTCTTGTTCTGGGCTCCATTCAAAACTAGAAGACTTTGGGTTACTCAGTAAATGACCAGAATTGCATACCCAAATGAGGAATATCTTGCTTCCAAAACCAAAGAGGCACACTAAGCATTCTTGGTTATATGAGGGCCCAGATGCAATAACTTATCCTACACCTTAGAAAGTTTAGCTTGACATGTCCCATACCACTGACCCTAGAAATTTCACAGGGGTAGAAGGACCCTGAATTTAATTGGATTTATTTCCACCCCCATGCACGTAAATGTTTTACCAGTAAGTATAGAGTAATTTCTGCTTCTTGCTCACTAGGTCCAATGTCATCAATGTTATGGACTAGTGTAATAGTTTGTAGAAGGGAAAGTCAATCAAGATCCTTGTAAAGTAAATAGTAACAAAATCCTGGAAAGTTGATAGACCCTTGCAGTAGAAAAGTGAGGGTGTATTGCTGTCCTTGCCAGATGAAAGTGAACTGCTTTAGGTGGGCCTTTTAGATAAGGATGGGGAAAACAGCATTTTCCAAAGCAATAGCTGTATACCAGATACCAGGGAATCTGTTAAATTACTCAAAAAATGAAACCATATATAATCAAGAAGCTGCAATTGGAATTGCCACGAAGTTAAACTTAAAATAATCCACTGCCATTCTCTGAGATCCATCTGCTTTCTGCAACAGTTAAATTGCATGGGGATGTGATGGGAATCACCACCCCTGCATCTTTAAAGTTTTTGATAGTGACACTGAAATCCCTCCAGAAATGCGGCATTATATTTGGTTTGTTATTTTCCTAGAGGCAGGGGAAATTCTATTGACTTCCACTTAGTCTTTCCCACCATAATAGCCCTCACTCCATAGGTCAGGGTATAAGGGTTGGGATTCTTCCAGCTGCTGTGTATGTTTATTTCAATTATGTGTGCATTCCAGAACTAGAGAAATAAACACAGAATTGGTCTGGAGATCCACTGGACCCACTGTGAGGTGAACATGAACTACAACGTATTGATCACCTGATGTCCATAAGTCCCTACTCTGAAGGGAGGACCACAATGACATTTGGGGTCTCTTGCAATCAGTGTCAGTTCAGTTGTCCTAAAGAGCTCCAATTATTTCATTGTCCTCAATACAGTTCCCCTGATGAAAGGCCATAGTTCCTTTTGGGGAAGGCTGGGAGAATAACTAACTATTTAAGTTTTTGACAGTATAATGGAATCCTTCTTCAAGGGAACCTGGCTTCCCCTTCATTCAAGGAGTTCTGGCTATATAAATTGGCTCAAATCCAGGAATTGATAGAGGGGGGAGGGTCATGATTCCATGTTTTTATGACTCAGGTTCTGCTTTTGTTCACTTGACCTAGAAGTTTTCTATTTATAAAGATCAAGTAAGAATTTAGTAGGCTTTCTATGTGTTTTACTTATAGGAACAATATCATTAACTAGACAACACCGTAGGTCTGGATAAGTCAGATTATTCTGATTGCTTTTGTGGCTCACATGTCCAGTTCAGTAACCAAACCCACCTTGCCTTTGGTAATTGAGTATTGCCCCTTGGCCCCTGCCACTCTGGCATCCCATTACTCCCATTGCATTTATGTTTCCAAAGTCAGGGACTGCCATCCCCTGTGAGGTCTGGCCTACATAGAAGAATGATCACAGAGCTCTTCAAGGATCCCAGGACTCCCCATAGTTGTGGTAACAGAGATGTCTCCTCTCCTAGATGCTCTCAGGGTAGGTGATTATGTCTTACACAACACATCCACTCTAAGACCCCCTTTACAGGTCTGCAGATTAGTGCACTGCTGGTTCAAACAGTCTCTCATCTATTGAAAAAAATGGCCTTTAGCAGATGCTCTAATTCCTGATATTAAACCCCTGTGGACTACTGCCAATGCATTATATTAAGTTGAACTACATCAGTCCAATTTTATAAAACTCAAAGTCAGAATAGTATGTACTTTAGATTCATGGTTAGGATGAAATTTCAAGCATGAATTATAAACCTCGATCTCTTCTCAGTCAAGATTTAGGTGGCCAGTTTTAGTCATGTTTTTGTCTACCCACAGGTGCACCCTGGGAGTGTGTATGCAGGGGAAGTGAGGTAGTATGGTGTGGTGATGGGGTAGTCTTGGTTAATGTTCCCAGGGACAATCACTGCCTATAAGGACTAGGAATCAATGAATTAAGGCTCAGTATCCCATTTTTATGGGGATGGCTCCTAGGTGAATTCTACAAGCTTCCTCAGTGGGTCTCTAGTGAGACAAAGCCCCCATTGTCCACAGTAGTAACCAGCTCAGTAATGCACCCTTTACTGACTTCCTGTCTGTTCTTATCTCTTCTCCCTCACTTACACATCCTGGGATCACTTCCCAAATAAAGTACCTGCTTTGGGGAGAGCCCAGTGGGAGACACTGGCTTACCTAATACCTCTGAAAATGTGAGAATCCATGTGCTTTGCTTTCTGTGTTGTGGAGTGCTGAATGGAGGTAGATGCCCCCATGTTTAGTGAGGCTAGAAGGTAGGTGTTTTTAGGATAAAAAATTCTTTACCTGATGATGAATTGACTTAGTAGGTAACTGTCAATTCTCAATCTTCTTGAATTTACTAATCACTATATATACAATGTCATGGATGAAATGCACAGTGAGAGCATAGAGAAGGAGGATAAATGTATCCTCTCTTGTAGTTACTATATTTTTGAGGACACATAATAAGCACTTGGAAATGTGTCCAGCATGGTAACATGGTATGAAAGAGATTCAAGTGTCCAGCAAAACAGCCATCCCATGATGTAAGAATCATATGTGAGAAATATTAACAGAAACTAAGGTACTGAGGAAACACATCAGAAAACACGTGAAACAAACTTTGCTCTGAAAAATGAATAGCCAACAGTAAAATATACTAACACCACAATTCTGTCTATCAGAAGAGAAGAATGTTTCTGCACCTTGACTCAAAATAAATGGCTATAAACTGACCATTCTATCTGGGAGTCACCTCTTTCAGGGTGCACATTGGGACAGACAGCCCTAACACTACAAATGGTATAGTATGAGGCTGAGAGAGAGGACTTGATTTACCTGTAACAGGAGCAACAGGCTCTCTTTCTTTGGTTTGTTCTATTTCAACACACTTTTCTTGTACACCAGTTTTTTATTAAGACCCACAGACCTGCATACACTAAGAAGAGAGGATAAGCTCCCCTCATCTGTGCTTGGGATAACAGGATGCACAGACATGTTAACAATTTTGTTAAGATCTACAACACAGACATGCTTCAAGTGCTAAGGAAACATGTGGGATTCATTTATGAACAGCAGTGGGCATGCAGTTATCTATCTATTATAGATTTTAAAATATATAGAGAAATCTCATTGTTGGAACACCATGACTCTGTCTAGTCTGGAAAGGAAAAGAAGACTAAGACATTCAGAGAAAGAAATACTTTCACACTGGGCTTTAAAAGATGGTTAGGAGTGCATTGGGCAGTCAAGATGATGTTGAATAGTCTCAACAGGGGTATCTTCTGGACTGCTGGAATATTTTTACTAATAATCTGTTCCAATCTTTTGGAACCTTGTATTCTGGTTTCTCATCCTATCTTCCTATTAATTCTTATATTCAAAGGGGCTGGAAATCCCAGAATGGAATTCAAATTATGACCAAACAAACAAAATTTAAAACTACTATAGATGTATGAAATAACTTCACTGAAAGAGGTGGAGATAAAAGGTGATGGCCTAGGTAATTTTATAAATAAGTCCAATCTTTGAGACTAAAGGCAAAATAAAATGCGTATAAGCATTATACTCTACTTGACAAAGTTGTTTCCCATGATGTATAGGTAAACCATTCTGAAACCATTATCCGGGTATACTGCAATGTAACAATTAAATAAAACAATAGTAGCTAGTGGGGAGCCAGATTTCTCACCATTAGAGTGGAAGGTTACAGACGATTTAGGGCTTGAAATGATCCATTTTATACTGTTAGAGGCTAGTGTGAAAACATCAGTATGAATTTCATTTAGCTTAGTATAGATACAAGTGGATACATATCATATGCATGTACATTTAAATTTATAATATGTGTATATATACAGTGTTGTTCAATAATAATAGATATATTTTTTCTTGCTCTCTCTGCTGAGAAGCACTAGAAAAAATGATTCTCCGGTAGTAATTTACCATATATAGAACCCAGATTTTGTTTTTATGGTAGGCAGATTAGTGGTCCCCCAAAGATGTTCATGATTCTAATTCCAAGAATTTTCGTGATGTTGTAGATTGTATGGTTAAAGGGATTAGTTTAGGGATACAACAAATTTGCTATCAGTATCTTCAGATGAGGAAATTTTCCTGGATTATCCGGTGGGCACAAAGTAATGACAGAGGTCTATTACATAGAGAGAGAAGCAGAAGAAGAAAGAGTCAGTGTCGGTGTTGCAATGTGAGAAAGACTCATCCTAGCCACTGGGGAGCTTTGAAGATGGAAGGGACACAAGCCAAGGAGCACAGATAACCTCTAAATGCTGAAGGGAAAGAAAAATGGATTCTCTACAATGGCATATACCCTTGATATGCTGCAATGAAAATTGCAATTTACCACTGTGGTCCTTCTCCCCAAAACCATAACCATAGTCTACTCATGAGAAAACAGACATATTTCCCAATAGCGAGACATTCTATGATATAGGTAACCAATAAGTCTCAAAACTGTCAAGTTCATCAAAAATCAGTAAATTCTGAGGAACTGTCATAGCCAAGATGGGCCTGTGACATGATTATTAAATGCAATATGGTATCATTGATGGGATCCTGAACACACACATGAAAAGGAAATCAAGTAAAAACTAAGGCAGTCTGAATAAAGTATGTACATTAGTTAGTAATAATGTATCAAAATTGGCTCATTAATTCCAACAAATGTAACATACTAACATAAATTGTTTATAAGAGAGAAAACTGGGTTAGATGTATGGGGGGACTCTCTGTACTATCTATGTAACTCTTTGTAAATCTAAAACTAGTTTAAAATAAAGTTTATTAATTAAAGGGGGCTGATATAGAAGGGCTACATAAAGTGAGGTAATGGAACTTTTAAGAGATAAGTTACCAAAAGCTATCTCGAAAGGAGAAAAACAAAGGTTCCTAAATCTTGGAGGATTGTGTAAGGTTAACTTCAAAGGTCTGTAAATTACCATTTAAGTGAAAGTTCTAAGTAAGTCATGTAACCGGTTTATTTTTTTCCATTAATGCATTTTAAAAAATGTGGCTTTCCAAGTGGACTGATGGAAGGCTTCTGAATAGTTTTGTGGCACATTGTAAATTGATTTGGTGTTGAGTCCTTTGTTTTTAAAATGTCATGAAATAGTTTCTGACCAGTGTTTATTATTTTAGTTGAAAGAAAATGGTCTCTTCTGTTCGGAGTTGTGTCTCTCAGGGAGCCCGGGAACAGGAATGCTCCTGAGAAGGATAAAAATATTCTTGGCATGCTTCCCCAGGAACATTGACTCAGCAGGACTAGAGAATGTGGTTTAATAGGATGCCTGCAGGTGCTGGGTACAGGACACCTCCTTTCCATGAGCCAGAGTGTCTTAAAACATTTGGATGCCACAAGATATAGAAGAGGGTTAATGGGAAAAAATAACCCCCAAAGAAGAAGTTTCAATGCACCAGGAGAATGCACATACAAAATAAAATATGCTTCTTCTGGTGAAAATTAAAGAGCTACAAAATAAAGCTCTTTATTTTTGCATTGGAGAACCAAAATTTCACTCTTCTCCCAGCTACGAAGACCTCTGCCTCAATAAAGACACAGAGTCCCTTCTTTTCTTTCTTTCCAAGACAGCACACTGTGGTTTCAGAAGCACACACCTCTATGTGCGAGGAGCAGCTTCTGCAGGTAAATGCCAGCCTGGCTACTGCTGCCTGGGTCCACACCACACCTCTCAGCCTCTCCGGGAGATGAACTGAGACAGGACTGCATGGACCTACACGGGATTCAAGTCCCAGCTGCTCTTTACTTACTCCATGGCTCTCTCACACTCCGCTGAAGGTCTCAATCAAGATTCCTAGTCGGTGAAAAGATGCATTGATGTCTCCTCTGAAGATTTTGATGGAAGAATTATGAGAGGTGCTGGGCAGAGATCCTGGCCCAGAGCTCAAAAAATACACCTTCATACATCTGCTCTGCCTTCTGTAAACGCATCTGTTAATTGAGCACTTGAGGGCTTAACAGTGGATACATTGTGATTGTTTTTCTCAATATATCAAGTTCCAAATGAACACAATTTTCCCTTTATACTCTCTTGGCTGGCATCTCCCTGCTGCGTAGAGAGTACTATAAAGAGTTGATGCCACAAAAGTAATTTTGTCAACTGAAACTCATCAAGTGGCTTAAACACCACCAACCACCACCACCACCAAAAAACCCCACACACCTGTAAATTTTACATACCCCAAAACACCACAAGAAGTCATATAACACAGTTCCCCAATTTATTGAAATTAAGAAGAATACCCTATGAAAGCTGTCATCATAATCATCATCTACATTATCCCAATTCAATGTTTATTAAGCATTTTCTATGTGCCAAATTTCACTCAGCGTTTTATGAGTTCCTCAGTATTGTAAGCTAAGTATTGGTTCCTCAGTGTTGTAAGCTAAGTATTTAGTTTACTATTATTGGTTCCTCAGTGTTGTAAGCTAAGTATTAATTACTATTATTCTTACTTTAAATGAGGAAATGGAGACATCAGTAACTCCTCAAGATCAGACAGCTCAAACTGGGGAAGCAGGGCACAAATATTGATCATTCTGTGACAAGGAAACTTTTTACTGTTATTCTACTTCCAGTCTTAGCTAACTACTCATGGCTTCACCAACACATGAATGGAAGACTTCTAACCATTTGAGGCTACAAGGCCAGACATAGTCCAAGTGTTCTTTTTCACTGGCCCAATTAAAATGGCTAAATCTAATTTACAAAAATACCGAATTCATCTGATGTGGCCCAACCAGCCTGCTCTGCTGTCTTCAGCCATCCTAAGCCACACACCATTCCACTGCAGCTACTGCAGTGGACAATATCCTAAGTCTTCGAGCTGAATGACCTCAGGTGAATCAAGACTTTCAACTCTCTTAACTTTGTTTTAACCCTGAATCAAGAAGAATATCATCTATCTGTCTTACTCATACATCTATTACATACTCAACGTGTCAATGTAAATGGCTTCATTCCACATCTTCAACAGGTGTTCTGAGCTCCCCTGAGAGCAGCTCCATGTGCCACCTTCCTCATGCAGCAAAACCAACTTCATCCATCCTATTATGCCAAAATCCTTGTTATCAAAACTAAACTCATCTCTTTATCTCCCATCCAATATCTAATCCATTAATAAATCCTACATGCTCTACTTTCAGAGAGAATCAACTTATGAGCACCGCTGTACCCTAATTGTGACTGAGCCGTTGTCTTCTCTCCCCTTATGACCTCAGCATTCTACTAACTGCCTCTGTACTTCTCTAACATCCCTGCAAACACCCCACATTGAATATTTACAATCCAACAGCCAGAGTCATTTTTTTCCCCAAATATATATCAAGCCATGCCAGTACTCTACACAAATCTTTATCTAGTGCCTATGTTTTATTAAACCTGATGGCCAAAGTTCTTAAGACCCACAGGCCCTTACCCATCTGAGCCCCTGTTCCTCTCAGACTTTTTCTCTGCTACTCTCCTTCTTGTATCCATGTCCAAGCCACAGTGGTATTCTTGCTTGTTTGTCAAACAAGACAACCCCTCTACGATCATGGGACTTTGTCCAGCTATTCTCTCTGCCCATATAATTCTTACCACAGATTCTTTCATGGAGATGGACAATAACTGGCAGCCCCTATTCAATGTTAGTGCATTACTTCCTTCTTCTAAGGGACCACAGTCTGGGTATTATTATTGCCTTTGCCTAGCCTTCAGCAGGTCCTGCAGTACAAGGGATCCCCACTATAGCCCTAGGCTCATGGCCTCAGCCCACACTCACTTCTGCACTGATGAAAGGCATAATGTCTGCTCTTGTTCCAGATCCTGAGTAGCCAGAAGTATGATGCGACCTGTGAGGGACAGGGTGACACCTTCCTGTGTGGTAAACCCAGGCCATTGGGAGAAGACAGGCAATAGTGGATTGGTAGCACAACTTTATTCTCTCCAAAATGCAGCCCATCCTAGGATCCTCCTAAGGATACCTGATGTGCTGGGTGAACACTCTGCCAAGCAATCTTTTCTTCTTCTCTGTGGCCTAATGTGAAGAGATGCCCACCTGATAACTCCTCTTATCTCTTGGTTTTGCTCATTTCTTGACCTCACTTTCCCTTCTTGTGGCTCCACTGTCCTGGGCTTACTACACTCTCAAATTTTTCAATTTTATCTTTGCCTCAGGCTCTGCTTTCTAGATGACTTGGTTCTGTTATTCCTAGAGTTTTGCTCAAGTATCTCAAAGAAGCCATTCTGACTTTCCTGATTAATAGTGTGAGAAGCCCACAGCACTCCTGTCCCCTTACTCAACTGCAGGTTTTCTCTTTTTTTGTTCTTTTTCTTCTTTTTTGCACTTAGCATCTTCAAACCTGCTATCTATTTACTTATTTCTAATATTTATTGTTTTGTGTCTATCTTCTTTTGTTAAAAATGGAAGTCCAATATGAGTGGGCATTTTGTTTTCTTTCCTTCATGTATCCCAGGCATCTACAGTGCCTGGCACATCATGGGCACTCCAATAACATTTATTCATAAGTGAATTAGTTTGTTGCTACAACAAAGGAGAAACCAGGAAAAAGTGTTAGGCATATGGCAATTGACTGATGCTGGCACCCAGTTGCTCCAGGAAAAAGTTTCTAATTTCCTCTTACCACTCCTCCCATGTGCAATGTGGATTTGGAGCAATTAATTATGAAACTACGAGTGTTCCAGTTACTATGGCCATATAACAATGCAAACTTGTGTAATAAACAACTATTGTATTGTTTTTCTGGATTCTGTAAGTCAGAGGTCAGACAAACATACTGGGGTAGGTTTATCTCTGCTCCATGATCTGGAGCCTTAACTGAAGACTTGTGTCTGAAATTACTCAATAGTTGGAAGCTGAAATTATCTGGAGTCATCTTTAATCCCACATCTGGTGGTTGATGCTGGATTGTTGGCTGGAACCACAGCTCGATTATAAGCAGAAATAACCATACTTGGCCTGTCCATGTGACCTCCTATGTGGGCCAATTCAGACTTTCTCACACAATGGCTAGGTTCCAAGAAACAAGCATCCTAAAAGAAATAGGTGGAAGCTGTACACTTTGCACAGGCTACCATCAGAAGTCACAATCATCCTTAGTGTTAAGTCTGTCTAAACTTAAGCATACATGCAGATTCCTGGCCCCTCCTAAGAGATGAGTAGCTCTAGAGGTAGGAATGGGACAGGAAGACAAGGTAAGGAAGGGCAGTACTTGTCCAGTGACAAATGACTTGAAATGATTGAATTGCAAGATGAGATAAGAGGGATAAAAACTGTAAATTTTGGGCAGAGGTCAGATCGTGAGAATCCTCCTCTACCATATGTGTTATTAATCATATAGTACATTTAAAAATTTAGATAAAATAGAAAATTTCTTTGAGAGACACAAACTACCAAAGCTTACTCAAGAAGAAATAAAGTACCTAAATAGTTCTATCTCTATTAAAGAAATTGAATTTGTTATTAAAACCCTTCTAATAAAGAAAACCCTAGGCCCAGGATCACTTTACTGGAAATTTCTATCAAATATTTAAGGAAGAAATGATACTAATTGAACACAAACTTTCTAGAAAATAGAAAATAAGAAACACTTCCCTAATTATTCTATAAAGCCAGCATTTTCCGAAACAAGACCAGATAAGACATTACAATTCTCTCATGAAGAGAGACACAAAATCCTCAAAAAATAATAGTAAAATTAAAACCAATAAGTTAAAAAAAGGAAAGTACATCATTAACAAATTGAGTTTGCCCTCAAAATGCAAAATTGGGTCAACATTTAGAAATCAGTCTCTATATATTATTACATCAAGACCTGAGACAAATCATATGATTTTAATAGATGCAGAAAAGTAATGTTTGACAGTCATTTGATTAAAAACTGTCCACAAGCTAAAAACAGGGGTCTTACTTAACCCAATAAAAATATCTTAAAAAAAAATCTAAGTGATGTTCTCTTAATTCCTTTTCAACATCATATTATATGTCTTAGTACAATAAAGCAAGAAAACAAAGATAAATAAAAGGCTTACAGATTGATAAGAAAGAAACAATATCCAGATTATCTATGTCAAAATCCCAAAAATCTACAAATAAGCTACTAGAACTAATGAGTGAATTTAATAAGGAGGTAAGATGCAAGGTAAATAACCAAAAGTAAATTATATTTCTTTGTATTGGCAATGAAAAATAAACATTTATATTTAAAACATTAGTATTTATAATAGAATTGACAAAACATAAAATATTTAAGTATAAATTCAACAAAATATGTATAGTATCAGTATACTAAAACTATAAATCACTTTATGAATTGGAAGTTTCAGTGTTGTTAAGTGGGCAAATTCTCTTCAGCTGATCTATAGATTCAATGCAAATCAAAAGAAATCACTACAGAATATTTTTAGATATTGATACACGATTCTAAAACTTAACATTGATAGTCACAGGAACTTTAATATCCCAAACAATTTTTGGAAAGGAAGAACAAAGTTGAGAACTCATACTATTATATTTCAAGACTTCTTATGAAGCTACAGTTGATGAAGAGACAGACACAGAGATTAGTGGAAAAGAGATAGAGAGCCCAGAAATTGATTCACACATGTCTGTGTGGACAGCTGATCTTTAACAAAGGCAAAAAGACAATTCAATGGAGAAAGTCTTTTCAACAAGTCACTATAACAGTGAACATTCAACATCAAAATAAATGAATCTTGACTGATTTAAAAATTAACTTAGGTTATAGATCTAAATAGAAAACTTAAAATGAGAAAAGTTATAGAAGAAAATAATACAAATTTCTGTGGCTGCAGGTTTGGTAAAATTTCTTAGATATCATCCAAAAAGTATAGTATCTAAAAGGAAAAATTGATGATTAAACTTTTCAATTTAAATTTCTGCTTTAAAAGACATTGTTAAGAAAATTAAAGAGAGCTGTGGCTAAGAAAAAATATTTACAAAACACATGTTTGAGGAAAGATGGTTGCTGTTCCAGATATTTAAAGAAGTCTCAAAATTCAAAAAGAAAAGAAGTGAGTGCTTGCTTCAGCACCATATGTACTAAAAACGGGACTAAAACAGAAGACTAGCATGGCCCCTATACGTAAATGACAAGCAAATTTGTAAATGTTTCATATTTTTCCTGGATGAAGTGGTCAAAGGTGGCACAAACTTCCAGCTGTAAGATAAATAAGTGCTGGGTGCAAGATGCCACATGATGACTGTGGCAAACATTGCTGTGTGGTGTATCCAAAAGTTGCTAAGAGAGTAGACCCTAAAAGTTCTCATCACAAGAAAAAAACATTTTCTTTCCTTTTTTTTTTTTTTTTGGTATCTATATGGGATGATGGATATAACTAAACTTATTGTGATAATCATTTCACAATATGTAAGTCAAGTCATTATGCTACATACCTTAAACTTATGCAGTGCTGTACATTAATTTTATTTCAATAAAACTGTAGGGGAATGGGGTACAATGAGAAAATTGCAGAATATTTAAATAAACACTTCATCAAGAAGAAACAAATTTGTTGGGGATAAACGCATATCAAAAAATGCTTAAATCATTAATAAATAATAAATGCAATTAAAGCTATATAATGACCACTATATAACTTATTAAAATGGCTTAAAAATAAAACAAAATAAGCAATAAAACCGTGAATAGAGTAACTAGAACCCTTATGCTTTGCTTTTGAAAAGTCAAAATTGTAAAATAACTTTAAAAAACAGTTTGGTGCTTTCTTATAAAGTTCAACACACACTATCATAAATTATTGTCAGGGTCCAGGGCAAAGATGCCCCAAGATATCCCACAATGGCATATTGATTATTTTGAATTAAAGATACTTAAGGAACTGCTGGTGCAAGAACATTCTGACCTTTCTGTCCCTCTAAAAGCAGGAGATAAATCTCCCATGTGAAAAAAGTCCTCCTCACACTTGGAGACACCATTACTACTAGAGTTAAAAAAACTCAGACAAAAAGCCTGATTTAAAAATATTTGTTACCTCTTTTATAATTTATTATCTAAGCACAAACTTTGTTTAGATTCCTTACGAAATACACATTCCTTTCTAAAGAGCACTAGGTTTTTTCCTTTCCCCTGTCAATTTCTTCACAAATTTCTTGGTTTTTGTCTAAAAGGTCTAAAAAAGTATCTGGTTTGATCATTTCTTTGAACCTCATTTTATTCTCAGCATCATATTATGATTCTTCCATGTGCATGCATTAAATTGTTTGTTTCTCCTATTAGTATAGTTTTTGTGTCAATGTTATGGTTTTATTATTAGTCCAGTCATAAGAACAAGAAAAAGGGTGGGGGTCATTCTCCCCCTCCCTGATATTATCAATCCGGCCCTTACATGTTTACCCAAGAGGAATAAAAACATGTTCAAGCAAAACCTGTACATAAATGTTGATAGCTGCTTCATTCATAGTTTCCAAAAAATGAAACAACCCACATGTATTTCAACTGGTGAATGGCTAAACACATGCAGTTACTTACTTGTCATAGGATATTCCTTAGCAATAAAAAGGAATAAAACTACTGATACATATTGACATGGATTAATCTCAAATGCATTACTCTAAGTGAAAATAAAATAGCCAGGTTACACTTATAATTGCATTTATATGACATTCAGTATAATATACAATATTATATACCAAAACTGTATAAGGAAAGTGGTTGCAAGGATTCAGGAATGGGATGACTATAAAGGACACCACAAAATTGTTGGCAGGTGAGGGGATGATTCTGTATTTGATTGTGGTATGGATTACATAATTGTATTTATTTGTCAAAATTCATAGACCTATACATCAAAAAGAATTAATTTTGTCATATATGAATTAGACTTTAATTTTAAAAAGCAAAAGAAGAATAAAAAATGATTTGCAATAATAATTCAATAAAGAAAGTTAAACATGTGGCAAAAATTGTGAAATAGGCTCCTCATGCCAGAAATTGAGACACTTTCCCATCAAGGCTCCAAATGCTGTTCCTGCTAAAGAATCATCTTTGATCTGTTCAAATTTCAAAGTTCTGGCCCCACTTTCAAAGATTCTGATTATTTAAGGCTCTGGTATAACTGAGATCTGAATTTCTAAATCTTTCTTCTGATGTTTTCAATAAACATTAGATAATGAGGAACAATTGCACTATGATTTTTGACAGTTTCCAAATCATGGTCTGAATCCCATGTCTCTCTAGATTAAAAAGTTTTGAAATATAGTGTGTAAAATATT
The DNA here is from genome assembly GCA_003508835.1 of Eonycteris spelaea. Classification (NCBI taxonomy): domain Eukaryota; kingdom Metazoa; phylum Chordata; class Mammalia; order Chiroptera; family Pteropodidae; genus Eonycteris; species Eonycteris spelaea. The sequence continues at coordinate 1,968,915 of PUFA01000215.1, read as the reverse complement.
GCTAAAAATGCAGATTCTCTGGCTCTGGGCTCAGAGCTTCTGCTTCACAAGAGCCAGGAGCGTGCACTGATAACAAGAATACTCAATGAGCTTTATTGTAAAAGGTCCTCAGGTCAAAGTGGGTGGTTGGATGGACTTTGTATAATGGGCCCTGAGTGTGAGACATGATGGAGGAGATACTAATTTATAAGAAGACCCATGAGAATATCATATTCTTTCCTCAGGGCTCTGCCATGAAGGGAAACCTGTTGAAATCTGCATGAGTTCACAGCATGGCTGCTCCCCACCTTCTAGATTATGCAATACCAAGCTCTCTGGCTAAAACTAATGTCCTGAACCCTATTATCTTCCAGAGCCATATATTTGTTTAACAAATTGTGTATGAAAATAAACATTGTGGAAATACAGAATGGTGTAAAAGAACATTTAATCATCTATTCAGAATCATTATGAAATTATTGTGTGATTCCATAAACAAAGTAAAATTGAAAATTAACTAAAGGTACTTACCGTTTCCCTGGTGTTCACTCCACAGACTTTCCTGCCCATATCCTCTTTCTTCACCCCCACTGTACATTCTGTTAAATATGGGAAAAAACAAGGGTGTTGTATTGAACAATGAAGAACCACACTTAATCTAGAGTTTGCGAAGAAAAGTCTGAGTAATTTGAAATTCTGACCCCCAAAAGGCATAATTTTGAGATGATACCAAATTTTGAAAATGAAGACCAAGAAATTTAGACGAACCAAGAAAACTGTCAAAATCAAAGACAGAGTGAAATTTTTTCAAAATTTTCTATTCCAAGAAGCCAACCTGAGGCTCACATCAGTCAGAACATGTTGACATTCTTGTCCCTGAGTTATTTCCTGTCCTGGCCCAGGAGACACATCACTCACAACCAAGTGCACAAGGACAGGAAGGAAGCTAAGCCTATTTTTCAGGTGATAAAGGAAGGGATGCTCATGCCAGAGATAAACTGATTAAAGTGGCAGTCTTGTCTATTGGACATGACCTCTCAGACCCCCTCAGGCCACCAGTATATACACATGATGCAGCTATTGCTCCAAGTGAGCTATACTCTTTGGCTCTTACCCAGGCCTCTCATAGACTTTCTTCAATGGGGAAGAGAATGCATGAGACTATTCATTCCATAATGAAAAATCTATTCAGGACAGGTCATTGTGTTTGGTGGATCTTGAAAATGTTGCCATCTTAGTAATTATAGTCCCATTCTGCAAGATAAGAGATGAAACAGAGCTAACCTCCAACTTCCTCATAAAATGAAAAGTAAAAATCAAAAACAAAACAAAAAAGGCACAAAGCAACAAACAACCACACAACAGCTAAATACTCTGCCCTCTGCCCTGTGGAAATGTTCTACTTGCAATTATCCATTTATTTAGTGTTCTTTTTATAACTGGTAAAATCAGTGGTTTAGGGGTTGAACTGGGTAGGTCTACTGTCTTTGGAGATGAAGAGTTGCTTGATATGGGGAGACCACAGAGATGAGAGGGCTTATAACGTATCTCCCAGTTGAAGAACATATACTCTATTGTAGAAACCTGCAATTATACTTGAAGCTATCTCATGAACAGTAAACTGAAAAAAACTTCTTTTGCCATACAAGTGTATGCCAGTGGTTTCCACACTTGTCTGCAACCCCACTCCTACCCCCAAGACAGTGAATAATTTGTCTTGGTTTGACTAGGTCTTCAGATTTTTTTTTTTCAAATCTCCAGTTCATGTTAATATGTCAAGTTGTGAGGATGATTAGATTAAATGTTTATTTAGCAAACCTGAGTTCTGCATTTCATACTGAAATATTCTGGGCATTGAACAAAGGAAGTAAATGAAAAATAAAAACAGAGGAATAAGCCAGGTCTTTAAATCTGGCACACGACTCAAGAGATAAAGGATTTCAATGCAAATGGTGAATCTAGGGTAATATTGCTAGATATCAGGGAAGATGCTCTAGATTTAGCCTTATTTCATGCTGGTAGGCTATCCCACTTACCCAGAGGCAGGCCCTGTGCTCTCATCCTCTCCAGCACTGGATATGGCTCTCCTTTCCAATCTTTGCCTATCTACTTGGCATCTCATTTGTCTCAGTGTCAAACTCAGTGTAGCTCTCTGGTTACTGAAAAGGTTTATCTTTTCTTTATATTCATTAAACCTTTCAGTTAACACATCTGTGAAATTTTTATTTCATAGCTTTTACCTATGTTTCTCTTGTTCTCCCTGTCAGATAATCACTGAACTGCAGATTTCCTTTCATTTCTTTTGTTATAGTAAATGTTTTCAATTAGTAATATACTCATAAGTTTCAAAGTTAAAAAAACAAAGAGGGTCTTCCATACAATTTTCACCTCTACTTTTGACTCTCAAACCCCTCATTTTTTATTTATTTTTCTAAAGATATTTTGTGCATGTGAATGCAAATTAAATAATATAAGCATTCACTCACATACAAGTATTTCCTTCTCCACTTGCACACAAATGATAGAGTATTAAGCATTCCTCTTACCTTGCTCTAACTTGCTTAACAGTTATTCTGGAAATTATTACATACCAAGGCATAGAGAATTTACTCATTTCTTTTGAAATTGTGGTATACTCCTTTAATGGAATGTACCATAAATTATTTAACCAATCTTCTATTAAGAGACGTCTAATTATTTTCAATCATTTGTCTCTGTTCTGGAGGTGGAATTGCTGTATCAAAGGTTACATGAATTTTTAATTTTGAAATTTATTTCCAAATTGTCTTCTATAGAGGCTGTACCAGTGAAAATTCCCCTCAGAGATGTGTGAGAGCAGCTGTTTTCATGCACCACTGACAAAATAGGGTTATCACTCCGAATGTTAAACACACTGTTCAGTGAAACATTGGTACTCAGCACACTCATCTGTGAGGCAGGGCAGCTCCTTTCATGACACAGCACTTTCTTGCACTTCTGTCCTCTAAGCTACTATGCTGTTATCTACCACACTGTTGGCCTTTTGGTTGTGGACGTGCTTTTAATATACTAAAGCAATGAGCCTTCTCTGTGAAATTGGTGGCATATTCCAATTTCTCCTAACTAATTATCTAGCTTTTGACTTCACTGCATGGTATGTTACAATCTCAAAATTTCTTCTTCTGTAGCTAAATCTATCAATCACTGTTTCCCTTCTACTGGGCTTTGTTCCTTCTGAGTTTTCTTCTTCTCTGGGCATAAAAGCTAATATATATGAGGTATACTACTTATTTATTCTCCCTTGTTCTCTCTCTATTCCACCTTCATTTCAGTGATACCTTAATGTTGTCTTTCCCATTTCTTCACTGTGGTCTAACCAACTCCCATTTTATTTTCCCATAATCTACCATGTCTCTCCTCACTTCTTGTATTTGTGCTTTGTGCTCTTGCTCCACATAGATGAAAAGCTTCATTTAAAGTTTTTGTTTTGTTTGTTTGCTTTATATATAAATATATAATATATAAATATAGATACTGTTATGGATACTAGAACAGCATCTATAAAAAGGACTACAAGAACAAATAATGAGGAAAGAGTTTGGAAAAAGTAAACAGCAAATGTAAGAAAAATTTTTAAAAAGTGTTTCTATGAGGCAGAAGGAAGTCGTAACTCATTATATATAATTATATTATTATATAGTTAATATATTAATATAATAATATATTATATATTATATATAAAATGTGTCATCTATGGGCAAGATATTTAAATATGGAAAGAGTACAACTGCCTCTCACACGAGTTGTAGTTTTTATTATAACCAAAGATTTTGTGTGAGTTCGTTTAATTGGCTTCACACAGGTGATCATGGTAGGCAGGTAGGTCCACAATATGAAGTCTCTCCTCTCCAGCTTCAGAAGAAGCTTCCTGCAAGTATAGATATCCTCATTAGCCCCACCTCCATTGCCTCTCAGATTCAAATAGAATTCAGAGGAACTCCTGTAATTAGCTATACACTCTGTTCTGGTTGCAACAACCAAAGAATTTGAGTTTTAAACCTAAAGGCATGCTGCTTTAAGAAATTGACTTTTTATGCTGATTTTGATTTGTCACTAAGTTTTTCCCCCTCTGCATCCCCTCAATGTGCCCTGCATTATACCCACAGCTCTTAGTGACCCTTCTAACCATCAGAAATCTGGAAGTGGATAGGTTCCTCCTCATTTTAATGAAGGTGGAGTTTTGTGTTTTCATTTGTCATTCTCCTTATTGCTTTTCAGATATTTTCTATGAATAAAACAAGGATATGCAGAGTATATGCATCTATATTTAATATAAGAGCCTCTAATTCCTTAGTGTTTTAATTTTGCAAATGTCTTCTGTTATCCTGTCACCGTATGATAACTTTATTGCTTGGTGTTTTGCTTTAACTCTAAGTCATTAAGTTTAATATTGTCAAATTCATCACGTTTTCTTGTTAACAGGTCTTCAGGATTTATGCCTGAAGTGAGGCCAGTCTGGGCCCATGAGGCTTCTGCACTGGGCGTCCTCTTGACCAGGCAGCTTCGTTGGTCAGTCTTGCCTTATGGCATCTGAATCTCACTCATGTGTCCATCTGTATGGGCCAATTCTGAGTAAAGGAAGAATTTTTACAGAAACTTTTCTTGAGTCTTTAATGTCCACCATTACAGAGCATCTGTGAGCCATTGAGGAAAACTCACATTTGGATGCAACAACTAATCGAATAGGTTTCAGACTTTTGTAGAGCTATAATCACTTGGAGAGGGGAAAATAAGCTGGTTAGCATCCTTAGACGCATGGTTTCTGGATGGAGTCTTCCTCCTGGAAGCACTTCGGAAACAGACCATGCTCTAGGGAGATTATCAGCAGCTCCTGTGACTGTCTTCCCATGAGATGTGCTGGCTTCATGTGTCTCTTCTCAACTGAATGCTCAGTCATGCCGTCCCAATCTGGGGAGTTCTCCTGTAACTCAGGGGTAACAAATGGCCCTCTTCACACTGGATCACTCTGAAAACATGCCTCATTTACCCACAGAGACTATAACAAGCAAAATTAGAAGTTTTATTGAGTGTCTTAAAAACCTTCAGAACTTATTTAACTGGCCAACATTCTACATAATAGCAATCTTAATGGTGACTGTTCCTGTTTAGGTCAATGCTGTCCACATATATCCCTTGCTTACATGCAGTCGTATGTAAGCTTCAAGGCAGTGGTGTCCTCCCTCTTCCAGATCTCTAGACCATCCTCTGAAGTAGAGGAATATCTGACATTTGCAAACAGATTCTTAGTGATTTTACTTTACACCTAGACTTCCACCTGCTTCAGGAGTTCTCCAGTTATGCAAAAGAACATGACCATTCTTTCTTGGAGCCACTTTGACACCTGGTCTTCCCTGATCTCACTAGGGATTCCTGGTTCCCCTGAGGCTGCTGTGGAAGTCTGATACCCCTGCCTTTACCCATTTATTTATTCCACATTCTACATGCAGTACTTCGACATGATGAACTGAAGGAGGCCCCATTATTTAAACTCTATGCAACATATCTTTATTAACATGTTGTTTGGATATTAAACAAGTAAAACATTTTTAATGAATAAAAACCACTATTAAATATCACATTCTCCAAGAGATCCCACCTGTATCCACGCTGCTGGTGTCTCCTTGTTCTCCTCTCTTTCTTGATTGGCTTTTCTTCATTTTTACTCTAAATTCTCCTTCCCCACCAGCAGGAGTACACCATCAATTAAAATACAATATTGCCCATGGACTAATGAGCAGGGTGCCCTCCTCTATTGAGGTCAGACTGCCTCATTAGACCACGCCCTGGACCTATTGCACAAACCAAAGCCCTTACAGTGTTTTCCAAGAGGAAAATAAAGTTAGATGTTAGATATTTCACCCCAAATTTAATTTTACATCCTGTCTTGTAATGAAATAAATCTTTCAGAAGCTTTGTTGGGGTCCAGGTCAGGCATCCCCTAAATATGTCAGTTTGGAATACTGATTATTTTAAGTTAAAGTTACTTGAAAAAACCCATTGTAAGGGCATTTTAACTCTCCTTTATCTTCTTAAATGCAGGAAATACATCTCCTCTGTGAACGGCACCCTCTCTGCCCCTAGAGACTGAGAGAGAGAGAGATCCTCACCACCAGAGTTAGAGAATTTAAGGCCAAGAAGCCTGTATAAACAAAACTTGTTTACTTCTTTGCTGCTTTATTCCCAAGCTTAAACTTTATTTAGATTCCTCATAATGAACACCCAGACCTTAAATCTTTTTGTGCTGTCAAATACTCACAAATTTATTGTTTCTTTGTGAAAAAAATATGAGGTACCTTCTTTTTTTGGCCACTCTCTGAGCATTAATTTTATGATCTGTGTGCAAGAAATTAAATTGGGTTTTCTCTTGTTTATCTGCCTTCATTATTGCTCCAACCACAAGAACTCAACACTTTTTGAAAGCATGACTTCCTATATTCTACTGCAGAAAGGAGAGAGGTAAGAGGAAGGGAGAGGGGAGAAGAAAGAAGAAGGGAGAGGGAAGAGAAGGAAGAGGCCAAATGAGAAGGGGAGGGAGCATGACAGAAAAACCATTGTACTTGGCAGCTGGTGCTGCCAAGTTCATACATCCTCATTTCTCAGGCTCACTATCAATGTAATGCCCACTTACAGATTTATGGGCGGCGGGGCGGGGGAGGGGAAGAAGATAGATGAGTCCTCAAAATGCATAGACCAACTCTAAGACATGTCTTAAAGATAAAACACAGGGGAGGAAAAGATGGTTTGAATTCTGGAAACATGCTACTTTTCTGTCTCTAAAAGTGATTTTTAATTGTTTTTTCAAGCAGATAGTCTGGGTTTTATAATTACTTTTGCTGGCATCCCTGTTTCTCAGGGAATAACCTATTTTCTTGGATAAGAAGTTGACTTTTATTTTATACTTTGGGATGTAATTCTTTAGGATACATGTTGTTAAAAAAAAAAAGATGTGGTGTTATGCATATCTGACAGATAGAATATGTGATAATCCCCCAGCTGTCCACAGCCCTTTTTAGCGGGGCTTCTGAAACTGAATGATAAACAGTTTCTATTTCTAGAAAATTACTATAAAATTTATTTGTGAGTTTGATTGACTCAAAAGTAAGAATATTTATGGGAAGTTTGTTTCAGCTTTGTTTTGTTTTGTTTTAGTTTCTGAGGTTCCAGAGGCAAGGCATTCACCTGCCTCAGCCCCGCTTAACCTCTCTACCCCAGACTACAAGCAACACAGCCCCAAAACTTCTCTGAACTGTCTGGCAGAGAATGTGACTTCTCTCCCCTAAACTTACATAAATTCTCTGAGCTTACTTCCCATACTTATTATTCTGTTTGTGTCAGTTCATTCGGTCATTCATTCATTCATTCCACTTATTTATATGCCCACTATGTCTAAGTATCCCATGTAAGATGGTCTTGCAATGGGCCCATTCTGTTGAAGAGCAGATCTTTCTACAGCTTCAACAACATGAACCCACCTGCAGTCCAGGTCCAATGACAAGTCCAGCTCTCCACATGGGAGTGGTTCTTCATGCACATTTCTTTCTATGTAACTGCAGGGAGAGCAGTAAAGACACCTGCTAATAAGATGTCTTCCTTCTGCAGCCCTTACTGTACCTCCTTCTTCCATGACAGCAAACACAGCTAAATAAAAGCAAGATATTTGGGTGTTCAAGGAAACTCTTGTTGTGAATTGTGACTTTATGACTTATCCAATTTGATGTGGACAGGTACTGACCCTCTTAACCTCAGATTCCACTCTGGAAAACTACCTCACAGGACTGCTATAAAGATTAAATGAGAACCTGGCACAGCTGAGATAATACATTTAAATCTCCTGTTTTGATTCCTAAATCCCAGGTCCCTAGAGCTCCATTAAGTCACAGAGAGTTCAGCTGAGACTACAGAACAGCTGGGGCACTTTCTTTTAAATCAACTTTATTGAGATGTGATTTACATAGAATACAGAGCACCCATTTATGGATATAGCTTGATGAGTTTAGGCTAACAGTTAACTGTGTTCCCACACACAATCAAGATATGGAACACTTTCATCACCAATATTCTTATACCACTTCACAGGCAATTTTGTCAGCACCCCAAGCCCAGGTGAAAACTTATCTGCTTTCCTTCACTAGAGCTCAGATTTGCATTTTCCAGAGTCTCACATATGTGGAATCCTGTAACATGCACACTGTTTTATGTACATCATCATTTATCCTTTTTGTTGCTAAGTAAGATTCCATTTGTCTGGATAAACAATTTGTTTATCCATTATCATTTGATAGACTTTTGAGTTGTCTAAGTTTAGGGCTATTATTTTTAAAAGCTACTGTAAAATTGTTGTAGCCTCTTTATGAACACGTTTTAATTCCCTTCCGTAAAGTCCAAGGAGTGGAAGGCCTGAGTCATATGGCAGGTATAACCTTTACAAAGAAATGGGCAATCTATTTTCCAAAGCAGCTGTATCTCTTTGCACTTTCACTGGCAATATAAGAAAGTCCAATTTGCTCTGCATCCTTGCCAACTTTTAATGTGGACCACATTTTTTGTTTTTGTTTTTGTTTTTTTTTCGCTTCCAATGAGTGTGCAGTGAATTCTCATCTCTTGTCTAGATTTTTAATTTTTTTTTCGAAATCCAAATTTTTGGATTTAGTTAGGGAAATGAGGTTAAGGTAGAGACATACAAAGCTGAAAGTCTTACCTCTCTCTCTCTGAAAATCTAATTCAAAACCCGAGGGATCCCAAGAGAATTGAATTAAATTACCCCAGGCTGATGTGATGCCACTGAACAGCAATACAAAATGCATTAATGAATTTCCCTGAGGGAATATTCCCGAGGTATTATATTTAGTTCTGACAACTATTGAGAAAGGATTCAGAGAGAACATTGCATTAGAGCTGTACTCTAGGAGAGAAACTTCTCAGGAGGCAGAGTAGGGAACAGAAGAGGAGGGACACGGGAACAGGTGGGGAGGGCAGGGCATTCTGCACTCTGAATAAAGCAGCTAAGGCATGTCTGGGGAACCTAGAGCATTCATTTACCATAGTCAATCCTGGTGAATTTTAATACTTTGAAGTTATAACAAAAGCCCTTCTTCCAAATTCGTCATGCATTGATAAAGTAACTTTGAATGGAAATGCCTGGCATATTATAAAGACTTAACAAGCATTTGAGTGAATAAACAAGTGAGTTAATGAATGAACTTTTGACTGTAGAAAAACATAAATGGGAGATTTTGACACAATGTAGATACAAAACTCAAGGAAGTTAGAAGAGGAAAGGAAAATCTCCCCTGGAAAATTTAGAGACAGCTTTGTGATAAAATCATTTTAGACCTAATTTTAAGTATGAGAAGTTTTTATAGATACAACACGGAAGTAAAGAAAAGCATTTCAAGACAGAGAGCAGCATTAACAAATAGCATAAACAGAAATGGGCAGATTATAGGGGAATCATCAAGAATATTTGAGGGAAAAGTTTAATTTGTAATGCTTTGCATATTTGTTATGCTGGCAACTACATGTTAAGGAACTCTTCTATGTGTCTTCACTGATATAAACATCAACTTTTTAAATTCAACAGACATTTAGTACCTGCTATGAGCCTACTCTGGCAACGCAAGTTAACAGGATATAGTCCTAGAGAAGCAGTGGGGCAAGAAAACATGGGTTTTAACAAGTAATCTTGGAGTGAAAATCAACCAAGGCTCTCCTTATAGGATGGTGGAGGTAATTGATGGAGGGGCCATTTTTCCCACAAGTGCCAGGCACACTTGTCACACTTGGTAAGCAAAGGTCTCAGCTTTTCTAATGTATGGCACCTTTTTTTTTTCCTATTTGGTCCATATTTTTTCAGCGTTATGGAAATATATAATAGACAATTAGCTGCTCATATTTACATCATTCAATTCAAAAGAGTTTTAAAATTATATTGGCATACAATAATATTTTAATTTCAGTTGTACAGCATAGTGAATAGGATTGATATAATTCACAAAGTGATCACCTCACTAAATCTAGTACCCCTCTTCCCCTTCATATTTATTTACATCCATTATTAACTATTTTCCTTATGCACACTTTATTTCCATGTCTTTTTTTGTAACTATCCTTTTGTACTTCTTAATCCCCTTGTTCTGTTTTGCCACCCCCCCCAACTTCCTTCTCATCTAGTAGCCCTCAAAATATTCTCTGTATTTATGAGTTTTATTTTTTGTTTTGTTGTTGTTATTCATTTGTTCTTTACATTCCACATTTACATGAAATCATAAGATATTTGTCTTTCTCTAACTGTCTTATTTCATTCAGCATACTACTTTCTAGATTTATCAAGGCAATATCTTTCCATCCCCTTCCTTTTAGTCTATGTGTGTATTTTAATCTAAAATGAGTCTCTTGTAGGCCAGCCATATGTAGTGGTCTGGTTTTCTTATCCATTCAGCCATTCTATCTATTGGTTAGTATACTTAGTTACTTTCCATTCGAGGTACTTGTTTTGATAGGAATGTAGTTATTATCATTCTTTACTCCTGCTTTTGACACATGTTTCTTCTTAAAGAAGTTCCTCCAATATTTCCTGTAATACTGGCTTGCTTGTTGATAATATTCCTCAGCTTATTTTTGTCTCAGAAGCTCTTATCTGTCCTTTGACTCTAAATGATAGCTTTGGTGGATAAAGCAATTGTTAATTGTAGATCCTGGTTTTCACCACATTGAATATTTTGTGCCAACACCTTTTGTTCCTGAAAGTTTCTTTTGAGGAATCAGCTGCCAGTCTTATGGGTGCTCCCTTGTATGTAACTATCCGCTTTTCTCTTGCTGCTTGTTAAGAATTCTCTCTTTTGAATTAATTGATGCTGTGTCTTGGTGTAGGTTTTTTGGATTCTTGTTTCTTAGGACTCTCTGAGTTTTCTAGGGTTGTAAGTCTATTCCTTCACCAGTTAAGATGTTTTATCATCATTATTCTTCAAATAGCTGTTCAGTTTCTTGTTTTCCTTCAGGTAACCTATGACAGATATTTTTATATTAATTATGTCCCATAGGCCTTAAATTATTATTATAGTCTTGGCTTCTTTTTTCTTGCCATTCTGATTGAGTGTCCTTGGCTTCCCCATCTTCTATATCATGGCTTCAATCCTGTTTTGTTTTTGTTTTTAATCCACTCAGTGATTCTCTCCATATACTCTTCATCTCAGATAATGTGTTATTTCTGACTGGTTCCCTAATATAATTTCTATGTCCATTTTATGGTTTTTTTTTTATCTTTGTTAAAGTTCTTGCTGAATTCATCTATACTTCCCTAAATTCATTGAGCATCTTATAACCAGTGTTTTGAACTCTACATTTGTTAGTTGTTTGACTCCCTTATTCCTGGATCTCTGCTCTGTTCTCTCATGTGGTTTCCACTTCTTTGTCTTCCCATTTTGGCTGCCTTTCTGTGTCTGTTCTCTATGCATAAGCAAAAGCTCCTAAGTCTCTCAGCTTATTAAGCATGGCTTTGTGTAATAGCGTGTTCAGTGGCACAGTCCTGAGAGGGTTCAGCTGCAGGCCAATTTAGCCCCAGCCTGTGTCTCCTCAGGGCTACGTGTTTAAGATTCAGCAAGTAATCTACCAGTGCTGTGCTTATACTTTCCTCAAGAGACCAGGCCAGAACCGAGGCCAAGCTGCCACCAGTGTGAGTCTCGGCACTTGGTCAGCAAAAAAGACTCGTGGAGCATACAAGTGGATGTGTCTTGGGTGGGGCCATGAGTGGGGGGAGGTGGGGCAACCTCTGTTATCCAGTTTGATGACATGTCAGCTATGGCAGCACTGCCTCAGCATACTGGGATGCGGGAAGGCTCCACAGAGCAACAATGGATTCTTCCAGCACTTCTGTCCAGGAGAGATCTTCATCTTGCGCCTCACTCCAGCAACTCATTGTCTCCCTATAAGTCCCGTGACCCGCAGAGCAGGAGAACTGTTGGCGCTGGTGTTAAGAGACGACATTTCTGTCACCGCAAAAGTCCGGTTGGGGACCTGACCTCTTTAAGTCTGGTTGAAGACCCGTGAAAGTTTGTTGGGGACTGGCCACAGTAAGGCATGGCTTGCTGCCTGCTGCTGCCATAGCCTCTAGTCCGACTTCAGCCCCTCAAGGACAGGGAGGCTCACATCTTCACCTCCTACCCCACTCTACCATTGCAGGGTGATTTTTAATTTCTCTCTCCAGTTGCAGAATACCTCTGTATATCCAAACCCAGGAGACCTTGCTTGCTGTTTGCTCTGTATTTCTATCAACAACTTCGACATGGTCTCAAGAGGAGTGAACAAAGCCTCTTTTTTCCTGATTTTTCATGACACCTTTTAAATTGACATGGTTTTTGAATTGCCTGCAGATTATCTTGGTATATGCTGACTGTTTTTTCTATTTCTAAAGAAATTTATTCCACTGCTCTTTTGTAAAATACTGAGACTCTCTACTTCTTAAGTATTTTCACTTTCTGGTTTTCAACATGTGTCTAAAGAATTATTTATGCAATTGCTTAACTCTTCTAGGTGTGTGTGACATGTAGATTATTAACATTTCATTCTTCTGCCTTCTTATTATGTACAAGGTATGTGTGCATAGTTATATGAAGAAGAAAAACTTTGAAAAACAAAATGCTTCTGGAAGATAATGAGAGAATAGTTTTTACCACTTCGTTAGTAAGAAAAGGAATTCTTAAAACATAAACAAAAACACATATGAGCTATAAAGGAAAAGACTGTTAAATTATAGTATTACTTTAGTAGTTTGTTCATCAAAAGATACTCATGAAAGGAAAATTGCACAATATAATAGAATAATGCCAACAAGGTGTACTATTAACGTTTACAAATCAATTAAAAAGAGAACTCCAACATTAAATATAGTGTGAAATACTTGACAAGCATTTGATGAAAGTTATTCATAGTGCTAACAATTTGTAAAAAGGTGTTTAGTACTGTTAGTCCTCAGGGGATAGCAGACTAAAGCAAAATAAGATATAGCTGGATGTATATCAGAATGATCAAAACAAAACAAAATGAAATGTTCTGATAATATTGAGTGTCTGTGTAGAGTACAGAACTAGAACCATCAGCGCCGCTTGTCAGTGTAAATTAGTAAACATTTTGAAAACTGTTGAACCATGTTTATTAACCTAAACACCTGTATACCTCATGACACAGTGGACTTATTTTCCAGGTAGTTTGACATGTACAAAAATGTTCATCATAGTGCTGTTAATAATAGCAAGTAATAGGAAAAACTGCAGATATACATCAGTATTAGAATGGATTTGAAAGTAAGGTTTATTCATACAACAGAATGTTTACGTAGCAAATAGAAGGAATATACTACCGCTGTAGCCACAACTAAATCAACTTCACAGAATATAATAAAGCCAGATTTTTAAAAACTACACGAAATAATTCTACTTATAGGAAAGTTTACAAACACTGATCTATAAGTTAAGAAAACTGAACATCAGTCATCTTTGGGAGAGGGGAGTGTGGATAGTAACTGGGCAGCAAATTCCTTGTTCATTTTCATCTAGAGCTTAGCGAACCAAGAAGGAACTTGACTCAAAAGGGAAGGCAAAGAGAATAATCAAAATAGGTAATGGCTGAGTGGAAGTGCCAAGGAGATTTCAAGTAAGGCTCTTGTCCCTCTTGGTTCATCATGCCCAAGGCAGTAGCACAACATCAGGGAGGTCGACAGTCTGAATAAATGTAGGGATGACATTTCCAGTCAAGAGATGGTGTATCATGGTGCAGTGCTACCCAGTCCTTTGGTCTAAAATGTACTTCAAGTGATTAGTCCAAGTTATAAAAAAAAAAAAATGGAAGTGTCCTTAAATACAGATGACACTATGCTAATCCACCACTTCTTCTCCAGAGCTGGCTCAAGTTGTGTGACTTTTGGGTTACACAGGAGCATAAACCAAGACAACATCTATTTTCTTTCACAGGTGGATTTCTAGCACCAGGTAGACCACACAGCCCACATCGGAGCATGACATGTAGATTTTTTTTAGATGACTTAAATTAAAAGTCTACTAGCCACCCAATTTATGGATCTCATTTTACTTTAACACCTTCCCTGCCAGCCCAATGCGCTTTCACCTTCACCTAAAATCTCAGTTAAGTCAAGTTAGAATTCAATAGAACATATAAAAGTGCGTTATTCTGTTGATTATCATCACGATATTAGAAGGAAATATGGTCAGGTAAGCAGAATATGTAGAATTATGCATGTTCACCTAAATATGTTGCACTACAGTTCAGATGGACAATAATTGTGATTATTTAGCATGTGAACATTGGGGGCCACACTTGGAGGAATTTATGGGCATTAGTGTATCTGATCTCACAATGATCCTGTGAAGTGTGGTCCTACATCAATCTCTACATGAAGAAATTGAAGCTCAACTTCAGCACATCTCAATTACCACCAGTGTCTTCTGTTAATTATGTGTCAGAGGCAAAGTTCTAATCCCTACCAGAATTTCCTTGGGGCATTCTTTGAGCTGGACAGAGTGGGATTAACCTCAAACCTTCCCAGAAGAGTGGATGTTACTGCTAGGTATACCAGCAGGCTCCAGTCAGGGATTGCTAAAAAGAAAAACTAGTTCCACTGTTGTCCGTTTACAGTTCTGTCTCCTCTAATTCTGTTCCCTACCCTTTGCCTGTTACCACAAGCCAAAATCCTTACTTTCAAATAAAATTAAGGCAAATCTTTTCCACTCAGTCCTTCAACCCTCCTCCCATCTGGCAATCACTAGTTTATCCTCTGTATCTATGAGTCTGTTTTCCTTTTATTTTGTTTGTTCATTTTGTTCTTAGATTCCACACATAAATTAAATCATATGGTATTTGTCTTTTTCTGTGAAGGGATTATAAAGTATAAATTGGTAGTTACAAAATAGTCATGAAGATGTACAGTACAGTATAGGTAACATAGTCAATAATATTGTAATAACGGTGTATAGTGCCAGGTGGGTACTACATTAATCAGGGGATCCTTCATAAATTATATAAATGTCTAATCACTACTGTGTACAACTAAAACTAATATAAAATAATATTGAATGTCAACTAATTAAAAATAAATTTTTAAAGGAGTAAAAAAATAAAATTATAGGTAATAATTAGAAATAAACTGAAAAATAGCTAAATATATGTTCATATATAATTATAAATCCAAAAGATAACTGAAACAAAAGATACAAAATTGAGATATAGAGGGTAAGAATGATTAAACCCTCAAAATTTGAAGTGATCAGAAGTAAAAGGATTTTTTGAATAATTTTTTTGAAATAAAAAATAATAATTATTAAAATAGTAAAAAATACAGCTAAAAGGTTAAAAGCAGACACCTAAAACATGAGAAGGATACATAATACATAAATAAGTTCAAACCAGGGATCATATCTTCTCTAAGCAATGCTCAGGTTTGCCTAGTTGTCTTTTTGGTCATTTAGAAATCAGTATATATCCAAGATTTTTGAAGAAGCCATGAGCGTTAAAGGAGCTATAATCAAAACCATTCTTGTTTCTCCTCCCTGTCTTTCAGTTGAGGTCTTTTATTCTTAGTGAAAACCTCCAGCCAGCTCAGGACCTTGCAGTTGACTCTGTATTATAAAGTTCCATGATTACTTTTGTGGCAAACAATGCTCATTTCAGAAATTAAAACATCCAATGTGTAGTAGTAGTCAAAAATTCTCCATTTATTATAAAATTTTCTGCTCTTCCAGCTTTCTAGGCTTAACAAATATGCCAGGTGATTCTTTCTTTCATGGGAGGATGTTCTTGGGCCTTTGGAGGTTCCCACTGGCCCTTCTACCTCCAGAGCCCCTGGGAGCAGACTCAGGCCTTTTCATTGGGCGGCTGCTCTTGTACCCTCAGAATATGTTCCAGGTGGTCACCTCCTGGCTCTAGTGCAGTGAACCCTTGGACCAGGCTGAAACCCTCTGTGCAGGACACGCTAACTTCAGACCTGCTCCTCCCTGAAGGACCCTTACCATGTTCCTGGGAAGCACACAGCAGTCAGCTTCTGGCCCTGTCACCAAGCAGTGAGCCCTCTAAAGTCTGATAGATTTCCTAGACAGGCAGCTGATGTCTCTGGGCAACAGCAAAGAGTTTCAAGCTCTCTAGTAGTTCCCTCTGGAGGAAACAAACCCACAGGTGGCAGTCAAACTTTCCAAAGAAATAGTTCCACTGAGGCCTCCCATCTCACATACTGATTTATTTTAATCCTCACTACAACCGAAGTGCCGCGAGTAAAGTGGATCTGGTTTCTTATGTTTCCTTGGCAAATTCCATAGTGTGAATTCTCAACATGTATTCTTACCTCACTCAAATTTTTTATCTAATAAAATCATCTGAGTGTGGCAACTACACAGAGGCAGAGAGTATTTTTTTTTAACATCTGTCACAAGAGCATACACACAATATGCCAACTGCCTCCACAGCTAGATTCCCAGACCTGGGGCCCTGCACAGGGTGCCAGCAGTTTTGCTTTGAGCCTAGAAGACTGGTGGTGCTTGCCCTTTGTTGAAACATTGAGACAGGGATGGACCCCCCCAGAAGTGTTGTTTCTTCCATTTCCCGGTGGTTGCTTTGCTCTAAATGCTTTTTTCTTTTAATTATGTATGTGTGTGCTCATGCATGTGTGCATATGTATGTGTGTTTTGCAACACATATTAAATTCACTGATTGTGTATAGAAGCCACTTCTCTGCCTAAAGTGTCAATTATCCTCACTCGTGACCATTTCCTAGGGAGGAGGAACATGTCCCCATATCGTAACAACCCATCCCACATCTTCCATGTGGATCGACTCCAGTTTTCCCAGTTTTGAGTAACCTCACTCCCAGTTGAATGTGATGACTTCTAAGACCCATACCACTGTACCTCATCTCTGTTTTTACTGTTTCTTTCCCTTGACAAACAATACCACCCCACGCAAATCCTGCTACCAGCAAGATAACAGCTGTGATTCTGCTGAGTTCTCTTCTCTTCTTCCTGTAGTTCTTCTAAAGAGTTCAATTACTATTGCTACTATTGAAACTGAGAAATATGTAGCCCAATTTCCCTGAGCTTACTCATGCTCGAAGTGACCCAAGTGATACAACCAATCAGAGCACTTTAATTTAATTTATTTTATTATTTGTATTGTTTTTATTTATATTTTTATAAAGTTTATTGGGGTAACATTGGTTAATACAATTACATAATTTTCAAGCATACATTATCATTTGACATCTGTATATTCTATTGTGTGTTTACCATCCAAAGTCCAGTTTCCTTCAGCTACCATATATTTGATCACTTTTACCTACTTCACCTTCCCCACACCCCCTATATTTGACCCCTTTTAACCGTCTGCCTCCTGCTCCACCCCCCCTTCTAGGAACCACTAATCTATAGACCATGTCCATGAGTCTTTGTTTGTTGTCCTGTTCATTTGTTGCTTATAGGTTTATATCCCAATATAAGTGATATCATGTGATTTTCAGCTTTTTCTGTCTGGCTTACTTCGGTTAGCATGATTATTTCACGGTCCATTCATGTTGTCACAAATGGCAGTATTTCATTTCTCTTATGGCTGAGTAATATTGCATTGTATATATGTACCATGGCTTCTTTAGCCAATCATCTGTTGTAGGACACTTCTGTCGCTTCCATGTCCTGGCCACTGTGAATAATGCTGCTATGAACATGGATGTGTAAATATATTTTCGATATGGGTTTTCAAGTCTTTGGGATAAATACCCAGTAGAAGGATTTCTGGATCATATGGTAGATCAATTCTTACATTTGGAGGAACCTGCATACTTTTTCCATAGTGACTGTACGATTTGCAGTCCACCTGCAGTGTGTGAGGGTTCCTTTTTCTCCACATCCTCTCCAACATTTGTTATTACTTGTCCTGTTGATTATAGCTATTCTAAGAGGTGTGAGATGATATCTCATTGTTGGTTTTGATTTGCATTTTCTTAATAGCTAGCGATGCTGAGTATCTCTTCAAATATTTGTTGGCCATTTGTATGTCCCCTAGGGAGAAGTGTCTATTCAGGTCTTCTGCCCATTTTTTTATTGGATCATTTGCTTTTTTGCTTTCATTGAGTTGTATGAGTTCTTTGTATATTTTGGATATTAGACCCTTATCTAAGGTGTTGATTGTAAATATATTTTCTCATTCAGATGACTGTCTCTTTGCCTTGTCAATGATTTCTTATGTTGAGCCGAAGCTTTTTAGTTTGATGCAGTCGCATTCATTTATTTTAGCTTTTACTTCCCTTGACTTTGAGGTCAAATTCATAAAATCCTCTTTAAGTCCAAGGTCCTTGAGTTTAGTTCCTATGTTTTTTTTCTATGCATTTTATTGTTTCAGGTCTTATATTCAGGTCCTTAATCCATTTTGAGTTAATTTTGGTGTGTGGCGATAGACAACAGTCTAGTTTCATTCTTTTGCAGGTGGCTTTCCAGTTTTCCCAGCACCATTTATTGAAGAAACTTTCCTTTCTCCACTGTGTATTTTTGGCATTTTGTCGAAAATTATTTGCCCAAAAATATGGGTTTACTTCTAAACTCTCGATTCTGTTCCATTGGTTCATATGTCTATTTTTTTCTACCAATACCATGGCGTTTTGATTACTGTAGCTTTGTAGTATAATTTGAAGTTGGGCAGTGAGGCTTGTTCTTTATTTTCAGGATGGCTTTGGCAATTCAGAGTCTTTTGTGCTTCCATACAAATTTGATGATTTCTTTAAAAAATGCCAATGGGATTTGATGGACATTGCATTAAATTTGTATAATGCTTTAGGTAATATAGTCATTTTAACTATGTTGATTTTCTAATCCAAGAACATGAAATATCTTTCCATTTCTTTGTATCTTCTTCAATTTCTTTTAATGGAGTCTTGTAGTTTTTTTTTTTTTTAATCTATGTCCTTCACATGTTTCATTAAATTTATTCCTAGGTACTTTTTCTTTCTCTTGCAATTGCAAAAGGAATTATTTTTCCACTTCTATTTCAGACACTTCATTATTAGAGTAAAGGAATGCTATGGATTTTTGAATGTTTGATTTTGTATCCAGAGGCTTTACTGTATTTGCTTATTGTTTCTAGTAGTGTTCTTGTGAAGCCTTTAGGGTTTTCTATATAGAGAATCATGTCAGCTGCAAACGGTGACAGTTTGACTTCTTCGTTTCCTATATGGATGCATTTTATATCTTTCTTTTGCCTGATTGCACTTGCTAGGACCTCCAATGTTAAATTGAATAACAGTGGTGATGGCTTGCTTTGTTCCTGTTCTTAGAGGAAAGGTGTTTAGTTTTTCGCTATTAAGTATAGTGTTGGCTGAGGGTTTGTCATCTATAGCCTTTATTATGTTAAGGTATTTCCTTCTATACCAATTTTATTAAGTTTTGATCATAAATGGATGCTGTATCTTATCGAAGGCTTTTCTGCATCTTTTGATATGATCATATGATTCTTATTTTTCAATTTGTTTATGTGCCATATCGCATTAATTGGTTTGTTTTATGTTGAAATATCCCTGTGCCTCTGGGATGAAGCCCACTTGATTGTGGTGTGTAATCTTTTAATATGTTGCTGTATTCGGTTCACTTGTATATATTTAGGATTTTTGCATCTGTGTTCATAAGAGATATCATTCTATAGTTTTGTGGTGTGTGTGTGTGTGTGTGTGTGTGTGTGTGTGTTATCTTTACCAAGTTTTGGTATCAGAGTAATATTGGCCTCATAAAATGAGTTGGAAAGCATTGCCTCCTCTTTGATTTTTTGGAAGATTTTGAGGAGAATAGGTATTAATTCTTCATTAAATATATGGTAGAATTCACTGGTAATCTATCTGGTCCTGGACTTTTATTTTCTGATAAGTTTTTGATGATCATTTCAATTTCTATCCTGCTGAATGATCTATTTATATTTTCCATTTCTCTTGATTCAGCCTAGAAAGGTTGTATTTTTCTAAGTACTGGTCTATTTCTTCTAGGTGATTGAATTTGGTGTTATATATTTTTATAATTATTCTTGTATTATCCTTTGTGTTTCTGCAGTGTCTGTCATAATTTCTCCGCTTTTGTCCTTGATTTTGTTTATGTGTGTGTGTGTGTTTTTTTTAAATGAGTCAAGCCAGGGCTTTGTCAATTTTATTAACATTCTCAAAGAAACAGTTATTTGTTGCCTCTATTTTTTCTATTTTTTTTTTGTTCTATTGTTTTCAATATCATTTATTTCTACTGTAATTTTTATTATTCCTTTTCTTTTTGCTGACTTTAGGCTTCATTTGTTCTTCCTTTTCTAGTTTTTTAAGATGAAATATTAGGTTGTTTATTTGGGCTCGTTCTTGTTTTTGGAGTTAGGCCTGTAATGCTATGAACTTTCCTCTTATGACTGCTTTTGCCATGTCCCAAATGTTTTGATATGTTTTGCTATCAATATCATTCTTTTCTATGTATCTCTTTGTCTTTCTTTTTATTCTTCTCTGACCCAGTTTATTCTTCAGTAGCATGTTGTTTAATCTCCATGTATTTGTGTTTTTTTCTGATTTCTTTTTGCAGTTGAGCTCTAGTTTCAAACGTTATGATCAGAGAATATGGTCGGTATGATTTCTACCCTCTTATATTTGTTGAGGCTATCTGTGTGTCCCAGTATGTGGTTGATTCTTGATAATGTTTTATGTACACTAGAAAAGAATATATAAACAGATGTTTTGGGATGAAAGGCTCTGTAAATGTCAATTATTTCCAGTTGGTCTAATGTGTCATTTAAGGATGTTATTTCCTTATTGATTTTCTCTTTGGGTGATCTATCCATATCCGACAGTGGGATATTTAGGTCTCCTACTACGATGGTGTTTCGTTTTGTTTCTCCCTTTAGTTCTGTTAGTACTTGCTTTACATATTTCAGGGCTCCCTGATAGGGAGCATTAGATATTGATAAGTGTTATGTCTTCTCAGTGCATGATTCCCTTTATCATTATGAAGTGTTCCTAAGTATCTTTCTTTACCTTTGTTTATTTGAAGTTTTTATTCAGTCTGATATAGTACCATGACTCCCGCTTTTCTCTGAATGCTATTTGCTTGAAATATCATTTTCCACCCTTTCACTTTGAGTCCATATTTGTCTTTGGAGCTGAGATGTGTCTCTGGGAGGCGGCATACAGTTGGGTTTTGTTTTATGATCCATTCTGCAACTTTATACCTTTTATTGGTGAGTTCAGTTCATTTACTTTTAAGGTGATTTCAAATATGAGGTCTTCATATAGCTATTTTATCTTTTGCTTTCTGCTAGCTCAGTGTTTCCATTGCATCCTTGTCCTTTTGTTTCTGTTTTCTTGATTTTGGTTGGCTTTTGTGGGTTTTGCCTCTGGTTCCTCTTGTTTAATGTTATATACTTCAGTTCTGAATCTTGGTGTGTGGTTACCATTACGAATATGTAAATATATATATACTGTTGTCCATTTTCTTCTGCGCGTGCCTTATCTCTATTCCCCTTTGTGTATTTGGATCTTTGAATCCTCCCCTTTTTCAGTCATTGTTCTCTCAATTTGTTCCTATGTATGCTGAACATTCATTACTATCTTGTTATAACAATTCTCTTCTTATTATTTAAGCTTATAATGCCCTGTTCTTAGTAAGGATTGTACTCTTCTGCTTCTATTTGCCAGGTAGTCACTTTATTTATTTTTTGTTTTTTTGTCATTCTGTTTTAGGTGAGCTGACCCCTTTGAGTATTTTCTGTAATGCAGGCCTTGCAGTGGAGAATTCCTTCAATTTTTGTATGTATAGAAATGTCTTGATTTCTACTTCATATCTAAAGGAGAGCTTAACTGGATACATTATTGTAGACTATTAATTCCTTTCACTTAATAGTTTTAAATATTTGATTCTATTTCCTTCTGGTTTGTAAGGTTTGTGCTGAAAAATCTAAATGATAATCTTATGGGTTTCCTTTATAACTTAGCATTTTCTTCCCTCTGACTGCCCTGAGAATTCTGTCTTTGTCATTGGTTTTCGATAATTTAATACATATTGTCTTGGTAAAGGTCTTTTTGGGTTGAGGTAATTGGTGTGTTCTGTTGATTTCTTGAGTTCCAAGCTCCAGCTCATTTCTTATTTTGGGGAAATATTCATCTACTATTTGTTCTGAAAATGCCTTCTAGTCCCTACTCCTCTTTCTCTCCTTCGATAATGCCCATTATCCTATGTTTCCTCTTCTGATGGTATCAGCTAGTTCTCAAATTTCTCTTTGATTATTTTTCATTCTTCAGTTTCTCTCTTCTTCCTTATGATTTATTTATAGTTTTCTGTGTTCGGTATCACTGATCCTTTCTTCCATTTGGTAGACTCTCTTTACCCAGCTTGCTATTTCTTTTTTTCAACTCTTGCAGTATGTTCTTCATCTTTAGAAGTTCTATTTGGTTCTTTTTGAGGGTTTTAATCTCCTTGGTCTGCTCATCTAGGTGTTTTTTCAGTTCCTGAAATTATTGATATGACTCATTCCAGAATTCACTGAATGTTTTCAGATGTACCTTCCTGAATTCTCTGTCATTTAAATTGCATATTTCTATATCTATACATTTATTTTCTGGAAAATTTTCTCTTTCTTTCTGAGATGCCATATCACCTTGGTTGTTCATGCTGTAATGCACTATTTCTCCACCTGGGTATTAATGGAAGTGTATCCTGCTTTTTTTCCAGAAAGAAGATTTATAATATAAAGGTCTTTCTTTAGCACACTGCAAAGAAGGCGTTTTTGTTTTGTTTTAATTTAATTTTTTGGTTTCCAGTAGGTGGGCGTTTAAGCCTCTTGGTTCTCTGCTTTATATAAAGCCTTAAAATCCTTTTTGTTTTCTGATAGATATTTAATTACACTTGCTACCCTAAGTTTCAGTCCCTGTCAGTATTAGCAACAGTTTCAGTAGAGTTTGCTCAGATTCCTCCAGCCTCTGTTGTGTTTGGTCTCGAAGGGTATGGAAGGAGGGGCTCTCTGGGTTGGGGGTTAAGGGCTGTGGCTCAGCCTTTGTTTTGCACCTGCAGCCAGTAAAAATCAACTTTTTTTTCCCTGCCATTCCACTTCTCTGCCTTCTGCCCCAATGGCTGGGCCCTGCACCCAGCTGCGGGAGCTCACAGCTTTCCCAGGCAGGGCTGTTCAGGGAAGTTGCTGCACCTTCTCCCCTCTCTCTTCTCCTGCAGGGAGCTCTTGGGGTCAGAGAGTTAGCTTCTTTGTTTTTCCCAGTCCACCACCCTTCCAACTTGTGGTAGCTCTTATGTGCAGATCTCATGTTCAGACATGCTGGTGTGTAGTTTGAATGTTTTTTTTTGTTGAGTTTTATGTTCAGTTATTATTGTTTCAAGAGAGAGAATCTGAGGATGTCTCTCACTCTGCCATGTTTCCAAAGATCTTCACTTTAATTTAATTTTTTAAAGAAACTGTTATGTGCCTAAAACTGAAATATAGATAGTTCACTCTGATTTCCATTCCCTCCTTCCATATGTTTGAAGCAACAACTTGGCATTCCACCCAATATTGACTTTTTCATTTTGTGCTATTCTACTCAGTAGAGTTTTCATGTCCTTAAATAACTTTTCAATTTTATATTTCATTTGGCAGCACACAGAGCTAATGTCCTGCTCTCATTTCATATCCATAATCCTATGTCATTCAGCCCTGACATTAAATATCTTACAAATAACTACATGAAGTATTCGACATAAAAATGCCCCCTAAGATATGCTTTAGTTTTCAGAATAAGTTAAGAGTTCCATTTTTTTTAAAATTAGAGTTCAGTTGCATATTATTTATCGTATAGATATCTTTATGTGTTGAAACACTGTGCTCCACAATATGTAGATAATTCAACATTTCTGGATTAAAAGTTTCATGAATCAGGGTTATCTTCTCCAATTACAAAATAGTGGTTCTACATCACCTTTGGATTTAAGACATGTCGAGGTTAGAATCTCAGTTCCATCATTTACTATGAATGACATTGAGCATTACTTCAGTTCTTCCTGCCTCGGTTTCTCTTCTGTTCAATGTTACAGGAGTCATTTCTCCAGTTAATAACATAAAGAGACGCAATCAATAAAGAGAGATATGTATTGAGTATCAATACCTGACAGAGCCTGTACAGAGAGCTTCAGAAACCTTCCAGGTAAAGGACAGTCAGAAAGCCTGGAGCACAGTGAGCTTTCTATAGGGTAGCAGTGCACCAGATGTCTGGCTCAGGACTTCTTTTATCTTAAAAATCATTGAAGACCTCTAAAGAGTTTTTGTTTACATAAATTACATCTATAAATATTTACCATATTCATAATTAAATTGAGAAATGTTTAAAATTTATATTAATTCATCTTAAAGCCACAATGATAAACCTATTACACAATAACATAAATATTATATTTTAGTAAAAAATAACTATGTTTTTGAAAATGTAAAAATAATGGTAGTATTTTACATTTTTGAAAATCACATCACTTAATATCTAGCTTAGTAGAACACAACTGGAATCTTGTTTCTACTTTTTCACTTAGTCTGTTGTGAGATGTTGCTTTGATTGAAGTCTGCACAAAGCTCAGCTTTTCTCAGGCATGTGGATGGAAATGGGGACATTGTGGACACCTGAAAGTGTCTCAGGGACACCCAGGGTTCTCAGAATATTTTTGAAAACTGTAAAATAAGGGTGCACAATAAATTTAATAAATCACGGCTAATATCATTATTACTATTATTATTTTTAAATATACCTATTGAATGTGAATGTCATGACAGAACTAGATCAAATGCATCTCAGAAAGAGAGTGTTTGGTGTGAACCATGCCCTCCCTTGGTAATTCTGCTTAGCAAGGGCAGGTTGCCTATATGGGAGCAAAATTCTGGCTAATCCATGAAGCTTGATGCTTTATTTTCCATCATAGAGTGACAGAGGGTGCACCTGTTTCTGGATTGAAACAGGCTACGGAGAATGGAATTGGATGCCACAGTGTGTCCAGTCAGATAGGCAACTGACATGTGTAAGCAACACAGCCACATCTCAACATTCTGAAACCCATGTCTACTTGCAGGTCTAAGGATCATCTCAGCTGGTGGGCAGAGTATGTCCACCAGGACACCCTGAGCCACTGCCCACTGGTGGGGAGAATCAAAAGTGGTCCACATACAATCAGAAGAAACACTACAAGCAAGATGTCACTGCGAACTGGAAGATACTAATTTATCTTGAGCAATTTGATTGTTTTGGGAAAGTATTGGAAACCACTAAGAGATCAAGGTGGATTAGGGTTGAGTACTCACAGCCTTTGTTAGTAAGCAGGCCTAGGAGACTCTCAGCTCCAGTTTTTCTAGTGTTATGAAAACATCTTGGATAAAAATTTCACCTGAGACAAATACAACTATATTCCAACATGGAGATATGGTGCATCAGCTACAAGATGTCCAGTGACTAAGAATCCCCCACTCAGTTACTGGACCAGGGCCATTCAAAATCATTTAAAGGCCTCTGGGACTCTAGTTTTGCAAACCATATCCATGCAAAGGCAGGGGGTGGTCTCCACAATCTAGCTGTCTTAAAAACCAATGAGAGTACCTTCCTCACATCCACTGTGCTAGTTAGCAAAGCTGATATCCTTGGGAGCCTCCGCTAAAGGGTGAATTCTGGTTCCATGCTGGTAGATCCTGGGAGTGGGGCTCTGACCAGGGTGAGTTACTAAATTACGTGTCCCTAAAGAAAACATGGAAACTAGGACACATACTCACTTAGATCATACTGTCTGCACCCAAGTATTTAAAGTAACTAAAAGCCCTCATATTACCTAAGGCCCTGCAGGAAGGCTGATGAATCAGGCTGTGTCTAAAGTGAGGTGAAGGCAGAACCCAGCTGTTCACACTGGGGATCCCGAGACAAGCAGGAGCTTTTTTAATCATGAAAGCACATGCCAGAAGGAAAGAGCCATTGCTTTGCAAACTAAAAATTCAAGCAGCATCAGGGCTCCCAATTTGAGTCACCCTCAGAGGGAGAGATGTGAAGCCAACGCCAGCGAGCATAGGGGAGATGTGGAGGACAAGTGGGTCTCTGGCCTTGAAGCCTGTCATGCTCTCATCTGGGAGGCACATGGACAGGTCACCCTGGGTGCAGGGTGCTGTGCCTGTCTTCTGTCTCACAAGCAATAGATGCTTCTGGAGGAAGACAGAGTGTTTGCATGGAATGTGAGACATTGTCTGTGTTGCAGGTTCCCAGAAAAACAGAAGAAAATAAAGGAAGTATACTATTTATTTTCATGAATCTTATGTTAAGGATAGTATTTTTCTTCTGATAATGACTTTTTCCTACTATTCATGTTAAAATATACCTTCTTTTATGAATTGATGGTAAAATACAGGAATTCCTCTGAGATAATGTGGGTTTGGGTCCAGACCACTCCAATAAAGTGAATATCACAATATAGCAAGTAACAAATTTTGTATTTTCCCATTATTTATAAAAGATATGTTTATACTATATTGTAGATTATTAAGTGTGCAATAGCATTATGTCTCAAAAAATAATGTCATACCTAATTTTAAAATATTTTATTGCTAAAAATTGCTAGCCATCATCTGAGTCTTCAGTGAGTCGTATTTTGTGCTGGTAGAGAGTCTTGCCTTTATGTTGATCAGGGTTATGGTTGCTGAAGGTTGGGGTGACTGTTGCAATTTGTTAAAACTGGACAATAGTAAAGTTTGCTATGTCGGTTGACTCCTCATATCACAATTTCTTCGTAGCATGCAATACTGATTGATAGCACTTTATCCACAATAGAATTTTCAAATTAGAGTCAATTCTCTCAAACTCTGCTACTGCTTTATTATTAAGTTTATGTAATATTCTAAAATCTTTACAGCATTTCACAAAGGAGGAGAAAGATGTGCAACACATCCCTTTACTTGAACAGTTAGAAGCCATTGTAGAGTTATTAACTGGCTTAATTGCAATATTGTTGTGTCTCAGGGAACAGGGCAGCCTGAGGAGAGGGAGAGAGATGGGGGAACAGTCAGTCTATGGAGCAGTCAGAATGCACACATTTGTTGATTAAGTTTGCTGTCATATGGGCATGATTTGTGGCACCTCAAAACAATTACAATAGTAACAGCAAAGATCACTTATCACAGATCACTATAGCAAATATAATAATAATAATAATGGAAAATTTTAAAATATTGTGATAATTACCAAGAAGTAACACAGACACAATCTGAGGAAATGTTATAGGAAGAATGACACTGATAGAGTTACTGACCTCAGGATTGCCAAAAATTCAATTTGTAAAAAATGATATCTGCAAAGTACAATAAAGTGAAGCACAATAAAATGAGTTACACCTGTTTATAACTGTCTACTTTGATTGAATGTGATATACTTTTTAATGTCTTTACTTAGCAAAATAAGAAATTGAAAACAAGTGTGGGCCCACACTGGGATTTTGTGATATCTGAAGTTTCTCTAATTTGGACATTCTTTTTAAGAAAGAAAATATCTATTTAGAATGAGAAAAGAAACTATAACAAATCACACATCTTAAAAGCTGACAGATACTACAAATATCACAAATTTTAGGAAAACAATATAACATTGCTTTTATCTAACTGCCTGTCAGTCTTTATAATGCAATTTTTTATGATGCATGCTGGATGGCTCCATCTTCCCCTGACAATGATTTCATAATATCATTCTCTGTAATGAAAATAGTAAAGATAAATAATTTTCTAACATGGTTCATTAAAATTCATTGTATTATTTATTTTTAAACTTTTTTTTAGCTTTACAGCTCATAATTAGAAATGTCATATACGTTTTAGTACTATTGTCAAGTTTTAGAAGATTTGTATCAAGGCCTTTCATATATATAAGATGTACAATTTAGAGCATTTTGATTTTTATTTAGTCATTAATCTTAAATATTGTTTGAATTGATGACATACTTTAGCCATTTTGTCATTAGTAATCCAGTGAGTGTGAGTTTATTGTTGTTGTTGTTGTTGTTGTTACTTTCTCTCTGAAATTAGTGTTTCAAGTGGTTAGAGTCCCCAGTGACCAGAGGGTGACTGATGTTCAAGAGCCCTTTGTCTAGAATGTGGAATCTTCCTTTCTAGGCCATTTCTTTAAACATGTTTGAATTTATATTTTTGTCTCTATCTAAATCTGCATTCTTCTCTCTAGTAACCTCAAATCAGTGCAGTATTGTGGGCAAAGGCATTTTGGAGTTTGTGAAGAACTCACAGAGTTGATACATATCCTTATTTTCACAATGAAACATAAAGTGATAAATCATAACTGGAAAACAAAGCCCAAAGATGCATAATCACTCTGAGAGTTAGAAAAACAAAAAAGTTTATCACTAGTCCTCAGTACTATGTTGATGTTGCTGTAATTATGGCTTTCAGTCAATTGCTATAATCATTCAATAAGGACAATTTGTAACTGAGAAAACAGTAAAAATATTATTTCATCTGGTATAATATTTGCATTAATTATATTTCTATATTCTCCTTAATAATTTGTATTTAAAGCATAAAAACTCAAGGCCTATATGCCACAGACCACAGAAGCTTACACCAATCTTCATCTGCCATGGCAATGAAGATAGCTGTCTCATCCTCGCAGGACAGCATATTCCTTTTGGCAAATATTTAGCTGCATTTTAATCTAATGAAAATCAGAGTAAACGTTCTGTTTCACAGTGGCAGCTGGAAGAACCATGCCCCAAACTCTATGCTTTGCAAATTACACTATACTAAACCCTCAGATACAAGATCAGGCCCATTTTTTAAAACACATTTGCCTCTGAAAAGACATTTCATCTAAATAAAACATCTACCCAGGATATGTGCCCAGTTAAGATATATCCAAAGAAACTTAGGACTAAAATTGTGGTCTGTTCATAATAAGGAATGCTACTGAGCAATAAAAAGGAATCTATTATTGATAAACACTGGAACAGCTGTATCTCAAAATACTTCTGCTAAATAGAAGAAGGCAGACCAAAAAAAAATAAGTATATAATATATGACCCATTTATGTAAAACTCTATAACATGCAAACTAACCAGTCGTGATAGAAAGCAGATCAGGGATTGCCTAGAGATGAGGACATGAGATGGGCAGAAAAAAAGAAATTGCAAAGGGGCATGAGAATGACAGATTTCTTCACTATCCTGATTGTGGTGATGGTTTCATGAGAGTATGTATCGTATGTCAAAGTTCATCAACTGGTATGCCTTAACTTGCAGTCTACTATTTGTCAATCATACCTCATTAAATTGTTTTAAATGGTATATAGCTGAACAGACAGAGTCTTTTCAAATCAATTACAGCTAATAAAAATTAAAGAGAAATTTCTTTATCCACAGAATAACAGCATCTGAGAACATAAGGAAATGGCAGTCAGTCGATTTGTGGAAAGATTAAATATTTTAAAGATCACCAGGACTGTTTCATTTGGTTTTATTATCTGTCTGAGTTGATATCTGGGAGTATCCATAATTTTCATTGCAAGGCATTTGAGGCCAGACCAGAGGAATGGGTTCCATGTACAGGTGCTATCTCTTGTGACACAACACACAGGAAAAATGACAAAGGGTGAAATCCATCCAATTGCAAGAATGGAAAACATATTTTGCCATAAGGTCAACTGAAATGAATTAGTAGAAACTGCTTGAAATTCTTTGCTGCAATTGATTATTCATGTCTGCCATAAACACAAATGCCAAATATCTTTCAAGCCAAACCTAAGTGATCTTTAAGATTCCTTTTAATTCTAACCATGTGGATATACTTTCTATATGCAACTAACCATGTATGCAACATACCAAGGAAGAGCAGAAGAAAAATAATAATAGTTAATTTTTATTGAGCACTTCCTTAGTGCCAGGCACTTTTTTTATCTGCTTTTCAGAGATTAACTTGTTACTCTTCATAAGTACCATCATTATTATTGCCATTTTATACATCACCCATATCAGCTACTCAATGTTGCCTCATTTACAGTTTGCAACAGTTCTCTTATAAGTAAGAGTAACCCATGTGATTGTTTTCAGTTTACTAAACTGAGTTATAGATAAGTCATTTGTGCAAGGTCACAGATGGTGGATATTATGTGATAAAACTAGTTATTTACTAGTGTTTGGAATCCAACACAAACCTTTTTTACTCCCAGATCTTTTCTCTTAAATAAGTCCCCAAGAAAAACAGGTTGAAAGTAGCTCCAGTGTTTTGAACTTGGGTGCTTAAGACAGTGAGGATGTTACTGACAAAGATGGTTTTGGAAAGGAAATTGTGAGGCAAATGGTGAACCACACCTGGTCTGTTCTTCTAAGTACACAAATATACAATAAACTGTGCTACACTCAACTCAATGATCCCCACATCTGAAAAGTTATTACTGTTTCACATATAACATTTATATAAGTTCAAAACATGACAATTCATTGGTATATACATTATATAATATTATTGTATACAATTTACTTTTAATTAAAAACATACATGTATACATACACATGCATGTGTGTACACATGCACTCACATATATGTGTGAGTATGTGGATAGATAGAAAGATACATACATACATACATACATACATACATACATACATAGAATCTTTTATAATTACCTACATAATTACCTTTACCAGAGCTCTTTTTTTTCATGTGGTTTCAAATTACTACTTTGGGGTTTTTTGTTGTAAGCATGAAGAGCTCCCCTGGGATTTCTTGTAAGGCGGGTCTGCAAGCAATTCTCTCATTTTATGTTTATTTAGTAATATTTTTATTTCACCTTCATTTTTGACAGATGGTTTTGCTGGATATAAGTTTTTTGCTAGTGATTTGTCTTTCAGTAATTTGAACTGCCTTACGGCTTCTGTTGTTTTTAATGAAAAGTCAGCTGTTCATAATATTGTGGTACCCTTGCAAATGATGAGGCATTTTTCTCTTTTGGCTTTCAAGATTTCTCTTTGTCTTTGTCTTTTAGCATGTTTACTGTGATATGTTTCGGCATGGCTCTGTGTGTTTATCCTGCTTGGAGGTTTTTAGCTTCTTGCATATGTGAATTAATGTTTTTCAGCCATTATTTCTTTTTCAGATTTTTCACCTTTTTTTTGTTTCATCTTTTAGTACTTCCATTACATATATTTTAATAAACCAAATGGCATCTCATATTTCTCTGAAGCTCTGTTCATTAAAAAAATTTTTTTGTTCTTTAGATTTTACAATCTCTATAAATCTATCTTCAAGTTCACTGACTCTTCTGACAATTCACATCTACTACTGACACACTCTAGTGAATTACCTATTTCAGTTATTAACTTTGTCACTCCAGAATTTCTATATGTTTTTCTTTTATAATTCTTATTTCTTTATTGAGAGTCTCTTGTTTGGTAAGATGATGTTCATATGCTTTAATTTATTTTTCAAAAAAATATTTAGTCTCATAATTTTTGTTGAAAATTGAAAACTTTAGATAACATATTATAACTACTCTGTATACTAACCCTTACCCTAACCAGAGCTTGCTGTTGTTGTTTGCTTATTTTTTGTTGGCTGCGCCATTTTAGCGAACTATGTTTTTCCAGTGTGAACCTGTGAAGTTGCTCCTCAGAAGGCATAGCCTTGGGCATACACACAGTCACCTAGGATGGCAGTAGACTCTGTTGGTACCATATACAGCTGGTAGACTCCACTAATTTCTGTCTTGCTCTAATGTTTTTTTTTTTAGAACGTCTTTCCTCAACAGTTAGATACAATTAAATTTGGAACACTTTAAAGTGGTAGTTTTCAAAGCCAGACTTTAAAGTTTATTTAGACTGCATGAGTTTTTCTTAATTGTCTCTTTCCTTGGTTACTTCTGGTAAATTAACTGGTCTACAGTTAGCTTGTTGTTCTTGTGGAGCTATTAGCCTCCTTTTAATTGTTTACCACAGTCTTCATTGTTTTTGAGAGTGCCCTTTGGTTTGAACTTTTCCATACTCTGTTTCAAATAAAGTCATGTATAAAGTTTTTAAGGACTGCTTCTCCCCTTGGCAAAATCTCTGAGTCATTTTTCCAGAGCTAGTGGTGGGAATACTGGCCACTTCTCTAGAAGAGATCCTTACTTCATAAGCTTCTATTCTCTTGGGACCTCTGACCAACGAATGAGCTGGAGAGAGAAAAACTGGGACCCAAAATTCTTGGCCTCCCACACCTTGGGTGGAACCACTGTTCAATGAGTTGGGGCTGTGTGATGAAATGGAACTGTAGACCTTTTGACTATAGTCACCTGGTATGTAACCTCTGCAACAAGGACTAGACAAAGGATGCAAAATGCTGCTATCATGGTCTCTTGGAGAGCTAATATAGCCTTCAACTAGGAGCCAGGTTACGGGAGCCCTTAACTGACTGCACCCACCCAAATCGAGTTTCTGGCACTCTGAGCTGGAAGAGAGGTGGTAAGGAAACAGTGTATTTATTGCAAATGTCTCAGACTCTCTCTGTTCTCATCTAGTTTTACCAGATTTTCTTGAATAAGATTAATTTATTTGCTGTATGCCCTTGAGACAATTTCCAGAATTTAAAATGGCTGTTTTTTAAAATAATTTTTACGACCATGTTGGAAATGGGTTTCCTCTGCTTGCATTTATATCTATTCTCCAAAACAATTTAAATATCCATATCTATACCTATGACTTATTCTATTTCACTCAATATTGCATAAATTTATCTATGTCACTGTAGCTCATTCATATTGATACTCTAATTTGTGAATATACCACAATCTATTTACCCACTCTCCTGATAGTTGTAAATAGTTTCTAAGCCTTTGCTTTTGTCAACAGTGCTGTTTTGTAATTCTTATACATGGACAGTTATATTTTGATTCTGATGTTCAAGGGTATTCTTTTTACATTCCCCCATTTAGGATGAATTTTTTTCCCTTTTTTAATAGAAACTCATTATCAGGTTAAAATTTTATATTCTGTTCCTACCTTTAAAAGGTTTTTTATTGTTACTTCTTTTTCAATTTTCTGTACTCGTTATTTTTCTTTTGATTTGTTAACATGCTAAATTACTTTTTATAAGTTTTCTAATATTAAACTTTTTATAAGTGGGATAGACTTAATTTGTATAGGGTTAATTTTGCTAATATTGTTTTGAATTTTTGCAAGTATACTGAAAGTCTTCTACATCGAAAGAACATGAGAGAATTGAAATAAATAAAATTTTATCTAGGACTGATAGGTTAATGTTACTAACTCTGTTGTTCAAGTTCTCTTTCTCTATTCTTCCTAATTAGATTGTCTGCTTGACCTAAGGTAATGTAAAGAGATGCATCGATATCTCACAGAGTAATGGTAGATTTATCTTGATGTTCTATCAATTTTCCTTTGTACACTTGAAGGCTCTTTTAGAGGAAATGTATACACACACACATATATTTTGAATTATTAAGCCTTCTTAATGAATTGTATTTTTGTCATTATGCAATGCCCCTTTTTATTTCCATTAATATTTTAATCTTAAGGTATAGTCTATCTGATACTGACATAACTGCTCTGGCCATTTTTTTTTTTTTTTAGTAATTGCTTAATATAACTTTTCCATTTTCTTTCTTTCAACTCTAATATGTAATTGTGTTCTGGGTATGTCTTTTGCAAAGAGAATAGATTTGAACTTTATTTTATCATTTAATTTGAAAACCTCTCATTTTATTAATGCATTTGGTTCATTATATTTAATTAGTGATTTATTTGTAATTATTAATTTATTTATATCTGTTTTTCCCATCCCACAAAGAAAACTTTTACACTTAAAATTGATAAGTGTGAACCACAGAGAGGAAGGCATTCTTAAGATATTTTAATTTATCTAGTATCTAAATGAGAATTATAATTATTTTAATTTTCCAATAGATGTTTTTTAAATTTCCAAATGCTTGTAAAAATTGATCTTTTTTGTCACCCATGCTACAGCTGGGTCTAGGTGAAAAGTAGTAATAGTAAGGGAAGTTGTAGGTCAATGGTTAAAGTGGAGTGAGATGTGTTCAGACTCTGCATGCTTGAAGCAAACATAGTTTGCTTGTTTGCTTTTAATCCAAAATTGCATACTGCAAAGAAAACTAAGTGATCATTTTGAGGACTGTTTGTGAAGAGTCAGGCCTTGCCACTTTCCTACTTTACTTAAGATTGAATTAGATGGAAAATGAAACAAATTCAATACTTTCTCACCTGGACATTTCTGGTGCCTGAAATGGTATGAGGCGATCTGTGAGCTATTTTAAATATGTAATGCATTCACCACCATAAAACCACATGGACTAACCAAAATGCCTGATTCTTTGGCATTTTTTGCTGGGATTATATCAACTGAGATTTGTAACAATAGTTATATAATTGTAATCATAAAGTGCTAATATAAATGTCATAATTTTTCAATACAAAAAAACAATTTAAATATAATGGACAAAAATGGGATTATAAGCAGGATATTTGCATAGTCTCACCCAAAAGCACTACCCCAAAAGATATTTCTTAATTACGAAGTGGAAATAATAACTTTACAGTGGAAAAACTGGGAAAACATATCTAACCAAGTGATAGTGAAGGTTAACATAAGATATTAATGTAGTGTTGATATACACACATACACACACAGAGATGAGGCATTGGGAAAGTTATAATATTTCTGTGGTATTCTTGACAAAAGTGCATAATCTAATTAAAATATCTTGCATAAAAATCAGTTAATCAATTCTCTCATTTTATTTTTAAGTAAACCTTATATCAAAGAATAATATACAGAGAGAAAACAGCATAAACACAACTGGAGGAACTTCCTCACAATGTAATTCTCACCGAGATTAAGATATGGAACATTGCCAGCACCCCAGGACACCCCTAATTCGCTCTAGTCAATAATTCTTCCTCTCCAAGAGTAGCCATTACCTTAAGTTATTGTTGTGAGAAACGCCTGCAGTCCTAGTGGGATGCCTGGTGCTTGGAGCAACAAGGTCATCAGAAGCAGATGTGGACTTGCACACAAGAACACGTTGCAGGGAGGGTGCACACGCCTGACCTATTCTGGGATTTCTTGCTCTAGGGACGAGGATGGGAAAAAGTTACCTGAGAAGAAATAGCTGATAACACGGTCGTGGCCTTGAGGCTGAGTCTGGGAATTGGCCGTAGTTTATATTTGCTAACCTGATTGTAACTAATGATGTTTTGCAAAGCCAGCTTTGTGAGGGAGAATTAAAAGCCATAGAAACAGGGGTGGGGGATGCTAGCATTGCCATTCCCCCTCTCCCTTATCCATGTTAGTAAAAGCATTTCCAGACTCAGACTCTTGTTCCTAACTGTCTCCACAACCAGTTATAACATCAGAGATTAGTTGTATATCTTTTTTACTTTATACAAATAGAATTCTACCTTATATATTCATTTGTACCCATTCTTTTACATTAATATTTTATCCATGCATTTCAACCACATTGTTGCATGTAACAGTAATGTATTTGGTCATTGTTATGTAGAATTCCACTTTAAAAATAAACCAAACTGCATTTGTTCATTCTACTATTGATGAGCATTTGTATTATTTTCAATTTCTTATTGTTATAAAAGTGCTAATATAAACATATTACATATGTTTATATTACATATATTACATTGTACATATCTTTGATGTAAATTGCTGTGTTACAGATTACATGTATGTTCTGTTTTGATAGACACTTCCAACCACATTTGCAAGTGGTTTCACAAATTTGAATTCACATTAGGAATGTGTCAGAATTAAATTTCTTTCATTTCCTTTTCAATGATTGTTTGAAATATGATGACATAGGTCATCAGAGCAATGCAAATATATATATAATGCAATATATATATATATATAATTTTACATACATATTTATATAAATATATGTATATGTATTTTCTTAATGACCAATGCACAATTTATCTTTTTATATGCTTATTAGCCACTCAAATATTTTCTTTATTCAAGTATATTTATCCTTTTTGAATTACAGTTGACATTCAATATTCTATTAGTTTTAGATGTACAGCATAGATTAGACATTTATACAACTTAAAAAGTGATCACTCCAATAAGTCTACTACCCACCTGACACTATACATAATTACAATATTATTGACAATATTTCCTAACTGAATTTTATATCTCCATGATTATTTTGTAACTGCAATTTGTATTTCTTAATCACTTCACTTTTTTCACCCAGCCCTCCAATCCCTCTCCAATTTGGCAACAATCATTTTGTTCTCAGGATCTATGAATCTGTTTCTGTTTTGTTTATTCATTTATTTATTTATTTTTAAATCCACATGTAACTGAAGTCATATGGCATATGTCTTTCTTTGATGTATTATACTTAGCATAATACCCTCTAAGTCCAACCATGTTGTAGCAAATGGTAATATTCCATTCTTTCTAACAGGTAAGTAATATTCCACTCTATGTGTGTACCATTTTAATCTGATCATCTATTGATGAACACTTAGGTTGCTTCTATATCTTGACTATCATAAGTAATGCTGCAATAAACATAGAAATGCATATATATTTTCAAATTAGTGTTTTTATTTTCTTCAAAAGTGGAATTGCTAGATGATAAATAGTTCCATTTTTAATTTTTTGAGGAACTTCTATGCTGTTTTCCATAGAGACTGCCCCAATTTGCAATGCCAGCAACAATGCGCAAGGGTTCCCTTTTCTTTATATCCTTATCAATACTTGTTGTTTGTTGATTTATTGATGATAGCAATTCTGACAGGTGTGAGGTGATATCTCATTAGGTGATTTTATTTTGCATTCCTATGATGATTAGTGACCTTAACCATCTTTTCATATGCCTATTGGCCATCTCTATGTACTCTTTGGAGAAATGTCTATTCAGGTTCTCTGCCTATTTGTTTGTGGCATTAAGTTGTATGACTTTTTAATATATTTTGAATATTAACCTATTATCAGATGGACCATTTGCAAATATCTTCTCCCATTCAATAGGTTTTTCATTTTATTGATGGTTTCCTTTGCTGTGCAAAAACTTCTTGGTTTCACAAAGTCCCATTTGTTTACCTTTTTCTTCTGTTTCCCTTGTACAAGAAGGTATAACCAAAAAAAAAAAAAAACGTTACTAAGAGCAACATCAAAGAGTTTACTGCCTATGTTTTCTCTAGGAGTTTTATGGCTCAGATCTTACAGTTAAGTCTTTAATCCATTTTGAATTTATTCTTCTTTATGGTATAAAAAAGAGGTCATTTCATTTTTTGAATGTATCTGTTCAGCTTTCCCAACACCATTTATTGAAAAGACTCTTTACCCTAGGAGTGAGTTTATTTCTGGACTCTCTTTGATTTATCTATGTGTCCTTTTTTATGCTAGTACCATGATATTTAGATTATTGTAGCCTTGTAGTGTAGTGTGATATCAAGTAGCATGATATCTCCAACTTTATTCTTTCTCAAGATTACTGTGGCTATTCAGGGTCTTTTGTGGTTCCATATTAATTTTAGAATTATTTGTTCTAATTCTCTGAAAAATGCCATTGATATTTTGATAAGAATTGCATTAAATCTATAAATTGCTTTGGGTAGTGTGGACATTTTAATGATGCTAATTCTTTCTATGCATGAGCATGGTATATTATTTCATTTATTTTTATCTTCTTCAACTTCTTTATTCAATGACTTCCAATTTTATGAGTATAGGTCTCCTACCTCTTTGGTTAAATTTATTCCTAGGTATTTTATTTTTTGATGCAACTATTAATGGGATTGTTTTCTTAATTTCTCTTTCTCATAGTTTTTTTGGTGTATAAAAATACAAGCAATTTCTAAATATTAATTTTGTATCCTGCTACTTTACTGAATTTATTTATCAATTCTAATAGTTTTTAGTGGAATCTTTAGGGCTCTGTATATATAGTATGATGCCATCTGCAAATGG
Organism: Eonycteris spelaea; assembly: GCA_003508835.1. NCBI lineage: Eukaryota > Metazoa > Chordata > Mammalia > Chiroptera > Pteropodidae > Eonycteris > Eonycteris spelaea. The sequence goes on along the minus strand of PUFA01000215.1, from coordinate 1,930,890 downwards.
TGACTTTTAGTTTTTCCTTTCCAATTTCGATGGCTTTTATTTCTTTTTCTTGTCTGATTGCTACAGTTAGGACTTCTAATACTATATTGGATACAATTGGTAAAAATGGATATCTTTGTCTTCTTTCTAATTGTAAGGAAAATGCTCTTAACTTTTCACCATTGACTATGATGTTAGCTGTGGGTTCATGATATATGGCCTTTATAATGTTTAGGTATGCTCACTCTATTCCCACTTTCTAAGAGTTTTTATCATAAATGGATGCTGGATTTTGTCAAATACTTTCTCAGCATGTATTGACTATCATATAATTTTTACCTTTTATTTATGTGGTGTATCAATTAATTGATTTGCAGATATTGCACCAAACTTGCATTCCAGAAATAAATCCCCTTTGATTATGGTGTGTGATCTTTTTAAGGCATTGCTGCATTCAGTTTTATAATACTTTGTTGAGAATTTTTGCTTCTATATTCATCAGAGCTATCAGCCTATAATTTTGTTTTGTAATGTCTTTGTCTGATTTCGGAATGGTGGCTTCATAAAATGATCTTGGGAATATCCCTTCCTCCTTAATTTTTTGAAATAGTTTGAGAAGGCTAATTCATTTTTCTTTTAATGTTTGGTAGAATTCACCAATGCAAAGAATGTGGCATTTTTTACATATGTGCTGCTGGACTTGGTGCTGTTTTACTTGTAATGGATCAAGTAGGTGATTTCCAGCTTTTTCAGTCAATCAGGGGACCCACAGGTAGGAGAAGTCAGTGTAGAAGACAGTAATACACTATGGTGTAAGGCAGATGCCAGTGTCTTCTCTGTACTGGGCATCCATGTAGTTCTTGAGCATCTCAGGAATGAGTCCCAGGTCACAGCAGGCACATCATGGGTGTATCTTGAAATGGGGCTGTGTTGCTGCAGATTCACAGTTTTAGTTAAAGGCATGGTATTTAGGAAGTTGGAAGAAAATGCAGGGAGATGTGGGCAATCGTGATGTAGCTCTTTATTCCAGCAAGGGCACACTCCACCTCATAGGGCATCAGTGTTATCCAGCAAGGGCACGGCACCCCTGGCATGATTGAAATGCCTTTTATACACAGGTTAAACAACAGTGGCACACTGCCAGGTAATGAAAGCCCACACCTGCCTACTGGGAATATAGTTATATAAGGGGAGAAGTGCTTAGTTTCTTCCAGTCGAAAGTTAGCTACAAGTGAGGGGAGGGAGCCTGACTACAGCCATCCTTCTTTGTTCACACAGGGCTCCTTAGTGATCAGGTCTTCCAAGGGCCTCCAGCTCCACAGCAGCAGACAGTGGCAGCTGGGTTGTAGCAGATTGTTCTGGAGGTCATACGCTTACAGCCTTCAAATATTCTCTTTATGAGGTAAGTTTTCAGGGTTTCTCTCCATTTTTGCATTTAGTTTCTGTTTTTATCTTTTCTTAATAAAGCTATTATTGGAGTAACTATAGATTTACAAGAAGTTGCAAAGATAGTACAGAGGTCCCATGTACATTTTACCCAGCTATCTCCATTGGTTACATTTAATATAATTATAGTATAAAATCAAAACCAAAAGATTAACATTGAAAGAATGAGTATGTTAATTTTATGCTATTTTATCAGATGTATAAATTTGTGTAACCACCACCTCAATTCAAGATACTGAACTATTGTATTACCACACAGGTTGTGTGTTACCCCTTTATAATGCTTACCCATCCCCTGCCATCCCTAACCCTGGCAACTACTAATCTAGTTACTATCTCTATAATTTTGACATTTTGACAATGTTATACAAGTGAAATTATGCAGCATGTGGACTTTTGACATTGGCTTTTATTATTCAGTATAATTCTCTGGAGACTGATTCAAGATATCACTTGTATTCACATTCATTCATTTTAATGGCTAAGTTGTATTCCATGGTATGGATGTAGCACAGTTTATTTAACCATCAGTCTATCTGGGATACTTTATTTTCCTTCAGTTTTTGGCTATTCCAAATAAAGTTGTTGTTAACAATAATGTACATATTTTTGTGTTGACATAGCTTTCATGTCTCTGAAATAAATGCCCAGGAGTACAATAAGTGAGTTGCATGGAAAGTTTATTTTAGGTTTTTTTAACTGCCAAATAATTCTTAGAGTGTCTGTACTACTTTACATTTCCACCAAAATATATGAATGATCTAGTTTCTCTACATCTGCAACAGTATTTAGTATTGTCAGTGTGTTTGTTTTTTTTTTTAGTTGTTCAATAGGTGTGTAGTGATATCTCACCATGGTCTTATTTACCACTTTCTAATAGCTAGTGATGTTAAACTTAACAGTAAAAAAGAAAATCCATTTGGAAATAAGCACCTTTTTATATGCTTATTTGACGACTGTATGCCATTTTCAGTAAAATGTCTCTTCATTTCTTTTTTTCCTCCTGGGATTTTTTTTTCAATTATAGTTGAGATACAATATTATATTAGTTTCAGGTGTACAACACAATAATTAGATATTTATACAACTTATGAAGTGATCACCTGATAAATCCAGTACCCATTGACACCATACATAGTTATTAGAATATTACTGACTTTATTTCCCATGCTATACTCTATATTCCTATGACATTCTTGTAACTACCAATTTGTATCTCTTAATCCCCTCCCCTCTTTCTATATTGGCTGCCTACTTGTGTTTGTTTATTTATTAAGTAGGGCTACTATGTCTCCTGGTCTTAGTAGAGTGGCCTTATGGAGTAGGTGTGCTGATTCCCAGTGGCACAGTCTTCCTTGGTAACCTGAGCTGAGTGCTCCAGGTATGTCCCTTGTTTGGTATGTGTGTGCCCTCCTGTTGTAGTGGAGCCTTGGTTGCTGTTTACTCTTCAGTGAGAAGGATTGACCTTCAAGTTGATTGATTTTGATGACTGCCCATGACCAGTGGAAGAGCTATTTGCGGAATCTGACCCTACGGAGCAGGATTTACTTAAGCAGGATTCTGGTGCTTGCTGTGTATGCCCTTTGGGTGTGTCATCCTCTCAGATGTGACACCAGGTGGTGCTTCAGCCCAGACCAAAGCTGGCCACCCGGTATGTAGGCTGGGGCCTCCTGGAAGTGACCCTGTCACAAGCCAATTTCAGCTGCAGACTGTGCCCTGCCCAGGGTCACCTGGCATGAGCCACCAAACAATGTGCAGATGGCCACCACCCATGCTGGGCTTAGAAGTGCCTTAAGAGGCCAACTCACAAACCAAGTTGGGCTGCCACTAGTGCCAGGTTTGGAGCTGCTTAAGAAGAGGTACAGGGTATGCTAAAGCCAGATGCTGCTTCTTTAGATTTTGTTACCTTTGAAAGACATTGGCACCATAAGTCAAGACAGGCTGTTTGTATGGAAAGCCTCTAGGAGCAGGTTAGGTTGGCCCACACTTTGGAGGGGCAAGGTCTCAGGGAATCGCCAAGGTGGGGTGACCAATGTTAGCCATGTTAATGGAGACTTAAATATGGCAGTCTGCAAGCCAGGTGGAAGGAGGGCTCAACAAAGGAACAGTGTTCTCTGCCAGCACTTTTGTCTGAGAGAAAGCTGCCCCTCTAGCCTTCACCCTGAAGCCAGACAACTCAGTTGCTCCTAGTATGTCCCTGGTACCTTTTGAGCTGTTGCCCTAGCACTGGAGCTCAGAGTGACCGAGCCTGTCAGTGGTAAGTCGCGGCAGGCCCTTTAAAAGAAAAGGCTGTGACTCCCTCAGCCCTCCATTTCACTCAGCCATGATCTCCACTGGTTTTCACAGCCAAAGGTTGTGGGGACTTCTCCTCCCAGCAGTGGTACCCTGGACTGGGGAGCACACTATAGGGCTGGGTCCTGTCACTCTTCTGGAGGATCTCTGCAGCCAAAATATTTTCACCAATTCTCAACCACCACAAGCATGTGTGGGACCAGCTCGTTTCTTGTCTCTGCCCCTTCTACCAGTCTCGAGGTAGCCTCTTATGTGTGTCCCCAGTTATAGGACATCTGTACAGCTAGACTTTAGGTAACTCCCAATAATGGACATTCTGTAGTTTAGTGTAATTTTGATGTGGTTGTGAGAGAAAGCAAGCACAACATTTACCTACTCTGCCATCTTGACCGAAATTCCTATTCATTTCCTTTTTCACTTTCCAAATGGATTTTCGTTTTTACTATTAAGTTGTGAAAAGGCTTCATATTCTAGATATGAGAACTTTGTCAGATATGTAGTTTTCAAATATTTTCTCCCAGTCTTTAGCTTTTTAAAATCCTCTTAAGTTCTTTTGTAGAGCAAAAGGTTTTAATTTTTATAAAGCCTGTCTTTATTTTAATAATTTTTAGTCCATAATTTGGACATAAGACATATGGTGTGTGTGTGTGTGTGTGTGGTGTGTGTGTGTGTTGTGTGTGTGTGTGTTTGAATTGACAACTTACTGTCCCAGCAGCAGAGCTGTGTGGGCATGAAGACCTCTCCTTACCCACGCTCAGTCCTGTGTTTACTAATTTCCCCTTAGTTGAGAGACTCCTGATAGCAGAGCACCATGTGCCACCAACAGTATGCCACCAGGCATACAGATAAATAGATGAGACTGAAGTCACATCCAATTGTGGCGCCATCTGATCCCACATTATTATTCTAATTCTCAGTCAATTTTAGTACATGACCTTTTATAATTTTTTATTATTGTCCTAATTATTTCCTGGAGAGTCCAACTCTTTACTGCATCAGTTCTATAAAGAAATTATATTCATCCACTAGCTGTAATATTTGTAAATGAGTGACTAACTTTACGTATGTGAGTTACTCTGGATGCACTTCTCCAAGGAGCCTATACTAAATATCTGTCTGTAGAAACATCGTATCATTAGTTTTTTCCTGATTTCTGTGTCTCTTAACCATTTAACACCCTCACAGTCTAACACTGTTTTCACCATTCTTCCCCCTCTTTCTATCCTGTGATCTAACTTTCAGGCTTGTGACCTTTTCTCTATCATGGACCTCCCTGAGTTTGGTAGCCATCTCTCTTACCTCCCTCTCAGTGCCCCTTATGCTCTCCATCAGCATTCTCCTAAATTCATTTGTTTCCTTTCTCATCTCTTTCCAAACTCTGTCTTATCTCTTTTTTACTGACATATTCTTAGTCTATTTTCTGCCCCCAAATGATACATTCTCTCTCATTCCCTCTTGTCATCTTGACCTGAGTTTAACGTCACAATTTACTACCATTATGTCCTTAGGAAGATACTTTTATTTTCTACATGAGCCTCAGTTTACTTATGCATAAAATGAGGAGAAAATACCTACTGTGCATTTTTGTTGTGTGGACTAGAAATAATTCATATGTATAATAATATTGTAGTCTCCATGGGGGATATGTTCTCTGACCTGTGGATAGAAACTGTGGATAGAACCAAACTCTCTATATATTATCTTTTTTTGTATAACTACATGATTTTTCACTCAAAGGAAGTACTTTACAGTTTTTCTTTGGCATATCCAAATTTCCAGCATCACCACTCTTGTATTTGGGCCATTATTAAATAAAACAGGCATTACTTTAACAGACTTACTGTGATCCTCCAGCAGTTGATCTGATAATCTAGAAGGCTACTAAGTGACTGCTGAAAGGGAAGTGTATACAGCATGGAGACATTGGACAACGGGATTATTCATATTCCAAGCTGAATGGAGTGGCGGACACAAGATTTCATCACACTACTCAAAACATTGCATGATATAAAATTTATTAATTTTTTATTTCTGGAATTTTCTATTTAATATGTTCTAACTGGGTTGACCATGGGTAACTGAACCACAGAGAGAGAAACCTAAGATAAATGTGGACTACCATAGCAATTAACATCTATGGAGTCATCATCATATTCTAGATTAATAATTAATCCTCACACTATTCCTATGAAGCCAACACTATTATTATATACATTTGCATATTAGAACACTGAGGCACAGAGTGATTAAGACACTTGTAAACAGTGGAGCCAGGGTTGAGCTTAGCACTTGTCCTAGAACTTCCAGTCATAGCCAGTCTGTGCTGTGGCAGTTAAACGGCTTCATGTTTAAGGTATCTGGTTAATGGGTTCCTGTGCCAGATCCACAGGAACTGAGAGGGGAGGGGATCTGGCACAGGAACACATTGGCCAGATACCTTAAACATGAAGCACTTAAACATTCAGGAAGCCCTATCAGCAACCCTTTGAAGGATGTAGTAGTATTACTCCCAGTTTACTGATGAAACTGTTTTGTAAGAATTGTATAACTTGCCTTAGGTTTCCAAGGTAAGTAAAGAATCTCAAGATTGAACTCAGATCTCTCTGGTTCTAAGTTCCACATTCTGGAACTCAGGGATGGCACCTTGTCTCCAGGATGGTGCATCAAGTCATTCCCTCTCAGTACACACATGCCATTTCTCTTTTGAGACGTGTACTCTTTTCCCTTCTCTTTAAATCTGGGTTGACACTAGAGGCTTACTTGACCAATAGAATGTGGTAGAAATAATGTTCTGGGACTTCTGGGAATAGGTTATAAGAACACTGCAGGTTCCGCCTGAGTCCTTGGAACACCTACTCTTGGAGTAAGAAGGCCAACTACCCTGCTAGAAAGATGATGAGAGATACTTTAAGATGTGTGGAGATAGAGGGACCAGCCAGGTTTCACTTTCCAGCCATTTTTACCAAAACACCAGGCAAGTGAATGGTGCCATCTCAGAACATCAAGCTTAGCCATCAGTTAAATACTACCAAGTGAACTTAGCAGACACCATGCAGAGTGGAAGAATCACCTACCCAAGTACTGCCTGCATACTTGACTCATAACATTATGAACTATAACAAAGTCATAGCTATTTTAAGCCATTAAATTTAAATAGTTTGTTATATTACAAGTAATCAGAACAACAGATTATGTTGTTATAAGATCTGAAGTCCTGATTTCCACTGGAATGAAGACCTCCTTTAGGGACAAAATAGGCAAAATAGAACTATCATGCAATGGTAGCAAAGTCTCTGAGAGAGATCAAGGGAGGAGACCCAGATGAGGCAGTGTGGTCATGGGATCCACAGAACTATTATTACTCCTTGGGAGTACCTAGTTCCTACTCTCAGAACCTTTGGTACAGCTAGCCTCATGCTGAGTCAGCACCTGACTACTCCAAAGGTTCGAGGACCTTTGGCTGTTCTTTTCTGAAGAGGCCTCCAGGCCTTGAGTCCCTCACTCCTCTGGGACTTGGGCTCCTTTACACAAGGCTGTAGGATCTAATCGACCCAAATCAATTCAGCCCATTGGTTCCTTGGGACACTGGATTCATTGACAGAGCCCCCTTATGATTATACTTAGAAGTGGGACAGGGTCAGGTTTATGGTCAAAAGGGGAATGAGAATCAAGTCAATGAAAAGCCCTGAGCCCCCTCCAAAGATGTCTGGATGAGAGTTACTCTCACTGAAGGTGCCTGAACATCTCCTGGGACAGGGACACTGAGCCACATTGTCCCCTCATGAAGCTCTGTAGTTAGTTTGATCACCAGCCAGCTCTCAGTCTAAGCCCTCTTAAAGCTTTTGATGTAAGCGTGAGTGCTTTCAGTCTTCTGGCATCTCCAGATCCGATCACAGTTTGGGGTACTTTCTGCCAGAAACTGTTCTGAATGTTCTCATGTTTCAACCTGAAGTGAAACTTTAGAAATGTACAATGTGTAAAGAGCCCCAAAACAGAGACCTAAGCTGCCATGCCCTCTGCTACATCCCTAAAGCCAAGGCAGTATCTGGTATGACTAAGGCAATCAACATTTATCCACATGGTCACTTCTATTGCTGTAATGTATTGTCATTCTCATTTTACAGATTTGTAACTTTGAGTCTCAGAGAGGCTGAATGATAAAGCCAAAATTTAAGCCCGTGTGTCCTTATGCCTTATTATATGCTTCCTGATGACTCCTGTCCACTCTCCTTGCATCTGTGAATTCATCCTGTGCTTCCCTGAGAGAAGCATGGGTATGCTGCTGAGTTGATGCAAACACAGACAGGACTAATCAGTTCTTTCTGGGCTGCTCAGAATTATCAGGTCCCTGTGGACCAAGTTTGCATCAGAGCCTCCTCTTCTTGGGCAAGAAAGAAGCCATGGGGTGAGAGCTGACAGTAGGTGAAACTGAATTTTACACTGAGCAAATATGAGGGAGAAACTATTGCAAGAGAAGTATGCACACAACTTCTCACAAACCCAGATGCAATGGGAAGCATACTCCTCTGTAATATATTGAGGCAGACAAACCATGCTCATAAACAGTTGAAATCTTCCTCTGTAGACCTAGGCTCACTGCCAACAGACTCATTGGAATCCAGATAGGAGCTCTTACCTCTAAACTGGCACAGCTTTCCTGCTTACTCCTTTCAAATTTCAATGCTCTGTTAAAGAAACCCTGATTTTAGTTTCCACCCTCATGTTATCCTTTTACTCTAACACCCTGGGTTTCTCCTAGAACGATCCAGTCACTGAACAAATTTTTTACTCTGCCAAGATGCTCATAGACCTATTCTTCAAGGATCCTACCCGACCACTGCTCTGCCTATCATAGGTGAATGAACTAAAAGAGCAGTGGTGGGAGAGGAATGTTTGGCCTGAGAAATTTTAGAGCTTAATTACAAGCAGCTTCTTCTTCTCAGCTAGATTTTTAATAGCATGTCTCTAAGTTTCCATTTCACCTGTTCTCTTTTTCAGATAACACAGCTAATATTTGCAGGCCCTTTTGTCACCCTTGGCTACCCATACAGGCCACAGAAACAAGTTCAGGGTCCCAGGAACTTGAAATGTGTTTTGTGGTGGGAAGTGGGCTCCAGATGATTGTGTCTCCTTGGCTTTCAGCTCCTGGCAACAACAGGGAGGGCCAGAGCAGAACCTTGCTTTGATGCAGGTTGCCTGCATTATAAAATTATTACTGCTCTCATTCTATTCTTTTCTCTTGTGCTAAATCTCTAATTCTATTTATTGCTACAATAATTTGATTTTGTATGGATAATAAAGGTCAGAATTGAAATGTTTTCCTTTTGACAGGAGTGCTTTGGAAGTTACTAACTTTTTGGCCAGAATAACTTTTGGTCCAAACATTATTTGCATTATAAAGACTTTCTGGAAATTGGTCTCATTATTCCCACTCACCAGAATGCTGAGAGGGTAGATCATAAAAATTTTCATCACAAGAAAAAAACTCGTAACTATGTATGGCAACATATGTTAGATAGGCTTATTATGGTGATCATTTCACAATACCTACAAATATTGAATTATTATGTCATGCACTTGAAACTAATGTAATGTTATATGCCATTATAGCTCAATAAAAAAATTAGAAAAAAATATTTTTTTAAAAAGCTGAGCTATGACATATGGGAGACAACCCCAGATTAGCTGCGTACAAAGATAAGGACTGTAGGTCTTTGGTTCTGTGTCACATGAGTGGTTTGTTCAGCAGATTTAAATGCAACTACTTTGAATACAACACATAACCGAAACAAATATTCAACTTCCCTGGAAGTACGCTGACTGCAAGCACAATGACATCCACAATCTAGAATTATAGCTCTCTGAAATACTGAAAGTTTCCCAGATACCCTTCTTATTCATCGGCTCTCCTGCTCCATGGGGTACCATTTTGGTTCCATGGCTTGGGTCCCTTCCTGAACTAACTGTGGGAACTGACGACTTAGGCTTAGACTGCACACCTTGCCTTAGACCTCAGCACTTACTTCATCATTTTTGGTTTTCTACCCGGACTCATTTTGTGACCTTCTCTGCCTGATGTATGTCCCAAAGGCTTATTCCTGTTACCTGTCACCAGGCCAGTGAGTTTCCAGTTGAGTCTAAGAGAAGGCACAACAGGAGATGGAAGGTTAAGAGTAGTGAGAGACTAGGTGTTCCTTTTCTAATACTCCCTGTTCTAAGTAACTTGTTCTGGTAGTAACTGGGTCATCTACAACAGTTCCCACCAGATGACTTTTCTCCACAGCTTACCAGTTCTAAGGCCTTCATTATGTGTGGTTTAGTCCCATAGCCCTGCTCCTTACCTCTAAATTGTTCTTTTATTAAATTCTCTTCATTTGAACCATCAGTCGGGGGTAAACCCTGATATAGTTTCCTGAACCTATCTAGGTCCTGGCTGCATACCCTATAACTTTATATTGGAGAAAGCTTACCTGCCACCAAGATACACTCAATTAGTCCACCTTTGCATTAATCCCAATCCTTCCCTCTGTCAGGGAAAGAAACCAGAAAAGAAGTGTTCTCTGCTTGACCTAAAAAGTGTAAATTCTTGGAAGCTTTAGGTAAGGGAGGCTGCTGTCCAATCAATCTCCAACTTAATTTGGAGTTTAGATCTTATCTCACTGGTTTGACAGGAAATGCATCTCATTTAATTTTGGATGCCACCAACAGGAACATGCCATAATTTCTAGGGTCTTGAGGTATAAAATGGCTGGAAGGAGGCCATGTGTGGGGAGAGGTTCATAGACAGCCATTACTTACTTGCTCACTTTTCACTTAAGTTTCCATGCCCCTGTCTTTGTTTTCCATTCATGTCCATTGCCACAGGAGGTCAGAAATCTTCTGTGAAGTCCTCAAAGTGCTACTCTCCTACACACACACTCTCTGAAGTCAGGTAGCCTCCTCCCATCATGCTCCGCTCGCCCCACACCCCTGCTCTGAAGAGAAAAAGTCTTCTGTCTACTACACTGCTCCTCTTCTCTCTCAGCCTGGGGAGATCTCTCTCTCCTTTGGGAAAAGCTTCTCTCTCCTCATTATTTCCAAGGCATCTTTCTTCCACAACAAAATTTCTTTCCCTCTAACCTCATTCACCAGTGCCAAAAAAATCCCAATGGGCACAGGTTTGTACACACAAAAGCCAGGAAATCTCTCAAGCTTACCTGTATCTGGCCTTGCCACTTTCCTCCCTCCTGAGGCAGAGAACCAGAGCCTGCTGTATGCTTGAGTAGGTGGAAGGAAAAGTCTCATGCAGGAGAAAAAGAAGTAAAGCACCTCAAAAGATGACTAAGCTCATAAAAGATAAAACACAACAGCCAGGTAGTCCTAGTTCTTGGGTAAAAACATAAGTAGGAATTTCAGTCAGGACAGAGCTCTGGCTTTTAGCTGTCCCTGGCATCAGGCTTTCACTAGGGCTGATTGTCTGCTTTAGGGAAACCTTGTAAATTTGCCACAATAAGCATTTGGAAGAAGAAAGAATCAACAATACTCTTAGGCACTTTCTTTTGAAACATTTTCAGTCACTATTTGGAGTGAGAGAGCCTAGAACTTGTTTGTATGATGATATAAGTGACACATAGAATTTATTCCAGAGCACATAAACATAGGTTGTTTATATGTGTATGTACATGTGTTTGAGTGTGTGTGTGTGTGTGTGTGTGTGTGTTAATCTGCACATTAGTAGTGTAGGGCCTATATGTGCAGTCCCTTAATCAAATGTCCTCTTTCTATGGGTGTCCAGTTTATATCTAAAAGACCCAAAGAGGAGGGAGCCCCACTTTACAAGCTTTCCCATTGCAGAGTTTATGTGCACATGAAGGGGCCATTAATCAACACAAAAGAGTGATGTATTTTATTTGACAAAGTAAGTAGTGTTCAAACAGGGGATTGGCTGGAAATACTACACAGAGCTTTCTGCCTGTCATATACAGAATTTAGGAATCCAGAGCCCAGTGTCTGTGTGCAAAATTCCATCCAGCTACCTGTGAACCTCAACTTCTTATGGGAATAGAAACTCACCACTTGCATCCCATGAGAATGTGAGCTAAGCCTGGTGTCCACATGACACAGCCCCATCTTTGCTTGGAAGGGGACAGTTCATACAAGCAAGAGTGCAGGCTGCATGGTCTTTATTTTTTGCCTGCTTGTTAAAACATGTTTGCCAGATGGGAGAGTTTGATCTGAAACCTGATTTCATTGTGAGGTGCTGAGGTCAGTCGACCTGACCTCTCACCTTCCTAGAATTGTTGAGGCTACTAAAATATTATCCACAGGAGCCTGACAAATTTAAACAGCCATGTTTTATATAAGATGTGAGCTGGAGAGAGAGGGGAGACTGCAAAGCAACTAATCGCATATGAGTCAGAGGGAAACAGCTCAGTTCACGTGGGTGTGACTGCTCACGCTTCTCTTACAACCTCATATTTTTTCTCCAGTCACATTCCTAGGAAGACTGTCCCAGAGAGAGTTCAATTTCTTCTTAAATATGCGCCAGTGCTGGGGCCATCCTGGATGTCTCCTTTCTCACACATTCGTGAAAGCATTTCTATTTCCGACCTTCCCTGTATGTCCCCAGAGATAGGAAGGACACTCTCAGCCCATCACAAAGATCTGGCCCTTCACGTGGAGTATATTTCCAGCCTGTCCTCTCATTGTAACACATTTGAGACCTTTTGCTGGCACACAGAAGGGTGTCCTGGGAATCTAATTGTGGCAACGTGGTTTACAGACTAACTGCTATACCAACAAGGCTGTCAGCCCCTGTGTTGGAGTCACCCACCCTGAACTTATGGTTGGTCAGACACCTCAAGATTCCAGAAAGTCCACCAGTACCCATAATGTACCTGGTGAGGACTGGACCCCTTCCCATCTGTGACCCAGACCCTACCTTTTTATAGTACTGCTCCCCTGAGGCTCTGGGTCACACAGATTCTCTCTCAGTTAAAAATAATGACATTGTCTCTCTGCCGTTCCTAGCAAGTATGAGCCAAACAGGAAGGCCTGGTGAGAAAACCATGGGCCTAGTTTGCATTTCTGCTCCACTTCCTTCTAAAGGCCTCAATTCAGAGAATGTCCCACTCTGACTGGATAAACGCTAGAAGGAGAGGCATCTTTGAAGCCCCTGTTGTGCATTTGTTATTTTGTTTTTTATGTTGTTGACCCCAAAGCCTGTCTTGGAAATGTTATAAGGAGTGTTCCATTTTCTCCCAGAGAATACTCCCAGCACTGGAGCATCTTTCATTCACAAGAGGCATGCCCATTCTTCCAGTCGTGCTCCTAAGACTCCTAAGCAATAGGTAAGTAGCTAAATGCCTTCTTTGGCTTCACAAGCCCATAGTAGGTAGGCAGCATATTGGACAAACCTAAGCCACCAGGGAACTCTGACCCAGGTAGGTCCTGACTCTGCCTCTTCTGCACTGGTGACTTCAATGATCCCTAACTTCCCTGACCACCTTGGACTCACTGTAAAACAAAATTAACTACCTACCTAGTATAAATGTCTGCTCATATATACTTATTAAACCAGGAATAAACATTTCCCATCCAGATGCTCACTGTACCATGATGCATCCCAGTTTCTCCAAAACTCCCCAGCATTTGTCAGGCTGCTCTTAGTTCAAAATGAGACAAATTTTCTTCCAGAAGCCAAATAGGAGCTTTGATAGAAACCAAGTACTAGCATAGGGCCTTTCACCCAGGAGGAGAAGGAATTGCTAGTGAAGACAACACACTGACTGAGTTTGCAGCACAAGATCAGGTCTAGGCAGAGAAAAGTGATAAGACATATCTTCCGACATCCAACATAAGGTCCTTATAGTTAGCACCCCTCCTTCTTTCCAAAACTTTAAATGAATTGAAAAGGATAACAGTTGAGCTACATAGGTACACTTCTGCTTGATGAGTCATTTTGCTTTGTATTTTAAATAACCTTCAGTCGTGGCTCTTCGGGAGCCTGCCACCTGCTCAGGATCTGTTTGACCATCAGGATCCTCAGATCTTATGGGTGTCTGTAACATCTCTCCCATGCTTTTCTTTAGTCGATGGCCTTTGACATAACAGCATAGGCCATTAAGAAAGGGGAAACCAAAGTATTCATCCCTCCTTTCTCCCTGTGCCCAGAGGTAGCCTCCTGGCCCTGTTGAGCTGTATAAATCCTCACAGCTGAATGGCCAGCCATGCCCCTGACTGCTAGGAGAGGTGCAGACACCTCTTAAAGGACAAAACTCTCAGGTTGGTCACAGGGCACCTGGATGCAGAGAGAGCCTTGGGGTGTGTGGGGTTGGGGGAGGGGAGATGGTCTCTGTTGTTCTTCCAGGAATGCCACCTTGTTACCCAGGCATTTTGATACAAATTATCAGCACAGCATCTGTGGCAGGATGGGAACCCATGGAGGGCCAGTCAAGAGCAGGTAGACAAATTTACCCTGTGGACCAGATGCCAAGAATCCTATAATCCACTAAAAGTTTCATTGTTATCTGTGACCCCTGACTCCTCAGTTGTCATAGATATGGTGGTGTCTTCTGTCCTGAGTACAGCCCCAGGCCACAGCTGCAGTGAGTTGGAGGAGGGTAGACATGCAGGGCTAATAGCAATGGAAATAAAAGGCCACTTGTGTTTTATTGTCTGTCCAAACACATGTCCCAGGGTTCGAGCCCAATCTCAGAAGAAGCAAGATGTTCAGGTCAGGTGGCTCCACAGGTAGGGCAGCTCCACAGCAACCACTCTTTTACTTCTGAGTCCAAATCCCAATCACATAAGATCTTCTTTTCCTCTGTTAGCAGCAGGAGGCTCAAGTCCATGGCTTCAGAAACCTCCTAGTGAGCCTGAGGGGAGCACAGGGAAGGGAGAAGAGGAGAGAAGGGAGAGAAGAAAGAACAACAGGAAGGGAGAAGGGAGGGAGAGGGCAGAGCAGGAGGGAAAGGAAGGAAGCTGGCTGTGACAGCTCAAAAGAATATACAGACAGCACCATGTGGTGGCTGAAAAATTGACTCTTACTGGAAATAACTGTTTGACTATTGCTATGGGCATGTAGGCCTTTGATTATAGGAACATAACATTCTAAACAAGCTTTCTGCTTCTGTAACCCCGCTTACGCACCTGACCTGTGAGTTGACAGGTAGTGAATAGAAGAAAGTTAGCCCTTTGTGTTTAGACAGAATGAAGAATGAGATTTTGGGTTTAAAAACCCTGTGCCTCTACATTTCGGGGCTGCTTAATTTGGGGTCTGTGTACCCCTGGCAGACCCAGCTGGCTGAATAAAGAGTGTTTCCTATAACTCACTGAGTCCCAGTGATCTGTGTGTCTTTCAGGGGCTGGTGGCTACAACAACCAAAGATTCTCTTTTTCTTTTAAACTTCCTTTTAAAACTTGATTGTAAAATAGATTATAAGAGAGAATTGATTTTGAAATACGCATGTGTAGTTTAAAGGATATAATGAAAGCAGTATCCCTGTGCCAGTAACCCTGGTTAAGAAGTAGGAAATTATTTCATCTTAGGGACCCAAGGCAAGCAGTGACAACTCCATATTACTGTATCCCAATCTGCTGCCTCAATAACCCAGATGGTTCCAGGCTGGCTCTCTCCTGGGGAGACCCCTCCTCTCAGCCTCCCTCTCACAACTGATGACCACTGGCCATGGTCCAGGCTGACTCAGGGCTGTCCCTTTCTCAGCCCTGCCTTCAGAACATTCCATTTTCCCCCCATTCTATATGTAACTCATGAAAAATGCCCCTCTTTCGATGATGTGACCTGGATGATAGTGGCGGTAGTCCTAGAAGTCCCCCAATCCACATTGAATGAGGAATATGACCATACGTATACCCTCCCCTCTGGACACAGCATCCAGAGGAGAAAGGAGCTGGGCCATAGTTGCCCATAGCAGGGTCAGCTTGATCCCATCTCTGAAAACTCCACATTAGCCAAGCCAGTCCCCCAAATTCTCTATAGGATATTGGGTACATGATATAACTTCTTTGTTCCTCAGTGGCCAATTCCCTAGCAGAGAAAAAAAAATCCCCTGTTGTATTGTACCCATTAGTAAGAATTTTCTGAGAGTAAAGTGAGAAAAGTTACATAAAACACTCAGTATAGGACCAGTAATTTTTCAGTTATCACTTATAGTGGCAATTGCAGCAGCAGCCACAATAGTAAGTGACAGAACTTAAAGTACTACTCAGCTCTCCTGATTCCTAAGGAACAAGTGCATTTTCAATTTGGGTTGTTTGCTTCTGAATTTTCTGTGATAGCCTGTTGTCTCTGTAAAATTTTGGCCTGTCTGAGCAGAGCATTCCTCCAATGCAGGGAGTACATCTCCGAACCTAGTAAAGGGCATTTCTTCATGTAGAAAGCACACTCCCTTTTCTTGGTGACCAGCTTCTCTATACCCTGGACAGTCTCCTGTAAACATAGAATGCTGGGCTGTCACCTGAGAAAGGGAAAGAAGGTGTGGTGGGAAGAAAGTAAGCTTTATGGTGGTAACTCAGGAGATTAAGTTAATCCTCCATTGTTAAAAAAAAACACACACACAAACTTAGATGCCAATTATTTTTAACTTTTAAATATATGTTTATTTTATTAGTCACAATAGTTCTATATGTTTGATAAATTTTAAATATGAAGAAGACAAGTGATAATTATTTGATAAGAAAAAGGAAACCTTTAGAATAATTAAAATAACTACATAGCCCACCCATTTTTTGGAGTTATGGCCTACAATTTGGGAACAAGTAGGAACCCTGAGGATTTCTGAAAATGGCAAGCAGTGGATCACTGGTGATACTGTTAAAATTCACCTTCCATGGTTTCAACCCAGAGCAACCTAATAAGCATCTCTGGAACAGGCCTAGAATTGAAATGCAGAGCAAACTTCCCTAGTAAGTCTTGCGTACGTGCTTAATAGTTTAGCATATTCATATTAATTTTTTAGGTGGCATACAATAATATATTAGTTTCAGTTGTATAGCTTAGTGATAAGAGATCTATATAACTCACAAATTGATCACCCCACTAAATCTAGTACTCATTTTCCTCCTTAACATGTTTATTACAACGTTATTAACCATCTTCCCCATACTACATTCTACATCTCCATGTCTATTCTGTGACTATACATTTATACACCTTAATCCCTTTGCCTTATTTTGCTATCCCCCAACTCCCTCTAATATAGTAACCCTCAAAATGTTTTCTGTATCTATATGTTAATTAATGCTTTTGTCGTTGTTGTGGTTTATTTTGTTCTTTAGATTCCACATGTACATGAAATATGTGACATTTATCTTTCTCTATCTGACCCATTTCATTTAGCTCAATACCCTCTAGGTCCATCAAGGCAATATCTTTTTCTAGCTCCTTCCTTTTAGTCTGTTTGCTTCTTTTAATCTGAAGTGAGTCTCTTGTAGGCAGCATATGTAGGAGTCTTGTTTTTCTTATCCACTCAGCAATGCTATCTTTTGGTTGGAGCACTTAATTATTTTCCATTTGAGGTACTTCTTGATAGGAATGTAGTTATTACCAATCTTTATTCCTGTTTTTAATACATGCTTTTTCTTCTTAAAGAAGTCCCTCCAACATTTCCTGTATTACTGGCTTGGTGGTAATAAATTCCTTTAGTCTTATTTTGTCTGGGAAGATCTTTATCTGTCCTTCAACTCTAAATGATAGCTTTGCTGGATAAAATATTCTTGATTGCAGATCCTGGGTTTTCATCATGTTGAATATTTTGTGCCAAGTTCTGTCCTGTGTAGTTTCTTTTGAGAAATCAGCTGCCAGTTTTATGGGTGCTCCCTTATAGATAACTAACTGCTTTTTTCTTGCCACTTTTAAGGTTCTCTCTTCATATTTCACCTTTGGCATTTTAATTAGGATGTGTCTTGGTGTGGGCCTCCTTGTTGAGATTCTCTAAGCTTCCTGAGGTTGTATGTCTATTTATCACCAGGTAAAAGAAGTTTTCCATCATATTTCTTTAAATAGTTATTTAACCTTTTGTTCTCCTTCAGGTACCCCTATGACATGAATATTTTTTACATTGAACTGTATCCCATAGGTTTCTTAAATTATTGTTATAGTCTTGGCTTCTTTTTTCTTGCTGTTCTGATTGTGGGTGTCCTTGGCTTCCCCATCCTCTGTATCAATGATTTGATCCTCTTCTTCTTCCACTTTGTCAATTCCATCTAATATATTCTTCATCTCAGATAATGTATTCCTCATCTCTGACTGGTTCCCTTTTATAATTTCCATTTCCATTTTTATGTTTTTTATCTCTTTGTTAAAGTTCTCACTAAGTTGATGTACACTTCCCCTAAATTCATTGGGCAACTTTATAACCAGTGTTTTGAACTCTGCATCTGTTAGATTGCTTGACTCCATTATTTGTGGATCTCTGTTCTGTTCTCTCATATTTTTTTTGCTTCTTTGTCTTCCCATTTTGTCTACCTTTCTGTGTCTGTTTCTATGTACTAAGCAAAACTTCTAAGTCTCCTAGTTTTATTAGCATGGCTTTTTGTAGTAGGTGTCCAGCAGCACAGTCCTGAGAGGGATTCAGCTGCAGGCCAAGTTTAGCCCCAACCTGTGCCCCTCTGGGGCCACCTGTTATGATTCAGCAAGCAATCTATAGATGTTGTACTTATAGCTGCCTCAAGAAACCACACCAGACCAAGGCCAGCTGCCACCAGTGTGAGTCTTGGAGCTGCTCAAGAAGGAGCATCTGACTTGCTGAGGACATACCTGGGTGTAACTTGGGTGGGGCCGTGGGGTGGGCAGGCAGAATTTCAGGGAATCCTCTGGGCAGAGTGACCTCTGTTTTCTAGTTTAATGATGTCTCAACTATGGTGGCACTGCATTTGCACACTGGGAGGGGGAGGGCTCAACAGAGGAACGGTGAATACTTCATTTCTCCCTGTGAGAGAGACTTGCCTAGTCCTCATTCTGAAAACTTAGAAGACATCAATTTTAATGGACCTCATTTGGTCATAAAAATGAATGTGGGTAGATATTTAACCAAAATAATTGAAACAAAAATTTTAAAATATGGGTTTCTCTCTCCTTTCTTGTGAAGCCAGCCCACGAAAGAAGAGATAGGTAGATATTATCATTCATTTGTTTTATTTTTAGTGTTGTTGTTTAATTTGACTTTAGCTACTATTTAAAACATACACATTAAAGAAAGTAGAGTTACTGTCAATTGAAAGTCATTAAACAAATATTTACTCCAGGCACCTGAAAAACAAACAGAACAAGATAAAAACATATGAATTGCATTTTAGTTCCCCAAAAGCAGAGCTTGAGACAGCACTTAGGTGAAGATATTAATCTGAAAGATGATTGCAGACAATAGGAGTGAGATGGAGAAAGGGTATAAGCCAAAACAGAAGATGGTTTAATAAGCAGTTACTGTGATGGACCAAGGAGCTTACTGCTGCCACTGGGACCCTCAAAGGAGCATGCAGAACACACCTCAGGATTGCCCCACCAAGGGACACTGTGGGAGCCAACACCTTTATCCATTGACTTTGAGCTCTGCTTGGAGGCTGCCCCTGGGACAATAATCCCTATAGCACTCTGAGCACAGCTTTATGGTATTGGAGAAAGCAAAGAGTTGCTAGTGCCTTGGGTGGAATCTGTTGGGTGCTAGAGATACCCACATGGTTTTAGTGGCACTGAGAGATGGCAGAGAGGAGGTGAGTGGGGCATCGCAGCACCTATCACAGCAGGTCTCAGTCCCCAGTTCCGGGCCCTGACTGGGCATCATGCTATCTGGCAAACTATAATGCTGTATAGCACAGGGAAGGCACAAAGAAGACACCAGATTGCTTTCTCATCCTCTTTATTTCCCTAGTGTTTCCTCTTTAGTCACCAAAAGAAGTGAGCAAAGGACAGTGCCAGTACAACAAGAGAGTCCCTGGGAAGTAATAAAACCACAGGCCAGAGGTCAGTCCTGATATGGTGCTTCCAAATTTTGTGACTCTGGGCAAATCTCCATAGGTTTGTAAATTGTAGTTTCTTCCTCTAAAGCTTTCCACCTCTCGGGGACACTTTAAAGATCAAAGGCAAGGGTGTATGGGAAATTCTGCATTGATCTATGAAGGTATATGGTTAGTGCCCTAAGTTGAGACTTTTTCTACTCCTTTGTTTTAGTTGATGATAGATGATGAGGGAAAAAAAGGAAAGTTTTCTACATTCATAAAATAAATGCCTCATTGAAATCTGGAAGAATGTCTTCATTCAACTTGGGCCAAGGTGCACAATTATCTTTTATTTATTATTGTAGACAGGGCCCTGTGATGGCTTTATTCTTGCCATCCAAGGAAGTGTTTTATGCACTGTGAGTCAGCAGGTTAAACTGTAGTTGTTGTTTATATTCTTGTGTGTCCAAAAATAGTGGAAAGAATGATTCTCTTTCAGGGGGGAGCTGTTCTTCCCATGTGAAACCTGTTCCTGCTTGGAACATACCCAGTTGCCTGTGAAGGGAAAATCTTATGAACTTGTATTTATGACAAACAAGATCGGATGAAAATGAGAACTAATTGCCTTTGGGATTGCTAATCAGGTGAGCATTGTAGCAGGCTGCTCCAACCTGGGAAAGAAGCACTATTCACTCTCAGCAAGGAAATAAAGCATTCTCGTGCTCTGAACTAGAGGGTGTGACAGTCATGAGAATTGCCTCTTAAGAAAAGTTCCTTTCGAATAGCTTCTCAGATGACTTCCTTGATGAAGATAAAGTATGGTACCCTCCTGGAATATGTGGGAAAACAGAAGCAGGTGGCTGACAGCCATGTCTGCTCCTCATACTCAGATGCTTAATAGAGTAATTTTTTAAGTTTGTAAAATTACAAAAAGAAAAACTAGGAATACATAACTCTAACCAATTTGTTCAGTGTTCTTCTAGACATTTCTCTAGGCATTATACATATTCTTTTTGGAAATTTTGAGGTTTATTCATTTGGGGTTTTTTGGTTTCATTTTTTGATTTTGGTTATTGGTATCTTAACTAACTTACAATTTTCCATTGTGTCTTCTTAATTTAACTATTTATTTTAAAGATATTGTCCACATCAGTAAAGAAAGATTTACCACATTTTTTAAATGATTGTCTATTCTTTTTAAAAATTAACAATACATTGATCTAAATGAATGCTCTCAGTTGATAGATTTTTGTTTTCCATTTTATATCCTCTTAATTGTTTGTTGGTATAATTCTCTTTAAATTGTTTGTTTTTTAATATAAATTTATAGAATTTCATTCTGCATTTGAACATTAATACTTCTTTTCTTTTTGTCTCATGTTTCAAGATTTTCAATAATTTTCATTATGTAGAAAACCTTAATTTTAATGTAGTTAACTTATAAATTATTATTTAATAACAATTGTGTTAAGTACACTTTTTTAAAAAAAATTTCTATTCCCAGTGATATAAATGGTCTCTTTTTATTTCAATTTAGGAATGGGATTAGACCTGTTTCTTTTGTTTTTACATTTAGATTTTTAGTACACTATAAATTTGTTTTTATGAGTGCTAAAAGTAGGACTTTAGCAACACAAAAATCAATTCTCTTTTTTTGTGAAGGCAAGTCCACATTAATTATACAGTATATTGGATCTAGTTCACACTCATTTTAAGCAGTTTAGAAGACTGTGTCCATATTTACTATGAAGTTTCATGGGTAAGTGCACATTCATAGTGTGATTTAGTAGGTTAAGTTCACATTAATTTTGAAGTTTAGCAGGTCAAGTCTGCATTCATTATGTAGTTTTATATTTAAGTTTACATTTATTATGAAGTGTACTAGGTCAAGCCCACCTTTATTTTGTGGTTTAGTAGGTTAATTCCACATTCATTATGAAGTTCAGTAGATCAAGTCCACATCCATTATATAGTTTACTAGGTAAAGTCCGCCTTCATTATGTTTTTAATAGTCAAGTCTACATTTATTATGTTGTTTAGTAGGTTGTTTTCCATTTAGCATGTAGATTAGTACTTCCCAGTTCATATTTATATGTATATTTATTATGTATATTTTTCAATTTTGTTTCTATTTTTGTTCTAGAATGAGCTGTAATGTGCATATAATTTCCTATTGTGATTTAATTAGGAACTGAAATAAATCTATAAACTAATTTTGGAAGAAATGATTTGTAAATATGGAGTATTTTATCCAAGTACAGAGTAAATAACAATTTTAGCCTTCTTGAATATTTTCATCAAAGTATAAAGTAAATTTATATAAAATTCATATTGTTTATAGCTTTAGCACCAGCATTTATTAATTTTATATCTTATGAATTAACTTTTAATAGTTTTAATTTATTCTATTAGCTTGTTTGTAATAATAAATTAATTCACCATGGTAAGAAAAAAATAATGTGTTTCCATGTTAACAGTAGATCAATACAAATTCAACAAATACATTTGTCTTAGGCCCTCTGGATAAATTCCCAAGGTTGAAGTGTGGGATAGTATTCATCCCATGAGCAACTCTACATATATATGGGATACTTTTAATAATTAGAATTCAGTGAGTCAATTAATCAGCAATTTTAATTTACCTATCGTACTTGGCCCCTCAGTCAACTGTACGAAAAAGTTCTGTTTTTACATCTGTTACCAAAATATAAACACAATTGTGCTAACAGTCTGGCATGTTTGGGCTCTGGCACACAGTCCCAGCGGGTCTCTGTACTCCAAACCAAGTCAGACGGGCAAATGCTCAGCGCTTACCTCTGCTGGAACTCTGTGACAGAGAAGGGACACCCAGGAAGAGTGTCTTTCCATTGATTTGCTCCCTGCTTCCCACAGAAATTCTTATCTCTGTTATTTGTACATTTGTGTGTGTATGTGTGTGTGTGTGTTGTGTGTGTAAACATAAGTGTAGTCTCACTGACAAAGGATAAGAGCACCTAATTCCAGAATCAATTGCTACACATAAATTCTCATTAATCTTTTTCAATTATACCAATGTCACTTCATTGCTGCCTGTCTTTTCTGATTATTGTGAGTGAGGATGTGTCCATATGTTTCTAAGCCATTAAAATTATTTTCTTGCCTGCTGAAACCTTTTGCACAGTTTTCATTGTATAATTGTCTTATCAATTTTGACATTTGTATTTTAGGAACATGATTGTCTACTGTATGCACTGCAAAATATTTTATTTTCATATAATACTTGTCTTTAACAGATTTGTTGAAGTATAATTTACATACCATAAATTCACCCTTAATAAATGTATAATTCAATGATTTTTAATAAGTTTCAGAGTTTTGCAACCATCAGCACAATCGTTTTAGAACATTTTCACCACCATGAAAGACCCCTCATGAGTATTTTCAGCAATCCCATTTCCATCTCAAGCCCTAGACAAACACTAATCTGCCTTCTGGACATTTATATTAAAGGAATAATATGACATGCTGTCTCTTAAGTCTGACTTCTTTCCCTTGGCATTATGTATCAAAGTTCATCCATGTTGTAGCATGAATCATATTTCATTCCTTTTTTTGTGAAATAATATTCCAAAGTCTGTAATGTAGGGAGGAGGCAAAAGAATTAAAAATTCTAATCAAGCCATATTCAGAGACTGAAATATGCTGATCAGCCCTGTAGCTAGGCCAGTAGGACACCTTCAGAACAAAGGAAATTTCTACTGAGATTGCTAACAGCCTGTTCTCTACACCTGTGAAGGGGAAATGGGAGCCGATATTCCATATGGTAAAAACCATGGGGGACCTATGAATCAAAGGCTGGGAACTCTACGTATTCTTACCTTTTCATGCTACGTACCCTTTCCCTCCCTCACTGTATGTCTACATCAAAGGAAATAGGTTAACAAAGTCTTTCAAACAATAACTCACAGGAACTGAAGAATGATATATAACTGAATTCCCTGAACACTCAGGGTCCCTCACAGTGCCTTTTCTTTCTGTCTCTTGCACTCTCCCTCTCACTCTATGCCTCTGAGACCACACTCTGTCTGTGGAGTGTTACTCCTTTTCTAATAAACTTTCCTTTTGACTCTAACTTTGGCATGTGTGTTGAATTCTTAATTAACTCTCTGTAAAAGAACCCTCTTCTCTAAGTGCAGGGTTTGGTCTCCCTGTCACTAGGGGAAATTTGCCCTGTTCTGCATCACATGGATATCCGACATTTTTGTTCATCTATTCACCAGTTAATGAATGTTTGAATTATTTCCAATTTTGTCTATAATAAATAATGCTGCTATAAACATTTTTATACACATCTTTGAGTGGACATATCTTTTCATATCTAGTGAGTAGATACCTAGTAATGTAATTCCAAAGTCACATGGATTATTTATGTGTAACTTCTTAAACTGACAAACTGTTTTCTATTTTTAATTAAATTTATTGAGTGACATTAGTTAATAAAACAGGTTTCAATTGTACAATTCAGTAATACATCATATGTGTATAGCATTATGTGTTCACCACCCAAAGTTAAATTTCCTCCCAGAGAATGGAGGAAGATGGCAGACTAGGTAAAGCAGAGTTCATTTCCCCTCAGGTTTGCATTGAAATTATAACCAAATTATAAAATAATTAACGTGGAGAATCACCTAAAGTCCATATGTCTGACCAGCCAAGTAAGCAAAGTTCAGGGAATACAGTTACAGGAAGATCACTGCTGTCAGCACAAGATACAGCATTGCTTGGACAGATCTCAGGGGTTTTGTTGGGCCCATTGCAGATGGCAGTAGGTCACACAGTGATATGTGACTTTGGTGGGAGTCCTCAGTTTCAGAGCTGGCAGCAGATCTGGTGCTATAAAGGCCTGATGGTCCCATGCCTCACTGAGATGATGCCCCACCTAACACACAATTACCTGTGGCAAATCTGCTCTCAGTCCTAGCCTGCACTTTCCTTGGGACATGAATTCAATAGAAACAACAGCACTCAGATCGTGCAGCCCACAGAAAGCCCATTCATCTGGGAGAAGCTTTCAGTGGTGGGCCACAAACTCATGCCCATGAGCTTCAGTAATTCTTAAACAGAGTTCATGTGTTTGCCTGCCCAAAGTGAGCAGAAGCTGGCCTTACTGTGGTTGGAGACTTGTACAAGGAGCCACAGAGACAGCTTTGGCATGTAAACTGACACTGCAGTGGCAGTGGAAATTGGCTCAGTAGATCCAGAAGACTCCTGTGGTCCCTGTACCACCCAACATGCATATAACCTAGAGGCTCTTCCAGTTTCAAAGACTTATGGGCAACTGATAGTCAGTGTCAGGCCTTGAGAAGTGCTGGTCCTGCTAAACAGCCCTTGGCCGTGAATGGGAGATAACAGGACCGCTGCCTGCAGCATTGTCTGTTCTACTTACCTATAGAACCATCATAGACAACAACCACCTGAGGATCATTTTGTAGATCCCACCAGCTATCTCTGAGCAATCAAAGGCAGTAGCTGACCTTGGCCTGCTGGGAGCCCCTCCCAAGAAACCACAAATACAACACACCGAAGGCTGGCACTAAACTACAACAGAGCAACTCCTGACTAGTCACTTAAGTGGTATCCCCAAACGGTGGTCTCAGCAAGTACACAAGCCTGCTAGGGCAAATCCCATTCAGTGGGGTCAGCCCCCACACAGCAACTCATACCTGTGGGCACAGCTAATCCTGCAGTTAGGCAACCTGAACATCAATCCCATCCGCTGATGTACTAACAACAATAAAGGATTGGCTACAACAGAACATCACACACAACCCACACAAAGATTATATCCAGAGGCCCCATTACAGGGGATCAGGGAGAGTGCACCACTGGGACACAGGACACTTTCCACATAAGGCCATATGGCCAAAGCAGAGAGATGAAACACATATTCCTAATACATAGAAATGAACACAGAGAGGCCAATAATATGAAAAAACAAACAAACAAACAAACAAACAAATAAGAAACATGCCACAAATGAAACAACAGGAGAGAACTCCAGAAAATAAGCTAAATGAAATGAAGGCAAGCCACCTACCAGAGACAGAGTTAAATATAATGGTTTAAGGATGCTCAACAAACTTAGGGAGAGAATGGATGAGCTCAATGCGAACCTCAACAGAGAGATAGTAAGCATTAAAAAAGATGTAGAAATCATTTTCAAAAACAGACAGAAATGAAGAATATAATAACTGAAATGAAGAATACACTAGAAGGATTCGACAGTAGATCAAATGAAGAAGACTGAATCAGCAAACTGGAAGATAAGGTAGCAGACTACACCCAATCAAAACAACAAAAAGAAAAATGAATTTTAAAAAATGAGGATAGTTTTAAAAGACCTCTAGGATAACACACAACATAACAATGTTCACAATAGGAGTACCTGAAGGAAAAGAGAAAGAAGAAGGGACTGAGAATCTATTTGAAAAAATAATGACAGAAAACTTCCCTAACCTAGCAAAGGATTTAGACATACAAGTTCAGGAAGCACAAAGAGTCTCAAACAAGAGGAATTCAAACAGACCTATATCATAATTAAAGACACATTGTTGTAGCTGCCAGCCCCCAATAGACACACGGACCACCAGAAATCAGTGAGTTATAGGAAACGCACTCTTTATTCAGCCAGTTGAGTCTGCCAGGGGTATGCAACCCCAAATTAAGCAACCCTGAAATGTAGGGGTACAGGGTTTTTAAGCCCTAAACCCCTATTCTTCCTCTTGTTTGAACACACAGGTCTATTTTTCTTATTTTTACTGTCAACCCACAGGTTGTGCAAGCGGGGGATACAAAAGCAGAAAGCTTATTGTTAGAGCATTATGTTCCCATGGGCGATAGCCAAGCAGTAATTTTTCAGCCAGCACAACATCATAATTAAAACACCGAAGGTCAAAGACAGAGTTTTAAAGGCAGCAAAAGAAAGGCAGCTAATTACCTACAAGGGTATGCCCATAAAAAGGTCTGCTGATTTTACATTGGAAACTTTGCAGGCCAAAAGAGACTGGTAAGAAATATTCAAAGTTATGAAAAACAAGAATCCACAACCACGAATACTCTACCCAGAAAGGCTTTTGATTAAAATGGAAGGTGAGATAAAGAGCTTCCCAAATAGAGAAAAGCTTAAGGAATTCATCATCGACAATCTAGTATCACAAAAAAAAAAAAATTTAAAGGTACTTCCACATAAAAAGAAGGGTTAAAAAGAAAGAAAGAAAGAAAAAAGTAATCACTTTAAATGTAAATGGATTAAATGCTCTATCAAAAGACATAGGGTAGATGAATAGATAAGAAAACAAAACCCATGCATATGCTATCTACAAGAGACTGACTTCAGATTAAATGACCCTCACAGACTGAAAGTAAAGGGATGGAAAAACATATTTCATGCAAACGGAAATTTAATAAAGAAGCCAGGACAGGGAGGGGGGAGTAATACTTACATCAGACAAAATAGAACATAAAACAAAGGCTATGATAAAAGATAAAGAGGACATTACATAATGATAAAGGGATCATTAAATCAAGAGGCCATAACCCTACAAGGGTATGCCCATAAAAACATATGTTGCCCCAACATAGGAACACCTACATACATAAATTATTGACTGATATAAAAGGAGAACAACAGTAATACACTCATAGTAGGAGACACCCTATCGACACGAATGAACAGACCTTTCAGAAAAAAAAAATCAACAAGGAAACAATGGGCCTAAAAGACACATTAGATCAGATGAATTCGATAGATATTTTCAGAGCATTTCATTTCAAAGCAGCAAAATATACATTCTTCTTAAGTGCACATAGAACATTTTCCAGGATAGACCACATGTTAGGACACAAAATAAGTCTCAGTAAATTTAAGATTGAAATATATATTAAGTGTCTGATCACAATAGTATGAAACTAGAAATCAACTGCAAGAAAAAAATGGAAAAAAATGGAGGCTAAATAACATGTTACTAAACAATGAATGGATTAACAATGATATCAAGGAAAAATCAAAAGATACTTAGAGACAAATGAAAATGAAAACACAATGACTGAAAATCTATGGGACACAGTGAAACAGGTCCTAACAGAGATATTCATAGAAATACAGTCTTACTTCAAGAAACAAGAAAAAGCTTAAATAAACAATCTAACCTTACACTTACCTAGAAAAAGAGCAGGAAAAAAAACCCAAAGTGAGTAGAGGGAAGGAAATAATAAAGATCAGAGCAGAAATAAAAGAGAGTTGTAACACATCACATTAACAAATTGATAATAAAACCATGTGATCATATCAATTAATGCAGAAAAAAGCATTTGGCAAAATCCAGCATCCATTTATGATAAAAATTCTCAGCAAAGTGGAAATAGAAGGAACATACCTCAACATAATAAAGTTGATATATGAAGACCTAAGCTAACATTGTACTCAATGGGGAAAGGGTAAAAACATTTTCCTTAAGATCAGAAACAAGACAAGGATGCCCACTTTCACCACTACTCTTCAACATTGTATTGGAAGTCTTAGCCACAGCAGACAAGAAAGAGAAATAAAACATATCTGATTGGAAATTAAGAAGAAAACTCTCATTATTTGCAGGTGGCATGATACTATATGTAGACAACTCAAAAGATTCCACAAAAAGAGTGTTAAAACAGATTAATGAATTCAGTAAAGTAGCAGGATACAAAATTAATATTCAGAAGTCAGTGGCATTTTTATACACCAATGACGAACTTTCAGAAAGAGAAATTAACAAAACAATCACATTTGCAATTGCATTGAAAACAATAAAATATCTGGGAATCAAATTAACCAAGGAGGAAAAAGACCTGTTCTTAGAAAATTATAAGTCATTGATAAAAGAAATTGAAGAAGATACAAATAAATGAAAATATATACTGTGCTCATGAGTAGGAAGAATCAACATTATTAAAATGATCATACTACCCAAGGCAATCTATAGTATCAATGCAATACCAATCAAAATACCAATGGCATTTTTCAGAGAGCCAGAACAAAGTATCCTGTACACAAGAATAGACTCAAAATGGATTAAAGACTCAACTGTAAGACCCAAAACCATAAACTTCTAGAAGAAAACATAGGCAGCAATCTCTCTAATATTGCTACTAGTAATTTATTTTCAGACATATCTCCTTGGGCAAGGGAAACAAAAGAAAAAATAAACAAATGAGGCTATATCAAACTAAAAGTTTTTGCATAGCAAAGGAAATCATCAACAAAACAAAAAGAAAACTGACTGAATGGGAGAAGATATTCGCTTATGATACACCTAATGAGAGGTTAATGTCCAAAATACATAAGCAACTCATACAAACTCAACAACAATAAAAAACAAACAACCCAATAAAAAATGGGCAGAAGACCTGGACAGATATTTCTCCAAAGAGGAAATACAGATGGCCAATAGACATATGAAAAGATGCTCAAGATCACTTATTATTAGAGAAATGCAAATTAAAACCACAATGAGATATCACCTCACGCCTGTCAGAATGTCTATCATCAATAAACCAAAGAATAGCAAGGATGCGGAGAAAAGGGAACCCTCATAAATTGCTGGTGTGATTGCAAATTGGTACAGCCACTATGGAAAACTATCTGGATGTTCCTCAAAAAATTAAAAATGTGTATACCTTTTGACCCAGCAATTGCACTTCTGGGTATTTATCCAAAGAAAACCAAAACAATACTTCATAAAGATCTATGCACTCCTATGTTCACTGCAGCTCTACTCACATTAGCCAATATATGGAAGTAACCTATATACAATGGAATATTACTCAGCCATTAAAAAAAATTAAATCTTACCATTTGCAATGACATAGATGGACCTAGAGGTTGTTAGGCTGAGTGAAATAAGTCAGGAAAAGATAAATACCATATGATTTCACTTATATGCAGAATCCAAGGAAAAAGTGAACAAATGAATAAAAAACAGACTCATAAATATAGAGGACAATCTGGTGATGGCCAGAGTGGAGGAACGTGGGTGACTGGGAGAGTGAGGTGAAGGATTAAGGAAGTACAAATTAGTAGTTGATAGATGGTCACTGGGATGGGAAGCATGGCATAGGGAATGCAGTTAACATTAATGTAATGGCTAGGTGGAGAGCCAGAGGAGAGAAACAGCAATTAGGGGGATCATTTTATAAACTATATAAATGTCTAACCAATGTACTGTATACTTGAAACTAACAATAAAATAAAATTTTTAAAAAGATGAACAAATTGGTAGTTACAAAATAGTTATGGGGATGTAAATTTACAGCATATATAGTGTCAGATAGGTCCTAGATTTATCAGTATGATCACTTTGTAAATTATAGAAATATCTAATCATAAGGTTGTACATCTGAAAGTAATATATAGTACATCTACTGTAATTAAAATTTTTTTTTAAATACTAGAAAAAAAAATGAGTTAGAACTGCCCTGAGAGCTTGTCCTTTTCCTATAAAGCATTATTTGGCAATTTTCAAATATTCATGAAGTTTACACAGTAAGTTTATGAATAATAGAAAGATTTGCCTTCAAGATTCACATGGGACTCCTTTGGACATTATATACTGTGCTCCTTTGGTCCATGGGAGGGTTTATGCATCCCGTGATGACAAGACACTTGCAGGAGGCAGGTCCAGTCAATCCATAGCCTTATCTTGAATGATCAGGCATAGGGAGCTATGAGCCACTGTAAACAAGGGGAGATATATGAACGAGGACCTGTGTGACTCTTACGGCTCTGCTCGTGAACTCTCAAACAGAAGGTCAGCCAGTGAATTTAGACACTAAAGGGCCAGGGAAAGCTCAGGAATGGAGTGACTCTACTTGATTTCTATTCAACAGTAGCTGAATAATGCCATCAGCAGTGGTGCCACCTCAGAATCCTGGGCTTTCTGGGTCAGGTGGCAAGCACTTTCTGGCGCCTATCTCAGTTTGGGTCCTCATTGGTGCAGTAAAACCCAGAACTGGGTAGAGCTTAAGACAATGAATACTGTATTCTCAACTTATAAAGGGAGCGCCCCCATCATTGGTGTTTCTACTGCCATCGTGGACCCCAGTCCATACAATTAGGCTAAAATGGCAGGTACTGATTATAGAATGGACATAAACCCAGGACAGGGAACAGACCACACATTCAAAGCTGCACGTTAACTTGATGCCCGGTCGTGGAACCTAGTTGGGACAGAACCACAGAACAGAGGAGGAAAGAGCTGTAGGGAGGGGAGAGTAGTCAGCCTGCAAGAGAAGAGGGATCTGAGAGCTGGGATCAGGGAAGTTAGTAAGACCCACCCCCCAAGGCCTCCACTGACTTTGTTAATAAGTGGCTTTCTAAACAAGGGTAAAACTTCATTTCCTATTGACTGAATGCCTCCCCCAGGGACTCTAAGAGCATTTATTGGAATAACTGATGTCAAAGGGACAGCTGGTGCCCAATTTTCTGGTCTCCAGAGGACTGGTGAGATCGCCAGTGCAAACTCTGAAATGGGTGGGGCTCAGCACTTTTGCCTCAGTCCTTGCTAGAGCCTGACCAAGCCAGGGAGCCTGGTTGGTACATCATTTGTGTCTCCATCTAAAATCAAAGCCTAAAATCCCACAGACTGGCATCTGTCAAAGTATTCTGTCATTGTTGTAAATGTTGTGAGGACAGTTGACAGTGAGAAGTCTTCTTAACCCTAAAGAGACTGACCCAGAGCCTTCTTCTCCTCCTATAGCCAAGTGGCGGTGACATCCTCCAGCTCAGGCTCTGATGGCAGACTGTGTAAGGCATTGCCTACTATTCTGGACTTTTATTTTTCTGCTTCGAAATGAGAATTAAATTAATAAAACTTATATTTCCAACCAAATGGCTTTCTAATTCATTCTCAGAACATAGGCTAGACTTTATTGCAGTAATAAACAAACCCCAATATTTCAATGGCTTTGTCATGTCATAGTTTGATGCAGATAGAGTAGTTGACCTCCATCTTGTAGCTACATGATCTGGAAAATGTGGCCCCCAGGGACACTGCATATGGGAAGGATTAGAGGACTACATACATTTACATTTATGGGCCAATTCTGAAACTGAAAGGGCTTGCATTGCTTCTACTCACATTGCATTAGCCAGAAGTCAATCAAATCGCTCCAACCCAAATGAAAGAAGCTAGGAAGCAGAGCCTTTCCCTGTGTTCAGAAATAGAAAATGAGGCTGTGAGTGAAAAGCGGACACTTTAATAAATCTAAGCAAAAGTAACCTCACAGGACGATCTGATCATGAATGCCTAACCAGGCAGATCACGGTGGGTAGTCACATTTTGTTGTGGCACATTCAAATCTAAGACCCACGGAGCCAATTGAGATTAATTACGAGCCTTTGTTAGCTGGCCAGCAACTGATTCTCCCCACTAGAGAATCAGCCTTCATTAGCCGGCCAGAGACTGACCCTCCCCTCTAGAGAGTCAGCCCTGAGCCTCCGGAGGAGGCAGCTTATAAAGCCCGAAACTACGTCCTGGTTGGCCTTGATCAAGCAAGCAAGTAGATTACAAAAGCAAAAGTTAGCTGTTAGCGTCTAGCACAAAGAAACATGGTTTCAGGTGGACACCTACGTTATCTGTACTCCAGCGGCAATATTGTTTTATTTTTCTCCTTGGGAGCCTTGGAGCTATTTACTCCTAGGCAGCTGGCACCTGGAGATATCACTCTCTGCCCTGTCCTTGGGGCTGACTCACTGAGGAATTGATACCAATAACCATAACAACATATTTTCTAAAGTAGTAACGGCCAGAATAAAGAGGGGAGATGTGAACAAGGAAGATATTATTGAAATGCATTTTTACTCTGTTATATTCCTCACTGGTTTTCTAAGGGAATTCAAAGCACTGAATCTTCAACCCTGAGTGGCTGGCAGTTTGCTCTGAGGACCATGAGTTTTACTGCCTGTACCTGCTTTTTGACATATGCAGTTAACCAATTAATTATACAAAGCCTAAATAATAACTCTAGAAATGCTTATATCAGGGGTCCTGCAATGGAGGAAAGCAAAGTAGTCAACCACAGGGATCAGTTAAACATGCTCTCATACCGAGATCCTGTCTCTCCGGCGTTGTTTTTCTCTGTCGCTGAGCCATGTCTGACTAAAGCCTCTAATAATGTCTGAATGGTTAGCATAAGAACAGCAGGTTTTACCTAAAGCTATACAATTAAAGCAAGATCTGTGCTTTATGAATGCATTAGTCTTACATGTATGAATTAACATACAAGATTCTTAGTTTATTTTATAGATTCTGAATATATCAAAACAAACAAAGGTCTTTCAAACATGATTTCATAAGGTGTGATCTCTTTACAGTAGGGGGTGCATCATGCCCTTAACAGGGGGGAGGGAAGGAGGCTTACCCAGTTTTTGCCATTTTCTAATTTGATGGTTAAAGTTTTTTTCAGGGTCTTATTTATCCTCTCCACCTGTCTTGAGCTCTGAGATCTGTAAATACAATGTAGCTTTTAATTAATTTCTAGAACCTTGGCTAAAGGTTGACTGGTCTGGGTGATAAATGTTGGGCCATTGTCGGACCCCAGTGCTATGGGCAGGACAAATGAGGTACTATCTCTGAACCTAACTTCTTTGCTACTACCTGAGCTGTCTCCTGCTTGGTGGGGAAGGCTTTAGTCTATCTTGATGAGGTGTCAATGAACACAAGTAAATACTTAAATCCAAAAGTTCTAGGGCTTATTTCTGTAAAATCTAATTCCCAATGTTCTCTCAGGGCTGGTCCACGAAGTCTCGTCCCTTGTTGTACTCCCTTGGAGGGCCCTGGATTCACTTGTGTGCAGATGTGGCACTGGGAGATACCTGCTTGGCCATTTGTTGCAGCCCCGGATTGTAATAGTCTCTTTTTAACAGTTTAATTACTTGGTTTCTCTCAAGTGAGTTCTCTGGTGAACCTGGGTTATAAGGTC
The DNA here is from genome assembly GCA_003508835.1 of Eonycteris spelaea. NCBI lineage: Eukaryota > Metazoa > Chordata > Mammalia > Chiroptera > Pteropodidae > Eonycteris > Eonycteris spelaea. The sequence continues at coordinate 1,897,242 of PUFA01000215.1, read as the reverse complement.
TCAGCTCAAGGCCTCAGGTACTACAATGTGGCTGTCCAGGAGCCTAACCACCCATAGATTTCTCTTTGCCTCCTAGTTTGTTGCATAGTTTTAACTTCTCCTGAAGTGTAGGTAGGGGTGTCCGTTAGCACTCTGGGCGGTAGAGCCAGCAGAATGTCAATTGGCCCCACTGGTTTTCTGGCAGCCTCCTTTGCTGTCTGTATAAGTGTTCACAGTCTTGTTTTCACCCCACCGCAGAGCTTGAATCACTGTACTAGTTCAGCCCGCTGAGCTGAGGTTCTGTGGCTCAGAGCCTGTGCCCAAATAACAGTCTCATTAGTCACTACAGCTGCCCTAGTATACCTGATTCCTTCTGTGACAAAGCTGCTTCCATCTGTGAAAAGAGTAGCCTCTGGATTTGGCCAGATGTCGTCTTCCAGGTCCGGTCGGGTGCAGGTGATGTTCTCTAGGACCTCAAGGCAGTTGTGTATGGGCTGTTGGGGTCGTCATCTGGTAGTAGGGTAGCCAGGTTGAGAGCAGCAGTTTTCAGGAACTGAATGTGGGGCTCATTGTTGTTAAGTAGGACTTTAGTCATTTTCTTAGTCTGGGTGATACTAACTTTATCCCGTTGTTGAAGATGCGCAAGGCTACCTCAGCTAGCTCAGTCAAATTTTGTCTTAAACCTTCTTATCCTTTATTACTTTTTTTAATATCTGGGGACTGACTGACAAAAGTAAGTTTAATCAGAAGCTGCGATACGATCGAGAGCCTCCTTACCTTGTTCGGTGTTGGGTCCCAAGGCGGACGGGTGTACGGGAGGACATGTTGAATACGAGCTGGGTCTGTAGTGGGCTGTCGTTTGGCTCTAACACAGCCTTTGCGCTCTCCCGCAGGATCCACTCTCTTTTTTCTGAAGTGAATAAAACCTGCAAGAGCTGCTGGCAGTCATCCCAGTGGGCTGATGAGTGAAGAAAATAGTCTCTAAAGGAGAGATTAGTCCCTGTGGTTTTGCTGAGAAAGAAGGGTTTTTATTTTCTAGTTATACAGATCTTTTCTGTTATTGAAATTCTAATTTCAATATCAAGACCACGTATTACTCAAATCATAGCTATCTAATGATTGTAACAGTTTTATTGTCATGGCCCAAATAAGAGCCATGCCCTTTGCTTCTTTATAGCCTTTGTTTCTGAATAGTCAGGTCCATTCTTGATATTCATGACATACAACAATTTATAATAACTGAAATTATGACTGAAAGATATTGACAAATTTCTAGGAACTTTATACAATTTCTGAAACACTTGTATTAATAACATGTATTTATAAAAATGTAACCTAAAGAAGGTTAAGTATCATTTATTACTTGACAATGCTTCATATATAATTAGTATATCAAATAAACGAATTAGCTTAACATTTCTCTTTTACAAAGTGACAAAACTAAACCTTTGACATTTTCCAGGTGCCCTCTGGGAAGTCTTAAAGTTATTTTGAATTTGTTATAATGTTACAAGGTTTGATCACTTGATTAAATAGGATCACAGTCACTATGAAACAATACTTAGTTATCTATTTAACCAAAGTGATAATAAAAGATTTCAAAGGCAAATATGACTATATAAAAAACACCTTAATCTTAAAAGACTCAGTTTTTTAAATAAAGACTATAAAGCATAATAAATTATTTTGATAAGATATAGAATCTTTGTTCTTAAGTGTATTGTTCACAGGTAAAGAATAATCTTTTACAATCTCTTATTAGGAACAGACCAATAATCCAAACTCCAGTTTTGTGTCAATACACTGTTGATATTAAAGTTTATTTTAAAATCTTATGATAAATACATTTAATTTTAGCCAACTTGACTATATAAAACAAGATTTTCTCTTTCTCTTTTTCTTTACAACTTTATATGTTTACTTATGTTCTTGTCCTTTATTTTCCTCTCAGGATTTCTCTTCACAAACCTATTACTTTTCTCATTCCTTCAGTTTGCCTCTTCTCACTCACTCAGAAATAACTAACTATAAGACAAACACCTTTCTTTAATTTCCTTCAAAATAAATCTCTATACTTTATATCTTCTTTGTGCCTCAAACAACCTTTAAATAACCTGAAACTATTTTAAGATAAAATTACTCTCTTTTTCTTAAAAACACATCCTTTATATCTCAAAACCCATTTTATTTTCCTTGCATACTTTGTATACAGAATTTTTCCTTTACTTGTATTATTCCTAGTAATTCATTTACACAATCTAGAATTCATAACTCTTAGTAGCCTTAATTTTTAGAGAAAATAACGAAGTAGGCAATTATAAACTGTGTTTTATATATCAGCATGCAATAGTTTAGCAAATTTATGAATATACCAGTTTTATAATTTTAAAGGCATATATTTTTTCATAGTACAATTTTAGGAAGACTTAATTTATCTATAAGTGCTTATTTATTTCTAAACCAACCAAAGCAGAGCTCTTTTACAAATCTGCCTTCCCATAAAAATAAACTCTAACCCAAACCAAAGGACCAGTTAGAAAAAAACTCTACACTCTGTGAACCTTCTAATCAAATTCACATTCAGTCACTCTCCAGACTCAAACCTCCAACACAAATGCACATCTATCTCTCCACTATCCCTCAACGACATCCCCATTTCAAACCTCTACTTACATAACTATTTTCCTATTGCTCTTCCCTGCTCTAACCTAAAATATAAAGAAGGATTAGCCTAACAGGCCCCTATTAGCTTTTTTAACTCTTGTATTTTCAATATTAAAAACAAACTTACTTCTATCACTGGGTAAATTATTTAAACTTCTTGTACCTCAGTTTTGTTTTGTTTTGTTTTGTTTTTTTTATCTGAAAGGCTGTTTGCACTTTGAGTGACCCCTCTGATGGCCACCCTGTTCCAAATGTGGGCTAATCTAACTGGCAGAACCTCTGGAGAGATCGAAGGGAGTGACGTGGGACCCATAACCTTGGGCCCGCCGCCTGAAGCCTTTGAAATTACTGAGGAGACACTGCAGAGGCGCGGGTCTGGAGGAAGCCTGACCCATGGCAGTTAGAACAGCAGTGAAAGAAAATATGATACCTGTAAAAGTTAAAAAGTTAGAGCGAGAGCCACGTGTTCCCCTGGGGACCAGTCCGGTGGGGCAGCAGCTAAGCCGAAAGAGGAAAGGATTAATAGGCCTATGAGGATAGGAAGAAGGATAAAAACATATGACATTCAGAGAGACCACAATTTCAAAAACTGACACCAAAGAGACAGAGATGACGACCAACACAAGACAGGCGCTGCCACAAACAAGACAAAACCAACCAACCAGGGTCAGGATCTGACGTCTCAGTCCTGACCAGACTAGGGAAGTTATGCTGCATCCAGCCTTCCACTAGTTCATAGGGCCCAACCAACCAACCAGATACCCAGAAACCTGAATAGCTGTAATGCAGTCTGACTCACTGGTGAAGCTGCTCCAGATGGCTCGTGCCCAGTTGTTACAGAATTGACTGATTATCCCCACTAGAGAATCAGAATTGTCCACCTGCCCTCCTGTGTAAGTCTGCCTGGCGTCCAGGGCTGAGGAACGTCTCTCAGCAACCATCCCCTGGACAGGGCAGGTCCTCACCCAAGGTGGTTGGGGTCGTGAGTCGTAGAAGTCTTAGGAGAGCTCCCCACCCTGGGAAAATCTCGCTGGGGCTCCAAATGTTGTGGCGCGTTGAAATCTAAGACCCACAGAGCCAATTGAGATTAACTAGAGCCCTTATTAGCCAGCCAGCGACTGACCCTCCCCACTAGAGAGTCAGCCCCGAGCCTCCGGAGGAGGCAGCTTATAAAGCCTGAAACTATGTCCTGGTTGGCCTTGATCAAGCAAGCAAGTAGATTACAAAAGCAAAAGTTAGCTGTTAGCGTCTAGCACAAAGAAACATGGTTTCAGGTGGACAGCTACGTTATCTGTACTCCAGCAGCAATATTGTTTTATTTTTCTCCTTGGGAGCCTTGGAGCTATTTACTCCTAGGCAGCTGGCACCTGGAGATATCACTCTCTGCCCTGTCCTTGGGGCTGACTCACTGAGGAATTGATACCAATAACCATAACAACATATTTTCCAAAGTAGTAACGGCTGGAATAAAGAGGGGAGATGTGAACAAGGAAAATGTTATTGAAATGCATTTTTTTACACTGTTACAACTTTAGGCTTATAACTTCCCTAGTAAAAGGTCATCTTTTTAACTATCCTATAATCCAATTCCTTCCTTGCTTTCTCCCACTTTCATGTAATCTTCCTTATGTTCCCTCCTTAACTCCAAATGCATAAAAGAAACTGCAAATGGTCATTCTGAGAAGCATTTTTCTAAGTCCATTGAGATCTATCTTCCAGATAAATCCTCTGTTTGACTTAATAAAACTCTAAAAAATCTTATAATTTTTTTCTACAGGTTTAGATTTTCTTATATCAATAGGACTATATAATATTGACTGTGCCTCAATCAATACTTATGTCAGTAGAATTTTATCCACCCATTATATTCTAGGCAATATTCTGGATCTTAAGTGTGTTATTCCCTCTAAACAGTGATAAAAAATGAGGCTTAAAACTGTTACATATATGACTTCCTCAAAGCTTCACTGTGAATAAATGGGACACTGACTTGCATCTTAAATTAAAATTATTTGGTTTTTAGTCAACTATCCTCTCTTAGTTTTACTTGGTATCTAGGCACAAGTAAAGAGATTTTCTCAAAAACTTATTCTGATCTAACAATTTTAGATCCTGTGATGAAAAAGTATTCATGATAAATAGTTATCCCTGTTTTTTGCCACTCTATGTAAGAGAGTAAATGGACTACTAAACATAGTGTTGGCTTTGTGAGTAGGAAGAAACTCTCTACCCTCAAAGTTTTTTGGTCTAATCATCAAATAGACATGAGCTGGATTAACAAGAGAAAATGATCAAATTTAATTACACACATATGTATAGGAATCCCAAATGCATGAGAGAGTCAGAGACCCCTCGTTCACAAGAGGTTCAAAGACAGAACAGAAAAATAGGTACATATGACATTCTGAGCTAGGGATGAAGTATGGCATTTTGGGATTTCAGAAGGTCATTGCAGAAAGATCATGTGTTTAGTATAGATAGGTCAAAAGAGGTTATCTCTGATAATCTGTTATTATGGGCAAGCCTTCTAATTCTGATCCTTTTAGGTTAGTTAAGGAAAGGTTAGAAGTTGCCTTTAGCAGAAAATAATCCATATACCACAGAGGCACATCTTGAGGTGACTCATTCTGAACCCTCACAGCCTCTCTAGAAATCAGATGTTGGAAAATGTATTAACATAATTTCTTATTCATGATGTGGCTCTGTAATATATAGAATTTATTCCATGCCACTGAGTAACTATATTCTGTTGGATTATTTCTTCCACATTGATTCATTTTCAGTCCATGATATTTTTAGTCATCAACATTCCCCTTTTACATGAAAAAGAGGGTTCTATTTGAATGTGACAAATTGCTCCTTCTGGTACATTGGTGGCATTTGAAGATATTTTCTGCTGTTTGTGTTACTTCATCTTTCATTATCATTGTTGTTGTTCCAAGATAGGACAATAAAGTATAAACAAATACACCTTATGTATCATTATTTGCTTGAGACTACTTTTAGCTTGAAGGACTTTTTTGTCTTGTGTTTTACAGAGAAAGCTTCAAATTACCTCTGCCCTTCATTCATTCTTTGGAGAATATTTTTCTATCTTTCTCTATAGTGTATAATAGTTTAAATGGACTTCAAAGAACAGATAAAAGTATCATTGGAATAAGTCATTTTAATCATCAAGGATATACGTTTTCCCTTGTATGATACATATGATCATATTTATGCTATGTTCTGAGCTGTTGTCCTAGAGTTCAATTAATATGCAAAATAACTAGTTTTTTTTTAGCTTCTATATAAATTCTGTGTAAAGAAGAGTGAAAGATGAATTTTTATCCATGAAAATTATTCAAGACATTTTATATTCTTGAACCAAAACTATTTGTGTCATTTGCATTGAGACATATCTCTGCACTGTGGGATATGAAAAAGGTTCCTAAACCCAGTTCCAACCTGTGTGTGGAGACTTCACCATACAGCTTCATTTATGCAATATAGAAGTGAAAGAAAGCAAGGCAGAGGTCAGGGGGACTGTATTACAAGATGATTAACAAGATTACATGCTCTCTTGAGAGTGGTTACTGCTTATTTCAAAGGTATATTAACCTAGATGCATAGAAACAATGCACAGGCCTTGCTTAAGGCAAAGATAAACCTTTTATTAAAAAGTCATATTCCTGGTGTATACCAACATGACCTGCCCAGTTAGAAATTTATGATCAGATCACTCTCTGAAGTTGCTTTCCATAGAACATTTTTGTCAACATAACTTTCTTAAAAGATAATTGAATAGTTGAAGAAAAAATATAATAACATAATGCTGGGGTATACATATTTACAGAAAATATAATAAAAAGTATGAATTAGATGAGGTAAATGGAATTATTCTGTTGTAATATTTGAATATTTTATATGAAGTGATATGTTAATTCTATGTAGACTATGGCAAATAAAAACGCATAATAAAATTCCTAGAACAACTACTAAAAATTAAAATATGGTAGATCAATAAGATAAAATACTAATAATTTGATTTCCTCAAAGGAAACTGTTTAGGAAAAAAAAAAGAGAAGTAAAAAATGTAGGAATCCACTGTAAAATGAACCAATTAGTAAAATTGGTTATAGTAGATAAGTATAATATGAAAGTGCAGTATATTTATATATTAACAGTTATAAATGTGTTATATATTTATATAATGATAATAGCATATGTCACATAATTATGTATATATGTAAACTTATTTATAAGTATAATATTATTACACATAAGAGAACTTATGAAACATAAGACTTAGTTGCTCAATGAGAAGAATCAAATTTAATCAAATGGAGCTACTGAAACGGTGATAAATGCAGGAGCAAATTAATCTAAAGACACTCCTCATCGGTAATCAGTAATGAGAACAATAAAGACATTGCATTGGTAAAACAAAAACGGGCTGATATTTAAAAAAGGGCATTTGGAGAACAAAAAGGATAGGAAAATTTAAGACATTATTGTTAATAATTTCTACACACATACATATACACATATGTGTATGTATGTATGAAATGGCAAAGTGAACACAAATAAACAGTCACACAAACACCACCAGAAAGCATTCTTCCATAAAGAGCAAAAATGAAAAGAAATTGTACGTTTTCCAGTCATTAGAGGGACTCTGTCTAACTGAGGACACAGACGTCTCCCCTTGCATCCAACAACCTCCTATGAAACGCATCTTACTCCTTTTTTTAAAGACCATTTAGCTGTCTTTTCCTCTTTGCAGATTTTCTGAAAGGCAGCAATTCTGACCACTGGCTCCAAAGCCATTGAACAGAATCATAGTTTACATGGTGCTCAAATGCAGGGAAGCCAGCAGGTATGAAAACATCAAGGAACCCAGAATACATGAATTCTTGATATTTTTACAGTAAAGTAATGATATCCGTGTGTTTTCTAATTATATCCCGGATGCGTGAGGAGAACGCAAAGATGTACAGAAAAAATAAAAGAGGCGAACCCAGACTCATGAAAAGTTCATGACCCTTTCCCCAGAGCAGAGTCCCAACCCTAGAATAGATGTTTTAGACTTCTAACAAAGAGCGCTAGAGAAGCTGAGGGGGTAAAACTGTGAGCAAATCGCTCTTGGAGCGCCCCCTGGGAAGTCCCTGAGTTGCTTCACTGTCGGGAGGCGCCAGCCTTCCAGTGGAACCTAACCACCTCTTTCTTAATTTCATCATTTTTTTTTCGTTCTTTTCCCCTGAATAAACTGGAAATAGGGTGAATACACGTTGTTTTAAAGACCTTTTCTGAATGTGAAAAAGCCTGAAGGCAAAACTGTTTACCGGAAAGGAAATGATTAACAATCTTAATTTGTGTTTCTGAAATTCTAACTCCAAATATTTGTATATGTAAAAACTTCAATAGAATCAACTGACCAAGTGCTGGAACTAATAAGGGGATTGAACAAGGAAGCTTAATAATAACTCAGCATATAAAAAACAATTGTTCTTTTCACTAGAGAAAAAGAGATTGCATTCAAAAGAGTAAAAACATAATAAAATGCTTACAAATAAACAAATTAAGAAATGTATAGACTGTAGGTTAAAAAAAATCCATACCCACATCTACCTATACATACTTTTACAGAATGATATAAAAAAGAGGATACGGCAATAAAGTATAAATAAATATACCATATGTATCATGGAAGTGCAGTATTCCTATAAGAGAAGACCCAGTACTACACAAATGTAAATTATCTTAAATTAATCAATACATTTAAATACCTCTATCATAATCCTGTATATTTTGTAATGCAACTTGACAGAGTGTTTATAAAGGTAATATGGAAAGTGTTAAATAATAGTAAAAAAGTTTAAATATTAATATTAATGAGGGACTAGCTCTACACATGAAAACTGATTATAAAGTTAGGATAAGTAAATCTGTGTGGTATCGACACAGTTTAAAAAGGGTGAGAGAGAAGAGATAGTTCAGGAATAGATCAGTATGTGAAACACAAGTGATATTTTGAAACAGTGGGGGAAAGACAAATTATTCAATACATTGTATTTTGAAAATTTCACTCCATTTTGTGTTGAGAACACCTTACTCCCTAGACTCTTTTCCCTTACAGCAGGACTTCACAGACACATTTAAGGTTATAGACTCTGAAACAAAGAGATTATTTAGGACTGTCCTGGTGAGTAAATCCAGGCTAGTCACATGAGCCTTTAAAAGCTGAGCTTTTCCTGGCCGTCATAAGTGATAAAGAAATTGAAGAAGGACTAGGGAGATGAGATGTTGGTGTCTTCCAAAGAAAAGAGACCATAAGGCAAGAAATGCAGGTGCTTCTAGATGCTGATAAAGGCAAGTAAGTACATGTTTCCCTAGAGCCTTCAGAAAGAAAAGCTACTATACCAACATCTTGATTTTGGTCCAGTGAGACCATGCTGGACTTCTAGTCTACAGAATTATAATATAACCACTTTAATGATATATTATATTATGTATAATATAATATTAATATAATTTTTTATATTAATTTGTTAATATACTATTATATTGTAATATAATAACTTTGTATTGATTTCAACTACAAAGTTTTTGGTAATTTGTTATAGCAACAATAGAAAACTTTAAAAGTAAGATTTCTACCTTATTTAACATTAAAAAAAACTAAATTCTGGATTAACTAATTAGCAAAGTACAACAAAACATTGTTTAGATAGTTACAAACATAAACACATGCATTTGAGATGGGGAGGGCGATCATAGAAGCTTTAGTAGAATGTGTATATACATTGAAAATGTGAAAAAAAAGCCCTCTAAGCAACACATAGAAGGCAGAAAGAAAAAAAAAAGGAGAAATTTGATTTCAAAAAATTTAAAATTTTTAAAAGGACAAAATAAATTAAAAATAAAAATAGCCTGTAGAAGAATACTTTTAACATTTGTAATTGGAAAAGTGATAGTATCTTTATCATTGAAAACAGATATGACATTGTTCAAGGAAAATAACAATAACTGAATAGAAAAAAATATATACAGTCTAAGACCAGGTAGTTCCTGGAATAAGCAATTCAAATGGCCAGTTAACATATGGAAAAATGGAATCTGGGAAATGGTAACAAAGCTAATAATGATACTTCACCCATCATATTGGCAAACTTTTTAAATATTGTAGCAGTCAGGTAAAGTTACATAAGTCTTTACATAAAGTTTTTAAAACATTACATAAAGTTTTCCATAGCATGTAAATGTATGGAATATATGAAAATGAAATAAAGTAGAATGTTTATGTATTTTTTACACCATAGTTGAGTTAACACTAAATTTTTTCTTTCCCTTTCAATATACAAGGTAAACATATGCACGTGCCGGCACACACACACAAGGATCAGAGCAGCTGAGTTGAGGCTGAGCTACAATCCCAGAAACAGTAAGTCAGAAGTCAAATTCTTAATTCTGCCCTTTCTATAAAACTGTGTAAATCTGCCCCATCAGGACAGATGTGGGAGCACATCTGAAAGGAAAGTTCTGCTTTTAATTCTGGTAAGGCCTTCCTGCCCTTGACCTGGGCCTGGCAAATTCTTTCACTTTGCTTTGCCCTTTTCCCTTCTCTGGGAACCTTTGAAGGGACTTTATGAGTGGGAGAAAATAAAAGTTAAACATTATTAATTTGAGACATTGCTCCTGAGGTTCTCTGCCAAGGAGCACAGAATCTGAGTGTAATAGAAGGTCTCAAAGCATAACATAAAAGCCTGGCCTCTACCCATCCACACCCAAAAGTCCTCATGGATGGGGAGCCAACTTAGACAGCCTCTTTGTTCTGTTTTATGTTTCCCCATCTCCAAGCTTTTCTTCTGTCCATTCCCCTGGAAAGACAGAACTCCTCACCAAATGATAGGGTCCCAAGCCAAGAGCTGTCTCCTTTTTACTCACCAGTCTGGAAGCCACAGTGCTCTGCTCCATTCTCACTTAAGCTTCATGTGTTTTTTTAATCAAACTTATCCTAATGATTGTGGTAGAGCATATATTTCCCCTTCCTTTTGAGCATTGCTTTCTTCTATAAGTGAGACTCTTATTCTTTCAGCCAAAGGCCTGATGCAAGATTTATAAATGAATGATCAGCTACATGCAATCTTCAGAGTTAAAAGGAATTTCAGAGTCTTGAAGTGGTTCTTATAACAGAGGTGAGGTCATTTCATAAAAGGAAACCATGAGTCCATGAGACAAGCATTTCACCATGGCAGCCTAGTACACTCTGCACTCCTTGAGTGCTGGTGTTTGAAGTAGTCCCTGTTAGATTGAAAGTGAAGTTCCTTTCTGACAATGCAGAAATGCCTGTGGCATAACCAGACCCAGAGATAAATAAAGCAACACAGGTGATTGTGGAGTATAGTTGTTCCCCAATACTAGTTTAAAAGTATGAGGAACCTGATGTAATGTGAGAGAAATCTGGCTTCTGCCCAGGTTAGGAAAACAAAAACAACAACCAGAACTTAGAAAACAGATTTGAAAATAGTCAACAGTCTCCAGACCCCCAAAACAACAACTATTAAATGTCAATCCACTTCCAGTCTTTTTCTTATCTTCTTGGTCATTTGTTTATTAAAGATAGTATATGCATATATCTTGCATATATATTTTGTACCTTTACTTTCTACTCAATATTTGAACCAAAGCATTTTTTCAAGATTTATAACAAGAAGAATTTGGCTTTAATTACTATAGAGGACATTTGTATTTGCAGACACTGAGGTGCAAATTCCCAAATCTCTGTTCTGAACTGAGGTCACTGATTTTAACAATTTTAGAGGAGGATCACCCCTTCAACGTTAACACACAGCGCCTCTATTTTGTCAATTGAGCCTTTCAATATTCTGAGATAGGCTGTACAAACCATACATTGAAAAATCACCATCCAAGATTAATCAATTGACCATTTTTCCTGTTTTATAATCTTCAAAACTATTCTTATTTTGAATAATAAAGACTTAATAATTGGTTCATAAAGTAATGCCAACAGAATATAGTGACATAAGATGCTTTTTACCAACCCCATGTTTGACAGGAAGCAAGTAAGATAGAACTTAAAAATACTTTTTGTCTGAATACAGGAAAATAAAACACTTTTTGGGAGCCAATTAGTGGAATGAAAAATTCTGAGCCACACTACATTTGCAATAAAATTATGATTAAAAACTAGAGAGTCTTGCTTTACCCCATGGTCCAAAAGAACTTACTTCTGCCCAAGAACATAGTCTCAGGTGTTCCTTGGTCAATCCTATAATAAAGCTGCTGGAGCAAAATGTCACCTGCCCATATCACCATCAAGATGTCTGAGCTATGGAAAGTTTTCACTGAAACCACCTACAGTTCAAAAAATTGTATCTATCATTTGTTGACAATTGACTTTAGGCCAGGGCGATGTTTAACCCTTCATCCACATTTCTCTGTGCTTTTTGGAGGAAGTGACTGGGGATAAGAGGTATAGTAACTGACCTCCAGCTTGTTGAGTAAGTTCAGATATTATGCCGTCTCTAGTTACCTCCAAAGCCCACATTCTCTCCCCAACATACAAAGTGGGTCTTTAAAAAGCAGCACACCAATGTTTTGAAAGGCACTGCATGTTTTGGTGAAATAACAATGTGTTTGGTAGTAGCCAGTGAGATTTTTTGCCCAATAAGCCAAATTACCTGGAAAAGTACTACCTCCACCGCATCTGTCCTATAGCTATTGCTATACAATGAGGAGGTTGGGAGACAGGGTGTAACAACCATCTGTTTCAATGTGACTATGACAGCGGTTATAAACATTCATGTATGCATTCATTCATTCAACAAATAGTAACTGATCATCTCCTCCATGCCTGGCACTGTCTTACAAAGATTTAAAAAGGTCAATGTCTCTGCAGCTCATACTTTGCCCTAACTCGTCAAGGAAAGGTGTCCCAGACACCTGTTGCTTTAGAGCACACCTCCTCAAAACTTAGCATCTTAACAAAATGACATCATTCAGGCTGTTTGCAAATCTGCATAGGGTGCAGTGGGTCAGCTTGTTTCCACACCAAGTCAGCTGAGAGAGCTTGAAGTCTAGGAAAAGGAAACACCTGCCAGCTCATCCCTCACCTGTTTGGTGATTAGAGTGAGGCTGGGGGTGGAGCACTCACAGCTCCTTGACATCCTCATTGCACAGTGGCTACTCTGAGAGTGACTATCAACATGTCCAGGAAGAGGCTGTGTCATCAGAAGTTCCGCAGCACTTCTTGCCCATAGGTACCAACCCAAGGGGAGGTCTGTGTGTATCATATAATGAGTGTTGCAAGATTCTGGTAAATATCATTAGAAATATAGCCTACTTCAGCAGCTCAGAAAGTGTTTACTCACAGCCTCATTGTGCAGAGTCTTGGCTACTTGTCAGTTGTGCTATGGAAGTACAGAGCGGAGGGGAGGGAGGGGAAGGCTGACATGTGGCAGGGAATTTGCTGGGGAGAGAAAGCATCTTGGTGTTTTCTCTAACAGTAAGGATAGATTTCCCACATGCTGGAGCATGTGTAGCTGTTAGGGGGCAGGAAGTTTCATAGCACTTTTTTCCCAGTTATTTACACACTGCAGGTGGGAGACTGTGACCCATTTGTAGTGAGGGTGAGACCCTGACCTTAGCCCCAGAAGACATCTGTAGAGGCTGAGCCTGTGTTCATGTAACCTTTGAATGCAATGCCATTTGTAATTAAAATCAATTAACGGGTATTTTTGTTTCCCTACTCACCTAATCAAGAGGGAGAGTATAGTGTAACCATAACATCTAAAAGTAGAGATAACATTGTCTCATTTTCTATTATAATATAGTATTAATAAAACATGTTGAATATTTGAATGTAGTTGCCAGCTTAGCAGCCACCCTGATTATTCTCGTAACAATCCTAAAGTACTGTAGTTATGTTCCTGGTGTAGGAACTGAGACAGGGAAGACTGAATTCATTATGTAGAGAGCAAGGGCTCTACATGGGGGCTGTTGGTGTGAAACTCGTGGTCTTTCCCATGAGCCAGGCTGAAAAGCATAGAGAACAATATAGGAAAGAAAAGACCATGTTCCCCATCAGGAAGTCTCCCAGGCTACTAATTTGGGAATTCCATCTGGACAGCATGGTGCTCTTCACTGAGGATTGTTTAAACATTTCTCTGTCCCAACACTTTCCTGGAGAGGGACTCAAGACAGTTTTGATTTAACTCATGCTATGCAGGGGCCCCGGAGATGAACTGAATGAACCCTCCACAGTGTCTCCCACATCTCATGTGAGTGCACCTGCTCTTCAGAGTTCTTACCCCAGGACAATTGTTAGAGTGTCCCTAACCAGAAACGTGTAGGTCTCCTTACCTAAAAGAAAAACTACTAGCCCAACCACCTCTGCCCACCTGGCAGAGTGACAACTGGGCCAAGGTGCTGCCCTGCAAGGTCACAGGTGTTAATACTGTGAGATTATAGAAAGTGTATTCTATGACAGTTTAGAAACATGTTAAAGAGCATTCATTGTAAAGGCAAGGACTGAATAGTTGAAAATTCCTATCTTGGTGGCAGACACCCAATCATGAATGATCTGAAGCCAAAATCTCAACCATCCACAAAAACAAATAAACAAGCAAACAAACAAAAAGGCTGCATGGATAATAACTAAGTTCTAAAATGTCTTATTCTTCTTGTTGTTAAGCATCACTAATGGCCTCTCATTGGTCGCCTGTCCCCTTTACCACCTACCTGTGGTTTAGGTCAAAGAATTGCAACAGTAAATAAAAATAGTGTCTTTCTAATCTCTTCTTTCATTAATGCCCATCTGGAGCAAGACACAAAGCAGCTGTTGTGAGCACAGCTGGCAGCTGTTTCCCACCACAACAGGCTCCAAGAGGGGCTGCCATAAGAGGCTGAGCAGAGCCTGTCATAAACAAGTGGTGGCTGCTTACCTGTAATCAGAGCCCACATCATAGTGAATGTGGGTGATTGTTTCAGCTCTGTGTGGGAAGGTGGCTGACCGCTCTCATCTGTTGGAAACTAAAGCAATGAGTGTACTGGCAGCACCTGTGCCCCTCCTCATACATGTTGTATGCTCATGTCACCTTAATAAAGAAAATAGTCTGTCCTGTCTGGTTGTGGAGCATGGGCAGTGGTACAGGAAGCTCCTAGCCATGCTTTGGCCCAGCCCTGATGAAGGAGTTCTACTACTAAGTAGACTGAAGAGGAGAGAGAATCAGGATGTAATGCCAGAGTTTCTAGACTTGGGCCATTTTGCCATCACAGCAGCTGTGCAATTTTGGGTGCGTGATTTGACCACTCTGAGCTTCAACTCCTCAACTACAAATGTGTTTTCAATAGTTACTTCTTCTCGGGGTAGTTGCGTGAATGGAATCACATGTGTGAAGGATGCTTTGGAAAGCTAGTTGTGATTATAGGTTTGATGTAAACATGATGTCAATGGTGCTGGTCTTACTATTATCATCCAGATACATTTTGTAAGCCATCTTAACTGCTGTGTGGCAGGTGAGCTGCCTTTTACACTTAGAGGAGCAAAGGTGTAGTTGCTCAACACAATAATTTTCCTAGAGTCAGATCTGGATGTGACAGACTTCGTGGAAAGTCCTTCCTGCTTCCTTCATTACACAATGAGGGTGACAGCATGAGAGGAACACAAATGGGAACTTGCACTCCCAAGGATCCCATAGCACCCAGTACTGAATAGGACACTTAGTGCTGTATTAATCTCCTACAAAGCTCACCAGTGAACTTGGGTGTTTGACAGCATCCTCTTGATTAGGTTTTCTAAGTCCTTAACTAGATCCTTATGTGCATGGCCCTCATCTCTGTTACAGCAACTTTCACAAAACCTCTTTTCACCTAGATATTTTTAGCTCTCAGGTAGTATGAGTTGCTTATTCATCTTTGTTCCTGCTAAACAGAATCCTGCAAGTGGCACATATACCAGTTCTCTATTTCTGTGTAACAAATTATCACCGAATGGCTTCAAAGAGCACCCATTTATTATTTGTTATTATTATTATAGTTCTGTGGGTCCAGAGCCCAGCAGGACCTCACAAGGCTGAAACCAAGGTGCTGTCCAAACCTGATTGCATTCTCATCTGGAGGCTCTGGGACAGAATCAGCTTCCAGGCTCATTTAGGTTCTTACAGACATAGGCCTGTGGTCCCTTTTTCTAGCTAGTCCAGAGACCACACTCAGCTTCTCAAGGCTACACTCAGGTGCCTGCCCTGTGTCCCTCCACCTTCAGCTACAGAAAAATTCCCTCCTGTTGGCTTCCTTATCTCTGACTTCTAGACATATTGCAAGGGCTCCTGCAGTCAAGTCAGGCTTACTGGATAATCTTCTAGGTTAAAGGTAATGCTATGAAACCCTAGCTATATCTATAAGATTCCTTGGCAGCACTCCCTGCATCAGGTTTTGTCGAGTGACTGAGAGAAGGTATGCACCAGAGAGCAGTACTCTGGGGCCAACCTAGAATTCTGCCTGTCACATCCACACAAAACTAGTTCATGAAATATTTAAAATGTGATTAAAAGGGATAAGTCATATTTTTCTCCATTTGTAACTTAAATTGCCATAGGGTGTCTTTGCCACAGACCAGGGTTTCCAAATGTCCCTAACTGAAGGCCAGCTTCATTAACACCAGTTGATCCCCTTTCAGATGCAGATTCCTAGGTCCCAGAGGATTCCGATTTGCGTGTCTGGGCTGGGAGTGGGATACCTGTCTTCTAAGGGCTCTTAATATGGGATTCTGGTGTGCAGCCTTTGGGGGAAGAATCAAAGGGTACTTTTTCCCTCTAGGTCTCATCTAAAAATGACTGGAATCAGCTCTTACATCTAGAGAATTTGCCAGATGGATTTAAAAGTCAGCATTCACCAAAGAGATCCTGTTGGGAAGAATCCAGGGACCATTTTCCAGGGCAACTTGTGTTCTCAGCTCACCATGGGTTAAGGATGCTGTTCAAGGAAACAAGACATGTCTTGGGGTCCAGAAAAATAAATGCAGAAATCAGTATAGAAGAGGAGATAAGAACAACTGATTCTTACATCTTATTAATAAGTAAAACAATCTGTAGAAGTGACAGCATGGCACATCTACATTATGACAATTTATGGGTCAATTAAAGGGGGGAATCATAGAGCCATCAACTTACTGCATTTACTCATTTTGTCAGCATTGACTGAGCATGGTTCTGAGAGATGAGCTCATGGCAGCCTTTGTACCACAGTAGAGACAAGCAAGTACTCAAACTCTGAGAGTCAGCAAACACGTTGGTGTGCATGAAGTATTGAAGCAGTGCATGGTCTCGCTACACTCAAAGGAAAGCTAGAAGACAGTAAAGGCAAGATTATGTTTGAGGCCAACTTTCCCAATTCTCTAACCATGTCAGCCATGTCACACCCTCAGTGAGCAGCCAGCATTTCAGCAGCCAGAGTGGACCCCCACAACTCACACCCGAAACTCCCTCTGAAGCTGGGCTGTGCTTAGCTGTCTAACAGGGCCAGAAATAGGGCTTCCTCCACTTGGGTGAAGTAAGATAATTTCTAATGATTCTGCCTACAATAAATCTTAACAAATCAGTGTGACCAGAAATTGTATTGAAATACTAACTCATGTTTTATTCTGATTGTTAGTGACCCCTGCCCTCATCTACCCTCTTCTAAGATGGTAGCCAAACTTTGTGTTTCTCTTCTGGGGTGGGCACCAAAAAAAGAGAGTGTCTGTTACTGAGCTGAAGCAGCAGTATCCAGGCACCCAGAAGACAACCATCCCTTACTTTTGTTTTTTGGGTCAGTGGAGTATGTGAGAGATACCAGACAAGAAGGAAGTTTGGAGCTGGAAAAATTACCATGGTTTATGGGGCTCATATTAGACACCTGGTAACGAGGGCTGCTTCTAACACTGACAGTGCAGAGTGCTGCTATCAGTGACTCCACGTGTTGGCCTTGACCACGTGGTCTATATGCTCCCATACAATCCTACCTATGACAATTGCCAGAGAAGTTTCAAGTCCAAGGACAAAGTCTGTGGTCAACACAGTTTTCCACAGTAGCTGTACCATTTTGCATTACCACCAGAAGTGCACAAGGGTTCCAATCTCAATTTCTCTGCATCCTTTCCACACTTGATATTCTCATTCTCTCTCTCACAAAGCCCCACTAATAAAACTAATAAAACTCTCTCTCTCTCTCTCTTTCTCTCTCTCTCTCTCTTTCTGTGTAGTAGCTATCTTAATGGGTGTAAATTGATATCTCATTGTGGTTTATTCCCAGCTTTATTGAAGTATAATAGACAATTAGTTGTTCATATTTACATTATACAATTCAATTAAGGTTTTCCAATTATATTTAGCAAACAATAATATATTAATTTCAGTTGTACAGCATAGTGATTAGAGATCTACATAACTAACAAAGTGGTCACCCCACTAAATCTAGTACCCCATTTTCTCCTTACATATTTTTACAACATTGTTGACTATTTTCCTTATGCTACTCTTCATATCTCCATGACTATTGTGTATCTATCCATTTGTACTTCTTAATCCCTTTGCCTTTTTTCACCATCCCCTAATCCCCCTCTCACCTAGTAGCCCTCAAAATATTCTCTGTATCTATGGTTTTTTTCCATTTTCATTATTGTTTATTTTGTTCTTTAGAGTCCACATGTACATGAAATCATGTAGTGTTTGTCTTTTTCTATGTGACTACTTCATTCAGTGCAATACCCTCTAGGTCCACCAAGGTAATATCTTTTTTCATCCCCTTCCTTTTAGTCTATGTGTGTCTTTTAATCTGAAGTGAGTCTCTTGTAGACAGCATATCTAGGGGTCTTGTTTTCTTATCCATTCATCTTCCTTATCTTTTGGTGGGAGCACTTAATTCTTTTCCTTTGAGGTATTTGTTGATATATAGTTATTATCATTCTTTATTCCTGTTTTTGATACATGTTTTTCTTCTTAAAGAAGTCCCTCCAATAATTCCTGTAATACTGGATTGTGTTGATGAATTCCTTTAACTTATTTTTTGTCTGGGAAACTCAGTATCTGTCCTTTGATTCTAAATGATAGCTTTGCTGAATAAAGTATTCTTGGTTGTAGATTCTGGGTTTTCATCACGTTGAATATTTTTTGCCAAGCCCTTCTGTCCTGAATAGTTTCTTTTGAGAAATCGGCTGCAAGCATTATGGGTGCTCCCTTGTAGGTAACTAATTGCTTTTCTCTTGCTTTTAAAATTCTCTCTTTGTATTTAACTTTTAGCATTCTAATTATGATGTGTCTTGGTGTGGGCCACTTAAGGTTCATTTTTTAGGAACTCTCTGAGTTTCCTAGGGTTGTGTATCTATTTCCTTCACCAGGTGAGGGAAATTTTCCATTTTTATTTCTTCAAATGTATTTTTAACTTCTTGTTCTCTCTCTTCAGATAGCTATATGGCATGGATGTTGTCACCCTTAATTTTGTCCCATGAGCTCTTTAAATTATTATTATATTCTTAGTTACTTTTTTTGGTCATTCTGATTGGGTGTCTTTAGCTTCCCCATTCTCTATATCAGTGATTTGATCCTCTTCTTCGTCCACTCTGTTGATTCCTTATATTATACTCTTCATCTCAGCTAATGTATTCTTCATTTCAGACTGGCTCTCTTATATAATTTCCATGTCCATTTTTATGTTTTTTATCTCTTTGTTAAAATTATCACTGAGTTCATCTACACTTCTCTTAGTTTCATTGAGCATCTTTATAACCAGTGTTTGGAACTTTGCATCTGTTGGATTGCTTGACTCCATTTTTCCTTGATCTCTGTTCTGTTCTATCATATGGTTTTGCTTCTTTTTCTTCAATTTTGGCTGCTTTCTGTGCTTGTTTTTATGTACTAATCGAAGTTCCTAAGTCTCCCAGTTTTATTAGTGGGGCTTTGTGCAGTAGGTGTCCAGTGGCACAGTCCTGAGACGGGTTCATCTGCAGGCAGAGTTTAGCCCCAGCCTGTGCCCCTTTGGGACCACTAGTTAAGATTCAGCAAGCAATCCACAGATGCTGTGCTTATAGTTGCTTCAAGAAAACATGCCAAAAACAAAGAACAGCTGCCACTGGAGTGAATCTTGGTACTGCTCAGCAAGTGGAACAGGACTCACCAAGGTCACAACTGGATGTGGTTTGGGTGGGGCCATGAGTTGGGGAAGGTGAAGTGTCAGGGAATCCTCTGGGTGGAGCTACCTCTGTTATTCAGTTCCATGATGCCTCAGCTATGGCAGCACTAAGTCTGCATACTGGGAGTGGGAAGGGCCCCACACAGGAATAATGAATATTGCAAGCAGTTCTGCCTAGGAGAGATCCTCGCCTCTTACCCTCACTCCAAACTCTCAGTGACCCCCTGCAAGTCTTTGGTGCCCCCTCCTCCAGCCACCAACGGGGAGCTGGTGCTCAGAGTGAGCAAGTCTGTCACCTCAGAAGTCCAGTCTCGGACATGGCCCTTTAAAATGAACATTTATGGCAACTGGCTGCAGCTGCTCTCTTTGCTCCCCACCCCCGCTATCTCCAGCTGTTGCTGGGTGATTTTTTATTTCTCTTCCTAGTTGTAGGACTTTTGTTCATTTTGACCCCAGGTGACTCAGCTTGCTGTTTGCTCCATGTTTATGTCACAACTTTGATGTGGTTACAAGAGGGGATGAACTAAGGTTCTATCATCTATGCTGTTTTACCCGGTCTCTCTCATTGTGGTTTTGGTATACATTTCCTTAATGATTAGTGATGTTGAGCACATGTGCTTATTGGCCATTTGTTTATCTTCTTTAGAGAAATGTCTTACTTTACTCATGTTTAATCAGGTTATTTGTTTTCTCATTGAGTTGTAAAAGCTCTTTATATATTCTGTATGTTGACCTCTTATAAGTTATGTGACTTGCAAATATTTTCTTCAGTTACATGGTTGGTTGCATTTCCACTCTATTTTATTTATTTTCATTGTGGTTTGTAATGTTTGTAATGGGAATTAAATAGACCTTTCTTACTAGAGACACCTCATTTTTGGGAGAGCAAGTGAGACATATAATAAAAGTTAGATGACTAAGGAATGCTAAAAATTACAACTAAACTAGATAGTTAAAGACTCAAATGTGTATGCTGCAGGAACAGCAAGTGGAATAGAGCAGCATACAATTCTAGCCTATTATTACTTTTCACAATGACTGGTTTTCTTCTAATTTCCACCACATCACTGGTCTTTCATTTCCCTGTAATGAGTGTTTGTGCCTTATAATCTATATATTGAAATATATATATATGATTGTTATAACTTACTTTTACCTGCTCTTCATATTATAATTAGGGCATTAAATTGACTTGAATCTTGATATTATTTGAAGTGACATATGCATGTAAATAACATTACCTTTTAGTTTTATTTCAGAGGAGCAGATGAGTGTTATTTATTTTAAAAGTGGGCTGAAGATTAGGGCTCCAAACTGTTTTCCCTAATTGGCCAGAGAAGTTCCCTTCAGGGGAAAGATCTATGAAGCCCTATTTGGCTTCAGCTCCAAGTCATGTTCTCTGAGTCAGCTTTTACCACCACCAACAACAATAATGAAATGACGTTATCCACCTGGCCCCTTCAGGGTCTTTGTCAAATGGTCCAGGAGCCAGAAGACTGGGTATTCCTCACCAATGTTGGTCTTCCAACAAACAGTATGGAGCAGGGTAGTCAGACAGCCTGAAGACCATCCAGGAAGCTTTAACTGCCAAAGGAGAAATTTGACACAGACTCTGTCCACCACCTTTCATTTGTTCAGTATTGCGCTTGTCACAGAACTGAGACTCCATTTCTGCTTTTCATGGGCTGAGGGTTCCTGACAATTACCTAAGTTTTCTTACACTCCTTCAACAATTCTCCTCCTATCAATCAACTAACTGTCCCCTAGAATTGCTCCCTTGGGTGTTGAAAACTATTAGCCACATTCTACAGATGAGTAAATAGAGGCACAGAGAGATTAAGCAACTTGTCCAAAGTCATATAGCCTGGACTTGAACCTTAGTCTTCTACTACCTCCAGTGCAAAGGTATTTTCACATTTCCTGTTTACAGAATTCTTGCTTTTTCATTGTGCATAGGCAACAAAGGACCTCTGAGTTGAAAAGGTCTGAGTATGCTTAGTCACTCAATCAGCATAGGGATCCCCTCTTGGGCTAAGCCTGGCACTTTTAGAGTCAGATGTTCTGGAACAGCCCTTTCTCTCAGGAGCTCCTGACACTTGCTGCTGAGTTCTTCCCTATATTCACTAGAGCTTCTAATGCTGCTGGAGGCATAATGGATCTATTCCCTGAGCCAACTCCACATGTGAACTATTGTCCTACTCTCCTTGTCATCTCTCCTTTTGTAGCTAAACTTCCCCAGGGTCATGTTACCCTTCCCAATAATGCACATGCATGCATCATTTCCACTTGTGACTACCCTCTGCTGCACTGTGAAATTAACAGTGTCCTTTTTGAAAGTTTTCCTGTTAAATTTGTGCTTCCCAATTTGAGGCCAGCTTCTTGCTTCTCAAAGCTATTTTGAATCCTGCAAGTTTGTAAAGAAAATCAGCAATGTGTTCCTGTCTCTCCATGCCCAGAATTTGTTTATGTCTAAATATGATCAACTTGCCTCACACTAGTTGTTGCGAAGATGGAGGTCTAGACACAGTTCCATCTTCTGAGGATGGAATCCATGGTATGAGGCCAAAGATCTGCTTCCTGCCACTTCAACCAATACCCACTACCACTGACACACACACACACACACACACACACACACACACTCACAGACACATATAAGCTCACACATACACATATATACACACATTCATGCACATACAGGCACATACACACATATACATAAATGCATACTAACATATACTTACACACATACATACTCACATACACAGGTAAATACATACTACATGCACTCACACAAACACACACACACATACCTACTCACATACACTCACACACTAACTCAAACACACACACACAGCCCTCGGGTGCCTCACCTGGGCACCATCTCCACTCTTTGTGCCCCTTGTAAATGTTCTTGCTCCTTAATTCTCTGCCACCCTCTGCTCTGTCTGCTGCTCTAGATCCTCTGCCAACCTCACTCTAGATTTATCTTGAAAAGAGATCAAAACATAACCCAATTTCCAAGAGTAAATCTAGATAAGATAATTTCTGTTATATAGGACATGGTTCTGGCCGCACTCAGGAGATGCCCTAATTTCAGATAGGGGCCATTCTTTGCTCACCCACCTCACTGGTACTCTGGCTCCACCTCTGCCCTGAACCCACTCTCTGCGAGGCTCTCCAGGCCCTCACATTCAGGAAGCATCATAAATTTCACACTCAGGAGTATGACCATGGGTATAATGGTGCCCTGAGGAGTTGGACAAAACTGGAGGGGACTGCCTGAATTCTGCTTAGTCCAGGAATATCTTTTCTGCCTTAGGCTGTTCAACCATCCCTACCTGTGGAAACTCTCTGTTTGTTTGTTTGTTTTGTTTTGTTTTGTTTTGGTTTTCATTATGAGGATGACACAGTCCCTAAACCTCCCCCACGGCCACCCATCTTCCACCACCTTTGTGGCTCTCCCCTTCACTGTTCATCAGGGACATAGTTATGTCCTAGCATTGGCTCCTAGGGCTTCTTCTGTGCTCTATCTTCATTCTTAATTGATGCAATGTCATCAAGCAATGCAGTTGTCAGTTCATCTAAATGCCTATGGTGACTGCCATACATGCCAAATTCCGATTCTTTGTTCTGAACTCTGCCTGCATTCTCCTATGTGTACCTGCCTCCTGACATCCCACCTGGATGTGGAACAGGCACTAGGAACTCAACTTTGGTCTATGCTCACAGTTCCCTCTGCTCCCCTAAGCACTGACGATCATGGCGATGGTCAGCATCAAACCAAAGCATCACTTCTTATTGATCTCTTTTTTTTGTGCCTTCCTTTCATCCATCAGTAGTTCTCTTGGTTCTGCCTCCATATTAAGTCAAAAATAACCGGTTCTTCTCACCATGTCCCCTGCCCCATCTTATCACCATTGTCATCATCTACTCTCAAACTTGTAGTAGCCTTGTGACTGTTTTACCAGCTTCCTCTCTTGCTTCCTACAATATATGCTCTGAGCAGCAGCCCATGTGTTCTCATTGGAGAAGTCAGATCAGGGAACTGCCCTGTTGAAAGCCTTTATCTCTACCAAGGCCTCCACTGGACTTAAAGTACCATGGCCTATGAGGTACCACAATGACCAGCCTGCTCACCTTCCAGATGCATCTTGGGCCACTCTCCTCCTGGCCTAATGCAGTCCAGCCACATTGACCTGCTTTCTCTCCTTCAATTATTCAAGCTTATGCATGATCCAGGGACTGTGCACAGGCCCTTCCTTCTACCTGCATGTTCCTCTCCAGAGGCTCACATGGCTGCTCCTTATAATGATGGGGCCCAGTTGCAGGTTACCTCTTCAGAAACATCTCCTCCAATCATGCAGTGTGAAGTGAGACCCTCTCTCTGTGACCCCATAGTACACCGCCTTATCTTTATTGTCTTCATAATCACTTACCTTAATTGTGGGTTTACTTTTTTCTTCCCCCCCCCAGTGGAATATGTCCCTTGAGTACATGGACAAGACAGTTTTGTCTATATTTTATTTCCAGTGTCCCATTATATGACATGTATAAGGCAGTCAATAAATATTTGTTATGAATGATAAAATAACTAAGCAACAGATACGGACCTCTATCAGTGTTTCTCAATCTAAGACATAAAAGAATCAAATGTCAGCTTTAAAATATATGAACGCTGGAGCCCCATAACCAGAATTTCTGATTTAATTGTTCTATAGAAGGGCCCAGGCATCAGTATTTGTTAAAAATAATCGTGTGAATCAAATCTGCATCCAAGGTTTAGAGTCGCCGTAAATGCAGGCTTCAGTCCTCAATCTCTATACTCTCAACCTCCAGTTTCTCCAAAGGACTCCAGGAAAGGACCTACTGTAGGAATAGAGACCCACCTGGATGGTGTAGCCAGTACTCAGAAAGGCATTGAACTGAGCGATTATTGGGCAGGTCTTAAAGGAAGAAAATGGAATTTGGCTGAGTTTATGATAAAATAGCCTTAGATTGGTGTATGCAATAAAAAGAGGGTCTTAAAGTGAGTTCTGATGAGCAGAATCTTTGCTGAGTCTTACCTTCCAGGGGTTTCTTGGAGCATGTAGCCCGTTGTGTTGACTTGTTTTTTGGCTTGTTTTTCGCTTGGTTCCTGTAGTATTTAACACAAAGACAGGCAATCATGTTATCTTCAGTTCCCAATATTAGCCAGAAGGAAGATTTAAAAGCAAGTATAAATCTATGCAAAAAAAAAAAAAAAGTATATTCAAAGTAAACGAAAATGCATATGTTCACAAGAAGAAAGCAAATGCAACAACCTCTGCAGTCACTGGGGAGCAGAGACTAAAAGCGTCCTTGCCCCTTTGAGATACCTACGAATTTTTATTTTAAAATTAAATCATTGTGTGATTAGTAATATAATTAAATCTGTGAAGCACAGTTTAATCAATCAATCTAACATTTTCATAATGAGTGAAACTATACGGTATGTGAATGTATTAGTGAATTATTAGTATTTAGAATTTGTTCTGAATGGTGCAATGTGATGGTGCTGCATCCAATTAGAAATTAAAATCAGGAAACTGATTAGAGATAATCATAAAAATATATCGATTTTGTTAAATATGTTGAAAGTGGTGGGCTAGGAGAACACATCGTGACTTATTTAGTGCTTTGCCAAAGGAGAATATGAGAAGAGGTGAGCCTAAGGAAGTAGGCATCACCAGCCACCTGTACTGCATCCAGAAAGATCATCATGTGATGTCATAGCTCAGAGGCTGCTTGACTGGGGAATTTTCGTTAATGCTTTCTCCAAATCCAGCTGCTGCATCAGCTAATTAACCACCTCATTGAGCCTGGACACCAAATCCAGTTGTCTTGATTCAGATCCTTATTTTTTTATAGTCACAATGTATCAAAACAAGATCTTTCTGGAAAGTACATTTATATCATAAAAATATTTAAATTGATTACAAAGCTAAATGAAAATAAAATTAAACACAATATCTGCAAGTATGCTTGGTTTTAAAGTATTTTAGACCAAATGTTTAACTGAAAAGTTCTTGTGAGACAGGTAGTATGACCACAGGAGCTCTTTCTAGTTGCTTTGGCAACCAGATGGCTAGGTGAGAGGCTATCTCTCACCATTGGGTAGGGAGCTATGCATGCCTCCAACCCTTAGCTTCAGACATAATTTGCCTTTCTATGACGACAGTACCCTCCCCACTTTGCAATTAATTTACTGCACTTTCTTTTTGCTTTGGATGTTCTTGGTTTTGTCTTTTTCATACTCCTGGATTTTAAGGCCTTGCCAGGAAGAGGCTGTGTTGTAATCATCTTTATATCCTCTGTAGCATCTAAGAAGTCATCTTATACTCATTAAGTGCTTGAATGAACTGAGTCTCTTGCCTGCCTACTGTTTTAAGGTCAGGATGTCTATTATGGATTCAGAATCTACCTTCTCAAGACAAGATTTCATGATTTCTCAGGAGTTCCTCCCAATTAATAGCCAAGGACTCAGCCTTGCCTTCAGAAGTATGGCCTGAATGGGAGTGAACAAAGGGTACAGGAAAATATAGTAGAAAAATAGCCGTTGTCCTCAGCTGATTGAAATTCAACAGATTCCCTGCAGATTTATTTTCTAAATGGCTTCTAATTTCCCTAAGTGTTTTGTCCTTTTTCTCTTATATGTGGGCATCCAATGAGCAGGGACTGGTGCCATAAATTTTTGACATTCCCTCCTTGGCAACATACTCTCATTATAGAGTACTGCTTGCTATGCAAGCCAAAGGGAAGAGTAAATTTGTTCATTCATTTTTGCATTTACATTTGACTTCAAAGATGAATGTCTTTCCCATCCATCTTGGAGCTGAAGCAATTCCTGACCCTTTGCAAAGGTGGGTGTCAGATGCTTGTGTTCACTCCACAGTTCCTGAGTTGGGGTGTCTGCCTACTTTGCCTCAGGAGCGAGTCGTGCATCTCCAGGCTCCTGGTGTCCTTTTGTACAATGTCAAGAAGAGTATCCTTTTGATGTGTGAGTCTCTCCCCCTGTTACTGGTCACAGGCAACAGGAGAGACCCTCTTAGTTACACATTCAGGGAGAGAATTCTCCTAGAAACATTCCCAGATGCCCTCAAGGCTGTGACTTCAGGAGGAAAAGTGTAAAGGACTTGTGTTTAGTGCACATTGAATGTTAGCGGGAAGCTTCAGACAAAACATATTGC
Source organism: Eonycteris spelaea (assembly GCA_003508835.1). Classification (NCBI taxonomy): domain Eukaryota; kingdom Metazoa; phylum Chordata; class Mammalia; order Chiroptera; family Pteropodidae; genus Eonycteris; species Eonycteris spelaea. Next base: position 1,870,225 of record PUFA01000215.1, on the reverse strand, counting down.
ATGGTGAACCCTCTCAGCATGAAGAAAGGGTGCTATCATTCCCCCAATTCACAGTTTAGACCTGAGGCCTAGAGAGATTAACTAGGTCTCAAAAGATCAATCTTGCTCTCTGTCTCCTTTTGACCCAGATATCTACCGCCTACACAGGATGTTAGGTTGCTTCTTAAAAGCAGGTTCCTTTAATGGATCTTAGCTGTAGAGTCTTATAAAGTTAAAATTGGCAGAAATTCTACTTCAGGTAAGAAATCCAACCATAGGTGTGAATGAACAATGTGCTAGAGAGTGTTTGGAACCTTGAGGAGGTCTTGAAACCCAAATGTCTTAGGCAGGTTCTCCCAGACTCAGATGCCAAGGTGAGGATCTATGGACAAGTGACTGGTCATGGAAGAAGTCCCAGGAGAGGCAGTCAAGGAGCAGGAGAGGAGAATGGGAAAAAGTCATGTGGGGCAGTATGTCAGGGGAGTCCTGCAGGAGGGAGCTGCAACCTAACTCTGCAGAGGGCTCTAGAGTGTAAGTGACACCTCTGAGTTCGTCCTGCCTGTAGCAAGGGAGTATGTATGTCTACATGCCCATCACTGGTTACTGGACACCAAGGAGGACAAAACCACAGGTATGTCCAGCTCTCTGAGCTTAAAGGGTAAGCTCAAGTCCTCTGAAGAAAGTACAAGTTCCGGAGTAAGGAGAACAGCATGCAGGAATTATGGGGTGGGGACACAGGTCAGTCAGATAAAGGAATCAGGTATCTGGGTAGAGGCAGTGAGGATCCATGGCATGGGTTCCCCATTATTAGTATGATGTTCCACAGGGACCCAGAACTATGACCCTTTACTGCACATCCCCACGACCTCATCAGGAAGTATGCGGAACTAGGAGACTGTCCAAATATATGCAATGAAAATAGATCAAGGAGATTGGAAAATAGTTTTGGAAAGAAATGTTGAAAGAATTAAATATTTACCCTCAAGAAAAGGTGAACTAGTGATCCAGTAAATGCAAGTAAATAGAGACAATGGAAAGAGAACGATAGCTGATTCAGTGACTATATAGCTAGGATATATGACTTAATGGACAAGAAGAAGGACTGGTGTCAGACCAAAGTGAAAAAGAGCCTAACAAGGAATGATAGCCTCAGAAGGCACTGAGTGGTGTGCATTTGGCATGCTTGAGATCTGCTGTATAGTGTGACTCAGGGTCCCTATCATAGCATAGAAGCATGACACACAGAACATTTCTGAGCACCTCTGAGAATGTGAATTTTGGGGCAAAATTGTGTAAAGATTAGGATGAGACAAATCCAGGATAAGTTGACTTTCCACATACCCCTTGGTCTTGTGTGAGGATAGTAGAAACAGTTGAATTTTTCAGAGCATGGGCCTGGTATCATATGTTCCAAATTATGGCTCCTTCCAGCTGAGTGATTTATGGACAAAAAGAGGGGCTCAATTTACTCTTTAAGGCTCAAGTCCCTCCCTTGTACGGAAGGAACGGTTCCTGCACTCAGTGGGCACAGACACACTCAGAGCTGAGAACAAATAATGAAATATCAACTGAAATGGCTCTTTAAAGGTGGAATACAAGCCAGTGTCTGGTGGAAAGGTGGTGTTCACTGCTACTTACAAGGGTTTTAAAACATTCATCTGCTGAAGCAAAATTTATTTGAGGCAACACAGTATCATCAAGGGATGTCCGAAGTATACTGAATATCCAGCTCAGATAATTTATATTCTTCCACCTATTGACAGCACCTTTCATCAATCAGTGTTGTGTGTAAATATAAGCTCATTAATCCTCTCAATGCCCTTGGTATGAGTTAAAAATCAGAAATTAGCATCTCCATTTGCAGATAAAAAAACTGAGAAATGGATTAAGTCCCTGCTTTCCTGAGTTGAAACAAAAGCAGGTTTCACTGTATGCTCTCCTCCCTTACATTCCTGTTTCCACTCTATGAGTTAAGACTTCAAGGCTCTTTACTGCTTCTTATGCTCTGATACTTCTTCTTCATCTTCCTCTCTTCATCTTCCTCCTCTTCCTCCTCCTCCTTCTTCTTTTCTTTCTCTCTTTCTTTTTTTTCTCTCTTTCTTTCTTTCTTTCTTTCTTTCTTTCTTCTTTCTTTCTTTTTTCTTTTCTCTTTCTTTTTTTTTTTTTTCTTTTTTTTTTTTTTTTTTTTTTTTTTTTCTTTTTTTTTTTTTTTTCTTTTTTTTTTTTTTTTTTCTTTTTTTACTTTTTCTTTTTTTTTTTTTTTTTTTTTCTTTTTCTTTTTTCTTTTTTTTTTTTTCTTTCTTTTTTTTTTTTTTCCTTTTTTTTCTTTTTCTTTCTTCTTCCTCCTTCCTTCCTTCCTTCCTTCTTCTTCCTTCTTCTCCTTCCTCTCCTTCTTTTTCTTCTTCTTCCTTTCCTCTCCTTCTTCTCCTTCCCCTTGTAAAATGAATGAAACTTGCTCTGAAAGGAATAACAAAAGAGCACACAAAAAAGGTATGAAAATCTCAAGGAACTCTTTTTTTTTTGTGCTGCTAGCCAACGCATATTTGTCCTGTACCCCCAGACTGGTTTGGTTCTCGTGTGGCACGCTCAGTTCCTGCTGTATGAGGAGGCCCTCATGGTACTCCAGCACCCTGATATCAAGCAAAGCACATTTAAGGGACCCAAGAAGGAGAGGCTTCCGGGACAGTGGGGTAACGCCAAGCCCTGGTTCTCTGTGGGCCTGCTTACGGCATGATGGTCACGCAGTGAACATGGCCAGAGTGCAGGAGAGTGCCACACGTTTTGGTTCTGGCAGTTGCCCTAGTAACTTTTTTAGTTTAAGAGAGATTTGATATTTTTTTTTTTCTTGAAATACAAGTGAAAACCTGAGAATCATGAAAATGAAATTGCTTACCTCTATTTTTTTCCCTCCAGTTCCACATCCTGCAAAATTACAGAACTGGTTAATTTGCAATAGAACTCTTTATTTTTGGCAGAAAAAAAAGCACATGCAGCAAAAATATATATCTTCTTGAGCCAAAAATTGAGTTCTTAGTCCTTCTAGAAAAATCCCAGAAATAATGCTAATAATTAATGACATTTTAAATGCTTAGTTCTGCACCAGAAATGTTTTCAATGATCCCAACCTCAGTTTTTCATTATATTAGAGCTACGCTAGGACATGTAGTTCTTTTGTACGGCAAGTAAAACATGGTCTTCTTTCATTTTAGTGAAGGAGCTACATTGCTCTGTCTGCTTCAGGGCATGAATCAAAGTGGACATCCGAATCCTTTTTTTTTTTTTTTTTTTTGAGGCTAGTAATTTTGAGTACATGCTGCAAATTCTGAACTCGTTGTCCATCCTCATAGCAATATTTCTCAAAGCTAAGCTTTCTTTCATTTTTTTACTGTTCAACAGAGTCCTGGAAACAATTCTATTTTCCAACTTTTTGCAAATACATTTTCTGAAAGATTCTGATTATTCTAATACTGCACTCCATCAGAAGAACAGATATATGTTATGAATCATTAACTGAATCCCAGGAGTTATCAGATAGAAGCCATTCATCGAGGCAGGACATGGTGATTCGGGGGTCAGGGAATATGGAGGAGTAGCCTTATTGGCAAAGTGGGAAGCTGGTGCTAGAGGCTCTGGTGTGCACAGGCTAGGATGCTACCTGACATCGCTGGAAATGTTCAAGAAAATGTGAGACCAAATCTGTGTTTAGGTCAAGTGATAGTCAAAGAAGAAGAAATGAATTCTAAAGTCAAGAGAGATTAGGTGCAGGGTAAGGGACAAGCAGGACAGCAGTGGAAAGAAAATGGTCCACAATATTTGCACTTAGCACAGCAAGGGCGCTTAAACTTAATACCTCTTTCCTGACTGATCTCTGGCTGCATTGTGTCCATGGTCTGCTCATTAGGAAAGGCACAGGATCTAGCCCAACCAGACAGCTTAACCAAAACTACCTTTGTGTGTGCCTGATGTAATCCACAAAAATGAACTTCCTTGTGGCCCAGTCTCAACAGAGGGTCACCTTCAAAGAAAAAGAAAGATCAATTTGACACCTAACATCTTGAAGTAAAATGCAGATCTTTAATGTGGACTTAGGCAATACAGGAATTTCACACAGTAAATTGCACAGCAAAAATTCCCAGGATCCTATTTAGTTTCCTCTCTTGTGCCAGAGGGAGCCTGCCTGACACATGTTCAGGCACAGCACAGAAATGTGGGGTGCCAGTGCTTCCTGGACCCAGGAAGAATGGGGCTCTGCACATTTACTTCCTTTTTATCTCTCACCTGGGTGATTCTGAGAAACACTCTCTTTATTCATCAGACAGTCCCAGGGCATCAAGAACTGGCTGTAGCCCACAGTGGTGACCACTTCAGGGATTCCTCCTTGGACTGGTTTCCCATCCCTCCCTTTCAACTATCCTGGTGGCCCTTCACTCCTGTCCCAGGAATTATTTCCCAAACAAAGTGCCTAACCACACCCTCAGGGTCTGATTTCAGGAAAGGAGGTTCAGGCCAAGGCTCCTAATTTTCAGATATTGTAGCACCTGTGCTTTACTGAGGTGAATGGAGCTTGTCCAATTCAAGTGCATGAAATTGTTAGCTCCATTGAGGAAAACTATGCCAACAGAGGATGGGCACACAGTCAATAAGAGGATAAGTAGAAAAACGTGTTACTTCAGTTTCAGTCGAGTCTGAGGAGAAGAAGAAACAACTCTGAAGTGTTCCTCACCAGCATGTCTGGCAATGTCCACAGCAGTCACAGCTCCTCTTTGGCTTTTCACTCCTATTGGTGCTCCAGACTAGCCCCCATGGAAAATGCCTTTATGCCCATTGTGTAGGCGGAGAAAATGATATTTCAAGAGGTCGAAGGGCTGGTTGAATGTCAAGTAGGTAAAAACAATGAGCTGGATCTAACCTCGTCCACCAGACACTGACCTGCCCGCTTCCACTACACCACGGAGTGCCCATGGTACTAGATACACTTAGGTGTTTCTCCAGGCTCTGGCTTTAAAGCTCTGGAGCCAAGAGAAGCAAGCAACCTACACTTTCACTCTTTTTAAGGTAAATTAAGGCTCTCCCAGAACAAGAATGATACTAAAGAAATGTGCAGGTGAGAGTCACTAACAGCAAGATCCACAAAAGCCAAGAAACAAATGGATGGAATTGGCCAAAGGAATCTGGGGAGATGCGAGGGGATACAATAGTGTTGGCCACATTCAGCCTCTGCCCCTTGAAACAGAAAGCACTTGGATTAAAGAGATAACAGAAAACACTCCTCTTACATAGCTTCTGAAGGCCTTCTAGCACCAGGATCAGTTTCATGCCAAGAATCTAGAATTTGTCATTCCCCTCAACTTCTTTGGGAAGAATACCCAGTAAGCCCTGATAATCTTACCAGTTATATTTAAGAATGATAACCAGCCATCCCTGCTTCGGAAAACACTGAGTAGGTCGAACACATTCTTGCCTCATACAATGCCAGGCCACGGATATTCTAATTATGCTCATTTTAGATATGAGGAAACCCAGGCTCTATAAGTGAGGACAGAGAGTAATGGGAAGTGGTAGACGCTCACTTTAAGGTTTGCCTGCCTGGCTCCTAGGTCTGAGCTCCTCACCTGATGGTAAGCATTCAGCAGACTCCTCACAGATCCCCTCTGTTAATGTTGCTACTGGCAAAGTTGAAGACAGGTTGGATCTGAATCCCACTCCTCAACTCACTAGCTATGTGATAGGCAAGCTACTCAGTCCCAAACACTCAGCTTATTCATCTCCTGAGATCACTCTGCACAGAGCTCAGACCAACATTCAGTGAGGTTATGTGTATAAAAAAAAACAAAAACAAAACAACAACAACAAAAAAAACCCCTATCTTGTCCTCAGGTGCAGCTGATTGAAAAAAATGGCCTCAAATTCCTCCCAACCCTTGTTACGTCCCAGTCTCCAATGTGGCTTTATGGCACCATCCATTAAAAGGTGGAGGTTATTTCCCCATATCCTGAATCTGGACTGGGTCACATGACCTGCTTTGGTCAATGAGACATTAGCTAATGTGATATCTGCTTGTAAAACTGTGTGCATTAAAGGCTGCTGTTGCTGTTGGGCAGCCTATACCCTTCAGTTTGAAAAGAATCCTGTGTCAGCCTACTGAAGAAAGAGAGGTTGATGGCCCAGTTGGCCCATCACCCCAGTCCATAGTCCACCAACCCCTAGACATGTGAGCAAGGCTTTTAACTGACAAATGACTACAGATGCCTAAGTGAGCCCAGGCAGCACCACGTTAAACAGAAGCAACCTATTCCAGCAGGCTCAGCCTGTATTGCTGACACTCAGAATTATAAACAAATAAATGATTGTCATTTTAAGCCACTAGATTTTGCAGTAGTTTGTTATGCAGTAGATAACTAATACAATGGCACTACAGAGGTTGCCTAAAATATATTAACTTTCTCCCTTCATTGATTCTTTCCAAATGAAGTAATGGATACAGAAGCAAGACTGCTGATTTCAAATTGGTAACCCAGATCTGGCTTGACTGCCCTCCATGTGGCCCCTCTGGAACTGTTTCCTCATCTGTAGAATCAAAGGGTGGTACTAGGTGATCTCAAAGTACTCTTCCACCTCTAACGTTCTGACATTCTAGTACATATTTTTTCCTGTTCTAAATTCTTATTTTAATGCTGCCTCAGAAATTTTTCTAGGTTTTCAATATTTTATTTCTGAGAGCAATTCATCTTTTTCTTATAGCCTTGCCTATCATGTCTACATTGAACATCTGAATAGTCATCCTTCTGTCCTTCTAAGTCAACAAGAATCTACTTTAATAAGACATTGCAGCTTTTTCAATTCCTGGATGTCATCAATTTCAGTCAAACAATTAAATGATGTTGGAGGGGAGAAAAGGAAAAGCTGGATTAATTTATATGGTTTTAAAATTGGGTATGACATTCTTCATATTTAATATTATAATCAATGTTTGAGGTTGATCATTTTGCATATTTGATCTAAAAATGGTTTCTAAATGAGCACTATTGACCCCTAGACACTGCACATAGAACTACATTGGTGTTTTGTAACCTTTGTGCATGGTCTAAAGCCTTTAGTTTAAAACATATTGAGCAATGTTTCCTATTTGTAAAACTCAAGTCTGTGTTTCCTCTCCTAAAGTCACTTCTCTCTGGGCATATAACAGCTTCTCCCGAAGTTGTCAAGAGGCCTGACAGCTGGATGGGTGCTTGAGTGATAATTCCTCATAACAATAATTGGCCTCACCAACACTCTCTTAGCTTTAAAAGTTCTGTAAATCTCCTCAAAAGAATAAACATTGTTGAGGAGGTAACCAATATTAGAATTTGGCAATTTCTACTGTGTCCCACTGCCCAAGACATGACAGCTGCTTATTTATTTTTTATTTAATGCTACATCATAGTATAATCACTATGATCACATTCCAAGCAACAACTACGTAATCCATACTTAAAGGAAACTGCCCTATGTGTGCAGCTACCATTCCAGATAAACTGAGGTACCCACCAAGAACCCTGGATCCCTTCCCTTAGTTGCCACATCTGCTAGGAGAGATGACAGCCCTCTCTTCATTTGAGATTTCTGGCCCTGGCAAGTTTCTTTTGCATTGAAGTGTAAAGCCTATTAGAATTGCAGAAACATTAAAATATATGTGTCTGTATTAGGGGAAAGGTCAGAAAAGACAACATTCATCTGGGGATCTTGAAGCTATGCGAGTGGTATGAGAGAAAATCATGATCATGATGATGATCATCATCGTCCACCATATCTTAACTGATTCCCTTTACTTTAAAATTACCTTCTTCAGAGACATATATTTTTGACCCCACAAATCCAATGTGGTTTTTTTGACAATTCTAAATCACTGAGTATTTGTTCAATACTTGGGATGTTCCCAAGCAAAGAGGTGTACAAGTACAAATGCAGTGACATAACAGAGCCCACCCATATAACTGGCAAAGAGGAGTTACACGCTCATTCCACAATAGAAGAAAATGTGTGTGTTTAAGTATTAAAGTGTGTGAGGCATGTTATGAAAATTAAGCCTTTGAAAAATTTAGGAAATGCGAGACTCCTCCCCCAAAATGCATTCATGATCAACACATCACCTGGAAAAGCCAGGGTACAGAGTTCCAAAGCACCAACCTGAAAGTTTCAAAGTACTTAGGACGTGGAGGTAGTCCACAGAACTCAATACATGTAAAGGTATTTTCTTCTTTTAACTTCTGCAACCCTCACTTTTGGAGGAGCACTCCACAGCCACCAGAGGTAACCAGTGATCACATTTTATGCTGCACTCAAGAAGGAGCCTGCATGCTATAGTAGAAAAGAAAAATAAATTTAAAATTCCAACAGTACCCTAGAGGCAAAGTGTAGCCACAGCTGCAACCCAGGCTGGTGTTCTCTTGGCAAAACAGCTGGCCTCCAAAGTCAACCCCAAAGCCTAAGACACGCAAAAGTACACCAACAAAGAGACAGGGAACCTGGTTAGGCTATTCCTGTGTATTGAGTACCTATGGACGTCTCTTTTAACCTTTTCTTAAAAACCTCAGATTTTCCATCTGATAAACAGGAATAATGATTCTCCATCTCAAATGAGTCTAACATCTATCTGCTCTGCCCAGTGGTTCAGATGAAAGAATGATCTGTTCAGAGAAGGATCCAGGAACAATAAGCAACTTTATTAAGGTAAGGTGGCATTTTCCTCCCATTTGAGTTTTTCTAGATGGAGAAATATACAATGCCCTTTTCTGAGCATTGCAGACCACAGCCTTGCAGCTCTGGGATCTAGAGGAGGAACCCCTAGTTGTGCTTCGCCATGTGCAGAGATAGACATTGATTGATTCGGGTGGGTAAAGACAAACCACAGGTGGTACTTGATTCCAATAAGCTGCTCCTCCACTCAAATGTGTCCCTACAGTCGCAGTCTGACCTCAGCATTTCTCTTTGGGCTGCTGAGGTTCCACAGGAGTCAATTCCCCTAGAAGAGACAATGGGGTGGGACCTGCTGTTCTGACACCACCTCCAACTCTTACCCTATGAAACTCTGCCAGAGAAGGCACCGCAGAGGAAGCAGCGCCTTCTGGGCAAAGGATTGGTTACCAGGCTGGAGGGAGGGCTCGGCCCCTAGGTGGGTTTCTTAGGGCATAACCAGCCTTGACCGCCAGGGGCAGCCTGGTCCGGCAAGGCTGGGCTAATGGCAGGTCTGCGCCTGGGGTTAAAATGGGCTCACAGTTTTTTCTAAATCACTTTTGACTCTCTTATTGACACTATCTTTCTTTCACAGTTCATGAAATCCAAATGGAAAGCACGACTACCCCTCAAAGGAAATGCAGACTCGGGAGGTGGTCCTCGGTGGGCTCTGGCTCCCCTCCCCCTACTCTCTGCGCCAGCATTCTGCCTGAACTCCAACCCCCACGTCCTCGGCCCGCCGCAGCTACCCACGTTCCCTTTCGATTCCCACTACGGGGGCCAACCATACCTGGACAACAGACCCGTTTGAGGTTGAGCGGGGTCTTGGAGTCTGGGCCCCGTGACTGGTTTCCCCTGGATGGTTGGCTGGTTAGGACTCGAGCAGATGCCAAACCTGTAAAGTGGGTCCTTATCAACCTCAAAACCGAACCAGAGCCTAGGGAGGTCTCTAGGACCAAGGGGGAGACATCGCTTCTCGGAGCCAGGCGGCAAATCCCTGTCCTCTGAGTCCCCAGTGGCTGCCCCAACTAGCCCAGTCTCTGTCGCCCTCAGAGTCCCAGACACCGGCCCCGGGCCACTTGCCAGATCACCCGCGGAGGCCTGGTCTGCCTGGGGCAAAGTTAGTGGTCACCTTCGCACGTGGCAGTTTCCTTTCCCCCCTCCCCCTCCTTTTCTTCCTCCTCTTCCTCCCCCTCCTTGCTGCCATCCTTCCCTGGACCCGGTGGCTATTGTCTTCTGCACGCGTGTTGCCAGGCTCAGCAAGCCGAACGGCGCGCCCCGAAGTGCCCCTTGCCCAACCAGCCCGCGTCGCGCGCGCCGCGGAAGTCTCCTCGCACCCTTTCCTTTCCTGGGGGGCCTGAGGTCCGGCATCTCCCCGCCGCCCCAACCGCCGCCGCCGCTGCCGCTGGTTCTGCGCTCCCAGTACGCGCGGGACAGCCGGGGCGCAGGCGGCGAGTTCAGGGCAGGGAGCGGCGGGGGCAGAGAGCCGCGCGGAGGGGATCGGAGGGGAGGAGAGGGCAGAAGAGGAGAGAGCCAGAGAGCTGAAGAGCAAAGGCGGGCGCCGCACTTCCCCGCACGCTTGCTCGCTCCAGAGACTTGCGGCGGCCGCCTGGGCTCACTAGCCAGGTCACCTTGTCCGGGAGGTAAGTCCCACCGCCTCGGCAGGGCGAGCCGCGGAGGGCCTGGCGGGAGCTGGGCGGGGGCCGCCGGCGGGCGGCTCGGCACTGGAGGCGGCCTCGCAAGGGAGGGCGTCCTGGCTCCGCCTTGGAGCGGCAGACCCGGCGGCAGCTCGGCGCCAGCGTCGTGTCCGGGTGGTCGCGGCGCGGGACCTGTGGGGCGTAAGGTTGTCAGGCGGGAAGGAAGAGCAAAGCAGAAGAAGATGCAGCAGGAAGGGCCGTGTGCTGTCAGTTCAGGCTGCAGCTTGGCGTTTCGCCACCCTAGGCGCCCCGGCGGAGGGGCTGCTGTGCAAAGTCAGTGGGAGCTAGTGAGGCCGAGATCTAGCAGCATAGTGGAGCGGGACTGCTCAGGCCGTGACAGCGCGCAGTGAGCATCGGCTGAGCTGGTTCCGGCGACCCCAGGAGAGACCCAAAGGAGACTGGCTGGGGCTGGTGAGTGGGCAGCCACGGAGCTGAGGACCGAGGTCCATCTGGACCAGGAGGGAAAGTGGGCTTCGATTCGCAGAGCGGAGGGGCAAAGGAAGGCGAGGGTTCGAATGCGCTGGGGTTGGGATCTCCCAAAAGGCAACGGGGACGGAGGCGGGGACTCCCGGAACCCCTCGCTGTCGGCGATGGAAATACCGGCATCAGTGAGCTGTCTGGTCTCTGCCAGGCACGACAGCAGTAGCCCTGGGATCCACCAACACAGGCGCAGAGAAGGAAAGGAGTGGATGTGCTTTTGGGGTTCAAGTTCTAGTCTCAATTTCCCTAGGTGTGATTCCTGCCTTTTCGTATGTGCTCTTGGAGCAGAAGAGAGAGGAGTGGATTACAAGCAGAGTTGGGCACTTTCCTTAGGAAGGGGCTTTGATAGCTGTGTATTTTCTCCAAAATCCCAGTAGAATGGGCGCTCGTAGATGGCTGGAGAAGGCTGCCAGTTGCGGTAGCTTGACTTTTCTGAAGGACTAGAGGAAGGGGTCCTCTGGTTGCGTTTTATTTCCTTAGGTGTCCGCTCGCACGCAGAGGCTTGGACTCCTGGCATCCAGACTTCGGGTGCTCGAAGCTCTTCTGCGGCGTCAGATGCGCTGGCGCCGCCAGGTCATTGGCCCGCACTCGATATCTGCGCCTTCCTTGGCCAGGGCTTAGCTGATTTGGGGGCCAGGGGTGCGTGACTCATTTTCAGGAGGTGGGCCTTGCGCGCGTATCTGTCGCCCGCCTCCTACCGGCGAGTATGTTTGGTCAGAGCCCAAAGGGAGAGGCTGCGCAGACCTGCAGCCTGTAGGGTGAGCACCCTGGTAACAAACCCGGAAGGAGCGAGCCAACTTTTCCTTGCTGAAGTGCGGTTGCCTGGGTAGCCGCGTTGGTGAGGGAATGTGGTCCTCTAAGAGGGGTCCTACTCTGGAAATTCTAGCAGCAGCCAAAATGAAAATGAGCCTCCAAGTTGTCTGGGGGCAGTCTGATGTCCGTTCTCACTATGACAGGAAGTTGCTGGAGCTGGATTTTCAGATGAATTATTGCATGTGGTGTGCCTTGCAGTTGTGCTGAATGTCTTTCTGTATATCAGACTACAGGTGTGAGGATTGTGGGATGTGTGAGGAAGAGTCCTTCCCTCCTCTCTCTTTAACACCACCTGGCACCTTTGCAAGGAGCAAATGTTTATTTGTAGCTGATCTCCCACCTGGCCCTCAAAATGGAATAGTCATAATCAAGAGGGCCTTGTTAAATAAAGGGGGAAAAATGACAAATCTACTTTTCAAGTTGTTTTATCATAGAAAATTCCAATGGTACACAAGGGTAGAAGGAATAGTACACTAAACCTCTAGTGTACCCCTCATCACACCATCACACCCATTAACTTTTTGCCCTTCTCCCTTGTTTACTGTCTCTCTTCAGAGGTCTGGAGGCCATGTTTGACGAAGGATTTAAAAGCTCATTTCACCTCTAAATGCATTCCCATGTATCTCCAACTGATGATGTTTCATTTCATTTTCACCTAACCATCCTCAGAAATGACTGCTTTAGATGATTCCATTAGAACATAGGTGATGTTAAAATAAAAATGAAGACAAATCCCATTTCCATTTCGGGATAGAAAAAAAGAAAACCTGTTAACACTCCTTAATGGCATGAATGGGGTAACTGAGGCAAGAAGGAGAAATCCAGACCCCAAGAAAAGAGACATTTGAAACCCTATAGATTTGATCATAGATATCATTTGATGTGCAGGGATAGATAACAATTCAGTTGAACTAAGATAAGCAAAAGAACCTTTTTTGGTAAAAACTTAAAAATTGTTTCATAAATAATAAGCAGTTAATTTCTTCCACATTTAGCATGATATAATAGTGCAACACTGGACTTGACTCATCTTTCTCATTAACTCTAACCTTTTTTTTTCCCTGGGAGTTATTACTATTAAAGAGAATAAATATTTTTTTTCTTATGTAAGCTTTCTATCAAAGTCAGTGCTAATGTGAGGTTCATGAAAAGTACTAAATATTTCATCTCTCAGCTAGGAAACATTTGGTCATCACACCAGTCGCATCACCCGCTGGAGAGACACTCTACTTCACTCACATTGATTCCAGGTGTTAGTTTCTGTTGCTGGAGAATAGCATGGAAAAGCCTCAAGAGACAGTAGGAGGATGACCACCCCCCCCCCCCACACACATCTACATGGTCCTTCCCACCCTGCACACCTCAGCACCTCTATATAAAAGCTGTTTCTAAAAATTGTCAGTGACGTTCTTGGAAAATTCAGTCAGACTTCTGAATACCTTTATAAGGTGCACTATTTAAAGGCATCCTTAGCTAACCTTTTGTAGTATGAATAACCATCCTGAAAGCAAGCGTTTTGTCTTCCTCCCCCAAAAAACCTTGTCTTTCCATGGCACCAGCATGACCATGAGTCCCTCACTTTGGCCTTTGCAGGGTCCCTGTGCACATTGGAGATTCTCATGCCAACACAGACTGATTGTGAACTGTCGTTTAAACAGACTTGAAGTTACCAACAAAATTCTCTTAATGAGTGTGTGAAGGTGGCAAGGAGTGAAGGATATGGTGTTCATTTGTCAGCAGCAGCAAAGTGTAGTGCTAAGTAAGTAGCAAAAAAATTTGTTCTTTCAAGAGAAGGTCACAAGGCCATTTTGTGGAACCTGTGATATGAGGTAATACTGGAGCCATAGCTTATGACCCAGCATCATTATGCTGCAGACATTGACCAATGTCACACACACACACACACACACACACACACACACACACACACACACACTAAATATATTCAAACATTAACTATTCCAAATATTTAAGATAGACTAACTGGGTTTCTGCCTATGTTATGAGACTGGGAATGAAGGTAGTGATAGGTGATTTTAACAAATGTGATTGTTCAACATTCTCAGTGCAAGATACTTAGACATTTCAAATTATTCCTGAGTGTTCATAAACATGTTTTAAAGAGAGCTGCAGTAACTCTTTCAGGTACTGGGCTACAATTCAGAGCCATCATTGTGGTTTTATTGACATCAGATGTATACTAGATTTCAGCTGTGGGTGGGGGAGGGCGGAGTCAGGGAGACACACATTTGTGATTTTCCCATATCTGTGGCTGCCCTGCCTCCATAATAGTATTTTCCGGAGTGACTGTAGGAAGATAGATTTTAAACTCTGGTTCTGTTGCCTGCTTGCTGAGTAATCTTAAATCACTTAACTATCTTGAGATTCTATTTCTATTCATCCATGTTTTTTCCAGGATTTTGAAACAAAATGTCTATAGTTATAACAATTTTTTAAACGCAGAAGACTCTGGATTGAGACCATTTAGTGTTTAGAATGTATCCTTTGCATCCCCATTGCTCTCTGTGAATAGAAAATGAACCCAGGCCCTTATTGCATGTGCATCCTACAATTCTTTTGTGCCAAGAGTCAGAATAAGGACAGTGTGTATGTCCATGTAGTGTGCATTCTCACATAAGAATATGACTAAGTAGTGTAGACATTCGTGTCAGCTAGGTTTAGAGGAATTATAAGAAGGCTTATGAGCAATAGTTTATGAAATATACCTAACAAAACTAAATTTAGATTCATATCACATTTAAAAATTACATGATGCATGTTCTCTAGATAAAACATTGTAAAGCAGATAGCCAGCAAAGCACTGTTTATAAACATGATGACTTAAGTTACAAACTTGATTAGATCAAAAGTTCAAAATCATCTTACACCATTTTATGATACCCTGTTAAATTACATAACAAAATACTAAAGTACAACAACAATTAAAACGTTGGGACCCAAGATAACTGCTAGAACTAAGAAAAACACAACCAAGAAACAATGTACACATGTGGAAAATAATAAAATAAAACCTGTTTCCAAAAGTATGTTTCAGATCAATCCAGGAGAAAACTTTGCATATTTTTGTATAAAAATAATTTTCTAGGAGTTCAATTAACATCATTCTAGGAGATGAATGGTTGTGCTCTGGGGTTCAAATCAATGTTCAGTGTAAAACACTGAGTATTTAGTGTGCCAATCGATCTTGTAACAATCACAGTCATTTTTTTTTTTTTATGTCTGATAATGCTGTAGTGGCATGTAGTGAATGTGACTCCTAGGGAGAAAGTGATATTAACTAATTGCAAGTTGAGTCTTTCATAAAGGGCCACTTAGTTTAAATTTATATTTAAAAAAAAAATATTTCTGAATTCCCGTCAAGATCATAGAGTAGGTAAATGCTGTGCTTGCCTCCTCTTATAACCGCATCAAAACTATAGCTAAACCACAGAACAACCATCATTGGGAGTCATGTGTCTAGCTGAATGGAAGTTCCTACAATTGGGGACATACAGAGAGGCCATCTTGAGACTGGTAGGAGGGGCAGAGACATGGTAGGAGCTGGTTCCACACCCAATTGGCAACTGAAGATCGTGAGGGCTATCTCGATTGAAGGGGCCCCCCAAAGGAGCGTGGGGTCCTGGCCCCACACTGGGTTCCACAGCTCAGTGTTCCAGTGCAGGGAAAATAATCCTACAACTTCTGGCTGTAAAAAACAGCAGACCTGTTGCTGAGTGAGACCAAGCATGGCTAAAATCAAGACATTCCTCTTAAGGGGTCACACATGGACTTACTTGGTGACAAACTCACTGGCTGAGCTTCAGCACTGAGGCAGCCATGAAAGATGCCAGGGACATATGGGGAAGAACTGAATTGTCTGACTTCAGGGCGAGGGCTAGAGGGGCAGATTTCTCCCAGACAGAAGTGCTGATGGAAACCATTGTTTCTTTGTTGAGCCCTCCTTTTCCCTTCATGCAGACACAGGCAGCCACCATATGCAATCTCCATCAACCTGACTAATCCCCTCCCTGGTGTTCCCTGAGACCCCCCACACCCAACTTGTGGCTTGCCTGGGCTGCTTTTAGTGGCTTTTCCATACAAACTGCCTGTCTTAGCTCATGCTGTGGACATTCCTAAAATTTTTCAAAGGTTCGCAAAACCCAAATAAGCAGCATCTTGGGCTTGGCATGCCTCGTACATCTTGCTGAGCAGCCCAAGTCCAGCACTAGCAGAAGCCCAGCCTCACTCAGTCAATGCCCTTGGCTCTTCCCAGGCAACTCCAAGCCCAGCTCAGGTGGAACTATATACGGGTTGCTTGGTGACTCTTGCCAGGTGGTCCCGGACAGGGCATAGGCTGCAGATGAACTTGGCCTGTGGTGCAGTTCATCTCAGGAGACCCTGGGGCCAGCATCCCCAGCATCCAGCTTTGGATAGAGCTGGAGCACCACTCTGGGCTGCACCTGAAGACAACATACCAAGGTCAAACTGGGCAGGCACAAGAGCCCTTATAAAATGAATCCTGCTCTTTAGGGTCAGCCTCTAACCAGCCAGTACTCACAATCAATCAGCCCAAGGATCAATCCCTTCCACTGATGTGGGAAAAGCAACTAGAGCTTAACTACAACAGGAGGACACATACAACCCATACAAGGGACACACTCGAAGCACCTGGCTTAAGTGAAAAGGGAAGACTATGCACCAGGCCCCACAGGACACCTACAATATAAGGCCACTCTACTAAGACTGAGAGACATAGCAACCTTACCTAATATACACAAACATAGGGAGGCAGCCAAAATGGAGAGAGAAAAAAAGTGTCCCAAATGAAACAACAGAACAAAGCTCCAAAAACAAACAAACAAAAAAAAAACCTAAACAAAATGGAGACAGGCAATCTACCAGATGCAAAGTACAAAACACTTGTTATAAGGATACTCAGTGAACTTAGAAGAGTATGAACTCAGTGAAAACTTTAACAAATTAGAGATAGAAAACATACAAATGGAGATAGAAAACTTTAAAAGTGGAGATATAGAACATAAAAAAAACAGCCAGAAATGAAGAACACATAACTGAAATGAAGAACACATTAAAGGGAATCAACAGTAGATTAGATGAAGCAGAGGATCAAATCAGCAATTTAGAAGATAAGGAACAGAAAACATTTCATCAGAACAGCAAAGAGAAAAAATAATTTAAAAAATAATGATAGTTTAAGGGGCCTCTAGGATAATATCAAGTATATCAACATTTGCATATTATGGGTATCAGAAGGGGAATATGAGAGCAAGAAATTGAAAACCTATTTTAAGAAATAATGATGGAAAACTCCCTAAGGTGGTTAAGGAAGGAGACATGCTATTCCAAGAAGCACAGAGTGTCCCAAACAAGATAAACTCAAAGAGACCTGCACCAAGACATATCATAATTAAAATACCAAACTTTAAAGACAAAGAGAGAATCTTAAAAGCAGCAAGAGAAAAAGTTCTTCCAAGGCAGGTCCCATAGACTGTCAACTGATTTCTTGACAGAAACTTTTCAGGCTAGAAGGGATTTTCACAAAATATTTAAAGTGATGAAAAACAAGAACCTATAGCTAAGATTACTCTATCCAGCAAAGCTATCATTTGAAACCAAAGGAGAGATAAAGAGCTTCCCAGATAAGAAAAAGCTGTGGAGTTCATCACCACCAAATCACTATTACAAGAAATGTGAAGGGAGTTCTTGAGGAAGAAGAAGGAGAAGAGAAAGAGGAGGAGAAGGAGAAGGAAAAGAAGAAGGAGGAGGAAAAAAGACAGATAAAAAATATGGATAATAAAATGGCAATAACTACATATCTATAAACAATTACTTTAAATGTAAATGGATTAAATGCTCCAATCAAAAGATAGGATGGCTAATGGGTTAAAAAAAAAAAAACAAGATCCTTATATATGCTGTATACAAGAGAGTCACTTCAGATTTAATGCACACACAAACTGAAAATAAAAGGAAGGAAAAAAGATATTTCATTAAAATGGAAACAACAAAAAAAGCTAGGATAGCAATACTTATACAAGAAAAAATAGACTTTAAAACAAAGTCTAGACCAAGATACAAAGAAGGATCCAGTTATCCCACTTCTGGGTATTTATCTGAAAAACTCCAAAACACTTATTTGAAGAGACATGTGCATCTATATGTGCACTGCAGCATTATTTTACAATAGACAAAAATGGAGGCAACCAAGTGAACATCAATGAATGAATGGATAAAGAAGAGGTGGTACATACATACAATGGAATATTACTCATCCATAACAACAACAACAAAAAAGAATGAGAGATGGAAAAAAGTGGTGTAAAGGATAGAGGTTTTGTTTATCCTTCTTGTGACCAACTCAAAGTTGTGACAGAAACATGGAGCAAACAGCCAAGAAAGTCGCCTGGGATCTAGATGAACAGAAGCACTGCAACTAGAGAGAGAAATAATTAATCACCCTGCAGTGGTAGAAGGTAAGAGGGGCAAAGATGTGATGCTGCCCAGTCCCAGCAGCTGACTGGGACAAAAGCTATGGCAGCGGTGGCTGGTAGCTGCAGTCACTTCTTAAAGGAACCATATCCACAAGCAGATTTTTGCAGAGTCGGACCTGCACGCTCTGAGCACCAGTGCTGGATTGGCTGCTCGGGAAGGTGCCATGGATTTACAGGGGGACACTGAATTGTCAGAGTGAGGGCTGAAGCAGAGGCTTCTCCAGGGCAGAAGTGCTGGTGGTATCCACTGTTTCTCTGTTGAGCCCTCCTCCTTCCTGGTGTGTGGATGAAGCACTGTCATAGCTGAGACATCATCAAACTGGATAACAGAGGTCACTCTTCCCAGAGGATTCCCTGAAACTCTGCCTCCCCTAACTCACAGCCCCACCCAAGCCACATCCAGGTATGTCCTTGGCAAGGCTCATGCTCCTTACTGAGCAGCACCAAGACTCACTGTTGGCAACTGGCCTCAGAATCTGTGTGTTTCTTGAGGCAACTATAAGCACAGCATCTGTTGGTTGCTTGCTGAATCTTAACAGGTGACCCCAGAGGGGCACAGGCTGGGGAGAAATTTGACCTGCAGCTGAACCCCTCTCAGGACTGTGCCATTGGACACCTATTACACAAAGCTACACTAATAAGTCTGGGAGACTTAGGAGCTTTGCTTAGTACATAGAAGCAGACACAGAAAGACAGTCAAAAGGAATACAACAAAGCAAAAACCACATGAGAGAACAGAACAGATCTAGGAATCATGGAATATAGCAATCTAATAGATGTAGAGTTCAAAACACTGGTTATAAAGTTGCTCAATGAAATTAGGAGTGTAGATGAATTTAGTGAGAACTTTAACAAAGAGATAAAAACATAAAATGGAAATGGAAATTATAAAAGGGAACCAGTCAGAAATGAAGAATACATTATCTGAGATGAAGAGTACATTAGGGAATCAACAGAGCAGATAAAGAAGAGGATCAATCACCTATAGAGAGGATGGGAAGCCAAGGACACTCAATCAGAATGGCAAGAAAAAAATAAGTCAAGACTATAATAATAATTTAAGAAGCCTATAGGGACAATTAAATGTAAAAATATCCATGTCATAAGGTTACCTGAAAGAGAACAAGAAGTTGAAGAGCTAGTTGAAGAAATAATGATAAAAAACTTTTCTAACCTGGTGAAAGAAATAGACATACAACCCCAGGAAGCTCAAAGAATCCCCAAAATTGAACCCAAAGAGGCCCACACCAAGACACATCATAATTAAAATGCCAAAGGTTAAATTCCAAGAGATAATCTTAAAAGCAGCAAGAGAAAAGCAGTTCGTTACCTACAAAGAGTACCCACAAGACTAGAAGCTGATTTCTCAAAAGAAGCTGCAGGCCAGAAGGGCTTGGCCCAAAATATTTGACGTGATGAAAACTCAGGATCTACAACCAAAATTACTTTATCCAGCAAAACTATCATTTAGAGTTGAAGGACAGATAAAGAACTTCCCAGACAAAAATAAGGTAAATAATTTATCAGTACCAAGCAAGTATTACAGGAAATGTTGAAGACGCTTCTTTAAGAAGAAAAAAAAAACCATGTGTCAAAAACATGAATAAAGAATAGTAATAACAACATTCCTATGAACAGTACCTCAAATGAAAATAATTAAATGCTCCAACCAAAAGATAGCATTGCTGAGTGGATAGTAAAACAAGACCCCTACATAGGCTGCCTACAAGAGACTCATTTCAGATTAAAAGACACACACAGACTAAAAGGTAGGGGATGAAAAAGATATTGCTTGGGACCTAGAGAGTATAGCACTGAATGAAATGGGTCGGACAGAGAAGGACAAATTTCGCACGATTTCATGTACATGTAGAATCTAAAGAACAAAATAAAAAAACAATAACAACAACGGATGTAAACTCATAGATACCATGAATATTTTAAGATGGGAAGGGATTGGGGGGGTCTGCCAAAAAAAAGGCAAAGTGATTAAGAAGTAAACATGGGTATTTGCAGAATAAACATGGAGATGTAGAGTGTAGCATGGGGAAGGTGGTCAATAATGTTGTAATAAATATGTGAGAGGGAAGAGAGATTTAGTAGGATGATCGCTTTGTGAGTTATGGGGATCTCTGATCACTATGCGATACAACTGAAACTGGTATATCATTGTATGCCAACTATACTTGAAGAAAAAAAACTCATTGAATTGTACAATGTAAATACGAGCCCAAAAAGAAGAGAGAGAGAGAGAATAAAATCTTGCCATCTGCAACAACATGAATGGATCTAGAAGGCATTTTATTGAGTGGAGGTAAGTCAGGGAAAGACAAATGCCATATAATGTCACCTACATGTAGAATCTAAAGAACAAAATAAACAAACAAAACAGAAACAAACTCACAGATACAGAGAACATTTTGATGGTTGCTAGATGAGAGGGGTTAGGGTTGGGTGGAAAAGGGAAAGGATTAAAAAGTACAAATTAGTAATTACAGAATAGTCATGGGGGTGTAAAGTATAGCATAAGAAATATAGTCAGTAATATTGTAATAACGATATAAATGGTGTCAGAAGGGTACTCAATTTATTGGGATGATCACTTCATAAGTTATTAAAATGTCTTATCACTATGTTGTATACCTGAAACTAATATAACATCGTATGCTGTTATTAAAAAATAAAAATTCTTATAATAAATAAAATTTTAAAAAAATTACTTCTCATTCAGTCTCTTTGAGTAACCACTTTTAAACATGCTTCCACCTGTTTCTTCCTTAATCTTTTTTTCTATTGGAAACATAAGTATCCAAAGCAAAACCAAAAGGCAAACAAAATTTTTAGAAAACTAGAACCACAAAGTTTTATTCTATTGCTTCAACGTTTAAACTAAAGATACTTCTGAAAGAGAAAAACATCTGACCTCAAATATACTGGGGCTTCACCCCCACTAGGGAAGCAAAAACCAAAAATGTTACATAAACTTACCCTTCTGCCATGTGTACAATATGTAGTTTTAAACTTATTTTTAGGATCTTTTGGTCCTCACAGCTTAGTAGCACAGACTCTCAGCTGGTGCAGGTGTTTGAAATAAGATGGTTTGTCCTTGAGGATTCTAAGGGGATTAGGTCCTGGGACAGGGTTAGGAAACCCAGTAGCACTGCTGAGGGTGGGGCTCAGGCTCTACTTAGCATGAGAGGGAACCCTGAGGATGCCCAAGTTACCTGAGCAAAGATTGCTATCTATTTTTTGTTATTTGCAGTAACCAAAATTGTCTTTAAATAAAGCATATGCATTTCTGTAGCCACACTTAATATCTGAGAACTTAAACTTGGCCTCTTACCCCCATATATTTTCTTTAAAAGGGACCTTATCTTTACCAGTTGGAATAATGGTGCTGTGTCCTGTAGGGCAGTGAGGAATGTTCTAATGTGACAGGTGAACAATGTACACTGGATCTGCAATGCCATTTAATGCACAGGGTCTGGCCATGCTAGTAGGTCAATGATTCATATATTTAAGAATCATTCATCTGCTCCAGCTATCCCATGGAGTCCCTCCACCCTACATCTATGCAGACCATGGAGAGGACCCTGCACTGGGCAATCACGCCACTCCCAACCCAGCCTAGAAGTGCTTTCAAGTGTCTCTTGCCTATACTCTCTTCAGTCTTCTCTTTCAATTCCTTTCTTTTCCCATAGTGCCCTTTAGTACAAGCAATTTATCAACACAGAACAATGAGCTGATTAATTAATATTCATACTATTTAACAGTTTTTCTTTTGTATACTAAGCCCAGAGACACAGCACATTCATATCAGTACTCTGATACAGTAGGGTACTCTAAATAATCTGGCAAAGATAGATTTCTGTGCAAAGCCAATTTTAAGTAAAGGGGATAGTCTGTTTGTTATCTGTAAGTTCTGCCTTTCATTTGCTGCCTTTCATTCTCATCCTGATTTTTTTTAAAGCTATCAATGTAAGACTTCTACCTTTATACATGGGGCAACCACTTTGTTGTTCTCCTTGTTCAGAATTAGATCGTCAAGGCTCTTGGAATCCTTTCCTAACAGTCTCTAGATTCTATTTAGAGACATACGACCTGCAATGTCACTTGAATGACTCAGAACAAGGAGTGTCACTTATTTATGTCTCGGTGCTTCTGTCATCCCCTTTGGCCTCACTTGTTGAGGTCCTCTTGCATAAATTCACTGGCATGATTGCTAATCTAAATGTTCTTGTGTAGGTGTACTAGCTGTGCATGGAGTGTTGAATATATTTTGGGACATCACAGTCTATTATAAAACCACAAAGGAAAAATGTATTCATTGACTCAAAATGTGCAGGATAATGCAGTTTCTTTTTCTACTTCTAGAACTTGATTAGCCACATACTTTTCCAGGAAAAAACATGTACTTCAGGTTCTTGGTTCACATACGTATATTTTCTTCCCAGACTCCAGTAACTGCTCTGTGTTGTATATCACAGTCTAATAGGACTACACAGCACAGGTTAACGTGATGAGTGGCTCTGGTGCATGGTATGACCATCGTGGTGGTGTCCCCACTTCATTGGTGTTTTGATCATGGTCCAGCCTCAAGTACCTTCATTTTTTCCCACAGAACAGGGATGTTTTCAAATGTTCAAGTACTCCATGAGACTAAAATTCAATTTTGGAAAGTTGAAACTTTGGAGTGCCATACCTAGAGTCTCCCTCCTTCCTTTCTATTCACCTTTTTGCCTCTCCCAACTGGGATGCTCCTCTACTGGCAAAGACTGCATTCTGTTAACAGTGCACTGTGATGCAATCCCGCTTAGAGTCCCACACTACCTGTCTCTAGCTGCTCTATACACCCAGGACTATAGCAGCTGAACTCACAGACAGTGCAAGCAAAGGGCTTCCCAGTTACCCCTTGATGAGGGATAAGTTAGCCAAGCTGTAACCCATTTAGAACTGTCCTACCTTTCCATATTTTGTGCGTCAGGTGCTCCAGTGCTCCTTGGTACTTGCAGAGGTTTCTGGTGATCTTCAGATAGTAAATTGCCTAGTCCAATTTAGAATTGCAAGTTATATCCAGTTTTATGGTCACCTCTCCCACATCTGGAGAAACCATGCCTGGTGGAGGGACCCTGCCTGCTTTTCCATCTTCTCTTCTGTTCTATTCCTTCAGCATTGGGGACATGGGAGGAGAATGACTTGGAGGAAAGGAGCAAAGTGTTTCCTTTGACTGGTGCTATGGTAGTCCCTTCATCTGTCAACACCCTCGGTATTATCTCAGGCACCCATATTAACCATGTGGATGAACCATGCAGATCCTTCCAGCAGCTTAGGAGGCCCTTCCCAGGGCACAGCTCCTACCTTTGGCCCTGGACCCCACAACCTTGAGCTTTTCTACTTCGTCTCCAGAACGGGAGCCCATTTTCCACTCCTGATAGGCCATCCTAGAATCTCAAACTCAGGACCAATGCTCCTGGGCTGTTTCAACAGCCCACAGGAGAAAGCTGTATAACCTCTCAGGAAATGTCACCCTCAGACCTGGAGGGGTCTCTCCAACTTTGGAGCGAGAGCCCAGGGGCCTGTATGCACATGAGGGTATGTCCACCTGCCTGCACATGCACACAGGGACCAGGGAGCAGCAGCAGCACTGAGGACATAAAGGGCCTGCTCTAGGAGTGGGTAAAGTGAGCTGAGAGGGAGCATTTGGGCATGAGCTTGAGTCTCTGGACATGGTGGTGTGGAGCTCAGACCAGCAGGGAGAGCCAGAAAGGTGAGTCTCTGTGGATATCTCTGTCTTCTTTCTGGGCTGCCTGCATTTCTAGGGACCAGAAAAGTGGGAGGGGAGCCATGGGCTTTGGAGGCATTAGTGCTTCAGTGGAAATGGAGACAGTGGCCAGGTTGGGAGGAATAAGGGACACAGAAGCTCATGGAGAGGAGAGTACAGGCAGACGACCTGACAGAGGAAGGCCTCGCTTCTTCATGGCTGCAGATATTCCAGATGCCAAGGGTCTAGCCTGTCTAGACCTATGACACTAGTGCAGCCTTCTGGCCTTTCTGACATTGGGATTTGGCCCTGGGGGCTGGACATGGACACCACTCCATGAATGCTGAACCTCCACTCAACATGCTCTTGGGTGTTGCTGTTGTACCCGCTTAAGCCTGATGCCTTGCAACAAAGCAAGCCTGCTGCATTGAAAGGCCTTAAGCTTTTTGTGTCTGGGTAAGATATAATTGAGTTAATGAATTTGTAGAGGTAAAGTGAGCTCTAGTCTGAAGAACCATATTTAAGCTTTCATAGCTTGTTTGTAGCTTATCGGACAGGTTATTCAGGAAAACCAACCAAAGCTTCTGTTGTTTACAGTTAATTACATTATCAGTGTCTCTTTCTCAGGCCATAAGGGGAAAAGAAAAACAAGGAAAGGGGGGGTAAATATTGTGTTTAGAGTTTGGTTGTTTGTCTCTAAAGTTCATATTTTCTCACCCACCACACTCAGTTTTCTTGGCATCGGTTAACACCTGGCATAATGCTTAGGACAATTGCACATTCTGTGCAACATTTGGATGGACAAATAGATGCAGACAACTCCATTTGCAATATAGCCCAAGTAGGACAAAATGTAATTATGTAATTTCTCCACCTGTGTTCTTCGGTGGTTTCCTTAGAGCACAGTGCTTACAGCAAGTCAACAAACTATGACCCAAGAGTATGGATGAGGGGAACACTGGGTTGTAGGTCAAGCCAGGAAGATATATGCCTTAAAAAGTCCAGGGTGACAGAAATCTGTAAAATATACAGCAGTCAGGGACGGGGAAATGCATTTCCTCTTAATGTCACAAGGCCCCAGACAGTTATAGAGAACAACAAAATAAACTCAGTAGGACAGCAGGGCAACCAGCGAGACCTCATGGACAGTGTGCTCCTTCCTTGTTCTTAGCATAATGCTGGTGTCTGGGTAAAATATAGGTGGAGTTAATGAATTTCCAGAAGATGGATATGTCCTTTCTCCTTAGATAATGCCCAAAAATGCTGTCTTTCTGGAATTTTATTTCAAAAATATATTGCTTCCTTATGTCTCACCTCTGGCCTCCAGTACTTTCAGAAGAGTGACTTTCTAAAATTCAGATCTGCCTCAATGACCCTCCTCCTGAAACCCCCTAATGGCTTCTTGTTTCCTGTGCCATGGGATGGGCTACCTGTGGAGGATATTAGGCTGTATGTGCTAGTCTTGACTTACTCTCCAGCCTCATCCCTGCCTCTCTAGGTTCCCAGAATATTGGACCAATCCTGCCCACAAACACATGTGCCAGTATATGTACTACATGCTCTTAAACCTCTCCTATCATTAGTCTACAACCTCTTTCTAATTTTTTTAAAGACTCAGGTTAGCCATCACCTTTTCCTGGCATCCTTCTCTCAAATTCAGTGTTCCCACCTCTAGATGTTCCTTAGTACTTGGACCCACCCTCTGTCCTGGTGTGTCATTAGCAGAACAACCAAAACAGTGATATCTAGAAATCAGTTTGGCTAGAAATATGTAGGATCTGAACAAAGTAAACTATAAAATTCTATTCATGGAAGAAGAGAACAGTTGAATGAATAGAGAGAAATGCCATGTTTCTGGATAGGAAAACTCAATGTAACAAAATACCATTATTGTGACCAAGTTAATTTTAAGTTATTTCAGTTAGAATCTCAACATTATATTGCCTTTTGAACTTGACAGAATCATTCAAAAGTTCATGAAAGAATAATCAGGATATAATTGCTAAATTTCTTTAAAGTGAAAAGAAATGAAGGACAATTTGCTGAACCAGCTAATAAAACTGAGCATTAAATACATTGATTGACTTCACACCATTAGGATGAACTACTATCAAAAAAGAGGAATATAGCAGTATTACCAAGTATGTGGAGAATAGGAGCTCTTATGCACTGTTGGTGGGATTGCAAATGTTATGAAAAACAATTTGGAGAATTCTCAAAAAATTAAACATAGAATTCCTGTAAGATTCAGCAATCCCATTTCTGGGTATACATCCAAAAGAATTGAAAGCAGAGTCTTAAAGAGATATTTTTACACCCATGTTAATAGCAGCATTATTCACAATATTCAAGAGGTGAAAGCAGATCAAATGCTCATTTATGGATGAATGGATAAACAAAACGTGACATATGCATACAACAGAATATTATTTATCCTCAAAAAAGAAGGAAATTCTGACACATGCTACAACATGGGTGAACCTTGAGGACATTATGCTACATGAAATAAGCCAGTCACAAAAAGACAAATACTATATGATTCCACTTATATGAGGTTCCTAGAGCATATGCATTCATAGAGACAAAAATAGAATGGTGGTTAACTAGGGCTAGGGGGAGGGGGAGAAGAGACTTTTTAAAATACACATAGTTTCAGGTTTGCAAAATTACAAAGTACTGGAACCTCCCAACAAATAGCAAGACCAGATGACTTCACTAGTGACTTCTACCAAAGATTTAAAGAAAAATTATTACCAATCCTTGCCAAACTCTTCTAAAAAGTAGAAGAAGAGGGGCTACATTAAATTTATTTTGTAAGGCCAGCATTACCCTGATACCAAAATCATAAGGATGCTGAAAGACAAGAAAATTACAGGCCAATATCCTTGATGAACATAGATATAAAAATCCTCAATAAAATATAAGCAAACCTAATTCAATAGTACATTAAAAGGATTATATACCATGATCAAACGGAATTTATTCCAGGACTGCAAGGATGGTTCAACATCAGTTAATCTCTCAGTGTGGTATACCACATTAACAAAATAAAGGATAAAAATCATATGATGATCTCAATAGATGGAGAAATAGCATTTGACAAAATTCAAATGGTGACGTGTTTTTTTGTTTGTTTGTTTTCCTTTTCTTTTTCTTTTTTTTCTTTTTTTGGAGGGGATTGATACCAAAAGTAAAAAAAAATAAAACAAAGAAATAAGAAAAAATAAATGAGGGGTACTACATCAAACTTAAAAGCTTCTGCACAGCAAAGGAAGCCATCAACAAAATAGAAGGCAACCTACTGAAAGAGAGAAAATATTTGCAAATCATATATCTAATAAGGAGTTAATATCTAAATATATAGAGGACTCATACAACTCAATAACAAAATTATGAAATTAAAAATGATCAGAGGATCTAACTAGTTTTCTAAAGAAGCCTTATAGGTGGCCAACAGGTACCTGGAAAGGTGCTCAACTTCACTAATCATCAGGGAAATCAAAATCAAAATCACAATGAGATATCACCTCACCCCTGTCAGAATGGCTATTATCAAAATATAAGAAATAACAAGTGTTCAAGAGGATGTGAAGAAAAGAGAACCCTTGTGCACTGTTGGTGAAACATAAATTGGTGCAGCCACTATGGAAAACAGTATATAGTTTCCTCTAAAAGTTAAAACTAGAATTACCATAAGATCCAACAACCCACTTCTGGGTATTTATCTGAAAAAAGTAAAAAGCACTAATATCTTCCAGGCAGAAGGTGCAGAATAAGGGTCCGAAGTCAGAAATGCCTGGGGGTGCTAGAATGTGGCATTTTGGTGTGGCCTCAAAATTCGATCTGCGCCAATGGTGTCAACTCAAATCTGGGAGACCAGATGAGAAACTGAGGATAGAGTCAGATTATTTCATAGACAGCTGTGGCTTCCTATTGCTGCATACAGATTGCCCCCCAAAACTTACTATGTGGAATGCTCACACTTTTTGAGGGTTGGCAGTTTGGGAGGAGCCAGCTGGGTTCTTCAAGCTTCAGTCTGTCATTAGGTATCCAGTCAGAGTGTTTCCAGAGCTGGAAGATCAAGGAACTTAAGCAGCTGGAGGCCAGCTGAGCTGTTCTGTAAAACCCCGGGAACTATTCATGTAGTCTCTCCACCTGGGCTACATTAGGCTTCTTCACAGCATAGTGGCCTCCAGATATTGGACTTCCTAAATGGCACTCACGGCTCCAGTGCAAGTCTTCTAGCAAAAGGCATAAGTTGCATAGACTTTCCTGACATAGCCTCCGGAATACATAACAGTACTTCCACCACATTCATCAATTACACGTGAGTCAGCAGCCACGTCTAGATTCAAGAAGGAGAAACAGAGACAACTCACCTCTGAATAAGAAGAGTGCCAAGGCCACATTGTGAATAGTTGTGGTAAAAAACATTGTTGTGTCCACCTTTGAAAAATATGATTTGACACAAATACTAATAAAATACTCAAATTACATGCTTTATTAGATCACAAATAAGTGAATAGCCTTCTCATCAGAAAATCACCAGATCCACCTTTTAGTATATGGATTCTCCCACAGTTTCTTATTTTCCAACATCAATATAAATTCTTAATACGTCAAATATTTCTCAAAAGTGCATTCAAGAATGTGATGCTATGTTAGGTCCTTAGTCAGAAACTGGGGCATAGATTAATAGCATGAGTTTTGGACATTGCATGGTGCTAGTTATTACATAAGTGAATTCTAGATCTTAGGAATTTTGTTCGATTCCATCATTCTCTAGTTTTTACTGAAGAGGATGGAAGGAAAAGGTGAGAAAAAATTGAAAATTTCATGTCCTTGCACATCTGATAACTTCTCCAGATTTTACATACACACAAAAAAAATGATGGCAAAGCTGATTTCGATATAACTTTTTAACTTTTTTTTCTTTCTCGCCTATTTATATGAAAAGTAGAAGACCTGTTCAAGCAAACCTGTGAGTGGCATAGGTTAAAAAAGACACAGCAACAAATGACAGAAACTAGGGACACAGGAAGTGAACTATGGGGTTTCTTTTTCCAAGATGATAAAAGCCTGGAGTGGGAGTTGCTGACTTAGTATTCAGAGGAGTCAGGATTACATCTCTGCCATCCTCCTGGTTCCCGGATGGCTGCTACAGCCCACACATCACATCTGAGATCAAGGCAAAAAAGTGGGAGTGATGGACAGAGCCTTCCAGAAGACATTTGCCCCAAAGCTCTTTGACTAGAGCTGTGTCTATAGCTCAAGTTAGTCTTCATTTCTCCTGTAGTTGGTGATTCAGTCCTATTCATTGTTTGGCAAGTCTAAACTAACCAGTGGGAGGCTGAGATTTCTACACATGTTCTTATCAGAATTGAACATTCAGTTTTCTTCTAAAAGGCAATATTTTAGACGTATGAGGGTCACCTTTTCCATCCCATTTCCATCACATACATATAAATACACATATGCACACACACTCACATAGATACCACACACAGGGGTATTTGCTCACACACATTCACACTCACATGGACACACACATAAGATACACACAAATACACACCCCCACATACACCCTGAACAGTAAATCTGTTACCATAAATGTGACCACTGGAGAGAGCTGCTCCTGGAGGCCTGGAGGACAGTGAGCCAGAGGATAGTACTCTGGGCATAGATAGTCATGTGCACTAAATTGAGGTTGAGACTTTCTGGCTATAGCCCCTGGACTGTGTTAAGCCTCATGGGATGTTTTGTGCCCACACCAAGCAGCTCTGCCACAGCGCATTTGAGCATGTTTCTTCTAGCTGTTGGGATCTGGATGCAGCCCCCAAAATTGGGTTTCACTGCACCTGAGCCATAAATAACAGAGAGGTGTGGTGAGGAGGAAGGAGGGAAGCCAGAAGACTGAGAGCACAAGCTGTCAGGTGAGGGCATGGAGAGAATTTTGGAGCCCTAGCCTTTATATGAGTGGATTCTTTCCATTCTGCTCTTGGTAATGACTGTGTTATTTTGTTCTTTTGGGGGATAGATCTATTTCTACACCTGAATGAAGCATTACCGATCCCAATTCTCTGAGATAAGCTTTATTAAAGCTTACCTTTGTGGCTTCTTGATTTTTTATTTATGGAGAGTTATTTTACCTGAAACAGTAGTTATGTTTTGCCTGAGAGCATGTAAAAATAAGATTTGCTTCTGGCATTTGGGAAATAGACTGAAAGGAGGAAAAACAAGTCATAATACCTTGAGTAAGGATTCCTAAGGCTGGAGGGGGAATGGTGGAAAGTATTGGAGGTATAAATGGAGCTGTACCTGGGGACTCCAGCCAGCTTGCCTGGATTTGAATCCTGACTTACACCTTACCCTTTAGGAAATTATTCGCCTCTCTGTGTCTCAGTTTCCCTGTGAATGAAGAGGCACCGGTTACTCCTTCATGATGTCATGGTGATTACCTGAGGTGAGAGATATGCAATACTCAGCAGTACCAGCCAAAGCAGGGGCCAGTATGCAACAACTGTTGCTAGTGTTTCCTTAAATGGCGCCTAAATGAGGCCAGCCACTGGGGAATTAGCTTGACAAAATCCTTCATGCAGGGAGCAAGTGATGCTAGGAAGCTGAGAGGTCAGGTTCCAGTGGCACTGAGGAGGGAAAAATGGATGCCAAGTCAGCAAGTCCTTCCTGACATTCTGTAAGCTTGGACCATTTGAATGGGGACAAAGCCAGGGAGGAAGCAAATCCCAGAGGAGCTGATCTAGATCAACCTAATGAACCCAGCAGAGAGGGCCTGAGTATGTAATAAGGTGCCACAGGGTCACTGCCCTGGGCTTCTTCATGGGTCTGTGGATTGTGGAGGCAGGTGAGGACTGGCCACTGAGGACTAATGCTAGGGAGGGGAAGGTGGAGCTATTAAAGGATCGAGGCCATGAAATTAGAAAATAAGGTGTCAATAGTCAAAATCTGCTCCATTCAACAGGCCCTAAAGATTTAGTGTTTAAGAAGCCAACTAATTAGCTGAGCAAACATGAGGTCAGTTACAATCAGTTGTGTGAATTCTTCAAAATACAAGTCATGATTGGTGGAATAAAAAATAAAGCAAAGTAAAAGATGCCCCTGGAGATTCAAGATCTGTACAAGCTGAGAGAATACCATTTGCAGGAGAGAGCAGGACACTCATGAAGACTTTATGCAGAACAATCATATCAGAACAATGTAAACTCACTCCTGACAGGTTGACAGGTTGACAGATGCAGTAGATTAAAGCGGACAAGCCTAAGATGCTATCACCTGGACATTATTAGCAGCTGATTCAGACAGTCTGGCCCACTGCAGGACTGCGTGCAAAGCTACAACAGGAGACATGAAGGAAGTGTTTTGGCATCGTCCCATAGTAGACCCAGAAAAAGTCCATCAAAAGATTCCTGAAGCTTGGGAGTGCAAACCCATAAGGGATACGTCTTAGGTCCCCCAAGCAGGGACTAACTTTTAACATTTATATTAAGATCGAATGATGAAATAGGAAACCTAGTTATGCATTTACAAATGGATCAACTTGACAGCACTTTGGAGTATTTGGAGAAAATTAGGGGAATGATATTCCTGAAAACAGTTTAATTCATTTGCTCATTGTGTCACAAAGCCATTGGGCACCTACTGCATCTGGGAACACAACAAAATAGAAAACGCTGTACCTTTCTTCAGGAAACTGATAGTTTCCTTTGATATAGTACATTTTGGAAGCAAAAGACATAAAATACAAGAAGAATAAGAAATGCTGAGGATGGGCAAAGAATAAAAATAGGGGCTAAAATATACTATACTGTGAACATGGTATGAGATACTATTAACTGCTTTCTAAAGATGAGTACCTGAAGCTCAGCAGACACAAGGTGTATCAGGATACCAGGTAACAAAGGCTCAACAGGATCCACCACAGCTCTGACTAGAGAGTTACTTGTTGACCACTGTGCTTTTCCGCTTGTTGTCTACTGAGTGGAGACTTCTCTGGCCCAGCATCCTCTGGATTGCTTGCTCCTTTGCTGGTCCTGGTAGACATTACAGTTTTTTGTCAGAGTTGGCTTTGCCACTAAACAGAGGAAGCAGCCCCAAAGCTCTGCCTTGAAATGAGCAAAAGTTCAGCATACTAGACAAGAGAGTAGGGCAGGGCAGGGATGGGGAGTGAGGGGAAAGGTGGGCACAACAGCTCTCTATTGTCTGATCTAGATCTGTTGTGGGCTACCACAGGAGATATGTGTATTCCCATCCTGCTTGGGAGACTTTGATAAACCTTCAATTCCAAAGGAAAAACAAACAACAAAATCTAACAGTCACTCCCTCTCACAATAAAGGACAAGAATGCCTTCTGTTTTCTGCAGAGAACGGTTGAGCCAGGTTTCCTCAGTCTGACACTACAAACACCACTGAGCTGGACAGAGTGTCAAAACAGGTAGAGTGTGCCAGGTAAGATATTGGACTGGCCCGCTTTCTGGAAAATGAAGAGCCTTCTGGGTCATGGGGCAGCACAGGAAAGGGCTCACTGACTAGCTCACTACCTATAATCCCTTCAAGTAGCCCTTCCCTTCATACTAGAGCCTCTTTCTGTCATCCAGCAGAAACTTTCTGCTGCCAGCTAGATCCTCCTAGCACAAGGAAACCACACATTTTCACATTGGCAAGAATTCAAAGTTTGATAAGACAATGCTGGGGGGATGGCATCATTATGGAATTAAAACAGAGATTATGATAGTCCTGCCATGCTAACTCATTAATAATGGAAGAGAAGAGAGTCATGGTCAAATGATGGGGTAGGTAAGTGTTGAGCATGCCTCCTACTATGGCCACATTAAAGTTGCAAACTAAATATTGAAAGGATCAACCTAAAGAACAATCTGAAGACAGCTGAACAAAACTATAACTAGGGATATAAAGAGGAGACCATATCAAGACTGGCAGGATAGGTGGAGATAAAAAACAGGCTGGTCCCACACCACGTTGGTGGATGAGCAGTAGAAGGGCTATCTCGAACCCCCTTCCTTCCAGAGGAGCAAGGGGTGGCCCACATCAGGCTCCCCAGCCCAGAGTTCCAGTGCCAGTAAGAGAGCCACCAGAAGATCTTGTTGTGAAATGAGTGGGGATTCTGGCCATCCTGGTGAGAAAGAAGGCAACTGAAATCCAGACATCCCCTTAAAGGGCCCATGCACAGATTCACTCAGAGGCACTCACACTGGGCCTCTGGCAGAGGGAGAGTAGCTTGGAAAGTTCCAGAGACATACGGGGAAAGACTGAGTTGTATGACTTCAGGATGAGGGCTGGGGGGACAGCTGCCATTGTTCCATTGTTAAGACCTCCTCCTGTGAAGCCTACATGCAAGCATCATTTTATCTGTGTTGAGCCCTCCTCCCACATGGCTATAAAACTGAACCTGCACTGGCCTGGTGAAATCTGCTTGCTCTATCTCAGTGACTCCCTAAAACCCTGCCCCACCCAAATCACAAATCGATGATGGCAGTTTTGTTACTGGACAACAAGACCCACCTGTGCTCTTCACAGGCCAGTTACTTTGCAGCAATTCAACAGCATGGCTCACACACCTCGGAGATAGATATTTTGGTAGCAAGCAACCAGCCCCAGCCCTAGCTGCAGTATTTTTTTAATGACCCTCATGTTGGCATGGGCCCAAGGTGGGCAGTAACTGGCCTTGGTGTGAGCTGAGACTTTTTGAGTGGCCACAGGCTCAGCACTGGCACCAAACCTGAATCTGCATTAACCTGGTGAACACCACTTGCTTCACCATAGTAACTCCCTAGGACCCCACCTCACCCAACTCTCAAAGCACATGAGGTTCTTTCAGTGGCCAAACCTTATAGGCACTCATAAGGTGGCAGTAGATCTTGAGTGCCTTGGGCCTTTTACTGAACTGCCCCAGGCCCAATACTGGTAGCAGTTAGCCTCAGTTCACAAAGTTGCCTCTCCCACATGCCTTTAGGTCCACCTAAGGCAGCAACCAAACAATAGCTTTGTAGCTTCTACCAGGTAGTGCTGGGCTGTTCACAGGCAGTGATTGACCTTGGCAATGCATAGGAGCCCCTCCTGAGGAGCTTTAGAATCAAAACACATGGAGACTGGAATAGACCTCAACAGAGCACCACCTGTTAGTCCACAAGCAGCACACACAAAGAGTGACTCAACAGGCAGACGAGCCCACTAAGGCAAACCCATCTCATGAGTCACCCCCCACCCCACACACACACAGGAGATCATACATTGGGTTTGTGGCAATTCTCATAGCAGTCATCCTATAGTCAATCCCACTCACTGATGTGTCAACAACAATCAAGGCTCAAACTACAACAAGTGGTCATACACAACCACACAAGGTTCATTGGTGAATGCCTGGTGCAGGTGGTCAGGGAGGAGAATGCACAACTGAGCCACACAATACCTACTACATAAAGCCACCAGCTAAGACTGGAAGATGTAGCAGATCTACCTAATACATAGAAACAAAAACAGAGAGGCAGCCAAAATGAGAAAACAAAGACATATGTCCCAAATGAAAGAACAGGAGAAAACTCCAGAAAATAACTAAATGAAATGGAGGCAAGCAACCTACCAGTACAAAGATTTAAACACTGGTTATAAGGATGCTCAATTAACTTAGCGGAAGAACGATTAACTCAGTGAGAACTTCAATGAAGAGATAGTAAACATAAAAAAAGGATATAGTAAACTATAAAAAAAGAACTAGTCAGAAATGAAGACTACAATAACTGAAATGAAGAAATATACTAGAAGGAATCAACAGTAAGATTAGATGAAGCAGAGCACTGAGTTGGCAAATTTGCAGAAAACACCTAATTAAAACAGCAAAAAGGGAAAAGAATTTTAAAAAACAGTTGCATCACAAGGGTACCAGAAAGAGGAAGAGAGAAAGCAAGGGATTGAAACCTATTTGAGGAAATGACTAAAAACTTCCTAACCTGGCGAAGAAAATAGACATACAGTCCATGGAGCACAGAGAGTCCTGAACAAGATGAACCCAAACAGACACACACACCATTACACATCATAATTAAAATGGCAAGGGTTAAAGAGAAAGTGAGAATTTTTAAATCAACAAGAGAAAGGCATCAGTTATTTTCAAGGATACTCCCATAAGAATATCAGCTGATTTCTCAACAGAAACTTTACAGGCCAGAAGTGTTGTCCATTTTCAAATGATGAAAGGCAAAGACATACAACCAAGATTACTCCACTTGGCAAGGCTATCAATTAAAATTGAAGTCGAAATAAAGAGCCTCCCAGAAAGAAGAAAAAGCTAAAGGAATTTACCACAACTAAGCCAATATATATAAGTGTTGCAGAGACTTCTTTAAGAAGAAGAATGTAAAGAAAAAATAATAATAAAATGCAGTAACTATGTACCCATTAATAATCACTTTAAATGTAAATGGAATACATGCCTCTAATCAAAAGACATAGGTAGCTGAAAGGATAGAAAACAAGACTCATATATATGCTGTCTACAAGAGACTCACTTCAGATCATGACACACAGACTGAAAGCAAAATGGATGAAAAAGCTATTTCATGCAAATGGAATTTTTTTTTTTAAATGGAGTGTAGCAATACTTTCTATCAAACAAAATAGACTTTAAACAAAGTTATATAAGAAACAAAGAAGGCATTACATGATGATAAAGGGGTCAATAAAACAAGATAATAAACCCTAGTAAACATTTATCCACCTAACATAGGAGCACTTAACATATAAAGCAAATATCGACTGATATAAAGTGAGAGATTCACAGTAAAACACTCATAGTAAAGGACTTTAACACCTCGTTAACACCAATGGACAGATTTTCCAAGCAAAAAAATCAATAAGGAAAAAGCAGCCTTGAATGATACACTAAACCAGATAGACTTCATTGATAGTTCGAGTGTTTCACTCCACAGCAGCAGAAAATGTACATCTCTTAGGTGAACATAGAACATTTTCTGGATAGATCACATGTAGGCTACAAAATAAGTCTCAGTATAATTTAAGAAGATTGAAATTATATCAATTAATTCTCCAGCCACAATAGTATGAAACTTGACATCAATTACAAGAAAAAAAACTAGAAAATATGCAAACACATGAAGACTAAAACAATGAATGAATTAACAATGAAAACAAGGAAGAGATTAAAAGAGACCTGAGACAAACGAAAATGAAAACACAACAAACAAAATCTGTGGACACACACAAAAAAGCAGTTGTAAGAGGGAAATTCATAGCAATATAGTGCTACTACAAGAAACAAGAAAAATATTAAATGAACAGTAACCTTACACCTAAAGGAAATTTTAAAAAGAACAGCAAAGAAACCCCAAAGTAAAGTAGAAGGAAGGAATATAAAAATCAGTGTGGAAATAAACAAAATAGGTCTATAAAAACAATACAAAAGATCAATGAACACAAGAGCTGGTTCTTTAAAAAGATAAACAAAATTGGTAAAACTTTAACCAAGCCTATCAAGAAAAAATAGAAATAGAATAAATAATTAGAAATTGAAATAGATCTAAGGAACAAAATGAAGTACCTACACGAGTCCACAGAAATACAAAGAATTATAAGAAAATACTATGAGCAATTATTGGACAATCTTGAAGAAATGGATACATTTCTAGAAACATAATCTCTTCCAAAATGTGTCAAAAAGAAACAGAAAATCTGAACTGACAAATACTACTTATGAAATCAAATCAGTAATCAAAAACTCGCACAAACAAAAGTCCTAGACCAAAAGACTTCATATGAATTTTGGCTAAACACTTAAAGTAATTAAAATCTATTCTCAAAATACTCCAAGAAAAATCAAGAAGGGGAAGGCTCTCAATTTCATTTTATGAGGCTACCATTCCCGATTTGCAAACCAGACAAGGACATTACACACACACACGCACGCAGTGCACAACACACACCGAAAAAAATTAAAGGCTGATATTCCTAATAAATGTAAATGCAAAAATTCTCAACAAAATATTAGCAAAACAAATTCACAATACATTAAAAGATTATACACTATCATCAAGTAGGGTTTACTACTGAGATGCAAGGTTGGTTCTGGTTCAATATCCACAAATCAAATTATGAAACACCACATTAATAGATTGAAAAGATAAAAATCATGTGATCATATCAATAGGTGCAGAAAAAGCATTTAACAAATAAGCACTAGTTTATAATAAAAACTCTCAGCAAAGTGGAAATAGAGGGAACATAATAAAGGCCATATATGACAAACCCACAGCTAACATCCATAGTCAATGGGGGAAAAGCTAAAGAGTTTTTTCCTTAAGATCAGGAATAAGACAAGGAAATCCATGTTACCACTTTTACTCAAGATAGTACTAGAAGTCCTAGCCATAACAACAAAAAAAATTTAAAGCATCTAAATTGGAAAGGAAGAAGTACAGCTGTCATTATTTGCAGATGACATGATCCATATATAGAGAACCTTAAAGATTCACCAAAATTTGTTTAAGATGATAAATGAATTTAAGTAAAGTAGCAAGATGCAAAATTATATTCATAAAATGGGTGCATTCTATACATCAATAATGGACCTTAGAAAGAGAAATTAAGAAAATAATCCCATTTATTATTGCAACTACAAAATAGAATATCTAGGAGTAAATTTCAACCAAGAAGGTAAAATCCTGTACTCAGCAAATTTTGTCATTGAAGAAAGAAATTGAAGAGAAGATAGAAATAAAGGAAGCATATACCTTGCTCAATGGATAAGATGAGTTAACATTATTAAAATAGTCATACTACCAAAGCAATCTATAGATTCAATGAAATCTCTGTTAAAATACTGATGACATTTTTCACAAAACTAGAAAAACATAATTCCTAAAATGTTTAGAACTACAAAAGACCTGAATAACCTACTGGCAATCTTGAGAAAGAACACTACCTAATATCAACTATACTGTAATGCTATAGTAATCAAAACATCATGGTACTGGCATAAAAATAGACACATAGATCAATGGAACAGAATACAGAACCCAAAAATAAATCAACACCTATGTGGCCATTTAATCTATGACAAAGGAGGCAAAAAAATATAATGGAGTAAAGACAATCTCTTTAATAAATGGTGTTGGGAAAACTGGACAGATACATGTAAATAAATGAAACGGGACTACCTTCTTACACATATACAAGAATAAACTCAAACTAGATTAAAGACTTAACTGTAGAATCAAAATCATAAAACTCCTAGAAGAAAACAAAGGCAGCAATCTCTGTGACATTACTGTTTGTAACATATTTTCTGAGCAAGGGAAACAAAATAAAAAATAAATGGACATCAAAATTAAAAATTTTGCAAAGCAAAGGAAACCATCAACAACAAGGAAAAGACAACCTACTGAATGGGAGAAGATATTTGCATATGCTACACCTGATAAAGGGTTAATATCCAAATTTATAAAGAACTCATACAACTCAAACCAAAACAAACAAACAAACAAACAAACCAATTAAAAAGTGGGCAGTAGACCTGAATAAATATTTCTCCAAAGAGGACATACAAAGCCAATAGACATATTTTTTAAATGCTCAACATCACTAATCATCAGAGAAATGAAAATTAAAAACCACAGTGAGATATCACCTTACACCTCTCAGAATGGTATCATCAACAAATCAAAAACAACAAGGGTTAGCAAGGATGTGAAGAAGAGGGAACCCTCGTACACTCATGGTGGGATTACAAATTGGTACAGACTCTATGGACAACAGTTTGGAGATTTCTCAGGAAATTTAAAATAAGTTACATTACGACCAGAAATTTCACTTCTGGTAATCAAAGAAATGAAAACACTAATTAGAAAAGATTATTCAACCCCTATGTTCACAGCAGCACTATTTACAATAATCAAGTTATGGAAGCAACCAAAGCTCCCATCAATAGATTGATTGGTCAAAGAAGTTGTGGTACATATATACAATGGTATATTAGTTATAAAAAAAAATGAAATCCAGATTGATAAAAATATGACGGAGTAGGAGATGTCCCCAGATTTCGCCCCTTGAGACAACAATAACTGAACATCTAAAACTCAACAAAACATGCAAAACTGCACACCAGCATGGCTGAGTATGGATCTGTTGTGCATAAGAGCTACACAGGTCAGAACCCTGGGTGGCCTGGGATAAACAAAGAAGCTGCCTCTCGCAGCTGCCAGAGCTCACTGTAGAGGGAAGGAAAAGGAGAAGGTGCAGTGCCTGAGCCAGCCGGCTAAAGTCAAAAGCACCTAAAAGAGGGTGTGAAGCCTAAGGAAAAAAAAGAAGAAGACAGGAAAGCGCTTCCGGAGGGCATACAGTCAATGCTGCAGCCTCGAGTTTATTTAGCATAGCCCTTATATTTCTTATTGAACACAATAGCAAGGCACAGAGTACATTACCATAGGAATGCTGACATTTACATAAGTTCCTATACACCTTCCTTCAGAGTACAAACATCCTAGCTATTTGTAAAACATTCCACTATCTTATAAGGATTACTTTAGGAGGCATACCTCTCCTTCATGGTCAGTAATGTTCAACTCAAATCCCTGCTTCCTTTGAACCATTGTTTAAGCAGTCTCACTAACTGCTTTGGCTATAAGCTATGTGACTTCTTCAGTGTCTCAAAATGGCTCCCGACAGTGCAGTGACCTCCCTGAATAGCCCTGCCTAGGAGAGTTTGTGAGTTCCATAAAGCCAGCAGTAGTGCCCAGTCAACAGGGAAAAAAGCAAAGAAGTGGATGGCAGAGAAAACAACAGTTGATTGTTACCAGCCGCAGTTGCAAAACAGAGGCTGAGCCCACACCCTATCCCTGAACTCACAGCCCCCACACACATAACCATAGAGACAGATCACCCATGGAGCCCCAGGAGAATCTGAGCAAATGCTCCTGAAACTGTTGTTAACACTGACAGGGACTGAAATTGAGAGTAGTGAGTGTGACTAAATATCTACAAGAAATAAAGGCATTATATTAAAGGCATTACTAAGGCTTTTTATAAAGCATGGATCCAACAGGCTTAGAAGCCACCTACTGAAAACTGAAGAAAAGCTCCTTCCTTGCAGCAGGCATAGTCCATTAAAACACTATGAATAACCAAGGTGATAAGACATCTCAGAAAGAAAAATCTACAAAAAATAAGTTTACAAACATAGAAATATGCAACTTAAATGACAAAAATGGTACTTCCAAAAAAATACTCATTTCAGAAACGAGTCATATCAACTATTTCAGGAATTGAAAAAATAAATAAATGAGCAGAGCAAGGAGATTGAAACCCTCAAAAAGAACCAAATAGAAATTCTGGAGATAAAATAAACCAACTAAAAACATTGCAAGAGTTGAAAATGAAATAGCAAGCTTGGACATGACAGAGTTGAAAAAATGGAGGAAAGGATCAGAGATATCAAAGACAGAAATCTAGAAATAAACCAGAAGGAACAAAAAAGAAACCTAAAATAAAAAATAATGAAAGAGGAAAAAAAAACTCGTTGATACCATCAGAAGAGAAACATAAGAATAATGGCATTCTCAAAAGGAAGGAAAAGGAGCAGGGAATAGAAAGCATTTTCAGACAATAGTTGATGAGAATTTCCCAAATCTAAGGAATGAGCTGGAGCATGGGATTCAGGAAGTCAACAGAACTCCCCATTATCTCAACCCAAAAAGGGCTTCACCAAACACATTGTATTAAAATTAACAAAAATCAATGACAAAGACAGAATTCTCAGGGCAGCCAGGGAGAAGAAAATGGTAACTTATAAAGGGAAACCCATTAGATTATCATCAGACTTCTCAGCGCAAATCTTACAAGCCGGAAAGGAATGGATCAAATGTTAAGTGAAAGGAACTACCAGCCTAGAATAATGTTATCCAGCTAAGGTCTCACTTAGATATGAAGGAGAAACTAAGGCCTTTCCAAACGTACAAAAATTGAGGGAATTCTCCACTAAATAAAGCAGAAACACAAGGACAAAGGAGCAATGGAAACACCGAGCTACCAGAAAGAAAAAGATATAATGGCAATAAGAAGACCTCATATTTCAATAATCGCCCTAAATGTAAGTGGACTGAACTCATCAATAAAAAGGCACAGAGTTGCAGAAAGGATCATAAAACAAAACCAACCATATGCTGCCTCCAGGAGACACATCTCTGCTCCAAAGACAAATATAGACTCAAAGTGAAAGGGTAGAAATGATACATCAAGCAAATGCATTTAAGAGAAAAGTGGGAGTACTGGTATTAATATCAGATGAAATAGACTTCAAAATATAAAAGATAAAGAAAGATACGAAGGGACACTTCATAACAATAAAGGGAATCGTACACCAGAAGACATAACACTTATCAATATTTATGCTCTCTATCAGGGAGTCCTGATCTATGTAAAACAATACTAACAGAACTAAAGGGTGAAACAGACCAAAACACTATCATAGTGGTGACCTAAATACCTCACTATCAGATATGGACAGATCATCCAAACAGAAAATCAGTAAGAAAATAACACCCTTAAATGACACATTAGACCAATGGACATAATTAACATATACAGAGCCTTCCCCCACCCCCAAACAGCTGCTTCTACATTCCTTTCTAGTGTACAGGGAATATTCTCAAGAATCACCACATACTGGAACACAGTTAGCTTTAACAAATATAAGAGGGTTGAAATGATACCAACCATATTCTCTGATCATAATGCTTTGAAACTAGAGATCAATTGCAAAAGAAAGCAGGAAATAGCACAATACATGGATACAAAACAACGTGCTACTGAAGAATAAGGGGTCCTAGAAGAAATAAAAAGAAATCAAGAGATACATAGAAAAGAATGATAATGATAATACAACATATTCAAAACTTTTGAGACATGGCAAAGCAGTCATAAGAGGAAGCATTCATATCATTACAGGCCTATCTCCAAAAACAAGAATGAGCCCAAGTAAACAACTAAACACTTCATCTCTTAAAAAACTAAAATAGGAAG
The DNA here is from genome assembly GCA_003508835.1 of Eonycteris spelaea. Taxonomy (NCBI): domain Eukaryota; kingdom Metazoa; phylum Chordata; class Mammalia; order Chiroptera; family Pteropodidae; genus Eonycteris; species Eonycteris spelaea. The sequence continues at coordinate 1,828,208 of PUFA01000215.1, read as the reverse complement.
AACAAATGAAGCCTAAAGTCAGCAAGATGGAAAGAAATAATCAACTTAGAGCAGATATAAATAATATGTTAACAAACAAACCAAAAACAATAGAAAAAAATAAATGAAACAAAGAGCTGTCCTTTGAGAAGGTTTCTAAAATTGACAAATCCATGGCTAGACTCACTAAAGAAAAAGAGAAAGGACACAAATAAACAAAATCAGGGATGATAGAGGGGAATTATATAGACATTGCAGAAAAAGAAAGATCATGCAAGAATACTACAAAAAATTATATAACACCAAATTTAATCACCTAGGAGAAATTGACCAGTACTTAAAAAATTCAGTCTTCCTAGACTGAATCAAGAACATCTGAAAATCTAAATAGACCGATCAGCAGTATGAAACATTGAAACAATCATCAAAAACCTACCAAAAAGTAAAAGTCCATGACCAGATGGCTTCACCAGTGAATTCTACCAAAATTCAAAGAAGATTTAACATCTATTCTACTTAAACTCTTCCAAAAAATCAAAGAGGAAGGCATACTTGCCACCTTATTTTATGAGGCCAATATTACTCTGATACCAAAACCTGGTAAGGATAACACAAAAAAAGAAAACTACAGACCAATATCTCTCATGAACACAGATGTGAAAATCCTAAATAAGATACTAGGGAACTGAATACAACAACATATTTAAAAGATTATACCCCACAATTAACTGGGCTTCATCCCAGAGCCACAGGCATGGTTCAACATACGCAAATTGATTAATGTAATAAACCATGTAAATAAATCAAAAAAATAAGAATCATATGATCATATCAATAGATGCAGAAAAAAGTCTTTGATAAGATACAGCATCCATTTACGATCAAACACTTAACAAAATCAGTATACAAGGAAAATACCTTAACATAATAAAGGCCATATATGAAAACCCTCAGCCAACATTATACTTAATGGTGAAAATTTAAAACCTTCCCTTTAAGATCAGGAATAAGGCAAGGCTGTCCACTCTCACCACTGTTATTCAATATAACATTGGAGGTACTAGTGAGTGCAATCAGACAAGAGAAAGATATAAAAGGCATCCAAATAGGAAAAGAAAAAGTCAAACTGTCACTATTTGCTGATGAAATGATTCTCTATGTAGAAAATCCTAAAGACTCCACAAGAACACTACTAGAAACAATGAGCAAAATCAGTAAAGTTTCTGAATACAAAATCAATGTTCAAAAATCCATAAAATTCCTATACTCTACTAATGAAGTAGAAAAAAATAGTTTCCTTTGCAATTGCAACAAAAAATAAAATAGGAATAAATTTAGCAAACATGTGATAGACCTATAAAATAGAAACTATAAGACCCTATCAAATAAATTGAAGAATATACAAAGAAATGGGAACATATCCATGTCTTAGATTGGAAGAATCAACATAGCTAAAATGACCTTATTACCAAAATATTATACAGATTTAATGCAATCCCCAATAAAATTCCACCAGCTTTTTAAAAAGAAATAGAACAAAAAAAATCATCAGACTTGTATGGAAGCACCAAAAATCTCAAATTGCCAAAGCCATCTTGAGAAAAAAGAACAAGACTGGAGGCATCACTCTGCCCGACTTCAAATTATAATACAAACTGACAGTAACCAAAATAGTATGGTATTGGCATAAAAACATACACACAGACCAATGGAACGGAATCGAGAGTCCAGAAGTAAACCCATATTTATGTGGGAAAATAATTTTCAACAGAAAAGCCAAAATGTAGTGGAGAAAGGAAAGCCTCTTCAATAAATGGCACTGGAAAAAACTGGAAAGCCACCTGCAAAAGAATGAAACTAGACTGTTTTCTATCACTACACACCAAAATTAACTCAAAATGGATTAAGGACCTATAAATAAGATCTGAAACAATAAAATGCATGGAAGAAATCATAGGAACAAAATTCAAAGACTTAGAATTAAAGAGGATTTTATGAATTTGACCTCAAAAGCAAGGAAGTAGAAGCTAAATAAATGAATGGACTACATCAAACTTAAAAGCTTCTGCTCAGCAAAAGAAACAGTCGAGGGAAAGAGACAACCATCTGAATGGAAAATATATTTGCAAGGAACACCTCCGATAAGGGCCTAATATCCAAAATATACAAAGAACTCATATGACTCAATAAAAACAGTAAAAGCAAATGATCCAATAAAAAAAAATGGGAAAGGACCTGAACAGACACTTCTCCCTAGAGGACATACAAATGACCAAGAAATATTTGAAAAGATACACAACATTGCTGGATATCAGGGAAATGCAAATAAAAACTACAATGAGATATCATCTCACACCTGTTAGAATAGCTATAATCAACAGGACATGTAATAACAAATATTGGAGAGGATGCAGAGAAAAAGGAACCCTCATACACTGCCGGTGGGACTGCATATTGGTACAACCACTATGGAAAACAGTACAGAGGATTCTTAAAAAGTAAACATTGATCTACCATTTGATTCAGCAGTCCCTCTACGGGGTATTTACCCCACAGATTGTAAAACCCATATTCTAAAAGATATTTGCACACCAATGTTTATTGCAGCATTATTCACAGTGATGAGGATATGGAAGCAACCAAGTGTCCTTTGATAGATGATTGGATAAAGAAGCTGTGTACATATATACAATGGAATATTACTCAGCCATAAATAGAGATTAAATACTGCCATTTGTAACAACATGGATGGACCTCAAGATAATCATGCTAAGTGAAATAAGCCAGACAGAAAAAGTTGAAAATCACATGATATCAGTTATATGTGGGTATAAACCTAAAAGCAAACAAAATGAACAGGACAAACAAACAGAACCTCAGGGACATGGACTATAGCCTAGTGGTTACTAGAGGTGGGGAGGAGGGGGAAGTAGACAGGGTACAGGGGTCACATATAGGTGGGTAGGGAAGAGTTAAGTGAGTAAAGGGGATCAAATATAAGATAGCTGAAGGAAACCAGACTTTGGGTGGTAAACACGCAATAGAACATACAGATATCAAATGATAATGTAAATCTGAAAATTATATAATTGTATTAAACAATGTTACCACAATAAACTTAATTAAAAAAAAATAAACCAAAAAAAAAAACCACGAAATCTTGCTATTTGCAACAACATGGATGTACGTAGAGGGTATTATTCTAAATGAAGTAAGCCAGACAGAGAAAGACAAATACCATACAATTTCACTTATATGTGCAATCTAAGGTACTAAATGAGTGAACCAACAAAACAAAAACAGACGCCTCACAAAAGTTAGGAATCATTGAATGAATACTTTTGCAAAAATCCCATTCCAGGTGCTGTCAAAATCAATTTCACTGGAAGAATTAATTACACAAACAAACCTAAACAACGTTCAATCATCCTCTGCTCTGAATATTAATACACAGTTATAATTGTAATAAAAATCTCATTAAAGATTAAATGAGTTCACTTTTGTAGTTTTCTGTTTCCATTTTGGACATCAAGCCCATATGTGCACACAGAAACTATCATGAAGTGTGTTTCCTGGTAAGTATTTATTTTAACTGGATTTCCCCTGAATATCAAATATTCTTTGAAAATAACCTCATATTAAGATGAGTTCTTGGAGATTTTCAGATCATCTTTTATAAAGGCTCATGTACAGGGCTACCTTGATTAGTCCATGATTTTTTTGAGAACCTCTACTGATAAGAAACCATGAATGAGCTCATGCTCAGTCCTGGTGACATGCTGAGTCTGGGGGAGTCTTAAAACAAGTACACCCAGGACCCCTGCCAACAAAGGCAAGGCTAACACTTGTAAATAAACCACTTAAAGACCAGGTATAAGCAACTGACCACGTGACTTGGTGTGCCTATCATCCTGACTAGTATCCCATTTCATGCCTTGAAGTGGTTGGTCTAGATGATAAATCATGAACATACTAGATTCAATCAAATGCTTGGAGTGTGAAGTAAATGTGTAAATAAAATAGGTATCTAGAAAAGTATGTGTTAAGAAACTTCTAGAAAGACTTAGTTTTTTTTTTTTTTAATTTGACCCATAGTTGAGTATTTTTATGTGCTGAGCTCTGTTCTGCGTTCATGGGATATAGTTCAATGGGTCAGACAAGATCTCAGTTATCACAGAGATCTTGTGTATGGGAACAAATAGTTTTAGATTGTGGTAAATGCTATGAAGAAAATAGGTCCACGTGACAGGTTGACTGGGGGAGATTGGAACATTATACATGGTAGCCAAGCACATCATCTTTAAGAAAATGATTTTGGAGCTAAGATCCTGAGGACACGAAGGACCCAACCATGCTGAGATGTGTGCAGGGTTCAGGCATAAATTCAAAGACCTTAGAATGGGGTCCAAGCAGAAAGTAAACCACTGTTTCAGGAGCAATTGGAATGAGGCCAATTGTGTGGGTGCTGCTGTTGGACAATCTCCAAGTGGAGTGGGTACAGAAATAGGAGGTTGTACCTGGGCTACAACAAAAGCCAGATTGTGCAGGAGTTTAAGCCAGGCTGACAGGTTTGGACTTTATTCTAAATATATTGGGAAGAACCTTGCAAGCTATAAGCAGAGGAGAAATGGAATCTGGTTAATATTTCTAAAGCGATCTTACTTGGCCAACCAATATATGCCCCTTATTTCACTTTCAAGGTATAAGGTTACCCCATATAGGTCCTTCTCAGCTCTCTAAGCTGTCTATAATTGTGTCTCTAAGTGTTTATATAGGTCCAGCTGTCAAAAATGGTTTACACTGTTTTACAGGGTCTTAAAGATGCCAGTTCTCATTTGTTACATAACACATGCACTGGTCAGTTAATAAAAGTTTCTAGTTATAAGAACAATCACTAATGCATCTACAATAATTGTGGTCATTAATGATGTATTTATTATCCTGACCACTGTATATACTACTTAAACTAAGTATATGACCTGAGGCAAAGGACATGCATACTTGATCCCCTACTAGGATGGATTCCAGGTTAAATTTTGTGACCTAGACTTTTACAACATTCTTAGAGAATGAAAGGTAGGGTTGCTTCCTTGTAGATGTTTCAGATGACAGGTCTATCCTCAGTACACAGTAAACTAAATTCAGACCAACCCTCCATGCTGTCCCTTAGCTTGCTGAAGGTCAGCCACTTGACTACCTTTAGAAGGCCCCTCCTCATCACTGCCCTTTGAGGAGAGGCACAAAATGCTCAGCCTTTATTGCCATACCTGCTCTCTCACTCTCATTTCTATCTTGGACAAAACTGTGGTTTATAATGTGACCCCATGATTTTCCATTCCCCAAGCTCCTAAGCTGACCGATTCTCTGTAATACAATGGCATGAGGCCAGTAATGTTGCATGGGGGTGGGTGGGAATGAGGAGGGCAGTTTGGACACATTGCTTTCCACTGAGACACATCAAACTGGCAATCCAGACCTTAGACAATGTGGTCATAGTTGGAAATAAAGACTGTAGAGAACATCCCTTTATAACAATACTGGTAGGAATTTATTTGGACAGGATTAGGATCAAATCCTAGGACTTGGACATCACTTTTCTCATACATAAAATGGGAGTAATATAATCCAAAAGTTATGGAATAACATCACATTGATAAAGTATGCTAAACCTCTAGGTGAACAGTAACTGCATGATAAATGGAGTTTGTTTCTATTTTTATGTTCAAAACCTGGTAAGTTGACTGTATATTTCAGGAGCAACAGGAGAGGAACATTGTCTCTTATAATTCTATGTGAATTTTAAGATAAGCTTGTAAATTACTGTAAAAAAGACAGCTGAAATGTTGATGGGATTGCATCGAATCTGTAGATCAATTTGAGGAGTATTTCCATCCAAACAACATTAAGTTTTCCAATTCATGAACATTGGAATACTTTCCATTTATTTTGTTCTATAATTTCTTTCAACGATGTCTTATAGTTTTGGTGTTCAAGTTTTACACATCTCTTGTCAAATGTATTCCTAAGTATTCTATTATTTTTTTATTTTAAAAGTGTGGCATTTTATGTAATGGAGTGAGTGTGGGCATCCAACAAACCTGAGTGTAAATTCTGGCTCTGTTACTTACCAGGCTGTAACCTTGGGCAAGATAACGGCTTCTCTGAATGTCTGTTTTCTCATCTATAAAGTGGACATCATAATTTATTTCTCTTGCGGTAGGTGAGGTGATTATCCAGAATAATATTTGTGAAAGTTCACGGCATAGTGCAAATAATGTTAATTTTATTTCTTCCTTTACTAAATCTACAGTAAAAACTATTTTTTCCACATATGACATCTTGTTCTCATAGGCTATATTAAAATACCCCCAATAGTCACATCTGAGGATGACACACCCAAAAACAGACAGGACAGTCACCAGATCCCTGCTACAGTGAATCCTGCTCCGCAGGATCAGTCCTTCACTGGCCAATCCTCACAACCATTCAGCCCGCAGACCAATCCCTCCACTGGCATGCAAAGAAGCAATCAAGCCTCAACTACAAAAGGAAGGCACACACAACCCCTAGGTGCCCAAGAGACACACCTTGGGCACCCAGCTCAGGTGACCAGAGAAGACTGTGCCACTGGACCCCAAGGACACCTGTTACATAAGACCACTCTACTAAGACCACTCTACTAAGACTGGGAGACATAGCAGCTCTATGTAATACATAGAAACAAAGACAGGGAGGCAGCCAAAATGGAGAGAAAAAGAAACATCCCAAATAAGAGAACAAAAAAAAAAACCCCATAAAAAGGATTAAACAAGTGGAGACAAGCAATCTATCAGATACAGAGTTCCAAACACTTAGAAAATTCCCAATGAACTGAGGGGAAGAGTACAAGAACTCAGTGAGAGATAGAAGAGGTAGAAAACATAAAAGTAGAGTTAGAAAATGTAAAATAGAACCAGTCATAAATGAAGAATACAATAACCAAAATGAAGAACACCTTAGGAGGAATTTATAGTAGATTAGCAGAAGCAGAGGATCAAATCAGCAATTTAGAAGATAAGGTAGCAAAAACATATCCAATAGAATAGCAACAAAAAAAGAATCCAAAAAATAAGTATTATTTAAGGGCCTCTGAGACAACATCAGGTATACCAACATTTGCATCATAGGGGTACCAGAAGGAGAAGAGAAAGATCTAGGAATTAAAAACCTATTTCAAGAGATAATTACTAAAAAACTTCCCTAACCTAATGAAGGAAATAGACATACAAGACCAGGAAGCACAGAGTCTCAAAAAAGTTGAACCCAAAAAGGCCCACACCAAGTCACGTCATAATTAAAATGCCAAAGTTTAAATACAAAGAGAGAATCTTAAAAGTAGCAAGAGAAAAACAGTTAGGTACCTCCATGGGAGCTCCCATAGACTAGTAGTTGATTTCTCAACAGAAACTTTGCAGGCCATAAAGGAATGGCAGGAAATATTCAAAGTGATGAAATGCAAGGACCTACAGCCAAGCTTCCACTACCCAGCAAAGCTATCATTTAGAATCAAATGACAGATAAAGAACTTCCCAAGCAGAAGAAAGCTAAAGGAGTTCATCATCACCAAGCCAGTATTAAAGGAAATGTTGGAGGGTTTCTTTAGAAAAAGAAAAAAAGAAAAAAAAAAAAGATTAAAAATATGAATAATAAAATGGCAATAATTACATATGTAGCAATGATTATTTTAAATGCAAATGAATTAAATGTTTTAATCAAAAGAGAGTGGCTGAATGGATAAGAAAACAAAACCCTTACATATGCTGCCTCTAAGAGTCTCACTTCAGATTAAAAAATACACAGACTGAAAGTAAAAAGATGAAAAAAGATGTTTCATGAAAATGGAAATGAACAAACAAACAAGAACTTCAGGTAGCATACTTATACCAGACAAAATAAACTTTAAAAAAAAGGCTATAACAAGAGACAAAAGGACCTGGTTATCCCACTTCCAGGTATTTAATGGAAGAAGCACAAAACACTACTTTGAAGGGACATGTGAATCCATATGTTCACTGCAGCATTATTTACAGTAGCTGAGATATGGAGGCATCCTGGGGGGTCCATCAATGGATAAATGGATAAAGAAAAGGTGGTGTATGTATGTGTATGTGTGTGTGTATGTATGTGTGTAATATAATATATATTATATATATATATATATATAATGTCATCTCAGCAACATGGATGGATCTAGAGGTTATTGTGCTGAGTCAGACAAAGAAAGACAAATGTCATATGTGGAATCTAGAGGACAGAATAAACAAACAACAGAAAGAAGCTCATGGATACATAGCATTTTGATAGTTGTCAGATTGGGGGGTAGGAATGAGCGAATGGGAAGGAAATTAAGAGCTACAAATTGGTAGTTACAAAATAATCATGGGGATATAGATTATAGCAGGGGAATATATTCTCTAGTATTGTAATAACTATGTATGGTGTCAGATGGATACTGGATCTATCAGGGTGACCACTTCATAAATTATATAAATTTCTAATCATTTTGTACACCTGAAACTAATATAATATTTTATGTCAACTATAATTGAAAAAAATAAGACTATAAAAAATATGCCCAGTGGAGTTTGGGGGAAAAAAGATGTCTACTTTTATATTTTAGATATTAAAAAATATTTTTCACTCTTATTTTATCTTCAGTGATATAGTTTTATCTATTTCTAACTCTCAATTTCTCCCTTTCCCCATTCTAAAAATACCTTTGAATTTCTTTAATCTAGATCCAGCTTTTGGGGACTTATTAGAATTTTATCTCTTCAAAGTGGATCTTCACAGTTTATTTCATTTAATATCTCATTGCTGGCTTGTATTTTCTTAGAACCATGAAACTTTATTAGAATTTCATTCTACTATTCTTATATTATTTAGCTATATTTCACCATATTTAAGAATATGTGATTGATATCCAGGCCCTGTAAATCAAGTAAGTTTATTCCCCTTCTTTTAATTTAGTGGTTTTTTAATTGTGCATAGAGACTCTATTTTCAGAAGATTAATAGGATTGACCACCAGCCTTGAAGCCAGCCCTGTCTTCCTATTTGTGTCATGCTGCACACAGCACAGTGAGGTGACAGTAAGTGTGCATGACCGCCAGCATTCAGTTGGATTGACTTATAAAAGCAAAACTTTGGGAATTATGGACCTTTATCCAAGGTTAGATAAATAGAGGGATTTTTTAAACAACACTGGGAACTGTTGCTGTTAAAAAGAAAAAGCATGAGCTGTTGAAGATTATCAGTATCAGGGGCTGAAAAACTGAGTTTAGCTAATGATCCCTGTGAGCATTTTTAAATCATACACTATTCTGATTCTATATGTGACACACATGGGTTCACTTCTACTAAAGCTAGATGGAAAATGATGGCTAAATACTAACAGTGATGGTGTTCCTAACCTGGACTATTGAACTCTATGATTTTACGCTAGTAACAATATACGCTGTCATACAGGGTGGAATTTGTCATCAGCCCGATGCACTGACAGATTATTTAAAGAAATACCCAAAACTCTCACAGCCCTCATTGCTAGTTGGTTCCCCCATGTGGTGACATCATACCCAAGACCTCAAAGAAGCAGCTTGGTGGGATGAGAGATGGAAGTCTTGTTAAGAAGAGATGGAAGTCTTTCCTAATCCAATTCACAGGCATGAGTGGTGAGAAAACGAAAAGGAAAATGTTTCATGTTCTCTCTTTCCCACACTTAGTGTGGCACACAGTTTCTTTTATGCAGGAGGTGAAGGGTAATAGTTTCACATTTACCAGTGTCCCCCTCTGCTGTACCAGGCAAGACTGCAGTAAATGGCCATTATGATGTTTACCCACCAGCATGTGAAAACTGCCAAAGTACAATGAAAACTGTAATTCTGACCTATCATGGCATAAACATTTACATCACTTAATAATGTTAGTAGTTGGAATTAATATGTAAAGGATGGGTCAGTACCAGTCCAGATTTACCAGTTTTGCCGAGAATCTTAACTGCACAAACAGCAGCTCTTCATGCTTTTTATAGGCAGTGATTGTTTATTGGTGGGAGAAAAGCAAAAACAAACAAACAAACAAACAAACTTGATAAAGCAAGTAGTGGCCACTCTCCTGTCACTTGAAAATTCTGTATAACAAGATTAAAATCTTTATGAATGCTTGATATAAATATATGTAAAGCTGATTCCTGATTATCAGGCAAGGGAGCGGAAATAATAGATGCCTTGTAAATTGTGCCATTAATTTTAATGATTCTGAGCAAAGCATGTTTCTAATACAAATGGCTGAATTTAGTAGTGCCATAATCACTCTCACTGCATACTTACAGCTCTCCAGTAGTTATGTGGGAGGTAAAATGGCCAGAAGGTGTCAGGAAAAAAAAAAAAACAGAAAAGGCCAGCGACTCATCTATATACCAGCTGGGGGTTGCCGCCAGACTCAGCAGTCAGTGTCTGGATATCTGTGCAGACAGGAGGACTAGAGCAGTGCTGGCATCCTTGGTCTTATAGGTAATGTTTTGGTTTGTTCATTTATACCTCACTAATGACATTTTAAAAGATGCCAGATGGTGGCTGTAATGTTTCTTAAAAAAATGGATAAATGTAATTGGAAAATGTTAATACAGTTGGAATGAATACAATTGTAAGAAAGTGCCAGAAATAAATAGAAACATCTTATATGTTACAAAAGAAAATATGGAGCACCTTCTCTTCAGTGATGTTTTTAATCCTTTTTCCATGAGTTTTGATGGAACATTGGGCTATTTGGGCATTTTTAATCAACTTAGAGAATCTGATGTTTATAGTAGGCAAACAAAAGTGATAATTTTCTTCTTTTTGCCTCTGCTTTGATTTGACTTCTGCACACCATCGCCAATATTTATGAAACATAAAATCCAAGATATTGATTTAGGCACTCACAGCATTGTGTTTTAGATACGACTTCATGTCTGGCTCCACAATGTACTTAATTAAAGCACAGCTTTTAAAATTCCAGTGACATCAGCCAAGTATCTCAGAACATCAGCCCAAGACACAGAATATAGGATTTCTACTCAGAAGCCTGTGCTGTGGCAAACCCATTCCCCATAAAGCAAAAGAGATTGTGCTCATAGGCTGATGCTGACAGTGCTCAGGACCCCAGGGGGGCCTGAAGGAACCTTTTCTAATTAATGAAGACAAATTGAAGGCAGAAGCAGATAACTCACCAACTTATTTTTTAAGGAAAAAAAATGAGATTACTCCAGCTAGCATGCACCTGAAATAATCTGAAGCTTTTTGGAAAAGATATATATCTAAATAGATAGCATATCTGCATATGTCATATATTTAAGTATATTATAAATTTTATTTTATACTTTATATAGTAGTACCTATGTGTTTTGCTTTGAATACTGTACTTGTATATATCATAAAAACTCTTCGAATATTATTTTTTTGTGCTTTGGGCAGAATGCTTGTGTCCCCCCCTCCCACCCAAACTCATGTTGAAGCCGTAACCTCCACTGTAATGGTATTTGAAAATAGAGCATTTGGGATGTAAAAAGGATTAGATGAGGTCATGACAGTGAGGCTCTTGTGATGAGATTAGTGGTCTTATAGAAAGAGGAAGAGAAGTCTTCATGTGCTTGTACCCAGAAAAGGCCACATGAGGACATATGGAGAAGGAAGGTCTCTATAAGGTAGGAAGTGGGCCTGTACACGAAACCAAAAATCAGCCAGCAAACTTGGTTTTGGATTTTCCTGTCTTCCAGAGCTGCAAGAAAAAAAAAAAAACATGTCTCTTGTTTAAGCCAGGGTATTTTGGTGGCAGCCTGAGCTGATTTTTGCATCACTCACAGCACACTAGCCCTCAGTAATGGATAACATATTTATATATGTGATACTACTGTGCAACAGCAGCAAATGAAGACTTTCCCCACCCATTTTCTGGATCCCATTTCATCAGCCTCAAGTTTATTTCAAGCCCTTAAGCTAGGCTTTGGCCTTTTGCAGGGTCAGCCTTACATTTCCATGGGAAGCTATATGGATCAGAGTTAGGGACAAGGTCTCTGAGACCAGACTGGCTGAGTTCAAATTCTAGCTTTGCCACTTATAGCTGTCTGATGATCAGCAATTGACTACCTCTCTGTACTCAGTTCCCTCTCCCCAAAATAGTAGTGGTAATAACACTGTCCACTTCACAGGATAGTTGTGACATATTAAATGTCAGGTGCTTGGTCCATGTTGCCTCTGATATTATCCATCCATCACACTATAAGCTGTATCTTATGGAATTAAAGAAGAATTCCACTTGTAGTGTCTCATCTGGGAGTTTTATGTCCAGGTATATTTTCTGTGCACTCATTTCTCCAAGAAAAAGGTTATAGCTAACACCTGAAACTTTCTACCTGAGGGCTCTGTTCCAACAGCAGAGAGACCACTCCATCATACCAGGGCAAGTTGCAAGGGCCAGGAGAGTGAATGCTCCTGGAGCAACCCTTGACTAATGGTGGACAGGGAGTTGGTATACAAATCCCCTGGTTCCTTCACCTCTCAAGTAAAATAACTCTGAGTGTTTATTCTACATTATCTTCCAGACTTCCCAGGCAAGATTAAACCTCAACTGCCTGCAGCAGAAACTGACTTAATAGCACATTTTCTTGACTTCTCTCTGGTTCCTGCCTTCCTCACTACTACCTGGTCCAATGCTTTCTGGAACCACTTTCCAAATAAATGATTTACACTCTAATCCTTGTCTTAAGGCCTGCCAATCCTTGTCTTAGCATCACCATGGACATAAGAATTGTAGCCTAATTAAAATGGTGGAATTATTTTGCCTTATATGCTTCTCTCCTACCTACTAAGTGAAATCTTCCTAGGACCAGCAGAGAATAGGGCCTTATGTGTCACATTGAAGGCAATGTCACTTGGGAAGTGGCTTTGCTTATGCATTGACGTTCACTGTTCTGATTCATAGAGTGTCGCAGCCTCTTCAAAATGAATCACATCCCAATGCAGATGGGAGTAACTCTTAGGGAGACATCAGAATCCTCAAAATGAATCTTCCCCTATAAAGTTTAAACAGGAAAGAATATGATCCTGAAACAATCATTCATTTGACTCTAGCAGTTATTTTAGTGACTTTCAGGAGTAAGTGTCATCCCATGGATGTCTCATTCAAAGTCTTTAAGAGCATACTCATTTGTTTTTTCATATCAAATGTAGATTCACCACAGTGCACTGCAATTTGGTCAGGAAGGTGTGAGAGCCCCTGGGGTTGTCATCTGCCATTGAAGGTAATAAAGTACCAAGGTCATTGAAGTGAGATGAGTGCCAACAACTTTATAATTGTTGTTGTATACATGCTTTTGATATGTATGGAAAGCACCTTTGAGACAGTTTATCTGAATTTATATTTATTCTATAAATTCTGACTAGTTTAAGATCATTAGTGGATATTTACTTTGACAAAATTATGCTCAATGCTCATTCATAAGTCATAACATTAAACACATCACATTTGCTTTCCAAATTTCAAGGGTTCTTTATCCCAGATATGTGGATAGTCCTTTTGTCCCAGATTCATGGTCAAGGTCTCAGAGGCTGTGTGGTCTTCAAGTGAGACTTATGAGCACACTGGACCTCTTCTCTTTACTCTTAGTCACTTCTTCCTGAAGACATGAAGATTTGATACATTTGCCAGAAGAAGGGCTGATAGATAGGAATCTACCTGGGGAATGAGTTGCTTACACCTGATATTTTATCACCCAGGGCACGATGAAGACATGTGGCAATATAATATAAAATGGGTTAGTAAAAACTAAACACATGGATGATGTTAACAAGGTGAAGGGAAATAATCAGGAAAAAATGAGACCAAACCAGGGGAGAATTAGTACCCTAAATCTATATATATTGATGTCCAGAACTGATTGTAAGCTCAGTGATAGCAATACGAAGAAAGACACACAACCAGCAACATAACTCACAGTGTCAAAGTAGTAAAAATAGACCAGAGACCTAAGAGAAGCTCATCTATTTCTGTTCTTGAGGTGAGATGCAAAGTTCTCATTGAAACAACACTGCACTGCAATGAGCAGCATCCCCCAAAACATTCCTCCCTCTCATCCTCCTCACACTGCCCAGCTGTCCAATCTCTCTTACTCTCCTCTAGCATTCCCATTACTCTTATCTGCACAACTTACTCATTAAATCCATGATCTGCCTTTCATCCTTAGGTAGAACATAAGTTTTCACAAGGATAAAGGCTTATTTTGGCTGGTTCCCTCATTTTCCCCCAGCACTGAGACTGACACCTAATAGAGAATATGTGCTCAGTGTATATTTGTTGAACTATTGGATTGAAAATTTTTATTATATTGTGTCTGTGTCTTAGAAAGGAGATTTGTGGGGTCCAGTGAAAACAGGCATTCTTGGTGTATGGGTCTTTGATGGCTTGTTTCAGTGCAATATTAGACTATAGCATATCTAGTCCAAGAATCAAATAAAGATGTACATATATAAAGGTACCAAACAACAAAAATGTTTAAAGGAGACTATCAAAAACTAGGGAATGGTGGGAATTGAGATAAAATGAGGAAACCAATGTAAGATGGACTTGCTCCCCTTCAGGCCACCTGTGGGCTGTCCAGTCCTAACTTTGGCTCTTGGTCTCCATCTATGGCTATGAGAATATTTGAGGGGTTGGGTGATCAGGTTTAATTTTCCTTCTGTGAAGCACAGAAGTTACTCATGCACACCTATAGTTTTCAGTTTCCTTCAGAGTGGATCAAGACCCAAACTTTAAATCTATAGTTTATGAAGAACAGCTTTTACTTCAAAGAAGTGAAAGAAGGCCAGTGGGCCTGGAATACAGAAAAGTGAGTGGGAGCAAGGGTTAAGGAGTTGGCTTATGCTGGATCTTGTAAGTTACACCAAGGTCACTTGGTCTGCACTCCAGGGGTAATGTCACTGAATTAATTTACACAGGGTGTCACAAGATCAATTATATTCATAAGAGACCCTTATGGCTATTTCACTTACCAAGAATGGGTGTGTGGTAAGAGCTAGAAGATGGTTGAAGTGGCATGGGTAAGCGATGGTAACAGCTTGGTCTAGGGTGACAGGGAAGGTGGGTGTAGAATTGGCAGAACTTACCAATGACTCAGTTTAGACAGTGAGGGGAGGTGATGAAAAAACAGACTCATGGGTTTAGGACATGTATAGGTGGACAGGTGTTGAGGCTGTTCATGGACACTGTGTGGTGTGAGAAACCAGTAGAGGGTTTGTGCATGTTGAACTAGATACATTTGAGAGGTCCTAGTGGAGATTATAGTGGGTATCATGGTCATTGGCACATGGGTAGTAGTTGGCACAGTGGCTTACAGGGGGATTTTGAATGAGGAAAGGATTTAAACACAAAATCTAAAGGCTGGACAGAGGAGGATGACCTGGGAAAGAGTAGAGAAGAAGACCTGGGGAAGGAGCAGGAAAAGCAGGAGAAAATGCAGTCAGGGAAGTCATGGGAAAATTATCTTAAGGAGAAGGAAACTGCCAAGGGGACATGTGTTCTGCTAGGTCAAGAATGGTGAAGCATGAAAATTATCCTCTTGGATCATTGACGTTTAGGCCATGGTTTTTTCAATGAAATCGGGGGAAAGGATCAGATTGGTTCCTACATATCCATGCCCTAGATCTGCCCTCCTCACTCAACCTCACAGTTAAATTTGGGTAGATATTAAACATCCATCTTGATTTCTTATGCTTTGGTGTTTTGCTTTTTAGTGGCACTGCAACATTTATAATAAAATTTGAATTTAGTAGGATCCCTGGTGAGCTCCGCCCATATTTATTGTTTCACAGTTTGCTTCTTTGTAAAAACAAACGAACAATAATGTTGGGGAAAATGGAAGGAAGTGAGAAAAGAGGAATACCAAATATGAGATGAATCGACTCCATAAAAAAAGCCACAGGCATTAAGTCTGTAGGACATGAGCAGGGCTGTTGAGGACAAGACATTGTAGACAGACTCAATGGCACATAACAACACAGTTTGCTTCACTAACCAGGTTAGGGTGTGTTAGCTGACTGGTGGACCTTCTCAGTGTGTTCTCCTTAGGAAGCCAGTCTTAGACATCAGAGCATATTAGGACTATGGTTTATTACGGAGATCAGAAATCCAAATACAGGAGGTAAGCAATTTATCCTGGAGCACTTGAAAGAAGTTTTTAAAAGTCTGTAATAATGACATGACATTGAAAGTTTCAGTCTTTCTGTTTTCTCACTCTCTCTATTCTTCAAAATGTTCTGGACCAGTAATAACCAACCAGAGACCCACTACAGAACAACATTGGTAAACAGAGATTGCTTATTTTAAGGGTTCAGAATATATGTCCCAGGGTGATAGAAATAAAACAGGGCCTGTGATATCATCTCAGTGATGACCCTGAGACTTGAGTCAAGCCCTGGCCCCAGTTTTTCTCTAGTGCTTTACTTAGGTATCAGTAGCCTCCATTCATAAGTAATCCCAAGGATGAATTTTTTCATATAGGGTAGTACAGCTGTGGCTGTGAGGACCCCCATTGCCCAGTGCTTCCAGCGAGGGTCTGTCAATGCAGGTATACTATCTTCACCAAGTTTTAAACCAAGGGCACATGGAATAAGGTAAGTTAAACTTTTATCTAAAGCAAGCCATATATCAAAGTGGCAGCATACTCAACATACCAGAAAAAGAAAATACAGTTACGATGACACATTCAAGTTGTCAGGAAATCAATCCAGGCTTAGGAGAAAGATATTTCCCCTGAAGAGGTAGAGCGCATAACCACAGTCCTCCTAATGCCACCGGAGTTAAGGGTGGCCAGTATTCTGATATATTGCCACTCTTTTTCCCCTTCAAGAGGTAGAAATAAGATCTCAAACTATAAACTCCTAAAATTGAGTCTTTTGGAGTCATAACATTAACACCCACCGGAAAATGTTCTATCTGGATGCCTCAGACTTGCTGAAGAACCATGGCCCCTCTGGGCATGATCCAGGGACTGTTCTCACCTAAAATAAAAGTCCTTATTAGTTTCACTCTGATTTGTTTAAAGTCTTCTATGTTGCAACATCTAGGGCAGTGGCTCTTCCTTGGACTGCCAAGCCAAGTAAGTATGGCCCACAGCAGACCACACTGATTCTCAGAACTGACAGATTCATGCCCTGTAGACCCCTGGTTCCATGTGAGGGACAGATTTGAGTCAGCCAAACAAGGAGAGAAGTTGGGCAGCAGGTGAGGCAGCCTGCAGCACGGTTCCTCATTCAGTTGGGAGGAGGTATTAGAATAAAGGAGAAATTGGACTCTAAGATAAGGATTTGGGTGCATGTGACTTCCTTGGAAAGTGATTCAGGAAGAAGAGTGGGGAAATAATCATGGGATGGAAGAAAGTCATAAATGGCTCATTATCAAGAGTTACCACCATAGGTGACTGGGTCAGTACAACTGAGACAAAGTAGACCCTCTTTAGAGTTACAGCACCCACAGGCCAGGGACTGATGGCTTCATCTTTTAGTCTATTGTGGCTGAGGCTACTCCTGGGGTCACTGACTCCTTCCCCAGCCCATCCAAGCACATAGACCAAACAGCAACTTTGATAGGTTATAGTTGGATGGTGTCGGTGCATGCTGCAATGATTCGTCCCAATACATATAGGGACCGTCGACATCTGCAACACCAGGAATGCCCAAACCTTTTCTAATTCATCATTTTATTTTCATTTATGTGTTTCTTAAAAAAAAAAGGGGCAAATAATAGTATTATTTTACTATGGCTGATGAGAAATTGGGCTTTTCTGGAAGACAGTAATTGGAGTTCACTACTTAGCACCCTCCTTTGTATGAAACCCTGTTCAAAGTCCATTCCTCTGCACCAACAGAAGCCTAAACCTTGCCATCATCAGACTGCTGAGAACACAGAAGCCCAGAAAGAAGGAAGCTTCAGGGCCCATGAGGAAGCACCCCACTTCACCTACTCAGCCCACAGAGCAGGTGTCACCAAGGCTGTAGGTTCCTCCTGTGGTTTCTGAGGAGGTCCCTGCTGATAAAGAAAGTGAGCAGTCAGCAGGTGTGAACAGGATGTCTGCATCCAGGCATGCAGCTTTCTCCACCATCTGACCAGGAGGGAAGCAGCCTGCCCTCCCTCTTGCCAGCCATCTGTCTCCTCTTTGTCCAGCACACGTGGTGGGCACAATTTGCCCAGAAAATATGGATTCTGTACAAAGAGTTCCTTGCCAAGAGACACACTGTTCTTGCAAATCCAGGAATCTCTAAGCAGGGAAGTTAGGTCAGCAGGCATTGGTGGCCCAAAGGAGTAACCTGGGCATAACTATATAGAAGAAGCTGAATCTTCCAAAGTTTCAAATATGGATTGAAAAACAGAAGCCAATGGGGGAAAACTGCCTGAGAAGAGGAGGAGATAAGACATAGATAAGAAAGTTGGGAAGAAGGTGAAGAGATCAAAAATGTTCTCAATGAGTAGTGGAAAATTTAAATTAAGGGGGATAATATTTAAATGTCAGATAATTTAAAAGACCCAACGAAGAAAAAGTGGGTGAATTGAAAGGAATTTAAAATAAATATTAAAACAAACAAACAAAAAACAGAACCAACAAAATTAAGAGGAAAGTCTAGAAGTTAAAGATTGTATTTTTAAAGTAACAATAAAAAAAATAAGTGTCAAAAACAAGATGAGGAATTGGGAACTAAATATATACAGTTCTTCATAATGATAAAAAATAAAATAAAAGATTTGATTGCTCAAGCTCCCAGGTCTGCATCCCTCACAGGTACACACTGGAATAATCAAGATATTAAAAAAAAAAGGAAATAAATAGAGGTAAAAGTAAGGACCCTAAAGATTAAATAAAGGGTGTCAATATCAAGTCAATAAGAAAAACACAACTGCAAAGATGACGAGTCCCATATGGAATGGGTGCATAGTGATTTAAGAAAGTAACATGGTGTAAAAAGACTACAAATAAAATATACCAAAAAGTTTACAGACTTGAGGGATAAATTTTGAGAGAGTATCAGTTTACATTGTGATGTCCCTGGATCCCTGTAATTATTCTGGCAACCCCTGGCATAGACACTTGTCCCTCGGAGTTTGAAACCAAATGGGCAATAAACATGTTTTATTTAGCCCCTATGTATGTGTATGTGTATGCATATGTATGTATATATGTTTCAACTACTTGTCATTATAAAATAAATCTAGATCTCTAGCTCCTCTTGAACTGTTTATTTTTTCTCCCTCAACTTTTTTAGAAGATATACTTTTTATTTATATCATTAGATACTATTAATTTTTTAAATATGCATCCCTTAATATATAAATTCTAGAGTTAATATTATATCCTTTCCTTAATTCTCTTCTTGTCTTATGTATGTTATTGCTCAATATCCCAGTTCCTTCTCACTCTTTTAACATCAGAATTTGTCATTATTTTTTTAAGTAACAAAACATACTTCATTCTTTATGCTTCTTCATTATAGTACATGGAGAAAAATAAAGCAAAATGGCCAAGTGTAAAAAAAAAGACAAAGGAAGGAAAAAATATATAGCTGTAGAGGTAATTATTTAATCATTTCATGGAAAACGTTCATTATTATTGATTGTCATTGTTGTTGCAATTATTTTCTATAGTCAATGTTTATTAAAGATTACTCATATTCTTCACTTACCTTATTCCTTGAATCTCAATTCTACTTTCTGTGGTCAATTTTCTTTTGTCTGGAGGACATGCTTTCATGGTGCCTTGAAGGAAGATATGTTAGTGGTTCATTCTCATTTGTGATAGCTTAACTAGGTATAGAATTCTAGGTTAAAATCTTTTCTTAAGAACTTTGGAACTATTTTTGATTTTCATATGGTTTCTATGGCTATTAGTTCAGGTTTGCCTTTTTTTATATAGCAAAACAATATTTTTCCTCTGGTTAAGATCGTATTTAGGTATAGTTTTCTTATAAGATGTGTAGATGTTGATTCACTTTTATTTACCTTCTAATTATGCATTTCTAAATCTGAAAATTCACATATTAATTCTGATAAATTATCAAATCTCTTCAGACATTTCTTCTTCCCTATTCTCAGTGTTCTCTCATTCTGGAATTCCCAGTTTATTCTAGAACTCTCACTGGTTGATTGAAAGACATTCTTATTTTTATCTTCCTACTTTTTAATCTATCATTTACATTTTTTATTTTATACTGAATTCTGAGTAGTATCATTAGTTTCATATTTCAGTTCATTAATTCTCATCAGATACTTCCATTCTGTTCATTAACTCATACATCGTGTTTTAAATTAAATATTTATTTTTATTTCAGGAAATCCCAATTTGTCTTGTTTCTTTAATAATGTACTTTTCCCTACATGGATTTAGTTTCTTCTCGTATGCCTTGAATATCTCAAAAGAGATATATTTTATCACCTTTGTTTTATTTTTGCATAACATGAAGTTCTTGGGAGGCTGCTCTGTCTGCTGATCCAGGTTCCCAGTGGATTGTTTCTTGGAAAATTTAAATTTTGAATTGTGACCCCTCCCCCCAAGTGGAACTCTACCTGAAAATTCTGGCTGAGTATTTCCTAAGATGAAAGTGTATCTGACAGGTACCCTTAGGCATCACTAATTTGAGACCACTTTTTGTGTTAGTTTCTTAGCTTAGGGGTTTCCTAATATGCAAATACTGAAATTTAAAACTCCAGTTACAAATTATGTTTAATTTCCAGCAGAGAATTTTCCCAGTCTCAGGTCAAGTGGACTCCCCTGCCTCCCACATTTTCTCCTCACTGCATTGATGGGCAGAGTGATTCTAGAAAGTTCTTTCACTGGATTTGTTATAATTTGAGGCTTCCATATTTTATAGGGGTCTCAGTTTCTATTGCCTTTTTGAAGAGACCTAAGGCCTTTTCTCCTCCTCTCTCTACATGGCCATGAAAAATCCAAACCTTGTTTATCAAGACTCTCTCCCCAAAGAAGGGGCAGCATCAACATGAGTTTCAGGCTCTGTATTTCACTTCATTATTTTAGCCCAAGATTTTTTCCCTTCTTGTGAGCTCAGATATGCCTTTAAAGGAATCTTTGCTATATTATACAGCATGCTGAGATGCTTTGTTGAAGAAGACTTACAAACATTGCAGTCTTCCTCAGTTGTTAAAGTAGACTTCTGAAAAATTTGAAGATCTGACAGCACCAGGTCTGTATTTCAGCAGGAATAAAATAGGCTAGAAACTTGGGTTTGAGGCAAGTGCTCTTTCTTCAGTTCCTTATTTATCACTTGTAATATTTTTCATCTCTGTGTTGAAATTTATGGTCCAGCATTATATGGGACTCATATTTATGTCTTTGAGGGTTTTTTTTTTTTGTCAAATCTCATAAGCTAAAGAGAAAACACATCTACAGTCCAATGAATTTGGTTGTATTTAGTTTCTGCAACAAGTCTAAAGAACTGTGTGGAATCCTGGGAGCATCCTCAGTAGGGAAGAAAAGTTTCTTGAAGGATTGGAGCTTGCATTAAATTATCCTCAGGAGTAATAAGGGGAGGGAGCAGCTGTGAGTGTGATACTGTGGAGAATCATGGACAGTTCAGCAATTGGACATCTCGGATTCTCTGTTCAGGAGTTGGAGGAAACAAGCAAGGCTGGAACAACCACTGGTAAGAAAGAGCCACTTGCTCAAACACAAAGGATGAAGGCATTTTTTTTTTTCAGTAGCAGTATGTTTCTTGTGCAGAAACATGGTTTATGGAGATTGTTCATGTCCTGTTGGAAAGACTGTATTACCAGCAGGGCTGATTCTCCATGTTCTCAATTCTTGGGGCTTAACTAACCTTTCAGTGAAATGTTTTTGTCAAAGAGAAATTTCTTGTTCCAAAAGCAATCTCGATTCTTTTGAAGCTCCTTAAGAAGGAGCAGCTGCCTGCTTGGCCCTGCTCATGTCCCAGCCTTTGGTTTCCCACTGAATTCTGACTCATAAGGGCTGTAAAGCTGTCTACATGTGACTCATATCCATGTTCACTGCTTGAGCATATCTTTTAACTCTGTGTTGTCACTCTTTAAAGCACAATCCATAGAACATTAAGGAATTCGCCTAATGAAAAGCCAGTTCACAACTGTTGGCAATGTAACAAAATTAACGAAATAGCCGGGTGACTTGTGATGAGGATCATCCTCATCCCGTTCTCTTAGAACCTTTGTCAGTTGTAGCAAACACACTCCCAAATGACCCAAAGCTGTCCCAGTGGGTTCCCTGTGTGCCTTATCCAATTTGTGTTCTTTCATTAGGTCCGTGGAAACAATCACTGACTGGCAGATAATACTAGAAAGTAAATGACCACAATTGTTATATTAGCATAGAAATGCTAGATTTAAATGTGACTTATTTTCTCAAAAACAGAACTGTGATGAATTAATTTAAGCACTAATTTTTTATGTGTCTCTCTTGCTGAGCTGGCCCTCTTTCTCACATAAAGGTCTAGGAAGCAGGATGAAAGTTTATTATGTAGGTTGATTAGAAGTTGGGCCATGGGTTCAATCCATGAGATTGTGCATTCATTTCTGAATCTTTGTAATAAAGAAACTGTGTTTCTATATTAACAAAGCACTTGGCTATAGGCAAAATGTGAGAGTTTTTTTAGTTTTTTTTTTCTTTTAGTTTATTTTAGCAAATAGGGGGTTTGATAAAACCCCACTGCATGGGAAAAAGAAAATCACTCTACCATTTTGTTTTTGAGTACTTGAGATCTCAAGTTGTGCTCTAAGTACCTTTTATTAGATGACTTATGTGAACAATGAACTGGCCATGTCATCACTTTTTAAATCATTTATGTGAACTTGGGAAGATAAGAAGCATGTAATTCTTGCAGTATTTTTTTTACCATTTCCCATGAAATGGATCCTAGCAACAGCCAATCCATACCCAAGTACTGTGCTATGTATCTACTATTGATAGAGAGAGGCAGCCATCTAATTTCTTTGATCCATTTACAATTTATATTTCTTATGAAACCCTGGTCTACTAGAAATCCTTAGTGCACAGTGGGTATTCTCTCCACCACCCCTGTTTCTCTCAGCTTCTCTCTCTGTTTCTCTTGCCTACACATATTAACATCTCTACCACCACATAAAACACAGGATGTAATTCCTGCAGATGAAACCCATTTAGTAACTAACCTATGCTAAAGGATTTTTCTAGGTAAATGTTAGTCTGGGATTCTCTCTCTTTATTTTAATTTCATATTTCTCCAATTCTAACATGCACATTTTTCTCACATTTTAACATTTCTGAAATTCTGAAATAAGAATGCATCTAACAAACAATGGCTTCTGAGACTCGATGAAATATAACAGGGTTTTTTTTCTTGAGCATATCTTTATGTATGCAGGTAAATGTAAATGAATACTGACTGTATAAAATAATGATAATACAGTATTACAGGGTTTACTTAATACTTAATACATATAATAATGTATATAATCATATGTTTTATAATATACATATAATTTTAAGTAAGGACAACAATAGTACTAAATTGGGAAATTGTAGTCAGAATTAACATGATCTAAGGTTCTTGTATTTTCCAGAAAATAGTAAAATAACTAATTATATTAAACTCAAATAGTTCAAATGTAACATATCTTACTGGCCAAAGTCATTGCTTCATTTTTTGAATAAAGTGATTTTTTTATGTAGTGGTACAATACACATAACATAAAATTTACCATTTTTAAATGTACAGTTCGATGACATTAAGTACATTAACTTTTTGTGCAACCATCACCCCCACCCATCTTCAGAACTTTTTCACCTTCTCTGTTCTCCCTTTCCTAGCCCTGGAAACCACCATTTTTGTTTTATATCTCTATGAATTTGATTAGTAGTAGAACCTCATATAAGTGAAATCATATGCTTATATGACATGTGTCTAGTTTATTTTACTTAGCATAATGTTTTCAAGTTTTCTCCATATTGTAGCATATATCAAATTTTCTTTCCTTTTTAAGGCTGAACAATATTTCACTGAAGGATAGTTCACATTTTATTTCTCCACTCATCTGCTGATAAGTACTTAGGTTGTTTCCACCTTGTGGCTACTGTGAATAATGTTGACATGAATGTGTGTGTACAAATATTTCTTTGAGACTCTGCTTTTGATTATTTTGGGTACATACCCAGAATTTGGAATTTCTGGATCGTATTATAATTTTACGTTTAATTTTTAAAGAACCATTAAATTGTTTCCCATTAGGGCCGAGCCTTTTTATATCCCACCAGCAATATGTAAGGGTTTCAATTTCTCCATGATGAAGTGATTTAAAATATATATTTATCGTGTTTACTTTGGCTAAAATAATAAAGGCATATTAAAATATTAAGTAGTACACAAAAATAGTAATAAAAATTCCAAACCTCTCACCTCAGTTCCTCACATATCCCCGACCTGCTTCCCAGAAGTAACTAAATTTTGACAGTTACTGCCATATCTTAATTGTTATATTCATCCAATTATTTCTTGATCTGTTGACTTTACATTCTGTCCAACAGACTCCCTGCTTTGAAAGTGCAGAATTTAGCTTTCTTAAGGTTGAAATGTTCACTAACACTATTGCAGATCTCCTTTCCCCTCCCCCCAACTTCTCAGGGTTGTACAATTTTGAGTTCTTCTATGGATTACTATTGTACCTTTAAATGAACATCATTACATCTCCATCTCCTGTCTTCCCACTAGGCAGAATGAGGCTGTGGGTGACATGCTTGCTTACTCTGATTCCCTCATTCTCACTTGCTTTGCCATCAAGGTTGGCAATGTCCTCACTTCTACATTAGAATGAGTGAGTGTAGCTTAGTGGCTATGAGTTGAACCCTAAAGTCAGATTTCTGGGTGTGAATCTGGATCTGCTGCTTATAGGTAAAAGATGTTGAGCAAGTTACTTAGCTTCTTGGTGCCTCAGTTTCCATATCAATAAAATGAGGATAAAAGCATTACCTACCTCTAGGGGTTATTTTAATAATTAAACAGGATAATCCTTACAAAGATTTTAGCACTGTACCTGGCATCTAGGAAATTTCCAATGCTTCTTGGCCAAAACAATGCTGATGATGACAACGACGATGATGACGATGATGACAATGATGGCAGTGATGATGATGACTTTGTTAAGACTGGTAACCTGTAAAGTATGTTTTTTTAATTATGTAGATTACAAGTGTTAAATTATTAAACAGTTATTATACTGATTCTGTAAACATGACTGACTTGTAAACTCAAGTTTTGGTGATAAAATAATACTTCCTCTGTACTAGTTTCCAGTATCATGGCCCTCTGTACCAGAAGAAGGAAAATATTCTTAGTGTTTAGATCAAATGGATTCTTTTTATATTTCATAACTGCTTAAAATAATGGGGAATTTGTTTTGCATTTAGTTGGACCCATGGAATTCTTGTACAGTTTTCTGGTTTTGTGTTTTTTTTCTGGAGTTTCTAAGTACTTTCTTTTAACATTGAAAAAAAAAAACTGTTTCTTCTTTCCAACATCATTGGTATCTTCCAGCTTTGTGTTTGTTCTTTCTTCCCTATTTATGAGAGTAGCCTTTATGAAACTCACAGATGTTTGTTACAAATTGTATAGATTGTTACTGAATTGCTGCTATACAGGAATTTATTTGTATTCATTTCTGAAGTTACTCACTGTTTCTTTATTTCTGATTTCTTACTTCCTTGGTTTCCACTATCATTTTTTTTTTCTAGAGTAAATTGGTAAGTTACTTATTTAGAGAGGCTGTGTGTGAGATAAATTTTCTGAGTGCTAAAAATATGATTCATTGTTGTTTTTAGTTTTGCTCACATTGCAAGGATTGCTTTGTTGTGTGCCTAATTTAAAAGTATTCTCCTCCCAGCTTTGAAGGAATTACCACATTGTCTTTCCAGTTTGTATTGTTCTAATGAAGTCTGATGTCACTCTGTATGCCTTTGTCCTCTCAATTACCATCCACCTCCTCTCATAAATTCCTGGCTGCAGCTGACTTGTTCAGCTTGCAGTGACTTTCCTTTTTCCAACAATTTGTTGAACTCGTCATCTTCTATGGCTTTTAATTTTTTTTTTGTTTTGTTAAGTATTTGTTCCTATTTTCTCTCCTATTAAAGTCTTCTTTTTATTTTACTAACATTTTAATGAAGTCGTCAAGAGAGGAAAGAAAAATAATGTGTATTCCTCCATCTTGTATCAGCAGCATGGTTCCATTGAGGGTACTTTCTGTTTCTCCAATCAGTTTCTTCAAAGGACGCTTTTTAATGAACAAACTTTTGGCTTTGTTGATTCTCTATGTTGTAGCTTTGTTTCCCATCTTCCTAGTTTCTGCTCTTTATTACCACCTGTCACATATATTCCTTCCCTTTTTTGTTATTACTTTAGCTGATTCATTAATTTGGATATTGACTCATTACGTTACCCTTTAAATATGCATTTAAAGCTATATATTTTCTTCTAACTTTCAGTTCACCTGGACCCCTAAGTTTGACATGTAGTTTATTTTAATATGTAGTTTTTAAAAATATAATTCAGGTCCAAATAATTTTGCATTTTCAATGATTCTTCTCTAGTTTGATGGTGATTAAGAAAGCATTTTTTAAAATTAATTTCCAAATGAGTGTGGTTTGCATTAAATGTATTGACTTTAACATCAACTGTGTGGTGGTTTGAGAAAGTGGTCTATAAGATACTAATTACTTGAAATTTGTTGATTTTCATGTCCTAGTGCTTGATTAATTATTGGTAGAGAGGGTAAGCAGGATGGATGAAGGGAAGAAATAAAAGGTAAAAGATAAACAGAAAAAGAAAGAAAACATATGCCTGGAAGAATATCTATTCTCTAATTGTTGAATTTATAATTTTATATAAGTTCATTTGTTTTTTTTTTCTCCCCTATTCTATCCCTTCCTTATTTTTGGTCTGTTTATTATTGAGAGAGTGTTTTGAAGTCTTGTTCTGGTAGTGAAAAGAAAACATCGTCCCTTTAATTTTATCAATTTTGCCTTGTGTACTTTGACATAAATTGATTATGTAGTATGTAGAAATTGAGACTTGAATCTGATGGATTGGATCTCTTACTATGTAGTAACTACGTTACTGAGTGGTGACATTTTCCACTCCTTAATGTCTGCTTTGCTTTTTACATTCATTAAAATGGACCTGGCTTGTTATATTTTGCTTATAATTTTCCATACATATTTTTCCATCATTTTGCTTTCAATGCTTCCATGTCCTTATGATATAGGTGTGTCTCTTATAAATAACATATGTCTAGATGTTGTTTTAAATCCAGATTGAAATTAATTTTAATGACAATTTTAATTCATGCCTACTATCATGTATTTCACTTGTTATTATCTCAATTTTTTATTTGCATTTTCTCCTGATTTTTCTTTGTTAAGTCTTATTCATTTTTCTCTTTCTGGGCTTGAAATGTATATAACTACTTCTATTCATTTAGTAGTTATTCTTAAAACTTATCCATGCATATTTAACTTAAATCTCAAATAGAATATTTTAGCATATTTCTGGAACATTTAAACAATATTAGAATCACCCATCTCTTATTTACATATCATTATTTTTTGTGTTTATATGTTTTGAAACTAAACCTCACAATTTAAGGAAGAGGCTTGTATATAGTCAGTATTTCTTTGGATTTACCAATGCGTTTTTGGTTTAACTGTTCATAAGTCCTTGTATCTCAAGCCATCAGCTAGCATTTTTTCTTCTTCCTAAAGTGCATCTTTTAGAATGTTTTTATTTAAGTCTCTTAGTTTTTAAAATATATCTGTAAATGACTTACTTCACCTTGTTCTTATGTACAGTTTAAAGTTGGCAGCTGATTTCTCTCATATAGTAAAGATACTATTTCAGTGACTTTTGGCTTCCATTATTGCTTGATATCAGTTGTCATGCTAATGTTTTCACTGTATAACTTATCTGACTTTTTCCTCTAATTGTTTTTGAGATTTCCTTTGAATTTCATGTTCATCAGTTTAACTATAACATGTCAATGTGGTGTTTCCTGGTGTTTATCAATGAATTTGTGTTTCTCATCAATTCTGAACATTTCACAGGTGACATCCCTTTAAATATTACTTCTCTTTTCTCAGGTACACATTCTTCCCCTTTTCAGGCACTCATACTAAAAGTAGGCTGATCTTTCTTATTCTATACTTCATATGCATAACTACCTACCTATATCCTTTCTCTTTTTCTATTAATGATGCATTTTGGGTACTTTCTCAAATTTACTAGTTTACATAGTTTTCATCTGTGTCTACTTTGTTGTTTAAATTTCAATTTTTCTGTTGTGTTTTTATTTTAACTGAAATTTTATTCATTTTAAAAATCAAACTATTTTATTTTTGTAT
This sequence comes from Eonycteris spelaea, assembly GCA_003508835.1. NCBI lineage: Eukaryota > Metazoa > Chordata > Mammalia > Chiroptera > Pteropodidae > Eonycteris > Eonycteris spelaea. The sequence goes on along the minus strand of PUFA01000215.1, from coordinate 1,799,762 downwards.
GTTTCTGATAGTTTCCTGTTACTCATCTTTAAGCATTTCTATTTATTTTGTAAATAATTTAGAAATTACTTCTATATTTCTACAAATATTTTCATAAATACTTTATAAATAATAGTTCAATATTCTTATTATTCTATATCTGAAATCCTTGATTGTTCAAAGGTATTATTTTTTTTCTTTTGATTCTCACAGTGCCATGCAATCTTTTGTACATGGTGATCTTTAATAGTTCATTGCTTGATCTTATTATGTGGTTAAATTTAGAGGGCTTTTCACCACAAAGGTTTGATTCTATTTCTGCTGGTAACTAGGGATCATCACTTACTTGATGCTATGTCAGAACCTATAGAACCATGTGTGGTCCTTGATCAGTAATATCAGGATCACCTGTAATTATCTTAAATATGAAAATTTACAGATCCCACTCCACACTGAGTAAGAAAGTTGGCCGATGGAGGAATTTAGAAGTCCAAGATGGTGGTGCTGTAGGAGGATACCAAACTCATGAGAACACTGGGGGGAGGGTGGGGAGAAAATACACAACACACCCACATATAGCACAATTACTCCTGAGAATCAACTGAGGGTGATTGAATGGCTCTGAACAACAAACAAGAGAAAGAGAGCAAATAGAGACCAAATAGAGACCAAATTTCTGGACTCCACCAGAAATTTCCAGGAACAGCAGGCTCTCTCTGGGATTGGAGGTACTGGTGAGTGCCATTGTTTACGTCACCCTACACCTCCATAGGGCTGATAGAACCTTGATCTGGGTGCTTTGGCCTATCTACAAGATTGCTGCAGCACATTCCCAGTCACACCGCCCAGAGCTCATTTTATCTCCAAACAAAGGACACAAACAGGATTAACAGTGCATCATTACATGCACCTGTCCTCTCTTCCTGGAGCTACTCCAGCCCAACAAGCCAGTGTCCCAGATACCATTAGCACTCTCCTGGCTCCAATTAAGAGGCTGAAACTACCCCGTACACATAGCCTACATAGAGGTCACTTCTACACAAGGCTGGGAGAGAGAGCTATTTTGTATAATTCATACAAAGATAGAAATCCAAACAAAATGAAATGGCAGCAGACTATCTATAAAATAAAAGAACAAGAAAAGTCCCTGGGGGAGGGAGGTACTAAGGAAATTGAAATATGTAATTTGCCTGATAAAGAATTCAAAGAAATGGTCATAAGAGTGCTCACTAAACTTGAGAGTGAAATAGAGGTATCTGGGAAAAACTTAAACCGTTAGAATGTATAATAAAGAATCAAGTAGAGCTGAAGTATATAATAATTGAAATGAAAAATACACTAGAAGGAATCAACAGTAGATTAGCTAATTCAGAAGATGGATCAATGATCTGGAAGACATAATAGTGGAAATCAATCAGAACAGCAAGAAGAAAAATAATTTTAAAAAATTACAGTTTAAGGGACCTCTGGGAAATACACAAACATACAAACATTGACATTATAGGGATCTCAGAAGTCGCGAGAGAAGGCTACAGAAATTTCATTGGAAGAAATAATAACTAAAATCATTCTTAACCTGAAAAAAGAAATAGACAACCAGTTCACAAAACACAGAGAGTTTTAAACAAGGTGAATCCACAGAGACCCAAGACATGTAAAATAAAATGGCAGAAGTTAAAGATAAAAAGATAATTTTGAAGGCAGCATGAAGAAGACAATGAGTTACAAAGGAAATCCCATAAAACTATTAGCTGATTTCTCAGCAGCAACTTTACAGGTCAGAAGGAAGTGGCATGACATCTTTAAAGTACTCGAAGAAAGGAACCTACAACCTAGAATAATTTAACGAACAAGATTATTATTTAGAATTGATGAGACAAAGAGATACTTGGACAAGCAAAAGTTAAAGTAGTTCTGACTATTAAACAGCTTTATAAGAAATATTAAAGGGTTTTATTTAAGCAAGAAAGGAAAGTCCATAACCAGAAATTATATATATATGTATATATATGTATGTATGTATGTGTGTACATATGAACAGAGAAATTCTCACAGGTAAAGCCAAATATTTATGAATACAGCAAATCAGACATTTTAAAAGTTACTACAAAAGTTAAAAAACAAAAGTACCAATCTCAATTCAAACTACAATAAGTAGTTAGAAAATATACAAAACAAAAATATTTAATGTATTGTATCAAAAGCATAATGTGTGAAGCAGGGAGTAAAAATATAGATTTTTAAGAATATATTTGAAATTAAATGCCTATCAGCTTAAAATATACTGCTATAGATATAGAATGATATACAAAAACCTCAAGGTAACAAAAAAAAAAAAGCCCCAAAAGATAGACAGAAACTAAAGAGAAAGGAACCCAAACCAAACACTAAAGAAAAACAGCAAACCACAAGGGAAGAGATTGGGAGAAGAAGGAAGGAACAGATGAGAACTACAAAACAACCAAAGAGCAATAAAGAAAATGGCAATATGTAAACATTTATCAATAATTAACTTAAATTCAAATGGTTAAATGTTCCAATAAAGACATTCTGGCTGAATGGTTCGAAAACATGACCATGGCCACTTACAAGAGACTCACTTCAAACCAAAAGACACATACAAACTGAAAGCAACAGAATGAAAAAATATATTCCATTCAAATAGAAATGAAAAAAGCTTGGTTAGCATACTCATATCAGGCAAAAATGACTTCAAAATAAAGTATGTTAAAAAAAAAAAAGGTATTACATAATTATAAAGATGTCAATCCAAGAAGAGGATGTAACAATCATAAATATCTACACACTCAACATAGGAGCACCTAAATATATAAAGCTGATATCAGTGGACATAAAGGCAAAATTTAACAGTAATAAAATGATAGGGGATTTTTACTACCCACTCACACCAATGGATAGACCACTGAGATAGAAAATTAGTAAAAAATAATGGCCTTAATATCACATTACAAAAGATCTCCTTAATAAGCATTATATAGCATTTCATCCAAAAAATGCAGAATATACACTTTTTCAGGTACACATGGAAAATCTGCCAGAATAAATCACATATTAGGCCACAAAACAAGCCTCAATATATTCAAGAAGATTGAAATCATAGCGAGTATCTTTCTAACCACAATGACACAAAATTAAAATCAACTACAGGAAGAAACTAGAAAAAAACACACACACAGACTAAACTATATGCTACTAAAAAAAAAACCCTGATAGATCAAAGAGAGAATCAAGCAAAATCAAAAACTACCTTGAGACAAATAAAAATGAAACACAACTTTTATAAACTTATGGGATGCACCAAAACCAGTTGTCAAAGGAAAATTCATAGCTATACCACCCTACTTCAAGAAACAAGAAAAATCCATAAAATACCATGCTGACTTATACCTGAAGGAACTAGGAGACAAGAAATCTATCTCTAAGTAAAAAAATGAGAATGGATATAATTAAGATTAGAGTGGAAATAAATGACATATTTGAAATGACAATAGAAAGAGCAGTGAAACTGAGTTAATTCTTGTAAAGATTAACAAAACCTTAGCCAAATTGATCAAGAAAAAAAGAAGAGCCAAATAAATAAATCATAAATGAAGAGAAGTTAAAATGACCCTCTAGAAATGCAAGAATCATTAAAGAATCCTATGAAAAATTACATGCTAACAAATTTGATAATTTAGAAGAAATGGATAAATTTCCAGAATCAGATAAACTTCCAAAACTGAACCAGGAAGAATAGAAAATCTAAACAGACCACTTAATGGCAATGATATCGAAGCAGTAATAAAAAACTCCCAACAAATAGAAGTCTAGGACTAGACCACTTCAGAAGAAATCTTCCAAACATTTATTGAAGAATTAAAACCTACCTTACTTAAATTATTTTCAAAAAATTGAAGAGGAAGGAACACTCTAAACTCAATTCTACAATGCCAACATTACCTGTACAAACCAAAGACATTACAAAAAAATAAAATAAATTACAGGCCAATATTGTAATGAAGATAGATGCAGAATTCTCACAAAGTATTAAGCAAACTGGATTCAACAGTACCTTAAAAGAATTAGATACCATGACAACATGAGATTTATCCCAGGGATGCAACAACCAAAATCAATCACATGGTAAATTACATTGATAATAATAGGATAAATATAATATAATCACAATAGATGCAGAAAAAAAACATTTGGCAAAAGTCAGCATCTTTTTTATGAAAAAATTCTCACAAAGTGGATACAGACACAAAGTACTTCAACGTAATTGCTATATGTGACAATCCACAGCCAATATCATACTTGATGTTGAAAGGATGAAATCTTTTCCTCTACCATCGGAATAAGAGAAGGGTGCCCACTATCGCCACTTCTATTGAGCATAGTTTTAGGAATTCCTAACCACAGCAATTAAACAAGAAAAAGAAATAAAAAAGTATCCAAATCAGAAAGAAGGAGTAAAGCTCTCACTGTTGCAGATGAACATGATACCATAAGAGGAAATCCTAAAGACTCCACCAATAAACTATTAAAAACTAATAAATCAATTCATTAAGTTGCAGGATACAAAAAAATCATATACAGAAATCTGTTGCATTCTATATATCAATAACAAATGATCGGAATTGGATATTAAGAAAACAATTTCACTTACAATTGCATCAAAAGCATAAAATACCTAGGAACAAATTTACCAAAGAGTTAGAAGACCTGTATTCTAAAACACTATAACACATTAAAGAAAGAAATTGAAAAAGAACAGAAATAAATGGAAGAACCATACCATCCTCATGGATTAGAAGCATCAATACTGTTAAACTGATCTTTATTATTTAAAGCAACATACAGATTCAATATAGGCCTATTAAAATACCAATGCATTCTTCTCAGAATGTTCTACACTAAAATTTATTTGTAACCAGAAAAAAAAAACACATAGCCAAAGAAATCTTGAGAAAAAATGAAGTGTGAAGTATCACACTCTCTGATTCAAACTGTACTACAAAGCTACAATAATCAAAGCAGTATGGTACTGACACAAGAACAGATATATCGATCAATGAATAGAATAAAGACCTAAAAATAAATCCTCACATATATGATCAATTAATCTATGGCAAAGGAGTCAAGGAATATACGATGGAGTAAAGGCAGTCTGTTTAATAAGTGATATTGGAAAACTGGACAGATACATGAGAAAAAAGAAATTAGAACACTTTCTTATACCATATACATATAATAATTTCAAAATGGATTAAATACTTAAATGTAAGATCCGAAATCATTAAACTTCCAGAGAAAAACATAGGCAGTAAACTTTTTGACATCAGTCTTAACAATATCTTTTTAGATGTCTCCTCAGGCAATGGCAACAAAAGAAAAAATAAACAAATAGGACTGCATCTAAATAAAAATTTCTTTCACAGTGAAAAAACTATCAACAGAACAAGATAGCCTCCTTAATGGGAAAAGATTTTGCCAATGATATATCCAACAAGGGGTTAATATTGAAAATATATAAGAAATCATACAAATTAACACCAATTTATAAAACAACTCAATTTAAAAAAATGGGCAGAGAACCCAAACAGACATTTCTCCAAAATGAAATACAGATGGCCAATAGACATATGAAAAGATGCTCAGCATCACTAACCATCAGGGAAATGCAAATCAAATCCACAGTGAGATAGCACTTTACATCTGTTCCCAAATGGCTATCATCAAAAATTAATGACAATTTATGGTCATGCCACCCTGAACATGCCCAATCCTGTCTGATATTGGAAGTTAATCAGGGCTGGGCATAGCTAGTACTTGGATGAGACACCACTCAGGAAGACCAGGTGCTGTACGCATTAAAAAAAAAATCAATAACAGTGTTGACAAGGATGCGGAGAAAATGGAGCCCTCATATTACTATAGGTGGAGTTGTAAATTGCTGTATCCATTATGGAAGACAGTATAGAGATACCTCAAAAAACTTAAAAATAGAACTATCATATGACCAGAAATTCCACTTTTGGGTACTTATCTGAAGAAAAACAAAACACTAATTAAAAAAGATATATTCACCCCTATGCTCCATATAGCATTATTTACAATAGCCAAGATATGGAAGCAACCTAGGTATTCATCAATGAATAAAGAAGATGTGAGATAGATGCACACAATGAAATATCACTTACCAATAAATAAGAATGAAATCTTACCATTTACAACACATTTATATATGGAATATAAAACAAAACACACAATGAATTCAAAAAGAAACTCTGCTGGTGAAGCCTAACGACTTGTTTTAACAAGCCCTCCACATGACTCTAATGCATGCCTAAATTTGAGACCACATTTATAAAGAATCTTAGCAGAGAATAAGGGGTCAGTCTCAGCTTCTTCGTCATATGTCTTTACCAAGACTCTATAACCCAATATCATTGTTACTGCTGGCATTCTAAATCAATGCAACTCTGGTTCTCCCAGTAATTTTTATGGGATGGTGGGTAATTTGGTGATTTCCTTCATCACCAGCAGTTTTTCAAAACATGTTCTAATCCAAGGTCTTATTTTAATAATAAAAGAGTCCTTCATAGCATTTAGTAAGTTTTAAAACCAGAAACAAGAGTTTATACATTAAGGTTTTAATTTCACAAATGTATTTTTTTCCTAAAGACTTTTTTAAAATTTAGTTAATTAATTTATTTTTTATGGTGACTTTGGTTAACTAATCCAATAAGTTTCAGCTGTACACTTTAATAGTAAGGTATATATGTATATTTATATAGTGTGTTCCCTCCCACAGTTAGATTTCTTTCTGTCACCAACATATTTGACCCCCTTTACCCCCTCCACCTCCTCCTTACCTCTCCCTGCTCACTCTGGTAACCACTAGTCTATAGTCCATGTCCATGAGTTTCTGTTTGTTTGTCCTGTTCATTTATTATTGCCTTTAGGTTTATATCCCACATATAAGTGATAGCATGTGATTTTTAACTTTTTCTGTCTGGCTTATGATTATCTTGAGGTCCGTTCATGTTTTCGCAAATGGCAGTATCTCATCTCTTCTTATGGCTGGGTAATATTCCATTATATATATGTACCACAACTTCTCTATCCAATTATCTCATAGGCCCTTTCAGGTGCTTCCATGTCTTGGCCATTGTGAATAATGCTGCTATGAACATCAGGTGCAAATATCTTTTCTGATATGGGTTTTTAAGTCTTTTGGGGTGAATACCCAGTAGAAGGATTGCTGAATCATATGGTAGATCAAATCTTAGTTTTTTGAGGAACCTCCATACTGTTTTCCATAGTAGCTGTACCAATTTGCAGCCCCACCAACAGTGTATGAGGGTTCCTTTTTTCCACATCCTCTCTAACATTTGTTATTACTTTTCCTATTGACTATAACATTCTAACAGGTATGAGATGGTATCTTCAGTGGTTTTGATTAGCATTTCCCTAATAGCAAGGCAATGCTGAGCATCTTTTCATGTAGTTTTTGGCCATTTGTATGTACTCTAGGGAGAAGGTCTGTTCAGGTCCTCTGCCATTTTTTGATTGGATCATTTCGATTGGAGTATTTTTGTTCTTATTGAGTTGTGTGAATTCTTTTGTATATTTTGGGTATTAGGCCCTTATTGGCGGCATTGCTTTCAAACATATTTTTCCCATTTAGATGGTTGTCTCTTTCCCTTGTTGACAGTTTCTTATACTGAGCAGAAGCTTTTTAGTTTGATGTAGTTCCATTCATTTATTTTAGCTTTCACTTTCCTTGCTTTGAGGTCAAATTCAGAAAACCTTCCTTAGGTCCAAGGTCTTTGAGTTTCATTCCTATGTTTTCTTCAATGTTCTATTGTTTCAGGTCTTATATTCAGGTCATTAATCCATTTTGAATTAACTTTGGTGCGTGGTGATAGACAACTGTCTAGTTTCATTCTTTTGCAGGTGGCTTTCCAGTTTTCCCAGCACCATTTATTGAAGAGGCTTTCCTTTTTCCACTGTATGTTTTTGGCTTTTTTGTCAAAAAGTATTTCCCATTCACATGAGTTTACTTCGGACTCGATTCTGCTCCACTGGTCCATGTGTCTGTTTTTCTGCCAATACCATGCCATTTTGATTATTGTTGCTTTGTAGTATAATTTGAAGTCGGGCAGAGTGAGGCCTCCAGCCTCATTCTTTTTTCTCAGGATGGCTTTGGCAATTTGGGGTCTTTTGTGCTTCCATACAAATTCTGATGATTTTTTTGTATTATTTCTTTTAAAAAATGCTGATGAGATTTTGATGGGATTGCATTAAATCTATATAATGTTTTAGGTAATATGGTCATTTTAACTGTTGATTCTTCCAATCCAGAACACGGAATATCTTTCCATTTCTTTGTATCTTCTCAATTTCTTTAATAGGGTCTTGTAGTTTTCATTATATAGGTCCTTCACATGTTCATTAAATTTATTCCTAGGTATTTTTTCTTTTTGTTGCAATTGCAAAAAATTATTTTTTCCACTTCTTTTCTGACACTTCATTATTAGAGTATAGGAAGCTATGGATTTTTGAATGTTGATTTTGTATCCAGAAACTTTACTGTATTTGCTTATTGTTTCTAGTAGTGTTCTTGTGGAGTCTTTAGGGTTTTCTATTATAGAATCATGTCATCACAAATAGTGACAGTTTGACTTCTTCGTTTCCTATTTGGATGCTTTTATGTCTTTCTCTTGCCTGACTGCACTCTCTAGGACCTCAATATTATATTGAAGAAGATAGTGGACAGCCTTGCCTTGTTCCTGATCTTAGAGGAAGTTTTAGTTTTCACCATTAAGTATAATGTTGGCTGAGGGTTTGTTATATATGGCCTTTATTATGTTAAGGTACTTTCCTTATATATCAATTTTGTCAAATGAATGCAGTATCTTGTCAAAGTATTTTCTGCATCTATTGATATGATTCTTATTTTTTAATTTGTTTATGTGGTGTATCACATTAATCATTTGCGTATGTTGAACCATGACTGGCCTGGGACGAAGCTCAGTTGATTGTGGTGTATAATCTTTTTAATATGTTGCTGTATTCAGTTTGCTAGTATCTTATTTAGGATTTTTGCATCTGTGCTCATGAGAGATATTGGTCTAATCTTTTCTATTTTTGTGTTATCATTACCAGGTTTTGATATCAGGTAATATTGGCCTCATAAATGAGCTGGAAAGTATTGCCTCGTCTTCGATATTTCAGAACTGTTGAGGAGAATAAGTATTCAATCTTCTTTGAATGTTTGGAAGAATTTACTGGTAAAGCAATCTGGTCTGGACTTTTACTTTGTGGGAGGTTTTTGATGATTATTTCAATGTCCATACTGCTGATTGATCTATTTAGATTTTCCAGTTCTCAATTGAGTCTAAGAAGATTGTATTTTTCTAAGTACTGGTCCATTTCTTCTAGGTGATTCAACTTGGTGTTGTATACTTTTTATTGTATTCATGTATGATCCTTTGTATTTCTGCAATGTCAGTCATAATTTCCCTCTTTTCTCCCTGATTTGTCTATTTGTGTTCTTTCTCTTTTTTTCTTTAGTGAGCTAGCCAAAGATTTGTCAGTTTTATGAAACTTCTCAATGAACCAGCTCTTTGTTTCATTTATTTCTTCCTTTTTTGTTGTTGTTTTCAATTTCATTTCTTTCTGCTCTAATTTTGATTTTTTTCCTACCTTTTCTTGACTAAGGCTTCATTTGTTTTTACTTTTTCTAGTTTTCCCAAGATGAATCATTATGTTGTTTACTTGAGCTTGTTCTTACTTGGGGAGGTAGGCCTGTAACAATATGACATTTCTTCTTATGACCGCTTTTGCCATGTTGTAAAAGTTTGTATATTGTACTATCATTATCATTCATTTCTATCTATCTCTTGATCTCTCTTTTATTTCGTCTCTGACCCAGTTATTCTTCAGTAGCATGTTGTTTAATCTCCATGTATTTGTGGTTCTTCCTGCTTTCCCTTTGCAATTGATCTCAGTTTCAAAGCATTATGATCAGAGAATATGGTTAGTAGATTTCAATTCTTTTATATTTCTCGAGGCTATCTTAGTGTCCCAGTATGTGGTCAATCCTTGAGAATGTTCCAAGTGCACTAGAGAAGAATATATAAGCAGCTGTTTGGGATAAGGCTCTGTAAATGTAATTATGTCCATTGTCTAATGTGTCATTTAAGGATGTTATTTTCTTATTGATTTTCTGTTTGGATGATCTGTCCATATCCAACAGTGGGGTATTTAGGTCCCCTACTATGATAGTGTTTTGGTCTGTTTCTCCCTTTAGTTCTGTTAGTAATTGCTTTACATATTCAGGGCTCCCTGATTGGGAGCATAGATATTAATAAGTGTTATGTCTTCTTGGTGCATGATTCCCTTTATCATTATGAAGTGTCCCTCAGTATCTTTCTTTACCTTTTTTATTTTGAAGTCTATTTATCTGATATTAGTACCACTACTCACTTTTCTCTGAATGCCATTTGCTTGAAATATCATTTTCCACCCTTTCACTTTGAGTCTATATTTGTCTTTGGAGCTGAGATGTCTCCTGGAGGCAGCATATGGTTGGGTTTTTTTTTTGATCCATTCTGCAACTCTGTGCTTTTATTGGTGAGTTCAGTCCATTTACATTTAGGGTGATTATTGAAATATGAGGTCTTCTTATAGCCATTTTATCTTTTGCTTTCTGGTAGCTCGGTGTTTCCATTGCTTCCTTGTCCTTGTGTTTCTGTTTTCTTTATTTTGGTTGCTTTTGTGGTTTTCCCTCTGTTCTTCTTGTTTTATGTTATATACCCTAGTTCTGATTCTTTGATGTGTGGTTATTCATATTAATATGAAAAAGAATATATATTCTTTTGCATGTACCTTTGTGAATTTGGGTTTCGAATTCTCCCTTTTTCAGTCACTGTTTGTCTCAATTTGTTCCTATGTATGATGAACATTCATTATTATTTTGCTCTAGCAATTCTTCTTATTACTTAAGCTTTTAATGCCCTGTTCTTAGTAAGATTGCATTCCTCTGTTTCTATTTGTCTGATGGTCACTTTTACCCCTAATTTATATTTACTTTTGTCATTTTGTTTTAGATGAGCTGACCCCTCTCCATATTTCCTGTAGTGCAGGCTTCATAGTGGAGAATTCCCACAATTTTTCTCCTTCATATCTAAAGAGGGCTTAGCTGGAGACATTATTCTAGGCTGGTAGTTCCTTTCACTTAGTAGTTTAAATATTTGATTCCATTCCTTTCTGGCTTGTAAGGTTTGTGCTGAGAAGTCTGATGATAATCTAATGGTTTTCCTTTATTAGTTACTGTTTTCTTCTCCTTGGCTGCCCTGAGATTCTGTCTTTATCATTGATAGTTGATAATTTTAAGACAATGTGTTTTGGAGGCCTTTTGGGGTTGAGATAATTGGTGTTATGTTGACTTCTTCAATTTCAAGCTCCAGCTCATTCCTTAGATTTGGGAAATTCTCATCAACTATTTGTCTGAAAGTGTTTTCTAGTCCCTACTCCTTTTCCTCCCCTTTGAGAATGCTCTTTTTTTGTTGTTGTTTCTTCTCCTGATGGTATCTACTAGTTCTTGTATTTCTCTTTCATTATTTTCATTCTCCGATTTCTCTCTCTTCCTTCTGATTTATTTCTAGATTTCTGTCTTCAATATCACTAATATTTTCCTCCATTTGGTCATCTCTATTTCTCAAACTTACTATTCATTTTCAACTCTTACTGTGTGTGTGGTGTTGTGTGTTTTATCTCCAGAAGATCTGTTCTTTTTGAGGGTTCCAATCTTTCTGAGATGCCTTGTCATCTTGGTTGTTCATGGTTTTTTATGGACTATTTCTCATTTCTCTGCCTGGGTATTAATGGAAATGTATCTGCTGTTTTTTTTTTTTCCTGAAAGAAGATTTATTATATATAGGTCTCTCTTTAGCCTACTGAAAAGAAGACACTTTTCTTTTGGTTTCCAGTATGTGGTGTCTAAGCCTCTTGGATCCCTGCATTTTAAAAAGCCTTAATAATGCCTTTTCTTTTTCTTATAGATGTTTAATCGCACTCACTACTCTCAGTTTCAGTCCATGTCCATGTTAGTCATAGTTTTGGTAGTGTTTTCTTAGATTGTCCTGGGCCCTGCATTATTCAGTTTGGTGGAAAAGAGTGGAGGGACCCTCTGTATTAGAGGATGTAGGTTTGGCTCATCCTCAGTTTTGCAACCAGGGCTGGTAAAAATCAACTGTTGTTTCTCTGCAGTCTTGCTTCTCTGCTTTCTGCCCTGATGACTGGGCCCTGCCAATGGCTGGAGAGAGTTTACAACATTCCCAGACAAGGCTGTTCAGGGAACTCGTCGCACCTTCTCCTTTTCCCCTCCTCCATTAGGGAGCTCTGCTGGCTGCGAGAGGCAGCTTCTTCATTTCTCCTAATCCACCACCCAACACCTGGGGTTCTGGCCTGTGGGAGCTCTTAAGGGGAGATCCCACATTCAGACATGCTAGTGTGCAGTTTGGGTGTTTTTTGTTTAGTTTTAAATGTTCAGCTTATTGTTTCAAGGGGAAAGATCTGGTGACATCTCTCACTCCGCCATGTTTCTCCAACTTTTTCCTAAAGTTTTAATGTCTTCCTTTTTGAAACATTCTCAGTATTTTTATTTTATAAATTTTACCTGATAATGTCAGTATCTATAGCCATTTTGATCTATTTTGACATTGTTTTTACTCACTTTTGCTAATTGTGGCTTATTTTCTATGTTATTAATTCCAAAGTCGAATTCCTTATAACTTTGTCTATTGACATGTTCTGCGCCTGTCTTTAACACATCCTTACAAAAAGGTTTTGCATTTGCTTCTGCTAAGAAACAGGGCATCTGGATTCCCAGCCCCAAACACTCCATACTTAGTGTTCAAATGTGTTTTTCAACATTTCTCTCAGTGTGATCATAAATTCTGAGATGAACTCAACCCAGCAAACTCCAAATGTAATGGGTTACTTACCAGAATTCTAGAGACAAAATACTTGCACGGTTTTCTCTCACTCAGTTGTGAGTGAGTCTTGCTTATAGCCTTCTCATTAAATTCTTTGACTACATGGATAGCCTTCACATCTTCAAACCATAAAGTGGTGTGTGTGGTGGGAGTATGTGTGTCATTGCTGCTTGTGGCTATTATAGTGGTGGCATTACTTTTGCTGATGACCATGGTATTATTGGTAGTGGTAGTGGTATAATGGTGGTGGTAGAGATAGTGGTAATTTTTGGTAATGGTGGTGGTGGTATTGAAGGGTTTATGGTCAGAAATCAGTCAATTTTTCTGTGATGAGCCAGAGAATAAATGTTTATGCTTTGTGGACCATATGCCCTCTGCCACAACTACTCAACTCTGCCTTTGCAATGCAGAACAGCCATAAGCATATGTGAATGAATGAATGTGGATGTGGTTCAATAAAACTGCATTTATGGATACTGCCACTTGAATTTCTTAGTTTTCATGTTTCTTGGCATATTTTTCTTTTCTTCAATCACTTAAAAATGTAAATAGCATTCTTAGCTTGTGGGCTATAGAAATGTAGGTTTTGAGCTGGATTTGTCCATAGGTTATTATTTGCCAATTCCTGATGGTGGTGTTACAGGTAGGGAAGATGGCAGTAGTAATGGTGGTGTGGTAATGATGATGGTAGGATGATGGTGGTGGTAAAGGTGATGAAATTGACAGAATTGGTAAAGGTGAACATGGAGATGCTGTTGGTATAGAAGCCTCCTCCTACAGCATCTTCTTTAAAAGTGAGATGGAGGCTCAAAGCTAAAGGAAGTTGGTTTAGTTTGCATAGGCAGCAATGGTCCTAATAATGCAGGTTTTCTGTTTGCCACTATCAAAACATTTCTTCTGAACTCCTCTGACTTTTATTAAATCCAATTTATAATTCCTCTGGGCTCTTCCCTGGAGGTGCTATAACAAAGCCTTGCTCACTAGCATGAGTTTGGATTGGCTTTGTAAGCAAGAAGTCCCAGGCCACCAAAAGTGTTAAGTTCCATGATGCAGTGTTTTGCTATTGTAATGTGTCATTTAAATGTTAAGTAACAGTAACTGATCTGGTTCTAAATGCTTCATTAACTATCTTTACTGCCAAATCACAGCCTTTTCTACTTGGTTGTACTAAAGGCAAATTTTAATTGTTTTAATGAGGATTTACAAGCAACTGTTTTCTCTGAACATTTGGGCATTGGCAAAAACATTGTTTGCTTAGCAGAAGAAAAATATTGCTGTTTACACAAAAGGCTTCTAACAGTGATTGGGTCTAGGGAAGATTCAGCACCTCATGCCCTCTTAACAAATTGCTTAATTGAGTTGTATGTAAAGGAATTAAAAGTATTAGGAGCAATCCATGCTTATCACACATTCCAACTATCCTGGCTAAACTAATTTGCTAATTAGTTTCATTTTCCTCCTCTGTTATATAGTTTGCTTTATTCTGTTTCTACTTGGAGATACTGCTCTGAAGGTTGATTTACATGTTAAATGTAACTGTTACTGCACAAAATCTTTGGCAAATAATGTTCAATGCAGACATTAGATACTATTTTGTAAAATTCCTCCTATCTCACACATAAACAAACTATAAACCCAACAGTGCAGATCTTTAAGTCTTCCTGCAGAAGTGGTATATAGGGAGAAATGGGTGGTGTGGGAGGGTAGGGAAAACAGATATTTTTAAATCTAGAATTGTTTACAGGCTCAGAAAGAAAGAAAAAACTAATATGGGAAAGTTTTTGTGCTTCCATTTGTCTATACTTTGCTCATGCCTCTGTCTCGAAATTATGACACTTATGACACTGATTCCCACAATTTTCACTTAATTTTGTTCTAGTTACTTTCTCAGAGCAAAGCATCTATTAAACGCTAGACACAAGTTTGAGGAAAATGCAACCTGTGTAATCCCTATTACTACATGGATAGGTCCAAGTATAATTATGGTGTATTTATAAGGTATGATTCCCAGTAGACATGCCCACATTCTTTTAAAGGGAGCATGTTGTAGGTGCTAAAAGCAAATGGGACATAAAATTGCTCTTATCCTGTTTTTAGTGAGGAATATTTAGGTATAAGCTGCAGCAAGGGGGGTGTCTTATTCTCACATGAAACTAAGAGATGCCAGAACATCTGCTACATTTGGGCGTCTTAATTCCTATTTCACAGTGAGGAGGCAGGCTCTCCCTGCAGTGCTTTCTTCCAACAGTATGGTGCATGACCGGTTTGCCAATGGAGTTTCTCTGATCCAGCTAAAGTTTGAGAGACTCCTGCTTTTGCTTACTGAACATCTATGGCTTCTGTCACTCTGTGTTCCAGATCAAACGTGAAATGCCTTTTCTTCACACCAAATATGCAGACTTAAGGTTCTTTGCTTTTATTATTTGTTTTCATTTTCTATGCTTTGTTCTGTTTTAAGACAATTTAATTCTAACTGTATATTTTCCTGAAAAAGAATGCAGTATTTTATTAAACATTCAACAAGAGAAATGCAATCATAATTAGTCCTATATTACATAGGAGCTCAATTATAAAAGCCACCCCCAATGAGAGCAATAAAAAAATGTAGTGTATCCAGACAATGGATTATAATTCAAACATAGAAATGAATGAAGTCCTGATACATACAACATGGATGAACCTTGAAAACATTATACTAAGTGAAAAAAGCCAATCACAAAGACAACATATTGTATGATTACATTTATGTGAAATGTCCAGAATAATCAAATTCGTAAAGACAGAGGGTAATTTGGTGGTTGCCAGGGCTGGAGAAGGGAGGAATGGAGAGTGGCTTCTTAATAAGTTGAAATGATGAAGATATTCTATAATTAGATAGTGGCAAGGGTTACACAACTCTGTGAATATACTACAACCACAGAATTATAAGCTTTAAGAGAGGTGAATTCTATAGTTTGTGTATTGCACCAGTCAACCAATCAATGGTCATTTAGTCAATTCAATACCAATGGGAATTCCTAGTTTAGAGTGAGGTGGAGAAGAAAACTTTATTCCATGCAGACAGCTCAACTGTGATACAGAATGGCTATGAGAATAGCACAGCTGTGGTACAGTTCAATTATGAAGTGGCACAGCTGTGAAATAGCATGGCTGTGAGGAAGCCCTCAGGTGAGGCAGCCAGGGGGCTAGACTACTCTGCTCTTCAGTGTCTTCAATGTTTCAGTTCCAGCCAGAGAAACAGTCTATTGTGGAAAGGAAAAGCTCACTCCCCAAGCTAGAGGGGAGCTGACTTGTATAGACAGAAATCCCTGCCTCTGGTTCCTGATTGGTCCATTCTCATGCAAATAAAGGCTGCATATCCTCCTAATTTGATTGGTCCAAAAGGCACTGTCCCAATTGGTCAGAATAGAGCCGCCTTGATTGGTCAGTAATGATGTCAAAGGGATATATGTGCAGCTACGAATGGCTGAGGGAAGTCTCAGTTTTACTAATTGAAATAGGGTTCTAGGAACTCCTTTATAAGGCCTGGCTCACATGGCAGGAACACAGTGCAGGAAGGCAGTTCAGTGCAGGCTTCTCCCTGAAGTTCAGTTTATATAAGAGCCCCTGTGTAGAAATTATTGCCAGGGTTGTTTTTTTTTTTAATTTGAGCCACCAGGAGCCTTTCTTAGTAGGCATCTTCTTTCTCAGGGTGCACATATCTCAACAATGCTGTTATGTTAAAAAAAAGTTAATGAATGAAATTATAATTTAAAAGAGAGCAACAAAATTGGGATCTTCTTGAAATACATGCCTTTCAGGTGTGAGAGCTGATGATGTGGGTCCACAGTCTGACATGTTTCCTCAACTTTTCAGGTGATGTGTAGATGTTACTCCAACTGAGTGAGGGAGGATAGAGTAACCCTTGCAGTTAGATATAACTGAGTTCAAATCTCACCTACTTCTCATCCTGGCTGGAATATCTTTTCTGGTTGTATTTTTGTCATCCACTGTTATGACTTAGAACCTTGTGGAATGTGAAAGCCACCACCAGATATATTACCCCAGGCTGAATCTCTGAGGCTACTGGGGATTTATTTTCATGGTGAAGAATTGACGAGTTTCAGTCTTATACAGGCCAGAAAACCTATGTTTCCCAACTTGCTGTGAGAGAACCCATCTTTCAGAGAGCAAGCTTAAATAATCCCACCTCCTGAGACTTCTTTATAAAACCAGATTGTCAATTTATCAGTTAGCATCAAGGAATCCTACTCTTAGGGACTGAGTACATAAGCCTGTGTGACCCTACACACCCTGTGCCTATAATAAGGCAGCTTATGAATTTTCAGAGAAAATAAACTGTCCCACAGGTCTGTTTGGATTTTTTGTTTTAAAATGTTTTTGTTCATACAAGCCAGAATGTTACCCTTTGTTTTTGTGGGCCTTCCATCTCTTCAAGGTGGCTTCTGTTTGGGTATGTGAAGGCAAATCATTTGATAACATCATAGAGTTCTGAGCTTATAGATATACCAGGTAGCTACCTTGGTTTTCTTATCTATACAGAAAGCACCTCATAGGTTTGTTGGACAATAGTCTGATGCTTTGGGTTCCTTTCCCAAGAACCAGGCCCCAAGACAAGATTTGAGAGCATCAGTAAAGGAGCAGAGAAATGAGACAGGAAAGGAAGGTTTCAACAAAGGGTACATTATGCATTATACTGGGACCTGTGGAAGAGTGTGCAGGACACCCTCCTCAGACTGTTTCACCCAAGGAACAAATATGTTGGGTGTTTATTCACCAACTCACTATCTGTTATTGGCTGAAGCTGCACCAGAGACCTTACCCTCTGGCCTGGTCTATCTGAGCCATGATGGTGTATCAGTCCCTGGAACAGTAGAAACCAGAGCATGAAGTATAGAACCAACCCATGGATTCAACTCACCAGGTATATGTAAATTTATCATCATCCATTCCTCAACCATTGTTTCCTACCTTGGTAAACTGCGCTTCAGTCTGCCAGGGACCTGGGCTAGAAGCAGGGGTGCTTCATCCTCACATTCTCCACCCCCATTCTCATTATTATTATTATTATTATGCACATTTGAGGAGGAACCTAGGCCTGTTGATTCTGCCTTCTACATGCCTCTTAGACTGCACTCATCTCTCCATCCACAACCCTTCCTAAGGTTCATCCACCATCACCTTGACCAGGATCCCTGCTTCCAGCTTTGCCAGTTGCATGTCTGAGGGCCTCTCCTCTCCATCCTGCTCCTGAGGTTGTCAGGACAGGCTCCAGTGCTCTTGTAATGCCCTGGTTTGGAACTCCACGAGCCAAGAAGGAAACTGACACCAATGCAAGCGCAAGAGGGAGTTTACTGACAAACTCGAGTTTGGACTCCACTCGTTCACTGACACGGCAGTGGTTGAGAGGAGCCCGACCAAGGGTTGGGACCTAATTTAAAGGGTAAAACCGCAAGCCTTGGGGCGATGCCTTGGCATTACTTGATTGGGGGGTTAGGTTGACCTTTAAAGGGATTGGGTGGTAGGTTTTTAGGTCTGCGTGCAAAAGGGGGTTGTGTGCAGTTGGGGCTGCGTACAGAATGTAGGGCCGAGTGCACAAGGTGCCGGTTGCAATAATCAGAATATGTGCAGGAGGAAATAAGGGTGGGGGTGCCTTAAGGGCCCACCAATTAGCTGGCTTAGCTGGTTTGGCCAGGTGGTAAGGCATTGTTCTTGCCCACTGGCCTTTGGGGAACTTTTCGTACAATTCATCGTGGGATCACTCAGAAAAATGGAATCATTCCAGTCTTTCACTCTCACCACCATTTCCACCCTCTCATTTCTCCCAACCTTCTGCTCCATTCAGCTCAACAAGACTCTTTCCTGCTTGTTACCTGCCTCAGAGCCCTAAATCATTTGACATGCTGTTCCCTCAACCTGGAACATCTTCTCGCTCAGTTTTGACCCTAAACTTTACCTCCTCCAAACCCTTCAGGTCTTACCTTAAATGACATCTCTACAAGAGGCTCTTTCCAAATTCCCAGACCAGGTTATTGTGCCTAGTTATTGTGCTTATTCCCTCAAGGCAGGCTTCTCCTTGTCTAGAGCACTGAGCATACTTTAGTCCTTGTTTAAAGATCTTGTTTCTGTGCTAGGCTGAGTGTCCTGGCCAGATGGCCATCTGATCATCCCACTCCACCTTCAAGCTCAGAACAATGCCCATACACAGTTGGTGCCCACTAAATGCCTGTCAGGTGCATGCATGGAAGTGCCTAGTATATGCTTTCCATATGCTAGGCACTGGATACATGCCAACTTCCTTCTTTCTCTGGTTTTGGAGAAAGTTCAAATTCTCTGTTTTGAACTTTTACAGATGATGTGGCATTTGGGGTTGGGGCCACCTCTGCTCAGGGCCACAGTCCA
Source organism: Eonycteris spelaea (assembly GCA_003508835.1). Lineage (NCBI taxonomy): Eukaryota > Metazoa > Chordata > Mammalia > Chiroptera > Pteropodidae > Eonycteris > Eonycteris spelaea. The sequence continues at coordinate 1,780,371 of PUFA01000215.1, read as the reverse complement.
CTCTGGAGAGCTGGCTTTTGTTCCCCTGGAGCCTGACTCTCCAACCTTGAGGTGGTTTTAACTTGTGCTGAGAGACGATTGTTACTTGGGTGTGGGGGTTATTTTCTTGTCAGGTTTATAAAGCCTCCAACATCCAGATTCATAGAAAAATGGTGCTTCGATTATCTTTAGATATTATTTTTAATAAAAATAAGCTCAACTTTTTATTAACAATTCTATTTTCAAAAACAAGTTACCCAAGATCATACATTTATTTAGTAACAAAACTGAGGCTAAATTTCTGATTTCCTGACTCTTACTATAGTGCTCTTTGTATCATGACAATCTCAAAGTAAAGGAAAATGTTTTCTATGCAATATAAAATTTGTACAGATATTGCATACCTATTTTTTATCTTTGTTTTTCTTTCACAGTCTCTATCAGACAGGTATTTGATGTTTAGCCAAACTTGTGGGCAGGAGGGTTCTTTGAGTAGCAGTAGAGAGAGCAAAAACTAGGAAAGGAGGAGTAATGGGGGATCACACTCAGGGACAAGGAGGCTCCTTTTTTTCTTTCTCCTCCCCAACAACCAGCAGTGGTAAAGCTGCAGGTAAAGCATGAATGGCCAGTGATGCACTTCAAACAGCTTCCTATGCTCAGACTTATATAGACTCAAAGACCACACCCAGAAGATTAAGGTGAGAGCTTATCTATTGGTGCAGCCTAGAAAGAGTTTGTCAACAAAAGGCAACGTCATCCTAGGCAGAGCAGAAGCTGCTCAAGCAGAAATAAAGAATCAAGTGAAAGGTTTTTCTCTTTATTGTCACTGGTTTTGAATATCATGGCTGAGGGGGAAAATACAGAATAAACAGAGTATTATTTGTTATATAACATAACTAATAATATTGCATAATTATATAACTGTTGCAAAGAGCCTTAGAAGAACAGCACAGTCACTGGGCGAGGTTCCAGAAAGCAATGGTGAGGAGACTGATGGACTACCCCAGCCAGTAGCAGTGTTGAGGCACTCTCTCCATTTTATCTCTGAGCTGCTGAACTCAGGCATGGAGGAAGGCTGTTATCAGGTAGGAGTGCATGGAAGTAAACACAAAGGAAATGAGTCAAGAGGAATTATGAAGCTAAGGACTATAGATGACAAGCCAGTCTATATTAAAAGAAATATTAAAGGATGCTGCAGTGACAAAAATAAAACTCCACTAATTTCAGTCCTTTTCATTCAGATGTAATCAAAATATATAATTTTCAAAATTGGAAGAATTCATTACAAGAAGAAAATGTTCTAAAAGAATTTAAATTGTTCTATATATTCATTTGAATATTTTTAAAGATAGTAAATAATCAATTTTAAAATCAAGCCAACTCATAAAACAGTCCAAAACTTGTGCTATAACCTATAGAATTGTGCCCTTAAACTTTAATGTGCAGAATAATCGCTTGTGATCATGTTAAAATACAGATTCTGATTCAGTATTTGTGAGTGGTATACAAAATTCTGCATTTCTAACAAACTCCCAGGTGGTGATGATGCTTCTGGTTCTTAGCAGGCACTTTGGGTGACAAATTATAGAGAGCACCTAAGAGATCTAAGCTGTGCTATAATAGCAGATTCACATTTGGGGCTTGAACAACTCAAGGAGGTCACTAAGTAGGGATTATTCTAATTCCACAATACTTGATACTGTTTATTTCAACAAATGCTCTCTGAGTACCTGCTAAATACCAGGTGCTAGAAAGAGAAAGGTAACACTGATTCTTTGGTCTTAAGGAGCTCCTGGGCAGAGGCTGGGTCTGGGTGTGGGGCATGGAATGTTGACATTAGTAGCTGTTGTTTTGGCAGAGAAAGATGCAGCCAGAGCTATAAAGGAATCCATAGCACATGAACACATTAGAAAAAGGAGAGGTTACTCTGGCTGAGCAAGAGCATTTGACTCCACTGAGGAGGCAAAATTTGAACGAATGCAACCAAATATCTTTTGTAAGATACTCACAAGGGATTTGGGTAGAAGGAGCTAAGTCTGAGAGAATGAACTAAACTTTAAGAAGATTATTCTAGTCTTGATAGTACGTCCAGCAGATCACAAACCAGATGAGGGGCCTAAATTTGAGATCAACCCAGCAGCTTCTCTGTGGAAGTAGAAAGATTAGAGAAGTGGAGTGTTTGGACTGGAAATACCTCAATAAAAGTATTATACTGGTTTGGAAGATGATCAAACACAGAGATGATACTTAAATACATGGTGTGCCTTGTGTGTTACAGGTGTTCACAAGATCTTGTTAAAATATTTTAATTAATGGTTTTAGTTCTCAGACTGTGAATGTGCCTCCAGAAATAAATACTTCTTAGTGCCAGTGTGTTTTTTGACACAATGTAACATTAATAATACCCGCCAATTTCTGAATACATATACTGTAGTTTGACTACTCATTCGTCAACTCTATTAAAATGTTATTTTCCAATTAGTCACAAATGTGTTTTCTCTATTTCCCCTCCTTTGATCAGTCTGAAGTTGTAGATTTCTGTAGATACCATCAAATAAAGCAGCTATGCTGTAAGAAGTTTCTTAAATCTCCTAGAAATCCAGAGCACCCAAAGTCCCCGAGACAGAATATTTTTCTACATAATAGTTGTTAACTTGCAGAAAGGAAAAGCCTGAGGAAATTCTTTCTTTACCTCCAAAAAAAAAATTTAAGCTTGGTGTCTTCTTTCTTTCTTTCTTTTTTCTTTCTTTCTTTCTTTCTTTCTTTCTTTCTTCTTTCTTTCTTTCTTTCTACATTTGAAACCATAGGAAATACAATCTGGGAAGAAATAATTTAGAGGACTTCTTAACTGTATACCAAACATGTAGATATTCCTCTAAGTCGAGCACCATAGAGGCAAGGAAATTTCTAGTCCAGTACCTGGAACTGTGTTGCAAGACTAATAGACATGTGTGAGTGTTAAGCTAATTCTAATACCTATATTAGAATGTAATATACTAGAATGTGCACGTGAGTATTTCCTCAGATGGGGAATTTTGAACATATACAGTACTAATGTTATGGACCTACTCTTCATTTATCTTCAAAATCTGTGTGGGATGTCATTCTAAGCCCTTTTTTCTTGGGTATGTGGTTTTAGCTTCAATGAATAGCCATAGACCTGGGAAGAGTCCACCCCTATTACAGATTTACAGCCTTAATTTCCCTGTGAACTGTTCCGATGTTAATGCGATTGAGTTTACCCATGACTCTCAGGATGTCAGCTGGCAATCATAGGTTTCTCTAGAGCTGCAGTGGTTCCAATTCCTGCAAAGTCTCCTTCGTTTAGAAACAGACTTTACAGAGATGCAAATAATCAATTTCTGGTTTACTTTGCCTTATTTCTCTGATAGACCCTTTCTAAAATTGGTGGAATAGTTAGGACTGCAATGTCACCTGATTATCCTAGCTACTGTGCATATTGGCTGACTAGTACACAACACAATGGTCCGGATGATTAGCTCTTTTGGGGGTGTGATATTCTTTTCTCATCTCTGTTTCCATCTTCTCCAGGAGACATGAGTTCCATGAGGCAAATGTGACTCTGGAATCCAGCCTTCTAGCGTGATACCTGGCTGGGGAGAGAAAGCACCATGGATGACATAATTGAACAGAAGAGTGTGCTGGTGCACAGCAAAATCAGCGATGCTGGCAAGAAGAATGGCTTAATCAACACTAGAAATTTCGTGGCTGAGAGCAGAGATGGCCTGGTGTCTGTTTACCCAGCACCCCAGTACCAGAGCTGCCGAGTGGTGGGCAGTACAGCATCGGTCACCTTGGACAGCAGCAGGAACGAGGCAGTCCAGCAACTGCTAGACCCCAACACCCTTCAGCAGTCAGTGGAGTCCCACTACCGTCCCAACATCAATACTCTACTCAGAAAGCATGCTGCACCTGGGGGATGGCGTGGCTGCTGACTGCTGTGAAACCACCTTCATAGAGGACCGGTCACCCACCAAAGAGAGCCTGGAGTACCCTGATGGGAAGTTCATTGACCTCTCAGCTGAAGACATCAAAATCCACACCCTCTCCTATGATGTGGAGGAGGAAGAGGAATTCCAGGAGCTGGAGGTCAGAGGATGTGTTTGTCATAGGCCTTCGAGAATGGGGCAAGGGGATTTGGTGAGAACTCATGAGTGACTGGCAAAAGTTAGGGAATGAAACTAGTGTGTGATAATGCAGGAATCTAAACATTCTTGATACCCCTTAACTCTTGAATATTTGTGGAAAATGAAAGGAGTGAAGAGAAACTAGATCACCAAGACCCAGTGAGGGCTTATGCAGGGATTCTGATCAGAAATGACCCAAAGCAGTAGCTCTTGGGTGGGGCTACAAGTGGATTTAAAGATTGTCAGCACTGGTAGGTCACTTGGGGAGACCCAACAACATCCATCCCACAGGAGTGAGGGGTCATTGGCAAAAGTGAGCAAAGTGAGAGAGGGGCATGTGGTCTTAGGGCCACAGAAGACTAAAAGAGTATGTGTGGGATAATTTTGGAAGTATTTTTGTTACCACACATGTGTGGTTTCCTTAATTTGGCATTCTGAATTAAATACTAAGGGATCACTGATATAGCTAAAACATGTTGGAAGAAATAGTAGAAATTAATAGCCTAAAGATGTGTTCATTATTCCAGGAGTCACTTTTTCAGTAGACTGGAGGACAACAGGGGTGTTTGGACTACTTTCTCAGAAACGTGCACATTGGACATAGTGTAATATGGCACAGCAACCTCTGGTTATACAATTCATCCCTTCCCCTTCCATGCAGCTGCCCCATGTGGGAGGGCAAGAGTGAGCTGCACAGATTTGAACAAAATCCACATGTTTCTCAACTAGAAGGTGAGTACCCAAGCTTGAGGAAGTAATTTCACTTCTGTGAGAGTGGAGAGTATTCCTCTAGGATGTGAGTGGCAGAGAGAGAAGGTCCAGATTTTCAGTCAGTTTAGAGAGGAAAGACTTTCAGGAGGAAGTGTTTGGTCAAAGGAAATGAAGTCTGTATTTGGCTAAGGTAGGTAAAAAATTTTGCAGGTTGAAGGGAAATGTTAAGGGCAAAGAATGAAGGATCAGTGCTGGGGAGCTGTCTAGGGCAGACAAAGACATTCATCCAAGCATATATGTGGAAGTTCTGGCCTTTGGTGAGAGTCAGCATACTTCTTGTCTGAGAGAGAACAGAAGGATGGAAAGAAGGTTAATGAACTAAAATGCTCTGGGTTGTACAAAAACTTTTTAGTTTGATGTAGTCCTATTTGTCTATTTTTTCTTTTGTTTCTCTTGCCCAAGGAGATATATCTGAAAAGAAATTCCTGTTAGTAATATCAGAGAGTTTACTGCCTATGTTTTCTTCTAAAAGTTTTATGGTTTCAGGTCTTACACTTAAGTCTTTAATCCATTTTGAGTCTATTCTTGTATATGATGTAAGAAGATGATCTAGCCTATTTTTTTGCATGTATCTGTCCGATTTTCCCAACATCATTTATTTAAGAGACAGTCTTTACTCCATTGTATATTCTTACCTCCTTCGTCATATATTAAGTGAGCGTATAGATGTGAATTTATTTCTGGTCTCTCTATTTTGTTCCATTGGTCAATGTATCTGTTTTTATGCCAGTACCGTGTTGTTTTGATTACGTACTATAGTTTGATCTCAGGTAGTGTGATACCTCCAACTGTTTCTTTCTCAGAATAGCCAAAGAAAACCACAACAAAACAAAAAAGACAACAGACTGTTTGGGAGAGGATATTCGCTAATGATACATCTGATAAAGGATTAATATCCAAAATTTATAAAGAGTTTATACAACTCAACAGCAAACAACAACAACAAAAAAAAAACAATCTTATTAAAAAATGGGCAGAAGACCTGAACAGATACTTCTTCAAAGAGGAAATATAGTTGGATAACAGGCATATGGAATGATGCTCAAGGTCACTAATCATCAGAGAAATGCAAATTAAAACCACAATGAGATATCACCTCACACCAGTCAGAATGGCTATCATCAATAAATCAAAAAACAACAAGTGTTGGTGAGGATGTGAAGAAAAGGGAACCCTCATACATTGTTGGTGGGATTGCAAATGGTATAGCCACTATAGAAAACATATGGAGGTTCCTCAAAAAAATTAAAAATGGATATACCCTTTGACCCAGCAATTATATTTCTGGGTAGTTATCCAAAGAAAACCAAAACAATAATTTGTAAAGATATACGCACTCCAATATTCATGGCAGCACAATTTACAATAGCCAAGATATGGAAGCAACCTAAATACCCATTAACAGACAATTGGATAAAGAAATTATGTTTCATATATACAATGGAATATTACTCATCCATTAAAAAATGAAATCTTCCCATTTACAATGACATAGATGGATCTAGAGGTTATTATTAAGTCAGACAGATAAAGATAAATACCATATGATTTCACTTATATGTGGAATCCAAAGAACAAAAAAGAACAAACTAATCAAAAACAGACTCACAAATATAGCGGACAATTTTGTGACAGTTAGAGGGGAGGGGGCTTGGGGGACTAGGAGAACGGGGTGAAAGATTAAAGAAGTACAAATTAGTAGTTGAGAGTTGGGCACGAGGATGGGGAGCTCAGCACAGGGAATGCAGTTTGCAATAATATGATGGCTAGGTGGAGGAAGGGAGCAGTTGAGGGAATCATTTTGTGAACAATGTAGACATCTAACCAATGTATTGTATACTTAAAACTAATTTGAATAAATAAATTTATTTTTAAAAATGCTCTGGGTTGAAGAGGAAGGAAAAAGGAGCCCATGTTGGCTAAGGGTCCATGGATCCCAGAGAGGCTTGACCATGAGGAGATTGGAGACACTCAGAGCAGTGACGTGGAAGAAGTGACCATTCTAGAAGAGACTATTGAAGAAACTGCCAAGCTGCAGTGGGGGTCTGTGTGCAAATATGGTCATGCCCAGGGCTCTAACGTGTAACTATTGTTCAGCAGGTAAGGCTTTTAGCAAAGCAAACTCCAGGCTTCCTGCCTGCAAGATGGGGAGGCTGGAGAAAACAAGAAAGCAGAGGTTTGGAGTAGAATCAGACCCACACCCCGATGCCCCAGACTGGGTAGAAGGCCAGTGAAATCATGAGGAATTGATAGGTTGAGGGCACCAGAAACGTCAGGATTGGAGTTAAAATGAAAACCAGAAGCAGCTGAAGAGAGTTGCTTTCGTTAGAAGAGAATTTTAGAAATGAGGGGGAGGGGTGGAGTGATGTAGCAATTCCTATAAATGGAGTCAAAATTCAACTGAGATTGGAGAGAAGTTGTTGGTGTGAGAGAGGCCATCCGATGACATCTGTTAAAGGGAATAGAGGGTGTGAGCTCTGGCCATTTTAGAGTTTTGAGACAGTTGGGAGAGTGTTTTGGCTTTCATGCGAAAAGCCTCTAAGTATCTACTGTTTTACAAGGTCTGATATTTTTGCTGAAAGCAAAGTACAAATGCCTCTTACCTGCATGAAGGTTGGGAATCAAATATATAAAAATGCAATTTCAGTATAGCACAAGAGTTATGAGAAAAGACTACTTAGTCTACTCTGAGAACCTCAAAAGGAGGGGATAAGGATCCTGCCCTGCATCTTGAGGAGAACCACACTGTTATGCAAGAAGGGTTGTAAGGAGGTGGTAAGAGAATTCTGGTACAATGGAACATTGTGAGTAGATAAAGCACAAAAACACCCAACCTAGATCTGCCAGGAACAGTAACTGGTAAAAATTGCTAGGACATATAGATTATTGTGAGGTCTTGGAGACAAGATAAAAAAAAAAAGTAAGGTCTCATTACCAAGGACCTTACCAGACCTCTAACAGAGACTGGGTGTGGAGAACCATGGAGGGTTTTCAGGCAGGAGTGCCATGGTCAGATCTGTGTATTCAGAAGCTATCCTGGCTGCAGAGTGGGTCAAGAGTGTAGGGGAGATGGAAATGAGAGGGCAGGAGGTATGGCATTAGTACAAAACCCAATGCACAAACCTATCGGGGGCCTATTGTAAGAGATAGTGAAAGAGAGAAGCAGGACAGCATTAAAAGTGAATAAATACTTAAAAAGTAAAATTTGTCATTGTTTGGAGATGATAGGAAGGAAGGAGTCAGGCTTCTCTTGTGCAGAGATCTTTCCCGTCCCCCAAGTGGCCAAGTTAGCCAGCTGAGGATTTTTAGCTTTATTTTGAGTTTTTGAAAAATCAACTCCAATATACAATACCTACCAGCAGTGAGATGTTTGGAATAGTTATAGATTAAAACAAATTTTTGAATGTCTCCATCATTCCTTTGTCAGTTATGTAGGCTTCATTCCTCCCCTCCTTCTCATTATATCCATATACTTTATATCCATTTCCTTGAATAAGTACATTATGCCAAGGTCAGATGAGAAGATGATCAGCATATTTTCTTAGTTCTCAATTAACTTCCATCATAAGGCTTCATAATGAACTAAACTCGAAGAAATTTTATTTCACTTTTCTTAAGACTTGCATAGGCTTCTGACAAGCTTGCAAATAATACAACCAATATTTAAATTAATTCTTTTACATAGTATGGCTTATTTCACATTTTTGGCAATCAGTTACTGGAATTCATTTTGTTGCAACATCTTTCATGGAATGACTTCAGCCAGGTGACGAGGTTTGTGGAACTCCACAAAGATTCAAAAACAAGTCAGAGATTATCTTTAAAATTAATGCTAGGAGATGGGTAGCTAGAGTAAACAGGCATTAAATGGTTGGTCCAAAGCTCTGACTGGTAGTACAGGCTTGTGGAGAGGTTGAACTCTGTTTACCACCTATCTTTATGATACAGCAACTGGAATCTTTATCATAATAATAGTATCTACGCATATATACATTTTTATTAGTGACCTACTGCTATAGAAAATAAAGATGAATTGTGTTTGCTTAATATACTTTAGCCATAAATAGTACACCCAATGCCATTAAAGGAACAAGTTTGTTTAAAATGTGCTTCTTAGGGCGTGTAGTAAGACTTTCTGGTTGACATCCAGATAGCAAACACAGACCAAGAAATGGTTCCTTCCTCTGGTGTGAGAGGAAGAAATCAGAACATCAAGCATCCTGTCGATTCTGGATGTTGAATTGCCAATGTCTTTGATTCTTAGATGTTTAAGTTTTAGTACCTTACACAGTTTGTATATATTAACAGTTTTTATATTAATAAAGCAATTCTGTAACAGGAAAATAACACACACACACACACACACACAACCACACACACAACACAACCTATAGAGGATTTCAGGGGCATCACTCAGAGTGGTTGCTTTGGTCCTTAGGAATTCCTATGAAACAAAGGTATTTTTTCAGCAATATTCTTATGGTATAGCTATGATTGTTTATGTTCTGTTTTTCTGCAAATAAAAAAAAAAACTAATGACTGTTAGTGTAGTAACTGTTCTACAAATTATTCTTTTTCCTATTCCATGAAATAATAAAGAGACATGTATCAGTCATCACTTGCTGCATAACAAATCACTCCAAAGCTTAATGGTTTAAACAACTACTATGTATCTAACTCAAGATTCTCAAGTTAAACATTTGAGTGAGTCTTGGCTAAATAGTTGTTGCTCTGCTGGTCTCATCTGGGCTTCCTAATTGGTCTGTGTTAGCTACTGCTCTACTAGGCAGCCTTCTTTCAAATGTTGGCTGATCATTGCCTGGGGTGACAGAGGTGACTAGACCACATTGTTTCTTCATCTAGGCAGTCATCTTTATCAATGGAAGCCATGGTAAGAAAATGGAGTGAATCCCAGTGTACAGGGTTTTTTCAAGTCTTTGCTTGTGTTAAACATATTATTGCTTATTAGCTAAAGCAAGTTACATGGCCAAGCCCAAATTCAGTGTAGAAAGGACTACTTAGGGTAATAGTATTGGAAAGTGCGAACAAATTGGATGCTAGTATTGTAGCATTCTACACAGAGCAAAAAATTTTGGACTATTTGGCATAATTTTTTAAAGACCTTTTTTTATTACAGAGTAACAACAGTCATGATTATATTATTATGGAACAAAAAACAGCACATATTGATCTGGAGCTTTCTCAGAAGGCAGTTCTACTTCAGAAAAAAAAAAAGTCAAATCAATTTTAACTTCTTTGGGAGTTCTACAGGCTCACTTGGTCTGCAGAAACTGCAGTCCTCAGAAAGCTATTGCCCTGGTTTAAGAAGCAGGGGCCCTTGTCTCTGCAGTTCTTGTTCACCGGGAGACCTGCCTCTTATCTGTTCCCTTATCACTCTACCTGGAGAGGTTCATCTCTAGCATTTATAATGGAGACTTCCCTAATCCAGAGAGGTTTGCTTACCTGATACACGTTTTTCCTATAAGCATATAGAGTTTTCAGTTTGCCTTGGAGGCTGTGGTATTAACGTGATTGATTCTTTTGCTAATTTCAATGAATCTTTTTGGAAAGCCCTCAAAAATTATGACTTTCCATGCCCTACCCTAAGAGAGTGAGCTGCTAGTCACAGTGAAGGATCAGTTGTGGTTCATATCAGATGGAGGAGATCACAGGGGCTCTCTGAGGGATTAGCAGGAATGCAGAGATGGCTTGCTTATCATCAATATGCCTGTACTCACTATGACTAGGGGATCTCACTTCAGGGTGCCCTCAGGACAACTCCAGCTATGTGATAAATTGGGCCTGGTACCCCAAAAGCTCAGGGCCTCCTCTCTGGTTTTTCACCGATGTCATTCAGTTCCCAACTGGCAGCTAAAAACACAGTCTATAGGAACACCAATAGTATAAAACCACTTCTCCTTCTACACAAATAAACTCAGAAATACTGTAGGCACATGTAATAAGCAGTTCTGCAAATATGATATTTGAGTTTAAAGTTATAAAATGAAGTGGGTGAAGTTCAAGGATAGAAAAGCCTAATAGCCTCTTGTTGTTAGACGAGGCTTATCAAATATTGAAAGGCTGGTTATTACTCATTCGTATGACAATGCAAAACCTTTTGGATTCTAGAGCAAATAGAAATCATGCACTTAGAACAGTGCTCAAGAGGGTTGAGACTTTTCTTCACCAAAGGAAGAAAGAGGAAGGAAAACACATATTTATGGAGCCTATACTCTGTGCCACACCCTTCATGCAATATTTTGCTATCTGACCCTCAATTAACACTGGCAACAGTTACTATTACTGGTCCTACCTTTTACATGAAGCTTGGCAGATGTCCAGGGTAATTGCAGTGGACTTTCCTGGCAGCTCTTTGATCTGAGACATGCTGATTTTATACTCTGATCTTCTAATAGTGATGTTGTTCTTTCTACATTAGAAAAAAATTGTTCGTGCTAGATGAATTGCCTATTCAATAAAGCATAAGGAGACAGAGCTGGGCAGTCACAGGACACTTCTTCACTTCTGTGAACCCTCTGCTAGGGCTGTCTAAGGTCTTTGAGTCTGCTCTCTCTTTTAAAACTTGAAACATGTTGGGAGAGATAGAATTTCATAACTTCAATGTAGCACTCACATATGCCTCATTCTAAATATGAACAAAGTAAGGAGACTCAATAGACATTTGAAAAAACCCAAAGCATGAATGAGACAGAACACTACCACCAAAAAATATAACAATGACCCAGGGGAAAAAAAAAGAAATAATGTAGATAATAATAGGCAAATTTTGAAAATTATTTTTAGTATCCCTTCAGAGATTTTAGGGAGCTTGTTTTGGAAGTGGGATTTGGGGTTTTTGTTTTTTGTCTGTTTGCCTCATTGCGCTGGCTAGGACTTCAACACAGTGTTGAAGAGAAGTGGTGAGAATGAATATTCTTGCCTTTCTTCTGGTCTTAGAGAAGGGACGCATTCAGACTTTCATGATAAAGGAATAATGCTGATGTTCTTAATTGAGTGTAGGAAGTTCCCTTTTATCAGAACTTTGTTAAACCAGGTTTTTTTTAAAAAAAATGGTGTTTAAGTTTGTCAAATGCTTTTTCTGTGTTTATTTGGATTATAATGTGTGAGATTTTTTTTGTCCTTTATTCTATTAACATGATCTATTAAATTAACTGATTTGCCGATACTAAACCATTCTTATTTTGGGGATAAATTCCTCTTGGTCATGGTGTATATTCTTCTTTAATATTACTGGATTTAATTTGCTAAATAATTTGTTAAGAAAATTTTTATGTCTGTGTTCATGAGGGATATTGTTCTGTAGTTTTCTTATGTTATCTTTTACTGACTTTGGTATCAATGTAATACTGGCCACATAAAATGGGTTAGGAAGTGTTCTCCTCTATTTTCTCAAATATTCTGTAAAGTATTGGTTTTATTTATTTATTTATTTACTTACTTACTTACTTTTACATTAGTTTCAGGAATACAGGTATAATGGTTAGATATTTATCTAATTTATGAAGTAATCCCCCTATTACTCTAATAGCATCTAACTGGCACTACACACAGCCTTAATAGGTATTATTTTTAAAAATATTTTCTAGAAGTATTTTATACATTTAATATTTTCAGTGAAGCCATCTAATCCTAGGCTCTTCTTTCGAGGTCAATTTTTTATTACTGATTTGATCCAACTTCTTTATTGTTTTAAGTCTGCTGATTTAAAGGAAATCGTTCAATATTCTTTTCTTCTTAACTTCATTTTAGCAATTTGTGCCATTCTAGGCATTTGCCCATTTTATCAAAGTTATCTAATTCGTTGACATAAAATTGTCATAATATTCCATTTAAATCTTTTAATGTTCTATATGGTTGGTAATGTCTTCTCTTTCAAACCTTATTTTAATAATTGGAGTTTTTCTGTTTTCTTCCTTTGTCATTCTAGCCAGAGGTTTATAATTTTGTTGATCTTTTTCAAACAGCTGACTTCTGGTTCCATTGTTTTTCTCTTGCTTTTTGATTTTCCACTTCATTGATTTACATTCATATATTTATGCTAGTTTCCTTTTTTTCCTTTGGGTTAAATATGCTCTTTAGCTAGTTTCTTTAGATGGAGCTTAGTTATTGATTTGGGATTTTTTTTCTTCATGATATAGGTGTTTAAAGCTATAAACTTTCTCTCAACCACCATTTTAACTACATCCTCTAAATTTGATGTGTTGTGTCTTTCTTTTTTACTTAGATTAAAGTATTTTTTAATAACTACTGTGGTTTTTTATTTTACTTATTTATAAAAAGTATTTTTTAATTTCCAAATAGTGAAGGATTTTCCACAATTTTCTATCATTTACTTCTAATTTAATTTCATGTGGTTTAAGAAATAGTTTGTATGATTTCTTTTAATTTATTAAGATTTGATATCCAGTCTAACATATGTGTTCCAGGAAATGTCCCATGTGCATTTGTGAAAGAACATGTATTTTGTCATTGTGTGAAGTATTCTATAAATGTTTATTTGGTCAGGTTGGTCATCATGATGTTCATGTCTTCTAACCTTGCTGTTTGTACACCTGGTTGTCCCCTCAATTTTGTCATTTTGCTTCACATATTTTGGGACTCCATTAGTAGGTGCATGTACATTTAAGTATATTTTACTAAATTTTGACCATTTCATCATTATAAAATATCTCTATGTTTAATAATATTTCTTGTTTTGGGTTTTTGTGGTGTGTGTGACATTAATACATTACTCCAGCTTTCTTGTTATCACTGTTTGCCTCATATATCTTTTTCCATATTTTGGCTTAAAATTTATTTTTGTCTCAGAATTTTAAGTGTGTCATGAAAACACATAGTTGGATCTCATTTTTTATTGTCTTACAATTTCTGTCTTTTAATTAGAGTTTTTAGTCCAATTGCATAAAATGTAATTTTATACAATTGGATTTATGGCTGCCATTTTGATTTTTGCTTCTACACATTTCTTGGTTTTGTTGTTGCTGTCTCTCTTTTTCTTCTTACTGCATGAATTTTATGTATTAAGTATGCATTTACATGAACACCATGTCAGCCAAGGATGTGAGAACTTACCAAGCTCCTCTCTAGTTCTCTCATTTCCAAGAGCACCTATTAAATTCCTGGGTTACTTTCCAGTCTCTTTTGACACAAACCGGTGAGTATAGTCTTAGGAAAGTACAAGGTGGTTTCCCATTTATTTCTGGAACAGATTTTCCACCCTCTATTCTCAATCAATTCAGCCCCTTCAGCAATGAAGCAGCTAGTTTTCATGACTAGCTCCATTCTAGTAGGAATACTTTATGGACCAAACTGGTAATGGACTTGAAATATTCCAGGACAAGGACACCACAGAATTGCCCTATTCTTACTCAAAATGCAGCAGTGGTTGTAAGTAAATACTTACTTACCTAGGTCTTTGGTCTATATCGAGAGACCTAATAAGGCCATTTTGACAGTATCATCTAGCTGTTTCTTGAGGACAAGATTTGCCTACCTCCTGACTCTGCCTTTCAGAAGTCTTACTAGGATATTATCTTAAGTGCTACACATGCATTTTCTAGCATGTAGATCTGTCTGTATCTAAATACCCACTGATGGCTTATGGTTAGGTTAAGAACATTAATCAAATTAATTATCTTTAAATACTATCAAATATATGACATATATATTGCTGAAATTATTAAAAATTTAAATTATTTGTTTTCCTCTCTTGGAATAGTATGTAAATAAAGATACACATTTAGATATTCCACTGTTTTGGGATTTATGCATAGATTACTCACAAAAGGTTATCTTTTTTATCTCTTCATAGTCTCATCTCATTTTGCAGTGCTCAGACTGCAAACCCATCTTATTTTATAAAGAGGCATGGTATGATTAGCTTCAGCTCATCTGAAAAATTAAATTTACTTTTACAAAATAAATATTTGCCACCACCGAGGGCATTCTAAGTACAGGCATACCTCAGAGATATTTCAGGTTGAGTTCCAGACCACTGTAATAAAGCAAATATCAAAGCAAAGCAAGTCACACAAACTTTTTGTTTCTCAGTACATAAAAGCTATGTTTACACTGAAATGTGGTCTATTAAGTGTGCAGTAGCATTAGGCCTAAAAAAAATGTATGTACTTTAGTTCAAAAATACCTTATTGCTAAAAGAAATGCTAAACATTATCTGAGCCTTCAGCGGGTTATAATCTTCTTGCTGCTGAAGGGTCTTGCTTTGATATTAATGGCTGCTGACTGATCAAGGTGGTGGTTGCTGAAAGTTGGAGTGACTTTGTCAATTTGTTAAAAGTAGGCAACAATGAAGTTTACCAAACTGCTTGACTCTTCTTTTTATGAACGATTTCTCTGTATCATGTAATATTGTGTTAGCATTTATACCCATGGTAGAACTTCTTTCAAAATTAGAGCCAATTCTTTCAAAACCTGACACTGCTTTATAGAATAAGTTTATATAATATACCAAATCCTTTGTTGTCATTTCAAAAATCTTCACAGCATCTTCATCAGGGTAGATTTCATCTCAAGAAACTATTTTATTTGCTACTCCATAAGAGGCAACCTCGTATCAATTAAAGTTTTATCATGAGATTACAGCAATTCAGACACATCTGCAGACTCTATATCTAATTATATTTGTTGTCTCCACCACATTGGCAGTTACTTTCTCCACTGAAGTCTAGAACCCCTCAAAGTCATCCATTATGTTTGGAATAAAGTCCTTCCAAACTTTTGTTAACGTAGATACTTTAACCACTTCTTATGAATCATAAATATTCTATTTTAAATATTCTTTCATTGTTCAATTACAGTTGACATTTAATATTATATTAGCTCCAGGTGTACAGCAAGCATAGTGGTTAGATGTTTATATAACTTACAAAGTGATCTTCCAATTAGTCTAGGACCCTGGCACTATACATAGTCATTATAATATTATTGACTATATTCCCTATGCTGTATTTTACATCACTGTAACTGTTTTGTGACTACAAATTTGTAATTCATAATCCCTTAACCTTTTTCACTCATCTCCCAAACCCCCCTCCTGTCTGGCAATCATCATATTGTTTTGCATATTTATGAATCTCTTCCTATTTTCTTTGTTCATTTGTTGTTTTTTTTAGATTCTACATAAGTGAAATCATGTGGTATTTGTCTTTTTCTGTCTGACTTATTTCATTTAGCATAATACCCCCCATGTTGTCAAAAATGACAAGATGTCATTCTTTTTCATGGCCAAGTAATACTCCATTGTGTATACGTACCATTCTTCATTTTACAGTCATCTACAGATGGACACTTAGATTGCTTCTATACCTTGTATATAGTAAATAATACTACAGGAAACATAGGAGTACATAAACATTTTTGAATTAGTGATTTGTATTTCTTTGGATACATATCCAGAAATGGGATTGCTGGGTATTTATCACATGGCAGTTCTATTTTTTAATTATTTGAGGAATCTTGACACTGTTTTCCATAGTGGCTGTACCAATTTGCAATCCCATCAACAGCACATGAGGATTCCTTTTTCTCCTCACCCTCCCCAACATGCATAGTTTGTTGATTTATTGATGATAGCCATTCTGACAGGTGTTGAAATGATATCTCATTGTGGTTTGAATTTTCATTTTTCTCATAATTAGTGATGTTGAGCATCATTTTATATGTTTGTGGGACATCTATATGTCCTTGGAGAAATGTCTATTCATGCCCTCTGTTCAATTTTTTAATCAACTGTTTGTTTGTTTTGGTGTTAAGTTGTACAAGTTCTTTATGCATTTTGGATATTAACCCCTTATCAGATGTATAATTGGTGAATTATATATCTTCTTCTTTTCAGTAGGTTGTCTTTTCATTTTGCTGATGGTTTCCTTTGCTATGCAAAAACTCTTTAATCTGATGTAGTCCATTTGTTTATTTTTCTTTACTTTTTAAAATTAAATTTATTGGAGTGACATTGGTTAATAAAATTATATAGGTTTCAAGTGTACAATTATATGTTACATCATTGTGTGTTCACAACTCAAGTCAAATCTCCTTCTATCACCATGTATTTGACCCTGTTTACACTTATCCACTTTCTCTTATCTCCCTTTCCTCTGGTAATCACTAAACTTGTCTGTGTCTATGACATTTGTTTGTTTGTCTTGTTCATTTGCTGTTTTAAGTTTTATCTCCCACATATGAGTGAAATTATGTGATTCTTAGCTTTTCTGACTTATTTTACTTAGCATGATAATCCCAAGATCGATTCATGTTGTCACAAATGGCTAAATTTAATCTTTTTCCTATGGCTGAGTAATATTCCATTGTATATATATGTACCACATCTTCTTTATCCAATCATCTATCAAAAGATACTTGGTTGTTTTTAGCCACCAAGAATAATGTTGCAATGAACATAGAGGTGCATATATCTTTACAGATAAATGTTTTTCAGTGTTTTGATTATAAACGAATGCTGTATCTTGTCAAAGGCTTTTCCTACATTATTAATAGATCATATGATATTTACCTTTTATTTTGTTTACATGATGTATCACATTGATCGATTTGAATATGTTAAACCATTCTTTCTCCCCTGAGGGGAAAAACCCACTTGATCATGAATGTATAATATTTTGAATGTACTATTGTATTCGATTTGCTAGTATTTTGCTTAGGATTTTTGAAATCTGTATTCATCAGAGATATTGTTCTGTAGTTTTCTTATATTGTGTTATTCTTACCAGATTTTGACATCAGGGTAGTGTTGGTCTCATAAAATGAATTAGGAAGTTATCATTCTTCTTTAATTTTTTGAAGAGTTTAAAAAGGACAGTTATTAAGTCATCTTTAAATGTTTGGTAGAATTCACTAGTAAAACCATCTGGTCCTAGACTTTTACTTTTTGGGTGGTTTTTAAATGATGGTTTCAATTTCCTTATTATTGATCCATCTATTTAGGTTTTTCAATTCTTCATGCTTCAGTCTAAGAAATTATATATTTCTAAGAATTTGTTCATTTATTCTAGGTTATTGGATTTCATGACGTAAATCTTTCACAGTATTATTGAATAATACTTTGTATTTCTGTGGTTTACACCATAACTTCTCTTTTATTTCTGATTTTGATTATGTGTGCCTTTTGTCTTTATTCCTTAGTGAGTCTAGCCAGGGGCTTGTCAATTTAACTGATACTTTCAAAGAACCAGCTCTTTATTGCACTAATTCTTTCTATTGTCTTGTTCTCTATTTCATTTGATTTTCCTCTAATTTATATTATTTCCTTCCTTCTGCTGACTTTGGGCTTCATTTTTCTCCTTTTCCTTGTTTTTTTAAGATTAGTGTTAGGTTGTTTATTTAGGATTTTTCTTGTTTCTTGAGATAGGCCTGTAATGATATAAACTT
The DNA here is from genome assembly GCA_003508835.1 of Eonycteris spelaea. Classification (NCBI taxonomy): domain Eukaryota; kingdom Metazoa; phylum Chordata; class Mammalia; order Chiroptera; family Pteropodidae; genus Eonycteris; species Eonycteris spelaea. Next base: position 1,762,048 of record PUFA01000215.1, on the reverse strand, counting down.
ACCTCTTATTACCACTTGCTGTTTCCAAAAAGTTTCGATATGTTGTATTTTCATTTTCATTTTTCCCTGTTTCTTTTGATCTCTCCTTTTATTTTTTCTTTGACCAAGTTGTTCTTTTTTTTGAAGTTGATTTAGCACTGTAGCTAAAGAATGTACTCGGTATGATTTCAATCTTTTTAAATTTGTTGAGCCGTTTTGTGTCCCAACATATGGTCTATCCTTTCATGTGCACTAGAGAAGAATGTATAATCTAGTGTTTTAGGATGAAAGGCTGTTGAAATGTCGGTTATGTTCAGTCGATCTAATGTATCATTTAAGGCTGATATTTTCTTATTTTCTATTTGGATGATCTATTCGTAGTTGCCAATGTGATATTTAGGTCCCCTTCTATAACTGTGTTTCTGTCAGTTTCTCCCTTTAGTTCTGTTAGTAGTTGCTTTATGTTTTGGCATGCCCTGATTTGCAGCATATGCATTGATAAGTGTTATGTCTTCTTGATGTATTGTCCCCTTTATCATTATGAAATGTCCATCTTTGTCTCTTGTTACTTTTTTTATCCTGAAGTCTATTACATTGGATATAAGCATGGCTACACCCACTTCTCTCTTGATGCTGTTAGCTTGAAGTATCATTTTCATCCTTTCCTTTTGAGCCAATATTTTTCCTTGCAGATGAAATGTATTTCTTGAAGTCAGCATATGGTTGAGCTTTTTTTTTTTTGATCCAATCTGCTACTCTGTACCTTTTTATTAGTGCACTCAATCCATTTACATTTAGAGGGATTATTGATATATGAGGACTTCCTATAGTGATATTATCTTTTTTATTCCTGGTAGCTTGGTGTTTCTATTGTTTCTTTGCCCTGGTGTTTCTGTCTGTTATTTTTGTTTGGTAATATTCTATGGTTTTTCCTCTGTTTCCTTTTTTATGTTATGTATTTCAGTTCTAGATTTGTGTGTGGTTACTATTAAGTTTATGTAAAAGAATTCTTATGTATAAAGTAGTCCTTTTTTCTTCAGTATGCGTCTTATCTCCATTCCCTTTTACAAATTAAGAACTTTGCCTCCCTTTAATGTTTTGTTGTCACAAATTATTCCTATTTATTCTGAGAGTTTATTTCTGACCATAGTCTTCTCTCTCTCTCTCTCTTCTCTCTCTCTTTTTTTTTTTTTGATGTTTTATCTCCTTCAATCCTTATGTTATATTTAAGTGTATAGTACCTTATTCTGAATAAGGGTTTCAATTTCCTGCTTCTGGCTGTCTGTTAGTCATGTTACTCGTAGTTTTATATCCTTTTTCATTTTTGTTTCAGGTAGAAAAAACCCCTTTAGTATTTCCTGTAATGCACAGGAAAATTTCTTCATCTTCATATGTCTGGAAAGGTCTTTATTTATCCTTCATATCTAAAGAACAACTTTGCTGGATATATTAATTTTGGCTAATAATTTTTCTCCCTTAATAGTTTGAATATTTGACTCTACCCTCCCAGCTTATAGAGCTTCTGCTGAAATATCCTATGATAGTCTAATGGAATTTCCTTTATAGGTTATCATTTTCTTTTCCCTAGCTGCCTTGAGAGTTCTTTGTCATTAATTTTTGACAGTTTTAGATATAATGTGCCTTGGCTTTTTTGAATTGAGATAATTAGGTATTCTGTTTCCTTCTTGGATGCAGAGATCCAATTCTTTCCATCAATTTGGGAAATTCTCATTGACTATTTGTTTGGATAGGCTCTCTGTTCCCTCCTCTATCTCTTCTCCTTCTTATATTTTTGCATTACTCCTTTGATGGAGTCATATAGTTTTTATAGAGTTCTTTTATTTTTTCTCTACTCTTAAGTCTCTCTCTTTTTCCATCTGCATCATTTTCAGATTTCTATCCAATATCACTAATGCTTTCCTCTATCTGGTCAGCTCTATTTCTTAGGCTCACTGTTTCATTCTTCATCTCCTTCATTGAGTTCTTCGGCTCCAAAAATTTATATTTTTTTCTTTTTAGTTTCAATCTCTTTGCTAAAGCATGCCTTTTGTTCATTGATTTTATTTCTGAGTTTATTAAACTGATTTTTATTGCATATCATTGAGTTTTTTCAGAACTGCAGTCTGGATTCTCTATCATTTAAAACACACACTTTCATGTTTTTAAGTTTATTTTCTGGAGCTTTTTATTTTCTTTCTGAGCTGTCTTGTTACCTTGTTAATGGTATTTAATGGATTATTTTTCTGCCTAGGCATTTATGGAAATAAACTTTTTTTAAAAAAAATTAAGAGTGTTACCTCTTTAGCAGGTTGATAAACAAGGTTTTTCTTTTGTTTTCCAGTAGGTGATGCCAAAGTGCAAGTGTTTTATTTTCCCTTGTACTACTCCAGCATCTTGGATTTCTGCTGGGTGGTAAAAAAATGCCTTGTATTCCTTGGAGAGATGAGTGTCTCTTCTGTGACCAGGTCACCTCAGTCTCAAGACACCATCATCATGGGAGAATATAGCGGGTGAGACCATGAATTTCCAGTGCTGCCTCAGCAGCCAGATACAGAGTTGTGCTGCCTGAGATGTCCCCAGGTGCCCCCAGTGAGATCAGCCTCAATGTATGAGGCCACTGGTGTGTTTGTGACTTTGTTCTACTCCCAATAAGAGTGACTGCCAGAACTCAGCTGCCTCATCTCTGTATCTCCACCCCTGTCATTGGGATTAGGCACAGTGTGCATGTGCTGCTCAGGAGCTATCTCTGCAGTTATCAGGGCTGTAGGTGTTCTGTTTCGTAATCCAACACTCACTGCTACCATTTTTGTCTGGTGTGAGAAGGCAAGCTCTGGGAGGGTGGAGGTAGGTGACCAGGCTCCATGGCTTTGTTTTCTGCCTGACAATGATGGCTACTAGAAAACAGCTGTCACACTTCTGTATTCTATCTCTGCTCCAATAGATCACTGGGTTCAACCTTGGTATGTGCTAATCACTCAGGCAGGAATGTGCTGGACTAAAGAGAGTGCACTTGTAGCCAGATTCCTCTGCTCTCCTGCAATCCTCAGTAAGCTTTGGGCTGCATCTACAGCACCCTTCTCTGCTGTTCTCCTTTCCCTCCTCCCATGTTCACCCTGATTTGCTGACCTTCAGGTATTTTGATGCTCAGATCTTTCAGAAGTGCTTGTGTATTCAGCAGGGAATTCTTTGTTGAATTTTAGCTGTTCAACATGCTCAAAGCAACCTCTCAGGTTACCACACTTCTGACAGGTTACCACACTTCTTTCATTTCCCTTGTCAAAGGGACATGTCTCCTTGCCTAAGAAAACATATCAAAAAATATATTACTAAAAGAATGTCAGTGTTTACTGCCTGTGTTTTCTTTAAAGAGTTTTATGGCTTTGATTTTACATTTAAGTCTTTAATCTCATTTGAATTTGTCCTTATATATTGTGTAACAAAGTAGTCATTTCTCTCTTTTTTTGCATATAAATTCACAATTTTATTAAAGAATTGTCTTTAACTCATTGTATATTTCTTGCCTCCTTTGTCATAGATTAAATGACCATATTGGTGTAGAGATATTTCCGTTCCATTGATCTCTGTGTTTGTCTTTTTTTTTTTTTTTGCCAGTACCATGTTTTTGATTACTGTAGCCTTGTCATATAGTTTGCTACCAGGTAGTGTGAACCTCCAACTTTTTCATTCTTTCTCATATTGCTTTGGTTATTAAAGGTCATTTTAAATTTCATATAAACTTTAGAATTATTCATTCTAGTTCTGTGAAAAATGCCATTGTAATTTCGATAGAGATTGCATTGAATCTGTAGATTACTTTGGGTATCATGGACATTTTAATGACAATGCTTCCTATCCAGAAGCACAGTATATGCTTCCATTTATTTCTGTCTTCTTCAACTTTTTATTCAAAGTCTTATAATTTTCTGAGTACGATTTTTACGTCCTTGGGTACATTTATTCCTACATATTTTTTGATGCAATTTTAAATGAGATTGTTTTCCTAACTTCTCTTTCTGATAGTTCATTTTTGATGTATAAAAATAGAACCAACTTCTGACTATTAATTTTGTATTCTACTAGTTTACTGAATTCATTGAACAGTTCTAATAGTTTTTTAAATCCTTCAGTTTCTCTCTATATAGTATCATATCTTCTGCAAATAAAGAGGGGTTTACTTTTTGCTATCTGATTTGGATGCCTTTTATTTCTTTTTCTTGTCTGATTGCTGTGGCCAAGTATTCTGACACTATGTTGAATTGAACAGGTGAAAATGGACATGCTCGTGCTCTTCTTAATCTTAAGAAAAATGCTTTTGCTTTTCACCATTGAGTATGATGTTAGCTGTGGTTTTAACAAGTATGGCCTTTATTATGTTAAGGTATGTTCCCTTTAGTCCTACTTTGCTAAGAAATTATAAATGGATTTTGCATTTTGTCAGTGCTTTTATGCATCTATTGATGTGAACATATGATTTTTATTTTTTTATTTTGTTTATATGGTAATATCACATTAATTGATTTGAGAATATCGAACCAACTTTGAATATATCAGGAATAAATACCAATTGACCATAGGGTATAAATTTTTGTAATTTATTTTTCCCAGATTTATTGAAATATAATAGGCAATTAGTTGCTCATATTTACATTGTACAAATCAATGACTTTTTTCAATTATAATTGGCATAGAATAATACATTAGTATCAGTTGTACAGCATAGTGATCAGAGAGCTAATATAACTCAGAAAGTAATCACCCCACTAAATCTAGTAAATCTCTTCCATTTCCATATTTATTGCAACATTATTAACTATTTTCCTTATGTTACAATTTATATCTTCATGTCTAATTATGTAACTATCCATTTATACTTCTTAATCCCTTTGCCCTTTTTCATCATCCCCCCAACCCCCTCCCATCTAATAGCCTTCAAAATATTCTCTGTATCTGAGTTTATTTCATTTTTGTTGTTTTTGTTTATTTTGTTCTTTAGGTTCCACATGTACATGAAATCATGTAGTGTTTGTCTTTCTCTAACTGACTTTTTTCATTCAGCTGAATATCCTCTAGGTCCATCAAGGCAATATCTTTTTACATCACTTTTAGTCTGTGTGTGTCTTTTAGTCTGAAGTGAATCTCTTGTAGGCAGCATATATAGGGGTCTCCTATCTTTTGGTTGAGCACTTAATTCTTTTCCATTCAAAGTACTTATTGATAGGAATGTAGTCATTGCCATTCTTTATTCCTATTTAAATAAATCCTTCTAGTATTTCCTATAATATTGTTTTGACATTGATGAATTCCTTTAGCTTTTTTTGTCTGGGAAGCTCTTTATCTGTCCTTCAACTCTAAATGATAGCTTTGCTGAATAAAGTATTCTTGGTTGTAGTTTGGGTTTTCATCACATTGAACATTTTGTGTCAAGCCTTCTATACTGCAGAGTTTCTTTTGAGAAATCAACTGCCAATCTTATGAGTCCTCCTTTGTAGGTAAAAAACTACTTTTCCCTTGCTGTTCTTAAGATTCTCTCTTTGTAATTAACCTTTGGCATTTTAATTATGAAGTGTCTTAGTGTGGGCCTCTTTGGGTTCCTCTTTCCTGGGATTCCCTGAGCTTTCTTGGGTTGTATGTCTATTTCCTTCACCAGGTGATGGAAATTTTCCATCACTATTTCTTCAACTAGCTCTTCGACTTCTTGTTCTCCTTCAGGTAACCCTATGACGTGGATTTTTACATTTAATTGTGTCCCATAGGCTCCTTAAATTATTATTATAATCTTGACTTCTTTTTTCTTGCCTGATTGGGTGTCCTTGGCATTCCCATCCTCTGTATCAGTAGTTTGATCCTCTTCATTATCCATTCTATTGATTCCTTCTAATATACTCTTCACCTCAGATAATGTGTTCTTCATTTCTGACTGGTTCCCTTTATAATTTCTACATCTATTGTGTAATAGGTGTCCAGTGACACAGTCCTCAGAGAGGTTGAGTTGCTGATCAAGTTTAGCCCCAGCCTTTGTCCCTCCCTGACCACCTATTAAAATCCAGCAAGCAATCCACAAAAAATAGTTGCCTCAAGAGGCAACACCAGAAACTGAGGCCAACTGCCACCTGTGTGAGTTTTAGAGTTGGCTCAGCAAGGAGCACCAGACTCACAGAGGAAACAACTGGATGTGGCTTGGGCAGAATTTCGGGGAATCCCCTGGGCAGAGTGACCTCTGTTATCCAGTGTGATGAAGTCTCAACTATGGCAGCACTGAGTCCACACGACTGGAGGGGGCAGGGCTCAACAGAGAAAAAGTGGATACCGCCAGCCCTTCTGCTTGGGAGAAAGCCCTGCCTCCAGCCCTCTCTCTGAAAATGTTCCCTGTGGTTCCCCTCAAGCAGCCGGCTGGGCGAGCAAGTTCATCACTGCAAAAGATTACTTACTAAACTCTTCTTTAACAAGCATCTGCAGCTGCTCCCATAGCCTTTGTGCCACTCAGCCCCTTGGGACCCAGCAGACTCATGTCTTCGTCCCTACCTCCCACCATTATGATTATTTCTTCTCTAGTTGTAAGGCTTCTGTTCATCCAATACCAGGTGACTCTGCGTTCTGTTTGCTCCATGTTTCTGTCACAACTTGATTTGGTCAGAAGAGGATGAAGAAGCCTCTATCATGGTTGTGGAGATGGTTAGGAAGAAGACTTTGAGTCTGGAAATGCTTTTACTAACATGGATAAGGGAGAGGAGGAATGACAAGGAATGGAATGGCAGCAGCCCCCACACCTGTTTCCATGGCTTTTTATTCTCCCTCACAAAGCTGGCTTTGCAAACATCATTCGTTACTATCAGGTTAGCAATTACAAACTACAGCCAATTCCCAGACTCAGTCTCAAGGCCACGCCCATGTTATCAGCTAGTTCTTCTCAGGTACATTTTCCATCCTCATGCCTAGAGCAAGAAGTCCAGAATAGGTCAGGCATGTGCGCCCTCCCTGCAATGTGTCCTCGTGTGCAAGTCCACATCTGCTTCTGATGACATTGTTGCTCCAAGCACCAGGCATCCCGCCAGGACTCCAGGTGTTTCTACAGTCATCAATGCCATATTTTCCCCTGGTATTTCTTTTGTAATTTATTGCTGTATACATTTTAGGAATATTTTATTGAAGCTTTTTGCATTTGTGCTCATCAAAGATATCCTATAATTTCATTTTTCACTTTCTTTCTTTCAGTTTTTATTTTTAAGCAATTCTTTTTTATTTTTTGTGTTTTTTATATTTTTTCTATTTTAATTAATTTATTTTATATGATGACATTGGTTAACAAAATCTGGTAAGTTTCAGCTGTACATTGTAACAGTAAGGAATATGTATTTACATTGTGTGTTCACCTCCAATAGTTAGAAATCTTTCTGTCACCACATATTTGACCTCCTTTAACATCTCTACCTCTTTCATCCCCCTCTCCATGGCAAACTACTAGTCTATTGTTCATGTCCATCAGTCCCTGTTTTTTTTCCTGTTCGCTTGTTGCTTTTAGGTTTATATTCCACATGTAAGTGATATCATGTGATTTTCAACTTTTTCTGTCCAGCTTATTTCTCTAAGCATGATTATTTCAAGTTCTATCCATGTTGTCACAAATGGCAGCATTTTATCTCTTTTTATGGCTAAATAATATTCCATTGTATATATGTACCACAGCTGCTTTATCAAATCATCTATCGTAGGATAATTCGGTAGCTTTCATATCCTGGGCATTGTGAATAATGCTGCTATGAACATTGGTATGCAAATATCTTTTCTGATATAGGTTTTCAAGTCTTTGGGGTAAATACCTAGCAGAGGGATTGCTGGATCATATGGTAGATCAATTCTTAGTTTTTTGAGAAAATTCCATACTGTTTTCCATAGCAATTGTACCAGTTTACATTCCCACCAGCAGTATATGAGGGTTCCTTTTTCACCACATCCTCTCCAACATTTGTTATTACTTGTTCTATTGATTACAGCTGTTCTAACAGGTTTGAGATGGTATCTCGTTGTGGTTTTGGTTTGCAATTCCCTAATAACTAGTGATGTTGAGTATCTTTTCATATATTTATTGGCTATTTGTATGTCCTCTAGAGAGAAGTATCTGTTCAGGTCCTTTGCTCATTTTCTGATTGGATCATTTGTTCTTTTCTTGTGCTGCTAGCAAATATATTTTCCCATTTGAATGGTTGTCTCTTTTTTGTTGATGGTTTCTTTTGCTGAACGGAAGCATTTTAGTTTGATATAGTTCTATTCATTTATTTTTGCTTTTACTCATTTTGCCTTCGAGGTCAAATTTATAAAATCCTCTTTGAGTTTAGCTCCTATGTATTGTTTTATGCATTTTATTGTTTCAGGTCTTATTTTCAGGTCCTGAATCCATTTTGAATTAATTTGGGTGAGTGGTGATAGAGAACAGTCTAATTTCATCCTTTTGCATATGACTTTACAGTTTTCCCAGCACCATTTATTGAAAAGGCTTTTCTCTCTCCACAGTATGTTTTTGGCTTTTTTTTATTTGTCAAAAATATTTTTCCCATATAAACATGGGTTTACTCCTGAACTCTTGATTCTGTGCCACTGGTCTGTGTTTGTTTTCTACCAATACCATGCTGTTTTGATTTCTATCACTATATAGTATAATTTGAAGTTGGGCAGAGTGAGGCTTCCAGTCTCGTTCTTTTTTCTCAGATGTCTTTGGCAATTTGGGGCCCTTTGTTCTTCCATACAAACTGATTAACTTGTATTTTTTTTTATTCTTTAAAAATGCTGATGGGATTTTGATGGGGATTGCATTAAATCTGTATAATGCTTTAAGTAATATGGTCATTTTAACTATGTTGATTCTTCCCATCAAGAACACAGAATAACTGTCCATTTCTTTGTATCTTCTTGATTTCTTTTAATGGATCTTGTAATTTTCAATGTAGGTTCTTCACATGTTTTGTTAGATTTATTCCTAGGTATTTTATTCTTTTTCTTACAATTGCAAAAAAAAATTTTCCAACTTCTTTTTCTGACACTTCCTTATTAGAGTATAAAGCACTATGGATTTAGAACATTTATTTTGTATCCAGAAACTTTACTGTATTTGCTTATTGTTTCTAGTAGTGTTCTTGTAGCGTTTTTAGGATTTTCTATATAGAGAATCGTGTCATTCACAAATAGCAATAGTTTGACTTCTTTGTTTTCTATTTGGATGTCTTTTACATCTTTCTCTTGTCTAATTGCACTCACTAGGACCTCCAATGTTATGTTGAATAACTAGTGATAGTGGACAGCCTTGCCTTGTTCCTGATCTTAGAGGGAAGGTTTTTCACCATTAAATATAATGTTGGTGAGGGTTTGTCATATGAGGCCTTCATTATGCTAAGGTACTTTTTTTCTATACTGATTTTGTTAAGTGCTTTCACCATAAATGAATACTGTGTCTTGTCGAAGGCTTTTTCTGCATCTATTGATATGATCGTATGATTCTTATTTTTTAATTTGTTTATGTGCTGTATCACATGAATTGATTTGCATATGTTGAACCATCTCTGTGCCCCTGGGATGAAGCTCACTTGATCGTGGTATATAACCTTTCTAATATATTGCTCTATTCTGTTTGCTAATATCTTATTTTGGATTTTTGCATCTGTTTTCACGAGAGATGTTGGTCTATATTTTCTCTTTTTTTTTGCAATCTTATCTTTACCACCTTTTGGTATCAGGGTAATATTGGACTCACAAAAAGAGTTAGGAAGTATAGCTTCATCTTTGATTTTTTGGAAGAGTTTGAGGAGAATAGGTATTAAATCTTTGAATGTTTGGTTTGGTAGAATTCACTGGTGAAGCCATCTGGTCATGAACTTTTATTTTGGCAGGTTTTTAATGATTGTTTTCAATTTGTATACTGCTGAACAGGCTATTTAGATTTTCCAGTTCTTCTTGATTAAGCCTAGGAAGGTTGCATTTCTCTAAGTACTGGTCCATTTCTACTAGGTGATTAAAATTGGTGTTATATACTTTTTCATAGTATTCTTGTATGATCCTTTGTATTTCTGTGACTCTGTCATAATTTCCCTTCTTTCATCCCTGATTTTGTTTTGTGTGTGTGTGTTGTTCTTTCTCTATTTTCTTTAGTGAGTCTGGCCAGGAGGTTGTCGATTTTATTAACCTTCTCAAAGAATCAACTTTTTGTTCTATTTATTTTTTCTACTGTTTTTTGTTGTTGTTGTTGTTGTTTTTTTTGTCTTCGCTATCATTTATTTCTCTGCTCTGATTTTGATTATTTCTTTCTGTTTGTTTTCTTTAGGTTATTTTTTCTTCCTATTTTAGTTTTTAAAGATGAAGCATTAGATTGTTTATTCGGCCTCATTCTTGTTTTTGAAGGTAGACCTGTAATATGAACTTTCCTCTTATGACAGTTTTTGCCATGTCCCAAAAGTTTTGATATGTTATACTATCATTATCATTCATGTCTATGTATTGCTTGATCTCTCTTTTTATTTCTTCTCTGACCCAGTTATTCTTCAGTAGCATGTTGTTTAGTCTCCATGTACTTGTGCTACTTCCTGCTTTCTTTTTGCAGTTGACCTCTAGTTTCAAAGCATTATGATCAGAGAATATGGTTGGTATCATTTCAACCCTCTTATATTCTCATGTTCCAGTACTTGGTCGATTCTGAGAATGTTCCCTGTACACTAGAGAAGAATGTATAAGCAGCTGTTTTTGGGATGGAAGGCTCTGTACATTTCAATTATGTCACATTGGTCTAATGTGTCATTTAAGGATGTTATTTCCTTATTGATTTTCTGTTTGAATGATGTCTATATCTGACAGTAGGGTATTTAGGTCCCTTACTATGATAGTGTTTTGGTCTGTTTTTCCCTTTATTCTGTTAGTAATTGCTTTACATGTTTCGGGGCTTCCTGAATGGGAGCACAGATATTAATAAGTGTTTTATCTTCTTGGTGGACAATTCCCTTTATTGTTATAAAGTGTCCCTCAGTATCTTTCTTTACCTTTTTTTATTTTGATGTCTATTTCATCTTATATTAATTCCACTATTCCTGCTTTTCTCTGAATGCCATTTACTTGAACTATCATTTTCCACTCTTTTACTTTGAGTCTATATTTGTCTGAGGTGTATCTCCTGGAGGCAGCATATAATTGGGTTTTGTTTTTTGATCCATTCGGCAACTCTGTGCCTATTTATTGGTGAGTTCAGTCATTTACATTTGGGATGATTATTGAAATATGAGGTCTTCTTATAGCCATTTCATCTTTTGCTCTGGTAGCTCGTTGTTTCCTTTCCTCCCTTGTCCTTATATGTCTCCTTTTTTTATTTATTTTTATTTTTTACTTGGTTGTGTTTTTTGGATTTTTCCTCTGGTCTTTCTTGTTTTATGTTATATTTCAGTTCTGAATCTTTGATGTGTGATTACCATTATGAAATTGTAGAGGATAGTTACATGTATATATATATATGTATATACATATATATACATACACATACATACATACATACATATATATACACATATATATATACATACACATACATACATACATATATATTCTATTTTCTTCTTTGTGTGCCTTACCTCCATTCCCTTTTGTAAATTTCAATCTTTAAATCCTCCACTTTTCTCTCATTGTTGTCTCAGTTTGTCCCTATGTACACCGAACAATCATTACTATCTTGCTATAACAAATCTCTTCTTATTGTTTAAGCTTATAATGCCCGGTTCTTAGTAAGAGTTGCACTCCTCTGCTTCTGTCTCTCTACTTGTCTCCATACTCTTAATTATGTAATATTTTGTCATTTTGCTGACAACATTCAGTATATCCTGTACTCCAGACCTCATAGTGGAGAATTCCTTCAATTTTTTTTATGTCTGAAAAGGTCTTTATTTTTCCTTCATATCTAAAGGAGAGCTTTGCTGGATATATTATTCTTGACTGGTAGTTCCTTTCATTTAATAGTTTGAATATTTGACTCCACTCTTTTCTGGTTCATAAGTTTTGTGCTGAGAAGTCTAACAATAATCTAATAGGTTATCATCTTCTTTTCCTTGGCTGCCCTGAGAGTTCTTTATTTGTCATTGATTTTTGATAATTTTAACACAATGTGTATTGGAGAAGACCTTTTTGGGTTGAGATCATTGTGCGTTCTGTTTACTTCTTGAATTCCAAGCTCCAGCTCATTCTTTCGATTTGGGAAATTCTCATCAACTATGTGTCTGAAAATACTTTCTAGCCCCTGCTCCTTTATCTCACCTTTGCTGATGTCCATTATTCTGATGTTTCCTCTCCTGATGGTATCAGGTAGTTCTTATATTTCTCCTTCATTATTTTCATTCTTCTGTTTCTCTCTTCTTTATTCTGATTCATTTCTAGATTTCTATCTTCGATATCACTGATCTTTTTCTCCATTTGGTTGACTCCATTTCCCAAGCTTGCTATTTCATATTTCAACTCTTGAAGTGTGTTCTTCATCTCAAGAAGTTCTATTTGATTCTTGTTGAGAGTTTCAATCTCCTTGCTAAAGAACTCATTCTGCTCACCTAGTTGTTTTATCAGTTTCTGAAATTGTTGATATGACCCATTTTGGAAATCACTGAGTTTTTCAGAAGTACCATCCTGAATTCTCTGTCATTTAAGTTGCATATTTCTATGTATGTAAGCTTGTTTTCCAGAGACTTTTCTCTTTCTTCTGACATGCCTTGGCACCTTGGTTGTTCATGGTGTTTAATAGTCTATTTTTCCACCTGGGCATTACTGGAAATGTATTCTGCTTTTTTTTTTTTCCAGAAAGAAGATTTATTATATAATGGTCTCTTTAGCCTGTAGCTATGACGGTGTCTTTATTTTGGTTTCCAGTAGGTGGCATCTGATCCTCTTCGATCCCTGCAAAACGTAAAGCTTTAATAATGCTTTTTTTCCCTTATAGATATTTGATCATGCTCGCTGCCCTCAGTCTCAGTCTCTGTCAGTGTTGGCAACAGTTTCAGTAGTGTTTGCTCAGATTCCTCTAGGGCTCTGCATTGTTCAGTCTCAGAGGACATGGCAGGAGGGGCCCTCTGGATTGGAGGATGGGGGCTGCGGCTCAGCCTAGCATTTTGCAACTGCAGCTGGTAATAATCACCTGTTGTTTCTTGGACTTTCCCACTTCTCTGCATTCTGCCCTGTGCCTTGAGCACTAATGCCGGCTTCATGGAGCTCACAGTTCTTCTATACAGGGCTGTTTAGGGAACTCACCACACCTTCTCCCCTCCCTTTCTCCTCCTGCAGGGAGCTCCAGTTGTGAGAGTCCACTTCTTTGTTTCTCCTAGTCTACTGTGCCTGACTCCCAGGGTTCTGACCTGCGTGGTAGCTCTTATGCACAGATCCCACACTCTGATGTGCTGGTGTGCAGTTTGGGTGTGTTTTTTTTGTTGTTGGGTTTTGACGTTCAGCTTATTGTTGTTTCAGCAGGAGATAACTGAGGATGTCTCTTCACTCTGCCATGTTTCTTTCATCACTTCCTCTTTCATTCTTTTTTTGTAATGCCTATGTCTACTTTGGCATCAGTGTCATGCTGACCTCATAAAATGATCTTGAGGGCCTTTATGGTTTTTTGTTTGCTTGTTTGTTTTTGTTTTTGTTTTGTAATACTGGTTTGGTTTTGGTGAACTCCTTTAGATTTTTTTTCTGGGAAACTCTAATTCTCCATTAATTCTAAATTATATTATTGATGATTAGAGTAATCATGGATGTACAGTCTTGCTTTTCATAATTTTGGATGTTTTGTGCTAATCCCTCTGACCTGGAAAGTTTCTTTCGAGAAATCTGTTGACAGTCTTATGGGAGCTTCCTTGTAACTAACTGCTTTTCTCTTCCTGCTTTTAAGATTCTCTTGTTTGTCTTAAACCTTTTGCATTGTAATTATGATGTGTCTTGGTGTGGGTCTCTTTGGGTTCATCTTGTCTGGGGCTCTCTGCACTTGCTGGACTTGTTTGTCTATTTACTTTGCCAGGTTAGGCAAGTTTTTAAATTTTTTTTAATATGTTTTTAATTCCTTGCTCTCGCTCTTCTTTTTCTGGTGACTCTATAATTTGAAGTTTGGTAACTTTGATGTTGTTCCAGAGGTCCCTTAAACTGTGCCCTTGTTGTTATTCTTTTTTCTTTTCTAATTGGATGTTTTTCACTACCTTGTCTTCAAAATCACTGATTTGATTATCTGTTTTGTCTTATCTGCTGTTGATTTCACCTAATATATTCCTCATATCAATTATTAGATTCTTTATTTCTGACTGTTTCTTTTACGTGGTTTCTAAATCTTTGTGCAAGTTCTCACTGAGTCCATTTAGCTTCCCTTAAGTTTATTGCACACACTTACAACAAGTATTTTGAACTCTGCATCTGGTTGATTGCTTGACTCCATTTTATTTAGTTTTTTTTTTTTTCTGTAGTTTTGTCTTGTTCTTTCATTTGGGACATGTTTCTTTGTCTCCTCATTTTGTCTAACCCCCTGTGTTTGTTTTTATGTATTAGGTAGATCTGTTACATCTCCTTGTCTTATCAGAATGGCCTTATGGTGATAGGTGTCTTGTGAGACCCTGTGTCACAGTCTCCTCTGTCACCTGAGCCATGTACTTGAAGCATGTCCCTCAGGTGGGTTGGGTGTGCCCTTCTGTTTTAGATAAGCCTTAAATGCTGTTGACATGTCAATGGGAGGGATTGACCCTCAGGCTTTCTTGTTATTAGGACTGGTTCTGACAGGAGCAGATAAGACATTGTGCAGGGGCTGACCCCACAGAGCAGGATTTATTTTGGTGGGGCTCTGGTGCCTACTGAGTTCACCCTTTGGATTTGTCATTTCTGGAGCTAATTGGGTAATGCTTTGATGTGATCGGAATCTAGCCACCAGTACTCTAGGGCATCTTGGGATGGGCTCCAGTGCAGACCACTGCCCATGCATAAACCACAGCCACCTGTTAGGAGCTACAAAGTGATCTTCAGATGGTTGCTGCCTGTGCTGCACATGAAGAATACTGGGAGAGGGTAAGCTGTGAAACTAGGCCCACTACCACTAGTGCCAGTCTTGGGGCCTTTTAGCAAGAGTAATGAGGCCATGTATGTCCAAAGCTGAACATGGTTTTGGGGGATATTCTAGAAAAGTCCACAGTGGAAGCCAAGACAGGTGATTTGTGTCCTTTGAGATATTCTAGAAAAGTCCACAGTGGAAGCCAAGACAGGTGATTTATGTCCAGCAGCTTGGCTGGACCTTTCTGTGGGGCAGTGTCTCAAGGAATCATTAGGGGTGAGGCTGGTTTGGGGGAGGGCTGAACAAAGAAACAATTGCACCTACCAGCACTTTTGCTGTGAAGAAAGCTGCCCCTCCAACACTCTTCTTGAACCAGATAGTCCAGTTCCTGCTTGTACGTCTCTGTCACTTTTTCAGCTACTGTTCTTTTACTGGAGTTTAGGGCAAGTGTTTATGATCAAGTGGATCTGTGCTCAGGCACTTTAAGAGGATGCCTGTGTCTACAGCAACTTTCCAATTCACCTGGATGGAACCCCTGTTGGTGCTCTGGGCTAGAGAGTCGTGTATGGCTGGGACCTAGCAACCAAGATATCCTTCTGGATTCTTAACCACCATGCATAGATGTGAGTTCAGCCTATTTTATGTCTCTGCCCCTCCTACCATTCTTGATGTGGCTTCTTCTTTATATCCTTAAAAGATATTATAGGAGTCTGTTAACTAGTCTTTGTGTGGTTCTTCTCAAGGGTGATTGTTCTACATTTTACTTATAATTTTGATGTGGTCATGGGAGGAAGTGAGCACAGCATTTATCTTGTTCATGATCTTGACCAGAAATTTTCTCATAAACATTCTTAATGACATCTAGAATGATGAATCCTTTCAAGAAGGTTTTCAATTATCTTTCACAGATTCATCAAAGGAATCACTATATGGCAGCTATAGACTTATGAATGTATTTCTTAAATTATAAGACTTAAAAGTAAAAATTATTATTTGATCCATGGGCTTCAGAATGGATGTTGTATTAGCAGGCATGGAAACAACATCAATCTCATTGTATATATTCATCAGAGCTCTTGGGTAACCAGGTGCATTGTCAGCGAGTGGCAATATTTTTAAATAATTATTTTCTTCTAAGCAATAGGTTTCAACAATTGGCTTTAAAAAATCAGTAAACCATGTTAGAAACTGATGTACTATCATCCAAGTTTTGTTGTTCCATTTATAGAGCACAGACAGAGTATATTAGCATAATTCTTAAGGGCTTTAGGGTTTGGGAAATGGTAAATGTGCATTGACTTCAATTTAAAGTCACCAGCTCTATTAGCCCATAGCAAGAGATTCAGTCTATCCTTTGAAGCTTTGAAGCCAAACATTGACGTTTATTCTCCAGCTGTGAAAATCCTAGATGGTATCTTCTTCCAATATAAGGCTGTTTCATCTATGTGGAATATCTGTGTTTAGTGTAGTGACCTTCTCTTAGCTAGATCTGAATAAGTTTCTGCAGCTTTTACATCAGCATGTGTTGCTTCACTTTGTACTTCTTCTATGTTATGGATACAGCTTCTTTCCTCAAATCTCATGAACCAAACTTTGCCATCCTTCTGCAGCTTCCTCACTTCTGTCAGCCTTCATAGAATTAAAGAGAGTTAGGGCCTTGCTCTGTGTTAGGGAATGTTGTGACTGTTTTATCCTCTGTCCAAATCACTAAAACTTTCTCCACATTAGCAATAAGGCTGCTTCACTTTCTTACCATTTTTGCATTCACTGGAGTAGCACTTTTAATTTCCTTCAGAAGATTTTTTCTTTTCTTTATTTCTGCCTTTCTTTCTTTCTTTCTTTCTTTTAGGTGAAGCAACCCTCGGGTGGCCTTGTCAGCTTGCAATCCCTTATCTTTCATTTATTTTTATTTTTTATGCCTATAGCACCTGGTCTTCTTAGGTGATCTCCCATCCAAGTACTAACCAGGCCTGACCCTGTTTAGTTTCCAAAATCAGATGGGATACAGCTTGTTCAGGGTAGCATGGCCATAGACCAGAACTTTTTTTTGCATTCACAACTTGGCTAACTGTTTAGCACAAGAGGCCTAGCTTTCTGCCTGTCTTGGCTTTCCACATGCTTTCCTCACTAAGCTTCATCATTTCTAGCTTTTTATTTAAAGAAAGAGAGATATGTGACTCTCTTATGTGAACACTTCAATGTCATTGTATTGTTATTAATTGGCTTAATTTCAATGTCATTGTGTCTCAAAAAATAGGGAGGCCTAAGGAGAGGGAGGGAGGTAGGGGAATGGTCAATGGATGAAGCAGTCCGAATACACACAGCATTTATTATTTAAGTTTGCCATTTTATATGGGTGCAGTTCATGGAGTTCCAAAACAGGTACATTTGTAATATCAAAGATCACTTATCACAGATCACCACAACAAATGTAACAATGCAAAAGTTTAAAATATCGTAAGAATTACCAAAATGTAACACAGAGAAAAAAGTGAGCAAATGGAAAAAAGGCATCAATACACTTGTTCAACACAGGATTGCCACAAGCCAGTTTGTGTAAAATGCAATATCTGTGAGGTACTTAAATAAACTGAAGCACAAAACAGTAATATTTGCCTGCAATTATAATTTCTAAAGAAAATATAAAAATATTTTATGAAATATAAACATGATTAGAATAGTAGTGTGCTATATATCCTTTTAATTTTCCATATCAAGAATAACTCTCATTTAATGGGTAACTCAAGGCATCATTCATAAAATAGAAATTAATAACTTTATATTCTCATCAAATACATTTTCTTCTTAGTAAAAGGCACTTAAGTTTGTAATTACAGCAATTTGATGAGGAAAGAATCTGAGATAATAAATTAATCTGTCATAATTATACAAAGGGACCATTCTTAATATTCTTTCAAAAACAGTTTTTAATGAGTATAAAGGTGAGGACATCAAGCCTAATTTATATGCCAAAGAAAGAAAAGGCTTTTAAGTTTTTCAAATTTGTATTGATCAGATTTCTTCATTGTGCCTTCTGAGCCACTACTCAAAACTTGAGTGAGGAGGAACTGTTATATCTATGGCTGCCTTCCGAAAGGGAATCTTTGCTGGAGAATTTTAATAGTTTGTCATTGTTAGGCTATAATTATTATAATGAAGTCAACTTTTATATATTTACATGTAGCTATAAGCTAAATGCTTTCTAATTTGGGCAAATGTAGTTTGAATAACAATGAAGAGAAGACCCATAACTTTGATGAATATTTCCCATACATTTTTGAACAAATACCAGTATAATTTTATTCTAAACCAAATTTTTATTTAAAAAATTTCCCCAAGCTTAGCTGATAGTCTGTATATTTCAAGCAATGCTCATTTAAACAAAACCAATGCAAACATAAAAGATTTTTTGGAGTTCCCTGTAATGTAAATCTACCCAGTGACTTATGAAAACATTTCTTCTCACAGGTCTGTCACTAACTTCAGTACTTTAGTAACTCTCTAGCATGTATATTAAACAGAGTTCTTTAATTATTACCCATGAGGCCTTGGGAGTACCATTTAACTATGACCAATGTTGATAAAAATGTCATATCCTACTTACCATATATATTATAAGAAAAAGAGCTGTACTTTTTCAAATCATTAGAAGGGTGAGAGGGATTGTCCATATAGATGAAGAACAAACATACCCATCTTTATGGAACCTGATACAGTGGTATAAAGCTGGTGCTTCTATTCATTTGGAAGATACAAGAATGGATGAAAGAAAGAGGCCCTCACTGTGGAAATCACTGTGCTAAGTGATTCTTGTCCAGGCTTATCTATGATGAAGGATGTGTTCTCATTTATAAGTGGAAGGAAGTGGAATAATACCACCTTGGCTCCCTAGAAGATGGAGCTCACTGAATATCCCACCAGAAAAGATGTTTTCCTTCTAGATAATGAAAGCTGCATTGTATACTGGGAAATTATCACCAGAGAAATGCTAGACTGTGCTAGGAAAAGTAGGCTTTATCCATTTTCAAAAAATATACAAAACAAGAGATGCAGCTGTTGTAGATGTTGTTAATTGAAAAATGCCCCCTTTGTACAGTGAATCTGAGGCTTCAATAAGTTTTCACATTGTGCCTCAAATTTATCTGTAAGCAAAAAGTAAGCCATCCTACAGTGCTACTATATGTTAGAAAACCAATAACTAGAAAACTCATGTTTAGGAAGATGAGGACTACCAGGAGATATAATGGAATTCTGTGCAGTTGTAAAACAAATAGAATATTTGAAGGCAGATAACATTCCTCAGAGTTAAAGGAAATATATTTATAAATAGAATACATAGATTGGAGTCTTACAACCTCATATAAAACAGTATCCATAGAGGTCTAGACTGTAAAATATAGATTCAAGAATGATTTAGCAGAGATAACAGTGGTGTATTGGGGAGGTTTGATGTTGGAGAGAGCCAGGTCAAATCTCAGAAGATAGCCATCTCTCCAGTAAACTGTCTAGTACTGTATTAGCCCATGGCAGATGAAATCTGGATGTGTTTCAATGTGGTAGATTGTATGGGACTTTACTCTCATATTTCTTCTAGAAAGCAAAGGAAAAGTCAAGCCTTTAGATTGACTATTCAACTGTTGAGACTCCTCTTCTTGGACTTTTATTTTTATTCCTTTTAAAATATCATTAGGTAGCAGATCACCCGAATAGAGTTAAATAAAATGCAAACTCCCTGATGGTGACCTTCAGGGAGCACATGAGCAGTCACCTTCTCCCACTGCCTCCATGTCTTTTGCTCCCACCCTACTATCCAGAGTCTCAGTAGCCTCCTTCAGTTTCTCAATGAAAACATGCAGCTGTTCCTTATTCCTGGAATGCCCTTTCTCTTGCCCTTCACTTGCCTAAATGCTTGCCAAGATTTAGGTCACAGTTTCAATTTCATTGTTTATATGTTTGTTCACTTGTTTATTTTCTGTATGTTTGATACAGTTATCTTAAGTTGAGTTTCCCAGAAACAAAAAGCAATGAGAATTCATGAGCAAGTGATTCACTAATAAATGCTCCCAGGGAAGAACAGCCAGTCAGTGGGAAAAGCAAGACAAAGAAGGGAAACAAAGAAGAGGTGAGGATTTCAGACGAAGTGCCACAGAAGAGAGCACCAACCTGATCCTAATGGTCTGAGGATCACTTATTTCATACAAACTGTAGGTGAGAGTAGGTTACAGGCTCTAGAGTGAGGATAAAGGCATAAACTCTTAGATAGGTATTCAGTGCTTGGCCCAGAGTTTCACAGAGTAGGTACATAATTATATTTGTGCTGATTAACTTATTAATGAATAAGAGAATCTATTAGAGCAGAACTCCATTTAATGGAAATAAAACAAAACCCCAAGCACCAAAAACCTTGAGAATTTTCTCTATGAAAATCTTATGTGACCTTGACTTTGTTTAATAAAAATTACCTGTGTCAAATGCGAGAAGCAGAAATGGAACTCGAGCCTCCTGGCACATGGTCAGCTTCGCAGGCATTCTTCAGTAGCATTTGAGTGTCTTCCTGCCTTGGGGACTGCTGGTGAGAAGTACATGTTAAACTACTCCCTAGCAACATTGGTACCAGTTGAAACACAAGAGCAAATTATGTTTTCACAAACCATGAAAATAAAGACATTCCAAATAAGGAATAAGAAGAATGTGAAGAATATCATGAATGATGCACTACTGACATTTTATTTAAAAAAAAAAAAACTCCCAAGGTAATTTTAGCAAGAAAGATATTACTCTGTGGGTGGTAAAGTAGGAGGAAGAAGAAGAAAAGCTGGATCAACTGAAAGATAGTAGGTGGCCCGGACAGCAACTACACTGTCCCTGGGCCTGCACTCAGTCCAGAATGCTTGTCCTCATCTGGCATTTGTGTCCTCCCTGGCTCTCTTTTTCAAACACAGTAATATAAAAGCTACACACCAAACAAATTAAATCAAGATTTCTGGAGTCAGCATTTTTCTTAAAGGTCTTTAGGTGATTCTGATTTAAGAACTACCCGTCTCTGAAGAAAAGGGTCAAGATGCAGGCTAAGTAAAAGTGGGGTTTGCCTCCTCTTATGACTACATTAAAATTACAACCAAATTGTAAAACAATCAATTTGGAGAAACCACTTGTAGTCTAGCTGATCATTACACGTACATCTGCAGATGTAAAGAAAAGCCACCTTGAGATCGGTAGAAGGAACAGAGATGCAAAACAGGCTGATCTCTCACTTGCATATGGTGGTTGAGCACCAAGAGGGAGAATATGGTTGCAGAGTACCCCCATGAAGGAGTGAGGGGCCCTAGTCCCAGGGCTCCAGTCCCAGGAAGAAGAGTTCCCACAAAATCCGACTGTAAAAATCATTAAGGATTCAGGCCTTCTGGGTGAAATGGAAAGAACCTGAAAACCCAGATGTCCCACTTAGAGGCCCATGCACAGACTCACTCACTCACAGACACTGGTATCGGGAGCGGGGGGGGGGGCAGTCAGCAGCTGAGAAGGCACAAGAAAAATAGGGGAAAAACTAAGCTGTGTGGCACAGGAGCAAAGGATGGAGGGACAGCTGTCACTGTTCCTTTATTGAGCCCTTTCCATGGCAGTGTAAAGATGGGTTCCAACTTGCCTGTGTTGAACTCTTTCTTTGCACAGCCAATTCTGAAGCTGCATTGGCCTGGTGAGGCCATCCCACTCCACCCGGTGTCTCCCAGAGACCCCACCCCACCCAACTGACAAATTACCTGGGGCAGCCTATCGCCAGGCAGCCAGCCCCACCCTGTGCCTTCCCTGAGCCATGCATTCATCACCAAACAAGAGCCCTCAGCTCACACAGCCTGCACATTTCAGGAGAGACTTTTGACGTCTGGCTGCAAGTTCCAGCCTGAGTTGCAGAGTCTTTTGGGCAGATTGCAGGTGTCTGTGCGTCTGAAGTGGATGGTGGCTGGCTTTGCTGTGCCCTGAGATTTTTGCAAGAGGCCACAGGCTCAACACAGGCACCTAATCTGAATCCGCATTGTCCTGACAAGATTGGCTCACTCCACCTTGTGTCTCTCTGAGACCCCCTCACCACCTAAGGCACAAATTACCCACAGCTGCCTGTTCTCAGGCAGGCAGCCCCACACTGTTCTTTCTATGGGCTACAAATTCAACAGCAAACAATAGCCCTCAGCTCACATGGCACATGTACAGCCCGTGCAGCTCGGGAGAGACTTTTGATGGTGGGCCACAAGCCCCAATCCAAGCTACAGTATATCCTGAACAGATCTTGAGTGTCTATGGGCCCAAGGTGGACAGTGGCTGGACTTGCTGCAATCTGAGACTTTTACAGGAAGTCACAAATTCAGTACTGGCATGGAACCTGAATCTACATCGGCCAGATAAAATCTGGTCAGTATGCCTAAATGACTTCCTGGATACCCGCCCCACCCAACTCGCATACTACCCAAAGGCTCTTTCAGCTGCAGAGTCATAAGAGCAGCTGGCAGACAGCCTCAGGCCTTGAGGTGCAGTGGTCCTTTTGCTAAGCCACCCCAGGACCAGTTCTGGGATAACTGGATCTTGGCTCACATCATGGTGGTCTCTCCCACTTGTCTCCAGATCCAGCAAAGTGAGCAAATATCTGTGAATCACTTTGTAGCTCTTAGCAGGTAACCCCAAGCAATTAAAGGTGGCAGCTGACCTTGGCCTACATGAGAGCCCCACCCAAGTGGCTGCAGAAACAAAACACCCAGAAGCTGGCATTGGACGACAACAGAGTACCACCTGACTAGCCCCATAACTATCACACCCAAAGTATGGTCTCAAAGGTACATGATCCTGCTGAGGCAAATTCCACTCTGAGGGGTCGACTCCCACAAACAGTTCACATTCTGTAAGTGTGACCAATCCCCACAGCCAGTAAACTGGAGAGTCAATCTTATCCATTGATGAGCTAACAATAATCAAGGATTAGCTACAACAGGAGAACACGCACAACCCACACAAGGAGCACATCCAGAGCCCCTGGTGCAGGTGATCAGGGAGACTGTGCTACTGGGTCACACAGGATACTTTTCATATAAGGCCACCTAGCCAAGGCTGGGAAACCTCACAAAAATTAATATATAGAAACAAACACAGAGAAGCAGCTAAAATGAGAACACAAACATACCACTAATGAAACAACAGAGGGAAATTCCAGTAAAAAAAAAAACTGAATGAAATGGAGGCAAGCAACCTACCAGAGAAGAGTTCAAAACACTGGTTATAAGGATGCTCAATGAATTTAAGGAGAGAATAGATGGTCTCAGGGAGGACTTCAACAGAGAGATACTAAGCATAAAAATGGATATATAAATCATAAAAAAGAACCAGTCAGAAATAAAGAATACAATAACTGAAATGAAGAGTACACTAGAAGGAATCAACAGTAGATTAGATGAAGCAGAAGATCAAACCAGTGAGATGGAAGACAAGGTAGCAGAAAACACCCAATTAGAACAGCAAAAAATAAAAAAAAAAATTTTAAATGAGGAAAGTTTAAGGGACCTCTGGGACAACATCAAGCATGCCAACATGTGCATCATAAAGGTACCAAGGAGAAGAAAGATCAGGGGATTGAGAACCTATTTGAAGAAATAATGACAGAAAACTTTTCTAACCTGGTGAAGGAAATAGATATAAAAATCCAAGAAGCACAAAGAGTTTCAAACAAGAGGAACACAAACAGACTCATGCCAAGGCACATTATAATTAAAGTTCCAAAGGTTAAAGACAAACGGAATCTAAAGAGCAGAAAGAGAAAGGCAGGTAGTTACTTACAAGAATACTCTCATAAAAATGGCTGCTGATTTTTCAACAGAAACTTTGTAGGAGGAGGAGGTGGAGGAGGAGGAGGAGGAGGAGGAGGAGGAGGAGGAGGAGGAGGAGGAGAAGAAGAAGAAGAAGAAGAAGAAGAAGAAGAAAGAAGAAGAAAGAAGAAAGAAGAAGAAGAAGAAGAAATACATAAATATAAATAATAAAATGGCAATAACTATGTATCTATCCATAATTACTTTAAATATAAATGGATTAAATGTTCCAAACAAAAGACATAGGGTAACGGAATGATAACAAGATTCATTCCTATGCTCTCTATAAGAGACCCACTTCAGATCAAATGACACATACAAACTGAAAGTAAATGGATGAAAAAGATATTTCATACAAATAGAAATTTAAATATAATATAGTATATACTATATAGTATATACTATAGTATATACTATATAGTATATACACTATATACTATATATACACACTATACACACTATATATACACATACACTATATATATATATATATACACACATACACACTATATATACACACATACACACTATATATATATATATACACACAAATATATATATATATACACATACACACTATATATATATATACACACAAATATATATATACACATACACACTAATATCCCTGATTAACAGTGATGTAAAAATCCTCAACAAATATTAACAAAGTGAATTCAGCAATACCTTAAAAAGACCAAACACTATGGTCAAGTTGTATTTATTCTTGGGATGCGAGTTTGGTTTAATATTTGCAAAACAATTAACATGATATACCGCATTAACAAATTGAAATATAAAAATTATATGATCAATCTATAGATGCAGAAAATGCATTTGACAAAATTCAACCTCCATTTATGATAAAAACTCTCAGCAAAGAGGGAATAAAGTGAACAAATTTCAACATAATAAAGACCACATATGACAGATAACATCACATTCAATGGGGAAAAGCTAAAAGCATTTTCCTTAAGATTGGGAAAAAGACAAGGGTGTCCACTTTCACTAAGTTATTCAACTTAGTGTTGGAATTCTTAGCTACAGTAATCAAACAAGAAATAAAAATAAAAGGCATCCAAATTAGAAAGAAAGATTATTTGCAGATGACTTGATACTACATGGAAAGAGCCCTAAAGATTTCACCAAAAGACTGTTAGAGCTGATAAATGAATTCAGTAAAGTAGCAGGATACAAAATTAATATTCAGAAGTTGGTTGTATTTGTACACACCAACGAACTATCAGAAAAAGAAATTAGGGAAACAATTCCATTTAAAATTGTATCAAAAACAATACAATTCCTAAGAATCAAATTAACCAAAGAGGTAAAAAATTTCTTCTCAGAAAATTGTCATTAAAAAAAATGAAGAAGATACAAATATATTAAAGTATATACTGTGCTCATGGGTAGGAAGAATCAACATTGCAAAATTGCCATACTTCCCAATAACCTATAGTTTCATTGCAATCTCTATCAAAATACCAATGGTATCTTTCAGAGAACTCAAACAAATAATTTTAAAATTTATATGGAATCATAAAAGATCCTGAATAGCCATGACAATCTTAAGAAAGAACAAAGTTATAGGTGTCACCTTACCTGATATCAAACTATATTACAAGACATTAATACTCAAAACAGCATGGTACTGGCATAAAAACAGATACAGATACCAATGGAATGGAATAGAAAACCCAGAAACATATCTACATCAATATGGTCATTTAATCTATGACAAGGAGGCAAGAATATACAATGGGATAAAGACAGTCTCTTCAACAAATGGTGTTGGGAAAACTGGACAGATACATGCAAAAAAAAAATGAAACTGGACCACCATATACAAGCATAGACTTAAAATATATTAAAGAATTAAATACAAAACCTGAAACCATAAAACTCCTAGAAGAAAACATAGGCAGTGAGTTCTGTAATATTGCTATCAGTAATATTTTTTTTTCTGATCTACCTCCTTGGTCAAGGAAAACAAAAATAAATAAATAAACAAATCAGACTACATGAAACTAAAAAGTTTTTGCACAGCAAAAGAAACCATCAATGAAATGAAAAGACAATATACTGAATGGGAAAAGATATTTGCCTATGATACATCTGATAAGTGGTTAATATCCAAAATATATAAGGAACTCATACGACTCAACAACAACAAAAAACCCCAAACAACCCAATTAACAATGGGCAGAAGACCTGAACAGATATTTCTCCAAAGAGGAATTACAGATGGCCAACAGACATATGAAAAATTCTCAAGGTCATTAATTATCAGAGAAATGCAAATTAAAACCACAATGAGATATCACCTCACACCTGTCAGAATGGCTATCATCAATAAATCAAAGAACAAGTGTTGGCGAGGATGTAGAGAAAAGGAGACTTTAATACACTGTTGGTGAGATTGCAAATTGGCACGGCCACTATGAAAAAGTTTGGAGGGTCCTCACAAAATTAAAAATAAAACTACCTTTAGATGCAGCAATTGCACTTCTGGATATTTATCCAAAGAAAACCAAAACACTAATTTGTACAGATCTATGCACCCTTATGTTCATAACAGTGCTATTCACAATAGACAAGATATGGAGGCAACCTAAGTGCCTCTCAATAGATGATTGGATAAAGAACTTATGGTACATATATAAATGATATATTACTCAGCCACAAAAAAAAATGAAATTCTACCATTTGCAATGACATAGATGGAGCTAGAGTAAATTATGTTAAATGAAATAAGTCAGACAAAGATAAATACCATATGATTTCACTTAAATGGAACAAAAAGAACAAACTAAGCAAAAACAGACTCACAGATATAGAGAACAAACTGGCAATTTACAGAGAGGAGGAGGATTGGGGACTGGGTGAAAATGATGAAGGGATGAAGAAGTACAAATTAGAAGTTACGAAAACAGTCACAGGGCTATAGAGTACCTCATAGGAAATATAGTCAATATTATTGTAAATAGTGCTGCAGTGGACATAGGGGCTTGAATATAGCTTTTTCCAACTAGTGTTTTCATTTTCTGTGAATACCCAGAAGTGAAATTTCTGGGTCATAATGTAGCTCTGTACTGTATCACTATGTGATTCTAAAAATGTAACAACTGTTCCAGTTTTGTGAAAGTAGATTAGATCCTTGCACAGTGGATATTGTTGTCTTGAATTTAACCTTTGCTTCTGGAAATGACCTGGAGGAAATATATGTGCTCATTTAAGGGACTGACACAGTTCTCCTGGTTTTGTTAGCAGATTGGACCATATTGTTTCAGCTGGAACGACCCCCTTGTAACAGCCCCATCTGTCCATTAGCATGGGCTGGGGGAGAATTGTGGAAATATCAGGCTCCTAGGGCTTGATGTACTCAGAGGCTGTCTCTTTAGCAGCCCAAACACAGATCTGTTCATTGTAATTCTCTTCTCATAACACCTGGAATCAACACTCACTGGCAAATCTTCAGTATTTGGGATATCAGAAAATAAGATAAAGATGATAAAGACTTTGGGGGGAGTTTTGAAAGAGCCAGCTGCCAAACAAATGAGAAATGAGAGAAGTGTGTTGTCTGGGTCATTTCCATGGACCTGGAAGCCACAGGAAGATTTTTCAGAACATAATAAATAAGGAGTTACTATCAGCCCACAAATACTTAAAATGTGCTATCAGAAGGTAAAAGGTAGCCATAACAGCATTTGATGTATCAGTAAAGACTAGTCTCCAAGCTGGGGATGAAAAAAAAGATAGTGGGTACCATTTTCTTGCAGTCTTCTTTCAGAAGATTCACTGCAGCTTAAACTTGTTCAGTAGAACGGTCATCCTGGATCCATTGGTCATACTTCTTAGAAGTGTCAGGAGTCACCAAGTCCACTAATTAATAAATTATAGTTCTCTGAGTACATAAATAACTCATTCTGAAGACCTGAGTGACTGGAGTGGGGGAGAACATAGCAAATTCAATATCTGCTAGCTCATCACAAAACTTACTTATGGAAACTGTCCCCCCCATGTCAGAGTACAGAAAGTGTACATGTCTTGCAAGAGCCAACATGCTGAAAGTGAAACTGGCACCTACTGGTATCACAAATATAAACTTGATGAATTGTTATTCAAGATGTGCTTCAATTTCAGCAAACTGATAGTTACCACATGAGAAGAATTTCTACATGGGTCAAAAAAGGCGAGAAGAACTATTCAATCATCAGATAGTATGCAACAGGAAGAGTGACTCATGTCTTTCAGCTTCCATTTCTAGTGTTTTTTTCTAGCTCAGTCAGGAATTATGATGGCATCCCTATTTTACAGATGATAAATTTATGATTCCTACCAGTGTTTTTTCATCTTAGCTGCGTACTAGAATCACATATAAACTTATAATCACATATAAATACTTATAAAATCCCTGATGTTCAGAGCATCAGAGATCCAGGTATCAAAAATCTTGAAGCCCCTCAGTGAGCCCACAAGTATAGCCAAGACCCAGGACATTGGTGACTTGCCCAAGGTCACAGAGCTTGGAGAGGGCAGACCAAACTTTAACTCCAAATCCTGTGCTTTTCCTATTCTACCATACTCACTAATCTATATCTTAAAGTCATATTGATCCAAATTATCTAAATCAGAACCAGAAGCCCCAGTTTTCTATTAAAATTTAATGTTTGTACATTTTACAGCAGACAAAAAGTACAAATAAATATTGAATCTTCATTGATGACAACTGAAGGTTGTCATCACCAATTCAATGCCAACAGGAATCCCAAACTGGGGTGCAGTGAGGGTGGGAAAGAAATACTTTATTTGGTGAAAACGGAAATGAGACCTAGTGAGGCTTTTGTGTAACAGTTTAATAGTGATACAGTTTAATTAAGATACTGTGTGGCTGTGAAACAGCTCAGGGAGGTGGCCTGGTGTTACAGCTCAGCTCCATTGTTAAAGCTCTAGCTGGCGTAATGCAGTCATAGATGAAAACAGTGTGCTCCACAAGACAGAGGTGAGACTGACTTATGTACAGAAGAACACCTGCTCCTGGTCCCTAATTGTTCTCCTGCAAATGAGGATACCAAATCCTCGATCCAAATAGCACAGTCCTGATTGGTCAATATAGAGTTGCTCTGATTGGTCAGTGATTATATCAATGAGACTATAGCTATGTAGCTCCGATTGGACAGGGAAAGACCCTGTCCTATTGGTTGAATTTCTACCCTAGGAGCTCTCTTATAAAGGTTAACTCAGACAACAGGATCACAGCGCAGGAGGCCTCCCATCTGTTGCTCCCCACTGAAATGCAGCATGCATGTAAACAATGGCTTCTAGATTCTAGTTATAAATTTGCACTCAACTAACCAAAGGAGTCCTTCTTAGCAGGTATATATTATTCTTAAGGTCAACACATGCATGCTGAAGTGTTTAGGGGGAGTATACTGATGTCTGTGACTAACTTTGAAATGCATTAAAAAAATAAGATGAAGTGATGGATGGATAGTAGGATGAACAAATTGGTAAACACATGATAAAGACAGTAAAGATACTAATAGTAGAATCTAAGTGATAGATATGTGAGCACTCACTATATAATTCTTTTAATAATCTTTTATCTATTTGAATGAATGTTGGTACAAGGAATAAGAAAGGTGTTGTCTCTGCACCATTTATTTACTAATCCATTTAACTTACTGTTTTAAAATGATCATATATCAATTCAGTGTTGTATTTCATATCTAGAGTTCATGTTGACAAGCAGATAAATGTATTGTAGTTAAGTTAATTTGTTGAACAAATTTGCAGCAACATTGTTCTGAAAAAGAAATAGGCCATCACATTTACCTTTACATTCACATTTAAATGTAAATAACTATAAAACTTTGAGAAAAAAAACATAGAAAAATATCTGTAACCTAGAGTTAGGTAAAGAGTTTTTATGTATGACACCAGAAACACAACCCATAAAAGAAAGAAAATAGGTAAATTTGATTTTATCAAAATTAAAAGCTTTTACTCTGTAAAAGAGTTAAAATAATGAAAAGACAAGATACAGACTATGAAAAAATATTTGCAAATCACACCTCTGACAAAGGATTTGTATCCAAAATATATTAATATCTCTCTAAAACCAACACTACATATATATTAAAATGGCTGAAATCAAAAAAAAAAAAAAACCACACACATTAACAAGTGCTAGTGAAGATGCAAAACAGCTAGAACTCTCATTAATTGTTGTTGGTACAGCCACTCTGGAAAAGTTTGTCATTTTTCTATAAATTTAAACAAATAGCATATGACCCAGCAATCCTACTCCTGGGTGTTTACTACAAAGAAATAAAAACTTACGTTAACAAGGAAACCAAAAACTGGGTCACAGCACTTATTTGTAATAACCAAAAACTGGCAAAATGTCCTTCAGTGAATGAATGGATAAACACACAGTGGCACTTCTTTATCATGGATATTATTCAGGAATAAAAAGGAATGAACTGCTGATATAAACAGCAACCTGGATGCATCTCAAGGATATTTTGCTGAATCAAAAAGGCCAGTCTCTAAAGGTCGCATACTGTTTCCATTCCTATAACATTCTCAAAAATACAAGTGTAACAACAGAGATTGTTGCCAGAGGTTAAGGTTGGGGGAGGAGGTGATTATAAACAGGCAAGCAGCAGCATGGTAGAGTATTCTTAATGTGATGAAAAACTTTCCTGTATCCTGATTGTTTTCGTAGTTACATGATCTATAGCTGCAACATACCCGTAGAACTATATACAGCAAACGAAAGCGAGGGCATGGGCAAGATGTGAAATCTGATTAAGGTCCGTGGTTTAGTCAATAGTCTTGTACCAGTGTCAGTGTCCTGGTTTCAGTCATTGTGCTCTGCTTAAGATATATTGTAGGGCACGTGAGAACTCTCCATTCTATCTTGGCGATTTCAATGGAAACTTTGTTCTATTTTCAAAAATTTTATGTGATTTTAAAGTTATTTCAAAGTGTGTCTGTGTATGTACACGTTTATACATATACACACATATGATATATATGTATATTATATACAGTCATTTTTAATGAATTTTAATATTCCCTCTATAGTCATTAAACTAATTAAAATACATACAACTTAAATTCATATTTTCCTTTCAATATAGCAGAATATTTCAGAATGGTAAAGAAAATTGGGAAATTTCATAATTTTTAGAAAATGGCTGATATCTGATTACCTAGAACACCCCATCCAATCCCTTGATATATAACCAGAGGTTTACTATAACTGGATTTTGCAGAGAAGTAAACTTAGGTTTGGAAAATACCCTGATTCTTACAAACTAGGGTGCCCACCTGGGTTACCAGTGCTTCCAGATGTGAGGTGCTGTAGTCCATGGGCCAGAAGCAAGGGGCCAAGAGAGACTGGACCAGGCAGATGGTTTCTGGAATCACCTAAACACAAGATTCTCCCTGTTCCATGTTTCAGGCAGTTGGCTTTTCTCGTTACAGAGATGGAAGATATAAATTCATGATCTCTCATCGCACTGGGGTTATTGGCTTTGATAAAAGCCTGAAACTTTGAGAGGACAAAGGAAACATTGTACAAGTCAGATGGGGGATCCACATTCTACCCACTCTGGAACAAGAAATATTTTGTTCTCACTCAAGCCAAAGAGATATCTGGTATTCTGGGTAGAGGACAAGCCTGAACAGGGGAAGGGGAGTAGAAATGGCCACTGATGTCTTAAAGAAAGGGGCACTATGGTGTTTACCTGCACCACTTTCACTGTATCTAGAATAATTGCTGACACTCACCAGGTCTCAGAGACTATTTGCTGGCTGGCTGGAGAATTGTGGATGAATAGATGTAATGTTGTTCACCAGACTAGCCTTTCGTTTCTGGGAGGGTTCACAATCTACCAGTCTCCTCCAACTCCTAGCCTACCCACCCTCATCCTTGTCAGCCTAAAGTTTTATCCATTGTTCTTCTCTGAGCTCTTGAGGTTGGACATCCTGTGGGTAGCATCACTGTGGGCACTGATGAGCCATCCTCTGGACATTTCCCTAGGAGTCCTTTTTTGCATGGGCTCTGGCAGTGGGCACATAGTTGCTCTGTCCTTTGAGAAGGTACCTCTAAATGTGCACAGAGTCCATACCTTATTCCAGAAGCCACCTTTGGCCTATTTGGCTCGGGCACATCCCTTTGAGGTGTTTGGTGTGCTGTGTGACCCTCTGAACAGGTGTGTGATACCAAAATGTCACTAAGTAGCTTCTCTGTGGAAATATGAAGAAGACAAACGTGACAAAATACCTAACTGCAATGTAAAATTCATGTATCATGAAAAAAGTGAATTCAGTATTTTTTCACACAATGCTCACAGTGTTTACATTAAAGCCCAATAGAAAAAAAAAAGTATGCAATGTTTA
Organism: Eonycteris spelaea; assembly: GCA_003508835.1. NCBI lineage: Eukaryota > Metazoa > Chordata > Mammalia > Chiroptera > Pteropodidae > Eonycteris > Eonycteris spelaea. Next base: position 1,729,783 of record PUFA01000215.1, on the reverse strand, counting down.
ATCCCCAAAGGAAAAATAATCAATTTAAAGTGTATTTTTTTCCTTCAAAAATGGCACATGTGTGAAATAATTTTAGACTTACAGAAAAATTGCAAGAATAGTGCAGAGGATTCCTGTATACTTACTTGTTACCTCCTTTTCTTCAGTATTACTAGTTTACTATATGTATTCTTTCTTTCTATCAATATACATGTATTTCTGAGCTATTTGCAAGTAAATTACACACACAAATAAACTATGTATATTTTCTAAAAAAAAGTTTTAATTATAAAATTCAGGAAACTAAAATTATTCCAATTCTATTACCTAATCTATACATCTTATTCAAATTTTTAAAATTCTTTCAATATTGTTTTTATAGCAAAAGAAAAAAATCATGTCCATGATCTTGACATTTTTGCTGAATACACATCAGTTATTTTATAGACAGTACTCGATTTGGGTTTGTCTGATAATGATTCTTTTTTATTGGATTTAGGTGACTGCATATTTGGCAGGGCCACCACAAAGGTGATACGTGCCCTTCTTGGTGCCATCAAGAGGTCCATAACATCAGTGTGTCACATTCCTACTGGTGGTAACTTTATTATGCATTGAATGATGCCTGCCAAGTTTCTCACTGGCCAATTGATGTTGTTTCTTTGCAATTTTTAAGTATTTTGTAGGGAAGCACAGGTATTCTATTAGCCATTTACCTACTAGGTTTTAGCATTCTTTGACAAATTTCTAATCCCATAATTCCCTTTTTGTTGTTGTTGTTACTTGTTTTGTTATGTTATTCTTTCTTCTTTTTTTTTTTGATATTTACTTTTAACATTTTATTTTTTTCTTTTTCCCCCTCCCTCTTCCCCTCTGGTAATCACTAGTCCATTTTTCATGTCCATTAGTTTCTGTTTGAACTGTTCACCTGTTGCTTTATATCTCAAAGATAAGTGATATCATGTGATTTTCAACCTTTTTTTTGTCTGGCTTATTTCACTTAGTATAATTATTTCAAAGTACATCTGTATTGTTGCAAATTACAAAAAAAGGATCAAATCAAAAAATGGGCAGAGGACCTGAACAGACACTTCTCCACAGAGGACATACAAATGGCCAACAAATATATGAAAAGATGCTCAACATTGCCTGCTATTAGGGAAATGCAAATAAAAACCACAATGAGATATCATGTCACACCTGTTAGAATGGCTATAATCAACAGGAGAAGTAATAACAAATGTCGGAGAGGATGTGGAGAAAACAAACGATCATACACTGCTGGTGCGACTGCAAATTGGTACAGTCACTATAAAACAGTATGGAGGTTCCTCAAAAAACTGAGAATTGATCTATCATATGATCCAGCAATCCCTCTTCTGAGCATTTACCCCAAAGACTTGAAAACCCATATCAAAACAGATATTTTGCACACCGATGTGCATAGCAGCATTATTCACAGTTGCCAGGACATGGAAGTAACCAAAGTGTCCTGCAATAGATGATTGGCTAAAAAAACTGTGGTACATATATACAATGGAATATTACTCAGCCATAATTTCTTTTACATGTATTAGTTGGCATTCCACTTTGAGGAAGGGTTTTTCCTTCCCCATATTCATTATTTTATCCATTTATTACTTTGTTTCAGGCTGGACCATTAATGAGTCACTATCACATTTATTACAGCATTTATTGCGTATTTATTTTGATACTCACTTCGTTATACTTGACAGCAGGATTCCCTTCATGTTGGCTTGTGTGCCCCTTTGAAGTAGCTCATCATTGTCTAATCATCTGTTATCATCATTTCCTGGTACAGCAAGCTATTCCAGATGTATTTTGTACATTGCCAGCCCTATCCCTGAAATCAGCCATTACTCCAAAGAGCCTTTTGTGTTGGAGATGATATTTATAAACCAACATCCAGGTGCTAGATGTGCTAATTGCTACTTGGGGAACAGAGTGGGTGTCATTGTTTCTAGACCCTCTCTGCAGATGGAGCTGGGAAATATACATATATGTACATAAACATATCTATATAATAGTGTATGTACATATACACATATATATTTTTATGTATTTGTAAACAGATAAAAACTGATACCCTCAAATCCAATTCATTCAGTTCATATTGATATCCTTCAATCTTTTTTAAAATATAGTTGACATACAATACTAGTTTCAAGTACACAATGTAGTGATTAGACATATATATATTTTATGAAGTGATTCCCATGATGAATGAAGTACTCATTTGACACCATACATAGTTACTACAATATTATTGACTATGTTCCCTATGCTATACTTTATGTCCTCATGACAATTTTTATAACTGGCAATTAGTACTTTCTTAATCCCTTTTATCTTTTTGGCCCAACCCTCAACCCCCTCCCATCTAGCAACCATCAGTTTGTTCTCTGTATCTATGAGTCTGTTTCTGTTTTGTTTTATTTGTTTGTTTTGTTTATTAGATTCTACATATAAGTGAAATCATATGGTATTTGTCTTTCTCTGTCTGACTTTTTTCATTTAAACTAATACCCTCTAGGTCCATCTATGTTGTTGCAGATGGCAAGATTTCATTCTTTTCTATGGCTGAGTGATATTCCATACCACATATATAATGTATATGTACCATATCTTTTTTATCCATTCATCTATCAATGGACATCTAGATTGTTTTTGTATCTTAGCTATTGTAAGTAATGTTGCGATGAACATGGGGTGTGTATTTCTTTTCTAGTTAGTATTACGGGTTTCTTCAAATAAATACCCAAAAGTGGGATAGCTGGGTCATATTCATTGTATTCCATTGTGTGAGTGTATCACAGTTAATGTAACCACTCTCCTCTCAATGAGTATTTAATTCATTTCTAATATTTTACAATTACCTATACTGTAATGAATAACCTTATGCATAAGTATTTTATGTTATTGGAGTTGAATCTTCAGGATAAATTCATGGAGGTGAGTTTGCTGGGCCAAAACATAAACATGTATTTAATAGTGTTCTTTATTGACAAATGTTTTCAAAATTTTGCATCAATTTGTATTTCCATCAGCCTGTTTTCCTGCAGCCTAACAAACAGTATGGCTTGTTGTGTTTTTTAATTGTTGGCAACTCGATAAGTGAGAAATGGTATCTTAGTGTAGTTTTTTCCTTTCTCTAAGTATTGAGAAGTTGAATATCATCGTACCTGGACTAAGGTAAGGCAGGCAGAGTGGCCAGGCTATGAAATTTAGGAAACACTTAATCTCAGACACTAGCCCTGAATATAAGGCTGACTACAATGACAAGAAAGCTGGGCTAAGAGTTAAGCCTTAGTTCCCATCCTTACCTTCAAGCTAACCCAAATCTACATTATTAAAACTACTTTGGATTGAAAACCATAAGGAACTCTGTGGATTACGTGTTGAGGTCCTCAGACAAATGTTACAGAAGTGGAAACAAGAATATTTTTAAAAAGACAACCATAGCCTTACACAATAACATATGTAGCTCTTATGTGCAGAAAATCACACATGCAAACAATGCAGATTTTAATAAGAGCTACTGGATTAACAGTTAACGATAACTTGACATTATACAGCTTTCAGTTGTGAACCCAACCCCTGTGGGAGTCATAAAAGACTTTGTTTTTATTTATCTCCTGGTCACTTGGATAAATCCTGTTTTTCTTAAGCAGTGAAAAGTGGCCAGCATTCTGCATGGCCTGGCTTTGGGTAGCCCTACACTTTTATCTCACACCATTCTCTCACTTTATACAGACTCATGTGTGTACAGTGCTCACTCTCAGCTCAGGGCCTTTGCACTTGCTGCACCCTTTGGTTCCAGGTTCTTTACTGGCAATCTCAATTTCTTCACAAAATCCAATGTCCTGTGTACAACTCGATTATATCCATACTATGAATACAATATGAGAGTGAAAAAATAATATATTATTTATTTATTATATGAATAATATAATAATATATTATTAACATACATTGGTTGCTCGCTATATGCCCAGGTCACTTTTACCTGATTCATGTAGTGTTGTTTTACACCAAGTCTTAGAAAGCTTTGTTCAATTCTGTCTTTGAAAACACACGTTGTGTATTTATTCTTTGCACTTGTTTATTTGGCAGTAAATAGGGTTTATCATCCTAAATGTCCACCATGTTCCTTGTGTGTCCCACATCTTTTCACCACCTCCTAGATGTTTGCTGAGTGTGGTGGTCTTGCTCCATATAGTGTTGCCCTGATTGAAGGTTTTAGGGCATCAAACACCTACTGTTCCTCCACAGGTTCTGCAGCAGGTGCTCTCAGCCCCTCATCAGGTACTACCCTTACAGGAAAAGGACCATAGCCTGACCTCTTCCTACATAAGGACTTTATCTAAGGATATGAATCCTGGCCTGCAAATTATGTGAGCATGTCTGTCCTCAGGAGTGGCCTTCATCCAATTACTGAAAAGAGGTGGTTCGTTCAGGTAGGCTTGGAGTGGTCTCACTCTGGCTCCCTGAAGTCCCAGCAGCACCAGACTCCAGAAGTCCACAGAGGTACCTATCTTGGTAACACACCTTTATTGGCTGTTTTCTCTGCCATACCCCACTTCTCTTCTTCTCTCCCAGGATTTCCTGTGGTTACCTCCAAAGGAAACAATTGTAGGCCAATCCTTTACTCAAGTCTGCTTCTAGGGGTAACCAAAACTAAGATAGGTTCCAAAAAAACACTTTGCTATGTTGTTTCCCAGAGCACTTCCAGATCACGGGAAGACCTAGCCTGATAGGGGAAGTCATACAGGGAGCTGTTTCCTAATACAACCATTAGATTGAATGCCTATAGCTAGGTAGAAGACAAGTACTTAAATTATTGACTAACAGTCCTCTAGTATAATTGTCATCATCACACTCCATCCTCACAAACAAAGACAAACCAGGATCCGTGCACAAAGGTGAATCTTAATTAATTTTGCTGCATTTGGCTCCAGAATATTATAGACTCCAGGACCACAACAATCTTTGGATGATAATGAGTCACTCCTCAGACAAGAGATGAATTTGAATTTTGTTCAGGACAAGTAACCATCAACAGAAGAATTTCTCTCTTGACTGCAGCTCTGTATGAAGGAATACCTGTCTATACCAGTCTCCCCAGAGTGTGCAGATTTGGCTATGGAAACCTTAGCTGTGTGTCCCCCAGCCTCTAGTTTCCTTGGCTGAAGTTGCTGTCTGAGCATAGTAAATGCGAGTGTAGCCTTGCAGGGACTCTTCCTAGACTTGCCTTCTGGGAAACTGATCCATGCCAGAAAAGGCTAAAACATTTTTTAAAAGGGAATTAAAATCTCAAACTGATCAAGTCTATTGATCATGGGAATATCCAAAGAGCTAAGACCTGAAGCCTCCATCACAACGGAGGAAAAAAAACTTTGAAGAAATAGAACAAAGAGCACTGCTCCTGAAGATGACCCGCAACAGTATGTCTGTTTAGTTTCTACCATCCCACTTTTGCACACTGACATTGAGTCTATTTGCAAATAACCTCCTTAAATATTTATGATCATCCACTCTGACCCCAGAATCAAATTGGGAACTTACAGAAGGGAAGACCAAGGCTGGAAGTGACCATCAAAGGGTGACTAATGCAGATCTGCATGCACCTTGTTTACAAAGACATACCAAAAATTATGGGCCATGGAATTGGATCGCATTCATTTCTGAAAATGCAAAACACTACTGTTGTATTTAATTTCTCTTCTGAGTTAACCTTATTTTCCCCATCTTAAGAAAATTTATTTTTAAGCTCTTAGTTGGATTAGTGTCTTCTAAAAATGCTTCCCTCCTCAAGAAATATAAAATTATTTAGATACTACCAAGAAGCCAAAAGAAAAAGTTTACTTCTGAATGACTTCAATATTTTCTTTTCTTTTTTTTTAACTGAGAGCCAATAGTTTTATAAAAGTTTTTCTGGGAGCCCAGCATGAAAAACAAGAAGAGGTGAAGCTGTTTGGGTGCAGGCAGCTTTGGAAACTGAGGGTTGTCCATCCTTTCACAGGAAGGACACCTTTCACAGATGCCCCAAGCCCACTGCATGAACTGTAGCATGAAAGTGTCCCTCTTAAAATGACAAGTGATATCTATGGCCATGCTACCCTGGACAAGCCTGATCCCTTCTGATTTTGGAAGCTAAGCAGGGTCAGGCCTGGTTAGTACTTGGATAGGAGATCACCTAGGAAGACCAGTTGCTGTAGGCACACAAAGAATTAAATTTAATTTAAAAATAAAGGATTGTAAGCTGACAAGGTCCTTGCAATCTTGAGGTCAAACAAGGGTTGCCTCACCTAAAAATAAAAACAATTGACAAATGTTGCTGCTACTTGCATCATGTCCTCTGTGATGTCCCTCCAAAAAGAAAGTGGTTATAATAGGCCCACCACAGATGGCCAGGTGTGTTTTCTTCATTTTCAGGAACAAAGGGGGCATAGATCTAAATCACTCTTACTAAAACCAACTCAAACATGTTGCACTTAGAAATAGACATTTATTAGGAAATCTTTTGTTCCCATTTTTTACTTGCCCAAGAGATTTGGTTAATGGAGAGCTGGTTAATAAAAAATAACTCAATCTCCAGATTTTAGGATTGAGAATAGAAAGTAAAATATATTTGGCATTTTATTGACACTGCACATAATTTCATCTCACTATGATGATCCAGGGCACTAGTTTGGAGGTGATGATTATTGAGTGTTTATGTGAAAATCTGGTTGAATCTGATTTGGGCTATCATAGTGCAGGACAGGAGAAGGCTGATCTATAAAGCATGTGCTTTCAGCATCACATACTTAAAAGAGGCTAGGGGAAAAGTCTGGTTTCATAATCTGGTTTCATAACCCCTTGTTCAGGCTCCCAGATCCTGAACTCACAAATTCTTTGGCCTTCGCTGAGCACCAGGAAGGGATTGACAGACATGAACTTGGAATTATTTCTAGGATGGTTTCTGCCCATGTAGTGAAGAATATTATGGCCCCGGTCCTTAAACTATCTCCAGACCTTCACTGCTCACTCTGGCTGTTCACTCTCATCAGTGCCCCAGGCCCATGACACCGCTGACCCTTCTCTCCTCCCCACTCCCTTTCACCTCTCCATCACAGGTTTCCTAAGGGGTCCCCAAATCCACACCACTTTTGGGAAAACAATGGGACTCCTCCAAGCTCCTTGCCCTGTTCTCTACTTGGTCCATCCAGATGTAACAATATGTTCAACAGACAAGCTCTATTTAAACAAATCATTTTTAAGGGCCCTAAGTAGTTTCAGTGTTCAAATAGAAGGGGTTTGTTGGCTTACTTTTGCCTCCATCTCAAAAGTTTTTATCTATAGGAAGCTTGCTACCTAGTAGGAGAAACTAAATTATATACCCAAAATAATTAGTTAATAATTTAGGGCAATGTGTGTTTAGAAACTAAAATGTGGTTTCCTTGCATTCCATGTTATTGAAACCCCAGATCTCTATACATCTTTGCATCTGCAAGCCATGTGTGCATTACACAGAGTGTCCTCAGCAGACATCTGTGGTTTTTATGTGATCTGATTTGAAGTAGAGGGGAGGCCAGCGGGCTTCAAGGTATTGGGAAGAGCCTGATGTGGCAACAATGATTTCACCTGATCTTCCACAGCCTACAGAAAACCCCTAAGTAGACACAGATGGACCTTTGTGGCCCACCTTAATGGTTCAAATGAAGGAAAATGGCCCCAGTGCTGGCCCTGCAAGGACATCAGACCTCAAAACCCAGACATTGGCTTTGCCAACATGGCTCACTGGGAATCATTTCCTTTCTTGGCAGTAGAAGCTCTTTCAGGTATTGACCTGTCTGGGGTATCAAAGGTGCTTACCTATACTTCTCCAGTCTTCTGATGTAAACAGAAATGTCATGCTTCACAATGGCCGCCCAGACCATAGAACATTGAGTGTGCCCCTGAGAGGCATGCACAGTTTGGGGAGCTTCCTCCATCTGCCTGCATTCTGGCCATAGTTTATTCTTAATTTTATTCATCATCTTCCCTGAGTAAGATAGCCTTGTACCTGACAGAGTCATCATTCTCCCCCATCTTCCCTGTGAGCTCACCCAAATGGATAGTTAGAATGTACATCCTGGAGTGCATAGGAAAGTAATTTCAGGTGGGGAAAAAGAGGAGCCAAGGTGGGATTTAAGGACTGAAGACAGTGCATTCATGGGCTCTGATAAGCCCAAAGGAAGCCCAGGGCACTCTGGGTAAACTCTGGGAGCTTCACTGCTTCAGTTGGTGCCATTCGTGTTGTCTAAGGACACACACGAATTCTTCATTTTTTTTTGAAATAAGTACATTAGATGTGTCTAGTGTGTGCCAGGAACTATTGTAGGCACTCAGAGTATAACTATAAATAAGCTATACAAAGATTTCTGCCTTCCCGGTGCTAAGAGTAAGGGAGTCAGATAGTAAATAAGCCCATGCCCACCAGAGAGTTAAGGGAAAAGGGGTGGGAGACAACTGTGACAGTCTGGCAGGGTATCTGAGAAAGCTCTAATGAGAAGTGGAATTTGAGCAAAGCTCTGAATGAGGTGAGGAAGCTAGTCATGTGCATATCTGGGGAAGAGAATTCTGGGTTGAGGGAATAGCCAGAGCAAGGACCCTGAGGAAGGAGCATGCTGGGCATGTTGGAGGAATTACTAAGGTCTCCTGTGGGTGGAAGAGAGGGAGATCAGAGTTAATAGGGGTCATACCCTATAAAAACAGCAAAACAGAACTTCCTGATTTGATGGAAATGCTCTACATCTGTGCTATTTAGTGTGATAGGCACTAACAGCCTCTGGCTACTAAGCATAGGCATATGGTTGTATGACTGAAGAACTAATTGTTAGGTATATTTGATTTTAGATAATGTAAGTTTAAATAACTCCATGTGGCTATGGCTGCTGCACTAGTCAGCACAGATGTGGACATCATGGCAGCTCTGAGACCTCTGATCTTGACTCACATGAGACAGGTCCAAGGGACATGGTCATGTCTGACCTGCATCTCAGTAAGCTACTTTGGGTAGTGTTGGGTTTTTCAAATCCTGTTCCACCAGCTGCTCATTGGGCAATGGGCAATGTTCTATGATTTCTCAATGCTGAGTCTCAAGGAAATCATATTCCACAGGGTTCCTTGTGAGGACAGAGGGAAGATAGAGACCCCTGCACCTGTTAGGCATCTGCCCTTTATAATTTCCATTGCCAAAGAAACCTTGCTTTTTGTAAAACAAACAAACAAACAAATAAACAAAAAACCTGAAACCCAGAAATGCAAAAGGAAGAAAGAAGTCAATGATACGCCTATCATCCAGAAGCATCTAATTTCTGCCATAATAAAAGAAATGATATATTGGCAATAAATAAACATCTGTACCATCATTTTTCATGACTGTGTAGAATTCTACATAGAATTCTTTCGTAATTTTTCTGTTTTTAAACAGTATTGTCAGAAACACTCTAGAATTAACACCCTTACATTCTTGTACATGTGGTTCTAGAAAGTGAGTTTACCTAGGAAGCCCTGGTTCTGGGCTGCTTGAGGTCCAGTCCTATTCCATGTCCTGTACTCTCTGGGCTTCCTCTCCTTGCTGTTTGGTGCACAATGCACATGGCCACTTGTAGTCCACTAGTGAAGGAAAGAATATAATAATAGCTAGGCTGTTTTGTATGCTCTGTAATTTGTTGGAATCTATTTTAAAATCTATTTTAATCAAATCGACTAATTGTTTTGGTGTATGTAGACACAGCTTTGCAATTTACAGAGTGTGCTTCACTTATACTTCTAAATAAAAATCTGTGAGGTTTTGGGGAGTACCCTGAAATCTAATTCTTTACTTCATGTGGATAGTGGTATAATTCTAAGTAGTTTCCAAAGACAGAAGTCTATGCTGCCAGCATGCCTTGTTGTGGGACAGCAGTTCACATGGCACTGGCTCTTGATTGGGAAAACTTTCAACTGGCCACTATCATCACTGGCTCCTGTCACTGCCATGGAACAAGACTAGTCAAGAAGCAAAGTCATCAGAATCCCTGGAGCAGAGGAGGCACCTCATCTTTGGAGAACCAATTAAGACAAAATGGAGTTTTCTTATAGCCATGTTTTCGGTGTTCAAACACAGCATATAATACAAAGCTCTAGAGTGAGAAACCACTGACTGGATGGATTTTAACTTCTCAGAGCCCAACTTTGTCCTTGGTAAAATAGAAATAACAATAAAATAAAGGAACAGCACCTATTTCCAGAGTTGCTGTGAGAATCCAGCAGCTCAGGTATATAAAACTGTTTGTGAAAAAAAAATCCTAAATAAATATCTACAGACAGAGCTGTGCGAGGACACTCACCAGCAGCATCTTCACATCAGCGTGAAGCTCGTTAGCTCAGGGTCTGAGTTAAGGGCTAGAAAAAGTGGCTGTCCTTCAGTCCTGGTTCTCTACCTCTCCAAGGGGGCTCTTTGGACGTGGCTGCCCTGGTATTGTCACTATGAGTTCCTCCCTTCCCAGAATTTCATGCAGAGGGACCTTCGAAGTGCAGCTCAGTCTTTCCGACATAGCCCTGACGCTCCATGTCACTTATTTCCAGAGCCAGGGTCTGGAGACCATATAGTTGATATAGCTGCTGATTTGTGGAGAGAAACAGCTATGAAGACATTCAGACTCTGCCTGGCAACACTACACAGCCATCATTTGAATTAAAGATTTCGACTTCCGAGCAGCTGGCAACTGTGCATCTCTACCCAGGCAACCCTCAGTCTGCCCATGAATCTCACCCATGAATTATGCATCCCTGAGGGCTATTTAGTTCTCTCTCTGACAGACATAAAGAGAGTAATTTTCATTTCCTTTATTGTTTAGGAGACCATAAGGGAAATGATGCTGCAGAGGTAAAAGACTGTAAATTTCTCAGAACAGCTCTGTTGGGGAATGTTGTGTGGCCTTAAACTCACCAGTGACAGTGACTAACCTGGGCAGACAATGCCCACCCAGCAGGAGGAGCTGGCCCTTTCTAAAAAGTGATGCCTCAGAGCTCCTATCCTGAAGGTCTGTTGTGAACAGGTGCTGTGTAGATAGTGTTCACCCACTTCCATCAGGGGACCCTCCAAAGAAGGTCCCTATTTGTGATTTGAGTGAGAACATCAGAATTCACCTGTTTTCTCTCAGTCAGCTAGATGAAAGAAGTCCTAACAGGAAGCTTCTATCATTTTTCTATAGTACCAGAGCTGTCTACATGCTGATTAGAGACTCTTATTGGCATTTTATGTACATTTTAATCAACCAAAAAGAAAAAAAGTGCCTTCATCACCTGTGGGCTTCATCTGTGTCTGGCTAGTAGGAATGTCAGGTGAGGCAAGAGGGACCCTGCTGTGGTGGTCTTAATGTCAATGGCATACATGTAGGTGTTAGACTCACATGAGTACCCACCCGAGTATTTGTCTGGTGCTCAAATGACTGCCTCTGAAGCCACCTGAGGAAGTGGCCAGCAAGCTCTGCGGTGTGGTCCAGAATGTCTCCAGCCTGCAACAGGAAGCCACATGTATGATAACCTCCTGCAGCTGACGAAGAAAGCTAGGAAGCTAATGACCCTCTTTCAGGACGAAATGCTCCATTTCCTTTATAGAAGAGAAAAACTGGAGTAAAATGTGACTCCATTTCTGTATAAAATAAGCACATACAGTAGCCCTGGTTTAGGATGAGTCCGTGTGAATGTGCCATGTGCTAACGAGGAGAAAATTTGCAGTGGAATGCCCAGCAAATGGGATAACCAATTAGGACAAAAGCATCCTCTACCCAGACATGCAGAAATGGAAGTGCAGTGGCAGGACCGGCCCTTGAGCATCATGGAGTGCTGGTATGCCCTCTGAGAGGAGATTTGGTCAGTGTTGAAATTATCCCTGCTACTTTTAAAAAATCCCTGTCTCAGAATAAAGAGGAGAATCTAAATACTGGTATGTGTGCCTTCTGAGAGTGCCAAATTCTATCCTCTGATAGATTAGACCTTTACCCCCACCATCCAGACCTCAGACCTCCATCTCAAAGATCTGTGAAGTAATTGGCTTCTGTAAAATTTTATCTTCTGAGGGATAACCCAAGAGCCCTGTACCTGGGAGTTTTCTCTTCCTGTTATTGGCAAGAGTTCTCTCCTCTGGGGCATTCTTTCTGGGAGGAAGTACTTGCAGGCAATAACAATAATAGTGACCTTCCTGAGGGCTTCTCCTTATTCCAGGTTCCACCTCCGCATCCAGAGTGCTTCGTAGACTGGTTCCTTTATTAATCCTCTCTTCTCCTCTTCCATTCCTACACATTTCTCTCTTGCAGAGCAACTACTCAAGTGATACAGAGAGCGAGGACAACTTCCTCATGATGCCCCCACGGGACCACCTGGGCCTCAGTGTCTTCTCCATGCTCTGCTGCTTCTGGCCTTTGGGCATTGCGGCCTTCTACCTGTCCCACGAGGTAAGGCCTTCCTCCATCAGTCACTCACATGCAGCACACCCAGGCTAATGAGGAGGGCCCAAGAAGCCATTCAGCTCATGCCACCAGTGGGGTCTGTACTTTATAGTTGGAGAACAGGCCCAAGGAGGTCAAGACCCCTCATCTCATTGTCATGTGGAACTGCCCTGTGGCCCCTGGGGCAAGAAGGCAATTTTCAGGAAGAGGGCTGCATGAGAGAAACAGGTGTCCACTAGGAAAAAGCAGATAGTTTGGGGAGCTTGGAATGCAAGCAGGCACTTGGACCCTATCAGTGGGATTGACCAAGCACTGGGAAGCACCATGCCCAGGGTGAGGATGTCTGACTTACTCAGAAAGAGTCAAGAGTATTGTTTTCTTTGTGAAAAGCTCATGCATGTAAGATAGATTCTAGTTTCACAGCAGCCTGTATACTCCTCCCAAATTTTGGTTGTGCTAGAGGAAATGGTGTGGAGTGGTCATGCTCACTCACAGCCTCCTGGTACTGAGTCTACTGAGGGAAGGCTTTACTGCCCCTCCCACCCGCCCCAAGCAGGAGCGCATTGTTAACATTGGAGCTGTATTTTAATTGTCAAATTTTAGAATGCAATTGACATTTTTGCCTTGGATTTCACTAGGACAGGTGTTACCTATTCAAAGAGATGAGAGTAGACATCCTATAAAAGAACTTTTGGGGTACCTGGAGGAAGTGAGCCCTGGATAAATGGGGACAGCACAGGGAACGATTGCCTATGCGACTGGATTGAGAAGCTGTCCCTGTCCTGGCTGCTCCACAAAGCTTGAGGTGCAGCCTGTCTCCGAAGCAGGGCAACTATGCACAAAGTCTTTGTCTTAAAGATTGTAATTATAATAAAAATCAAGGCCACAGTTGCAGAAACTGGCATTTAGTGTCCTTTCCTAGAAAATAATTTTATTTTTCACAATGTAAGAACCTGTTAGACTTGGGCCTGATGAATCATGATGTTTAATACCTTCAATGATAAAGAGGATTCTGATTATTTGTTCAACAGTGAATGTGAAGCACAGTTTCTGGGGGGGGCCTCTGGTCACATTTCTTAAAGTTGAAGGCCGGAGTATAGGAGCTGCTTTCACTGTTGGAACAAGAAGAGAACCCTAGGGATCCCTGGCTCTCAGTCCTTATCTTCATTGTGCTTTGAGGGTGGATTTCCCTCCAGTGGGACCACAGCAGAGAAACCTCTGGAGATGAGTGCCCTTCATAGGGCTCACATCTGAATCTTTCCATATGGGAACTCCCAGGCTGATGCCAGGCCCATGCAGTGCTCTCCTTTACAGTCCATAGCTGCATGGTTCTGGGCTATGCTGCAGGCTCAAGGGCAACTATACCTGGCACATAGGCTTCAGCTCAGCCACAAGGGTGCCATGCATGCTGTTTGTGCCTCTACAGCCTGACTACAGACAAAATCTTCAGCAGGCATTTGAGGGGAGGAGGGAGCTGCTAAAGGAAGGGTGTGCACACACAATAGAATGGACAGAGTCTTTCCACTTAATTAAGTCAGTGCTTTCCTGGGCAAGCCAGCTAGGAATCCTACACTGGGCACTAGAGAGAGGCAAGCCAGAGCTGTCTCTCCATGGTGCTTTGTGGTTGCCACCAATGCCTCCTGCTGCCCAGAGGTGCTGGCGGTTAGGATATTGATGTCCGAGCAGATCAAGCAGCATATTGATGAAGCCAAGACTCCCACACTCCAAGTTCCAAATGCTTTTCACAAGGAAATCTTTGACATCAGTATGACTTTAGTTTCTTTTTTCTTTTATCACAGATCATATCTCACTTAGTCACTGACAATTAGATGGTGATTGCATTTTGTCAAAATACCCACTCAGTAAGGTCAAGAAAACACATGAAGCCATTCCAGGAAAACAAAAATCTCAGTGTTTGGATGACATAGGGCAGTAGGAAACAAATTAACAGGATCCTTGAACTTACAAAACCCAAGATATTTTGTTTTGTCCTATTCTAGCTGTGTCGAAGTCAGTAGGCAACTTCTCCATGCTTCGGTTTCCTGATGCATATTACCTATGGTGTGGATCTGACAGGGTTCAGGGAAGTGAAGTTAGAAAAGAAGTCTGCACAAGGTTCCTGGAAAGCAGCAGGAAACCCATATTGTCAGTACACATATGAGTCCTTAGGTGAAGGGACACCTGGAAGGAGACATAAGATCTTTTCTTCAAAAGATTTTAAAATATGAAAAAGGTATTAAGTAGTAGTAACGGTAGTCATAAAGTATTTGTAAAGTGGGTAACATGTTGCTCTATTAGATGCTGGTCCGTGTTAAGTACTGTGCATCTGGCTTCTCAGGGAGTGGTCCTGGCTAACAGCATTGACAGCACTGTTAGAAATGCACATTGTCTAGCTCCACTGCAGGCCTGCTCAACCAGAGCCTCAGGGGATGGGGCACAAGAACCTGCATTTGAACAAGCCCACCTGTTAGTCCAGATGCTGCTTCAGTTTGAGTAGTATTGTTGCACACACATGATCTCATAGCAAGTCTGTGATATGGCACTGCCATCACATCATTTTATGGCCATTAATTCAGGGTTTCAGTGAGGTTGGGTGGTATCCCAAGGCCCGAGTTGGCTGGCAGTGGGCTGGGTCTGCCAGGACAGTCTGCCTCTGAGACATCTCTGGAGAAGGCAGCTGGTTGGGCCTGACTGTGATTAAAGACTCAATGTGGAGGCCCATGGAGGAGGATGAGTGTAGCATTTTTTTACAGCTTCATTTTATTCTAACCATTAATTGTTTGATACAGCACCCAATGCAACCACTTTATAGAGAGGAAAGTGTTGTGTGAAATTTTGGTAGATATAGCTAGAATAATGTTTAGGATAAAAATGAATCCATAATTTGCTGAGCGACTGCTGTAAGTTATTTAATGGGTACATTTTATCTTATCTAAATTTTCAATGAGTCTAAAGTGAGAAATTATTATACCCATTTTAAGGATGAAAAAACATGAAGTTTCAAGGGATTAATTTATAGAAATCAGAGAGGTAGTAAGACTGTGTACATGATGCAAATATAAGTAATTCTAATCCTTAAAATCAAATTTTCTATATATAACTTTGATTTTTATCTGTTTGAAAGCAAAAATAGAAGCAAAGTACTTATTTCTAAATCCAGTACACCACCCTACTTGGAGGTTGGTGTAGTGAGGAAGAGAAGCCCATTCTAAACAAGGCTGTGATGTTCGCCCCCAGCACCTTTACTTAATCCCAGCTTGAGGATGAAGCTGAATGCTTCATCAAAAAAAGTCTTGGGCCTGGAACTGGGCATCGGGCAAGCTTGAGGATTACATGCTCTGCATCTACTGCAGTGTCTTCTGTATTAGGACCCTTATGATGTTACCATTTCATTTCATTTCATAAAGTGTTCCTTTTTTTTGCTAACTGAAACATTATACCAATAATTAAATGCAAAAGGGATTTTAAAAATCAGATTATATAAGAAACAAGAAAAAACTCAAATAAACAATTTAATCTTACACTTAAATGAACTAGAAAAAGAACAGCAAATAAAACCCAAAGTGAATAGAAAGAAGGAAATAATAAAGATCAGAATGGAAATAAATGAAATAGAGTCTAGAAAAACAATACAAATGATTAATGAAACCAAGGGCTGGTTCTTTGAAAGGATAAACAAAATTGACAGTCCCTTAACCAGACTCATCAAGGAAAAAAAAGAGAGGACTCAAATAAATAAATCAGAAATGAAAGAGAAGAAATAATTATGGACTCCACAGAAATAAAAAGGATCATAAGAAAATATGAGCAATTATACGCCAACAAGTTATACACTCCAGATGCATTCCTAGAAACACACAATCTCTCAAAACTGAATCAAAAAGAAACAGAATATCTGAAATGATCTATTACCACCAATAAAATCAAATCAGTAATCAAAAGCCTCCTAAAAAACCAAAGTCCTGGACCTGATGGCTTAATAAGCAAATTTTACCAAACATTCAAAGAATTAGCACCTATTCTTCTCAAAATATTCCAAAAATTTCAAGAAGAGGGAAGGCTCCATAACTTCATTTATGAGACCACTATTACTTTGATTTCAAAACCAAACAAAGGCATTAAAAATAAACAAACAAACTATGGACTGATATCTTGGCTCATTAGGAAAAGGCTAAAAGCATTTTCTTTAAGATCAGGAACAAAACAAGGATGCCTACTTTCACCACTCCTCTTCAACACTGTATTAGAAGTAGTAGCCACAGCAATAAGACAAGAAAGAGAAATAAAAGGTATCCAAATTGGAAAGGAAGAAGTAAAACTGTCGTTACTTGCCGATGGCATGATACTATAGAAAACCCTAAAAATTCCACCAAAAAGCTGCTAGAACTGATTAGAAGTCAGTGGCATTTTTGTACACCAATGATTAACTTTCAGAAAGAGAAATTAAGAAAACAATCTCATTTACAATTGCATCAAAAACAATAAAATATCTGGCAATCAAATTAACCAAGGAGGTAAAAGATCTGTTTTCAGAAAGTTATGTCATTGAAAAAGAATTGAGGAAGATACAAATAAATGGAAGTATATATCATGCTCATGGGTAGAAAGAATCAACATCATTAAAATGGCCATACTACCCAAAGCAATCTATAGATTTAATGCAATCCCTAACAAAATACCAATGGCATTTTTAGAGAGTTAGCACAAATAATCCTAAAATTTATGTGGAATCATAAAAGACCCTGAATAGTCATGGCAATCTTGAGAAAGAAGAACAAAGTTGGAGGTATCACACTACTTGATATTAAACTATACTATAAGCCTACAGTAATCAAAACAGCATGGTACTGGCATAAAAACAGATACAATGATCAATGAAACAGAATGGAGAACCCAGAAATAAATCCATGTCTAATATATGACAAAGGAGACAAGAATATACAATGGGGTAAAGGCAGTCTCTTCAATAAACGGTGCTGGGAAAATTGGATGGGTACATGAAAAGAAAGAAAGAAAGAAAGAAGAAGAAGAAAGAAAGAAAGAAAGAAAGAAAGAAAGAAGAAAGAAAGAAAGAAAGAAAGAAAGAAAGAAAGAAACTGGGCCACCTTCTTACACATATAAAAGAATAGACTCAAAATGGATTAAAGACTTAACTGTAAGACCTGAAACCATAAACTTCTAGAAGAAAACATAGGCAGTAAACTCTCTGATATTGCTAACAGTAATTTCTTTTCAGATATTCTTTTTGGTCAAGAGAAACAAAAGAAAAAATAGACAAACGGGACTACATCAAACTAAAAAGTTTTTGTACAGCCAAGGAAACCATCAGCAAAACAACAAAAAAAACCCAGTCGACTGAATGGGAGAAGATATTCACTTATAATTCATCTAATAAGAGGTTAATATCCAAAATATATAAAGAACTCATACAACTCAACAACAAAAATAAATAAATAAACAATCCAATTAAAAAATGGGCAGAAGAGGAATTACAGATGGCCAATAGACATATGAAAAGATGTTCAAGGTCACTAATCATCAGAGAGATGGAAATTAAAACCACAATGAAATATCACTTCACACCTGTCAGAATGGCTGTCATCAATAAATCAAAAAACAAGTGTTAGTGAGGACGTGGAGAAAAGGGAACCCTCATACATTGTTAATGTGATTTCAAATTGGTATAGTCACTATAGAAAACAGTTGGAGGTTTCTCAAAATATTGCAAATAGATATACCTTTTACCCAGCAATTGCACTTCTGGCTATTTATCCAAAGAAAACGAAAACAATAATTCATAAAGATCTTTGCACCCCTATATTCATGGCAGCACAATTTACAATAGCCAAGATATGAAAGCAACCTAAATGCCCATCTACAGACGATGGGATAAAGAAGTTATGGTACATATAGACAATGGAATATTACTCGACCATTAAAAAAATGTAATCCTACCATTCACAGCAACATGGATTGACCTAGAGGTTATTATGCTGAGTGAAATAAGTCAGAGAAAGAAAGATAAATACCATATGATTTCACTTATATGTGGAATCTAAGGAAAAAAAGAACAAACTTATCAAAAACAGACTCACAAATATAGAGGACAATCTGGGGATGGTCAGAGAGGAGGAGGTGGGGTGAAGGGTTGTAGAAGTACAAATCAGTAGTTCATAAATTGTCATGAATATGAGGAGCACGGCATAGGGAATGTAGTTAGCATTAATGTAATGCTCAGTGGGAAACCAGAGAGAAGGAGCAATTAGGGGGATCATTCTATAAACTATATAAATGATAAACTAATGTACCGTATACTTGAAAATAATAATAAAATTAAATTAAATAAGAGAAACAGGTTGTTGCTAATTGAGGTGATGTCAAGAACATTTCCTTTTTCAGTGAGAGAAATTGTAACATGTTTGTATGTTGATGAACATGATACAACAAAGAGGAAAAGTCAATGTCGCACCAGTGGGGCCGGTGAAAGAGAATTTCTGGAGAGATGTTATTGAGTGGATGGGTAGAGTGAGAAGTGGAGGGGCTGCCTTTCTTAGGAACTCATGAGTTCATGCAGAGTGGCAGAAGATGGGTGGGCTACACAAGAAGCTTGGCTGAGGAGGCAGGTGCTAAAGTTTGAGGAGGGAGTAGCAGGACTGTAGAGGTTAGCGTGCCTTGGGAACCAGGCCTTCTGCAGGCTTCCCCAGCCACATTCCTCGGTGCACATGCAGTTGTGGTGTGGACACAGGAGTGATGTGTCAGAACTGCCAACACACTTGAAGACCACAAAGAAGAGATGCAGGGACTCAATGATGTAGGCAAAGGAGCAAGGCAAGGACGAGTGTGAGAGGCATAAGGCCAAGGGACTCAGAGGCATAAGAAATATGTCTGCTGTCCCTCTTCCTGGAAGCAAAAGCCTGA
Source organism: Eonycteris spelaea (assembly GCA_003508835.1). Taxonomy (NCBI): domain Eukaryota; kingdom Metazoa; phylum Chordata; class Mammalia; order Chiroptera; family Pteropodidae; genus Eonycteris; species Eonycteris spelaea. Next base: position 1,710,404 of record PUFA01000215.1, on the reverse strand, counting down.
GTTAGAGTTTCCTCGTTATCTAACAACCTAAGGCAGCCCCCCAATTCCCCATGTGACCACCTCTCCTCTGAGGATGCTCTGGGGTTGAAAATGTTGAATGTAGACTCATTCTGCTCTGAATCAGACCTGACACCAAAACTAAACTAGGTGATATACTAAGCTGCCATTCAGCCTTTATTCAAAATGCAAACTGTGTCAGCCACAATGGAACCCACATTAGAGAGGGTAATCCTTCTGAAGACAACCTTGTTTGGGTCCAGACATGCTGCTGAGAGCAGGTAGTCCTGCTAGGCAAGGGTCATAATCCCTCCTCAGGCTTCTGGCCAGCCTAGACCAAGACTGCAGACAGTGGGTGAGGGGAAAAGCCCTTTCACACATCCATGGAACTAGAATGACAGTAGCAGTATCTCCCTAAATACAAACTAGGTGCAAATGCTTTATTTGCACCTACTTATTACAGTGTAATGCCCTGGTTTGGAACTCCACGAGCCAAGAAGGAAACTGACACCGATGCAAGCGCAAAAGGGAGTTTATTGACAAACTCGAGTTTGGACTCCACTCATTCACTGACGCAGCAGTGGTTGAGAGGAGCCCCGACCGAGGGCTGGGACCTAATTTAAAGGGCAAAACCGCAAGCCTTGGGGAGATGCCTTGGCGTTACCTGATTGGGGGGTTAGGTTGACCTTTAAAGGGATTGGGTGGTAGGTTGTTGGGTCCGTGTGCAAAAGGGGGTCGTGTGCAGTTGGGTGCGTATAGAGGGGGCCGTGCGCAGAAAGGGCCGAGTGCAGAAGGTAGGGCCGAGTGCAGAAGGTGCCGGGTGCAGTAATCAGAATATGTGCAGGAGGAAATAAGGGTGGGGTGCCTTATGGGCCCACCGATTAGCTGGCTTGGCTGGTTTGGCCAGGTGGTAAGGCATTGTTCTTGACCACTGGCCTTTGGGGAACTTTTCGTACAATTCATCTTGGGATCACTCAGAAAAATGGAATCATTCCAGTCTTTCATTCCCCCCTTCTTAAGATACTAAAAGTGCTTAATCTTAAGCAAGCAAGTGTATATACAGAAGCAAAAAATTAGCAGGTTAAAAAAAAAGGGGTTTCATTTTTATTTTGAGAGAGATTATATCCCTGTTGATGGAGTACAAATAGCTTGATGGTGTTAAATTTATCCCAGATAAGGCTTAAAAGACGATTTAGGATACAAGGCCTAAATGTAATTATTAGGAGGAAGAGGATAAGTGGTCCCGCCAAGGCCGAGAGTAGGGTGGTTAGCCAGGGGGACTAATTAAATAAGACATGTTCCACTTTCTTGTATATCCCCTAAAGTGAGTCGAGGGGATTCCCATTTACATTCCTTTTCATTGTTAAGTTGGAACAGGTTAAGGGGAGCTCCTACCGGGGTTTAGGGTTTAGGCATAACCAACAATCTTGTCCTATATCTGGGGAGGTCTTATTTAGGACCTTATGTACCTTTGTTAACATAGTTATTAATTCTTCTTCCGGTTCTGGCTGCTGTTCAAATGTCCGTGGTATTAGGGAAGCTAGAGTTGGAGCAGGACCGGTGTTTGTAGAAACAGTTACCTCGGGTTTGTGGGCCAGGAATTTGAGGTGGCCCCGGAATTTGGAGGGGGCTGTTGGGTCCTATAGGGTGAGGCTTTCTAGGAAGATCTTTAGCCTGGACAGTAAAATATAATCCTAAATCGTATCTAGTCTGGTATAATCTAATACCCCACGTCTGTCCTGTCAACTAATAGTGTTGTCCCAGGGTTTCCTGTCTTGATGGTAATTATAAGGGGATTGCATGACCCTGGAGAACAGGTAGAGGGTTTTGGTCCCCTTATTAGCTTGATATGATTGTCATTTTGTTTTTTATAGTTATCTATAGTGGAGATAGTTTCACATCCCCAATTAGCACAAGAAAATTGTCTATTGCCCTTGCATTTTCTAGATTTTCCATTAGGACAGACATAGAGTCCTAGCCTTAAGAGATTCTTTTCAGCTGATAATGTGCCACAGCCGGGTCCGCCCTTATAACGTCCGGTCATGGGGCTGGACGGTAATACTACATTGAGTGGTCTTTGGCAAGCCTGCATAAATCAACCCTGATCTCTGGAGCACTGTGGCTGGTAGTATTTTTGGCAACAACTTTGCCTGTCTCAGTTGCTATAAGCTCTCATACCTTAGGTTGGTGGCAGTTGTACTCGGCAGTGACAGAGCATATGTAAAAAGAAAAATTAATAGTCTTACAGTTTTTGTATGCAGATTTTTAGAGGGTTGCCAGAGTCTCTGGAGACTGTCCATTGTTACGGGGGGGGGGTGGATTTGGTCCTGGAGAGCGTGGAGGTCTGCAGGCTGGGTGGGCGTGATGAATCCAAGCGGTGAGGCCGTCAACCTTGAGAGCGGTGGGTGTTGTCAGGATGATTAGGTAAGGTCCTTTCCAGCGTTCAAGGGTCTCGCGGTATGTCTTCTGATGAAAACCCAGTCGCCCGGCTGAAAAGTATGAGGCTGTGGAGTGGTTCAGCCTCGTACAGACTTTTTAATCTGGTCCAGGTGTCCCTATGAGCACGTTGTAGGGTTTGGAGAGATCGAATAAGCAGATTGTCATCAATATCAAGATTATTAATTATTTCAGTCTGGAGAGCGGGATTATTGGGGGAGGTCTCCCGAACATTATTTTGAAGGGGGTCAGACCAAGTCTATAGGGGGTGTTACGTACCCTGTAGAGGGCATAAGGTAGGAGAGTCACCCAGTCCCGCCAGTCTCCTGGGCTAATTTAGTTAAGGTCTCTTTTAGGGTTCTATTCATTCTTTCTACCTGACCTGAACTTTGGGGTCTATATGCACAATGTAATTTCCAATTTGCCCCAATTATAGATGCTAACCCTTGAATTACCTTGGAGGTAAAGGCTGGTCCATTGTCTGATCCTATTATAGTAGGAAAACCGTACCTGGGTAGGATGTCTTCCAGAATCTTCTTAGCTACTATGTTGGCAGTCTTATGTTTGGTAGGGAAGGCTTCTACCCAACCTGAAAAAGTGTCTATAAAAACAAGTAAGTACTTATAGCCAAAAGTCCTTTTTAAGTTCTGTGAAATCAGTTTCCCAATAAGCACCTGGTCTGGTTCCTCGTAACCTGGAACCGGGTTGTGCCGTGTTCCGCTTGGTTTTGTCATCCGGCATGCTCGGCACTGGGCTACAATGTCTTCAATTTTAGTGTTGGCACCTTGGAACCTGATATTAGCCCACCTGATGAGGTCTTGCATTTTCCGTACACCCATGTGGGTAGTCCGATGAACCTTGTACAAGAGTTGTTCCCCTAGCTTTTTAGGGAGAATTATTTGTCCTGTTTCGGTGTGCCACCAGCCTAGGTGTTCTGTAGCTGTGGGCTGTTTTGATATCCAATTTAAGTCTTTTGGGTATATGTGGGATTGTCAGGCAAGGTAGGGCCCCTGGTCTGGGAGGTTGGCAGTTAAGATAACTTCAGATTGGGCTACTTCTCTAGCCGCTTGGTCTGCTAACGAGTTTCCCCTGGACACTGGGTCGTTGGCTTTCTGATGTCCCGGACAATGTATAATAGCTAGTTTCTTTGGCAGCCAGAGGGCGGCGAGCAAGGCCAGGATTTCATCTTTGTTCTTAATGGCTTTTCCTTCAGCAGTTAACATGCCCTTCTCTGTATATAGCTCCGTGAATATGAACAGTAGCAAAGGCATATCTGCTGTCAGTATAAATGTTCAAAGTTTTGTCCTTTCCTAGAGTTAATGCCTTAGTCAGGGCAATGAGTTCAGCCCGTTGGGCCGAAGTCCCGGGCGGCAAGGGCTCCGCCCATATAACTTCTGTTTCTGAGACTACAGCTGCTCCGTTAGTGTACCAGGTGCAGGCTCCAGGTATGGGTTGGTCCTTTAAGTCTGCTCGTACTCCGTGGACCTGGGCCAAGATGTCTGCACAGTCATGGAGTGGGGTCTAGATCCGGGTTAGGCAGCAAAGTAGCTGGGTTGAGAGCTAGGCGGCTGAAAAACAATCCTGGTGGGGTTGAGAAGTAGGCTTTGGTAATGAGTGAGTCTGGCATTGCTTAACCACCGGTCAGGGGGTTGTTTAAGGATTCCCTCAATGGCATGAGGGGTGGTGATGTAAAGGGACTGTCCCAGAGTTATTTTTCTGCATCCTTGACTAGCAAGGCGGTTGCCGCTATGATGCGGAGGCAAGCAGGCCATCCTGCTGCCACAGAATCCCAGTGTCCTTCTTCCTTGCAATAGGCACATTGGTTTTTGCCCAGGGGCGGCCTACCTTTACCTGCCGGTTTTTCTTCTGATGTCAGTTGTTTGAGCTGTCGTTGGCATTCCCTGGGTTCAGCCGTGGCAGCTAACAGGATCCGGGCCAGGTCACGATTCTGTCTCTTCTCTGCCTTGATCTGTTTTTCCTCAGGAGTATCTCTATTATTATAAACTTTTTCTGCTGCCTCAACTAGGTCCCTAAGCTGCTTTTCACCTAATCTCTCTATCTTTTGTAACTTTTTCTTAATGTCTGGTGCCGACTGATTGATGTATGCTAACGCCATCCCCAAGTTTTCAGGCTTCTCAGGATCAATAGGGGTATATTGGAAAGCATCCATCATTTTCTCTAGAAAGGCAGCCGGACTCTCTCTTGTCCCTGTCTTAGATCATATACCTTAGTCAAATTAGTGGGCCTTCTAGCGGCCACTTTGAGACCTGCCAATAGAGCCTGGCGGTACACTTGGAGTCTCTCCTTACCTCCTGCTGTGTTATAGTCCCAGTCAGGCCGGGTTACTGGAAAGGCAGCCTCAAAAGATGATGTTTTCTATGGCTGAAATGAGGGACAGGTCAAAGGAACCTTCAGGGGGCCATCCGACGTTGAAGGATGGCCATTCCACTGCAAAAAGTGACTAATTTGTTCTTCCGGATCTCTACTGAGAGCCTATGAGCACGCTCGTGAACATCTTTGAAGTGGCTGGTCAGGAGATCTAGGGGAAGTAGTCTGACCCATGTTAGACACAAAGAAAAATGGAAAATAGGCCGACAAAGGCAAGATAGGCGAGAGCCAGGATGAGTCGTTGACCAAGAGTCCACTCAGAAGTGCAGCTGCTACTAGTCCGAGACAAAGAGCGAGGCTAAAAAGCAAAAGAAAATTATAGCCAAGACAGGATAGCAGTACATCAGAGAGGACTAGACAGACAGGACACAACAAAATTCAAAGACTCTGTTCAGGCGGTCCAAAGACCCAGATGGTTCCTCTACCTAGTAGTGGAACCCGATGGGTTTAGGACATCTCCTAAGCCCCTGCAGCCGTGGCCCGTGGGTGCGTCCACCCAATACCACTTTATGCTGCACAGAATGTCAGAGTTTTTCAGAGTTTACAGGTTTAGAATAATACCCGGGTCGGAATCTCCTGGAGAAGTAACACACAAATACAAAGAAACACTTACCGGGTGGCCAGGCCAGGAGGTTCCCTCCGGTGTGTCCCTTCAAGGCTGTGGAGATCCCGGACGAGCCCCCAAAATGTAATGCCTGGTTTGGAACTCCACGAACCAAGAAGGAAACTGACACCGATGCAAGCGCAAAAGGGAGTTTATGACAAACTCGAGTTTGGACCCACTCATTCACTGACGCAGCAGTGGTTGAGAGGAGCCCCAACCAAGGGGCTGGGACCTAATTTAAAGGGCAAAACCGCAAGCCTTGGGGAGATGCCTTGGCGTTACCTGATTGGGGGTTAGGTTGACCTTTAAAGGGATTGGGTGGTAGGTTGTTAGGTCCACGTGCAAAAGGGGGTCGTGTGCAGTTGGGGTTGCGTATAGAGGGGGCCATGCGCAGAAAGGGCCGAGTGCAGAAGGTGCCGGGTGCAGTAATCAGAATATGTGCAGGAGGAAATAAGGGTGGGGGTGCCTTATGGGCCACCGATTAGCTGGCTTGGCTGGTTTGGCCAGGTGGTAAGGCATTGTTCTTGCCCACTGGCCTTTGGGGAACTTTTCGTACAATTCATCTTGGGATCACTCAGAAAAATGGAATCATTCCAGTCTTTCAACAGCAGTCCTGTTAAATGTGGTACTAGAATTTTCACATTTTATAGGTCAGAAAGATGTATAGACCCTATTCAAATAAGGGTCAGTGCTGTTTAAATCCATTGAATACACCCAGAGACACTTTTTCAAAATAGATTTATAGCAGATTTTATTTCATTCTCACCATTACAGGAGAGGTAGTTTCTTCTGGTCCAGCAAGTGAGGAAGCTAAAGCCCAGCAAGGCTACTTAACTTCTCCAGGATTACACAGTAGGTTACTGCGCAGCAGCACTGGGGCCCACAGTGGGTGAAATTATAAAAAAGCACTTGGATCCTGAAAGCGTCCCTCTGTGAATGCTCACATGTGGCTCCTAAAGAGTCTAGTCCAATTTATTTATGGTCACATTTTTTTTTGGTTTAATGCTGTTTGGTTTTGGTTTATTACATTTCCCATGGAAATATAATTATTTTCCATTATTTCCCATTTCTCCTTCCAACGAAGTCAGTTTTGTGGCTTCAGAAATTACCCTATGATATTCAGTTGTTTATTGAAAGAAATAAACTGATTTCTTTTCATGTCTTCATTTTTTTAAATATGGAACTCTCCAGGTATGAGATATGTTATTGTACATTTCTTAAAGTTAGGAAACAAAAGGAAAAGAGATTGGAAGAAAATCACTCCAAATACAAGTAATGAATGGTTTTCCTCTTCTTTCCACATGTGTGTTTGTGTTTATTTGATTCTTTAAACATCATTAATGTGAAGAGGATTTTCAAACCCACCTTAGTTTGAAAATAGCACTCAAAACAGTACACAAGCACATTTGTGTAACTTGAATTTTTTTAAAGCATGCAGCCAAGTAACCATCACCCAAGACAAGAATAGAATATCCCCAGGAACCTGAAGCCTCCCTTTCATACTCCTTCCTAATTACAATACCTGGCTCCCTGTCTAGTAATCTCTTTAGCATATCTTTATTATTTTACCCTCTAAGTTTGCATCCCTGAGCCTTCATTTCTTTATATTTCCTTACCTCACTTGTAAACACTATGTTAATATAAGTGACATCCTTATCTGTCTTGGGTCTCTAAGGAAAAATTTCCAACTTTCATTGTTATATAGAATCTTTAAGTATATTATTTTTTAAACATGAATGGATATTAAATTTATAGAAAGATTTTTGTGCAAATGAAAAAATTATGAGTGTTTTTTTAAGCTGTAAATCTTCCTGTAATCTTTAATGTGATAAATTGCATTAACTGACTTGAGAATGTTAAACTAATCTTGCATTCATAGAGTAAACCCTTACTGTTCGTAATTTTTATGTTTTTGAATTTGTGTACTTTTGTTTTCCTTGATATTTTTTGCACCTGTGTTTATGAGGAAAATTGATCTGTATTATCCTTTCTGGTAATTTCTTCCTCAAATTTTTGTTGTAGTATTATGCTAGTTGTGAAGACTGATTTTTTTTCTTTTCTCTGAGTTTCTATAAAAGTGAAAGTATTTATTTGTAAATCTTTGATAGCACTCACTGGTGGACATATCTGGGACTGGAGCTTTCTTTGTAAAAAGTTTTTCATTACTGATTTAATTAATTTAATATTGACAAGTTGTTTTTTTTAGAATTTGTTGGTTTTATATAAAGTATTGATTTTATTAATCAAAGTATGAATTTGGGCCTTTCTGATTTCCTTTTAAGATATAAATGGAAGGATGTATTAATAGATAGATGATTGATTGATTGATTGATTGATACATACATATATACATCAACCGATCGATCTATTGATCAATTGATAGATATAGACATGCCTACATCCCAAAAGACAATGTTATTATTTTTTATGTTATATTGTCAATATTTACTTGTATATACCCACATATTCCACTTACTTGGTTCCTTATTTCTTCCTGACTCTTTGACCTTCTAGCTCGAATAATTTCCCTTTTGTCTAAAGAACGTTCTTTAGAATTTCCTGAAGTTTGGATCTGTTGGTGGCAAATTCCCTATTTTGTGTCACTGGAAATTTCTTGATATATTTTTACCCTGCAGAGGTTCTCACTAGGTATAGGATTCTGATTCACATTTCCCTCTTCAGCTGTGTTGAAACTTCTCATTAAACACATTTGCTGAGTAATAATAACCTTTTTTAAAATTTATCAGTCCTAGAATTTCTTTGTTTCTTCTTTTTCAGATCTACTGTAACTCTTTTTATAGTTTCCAATTGCCTTCCAAGAGTTTAAAACTTTTTGTTTTCTTGTTTCCTTGAATATAGTAAGCAGAGATGTTTTATAGTCTATAACTGATAATTACAACATCTGGAACCCCAGTGAGTCTGTTTTTCTTTTTTTCCTCATTCTTACTCATGGCGTGTTCTTAAACTTTTAAAAAAAATATTGTTGGCCATTATTTTTTAAAAAGTATTCATTGTAGTATTTTGTGAATTAGGATGATGGTACCTTCCTTCAGATAGTCTGTTTCTTTGCTTTTGCCAGGATACAGAGCACAGAGATTCCAGGGTCACCTTAGTCAAGCTCAGGTTTTGAGCTGATGCAAAGCCAATCTATAATTCATGAAAGGACAGGTATACTTCTGCTTTACTTTTTCTCTTAGGCTTTAGTTCTTTGGTGCTCTATTCTATGATACTAGCGGGTTTGCCAGGATCTCGCTTTTCAATGGGCTCTGAACTCCAAAAATATGCCAAAAATCACTTTCTTAGGTACCTCTAATGGTCAGCAAACAATACAAGGGCAGAAAGTGTCTCCATGTGCCTGGCTCACCTCCCTCTCCTTCCTCCCCAAATTCTAGTCCTTTCCTGGTCTTAGCCTGATAATCCCTCATTTTTCTTATCTCTTTGATCCTTTTACAAGTATTCTCTAATACTTCCTTAAGGATTTTTAGCTGTCTTCTGAAAAAGGGTTTGTGGTGGCATTATCAGAAGCAGAAGTCTGCATTTCTCTCTTTCTTTAATTGTTTTATACAGAGAAAGGATTCCCTTATAACAGGAATATTTTTTTAATGGAAAAAGTGAAGTCTCAGTTGAGGACCTTAGAATATCTTTGCTTGAATTCCTATTCTTTCTGATGCTAACAGAAACTTGAACTGGCTCTTTGCTCTGTACAATCACAACAACTACAGTGCCACTTAGGTTGACAAGATGTGCCAGAAAAAGGGACACAGCTCATATGTGCCTCATCAAACTTCTAGACAGTAGCATCCTATTTAGATGATACAAAGCACAGGGTTTGGCACTTTTTGTGGCTCACAAAGTCCTACTTGCATTTTTGTGATGCAAAGACCTATACACCCATGTTCTGCTTGCTCATTTCATAAAAATAAACCCTGTGGTTTATAAATGTAGTTCACCTAAAAGTGTTCAGGCAGAATTAGGAGAAGTTGGCCATGCCTGAGATTAAATCAAGTCACCAAATGCTCTGGGTATATGCCCTCTGCAGGGCTGTGGTCAGCTAGAACTAACCCCACTAGGGACTAGAAGACAATACAGATCTCATTCATCCAAGCTGTTCTGCTGAGGAAGGGGTTGCTGTTAGTTGCAGGTCCAGGGCTGCTCCCAGAGAGTGTTAATTCTCTGTCCCTTCTGGCTTATTCCTCTTGCATCATAGGCAGAAACAAAGACAGAGTGATCTGAGTGGAGCACTGCCTCAGGAAAAAAATCAAATCACACAGATGTAAGCTTTATGCTGCTGAAGGAAGTAGATTGACATAAGACTGGAAAGCAAGGTAGGGCCCGGAGTCTTCAATGCAAACTAGTCTATCTATTAACAGAGCATTTTAAGGCAGAGAATAAATAATAGGTTGGAAATAGAACACCAAGAACAATAATGAGAAAGCACAGTATATAAACAATATGTTCTAAAATAAACTCATCCTTAGACCAGAAAATCTTGTCGTAAGGAAATAGCAACACAATGTCAAGCTCGGTGGGTTTCTGTGACTATCTCCTGTAAACCTTTGGAGTCACTGGAGATAGATGAAGGAAGACCTGAAATAGTTCATCCCCCACCCTCCTGTAGGCCAGGAGCAATAAACCTTAGATTGGCATAATTGAACTGGGACTTTTTCAAACATTTGAAGCAAAATACTTTGGGTGTTTTCAGAAACTATCATCTGTCCATCTTTCTCACCATTTAGCTCACCAAAACAAACCAGAATTTTCACGTTTTCTTACCTAAATCTTATCATAAAAACAGATCTTTGAAATGTTCATCATTATTTTTTATTTCAAAGTTGTGTGCATTACATAAAAATGATCCCTGTGTCTTCCACACACTGAATATGTAATTTGTAATCATCAACAAGTCTTGGAGTTCATGTTTTATGTACTTCACCATGCCCCTCTTTTGTCTTCAAGTTAGTTATTCTTGAATGTCCCGATCTATAATAAATCGAAAAGCACCCAATGAGTGTCTCTATAGGTACTAGCAAATACAGAATTGGCCTAAGATCTAATTTTTTGATAGTCACAGGTTAATAAGGTAATAGCCACATAGTTAAAAGTTATCTGGTTCAGCAAGATAACTACTAAAGCCATAAAATCTATGCCTGAATAGGGGAAGAAAGACCTAACAAAGCATGCCCCAGCCCCAGGAGGGAAAGAAGGAGTGAGTAATGGAACCACATGAAAAGGAAAATGCTACCAAGGGACAGAATCGGTGGGAAAGACTTGGATCGGCCCACCTCAGCTTCCCAAAGTGGGTGATAAGTAAATTAAGATTATGGAAAAGACACTACTGGGGCTGCAAGACATTAGCCAGACACAGGAATAGTGTTAGCTTTGCAAACAAATGGATTAAAAACATTGCCAGAGGGATGGGCCCAATACAGCAGATGGGTATATATCAGGAAACATATCAGGAAAATGTGCAGTGATAAGTCGGTGGTTCATCAAGTGATAGCGCCCCTCTTTCTCTCTCCTCTCTCTCCTCTTTTCCCCTCCCTCTCTTCCTCCTTCCCTCCTCTCTCCTGCCCTATCAATCTCAATCTCTATATGTATATTTTAACATGCTGATTGTAGTTTCTGAGAGCTGTTTTACAACTTCTTGATTTAAACAATTTCATATAAATATTAATGACCAGTGTAGCCAAGACAAATCAGATTTCTGATTTATTTTTTCCCCCTCTGGAATCTATGCGGAGTTAAGATGTTGATTTTAACTTGTTTTGCTGGATAAATGAACAAATACATCATGTCTGTTTTGTTCCCTTGCTATATTAGATGGATCTTATTTCAGTTACAGGTGAGCAGTGACTCAGTAATGATTATCTTGTTCATAATAATTTGTTTGTAGCAGACACATTATTGTCCAAGGCAGAGACTGTGCAATGCCTGCACATTTTTTCATGTGTGTTCTAAATTTCATAGTTTTATTTTAACTAGGGTATGTGTGTACACACACACACACACACACACACACACACACATACATATTTATACGTGTGCTCACCTCCCATAGTTAGATTCATTCTGTCACCACATATTGGACCCCTTACTCCCATCTACCTCGTTCCACCCCCAACCCTACCATCTGGTAACCACTAGTCTATAGTCATGTCCATGAGTCCCTGTTTGTTGCCCTGTTCATTTGTTGTTTTTAGGTTACATCCCACATATAAGTGATATCATGTGATTTTCAACTTTTTCTGTCTGGCTAATTTCGCTTAGCATGATTGTCTCGAGATCCACCCATGTTGTCACACATGGCAATATTTCAACTTTTCTTATGGCTGAGTAATATTCCATTGTATATATGTACCACAGCTTCTTTAGTCAACATCTATCACAGGACACTTTGGTTGCTTCCATGTCCTGGTCACTGAATAATGCTGCTATGAACACGATGTGCAAATATCTTTTTGGATATGGGTTTTCGAGTATTTGGGGTAAATAGCAGTAGAGGGATTGCTGGATCATATGGTAGATCATTGTTTAGTTTTCCAAAGAAACTCTATATTGTTCTCCGTAGTGGCTGTACCAATTTCCAGTCCCACCAGCAGTGTATGAGGTCATTTTTCTTCCGCATCCTTTTCAACATTTGTTATTACTTGTCCTGTTTGATATATAGCTATTCTAACAGGTGTGAGATAGTATCTCATTGTGGTTTTGATTTGTATTTACCTAATAGCTAGCAATGTTGAGCGTCTTTTGATATATTGTTGGCCAATGGTATGTCCTCTAGGAGAAGTGTTTGTTCAGGTCCTCTGCCCATTTTTTGATTGGATCATTTGGTTTTTGTTGTTGTTATTGAGTCATTATGAGTTCTTTGTAATTTGGATATTAGGCCCTTATTGGAGGCATTGCTTGCAAATATATTTTCCCATTTGGTTGGTTGTCTCTTTACTTTATTGATGATTTCTTTTGCTAAGCAGAAGCTTTTAGTTTAATGTAGTCTCATTCATTTCTTTAGCTTTCCTTTCCTTGCTTTTGAGGTCAAATTCATAATAATCCTCTTTAAGTCCAAGGTCTTTGTGTTTCGTTCCTATGTTTTCTTCATGTATTTTATTGTTCAGGTCTTATATTCAGGCCCTTAATCCATTTTGAGTTAATTTTGGTGTGTGTGATAGACAACAGTGTAGTTTATTCTTTCGCAGGTGACTTTCTAATTTTTCCCAGTACATTTATTGAAGAGGCTTTCCTTTCTCCACCATATGTTTGTGGCTTTTTTGTCAAAAATTATTTGCCCATATAAATATCAGTTTACATCTGGCTCTCGATTCTGTTTCACTGGTCCGTGTGTCTGTTTTGCTGCCTATACCATGCTTTTTGATTACTGTCACTTTATAGTATAATTTGAAATCAGGCAGAGTGATGCCTCCAGCCTCATTCTTTTTTCTCAGGGTGGCTTCCATACAAATCTGATGACTTTTTCTTCTATTTCTTTAAAAAGTGCTGATGGAATTTTGATGAGGATTGCTTTAAATCTGTATAATGCTTTAGGTAATATGGCCATTTTAACTATGTTGATTCTTCCAATTCAAGAATATCTTTCAATTTCTTTGTATCTTCTTGATTTCTTTTAATGGGTCTTGTAGTTTTTATAAGGTTCTTCACATATTTCATTAAATTTATTCCTAGGCATTTTATTCTTTTTGTTGTAATTGCAAAAGAAACTATTTTTTCCAACTTCTTTTTCTGGCACTTCTTTTTAGAGTATAGGAAAGCTATGGATTTTTCAACATTGATCTTGCATTCAGAAACTTTACTGTATTTACTTTTTTTTCTAGTAGTGATCTTATGGAGTCTTTATCATTTCTATATAGAGAATCATGTCAGCCACAAATAGGACTATTTGACTTTTTCATTTCCTATTTGGATGCCTTTTATCACTTTCTCTTGCCTGATTACACTCACTAGGACCTCCAATGTTATATTGAATAACAGTGGCTATAGTGGACAGCCTTGCCTTGTTCTGATCTTAGAGGGAAATTTTCCATTGTTTCACCATTAAGTATAATGTTGGCTGAGGGCTTGTCATATATGGCCTTTATATATTAAGGTACTTTCCTTCTATACCAATTTTGTTAAGTGTTTTGATCATAAATGGATGGTATCTTGTCGAAGGCTTTTTCTGCATCTATTGATATGATCATATGATTTTTTTTAAATTTGTTTATGTGCGTGTATCACATTAATTGATTTGCATATGTTGAACCATCCCTGTGCCCCTGGGATGAACCCACTTGATCGTGGTGTATAATCTTTTTAATATGTTGCTGTATTCAGTTCACTTAGTATCTTATTTAGGATTTTTGCATCTGTGTTCATGAGATTATGGTCTTAGTTTTCTTTTTTTGTGTTATTCTTTACCAGGTTTTGGTATCAGGTAATATTGGCCTCATAAAATGAGTTGGGAAGTATTGCCTCCTCTTCAATTTTTTGAAGAGTTTGAGGAGAATAGGTATTAAATCTTTGAATGTTTGGTAGAATTCACTGGTGAAGCCATCTGGTCCTGGACTTTTACTTTTTGGTAAGTTTTGATGATTGTTTCAAATTCCATACTGCTGATTGATCTATTTAGATTTTCTAGTTTGTCTTGATTCAGCCTAGGAAGATTGTATTTTCTAGTACTGGTCCATTTCTTCTAGGTGATTAAATTTGGTGTTAGATACTTTTTTCACAGTATTTGTATGATTCTTATGTTCTGCAGTGTCTGTCATAAATTTCTCCCTCTTTCATCACTTGATTTGTTTATTTGTGTCTTTCTCTTTTATTAGTGAGTCTAGGTAGGGTTTATCATTTTATTAAACTTCTCAAAGAAACGTCTTTTTAACTTTCTTTTTCTTTTTTTTTTGTTTTCAATTTCATTTATTTCCTCTCTAATTATAATTATTTCTTTCCTCTGCTGACTTAAGCTTTATTTGTTCTTCCTTTTCTGATTTTTAAGATAAGTGTTAGGTTGTTTATTTGGCTCATTCTTGTTGTCTGAGATAGCTTGTAATGAAATGAGCTTTCCTCTTACGACATTTTTGCCGTGTTCCAAAAGTTTTTATATTGTACTAGCATTATCCTCCATTCTATGTATCTCTTGATCTCTCTTTTTATTTCTTCTCTGACTCAGTTATTCTTCCGTAGCATGTCGTTTAATCTCCATGTATTTGTGGGCCTTCTCACTTCTCTCACACTTGATCTCCCTTCAAAACATTTACAATTAGGGAATATCTTTGGTATGATTTCAAACCTTTTATATTTTTTGAGGCTATCTCTGTGTCCCATTATGTGGTCAATCTTTGATAATGTTTCCATAATACACTAGAGAAGAATGTGTAAGCAGCTGTTTGGGATGGAAGACTCTGTAAGTGTCAATTATGTCCAGTTAGTCTAATGTGTTATTTAAGGATGCTATTCCTTATGGATTTCTCTTTATGATCTGCCCATATCCGACAGGTGGGGTATTTAGGTCCCCTGCTACGATAGTATTTGGTTTGTTTCTCCCTTTAGCTCTGTTAGTAATTGCTTTACCTATTTCTGTGGCTCCTGATTGAGAGTATAGATGCCTGCACATTTTAATCTAGGGTTAGATCACAATGTACTAACTTTACATTCTTCCTTCTGTCCTTATGGCTCACCTCAATTTTCATTTCCAAATGTTTTGATATTTTTGTTTTTAGTTATGTATCTAAAGCTTTGAGAACATAGGTACATTTAAAAATATGTTTTGTTCATGGTTTTTTTTTTTTTTTTGCATTCTTTTAAGATTGAAGTACTCTTCATGAATTCTGTGACTCCCTGAGAACTAAACAGAAGATGCAGTGTCAGGAGCTCCTGATTTTACGCAGTGGCCCTTTTCCTTTGGCCACCCATCCATGGCATGCCTATGAATGCTGACTCCATTCTGGTCATATCTTGGGACACCACACATGCATGCCCTAGTGATAACAGAGGCACCAAAGGGTCACCACAGTGTTTCTGAGTGCGAGCCACATGGAAAGCCCTGCTGGGTCAGTTGGCCTCAAGCAGAGTCTTCGCTCCACATGTGTCAGGGGTGTGACTTGTGACAGTGGGTCGATGGGATGTCCCTACTTCTGAAATGGGGATGGGCCAAACTCTTGATCCTTCTTGCCTTTCATAGCATGAAGTACCATTTTGCATGGAGGATGGCAGTTTCATATTTCAATTCACAACATATATTAATGCAAGCTGAACATCAAATTCATGAAGGGTTTGATGAGTCTATAGTTATGGGCATATTATAGAGTTCTCAGGAAATCTAGGGCCATTTTGGGTATTACTCCGACTATTTTGATTTTACATCAGTGAATTCCATTTTTTCTCACTGACAGAGACCCCTTACCAGACTATCTCATCTCATCAAGGCCCACTGTATGTGGCATTTTAAGGTGCTTATAAATCATTACCTGCACCTCTGCCATAAAAAAAATTGATATAGCAAGAGAACAAGACTATCTTACAATTCTTGAGGTGGCTGCTCTCATCAATGCCCCTCTTTCTTCCTTTCGATAAGCTTTAGCTTTTTGGCACTTTGAGAGTTGTGTTGAATTCCAGATATGGATCTGACATTCTGAATTTAGAGCTGAAAAAATTACCTTAAGCATAGCAAGTATTATGACTACAGAGTATGCATTATACTCCTCATTTTTTATTTTCTTGTCTCAACTTTAGACGGGGACTATTTATTTTTAACTTGTCTAGATTATGTATAAAATAGTAAGAAGACTTTTAAATAGAACTGCTAGATATGTTTTCCATTGTTCCGTATCTAAATCCATCTGAGCTTTGTGTTGTAGCAATGTTCAGGCACAACAAAAACAGAAAGTATAGTGAATCCAATGTACTCATATGTAAGCTTGTAGGTGAGAGTTGTGGGGTTGGTTGCCTTAAAATAATTCAAAGATAAATGATGAAGCAATGAGTTCTTGAATAACATGATTGAAGATTGCTTAGGGGACTTTGAAAGAGCAAGATATGGCAGAGAGAGGTGTCTTTTATAGAACTGGCCCTGCACTGGACTATATTAGAATGCAAGTGGTGAACTTATGAGTGTAAGTCAGCTGCTCCTGGGGCCAGTCACATTCTTTGGCCATGTCCTGGACCCTCCCATCCCCCATTCCAACACAGCTTGTGGTATCCGAAAACTCCATGGTTTGGATAATACTTTAACATTCATATCACAACTCCCCTTGCAAGCTGCAACTCCACAATGGACAGTATTACCCTTTGAGAGCCTCCTGGCACTGCCTGCTCCATCCTAACTGGGCACTTTCAAAGCCTGAACCCAAAGCTTTTCCACTACCTCCATTCTGCCATACCTCTTGCTACATTGCTACCCTCCAATGCTACCTGCCCCCATCCCAGACCCACACTGCCCACCATTGCCAGATGGTGGTCTTTGGTGGTCTCTTTGTCACCAAAGACATGCCAGAAGAGCTTCTTGGATGTCCTGGGATGGTTTATAAGATACAGAAAGCACAAGAAACAGACAGGCCCTATTTTTATTTGGTTCTTCAGGAATCCTTCTATATGTAGTGGAAATGTGGTAAGTAGATAGAGAGATAGAATCTTGAGACCTAGTCTCATAAAGCTCAAATTTAATTATTCTCTGTATTCCTGAGATAATTTCAAATAATTTTGCCTAGTCTCCTTATAGGTGTATAAATGCCTTGCATTCCTTTGGAAATGATATGCAGAGTTAAACCAAAGTGGATCTTATATGTGACAAATCTTACTTCGAGAGTCACCTGTTGTTCATGCAATGATTCGGGATCACTCATCAGGAACTCTTGGGGCATATTTTATGCATGTAACGTTGCACACAAGGAAGCCAAGTGCTAATCAGCCAGACCTTGGATAATAGCCCTGTCTCTGATTCTTCAGCAGAGTGCCTGACTCATGCACACTGCCCACAAAGAAGCTCAGATTTATGCAGCACCTGATTGGTCTAGCCTTTAAGCTGGTTTTGGGTAATTGCAAGGTATCTCACAGGGAACACCTGCAATGTGGCACCATTTATTATCATAATGTTGAATCATTAAGAAAGGGTGTTGCCCAAAGTTCAGCTGGCATGCTCAAGTCTGAAAGAAGCCAGAGCCCTGAATGCAGTCACTGGCCTCTCCCTATTGGGGCGGGGGTGGAAGGACTCTGTATATTTGTTCAGGTACACATGGGTGTTCTTTGCAAAGTTGTGCTTGTCATTCCCAGAAGGGGATTATATGCCATGGATGAAGGGAAGGTTCTCTGGGCAGCTTCGCCTTCTGAGAAGGTTGTCTCTTCCCTGTGGGCCTTCCTGCCCTGCTGCAGTTACAGCAAATGGAAGGAGCTGGCATCTCAGTTCCGTAGTCAGAGGGGCATTTTCTGTCCTGGGTGGGCTCTCAGGCACAATGCCTAGAGAATTGTCTAGAATATGTTCCCATGTGTGAAATGCAAGATGATCAGGATAATCTAGAGACTACATGAGTGTGTTTTCTTTATTTCTGTTCATAGAACTAGAATTTGCCTACATTCAAGGCTCCAAGAGCCTGGGCCTCTCTCCCCTCTGTCACCCACATTCTCTGAGCTATCTTTCCCACAGCCTATGACCTGCTCACTGAGGCCAGAGCATGGCCCATGCTCTCATACCCACCACTGCCCCACACTGACCCCCAGGAATACTTCCCTGGCCCTCCTCCCCTAAGAGCTTCCACTTGGTCTACAGAATCTGTGCTGGGTGTTCTCCCTTAGCCCTTTCTTTGTGATGCAGATACTCACTCAGCATGGCCCCTCAAGGGAAACATTTGTCCTTTCTGGTTCTCTTCCCATTCTATGGTGCCAATCTCAAATACGTGGGGATTGTCTCTTGGTTCAAAACCCACAGGAAATCAGTCCAGACCCATCTTCCTATCAGTGTCAGATGTGATCCCCAAGAGGTGTAAACCTGTAATTGAGAAGCTTTAAAATAAAATACAGGAACACCCGAAGCCCTCATTGTTGTCCTGTAATTAGATGTCATCATTAGAGTGCTCTCATTTTACCAAGTCCATTGCATAACTGTGCTGACCACTCAATGGTAATAGCAAGAAAATATTAACCCTGGTGAATATTGCATTAATTTATCTATCAAATTCTGTAAGCACATGATTGGTTCAATGTAGACAAATCCTACTTGTCTGCATTCTTGGTCTAAGAGTCTCTTATATACAAGGCCAATTCTCTCTGAACATTCTTTATTACTCTTAGTCACCATTTTAGAAGCAGGGAGGCCCCAAAATGAGTTATGTATTCCCCCAAATAATTCCACTTCTTTATTAGAAAGAGTCTGACTCCAGTTGAAAGGTTTGGGAGGTTGTATCTTTCATGTAGGACAGAGGATTTAACTCTTTGATGCCAGGATAGAAATCATTTGTCCTCCAAACACCACCAATAACCCCACCCCTGTCTAGTTGGGAATATTGTGGCCTCATATTGCTTTTGTCATAAAGCAAGAGAGGAAAGGAGTCTGCACATCATGCATGACATGTAGCATCACGAGCCATAAAACTAAAGGATGGCCTTGGCAGCAGGACTTGAAAGTGATCTTGTCACAACCATTCATTAATCTGCAAAATGATTAATTTTATTTCCCAGAAATCTAACAGAATTCAAAACCCAGAGAGTGAGGCTTAAAGCAGATTCAACCTTAGATACCTTTCTAAATATGTCTAAACTCAGAACTATTCCCCCTCAGCTTCCAGCATAGAATTATAATAATAGTTTTTCATCATCAAAAAGCATGATTTGAGGGTTTTAGCTCACGATGACTTAGCAACAGATGGTTATGAGAATCAAAAACTCAGTCTGAAGAAGTTCCCTTATCTAGACACATCACTGTCAGCCACTCAGGGTCAGAACACATTACCCAGCACCCACGCTAGAGAGAGGACACCTCCCCCAGTCCACTCCCTCGACACTGACAATGATGTTGACTGTCATCTCCTGAGCACTTGAATGTTCCAAGTACCCTGCTAGATATTTCATGAGTTTTATTGCACATGTCCCTCCACAGTTCTGAAGTGAGATGAGAAGAATGCCTTACTTGGAGGCAAGGTAACTTGAAGGCAAGATCCAGAAATAAAAGGGTCTGGCACACAAGGATACTTTTTCCAATACTTTCCAATCTCATTAGTTGAAAAATGGTGATTCTTCATTTAAGATTCTGTAGTGATAAGGGCAATATATTCAGTTAGACCTTAGAAATTAGAATTAGGAAAATGCACTGAGAAAGGGCCACTTACACATGGGAAATGAGCTAACGCTCTGCTCAGATCCTTCTTGGAGGTTGTCAGGGTATAAATAACACATAAATATGATCAAAGTACTAAATTACAAATTGTTTTCAAGGATAAGTTCTGTTTTGCTTGTTTAAAGGCTGAGCATATATTTAGAATATTTATTATGCATAAAATAACGTAGCCTAATGATATGAGCCCTCTCTTTCAACATGGGCATGTTGGGGAAAGAAATGGAAAGAACGCAACAATACCTTAGCATCTACACTACATTATATGTGAAGAAAAGTCCTAAAATATGTGAATGGTCAAATATTTTTAATTCAGCAATATTGCTTTCAAGGTCTTCTATTTCATAGCAGTTAACTAGTTTATGTTCCAAAGTTTTTTCGGTGGCCTACTTTAATAAATAAAAGCTAATAGCTGAAATTAACAAATGATTTATACACGTTTATCAAATTCTTAAAGACATTAGCAACATAAGTAGGTAAAGCAGCTTTCTTGCTAATATTTAACATGCACGTAAATTGAACCTCACAGCTTTTGGTCTATCCTAATAGCCAGCTCCTCCTATGTAATCCTCATACACTGATACCTGTCTGAAATAAGGCAGTGTGGGGGGCAGGGAGCATTACTCTAATGTGATAGAAGTTAGGACTTTGAGAGTCCAAGGTGCCCTATGACCCACCTGAACTCCCTAGTTGGTGATTCAGCCAGGTCTTCTGACCCCAGGTTCTGCCTTCTTGAGGTTCCTCTCTGCAGCCCCTACTGTACTTCCTGAATCAGGCTCCTATCCTGAAGTGCAATCTGCTTTTTCTCTGTTGTGCACTTCAGAACTCTTAACTGGGCTTCTTCTACATACCAAGCATTATGTCAGGTGTTTAGAACACAGCAGAGAACAGGACATAAGCCTTGTGCTTGTAGGAATTTAAATTAAAGCCTAAAAGCAGAACCCTGTTGCACAAGGCCTATCTTCATCCTCCCTCTCCCTCATCTCCTGACCTCACTCAACAAACTGAACCCTGCTGGAATCCAGATGCCCACTTTCCTTCTTTCCACTAACTCCTGTCATGAGTGCTTCAACTATTCTTCTTAGCCCCACTACCCCGTGCCCCAAGCTTAGTGAGACTGGGTGAAGTTGGAGCTTTCATGTGTTCACCTTCCTGGAGCACAGAAGAATCTTTACCTGAGGTTTGCAGATACATTACTTCCTCCCACTGAGTGAAGGTAAAGCCGGGCCTTCCCATAGGCACCCTGCCTTTTGGAGTGGTGAGTCCTTTTACCCCTAATCCCAGTTAACTTGGACAACAAACAAAGATAAACAATTGTTTTGAATTCACCAAGGAATGTGTGTGGATCCATCACATTCATGCTCATGTTCTTAAGTAGAGCAACACAGACACCTAGAAGACACAATATTTACCTAGCTTAAAAGCAGTGCTTGGTGTTCATAGGGCTCAGCTTTGTAAAAATTGCTTTCTGCCTCAGAAAGGACCACAGCCCTAGGGCAAGGCCCATTTACCTTAAGGGAACCAAAGGGAATCAGAGTCTTCTGGCCTTACCCAGAAAAGCCATTTGGTTCATTTTGCCCTATTAGCAGCTTGGACTAATCCATGGCTCTCTTATTTCTCTGCTGATTGAGAAAGGGATTAAAGGAATGCCAGAAAGGTGTCTTGCAGCATCTCTGCAAGTCAGAGTACCAGGTCTTGGTAGCACTGAGGGCTCAGCCTGTCTCTCTCTTGCCAGGGTCATTTCTGACCTGAGAAATTCTATTCCTACTAACACTCTGCCAACCTGCAACTCCCCCAAGGAGAAAAAGCTATCATCCCAACAACAGTTTCACCACTTTCATATTTTAGTCCAGTCTTCTGAAGCTAGGAAAAAAGATGTTCTGTATTAAAATATTCTTTTCTATCATGCATAACACTAATGTCCTCCACATAATAAAACTGATGGAACATTTCATATATTAAAAATTGCCACAGTGACCTTTTCTTCTTTCTGTAAATCTCTTATTATTTTATTATTTTCCCTCTCCTTTCCCTCCACCTTTGCTTTTTTTTTTTTTTTTTTTTTTTGCATCCAGGGTATCTTCCAGTATTAGTAGTTCCTCAACTGAAGCAACAACAACAATGAAGAGAATCATCAAATAATATATATAGAGAAAAATGCTCCCATTTTCTCCAGTTTGGGCCACTGCAAAATCTCAGACTCTTACTTTAGAAGAATCAGATCTTGAAGAGTATCTGGGAGGTAGAGTTCACACCCTAGGCAGGGGCTTTTATTTAAAGTTTCCTGTAATTTAGAACTGCCAGAAGGGTCTAGAGGATGGCCATGGTCTTGAATTTGTTATTTTTTTTCTCAAGCTTTATTGAAGTATTATTAACAAATAAAATTGCATGTATTTAAAGTATATAACATACACTTTGTTTGAATGCTGGAAAGGGGAAAAAGTCAGTATTAAGCCTAGAACTCTGACTTATTGGGCACCTCAGCCAAACCTGACCATTATTGGGTCCCAAGGATCCTTAATTGGGTGGATAGGAAAGACCTGGACTTAGGTGGAGAAGCATATTCACCCAAGCTCCCTGCAGGGCAGCAGATTCTCCTCTGGAGAGCAGGCTTCACCAGGCCATTCCTGGCTCAGCTGTCACTTGTTAGCGTTAAGTCTGTTCTTTAAACGTTGCTGTAACTAGAGGCAGCAAATCACTTGTACAGCATTAATCACATCTTCTTTTATTACCCAGCATTTAAGAGGTGGTTTTCTTGTTTGTTTGTTTGTTTTTGTTTTTGTTTTTATTTTTGCTTTGGTTGGGTATTTTGGATTTTCCTTCTGATCCTTCTGGTTTTATGTTATATATTTCAGTTCTGAATCTTTGGCATGTGGTTACCATTACAAATATGTAGAGATTAATATATACATTTATTCCATTTTCTTCTTTGTGTGCCTTATCTCCATTCCCCTTTGCAAATTTGGATCTTTAAATCCTCCACTTTTCTCTCATTATTGTCTCAGGTTGTCTCTATGTATGCTGAATGTTCATTACTTTCTTGCTATAGCAAATCTCTTATTGTTTAAGCTTGTAATGCCCTCTTCTTAGTAAGGGTTGCACTCCTCTGCTTCTATCTGCCTGCTAATCACCTTACTCATAATTATGTATTTTTTCATCATTTTGTTTTTGGTAAGCTGACCCCTTTCAGTATTTCCTGTAATGCCAGCCTCATAGTGGAGAATTCCCTCAATTTTTGTATGCCTGGATAGGTCTTAATTTCTCCTTTATATCTAAAGGAGAGCTTTGTTGTACACATTATTCTTGGCTGGCAGTTCCTTTCACTTAATAATTTGAATATCTGATTCCACTCCTTTCTGGCTTGTAACATTTGTGCTGAGAAGACCTACAATATTATATGGGTTTTCTTTTATAGGTTATCATCTTCTTTTCTCTGGCTGCCCTGACAATTTTTTCTTTGTCATTGATTTTTTATCATTTTAATACAATGTGTCTTGGAGAAAGCCTTTTTGGGTTGCAATAATTGGGTCTTCTGTTTACTTCCAGCTCATTTGGGAAAATCTTGTCAACTATTTGTCTGAAAATGCTTTTTAAGCTCTGCTCCTTTTCCTCCCTTTTTCCTCCCCTATTATTCTTATGTTCCTCTCATGATGATAACTGCTAGTTCTTGTATTTCTTTTTCATTGTTTTTCATTCTTAGAAAAACATTCTTTGGTTTCTCTCTTCTTCAGTCTGATTTATTTCTAGATTTCTGTCTTTGATATCACTGATCTTTTTCTCCATTTGGTCAACTCTGTTTCCCAAGTTTGCTATTTCTTTTTTCATCTTGCAGTGTGCTTTTTATCTCCAGAAGTTCTACTTGGTTCTTTTTGAGGGTTTCAGTCTCTTTGCTAAAGAACTCAATCTGTTCATCTAGTTGTTTTTTCAATTCCTGAAATTGTTGATATGACTCATTTCGGAACTCATTGTTTTCAGAAGTTCCATCCTGAATCCTCTGTCATTTAAGTCACACATTTCTAAGTCTATACACTCATTTTCTGGAGATTTTTCTCTTCCTTTCTGAAACGCCTTGTCACCTTAGTTGTTCATGGTGTTTAATGGATGATTTCTCTGCTTGGGCATTAATGGAAATGTATTCTGCTTTTTATTCTAGAAAGAATATTTATTATGTAAAAGTCTCTCTTTGGCCTGCTGCAAAGAAGGCACTTTTCTTTTGATTTCCATTAGGTGGTATCTGATTCTCTTGGAACCCTGCTTTATATAAAGTCTTAATAATGCCTTTTTTCCCTGTAGATATTCAATCAAGCTTCCTACTCCTCGTCTCAGTCCTTGTTAGTGTTAGTGACAGTTTCAATACTGTTTGCTCAGATTCAGGTTTTCAGTCTTAGAGGATATAGGGGGAGGGGCCTTCTGGGTTTGTAAATGGGATCTGCGACTTGGCCTCAGTTTTGCGACTGTGACCAATAAAAATCAACTGTTGTTTCTCCCTGTTTTTCAGCCATTTCCATTTCTCTGCCTTCTACCTTGATGCCTGGGCACTGCTGATGCGTGGAGCTCACAGGTCTCTCAGGCAGTGTTGTTCAGGGAACCCTGCAGCACTTTCTCCCCTCCCCTGCTCTTGCAGGGAGCTGCAGCTACAAGAGGCAGCTTCTTTGTTCTTTCCAGGCTACCTCTGGACTCCGGGTGTTCTGACTTGTGGTAACTCTTATGCATATATCCTACACTCAGATGTGTGGGTGTGCAGGTTGGGTGTTTTTTGTTGAGTTTTAGATATTCATCTTATTGTTGTTTCAAGGGGAGAGATCTAGGGATATCTCTCACTCCTGCATGTTTCGGATGTCCTTGCTTTCAATTTTAAATGATCACTTTGCTGGGTAGAGTAATCTCGGTAGTAAGTCCTTGCTTTTTTAGGAGATATATAATATATATATATATTATATGTATATAATATATATATCTCATAAATTATAAGTCAATAGAAATAAAATGGAACCATATAAAATGCCCAGATAAGGAACCATGCATGGGCTTACTCTCTGACAGACTCACTTACTTTGAGCTCCAGCTCTAGGGAAGCAGTACCAAAAGTGCCAGGGACATGCAGAGAGGAACTGAATCATCTGGCTTTAGGATGAAGGCTGGAGGGACATCTTTCAACCAGATGGAAGTGCTGGCAGAAGCCATAGTTCCTTTGTTTAGCCCTCCCCTAAACCAGCATGAAAACTCAGGTGGCTTCTATATCTGAGTCTCCATCAATGTGGCTAACACACGTTGCCTCACCCTACCCAAGTTTCAGGCTCATCCAAGCCACTTCCAGCAGTTGTCCATACAAATGGCTCATCTTGGCTCATGCTGTAGATTTTCCTAAAATCCCTCAAAGGTTCGCAAACCCAAAATAAGTAGCATCTGGCCTTTGCCTGCCCTACACCTCTTGCTAAGCAGCACAAAGCCCAGTACTAGTAGCAGCTGGCCTTTGTTCAAGCTTAGCCTCTAAGCTGATCATGAGAGAACAACCATCTACAGAACACTTCGTAGCTCATATCAAGTGGCTCCTGACAGGGAACAGGCAGCAGCTGACCTTGGCCTGCAACAGAGCCCTTCTCAAGAGGTCCCAGGACCAACACACCTGGTGGTCAGCTTCAGAGCACACCAGAGCACCACCAAACTACCTCCAAAAAAGACATACACAAAGGGCAGACTGGGCAGGCATACTTCTAAAGTGGATCTTGCTCCATAAGGTCAGCCCTACCCAACAGCTTCTCTACTATAGTCACAGCCAGTACTCACAACCAATCAACCTGAAGGTCAGTCCCTCTCACTGATGAACAAACAGCAACCAAGGCTCAACTACAATAGGAAGGTATGCAAAACCCACACAAGGGACATACCCGGAGCACCCAGCTCAGGTGACAAAGGAGACTGTGCCACTGAGCCCCACAGGGCACCTACTATGTAAGGGTACTCTACTAAAACTGGCAGACATATCTGCTCTACCTAATACATAGACATGAACATAGGGAGGCAGCCAAAATGACAAGACAAAGAAACATGTCCCAAATGAAAGGACAGAATAAGCTCCAGAAAAAGAACTAAATAAAATGAAGACAAGCAATCTATCAAACGCAGAGTTCAAAACACTGACTATAAGGATGCCCAATGATCTCAGTGAGAACTTCAACAAAGAGACAGGAAACATAAAAATGGAGATAGAATACATTAAATAGGACCACCCAGAAAAGAAAAATGCAAAAACTGAAATTAATAATTTTTCGAGGGAATCAATTGTAGATTAGATGAAGCAGAGAATCAAAAGAGCAATTTAGAAGATAAGGTAGCAGCAAATATACAATCTGAAAACAAGAAAAAAAAAAAATTACCCCCTAAAAAATGAGGCTCCCATGATACATTAAGCATGCCAACATTCACATTCATATGTGTACCAAAAGGGGAAAAGAGAGAACAAAGACTTGAGAACCTATTCAAAGAGAAATAATGATGGAAAACTTTCTTAATCTGATAAAAGAAATAGATATATGAGCCCAGGTAAGCTTTAGAAAATTCCAAATAAATTGAACCAAAATAGGCCCCCACACAGATCATCATAATTATAATGACAAAGGTTAAAAACAAAGAGAGAAATCTTAAAAAGCAGCAAAAAGAAAAGCAGTTAGTCATCTACATGGGAGCTCCCATAAGACTGTCAGCTGATTCCTTAACAGACACTTTGAAGGCCAGAAGGGCTTGGCACAAAATATTAAAAAATGAATAAAAAGCACAAATGTACAGCCAAAATTACTTAACCCAGCAAAACTGTCATTTAGAATCAATGGAGAGATAAAGAGCTTCCTAGACCTCCCCCCCCAAAAAAAAAAAAAAACAAAACAAAAAAAAACTAATGGAGCTTATCACCACCAAACCAGTATTATAAGAAATGTTAGAGGAACAGAAGAAAGAAAGAAAGAAAGAAGAAGAAGAAGAAGAAGAAGAAAGAAGAAGAAGAAGAAGAAGAAGAAGAAGAAGAAGAAGAAGGAGAGGAAGAGAGAGGAGGAGGAGGAGGAGGAGGAGGAGGAGGAGGAGGAGGAGAGGAGGAGGAGAGGAGGAGGAGGAGAGGAGGAGGAGGAGGAGGAGGAGAGGGGAGGAGGAGGAGGAGGAGGAGGAGGAGGAGGAGGAGGAGGAGGAAGAAGAAGAAGAAGAAGAAGAAGAAGAAGAAGAAGAAGAGAAGAAGAAGAAGAAAGAAGAAGAAAAGAAGAAGAAGAAGGAGAGAGGAGGAGAGGAGGAGGAGGAGGAGGAGGAGGAGGAGAAGGAGGAGGAGGAGGAGGAGGAGGAGAGGAGGAGGAGGAGGAGGAGGAGAAAGAAGAGAAGAAGAAGAAGAAGAAGAAGAAGAAGAAGAAGAAGAAGAAGAAGAAGAAGAAGAAGAAGAAGAGAAGAAGAAGAAGAAGAAGAAGAAGAGGAAGAAGAGGAAGAGGAAGAAGAGGAAGAGGAAGAGGAAGGAGGAAGAGGAAGGAGGAGGAGGAAAGAAGAAAGAAGAGGGAGATGAGAGTGAGAGCAAGAGGGAGAGGGAGAAGGTGAAAAGAAGAAGAAAACAAAAGATAAAAAATATAAATAATAAAATGGCAATAACTACATATCTATCAACAATTACTTTAAATGTAAATGAATTAAATTCTCCAATCAAATAACATAGGATGGGTGAATGTATAGAAAACAAATTCTTACATATGCTGCCTACAAGAGACTCACTTCAGATCAAAAGATGTGCATAGACTGAAAGTAAAATGGTGGAGAAAGGTAGTTCATAAAAATTGAAAAGAAAACAAAGACGGGTAACCATACTTATAGCAGACAAAATAGACTTTAAAACAAAGGCTATAAAAAAAAAAGGACCCAGTAATCCCACTTCTGGGTACTTATCTGAACAAACTCAAAACACTACTTTGAAGGGACATGTGTATCTGTATGTTTATTGCAGTACTATTTACAATAACCAAAGTATAGAGTAAATGTGGGTGTCCATCAGTGGATAAATGAATAAAGAAGAGGTGGTACATATATGTATAGGAATATTACTCAGACATAATAAAAAATGAAATCTTTCCATCTGCAACAACTTAGATTGACCTAGAGGGTATTGTGCTGAGTGGAGTAAGTCAGAAAGAAATAGTCTAACATCATATGATTTTATTTATATGTGGAATCTAGAGACAGAATGAAGAAAGAAACAAAAAATAAACATGCTCATAGATACAGAGAGCATTTTGATGGTTGCCAGATTAGGGGTGGTGTTGGGGTGAGAGCTAAAGAGAGGAGGAGATTAAGAGGTACAAACCAATAGTTACAAAACAGCCATGGGACTGTAGAGTATAGCATAGGGAATGTAGTCATTAGTATTGTAATAACTGTGTGTGGTGTCAGATGGGTACTGGATCTATTGGGGTGATTGCTTTGTAAGTTATATAAATGTTTAATCGCTGTGTTGTACACCTAAAACAGAAAATATTGTATGTCAATTGTAATTGAAAAAAAATATTAAACTGCCAAAATAAACAGAAGGCTGAAAGAAGGGGAAAAAATAGAACAAGTGCAACAAATATACAAAGATTGGTGAATATTAATCTAATTATATTAATAGTCATTTATATATAAGTAGTCTAAACACAAATTTAAAAAAAAACAGAGATTGACAGACTGGTAAAAAGAAAGACACACAACTATATGCCATCTATATATATATTAATTATATACTATATATATATTTAAAGAAAACTATATTTAAAGATCCAGATAGATTAAAATTAAATATTAAAAGTAAAGATATGCAGAAAGATATACTATGCTAACATAAATCAAGATAAAGCTGGGGTATTTATGTTAATGTCAGAAAAGCCAACTTCAGAACAAGGATAACTATCAGAAATAAATAAGTGTATTGTATGATAATAAAAGTTCAATTCTTCAAGAGGAAATAACAATCCTAAATGTGTATGCATCTAACTACAGAGTCAAAATATGAGGCAAAAAGTTATAGAACTGAAAGTAGAACTAGATACAATTATAGTTGAAAATTTCAATACCCCTCTATCAATACTTGGTAGATCAAGCAAACAGAAAATTAGTAAAGATAGGTATCTTTACTTGATATAACACACTGTCAATCAACTTGACCTAGTTTACATTAAAAGAACACTTCAGCCAACAACAAGCAGAATACACGTCTGAAGTGCACATGGGGCATTCACTAAAAGAGACCATATTCTGAGATTAAAAGATTTTTTTTCAGAGAATAGAAAGAAATACAAAATACATTCTAGACTACATGGGAATTAAAATAGAAAGCAATAACAGAAAGATAGCTGGAGATTTCTGAAATATTGGAAATTTTAAAAAATACACTTCTCAATCCATTGGCCAAAGATGTCTCAAGGAAAATATTCTGAACCAAATAAATATAAAAATAAAACTTACCAAAATGTATGCGATATAGTTAAAACAGTTTTTAGGGGGAAATTATAGCATTAAATACATATATTAAAAAGAAGAAAAATCTAAAATTTGTAACATAAGTTCCCACCTTAAGAAACTAGAAAAATAAAATAAAGCAAACAGAATGAAGGGAAGAATTAAAGTTAGAGAAGAAATCAATTAACTCTGAAAATAGGAATGCAGTAGAGAAAATAAAATCACAAGTCAATTTGTCAAAAATTTGGAAAAAATCAATAAAATTTGAAGAGACCAATAAAATTAATAAACCTCTAGCCAGGCTAACCAATACACACACACACACACACACACACACCACACACACACACACACACACACCAATAACCTTTATCAGGAATGAAAGAGATTCATCACTATTGATGATTTCAATATTAAAAAGAGAACAAGAGAATTCACATAGAGTGAAGAGCTCTAGGCAAGCAAATTTAATAACTTAGGTGAAATGAACCAATTGCTTAAAAACACTGCCAAAACTCACTCAAGGCAATGGATAACCTCAGTTGCCATTATTTGTGAAAACAGTGGTTTTCTGTCTTGGCTGCATATTGGAATCATCTGTAAAACTTAAAGCTATTGATACCTGGATCTCACTTCTATGAAATTTATGTAATTAAGGTTGGGATCTGGTGTGGGGTCTGGGCGTTCAGGTATTAGGATTCCCAGAGTGATTCTGATGCATAGCCAAATGGATCATGCTGCTGCTGCTGCCTCTCCACATTCTGTTTCCTTTGCACAAAAGTGTTTCCCTACTCTTAAGAAAGTTTTTCTTAGTGGATCTTTTAATAGCTAAAAGCACGAAGTCTCCCCAGTTCCTGTAACTGGAGCTAACACTGGTTTTTATCCTCAGCCTTAGATATGGCAAATCATCAAAACAACAAAATGCTTTTCTACCAAACTGAAAAGGAACCCATTTGACAGCCCATGATTGACAACAGTCTCACTGCCACATTGAGGATGGAGTAAAGGAATCCTAATGAAGGGTATCCTAAATAAACAGAACTTTATGACCCACCCTGTGAGCAGAACTCCTCTGTAGACATGTGTAAATGTGGCATTATGGAATACAGTGAGCACAGAGTTACTTGGCACAGAGATCCTCAGAATCTTGAGGACAAAAGTAGTGATAAAAAATTGAAAAGTGCCCTTGGCTGTGGCAGTATCTTTAGATCTTTTATTCATGCCGTTGGTGTAAAACATGAATGTTAAATCATTTTTTATCATTAGTACTTTGGGCACTTAGACAAGAGTGAAGTGGTCCCCAGTTAGAAACAAAGAAATTGAGGGCAGCAGATCATTGGCAAATTGTCAGCACAACTCACCATGTTCCAATTCCTGGGGTCTTCTTACCTGCTCAGATTCCTACTTCCTTATGTAAAAATTATTTGGAAGGAAAAAGAGAGAAGTAGTACCTCCTGCCAGAGGCACATGGAAAGCTTTCTGGGACTGCCAGAGCACTTGACTTTAAGGTGAACCTCTTCTGACGTGAGCAAAATGTCTTTCATTATAGAGCTCTGTACTGCCTGCTCTTCCTCCCTGATGTTTGGGTATTAGTGTGTGGGAGTTGGAGTTGTCTCATTCAGGGGCATTCCTTTGTGGCTGAGGAATGAAAAGATTTCCAAGTGAAAGAGGGTCATTATTAGTAGACTAATGACAGGCATGGAGCAGTGTGGACTCTGAGTAGAATTTCCATTTCAGGAAAGGCCTTATAAATGCATAATGCTTTTTTCTAAGTGCTAATATTCTGGAATTTGAGATTTCTGAGCTTTTATATTTTTACACCCAACTAAATAAGAACTTGGTGTGAGTGCAGGAGGGCCAGTGGAAACTATCAAAAAGGGGAAGACTGACTACAGCCAAGTTCACTGTCCTCATGAAGGATGCATCCACTACTTCCTCTTTCATTCTGCCTAAATCATCTGTCACAATCATCTAAAGCTGATTCTCAGGCTTTCTTTGATCATCCCAGCACTAAAAGTGAAAACTCACCTCAGCTTTCCAGATTTCATTCTCCCAAAGCTTGAACAGGAAGGAGGTTGAGCCCATGGCCATACATTCTTCAAAGTCCCCACATGGACTCTAAGCTCTAGACCTTGAAAAGAGAAGGATGAGATCTTGAGGGTAAAGAAGTCATCTTGAGAAAGGTAGCTGCTGCTCTGCACCTGGGATGCTCCCTTGTACCTCAAGCGAGAATACTCACACACAACCAGCTGGAAAGAGACCCTGATGTGGGTCTCACACCTATTTTATGGATAGAGAATCCCAGCCAGGTGATATCATGACTGCCCAAGGTCACATGACCAAAGAGGCTCTGATACAGCTTCTGCTCTGCTTTGCTTTCACTACTCATTCCCAGAGAACTTTGGATGCCTGGTGATGAATCCATAGGAATAGCTGGACTGACAAACAGAAATGCAAACTTCCTGCCTGAAATGGAACAAATGTGTGCACAAAAGAAGGACTGAAATATTTTCTTTAGAGATATAACTTCTAAGGAAAACTCTGCTACACCTCAGTAAACAACTGTGGAATTTAGAGATTTAGTGTTCCCTGGGGGATGTGGAGCAGAGCTGTGCCCACCACAGCTTCTCTATATCTTTCCATATTAAATAACACACAAAGATCTTAGTTCAGGCAGAGTGAAAATGGTGTTTGAGCTTTGGTGGTAGCAGGCATTCAGATGAGACACTGCACAGAACACATGGGCGAGAAAAAGTGGTTCTGAACTATTACACATGAGCCATTCTGAAGACAGGTTAGGAGAAGGCTCAATATCACATGCACACGAATATACATCTGCTACCAACAAAAACCAAGAAGACCCCACCACCACCACCACCACCACCCAGAAGATAAGTGTTTCTCTAGAATTCTACCTGTTACTTCCGTTAGCAAGACCTCCTTGGTAGTGTCCTTGGGATGGAGACAGGTTCTAGGTAGAAGTACTCAGTCAAAAGAGTTGAAAGTGATGCCTTGGATATCAGAGCCTTTCAAAAAGTGATGGCAATTTAAAAATAACAATATACCAAAGAAAAAGAAGAGAGACAGGAAGAAGAGGAAAGGAGAAGGGAAAGAAGGAAGAAAAATGAGGACCACAGAGAAAAGGCAGTGATCTATATCCTATCTCTTCCAGTGTTCCACAGCTTTGTAGAGCCCATGTAAATATGTCACAGAACAGAAGCTCACTGTTGTTTTTGCCATTGTCTGCTGTAGAAGCACACACAGTCTGCACCCCTTTCACGTATTTATAAAGCACTAAGGCATTAAAACTGAAAGTGATTTACAAAGTCTAGCATAATGTCAGCAAAGAAAATGAATCTAAATCAGGTTTTGCAAAGTCATTTTATAGAACCATTTCCAGGGAGGTAGATAAGAGTGAGGAGTACAGGCAATTTCCAAGAGCTAAAGCAGTATCAGCAGCCAAGGTAGACAATGAAACTACTCGTAGACATAGGTGAGTTGCCACCTCCCTGCCTCCCTGTTACCAAACGAGGGTCTGCTACCTGACACACATAGAAGCCAATACTATGGCACTGGTTTTTGAGAGAAGATAAGGCTTTTATTTGTGATTTAACTGGCAAGGAGACAGGTGGCCAAGGTTTCAAAAAGGGTTTTAGGGTGTGGTTTTTTAGGGGTAGCAGTTAAATGTTCATAAGTGTTATTTTGTAAGTGGTGTATCCGAGATTTAAACTTTGGTTTTGGGTCTTGTTAGAAACAGGATAGGACAAGTTTGAGCTGGTTCTGCTGTTATAAATCCCTCTTTTTTGTTACTCATTCCTCAATCTTAGGGAATACAGGAGACAACCACTGTAATTACTTCCTGTTGATAAGGGGACAAAGTAAGTTAGGAAAAATGCAAGAAAGCATAAGAAAGTAGAATACTAGGACTACTAAATATCACAACCAGGAAAGTAAAACACATTGTTGAAACTCAAATAGTAGTAACTATAATAAGGATTTAGATTTATAAAAGCGTGGCCTGACTCTTAGGTAGAAGCAGTCTACTTTCAAGATGTCTGCATCTTCTCTTCCTGGCCTGGTGGAGTCTCCACTGTTCTATTTCTTCTGAAAAGTAATTTAAGATCAGTCAAGGATACACAAGTGTAGTTAGGAGCCAAAAAGTCAGTAATGGGTTTCCAGGCCCCTCCAAGGTAAGGACAGTCAATCTTCCTCCTCTTCTTGTCTATGAAAAATGTGCCCTGTTTGGGAATTGTAAGCACTCAGAGACTGTACACATTTTATAGTATCTACTTAGTCTTAAGGAAGAGTCTGACATATAACATTTCATAGAGCCTCAGTTGGAGCTTGTTTCTAGGGTCCACTCTTACCTTAAAAGCAAGTTTACTGGTTAAGAACTGATCCCAAATTAAGTTGATTTCTTGACATATTTGGGGGATTATCTTTCAAGATAGGATTCAATTTTTCAGTCTTTCCTGAGCACTGTGGCCTCCATGAAGCATGCAATTTTTTTGTATCCTCAGGGCCCCAGACACTTCTGGTGTTACTTTGGCAATAAAGTTTCCTCCATTGTCTCTTTTAGTTGAAAATGGAAACCTGAAATGAGAGCCATTAAATGTTCGAGTATAAGCACTAGTCTTTGCTCATTATAAATGCAGCTTTCTTTGGTTGTTTTAGTACTGACCATCTAAGTCTTGAGAGTTAGCATTAAATCCCCATTGATCTGCTCCCTTGAGAGTCATTGTTGAATTTTGTGACTTAAACAGAGAAAAAAATCACACTAGGGCCATAGAATTTAGGTCTCTGGTTTTTGCCACCTGTTTTCTGTCCTGATAATCCAAATTCTTTTCTTTTGCTAGATAACTATCAATCTTTTGGTGGCCTAGGCAATGTGCACTACCACTTCTTCTGGCATCATGACAGAATCTAATAAGGCTAGTATTTCCTCTAGGTGTTTATTTTCTTTCCTGCCTGATGTTAATAGACCTCTTTCTTTCCATATGGCTCCATGTACATGCATGACAGAGAAGGCATACTTTGAATCAGTATTAGGTTTATGATTTTTGATTTGTTTTGTTTTGTCTTTGCTCCAGGGTGTAGGGTTCTTATGAGGGCTCTGCTTTCTTGGCAGACATACCTGGAGGAAGAGCTTCTACTCTTAGGATTTCCTGATGAGTTATCACTGCATACTTGGCCTTTTGGAGCCTCCAGGTCATGAAGCTACTTTCATCCATAAACATTTCCATCTTTGGATTTTCTAGAGGCTGATAAGTCAGGTCAGGTGTGCTAGAATAGACTTCAGTTATCTGTGTAAAATTATGGACAAGTTCTGTCATATTGGGGAGCAGAGTATCTAGGTTTAGAGTACACACCACTTTTAATGTTTGGGTTGTCAAGTAATATGATCTGGTATTTGCCCAGCCTCCCTGAATTAAGGTAATACAACACTTTTGTTCAAGTGGAAGTAGCACACAATGTGGAATGTGCACAGTGGTAGGTTAGCCCAGAGTAAATTAAAGGTCAAGGTTGTGGTCACAGCCCAGAGGCAAACTGGCCATCCTTGAATTACAATGTTCAACTATTTGGAAAAGTAAGCTACTGGTTTTCTGGTAGCACCTAAATTTTTAGTTAACATTTCATGCCATGACTTTGGGGCACAAAAATATCAAATGACTTTCTACACCAATTTCAGGGG
This sequence comes from Eonycteris spelaea, assembly GCA_003508835.1. Classification (NCBI taxonomy): domain Eukaryota; kingdom Metazoa; phylum Chordata; class Mammalia; order Chiroptera; family Pteropodidae; genus Eonycteris; species Eonycteris spelaea. The sequence continues at coordinate 1,675,520 of PUFA01000215.1, read as the reverse complement.
CTATTAAAAGTTTCTCCTTGATGGTATAGAATGCCTTAAGGTATCCCGCAGTCTATTTTAATGGTTCATTGTCATTTCTTCTAACAGTCTCATATAGGAGTCCAAAATTAGGAATCCAAACACAACAAAATCCAGCCATTCCTAGGAATCCATGTAATTGATTCAAGTGGCTAATGTTTTCCTTTGATCCAACAATTAACTTCTTTGTTCTCTTGATAACTCAAATTCTAGCAATTTTACTGTATTTGGTCTGATGCTTTCCTAGTCTTACCAGCAATTAGTAGTATATCATTCACATATTGAAGTAGGTTTTCTTCATTTATTTGGAGATTCTTGCTAAGCCTTCCACAAAGATTGAAGGGGCATTTTTAAATCCTTGTAGATTACCATCTGGCTATATTGTTGTTTCTTACTAGTCTCAGGATCATCCCATTAAAAAATAAAAGAGTTTCTGGGACTCAGGACTTGGAAGTATGCAGTACAAGCCATCCTTTAAGTTCAGAACAAACCAGCAAACCAGATAAAGTTGTAAGCAAAATATAAGAATTTGGCACCACCAGATGTATTTCCTACATAATCTGATTAATGGCTCCCAAATCCTGTACAAAATGAGAATCTCTGTTCTCACACTTTTGTACCAGTAGTAGGATGGGAATATTAATTTGGTACTTAGCAAGGTTGGATAATTTAAGAAAGATGGCTATCAAAAACTTTATACCTTCTCTTGTAAGCTCTTCATGGGTATTGTTCCAAGTTTAGAGTCTTAGTATCTGGATAAAGTTTTACTATTACTGAGCTGGCCGTCTGCTCTTCTTGGCCTCCCGTAAGCCCAAACATCTGCTCTTTGGTAGAATTTCTTCAGGGATTTCTGGTTGAGGCTTATCTTTCCATTGTAATAGCACAGCTTGAAGGGTATAGGCTTGATCTAGAAGTACATTGATGTTGACTTTTTCTGGTGAGAAGTCACTTAAGCATTTAATTTCATTAGTAGATCTCACCCCGACAAGGGACTAAGGCATTCAGGCAAATATATAAAACTGTGTTTTGAATATCTTTTCCCTAAGTGACATTTGAGTGGCTAAAGAAGGATCTGTGGGAGGTCTCCCAAATACACCAGTAATAACTGTGGTTTTAGGGGAGAAATGGTTTTGTCTGGTATTTAATTACAGAATATGTAGCTCTAGTGTCACTAAGAAAGTCTACAAGTCTCTTTCCCACAGCAATTATCACCCAAGTTCCCTTGTGGTAAATGTTGATAGTTCTAATAGAATCTAGAGGAGCCCTCTGGGTCCTGTCATTCTTGGTTGTTTATCAACCAACTGTAGTATTTGGTGGACTGTTTTGTGTGAAGTTTCTTCAAGGGCGATTAGGATATTCTCACATCCAATAACCCTCTTGTTTACAATATGCACAATGTAAAAGTAAACCCAATGACCCTCTGGTCATGTGGTGGGCTCCCCCTGGGAGTCTTACCCATGGTTGTTTGTTTTTTCTAGGAAGCACCTTACTGGGTCTTGATATAATGCTGTTAAGTGCAGCTCAGAGTAGTATAGCTTGTCAGGCTTGGGCTGCCCACTTCCACTAGTGGTGGCTCACTGTAGGTGAATCTTGTGGGCTATGCAGGCATCTGCATGGAGCTTGGAGGTTGCTCTGGCATGTACTTGGCCCAGGCTAGCTTCAGAGATACCAAAGCTGAGGCAGGAGCCAAAGTTTGGGGCCAAAGTGGAGGTTTCTTGGCCCCCTTGTTATCTGTCAGAGCCCACCGCTCCCTGCTGTATCTCTACCTGATGGGATTCCCAGAGCACCTTCTTAAGTGGGCACTCTTAATTTGCCTCTGCATCATGACTTCAGTATCCACAACAGCTGTGGAGTGAACTACTGTACCTAAAACAAAGTTCACTACCAAGGAGTTCTCTGTTTCTTCACTAACACTGCATTCTTCCATAGTGGAGTCTTCCAAAGTGCAACAGTGAAGAGATTCTCCATCTTTTTAAGGTCACCTCTGTAAGATTACAGAGGTAGAAAATGGGGAGTGCATATATACAAATCCTCTAGGTTGACCTTGGTAATCTAGATCTGCGGGGACTTGTCTCAGTGGAAATTACTCTACCTAAAGCAAAATATTGCTTAAGCTAGAATGAGCACTTTGACAAGTACAGGGAAATGAGAGGTTTTTTTTTTTTACTATCCAGCAAGGAAGAGTACAGGACTGGACCTGTGGATTTTGGTGGAAGCCTCAGCACCAGAAGCAGGGTGGGGAGTCACAAAAGACACCAGATGTAGTAAATTGAGATCATCATTTGGCTCTGATTTGGGCAAGAAGGCTTTTCTTATTTTTTTTTAAATTATAAAGTAGTAGTATAGCAATTTTAGAATACACCCCCCCCCAAAAAAAGACTACAGTCAGGTATACTATTAACATCTCCCAATGATTTTACAGTTATAGATCTGATTATAATTCAATTAACAAAGAAATTTTCTTTTCTCTGTAAAAATAGAATATTTTATTTGACAAAGCTTCCCATGTAATTTTAATATCCTAGTTAATATTTTTATAAAGAGAGAGAAAACAAATTTTTGAAGTATTCCAGAGGCCCATAGGCATAACCTAAATACATTTCTAAGTTAAGAAAAAGTCTTTTAAAACCTGAACCCTGGAAAGGATGTTAAACATACTTGGCCAAAAAGATCATATTATTCATAAGATCTATAAAACAATCATTTTACTCAAAGTAACAATAAAAGGTATCGTAAATAGGTTCTTAGGTTAAGGTGACCAAGTTCATGACCTCCCACTTTTGCACCAATTAATGTGAGGGCTCTAATACTTTTAATCTAAGACAACACACACACACACACACACACACACACACACACACACACACACACACACACAAAACACAAGACCAACAGACACATAATACGGTAGATTGAGTATTCTTCCAGACAAAGAAATCCAAGACCCTGGGATTGGAACCCAAAGTTCAGGACTCCAACCTGACCTTTGAGGACCTCAGGGGTTGTCACCTTTTCTCCATTTGTCTTTCTAGAGTGGAGTTGGAACCCATAATCCTGTTCCTAGGACTCTAACCCAAGTCTCTATGGGTGGAATTGGACCTTTATACAGTTTGTGCTGCTTAAGTGATTTTGTTGTTGTTTGAACATCAGAGTGCACTTACACAAACCTAGATGGTGTAGCCTACTAGACACCTAGGCTATGTGGTATAGCCTACTACTCCTAGACTACAAACCTCTACAGTATGTTACTATACAAAATGACACAAAATTAAATCAAGTATAAGAGAAAATGATACAATCAAGAAACTTGGTAAACATGAGTTGTGTGAGGTTGGTACTGGTGTAACCCAGCATACTATTTTAGGGGAAAAATTATAAATAGAAAGAATATACTGTAAAATAATAAAAAGTATAGTAAATATGTATACCACTTATACTGTTGCTTATCATTATCAAATTATGTAATGTATGTAATTATAAATGCTATACTTTTATATAACTGTCAGTGCAACAGGTATATTTACACCAGCATCATCACATATATGTGAGTAATGCATTCAGCTATGATTGATGTTATGATGGTTATATATCTGAATATAGCTTGACTTAATGCCATCACTAGGTGAAAAGAATTTTCAGCTCCATTATAATCTTACAGAACAACCATTGTATATGTCGTCTGTCATTGAGGGAAATGTTATTCAGCATATAACTGTAGTTCATTCACAAAGCAAGATACATGAAGCACTAAAAAGCACAAGAGATAGTACTCATAATCATTTATCACCAGAGTAGTATATAATGAAAACTAAATGAGATGCCTCTGGACACCCACTGGAATAATTAATATTAAAATGTTGACAATGCTGAGTGATGGTGAGGATGTGAAAGACTGGGACCCTCACCCACTGCTGGTGGAGTATAAATGCTACAACCACTGTGAAAATGTCTGACGTTTTCTTATAAATTTAAACATTGATCCCCTATTTCACACCTAAATTTGCCCAAGAGAAATGAACCCATGTGCCCATAAAAAAAAAAGACCTATACAAAACAGTTTTACTCATCACAGCCCCAAACTAGAAACAACCTGGGAGAGCTGGGACACAGCCAAAGAGTTGACCTAAAGGATCCTGTGAGTAAAACTGGTTACCGTGGAAGTCAGCTTGGCTGGGGAGCCCAAGCCCCTCAGTTTCAGATATGACAGGATCTCCTTTGTGGTTGCAGCAGCGCACATGCTCCTAAGATACTGGCTCCTGGAAGCCCTTGTGCTTGATCCTTCAAACTAGTTTTACCTTCATCCACGACATCTTGCTTGTTACCACATTGAGCCACCCCTGCTATGAGTTCTATCTCTTTCCCATTGCTTTTCTAAAAGAACCCGAGTTACGGAATTGCTATGTAGAAGGTAATGATTAAGATCTGGAATATAAATTTCTTGCCTCTGATGTGAAGTAATAGAGGAGATTTTTAGTTGAAAAGGTCACAGACCCCTGTTCATCAACAGGGCATTACTGCTGATGCAGGACAGAGAAAATTCCCTCAAGTAGGGGGAGATTCAAGCCCTGCACTGAGAGAGAAGAAGATTCTTGGCAGAGTGTAAGAGATCATTCAAATACATGCCAAAGTTCCAGTCAAAGGGAAAGTTTCTTAGAGAAAAGTTAACACTCCATAGACAGAGCATGGTCCCTCTGAGGCAAAGAGTAAGAGAGTTTAAGAGAGACTCAGAAGGACAGAGACAATAGAGAGAGGCAAGGACAGTAAGAGGGACAGAGTAAAGGCACTGAGAGGGAGCAAGAGAAAGACACTGAAATGGACCCAGAATGGAGACTTCAGTTTATATATCATTCTTTAGTTCCTGTGAGTTACAGTTTAAAGACTTTGTTTACCCATTTTCCTTTGATATGGACATACAGTGAGGAATGATAAGAGTATGTAGCATGAAAAGGTTAGAATATATGGCATGAAAGGCCTGTTGGCAGTTCCCAGCCTTTAAACTGTAGGTTCCCTATGGTTTTAGCTATAGGGAATGAATGATTTTATTCTGCCTACGGCATCACTTAAAAGACTCTTTTTCCTGTTTTCCCTTCTCAGTGTGGGGAAGTGGGTTGTTAGTGATCCCAGCAGAAATCTTTGTTTTGCAGGTTTCCTCTGATCTGGCTATAGAACTGATCAACATATTGCAATCTCTGAATATAGCTTGATTAACATTTTAATTCTCTTGCTTCTACCCGACATTATTGTGATCTAAGGAGATGTCGAGAATTAAATACTGTCCCTACAAGTCCCACTGGGGGGGGGGGGGTGAGTCTCTATCTGTCTGTGAAATGCAATGAAAGCCATGGAAATCAAGAAATTGCCTAGGGTGTAGATGGCTTCACATAGAATTTGGAGAAAGCAAAGAAGAGGTTTGTAGAATTCCCAGGAAGTGGGCACAAGTAAAATTGAAACCCTTGGATTCAGCCCGCAATTCGGACATAATGGTAGAAAAACTAAATAGTGACTTAGTCTGGAGCTGAAATTGCCCTGGGTGGGGATGGGGACCATGGCAGATGGAGATGCAGCAGATGGGCCATTTCTATACTCCACTATCACCTGAGGGCCTTGGAGTCTCAGCAGCCACAGCTGTCCATACCTGCAGACTCAGTGGCTTCATCTCCTCATCCAAAAACATCATCATTCCTGTGGCCTGAAAGCAACATTCTTTGTTCTTAAACAAATTTACCAAACTTTTACTTTCAAAGAAAAGAGACATTTTTACATTATGGACAAGGAGAAACATTATTCGTTTATTAGGGGTATATTGGAAAAGACTTCAGAGCACAACTAAGGATATAAGATCTATTGAAGCTTTTGGATATTAAGGGTCTCACTTGGAAACGAATGAGTTATAAAAGTTGCAGAAAATGTCCTAATGATTCCTCTGGATTCTAGTACCTCTCTTAGTAAATAATATGCAAAGCCACGTGCTATGAAGTCAGTGTTATTTTCAGTGACGCTTTAAAAAGTGATAATAAAATAAACCTCTTGGGCCATTTCTATACTCCACTATCACCTGACTTCTTTTTTAATCGTATGCCGGCAGCATTGATGGTTTCTGAAACCAAGGACCCAACATTTTGATAAGAGCTTAGATTTCTGGTATTACACCAACCGGGACTTTGGAAAATTGTGTAAAAATGTCGCTACTGTCCACCTAAAACCCCCTGTTTTTATCCTCTGTGTCAAACCACACCAGAGTAATTTTTCATTTTCCAAATGTACTTTTGGTGCAGGGCTGCTGGCCTGGTCGGGAGGTGTGGCCCTTTAGGAGCTCGGAAATAAGATCCAGTCACATGGGTCCCTGCTCTTGGACTTAGCACTGAATTTAATTACAACATTCCAAACCACTGAAAATATTCACCATTTCAATGAAATATCAAAACTGTCCCAGGGACTCTGGTCCCTTCCTCCTGCTCTTTGTGGGGAGTCCAAGAAGCAGCAATAGGGTAATTTGGCCACTGGTGGAATGAGCTGAGGAAAGTAGCAGGAACCCCTTTTTTTTTCAGATGCTTCCTGAGTTGTTTTGGGGAAAGAAGGCAGTAAACAGTTTGTGCTTTTCCAAAACAGGTCTCCTGGAGGTGAGCGCTGAGAGAGGTTATGGGTGTATCAAAGCCACACAGAATTCTAAAGAGAGGACTTCACAGACTTTTCCTTCCTTCTGGAATAATTTATAAGAAGCCCAAATAGAACTTGAAAGAAACCATGGCATTTTAGGAGGCCCTGGAGTATACTGGCATGGATTATATGAAGTTTCTACTTTCTTTTTGGTCAATAAAGTTATCATCAACTGCTGCAGCACAGAGTAATCCTTCCTATCATTTCTGTTCTGTTCCGCTCTTTGTCCCCCTCCCTGCCCCCACTCAGGAAAACCAGAAGTGATGGATGATTTATGTTTAATGTGAAAGTGATATGTTTTGGCAGCTTGCAGCAAACCTATTGTCATTATAAATATTTGGTGAGGAAGCAGGCCTGGAAATTGTCTCTCTCTGGTCTGAGTTTACCACCAGATGCAGAAACCCTTGCCCTGCCTATTTGGGCAGATGTTATAGTCCTAAATGCAACATGGGATCACAGCCTCTACACTCAGCAAATCCACTGATGTCTGTCCATCTCAAGCTCAGTCACCTGACTTGCAGCCCCACTACACTGATGGTGCCTGCTTTCTTCCCTGACATCACCCTCGGAGTGGCCCTGGCACAAAACCCTAAAGAATCTCAGCCAGAAGTCAGACCCACCCTTGCCTCAAAGCATTCATGGTGTGCCATGTCTCCCTCATCACCTGACTGGTAAGACAACACCTCCTGCAAGAAACCCTCCAACCTCCCTGAATACCATCTGAGTCAGGTGTCTCCCACACCTGCTCCCTAGTGGTCTGCATGTATCCCTGTCGTGGCCCCACTATGTGCTGTGTGGTTCTCTCTCTTCCTTGCGGGCTACCTGAGATGGCAGACTCCCATCTTTAGGAGTCCTGCTGTCATCTCCTGGCTGGTACATGGTGGGACTCAGTAAGTATTAGGTTGAAGGATGGAGATATTAATTCTGACTAGCACTTTATTAGTGATACAGGAAAAAATGTAGTATTATTTTTCCTTTCTAATTGAACAGATTTCCTAACAGTTTAGAAATAAACTGTGTTATGATAAAAGTGAAAATCAAATTCAGGTTATCAATGAGGCTTTGAGTTGGATAGCTTTCTTCTACTTTTCTGCTTTTTGGCATTTTGCAAATAAGGAAATAGGTGCAGGAAAGGGGCAGAGACAAGCTCTGAAAACCAGGCAGTGTGAACACTGAAGTGCATGAGGACAGTGTGCTAATCAGCACCTGGCAGAGTCCCCGGTGCCCAGCACGAGTCACAGGGAAGCACAGGATAGACCGTGGACCACTGTCAACTGATCATCAGGAAGTTAACATCCATGGAAGTGAAGTTTACAGATAACTTTGTTGAGCCCCTGGAATTTGGTCCCCTTTTAATTCTAATTTATCATCCTAGATGAAATTACAAAATTTAGTAAGCCACTTCTACTTTACTGACTATAGTGATGGTTTTCAAAGTGTTTTTCCTTGGGCCAGAACCATCAGCATAATCATCCTGGAATTTCTTAGAAATACAGATACCTGGCCCTACCCAGACCTCCTGAGTCAGAAGCTCCGGGGGTGGGGTCCAGGAAGTTGTTTGTTAACAGGTCCTGCAGAGGATCTAATGCTTGCTCCAATACACTTATGTCCATCTTTGCCCAATTTACCAGGGTCTTTCTTGTGAACCTTAGCATGCATAAGAGGATGTGGTTCAGGAATACTAGGAAAAGAAGAAGAGCTAGTGCCTGACACCCTGCAAACATTCCCCATCCTAGCTTTGTTGAGGACTCACATTATCACTTTATCACCTGGCACTTTTAGATCTGATCCCTTTAAGTTCACCAGCATCCCCACCAACACCCCTCAATTCTTCCTTCTAGTCCTTTAATTATCAGTGGAGCACTTAAGCACACATATGTATTCATTCATTCATTGTCTTTTTAACTTACGTAAGTAATACAGTTCAATAGGAAATAAAAGAAGGAGGAGGAATGAAGAAAGGATAAAAAGCGAATCTCCCCCTCCATCCACCCTCCAAGGGGGCCAACTCTAACCATGCATTTATGAACCTGTGCATGCACACAGTTTTGATTTATAAATAAAAAAGGATCGACATGCACTGTAACTTACTTTTTCATATAATATAAATACTTTGGTATCTGTACACAGAGATCAGCATCGAGAAGTCTGTACCAATTTTCATTTTCGCTAACAAAATGTGAATGCCTATCTTCCCCACCAAGGCTCAGTGTTTAATTTTCACTCATCCAATAGATAAAAAATAGAGATCAATTTATTTTTCAATTGGCCTTTTATTAATTACTATGATGTTAAACAGCTTTGCATACATTGATTTTTTTTACTATTTTTATTATTTCCTCTATAAATTGCTATCATATCTTTACCTTCTTATTGGGCTTTACATTTTATTGATTTGTAGAAATCTTTTTATATTATATTTATTAGCCCATTGTTCATTCACTTTATCACAACATTTTCTCCTGGTCAACTTGTTGTCGGTGGTGCCATTTGCCATACAGAGAGTCCTGGAATCACTGTGATTGTTGAAGAAAACAGAGCACTGGGTCTGGTTTTTTACAGCTGCTGTGGGCTGAATGTTTAGCATCTCAAGTCCACTTAGCAGAAAGCAAAAGGCAATAGCTTGTGTTTCACAGATCCCATCTGAATGAGCAGCTCCCACAAAGCAGCCTGTCTGCATGACTCAGCAGCCTCCAGTTTGTCCCAGATGGAAGAAAAGCATGGGCTTGCAACCACCCCCTCCATGACAGCAAGAAGCCCATAAGGATCAGGGAAGAAAAAGCAGAACCCCATGCTGGGCTATGGGGCCAGGAGCTGACTTCATGTTTGTGATTCATGAACTCCCAAGGAATCAGGTGTACTCTCTTCCTGCCATGACATGAGGGCAGAAAAGGAGAAAAACTATGTAGGGAAGAGCCCCATCATCCTGACATAAACCTTTCTTCAGCCCATGTTTTATTATTTTTTAAATTGTGACTACATTGGTTAATAATATTTTATAAGTTTGAGATATAAAACATAACTAGATACCTGTTTAAAATCTTTTAAATTTTATTTTATTATTATTTTATTTTATTTTTATTAGTTACAAGTATACATTACATTGGTTAGACATTTATATGGTTTATGAAACCTTGATTGCTTCTTCTCTCCTCTGGCTCACACCTAGCCACTATATTCATACTAATTATACTCCCTATGCTGTGCTCCCATCCCTGTGACCATCTATCAACTACTAATTTGTACTTCTTTAACCCTTCACCTCTTTCTCACAGCCCCCAAAACCTCTCCCCTCTGACTGTCACCAGATTGTCCTATATATTTGTGAATCTGTTTTTGCTTAGTTTTTTTCCCCTAAGATTCTGTATTTAAGTGAAATCATGTAGTATTTATCTTTCTATGTCTGAATTATTCACTCAGCATAATAAACTCTAGGTCCATCCATGTCATTGCAAATGGTAGGATTTCATTTTTAATGCCTGAATAATATTCTATTACACACACACACACACACACACACACACACACCATAACTTCTTTATCCAATCCTTTGTTGATGGGCATTTAAGTTGTTTCCATATCTTGGCTACTGTAAATTATGCTTCCATGAACATAGGAGTGCATAGATCCTACGAATTATTATTTTGGTTTCATTTGATAAATACCCAGAAGTGCAATTACTGGGTCAATAGGTATATCTGTTTTTAATTTTTTGAGAAAAACTCCATATGGCTGTACCAATTGCAATCTCACCAACAGTGTAAGAGGTTCCTTTTCTCCACATCCTCGCTAACACTTGTTGTTTTTTATTATTGATATAGTTATTCTGACAGGTGTGAGGTATATCTCGTTGTGGCTTTTTATTCTATCTTTACTGAAATATAATAAACAATTAGTTGCTTGTATTTACATTGTACAATTCAATAAAGTTTTTTTTCAATTATAGTTGACATGCAATAACATACCAGTTTCTGTTGCATAGCATAGTGATCAGAGATCCACCAATTCACAGTGATCATCCTACTAAATCTAGTACCCCTCTCCCAATTACATATTTATTATAAATTATTAACTATCTTCCCCACGCTACACTCTACATCTCCCTGTCTATTCTGCAACTTCCATTGTACCTCTTAATCTTTGCCTTTTTTTGTTCCCCAACCCCCTCCCATTTAGTATCACTCAAATAGTCTCTATATCTATTAGTTTATTTCTGCTTTTCTTGTTGTTGATGATGATGATGATTTGTACTTTTATTCCACTGTACATAAAATCATGCGATATTTGTCTTCTCTCTGATCCATTTTATTCAGCACAATACCCTCTAGGTCCATCAAGGCCATATCTTTTTCTTATTCCTTTCCTTTAGTGTGCGTGTGTCTTTTAATCTGAAGTGAATCTCTTGTAGGCAGCATATGCAGGAGTCTTGCTTTTTTATCTATTCGGCCACTCTGTCTTTTGGTTAAAGCCCTTAATTCTTTCCATTTGAGGTACTTGATGATAGGAATTACCATTCTTTTTTCCTATTTTTGATACATATTTTTCTTCTTAAAGGAATCCTCCAACATTTCCTGTAATACTGGCTTGGCGTTGATAAATTCCTTTAGCTCATTTTCATCCAGAAGCTCTTTATCTTTCCTTCAACTCTAAATGATAACTTTCTTGGATAAAGTTTTCTTGGTTGTAGATCCTGAGTTCATCATGTTGCAATATTTTGTGCCAAGCACTTCTGTCTTGCATAGTTACTTCTGAGAAATCAGCTGTCAGTCTTATGGGTGCTCACTTGTAGGTAACTAACTGCTTTTCTCTTGATGTTTTTAAATATTCTCTTTGTATTTAACCCTTTGCATTTTAATTATGAATATCTTGTGTGGACCTCTTTGGGTTCCTCACTTGGGACTCTCTGAGCTTCCTGGGTTGTATGTCTATTTCCTTCACCGGGTTAAGCAAGTTTTCCATCATTATTTTTCAAGTGGCTCTTCAACGTCTTTTGTTTTTTCCAGTACCCTATAACCAATTTTGACCTTTAAATAGTGTCCCATAGGCTCCTTAAATTATTTTTTAGTCTTGCATCTTTTTTCTTGCCATCCTGATTGAATGTCCTTAGTTTTCCCATCTCTTACATAAGTCATTTGATCCTCTTCTTTATTCGCTTTGTTTATTCCATTTAATATATTTCTCATCTTAGGTAATGTGTTTTCATTTCTGACTGGTTCCCTTTTATAGTTTCCATTTGCATTTTTTATGTTCTTTATCTCTTTGTTAAAGTTCTCACTAAATTCATCTACACTTCTGATAAGTTCATTGAGCATCTATACATTTGTTAGATTGCTTGACTCCATTATTTCTGGATCTCTATTCTTTCTCTCATAATGGTTTCTGCTTCTTTCTCTCCCAATTTTGGCTGCCCTTCTGGTCCATTTCTGTTGTAAAAAGCAACTCCTAAGTCTCCCAAACCTTCTCAGCGCAGCTTTGTGTGTAGGTGTCCAGTGGCACATCCTAAGAGATTCAGCTACAGGCCAAATTTAGCCCAAGCCTCTGTCCCTCCAGGCCACCTGTTAGATTCAGCAAGCAATCCACGGATGCTGTGCTAATAGTTGCCTCAAAAGGCCCACACCAGAAATTGAGGCCAGCTGCCACAAGTGTGAGTCTAGGTGCGTTTCAGCAAGGGCACCTGACTAATGAGGATACACCTGGTTGTGGCTTAGTAGCAGCAATTTGGAGGAGGCAGAGTTTCAGGGAATACTCTGGCAGAAGGACCTCTGTTATCCAGTTTGATGATGTCTCAGCTATGGCACACTGAGTCTGCACACTGGAGCGAGGCTCAACAGAGCAGGAACAATAGATACCACCAGCACTTCTATGCAGAGCGGTCTCGCCTTGGCCCTCACTCTAACTCAGTGTCCCCCTGTAAGTCCCTGGTGCCCCCTGCGCAGCCAAACAAGCACTTGTGCTCAGAGCAAGCAATCCTAACCACAAAAATTTCCTGCAACACAGCGCATTTAAAAGGCATCTGCAGCTGCCACTGTTATGCTTCAGTACCATCAGCCCTTCCAAACCAGTCAAACCTCCATCCTCACCCACTCTTATAGGTGATTTTCTAGTTCTCTCCCTAGTTGTCGCCTGGTTCATCTAGATCCCAGGTATTTTCCTTATTGTTTGCTCTTGTTTCTGTCACAACTTGATTGGTCACCAGAGGGATGACAGAGCCTCTATCATCTACACCAGTTTTCCCCTCTTAGATACCTTTATAGTTACTACCAAAGTCTAGTTTCTACCCCTTACCTTACATTGACCCCCTTTTCCCATTTTCTCTTTTCCTCATTCCCCTTCCCCTCTGTTACCACCAGTCTATTGCCTGTATGTGAGTTTTGTGGTTTTGTTTTGTTTTGTTTGTTCCTTTTTTTTTTTGTTTTAGATTCCACATATATGTGAAATCATTACGGTGATTGTCTTTCTCTGTCTGACTATTTCACTTAGCATAGTACCCTAAGGTCCATCCATGTAGTCACAAATGGCAGTATTTCAATTTTTATGCAACCAAGTAGTATTCTATTGTATATATACCACATCTTCTTTATCCATTTGTCTGTTGATGGACACATGTTTCCATATCTTGGCTCTTTTAAATAATGATGCAATGAAGATTGAATTATATATCTTTTCAAATTTAGTGTTTTCATTTCTCACAAAATACCTCAGAAGAGAAATTGCTATTCATATTAAATTCTGTTCTTAATTTTTTGAAGAATCTCCATACTTTTTCTATAGTGACTGAACAAATTTACAATCCCATTAACAGTATACAAGGTTCCCCTTCCTCCACAATTCTCCAATATTTTTTTGTCTTTTGATAATAGCCTGTCTAACAGGTGTGAAGTGATATCTCATTTGTGGTTTTCGATTTCACTTCCCTATATTAGTGATGTTGCACATTTTTCAGCACTTTTAGGTTGGCTGTATGTATTTTTTGGTTAAAATGTCTTCTATCCTCTGTCTAGCGTTAATGTTATTGTTAGTTTTTATGTTTTATTGATTTATATGAGTTTTATATATTTTGGTATTAGCCCATTACGGATGTATCATTTGCAAATATCTTTTATCATCCAATTGTTGCCTTTTCTGTTTGTTGATGGCTTCCTTGCTGTGTAGATTTTTATTTTGATTTATATCTTTTATTTTTGTGTGTCCTTTGCCATTGAGTCAAATCACAAAAACATTGTTAAGACCCAATGTCCAGAAGCTCAGCACCTATTATGTCTTCTCTGTATTTTGTTGTTTTAATCTTACATTCAAGTTTTAATCTATTTTGAGTTAATTTGTATAGTGTTAAGTCATATCTAGTTTCATTATTTTTGCTGTCCAGTTTTCCTAATATCATTTGTTGAAAGAACTTTACTCTCTCCATTATGCGTTCTTCATTCATTGTCATAAATCAAGTCATCCATATATGTTTCGTTTATCTCTGGTTCTCAATTCGTTTCATTAATGTGTGTGGTTTGCCAAACTGTTTTGATTGCTACAGCTTTATAATATAGTTTGAAATATGGAGTGTGATACATATGCTTTGTTTTTTCTCAGTGTTGCTTGGTTAGCTGGGGTCTTTTGTGGTTCCATTACATATTTGAGGAATTTTTTAAACTCTATTTCTGTGAGGAAAAACATGCCATTGGGATTTTGATAAAGATTGCATTGAATCTGTAGATTTCTTTAGCTTTTAGTATGAACATTAATAGTGTTAATTTTCCTCCATAAGCGTGGTGTATCTTTTTCATTTCCTTGCATCATCTTCAACTCCTTTAAAGCAATGCCTTTAGTTTTCAGTGTACAGTTCTTTCACCTCGTTTGTTAAGTTTATTACTAGGTCTTTATTTTTTTGTGATTGTAAATGAAACTGTTTTTCTTTTCTCTTTCTGATAGTTTGTTAATAGTGTATAAGAAATACAGTATTTTATATATTAATTTTATATCCTGAACTTTACTGTATTTGTTTGTAATTTCTAATAGTCTTGATGGACTTTAGAGTTTTCTGTATAATATTATGTTTGCAAATAGTGACCCTTTTACTCCTTCCTTTTAATTTGGATGTCTTTTATTTCTTTTTCTTACCTAATTGCTCTGACTAGGACTTCCAATACTATGTTGACTAAAAGTGGCAAGAGTGGCTCCTTGTCTCATTCCTTATCTGAGAGGAAAATATTTAGTTTCTCACCATTGGATATGATGTTAGCCATATATAGCCTTAATTATTGAGGTATTTGCCTATTTATATCCATTTTATTAAAATTTTTATCATAAATTGGTGTTGTATCTTATCAAATGATTTTTCTGCATGTATGAAGATGATCATATGATTTTTATTCTTCATTTGTTAATGCGGCATATGACATTGATTGTTTTTGATGTGAATCATCCTTGCATCCCCACAATAAATTTCACTTGATCGTGATGTATGACCTTTTTAATGATTGTTATGTTTTGATTTGCTAGTATTTTGTTTAGGAATTTGCATCTATGTTCATAGAGAAACTGGTTATAATTTTCTTATCTTTGTGTTGTCCTTGTCTGGATTTGTACTGGGTAATTTGGACTCAAAAATGAGTTAGAAGCTTTCTTCCTCTTTAATTTTTTTTGGAAGAGTGAGAATAGCTGTTAAATCTTTGAATGTTTGGTAAGAATTCATCAGTGAAGCTATTGGTATTGCACTTTTGTTTTTTAAAGATTTTGGTTACCGTTTTAATTTTCTTACTAGTAATGTCTATTTGGACATTCTATTTCTTCATAATTCAGGTAAGCCACCTTTTTTTTTTACATCTACCTCCTGCATATGCTTTCCAGAGCCTCCTATGCTGCCCCTTCTCATGCCAGATACTGAGGAATGGAAGCAATGGGATGATAAAGTCTTGTTGGCATCATCTGTAGACATTGCCCATTGTGTCAATTGGCCAATTGAGGTTCTTCTATTATGTTGTACAGGTCTTTCCCTAGTTATTTTTCTTTTAAATACTTGAGTTTCTGAATTAAAAGCATATCTCAGCAAGGAGTCATAGATGTACCTTTTTATAAACTTTATTTTTTTATTCATCCGTACAACATACATAATTTTACACAATTACATAAATTCAATTATTCACACATGCTTCATATTTTTAGTGCAATTTTCTCCTCTGTTTTGCTTGGGTTCTACTATCTCCATTTTAGTGCCTTCACCAAGCATCTATATTAACCACCATGATTGCCCTCCATGGCTCCTCCAACTTCAGCCATTGGTATATTAACAAACTCTATGCATTTGTGCACCAAGCACACCTAGCTATGTAGGGTTCTATCATTATTTATTTTATTTTTTATTTTTTTATTGAAGTAACACAAGTTACAACATCACATAAGTTTCAGGTGTGCAACATTATACAGTGAATTCTCAGTTAACATCATCTATAGATTCTGTGACTTTAGTGAAATGTCATAACAAAACCAGTTTTACCATAAGCTAATTTATATAAACAAGAGTTAAGTTCCTATTGACATTCATCAACATTATAATGAATAATGACATTGAAGAAAACAATTTTAATTGAGACCTGCTATAATTCTACATCTGCTATATACTACATTGTGCTTGGATGAGATTCTACACACTTTCTGCATTCATGGTTTTCACTGACAATACCTCCAAACTTTCTTGAAACCTTTTAATTATCACTTATTCGTTTTAAACATTGACAATATAATCCACATGAAATTTATTTATTCAGCTGTCCTCCCATCACTGTGCATTTACGTTGTTGATTGGGGAGAACTGTGAACAATGTTTCAATCAAATGTAGTTTGTAGTGTAAGTTTGTATCCAATTCACTAGTATATAAATTAGACTGCAAATAGATGTTTCATTATATGTAAAATAATTTTAATCATACATATTTTTAAGCAATTTACTATAGCATATGGGAGAAACCAATCTTTTATTTTCCTCTTCCTTTTAGCACAGTCATTTGTGTGTGTTGTGTGTGTTTTGTTTTGCTTTATTTTTTAAGTATTTAGCGTAACATTGTTAATACAATTATACAATTTTAATGTACCCTATAATTTGACATCTGTATATTCTATTGTGGATTACCACTTAGAGTCCAGTTTCCTTCAGCTACCATTATATTTGATCCCATTTACCCACTTCACTCTCCCCATGCCCCCTATATGTGACCCCTTTTTAACCATCTACCGCCCCTCCTACCCACCCCCTACCCTCTGGTAACCACTAGTCTATAGTCCATGTCCATGAGTCTTTGTTCATCCTGCTCACTTGCTGCTTTTAGGTTTATATCCCACATATATGTGATACGATGTGATTTTCAACTTTTTCTGTCTGCCTTATTCGCTTAGCATGGTTTATATCGAGGTCCATCCATGTTGTTGCAAATGGCAGTATATCATCTCTTCTTATGGCTGAGTAATATTCCATTGTAACATGTACCACATCTTCTTTAGCCAATCATCTATTGTAGGACATTTCAGTTGCTTCCATGTCCTGGCAACTGTGAATAATGCTGCTAAGAACATCAGTGTACAAATATCTTTTCTGATATGGATTTTCAAGTCTTTGGGGTAAATATCAGTAGAGAGATTGCTGGATCGTATGGTAGATCAATTCTTAATTTTCTGAGGAAACTCCATACTATTTTTCCACAGTGCCTGTACAATTTGCAGTCCTACCAGCAGTGTATGAGGTTCCTTTTTCTCTGCATCCTCTCCAACATTTGTTATTACTTCCTGTTGATTATAGCTATTCTAACATGTGAGATGATATCTCATTGTGGTTTTGATTTGCATTTACCTAATAGCTAGCGATGTAGAACATCTTTTTTCAAATATTTGTTGGCCATTTGTATGTCCTCTAGAGAGAAGTGTCTGTTCAGTCCTCTGCCCATTTTTGATTGATCTTTTGCTTTTGTTATTGAGTCGTATGAGTTCTTTCTGAATTTTGGATATTAGACCCTTACTGGAGGCGTTGCTTCAAATATATTTTCCCATTCAAATGGTTGTCTCATACTTTGTTGATGATTTCTCTTGCTGAGCAGAAGCTTTTAAGTTTGATGAGTCCCATTCATTTTTTTTAGCTTTTACTTCCTTGCTTTTGAGGTCAAATTCATAAAATCTTCTTTAAGTCCAAGGTCCTTGAGTTTAGTTTCTGTTTTCTTCTATGCATTTTATTTTATTTGGTTTATATTCAGGTCCTTAATCCATTTTGAGTTAATTTTGGTGTGTGGTGATAGACAACAGTCTAGTTATTCTTTACAGGTGGCTTTCCAGTTTTCCCAGCACCATTTTTGAAGAGGCTTTCCTTTCTCCACTGTATGTTTTTGCTTTTTTGTCAAAAATTATTTGCCATATAAATATAGGTTTACTTCTGGACTCTCAGTTCTGTTCCACTGGTCTGTGTGTCTGTTCTTGCTGCCAATACCATGCCATTTGATTACTTTCTTTGTAATACAATTTGAAGTCAAGCAGAGTGATGCCTCCAGCCTTTTCCCTCAGGATGACTTTGGCAAATTAGGGGTCTTTGTGCTTCCATAAAATCAGATGAATTTTTGTTCTATTTCTTTAAAATTACCATGGGATTTGATGAGGAATGCATTAAATCTGTATAATACTTTAAGTAATATGGTCATTTAACTATTGATTCTTCCAACCAAGAAGAAATATATTTTTATTTCTTTGTATCTTCTTCGATTTTTTAAAATAGGGTCTTTGTAGTTTTCATTATATAGGTCCTTCACATGTTTCGTTAAATGTGTTCTAGTATTTATTCTTTTTCTTGCAATCGGAAAGGAATTATTTTTTATAATTCTTTTTCTGACACTCTTTATTAGAGTACAGGAACGCTATGGATATTTAAACATTGATTTTGTATCCAGTGAATTTACTGTATTTGCTTATCATTCTAGTAGTGTTCTTGCAGAGTCTTTTAGGTTTTCTATATAGAGAATCATGTCACCTGCAAGACATCCTATTTGGATGTCTTTTATATATTCTCTTGCCTGATTGCAGTTGCTTAGAACCTCCAATGTTATATTGAATGACAGTGCTGATAGTGGAAGCCTTGCCTTTCCTGATCTTAGAAGGAAAAGTTTTAGTTGTTCACCATTAATTTTAATGTTGGCTGAGGTTTGTCATAAGATAGCTCATTATGTTAATGTATTTTCCTTCTATACCGATTTTGTTAAGTGTTTGATCATAAATGAATGCTATATCTTGTTGAAGGCTTTTTCTGCATCTATTTAATATGATCATATGATTCTTATTTTTTAATTTGTTCATGTGGTGTATCACATTAATCAATTTGTGTATGTTTGAATCATTCCTGTGTCCCTAGGATGAAGGCTGCTTGATCGTGGTGTATAATCTTTTTAATATGTTGCTGTATTTGGTTCGCTAATATCCTATTATAGGATTTTTACATCTGTGTTCATGAAGAGTATGGTCTGTATTTCTATTTTGTGTTACCTTTACCAGGTTTGGTATAGAGTAATATTGGCCTTATAATATGAGTTGAGAAGTATTGCCTCCTCTTGCCTTTTGAAAGAGTTTGAGATAGGTATTAAATCTCTTTGAATGTTTGGTAGAATCACTGGTGAAGCCATCTGGTCTAGACTTTTACTTTCTGTAGGTTTTTAATGATTGTTTAATTTCCATACTGATGATCGTCTATTTAGATTTTCCAGTTCTTCTTGATTTAGTCTATTGTATTTTTCTGACTACTGGTCATTTCTTTAGGTTTTAAAAATATATGTACTTTTCGTAGTATTCTTGCATGATCTTTTGTATTTCTGCCATCAGCATAATTTCCCCTCTTTATCCCAGATTTTGTTTATTTGTGTCCTTTCTCTTTTTTCTTTAGCAAGTCTAGCCAGGGATTTGTCAATTTTATTAACCTTTCTCAAAGAACAAGCTCCTTGTTGTATTATTTTTCTATTTTTGTTGTCGTTGTTTTCATTTCTTTTTATTTCTGCTTTAATTTTGATGGTTTCTTCCTTCTGTGACTTTAGGGCTTCATTTGTTCTTCCTTTCTATTCTTTAGGATAAGCAATAGGTTGTTAATTGGGCTCATTCTGTTTTTTGGAGATAGGCCTGTAATGATATGAACTTTCCTCTTATGATGGCTTTGCCGTGTTCCAATGTTTTTGATATGTTGTACTATCATTATCATTTTTTCTATGATTTCTTGATGTCCTCTATTCTATTTCTTCTGTGACCTAGTTACTCTTCAGTAGCAAGTTTGTTCTCCATATATTTGTGGTTTTCCTGATTTCTTTTTGCAGTTGATCTCTAGTTTCAAACATTATATCCGACATTATGGTTTGGTCTGATTTTAACCCTCTTATTATGTTGAGGCTATCTCTGTGTCCCAGTATGTGGTGAATCCTTGATAGCATTCTGTGTGCACCAGAGGGAATGTATAAGCAGCTGTTTGAGAATGAAATGCTTTGTAAATGTCAATTATGTGCAGTTGGTCTAATGGTCATTATTGATATTTCCTTATTGATTTTCTGTTGGATGACCTATCCATATCCACAATGGTGTATTTAGAACCCTACTACGATAGTGTTTTGGTTTGTTTCTCCTTTAGTTCAGTTAGTAATTGCTTTACATGTTTTGGACTCCTGATTGGGAGCATAGATATTAATAAGTATTATATCTTCTTGGTGCATGATTCCCATTATTATTGTGAAGTGTCCCCTCAATATCTTTCTTTACCTTTTTATTTTGAAGTCTATTTCATTCAATATTAGTAATGCTACTCCTGCTTTTTCCCCATTTTTTTGAAATATCATTTTCCACTCTTTCACTTTGAATCTGCATTTGTCACTGGAGCTGAGATGCGTTCCTGGAGGAAGCATTGGTTGGATTGTTTTTTATCCATTCTGCAACTCTGTGCCTTCTTATTGCTGAGTTCAGTCCATTTACATTTAGGTGATTATTAAAATATGAGGTCTTCTTATAGCCATTTTATCTTTGCTTTTCTGATAGCTAGGTATTTCCATTACTCCTTGTCCTTCTGTTTCCTTTCTCTATTTTCTTTATTTGATTAGCTTTTGTGGTTTTCCTCTGGTCTTCTTGTTTTACGTTATATACTTCAGTCTGAAATCTTTGGTGTTGGTTACCATTACAATATGAAAAGAAGTATATATATTAACTATATATATATAACTATATATATATATATACATACATACATAATATATATATATATGTATGTATGTATATATATATACAGTCATCCATTTTTTCTGTTGTGTGCCTTATCCTCCTTACCCATAGTGAATTTGGATCTTTGCAATTCTCCCTTTTCAGTCATTTATCTCAATTTGTCCTTATGTATGGTGAACGTTTCATTACTATTTTATCATGCAATTTTCTTATTATTTAAGCTTATAATGCCTGTTCTTAGCGAAGGTTGCACTCCTCCACTCCTATTTGCTTTATAGTCACTTTACTTCTTAATTATTACTTTTGTTTTGTTTTGTTATTTTTGTTTTAGGTAGCTGATACCTTTCAGTATTTCTGTAATGCAGTCCTTTAGTGGATGAATTCCCTCAATTTTTGTAGTTCTGAAATGTCTTAATTTCTCCTTCATATCTATAAGGAAACTCAGCCGATCATTATTCTAGGCTGGTATTCCTTTCAACTTAATAGTTTAAATGTTCGATTCCATTCCTTTCTGGCTTGTAAGTTTGCGCTGTGAAGTCCAATGATAACTTAATGGGTTTTTCTTTACAAATACCATCTTCTTCTCCCTGGCTGCCTTGAGAATTCTGTCTTTGTCATTGATTTTTGATAACTTTAATACAATGTGCCTTGGTGAAGGCCTTTGGGGTTGAAGTAATGGGTGTTCGTTGACTTCTTGAATTCCAAGCTCCAGTTCATTCCTTAGATTTGGGAAATTCTTGTCAACTATTTGACTGAAAAAGCTTTCTAGTCCTGTTCTTTCCCTTACCTTCGGTAATGCCCATTATTCTTAACGTTCCTCTCCTGATGGTATCAGCCAGTCTTGTATTCTCTTTCTTTATTTTTTATTCTTCGGTTTCTCTCTTCTTCTTTCTGATTTATTCTAGATTTTTGTTTTCAATATCACTGATCCTTTCCTCATTTGGGCAACTCTATTTCCCAAGCTTGCATTTCATTTTCGGCTCTTGCAGTGTGTCCTTCATCTCCAGAAGTTCTATTTGGTCTTTTTTAGAAGGTTTCAATCTCCTTGCTCTCATTATCTAGTTTATTTTCAATTACTGAAATTGTTGATTTTTTGTTGTTTTAGATCTCATTGAGATTTTTCAGAAGTACCATCCTAAATTCTCTGTCATTTAAGTCACACATTTTCTGTATCTGTTAGCTTATTTTATGGAGATTTTTCTCTCTCTTTCTGAGATGCCTTGTCACTTGGTTGTTAATGTTGGTTTTAGTGGACTATTTCTCTTCCTTGCATTAATGGAAGTATATTTGTTGTTTTTCCAGTAAAGGAAATTTATTATATAAGTCTGCTGTGTTAGCCTGCTGCAAAGAAGGTGCTTTTTTTTTTTTTTTTTTTTTTTTTTTTGGTTACCAGTAGATGGCGTCTAAGCCTCTTGATTCGTGCTTATATAAAGTCTTAATAACGCTTTTTAAATTTTCTTGTAGATATTTAATCACACTTGGTACTCTCAGTTTTCAGTCCCTGTCAGAGTCGCAACAGATTCGTAGCATTTACTCAGATTTCCTTGGGGCTCCAAGAGATCGGTTCGGTAAGTATGGGAAGAAGGGCCCTCTGGGTTGGGAGTTGGGGCTCTGGCTCAGCCTCCATTTGCAACTAGGCAGATAAAAATCAACTGTTGTTTTTTTGTGTTCCGTCCTGCTTCTCTGCCTTCTGCCCTGATGACTGGGCCCTAAATTCCAGCACTTCCAGGCAGGCTCATCAGGAAAGTCAACGCACCTTCATCCCTCCCTCGTCCTGCAAGGAGCTCAGAGAGGCAGCTTCCTTTTAAATCCCAGTCCTCCACTCCCTCCCTGACACCTGGATTTCTAACCTGTGGTGGCTTTTATGCTTAGATCCCACACTCATATTGCTGGTGGTATGCAGTTTGGGTGTTTTTTGTTGAGTTTAGGTATTCAGCTTATTGTTGTTTCAAGGGGAGAGATCTGAGGACGTCTCACACTGCCATGTTTCTTCTTGAGGAGAAACCTATCTTGATCATATAAATAAACCTACAATGTACCTGGAATACAGTAAGAAATCTATAGTTGCCACTGTGAACTCAGTCAATGCATACAAGGAACTTTCTAATTCTTGTAAGGATTTCACTATCTACATTAGCCAGTATCGCTCTGACCTCCCCAGAAGAAAACCTTGGCAAAGCAATTCCTGCAGCTGAAGGCAGTGCCCTGTGAGGGACGCCACTGTGAGCCATCAGCACTTGTCTTCCTGCAGCTGGAGGGTGGCAGACATTAGCCTGACAAAGGGGTCTGGTCATAGAACCCATAGGATTCACTGCACACAGCATAGATGCCAAAAGCATAGCAAAGAGGTCAGTGAATGAGAGCAAGGAACAACTCACACTACGTGTGTGTCTCATATGGTTTCAGTCACATGGTAATTTAAAATTCCTCTACCCAGAGCAACATGCTCCTCAAGTCCCTCCCCTGACCCATTTCCCTTCACTTTAACAACTTCTCCCTGTGAAAAGCAATGACACTGAAGAGATGGGAAAAGTGGGCCTTCAGTGACAATTCCCCAGTTTAGAGAGGTGTCTTCAGGCCTATCTGGCCATTAGATCCTCTTCATAAAACTTAGAAAACTCCAGCAAAATATGGACTCCTGTCACAGAGGAAACAGCCTTCTCAAATGTTGGTATCTCTTGATGTGATACACACCAAGTCATTAGTCATAAATTTCAAATTAAAAAAAAAAAAAAAGGAAAAGGCCCATATTCCAGAAACACAACCAACAAGCAAATAGCAGAACAAATGCTCTCCCATCAGGCAACATCAAGAGGTCTAGCACCAGAGGGGGCAGGTTCACAGGAGGAAGTGTGTGACAACAGGGCATGGTAAGCAGGTTACAACTCTCTGTCCACCATGTTGGTTGGGTATAGACCAACCCAGTTCTCTTCAAGTATCCTAATCCCCTAGAAATCCTCTCAACTACCTATAGACTCTCTATAGTCATGACTCTCTGGATATAATCTAGGACCAACATGGAAACACCCTAGAAACTGCTGAGACCCTAAGGAACTAGATGCTTAATGTAAAGCCACAACTAGTTAATGGCCAAGCTGAGAGTAACACCTCGTTATCCAGGGTGTTCAAAAGAGTGTTCCCTCTAGACATCGCATTCCCTAACCTCACAGGGATCATAAAAGGTGAATGCAAAAGGGTCCCCTAAGCAAAGCCGGTACTACTCACCCCTCACTCACAGGAAAAAAAAATGTGTAACCCATTACCACCAACTTGTGCAGAGCCAGCACCTCAGTGACAGTGCAGGCTGAGAGAGTCAGACAGAGACATAGAACCCAGACACAGCCAGGGTGGGCAAGCCAACTCCCCTGGAAAGGGGAGGATCCAAGCACTAAGCCTGCTTCCTGGGTGGATAGAGAAAGCTGGCAGACTTGGCAGACAGGTCATAGTTTACCCAGTGAGAGGCTTGGCCAAAGAGTTGGAGACTGAACAAAGAGCTGGAAGCCTAACCTGTCACCCAGCTCGCTGATGCTCACCAAGAGGAAAGGTGACTTTTTGAGCCTTGGGAGGCAAATTCTGGCCTCGCTTCACCTCACATGACATAGAAATTGGGAGTAAATTACAGCGAGTTTGTCACAGGTCTTGTGCTACCATGACAACACCATATTTGAGACACATCCCTGCCTATTCTCCTTGGGAAGATCAGGGTCAAAAGGAAACAAACAACAGGGTTAGGAAAGTTTTGTAGACTGCAGAACAGCTCCCCACCTCACAGGCAAAGAGATTACCCCTATCTACCTGCTGCTGGTGTCAAATTGGATTTTTGAAAAGAAGGGACAATAACTGACAAACATTCAAATATATTAAGAACATCAATATGGTAGGAGGCAATATGGTAGAATTAGTATTTTTTTTTTAATGTACCACTGGATGAAAATCTGTAGATGCAATTGCTACTGAAAACAAACTAGCAGAAAAAAAGAAGGTCCGTTCAGGTGGCAGAATAACTGGCATACTAAATGTGAAACCAGAGCTCTGGACTCTGATATGAGAGGCTCCCCATGATTCTCCAAGTCCACAGAGTGAACACACTGTGTTATTTGTGAAATATACCCAGGGGCAAATCAGAATTGTTGAAGGTCAAAGACCAAGCGCTCAAACCTTGCTCTAAGAAGCTAAGCAGCCTGAGCCTGGAAGACTGCCTTGCTTTCCTCACACATCTCCTCTTTCCTGGGGCATCTGGTGCAGGATAATGAACAGGGGCACCCAGAAAATAGAGGTGAAAGAGGCATGATCCCTACAGCAAGACAGACAAAGGCCACCACACACGTCATTATAACACAGAATGAAATATGCTGTAATCTAAAATGTGAAAACAGGAGAGATTTGTACAGAGCAGCACAAAATGCATGCTAGATGAGGTGAGTACTGGCCAGGGAGAGTGTGACCAGCTTCAGGAGAAGGTTTTCAGGTGGCCATTGAGAGATTCATCACCAACAGAAGTATGAACCAGGAATGAAGCAGGTATGGTCTCCAGCTCCAAGCTCACTACAGGGCCCATGAGTGTATTAGCCTGCAGAAGATATGTGGCCATTCCCTCAGCTGTGGATCAGAGCCAACGGAAGATGATCAGATCAGGGTGAGTTTTCTCCCACACAAACGCTTGGACAACAGAGCACGAGGCTGTAGAAAGTGTTCCAGCATTTACAATACTAAAGGAATGGTTTGGTGTCCCTGCACTTGAGCTTTCTCACACCAATGATGGGACACTAATAGCCCTCAGGCTGCACACACTTTGTGAGATAAATTGAGAAGTTCACGTTATGTTGTCTAGGAAAAAATGGCACCTGCAGAATCTTTTTTTTTTCTGTTTACCACCATTGAAATTTTAGACAGTGCATTAAAAGGAAAAAAAGGGGACACTTCAGAAGCAACTAAATCTAAGAGTTCAGGCTGTTCCTTCCAATTTTTCCCCTATATGCTATATATAGGTAAGATTAAGTTTTAAAATCTGCCTTTTTGTAACTGGTGTCATAAGCATTTTTATGTAATTAGCAATGGCTCCAAAGCATAATTGTTTGTGGTTACCTAATATTTCAATATATGGATATAATATGATTGTTTAATTATTCACATTTTAAAGCATTTAGATTCCCCCTCCAACTTTTCAGTCTAATAAATGCTGCATTTTTCTCATTTTTTACTTAAATCTTTTATAGTCTTTACTCTTCTTAAAAAACAAACTTTTCTTAAGGTCATTAAAGCAACATAATTCATGGTTATCTAGTGGCCCTGTTGTAGGAAGACTTTTTAAATTTTTAAAATAAAAATTTTTGTTTATTATGTAATTGGTTTTCTATAAAATGGACTGGAAGGAGAACAAAAGAATTAATATGTAAACCATAATACAGCAAATTTAGAAAGCTTGTTGTGCACAAAAACAAACTCAAGGTCTAGGGGGCTCTTTGGCAGATAACACAGGGTGGATCCACAAATTCTGTAGAGTCACTGAACTAGCACCCTGATAGATTTTCACTGGCACAGAACAGCCACCCCCTCAGCAATATCACACAGATGCAATGGGAGTGTCCACATATGTGGGGTAGATATCAACCAGCCTACACCCACTTACAGCTAATATTCCATTACTCAGTTTTGATCATAAGAACTTTTTTGTCCCAAGAGGGGATTTAAAGAGAAAGGTCTGATTTTCTTCTTTTGGTTCTTAAAATCTTTAATCTCCTCCTCATTTGTTTCCAGAAAGGAAGCAGGAGTTTTGCCTAAAGAATGAGAATTATGGCAGTAGTTTTAATTCATGAGCACTTGTTACAGTCCAGGAGATAGAATCTCTGTCACCCACAAGCTGTGTGACCCTGGATAAGTTTACTTCACTGAAACTTAATTTCTTGTTTTTCATTCTTTAATCCACATTAATGGATTCACATGCAGACATGTTCAACAGGAGCATCTATAATTGACAGTGAAAATGCATTTTTAAAAAAAAAAATGGCTTGATGTGTAGATGAACAGATACCTAATAACATAAATATAGCAAAATGCTGGTGGTAAATTGAAGTGTTGGATATATGTGTGTTCATTATAAGTTCCTTTAACTTTTCTGTATTTTGAAAATTTCATAATACATTGGGGAAAATGGTATTAATAATGATATATACTCCGTGGTTTTGTGCAAAGGAGGAAATGAGGCAAGTAAAGTGTTGGTATGGTGTCTGACATGAAGCAGTTGGTTAGTATGTTATTATTACTAAGACTCGTCACACAACCAGCCAGACAGGCATTATAACTCTGTGTTAGGGGAAAAAATAAAAATTGGTACACGGAGAAAATAGTAATTAATTCAAGGACTATGGGCTATTGGGGGCACTTTTAGACTGGCTCCTGTGTCCCCTTGACATGCCCCTATTCTTTTAATTTTGTAGCACATTTTCATATTAGTACTGTAAGATGCTGCCCAAGGTTCATCTTGTATATTTCCTGCCAAAATTCTAGAATCAGCCATTTCCCATGGATTTCTGGTTCCTTTTATTAGAAAATGGTATTAGAAACCAAGATCTGAGCACTGGGTACACTTGTTGCTACTGGGTGTCACTGATTCTAGGTTTTCTAAGCAACAGAGCTAGAAAATGGGAAATATGTATTTGTATGCATGCCTGTTATTACTCTATATGTAGAAATTAATATATTTCCACATATTTATATGGAAATATTTCTATATGTATAATTATATATATGTATGTATCTTTATTAAGCTAAACATGAATTCATACTGATTAGTCTCCAATCTAATCCATTATCACACAGATCATTTTAGCTTCCTTTCCTTGCTTTTCTGAAACTTTCCACTCTAACAAGAGAAATCTAGCTCCAACCATCTGCTGTTCATTTTCTTAAGTGTTTATTTCTGATGTAAATTTATAGGAGCTTCAGAACTGTTTGCCTGGATCTGCATGAGAAGCAACTTTATCAACTAGCATAAAGTGCTTATGTACAGTTCTTTTTGCCTTTAGTCTTATAGTCTTCACTCATCTCTGTAGTTACTTAGGGTGACATTTTCCCTGCACCTCCTTCAGTTAGGTTGTTTTATAAATTTGTAACACAGATTCTTTTGTCACAATCTGTATTCCATCCTGGTATCTGCTGACCTCCTAATCAAGTTTTTTATTAATATGTGTTAAGGTTCATCCTTCGTACCAAAGTTCCGTGAGTTTGACAGATGTACAGTGCCATGTATTCACTATGAAAATATCATACACAATAGTTTCACAGATACCCTCCCTGACTTTCAACAACAGGAAGCATACAGCTTTATGGATAAAGCCTCAGAGGTTTGGTGTCTAAACTAGTTGTGTGATGCTGAGATTCTCCCACCTGCTTCAAGACTCCTTCTGAGATTGTTCAATAGGAGAATAGACAAATCATCTAGAAAACTGAGTCTCTGTGGACTAGTCCTTGTGACTTCCAGTATTTTTAAATGCAAGAGTAGACTTTCTGTCCCAAAGAAGAAAGGAGAATCATGTAGTCTAGGCGTACCCAGACGCTCATACATGAGAACTTAGGAGGAAAATCAGTGGATGGTTCAGGATTCATGATACTTCAGGTTCTAAACACATTTTGACTTAAGGACATGATTATAGGCAAATTAAGCTACTCTACTGAATCTCCATGTGCTCATCCTTTAAGCAAGGCCATTGTTAATTCCCAATCCTCTGTTGCTTACATAGAAGATAAAACAGATCAATTAAAATGACAGCTACAATATTGTGGTACATTGCACTCTCCAAAGATGGTCACAACAATATTTCTTATCATACATGCTTTTCTAACAGTGTAAACTTGTCCTTTCTCCATCGAGGGGTAAATTTAATTCCCCTCCTCTTGACTCAGGGCTGAATTTAGTGCCTTGCTTGTCATCAATAGAATGCAGAAGAAAGGGTGCTGTGTGACTTCTGAGGTTGGGTCATCAAGGCCACGCCACTTCCACCTTGTTCACTGAAATACACTCTCTTAGAGTCCTGAGGTGCCATGTTAGAAGTCGGTCTTCCTGAAACTGCCATGCTGGGAGGAAATCCAACCACATAGAGAAGTCACTTGTAAGTGCTCAAGCCCATGGTCTTAGTCTCTGAGTCATTCTATTCCAGGCACCAGATATCTGAGAAGTCAAATTGGATTACCAGAGAAGCCAGCCCATCCTTGAACCGAATACCACTGAAGAGCAAAACTATTCTCCAGCTTAGTCCTTCTTGAATTCCTGGCCCCAGAAATTCATGATCATCCAGTGGCTGCTGTCTTAAACCACTCAGGTTCTTAGCTACAGAGCAACAGATCACCAGAACACTCACTACTATGTCCTGGGAACTGGTCAAAAGTCTTGCATATATCAACTCTTTAACACCCTCAAGGACCTCTTGACACAGAGACATTATCTTCAGTTTACAGATAAGAAAACTGAAGCATGGGGAGGGAAAGAAACTGTTGAAAGTCATGCTACGGTTAAAACTATGGATTTGAAACCTGTTGGTCTGACTCTTGAGAAAGGCACTTACTCTAGGCCATAGTACTTATCAAACATGCTTGGGAGGCACTTTAAGAAGGAAATGTTAGAGAAATTAAAGCTATCAACCATGCCACCTGGGATCGAACTGTATAGCCAGATAGCTGTCAGCACTGCTGCCTCCTGGTTGGTTGACTGAGCCTCCCGTTAAAACAAGGAAGACAAACTGTCTTTAAACACCCTTTTTTCATTACAGTTATCTTTATTATTTCAATTGAAGGTATCTGCAGCCTGTTGACTATAAGTTATCTGAATGGGGCTATCAGCTCATTTACCCAAAACACAAGAAAAGGAGACCAAATAGCGAGCCCTCCAACCATTAGCCAGATTTCCCATACTGCTGGTCAGGATGCTCATTACGGAACTAGCATCATCTGTTCCTGAGGCTGCAGCTCCCACAGAAAAAGCTCAGCAAGTCCTCCAGATAATGGAGGGAGAGAGGAAGATGAAGCAGGGAGGGAAGGAAATGAGAAAGAGAAAATCCACCCCACTGTGTGAGATAAGCTCTCAGCCTTGAGCAGGGTCACAGAAGAATCAACTCTCTGGACTAGCAGATGGCCCTGCTGCATCTTTGACCTACCGGCTGCAGGTCTACACATGGACTGAGAGAGCCAGGAGCTAGGTGAGGGAGAACATCACCTTTCAAATGTCAGCTCTCAAAGACTCAGGGGAGTGGGAGATGCCTAGACACACTTCAGAAAATAATTCCGGATATAATTGCTTGTCCAAATGAAACCTCTTTACTAAAGGAGAGTGCCTTTTTTCACTTGGGATAAAAAGCTTGGGAAATAAGTGTTTTAGGCATATGCAAGAGAGACCTATGGGAGGTAGCGATTGACTGGCAAGTTTGTGTCTTAGCCTGGGCTGCTGTAACAAAATGTCATAGACTGGGTGACTTAAGCAACAAATATTTCTCACAGTTCTGGAGGCTGGAAGTTTGAGACCAGGGTAACAGCATAGTTGAGTTCTGGCAATGTCACACTTTCTGATTAACAAATGGCTGCCTTTTTGCTATGTCCTCACATGGCTGAGAGACAGCGCTTTTGTTGCTTTATCCCCTTAGCAGGGCAGCAACTCCATCATGGGTGCTCCACCTTAATGGCCTCATCTAAATCCAGTCACCTCCCAAAGATTCCACCTCCAAATACCATTACATTGGGTATTAGAGCCTCCACACTCAGACTTGGGAAGACATATTTATTCTATTGCAGTTTAGTTCACAGATATGCTTCTAGGAGATAAAAAAGCAAAATCTACTGAACTGAAGCCCTGTCTTAAAGTAGACACTTTTCCTTTCAATAGAAGAGGTTTATGGATATTCGTGTGTGATTTGCAATTGTTGTCCCATGGGGTATGTTCCAATGTCACCTTCCCAATGATGCCTACCACAATCACCTTATCTTCATTCACTTTTACTCAAAAATAAGTTCTGAGGCCAAACTTCCTCTTTTTTGCTATGTCATCATCATATATTTGGGGTTACTTCGGGTCAGGAATTCTTATAACAGAAAAATAAAAACAAATTGCAGGCCCCTGAGGGAGTAGAGTTGGGAAGTACACAGCCCCAGCTGACAGACTCTGCAGCCAGCCAGAAGGTAGTGAGTGAGGTTCCCCAGGAAAAAGCCAGATGGCCAGGAGTAGCACAAAACGAGGACCAGCATGAGCTATTTGCTGGCAGCAGATGCAAAATGATTTTAAGAAGTACTTTAGGTGTATTCAGTTTTATTTATTCTGCCTAGAAGCTCTTTGCTAAGCAAGCCATCGTAAGAGAGAGAGATAAATGTTATAAGTGAGTGTGCAAGCTGAGCACAGCAATGCTGAGGCCAACCCACTGGAGCTAGACTCATTTTTAACAGTAAACATTATGATGTTAACAGCCGGTGGAGGCCTGTGTCTAGGATACATTATTGCTGTATTCACAAGTTGGCATGGTGTTCAAATTCACATTGGAAAAGGTACTGATTCACTCAAGTATTTTGAATATACTTGTAAAATAAGAACCTGTAAAAGTCCTTCATTAAAGGAATATTTTTAGTGCCATTGATGTGCAAGGTGCTATGTTAAGTGTTGAAGATAAAAAGGTCAGCAAGAAGGTGGACTCTGTTCCCTTGAAGCATATAGTCTAGTAGGGAACTGAAAATTAATATCATAAATGGCATGAATGAAAGTACATGGTTCCATGAAAGCATGGTGCAGAAAAGTGTGACCAAATTGAAAGTCAGGGAAGCTTTCTCTGAGGAGTTAGTACTTGAACTCAATCAGATGTCCTGCTGTGGAGGCAAGTGGGGGTAAAGCAGGCTAAAGGTGGAGCACAAGGAGAAGTGTTCAGTGAGTCTGTACAGAAGAGAACAGAACAATGAGGCAGAAAAGACCAGACCAGGCAGGTCTTGGGGAGCCTGCAGGATGAGAAGATGCTGAGAGGCTGTTTTAAGAAGAGAGAGGGAGTGTGGGTGGAATAGCATGTGGTATGTATTTTTAAAATATACTTTATTTGTCTTCCAAACTAGCAAGAGTGAAGGACAGGGAATAGAAGACTGGCTTAGTCAAAAATTATAGCAGTAAAACAAGGAGAAGAATAGTTCAGGGCTTTCAGGCAAAACCCAGTATCATGAGAGATACTGGAAAAGCACATAATTGGCCTTGATTATAGTGGTGGTTGAGGGAAGCAGTGGCCAGCAAGGGTGAAGAAAAGGTTGATTTTGTGCACTGGATTTGAGGTCACTTTTGAGATGTTCAAGTAAAGATACCAAGTTGTATATATGCTGCTGGGGTAGAGTTATAAAACCAGAAGTTCACCATATATGGGTGGTAATCGAAGCCATGGGTATCATGGATATGGCTAAAACAGTGGAATGGAGATGTGAAGGGTTTAAAACAAACCTTTTCTTTACTCTTTCAGTTCATTCTATGCAGTCCACCATAATATATCTTTAGGTGTATTCAGTTTTATTTATTCTGCCCAGAACTCAGTGATCTACTTTAATCTGATGATGTATGTCTGTCTTCAGTTTAGACAAGTCCCACCTTTGAATATTGCTGCTACTCCATTTTCTCCCTGTTCTCTCCTCTGAAATTCCTATTGGTTGCATGTTGAATCTTTTCTTTCTATGTGCTAAATCTCTTTCCTGTTTTTCATCTCTGCATTTTTCTGTGTTTAATTGATTCCCTTCTATCTATCTTCTAGCATATAGGTCCTCTCTTTAGTGGCTTCTAGTCAATCTACTATTTGACCCACAGATCAGTTTTTTAAAAATATATCAAGTAATCTAAAAATTATAGCTGTAGATTATTCAAGTTTGCATTTTTTTATTTTTAATATAGTCTCTTGCTCTTTCACTATGATTTTCTGTTCCTTCTTAGTCACTTAAACTCTTACAATTATTTTAAGAATGTAGTAGAGATTAAAAATGAATTATTTTGAAATAATTTAA
The DNA here is from genome assembly GCA_003508835.1 of Eonycteris spelaea. NCBI lineage: Eukaryota > Metazoa > Chordata > Mammalia > Chiroptera > Pteropodidae > Eonycteris > Eonycteris spelaea. The sequence continues at coordinate 1,642,640 of PUFA01000215.1, read as the reverse complement.
TTCTAGAAGTAATAATTCTGTTTGGGGAGGTATATATAAATCTACCAACCAGCCTCTTATGTGTGTGTTTCCCCCCCTCATGCAGTGTATAATTTTCTACTGTGCTTTTATCTAGAGCTAAGATTAATTTTATTTTTCCTGCTGAAAACCTGTGAGTTCTAGCTTGTGAAACTGTCATTGTCCTTGGAGAACACCTTTCTATTTTCCATGATTTAAGTCCCAAATCCATGTATATTTTAATTTCTTTAGCAGGGCTCCTGTACTATTCATATATGTAAGTTTAGGACCCACACCTATTATTAGCCTGGCCATGAAATTTTGAATGTGCATTCAGGGTCCAGTATAGACACAGGACTTATTCCTTAGTTTCTCCAGCCCTAAAGAGAAGTTTCTAGCTCCTTTCATAGAAGGATATTCTTCGAGGCTATGGGATTTGTGTCTGGATCCTTCTAATAATTCTCAAAACCAAACATCAAGGCCTCTCTCCCCTCAAAAGCATTAGAAACTCAGCCATGGCTCCCCGATCTGTCTCTTGGAATACATTACCCTTGGTAATGCTGCATAACTCTGTGTCTTCCCAAAAGGACGGATCACCCATGTTAGCCAGTTTACCATCTTGCCAGAATGCAGGACATAACACCTTTTGTGGATAAGCATCAATGACACTAGCAAAGGTAAAGTACTTTCTTTGCAACAGGAAACTATTAGAATAGAACATTCAAACATAACTGTAATTCAAAAGTAGGTTGTCATTCCTCCCTGTGGCATATACTCACCTTTGGCATATTCTGTGATAACAGATAGATAGTAATTGGGGTTCGTGTGGAATGGAAGGTCCACCAAATGTAGCTCCCCCTTGTCAGTCAGTCCTCATGATCACGGTTGCCCATGAAACAAGTTTCACTTTTAAACCTTACTATGTCCATAAGTCTTTCCCACACTCTATTTTCTCATCTATAACAAAGCAGTCTGACCAGTTCCCAAGATTGTTCTGAAAAGGGTCTTATATAAAGTGAACCAGCTAGAAAATACCATGCATACAAGCAGAATGCTATGCCTACTTTCCAGGAGATAACATGTTCATAAACAAAAAGATGCAAGTTTTCCAGCTGCACTAGAAATAAACAGTTTATCCAATTTGTGTTGCGTCCTCCTGTCCATCCTCAGTCCACAAGTGACCCTATCTAATTGCGTATCTTCAATATGATCTCCTGAATTTGGGTACCATCCAGTACTACATGTCATTATGTCAATGGACAGCATCAAAGAGCTAAATAAAACTAATGACTTGGGGCAACATCATTTCCACCCTTTTTGTTTTTTACTTAAATTATAAATTAAACTCTGTGTGTCATACAAATTCTCCAAGTGAGGAGACATTCCTCCTGTTCGCAGTAAGCACTGAGTTTCAGAATTGACAATGCAAACCTATCCAGCTGGGATTAGAGTCCTCCTCAGGATGATGTTGTCAGCTGTTATCACTTTGTAGTATATATTTAAACTGATTGTTTTATAACGTGAAAGCAAATAACTGTTTCTTGAAACTGCAAGACAGCCTGTACCTCTTAAAACTCACTTCTGGCCACAAAAGCCAGTGAGTTATATGAGCTCACTTTTATGCCATACAGTGACTCTTTATTTCTTCTCTTTTTATTCATTTTTTGTTTTATTAATATTTCTTATTTGCTTTAGCTACTTTCTATTTATTCCTATATGTTTACTCAAAAGGCCAACATTTCTGATTTTACTTGTCTTGCTTTCCTGCAAAGAGGCCAACTATAAGTATCAGTGCCCACCAGGGCCATGCCCCAAATATCTAGAAATGATGGCCACAGTACAAATTAATGCAGAGAAAGGTCACAGAACAGTCACAAATGTCTATCTTTTCAAAAATATGAAGGAGCAAGATATTATATGTTAATTGGTATAAACTTGCCCCACCAAGAGTTCATCAAAAATTTTTCTTTACTTTATTATTAGTTTCAAGTATACAGTACATTGGTTAGACATTGATATTATGAATCAATCCCCTAATTGCTCTTTCCTCTGGCTCTCCACCCAGCCTTTATATTAATGCTAACTACATTCCCTATGCCATGCTCCCATTCCCGTGACCATCTATCAACTACTAATTTGTACTTCTCTAACCCTTCACCCCATTCTTTCAGCCCCCCAAACCCCTTTCCCTCTGGCCATCACCAGATTGTCCTCTATATTTGTGAGTCTATATTTGTTCCTTAGCTTTGGCATGTAAGCGAAATCATATAGTATTTATCTTTACCTGTATGACTTATTTCACACAGCATAATAACCTCTAGGTCCATCCATGTCATTGTGAATGGTAGGATGTCATTTTTTTAATGGCTGAGTAATATTCTATTGTATATATGAACCATAACTTCTCTATCCAATTGTCTGTTGATGGGCTATTATAAATTGTGCTGTCATAAACACAGGGGTACAAAGATCTTTACAAACTATTGTTTTGGTTTTCTTTGGACAAATACCCAGAAGTGCAATTGCTGGATCAAAAGGTATATCCATTTTTAATTTTTTGAGAAACCTCCAGGTTGTTTTCTTCAGTGGCTATATCAATTTTCAATCCCACCAACAGTATATGAGGGTTCCCTTTTCTCCGCACCTTTGCCAGCACTTGTTATTCTTTGATTTATTTATGATAGTCACTCTGACAGGTGTGAGGTGATATCTCATTGTGGTTTTAATTTGCATTTCTCTGATGATTAGTGACTTGAGCATCTTTTCATGTCTATTGGCCATCCGTAATTCCTCTTTGGAGAATATTTGTTCAGGTCTTCTACTCAATTTTTAATTGGATCATTGGTATTTTTGTTGTTAAATTATATGTGTTCTTTATATTTTTTGGATATTAACTTCTCAGCCAATGTATCATAAAGGAATATCTTCTCTCATTCAGTCAGTTGTCTTTTTTTTGTTGATGGTTTCTTTTGCTGTACAAAAACTTTTTAGTTTGATGTAGTCTGATTTGTTTATTTTTCCTTTTTTTCCCAAAAAAAATTAGTGATAGCAATATCAGAGAGTTTACTGCCTATGTTTTCTTCTATGCATTTTATGGTTTTGGAACTTACATTTAAGTCTTTAATCCATTTTGAGTCTATTTTTGTATATGGTGTAAGAAGGTGGTCCAGTTTCTTTCTTTCTTTCTTTCTTTCTTTCTTCTTTCTTTCTTCTTTCTTTCTTTCTTTCTTTCTTTCTTTCTTTCTTTCTTTCTTTCTTTCTTTCTTTCTTTTTTTGCATATACCCGTCCAATTATCCCAGCACCATTTATTGCAGAGACTGCCTTTACCCCATTGTATATTCTTGTCACCTTTGTCATATATTAAGAGAGCATATAGATGTGGATTTTTTTTTTTGGTTCTCTGTTCTGTTCCATTGATCAATGTATCTGTTTTTATGCCAGTACCATGCTGTTTTTGATTACTGTAGGTTTGTATAATTTGATATCATATAGTGTGATACTTCCAACTTTGTTCTTCTTTCTCAAGATTGCCACAGCTATTCAGGGTCTTTTATGGTTCCATATAAATTTTATGATTATTTATTCTAGCTCTCTAAAAATGTCATTGGTATTTTGATAGGGATTGCATCAAATCTATAGATTGCTTTGGGTAATATGGCCATTTAATGATGTTGATTCTTCCTATCCATGATATATACTTCTATTTATTTGTATCTCTTCAATTTCTTTTTTCAATGATTTATTATTCCAAGAACAGGTCTTTCACCTCCTTGGTTAATTTGATTGCCAGGTATTTTATTGTTTTTGATGCAATTCTAAATAGGATTGTTCTCTTAATTTCTCTTTCCGAAAGTTCATCATTAGTGTATAAAAATGCCACTGACTTCTGAGTATTTATTTTGTATCCTGCTACTTTACTAAATTCATTGATCAGTTCTAACAGTCTTTTGGTATAATCTTTAGCATTCTCTATATATAGTATCATGTCACCAGCAAATAACAGGAGTTTTACTTCTTCCTTTCCAATTAGGATACATTTATTTCTCTTTCTTGTCTTACTGCTGTAGCTGACTTCCAATACAATATTGAATAGTTGTGGTGAACGTGGGCATCCTTGCCTTGTTCCTGAAAATGATACCACATTTAGCCTTTTTAGCCTTAAGTAAAACACTTTTAGCCTTTCTCCAGTGCATATGTTAGCTGTAGGGTTGTCATATATGACTCTCATTATGTTGAGGTATATTCCCTCTATTCCCACTTTGCTGAGAGTTTTTATCATAAATGGATGCTGGATTTTGTCAACTGCTTTTTCTGCATCTATTGATGTGATGCAGATGGTTTTCATCTTTTAATTTGTTGATGTGTTGTATCACATCAGTTGATTTGTAGATAATAGTACCAACTTTGCATCCCAGGAATAAACCCAACTTAATCATGGTATGTGATATTTTTAATGTATTGCTGAATTTTGTTTGCCAATATTTTGATGAGAATTTTTGCATCAATGTTCATAAGAGATATCGGCTTATATCTTTTTCTTTTCTGAAATTTCTTTGTCTGGTCTTGGAATCAAAGTAATGATGGCCTCATAAAGGGAGTTAAGGAGGCTTCCCTCTTCTTGAACTTTTTGAAATAGTTTGAGAAGAATAGGTGTTAATTCTTCTTTGAAAGTTTATTAAAAGGTGCTTATGAAGCCATCTGGTCCAGGACTTTTGGGGGTGGGGAAGTTTTTGACTACTGGTTCAATTTCATTGGTGGTAATTGATCATTTCAGACTCAGTCTTGGGAGATTGTATATTTCTAGGAATGTATCTATTTCCTCTGGATTGTCCAATTTGTTGGTGTGTAATTGCTTGCAGTATTTTCTTATTACCCTTTGTATTTCTGTGGAGTCCACAGTTACTTTCTCCTCTTTCATTTCTGATTTTATTTATTTGAGACCCTTTTTTCCCTTAATGAATCTCGTTAAGGGTTTGTCAATTTTGCTCATCCTTTTAGAAAACCAGCTCCTGGTTTCATTAATCTTTTGTATTATTTCTCTAGATTCTATTTTGTTTATTTCCACTCAAATATTTATTATTTCCTTCCTCTGTTCACTCTGGGCTTTGTTTGCTGCTCTTTTTCTAGTTCTTTTCGGTGTAAGATTAAATTGTTTATTTGAGCTTTTTCTTATTTCTTGAGGTAGACTTGTATTGCTATGAATTTCCCTCTTAGGACTGCTCTCACTGTGTCCCATAGATTTTGAGTCGTTCTGTTTTTATTTTCATTTATTTCCAGGTATTTTTTTATTTCTACCTTGATCTCATTGACAACGCATTCATTGTTTCACAGAATGTTATTTATCCTCCATGTGTTTGAGTATTTTCCAGTTTTTTCTTATAGTTGATTTCTAGTTTCATACCATACCATTGAGATTGTAGAAGACAGTTGATATGATTTCAATATTCTTAAAGTTATTGAGACATTTTTTGTGTCCTAACATGTGGTCTAACTCATGTGCACTTAAGAATGTATATTTTTCTCCTTTGGTGTAAAATGCTCTGAAAATATCTACTAAATCCCTTTAGTCTAATGTGTCTTTTAGACACATTGTTTCCTTGTTGATTTTTTGTTTGGAAGATCTGTCCATTGGTGTCAATGGGGTGTTAAAGTCTACTATGAATGTATTACTATTGATCTCTCCTTTTATTCTCTCTTTGTCTTTGAACTTTGGCATTTTAATTGTGATGTATCTTGGTGTAGATCTGTTTGAATTTCTTTTGTTTTGGGACTCTTTGCATTTCCTGAACTTGTATGTCCAATTCCTTTGCCAGGTTAGGGAGTTTTCTGTCATTATTTTTTCAAATAGATCCTCAGTCCCCTGCTGTCTCTCTTCTCCTTCCGATACTCCTATGGTCCAGATATTGTTATGCTTCATGTTGTCCCAGAGGAGGTCTCCTCAACTATCCTCACTTTCAAAATTCTTTTTTCTTTTTGTTATTCTGATTGGGTGTATTCTGCACCTTGTCTTCAAGTTCACTGATTCTGTCTTCTTCCAATCTACTGCTAAAACCTCCTGGTGTATTCTTCAGTTATTGTATTCTTCATTTCTCTCTCATTCTTTTTATGGTTTTTATGTCCTTTTTCATGCTATTATCTCTCTGTTGAGGTTCTCATTGTGCGCATTCATTCTTCCCCTAAGTTCATTGAGCATCCTTATAACCATTATTTTGAACTCTGTCTCTGGTAGGTTGCTTGCCTCCATTTCATTTAGTTTATTATCTGGGGTTTTCACCTGTTGTTTCATTTGTGGCACATTTCTTTGTCTTCTCATTTTATTAGCCTCTCTGTGTTCACTTATATGTGTAAGGAATATTTGTTTCATCTCTCAGACTTGGCCAGATAGCATTATGTGGATAGTGTCCTGTGTGGCCCAGTGGTGCACTCTCCCTGATCCTCTGGACATGTTCTTTGTGTGGATTGTGTGTGTTATTCTGTTGTTGCCAAGTCTTTATTGATTTAGTACATCAGTGTGATGGGATTAACACTCCAGCTGACTAATCATGGGAAATGGCTGATCCCACAGGGTAAGACTTGCTGTGTGGGGGCTGACCCCACTGAGTAGGATTTGCCCTAGCAGGCTTGTGTACTTGTTGCAACCACCCTTTGTGTGTACCACTAATGGAGCTCGTCAGGAGTTGCTCTGTTGTGGTCTGGTGCCAGCCTCTGGGTGTGTTGGTTTTGTAACCTTTTGGGAGAAGCTCCCCAGCAGGACAAGGTCAGCCACTGCCTTTAATTTCTCAGAGTTATGTGGTGGGAGCTACAAAATGGTCCACAGATGGTTATTGCTTATACCGGATCTTTAGGTAAATGGAAGAGACAATGCTGTAGGCAGCTGTCTGGTTATACTCCATCCCTGACCTAGGGCAGTTTAGCAGAGGGACCAGTGCTCCTCAAAACCTGACATTCTCTATCAGTTGCCCATAAATTTCTGAAATTGGAAGAGCTTCTGGGTGATATGCATGTTTGGTGGTGCAGGGACTCTGGAGTCTCCTGAATCTATTGAGTAATTTCCCTTGCTACTGCAGTGTCAGTTTACATGCCAGCACTGTCTATGTGGCTCCCTGTACAAGTTTCTAATCATAGCAAGGTCAGCTGCTGCCCACTTCAGGCCTACAAACACCCAAGCTCTGTTTAAGAATTATTGATGCTTGTGGGCATGAGTTTGTGGCCTGCTGCCAAATGCTTCTCTCAGATAAATGGGCTTTGTGTGGGCCACGCAAACTGAGTGCTATTGTTTGCTGTTGAATTCATGACCCAAGGAAAGAACACGATGGGTTTCCTGGGAGTGACTTGCCACAGGTAATCATTGGTTAGGTGGAGCATCATCTCAGTGAGGCACAGGGCCATCAGGCCTACACAGCACCAGATTTGCTGCCAACTCTGGGACTGCGGGCTCCCACCCAAGTCAGATATCACTGCATGACCTGCTGCTGTCTGAGATGGGCCCACAAGACCCCTGAGATCTGCCCAAGTGATACGGTGTCTTGTGCTGGCATCAGTGATCTTCCTGTAACTGTATTCCCTGAACTCTGCTTACTTCTCTGGCTGAGATCTGTTAACTGGGCTGAATGCACCACCCCATGGCAGGAGCAGCTGGCTGTCAATGGGCTGCAGGCACTTTGTGGCTTGAGTGAAGTAATATCTCAATGAGACAAGGACTTTCAGGCTAATCCAGCCTGAAAACTCTGTACCTGTGCGTTCCCGCTGTAGTCACAGATCACATTGAGACCCGCTACTGCCTGGGGTGGTCCCACGGTACCCTGGGATTTCCCCACAAGATATTGCAGTTCTTGCCAGCAGCAGAAGTCTGCCTACAATTGATTTCCACTGCACTGCCTGCCCTGTGCTAGCCAAAGTTTGTTACCTGTGTTGATTGGAAGACCAGGGTAAGGGGCATAGAGGTGGCAGTTGATTGTCAATGGGCTACCAAGGGCAATTTGTGAGTTGGGTGGGATGGGGTCTCAGGGAGACAATGACCTCAGACCAATACAGCCTCAGATTTGCTGCAACTCCAGTAACCATTTGACTGTCCCCACAAAAATCACAGATCAAAGCAAGACCAGCTACTGTCTGAGACTGGCCCACAGATCCCCAAGATCCACATAAGTTCATGTTGGCAGCAGTGATTTGCCTGTAACTGTCTCCAAAATGCACACTCACAGTGCTGTCAACCAGCCAGGACACATCAGGTCCTGAAAAGGTGCAGGGTGTGGCAGCCACCTAGCAACAAAAGCCCCTGGGCAATCTGCAGGTTTGGTGGGGCAGGCTGATCTCCTCAGGCCAGCGCTTCAGTATTGGCCCTGTGGGAGGGATCTGCATGGGCAAGCTTGAGGGGTCTGTATATTGCCCCGTAGCAGGGCCCAACTAAGGCACAATGGTGGCTGCCCATCCAGCCCTCATTCTGGCACCAGGAAATGTTGTCTTTCCTCATAAGAATCTTGCAAGAGCCTCTGACCCACTGCCAGTCCCACAGGTGAGTGTCCGCAGGTCAGAAAGCCTGTGCGCGGGCCCTTCAAAGGGGCATCTAGGCTTTCAGTCTCCTTCTGTCTCACACAGACGGCCAGAATCCCCTCTGGCTTCTACAGTCAGAACTTTGGGGAACTCCTCCTCCCTGGACTGGGAAGCCCCCAAATGGGGCCAGAACCCCTCTCTCCTTCAGGGGAGCCTCCATAGCCTTGTTCTCCCTCCCAACATTCCTCCACTACCTGCTGGTTTGGGTCCAGCCTGACTCGTGACTGTACCCCTCCTACCAGCTTCAATGCGGCTCCTTCTTTATACTATCAGACGTACGTGCCATGATCAGCTGGACTTCAGGTGATTCTCCACATTGATTATGCTATAATTTGGTTATAATTTCAATGCAAACCTGGGAGAAGGTGAATCCTGCTTTTACCTAGTCTACCGTCTTTCCCTACCTTTTCATCAAAATTTCTTAAAATTATACGTAGAGAACTTCTCCATAGTTAGCTCTATATGTATACACATAACATCCAGTTGGCCTTTGGTGCTCCTAAATGTCATAGCTGCAAGTAATTAACTGACGTTTGAGAACTCCTCTAACCTGAAAAAAATGACACCTGAATTTATGAGGAAGGGTAGAAGGAGGAACTTGAATAAAGAGACAATGAAGGAAGTAGAAAATATCTTTCAAAAAATCAATAGAATTAATATTTTCAAGAGAGGATAATTAAATTTCTGAAACAAAAAACAAAAAGTTACGAAAAAGCAACAGTGAAAGAACAAAAATAATTCTTGGAAATTAAATTCTTGGAAATTAATTATGATTCACAAAATAAAATCCTACAAAGGCTTAGAAGGCAGTTGAGGAAGAAATATTCCATAAAGTATTAACTAAAGGCCAGAGGTGGACAATAGTACAAAAAGGAGACAATTGGAGGATTAATTCAGAGAATGAACATCAAGGCATTTAAAATAAACATTTTAGAACCCAGAGATAAAAGGGTTTTCCTAAAAGCTTCTAGAGAGAAGAAACTAGTTACAGCAGTAAATGTGGTATAAGGAGAACGCTAGACCTTTTGATAGGATTGGAAGTGAGAAGAATATGGGCCCATGTCTTCATAAATCTGAGGAAACATAATTTCCAGTATGGAATCTGTACCTAGCCAAACTATTAATCAAGGGTAGTGGTGGCTGGCGGTGGTAGTACATGGTCATTTATAGACATGTGAAGTCTCAAAAACATACCATCCATGTACTAATAGTTCTCATGGGGGTTTCAACAGCATGTGTTACTGGAATAAATCTTCCTGAGAAAAGACCTGTGGTCCAGGAAACAAAAACTGTGACATAAAAGGAAAGCAGAAGGAACTCCCAAGATGTAGTTAAAGGAATGGCATCCAAGAGCAATCAGATTAAACTGGAGCAGAGAGACAGCAAACCCAAGGAGTGTGGTCTCCATGAAAATAATAAGGAACTGATTGATTATCTGATAATGTTTGATCATATTGTGAAATAATGTATGGAGAGACTATTGGTGAGTGTTGTAAAGAAAATGAATAATTCCATCAATCAGATGAGACACTACAGTAATCAAGACTAGAACAGAAGAAACGACACAAATGTACTTGGCTTAGCAGTGAAGGGAATGTTCATAGTCAGATAACAGGTTAACTAAGTGCTGTAATGACAGCATTAGAAGGATAGGGAAAAGGAAAGAGATGACAATTGGGGTGGGGCAGAAGCAGGGACAGAGGAGGTTTATAAGAAAGCAACTCCTTATCTACCACAATTATCAGTGATAATTACTTGATAAGTTAATAAATTAAGAAATCAAAAATTATAACCTTTAAGAAATTAGTAAATACCAGACAGATCCACTTAAAAGTTATAACATGTCTTCAGGAAAAGACCTCAGAGGTACAGAAGTACTCATGACACTGCTGCTGATGTTTTATTTTTGAAATCTTTTGTACTACGTATTTTATAAAATCCCGCATGCATACTTTGCTGTGATTATAAAAACTGTTTTACAAACAAAGCATAGACACACCCTATTATCAGCATTTCTACTCCTACCTATATACCCAACAAAAATAAATATACATGCTCATTAAAAAAAACACTAGAAGGTTTATGTTCATAGCAGCCCTATCATAGTAGCCCCAGGCTGGAAATTACCCAAATGCCTTTGCACAAGAGAATAGATGAATAAATCATAGTATGTTCACAAAGAAGGACACTAGAGAATAAATGATCTATAACTACATGAAATAGGAATGAATCTCACGGAGTGAAGGAAACCAGTGTTTATGCTATAAGATCTGTTATACAAAGTTCCAAAGCTGGCAACACTAATCTAGACTGTTGTAAATCAGGTCAATGGTTATTGCTGAAGGAGAGTGACAGCGAGAGGGGCAGTGGCAGGCTTTCAGGTCACCACCTGTTCTGTTCTTGGTCCGAATGCTGGTTACATGGGTGTGTGCACTTATGGAAATTTACCAAGCTGTACATTTATGAATTGTTCACTATCTCTATGAATCTTATACTTAGTATGTATGTGTATTTATGTAAACAAATTTTTAAAAGAATGAAAGACACGGGGAAAGCCAATATGCAAAAATATGGCTATTTACAGTTGTTTAAATTTAAGAAATGGAGATGGTGGCAAATTTCAGTCCCTGTGATTTTATCTATAATTCTAACAATAGAACTTATAATCATTATTACTCCCTAACAACCTGCATTTTGAGCATCTGTGACACCCAGAAGAGAACAGGAGTGAGATGGGGCTGCACTGGGTAGGACAGGAGTAGGGGGTGCTTTTGGAGTGTAGACCAAAAGCCAAGAGGTGGGCATTGCTGGAACCTAAGCCTCAGCCACCACCCTGCACAGGAGAAGGTGGCAGTCAAAGGGCATGAAGAGGGAGGGCTGAGTGGAAAGCACCTCTTCGTCCGCCCCCAAGGACTCCTATTCTGCTTGGGTTCTTCTTAAATTCCCTGTGCCCTCATTGAAAAATTCCCAGCCTCCTGGCCCTCCTCTTACAACAAGGAATGCCTGAGTGTGTGGGGAAACCAAGATAGGCTTCTCTCTGCATGAGACCAGAAGCAAACATGTGGGAGAGTAAAAGAGAGTGAAACCATTTGAGGCCTAGCTACAGGGAGGAAGATCCACTGGGAAGGCCATTCATGAGTCAAGGGTTTGGGCTTCTCAAATCTCACATGGAGAATGGAGAGAGAATAGTAGCTCATGTGTCCCACATTGGCCTGGCACAGTGGCTGCTGTTTCCTTGATGTTTATGGTGTTGTGATTGTGTTCCCTGTAAAAGTGACATCCACAGAAGGGGTGGCATTGACGATAGGAACCTGTAGACATCTCCATAGGAAGTTCCCTCCCCCTGAATGCAGTGATCCAGACCTTGGACAGGTCGAGTGGCTCTGTGAAGGCCCATACTCAGCCTGTGCCAAGGTAAACCAGTGTTTGAATCAGATGTTACCTAGATACAGTTGGTACATTCATTGTATAACTGATTTCCTTTCTACCATTCACACCTAACAACAAAAGATTTATTTTTTTTAATGGATTAAAGTAGAAAAATTGCTTAAAAGGAGCAGTAGGGGTGGGACTCATCCGTAAAAATACACCTGGAATTAAATTCATGTAAGGAAAGAAACGTATGTTGAGGCTTAAGTGTGAGACCACCTCCCTCTGAGAGGTTTTTCCATCCTCTGGGTTCATTATGTCTAAATTATCTTGTTCTCATTCAGAATATTACAGAGTCTGCCTCTCTTTCAAGTACAGTTCTGAGTGCCTTAGGAGTGCTTACTGAATGTTAGGTAGTAATAAATAATGGAAATAACCTTTGTGATAATGCAAAGAAATGTAATCTAACCAGACAGATAATGGTACTGGAGGAAAAAATGAGCCATAAAGTCCCCAAAGTGCTACAAATTTCTGAAGAGGTGGCTCTGAAGGCAGTAAGTGTCTTCAGGAGCCCATCACAAATCTTGGAGGCTGGTGTCCAAGCCCTGACATTTTCTGCTAAGACCCTCTCACCTGTGCCTGGACTCAGATCCTCAACAAGAATGGAAATACTGTGTCTGTGGATTTTGTGGAAAGTGAAAACATTCAACCTTACCCATTCTTACCCTTAAAATAAGTGAATGTAAGAAAAACAAAGTAGTGGGGCTACATCTAAGGGAAAATCATGATTTTTCCAGAACCTCAAACAAGGTTCCCTGAGATGTAGTTGTTTCCCAGCCAGAGGAAAAGAGGACTTTGGCAAAAGCTTATGGGAAACTGAATCAAGAACTAGGAGAAATATTGGGCCAAAGTTCCTCGTCTACCTGAGAGGCACTAGAGCCCATGCCCTTCAGAACATCTCTGGGTCAGCTAGAGAAAGGTATGGCCACATACCAGGGAATGGAGTTCAATTTAGAGGACCTTGCCTCAGTGTCACCGATGTCTAGAGTCAGTGCAACTCCCATGAGAGATTCCAAAGATGAAGAAGGCCTGTGGACCCTCAAATGAAAGTAAGTTCATGCTAGGCCCTATAGAAGTCCACAGGCCTCCCCAAGTAATCTGAAAATTTAAGGAGCTCTTCCTTCTTGTGGGTCACCCATTTCCTTCATCTTGTATCTGTTTCATTATCTCCACCTGATGTTGAACCAAACTGGGGAGGGAAGTAAAATGAATCTATACATAAATCCATATAAGGTAGGCATGTTGTAGAGCCAGTTTCCCAGGACGGCCAGGGAATGCCCCACACACAGTATGCAGCCTGGCAGGTACCCTTGAACTTCAGTTTTAAGCATTTTGCCTTCTTTTGATTCACCCCACACTGGGGTTTTTCTTGCCTTCCCTCACTTCTCCTTCCAGTGGGGTTTTCTGCCATGTTTTCTCCTGGATCTATGCTACCAATATAGTGGCCCCAGCCACATTTGTCTATTTAAATTAATTAAAATTTAAAAATATTAAAATTCAGTTCGAGAGTCATGCTAGCAACATTCCACCATGCTGGACAGCACAGACAAAACATCTCCATCAATCGCCAAAAGCTCTCCTATACGGCACCTGCCTGGACAGTTCCTCTCCAAACTCTGTTTTCATGAATCTTCTCCCCTCCTCCTCCTCTCCTATATTCCCTGAGGAGCAGCAAATCTCTCTCCCTCTGTCCTAGAGAGCATTGCATTATGCCCACACTTATATTGCCAAGACGTTCCAGGTGCTCTCAGAACCAAACAGGCTTCACTATCTATAGCAAGGAGCCATAGCTGTAAATATTTTCTTTCTGGATGTGCCTTGATATGTATCACCCTTATCAGTTTGTAGACTCTGTATAAGACCAGTGATTATCAGCCAAGGGGATGCTTCCAAGGGGTTCCTGTACAGGAAATGTTTCTGACCAAAGCATGTTGCACTTGGAATAGTGGGAGAAAAAGCGACTGTTGCTGCACTGTTCTCTGTTGTTTATTCACTGAGCGACATGTGCTGAGCCCATCCAGGAATGGTAAACATGTGGGCCCTGCTGGGTGATTGGCCTGGTGTGAAGGGGGAAAGACAAGTACAAGTGCACCAGGGAGATATGGGCTGAAATGGAGACCTCAGGGGCCCTCAGAGGCTTTTCCCTCAGCAGGGGGCAGGCCAGGCTCCAATGAAGTTATAATAGATGAATTAGGCAATCAAATGGTGATAAATGGTGAAAGGCCATTGCAAATACATAGGCCCCAAGAGGGTCTGGAGAGAGGAGCCACTTGATGAATCTCATTTACATCTATGTTTATAGGAAAATTTGTATCTCATTTCATTTCTCCTATGGATTTATAAAATGAATTTCTCTATCCTTTATTGATAGTTCTTACCTGTTCATTTAATTCTTGTTAGAATCATTTCTAAAATTACCTTGGAGTGGAAGAGTAGATTTTTTAAACTATGCTTTCTTCCAATTATTGACCTACCCATAGATATCCACTAACCTGGCTTCTCTGCCAACAAACAGCATAGATTATTTTGGCCTGTTTAGTACTTTATGTGATAGAATCATGTGTCCTGCTTCTTCTGATAAGATTACATTCCTGAATTGTATTTCATTGCCATTATTGGGTATCATCATTATTTATCCTTCTTACTGTTTTTGGACACTGGACTGGTTTTTCATTTGGGGGCTTTTACAGTTAATGCTGTGAACGTTCTTGTAGATGTCTTTTAGTGATCATAGGAAAATTTCCTGTTGAGCATTTACCATGAAGGGAACTGTCATATAATGTATCAATATGTTTGGCGCTAAGAAGTACTAAGGTTTCTCCAAGTAGTGACACGAATTTACACTCTCACCAGCAGTTTTTGAGAATTTTAGTTTTTCCACATTCTTGCCAATATTTTGTACTGTTTCTCTTTTCCATTTGAGCCATTCTGAGGGTTGGCATATAGCATTATTCTTTTAAGATGCATTCTACATTGACATGCCTACAGACCTGAGAAAAAGGGGTTTGGTATCTTCTCCCAGCTTGCCAACCATGGTATCTGTCATGTTGGAATGAGAAATGTAAATTTGACTTACTCTATAAACTGGTCATTTCTCATGAAAATCTGAGAAAAAATGAGTTTTAAATGTACATAAGGAGCATTCTGTCTTCTGATAGCATGGTCCCCTGGCACGGCAGTTTGTCATGATAGTTGTCCCTGCCTCAGGATGTGTGGCCACTGGTGCACATGATGAATGACCTCATGCTTTTACCCAGTGAATCATGGTTCTGATGGTGGCAAATTTAGACAAAGCATGTTTGTCCTGTTTATATGATTTTCATCTCCGCTTAAATAGCACTTCTCTCAAGGGAGAAGTCAGTTCTTTTCATAAGCTTTAGCACTAATATTTTACTTCTGTTTTTAACTTTAAAAATATGATTTTCTATATATCTTTGCAAAACAAGTAAGTGAGGGTAGTTATGTAACCAAAGAACCAGCATGCACATTTTATATTTCAACATGAAGTGTTCCAATGGAGTGGACATGAGCTCAGCACCTCCTGGGTGTAAGTTTAAAAGACATTTCTCTTGTCTGGATTGTGTCTGAGCCCTGCACCCAGTGAGCCAACTGAGCCTGAGCGTTTCTTGAGTTCTGACCACTGATTCCTGTTTTCTGATGTTAAGTCCCATGTTAAGGCTCTCTCTTCCTTCCCTATGACTCTACTCCAAGCAGACTTCATGAAGGTAGAAGTCACAGCTCACTGGGTCCCACTGAGCTCCCACTGGCACACAAAAGTTGCAACTCAGTTGTCGTTCAGGACCTAGTCAGCCACCTTCACCTTTTATTTCCTGAGCAAAAGGCTCTCCAATAGAAAGTAACACACTTCCATGGTGACTTGTGGCAAGGACAAGGGAGAAAGTCCCTACCCAAAGGAGGAAAGGCACTCTCCTGCCATGTTCAGAGCATGAATGGAATTGCTGGTTGGTGCCAGACACACCCTTCTGTTCAATGCTTTGGCTCTCATGGTTCTGCCTTCATGGTGACAGAGGCAGTGCTGAGAGAAAGCTATCTGTGGACTCCTTGCCTTTGGAACGTGAGCTCCAAAGGCAGGGACAACACTTAGCCTAGACTCAGGAGCCCAAATTTGTCACTCTCTCTGATGGTTGACACCAATGTGATTCTGCTCTGACAGGAGGAGCTGTCTACTATGATATCGTGTATGTGTCCCGCAGTTTCATAGGAGTTTACAATCACCCTGGGCAAGTAGGAGCAGGCCCTGTGAGCACCAGTCTGAGCTATAGCCCAAAAAGGGGCCCTCAGGATGTAAGGGCGATCTGGCTGTGACACCCCATTGATTGCCAGGGTTGATTCAGCTGATCTGGCTGGCTAGGTGGGTGTCTCCTTCCTCCCTCACCGCTCCATGTGCATCCCTCCTGAATCTGCACACTCGGTCGAAGAGGAGGACCTTCATCAATAGAGGAGAGGACCATTCTTCATTCAACAGTATACGAGTAGCTGCATTCCCCTGCTAGAACTTCCAAACAAGCTCTCAAAAAGGGGCCCCCAAAAGGAGATTTCTAAATGTTGCAAGGACATGCCATTTGTCTAGGAGGGGATTATGGACAGACTAGAGATGAGCAGGGCCATGAAGAAGGAGAGGAAGTTTCAGGCAAGGAGACACTGTGAAAAGGTGGGACTTGCCCCAACCAGACGACTGTGCTGAGCAAGTATATGGGCATAGGGCCCTGAAGCTCTTGCATCAGCCCTTGACACTGTGAGGATGTCCAGGTGACTGCAGCCATGCCCCTCTGAGCCCAAATAAAGCAGGTCCCAAATTCTTGACCTTCAGAAACTGAAACAGATGGAAGTACTTATTCTTGTTTTAAGCCACAAAATTGGGAATGCTGTGTTTCTCACCAGTAAACATACCCTTGAGGTGAGAACAGATATCCCAGATTGGGTGCTAGATGCCAGGGAGCCTCTCACCAGCCACAAAGAGCCTACAGGTCAGGCTGCCTGAGGAGGTCTTCAGGGAGCCCTCTCCAGGTGGAGAGACTTTTCGCAACTGATGCAAGCATTTATAACAACTATAATTGTCGCCAGAAGACAGCCTGCCCCAATTAGATCATTTGAGGAGAGCTTATTTACAAAAGTGGTGTGGGATGGGGTCCAAGAGACAGTGTAGTGGCTAGGGCGAGGAGTAGCTGAGGGCACAGGAGAGAAGCTTAGGAGAAACTGGAGGAGAGGTCAGTCCTGGGGCCTCACTGGTTGGTGATCCCAGTTTCTTCTGCCAGTATCCAACAGGGGCTGTCAGGCAGCCCTTAGGTAATGGCTGGGGACCCTGGATCAGCCTCTCAGCCATAGGCAGGTGGCCATGGGAGAAATCTAGAGGGCAGAGGGCAGAGGGCAGGTGGCAATGGGTGAGCCCTCACCTACTGGACCTACTTTGTTCCAAGGTCATGCTAAAGGCTTCACATGAACCTCATTTCACCCTCACAGCCACCAATGTGGCTCACTATGCAGATGGGCACAATAAATTTCAGACACCCTAGTCCCCTTTTATAATTAGCACAGTACTTGAAGCAAAGTCTTACACAGTCCCAAATGAGCCTTGGCTGGGAACACCTGCAAACTGTAACTTCAAGTGTGTAGTACAGTCGCTGTGCAGGAAAAATCAGAGTGGTGCCTCCATGGAGGCTGAGCTTACAGACCTCCAACTTGCTCAGCTTCCTTTCCACCCATTGTGAGCCTACTGAAGTAAAATTGTGATTCTGTTGGGAAGACATAAGTCATCAGGATCCTTTCCATGAAGGTGCATCTATGGCTTCCTCCCTGCAAAGTCATCATTCTCATCCTAGTTTGCCTGGACTGTCCCAAATTAGTACAGGAATTCCCACATCATGGGAAACCAAGGTAATTGGCCACCTTGGTCTCACACTTGTCAGCACGTTGGAATCACCTGGGAGCTTGAAAAACACAGAAGCCCAAGTCCCAATCTAGAGCTTTTGACTTACCTGGCCTGGGGTGTGACCTAGGCATCAGGAGTTTTCAAAGCTCTCCGGGGATTCAAATGTGCATCAGGCTTGAGAACCCCTGCTGTAAAGCTATCTGACATGTTACTGTGGGGTCTGATCAGACACTGGGGTCCAGCTTCTCAGTGTGCTTCCAGAACACTCAATATCTGAGGATGTAGACACGTCTATATTTCAAATTAAGATAAGCAAATAACATCTGCTTATTCCAACCAAAAAGCGCCTGTGATGTTCTTCTGCCCCTGCTAGCAGATACTGGGTCTCTGTTGAACAATCACCCTAAAACCAAACAAAAACGTAAATCAAGGTTCCCCAGCTTAGACTATGAAAACAAATAAGTGAGAGTGATTTTTCAAAAGACACTTGGGACTTCTGGGGATGAGAGCATCAGTGCTGTTTGTGCTCAGAACCCACAGGAGGAGGTGGGTGTCTATGGAGTTGAGCTTAGGCCAAGAGTTCCCAGTACCCTGCCTTCCTCATAAAGGCCACCAGAGAAACAATGAGGATGTGCCCAAGAGTCCAATAACACTTGGAAGCGTTTGAGGGGTGCTGGTCTTATAGAGCCCACTGGCCTGGTCACTCAAAAAATGTTTAATGAGTCCCTGCCACCCCCCTGGGATGTTACCCCAGGCTTTGAGCAGCACACATGGACAGCGGGGTGTCAACCTGTTTTGGGGCACACAGTTGAGCAGGAAAGGCAAGCGCTAAAGGACATTCCTAAAATGTGTGAATTCCAATGAAATAGGTCAGGCCTCTGAGACACAGGAACTCCCTGCAGGGCCCTGAGTCCAGGGGTAAGAAATGCAGAGTGGTGGTCATCCTGCCTTTCTCTCTGTGTCTTTGCATTGCTCCTATAGCAGAACCCAGGGTGATAGTGACAAGGAAGGTGCTAATGACAGAGTTAGCAGCAAATTCCATTTTAATACAGGGTGGTTGCTTGGCTGAGGACAAGCAGTTAGTGAATTATATGCTAAGGTCTTGAAGATTGGTAATGTTACTAGGTAAAATTAAACACAGCTAATGAAAACTTAATTAATTACTACTGTCCTGGGAGGCCTATTCTGCATTCCCTTAGTCCTGCTTCATTAAAAATTGTTGGCAGTTAGCTCCCAAATTGACTTCCAAGCCAAATAATTGGAGTAAGACATAAAAATTGGCCTTCGAAATGCCAAAATTAGAGAAAAGGGAGGGAAGCCATAAAGCAGACCAGAGTCCCTTCTCAACCCAATGCAGAGCTCCAGACCTCATCAGATTGGGTCAGGACCACAGAGGACTGAACTTCGTTTCATGAGTTTTCTTGGAGTCTCACCCTTTTTCATCCATTGTAAAGGCCTTGGTGTTTTTATTGAGTAAAAAATATACCAACTCTCATACCTACCTACACAATGTGTAAATACCACTGTTTATTTTCCTAATAATTTGACATACAATATCATATTAATTTCATGTGCACAACACAGTAATTAGACATTTATATAACTTATGAGTGATCACCCCAATAAATCCAGTACCCATCTGACACCATACATAGTTATTACAATACCACTGACTATATTCCCCACACTATACTTTATATCCCCATGCCTACTTTGTAACTACCAATTCATACCTCTTAATCCCCTCCCCCTTCACACATTCTCTAACAACCATCAGACAACCATCAAAATGCTCTCTGTATCTATGAGCTTGTTTCTGTAGTTTGTTTATACTGTTCTCTAGATTCCACATGTGGCATTTGTCTTTCTCTGTCTGACTCAGCACAATAAACTCTAGGTCCATCCATATTGTTGGAGATGGCAAGATTTCATTCTTTTTTATAGCTGAATAATATTCCATTGTGTGTGTGTGTGTGTGTGTGTGTGTGTGTGTGTGTGTGTACCACTTTTTCTTTCCATCCATTGATGGACACCCAGGATGCCTCTATATCTTGGCTACTGTAAATAATGTTGCAATGAACATATGGATTCACATGTCCCTTCAAAGTAGTGCTCTGTATTTCTTCAGATAAATACACAGAAGTGGGATAACTGGGTCCTTCTTTGTCTCTTGTTATAGCCTTTGCTTTAAAGTCTATTTTGTCTGGTATAAGTATTGCTACCCCAGCTTTTGTTGTTGTTGTTGTTTATTTTCATCTTCCTGAAACATCTTTTTTCATCCCTTTACTTTTAGTCTGTGTCTTTCAATCCGAAGTGAGTCTCTTGCAGTTAGCATATGTAAGGGTCTTGTTTTTTTATCCATTCAGCCACCCTATCTTTTGATTGGAGCATTTAACCTATCTACATTTAAAGTAATTGTTTCTAGATATGTAGTTGTGATGTTAATTCAGAACATAGCCCTTCCCCATACTCAGAGGACAGCTGGCTCTCTGGCCAGCAGCAAAGAAAGGCAGTACACAATGTGCTTTCAACAGTGCTTGCTCCCAAGGATGTTTTCTGCTGCTCCCATGGACGTTATCTACTCCTGTAACCAGCAGCACATCTTGCTCCCAGCCGCCTGAGAAGGAGGCTGCTCCTCCAGTGAGATTACCTCTCCCTCTGCTTGTGGGAATAAAAACATTGCTTGCCTTTCACCTGAGGTCTTTTCTTGAAGCTCCAACTGGCCACTGCTGAAGCTTCCCTGTGCTGTGAGTAATAAATGGCATGTCACACCCCTCTGGTCCTCCCTGGTGGTTTTCCTGGAATATCCCAGGTACAGGTTCCTGGCCTAGAGCTCTTGTGTGTTAGAGTAGTTATTGCCATTTTATTATTCATGTTTTTTCTTTTTCTTTTTCCTTCTTTTTCTTAAAGAAGTACCTCTAATATTTCCTGTAATGTTGGCCTCATCATGACAAACTCCTTTAGCTTTTTCTTGTCTGGGAAGCTCTTTATTTGTCCTATGATTCTAAATGATAGCTTTGCTGAGTAGAGTAATCTTGGGTGTAGGTCCTTGGTTTTCATCATATCGACTATTTCATACCAATTCCTTCTGACCTGTAAAGTTTCTATTGAGAAATCAGCTGACAGTCTTAGTGGAGCTCACTTGCAGGTAACAAACCGCTTTTCTCTTGCTGTTTTTAAGATTCTCTCTTTGTTTTAGCCTTTGGCATTTTAATTATTACGTGCCTTGGGTGGGCCTCTTTGGGTCCATCTTGCTTGAGACTCTGAACTTCCTGAGCTTGTATGTCTATTTCCTTCACTGGATTAGGAAAGTTTTCAGTCATTTCTTGGCATAGGTTAATTCCTTGCTCTCTCTTTTCCTTCTAGTATACCTATGATGTGAATGTTAGTGCGCATGGTGTTGTTCCGGAGGCCCCTTAAATGATCCTCATTTTTTAAATTCTTTTTTCTTATTGCTGTCCTGATTGGGTGTTTTCTGCTACTTTATCTTCTAAAATTCTGATTTGATCCTCTACCTCATTTAATCTACTGTTAATTCCTCCTAAGGTATTCTTTATTTCATTTATTATAGTCTTTATTTCTGACTGGTTCCTTTTGATGTTCTCTAGCTCCACTTTTATGTTTTCTATCTCCACTTCTATGTTTTCTGTCTCTTTGTTAAAGTTCTTACCGAGTTCATCTACTCTTTCCCTGAGTTCATTGAGCATCCTTATAAAAGTGTTTTGAACTCTGTTTCTGGTAGATTATTTGTCTCCATTTTATTTAGTTCTTTTTGTGGAGCTTTGTTTTATTCTTTCCTGTGGGACATGTTTCTTTGTCTTCACATCTGGTGTTTATTTCTATGTATTAGGAAGGGCCGCTGTGTCTCCCAGTCTTAGTAGGTAACTTTATGTAGTAGGTGTCCTGTGGGGTCCAGTAACACTGTCTTCCTTGGCCATTTGAGTTGGATGTTCTAGTTATGTCACTTGTATGGGTTGTGTGTACCCTCCTGTTGCCATTGAGCCTTGGTTGCTATTTGCTTAGGGGTGGGAGGGATTGAACCTCAGGCTGATTCGTTGTGACAACCAATGGAGGAGCTATTATGCAGGGGCTGACCCTACAGAGCAAGATTTGCTTTAACAAGGCTCTGGTGCCTGCAGTATATGCCCTTTGAGTGTGTCATTTTCAAATGTAACCCCAGCCAATGCTCCAGCTCAGACCGAAGCTGGCCCCTGGGCATGCAGGCCAGGGCCTCCTGAGAGGGGCCCTACCACAGGCCAACTTCAGCTTTAGCCTGTGCCCTGTCCAGAGCCACCTGGCATGAGCCACCAAGCAATCAGCAAATGGCTGCCACCCACGTTAGACTTAGATGTACCTCGAAAGGCCAAGCTGAAAACAAACTGGCTGCCACTAGCACCAGGTTTGGTACTACTCAGCAAGATATATGGGGAATGCTGAGGCCAGATTATGATTGTTTGGATTTTGTGAACCTTTAAGACATTTTAGGAAAGTCTGCAACATGAGCCAAGACGAGCCATTTGTATGGAAAATGCACTAGAAGCAGCTCAGGTGGGTCCACAAGTTGAGAAGGTCAGGATCTCAGGTAATCACCAGGGCAGAGTGACCGGTGTTAGCTACCTTTCAGGAGACTCATATGTGGCGGCCACCTAGTTCTCAAGCCAGGCATGGGGACGGTTCAGCAAAGGAACAATACCCTCTGCCAACATTTCTGTCTGGGAGAAAGCTGCCCCTCCAGCCCTCACTCTGAAACCAGATAACTCAGTTCGCCCCCACATGTTCCTGGTGCCTTTCAACCTGCTGCCCCAGCACTGGAGCTCAGAGTAAGTGAGTCCATCAGTGGTAAGTCTGAGCAGGCACTTTTAGAGGAAAGTCTGCAACTCCCTCAGCTCTCTAGCTCACTCAGCCATGATTTTTGCTGGTATTTATAGCCAAAAGTTGTGGGGACTTCTCTTTTCAGCACTAGAACTCTTGGCTGGGGAGCCCAGTATTGGGCCAGGATCCCTCACTTTTCTCAGGGGAGCTCCACAGTCAAAATATTTACCCAGATTCTCAACTGCCAAATACAGATATGGGACCAGCTCATTTGAGGTCTCTATCCTTCCTACCAATCTTGAGGTAGCCTCTTCTATGTGTCCCCTGTTGTAGAACTTCTGTTCAGCTAGGCTTCCCAAAGATGGCTATTCTGTAATTTGGTTGCAGTTTTGATGTAATTGTGAGAGGGGCAAGCTCAGCATTTACCTATTCTTCCATTTTGACAAAAATTCCTCTTAATTTAGAAATACTACTCTTGTCACATGGAAATGGGATCCAGCCATAATCTGGTTCCTGGAAATGGACCAGAGAGCAAGTTAGGACATTCTACCAGGAGAGTGGGCTCTGCTTTTGCCCTGACATAAAGAATCCCCCACTGGCATAGGGTTGCCCACCTCAGCATCACATGACACTCATGAGAGTTACACACTCTGGTAACTTCCACCCTCATCTGACAGATAAGCTGCCATTTTACTAGGTGTTTCTTCCATAATGATCACAGATGAATTGCACAACAGTCACCATGCTCTTGGTTTTGCACCTAATCTCACTTGTAGAGAGAGATAAGAAAGGCCACACATCAGATACCTCACCCAAAATATTTACATTCCTACCACCTCATGACCCCAAGAAACATAAATTTTATTAAACCAACACCTTGCTGTGTAATTGAACAACTGGAAATCTAGGTATTGGTCTTATCTCAAACCATTTTATTGATGGATGAATTGTACCAACTCTAGCTATGCAAAGGAGGGAGATGGTCAAGAAAGCATGATTCCAGGGCCACCAGCTGAAGAGTAGAATCTCAAGTATCCTGCAGTCAATTTCATGATCTCATGCCATTGTTTCTTCTCTGGGAAAAAGAACCATAATGTCCTTCCCCACACCCCTACTATAGGGTAAAACTTAAATAAGGTAAGTGTGGACATACTTTAGAAAATTTAGTGTTATTCAGAAAAAAAGGAAATGTCATTATTGGGTAGAAAGCAAGGCATTGGAGGTGTAATATCTATTCCATCCTTGGCATAATGGTGCCCAAAGCCCTAGGCCCCACATTTGTGGTACTCAGTTGGGCTACTGCCAACCATGGGTGTTTTCTTGGGACTTTTTCCTTTTATTTACACTTTGAGTGTCTTGCAGGGGTGAAACAATCATAATCTGGCCTGATTTGCCAGTTGGAGATAACTGCTGTCAACAGTGGGGAGCATGCATAGTACTCCCAGGCTAGTCCTCCCTCCCTGGAATCAGTTAAGTTCAAGTTGGAAGGGAGCCAGAGGTTGACCCTGCCCCCACTTCATTTGTTCCAACTTTCTCATCTTGACTTCCTGTCTCTTCTCTCTTCTTCCTTTCCAACTCTACAGACGAACAAAGCTGTGGCCAAGGGAGACTTCCACCAGGCCAGTACCAGCTCTCGGCGGGCCCTGTTCTTGGCTGTGCTCTCCATCACAATCGGAACTGGCATGTATGTGGGTGTGGCTGTGGCCCTTATTGCCTACCTCTCCAAAATCAACCACCTATGAGCTTCCTCTGGGCACATAGGGGAAGAACCTGGGGTCAGCTGTATGCAGATGAAGAGAAAGCAGGGCTGGCAAGAAAGACACACCTGTCTGATGCTGTATAGTATAAATTATTGCCAAATGATTCCATAACACCCTGAAATTTTCTACTCATGGATTTCTTTGGTTTTTACCTTTTAATTTTATTTTCACAGCACTGTGTAAAGCATAAGACAGATAACACTGCTAACACTTCCAAGTGAAAGCTCCAAAGATCCTCACCCACAAGGCTGTCTCTGGATGAATTCTGATAGCTTCATGACAGTGCATCTCGCTCTGCAGCCTGCCAGTGCCTGGAATGGCATAGCATTAGCAATATATTTAAAAAATTTTTTTTAATTATGGAATATGGTGTAATCAGCAGAAGGAAGGGAACATGCCATTTTTCTGTCTGTTGCTGTTTTTGATTCCTCTGGCATTCCCCCAGTCCATTTACCTTCCCTGCAGGAAAAAAATTGGGCTGAGCAGGAAGAAAGACAAAATTACTTGCAGGACCCCTATTATCACTGGTCTTAAGATGGGTCCAGCCCTGAGAATGCAAGGCCAGAATAGCATGACACCTGTCCCCAGGACCATTTTTCATTCCCTCCACACTGTCCGCAGCCTAGGAACATCCTCCCTCACTTTAAATGTGTCCAAATTCAGCAGCCACCTCATAGCAATCTACACTATTGGGCCTCATTGATTTGTGGGGGCAGGCCACCATCCCTCCCAAGACTCCTCCCAGAAAGACCCCAAGATTTGCTCCAGGAACTCGAAGCATAGGAGCTGTGGGTGCCACCTCAGCATAAAGACATAAGAATCAGCACTCACCTTGGTGATAAGCAGTGATACTAGTTAACTTAGAAGGAGATGAACATTCTCTATCGACTAAATAAATAGCTATTTTCTTGTCATTTTTTTAAGTGCAGCTATTGCTTCATGCTGCTTAAGCTATCACATGGATGCTGAAAAATAATCACAAACATTTTAATACCATTTTATTGCTGTTTCATGAGTGTTCATTATTTAACAAAAATCATATTTTAGCTTTTTTGCTTAATATTTTTCTTTCTGATTAATAACAATTCATGAGTTTCACTTATAGTTTTTGCTTATTTAAATAACTGCAGAGCCACCCAGGACTCAGCTGCTGAAACAGAAGTCATGTCTCCTAAGATGAGAATCACATCATCTCTGGCTGCTTAAGTTCTACCTTGAACACTATTAATAAATCTTATTGTCCTGATACCCTCAGTGGGCATTGAGAGCATTTCTCTGAGAGAGGTTCCACCCTAGTATTTACAGAATTCCTGCTACCTGGGTCCCAGCCCCAGATTTCTGATTTGATTGATCAGGGGTACAGCCTGGTGATTCCAGTGTGTGGCAGTTCAGAATCACTGTACTGGAATAAGGACTCAAGTTTGATCTCCCTCACCCTTGACTTTAAACGCTTAATATTTTGAAAATTATTAGCACTGCCTTCCTGGGTCAAGTCCAAGATCCTCTACCATTTGGCTTCAAAAACATACTCTAGAAAGAATACATGGAAGAAGCCCAAATGTCCCTGTAAGAGTCAGAGTAACCTGATGATGGCATAGATTTAGGATCAAACCAAACTGGATTTTAATCTAGTTGTGCTACGTTCTTGCTGTGTGATCCTGGGTAGATGGGTGCACTTCTCTGAACATTATCTCTAAAAGAGGATGATAAATGAGGCCAACTTCTTAGGACTATTGCTGAGTGCGTGGACACAGAACCTAGCACCTGGTATGGGTCATGCAAATATACTGGGGTGGTCACCATGATTCCCAGTGTCCAGGTAGTCATCCATTGCTTGTCTGTCTTCTCCCACCCTATCAGCCCAGTTTCTCATGGTCTATTCATCAGGAGCCATTGTGTAAAATGGACGTCTTTGCATTTGACCTAAAACAGTTCATTTGAAGTCCAAGGAGTGCCCAAAGTGCCATGTCTTTGGATTGGGCTAAGAAGTAGAACTAAAGAAGTAAGTGTATCCTGACTCACCATCTCCACCACTGCATCATGGTTGCTTCAGGACAGCCCCTCTGTGCCTAGGCACCCTGTCTCCTGCTAGACCAACCTCCTATCTTCTCTCAGTCCTTACCTCTCTAGATGGACAAGGCTCCATTTAAAATAGCTCAGCCCTCTCTATACTATATGAAGCTCTACCAAATCCTTCCCAGGGATGAGCACCAAGACCACACGTGGTGCCATATGGTATGAATGGTCATGTGGTTGGACGGGTCCAGCAAACTGTTCAGGACTGAATGAGTGGGTGCCCTGTAGCTCACTTGATAGATAAACACAACACAGCCGAAGTCCTATGACCAGCAGAGGAGGTGGTTGCATATCATCCTGTTCTGCAGCACAACCATCTTCTAATATGTGGGGCTGCCATGCACTCCTAAATTCACATTATCCTAGTGGTCATTGCAGCCATCATGGATGAGGCACTACCCTGCACAGGCCCTGCACTGGCACTAGGCCCACTTACCTCATATAGTCCCAAGAACCCCAGCACATGGGTGACAGAACTGAGGTTCAGAGAAGGTAACTCACCCAGCATCAGGCAAGTATCAGCAGCATAGCAAGGAAGGATGTCCCAGCCTGGTGCCCTCCAGGCAACAGAGCACTACTGGTGGAACATGCTTCCTTACCCCTCACCATGGCACAGCCTTCTTTTATGCATCGCTCATTTCTTTCTTACGAAAACTCTTTATCACAACCATTTTTATTGACAGAGAACCAGAACACAAAAGCAATTTTTCCCTAAGTTATAAGCCTGGAAAATGGTAAAGTCAAGATACATCCCAGACCATTGGATCCTAAGCCCCATCCGCTTCCTCTTACACCTTGCTGCCTCAGCTGTGGTTTTTCAAGCAAGAAAAATTGTGTCTGGCCCAGAACCCATTGCTGGTGTGTCAAGACTCTTAGGGACCCAAAAGGTACTTTGGTTTGTTTTCCACAGCATGTCTTTGCCATCAGGTGGTAGAAGTGATGTGGGGCAGAGGGTAGGAGGCCTGAGGTGAACTACATGGTAAATGACATCTCAGCAAAGGTAGTTATAGCATATCAAGTTCCCATGAACAGTGGTCTCCCTCTCTAATCCTTGGCACCCCAGGCTACCTATCTCCATCTGCTGCAAGTCTCTTCCCTGTCCCTACTTCACTAGGCATGCCTGGCTTCATCAGGCATCCTCACTTCACCAGATGTGCCGCTCTTCACCATATGTTATCCTCTTCACCAGGTGTCCCCTTTCACCAAGTGTCACCACTTCAACAGATGTCCCCACTTGCCCAGATACCCCAATTCCCCCGAGGAATTACAATGAGTTCAAGGAGAACATGGTGAGAGGCTACATCTGTAGGTCGCTGTGCCATCAGCAGCTGTCCAAGGTGCCACAGACAGTTGGGCCGCACAGCTGATGAAACAGAGCTCTGACAATAGGACCAACCTCTTCAAAGTCAGTTACCTGGCACCTCACAAGATGTCAGCAGCCTCTCATTTAGAGCATCCTCTGTGTTTTAAATGCTTTAATGGAGCAGCCTTCCCATTTGCCAACAACTACTACCACTCCCAGATGTACAAATGCTGAATGGTTGCAGCAGCTGAAACCATGGCCAAAGCTGCCTTTTCAGAGCCCCTTGCCTGAGTTTCAGGCCTCACCCCTGAGGTTTTATAGGGGCTCTTAGATGCCTCTTCTGGACTAAGATTCAGACCTAGCATTTATGACAATGATTTCCTGTTTCACCTTTCCACCTTCAAAGTCCACCTGCATTTGTTGCCATGAATGTTGACATCTGTTGACCCAACTTACCAATAAACCATTTAGTATAAATTCAGATCTGGGCTGAGGCTGACTTTTCTGAAAATGCAGCTGCCCCATCTTCTATCTGTGCTATGCTGTTGATGAGGTTGGGAGCAACAGAAGGAGCCAAGAGGGGTGTAAAGCTGTGGCTGTGATGTTCCCTCCCCCATGATTTTTTGAAAGCCTTTCCCGGTACTCAGGTTGAACTGCCCCCGGGGCTAGGAGGACCTCACTCCCCTGGGCTTTTCTTTTGCAGACTGCTCATCTTAGCAAAGCAATGATGGATGCTAGACCCACAGATGTTCCAAGCCTGCAAAGTGCTGGCTCACTGCCAAACAAGCTTCTAAATTGGGTAATGAATTTGTCATCTCACTGAGCTCCATCGAGGGGATCAGGGCTCACCATGGGTGAAGAGGGAGGGAGAGGAGTTGTTGGCCCTGCATTTCAGGTACATTAGGGTTCTGTGGCCTGGTGGCTGTCCTGCAGTGCAGGAAGGACAATGATAAGAACAATGGTAACAGTCAGTACAGCTGCCCCACACAGCAGAACTTGATGACCTTAAGAATGGAGCTCCCTATGGGTCTTTGTAGTAGAGAGTGGGTCTTAGGAGCACTAAAGATTTTCCCAAATCCAACAGTTGGAAAATAGAGCATGGCAGGATCAAGAGGGGTGATTAGAATGTGGGTGCCTCCTGGGAGAAGCACTGGACTGGAGACAATCCCAGGAGTGGAGCTAGTCTGGGCTTTCCAAACTCAGGTGATGGTAGAGGAGCAGGCATACTTGGAAATATTCTCTCAGATTTTCTGCCTTCACCAAATTCAACAACAGCATTGTAATTACTCTGGCCTTTGGGTCATGGTTCTCCTTCTCTGTGGTGGGTCTGGGATGCAGGCAACAAGATGATTATATCTGTAGTGAAGCAGTGCCATCAGTTTCCTCCATCACCCAGAAGCCCTTTCTTCTAGCACAGAGTGAGATCTGAGTTGCACTTCCCATGCCAGTGAGACAGGTTCATGAATCTGAATTCAGCATCTGGCCATGCACTCCACTGACCAAAAGGGAGTGAAAATAAGGCACTCTGCTATGGAGTGTATTCACAATCCCCTATGGCCTCTAGGGAACTGTGCCTAGTTTTTCACTGAAATCAGGTCATTTCAAGCCAATTTGAAGAGCATAGTTGATAAGAGGAAAGAAGGGAGGAAGAGAGTAAAAAGGAAGGAGGAGAGCAAGCGAGGATGCACAAAATCATAGTGCCAGCACCACATGAAGCTCTTCATTCTCTCAGGCCTTTGATTATGACACCCACAACATGAGCTCAGCTCATGGTTCAGCTTAAAAATAAATGGTGATTGGGACTGTCTGCACCAGAGAATGCATATATGGATTCAAACTATTTTATTAAACAATAAAATGTATAGATGGGACAAGATGGGGAATGTTTAACATTATCCTAAATCACTTTATATCGACATTTCCTAGATTTGGCCCCAATACATTTTTTAAAATATATTTCTTCTATTAGATTTGGTAAATGAAGTATCCCTGATAAAAAGAAAGAGTCTGCTAAGATATTGATAAAGGGCGAAATAGTTGAAAGACTGATAAAGAGCTATAAAATCTTCCCAGCTTAGTACAATGAGGCAGGTTTTTCATTTATTCCCTCAAAAGGTCCTATGTAATTTAGAAGCATGATACAGTCAATGTCTAGGGACAGTCTCTAATTTGAAAACAGGGATCAAGCCTCTTCAACATTCCTCACCCTTTGTTTTAGCCCATAATGGAATTAAATGTGGAGGCCCCACAGATGACACTCCCTTCAGAAATCCAGCTGTTCAAGAGTCCCAAACCAACTCTCCATCTGGCATTCTGTGGACACTCAAACAATAAGGCATTTTAAAATAACAGGTACTTTAAATTTGAAGAGTGCATTGCAAGTGAATCTAGCTTTACATCCACAGCAATCCTGCACCAGGCTATGATATCCCGTGTCAGATGAGGAAACGAGTTCAGGGAGGTTGTTTCCCCAACATGACCAGTGGGGATGTGACAGAACCAAGCCTCAGGCTCAGCCAAAGGCTGATAAACCTGCAGGAAGATGGTCAGGAGCTGAGAAACTGGAAAAGCCAGACTTGCTCCAACTTGAGCCTGGCATGTGGCTGCCCCCGAACTGGCGAACTGGCGCAGCTATGCAGATGGGACAGGGATCATCCCTGACCCCAGCCCAAGGCTCTAAGAGGCCAATTCACAGGAAGTGGTACAACAGTGGGAAAGCCCTAAAACATACAGCCAGGAGAGAGTGAGGTAGAGCCTGGATGACCCCCCATGGGCTCAAGGATCATTGAGGTCTGACAACATATGAATGAATAAAAAAAAAAAAAAACCAGGGTCAATACCCCTTACTCACTCCCCACTCCAGGACATTTTTCAATATCTGGAGACTTTTTGGGTCATCACAACTTCCCTTCTAGTGGGTAGAGGCCAGGGATGTTGCTCAACAAATTACAATGCACAGGATGGCCCCATAACAGAGAATCAACCAGCCTGTGCTTCACTCTCTGTCTCAGTCAATCACAGCACAAACATTTGAAAACTGACTCTGCATTCAACCCCACCTGGGTGGAACACCACCCAGCCTGATAAGCTTGGAATCCACTGACACAATAACCGCACTTTATCCAAACCCCTTTCTTACCATAGTTTAACTAAGAAAGAAAGGGAAAGGAGGAGGAAGAAAGGAAGCAGAAGGTACCCTTTCTCCTGGAAAAAGCTTCAGCTTTCCCGGCCACACATCTATCCACCTCTACTAGCACAAGTGTCAGTACTAGTTAAATAGTTATAGAACAATAATAATACCTCTCACACTTGTTATGATGTGGGGCTTTATAAAGATAGCTTTCCTGTCTACTCAATTACTGAGCTCCACAGAAATGCTCTGATTCAGAAGGGACTGTGGGCCCATCCACTGGTAACAGGGCCAGGGCTCCACATGAGAGCCTTGCTCAAGTCAGTATGGCCAGCTGGTGAAGAATGAGACCAGCTGGTGGCCAAGCTTCCTTCCCCAGCTGCTCTGTGAAGGTGCAGGCCAGGTAGGTGTTCAACCAAGTCATGTGCACATTGCCAGTAGCCTGGCTATCATTTCCACAATGCTGGTCTAGATGCCTCCAGGAAGCCACATGCCTCTACCTCTCTAACTCTATGTCAGAAATCAGATCCACAGAACTGTGCATAGGACAGGTTTTGTTTCTCCTGCTCCTTCCCAGTGAAGAAAGGGAGGACTAAGCTTGAAAACTGGATGGATGAGGTCCAGCAAGGACCATTATCCATAGGATTTATCCATGCTGAGTCCTTTGACCTTGTTGCATTAGAACCAGAGGTACGTGCGGCAGAGCAGCCTTTTCCACATCAATGTGGTATGACAAACATGTGCTGAGCACCTACTATGTACAAGGGCTGCGATGGCCCCCTTGGAGGACAAAGACAGAAAGAAATCAGATCTTGGGATGCTCAAAGCCTCATTAGAGACAGAGCAGGTGTGGAAGCCAAGACTGTGAGTACCAATATGTGCAGAATTAGGGCTTCAACATATGGATTTAGGGGGACACGATTCAGCTCGTAACACCACCCAAGCTCACGCACCTTCCATCCTTATGACTGCTTGTCTCTCTCCACATATACTGCTGCAGTTATCCTGCAGTTACCCTCATGGCGCTGAACTGGGGAGATTTTGTAGCTCTTTATCAGTCCTTCAACTAACTTAGTCCTTTAGCTATCTGATCTTAGCAAACTCTGTATTTATCATGTGTGAAAGAGATCTCCTTCTGGACTAAAACTCAGCTCAGTCGTTCTGGGAGCAGAGCTGGCTTACGGCGGGGCAGCTGGGAAAATCTGTCACTTCCAAGTTGTGCACCAACAAGAAAAATAAATATGTTTTTTATTTTAAAAGTTTGCAAAGCAAATTTGATTCCTGTGAAAAAACCAAGCCAGCTCCTCCTTCTACAGCAAATCCATAGATCCTGGAGGGTAGGCCTTGGGGAATGTGAAGCAGTAAAGAAGCTGCAATGCTC
The DNA here is from genome assembly GCA_003508835.1 of Eonycteris spelaea. Taxonomy (NCBI): domain Eukaryota; kingdom Metazoa; phylum Chordata; class Mammalia; order Chiroptera; family Pteropodidae; genus Eonycteris; species Eonycteris spelaea. The sequence goes on along the minus strand of PUFA01000215.1, from coordinate 1,610,308 downwards.
CTCAGCAGCCTGAGAGCATTTTGTACCTCATGAAGCAACTCAAGGTAGAGGAGCCACATGCTGTTCCCATTGTCTCTTCCCACCCCCTACCTACAAGTAGATGCTTTCCTAGTAACCAAGTCCTTAGCAGCCATGTGGGGCCTTCTACACCCAAAATCCAGCAGAGATCTGACACTGTGGCTAAAATTTGATAAGACTGAGGCTTTGCACCACTGTCCTGGAATGTCAGAGGTCAAACCCAGAATTCTCCTAACCACAGGCCCCACAATGTGGGCAGCAGCTGAAAGGTGTTTTGATGTTGGTCCAGGTGCTCTGCCCTCTGATACAAGGCCTTGCATGCCTACCCGATGCCCACAGACCACACACTGTATGTCTGTGGAATCAACCAGGCACACATTCTCTAAAACAAGGGTCCACAGCCCCCAGGCCATGGACCGGCACCAGTCTGTGCTTGTTAGGAACCAGACCACACAGCAGGAGGTGAGCAGCCAGTGAGTAAGCAAAGCTTTATCTGTATTTGAAGCTGTTCCCCAGCACTATCATCACCTCCTCAGCTCTACCTCAGATCATCAGTCATTAGATTCTCATAGGAGCACTGGTCCCTGGTGCCAAAAAGGATGGAGACTGCTGCTCTAGAAAGCCTTCTTTGACCTCTACCTCAACCCAATCTGAACATTAGCCTTCCCCTGAGACTCATTCTCACTGATTGGCATGCATGATTAGCTGTGCACCCAGTCACCCAACACATCTTTATTGCAGACCTCCTCAGTGCTCAGAGCCACTCTGAACTCGAAGTGATGGGAATCAATAAGAGGAAGGCCTAGGCTCCATGAAGGAAGACAATGAGCATACAAACAAGTAGCCGATAAAGTAATCACAGATCACGGGGAGGTCATGAAGAATGGGCATAGGGCATGCGAGGCAAGTGGGAATAGCCAATCCAAGAGGGGTGACATTGAGATGCCCTGAAGTTTACTCAGGTGCTAGTGACATAGAGTGTTGGAACATAAGAGGTTTAGAACATGGTGACTCAAGTACTCAGATCTGTTCTTGAAACTTATGTGTCATCAGTGACACAGGGAAGGGCTGCGGTCAGCTCAATTTGCTGTCTCTGCCCCAGGCAAGGGAACCACTGCCCATTTCCCTCTTTCTGTACCCATAAGCAAAAGACGTAGGAGGTTTGTGGGAAGAGGTATGTAAGAATTTATAATGGCAAGAATGAGGGGAAAATAAAGTTGTCACACCAGAATGGTGACAAACACCAGCTCTAATAATACTAATTGATGATGTGAATAATGAAGATGACTATTTGTGTGTTACAAGATCTCAGGTGATACTCTCTGGAGCTGTGTCTTGAAATAGTTTCTAAAAGAACATAAAATGAAAATCTCAAATGTTCAAAAATAACCCTTGAATTTTGTAACATAAAAATGTAAAAATAACAGCATAATGTAAAATAATTGCACTTTAATGAATACTAAATACCCATATGCATGAGTTGGGGTTTACAGCTCTGTACAGCAACACATTCCGCATCATGTGCACAATATAGCCCAGCATATGTTATCACTCAAAGGGACCTGTCATCAGAGGAGTTATCACAGTGTTTGCTGCTGGCAACAGAGATGCAAGAGCATGAAGATTTCAGCTTGCCAGCTTTTCCTGTCGCCAAGCCCCTATTACAAATAAAGTGAACTTACTCTAAGACACCAGGAAGGGACTTCTGTTCCAGCACCCTGAGGCAGCCTTCCAGAGATCTGAGCAGCTCATTGGCAAAAGCTGGCCCTTGTAAAAGTGTCCTGTCAAGTTGAGAAACTCAGAGAACAAAGGACATTTGAAGGTGAGTGCAGAGCTGTGATGTCTCTCTTAATGATGCATTTACAAAAGGGCGGGAGGAGGGTACTTAACATAATTATGGAATTGGATGAGATGTGACTGTAATGCAGGGAGGTTAATTTCCTGCCATGGGTGTGGAGTCTGCCTGTGATCTCAGCTCTACTTTGCACATGTGGAGTTGAAAACAGGTGATGATGAGGCTCCTCCTTTTTTCTAGCATACATCTTCCCCTGTGCCTCTCACATTCTCCAGGGGCCAATTTTGCACGTTTCTCTCCAAATGTTTGTTGCTCCACTTTCAATGAGCCACCATTCATTTCTTAACTTTACTCTAGTTGGGGATTTTAACTCTTTTTCTCAATAAAGTGACCCCAAAAGTGAATGTTTCTCTGGGTCTCAGAAGCAAACTCATCCTTCCTCTTTCCCTATCTGTCTCTTTGACAGGCACACACATACACACAAGAAAAATATAAAATTGCACACATTGTTATCACAATTCTGCTTAAAGAGTGGAGCCCCATCTCTTCAGTTTGAGGGGAAAGCCCCACACCACCAAACCCAAAGGGAGCCTGGCAGATGGTCACCTCCAAGACTTCAAAAACATCAAAGCTGGCCTTTATGTTTCCTCACTCTTCGCAGGATCTGAAGCAGAAGCCATCCACAGGAGAAACAAAGAGATCCCCAGAGGGTGGAGATGCACGGCCCAGGAGGCTATATTCCAAAAGAATTCATTTTCCAGGTTTACAGGCTGTCCTTGAAGGTGTTTTGCTTTGTAACATTGCTACAAACAAACTTCTTCCTTAATGTTCAAGAAAGAAAAGAGTATGCTCATTGCAACTAAAGCAAAATGAGCAAACTTCTCCACAATGTCTGTTCCCAGGGGGAATGTCATGTTTTGACTTTTTTTGTCAATGAGGACATAGGAAAAGGAGTCCTTGAGACTGGGCCCCAGAGAGCATTGTTCTGACATGTGGGACTTCATCAAACGGCCTGACCACTCTATGCCTGGGACATTTTAACAGCAAGAGTGGCTTTGATCATGAAGACGATCCAGGCACACATGGATGCTAATGAGAAAACTGACACTATGCAAAGCAATTTGCTTTTCCTGATAATAAGACTTCCCCATATGTAGATTGGTTTTTGTTGATTGCCAACTGTCTGCCCAATATTTTACCCAGTCACATGTTTCTTTTACAATGCTAAAGGTGTCTGGCTCCCTGACTCTGCCTAAGGGCCACAAGACCAAGAAGTTAATTCCAGGAGCAGCCTCAGCCCATGGCAATGGGAATATATTAGTGAATAAAGCCCAGCTTCATCTCAGCGTGGGGATAGCACTGAGGTGATCTTCAGTCTCCGGGCTTCCCTGTGGGATTGACGTATCACTCACAGCTGTCACATGTCTTTTAATGCCCTATTTGACTGGCTCCTTCCCCACCCCCTATCCCCACTCTCACCCTTACAACTGCTTCCTGAGACCACCTCCCAAATATAACACTGGCTTTGAGTCCATTCTGGAGCTCTACTGGAGGGTGGGCAGGCTGAGGCCGCAACCTCCCCTCCCTTAACTCTGCAGCATGAAGTACTTCTGAACATGCCCAGAGCTATCCTTAGCCCACTTCTGCCCCTCAGCCTTCCAATATCTGACCCTTAAAACCTTGCTGGAGTTTCTCCTTTCTTCCAGATTTGCTGGCTTTCCATAAGCAAGCAGTGGCACTCCTGTCTCTGAGGTGCCTTCGTGGCCTCTAAGCCTAAAGTCCTGAAACCACTCATTTGTCTTCAGAAGCCTGGCTCAGCTTCACCAGGGCTCTTATCCACTTCCACCTCGGACAAGTGCCCTGGCCCACATCTATATCTATATCATATCTATATCTATATCTATATCTATATCTATATCTATATCTTATATCTATATCGCTCTCTCTATATATTATATATACACACACACATCTATATAATATATACATATATATATGATGTATGTATGTGTGTGTATATATGTGTGTGTGTGTGCATGTGTGTGTTGTTATACATAAAGGCCATTAATGCCCATCTTTGTTGCTTCATTATGAGCTCACAATTCACCTTTTCTCATGTTACAATTCTCCAAGTTTGACAATACACACAGCTCTATAAAGACCATCACAGTCAAGATACATAAGTGCATTACCTCCTTGAAACCAACCTGTCCTTTAGAGGCAATCTGCCTCTTATAAACTATGGAAAACCACTTACCTTCCTCCATCTGCAGTTTTGCCTTTTCCAGAGTGGAACAGGTTATTGGACTCACAGAGCAAACGGTCTTCTGAAACTGGCTTTAAGACTCACCCTGTCTGTTCCAAGCATTGCTGTTTTCTTCTTCATTACTGGTGAGGAGAGCCACTATAGTCCATCTATCCACTCACAGCCTTGAAGGTCATTTGGGGTTGATTCCTTTGGACAGTTTTGAGGCAATTATGAAATAAAGTTGCTATGAACACAAGCTGCTGCCCACCCCTGCAGGGAAATGAGTGCAAGACAAGAACCTGCTGAGAGTGGAGGCTAAGTAAACATCTCACGACCTGAGACCCCGGCAACCTTTCCCCCACGTGGACAAGTCCTAGCTCCATTAAGGCCAGGTGACCTGCTTTCCAAGTCCATCCTGGGACTATTAGGACTCTGACATCTGCCCCAAGAGTCATGCTAGAGGAAATGGACCCGAGCACAGCATTTTTTTCAGAACAAAAGAAACATCTCAGCAAAGGCTTAGTCAGTTTCCAGGAAATAAAGGGCGGTGTGAAGGTGGCCAGGACATGGAGAGGCTGATGTGGAGGGGGATGAATATAACCAGCTGGGAGTAAGACAAGTAAGACATGCAGTTGCCCAGAGCTGAGAGAGAGGAGGCCAGGCAGAAAGGCAAAAGAGAAGCCCCATTGGGAGGCAGGAGCTTGGACCTTTGACATGACTTGGAGAAAAAAAACCCAGTGGTGGTTGGGCAAAATCAAAGGCCCTCAGGGTGTAATGAGAGGCAAGGTGAGAGGTCTATTTTTTCTGCCCTTACCCTATGAGTTGGCATTGCCATGTACATGGCAGTGTCCACATTTTCATGGACCTGAGGTACAGTCCATGATCCCAAGCTCTGGGACTGCAAAGGCCAGGCCTGAAGAACTTATTACAAATGCAGGTTCCCAGCTTCTACCTTGGGTTAGAACTCAGCATGTCATGGATTGGGGCCGAGGAATCTGTATATTTAAAGACACAAGTTGGTTCTGACGAGCAACCAGGTTTGAAAACTGCCAAGTCCAAAGGCCCTGAGATTCTAACTCCAGTTACAGGATGAGGAACAGCCAAGTGCTTTGGCCTGGCTGTCCTGAGAGAAGTGACTGCCCTGCCCCACCCTCAGCATACCTGGAAGTCTTCACATGTCTGCTGAGCCTGCAGCCAGGGTGCTCGTGGCCTAAAGGGTTATCGCTGCCATAAATTTAAAGAAATAAACATTTTAGAAGGTAATTTTCTTTTTGGTTCCCACCCAGGGTTCCTTTGGAGAAATGACTGTAAGTGCACACTGCCCCTGAGCAGGAGCTATTCTTCCGTCTCTGCTCCACATCTGACTGTGGCCCCCTGACTCTGGGACAGCAAACCCCAGGCCCCATCTGATCCCTTTGCTACCCTCCTCACAAGGCATCAGACTGAGCAAACTTGCTTAAGCCTTTTCTGCCCTCCTCACTGTCTTTTGACATTTTATCCTCTATTTCACTCTTTGCTTTCCATAAAATATAGCTTGATCCAGTTCCACGACCAGCACTGGGATCACTACCTACTGCTGAACTTATAGTTGATACAATCAGATGTGGTGCTCTGCTGGCTGTACTCAGATGCCCCCTCAATGCCAAAATCATATTCTCCCCTAAATTGTCCTGGAGGCTTAGTATAGGAAAATTTACACACATGTAGCAAGTGACAAATTAAACATGGGTGTAATTGCTAAATGTCAGTGGGATATTAGAATAGAATGCATTCATTTATTTATGCACTCACTCTGGATTGATTCATTCAACAAACATTATTGACCAGCTGCCATATCCTAGGCACTGTACTAGGAAGTCCACTGTGCTAGGAGAAAAAAAGAAGAATGGTCAGTCATGTGTGTGTGTGTGTGTGTGTGTGTGTGTGAGAGAGAGAGAGAGGAGAAGAGAGAGAGGAGAGAGAGAGAGAGAGAGAGTATATGACAGTGAGTATGGGTGTGACTGTGTGAATATGTGACAGTGTGAGTATGAGTGAGTGTGAATGTGTGACATGAATTATACAACATATATATAATTAAACAAACATGGATGACTAAGTGAAAAGAGATAATTGCCCTAAAATTTGTGTAGTAGGATGTCTTGTGGAAAAGGGAAGAATATCAAAAGGGCACTGGGAGTCCCCAAGGTAGACAGGCTCACTGACCACAGTGAGTTTCCACTGGCACCAAAGCAGGATGTAAAGAGTGGGAAGCGGTCACAGGCCAGAAGCTGGAAGTCTAGCACTAAGCTCCAGCAGCCCTCCATGTTTAGCCTTACTCTTTAGTCCCTTATTCTCTCCTGTTCTATATCTGTGGTTTAATGAAAACCTCACAAATTTGATTTTTACACATTGGAAGCTGTGGCTTCCGCATTGCTGAAAACGCGATGCGGACTATGGTGGGGACTGGGCCATACACTGTCAAACACAGCAAAGGATAAAGATAGTCCTGAACTTCTCATCCCAGGAAAGTGACAAGAGCCACAAGAGAGGGCAGATGAGTGCTCAGGGCTTAGAAAGGACCAGGAAACCCTTCTGGGGGGAAGGAGTAAAGTTTGGAAGAGGCTTCATGAAAAAGAGGAGGAGCTGGATTTATAAAGGACTAGTGGTGAGAGGTAGGTTTTCACCAAAAAGAGAAAAGCATGGAATAAACCCAAGAAGGACATAGGAAATGCAGTTGGGGAAGCAGTTAGAAGGCCTGGTGCGCCAACCAGGACTCTGAGCTGGACCCAAATAAGGTGAAAGGTTGTGGGCTGTGTCATGTTAGACCAAAGGCAGATCAGGGCAAGGGTCTCTTGGTAGGCTGGGATGGAGAAGATACTACTGAGAGGCAGATGGGGTGCTCCCCTTGACTGTGAGCTGAAACCCAATTCAGAATCTGAATGGGGAGGAAGCAGTGCCGAGTGCGTCTTGCCCTTTTAAACACAGCCTCGTGGCCTCATGGAGACCTTTCAAAGGGGCAGTAGAAGTGACAGGAAAAAGCCAAATCTATCTGTTCGGCTTCTGATCCTGGAAGAATCAGCCCATATCTGATATCCTGCTTTCAGGTAATTTCTACAGATTCTGGATAGACCACCTAGGGGAGATCTGATTTGCTTATTTTGAGTTATTAAGTAGACACTATAAAGTCACTAACTAAATTTCTGTTAACTTTGATGACTCAAACTTTTGGTCTTACAAGGGTCGGAAGCTGAAACCATTGGACCTTCCTGTCCCTTGAGGTGAATGGGTGTCATTTGCTACAGTCTGTTGTGTCTAGAAAGAGGACAATTATATTCAGGTCTGCTTTCACATCCACTCATTCACATCCACTCCTCTGCAACTGCGTTGTCATGGCAGCTCTCTGAGGTTTGTGTCCCCCATCGATAAAGGGGGTCATGAAGAAAGGAGATGAAAAAAGTCACAGAGCTGAGAACCAACTCGTCAGCATCTGTCTGGATGAGCCTACCCTTCAGCAATCCCCCCTCTGTCACTCACACCTGTGCTGTAGGCCTCTTGAGGCCCAGGCCCAGCTCACCAGTCCCTGTATGCTGCCTCCTCTGCAGGTAGGTATGGCCAGGTGATGACAATCTCCTCAAACAGGAGGTGGGCAAGGGAAAGCCAGGCAATTTCTAGTCTCAGATTTAAGAAGTAGCTGTGCATTCTGCACATTCCTTCACCTTCTGCAGGCTGGATCCAGGTGGACAATGAGGCCCTAGGACAGGGGATGGAATCTTTAGATAAAGGAGAGCCATGTTCCTACCAGGAAGTCACACTCTGAAGTCTTCAGTGAATGAGGAGCAAGCCTCTGTATTAAAGGTGGGACATTCAAGGGTATTTTTGCATAGAAGCCATAATCTCCAACTAAGATAGACCTACGTTATCTGTAGAACTTCTTACAAGAACAGTGTCATTGGGAGATCTGTGTGTCTGAACAAAGCAAGGGGCTCAGAAGAGAAGAAAGGGCTGTGTTCCTGTGGCCTGGTCAAGTCCAGGACAAGCACATGCACTGGTCAAGAGAAGCAGCTCCACACTTGCTCTCAACCCAGAGCACAGAGGCAGGAATAAAAGGGCAAGAAACATTATGGGACTTGGTGATGCTCCTGACAGCATCAGGTGCTCCCCCCCCAACACACCCCTGTCATGGCCCTTGCCACAGCCACAGATGGTGTGGCACTCATCATACATCTGGCCTGGCTCCTGCGCAGTCCCTGAGTGCTAGCACAAGCCAGAAAGTCTCAATCTCATTGAGAAGAGACTTTGGAGCCTTCTGGACAAAATTCACTCCTGAATGAAGACAGTTCTGACTGGGCTGTTTAACCAGCTGAAACATGCTCTGGGTTGTGCTTGATGTGTGCTGCATCATGTGTGGGGTACACAGTATAACCCTTACCTCCCCCTGTCTTCCTGCTCCAGGGCCATGGCTTCAGCAACTTATTGCAGGGTGGGAAATAGAGGGTAATGGTTCAGTGCCCAGACCATCAAAATACCAAGACGGAGATGGGAAACAGCCAGCCCTGTGCCTTGCCTCCCTCCCAACCCTGGCACTAGCAGCCTTGGAATCCCAACTCAACCACTCGCTTGTTCTGTGACCTGAAGGCAAGTTACACATCGTCTCTGAGTTTCTCTCCTACCCGAAATGCAGGATGATGTCTGCACTTACTGATATGTTGCTGGAATACTGAGCAGACAGCATGTGTCCCATCTTGGCACCCAACATCATGGAACTTCCAACTTTGCCTTCTTCGCCAGGCATGACAAGCCATGCCCGGACAAGTCATGACTGACTTTGTATGAGTCACTGGTCCTCTGTAGACCTCTGTTTTCTCTTTTTCCCAGTGTTTCAATATCCTCTACCCTGCCATCCCCAGTTGTGTTGCTGAGAAGACACATAGCAAACATGAAAGCTAGCTACGACCCACCATGACAGCCTTCTCTCACAGATTCATAGCCAGGGAATATCACAGGGATTCTTGGGAGTCTCAGAAGGGAATAGTTCTAGGTAACTTGTAATGCTGCAGGTGCCTGGGGCTCAGACCCTGAGCTATCTGAACTGGATATAGGCAGAAAGTGACTGGTGTGAAGGTACAAAGGAACTCTTCATTCACCAGAGTCCTGTGTCCATGACAAACCCTCATTAGGAGGTTCATTGAGGATGATTAAGAAACATTTGAATTAAGAGTCCAAATATCTCTTTGTATAGGCAGGGATGGCTTACACATGCCTCTTACCAACTTCTGGGGCTCAATGCTGGGTGAGGCTGCTAGGCTTTGGAGGTTGGTCCTGCAGGCAAAAGAATTTGCATTTTGCTCCCATCTCCAGAGTTCTGGGACCTGGGAGTTCTCAGAAACTCTTTTGGTAACATGCTCCTCTATATCTCCTTCCCACTCCAGCTGGCTAAGTGAGCCACCAGCATCCCTCGATCCACATCAATCATTCACTTTACTCCCGTTTTTTACATTTATGAACAAGAGTTGCATTTTATTTGAACCAAAATTATGCAAAGATACTGAGTCCCATTTAGTCATATGAGGACATGTGACACCCTAGGAGTCAGAACAGAAACTCCAGGAAGCAGTCCACAGGGATCTTGGGCACACAGGGGACCCTGGTGGAGCCTGAAAACTAGTGGGTGAAAGCTCCAGACACCTCTACATCTGCAGTGTATCAGCCCTGAACCCAGAAGACACCCAGGCTCCAGCAGAGAAGCTCTTTGTGGAGACAGTGGTATGGAGGATAGGCCCAAGGAGTAAGCATGCCCTGAGCAGATGACCATACTGCTGCAGCAAGAAGGGCAGACCACAGCTTCTCCCCACAGTGTTTACCTTGCTCGGGGTCTAAGCCACATAGTCTCCCTCCTACACCCTGGGTGGCAGAGCTGCCAACCTGTGTATCCTGCAGTCACCCTGGAGTGAAACTGCTCCAGCCTTGTGTTCTTTCATTTCCTGATGACATTGCTCCACTTTCCATTCCATTTTCATAAGTTCAGAGGACACAGAACCCTATAGCTCAGGAGAGCACTCCTGAGTCAGTAGGCTGAAAGCCAACCATTTGACTAGGCTCTAAACATGATGTCATCTCCCATCTTCCTTCCAAAACTCCTGATCCCTCTTTTCCTTGGGGCAAGTTGGGGACTATGCTCTTCACAGTCCAGCCACTGCAAGATGCTCTGTGTTCTCTGTGGAATGGACAGTCAGGAGCACTTTGTACCTGAACAACTCAGCCACACAGTTCCTTGTCAGCCCATCTCATACACATCTTGGAAAGAGAACTTCAATTATATGCTGGAACTCTCTTTGTAGGACTTCACCAAGGGCTTCCAGAGGAAGGTGAAAATGGAGGAAAAGAATCCTGAGGTGGCTGAGTTAAGCAGTGACAGTCTGCTGTAGTATTTCCAGACTGGCTCAGGAGCTTCTTGCACTCCTTTATGGGAGTGCTCCCTCCTCTGCTCTTCAAGTTTCATCCATTGAGACCAAGAGACGACCAGTTCCTCTGAGACATTGTACAAGCTTATGAGTCTCAGCCTTCACAGGCCCCACCCAACAAGGCTCCTAGACCCCCTGTCCTGTCCTTACTGGGCAGAAATGTCAGCAGGCCCATCCCCCAGCAAAGCAGACCAGGAGTCAGGTTGGAAGGCCCTTGTACAGGGAGTTCCCCTTCATTAAGGGATGGGGCAAAGAGAACCTTATCCCTTGCCTAGATCTGGTGCCCTTCATTGCACCAGATCTACTACGTCACCCACCTGAAGCCTGCAGTGGGCCCACTCCACCCCTCGTATCAACAGGGCCTGGATGGCCAAAAACTTTTCACGGCACTGCTTACTGGGATGTCCTCTCTGGGACAGCCTCAGACGTTCAGTCCCAGCCCACTCTCTGACCTATCAAAATGTATTTCTAGCTTGTACTACCACTGAGGTCACCTCTGTAATATAGCAGCTGGATGATGAGTATCTAAAGATGACTGCCCTGAGAAATGTCCATTCCCCATGCTCTTTCTCACAATGAATATTGATTTCTGAAGCTACGCTGGTTTCTCTGCTGGGGCATGTGCCTCTGCAGCTTTGGGCCACCACAGGGGAGTCAGTGGCCCATGTTGCCATGCTGGAGACCGTGTGCCTTGTGCCATGGGAGAAGCACACGGAGCTCTGGAGGCCCACTTGCCCAGGGCCAAGCCCTACAACTGGAGCCCCCAATGGGTAGAGCAGAAATAAGCAATTATACATCCAAATTTCTGACCCACAAACCCTTGAGGTCAATAAATCTGCTAATTGTGTGTGAAGTCATAGAAACTATAACAATTTTGTATGTCTCAAGGACATCTTTGCTGGACTTGTGCTTTGTAAGGAAAACACTGAGTGATAAGCAAGGATGTGGTTATATGTATTTTAACAGGACAGGGGAGGCAGCAGTTCATTCATCTCAGATTGGTTCTTGTTCTTTTATACATCATAATTCAATGTTACTGGGCTTTTTCCCTGGGTCACTTTATATAACCCTCGATAGTCAATCATAGTAAAATAGCAAATATGCAAAAACTGAACAACAAATACCTTACATCACATTTCTGGCTTATAGAAGATAATTGCAGTAAGCACCACAAATGTGTTGTCCCCTCAGAATCTCCTCCAGGCAGGGTTTGCCTGTGGGTAGGAAGACATAGATGCCAGCCACCCTGGTATCTGGACCTGGACCTGACTACTGCTTTTCAGTTCAGTTTCACTGGAACATTATAAACAGTTCCTAAGAAGTTCAAAAACTCTCATAGTCATGCAAAATTTGGTTGCTTAAGTTATGACATTGAAAATTAATTAATTCTTTCAGTCATTTTTTAATGCCAGATTAATTTAATTCTTTGTGTAACATGACAAATTCTGCTAGTGGCTGACAGCTGGGGGTATTAATCACTGTTCTCATTTCAGAAACCATTCTCCCAACCCAATTTTATTATTTTGTGATAAAAGAATGAGTTAGAATTGCCACGGGGAAAAAAGAATCCTGGCCACAAATTAGGGTTATTATTATTGCCAACAGAAAACTTGAAGCAGTTGGACACTTGGAGGTCATTACAAGAGACCAACAGCTACAACACCAGTTAGCAACATCCACATCCTAGGCTTCCATAAAGTTCTCCTGTGGCTTATATCTGGGATTTTGGTGAAAAATAGGCATGGGATATTCTTTCAGCATTTTTTATAAAACTCCTTTTGTTCCCACTCTATTTCATTTTAAAAATGACAAGAGCGTGGTAAAGAAAATATCCAGATCAATTAAAAGGATTCACAATGAAAAATTAGCATCCTCGCACACCCAGTTACTGAGGACCAACCTCAGTATTCCAGAGTTCAGGTCCCAAGTTAGCAGAAATGTACATGTACATAAAACAATGCATACATTTGTGCACTCATGTACACAATTTTACACCAATGGCAGCACACCTTAACTGTGGATGTGCATCTGTGTACCCTTGAAGAATCACAACAGAGCACATTTCCATATTGACACATACAACTACCGCTCCTTGGTCACAGTAACCCTCTCATAACTTATATAGCTGAGAATAATCTGAACAATTTCTCAGTTTCAGCATGAACATTGTTCTATTAAGGTTTCCTGAGTCTTCAGGTATCAATCATACAATACAAATAAGTTTCAAATTTATTTCATAGAGTTAAGCAAAAATATTCTTTTGCATGTAAGTTGGAATTTCTTATTTATCGTGTTTCTTCCACTTTCTTTTCCTGAATTATTCTTTTATTAGCTGTTGATTTATTGTTGTGTCCCACATTGCTTGTGTGTCCTTCCATAGCATATGCACACATAAGGGTTTGCGAATAAGCACACATATGTGTATCTTCAAATCAGCTCCTGAGATTATTTTCTACTTCTCATTTCCCTATTTTCAAATTCACCAATTTCTGCTTTTGATTATATATAACTTCCTGTCTTGTGTTTTCTAAGGCTAACTTTTTGATTTTTTTTCTCTTGACCAAATTGAGTGCTTAATTTTTCTTCACTCTTATGAACAACTTGTATATTAAAGGCTAAAATTTTATCGGAGCACAGCTTCAGCTACATGACATCATCTTTACTATTTTCTGGTTAGTTGCTAAGGTTGATTTTATTGCATCATGGTCAAAGAATGTAGTGTTTGGTTAAAAGAAGAAGGAGGAGGAGAGGAGGAAAAAACCAGAAACTTTTAATAATATACAGTGCTTTCCTAAGAATTTACCACATAGACATTTCTGTAAACTCTGCACGAACATTTGAAAATAATGGTATTCTGTTTTTCAGTATATAAAGTTTCTAAAACCCGTAGTTTCATCTTTTGACATTCCTACATTTGGGTTACCCATGCTGTCTTTCCTTTTCCTTTTGATTGGTCTCACTAAAGTTTATAAATTTTATTAATATTCTTTTTAAAAGTAACTCATTTTGTGAATATTACTATTACATGGATGCTTAGCTGTTGCTATCTCAATTATTTTAATGTTTTCACTTATTTTGGTTTAATTTGCTATTCTCTTCATGATTTCTTGAGATGAGTATTTATACCATGAATGTTAGCCTTCTTTTTTCCTAACACATGCTTAGGCTATCAATTTTCTCTAATCACAGTTTTAGCTTTACCTCATGAATTTTAATATGTTATTTATTTTAAATTATAATTTCAAATATTTCCAAATTCTATTGTGATTTCTTCTTCATGTTCTTATGAATTTTTAGAATCCCATTAAACTTCCCAAATATGGGCTTTTCTAGCTGTTATTTTGTTTATTGTTTTATAACTTAATTCAACTGTTCTCACAAAACATACTGTGAATATCTCATCCTTTGAAATTAGGAGATATTTTTTATGCCTCACCAAAAAAAAATCACTTTAATACTCTCTGTGCAATTGAATATTAAGTATATTCTTCAGATGTTAGTTCAATGCCTAGACATATCAATTGGGTCAAGTTTCTTGTTCTTGTTCAAGTCTTCTATTTTCCTACTAACATTTGTCTACTTATTCTATCAACAATTGAGAGAAGACTTTAAAATCTCTCATATTGTAGCTTGTATATATATTTTTTTGGTTCTATCAATATTGGCCCCATATTTTGATATTATATTATCGGGTGCATATAAATTAGAATAATTGCATTTTCCTTTATTAAGTCCTATATTTTATTATTACATGTTCCTCTATAATAAATGTTTTATGTCTGAATGTATACACTGTTTGATATTAATAAATTATTAAGATTTCTTTTGTTTAACATTTTATTTATCCTTTGCTTTTCAATATTTTTTCTGTATTTAAATTGGGTCTATTATAAGCACCATGCACCTTATTTTTTTAATGCTATCTACAATTCTGTGTCATTTAAGTAGAGAAATTTTTTCTTTTTTTTAATTTCTTTTTGTTAAGTTTATTGTGATAACATTGGTTAATACAATTATATAATTTTCAGAATGTACATTATAATTTGACCTCTATATATTCTATTGTGTGTTAACCACCCAAAGCCCAGTTTTCTTCAGCTACCATATATTTATCCCCTTTACCACTTCACCATCCTCCTACCTCCTATATTTGACACCCTTACCCCATCTACCTCCTCCTCCTCACCCACCCTCTACTGTCTGGTAACAACTAGTCCATTATCATGTCCTTGAATCTCTGTTTGTTGTTGTCTTGTTCATTTGTTGCTTTTAGGTTTATATCCACATATAAGTGATTTTATAATCACACATATCATGTGATTTTCAACTTTTTCTGCCTGGCTTATTCCCTTAGCATGATTATCTTGAGGTTCGCCCAGGTTGTTGCAAATGGCAGTATTTCATCTCTTCTTATGGCTGAGTAATATTCCATTGTATGTATGTACCACAGCTTCTTTAGCCAATCATCTATTGTAGGACTCTTCTGTTGCTTCCATGTCTTGGCCACTGTGAATAATGCTGCCATGAATATCGGTGTAAAATATATCTTTTCAAATATGAGTTTTCAAGTCTCTGGGGTAAATACCCAGTAGAGAGATTGCTGGATCATATGATAGGTAAATTACTAGTTTTCTGAGGAACCTCCATACCGCTTTCCATAGTGGCCATACCAATTTGCAGTCCCACCAGCAATGTATAAGGGTTCCTTTTTCTCCACATCCTCTCCAACATTTGTAATCACTTGTCCTGTTGATTAATAGTATTCTAACAGATGTAAGATGGTATTTCATTGTGGTTTTGATTTGCATTTCCCTAATAGCTAGCGAGGTTGAGCAACTTTTAATATATTTTTTATGTCCTCTAGGGAGAAGTGTCTGTTCAGGTCTTCTGCAAATTTTTTGATTGGATCATTTGTTTTTTTGTTGTTATTGAGCTATATGAGTTCTTTGTATATTTTGGATATTAGGCCCTTATTGGAGGCATTGCTTGCAAATATATTTTCATTTGGATGTTGTTTCTTTTCCTTGTTGACAGTTTCTTTTGCTGAGCAGAAGCTTTTTAGTTTGATGTAGTCCCATTTATTTTTGCTTTTTCTTCCCTTACCTTTGAGGTCAAATTCATAAAATCCTCTTTAAGTCCAAGGTCTTTGAGTTTCATTCCTATGTTTCTTCTATGCATTTTATTTTTCAGGTCTTATATTCAGGCCCTTAATCATTTTGAGTTAATTTTGGTATGTGGTGATAGACAACAGTCTAGTTTCATTCTTTTGCAGGTGGCTTCCAGTTTTCCCGCACCATTTATTGAAGAGGCTTTCCTTCTCTACTGTATGTTTTTGGTTTTTTTGTCAAAAATTATTTGCCCATATAAATATCAGTTTACATCTGGGCTCTCGATTCTGTTTCACTGGTCCGTGTGTCTGTTTTGCTGCCTATACCATGCTTTTTTGATTACTGTCGCTTTATAGTATAATTTGAAATCAGGCAGAGTGATGCCTCCAGCCTCATTCTTTTTTCTCAGGGTGGCTTCCATACAAATATGATGGCTTTTTCTTCTATTTCTTTAAAAAATGCTGATGGGAATTTTGATGGGATTGCATTTAAATCTGTATAATGCTTTAGGTAATATGGTCATTTTAACTATGTTGATTCTTCCAATTCAAGAATATCTTTCATTTCTTTGTATCTTCTCGATTTCTTTTAATGGGGTCTTGTAGTTTTTAACAAAGTAAGGTCCTTCACAATTTCGTTAAATTTATTCCTAGGCATTTTATTCTTTTTTGTTGTAATTGGCAAAAGAAACTATTTTTTTCCAACTTCTTTTTGCCTTCACTCTTTTTAAGAGTATACGGAAAGCCTATGGATTTTTCAACATTGATTTTGCATTCAGAAACTTTACTGTATTTACTTTTTTTTCTAGTAGTGATCTTATGGAGTCTTTATCATTTTCTCATATAGAGACATCATGTCAGCCACAAATAGAGACTATTTGACTTTTTCATTTCCTATTTGGATGCCTTTATCACTTCACTTCTCTGCCTGATTACACTCACTAGGACCCTCCAATGTTATATTGAATAACAGTGGCTATAGTGGACAGCTTGCCTTGTTCTTGATCTTAGAGGGAAGATTTCCATTGTTCCCATTAAGTAATAATGTTGGCTGAGGGCTTGTCATATATAGCCTTATTATATTAAGGTACTTTCCTTCTATACCAATTTTATTAAGTGTTTTGATCATAAATGGATATGGTATCTTATCGAAGGCTTTTTCTGCATCTATTGATATGATCATATGATTGGTATTTTTTAAATTTGTTTATGTGCTGTATCACATGAATTGATTTGCATATGTTGAACCATCCCTGTGCCCCTGGGATGAAACCCACTTGATCGTGGTGTATAATCTTTGTAATATGTTGCTGTATTCAGTTCACTGGTATCTTATTTAGGATTTTTGCTTCTGTGTTCATGAGAGTTATCGGTCTTTAGTTTTCTTTTTTTGTGTTATTTTTACCAGATTTCAGTATTAGGGTAATATTGGCCTTATAAAATGAGTTGGGAAGTATTGCCTCCTCTTCAATTTTTTGGAAGAGTTTGAGGAGACTAGGTATTAAATCTTTGAATGTTTGGTAGAATTTACCGGTGAAGCCATCTGGTCCTGGACTTTTACTTTTGGTAGATTTCGATGATTGTTTCAATGTCCATACTGCTGATCAGTCTATTTAGATTGTCCAGATCTCTTGATTCAGTCTAGGAAGTTTGTAGTTTTCTAAGTATTGGTCTATTTCTTCTAGGTTGTTAAATTTGGTGTTATATACTTTTTCACATTTGTGACAACATGGATGGACCTCAAAATAATCATGTTAAGCAAAATAAGCCAGACTGAAAAGGTTGAAAATCACATGAAATCATTTATATGTAGGATATAAACCTAAAAGCAACAAATAAACAGGACAAACAAACAGAGACTCATGGACATGAACAAAGGGCTAGTGGTTACCAGAGGGTAGGGGGTGGGGGAGGTGAAGATAGGTAGATGGTTAAAGAGTCAAATATAGGGGAAAAGGGCAGAGTGAAGTGGGTAAAGGGGATCAAATATATGGTAGCTGAAGGAAACTGGATTTTGGATGGTAATCAAACAATATAATATATAGAGGTCAAATTATAATTTACACCTGAAAATTATATAATTGTATTGACCAATGTTACCCCAATAAACTTAAAAGATAAAAATTGAAAAATTTAAAAAATGAAAATAAGTGAGGATTTTGTGACATCAGCATCACTTCTTAGGACTCCTCTTGAATTAAAGCAATTAGATCTACATTTAATTTTGTTGAAAGCAAAGAATTGGAAACCACCTACCTTAGAAGAGGATTTACTACCCAGTCATTAAAATCATCATCACTCAGTCTTTGGGAAGTCTACCTAAAGACCTCATTACAAGACACCCACAGGACTATCAGACAAGCCTGACCTGCCTTCATTCAGAGGCAGCTACTTAGTCTGAATCACTAAGAGGAAAGAATTGGATCTTATTTTATTACATGCTTTAAATATATTTATATCAAGACCTTGAGGCTGAGGCTTAATCAACCTCAATAACAGAGATACCACTGATGGTGTGTTTAGAAAGCTGGGCATTGCAGATTCAGTTGGCTCAAGCCAATTGCCAGATAGAACTCATTGCTGTATGAGACTTCCTGCTAAGTGAAGGTGTACATCTGTCCTCAACTCAAACAAATGTGTAATATGTGTTTCAAGAAACAGTATAAGAATCACTGAGAAATAAATTGTAAAACATATAAGAAAGATTACTAAAATCAATAAAGATTAAAATGATAATATCTAATAAGGTATTAATATCCAAAATATATAGAGAACTCCTAAGATTTCAACAACGACAATAACATCAACAAAATCTGATTCAAAAATGGGTGACTTGAATATACATTCTTCAAAGAAGATATATGAATGGCCAATAAGCACATGAAAAGATGATCAACATCACTAATCATTATGGAAATGCAAACAAAAACTACAATGAGATATTATCTCACACCCATTAGGAAGTATGGCTACTACCAAAAAAAAAAAAATCAAAACAGAAAACAACAAGTGTTGGTGAGGATATGGAGAAACTGGAATATTTGTGCACTGTTAATGTGACTATAAAATGGTATAGCCATTATGAAAAACAGTATGGAGAGTCCTCAAAAAACTAAACATAAAATAACTGTATGACCCAGCAATTCTACTTCTGGATTCATACTTAAAAGAATTGAAATCAGAATCTCAATGAGATATTTCTACATCCATGTTCATAATAGCACTAGTCATAATAGCTACAACATGGAAGCAATCCAAGTTTCCATTGATGTATAAATGGATAAACAAAATATGATATATACATAAAATAGGGTATATACATACAATGGAATATTATGCAGCCTTTAAAAAGGAAGAAAACTTGGCAATATGCCACAATATAGATAAACCTTGAGGACATTATACTAAGTGAAATAAGCGAGTCACAAAAAAGACAAATAATTTATAATTCTATTTCTATGAAGTAATTAGAGTAGTCAAAATTATAGAGACAGAAAGTAGAATGATGGTTGCTATGGACTGGTGTGGGGTAGGGATAAGGAGTTATTGTTTAGTAGGTACAGAGTTCCAGTTTTATAAGACAAAAAGAGTCATGGATATGAATGGTGGTGATGATTGAATAACATTGTGAATGTATTTAATACCAGTGAAACATACACTTAAAATTGGTTAAGATGGTAATTTTTATAAAATGTGTATTTTACCACAATAAAAAATTATATTTTAAAAGATAACATACATTTTAAAATGTGTTAAACAAAGACTATGAAAAGACCTTATATAATTAATTTATAATTGATTGTAAAAACAAGTCTAAATGCTGCTTCTTATTATTGAATTTGTCATAATGCAAAGTCATATGTAGGAAAATTATTATTTAGAAAATAAAATGTATGATAAAAGCTTTGAAATAATTAAGAATCATCTGGTAATATTATAAATAATGTTATCAACTTTATGAGACATAATAACCAAAGTTTCTCTTTATATTTAAGAAAAGAGAAGTTAAAATTGCTAGAAACTAAATATGTGGTTGCATATAATTTTATTTTTTGTTAATAATAAGTTAAAAGTAAATATTTGTTTTAATAAAGATGATTGACTATAATTTGAATAAATATTTTGCTCTATGATTTGATAAAATGGGTTTAATTTTCTTTAAAGAAATGCACACAAAATTTTAATCAGCAAATTTTAGCTTGTGTTTTTTGGAAAAAAAATGATAACCCCAAAATTTTTAATTACATTTAAAATCATAACCTTTATTAAGCTGCAACCAGTACTGCTCTAGCTGTTAAAGGTATTTTTCTTTCTAGACAATGACATATCCAGATGACAAGTATTGCCAAGATCAAATAGAAAGCTTTTCTCTGTTGCCAAGGGTCCCTGGGAAGACTGTGACCTTCAAGGACCAACCAAATTCAGAAAACTGTGTGTCAAGTTGATATGTATTCAACAAGTTGCCACTCACTGAAAGACCAGAACAGCCCCATCTGGCCATGGACAGAGATCTTGGCTAGGGGCCTAAAGTCACTTCAGTTCTAGGGAAGAAAATTAGATATATCCTATCTGGCAAGACAAGTTTTAGAACTATAAACAGAACCTCTGATCTCTAGGCCCTGAGTCTCCCAGGGGAGCCACGTGAGCATGCTTCCTCCTTCTTGAAAGCCACGTAGTGTCCCAGAAATCCTATTTCCCACAAGCAGCAGAGATTTGGAAATTTTTCAAAGTGGACTTTTCTTATAAATCATTCACAAAATTTCCTCTCCATTGATATTTGCTTTTTGTTAATTGAATATAGATCAAATAGATATAATTAATAACCTCATTCATTAGCATAATACTAACATTGTAGGTGCCAGGAGGATATAATTTAATTAGAAATTACTATTTTTTGGCTTCAAATCAGATGTTGAAGTTGTGTGCTTCCAACACCTGCAGAAGCATAAACTGCACCCCTTTGATTAATTTTGCTGTGTTTCTAGAGTCTAGTAGATAAGGAAATGCTACAATGTCGGGATTTAACAGTAAGAGAAATTCTCAGTAAACCACAGTTGTTCACATATCATCAATTATTGAAGACCTACCTTATACGGGACTACATGCTAGCCACCATGGGGGACACAAAAATGGGTCAGATACCTATAGCCAGGAAGGCAAAACAGACCTGCACACAGGTCCCTAACAGGAAGTGTGATTTTTTAAAATTTATACTTTGCCAAGACTTTTCATGTAGTAAAATCTACAGTGAAATTTATAGGAAAAGTAACTTTAGTCAAGGCATTGATCATGATACCAAAAAAAATATGCCTCTCAAGAGCATAGACACATGCCATAGGGATTGAAAGGAAGATGAGGTCGCCCTGCTTGAACATGTTAGAACTCTTTTGGTTACAAGTGAGGGAAACCCAATTCCATCTGGCATAAACAAACAAAAAAAAATGTGTTATTGGCATAAAGCAATGAAAACTCCAGGGGTAGATATCAGGCATGGCTACATCCAGGACCTCATTGTCATCAGGAAACTATTTGTCATTGTTGTCGTTGTTGTTGTTTGTTGTTGTTGTTGTTGGAGGGTTATAATTTTCTCTGTATTGTCGCTTTCCTCAGCCAAACTTTTACCTTGTATGGCAAAATGACTTTAACTTTCCTTTCCATTGTGAAATTTAATGGTTTGACTTTCTGCCAGTTTAGCTATTCCAGTAAGAACAACAACATTCAGACAGTTAAAATGTACTAAGTGCTCACTATATGTTGGACAGTAGTCTAAGTGCTTCATATGTACTGACTCATTTAATTCTTCAATAGCCTACAAGTAGAGACAGTATAATTGCCACCCATTTGATAAGTGAGAAAACTAAGACACAAGAAGTTTAGCAATTGCCCAAGATAATTCAGCTAGAAGAATAAAGAAGATCAAAGAGAAAACCTGTTTCCTAGCAGTTCCAGCAAAAGTTCCAGAATCTGTCTTCCTGGCCAAGGGCTGAGAACAGGAAAAGGCAATTTCAAAAGAAATATCTGGCACTGCTTGCTACCAAAAAACAGGAGCTGGGAAGCTGGGAGGGCTCTAAGCAGGGACCAAGGGTAGGCTTGATGAGGCAGGATGCTTTTGAGCTGGGAATTTTCATACGAACAAAATTAAACTCAAGAAAGTAGACAAAATCCTCAGGATGGAGATGGTAGCATGAATAAAGACCCAGACCATAAAGTAAGCAGAATCACTGTGAACAGGTTGTGTCAGAGCAATAACAAAGAATAACGACCCTGTGATATATTAATACTGAGCTTTTTCATGTACCAGGTACATCATTCTATTCAGTCTTCCTGAGAGAAGGATCTTTATTATCCCACTGATGAGGAAACTGAGGCTTAGCAAGAATATCTGGGGTATCAGGTGGATTTCTTCAATAATCCCTGACACAAGGATTTTGCACATTGAGGTGGAACGTACTCCTGCTCACCAGGGGTACTGATGTCAATCATGCCAGGCCACAGAGTCACCATCTTCAGATAAAGTCATGAGGTACAGAGTGATGCCTCCCCTGTGGGAGGAAGCCTTACTCTGTATTCTGGGGCTTCTCCTTTCCTGGGTTAACAGTCAGGCTTCATCAGGAAATCCCAACCTATGCAAGCTACTCCTTTGCTCAGCTTCTCTATAGATCCCATGTGCTGGTGCCCTTTGGAGAGCATGCGGGAAAAAGTCAGGTTTGGCCCCCACATGCCCGAGGTGGTGGTAGGCTGAAGTTCTGTGATACTCAGCCGCACCCCCTCCAGGTTCTGCTCTGCTTGCCACCAGCCAAGGATCTTGCTCTGTGCTGAGGGGCTTGGCTCCCCTCAAAATGTGGGCTTGGACCTGGATAACTTCAATGGCTTAAGGAGTTTTATGAATTTGCAATCAAGTATTCTTGTACAAGAAACTGTATGCTCAAGTAAAATTGAGTCATATGGCATGCAGTTGTGTTTGTAAAATGGGCTTAAGAAAATTCAAAATAGCTCAGAAATTATTTCCTTTCCATTGTGGAATTGTAAAGGACTGTATGTACTTATATCTATAGTAGGTCTACCTATGCCAACCCTGGGGACCTTCCTTACTTCCTTGTTCTTGGTGCAAAGTAGCCTGAGAACGTTAGGTTAGTTATTGCCTTCTCCCAGAAGACTTACTAGATTGGGTTGAGTGATCCAGAGCCAGAGCACACAGGGGCAAGCAAAGTACCGATGAAGTTCTTCCTCTGGGGTGTTTCCTGGCCCTTGGTTGAGCTGCAGGACATACCAAGCACAGCTAGCAGCAAGGCATTCAGCAGCAATTCAGAAACAGAATTATACACCAAACAGTTCTGACCATATAAGCTGACCTCAGAGAGCTTTCATGGATGGCCAGCATCAAGGCTCTGCCTACAGTTGATGCAAGCCTGCCCCTGGTTAGAAAGGGCCGGCTGACAACACCTTAACTCCAGCAATGACAACAAAAAGCAGTGAAAATAGAAAATTAAAAAAGAAAGAAGAAAAGGCACATGGCCAAAACTTCCTCAGTATTTTAGCCAAATTGCTCTGCTTTTGAGCCTGGCTTTTGAGCCTCCTATGCACAAAGAGCTTCCAGGACTGAAGACGTTCTGGGTCTTGATATATATGCTGCTTACACAGATGAGACTATCTTGTGAAAAATTTCCAAGATGTTTATTTGTGATTTTAAGGTTTTTTAAAGTATTTTTTAAGCAAAGCAGGATACAGAGGTTCTGGTCAAGATGGTGGAGCAGGTAAACACTGCGTTCACCTCCTCTCATGACCACATCAAAATTACAACTAAATTATAGAACGATAAACCTGTAGAACTATCTGAAGACAAGCTGAACAGAACTCCTATAACTAAAGATATAAAGAACAAGTCACACAGAGACCCATAGGAGGGGCAGAGACCTGAAATGAGCTGGTCCCACACAATGTGTGGCAGATTAGAATCAGGAGAAATATCTTGGTGCAGAGTCCCTTGCTGAGGAGTGAGGGGTCCCAGTCCCACACTAGGCTCCCTAGGCCAGGGTTCCAGTGCCAGAAAGAGGCATCCCCATGGCAGCAGTTTGTGAAAATTGATGGGAACTCTGTCCCAGCAAGTTGGAGAGCTGCTGGAAATCCTGGCATACTCTTAAATGGCCCCTGCACAGACTCACTCAGTCAGGTCTTTGCCCGAAGCTCCATAAAAGGGACAGCAGCTTTAAAGGTTTCAGAGACATATGGGGAGAAATTCAATTGTGTGGCTTCGGGGTGAGGGGTGGAAAGACACTAATGTGCCTCTCTTGAGACCTCCCCCCATACAGCCTGCAGATGCAAACAGGCACCAAACCTGAATCTAAATTAATCTGGTGAACACCACACACCTCACCCTAGTGACTCCCTAAAATGCGGCTCCACCCAAATCTCCTACTACCCTCAGTTCTTTCATTGGTGGTACTTCAAGGGCCACTGAAATCAGCCCATGCTACACACTTTCTTAAAAATTCTCCAAGGTCTGTAGGTGTCAAGCAAGTGGCAGCTGACCTCAGTGTGCAGTGTGTCTCCTGCTGAGTGGCCCCAAGCCCAGCACTGCTGGTGGCTGGCCTTGGGTCTAAGCATGGCCTCTCCATGCATTTCTGGACTCAGCACAGAAAGTTACAAAATGCAGGTCATTTTGTAGCTCCTAATAGGTGGCCCCAGGCTGAACACAGGTACTGACTGACCTCTGCTTTCACCAGCATCGCTCTCAGGAGGCCCCAGACTCAACACAAATGAAGCCTGATTTCAAACCGCAAAAAAAGTACCACTCAATTAGCTCCACAAACGGAACACTCAAAAAGTGTCTGGATAGGCACCAGACCCCCACTGGGGTAAATCCCACTCTGTGGGTCAGGCTCTGCTGTGGTTATGACCAGTCCTCACAAGCCTGTCAGCTGAGAGCCAACTCCACCCACTAATGTGATAATAATAATCCATCAAAGCTCAACTGCAACAGGAAGATACACACAACCCACACAAGGGACAATTCTGTAGCACCCAGCTCAAATGACCAGGGAGACTCTGCTGCTCAGCACCACAGGACACCTGCTACATAAGGCCATCCTGCATACCTATGTAACATATCTTCGTAACACAGAAAGGCAGTCAAAATGAGGAAACAAATAAATATGTCCCAAATGAAAGAACAGAAGAAAACTCCAGAATAAAAGACCAAATATAAATGAAGGCAAGCAATCTACCATAAACAAATTTTAAAAACTGGTTTTAAGGGAGCTCAACAAACTTAAGGGAAGACTGTTAGGTCAGTATAAACTTCAGCAGAGATATTAAACAAACAAACAAACAAAAGCCCACAGAAACCAAAAGAAAGAATGAGTCATAAATGAATACAATAAATAAAATGAAGAATACACTAAAAGGAACCAAGAGTAGATTAGATGAAGGAGAGAATCAAATCAGTGATTGGAAGACAAATAGGGGAAAACACCCAATTGGAAAAGCAAAAAGAAAAAATATTTTTTTTAATGAAAACAATTTAAGAGACCTCTGGGACAACATCAAGCATAATAACATTCACATTATAGGAGTACCAGAAAGAGAAAAGAGAGAGCAAGAGATTGAAAACCTATTTGAAGAAATAATGTTGGAAAAGTTTCCTAACCTGGTGAAGGAAATAGACATACAAGTCCAGGGAGCAAAGAATTCCAAACAAGATCACTACCAAGAGGCCCAAACCAACACATCTCATAATTAAAATGCCAAAGTTAAAGAGAAAGAGAGAATCTTAAAAGCAGCAAGACAAAAGCAGTTAGTTACCTACGAGAGAACTACTATACACTGTCAGCTGATTTCTCAACTTTGCGGTCAGAAAGGGATTGGCCCAAAATACTGAAAGAGATAAAAAGCAAGGATCTACAACCAAGATTACTCTACCTGCAAAACTATAATTTAGAATCAAACAACAGAGAAAGAGCTTCCCAGACAAGAAAAAGCTCAATCACCACCAAATTTGTATTACAAGAAATATTAAAGGAAATTATTTAAGAAGTAGAAAGATCAAAAATATGAATAATAAAGTGGCAATAACTACATACCTATCAATCATTACTTTAAATGTAAATGGATTAAATGCTTCAATCAAAAGACATAGGGTAGCAGAATGAATAAGAAAACAAGACCCATACATATGCTGTCTACAAGAGATCCACTTTAGATCAAAGGACACACACAAACTCCAAGCAAAGAGATGGAAAAAGATATTTCATTCAAATTAAAAAGATAAAAAGCTGGGGTATCAATACTTATACCAGACAAAATAGACTAGGAACAAAAACTGTAACGAGAGACAAAGAAGGACACTACATACTAATAAAAGGCTCATTCCAACAAGAGGATATAATCCTTGTGAACATTTATGCACCTAATGTAGAAGGATCTGAATTATAAAGCAAATATTGATGAACATAAAGGGAAAAATGGACAGTAATACAGTAACAGTAGGGAACTTTAACATCAAAAGACCAATCATCTGGACAGAAAATCAACAAGGAAATGGTATTCTTAAATGACACATTAGATAATTAATATTTCTAGAATATTTTCTTCCAAAACAACAATGACTATATGGACTCACACGTCCCTTCAAAGTAGTGTTTTGGGTTTCTTTGGATAAATACCCAGAAGTGGGATACTGAGTCCTTCTTTGTCTCTTGTTATAGCCTTTGTTTTAAAGTCTATTTTGTCTGGTATAAGTATTCTTAACTCAGCTTTTTGTTTTTCATTTATATTTTTCTGCAATCTTTTTCCATCTATTTATTTTTGGTCTGTGTGTGTCTTTCAATCTGAAGTGAGTATCTTGTAGGCAGCATATAAGAGGTTTCTTGTCTTCCTATCTTTTAACTGACACATTTAATATTTTTACATTTAAAATAATTGTTGTTACATATGTAGTTACTGCCATTTTATTATTATTTTTATCTTTTATTTTCTTCTTCTTAAAAAAGTTCCTCTAACATTTCTTGTAATACTGGTTTGATTTGATAAACTTCTTTAACTTTTACTTGTCTGGGAAGCTCCTTACCTATCCTTCAATTCTAAATGATAACTTTGCTGGGTAGCGAAATCTTGGGTGTAGGTCCTTGCTTTTCATCACCTTAAATATTTCATGTCAATTACTTCTGGCCTTCAGTTTCAATTGAGAACCAACTGACAGTCTTATGGGAGTTCCCTTGGAGGTAACTAACAGCTTTTTTCTTGCTACTTTTAAGAGTCTCTCCTTGTCTTTAACCTTTGGCATTTTAATTATGATGTGCCTTGATATTGGCCTCTTTGGGTTCATCTTGTCTGGGACTCTGTGCTTCCTGGGGTTGTACGTCTATTTCCTTCACCAAGTTAGAAGAGTTTTCCATTATTATTTCTTAAAATAAGTTTTCAATTCCTTGCTCTCTATCTTCTTCTTCTGGCATCCCTAAGAGGCAAAGTTGGTATGCTTGATGTTGTCACAGAGGCCCCCCTTAAACTAGCCTCATTTTTGTTGTTGTTGTGGTGGTGGTGGTGGTTGCTGTGCTGATTGGGTGTTTTTTGCTACTTTATCTTGTAAATTGCTGATTTGATCTGTTTTATCTAATCTACTATTGATCAACTCTAGTTTATTCTTCATTTCAGTTATTGCATTCTTTATTTCTAATTCTTTTTTATGTTTGTATTTCCATTTTTATGTGTTCTATTTTTTTTGTTAAAGTTCTCATTGTGTTTCTCTACTTTTCCCCTAGTTCATTGAGCATCCTTATAATAAGTGTTTTGAACTCTGCATCTGGTAATTGCCTGTCTACATTTGTTTAGTTGTTTTTCTGGAGCTTTGTTCTGTTCTTTCATGTGGGACATTTCTTTGTCTACCCATTTTGGCTGCCTCCCATGTTTATGTCTATGTATTACATAGAACTCTAAGTCTCCCAGTCTTAGTAGAGTGGTCTTATGTAGTAGGTTTCCTGTGATTTTCAGTGGTACAGTCTTCCCTGGCCAATATGAGCTGCATGTTCCAGGTGTATCTCTTCTATGAGTTGTGTATGCCCTCCCATTGTAGTTAAACCTTGGTTACTTTTGCATGTCTATGGGAGGGATTGAAACTTCGGGCTAATTAGTTGTGAGGACTGGCCCATGAGGGGCCCAACCTTACACAGCAGGATTCACTATAGCTTGGCTCTGGTGCCTTCCCAGTATACCCTTTGGGTTTGTTGTTCTCATATGCAGCCCCAGGTGGTGCTCCAGCTCAGGTCAAAGCAGGCCATTGGGTATGTCTACACTAGGGCCTCCCAGATGGGGCCCTGCCACAGGCCAAGTTCAGCCTCAGCATGTGCACTGCTCTCAGCCACCTGGCAAGAGTCACCAAGCAAACCACAGATATCCACCACCACTGCTGGGCTTAGAGGTGTCAGGCTATGAACCAAGACCTGCTATCACTAGTGCCAAGCTTGGGGATGCTTAAGAAGTGGTATGGGGCATGTTGAGGCCAGATACTGCTTGTTTAGGTTTTGTGAACTTTTGAAGGGTTTTAGGAAAGTTCTCAGCATGAGCCAAGATAGGCCATTTGTATGGATAAGTCATTGAAGGTGGCTTGGGTGTGCCTGCAGGTTGGAAGGGGTGGGGACTGAGGGAATCACCAGGGCAAGGCAATCTTTGTGAGCCAGGATAGTGGAGACTCAGATATGAGAGCTGCCTACATCTGCAGCTGAGGGGACACTCAACAAAGGATCAATGGCTTCTGCCAGCACTTCTGTCTGGGAGAAAGCTACCCCTTCAGCCCTGCCCTGCAGCCAGGCAATTCAATTTCTCCCTATAAGGCTCTGCCGCTTTTTGAACAGCTGCCCCAGCACTAGAGATCAGAGTGAGCGAGTTCATCAGTGAGTAAAGTTGTGCACAGGCCCTTTAAGAGGAACATCTGCAAATCCTGCAGCCCTCCATTTCATTTAGCCACAATCTTCTGTGGTTTTCACAGCCAGAGGTTATGGGGAGTCCTCCTCACACTGGAACACTGGGCTGGGGAGCTCAGTGTGGGGCCGGGGTCTCTCATTCCTGTGCAGGAACCTCTGCAGCTGAGATGTTTCTCTTCATTCTCATCTGCCACACACAGTTGTGGGACCAGCTCATTTCACATCTCTGCCCCTCCTAATAGCTCAAGCTGTACTCATTTGTATGTCCCCAGTTGTAAGGCTTCTGTTCAGCCAGACCTCAGGAGACTCCCCATGATGGTTGTTCTATAATTTAGTTGTAATTTTTCAATATCTTTTAAGAAAAACATCAAGCATTTACCCTCTTTTTCTTATACAAATTATACCTCTGGGTAATCCAGTAGGTAATGAGAAAGAGTACCTCTTTATAAAACTATCTCAGCTAATAAGTGAAAAAGAAATGATAAAAATAGAAGATCACCATTTTGCAAACCTAAATCAATTAATGGTTCCAGGCCCTAATATCAGCAGCTGCTGACATAGTTCAACAAGAATCATCCAGACACTCCCCCCGATGAATACACACACCTATCTTGTCTAGACAGTGGACTGGCACCTGAATCTGATGAGGCAGTGGGTCCACTGTGGAGCTCAGTGCACATGTGCACAGACTAGGACACACCAGTCACTGAGGCATGTTGCCAACAGAAAAGTTAAAAGGTGTGTAGAGGGGGCTTTAAGAGACACATCAAATTTTAAAGAGAGAAAGGGGAAGCTATAGTGTTCTGGGAGTGTACGTGAACACTGAAAATAAAGAAATGCAATGAGGTAATCCAAAGTGGGCACACAAGAGTGCTGGCAGATTCACTTTATCACTGTGTGTTTGCCCAAAATCATTTATTAAACCATAAGTCTGATGGGTCTTTCTGTACCTGTGTTTCATTTTATGATAGAAAAAGTTATTTAAAAATAAATAACTAGAACCACCTAGATAGTTTGTGGATTTGGGAACCCCACTCCCAGAGTTCTTTATGCTGTAGGTCTGAGCTGGGGTCTGAGAATTTACTTTCCTATCAAGCTGACACTGCTGTTCATGGACCATGCTTCAAGAATTACAGGGAGAAAGAGCAAGCAGAATGTCTACTAAATTCATGTACAATGTTTAATAAATAATAATAATAATAATAATAATAATAATAATAATAATAGTGTGTGTAACCACTCTGCACCAGATTCAGCACTAAATACCTAATTTTACTTAGTCCTCACAATAGTCCTGAAGTCAATATAACTATAGGCCTTTGGAACATGAAGCCAGAGAAGCTGAGAGAACAGTGACATGTACAAAGACAAGAGCCAGAGAATGTCTCCATAGGGTAACACCAGTTCCCTCCCTTTTGATGGAAGCCATAATTTGACACAAAATGTAAATGCAGGAATGTAAAGCTGGTTCCTTTCTTGAAGCATCTCCAAGTATTGGGAGTTACCCATGTTTGACGAACCCTAGTAAGTAGAAAGAGTGGTCCTGGCTCAGAGCTCCAACTCCCACATACCTGGTGAGCTTTTCAACGTTGATGTTTCAGTTAGCCCTATTGTGTAACAAAACACCAAGACTTAGTGGCCTAAAAAGATAATGACTTGTTATTTCTCATGATTCCACAGGTTGGCTGGGCTCAGCTGGGTGTCACTCAAGTGGTTGCACTCTGGTGGGTGTTCAGTGGGGGCTGGAGGGCAGGAGTTAGCTTAATTTCTGTGGCCAAGGCTCTGGTGCTGGCTGTCAGCTGGGCCTCTCTCTCCTAATGTCTCTCTTCATTCCATAGTGTAACTAGGCTTCCCTATGATGCCAGGGGAGCACCCCAAAACCCAATTCATGGCACTTGTTATGCTTCTGCAGCTGTGCCACTGACAAGGCCCAGCGTCACTGTAAGAAAGACTATGCAAATACCTGAGTTCTGGGGAGCACTGAGCATCAATGGCCACTGTCACATCACTTTACCCCTCCCAACACAGCACAGGTGACACTCAGAGACCTGCCACCATCAGCGTTCCATTCAGCAACAAGGAAGGTAGCATGATTCAGCCCACAATGCAACTGGTACAAGTTTCCACGCCAGCATCAGGACCAGAGCCTCCCACCACAGCTATAGAAAATGACTGATGAGAGAACTTAGAGACAGCTGGACCTGTGGGATTTAAACTCAGCTATGCACAGACCTGCTAGACCTACTAGATTGGGCTCAGAGGCCTCAATCTGAATCTGACCATGGCCTAGGATCACCCCTGCTGTGAAGGGAAGTGGGGGCAGGGCCTGTGCTGGACCCTCTGCAGTCTTCCTTTGAGTAGCCTCCTCCTTGAATGTGGTATGGGAAACAGCACCCCAGTGTGGCCCCAGAGCTGACTGGTGAGAAATGCCTGAGGTCTGCCAAATCAGAATCTGCATTTTAACAAAATCTGTGGGTGATTCATATATATAAGAAGTTTTGAGACTCTCTACATATCATAAATCTAGT
Source organism: Eonycteris spelaea (assembly GCA_003508835.1). NCBI lineage: Eukaryota > Metazoa > Chordata > Mammalia > Chiroptera > Pteropodidae > Eonycteris > Eonycteris spelaea. The sequence continues at coordinate 1,579,258 of PUFA01000215.1, read as the reverse complement.
TCCTTCAACAGATAAATTTCAAAGGAAAAATGCAGTGGATAAACCTTGCTGGGATCCTGATTTGTATCTGCCAACTGTCAACACATGAGCACTGGCAGGATATTGGTTACTGAGGAATTGTCATTGGTTTTTAGACATGATAATGCTGTGGGTTTGTGTTGAAAGCTTCCTCTATTAGAAACATTTATGGGAAAGTTTGCCGAGAGCATGAGAAGATGCCTGGAGTGGGCTTCAAGAGGACCTGGTGTGTAGCATTTGGCGGAACTGTGCCTCAGAGGCTTCCTTGGCTTGGGCAGCTGGTGATGAATACTTCAACCCAATAAATTCATCTTTCCACTGCGCAGTCTGAGTTGGAAAACTTGGGGAATTAAATAGTTTCTTAATCTCTGAGCTGTTTTTATAAAAAGATACAGGTTCTTCAGTGTTAGTACTATTGAATCTCTGTATGCGGGGCCCTGGGGCAAGTTTTGGTTATTGTTCCTGTGTTTTAATCATTCCAGGTTAATCCTGACGCTTTTGGTGCTGGGGCTGAAGTTTGAGAACCACTGAGTGTATTCAAGCATTATATCTAGAAAGAGTCGATCCCCTAGGAACTCCATCCTGTTATCAACAGGGCACACCAGAGAGGCAGAAGTCCTATTAGGACAGATGGAGAAACAACCACCAATAATTCAAAGATAAAAATAAATCTGCTTCCTTCTGAGCAATAGAGTCAGATTAGCTCTTTCCTTGACCCAAAGTCCTCTTCTATTAGATCCTAAGCTTCAGGAAGCTTGGTGGATAGGAAACAGGAGTCCCACCCTGTGGTGCTCCACAGCGACCTTGTGCAGCATGCCAGATGGTGCCTAGAACCACAGCTTAGGACAAGAGAGAAAGTCTGCACTGAGATACTCCAGGCAAGATAATGCCACTGGAAAATTCAACTCCAGACACCCTTTCTAAAATTTAGACATTAGAGAGACTTCCCTTTTGAGTTAACAAATTTCTCTTTTAAAATGCAAATGCCCCTTGAAGTGTTAGCACAGAGGGCATACTCTGAATAATCTTTTTTATAAGGTCATGCAGGACTTTGGCAAATTGAAGTGTCCAGTGGAGATAGATAAATGTATATTTGCCAAAGCTAGACACATTCTTACCATATGATTCAGCAATCATGCTCCTTATTTACCCAAATGAATTGAAAATTTATATACCTACAAAAATATGTACATGCATGTTTATAACAGCTTTATTCATAATTGCCAAAAGTTAGAAGCAACCAAGATGTCCTTTGGTAGATGAATGCATGTTAACTGTGGTACATATAGACAATGGTCTAACAACGAGGTCTCACTTTCCATCCAGGAGCCAGCACCAGGCACTTTGACCTTTTGCAAAGAAAATAACTCTGCCTACTCTGAGCATCTTCACATAACCCCAAATTATTCCCTACATCAGAGCAGGGACAGTCTGTCTGATTGAACTGCTGCTCCAGTGCCTACCACATAAGAGACTCATATCCTTGTGCCAGCTTAAGGAAAGGCTCTGATGGAGATTAGGAAGACATCCCACAGGGCAGGAGGCAGCTTCCTGGGGAGTCACATACATGGGCCTGGAGAGAAGTGACTCTCGGGAAAAGTTTCCACCAGCACTCTCACTCGCATGCACTCGCACACTCTCTCATACAAAATTTACCTTTTCTCCTGGACCCCTAAATCATAAACGACACCCACCAGTGCCCCAAATGAAGGAGTTCTGAAAGGATGTGCCACAGACACCCACGTCTATGTTTAGTAAGTGTTCCCTATGCACACTAAGTTCAATGGAAATGTAGCTTTTCAATATTCACTAAACTGGGACATAATTAAACATTTTCTCTCTGTGTGTATATATACCCTCATATTTAATATAACATGGAATGTGGTTTTGCATTATATACACTGTAAATGCAAGAGTGAAATAAATGTATATTTGCAGTTGAAGTATTTGCATAGTATGTGTGGGTAGATAAATATACACAGATAAAATAAAAGCTTAGCCATTTTAACAAGGAAAGAGAGAGATAGAAAGGGGGAATGCTGGCCACAAAACCTATGCTCAACAAATGGTGATGCACACATAATTCCATGTGTTATTTCAAGGATTCGCAGCTCCACTGTATTCCAGGAAGGCTCAACTTACGACTTAACCCAAATAAGAAACTTCTCTCAATGGGAACTTAGATCCCCCCAGTACCTCCATTTGCCCCTACTTCCTGGGCCTGACAAAGCTCCCTCTCTAGGGGCCTCCCTTGCTGTGGGGACTCCAGTCGTTCTGGTACCTCCCTGAATCCTGCCTATGCCAAGAGAGCCACTGACACTCCATGGAGACACAAGGGGTGGAGTAGCAGGTGCCAACCACCTACAAAGCAACAAGGGTTCTGTGAAGTGTCTGGAATGAGAGAGACTGGAGCTCTAGCCACGAGGTGCTTCCAGTCCACGAGGGAAGGGGCTTCTGAGCCATAGGAGGAAACATGATGCTACTTAATCATCACTCTTTTCCTTTAGTCAGGGATCTCCAAGGAAATAGAACCAATAGATTTATGTGTAGATGTACATACAGAGGAATTGGTTATAATATATAAATACAAATTATAATACATAAATGAATTATATGTTTGTTGTATTTAAAGAGGTTTATTATAAGGAATTGGCCCATGTGATTATGGAAGCTGAGAAGTCCAGACCTAGGAGATCCAATGGTGTAAGTTCCAGTCTTAGTCCAAGGGCAGGAGAAGATGAGGAGTTCTACCTACCTCCACCTTTTGTTCTATGGCCTTCATTGTAGTATTAAATGAGGCCCACACTGAGGAGCAGCCTGCTTTACTCAATCTTCCAGTCAAATGCTAAACCCATCCAGAAAACCCCTACCAAACACACCCAGAAATCATGTTTGACCAAATATCTGGGTGTCCTGTGTCCCAGTCAAGTCGATATATAAAATTGACCATCACTAAACCTTAACCTTGGTGCCAAATATTTTGAAATCATTTCCCAAAAAATAACTGAACACTCAAGATGAGATGACCTATTCTCTTAGCATTGTCCCCAACCCCACCAGGAAGATCCTGGATCTAGATCTGAGGCAAGATGCTGTGCTAGGAGGTGATGCCCTGACACCGTGTAGGGAGTGGGTCAGGGGAGGGAAGAGGCCGGAACAGTGGCTGTGGGGGAGGAGTGATATGGGGCTCCATTCCACACCGAGGCTGAGGTCCCTGGGGCACCTGTTCACCTCCTGTCTGCTGCCTGCCCCCAGGCAAAGTCGTCCTGGAAGCTGGAATTCAGAGGGCGCTTCACGTAGCTGGCACTGAAGCAATGCCCAAAGCAGGGTTCTGGAGTGTTCTAAGTGACAGCAGGATCTCTACAGGTCCCATGATCCACTTGGGAAATAAGTCTTGACTCTCTCAGAACCTGACTTGCTCACACCCCAGAGTTTTCCCACTTCAAATGTCTGTGATGCACACAGAGAAAAAGCAACAATAAGAGAATGAGGAAAAAAAATTAAAAACAGAAGCACTTTTTTTCTTCCACTAGGAGGCTTTCTGTCTTATGTTCTGCTGGTGATTGTAAAGGGTTCATTGTGTGAAATGGCCTCTGGGGAATACTGTATTCCAGCAGCAGCAGCTTCCTCTGCCATGTTTGAAGCCAAGATCACAAGCCACTAGAAACTGTTAGCTGAATTGGGCTGCCTCCTAGAGCACTTCAGATGTGCCCGGAGTGTGAGTGTTTGGGGAGTAAGTGTAATGGTCCAGAACACCAAGCCTGAGGAAGTTTTATTAGAAGAGAAAATGTCAGAGTTGATACGCCTGGCTGGGTCTTCACTGGGATAAACCAATGTGCCAAGGAGAAGTCCACGGGTGTGTTTCTATTGTCCTTCTTTACCATAGGAATGAAAGTCACACAGCATCCACTAGCACAGGAATTGGAAAATACTTGCCCAATTGATTGTAAAATTAAGGACTTGCCTAGAGACCCTTCCCACAGAGTTTCTGGCTACCCTGCCCATGGCTCTCAGTTTAACTACAGAATGACCCTGAGAAACAGAGTTTACACCCCTTGTATAGAGAAGGTCCTGACTTACGTAGAGAAGGCCTAATGGGTGCTGGACTCAGGAGTCCCTCACAGACAGAACTGGCCCCAGAGTCTTTGCTTCAGAAAATGAGACAACAATCAGCAGGATGGGAGATAGCAGCAGCATGAGGCCATAGCCAACTAGGTCTGCCCTGGTATTTGAGAGAAAGGAGGCAACTGCCTGCATTGACCACCAGCAATGACGTAGAGGTCAGCACCTGAAGTCTTCCCCAAGCCACTCCCTTTGCTACCTATCAAATTACTCACTGTGCTGGGCTTGAAACAACTACCTGTGTGTATTCATGTTAGAATTCTGTGGTTGGAAAGTGGATGGGTAGCTCTGGCCTTGTCTGGGCTCAGCTGCTGGTGGTTAGAGGCCACTCATCTCTGCTCTACATGACATCAAATCCTCTATTAGTCCCACCCAGTCTTGCCCACACTAGGCAGGGTCCAGAGAGGGAGCAGAAGGACATAGCCTCTTAAGTTCCACTTCTGCCATATCTTGTTGGCCAAAGGCAGTTTGAGACCAGCCTGGAACATGGGACTGGATATTGTAAATACAGAGGAAAGGCAGAGGGCAGGGTACCTCTGACGGTGCTTTCTGCTTTACTCCAGCATCTCTAAGTGCCCAGGAGTCAGCCTCTTGCCAGGTTCACTGGCCTCTACTTTCAAATCAAAGGCATTTTCATTTAACTGTGAGACAAATTAACCTACAAAATAAAGGGGCTCACAAACTCTGGGACCTAGTGTGTCTCACCCCAGGCTTTGTGTTAGAATTGCCCAGAGCTCTTTTAAAAACCACCAGTGCCCAGGCCATAGCTAAGAAATGAATGAGCCTTCTGGGCAGGCCATCCAAGTCTGGAAGAAAACCAGATGACTCTAACAGGAGGCCAGGGTATATAACTGCAAGCTGGTTGGAGGAAGGCAAATGGCCTGACCATGGGTTGCCAGACTGGCTGCCTTCTTAGAATCCCCTGCCCAGGCTATATAGTGTGGCCATATGAACAAAAGTTTCTGGGATGGGACCAGAAGCCAGGTTTTGTAAGCTCCTCCAGTGATTCCAGGGAGCAGCAGTTCCAGGGACCACTCAGCAGCACCTGGAGCTCCTATTGGTCTGAAAACAGCAGGAGTGTTTTCTTGTCACAGCAGCCAAGCCTTCAGGCCTCCCATTGTGATTCTGGGACTTTCTGGCTAGAATCTTATTCATAATTGTTCACTCCCATGAATGCTCCTCAGAACTGTGGCCTCTATTACCCAGGTAAAAGCCCTGGACTCTGCTAATGGCAAAGGATATGAGTGGTGATGGGGATGATGTCTCTTACCCATCACCCGCTCTGGATACAGAGCCAAATGCTCAGTGCTTCTAACAGGGAGATCAATAGAGCTCCCCTAGGCTTCTCTTCCTAGGGAAATGAAGGCTGGAATCATATGCTGGTGCCATGTGCCTGGGTATAACCTGCTGGAATTCCAGGATGAGTGAGACAGCCATGTAATCCCATCCTCAGCCGCGTGTCACCTCCATCTCTAGGGTGGCTCAGCCCTGGGAAAGAAAGGATGTGCTCCCTGATACCAGACCATTTGTGCTCAGATACAAGCCTCCTCCAAGCCAGTCCAGCCCTGGCTTCTCCCACCCTAGATCCTATCTTATAAACCTGGAAGAAGAAACTGAGGGGAGAAGGTAGCCCTTAGGTCTTACACAGATATAGAAACACATATACACATGTGTGCATACACAACACATATGCACATGTGCATACGCATATCACTTATATGAATGTGCACACCATCCATACCACACATTCCAGTTTTATTTGGATCTCAACCACCACCAAGCATCATGGGGAAACCACAACCATCCTCCCAGGTTTATGTTTTCCATCAAACTAAAAAGCTTCTGCTCAGTAAAAGAAGCCATCAAAGAGGTAAAGAGAAAACCATCAGAATGAGAAAACATATTTGCAAGCAACACCTCCAATAAGAGCCTAATATCCAAACTATACAAAGAACTCATACAATCAAAGACAAGAACAAAACAAATTATCCAATCAAAAAATGGATAGAGGACCTGAACAAACACTTCTCCACAGAGGACATACAAATAGCCAACAAATATAAAAAAGATGCTCAACATTGCTAGCTATTAGGGAAATGCAAATCAAAATCACAATGAGATACCATCTCACACCTGTTAGAATAGCTCTAATCAACAGAACAAGTAATAACAAATGTTGAAGAGGATGCAGAGAAAAAGGAACACTCATACACTACTGGTGGGGCTGCAAATTGGTACAGCCACTATGGAAAACAGTATGGAGGTTCCTCAAAAAACTAAGAATTGATCTACCATATGATCCATCAATCCCACTACTGGGCATTTACCTCAAATACTTAAAATATCATATCCATGAAGATATTTGCACAACAATGTTCATAGCAGCATTATTCACAGTGGGCAGGACATGGAAGCAACTGAAGTGTCCTATGATAGATGATTGGCTAAAGAAGCTATGGTCCATATATACGATGGAATATTACTCAGCCATAAGAGATGAAATAATGCCATTGCGAAAACATGGATGGAACTAGAAATAATCTTGCTAAGTGAAATAAGCCAGACAGAAAAAGTTGAAAATCACATGATATGTGGGATATAAAATCACTTATATGTGGGATATAAACCTAAAAGCAACAAAGGAACAGGACAAACAAATAGAGACTCACGGACATGGAATATAGATTAGTGGTTACCAGAGGGTAAGGGGTGTGGGAGGAGGGGAGAGTTAGACAGGGTAAAGGGGTTCAAATATAGAGGGGGAAAGGAAGGAGGTAGTGGGTAAAGGAGATCAAATATATGGTAGCTGAAGGAAACTGTACTTTGGGTGGTAAACACACAATAGAATTTACAGATGTTAAATTATAATTATATAATTGCATTAGCCAATGTTACCCCAATAAACTTAATTTTTTAAAATTGCATCATAAAAAAGTCATCAGCTCACATTTATTGTCAATTTTTCTATTGGATTATCAGTCTTTTTCCTTTTTAAAATTAATTAATTAATTTTATTTTTAATTGTAGTTTAAATATATTAGTTTCAGGTGCACAACATAGTGGTTCAATATTTATATACCTTTCAAAGTGAGTACCACAATAAGTCCAGTAACAATTAGGCACTGTATATTAGTTATTACAATATTATTGACTCTATTCCCTGTGCTATACTTTACATCCCCATGACTTTCTTTATAACCAGAAGTTTGTAAATCTTTTTTTTAATTAGAGTTGACATTCAATATTATTTATATTAGTTTTAGGTGAACAGCATACGATTAGACATTTATATAATTTACGAAGTGATCCCAGTTAATCTATTATCCACTTGGAACTATACCTAGTTATTATATTATTGATTATGTTCCCTATGCTGTTACTTCACATCCCAATGACTATTTTGTACCTATCAATTTGTACTTCTTAATCCCTTCCCTTTTTCACCCAGCCCCTCAATTCTCCTCCCATCTGTCAACTATCAGTTTGTTCTCTGTAGCTATTAATTTTTTTCTGTTTTTTTGTTACTGTTCATTTGTTTTGCTCTTTAGAGTCTACGTATAAGTGAAATCATATAGTATTTGTCTTTTTCTGCCTGACTTATTTCACTTAGCATCATACTTTCTAGGTTCATCTATGTTGTCACAAATGGTAAAGTATCTTTTTTTAGGCTGAGTAATATTTTGGTCTTTTTCTTTTTAACTTATAGAAATTTTTGCTATGTTCAGAATATGTGTACTTATCTGTTACATGAATTGAAAATGTATATCCAAAATAACACCATATGTTTGAAAGTTTGAAACATCTTCTAAATTACTCATGGAAGAAGGAAATAAGTAAGTTCAAGAAGAAAAATGATAGACATCAGGCTTGAACACTCATCTGTAGACACCAGAGACACCAGCATTCCCTCTGACCAATCTCAAACCCCCTGCATCAGGAGACCTGCCCAACAGTTGGATTTACTAAGCCTTCAACAAGGCTTTTTGGGCCAGGGTGGCACAGGCTCTTAGGACACAGGCAGGATGACATCTAGTAAGTTCAAGAACCAGTGTATTGGGGGAGAAAAAATGATGTAGATAATAGAGGCTCTGTTCATCCCTCTGGTGACCAAATCAAAGTTGTGACAGTAATGAGGAGTAGCAGCAAGGAAAAATCACCTGGGATCTAGATGAACAAGCTATACAACGAGGGAGAAGTCCAGGAAATCACCATGCAAAGGCAGAACACGAGGCTGCCCAGGGCAAGGACGTGGGGCTGCCCAGCTTCGAGCAACTGAGTGAGACAGAGACTGCAGAAGTGGCAGCGGCCACATCCATGAGTGGATTTTCGGAGTGACAGACCTGCTTGCTCTGAGCACCAGTGCTGATTCTGCTGTGCACACAGGGCACCAGGGACTTACAGAGAGACATTGTCAGAGTGAGGGCCAAGGCAAGATTCACTCTGTACAGAAGTGCCGCCAGTATTCATTGTTCCCTGTTCAGCTTTCTGCCCTCCCAGTGTGCAGACACAGCACTGCCATAGCCCGTGATGTCATCAAACTGGATAACAGAGGTTATTCTTCCCAGAGAATTCCCTGAAACCCTGCCTCCTCCAACTTGCATCTCCACCCAAGCCGCATCCAGGTATGTTCTCGGTGAGTCAGGTGCTCCTTGCTGAGCAGTGCCTACACTCACACTGGAGGCAGCTGGCCTCAGTTTATGGTGTGGCCTTTTGAGGCAACTATAAGCACAGCATCTGTGGATTACTGGCTGAATTTTAACAGGTGGCCCCAGAGGGATGGAAGCTTGGGTTAAGTTTGGCTTGCCACTGAATCCCTCTCAGGACTGTGCCACTAGATACCTACTTCACAAATCCACATTAATAAGACCAGGAGACAGGAGCTTTGCTTAGTATGTAGAAACAGAAAGGGAAAGGTAGCCAAAATGGAAAGACAAAGAAGCAGAAACCATGTGAGATAACAGAAATCCAGATATAAGTAATATAATAAGTAATATAACAGATGGAGAGTTCAAAACACTGGTTATAAAGATGCTCATGAACTTTTGGGAAGGGTAGATAAATTCAGTGTGAACTTCAACAAGGAGATAAAAAAAACATAAAAATGGAAATGGATATTATAAAAGGGAACCAGTCTGAAATGAAGAACATATTATCTGAGATGAAAAGTATATTAAATGGAATAAACAAAGGAATAAACAAAGTGAATAAAGAGGATCAAATACCCTATCTAGAGGATAGGAAAACAAAGAACACTCAATCAGAAAAAGATGCCAAGACTATAAAAATAATTTATGGAGGACATGGGACTCTATTAAGGCTCCAAATATTCGTCTGATTGGTGTAACTGAAAAATTATCAAGATGTTGAACAGCTGTTTGGAGAAATAATGATAGAAAACTTCCCCAAGGTGAAGGAAATGGATATAAAACCCCAGGAAGCTCAGAGAATTCCAAAAATCAGGGATCCAAAGAGGCCCACACCAAGACACATCATAATTAAAACGCCAAAGTTTAAATTGAAGAAAGAATATTAAAAGCAGCAAGAGAAAAATAATTTCAATAAGGGAACACCATGAGACTGGGAGCTGATTTCTCAAAAGAAACTATGCAGGACAGAAGGGCTTAGCAAAAAATATTTGACAGGATGAAGACCCAGGATCTACAACCAAGAATACTTTATCCCACAAAGTTATCATTTAGAGCTGAAGGACAAAAAATCCTTCCCAGACAAAAATACCTAAAGGAATTTATTCACCACCACGCCAGTATTACAGGAAATGTTGGAGGGACTTCTTTAGGAAGAAAAAAACACATATTAAAAACAGGAATAAAGAATGGTCACAACTACATTCCCATCAATAAGTACCTTAAATGAAAAAGAATTAAGTGTCCAACAAAAAGATGGAGTGGCTGAAATGGTAAGAAAACAAGACTCCTACATAGGAAAAGGAAGGAGATGGAATAAGATATTGCTTTGATGGACCTAGAATGTATTTAAGTCAGACAGAGAAAGATAAACACTATGTGATTTCACTTATATGAAGAATCTAAGGAATAAAAAGAACAAGCTAATCAAAAAACAGACTCACAAATATAGTGGACAATTTGGTGTTGGACAGAGGAGAGGGAGGTATGGGGGGCTGGGAGAATGGGGTGAAGGGTTAAAGAAGTACAAATTAGTAGCTGAATGGATGGTCATGGGGATGGGGAGCATGGCACTTGGAATTTAGTTAGCATTAATACATTGGCTAGGTGGAGGGTAAGGGGAGGGAGGGTTCAATTGGGGGATCGTTTTATGAACTATATAGATGTCTAATCAATGTACTATATACTTGAAACTAAATTTTTTTAAAAAGACAAAATTAAGGACATAACAAATCATTTCGAACTGAGCAATAACAAAAATACTGCACAGCAAGTCTTGCAGTATGCCAGCAAAGTGACGCTTATAAGAAAGTCTATAACTTAAATTTTTAGGAGAGTATTAGCTAAACATTAAACTTATGAAGTTCAGAACAATAAATAAATGCAAAAAATAGAAGGAAGAAAATAATAAATACAAAAGAAGAAATTACCTGTACACTTAACCTGTACCTTACCTGTATACTTAAAAATGGTTAAGATAGTAAAAACAATAAAATTGTATGTCTTAAATATGAATAGTTTGTTGTATATCAATTATAGTTCAATAAAGCTGCTTTTTAAAGATTGTTATTGATCCTGGTACAAACATGAAGACTTAAACAGTATGTGTTGATATGTGAAAAAAAGGCAAATTGCAGAATAATCTTATGTTCATTACTTGGAAAGGGGTGTTGGGAGAGAAGACAGGTTGAAAGATACCTCATAAACAGAGGTTACCTCTGGGAAAGGAGATTGGCCTTGGGGTAAGGGCAGAAGAGGACTAGAGACCCAGGCTGGGGACAAACTCAGGAAGCAGAAAGACTTAGCTCCAACAACTTTACTACCTTCAGTTCCTTCCACAGTGGCTCCATCTTCATCTAGGAAAGGATAGTGCTACATGGAAGTCCTCAACATGCTCTATTCATCAGCCATGTGGGCATGAGTGTGCCAGTTCTCACACACATGCCCCATATCTGCTCACTTGTCTTATGGTCCCAGTGACTTCTGTCCTCTTCCTTCTTTCTTTTTGGGGCAGACACCACCAGCCCCAAATCAGGCCTCATGCTTACCTGGAGTATCCTGGCCAGGTGTCAATGGACTCCACATAACGTGTAGAATCAAGAGCTGCTCTTGAGTACAGAATACACTGTTAGCATCAACAGGAACCTTCTCATCTTTTCTGCTCAGTTTTTTTCATAGAGTGAGATTTTTACATACCAAAGAATTTGGTGTTGTTAAGTGATAAATTTGACAACCCCAAATAATAGATAAGTGACAAACTAGATTATAAAAACTGGCACAGTATCGAGAGTAAAAGAAGCTAGAGACCTTATTACATGAACATAGACTTCAGATGAATTAAATACTTAAATAGGAACAGTAAAATTACAAATCAAATCAAAGAAAGTATAGAAAAATGGTGTAATCCTTACAGAATAATAATAAGGCAAAACCTGGATAGATTTGTATACACCAAAATGAAGTATTTTGATTCAACAAAGCACCATACACAAAATTAAGGAGATGACAAATTGTAAGGAGACATTTGTAACATCTTAAACCGACAATGAATTGTGTTGTCAAATTTACCATTTATCTAGGCTTTGTGTGTCTGTGGGTCTGCCTTGAGCTCTATACTGTGTACTTCTGATCTACATATGTATTTCGGCATAGTATTTGCAATTCATTCATTCATTCATATATTCACTAAGAGTTTGAGGTATTTCTTAATGTTTAGAAAGCAAAGTCCTTCTGGCTGCAAGAACTCATACAAATAAGAAAAAAAAGACAGGAAACATAATAGGAAAACAGGCAAAGAATATAAACAGGCAGTTCACAGAATGGGAACCTTTAGGTTGGCAAATACATGGAAGCTCTCAAACTCACTAATAACCAGAGAAAGCACATTTTAACAGGGATCCGATTTTATACCCCCACACACACTCGCACGTACCTGAAATGACCAAAACACAGGATCGAATATATGAAATAACTATTTTCAAGATTTGAGCATCAGGCAGCAAAAGACATAATGTCTGTAATGTGAAACAAGAGCTGACTGCCAGGAGAGTGTCCAAGCATGGTGCAGGGGCAGCTGAACAGTGCAGTGAGGTCACAGAGCTCAGTGAGGAGAGAAGCAGATAATGCTGGGAGACCTGTAGGAGCCCCAGTCTTCAGGTGAGAATGGCTGAACCAATGTGTGTGGGGACACCACCTTAGGCCTGGAAAGACCTGCTCAAAAGGACAAGAGGACATTACAGGGGTTCACATGGGCCAGCGGCAGGCCTGCTCCCACCAGCCACTTTGCGAAACCCCATCAGTCACAGGCACTGGGTGGAGTGCTCCAAGAAATCTGACTTCATTCATGGGAACATTGGCTTGAAAATAAAGGCCTTCTTATTTTCCCTAACAATCTCTGAAAGTAAGAACTAAATGGATCAAACTCTTTTCAAATAACTTAATGGCATTCAGAACTCAAAAACATCTATAGAAATACAAAAATATCCAACATCCAACAAGGTAAAATTTGCAACATATGACATCCAATCAAAAATTACAAAGCATGTAACAAGGCAGGAAAATATAATCCATACAAGCATCAAAAAATATAAAATACTTAGTGATCAATCTGGAAAGAAGAGATGGCAATGAACTACATTTCACTCCTAGGGGTCCTTGAGGAAACACATAGAGAGATGCTTCTGGGGGCATCATGATAGAATTCAGGGCAGCTGGTACCATCATCAAGGGAAGATGTTAACAGAATGTCTTAAATGCACCTAGAAATACTAAACAGCTGTAAGCAATGATGTCAGATGCCCAGGCAGTACTGTGGATAGGTTCAAAAAACATTCTGCCAAGAGCAAAGGTAAGAAATGGAATATGTGCAGTACTCATCCAAATGTGCACATCAATAACACATGAACACACAAAACACTGTGCATATCTCACATGCTTTCATCAGAGGGAAACTATGTGGGGAGGTGGGACTGGAGACAGTGAAGGAGGAGGGAGGACAGATGGGGTTCAAGGATAACAAGAAACTAAATAGCAAGAAGTAAAACAAGCTCTGCAGTGAGGCTCCACAACCTACAAAGGCCCTTCTTGTACCTGAGGTCATTACTAACCTTTCTTGACAGTCCTCTCCTCCCATCCTGCTTCATTGTTGGAAGAGAAGATGGAGAGAGACATTGACAAGTGAGATTATATGTGTGCCTTGGTCACAATAGCTAAATTTTAAATGACTCAGAATCGTTGACACAGAGCAGACATGGGAGTCTGTGCCTGCCAGGAGATGAAGGTTGTTTTCCTTTGTCAGCTCCGTCTTGGCCATACTCATGCTGTGCCTGCCTCCGAGAGAAGTGTCTATGGCCCTTCAGTTTCCTGAAGAAGCTGGGCCTCCCCATTCTCTGTCCTGAGCCTGGTCTACCGTTTTTACTTCTTCATACCTCCTGTGTGCAAGGCACCCTTTCAGACTCGAGAATAGGAAAGATGTAAGATCTGGCCCTAGCTTTCTGATGCATGCAGTATAAACATGAAGATTTCAGGATCTGTGGTAAGAGCTATGGAGGGATCCAGCCACTGAAGCCGCTAGAGAAGGTACCTCCTCTGCCACTCATCTATGTTACTGGTATTTGAACCCACTTGTGTCAAAAGCTGTGCTTGGTGCCAATTCAGTGGGGAACAGGGCGATGCATACCAGGGTTTATGACAAGTAGCATTTGAGCTGCACTTAGGATGACTCTGCAGATTAAACCTCATTCTGGGAAAAAAGTCAGCTAAGCTTCAAGGAGTCAGCTGGATTGTGGGCAGGTTAGGATGAGCTGGAAGCTATGCCTGACCTGAACATCATGGACAGAGCAGCCTTGCCTTAGAGATGCAGTTTGAGCTCAGGTAGCTTATGCTGGCACCCTGCCTGCCAGCCTCTCACTGATTCTCCCCACCTGCGGCATCACTTCTTTCCAGGCTTGGGGCCAGTCCAGTCCAAAGCAGGAGAAGACCAGCTGCCTCTGTCCACCAGTCAGGAATCAGATGGAGCGCACAATTTCAGCAAGCCCAAGACTCAGCGACTTAAAACAAGGGTTTAATTGCTCATGATTCTGCAGGCTGAGCTGGGGCTCTCCTGCTGGTCACTTGTATGGCTGCATTCAGCGGAAAGGTCAGCTGGGGCCTGAGCCCAGATGGATGCTGGAACAGCTGGTCCTCGTTCTATCCACTACTCTCAGGGCTCCCGAAAGGGCAAAAGCAGACGCTACCTGGCCTCCTTGCGTCTTAGGCCTGGAACCAGCATCAGTGTCACTTGCTCTGCTTTTTGTTGGTTAAGGAAAGTCACAGGGCAGGGGGCTACACAAACTCTTATATACCAGCAGGCTTGGTTCATTGGGGGCCCTATGTTACCGACTACCACAGAGCATGTCCCCAGATTTGCAGTACCTCCTTTCTTCCCACCTCATGGCATCCAGTCCATCCTCTACATCAATATGGTACCTCTCCCCAACATGACCACATCCCTTTGGGTAAGAAAATCTGCCCTCAACTTCAGGCCACTCTCTGGGGTGCTGGCATCTCACTGACACCTTGTCTACACTGTCCTCATGAGGAATAGTGTCTCACTAGACTGAGGCCCTGAAATAGCTCTGTTCATCCCTGCCTAGCATGAGTCTCACCTGACTCCAGGGTTCCCCTAATGCCATACACCCCCTAATTCCACCTGGCACTCACCACCCCCTACACACCCACACAGAAGAGGAGTCATACATTCATTTACTAGCTGGCAGGGTCACTGAGCCTTCAACATCACCATTCCTGCATGGCCCTCAGCTTTGACTTCTGCTTCTGTTCATTTCATCCTCTCCCCCATCCCACCCATCAGGCTCGGCTGAGCAATCTGGTCCCAAGATGCATATTTGGTTTTGGGTGGAAGATCAGCTTGGACTGCCAGTGTAAGCTGCATCTCCTACTCATCCTCCTTCAAAGAGGCCTGCCTGAGGGCCCCAGTTACATCCCCCTAGTAAAAAGGAACTTGACTCTGTACTCAGTTCATGTCTCTCATTTGATATTTTAAAATATTCTTTCTGAGATAATTTTTATTGAGATTTCATTTACATACCATGAAATTCACCCTTTTAAAATATACAGTTAAGTGGGTTTGGGTATATTCATGATGTTGTGTAACTATCTAATGCCATAACATTTTCGTCACTCCAAAAGAATTTCCAAACCCATTAGCAGTCACCCTCCATTCTCTATCTGCCCATTGCAGGGAAACTAGTAACCCACTTTATGGATTTACATATTAAAGGAATTATACAATATGTGGCCCTTTGTGTCTGGCTTATTTCATTTAGCATAAGGTTTTTAAGATTCATCCATGTTATAACATAAATTAACACTTTGTTCCATTTTTTCTAATAGCTAAATAATATTCCATTGCATGGATACCCCATATTTTGTTGACCCACCCATTGTTGATGGACATTGGATTGTCTCTGCTTTTTGAACATCATAAGTAATGTTTCTACTAACATTTGTGTACGAGTTTTTGTGTGAACTTATATTTTCAGTTCTCTTAAGCACATACCGAGGAATGGAATTGCTGCATCACATGGTAACTCCTATGTTTAATTTTTTTTAATTTTTACATTTTAAATTTTTTCAATTATAGTTGACAATATTATATAGTTTCAGGTGTATAACACAGTGATTAGACATTTATATAATTTATGAAATGATCATCCCAATAATAAATCCAGTACCCTCTGACTATTATTATAGTACTACTGACTATATTCCCCATGTTATAATTTACATCGCCATGACTATTTTGTAACTACCAATTTGTACCTCTTAATCTCTTTCCCCCTTCATCCATCTCCCAGCCCCAATCTGACAACCATCAAAACACTCTCTGTATCTATGAGCTTGTTTCTGTTGTTTGTTTATCTTGTTCTCTAGATTTCACAAAAGATATTTGTCTTTATCTGACTCAACACAATAAACTCTAGGTCCACCCATGTTGTCGGAGATGGCAAGATTTCATTTTTTTATGGCTGACTAATGTTCCATTGTATATATATCCGTTCATCCATTGATGGACACCCAGGATGCCTCCATATCTTGGCTACTGTAAATAATGCCACAATGAACATATAGAGTCACATGTCCCTTCAAAATAGTGTTTTAGGTTTCTTCAGATAAAGACCCAAAAGTAGGATAACTGGCTCCTTCTTTGTCTCTTGTTATAGCCTTTGCTTTAAAGTCTATTTTGTCTGGTATAAGTATTGCTACCCCAGCTTTTGTTGTTGTTGTTGTTTATTTTCATCTTCCTGAAACATCTTTTTTCATCCCTTTACTTTTAGTCTGTGTCTTTCAATCCGAAGTGAGTCTCTTGCAGTTAGCATATGTAAGGGTCTTGTTTTTTTATCCATTCAGCCACCCTATCTTTTGATTGGAGCATTTAACCTATCTACATTTAAAGTAATTGTTTCTAGATATGTAGTTGTGATGTTAATTCAGAACATAGTCCTTCCCCATACTCAGAAGACAGCTGGCTGTCTGACCAGCAGCCAAGAAAGGCAGTACACAATGAGCTTTCAACAGCACTTGGATGCTTGGACGTTTTCTGCTGCTCCCATGGACGTTATCTACTCCTGTAACCAGCAGCACATCTTGCTCCCAGCTGCCTGAGAAGGAGGCTGCTCCTCCAGTGAGATTACCTCTCCCTCTGCTTGTGGGCATAAAAACATTGCTTGCCTTTGGCCAGGTGCCTTTTCCTGCAGTTCCACTGGTCACTGCTGAAGCTTTCTTGCCCCATGAGTAATAAATGGCATGTCACACTCCTCTGGTCCTCCCTGGTGGTTTTCCTGGAATATCCCAGGTATAGGTTCCTGGCTTTGAGCTCTTGTGTTAGAATAGTTATTGCCATTTTATTATTCATATTTTTCTCTTTTTTTTTCTTCTTTTTCTTAAAGAAGTACCTCTAACATTTCCTGTAATGCTGGCTTGGCGATAATGAGCTCCTTCAGCTTTCTCTTGTCTGGGAAGCTCTTTATTTGTCCTTTGATTCTAAATGATAGCTTTGCTGGGTAGAGAAATCTTTGTTGTAGATCCTTGCTTTTCATCACATTGAATATTTCGTGCCATTTCCTTCTGAGTTGCAAAGTTTCTATTGAGAAATCAGCTGACAGTCTTAGGGGAGCTCCCTTGTAAGTAACTAACTGCTTTTCTCTTGGTGCTTTTAAGATTCTCTCTTTGTCTTTAGCATTTTGCATTTTAATTATGTGTTTTGGTGTGGGCCTCTTTGGGTTCATCTTCTTTGGGACTCTCTGCACTTTCTGGGCTTGTACATCTATTTCCTTCACCAGGTTAGGGAAGTTTTCGGTCATTATTTCTCGAGATAGGTTTTCAATTCCTTGCTCTCTTCTTTTTCTGGCACCCCTATGATGTGAATGTTAATGCTCGTGATGTTGTTCCAGAGGCCTCTTAAACAGCCCTAATTTTCTTTGGATTCTTTTTTTTTATTGCTGTTCTGATTGTTTTCTGCTACCTTATCATCTAAATCACTGATTTGATCCTCCACCTCATCTAATCTACTATTAATTACTCCTTATAACCAGTGTTTTGAACTCTGCATCTGGTAGATTACTTGTCTGCATTTTGTTTAGTCATTGTTCTGGAGCTCTGTTCTGTTCTTTTATTCGGGACATCTTTCTTTACTCCCTGTGTTTGTTTCTATGTATTAGGTAGGGCTACTATGTTTCCTGCTCTTAGTAGGTGGCCTTACATAGCAGGTGTGCCATAGGTCCCAGTGGCACAGTCTTCCCTGGCTACTGGAGCTGGGTGCTCCAGGTTTATCCCTTGTATGGTTTGTGTGTGCCCTCCTGTTGCACTTGAATCTTAGTTGCTGTTTGCTCATCAATGGGAGGAATTGACCCTCGGGCTGGTCGGTTGTGATGACTGTCAGTGACCAGTGGAGGAGCTGTTGTATAGGGGTTGACCCTATAGAGCAAGATAAACTTTAGCAGGGCTCTAGTGCCTGCCCAATCTGCCATTTGGGTGTGTCATCCTCATATGTGACACTGGGTGGTGCCATCTCAGACCAAACGAGTCACGGGAGTACAAGCTAGGGCTTCCTGAGAGGGGCTCTCCCACAGGCCAAGTTCAGCTGTAAACTGTGGCTCTACCCAGGGCCACCTGGCATGAGCCACCAAGCAAGCTACAGATCGCCACCACCCACAACTGAGCTTGGAAGTGCCTTGAGAGGCCAATCCACAAACTGAGACCAAGCTGCCGCTAGTGCCAGCTTGCCCAGTGCTGTGGGGCATCCAGGGTCTTCGCCAGCATGGGGAAGAAGCGGAGAGCAGTGTGTGCTATCAGGGCTCAAGAGAGCCCATGCTGGGCCCACATCAGGCGGGGAATGAAGTAGAGACACCACCTGCCACTGATTTTCCTTCCTGGCAAACAAAGAGGGGAAACAGCAGCCACCTGACAGAATGAGCACCCTGTGGCTGAGGCTGTATGCAGAGATCACCCCAGGTGTGGGGCATTGACAGAGTCTGTGGATAACAGGGCCAGGCCCTCAAAGGCAGCCCAAGCTATGCAGTAGCTGCCCTCCTGGACCACTGACAGCACATGATGGATGAAATAAACAAGGGGTCCCTGGAGTGTGCAGACCCAAGTCACCCCCACCTCACCTGGTCCCGAGAGGGAGGCCTGAACAGCAATCTGGGCTAAGCACCCTTGGCAGGAGCTCTCATAGCCAGCCACCTAAAAACACCTGTGCTAGAGAGGTGTTTGGACACATCCCCAAGAGCAAGAGGGCGTGTGGCTGTGTCCTTGCAGTGCTTCACTCTTCCCTGAGGTTGGCGTGCTTGTGCCACTGGAAGATATCTGTTGGTCTGGAGGAAGCCTAATGTTTAGTGCCACAAATGAGAAAGGAATTGTCATAGGTAGAGCCACCACTGCTAATTATTTTATTTTTAAAAGAATTTTTAAAATAATAATAGCCTTTTAGGAAAAAAGATAACTCCCTGCTTGTACCATGGCATTTGGGACAACTTCAGCCTCTGCCTTCTGGCCGGTCTAGAACCCTGCCACTTGAGTGTACCTCACTCAGTCTCCTCCCCCACACCCACACTGTGTACCCCTGGCCTCCTACCTTGGCTCCACCAGTGCTGCCAATGCTGCTCAGCTAAGAGAGGCAGTCCGGTGCCTGGCCTGGAAGCATTGGAGCCCAATGCCAAGGAGAGCATTACCCAGTGGAGCAGAGGAACATGACTCCCCACTGCCCAGTTCAGGAACCACCAGGTACAGTCTTTCTCTTCCTTCCCTGCTCCTCCACTCTGCCCTCATTCCTGCCTCAGGATAGCCTAAAACTTATAGAGTCTCAAATCTTTCCCAGGCCTTTGAGGAAGGACCTCACTGTGAGAATCTAATATGAGAACTGTCTAACTGTCGTTACTTTTTGTTTTTTGAATAAAGGGCTTGGGTAGAACCTTTCCGATTGATATTTGTCTAAGTTCCAAGCTTTTACTTCCCACCTGATAGAATTGGTTTATGAATCATTTTGGGGCCTGATAAGAAGAAAAAGATAACCCCTGATGTCTAACCAGCAGTTCCCTGGAATACCCTGGAACACTGTCTTAATAGCCCCACTGCTGGGCCATCCCCAAAGGGCCCATCTTTATGATAATCCTAGTTCTAATCTGATGCTCCAACACCAGGTGCCACCCCATCTCCCAGTGTTCTTTCTCCCCATCACCAGGTCCCATTGCTTTCACACTGACCCCTGCTTTCCCTTCAGACATGAGTGGCTCATCCTAGCCACCACACTCCAAAATGTCTTCTCAAAAACATTCTATCTGATCTGCATCATTCTCTATAGAATGTAAACGACTGCCAGGCTCCCCAACCCTGCATATATTTGCCTTCTAAAGGAGACCACTCTGGTCCCAGACTAAATTTCAAAGGGAATGAACCTGTTAATACAAAAAGAAAAATTGGAAGCAGGCCATCACCAAGCCGGCACAAATTTCAATAAATTTCTGGCAGACAGAAAGCAGATGGAAATGCATTGGTGGGAGAAACAGAGGGTAGGGAGCTTGCATCCCAAAATACAGGCAGATGGGAGTGAGCATGCTTGGAAGGACCAAGAAAAGCCTCTGCTCAGCCACAGGCATGGGGGGTAAATCTGAAAAGAACATCTGAAAAGGACACCACAGACCACCCAAAAGATGGACCTAGCTTCTGCCCCTTAACCAGGAAATTATAGAAACTGCTCCCATCAGGCAACAGGCCATAACAGGTTATATTTTTTCTTTTCCTCTAAGACAAGCCCCTTGGTTGTGCAGCACCTGGGATAACAGAGCATAGTGATACTTTCACAAGTCAAAGTGACTCTCACCTCCCATTCCTAGTTCTTCCTTCTTTGTGACTACTGACCAACAAAATTAGTTATGCCAAAATGAGCTACTCCATAAAGAAAGCAGCACCTACACCAAGAAACAGGCCCAAGCTGGTATGGAGAAAGTGCCAGGGCCATGGAGCTGAGGCCTCTGAGGGCTGGGGATGGGCTGTAGCCATCAGCAAGCCCAGGAGAGATGGGCCAGTCGATCACAGCTGCCCTCTTCAGGTCATGTTTCCAGGACATGAGAGATGCCTTGGGAGAGCCAGAGCGTCCACCCAAAACACTATCTTAGTACTACAGCGTGCATGAACAAAAGCCAACTGACAACAAAGCACTTTACAGGGACCAGAAACTTCCATCCATCAGCTTCTCGTTCCCTACCCCCAAAGACACATACACACCTTAGAGTTCAGAGATGCTTGTGATGATAGGAATCCCTTACTCGGCACTTTCTACATACAAACTTGTTCCCAAGCTTTGTATGTTGAACCCAGTAATGCTTATTCCAACTCTATGCATTAGGGCCTCACCCTCCTTTTACAGAAAACGAAACGAAGGCATGTAGCAGTTGTCAAGGTCACTTCAGCTGGGATGTGAAGGAGCACGGACTTCAACCCAGGAGGTCTGCCACCAGAGGGCACTTCTCACCCAAAGTTCTGCTGCCTCTCAACAGCACATTTCACTCTTTAATTTCTATGTTTTAAGTTAATATACAGTAAAAGTCATTGTTTTGGGTTACCATTCAGTGGAACCACCACCATAATCAAGATTCAGAACAGACCATTGTCCCAAAAAACTCCCTCCATGGTGCCCTTTTGGGATCACCCACCCCCACCCCCAACTCTTGGCAGCTGCTGATCTTTCTTCAGTCCCTCCATAAACAATATGTGTTTAAGGACATGCAGCTGAGCTTCGGAGCCATTAGTAAAACAGCAACACTTGGCGGGCTCAGTGGTCACTACTTCACTTGAGAAGAGCACACGGAGCATCATGCTTCCGTCTTATAGCTGAGGAGGGTAGGGTTCAGAAGTGCCTGAGATCAGACAAGTTGTATGTGATGGGCTGAGAGTTAAACACAGGCCATCTGACTCCTAGGACTTATAGAACTGAGCCAGAGCTCCTAAAATTACCTCTCATCAAATGGTCGTTCTTCCATTAGAGTTTTCTGTTTCTTTCTCTTCGATTCTGTATGTCAGATTGCCTGATTTCCATTAGAGCCAACACAGATGAGAAAAGAAGAAAGAAAGCTCTGGAGACTGAATGGGGCCTTTCTTTAAAGTGAGGTGGCCATCAATTCTATGTACTGAACTGGGATTTAATTATACTCTCTGTGTTGACAGTCTTCATGGACATGTACTTACTTGTGGTCTCAGCTTCCCAGCTATACCTTGTTAACAAATATGTGAAAATTAGGCTAACACTTTAAAAAAATTAACACCAGCTGTGAACTCAATCCTAGAGGTGTGAGACATTCTAAAGAAAAAAAATCTTGTCAGCTTTGCTTCAGCTTAGGCACTGAGTCCCCTGTCCCTTGCTTCTACACAGAATAGGTCTAACTTCTATACTACTAACAACATTTCTGCTTTCATTTATGAGAACTCAGACAATATTCAGGACCCCATATCACAGGCACAAATCAGGTCTTAAAACATGGGCCAGTCTCCCTTACGAACAGTTTAACAGCCTACTAAACGTCTTAGACATAAGTATGGCAAATAAAGCTAGTTCACAGACATTTCTCCTTTACGACAAATCTCCCTTATGATTTAGAAAACAGTAGCCAACCCTAGTGGGGAGGGGGCAGTGGGGAGGAAAATAATTTGTCTAAGCCAGACTTTAGGAGCCAATTGCTTTGTTAGTGGCTTGGTTCATATGTGGGCATTATGACCCAGTTTGGACCACTGAGACCTTGGAAGAAATCTTCTGTAACTTTGGAGGAAGACCTTTTTTCCTTTATAACACATGTCTGTATACCTACCTATCTATGTCATCTCCCAGCTGTCTTTCCACTTGCTCTTTTGCCTTTGAACATGCTAATGTAGGGAGACAGTATGGGAAAACAAAGCCCGGAGCTGAGGCCATCTGTTGCCCATGAGGCAACAAGCCTGAAAACAAAAAGCCACAAGCTGAGAGTGACAGAGAGGAAAGATGGACAGAGCCTCAGTCCCAAAAGACAATGATGGGCCCCTGAATGACCCTTAGCACCAGCTCCTTCCCTACTTCTTATAAAATGTGAAATAATTACGTGCTTTTTTAAACCACTATTAGTCAATTCCCTGCCATTGAAAGGGCAATAAACTAACACAGAGATGCATTGCAACAATATATTTTATGAGGCCATATAATTTTGATTCCAAACCTGAAAAAGACATTTTTAAGGAATGGAAAATTAGAAGTTAATCTTTTTCATGAGCATAGATACAAATATCTTAAAGATAATGTTAGCAAATAAAACCCAACAATATATTTAAAAAGTAATAGAATGTCCAAGTTGGGTTTATTCCAGAAATGCAAGGTTGACTATCATTCAAAAATCACTTATTGTGTTTCCACCACATTAGTAGAATAAAGGGGAAAAAAATTTTATCATTTCCATCAGTGCAGATGAGCATTTGATAAAATACCCACACATAGGCAGGAACATGAGGGGCTATGGTGAAACTGATCTGGGATGATGCTTACATGGATGTGTTTCACTATTGAAAATTCAAGCTATAACTGGGATTGGCATTTTTCATTATTTAAGAATGATGGTCTAGATTTTCTCATAACAATTAAATAAAATTGAAGAAGTTGAACTATTCCTACATAAAAAAACAGCAGGCCCACATGGTTTTTACTGTCGGTGACAGAGCAGGTAATAAATCAGATGACAGATCTCTGCAATTTACAAAATCTTGCTAGAGCATGTAAGAAGAGCTTGTTCCAAAGATGGTAAAACCTTGATAACAAACGCAAATGACTTATAAGGCAAGTTTGCTTACAAACATAAATTTAAAGTCCTTACACCAAACTTAAGAATTTGAATGCAGCACTTAAAAACTTGATACCATGATTAAGTGGGGTTCATCTCAGAAATGCAAAGTTGATTTAAAAATTGTAGAATGTAGTTTACCATATAAACAGTTAAAATAAGATACTTAGTTAGAGTAGTCAAAATCAGAGGCAAAAAGCAAAAAATAGTGGTGCCAGGGACTGCAGGGTAAGAGGGAATGGAGAGTTGCTATTTACTAGTTGGTGTTTTACGAGGTGAAAGCAAGTTCTGGAGATCAATGTGGTGATGGTTGTACAACAATATGAATGTACTTAATACCACTGAAAACTGTACACTTTAAAAATGGTTAAGATGGTAAATTTATGGAATGCATGTGTATATTTACCATAATAGAAAATGAAAATAAAAAGAAGAGAGAGATCATCAGTTTATTTATTTTTATTTATTTTATTATGGTGACATTGGTTAACAAAATCCAGTAAGTTTCAGAATTTCGGGTATACAATTTAAGCAATAAGGTATATATACATATATACACACACACACACGTATATATATATATATATATATGTTTATATATACATACATATATATATATATATAGAGAGAGAGAGAGAGAGAGAGAGAGAGAGGAGAGAGAGAGAAATGTTGGAGAGATCATCAATTAAAAAAAAACACTCAGCAAAAGAAGAATATAGAGACACCTGTTTCAAACCTAATAATGGCATATACAAAAAAAACTTTGAGGAAGGAGCCCCAAGCAGTTGGTGAGAGCCATGGAAAAGAGTGAAAATAGATCATCATCTCATATGCACACAACACCAGTTCCAGATGAAGACCTGCGTGGAATGTGAACACCATAAAGATTTTGAGCCAACATAAGAACATACCTTCATAACTATAGAGTACAAGTCATTACTTAAGACACAAGACTGTAGACCAGTGTACTTGCTGTTTGATAATTAAAAACTATCCATTGACAAATGCCAGACAGAGGTAAGAAAGATAGTTCTCACACTAGAAGGTTGTGAAATATACTCCAAAAGGAATTTGAAGTCACAAATACATATAAACTAATAACAAAATACGAAGAAAAAAGCCTAATAGAAAAAGACAAAAATTTACATTGACTGAAGAGGAAACCCAATGGTCAGTAAATACATTAAAAGGAAGCTTTAACTTAATTTACTAATCAGAGAAATGCAAAATATAAAATACAACCACATAGAGTTACACCAACCGCACCAACCATATTGGGGGAAAGTTACTTTAAATCTGAAAAATCCCAAGAAATGGCAGGCAGTGGAGCTAAGGGAATTCTTGCTGATGGGAATAGTAACGCTTACACTATTTTTGTACTGCTGAGCTACAAGTTCTCCATCCCTTTGACTAGAAATTCTGCTTCCCAGCAATGCCCTAGAGAATTTCACTTCTGCTTACACAAAGATCTCAGAGTCTGATTACAAAAATGGATAATGAAACACATGCGATGGGGAATAAACGTCACATATCCACACAATGGATCCTCTGTGCTGCTAAGCTGAGGAGCTAGAGTTACACAATGAGATAGATAGTTCTGAAAATTTAATATTGAGTTGGAAAGGACAAGTTGCAGATTATGGACAACATAATATTCTGTACATAAACTTTAAACACCAGAACGTATGCTGAATGCCCGATTCCAAATAGCTGTGCCCAGTTACAGAGGGATACGCAGAACCAGGGTTATGCGGAACAAGGGTATGTTGAAACAAGGGGCACATGAAACGAAGGATATGCAGAACGAGAATACATTGAAATGGCTCTCAGCTGTACATGTTTTTATTTCGAAGCAAATAGGGTAAATGATAAACATCATGAATCTGAGTGTCAAGTATATGGTGCTTATAGTAATGTTTTCTGTACATTTGAAATATTTTCATAATTTTAAGAATTAATACTAGTTTAAAAGAATAAAAACCTCCGTTAAGTTTGCAATCCCTACAGAGTGGTTTGGTCCCTCTTCCCTGGAATCAAGGCTGTCCTGTAAGTTATGAAACAAGAAACAAAATTCTAAAAAGAAGCGCCCTGGGTGAGGACCAGGAAAGTGGAAGTCCTTCAGTGTAAAGTGGTCAGCGACTTGCCAACTTGCACTCAACGATGAGAAGTTTCCAGAACATTGTCTACAGTGTGTATAAAGGCAGCAAGAGGGTGACTATGCTAAGAAAAGCTGGAAGGGCACATTCATGAATTTCTTGTTTATCGAAAGTGTTGTATGAACATTGCAGTACACGCATTAGGAACTGATGAGCAAGATCAACTAAAGGATCCAGAAAGATCTGTGTAGGATGCCACCTCTGTTCTTCAATTGCCATTGGCAGGAACAAAATCCCCCCTAACATAACCATCAAGAAGAGCGTTTCACCACTTTCCCCCAGTTCAGGGTCTGCAAGTACTGAGTGAGTCACAAGTCTTGGCCTCCACGACCCTTTCTGCAGCAGACGGGTAAAACTTGGGCTGGAATCACAATCAACTCTGAAGTCTGTGGATCCTGGGTATCCCAGCTACCCCAACCCCACCCTTGCCTTCATGGCCTGACTCAGACAATGTACACACTAAAGTTCCCATTCAGTGTACCCAACAGCAGCTTTGTAAGTCCTCACCTACATGTAAGAACACCAGGGTTCTCAGTGGGGACATGCAGGTTGTCTCATGTCGCCCCGCCCAGAGAACGAAGAAGCCTGGATTCAAATCCAGGTATGGCTGAGTTTAAGCTCCAGTTGGAAACTGGGGCTTAGGCTGCTCAACCCATCCAGGCTAAAAATTCACCATCAAATCACAAGAGAAAAGGCTGTCAAACTGTTATCAGTTCTGGGGAGTCCTGTAGCTCCCGGAACCTCTGTTTCTTGGCATCTGGGAAACAATTATTTGAAGGCAGACGCACAGTAATTGCAGGCAAGCTAGCTTTATTGAAAGTAAAAGTACACTCTCAAATGGGAGAGCAGGCTACAAGAGCAGTCAACGGAAGACTTTGCCTTAGTCCTTTTACCTACCTGCCGGGTCTTCCAACTTCCCTTTCTTCCCTAGCTGCCCCTTTATGCTTGATGACAGGGAAACTCATATAACATTTGAAATTTTGAGCATTCGCATCCCCATAATACACTGCATTGCTCACCAGAGGAGGAGGTCCAGGAATCTCAATGTAAATTTGTTATAATGATCATACTAATGTAGGAAGGAAGCAAGATAATTAAAAATGTTAATCAAGCTACATTCAGAGACTGCAATAGGCTGATCAGCCCTGCAGCCAGGCCAGGACACCTTCTGAACAACCCATTCTCCATACATGTGAGGGGGAAACAGGAACCAAGAGTTAATCCCTATGGCTAAAACCAAGGGCAATCTAAGGATTAAAGGCTGGAAAACTGCCAGCATGCCTTTCATTCTGCATATTCTTACCTTTTCAGTCTACATACTCTTCCCCTTTCTCACCGTATGTCCATATCAAAGGGAATGGGAACTAAAGAATGATGTATAAACTGAATTCCCTGAACACTCCTTACTCACTCTCTTTCCATGTCTCTCTCACTGTCCCTCTCACTCTCTGCGTGTGTCTGAGAAGAGACCACCCTGTGGAGTGTACCCTTTTCTAATAAACTTTCCTTTTCACTCTAACTTTGCGCATGTGTGTTGAATTCTTTCTACACTCTCCACCAAAGCATCCTCTTCTTCGGTGCAGAGCTTTGTCTCCCCACCAACTCAGGGAAATTTGCCCTGTCCTGCATCAATAATGAAGAAAACTAAATTCTCAGGTCACAGTCGTTATTCCTCTGTGCATGTCTGTGTTGGGGAATCCTATTCCCTGGCCCTTCCAAGCCTCAGCAAGATGTTTCAGACACAAGCAGCCTTACCATTGGGCCATATCTGACAGTTTGGTTAAGCCACACCTGACGTAATAGTGACACAAACCGAGTCCAGCTATTAAACCTTTTGACTGCCCTGCCTGGGGGTAGGAGGGGGGCCCCTAGTGCAACTCCTACCTCAAAACCACAAGCGCCACCACAATGAAGAGAGCTGCTGAGTTCACTAACGGGAAGTAATATTAATAATAAAACAGCTCTAACTTCCCAGGCTTATGAGCTGTTCAAAGCTGTACATTTAAGCCATTTTGAATTTTCCAATTTTTTAAAGATAAAATCCAGCTCCTTCATTCTATTTTGTGGTACTCTTCATCTCATCATCAAGCTATGTGGAGTATTTTGACAGCATGATTATGTTCTCTAGGAAAACGTATTTAATGGAGAAAAAGACATTTCAGCCCTGTTTTGTAAAGCCGCCCCGTGGTGCTGCCCCTCTGGAGGTCCTTCGCTTGCACTCCTTCCTCCCTGCAGAGTAGGGGCTACCTGCAGGCCTGAGGTGAGAGGCCGTTCTGCCCACCAGCCTGAGCACAAGCACACTCCTCTCACCAAAACGGGAAAGAGTGAGGTCAGGGGGATGTTCCCAGAAGCTGAGAAGATGCCTCAGGGTGAGCAACACACTTGCTTATATTTATCCTTGACAAGAATGCTTCCCAGAGATCTAGTATTTTAGTTTGAAAACCACTAAATTTCTCTATGGAAATAGTTTTTTTTATAATAAGACATAGTTTTGCAAATTCTGTGGTGAGAGCGGGATAGAGCAGACAGTTTAAATAGATATGAACCTCTCTCCATCTCACACCACAACACCACAGGAGTCTGCAGCATAGTTCAGCTGGATTTTCTCAATTCTTCTTAGTCCCTGGTACTCAGACAAGGTCCACAGATAGCAGCAGCGTGGGCCGCCTGTGGGACTGGTTAGCCATTCACAACCTCAGCCCACCAAGACCACTGCGTCACAATCTGCACGTTAGCAAGTCGTCTGGGAGATAGCTCTCGAATGAAAGATTTTGTATCCCCCAAAGTTTGAATATCCACATTACTACCTCACAGCGCGCATCTCGCCTTTCACCTTAACCCTAAGCCCAGATGATGCTCTCAACCCACTAAACGGCATTTCTACTCCCATTGACAGAACTGCTGTAAAGTAACTAAATTTTGTGCAGGGTTCCAATTTGACATGAGGACTAGGAGGACATGCACCAATATCTTCACAGGGATTCTCTTCTGGATGGTGAATGATTTCTCATTTTTATTTTTTTCCATTTAGTTTTTTTAATTAAATTTATTGAGTGGCATTGGTTAATACTATAGAAATTTCAAGTGTAAAACTGTATAAATGCGATATCTGCATACTCTATTATGTGCTCACCACACAAAATCTAGTTTCCTTCCATTCACCTTGTGTTTGACCCCCTCCACTCTCTTCATCCTCTTCCCACCCCACGCCTTCCCTTTTGTTACCCACCATTCTGTTGCCATACCTATGAGTTTGGTTTTTTGGTGTTGGTTTGTTTGTTTGTTCATTTGTTGCTTTTTGTTTATGTCCACACTAGTGAAATCATATGGTTCTTGTCCTTTCCATCTGACTTACTTCACTTAGCATAATGCTCTCAAGACCGTCCATTTTTGCAAATAGCAAGATTCATCATTCTTATGGCTAAGTAGCATTCCATCGTATATATGTACCACTCTTCTCTATCAATCATTTATCAAGGACACTTAGGTTGTTCCATGTCTTGGGTTTACAAATAATGCTGCAGTGAATATAAGGTACATATACCTTTATGAATAGTATTTTCAAATTTTGGGGTAGATACCTAGTAAGAGAGATTGCTGTGGTTTTATGGTGGTCCTACTCTTAATTTTTTGAGCAAACTTATCACTGTTTTCCATGGTAGCTGCCAATTTACATTCCCACCAAACAGTGTTATAAGGGTTCTTTTTCTCCTCATCCTTCTCTCCGATAATAGTTATTCTTGTCTTATTCATAATAGCCATTCTAATGGTACAAAGTGGTACTTCTCATTGCGTTTTGATTTGCATTTTCCTTATAAACTAGTAATGTTAAGCTTCTTTTCATATGTCTGTTGGGCCACCTGTCTGTCTTCCTTAGAAAAATTTTCTATTTCAGGTTCTCTGCCCATTTTTTGATCAGATTGTTTGTATTTTGTTGTTGGGTTGTATGAGTCCTTTATGTATTTTCAATATTACCCCTTCTCTGAAGTATCATTTGCAAATATCTTCTCCCATTCAATTGGTTGCTTTTTTGTTTTATCGATGGTTTTCTTTGGCTATGCAGAGCTTTTAGTTTGATGTAGTCTCGTTCATTTTTTTGCTTCACTTCCTTTGCTCTGGAGTCAAGTTCACAAAGACCCTTCTGTGACCAAGGTCCATAATTTAGTGCCTATGTTTTTTCTATGTATTTTATTGTTAAGGTCTTCAATTCATAATTTATTTAGAGTTAATGTTTGTGTATGGTGTCAATCTAGTTTCATTTATTTGCATGTGGCTTTCTAGTTTTCTCAGTAGCATTTACTGAGAAATTTCTTTTCTCCACTGTATGTTTTAGGCTCCTATGCCAAAAATGAGTGTCCACATACGTGTGGGTTTATCTCTAAGCTCTCAGTTCTCTTCCATTGGTCTCTGTATCTGTTTGGGGGGCAATCACATATTATTTTGATTACTGTAACTCTGTAGTATAGGTTGAAGTGAGGAGCATGATACATCTGGCTTTGTTTTTGTTTTTGTTTTTTGTTTTTATCGGGATTGCTTGGCTATTCAGAGTCTTTTGTAAGTTTCCATGAAAATTTGAGGATTTTTGTTCTTTTTCTGTGAAAATGCCATTGTATTTTGATAGGATTACATTAAATCTGTGTATTGCTTAAGGTAACATGCGCCATTTTAACAATTTTAACACTTCCAGTCCATAAACATAGAATATCTTTCCATTTCTTTGTGTCTTCTTCAATTCTTTCAACGATGTCTTTTAGTTGGCAGTGTACAAGACCTTCACCTCCTTTGTTATATTTATTCCTAGATATTTTATCTGTTTTGTAGCAATTGTAAATGGGATTGTTTTTCTTCATTAATCTTTCTGATATTTTGTTAATATATAAAAATGCAACAGATTTTTGTATACTGATTTTGTATCTTGCATCTTCACTGTACTTGTTTATTGTTTCTAATAGTTTTGGAGTAGAGTTTTTAAGGTTTTTCAAATATGGAATCATGGCATCTGCAAATAGTGACAGTTTTACCTCTTCATTCCAATTTCAATACCTTTTATTTCTTTTTCTTGCTGATTGCTCTGGCTAGGACTTTCAGTACTATGTTGTATAACAGTGATGAGAGGGGGCATCCTTGTCTTATTCCTGATCTTAGAGGAAAACCTTTTGTTTTTCGCTATTGAGTATGGTACTAGCTGAGGGCTTGTGATATATGGCCTTTATTACGTTAAGGTACCTTCCTTCTATAATTATTTTATTAAGTGTTTTAATCATAAATAGATGTTGTATCTTATCAAGTGCTCTATTTTCCATCTATTTTTTTAAGTTTATCGGGGTAACATTGGTTAATACAATTATATAATTTTGGGGTGTACGTTATGATTTGACATCTATATATTCTATTGTGTGATTACCACCCAGAATCCAGTTTACTTCAGCTACCCTATATTTGACCCCCTTTACCCTTTCTACCTCTTCCCTCCTCCCCCACCCTCTATCCTCTGGTAACCACTTGTCCATTGTTCACGTCCCTGAGTCTCTGTTTGTCCTGCTCATTTGTTACTTTTAGGTTTATATCCCACATAATTGATATCATGTGATTTCTAACTTTTTCAGTCTGGCTTATTTTGCTTAGAATACTTTTTCTGAATCTATTGTTATGATCATATGATTTTCATCCTTTATTTTATTAATAGTGTATCACATTGATCAATTCGCATATTTTGAACCATCTTTATATCTCTGGAATTAATCCTACTTGTTCATGATGTATTATCTTTTTAATGTATTATGTATTTGTATTTTATTAATTTATTAATAAATTATTAATTTTAATGTATTATTGTTATTGTAGTTAATGTATTATTGATTTTCTAGTATATTGTTTTGGTTTTTTGCATCTATGTTCATCAGATATATTGGCCCATAATTTTATTTTGTGTTGTCCTTGCCTGGTTTGGTATCAGGTTAATGTTGGCCTCATAAAATGAGTTAGGAAGTATTTCATTTTCTTCAAATTTTTGTAAGTGTTTGAGGAGGATAGATGTTAAATCTTATTTGAATGTTTGATAGAATTCACCGGTGAAGCCTTCTGGTCCTGAACTGTTATTCGAGGGGAGGCTTTTGATTACTGTTATAATTCCCTTACCAGTTTTGATCCTTAACAAGATCAGTCTATTTAAGTTTTCCATTTCTTCATGATTCATTCTGGGAAGGTTATGTGTTTCTAAGAATTTATCTGTTTCACCTAGGTGATCAAATTTGGTGGCATGTAGCCTTTCATAGTATTCTTGTATAATCCTTTGAATTTCTGTGATGTTCATTGTAACTTCTCTCTCACTTCTGATTTTATTTATTTGAGTCTTTTATCGTTTTTCCTTGGCCAGAGGTTTTCCAATTTTATTTATCTTTTCAAAGAACTAGCTCTTTGTTTTATTACTTTTTTCTATTGTCTTTTTGTTCTCTATCATTATTTTTACTCTAATTTTTATTATTTCCTTTTTCTATGTACTTTGGATTCGTTTGTTCTTATTTTTCTAGTTCTTTAAAGTATGAGGTTAGATTGTTTATTTGAGATTTTTCTTGTTTCTTGAGGTAGGCCTGTAATGTTATAAATGGCCCTCTTAGTATCACTTTTGCTGCATCCCAAAAGTTTTGGTGTGTCATATTGTCATTTTCATTTTTCTTTATGTATCTTTTGATCTCTTTTTTCTTTCTTCTTTGACCCAGTTCAATAGCATGGTGTTTAATCTCTATATATGTGTGGTTTATCCAGATTTATTATTGTAGTTAATTTCCGGTTACATACCATCGTGGTTGGAAAATAAGCTTAGTATGATTTTGATCTTCATTTTATTGAGACTAGTTTTATACCTCAATATATGGTCTATCCTTGAGAATGTTCTGTGTATACTTGAAAAAATGTATATTCTGTCATTTAGGGAATTGAAAGTTTTATAAATATTATTGATTATGTCCATTTGGTCCTTTTAGAATATCCTCTATTCTAAAGTCCAGTTCTTTCCATAGCCTTGAGAAGTTCTTATCAATTATTCTTTGAGTAGGCTCTCTGTTCACTTCTCCCTCTCTTCTCCTTCTGGTATATCCACTATCCTTATGTTATTCTTTCTAATGGAGTCAGAAAGTTCTCGTACAGTTCTTTGAATTTTTTAACTCTTAGTTCTCTCTCTCTTCTTCTTCCTGGGTCATTTCTAGGTTTCTATCTTCAAATTCACTGATCATATGTTCTATTTGCTCTGCTCTGTTTCCAGCCTTCTCTACTTTTCCAATGCATTCCTCACCTCATTTATTGAATTCTCCAGTTCCAGAATTTCTGTTTGGTTCTTTTTTATAGTTTCAATCTCTTTGATAAAAAATTCTTTTATTTTTTTGAAATCTAGTTAATATCTTTCTGGAAGTTATGTATGCACATAGTTTTAAATGTTATATAGTTCCAAAGGCTTGATTTGAAAAGCAGCACTCTCCATCTTCACCCTCTCCTCACTTCTTATTTTCTATTTCCCAAGGCAACAGCCTTAACTGACTGGCTGGAAGGTGATTATTCATGCCTCCAGCTTACATGCTTTTGTCACCACATCTTAATTTTTCACTTCTGCAGTATCCATTGGCTTCTCATTTTGGAGATTGAAGGTTGAGTTCTTTTTTATGTCATCACTTCATTTTCCCCACCATATACATGCACACATCCTATCCTCCCATCCTGAAAAACAGTCATTCTGTAACTGGGCAGATCAATATTCAAAGTTTGCATGACCGTCACAAAGTAATGCTGTTGACAACTCCACTGGCCCAACTGTTTGTTCTCTCTGGGAGTAAAAATGGTTTTTGTTTGTTTATTTTTCTGGTTGGCTTTTCTAGGCACATGTCAGATGCGTTCTCAAGCACTGACTTGATATTACATATTCCCTCTCATTGCATTAAAATGTACCATGAAGTCTATCCATTTCATTTTAGAAAAATTTCTTCCAGAGCTTCTGTCTGCTTTGTCTCTTCACCACCCTGATGTCTCCCTTCCCCAGAGCCTTAGCGTTTTTCTCTTACATTGCCCCAGATGTCCTGTTTTCTCTGTCTTCTTCCTTTTGATTTACTCCTTTCTATGGTGGAGTGTAGCCCTTGATTAATTTCTGAGAATGGGTACATAGGAATAAGTATTTTGAAACAATGCATAGCTAAAAATGCCTTTCTCTTTACTGATAGCTTTATCTGGCTATGGAATTCTTGCCAATGTTATTTTCCTTCAGATATTTGAGGCATTGCTGTAGTTTCTTTCAGTTTTCTAGTGTTGCATTCAAGAAGTTCGATGCCATTCTGCTTTCTGATCCTTCATGTAAAAATTGTTCCTTTTTCTTCTCACTCTCTATATACTTTGACCATCTTTCCTTGGTGTTTAGTGGTCTTATATTTCTTGATGCAATGTCTTGGTATAAGTCTATCATCAAGCATTGTGCTGGACATACCATAAGGAACCTTTCCAATCAGAAAATCAAGCCTCTCGTTTCTGGGAAATTTTCTTTCTTTTTAAAAAATTATAATTGACATACATTATATTTGTTTCAGGTATACCACACAGTGATTAGACATTTATATTATTATAAAGTAATCATCTAAAAGTCTAGTACCCATCTGACACCATACATAGTTATTACAATATTATAGACTATATTCCTTATGTTGTGCTTACATCTCTGTGACTGTTTTTATAATGCAATTTGTACATCTTAACCTCTTCCTCTTTTTCACTCTTTTAATACTGGTTTAGTGGTGATAAACTTCTTCGGCTTTTTCTTTTCTGGGATTCCATTTAACTCTCAATTCTAAATAATAGTCTTGCTGCGCAGAGTAATCTTGATTATTGGTCCTTGCTTTAAATATTTTGCACTTTAAATATTTTGTACCAATACCTTGTAGCTTGCAAAGTTACTATTGAGAAATCAGCTGACAGTCTTTAGGAGCTCCCTTGTAGGTAAATAACTGTCTTTCTCTTGCTGCTTTTATGATCCTCTCTTTGTCTTTAAACTTTGGCATTTTAATTGTGATGTGTCTTGGTGTGGGCCTCTTTGAGTTCATCTTCTTTAGGACTCTCTGTGCTTTCCAGGCTGGTATGTCTATTTTCTTTACCAGGTTAAGAAAGGTTTTGTTTTTTTTTAATTTATTGAGGTTAACAGTAGTTAATACAATTATGTAATTTGGGGGTGTATGTTATAATTTGATATCTATATATTCTATTGTGTGACTACCACTCAGAGTCCAGTTTCCTTCAGCTACCCTATATTTGACCCCCTTTACCCTTTCTACCTCTTCCCTCCTCCCCCACCCTCTACCCTCTGGTAACCACTAGTCTATTGTCCATGCCCCTGAGTCTCTGTTTGTCCTGTTCTTTTGTTGCTTTTAGATTTATATCCCACATATAAGTGATATCATGTGATTTTCAACTTTTTCTGTCTGGCTTATTTCGCTTAGCATGATTATCTTGATTATCATGATTATCTTAATCATGATTAGCATGATTATCCAGGTTGTCATAAATGGCAGTATTTCATCTCTTCTTATGGCTGAGTAATATTCCATTGTATATATGGACCATATTCCATTGTATAATGGACCATATTCCATTGTATATATGGATGTTTAGCCAGTCATCTATTGTAGGACACTTCAGTTGCTTCCATGTCCTGGCTACTGTGAATAGTACTGCTATGAACATCAGTGCTCAAATATCTTTTTGGATATGGGTTTTCAAGTCTTTGGGGGCAAATACACAGTAGGGGGATTGCTGGATCATAGGGTAGATCAATTCTTTGATTTTTGAGGAACCTCCATCCTGTTTTCCATAGTGGCTGTACCAATTTGCAGTCCCACCAGCAGTGTATAAATGTTCCTTTTTCTCCGATTCCTCTCCAACATTTGTTATTACTTGTTCTGTTGATTATAGCTATTCTAACAGGTGTGAGATAGTATCTCATTGTAGTTTTGATTTGCATTTCTCTAACAGCTAGCGATGTTGAACATCTTTTCATATAGAAAGTTTTCAGTCATTATTTCTTCAAATAAGTTTCAATCCCTTACTCTCTCTCTTCTCCTTCTGGTACCTCTAAAATGCAAATGTTGGTATGTTTGATGTTGTCCCAGAGGCCCCTTAAACTTCCTCTTTTTTTATTATTATTCTTTTTTCTTATTGCTGTTCTGACTGGGTGTTTTCTTCTACCTTATTTTCTAAATAGCTGATTTGATCCTGTGCTTTGTCTAATCTACTGTTGATTTTCTCTAATTTTCTTCATTTCAGTTTTGTACTGTTCATTTCTGACTGGTTCTTTTTTATATTTCCATTTCCATTTTTGTTTCCTACTGCTTTTATGAAGTTCTCACTGAGATCATTGAGCATTCTTATAACAAGTGTTTTGAACTCTGCATCTAGTAGATTGTTTGTCTTCATTTTATTTAGTTCTTTTTCTGGAGCTTTATTCTGTTCTTTCAATTGAGACATATTTCTTTGTCTCCTCGTTTTGTCTAACTTTCTGTGTTTGTTTCCATGTGTTAGGTAGACCTACTATTTCTCCTAGTCTTAGTAGAGTAGGCTTATGTAGTTAGTGTCCTGAGGGACCTAGTGGCACTATCTCCCTTGTCACCTGAGCTGAATGCTCCAGGTTTGTTCCTTGTGTGGTTTGTGTGTGTCTTCCTGTTGTTGCTGAGATTAACTGTTGTTTGTACATCAATCAGGAGGAGGGGCTGACCCTCAGGCTGATTGATTATGATGACTGTCTGTAATTACAATGGAGGAGCTGTTGTCAGGGGATGACCCTATAAAACAGCATTCACTATGGCAGGGCTCTGCTGCCTGCCAAGTCTGCCCTTTGGAAGTGTCATTTGTGTAGGCGGTTCAGTGGTACTGTGGTGTGCTCTAAAGTTGGCCACTGGGTTTGTCAGTTTGGGAACCTCTTGAGTCCAGGGCTCTGTTGCAGGCCAAGGTCATCGCTGCCTATGCCCTGCTCAGAGCAACTTGATATGAGCTACAAAGTGATTTGCAAATGACTGTCAATTGTGCTGGACTTGGGGTTGTCTGGGAGAGGTTAAGCTGTGAACTGAGGCTAGCTACCACTAGTGTCTGGCTTGGGTCTGCTTAGCAAGAGATATTGAGCATGTCAAGGCCCGATGCTGCTTGTTTTGTGTTTGTGAACATATGAGAGATTTTAGGAAAGTCCACAGCATGAGCCAAGACAGGCCATTTATATGGAAAATCCACCAAAAGCAGCCTGAATGGACCCAAAAGTTGTATGGGGCTGGGTCTCAGAAAATCACCAGGGTGGGGCAAACAGTGTTAGTTTGTTGATAGACACTCAGCTTTGGCACCAGCCTGCACGTGCAGGCTGGGTGGGAGCATGGCTCAGCAAAGGACAATGACCTCTGCCAACATTACTGTCAGAGAATGCCACCCCTTCAGCCCTCACCCTGAAGCCAGACAATTCAGCTCCTCCTCATATGCCCCTAGTGTCTTTCAAACTGCTGCTCTAGTGCTGGAGCTCAAAGCAAACGCATTCATCAGCAAGTAAGTCAGTAAAATAATCCTTTTGTTCATCAATTTTCTTCCCGGGCTGATTAAACTGCCTTCCAAGTTCTCTTTTATCTCATTGAGCTTTTCATAACTACAAACAAATTCTCTATCATTTAAGTCATAGTCTTCCACACTTTGAATTTGGTTTCTGGAAACCTTTCTTTCTCTGCTCCCATGTCACCTTTGTTGTTCATGATATGTGGTGAATTATTTCTCTGCCAGAATATCTGAAGTAGTGAACTCTTTTGTTGTTGTTGTTTAGATACTGTTTTTCTCTCAACAATTCAGTAGGTTCCTAAGTAAGAAACTTTCTTTTGTCTTCTAGTAGATGGTGTTATAGTGCAAGTTTTTGTTTTCTCTTACCTGCACTATTTGCACTCTAGTATCACAGCGAAGTGGCATTTCTTTGGTTAAGGAAAATATTGTGTACCTGCTGGGATTGTGGGTGTCTGTCTGTGACTGGCCTACCTCACTTACAGGGCACTACCACTGTGTAAGTGTATGTAGCAGGTGGTGTGGAGAAGGGTTTTGCAGGCTCCCAGCACTACCTTTGTTTTTTTACCAATGGTTGCTGGCCCCACTGTTCTTTTGGAGGCATCTCCATTACCTCTACCAGACTTGCTAGGATGCGTGTGTCAAGAAGGAGCAAGTTCATGATTTCACAGCCCTGCTATACTGTTTAAGACATCTCAATTTTCTCTACCTGCTTCTGTCAAGTTGGATGAGGCAAGTGAAGAAAATTCATGATCTTGTGGCTTTATATCTGCTCTGACAACAATGGCTGTGTGCATTACTGCACTGTCTGAAGCTTCTCAGCTTTCTATACCAGGCTCTGCCAGGATGAGTAGGACTATGGTGATTTCTCATCTATTATTTAATCTACATTTTAGTTTTCAAATTTATTGCATGGAATGCTTTTCTTTTGTAATCAAAATTAAAAGTATGATTTATTTTAAAAGCAAATAATTGTGAATATAAACTAATGGAGCATGAGAAATGGTATATCCCTTGTGGATGACCTGTTGCATGCACAACCAGTGTAAACAGGTGAACCCAGGAGCTGCCTGCCCATTTTTCCACAGCTGGTAAATTCTGATCTGCTCCCAGCTTCCTTCCCTCCTAGATCCTGGCCCACCACTGCTTTCCTGTGTGCTGGAACACTGAAGAGAAGCACCCTCTGGGTACTATATTTCCATCAGCACCAACACTGCCACCAAGCCAGCCCTTTCCCCTCTTAGAGAGAGATGCCTATTCAAACCAAAGGCTGGCAGCTGCAAAACCCAACACAGAAAGGTGGCCCTTTCCATAGGAAGCTGCTCAAGTGCATTCATTCACACAGGCATTACTGAGGTATAGAGAATAGACCCCAAGTTCTCGCCACACTTAAGAACACGAGAGGGAGAAGTAGAGTAAGATGGCATAGAGGTTTTGTCTATCTCCTCTTGCAACCACACCAAAGTTGCGATGTAAACACAGAGCAAACAGCGGAGTCATCTGGAGTCTAAATGAACATAAGCCCTACCGCTAGGGAGAAAAATAAGAAATCACCCTGCAAGGTAGGAGAGGCGGAGATGGGAGGCTGCCCAGTCCCCACTGGCTGAGTGACACAGAGGCTACAGACATTCCTCTTAAAGGGGACATGACTATAACCAGACTTTTGTGATGACAGACTTGCTCTCTCTGAGAACTAGCACAAGACAACTGCTCAGGGAGGTCCAGAGACTTACAGGAAAACACTGAGTTGTCGGAGCTTGGGGCAGAGGTGAGGCTTTCTTCCCAGCAGAAGTGCTTGTGGTATCCACTGTTTCTTTGTTGCATCCTCCCTGTTCTCAGTATGCAGACACAAGTGCCACCATAGCTGAGACATCCTCAAATGGAATAACACAAGTTGCTTCCCCCAAAAGATTCCCTGAAAATCCACTTCTCCCAACTTGCAGCCCTACCCAGGCCAAATCCAGTGAAGTCCTTGGTATGCCCTGTGCCCCTTGCTGAGAAGCTCCAAGCCCTACACTGTGGCACCTGGCCTCAGTTTCTGGCATGGTCTCTTTTATAAGTACAGCATCCATGGATTATTTCTGACTTTTACCAGGTGGCCCCACAAAGGCACAGGCTGGGGCTAAACTTGGCCTGCAGCTATACCCCTCCCTCTCAGGACTGTGCCACTAGACACCTACTAATAAGATCAGAAGACTTAAGAGCTTTGCTTAGTACATAGAAACAGAAACAGAAAGGCAGTCAAAATGGAGAAATAAAAAAAGCATGTCCCATATGAAAGAACAGAACTAAGCTCTAGAAAAAAGAATTCACCAAAATGAAAACAAGCAATATATCAGACGTGTGTGTGTGTGTGTAACATATAACTTATAGTAACTTATAAACTAGTTATAAGGATTCTCAGGGAGCTTAGGGGAAGAGTAGATGAACTTAGTGAGAACTTGAAAAAAGAGATAAATAATATAAAAATGGAGATGAAAACATAATAGGGAGCCAGTCAGAAATAAAGAATATAATGTCTGAGATGGAGAGTACATTAGAGGGGAAAACGGGTGGAGAAACATGATGGAACAAGAGATGTCCCAAGTTTTCTCCCCCTGAAACAACAATAAGCTGAATGGCTAACACTCAGCAAAAAACCCAAACTGCACACCAGCAAGTCTGAGCATGGGATCTGCACATAAGAGCTACCACAGGTCAGAACCCTGTATGTCAGGCAGTGACTGGGAGAAATAAAGAAACTGCCTCTCACAGCTGCCGGAGCTCTCTATAGATGGAAGGAGAAGGGATAAGGTGCAGCAACTTCCCTGAACAGCCCTGTTTGGGAGAGTTGTGAGTTCTGCACAGCCTGCAGCAGGGCCCAGCCAACAGGGCAGAAAGCAGAGAAGCAGGAAGGCAGAGAAACAACAGTTGATTTTTACTGGCTGCAATTGCAAAACCAAGGCTGAGCCACATCCCTTAACCCAATTAGGGCCCCTCCCCCCCATAACCATCACCATGGAGCCCCAGGAGAAACTGAGCAAACACTGCAGAGACTGAAGCTGCCTCTCACAGCCTCCGGAGCTTCCTGCAGGAGGAGGGGGAGGGGAGAAGGTGCGGCAACTTCCTGAACAGCCCTGCCTGGGAGAGTTATGAATTTCATGCAGCTGATGGCTGGGCCATCATCATGGCAGAAAGCAAAGAAGCGGGACATGACCACAGAGAAACAACAGTTGATTTTACCAGCCGCAACTGCAAAACTGAGGCTGAGCAACAGCTCCCAAACCCCATGCCAGAGGGCCCCTCTTTCACATACCCTCCGAGACCGATGACTGTGGAGCCCAGGGGAATCTGAGCAAATGCTGCCAAGATTGTCACTGACATGGACAGGTCTGAAACTGAGGGTGGTGAGAATGATTAAATGTCATCAATAAAATAAAAAAACATTATTAAGGCTTTATATAAAGTAGGGATCCAAGCAGCTTAGATGCCAACTACTGGAAACCAAAAGAAAACTGCCTTCTTTGCAACAGGCTAAAAAGAGACCTTTATATAATAAACCTTCTTTCTAGGAAAAAAAAAAAAGCAGAATACACTTCTATTAATGCCCAGGTGGAGAAACAGTCCATTAAACAACATGAATAACCAAGATGTCAAAGCATCTCAGAAAGAAGAGGAAAATGTCCAGAAAATAAACTTACAGACATAGAAACATGCGACTTAAATGACAGAGAATTCAAAATGGCACTTCTGAAAAAACTCAGTGAGTTCCAAAACGAGTCATATCAACAATTTCAGGAATTGAAAAAACAATAAGATGAGAAGAGCAAGATTGAAACCCTTAAAAGAACAGAATAGAACTTCTGGAGATTAAAAACAAAACAACAACAAAAAACACTCTGTAAGAGTTGAAAAATGAAATAACAAGCTTGGGAAATAGAGTTGACCAAATGGAGGGGAAAATCACTGATATCAACACAGAATTCTAGAAACAAATTAGAAGAGAGAATGAAAAATAATAAAAGAGAAATACAAGAACTAGATGATACCATAAAAAGAGGAAACATAAGAATAATGGGCATTATCAAAGGCAAGGAAAAGGAGCAGAGACTAGAAAGCATTTTCAGACAAATAGTGGACAAGAATTCCCCAATCTAAGAAATGAGCTGGAGCATGGAATTCAAGAGTCAACAGAACACCCAATTATCTCAACTCAAAAAGGCCTTCACCAACACACATTGTATTAAAATTATTAAAAGTCAATGACAAAGACAGAATTCTTAGGGCAGCCAGGGAGAAGAAAATGGTAACTTATAAAGGAAAACCCATTAGATTATCGTCGGACTTCTCAGTACAAACCTTACAAACCAGAACGGAATGGTATCAAATATTTAAACTATTACGTGAAAGGAACTACCAGCCTAGAATAATGTATCCTAAGCTCTCCTTTAGATATGAAGGAGAAATTAAGAACTTTTCAGACATACAAAAATTGAGGGAATTCTCCACTATAAGGCCTGCAGTAAAGGAAATACTGAAAGGGGTCAGCTCACCTAAATCAAAACAAAACAACAACAACAACACAAACCCATAATTAGGAGTAAAGTGACTATAAAGCAAATAGAAACAAGGGAGTGCAACCCTTACTAAAGAACAGGGCATTATAAGCTTAAATAATAAGTGAATTGCCATAGCAAGATGGTAATGAACATTCAGCATACACAGGGATAAATCAAGATAATGATGACTGAAGAGGGGAAATTTAAAGATCCAAATTCTCAAGGGGAATGGAGATAAGACAAGCACAGAAGAAAATGGATGAAAATGTGTATATATGTGTGCGTGTGTGTGTGTGTGTGTATGTGTAAAACTATCCTTTTCATATTTATAATGGTAACCACACAGAGAAGATTCAGAACTAACGTATATAACATTAAAAAAAAGAACCAGAGGCAAAACCCACAAAAGGCAATCAAAATAAAGAAAACAGAAACACAAGGACAAAGAAGCAATGGAAACACCGAGCTACCAGAAAGCAAAAGATAAAATGGCTATAAGAAGACCTCATATTTCAATAATCACCCTAAATGTAAATGGACTGAACTCACCAAGAAAAATGGACAGAGTTTTCAGAATGGATCAAAAAACAAAACCTAACCATATGTTGCCTCCAGGAGACACATCTCAGCTCCAAAGACAAATATAGACTCAAGGTGAAAGGGTGGAAAATGATATTTCAAGCAATGTCATTCAGAGAAAAGTGGGAGTAGCGGTACTAATATCAGATAAAATAGACTTCAAAATAAAAATGGTAAAGAAAGATATTGAGGATACTTCATAATGATAAAGGGAATCATGCACCAGGAAGACATAACTTATTAATATCTATCCTCCCAATCAGGGAGCCCCGAAATATGTAAAGCAATTACTAACAGAACTAAAGAGAGAATCAGACCAAGGGAACCTAAATACCTCACTGTTGATATGGACAGATCATCCAAACAAAAAGTCGATAAGGAAATAACAAGCTTAAATGACGCATTAGACCAATAGGACATAATTGACACTTACAAAGCCTTCGATCCCAAAACAGTTGCTTATACATTCTTCTCTAGTGCACATGGAACATTCTCAAGAATCGACCACATACTGGGACACAGAGATAGTCTCAACAAATATAAGAGGGTGGAAATCATACCAGCCATATTCTCTGATCATAATGCTTTGAAACTAGAGATTAACTGCCAAAAGAAAATCAGGCAGAACCCACATGTAGCAAACAAAATGCTACTGAGAATAACTGGATCAGAGAAGAAATAAAAAAGAAAGATCAAGAGATACATAGAAACAAATGATAATCATAGTACAACATATCAACTTTTGGGACATAGCAAAAGCGATCATAAGAGGAAAGTTTATATCATTACAGGCCTATCTCCAAAAACGAGGAGCCCAAATACAACCTAATGCTTTATCTTTAAAAACTAGAAAAGGAAGAACAAATGAAGCCTAAAAGTCAGCAGAAGGAAAGAAATAATCAAAATTAAAGCAGAAATAAATAAAGTTGAAAACAAAAAGTCATAGAAAAAAATAAATGCAAACAAAAGAAACCGGTTCTTTGAGAAGGTTAATAAAATTGACAAACCGCTGGCTAGACAACCTAAAGAAACAAAAAGAGAGAACACAAATAAACATAATCAGAGATGAAAGAGGGGAAATTATGAAAGAAATTACAGAAATGCAAAGGATCGTACAGGAATACTATAAAAAAGTATATAACACCAAACTTAATAACCTAGAAAAAATGAACAAATACTAAGAAAAATACAACCTTCCTAGACTGAATCAAGAACATCTGAAAATTTCAATAGACCAATCAGCAGTATGGAAATTGAAACAATCATCAAAACCTACCAAGAAGTAAAAGTCCAGGACCAGATGGCTTCACCAGTTAATTCTACCAAACATTCAAAGAAGATTTAACACCTATTCTCCTCAAACTCTTCCAAAACATTGAAAAGGAGGAGCAACACTTCTCAACTCATTTTGTGAGGCTAGTATTACCCTGATACCAAAATCTGGTAAGGATAACACACAAAAAAGAAAACTACAGACCAATATCTCTCATGAAC
The DNA here is from genome assembly GCA_003508835.1 of Eonycteris spelaea. NCBI lineage: Eukaryota > Metazoa > Chordata > Mammalia > Chiroptera > Pteropodidae > Eonycteris > Eonycteris spelaea. Next base: position 1,535,297 of record PUFA01000215.1, on the reverse strand, counting down.
ACAGATGCAAAATTCCTAAATAAGATACTAGTGAGCTGCATATGGCAACATATTAAAAAGGTCATACACCACAATCAAGTAGGTTTCATCCCAAGGGCACAGGGATGGTTCAACACATGCAAATCGATTAATGTGATATACCACATAAACAAATTTAAAAATAAGAATACTATGATCAAATCATTAAATGCTGACAAAACCTTTGATAGATACAGCATCCATTTATAATGAAAACACTTAACAAAATCAGTATAGAAGGAAAGTACCTTAACATAATAAAGGCCATATATAACAAACCCTCAGCCAACATTATACTTAACAGTGAAAAACTAAAAACCTTCCCTCTAAGATCGGGAAGAAGGCAAGGCTGTCCACTATCGCCACTGTTATTCAATTTAACATTGGAGATCCTAGCAAGTGCAATTAGGCAAGAGAAATTTGTAAAAGGCATCCAAATAGGAAACGAAGAAGTCAAACTGTCACTGTTTGCAGCTGACATGATTCTCTATATAGAAAACCCTAAATACTTCACAAGAACACTACTAGAAACAATAAAAATATACAGTAAAGTTTCTGGATAAAAATCAACATTCAAAAATCCATAGCGTTCCTATACTCTAACAATGAAATGTCAGAAAAAGAAGTGGAAAAAATAATTCCTTTCGCAATTGCAACAAAAAGAATAAAATACCTTGGAATAAATTAAACGAAACATGTGAAGAACCTATATAATGAAAACTGCAAGACTCTATTACCAGAAACCTTAGTCAATAACTGCTCTGAATTACAGGAGCTCTCGTCCATTAATAGAAAGTCGATTCCTGGAAGGAGGGCATTCCGGGAGTCCAGATATCAGCAATGCCATGCCTGTTGCTCCTCTGCCTATGGTCATCCCTCCCAGGGCCTGTGAGTTCCTTGAGAAGAGACCCTGGCATGGACAAGCCCTAGCCAGGTTATTGATAGGGTTTCGATGACTTCCCACATTGTTATAACATGTGGACTGGGCTGGGTGCCAGTTTACAGATGAGGAAACAGAGGCTGAAAGAATGTCCTGCAATGTATCATAAGTAGTTGGCAGGCCTGGAGTTTGTCCACACCTCCTGAAAGCCTCCAGGCCCTCCAAGCACACAGTTGTAGCTCAGTAAACATTTATAAAGCAAAAGACTAAAGAACAAATGATGCACAATTTGGCCTCACTTTAAAACCCATTCTCTTCCAGTTTACTTTGCTTCTGGCCATCCTAATGGGAAAGCTTCGAATCCTTGGGAGAATAGAAACCCTCCTTGACTCCTTGCCTTATGGTATCTAACCGCTCCCCCGCCCGCCCCCCGCCCCACACACCCCACCCACAGTAGCCATGGAAGTGCTGACCATCCATGCGCAGTCTGCCAGGCCTAGGGCATCGAGAGATCTTGGCAGCCAGCTCTGCTGTACCAGTAAATCTGTGTGTTGGGACAATGCCAATATCCTCATTTCCGCTGCGGCTCTGCAACAAAACAGAAAAGTCAAAGCAACTCCAAGTGCCGCAGTCTAGGAGTGGCAGCTATTAGGACACCCATTCCCTTGCACGACTTCAGTCAACCCACAATGAGAGATCACCAAGGTGTCACCTTTTCTCCTTGCAAAAACATCTTTCCTTCTGACAGCCAGGTCTCACTGTCTCAGGCCCAGGTCGAATCCAGCAGCATCTTCTGCCTTTCATGGTCCAGTACAAGCTCACCTTCCCATTCCATTAAGTTTTCAGCCTACTAGCAAAATTGTCTTCAAAGGGTCATCTAGCAGACATGCAGTTTATCAATTTATGGGGCTCTATTTTAAGATAACACACACCCCTATGACCAGAGCAGCAGCTTTCTAAGGATGAAGAAAAACTGGGCTTGTAGTGGTGGCAGAGGGCGGGGGCTGAGCAGGGATAAAGCATGCAGCAGAAGAGAGGAGGACAGTAGCCCCAGATGTGTGGACAATTCTGGCCCCTTTGTTGGGTGTCCCACAAAGTCTGAGTGGGGTGGGCCCACCTTAGGGGTCTCTGTGAAATGGCTGAAAAATGACTGCTAGAAATTTATTACTTGCAGGAAAATTACTGCTTGGCTGTGTCCATAGGAACATAGACTGTCACCCAGAGAAACATACCATTCTAACAATAAGCTTTCTGCTTCTGTACCCCTGCTTACACACCTGACCTGTGAGTTGACAGGTAATGAATAGAAGAAAGATAGACCTTTGTGTTTAGACAGAATGAAGAATGTGATTTGGGGCTTAAAACCCCTGTACCTCTACATTTTGGGGCTTCTTAATTTGGGGTCTGCGTACCCCTGGCAGACCCAGTTGGCTGAATAAAGAGTGTGTTTCCTATAACTCACTGATTTCCGGTGGTCTGTGTGTCTTTCGGGGGCTGGCGGCCACAACATCTGCACAATTAGGACTTGGCACAGGGATAAAACACCCATGCAGCCATTTTGGACCCGACTCTCTTTTATTACCAACTCGCATCAAAAGCAGATGTCTTCAGACTTCCACTTCCCAGCAGAGTAGGATCAATAAGCCTGATGCAGTCACTCTGGTGTGGCCCAGGACCCTCCCCACCTGCCATTTAGAGTATATGTCCAAGTGAAAGGGGTAGGGAGGCTGTAGGATCGCTCTATAGGAAGAGACATGGAGTGTAGTGTAGGAAGGGAGAGAAGGGAGAAGAGAGGGTGAGGATGTGGGATGCAATTTGGGTCAGAAACAGGGAGGTCTAGGGGGCCCAGGAGGGCTGGACAATACCTTCTCATCATGTGGAAAATAACAATGTACATTAGGCTGTGTGGAAGTTCCCCGTACATCCAAAACCCCATGCAGGTTCCTTTCTGGTGATGGCTGAGCAAGCTCCCATCAAATAGACCTTCCAGTGGATTACAGCACTAGCCTCAGGACAAAATCCAAAATCAACACCCCCACATCACTGGGAAGTCACCCAGGGCAAGTCTGGCTCCAGTATGGTGCTGACACTGGGAAGAAGTGCATGGGGAGTTTCCTGTGCCCACAGCTTCCCTTCTGCCGGCAGGCTCAGCCAGCACCTGGAGCACTACCACAGTTCTGGAAAGCTACTGGAATCTCAGAAAGGAGAGGGCTAGAGGACAGAGCCCCAAATTCCATTAATGCCACCTAATTTCCCACTGAACCTGAACCTCAAGTTCCTGCCAGCACCCACTAAGCCCCTGTAAGATCTTACACAGGCCCTGAACCCTCTGGGCAATACCACACCTGGAGCTGGTTAGAAATGCAGAATCCCAGACCCTGCCCAGACCTGCTAAATCTTTTCTAATGAAATCTGCACCTGATTTGCACACAATCTCAAGGTTGAGAACCACTGGTCAAAGGTTCTCTCCAGCTCTGAAATAATAGGTATGAGGTCCTCAGTCACCCCCACCCCCAACCCCAGGTCAGTGCTGCTCATGGACTTCCATCCCCATAACCATTTGGCAGAGTGACACTGCAGGGCCAGTGACCTGAGCCTCATGGGATCTCTGCACTTAGTAGAGTGCAGCTCTGAGCTCTGAAATCAGCTGTAGCTCCCTCAGAAAGTAGATTCAGACCCACCAGCTGCATTCAGGATAAAGCAAGTCATGTGTGGGAGCTGCTTGCATGAGCAGGTGCCTGAAACTGTCAGCTTTGTCAAAGTGGAGGTGCACTCCCATCTGCAGAGGGAAGGGAAGGAATATTACTCACTCTTTCCTCAGGAGCCACAGGGATCCTGAGGGCATAGCAAAGAGTTCTCAAAGAGTTCTCTGAGTTCAGGGTCCACCAGGCTCTCCTGTAGAGAGCACCTATGTAGAAAAGTACATGGATGATTTTCACCCCTGTGAAGTAAACTGCAGGACACAGAAACTCTGTCCCATCCTCTGTTCCTTACTAAAGGCATGCCAGTGGCACCCACATGTGACATGCCCTAATCTTATCCTCTGCTCAAAGGTGGGGCTCATTAATCCTAAATCCTCCAGGGCCAGAGCTGCCTCAGGATAGGGCATCTGCAGACACTGGTTCACTGGGTTTTAGTGGACATAACGGAGAGGAGAAGGTGACAATGCTAAGCCCACAGCAGCAGCTAGAGAAACTTTATAAACACTATATATAACCATGTGTCTGCGTGTCACTGAAAGAAAAACCGCAAAACCACAAAAATAATTAGAGATATGATCTGTGGATAATGAGATTATGTGCAAGTGTTCTTACATTCATCTTACTTTTTTTTCTTTTTTTTTTTTATTAAGTTTAGTGGGGTAACATTGGTTAATACAATTATATATTTTTCAGGTGTACATTATAATTTGACATCTGTATATTCTATTGTGTTTATCACCCAAAGTCCAGTTTATATTCATCCTACTCTTGGTATAATAATTCAAATTTTATACATAGAACATTATCACTAATATAAATAAATAAATTAGATAGATGATGATGATAGATAGATAGATATAGATAGGTAGATAGATAGATAGAGATAGATAGATAGATAGATAGATAGATAGACAGGCAGGCAGACAGACTTGCTGCTGAGGCATAATTCTCTCAGCTCTTTCATTTGACATGTAAGACATTCATGTACAGTTGGGGATGTTAAAGATTCAAACTCCAGTTATGTAGGTTTTAATTCTTTGAAAAACATGTTCTGTTTTCATGAAAGCAACCTAAGAGTCCACTGATGGGTGAGTGAATAAAGTAGTTGTGAGATACATATTACTATTCAGCCATTAAAAAGAAGGAAATACTGCCATTTATAACAACATGAATAGACCCAGAAGCTTTTTAAGTCAGACAGAGAAACACAAATACTATATGATATCACTTATATGTGGCATCTAAAAAAGAAAAACAAAAAAGAAAACCAAATTCATAGAAAGAGATCAGATTTGTGGTTACCTGAGGCAGGAAGTGTGGAGTGGGGGAATTTGATGAAGGTGGTTAAAAGATACAGGTTGTAAGATAAACAGGTACTAGGGTGTGCTCTACAACGTGACAACTGTAGTGAACACTGCTATGTAGCATATTTAAAATTTATTAAGAGTAGGTCCTAACATTTGTCATCATGAGGGAAAAAACTTTTTTCTTTTTTCTTTTTGCATGTGTATGAAATGATAGATATAACTAAACTTACTGAGTACTCATTTCACAATATATGTAAGTCAAGTCATTATTCCATACATCATAAACTTATACAGTGCTGTATGTCAATTATATCTCAATATAACTGAAAGACAAAAATTCTGTGATTTGGTTTTCTCTGCAGTTCTTCAAAAAGCTCTCCAGAGTTGAGGAGAAAAAAGGTGCGCAGAAGGACTGACTCCTGTCCCTACATCTCCATTTGCTCATGGCCTATGGGCACACTTCAGCTGGCACTGCTTATTCATCTTCCTCTGGACAAGGTCTCATGGGCCCTGCTGTGCACATCTGTTTACTATAACCTGAAGGACAGCCCTTCCTCTGCAGGGCACGAAGATCCTTCAGTTAGTCATTTGGGGTATAACAGCGCTGAGATAGGCAGTACAGGTTCCAGAATCCAGTAGCTGTCTCTCTAGCAACGAAACCACCAGTGGGAAGAAATGCTCAAAAACCAGCTTAGTCACCATGAGGTGACTAGTAACCATAAGGGAGGTTCAGATGCAATCAAGATGCATTTACTCTCAGGCTTTTCTTCTCTAAAAAGGAAATGTGTTTGGAACACTTGGACACAATTACAAAACTGAAAAGTTTCCTATAAAGCAAGCTGTGATAAAATTCTCATCTAGAAATTCTGACACTGAATTCCCAAGGAGCTCATGAGTGGGCACACTGCACTGAAGCAGGACTCAAGGGCTGGAGGAAAACACGTGTGAAAAATAACTGAATGACAACAAAGATCTCCTGGGAATTGTTTGAAAAATGTTTGATACGTGTCATTTGAAAAGTGACAAAATGAAGAGCAAGAGAGAATGCTAGAGAGAAGAAGAAAAGAATAAAAGCAAAAGAACATTTCTAAACAGAAAGTGTCATGTAGATAAATTTTACAAATCAGCTTTTAAGATAAATTAATAGAAAAAGTACAATTGGCCTGGAGTGAGATAAGTAAAATTTGATTACCCATGAGACTGAAAAATGACCCTCAACTACTGCTGGTAGGGCTGGGACTGTGAACTCCTAACTAAAGCCTTTGGGGGAAGAAATCTGCAACAGCTGTTAAGTTTCAAAATACACACACTGTCTGATCCAATTATCTTGCCCTTGGAAGTTATCCCACAGGAAGAAAGCAACAGGATTCAGAGACCTGTACCCACTGCCTAGTCTCTGGCTTGTTTGCATACTTGGTTTCCAGCATTGTTTGAGGTAGCAGGAAATTGGAAATAACCTGAATGTCCAGCAATATAAAAAGATAAAACTCTTTAAAAAGAGAAGTGATAAAATAAATTGTGATATGTTCATTCTCTGTATTATTCAGTAGCAATTTAAAAAAGTGACTTCAATCTCTGTCTATGGCCTCAGTGGATGAACTAATGTACTGGTTTTTGATTTTTGGTTTTACTTTGGAACTCTATTTTCTTCAATTTCTTTCCCCTGTGTATGTGTTTAACATAAATATTTCTAAAGCAGCACAGCCTTAAATGTAATTGAAAATGGCATACTAATATGGTCTGAGAAAAAATATTGGTTTTATTTGTATGTTTGTTTGTCTGCATCAGGACCACCCCTGGAGCGGTTGTGATCATGGAGGCTCGCGGAGGTCCTGGCAGTGTTCACGCTCAGCTGGGGTCAGTCTTAGTTGCATGACTGCACAATTTATCTTTATTCTTTGTTCAGTCCACAGGTTTTAGATGTTCTTCAGTGTGCATGTCAAATTTCATAACAAATGAATTTTAACATTGTATGTGAAATCAGTTTCCCAAATCATGAAATATAAGTTATAATTCAGTTTGTTCTGGTACAGTATAAAAAAATGTTCATCAAAATAGGGAAAATTTTTCAGCATTAGCCAAAACCTAGGGGAAATGCAATGTGCATCAGCAAGTAAATAGACAAACAAAATGTGGTCTGTTCATAGACTAGAATACTTCCCATCAATAAAAAGAAATGGACAGCTGATACCCACAATGATGTGACTCAACCTCAGAAATGTCATAACAGAAAAGAGTGCCAGCTGCGCAATCTCATTTGCGTGGCATTCGGGATGGGCAAGGCCAGCCTGTGAGAATGGAATCAGAACACAGTTGCCTGGGCAGCCTGTGGACTGATTGCCAGGGCATGAGTGAACTCTGGGAGGGACACACTCGCTGTCTCCGCAGGGTGTGGAATATATCAGCATTTGTCAAAGCTCATGGAGTCATTCACTTATGATCTTTCACTCACTATATGTAAATTTTACCTCCATTAAATCAAAGTAGCAAGCTCAACATTTGGATTAATTTGGATTTGAAGCCAAGGAGAAGGCAAGGGCATAGGGCTGCAGCCATGGCAGGCTGAGGTCCCACCTGAAGACCTCTACCTTTTACACCCAGGAAGCAGCATAACAAGGGGTGTGAGGGGAGAAGAGGCCAGGAAAGGGGTTGGCAGGTGGCCACTGTGGGCCACGGGTTTCCATCTGCTGGGACTCTGAGACTGGGGAAAGATACATCTCAGGTGGGGTATTTGCTCTCTAGCCCGCCCCTCATGGATGGGGCTTGTCACCCCCCAGGCCTTCCAGTCCTGTGGGCAGAGACTCCAGGAGTGTGTGTGTGTGTGTGTGTGTGTGTGTGTGCACGCGCGTGCATGCACGCACACACTAGAACATGGGCAAGTGGCCACTTGAAAGGCCTATGACAGTTGGCTTCTTGCTTCCAAGCCAGAAGGCCAGGCAACTATGGTTTCCTGACAATCAAAACAACAAAAAGTCAGCAGCCCTGCATCCACCTGTGGCCATGACAATAACTCACCAACCCCAGTCTAAACTTCCAAAAATCAAGATTCCTCCCCTCACTTTGAAATAAAGGGGAAGGGTGCCTAAGGTGGGGCAGACACACTCCTCACTCCACACCTTCAAAGTTCAGGTCAGGACCTGACCTCAAGTCTTAGACCCCGCATCTGTGCCCTTGGAGGCTATGACCACAGTTACATTTCCAACCATCTCCACTTCTGATGCAGCAAGTTCCAATTAAAAGTATAAGGTGCTCCCCTCAGAAGAGCAGTCACCCATTATCCTCTCTGATGGAGAGGCATCGCCCTCCAGCTGGAGCCCACAAAGCAACATAATCCACTCTGCGTGGGCACTGAGCACCTGCCTTCATCATGGCATTAGAGAGCCCCTGAGTACATTAGTCACATAAAAAGGCTGTGGGCAGAAGTAATAAAACATATTGACACTGGCAAGAGTTAATTAAAGCTTTTACAAGAGTTCACTCACAGAGGGCCTTTGAGTTCAAGTCAAACCCCAAAGCTTAGAGAAATTAATAAAATTCACACTTGTCCCAGGATGGCCATTCTCAAAGGTACTAATAAGCCATGAACAATTAATGCAAGTTTATTCTTTCTTTAATGACTTCATTTGTGAAAGCAGAATGTGAAAGACAGCATTCCCCAGTCTGCAAAGAGGCAAAGGCGAACTTGGTGACACACATTTGCTTTTTTACAGAACATTTTAACCGTGGAAATAAATTAAACAAAGAAAGGTTATTGGGTGCAACAGTTCATCCAGGTGTAATGCTGACACGTCGCTCCGAGGACCTGGCCAGGATCCCATCCTCTGCTGGTCCACAGAGAAAAGCCACAGAGGAAACACACAGTCTTCAAAGAAAACTACACACAGAACAGGAGCAAGTCACCACAATGCAGGCATTTGTCCTCCCCGCTAGCACAGGGGCCACCACGGGAGGGGTGCTGTGGCCTTCCTTGGGAGTAAAGACTATGGCACCCTTGGGCCAGAAGCATATTTCCAGACATATTCCAAAAGTATGTCCAAGACTCTGGCTACCTAGTTACTTTAGGAATAGTTATACCTCAAGTTGCTGTGCAGGCTTAGACCACTGTTCTCAAAGTGGGTCCTGGAGGAGCCATGTCAGCCCTATCTGGGAGTTTGTTAGAAACGCACATTCTCAGAATCTGCCAGAGACTTCCTCAGTAGGAAGTCCTGGTGTGGGACGCAGCCTCCAGCTCTAAACTCACTCCAGGGGCTCTGACTCTTCATTCCTTTCAGTGTCTTCTGGGAGAGCCTATCATTAAAACCACTGGCACAAAGAGGACTTAGTGACAGTTGGAGTATATATAATGAAAACCATATCAGATAGTGAGTTTCCTTTCTCCAGAGGAGTATAAACAAAGGCCACACAGCCATTGGGCAGGGTGGAGTCCCTGGGATTCAACATCAACTGAAGTGCAATTCACTTTGTAGTGTCCAAAAAAAGTAAGGCAGACTGATAGATTGATCAATGGACAGTAAAGCAAATGCAAGAAAATTTAACTCTGGATTCCAGGAGGTAGGAATATAAGTGTCCACTGAACAATTCATTCAACTTTTCTGAAAAAAAATGGAAAACTTTTATATAAAATATTGCAGAAAGAAATCAAGTGAAGAACTGAGTTTGATGACTATCCTTCAATCCTGGATTTGTGGTTCTCTAACACCAATTCCTACACACACAACTATTTGTAAATCCAGCCAGCTCCTGGGGTTGGGTCAGTACTAGAGGTATTGAGAGGGCAAACATCTCAACAGGTTCACCTTGAAGAGAAAAATTGCCACTAAGGATGGGACAAAGGTGAGAGAAGTGAAGAAACCAACCCTAAACTCACCCACACAAGGGGGCTTTGTTTAAGAAGGATCAACTCAGGGTCCTGGAATTGTGATCTGGAAATTTTATACAAGAGCTACAGAAACTAAGGAGGATGGAAAACCAGTAAAATATGTTATCTTCTGTTCCCTGTCAACATTGAGCCAAATGAATGATACCCAAGAGTTACAGACACCAGGGAAGATACACCAAGGGCGCTTAATGTTGTGGGTTGTCAGACACAGAAGAGAAATTGAATGGGTTGTCAGATGCAGAAGAGAAATTGAATGGGTTGTCAGATGCAGAAGATGGCATCTCCATCCATTTAAGTCAGTCATCATTCTGTAAAGAAAATGAGGAGGGAAACCATGGAGGGAGGCAAATCAGGGCCACAGGACAGATATGTCAGGCAAGTGGTCTGCATGAGAATCATGGGAGACTTGGTGGTACACAAGGGTCTAACCTGGACACCCAGGAGCTTTTAACTGCTCATTCTCAGATATACACACAGAGCCACAGAGGGGGGTCCACTGAGCCACTGAGGAAGAAACAGTCTGCATTTTACCAAGTGTGCAGAGATATTCTGAGGAGTGGCCACCAAAAAACCAAGAATCCCCCTAGAAAAGCTACCTGTGTCCTGAAGCAGGTGTTCTTGTTGCCCCAGCCACACAATTGTCTCTATGCTGATGGAGGGACACTGCAAACACCATCTCTGCCCAGGATGCTCCTTACCCTCCTGGGGGCAGCCCACAGCCCACAGACCAGCAGCTTCCTCAGTCTCCAGGGGCTGGCTCTGGTTCCGCCCCTCCCCCGATGCCTGACAAAAACCTATCCTGTAACCCACAAGCCCATCCTGTACAGGCTGCATCTGCTGCACTCCTCCACCTGCGTCTCCCGGTTTGGAAGTAAACAAAGACCACCACAGTGAAAACAAGCAAAAGCTACTTGATAGAGCTGTGACAGCAAGGAGAGCCAGCCACCATCTCGTGTGTGCGAACTTGTCTTACCAAGAAGACTTTCACCTTATTGCAAAGAAACTTATAAAGGCTCTTGAAATTGATGCAAGCTCATAGAGCAAGCTTTCCAAAGTGCACTTCTAGGAGATAAAGACATCAAACATCGTGGCCTACAACTTGGAGATACTGTCTGTTCAAAAAGGCTAACTCCACAAGGACTCCCTCCAGCCTCACCGGAAGGGACCATACCGGGTATTGTTAACTAATCCCTGAGTTGCCAAGCTAAAAGGTATTGATACATGAATTTACGTTTTTTACTTTTAAAAGATTCCTGTGCTTGCACCTTATTCACCTGATTGAAAGTTATCCAGGGTAGAGAACTGCTCACACAAAAAGCAGACAGGACTTGAAGCAAATGGCTTTTTCCAGATTCTGGGACTGGACCAATGAAGTCAATTCCTGCTATACATACATAACCTTATGTTTATTTCATAGTTATCATTTTTTAGTATATTAATGACCTTAATTCTCTTGCAACAAATCGGTCACCTTTTCTATGTTTTAAATTGTGTTTTAATATGTGTTCCAGCTACTTCATATCATTAACCCTTGCCTATATAGTACTTCCTGATTTTTGCTGTTTTAACTCTTGTAAATGGGAAACCTTGTCTTATAAGTATTATAATACAATGCTGGACTGCTGTCCAATGCCTTCCTCTACCTCTGGTAAAACCAATGATCTCATAGTTATTTATATTAGCAATTTCTCAGTCATCCCTAACTTCACTATTGATTTCACCAAACCTCCCCCTTCTGAAACTTATCAGATTAAATTGCAAAAGGGAGTTCCATTTTCTTTCTATGCACACCCTATGTATGGGCCACACTCACCCTAAGTGGGACCTCTCTCCCACAGTTGAATTAGGTGGTAGCCACCTCTTAACACATTGCTATCTATATCTTAAATGCACTTATTTCAACCCTGACTGCTGTTGAACTCCCCTTTATAAGGCCCTTGTGCATGGAAACAGCTCACATTGTCATGAACCTAAATGTTCACCCCACCATGTGTAAGCATACTGGGAAGAACTTCTAGAGGGATGTTCAAAAGAGCCCTGGTTGGAAAATGTCCTTACTTCCCTTTTTGTTAATGAATCCATAAATGAACAAGCTCTTGCAGTCAATCATTGTGCCCCCACAGGTTATATTTTTGTCTGTACGCACAAAAATCAGCATTGAATATTTGAATGTCTAGATAGTTGGAGGCTGATTGGACCTTGAGGTCACTCGATATCCTCTTTGCTATCCTCAAAATGATAATAGCCGCTCATCCAAGATCTCATCAGAAGAAAAGGAAGGCCTCGTCAATATTAGATTACTATCCTGATGAGGATCCCTCTGTTTATGAAAATGGTTCCTTGGCTTTTCTTTGGGATGTGACTTGCCAGCAGGTTTTTCAGGAGATGAGGGTAAGCGCTTTCTCAGAATTATATTTTCATGGGGTGGCCTTGGTACTGCTCAATTAAACTTAATAATGAGAAACCTAACTAGAGCTGTCAATCAAACCACTTAACCACCAGAGTCATTCAAGCCCAGCAAACATCTTTAGACTCCTTAGCATGAATAATCCTCCACAACAGAATTACCCCTTATTATGTGTTCACAGCCCAAGGAGAAGTCTGCACCATAGCCAATACCTCCTGCTGTACCTGGATGAATAATTCTTCCCAGGTAGAATTAGAAAGAATCAAACTCCTCACTCTTGCCTGTGGAGTTAATTCAAAAGTAGTCCCTCCACATACAGAAGACAATAAGGACTACTTGGTCAGCAGCCCCAGGAGTAAAAAAAGAGGACAGTGAACAAAGAGTTCTCTGGGCTATGCTGGCTCCCAAGGATATTTTCAACTGTTCCCATGGGCACTATCAGCTCCTTGCGCAGTTCTCATGGACATTAACTGCCCACTCAGCTTGAGGACATGGCTGGTCTGCCGGAAGAGAAATTTTCCACTCAAATGGCTAACCTTGTAATCAGTTCTTCGTTCTGCTTCTACGGACTTGCTTGCTGCATAGGCGAAGGGCAGAGTAATCTCAAGATCAACTGAAGACTCACCCTCCCCTTTGATTGTTCTGTCTCCATAATAGACATATTACCTAAATTCTTGTTTGAAATCCTCATGCTCTATAACTGCCCATAGCCCATAGCAACTCTTGCAAGCGCCTATAACCCCCATAACAGCTCTCATGTTCTGTAACCATCTGAGGACAAATCAACCTATCAGCCCATGCTAACTGTAATAATGCAGATATAAAAGCAAAATTGCCCCTGAGCTCAGGGCCCAAATCTTCAGAGCACTAGCTCTTCTGGGACCACCAGCATAATAAACCTGAGTTCTCCAACTCTCCAAGTAGTGCTTGTTTCTTGTGGGTCTGATTTCACATTTCTGCTACATGCCATCCTCACAAATGCTATCTAGGTAATGTAGGGAGGAAGCAAGAGAATTAAAATGTTAATCAAGCCACAGAGACTGCAATATGCTGATCAGCCCCACAGCCAGGCCAGGAGGACACCTTTAAAACAAAGGAAGATTTCTGCTGGATTGCAACAACCCATACCCCATACCTGTGAAGGGAAACAAGAACCAAGAGTCATTCCCATGGCTAAAACCATGGGGAATCTATGGATTAAAGGCTGAGACCTGCCAGAAGGCCTTTCATTCTACATATTCTTACCTTTTCAGGCTACATACTCTTTCACTTCCTCACTGTATGCCTACATCAAAGGAAGTGGGAACTAAAGAATGGCATATAAACTGAATTCCCTGAACACTCAGGGTCCCTCTCAGTGCCTTTTCTCTGTCTCTCTCTCTGTCCTCCTCTCTATTGTCACTGTCCCTCTCACTGTCCCTCTCTCTGCCTCTAAAAGGAGACCAAACTCTGTGGAGTGTTACCCCTTTTCTAATAAACTTTTGATTCTAACTTGGGCATGCGTGTTGAATTCTTTCCACACACTCCACCAAAGCACCCTTTTCTTCTCTCAGTGCAGGGCTTGGTCCTCCCTCCGCTGGGGAAGTTGGTCCTGCCTTGCATCATAGGCAGCATGTTCTGTTTTCATCTGCCTGGGAATGCACCTGCTCCTGTGATGAGGTAGGTAATCCCCCTCCACTCTGCTCACATGTGAAACATTACCTGCTCTTGGCCAGGTGCCTTTTCTGCAGCTCCAACCAAGCAAGTGCTAAAGCTTCCCTGTTTCATGAATAATAAACAGCATTTCACACCTCTCTGATCCTCCTGGTGGTTTTTCAGAATACCGAAGACCCAGGTTTGAGTCCAGGGCTGGAACTCCTATTTTACATTGCCAGATTCCCTAAGGGACATTCCAGGTTTGCTTCTAGTGTCAATGGCTGATTAGGATTTAAATTTTCTGACATTTTCATTTGGCTCCCAACTGGGCTTAGGGATATTTTAAAGTCTGAGTTGCAAATTGCTTTGCTCATTGTCATTCTAATTTGTTCAATATATTTCATTGTCAAGTTATTGATGTTCTGTATAACCAAATGTCTAAAATCTACAAAAACTCAAATAATGTTTACATGAAGGATAGAAATAACCTATCAAGCCACTGTCCCCTCCATGTTTGTAATTCATGATGGTTAAAACCTTTATTCCTGTTGTATTATACCTTTTGTCAATTACTCCTGATTTCTCTTACGAACTACATGCATTTGTTGTTCTTTAACCTTTCCCAAATTGTTTTGGCTACCTGTATTGAAGACTGAATTTTTTGAGTTTCTCAGGTTCCTGAGAAATCTCTTGTAAGCAAAGGGCTCTAGTTGCCATATTGGCTATTGCCCTACCATAGGAGTACCATGGAACTTGATGAAATGGGAGTAGGTAGCCAAGCAACTCTGGCACTGACATGGGACAAAGTGACCTGATCAATCACCAGTGCTCAGTGCTGTCTGTGACAGGTTCTGATCAAAGGGGAAAATGTGGACCCTGAGAAAAAAAGATACCTAGTAAGAACAGCACTTGGTAGCTAGCTGGGCTCAAAGTTAAAAACAAAACAAAACAAAACAAAAACAGAGCCTAGTAACCATTTCTACACAGGGACCTCTCACACAAACTACACTTCAGGGAGAAGGCTGCACTAAGCTGCCTTCCTCCTGCACTGAACTGCCTGCCTGTTCTGTGTTCCCGCTATCTAAGCCAGCCCTAAACAAGGAATTCCTGGAATAGTATTTCAGACCACAGAACTGAGGCTTTTCCTATTCAATTGGAGCTGCATAGGTATATCCCCATCAATATCTTCACCGACCAATCAGAACGGCTCCATTCTAACCAGTCAGGACAGTGCTTTTGGACCAAACTGCAAAGATTTGGAACTCTCATTTACATGAGGATGGACCAATCAGGAACCAGGGTTAGGGACTTCTGTCTATATAAGTCACACACTTTCTCTTTCCATCAAAGACTGAAGACTATATTTCTCTAGCTACAGCTGGAACACCAAAGATGATACACTGAAGATATCTCACAGGAGCAGAGAGAAGCAGACCAGGGCAGAGCAGAGCTGTCTAGCCAGAGAGGATCCTGGCCGCAGGGATGCCTCACAGCCATGCTGCTTCATAATTGCGCTGTAACACTACTGAGCTGTTCTGCAGCCCTTCTCTTCTCATAGCTATTGTGCATCTGAGTTGTTCGTACTGAATAAGGTTTCCACCATCACTGCACCCAAAATTGAGGATCCCTGTTGGTGTTGAATTGACACCAACCACCGTTGGTTGACACTTGCATGTGGCACAGGCTCAAATGCAGGCTAGGAAGTGGGCAAGGTTTATGATGAAAAAAAAGTTTCAGGTTGGCCTGGGAATACTGGAGGCAGGCAACTAGAAGTGGGGCATCCCATGTGAATGGTTAGGAGAGCACATTTGTCTTTCTCCTCTGGACATGGGAACAAAAATTGGGGCAACTGGCACTTATTGGCCAAGCCTGACCATTGGGCAGGTTGCTGCAGAGGTTTGGTATGGCTTCCTGAGCTGGAGGCGCAGGTGGTGGATCAGGGTTCTATTGTCATGTATTGCCTGGCCATTGTCGGTATGTGTTTCTCACTGAGATTCCCTCCCAGATATGCTGGGTGCACTCCAGAATTTGTTTCAGGGTCTGTTTTGGGAACTCAGTCCAAGAGCGTCCCCAAAGATGAGGATGCAGGTGGAGTGGTCTGTAAGTCAGCTGAGCCATGGGGCATTCCCCAGAGGCCCTGCCAGCTCTGCTCACCATCTTGCAAGGCTGTAGGAAAGCATGGTTTCAGGTCCAGTGGGGCAGAATCAGCCTGTGAAACAGGAGTCTTTCTCTTCCTGACACACCATGTGGTCCCCAGAGACACGCTAACTCTGAAACCTGTGTCATGGCACTTTATAAGGCAAAAGGACTTTGTAGATGTGATCAAGAACCTTGAGGTAGGGGATGTCCATGCTCAGCTCTTGTTGGGCAGTGCTGGCCATCTGACCTCCCCTCTAGGCAAGCTCCTTAGGACAAGGGCTGGGCCCCATTGTCCTTAGGACAGGTACAGACGGCTTTGCCAGCAGAGCGCTGGTCTCTGGATACCCTTCAGGATCAGAGTGAGAGGCTGCTGCTTCCTTCCAAACAAACACTTATAAATAACTTAATGTGGTGAGAAATTATCAGAATGCAGCAGGAAACCCGGACAGCCAGGTAAGTGAGCCGGCCCTCCTAAAGCTACCTGGCCAGGTGCAGAGTCCAGTCCCCACACAGGTGAGCATGTGTATCAGGGCTTCTAAGGACACTTCTCACTCACAAATTGTAAGAGTGATAGAAGCAAAGAAAACATGTCCTACCCTATCAGTACCAGGTTCTGCTCCTGACCAAACCAGAACTCAGGGGGTGGCCAGTGTGGTCAGCTGACCAGATTGACCCACCAAAAGCCTGAGATCCAAAGCCCTGAAGTGATAGCTCCCCCATTTCACACAGAAGAATCATGTGTAAAGAGCTGGCAACTCTGTCCTGCAAAGTTCACCAGGCTACAGAAAGGTAGGGCTGCCAGATTTAGCAAATAGAAATGCAGAGTGCCCAGTTAAACTTGAATTTCAGATAATGAATAATTTTTAGTATAAATATATCCCAATATTTAGGATATGTCT
Organism: Eonycteris spelaea; assembly: GCA_003508835.1. Classification (NCBI taxonomy): domain Eukaryota; kingdom Metazoa; phylum Chordata; class Mammalia; order Chiroptera; family Pteropodidae; genus Eonycteris; species Eonycteris spelaea. The sequence goes on along the minus strand of PUFA01000215.1, from coordinate 1,518,431 downwards.
ATACTAAAAATTTATTTGTTGCTTCTCTGAGATTCAAATTAGCTGAGTGCCTTGCATTTTAACTGGCAACTTTAGGTAATGGGCTGTCAGAAGCCATGCCAGGTTTTTAAGTCATTTCTGGACATATGCCACAGACCTGGGGACAAGTAAGGCAGGCTGTGTCAAGCTTCGAAGAACCAACCACATTCCAGCCTGCTGAAAAGTGACCATGCCCGTGGCGCCTAAATTCAGATCCACCCTTGAATCTGGGTTTTTGTCACCACCGAAAAGTTTCTCAGTTCTCCTACTGAACAGCAGTACCAACTTCTTGGCTCTTCTTGATTTGCTGGCCACTGGCAAGCACACACTCCTGACACTTACCCAGCCACAAACCTGTTTCTCATCTATGCCAGTTGTGGCCTTTCTATGCTGAGAAAAATAAAAACAGGAAAATCCAACTTGGATGACCTTAAACAGTGAGAGACTGTGGGAACTCATAACTGGGAAATCTGGCAGCATGTGAGCTTCAGGGTGAGTCTGATCCAGGGGGTTGTCACAGTTGTCTCTACAATTTTTCCTTCTTCTAGCTTCCTCCTCGGCCTGGCTGGCTTCATGTACCCACAAGGCTACCAGCAACTCTGGGTGCTTACATGCTGCTTTATTAACATCCATGAGAATTAGAAGGAAGGAAGGAGGGGGAACAGGATGAAGAATGGAATACACCTTTTCTTCCTCCAGATAGAGAACATAAGTCCTTCACTGGACTCTGAGCCACCTTCAGTCACCTGCCCACCTCCTGAACCAAGTGAGCTTACATGGGTCAGAGGTGAGGGTGGTTTGAGCTCCTCCCAAATCCCTTAGCTGCAAGTCCAGCATGCCTCTTGCCTCACTGCTTGGCCCTTACCATGCCCGGCATTATGGCGAGCATGTGGCATCTGCACAAAATGGGCAAAGACAAGGAGACAGGCTCCTTTCCAGAGACATTTAGACCTTAACTTTTTCTGGACCCACTTGAGGCACATAACTTTACAAAAATGTCCACATCAATATGTCCCCTTCCACATGCCTTTCTTATAATGTGACAGTGACACTGTCCTATTGAGAGGTGGGGTCTGCTTTGTTTCCCATCCTTTGAATCTCAGTAGGTCTGTGATTATGGCAGAAGTGATACTATGGAACTTTCAAGGTTAAATTATAAAAGATAATGCCCCTTCCACCTGCTGCTCCAGGAAACACTCATTCTTAGAACCTGGCCACCATGCTGTGAGGAAGCCTAAGCAGCCAGGTGGAGGTGACCCAGCCAACAGCAATTATCAGCTCCAGACTTGGTATGACCAGGCCTTAGGTGATTCCATGCCCATGCCTTTGGTTCTTCCCAGTTGACATGCTAGACGTCTGTGGCAACAAGCCATGCCCACATGGGTCCCCAGCCTTCAGCCTGTGTGATCGTAATAAAATAGTTGTCAGTTTATACCAAGTTTCGGAGTGGATGCCACACAGAATTAGGTGAGGAAACCTCTCTTCTACAAGGTGCCAAGATTTTCCAGGATGAGACCAAGTCAGAATGAGTGTGAAGGGCCTGCAGGCCTTGAAGATTTGCAGCATCTTCCCATTCTCTGAGAACATGGATTACAGAGAGTTTTGCAGTTTAGACAAAACTGCTTTTCCCAAGGGAAGGCCACGTATTGCTGAAATCCCAACACTATTACAGAGGAGGCAATTCTGAGTCTGGAGCAAGTCTAAGAACAGGACAGAGGGGAGGGCTAATGGCAGGCACTTACGGAGGAAGTCACCCAGCTCTGAAGAAAAAATTGGGATGTATCAGTGTCCTGACAAGGCCTTGCTCATTTCTTAGTTCACAGCGCCACCATGTGGACAACATTCTCCTCACAGTCACAACCATTCAGGAGAAATGTTTAAACAGCATTCTTCACAGTGAAATATAAAGACGAAAAAAGGTCTTCTAGCCTCACCACTCAGATAACCACCACTGACTTAAAAAAATAAAGTACAGACAGAACACAAAAGTATCAGAAGCCCATCAGATAATCCTCTCCAGGGGCAACCAGTTTTTGTTTCTTCCATACATTGTTTAGGTACACACAAAATCTCTCACCACATACACACATACCCTGAGACTCCTCCTGAAGCCAACTCACTCTCTTCTCTGCAAGGCTTATGATTTTTTGCTCACGGTCATTGCGGATAGTATACAGCACCACCTGCTCTTTAGCTTCTCCCAGAGGCTCAGGCCACCATTAGAGACCCGCACTGCCACGCTGGCATCTTGAGGCTGGCCAGAGCTTAGGAATCACTCTCCTAACCAGCCCAGCCAGTGCCAGCATGGCCAGCACATAAAGCCACAGGTGCAGGGCACTGGGCCCAGTGGCGGACAGGCGGAGGACAGAAGCCAGTACCAGGTCCTGGGCTTTAGCTCAGCAGAATTTTCCACAACTTCTCACTCTCTCTGTATGTAAAATGATGCTGTGGGAATTAAATGAAGAAATGATAATTAAATTGCCTGGCACATAGTAAGTACTGTCAGCATGCTCCCTCTTGTTATTACTGTTGCTATCATAATTAATGCAGCACTTGCTGACAGAGCCCCCAATGCCCTGGGACCTAGCTGTGGCTGAGGCAGGCAGCATGAGGAGGAAAGCTCAGGAGCTAGAGGTGACAGGATGTCTTAGATGTCCATCCGCTTCTTGGCTGAGTGGCTGGGTGGTTCTGCTCAATCAAGCCCCATGTGCTGCAAACATGAACCGGGGCAGGGCAGGCACGCACCAGAGAATGGGCCCACAGGGTTTGGGGGTTTCACCCACCCAGCCCTGCAGAGTCCCAGGCTGGAGTCAGGTCTGCACTCCTGGGAGCCAGGCCTGTACACCAGGGTCTCAGTGGCCTGGATAGATAGGGAATGGGGGTAGAAGGGACTGCACCCTTCCCCACATCGCTGCCTACACCTAAGCCCCTGCACACACACACACGCACCCCTCACCACCAGCTCTTCATTCAAGAGGCCAGGCCTCCCATGGATGGCAGGGTCTCTTGTGGCCACTTCCTAGACTCTCGAGCCCTGCAGCAAGGGCCATGGAATGATGGACAGTGCTGAGTGCAAGAACAGAGGGTCATCTGTCATGGGATTAAACACATTTGCTCCAGTCACAGTTGGCAAAGATCAGAGCCCAGAGACCATTCAAACTGGTCTTCTGATCCCATGCTCAGTCCCACCTCCACAGAAACAACAGATACCCTGAGGACATCAAATGTCAGATCTTGAAGTTACCCTGAAAGGGCCAGCCAGGCCCTTCCCTTTGGGCAAGGCTGTGGCCTCCGGCTATGTCCCCTAGGGTGCCGGAGCTCTGGAATGTTCCAGAGCTCAATGTAACTTCCAAGTGTTGCTGAGTAGGTGCATTTATGAGCAGCCCACTCTGCTGGCGGATGGTCCAGACTTCAGCAAAACCTCAGAGCTAGGTGTAAGGCCTGGTGCTTGAGTACACTAGCTGTGTGACCTCATGCAAGTGACTTCAGCTCCTGAACCTCAGTGTTTCTCATCTCTAAAGTGGGAACACTCACACCCATCTAAAGAGTTATGATAACAACCAATTGAGCCAATTTGCTAATGGGCATACAGGAATCAGTCAATAAATAGCTGTTCTGATTATTACCATTCACCCAACCATGCCAACCCCGCCACTCTCAGACCTTCTCTGCCACCTCCCAGCACCCTTGCCTGCCCACAGCCCAGGACCAGCAGACCTCCCAGGGTTGGGGAGGAAGGCCACCCAGCTGCTAGCCTGGTGGCTGCAAACAATCACACCTCTGCCATTTGTTTCGGAGGGTGATTTTTATAGCCTTGTAAGTGCCTGACTGACATGTTCCTTTCACCCTAGCAGGGATTCTGCCAGGGGCATGTTTCCTGGCCCTTTGTCTCCAAGTAAAGCCACAGGCCTGGCGCTGCCTTCACAGGGCTGTTGTTGGACCCTCACAAACCACAGGGCATGGCTTGTGCCCTTTATGCAGATGTGAATCCTGAGGCTCAGAGAGCTCCAAGTCACTGAAGCTGCTACGTTGGAGCTCAAGGGCAGCACGCTCTATTGCCCTCCAATGGAGTCAACTACTTGGGGCCCAATGTGACAGAAGCCCTCTAGTGGCCACATCTGGGAATGCCTCCTCACTGAATTCAAAACCCCAGGGCAGGCTGCAGCAGGTCATTCCCAGCTCCCTACTGAGCCTTGCCCGCCTGTCATTCTCGCCACAGTGCCGCCTTTCCCTCACCAGAACCCTCAGACTGGAGCCCCATACACTGGTCAGAGACATTTTGAGCAGAGGTGGCTCCATGTTGCCATTACAAATAAATCTGGATATCTGCACACTATCCCTGCTTTCTAAAAGCGTGTAAGTCCCACATACTTCGTGCATATTTGTGCAAGGAAACTTTTTGGTGCACATCTGATAATTTGATAGTCTGGGGAACACTACTCCAGCTATGAGGATGGCGATAAAACAACTTACTGTTGTCAGGCACTCTGTGGGTCATCTTCTGGCTCATGAGAAGCCTAGGAGGTGAACAGTGTAATGTCTCTCTCTTTCTTTATTTCTTTCTTTGGTTTTGTAACACACAAGGAGATCGAAACCAGAAAGTCTATGGGCCTACCACAGCTAGCACCAGGAAACCCCATCCTTATGGTTTGCCAGGAACATGACATTGTGCAGGTCAAGGAGGGCTGCAATTTCCACGGCATAGAAGTGTCTTTTTCCTGGAGCTTTGTGGAGATGGGAAGGACACTTTCTGTAGCTGGGTTGTAGAGTAGGGGCCAGTGGTTGGAAGAAGGGGCCCCACCAACCCCACGGCCCTCAGAGGTTGCGGAGGGGGCATCATCTTTATAATCATTATAAGTGTCATTATAAACTCACCATTTACAAATATTTGGTGTGTTTCAATCCTCTGTCATTATTATTCTTACTGATGCTAAGTTGTCCCCTTGGGCCAGTGGTAGCCTCTTCAGGTTGACTCATATGTTCTTTTGACATGAGCCCAATGGTCTTCCCTGTTCTCTGGGAAGACCAGACATTCCTGACTCACCTTGTACATTTTCTGCCCTGGCCTGGAACCACCATTTCTCCAAGAAACCTTGGCTCTTTCTAATGAGAAGTTGTATTTAGAGGTGCTCATTGCCACCTCATTAGTCGTTTTTCAATACATTGTCAGTACATCTTCAATACAAGAGTTTGTATTGAACTTTACTCAGTGTGGTAGCCAGATTCTAAGGTGGCTCTCACAATGCCTGCCCCTTCATATGCAGGCCTGTACCGCTTCTCCATGAGTGAGGGCAAGACCCACGACATGCTTCTAAACAATACAGTTTGGCCATAACCTTACATAAGTTTGTAACCCATTTTTTTCTAGGACTCTTTTTCTCCCGTCCTGCCTTTAAGGAATCACATGGCCACCATGGAAGGCCTACATGGCTAGGAACAACACATAAGAAACTGACAGCTGCCAACTGAAAGGAGATCCTTCCCCAGCTCAGCCCTCGAATGCGACTAGCCATGGTGATGCCTGGACTGCAGCATGGTAAGGCTTGAAGCAGAGAACCTAGCTCAGCTGTGCCCGAATCCTGACCCACAATTATTGTGAGACAATAGATGTGTGCTGTGGTAAGCTGCTAAATTTGTGGTCATTTGTTATGTAGCAGTACAAAACTAAAATTGCAAGAGATCCGTGATGAAGGCAACAAGTCAAGTACCCTGAGAGCAGGATCTGCCCAGAAGTTCATACAGCAATGCCATCTTTGCCAAGATGTGCCCTCTGTAGCAAAATTCAATGTATTTAAACTGACTGTGTGGCCTCCAGCTATGTCCCATGAGCTGCAGAAAATAGGGCAGAGGGAAGTCAGAAACATCAGAGTAGAGTTGGGGAGACTGAGTGTCAGGGTTCCTGCCACCTAAAATTCACCTACCTCTTTTTTACCCCAAGGGGAGGCAAGAAAGAGCTCCCAGGAGACCCAGTCTGGGGGCGGGGGGTAAAGGGGAGGGGAGGAGACCCATACCACCCTGTCACCATCAATGTCCGTAATTCTCATCAATGTCCTTTAACGCCTCAAATAAAAGCGAATAGCACTTCCTGCCCACTGATCCAGAGACAGGAGCCTCCCAAGCTGCATGGGCTGGGCCATTGAAGTCTTGGCTCCAGAGGTTCTTGCAAGACCAGACTCTACAGCTTCACAATCAGTGGAGGGATGTATCTGGAGTCATGGCCACATCCACTAGGGAGAAGGGGCATGCACACACCTTGACTTCATCAAGCCAGGATCCCCTGACCTACCCACATTCCTCCAGCATCCCCTCACACCCTTGGGAGACTAGGGATCTCATGTAGGGACCCTGCTTTAGGGCCAGTTAGTGGGCAAAGCCATGTTCTTCACATGGTGGGATGATAACCAGCCAAGGTCAGCAGTGGGCCAGTGTGGAGGCCAAAAGGATGTCATGCATACCCACAAGAAAGGAAGACAGGAGGGGCAAAATGGGTTCAATCAGTGCTTCCCAAACCTGAGAAGCCAAAAATCTTCCTGGAGAGTTTGTGAAAACAGATTCCTGGGCCCCACTCACAGAGAGTCTGATTCAGAAGTTCTGACGGGGGCTGAGAATCTGCATTTCCATCAAGTTCCCAGGGAATGCTGACACCACTGCTTCAGGAACCACACTTCAAGTAGCAAGAAGGCAAAGGATGGATGAGTAATAAATGGATAAATGAATAAATGAACAAATGAGACTCAGTACTGAGCCCATCACACCGGCAGCCGTTCAGGCATGCCTTGGATGGAACAGAAATAGTGCATGTAACACACATACACATAATCACACACATGCACAGATACAGACACAAATGCACATGTGTGCACACATGATCACATGCAGAGACACACATACAATGCTTTTTACCCAGATTCACAAGAACACACACAGACACCTGAACATGCCAACATACAAAGGAACAGAGAAACAATATACGCTTACACACATAGATACACGTGTAGGCACAGACCATGTGCACAAATGTATCGGTCAGGGGCTCTCCAGAGAAACAGAACCAACAGAGTGTCTAGAAATGTACTGTAAGGGCAGATGGCAGCCGTGAGAGCTGCCCTCTTCCAGCATGGCGCTGGGGAAGAGGTTCTGCCTGCAGCGCCATGGTTTCCCTGCATCTGCGCATTTTGGTTCCGGGGAAACTGTGCTCTCGTCGTCACCGCAGCCGCCGCTGAGGCCTCCAGAACGCACCACCGCGGGCAGCAGGGCCTGATTTTGCATGAGCCCGCTCTCTGGCTCGAGGTGGGGCAGAGGACTCGCCCCCAGGGTTCCCCTCGGCTTTCTCGTCGTCCGGCAGCCCCTGGGCTCCTTCCAAACACCAAACAGCCCCAGAGTGAGTCTCCTCCAGTCTGAAACCCCCCGCCCCCCGTTGTCCTCTAAGGAAGAGTGGACACCTGCCACTGTCTTTCCTTAAAACGAGGCTTCCCGCAGCCATCTCCTCACCACACGGCCAGCTGACAGCTGTGGGATCCCATTTTGCCCTCTTCAAACTCTGGAACCTTCTGACCTGCGCTCATTCCTACTGGTCCCTGCCTCTTGCCCCGTCCACGTTTTCAGGGAAACATCCGTCAACCCCATATAGCCTGGGCCTGCGTCAGTGCCTGCGGACCCTGACCACCCCTCCTCTCTGATACCCCTTACACCCTCTGTCCACTTCCCTTCTGTCTCCTTGGATCCCCCACTTAACCAGGGGCCAGTGGATACCTCCTACCCCAGGATGTGAGCCCCTTTAACCTGTAATGCTGTCGCCGGCCATTGGCCCCTTCCATGCCATGGTGAACCAGGTGCTGATGATTCACATCAGGATTCCAAATAGTGCAGTGGACTGAACAGTGCACTCCCGACCACAGTTACTCTTCAGGGGTGTGCTGGATGTGATAGGCCAGGTTCTGCCTGAAGCAACAACTACAGCTTTTGAATATGAAGATGAAGATGGTGATAGAATTGATAGAATTACAGTGAGAAGTGTTGAAGAAATTAAGGCAATGATGTCATATTATTCCAAAGTAATGGAACAGCAAGTAAATGGACCGCTAATAGAGCCTCTGCAGATATTTCCACAAGCCTGTAAGCTTCCTGGGGAACAGCAACCCAACAGTCTCGGATTTACTTCCAAGCCGTAGCTTAAAGAAGTCTTCTATCAAATTGAAAAAAAAAAAATTAGCCAATGGCCAGATGAATGAACAAGACATATGGTATCCAGACACTCTTGGTCATGGCAATGGAGGCACAGTCTACAAAGCATATCATGCCCCAAGTGGAAATATACTAGCTGTAAAGGTCATACTACTAGATATTACACTGGAGCTTCAGAAGCAAGTTATGTCTGATTGGAAATTCTTTATAAGTATGATTCATCATATATCATAGGGTTTTATGGTGCACTTTTTTGTAGAAAACAGGATTTCAACATGTACAGAATTCACGGATGGGGGAATCTTTGGACATATATAGGAAAATTCCAGAGCATGTCCTTGAAAGGATTGCAGTATCAGTTGTTACCTATTTGTGGAGTTAAAGGTTTTACATAGAGATGTGAAACCCTCCAATATGTAAACACAATATATAAACACTTCTGTAGCCAAGACATATGTTGGAACAAATGCTTATATGACACCTGAAAGAATGTCAGGGGAGTAGTATGGAATCCATTCTGCTGTCTGGAGCTTAGAAATCTCTTTCGTGGAACTTGCTCTTGGGAGGTTTCCATATCCTCAGATTCAGAAAAACCAGGGGTATTTAATGCCCCTCCAGTTTCTGCAGTGTATTACTGATGAGGATTCACCCGTCCTTCCAGTTGGAGAGTTCCCCAAACCATTTGTACATTTCATCACTCAGTGCATGCAAAAACAGCCAAAAGAAAGGCCTGCACCTGAGGAACTGATGCTGAGAGCATCCACTGGAATGCATGACCTGGAGAGCCCGCTTACTACTGTGAATGGGGGCCTGCCTTTCACAAAAAGAGCAGTTTATCTCCTAAGCATGGCAATTCCAATCACCAAGGTACCAAAGTGGTCTGCACAGCTTGGGCCGCATTGGCTATGAGGCCTACAGGATTGTAGAGGTTTACCTATGGGCCTGTGCTTTCCAAATCAAAGTAAGAAAACCAGAGATTGGATTGGGTAGAAATACTGAGAGTTACAGATTTGTGACCCTGACCATCGGTGAACGCAGCCTAAGTAAATTAGACTGCAGGGAGGGGTGGGCCACACACATAGTGGGAACTCAAGTGATTTTTATTTTTTTATTTGTGGGAGTCACCTTATATCCAGAATACCCAAGTCTTAAAATCATCATCTTTGCAACTTTTGACCACATTAGTCTTAAAGATGAAATGTATAACTCAAGCTTAGACTTTTGAGTCCATTAAAATTCAAGTATCGGAACTCAAAAAAAAAAAAAAGAGAGAGAGAGAGAGAGATTTACCATAAGGATTGGCTCACACAAGAAAACCAGTGTTATAGTTCCAGTCCAAGTCCAAAAGCCCAAAAAGCAGGAGCCAACAGTGTATGTTCCAATCTGAGTCTGAGTCCGAAAGCAGAAGAGTAATATCCTGGCTTGAAGAGAATTCTTTCTTACTCAGTCTTTTATTCTACTCAGGTCTTCAATAGATTGGATAAGTCCCACCCGCATGGGGAAGGGCTATCTGCTTTACTCAGTCCACTGATTCAAATGTTAATCTCCAGAAACACGTTCATAGACACACCCAGAAATCATGTTTAACCAAATATCTGAGCTCCCCATGGCCCAGTCAAGTTGACACATTAAACTAACCTTCGCAACATACATACACAAAGATACACACACACACACATGCGCATAAGCCTATAAAAACTCATCTTTTGCATACTCAGAAAAACACACATTCACATTCAAACCATACAAAGATTGAAACAAAGATAGGCTCCTAGACACACAATACAGAGACACAGACAGACACATACATCTACATATGTGACACCACACACACACACACGCACACACACTTTCCCTGGAAAACTGTAACAATGCTAATGCAACATCAGCTCCTTCCTGCCATGGCACTTTGTGACTTAACAAGGGCCTCCTTGTACCTTTGCTTACCCCACAGCTCTGAGGGTGGCAGGCCTGGGGATGCGACCATCGCCTACATTCACAGATGAAAAGGCCGAGGCCCAGAGAACATACAGTGACTGGGGCAAATCTCAAAATCACTCTGAGCCTCACTCAGTGTAGAAATAACCCACAGCACTAACAGCAAGCACTAAAGACAACCTGCCACCTGAGTTTGGCAAAGACACCAGTGCCATGGCACTTGCCTCTCTTTCAGCAAAGTCCCCTGCCGGGAATGAATCCCAGACATGGCACATGTGATCAGGCCATAGAGCCTAGCAAGGAGCTACCACCCTGGAGCCCTTAAGCCACAGCTAGTGACAGCCAGAGAGTGAGCAACCAGGACCTGCATAGCAGGCCTAGTGGAATATGCAGGCTGTCAAAGCAGCCATAGTTTATTAAATGCTGCAATCTACCACGCACTGTGCTAAATGCATGTTGCTGATGATAAAGACAAACAGGAAATTTAAGCAAACATAATCAGTCAGGAGGGTCTATGGGAGAAGCTAGGGCTTATGGAAGTTCTCACACTCTGTGTAACTACGAGAACCCTACACATGAGAGCCCTACAGGAAGAACCCTATGTTTATAATAAAACTCTATGGTTCTAACTTCCCCTTCCATTAACTTCTTTTTCCTTTGTATAAATACCCCTCCATCTTAGCAGGCAGGCCAGAGAGTACACATGGTTTGCCATGTCTGCATGTACTGGGTAGCAACCCTTTCTTTTTCCCAAATAAGTCCTTTTTGGTGATGAAACATCTAATCAACGTTATTTTTCAGTCCACTCTAACAGTCCTCACAGCAGCCAGGAACCTACGGGGCCTCAAGAGGTTACATGTTTTGTCCCTGCCATTTGCCCAGTCACACAAAACACAGATCCCCTGCCTAGAATACGATAGGACCCAGTAGGACCCATATGGGGCAGATCGTCCTCTGGGCAGTGTTAAAATGCAAGTCTTGATTCAGGACTTGCCTGTCCGACCAACTGGGGGAATGTTGGTGCATGTGAGGTCTAGATGGCACCAGGAGCATTACGACTGAGGCATCTCCTGTGTTACCTAGAAGTCTAGAGGAGTGCATGAACGGCCCACACAGCTTACTCTATCCAGGCCCTTAGCATTTACATTGAGGAAGTCCTCAAATCCTGACCACAACCTTATCAAGGGGAAACAAGCATAAGAGCCTGTCCCACACCCAAGGCCAACAAGTGTTAACAGTCAGAGCTCGACTGGAACGAACTCCTGCCTTTTGGCTCCAGAGCCTCTCTCCTAATGCTGGGTCTGACATGTTAACAGGCGCTCTGCAGGGAGTGCTAGAACCTCTGGGCCACACACTGTTCTTTCTTCTCCACTAACTTTGAGCCAAAGATGGGCCTGATCCATCAATCAGCAAACACTGCTGGTCTCTGGATTCCAGGTGTAGAAATCACCAGTGTGCCCTGACCACATTCATCCTCTGAAACTGCAGTCTGCCTGTTTCCTGCCCACCTCTGGAGGTGAGGGAAGGGTTGTCCACTCACACCAGCAGGCAGACAGTCCCCTGCAGGGGGCCACTCAGAACCGCAGAAGGCTGGAGTCTTGGAGCCTCAGAAATATGGTTTGGGGAGGAAATCTAAGTGACTCTGCTTCTGAAAATTCCTGTTAATTTTTTAATGCGACATCTCTTCCATGTGTGTTTCAAGGGTAGTAGATGGCAGCAGCTTTGTTCATGAGTCTCATTTCTCTTCCTCCTCCCCTTGCAAAGAATCGCACTTTGGAAACTTTAATAAAGGAAGTGGTTGACTTTGTCGCCGATAAATGTGGAAGCAAAGAACTTCTGGTCAAAATGATTCAGCAAGAAACCACCATGCCCTCCCCGCTGCAAGGCAGGCAGCCCCCACCTAGGCCCCAAGCTCCCCAGCACCTGCCCCGGCAACCCACAGCAGTTACTGCCTTCCGCGCAGCCATGCCACCCGCCAGGGCGCTGCTTGCCTTCTGCGGCCTAGTCTTGAACGCCACAGAAGGCCCTTCCCCAGGTAAGAAGAGGGTTTTCCTTCATCTCTGCCTCTCCAAGACACCATTTGGATATTGCCAGGTGGAGACTGGGGTACCTTAAACTCCCTACACTCTCAGGACCCTGAAGCGTGTTCCTGGTTGGGTGGCCCCAGAGAACAGTATGGCGAGGTGTTGGGACCCAGAGTGCTGGCTGCAGCTGCCTTCACGGGGTTCAGGGAAGAAGAGAGACACGTGGCCTTTGCACAGGAAACTGACGCACAGCCAGGGAGTGCTTCCCCTCACTCAACCCCACACACACTGGCAGAGCTGGAGATGCCCTCCCAGCACCAGAATCAATGGTCCATGGATTCTGGTGGAAACCTAGAGAGCCCCCATCCCACCTCCTTTAACTAATGAGGAAGCTGGCTAAAGCGACCTGCTCCAGTCACACAGCCACTGCCTAGGGAGCAGGTTCAGTGCCCAGAGGGTGGCTGGTTTCTGCCCTCCTCCCTCTTCAGAAGGATGCTGGAGCCTGGCCACAGACCAAGTGGAAGGTGTTCAGGCAAGACCAGGGACAAAGAGAAAGCCCCAGAGCCCTCAGCCCATGGAAGGGTAATGCCCTCTCATGGTGGCATTGTCTCAGGCCCCTGGACCATCTTACGTGGGTGCTGCACTCAGGAACTACGGGGACAGAACGTTGAGCCCCCTCCCTCTCCCCAAGCTTCATTCTTAGCTCACACAGTGATGCCCTGACACCCCCTGCTGGCTTGTCCTAATCGGATGCCACTGTCTTCCTGTGACCCCCTTGTGCCTATAGGATGGGACAAGCCGAGGAAAGAAGGGAGATGCTCAGACCAGAAAAGCACACTAATTCTCGAACCTTAGTGAAGGGGCTCCCTGGGGATTGTGGTGCCTGCCTTCTCAATGGTACTGAGATTTAGTTATTCATACTATTGGCAATTATTTTCTAAGTTCTGTCTATTTACCTCAGGTTCCTCTCCTAACAAAGCAGGGATAGTACTAGGATTCCATGGGAAATCCTTAACTATCTATCAGTGCCCTTTCACTGGCAGGATTGCTGCCTCTCAGCTGGTGTTTTGTACTGGACAGAGGCCTCTCCAATCCACTCCCCCATCCACAGCTGTGCCTGCCTCAACAGGAGATGAGGGAGATGGCCTCTCCCTGGGCCCTCCCGTTAGATCTGCTCTCTACCACCAAGACCCAGAGAGAGGGTCCACAGCCCACACACACTCAGAGACCTTGGGGCATGCAGACTTCCTGAACCTACTAGCTATGGAGCCTGGAGCCTCCATAAGCATCAGTCTCATGACCCATGAAATGGATAAATAACCCATCCCCCTCAGGCCCCTGGAGAGGCTTGACTGCTGTGGCCACAGAAGGCATTCTTACTGGGCCCCAGATTTTTTGCCCTGCTCCTGAGTCTGTGTGGTGTTGGCAGCCCCTGTGCTATGCCACCCCACCCAATCCTACCTTGGCTTGGATCTTTTCTGGTGTTTCCTTCACTTGACAGATGACACCCTCAGCAAGGACCTCAAAATGAGGAACTTGGAGGCCCCTTTGGTGGTGGACCAGAGATGGGAACGTAGCCCCTGACCTGGTTCTACCCAACCCTTACCCCACCCCCAAAGCTCCCTCAGCCTCTCTCTCACCTCCTGAGAACAGATTCCAGAGGAGGAGGTGAGGAGGGTCAAGTGCCATCTAAGCATCTGACTTCTCTTCACACCCAGGCACTGACTGCACTGACCCAAATGCAGAGCCCCAGCAACTTCACCGGCCCCAAGCTGAGCACTGCAGAACTTAGGGGACTGCTACATCAGTTCCTTAGCCTTTTTGCCTTCAGCTGAAGATGAAGAGGCCTTCTTTCTCAGTCTGTTAGCTCTCCAAGGAAGCTCCACTTAGCCACCATTTCACACACTCTCTGTCAGCCTGCCACCCCCAGCCGAGCTGGCAGTGGCCCATCTTTTCATTTTGAGGCCATGTGGTCAGGGGCCTGGGGTCCAGCAGCCATCATTCCTTCCACCTACAAGGTGACATCAGTCTTCAGTTACCAGTAGTAAGGGCTGGGAGCACCTGTCATGCCAAGAGACCGTCTACGTCAAGGGAGGGCGCATTCCACCCCTGCATCCTGGAGAGGGGCTTTGGGGACTGTGTCTGGGCCCACGAGTGCTACGAACCCACTCTCTGAATCCCGAGATTTTTCTTCCAGTGGAGAACACCAATTTGTCCTCAGAGACTCACACTGTAGCCATATTGCATATTTGATATAATACTTGATAATAATTACACTATTGCATGTCATTTATTGATGAGAGCTTTATCTGTTACATCTCATAGTCTCACCACTACCCTCTGAAGTCAATGCCATCATCATCTCTATTTTATAGATGAAGACATAGAGGCTCAGAGAGGTTAAGCAGCTTGCCCAAAGCTACACAGTCAGTGAAAGGCAGAGCTGGGATTCAAACTCTGGGCATATCCCCATGAGTTAAGGCCAGCATCCTGTTTGTGCCAAAATAATATGTACCCTAAGAAAGATGGGCCTAATCATTACTCAGAGCCCCCAAAACACAGCTGGGGGGGGGCAACTCTATGGAATAAATGGCATTGAATTTTGGTGTCATATGAGAGAAGCAGAGAGGCACAGGGCTTAGGATGACATCTCCAGGTAGGCAGAGTGGACACCAGCACTGCTGAGCCTGACAGTCACCACCGACCTCCCCAGTCCTTAGGCCCAGCCCTCCAGACAGTGTGCTCCAGGAGCAGGAGGCTGATAGGGGCCCCTCCGAAAAGGTCCTGGCACCCTGCCCACAATAAGTAGATTCCAGAGCCTTCCTATGGCCTGGTGGGTGAGGGTGGGGGCGGGACCCTGATGGTGGTGCCATCTGAACATCTGGCTTCTCCCACACTCAGGCACTAAACTTGCACTGACCTAAATGCAGAGCCTCCAGCGGCTTCCCTCCTACCCACTCCCATCCTCTCCTCCACCACTGGTTCCACAGAACTCAGGGAATTCCTACATCAGTTTCATGATAATGGCCAGGAAAGCCCAAGCAGCCACCTGAAGGTGACACAAGAAGGACACTAGCATAGGCTGCCAGTGTTTGGCTCTTAAACACCCTGGGGCTCTCTTCTAAGGGATGGGTTCATACTTGGGTTCTCTCCACATCCCAGGCAGCACTTACAACACTCCTGAAAAGAGTGGTGGAGAATCCCAGCCTCCCCTGAGTCCTCCTTTCCTTCCACATGCAGAACAGTGCACAGGATGGGTTGGGGCAGACCCGAGAGGACAGGAGTTCTCTCCAAAAAGTCTGGTCCTCCATATGGATGTAGACATGTGGCCAATGTCCCAGGTTCTGGTTCCCCGCTACTGGACGTGCATCCAGCATGTCAGTTTTTCAGAAGAGTAAATTAAGGGATGTTTACCAAAAACATTCACTAATGGATTATTTTATCAACTGTTGTCAGGAAGTCTTTGTCCCATGCCTCTTATGGGACATTTGCATGGTAATTTGGAGGGAGAGTATACCCTCTTTAGTCTGCCTAGAAACACTTAACTGTGGATGCTGCAGCGAATACTCCCATTACTGACAGTCCCCCCAAGCTGTGGTGTCACCTGTTCACCGGTGGCTCTGACTGAAACTCTTAGCTGCTTTCCTGTCAACACATACTAGTGGGCCTACAAATATAGTCCTCTGCTCACAGAGGACAGGGCAGTGTCCATGAGGGGAGCCTGCAGAGACTGGCATGCTAACAGCAAATCCAGGGTCAGTGTCATCGTTTTGAAGGGGGTGTGGAGATGTGACAGGAACAGGAACAGTGTGCTGGAGTATGAATCATTTTGTGGATTCCCATTCTGATCACTAGGGAGAAAAGAGACCCCTAGATGTCTTTAATACATGAAAGATTGGAGAGGACTAGGGAGGACTACGCAGGGGGCATGGTCCAGGGAATCCACTGGTGCAGGCCTGGCACAGCCCCTAGCCATCCCTGCTCCTGCAGTAAGTCTGAACTGTTCACAGGCAGATAGGGAGGGTCTGTGCCTTGGTACTTCCATGGCTGAGTCTTACCCAGATGCTGGGTCTCAGTGTCAGCTCTCCAGGGCCTGTTGTCTGAGGACACTATCTGCACTGTCCCAGGCAAGAGTCCACATGAGCAGGCAGAAAGCTGGTGGCATCCCGATGCTCTGAGGGCCGGAACTCAGCTGCCTTCCTCCATGTCTTCTAGCATTTTCCATCTGCACACTGTGCTTGTCCCGTCCTGTTGTTACAATTGTGCATCTTGGGGTACCCCTCAGTCACAAGCACAACTACCCTGCTCAGTGGCTCGCACTGCCCTGAGGTCATCTTGATCTTCCCCCATGTCTCCTGGCCCCTTCAGGGAAGGGACCCTATGGAAGTGGGCGGTGCTCCTCCATCAGCTGCACTTCCCTGCACCCCAGTCAGTCTCTTGTCATCTCAGTCACTATTTTCAAGACCAGCCAAAGAGCAATTTCTTTCCTATAAGCAGTAAGAGAGTACTTTCTGGAGAGTCTTACTTCAGAACTGGTCTGGCAGAGCCAGAGTGAGGAGCAAATTCTCACTTCTTTCTGGGCACATTGGCCTCACTTCCCACCTGACACAGATTTTCTTGGCCCCACACCAACCTCCTGCTAAGTGTTTTCAGTTATGCCTCCTCCCCTAGGTCATTTCTGCACTTCCTCATTGGTCTCCCCACCCCCAGCACCCCTCCCTCAGCACTCTCTTTGCACAGGTTATAGTCAACTTCCTGGAACCTGTCCAG
The DNA here is from genome assembly GCA_003508835.1 of Eonycteris spelaea. Lineage (NCBI taxonomy): Eukaryota > Metazoa > Chordata > Mammalia > Chiroptera > Pteropodidae > Eonycteris > Eonycteris spelaea. The sequence continues at coordinate 1,501,497 of PUFA01000215.1, read as the reverse complement.
CCCAGGTATGCATGCCTCCTTTCTTCTTATATACTGTGGACTCCCAGTCTCACAGTCATCTTGGCATTGCCCATAAAAGCTGCCAAAAAACAAAAAACAAAAAACTTCTTGAATGAGAAAATAAAAGCATCATTTTTAGAATTAGTCAAACCTGGGTTTAAACCTGCCCTGCACTCCTCTGAGGCCTCAGTTTCCTCACCTGTAGAATGGGGTGAGCACCACCCCTGCAGAGATGTGAGAAGAGCAGGCTCCTCCTGCTCCCCCAGACTTCAGCGCCCTGGCACAAAGCCCAGATGCCCTTCCTGCCTGCTGTCTTCTGGAAGGGCTGGCCCCAGGCCGGCTCCCAGGGAGCTTGCCATGGGCTCGGCACCCACTTGGCTGCATGTTTTCTCCCCCCAGTAGTCACCTCGTGGGGATGCTTTTCTTCATGATCAGCCCTTCCTTGTTAATTTCTCTTAAATCATTCTAAAAATAGGTTTGACTTTTCAAGATTTTTAAAAATTAAAAATGGAGTTTTATTGTTTGTTTGGACCCCTGTGTTGACCTGAAGCCTATAATTTAGGAAACATGGAGTTAAATAAAAATAAATCAGCTTCAATATTTTTCATAACTTTTTTATAACTTTACCAGAATCACTTAGGAACTAATATCATATTCATCAGAGGTGCAGCCACACCTGGTTTCACTTAAATGTTTTAATTCTGCTAAATTCAAGCAAAATGAAATGTAATACATTTTATTTAAAAGCAGTTGACAGTGGTGTTACCTTGGAGATACTAAGAATGATTTCTCATAATTTTGCTAAAGTATTCTGTATTTTTTAAATTTCCTACTAAAAATAGGTACGTTTATAATCAGATAATGTAATGAATGTAATTTTTACAAATTAATAAATATATTAAGCCACAATGGGCAGTGGAGGGCTATGTAATAATGAAACACGATCCCGCCCACAAAGAGTCTTTTTTCTTTCTCCACTGTGTAGACTACAGTGACGAGCAGAAACCAAGCTGTTTTCTAAAACAGTGTTTGTTAAAACTGAAATCCACACCCATCTTTCTATGTCAGTAAGCAGCCCTCCCCCACATGTTAGCATCAGTGTACACAGGCCGAGAGACCTCCTGGCACACCTGAGTCAGAACCACATTGGTAGCAGGGGAAATGAAGGTTCTAGGGCCTGACACAGGCTGATCAACCCAGCTCCTAGTGCTCAAGAGACAGAAACAATTTTCGTTGCTTCCATCTTCAGGCACCTCAAGTGAAGGCTTCTGCCCAGCTTCTGTGGGGATGTCAATATGAGGCCTGGGTTATTGGAAAGGAGAATCTCAGATGATGCTTGCAGAAGACAAAGCTCTGGGAAAAAAGAGACCAGCAGATGGCCATAACCCTCTGTTGGGAAGGGCTGCTAAAGCATAGGGAGCCCCGCAGCGGAATCATGAGTTTAGGCTTGACGTTTTGCCTTTGGACCCAGGGAACCAGTTGGAGAAGACTCATTGACCAGGTTGGGTCCCGCTTGATTGGGCAGTGTGGGTCACCCCCAGATGGCAGGATGCTGCTGTATTTCTAAATTTTATTTCTTCACGGCCCAGGGAACCAACTGGTACCCTGACTACCCCGAGAAGCCCATATCCCTTGGCACCATCATCTTTTCAAACAACACATCTACAACCCAAATATACCTGGGTCTCTCCAGTCTCAGCTACAGCCTATGTGGAATGGAAGGGTGGTAGTGCAGGGCAACGGGGATCTCTAAGCAGGAAGCTTGTCTGGTTAACGTTGCTGCTGCCACACACCCCAAGTCTCTACTTCCTGCTGCTTGGGCACCTCTGCCACATGCTAAACCCACATCTGCAAGACGCAACATCCTTGCCTGCACCAACCCAGACGGCAGCCACAGCCACATTCAGCTACAGAGCACCTGACACCAGCTGTGCCACCAAAGAGCTGAACACTCTGTTTGCTTTAGTTAATGAAATAAAATTGCTGACAGTCAGTGCCAGCCTTGTAGAGCAGCTCAGCTCTGGATCGTGTATGGCACGCTGACATCTCAGGAAAATATGGGGAAAGTCTTAGTAAAGAGAAGTTCACAGACCTATAAACCCTCTTACCCATCCTCCCTCCCCCTAATTTATTTAGATTTCCCCCCATAACTTTTAGCATTTTGTTGTTTTGATATACAAGTCCATGACCATCATAGTAAAATCGGCAAAATAAATTCATCCATGAGTCACCAACCAGAAGCAGCCACCATTCACTTGTTGCTATGTGGAGCCTGTGAATTTTTCACATTCCTATATTCTTTATAATAAAATCCAAAGTTTGTAACCTGAGTGGGTACACACCCACATCTGCCTCCCAGCACTTCTCCCTGTTCCCTCCTTGTTTTAGCTGTGTGGTCCCCTGAACCCTGGGCCACCTTCTGCCCTGTGGCCCACAACTGCCTCTTAGGCTCTTCCTCTGGACCTGTGTAGATGGTGAGCCTGGACCCTGCATCCCTACACAAAGACCCCTGTACAACTCCTGCCTTTCCTCATCCACTGCTCTGATATTTTTCTTACCTGTTTATTTGTGGAATGTGAGCTCCGGCAAACAAAAGCTTCTGAGTCCCCTCTGCCTGCAGGATGAGGACAGCTCAGCCTGTGGGGAGCTGGACAAAGGACTGAAAAGAGAGGTATCAGAGTTCCTAGTTCTGTCCAGCTCTGTCAGAGGTGGGGGGTGTGATGGTTGAGAAGCCCCTCATGTTGCTTCCCCCATCTCTTATCCAAGTATGGATCCCCTCAAGGCAGGAAGAGCATAGGAGGTTGGAAGAAATTTTGTCCTCCTTCCTTCCACTGCATGCCAGCTCCACAGAGGAGCTGTGTGGGATAAAGACACCCAGGCCTCAGCCTGTCCTCAGACTTGTACCCAAAACAGTGTAAAATGAGGCAGCAATTGAGGGGTGCCAGGTGCGATGGTGCTGCCTGAGGAGTGGGGGGTGCTTGGAAGCAGGGTCTGGAAGCTGGGTGGGTTCTAACAGAGTCCCTGAGGCAGAGGATGGCAGCAGCCTTTCTTACAAGTGAGAAGAAAGGACTGGCCTTTAGGCACTTCTCCATGGTCCACTTCTTGGGGACAAGCTGAGGGGCAGAGTCAGATGGTGGCCTTGAAGGTTAGCTGGAGTAACTGCTCCTTACACCCTGAGGATGCATCCTGTCCTGAGGCTCTGCTACCGTAAGACTTGTTTAGGTTTTCTTTACCAATGTTAGAAATAACCCTGGGTACCGAAGGAGGCTGTGTGAGCAGGAACGGGGGAGGGAACTAACTATATCTTATTCATCATTGTAAGGAGGACCTCACCTGGTCCTCAGCTTACAGTAAGAAATACACCTTGAGTGAGGTCTGAACAGGTTGGGGAGACTGAACAAGCAAGGGTAGGGCAAACGGGAGAGGAGCTAGAGGGGCCACACTGTGAGCAGAGAGAAGAGAGTATGAAGGTGTGAGGTGACACCTGGACCAAGGGCCCCACTAACAACAATGTTCTTGTCTGGTTCTGTGTTTCTCTTTCAGATGTTTGTTACCAGACCTTTATCTCATGTGTAAAGCCAGGATTTCCCGAAACAATCAAGACCAATGACCCAGGAGTCCTCAAAGCAGCCAGACACAGCGTTGAAAGGTTCAACAACTATACGAATGACATCTTCTTGTTCAAGGAGTCCCACATCAGCAAAGCCCTGGTCCAGGTGATGGTCTGGGTTCTTGCGGCCAGTGTCTCAAGGACACCGCTAGGAGGCCAGGCCACACAGGCTCCTGTCCTACCAGGGGCCCTCCCATCGAGTGCCCTGGCCATCTAGAGCACGGACCAGGCCAGGTGGCTGATAGCAGCAGCTACAGATAGCCCTCGAGGAGCACAAATCGGTGTCACTAGAGTTGAACAAAAAGTCCTAGAGCAATCTGTTACTGATTGAAACCAGCTTTTTCTGGGCAGAGCCACCAGTAGCAGCACTGAGGAAGGCAGAACCATAGGTAGGCATGCTGAAGGCTCCAGTGGGGAGAAACTGGAAGCTAGGTCACAAGAACCAAACTGATGAAGGTGCTGCCCCCTTGGAGGGGCCTATTGCACCACGTGCCAGAGCTACCCCTGCGCAGCATCCCACCCCTGCCTCACCCCCTTACCCACACCGCAGCCCCAAAGGACCTCTCGACATTTTCCACCTGGGCCTTGTTCTTCCACATTTGAGCTTTACCCAAGATGCACCCCCTTCCCCACAAAGAAACCCCTCCTCCTCAAACTTTCCCCTCATATCATACCCTATGAGGCTATCACACTGATGGGTCAGTGCTCTCCTTCCTGGAGGGGACTCTAGAGGGCACAGCCAGGCCATGTTCATCTGTGTCCCAAGAACACAGCATCAGCCTGGGATAAGGGATGCAGAACAATCATGAGACATCATCAGGTGGTGTCTGCCTAGTGATTTCTGCCTTTGCTAATAAAACCAGGGCTACTATACAGCCATTCAAAAGCAAGTTCACAGATGTGGGGAACTAGCTTTGGACAAAATCCACACTCTCCCATGGATGTGCAGTGACAAGGAAAGGAAGAAGGACACTATAGTTTTTACACACTGGTTGGTTACCTTTGGGTCACAGGATTATAGGTGATTTCTATCTTTATCTTTTTGGAAATCGCAAACCTTTTAAGAGCACTGTATTTTTATTGGAAAAGCACCTTGTAGAGGGCACTCTTGTGTGGGAAAGGCTTTATAAGGTTTTCCAAGGAAACAGCCCAAGTATCATCCCTCCAAGGACACAGCCTCAGGGACTGTGTGAGGCTGTGGCCTCCTGTAGAAAAGCTCCAAGTCCGAGATGCCCTGTACCCAGTGCCCAAGGGCCTTTTTGGGGAATCATCCCTCAGTGAAACTGGGGACTCTATTTCACTTAGCACTTAATGGGGCTGAGATTGAAAACTGAGGACTTTTTCTGATTCCTCTGAAACCGCACACAAGGGAAATGAACCAGGTTGCCACCATGTCCAAGCGGAGAAAGGCTATTTTGAAACCAAATTTATTTATTTATTTAATCATTTATTTACAATATATACATATATGTAAAATATCTCCACACTACTGTCAGGAATGGTGAGGGGAGCCAGCAGCCTGCTTGTAAAAGCATGTAAAAGCCACGCAGGGCAGGCACCAGTGGGTGGTTAGGGCATGGAGTCGGATGGGGGGCAGGACTTCACCTTTAGCCAGGGGCCAGGGTAGCCCCAAGGGCAGCACTAGTCTGCTGCCCTCCTGATGGAGAGTCCTGGGCAGGAAGGAGTTGTCCTAAGACAGGACACAGAGCCTGTGTCTCACCCCTGTGACCAGGAGCTAGGCCCCTGAGCAGGAATGAGATGAGTCAATAAAGGAGCGAACAGGGAGGGTTCTGGGATCCAGCTGCAGGCTTCCTTCTCACAGTGGTTCTGGTAAGTTCCATGTTCCCTTTCCACCACTCGCTCCCTTTCCAGGGGCATGAACCAGTCCTATCAGGGCATCTTTACCCCCTTACTTCATGCCACCTCCTGCTGCTGGAGGAGCTGCCATCCCTCCTGACCTGAACCAAGTAACCCAGGCCCTGCTCTCTGTTTTCTTTAGATAGTGAAAGGCCTGAAGTATATGCTCAATATGGAAATTGGGAGAACTACTTGCAAGAAAACCAAGCACCCCAGTCTGGACTACTGTGAATTCCAAACCAACCACACCTTAAAGCGGGTAAAGCAAAGGAGTCTCACCTCTTCAGTAAGGAAAATGCACACACACACACACATGTACACACAGGCACAGTCCACAGGCAGCAACACTGGAAACTCTATAGAGCTCTAGGCGGGTGGCCTCGGTGGGGTGGGTGGCCTCTGTGACATGCAGCACAATTCTCATATTCTTCTTTGTTTCAGACTCTCAGTTGCTACTCTGAAGTCTGGGTCATTCCCTGGCTCCAGAGGTTTGAGGTGCCCATTCTCCATTGTTACTAACTTCGGCCTTTCAGCAATACTACAGCTGCTGTCACTTCTAAAACAGTATCTCCCCAAAGCAGAATGGAAGTGCCCCTGAGATACTTCCCCTACTGGACTGAGTCCTCCAATGGAAATGTTTTAAGTTCTTCATCCTTGAGGGAGCCCCTCACACCCAGTAACCCAGCGGTTATATACCTTGACCTTTAATGGATGAATAAAATTACGAATAAATAAGAATAAAGAACTGACCACTCCACTCAATGGCTGTTGCTTTACCTACTAAAGGAAGAATCAGAAAGGTGAATGTTGTGAGGGCTCACCTCGCTGAGTGGTCTGGCCAGTCTAAGTTACCTCTATAAAGTGCCCCAAGCTTTCCTCGCCATTAGCTGTTGGTTATAAGATGCTGGAAACCAAAGCAGCCAGAAACAGGCCAGCCTGTGTCCACATCATTAAGTGGAAGGGTAGGTAGCACACCACAGAGGGTGTTCTCTCTCCAGCTGGGCTTTCTTCTGATTGTGGGCTGTCACACAAATCTCTCTGCTTCCTGTGAGGCTCAGCACATGTACAACTGTGATTAGACAAGTAGGGTGGGATAGAGTGCTGGGACCACACCCCACAGCCCCACCCAGGAGAGGGAGCACCATGTCTGTGTGGCCAGCCCTACCCAGAAGAAACACCCCCACACAGACCCACCTAAAAGAAGCAGCACTACCTACCCATAGATCCTCAGGAGGGAACACCTACACAAACACAGCCCTACCCAAAGGGAGCACCCTTCACACAGACCCACCTAAGAGGAACACCCTCCCTACAAACCCACGCAGAAGAGGGGCACATACCCACCCCATCCAGGAAGGGGAGTACTTCCATGAACCCACTCAGGACATGGAGCAACCCAAACAGAAACCACCCAGAGTAGGAGCAACAAACACAGACTCACTCCACTTAGGAGAGGGAGGTCCCCAACACAGAACCACTAGGGAAAGGAGCACGTGCACGTGCACGTGCACACACGCGTGCACACAGTTCCACCCAGGAGAGGGAAGACAAGGTCAGGGTGGAATGCTGCACTGGAGGTATGGGGGAAGGAGGAGACCGCTGTGGCCTAGAAGGCCCCAGGTCCTTGTAAAAGTCAGGTCTTGCATTTGACTGGAAGCAGTGCAAGGCTGGACCACAAAGAAGCAGCCCAGCAGCTGTTGAAGGCTAGAGAGCCCTGAGGCTTCACTCAGAGCTAAGAGAGGACCCTGGACAAGCTGTTCCAGTGAGCCCCATGCAAAAGCAGGGGCCCCTCACTTTGGACTTCTTCCTTTCCAGGCCCTCTTCAAACTATGGATTAGTATAAAATATGTTCTTGCCTTTAAAAAATATGGACTTGATAATTCATAGGAAAGAGAAAATCTGCATTAAGTATGACAATTTAACATGCTGTTGTAAACTTGATCAATGTGAATAACCAAATGAATGACCCTCACTCAGCCTCCTTCATTGAAGAGAGTAACTATAATTTCAAATCCTCAATTTTGTTGCTGCCTTGACTCACTTTCTTCTGGTCATTTAATACAACTATGTCTCAAGACATTTTATATACTCTATGATTCCGAAGGCCCCTGAAGGCAATCCTTTCATAAAGATGGACGAGTTCATCCAGCGCTGTTGACTCCATAAGTCAACAAGACAGCAAGAACACCAACACCAGAGATGTGAGCCAGACTGGCCTGGGGGCCTTTGTGATTTATGCAAGATGGTGTAGCAAATGAAGGGAAGACCACAGACTCTGAGCTCCCAGTCAGTCCTCATTTACATTTAAATATGGACCAGAGTCCATCTAGGCCAGGCCTTAAGCCTCCAGATGCTCTCCAACCCCAACACTGCCCTTACATGCAGCATCAGAAACGAGAATGCACATGCAGCTGTGGGGGAGAGCAGCTTCACAACACCCCTGCTTGGAACTGCATATAAAACCTCCCCATACCACCTTGGCTAATCTTGGCTAACCTCTTCTCCTAGGAGAGAGGAGAACCCCTCAAATTCCAATCTCAAAACTCTCAGGTTTGAACATTAACCTATATTAATCAAAACATCATTTATGGCCATGTATTTATCCCTCTCCTATAAGGTAAACAGAGAGAAGTCTTAGAACTATGGCAAAACAGCCACCACTAGATTTAATTCTAAAAGCCCATGGTTGTGTACTCTCAACCTCAGGTTTCTGCAATCCTTCCCTCCATGGGGACCTCTGGGATTGAATTACAGGTGGAAAGGGGCTCTACTTTATAAGACATTCACCTTCTATTATCCCCAGTCCCAATCTGTTTTACATATTGTACCTCACAGAGGTACATGCTTGTTTTTAAATAAGTCTTAAATCCATCATGGTGATACCAGAAGGAAAGGGGCTGGGTGGTGAGCCACTGTGAGGCCACCCTGATTTTTAGAAGCCAGCAGGTGGCATACCTCTGACTCTCATAGAGATGCATCCACCAACAAAACCACTTTAAACATTTTGCTCCAGCTGCCTGGAGAGCAGGCCCTGCAGACACTGTGCACTCGACTGTGCCGGCTCCACTTTTATCACCATTATAACTCTGTTAAAGAGATTGTTCTCTTCAGATTCACACACCAAAGCCCCACCTGAGAAGGAACTGCCAGAGCCCTGAGGTGGATTCAAACAGGTAAAACCAAACACCCATGTGAAGATTGTGTATCTTACTAAATGTCAAACAGTGATGACCTGAAGTCCTGTATTGCCAACCCAATTCCACTTGTCTTTTAAAACTCATTAGCTTTACTCTGACTCAGAGGGAAGCTGTTCCATCACTTAATGTTGCCATTGAGAAAATGTAAAGTACTCATGATTCTAAAACATGCCAAAACTATGACCAAAAAGCACTTCTTCAAACTTGAACAAACCACCCAAATCATGAAATTCTAAGACAGTCCTGGCCGTAGAGTTCTAGAGCAGTGGTCCCAACCTTTTTGGAATCGGTTGCAGAAATGTCATAAAACCAGACCAGCGAGAAACCAAGCACCACTCGGAGAGTTGGAGAACTCAGGTTTATTACACTGGTGGTCCCAGAGGAACTAGTAGCGCTCTGAAGGTCTGAGCCCTGAGCTCAGGGGTAACCTTACTTTTATAGGTCTTATCTGCAATACATCTGTTACCTAGAAGAACAAGCAAAGAGGATACATCTGTTATCTAGACAGAACAAACAAAAGGGAGGGTGAGTCTTCAGTTGATTTCAAGATTACTCTGCCCTTCGACCTATGCAGCAAGCATGTCTATAGAAGCAGAACGAAGAGCTAATTACAAGGTTAGCCATTTGAGTGGAAAATTCCTCCTCAGAACCAGGGACTGGTACTCCTATGAGAATCTAATGCCTGATGATCTGAGGTAGAGCTGAGGTGGTGATGCTAGTCCACTGCTCACCTCCTGCTGTGTGGCCCAGTACCAGGCTATAAACCAGTACCAATCCACAGCACAGGGGTTGTGGACACCTTTCTTAAGCTTTTCCCTGGCAATGCTCCTCCATACCTTTTCACCAGCTGCACACAGACTCAGGGATTCAGCTATACTGCCCCCTGCTCCAGACATCCACCCAGCCTAGCCCTGTTGAGGTTGCAGATGGGCTCAGGCTATCCACTGTCCATGGAACCACCTGTGAAACAAAACCACACTGATGCCCGGGCTACCCCAGAGACCTAGTCATCCCGAAAAACTCTGATGTGCAGCCAAGATCTGACCCTTGGGATGGGTGATAGCCACCACAGAGCCAGGTCCTTGCAACACCACCTGCCTCTTCCTTGTCTCCAGCTTCCCCAGAAGATTCCACAGTCACAGCACAGGTCCTGGCTCAGCTGTATGTGGGCTATGACACTGGGCAAGTCATTTCTCCACCAGCCTCTGCTCCTATTTGTAAACCAGGCCACATCTCCTTACATCATTAAAAGGTCGGAGTATGTGAAAACACTTTCAAAACCATCTACCACTCTGCAAGTGTGTGTTGATAAAAAATAAATATTCTCAAAATGGGACCTCTGTCCTATAAAAGGCAATAACTAAATCCCGATAAGAATTTTTATAATATATAATAAAGCAGCACACAGTGAATGAACCACTTGATTTAATTCTAAAAATATGTTAGTAACTCACATTAAAGCAAATCCGTTCTGTTTACAACAAAAGCATATCACATATTTAAACCTAGTAAGACTATATATCACCTCACGTAGCAAATTATCAAATAAAACACAGAAAATGATACTTTGAGACAGAACATCAACATTTTAGTCAAATCAAGGCTCCTTTGCTGAAAACTAAGAAACGCAATTTACTAGCTTCTTTGTAACAGTAAAAATTAAGCACGAAAAGCCCTCTGTTCTCGATCATGAAGTCGACTGACTTAGGCCCAGCATTTAAATTGGTTTCTGCGGCAGAATGATCAAGTTTTATTCTATTATTCCTGTATACTTGATATATGGGGTACACCATCATCTATTAAAATATTTAATAATCACTATTCAGTTTTATTTCCTATGAAGTTATGTAAATACTACTAAGTCATGTATCTGAGCCAATACAGGTTGTCATCTAAACTGAAGCCAGTCTTTGACTCTGTTCTACTGCTGCAGCACACAGAGCCAGCCTACGGTAGGCAACACAAGATAAGCCCATCACTACACTCTCGACTTCTCTCCCCTGAAATGAGGCCAGACACCATATGGGGTTGGGAGGCTGCAGCTGGAAAAGGCAGCAAAGGGGTTGAAGGCCAGCCAGTGCCACAAGACACAAAGGTTCAGACTTCAACACAGCTCTCAATCCTCTTTGAATTTTAGTTTTATTACCTATTTAAAATATTGTCCTTGTTCAAGTTCTTAAAAACTATCCTAGAGGCACAAACTGTTCACCCAGAACAGAAAAGGCACAGATACTGGCCCCAATTTGTAGGCTGACAAACAGGAGAGCAGTGTAATATCAATTTTCCCAAGAATGAATCAACACCAGACGCTATAAGGGAGGTGATGACTTGAGACTGGCTGCTGCCCGGAGAAAAGTCCTGAGGAAATTGGATAGACTGCTTGTCCCTAAAACAAGATTCTAGCCATAACAATCCTCATATCAATACTGGATAGAATCAAATTTCAGTCACCGTTAAAATAATTATATATAAAGTAGAGAAAAAACTCCTAGGCAACACCATCAAAAAACGTTAATCAGCATAAAAATTCATTTAATTATCATTATTACATAAGTCTCCCTGACAAAATTATGACCAGTGTGTAGACATACAGCAACTTCAGGCTTCTGACACTCAAGCAGATGTGACATTATTAGCACGTGCGCTAACCACTTCTGTGGGTCTAGAGGTGAGGAACAAAGGTGTGTAAATGGGACTGCCCTCAAATCACCCAGCTGCTGGGTCATTCACGTGGGAGGTTGTTCAGAAAGAAACCCAGTGAGTCCTCTCTGAGCTATTGGAATCAACATGCTTTTCCTATGCCCTTCCTCAGGTCCTTGCCTTTACATGGTTGATGGGACTCAGGAATCTTAAAAAAAAAAAAAAAAAAAAATTCCCTGGTACAAGCCAGAATAGGCTGGAGGGTGGGAGTGATGGAAGGGAAAGCCCAGAGAAGGACCAGGGCATCATGTCCCACACGACTCTGAAGAATGCACAGCTGCACCTGCTGGCCTCTGTGTACTTTTACACTGAGCAATCCTTGCCCTCCTGTGCCCCTCCCCTAAGATAGGCATTATCCCATTTTACATTAATGACACTGAGGCTGACAAGACAGAACCAATAGCTAAAACAAATGCCCTGGACAGTTAGTTCATCCACTGCTCTACCCATCGAACCCTGAGGCCTGCTGAAAGTGCATGGTGCCTCCTAAGTCCTAGATATTACTGTACTTAGAAAGGATTTTTAAAGAGAAAATGGCTTTTATTCAACTTATCTTCCCAATAGCAGATGCCATACTTCCCTCTAAATGCAAAGTCAAACCCAGGTGAGGGCTCTCCCACAGGGGCCTGCACAACTGCAAGGTCACACCATACTTCCGAGGATGAGTTCAGTGGGATGCCCTGTGTCCCTGGCACCTTCTGGACCAGATGTGGTGTCCAGTGTGGCAACTCCTGGTCCAGCTGTGATCAGAGCTGTGATTGGGGCACTAAGCATACTAAAGGTTGAGTATGCAGAGAAAGGGGGCCCTGAAGGAGCACACGTATAGGTGCACATCATGCTCATGCACTTCACTGATGTAGGTGGCCACCTGCCCCAGGACTGTGCAGCCTTCTCCAGAAGGCGCCACTGTCACTGAGTTTTAGGACAAGGCTATAATGTGGCACAAACTTCATTACCATCTCCTGACTAAACAGCTAGAAGGAAGTACACAGTAAGAGAGAGTTCACCTTCTAAGAGAAGGATGTAATTAGATCTGACCTGTTTAAAACAAGGCAACAGGCCTACAATAAAGTCACCAATGATAACCCATGTCACCAAACCAAAATTTAACTCAGTTACACTTTGGACTCTCCCAGAAATGGAATATTAACCAGTCTATCAGGAATCACCTTCAGTTAGGCTATGTGCCTGCCAGAACCCTGCTGGCTCTTAAAGAAAAGTGACCTTACAATAACCAACCTGCTTTTTGCCTAGTATGACCTCCTTGTTCCCGTTCCCTTCTGCCTACAAAAGTCTTTCATTTTTGTACAGCTCCTGGAGCTCCTTTCTACCTGTTAGACTAGATTATACCCAGTTCATGAATCAATGGGGAAAAAAGCCAATATGCCCTTTAAAATTTACTCAGTTGAACTTTATTTTTTATCAGACTTCGAAATCCCTCACCATCTAGTAAGGGCCCAGCTCCTCCAGTGACAGGAAGGCCATACGGGACAGAGCCAGGTTAAACCAGCTCCACTCCTAAAATCAGGCATGTCTCACAGCAGTCACCCCCAACCCCATACCCTGTGTAGTCAGGCCAAGGAGCCTCCTGTCTCTTGCATGCAAAGAGGCAAGGCTAACTCAGAACAAGGACAGCAGCTGTCCAACAGCCCTCATGTGATGTCCATCAGACCTGCAATGTAGGTGCACCTCTGGATGACCTGACTTAATACAGAGAAGCAGAAATCACATCAGAGGAAGACACAACATGAGGCCATGGCCTAGTGCGACATTAACCCCAGAATGCTGAGATAAAACCAGCACAGACCAAACAGAATAAATCCCAAGCCCTCTGATTAGAGTTAAGATATTTCAAATGTGCGAGATCTGAGAGAGGTTCATATTAAAATAAAATAAAATTTTAAAAAACCTGGGCATGTTAAAAAAACATGTCTTTGCCTTATGAGACATAATGGCTCTCAGTTCTCCTTGCACCCAGCATAGAAATCAAACACGTCCATGCTGAACAGGCACCCTCTAAGAGCCTAGCCCCTGGTTCAGCTGGGCCAAGCAATACAAAGGGCTACTGAAGGATTTTAAGGAGAAAAAAACAAACAAACAGATGGTGAGATACATAATCTCTGGCAGAACAAAAAGGACACCTGGTAGGAAATGATGACAAAGGATACCACTACATGAGATCAATGAATGAAATTAACAGGCAGATTTCTACCTTCTAAAATAAAGGGAAATAGCCAAATACAAATGTCCAAAGAATAATGTCTCCTGGTCACTGAAAATGTTCAAGCTGACATACAAGTTGACTTGTTTTAAAGGTTCTATAGAGATTGATCAAAGTTGCATTATAACTCAAAATATTCCATAAGGCTTCCCACAACCCATGAAATGCCATCTTCCTGCAGCTATTAGAATTTCCCCTCTGTTCGTTTCCCCATCTTATCACTAAGAGATCTCATCCCCTCTTATTAGTTTAACTACCTAGAAAGCTCTCAATCTCCACCTCTATTTTGATGCCAGTGCTAAATTCATCACTGCCCAAAACCTACCTCCACCTAGACTCTCTAACAGATCTTCAAACTCAACAGACTCCCCAGCTCAGAAGAAAGGGCCCCTGACACCAGCTGCTGACACCAGGAATTCGGCCCTCACACTTAATCCCTCCAACAACATGAGCCAGGCACCATGGGGTCTTGTCATCTGCTCTACATGTACCGCACCCACCCTGGCTCTGCCACCACCTCTCCTGGCCACCTCCACACAGGCTCTCCAAGCTAGTGGAGTCCTGCTACAGGCTGTTCTTCACACAGTAGCTGCAGTTATCTTTTTAAAATGTTCTTTGTAGTACATCACTCCCCTCCCAAACAATGCAGTCAAGAAGCAGCTTGTAGGGCCGAGCAGGGTAAGTTTGTGCAGAGGGTGAGGGAACTACAGCGGCCCAGACCAGAGAGTCAGTCTGAGCAGGGTGAGGGGAAGCCCACATGGGGAGAAGGGAAAGGCAGTGGCACAAAGTATGGCATCAGAGCTCAAGCAGGCTGACAGAGTATCCCCACAGTGCAGTAGCCTGGCACAGGCTGTCAGAACCCAGACAAAATGAGAAGGGCTTTCACCTGGGAGACAGCTTGTGCAGGTATCAGAACCCTCGTTGGGAAAGTTGTCCCCTGCACATAATCGGGAGGAGAGAGAAGGCCCAGAGTGGGTGCTAGAGCCCTAGCAGGGGCCATGTGATAAGGAACAGTGACTATAGATTGGTGACATTTGGAGAAACTGATCAAATAGATATGAAGAATAATGAGATTCAGGAAGAAAGGAAGTACAAATTTGGAAAGGAAGAAAACTAGAATAAATCCTGTGGTATTGAACTGGAAGTAGAGATAGGAGCATTACTTATGGTTTCAATGTAAATTAAAAAATGATAAATAAATGTAGGTATAAACGTGTGTGTACATTGTATACATGTATGCATATATGACTACAATCCCACTCTGTCCACTGAGAGGGCCTGGTTTGAGTAATGACACCCAAAGCAATGTGCACACTTAGCACCGTATCTCCTCTGAAGGAACCAGGGCTCCTTGGGAAGTGGCTGATTCCAGAGCTAGTGTGGGGATAGTACAAGATAAGCCTGCATATGTGGCATCAGGAAGTGAGGAACCACTCCAAGATTGATAGGGACATGTCCAAAGGTCAAGGAGCCTCACTGAAGGGGCTTCCACTGGCCACAGCTGGACAATTTGAGCATTAAAATAAACAACGGTAGCAATGAATTATATAATCCATTGAATAAAACAGGCAACCATGAAACCATATTAATATTTACTTAGTTGTAAAGTACCTCCCACAAAACATCCACAATTACAAATGGAAAGAGTGACTCCACGGTGGAGAACTCTGACATTTACCATTGAATCTGGATAAACACTTCTGCTGCCAGCATAATAAAAGGTGACATCACACCCCTCCTGACAGGATATACTGAGAACCCAACTTCACTTCTGTGGTCTCCCTGCCAGAGATGATAACCTGAATCTACCCATAAGAAACACCTGACAACCCAAATAGAGGAGCATCCTGCAATATGACTGACCTGTAATCCTCCAACAGGTCAAGACTGAGGAGTTGCTCCTGACTGAAGGTGAATAGAGATGTGCCAACTAGAGACCACACCCTAGCCTAGGCTGAATCTTCTGTTATAAAGGACATCACTGGGGCAACTGGCACAACCTGAATGGGGTGTATGGAATGGACAGTCACACTTATCCATGTGAATTTCCTGTCTGGACAAGTGGTTGTGAGGGAGAATGTCCCTGTTGTAGGAAACACACTAAAGTATTTGAGGATGATGGGGCATCAGGACAGCAACTTACTTGCAGATAGCTGTGGGGAAAATTTAGTTCTATCCTTCTTGCCACTTTTCTAAGTCTGATATTATTTCAAAACTAAAAAAAAAAAAAAAAAAAAAGAATCCTCAATGACTTCAATCACACTTTGAATAAAATCTAACCTACAAGGCTTGTGGTCCTCACCCACTTCCACCTGCTCTCTGTCTGCCATATCCCAGGTCACACACAGATGCTGAGCTCTATCCTACCTCAGGGATCCTTCCATGTGTTCCATGACTGGGAACACATCCCGCCACTCCAGCTCTGTCCCACACTTAGTCTCAGCTCTCTAACCACTCATTCATTCAACAGTAACTTTCACTGTGTGCCAGACACTATTCTCCACACTAAGGATGAAGGAGAAAAAATACCTGCTTTGATGGAGCACACATTTTATCGGGGGAGACAAATACCTACCACCAATAGTTCATATCTTTACTGTAGAAAAACCAACAGGTACAGAAACTGAACATTAACCACACTTGACTAAGGCATTATGTGTATATTCTCATTAAATTTTTCAGCACCTAATGAAATGCTATTATTCTTCCCACCTGACAGATGGAGAAAATGAGGCAGGTCATCTGCACAGGGTCTCACGGTTGGTCTGGCCTTCTTCAAAACCTTTCTCCTTGCCTGCCCTATCATTCTTCCTCCTTCTAACATTCCAGTGGGAACAGATGTTGGCTCAGGAGCCAAGAAGATAAAGAGGAGGACTGTGTTATTTCTGAACAGATGGAGGTTTTCCACAGTGACCTACTGAACTCAGAACAACACAGAGGCCATGGGCTAGCCTGACTATGCAGGCAGCCCCTTACCAGGGCCCAGACACAGGGCCTGGCACTGTATAGACTCAGTAATTGCTGCCTGGTAACTGCTAGGACTTTAAGTTACAAATACTTCAATATCTATTCTATTCAAATAATCACTATCAACTTCAAGTATCTATTCAGCCTATAAAATGGAGTTTTTTGGAAAATAACATTTTTATATGACAGAAGCAACAGTATCAGCAAGTTCCTCATCCCAGTGTAAAACATGCTGAGTTACTTTCAGGGCCTTTCATGGAAGTCACTAGAAAAAGGGTAGGATGATGAACATTTAAAGGTTGTGTTGAAGGGTCTGTGGCTGGTCACTTGTCCAGGTAGATGATTCTTTTATTTAACGGAAAAGAATTTAGTGTATAAAGATGTCAAAGATGGATGACTAACGGGAGGTCCTGAGAAGGCTGAAGGGAGCAGGCTGGGATGGGGCCCAAGGTGAAGGGGTTTATCTGTGTGTGGCCACAGCAAGATGCACCTGATAACCGTTTAAGGAAAAGCATCATCTCCTGGCAGAGAGGGGAGGGACAGATCACAGGGTGTGGAGGAGAAGGGAGAAAGTCTGAAAAAGCCATCACAGAGTGGAAAGAATGAGGCTGACAGGCAGAGTAGAAGCCCTGAAAGGTCGGAATGGTGAGGGCAATGGTAAAAACACCCAGACCAGGAAATCAGAAGAAAAAACTCAAAGGGTCTCAATATTTAAGTTTACATGTTAGGCTGAAGAATAAAAGCTGTTTTAAAGAAGTCACTAAAAGTATTAAATATTATAAGCAGAACTAGAATTTTTAGAGCTATAAAAGTCAAAAGAGATAATTAGATCCATTTTCATTTGGGTTTCTGGAATGACAGTTTTCAGTTACCTTAAAAATCATTCTTTCAATACAAGGTCTCTCGAATAAGAAATCCAACATTGAAAACCCAGGGCTGGAGCGAATAACTGCCATGCTGACCCAGTACCCCCTGGAGCTGCTGGGCCGGATATTATCTGGGAATCCAGGCAGGTTCTCCACAAACAGATCAGCCGCTTTCTTCATCAGGCCAGACCCGCAGAATCTGAAAAATTCACCCAAGAAGGCATGAGCAACAGTCCCCAAATTTAAGAAAAATTTTAGTTAAGCACCAAATTGGTCTTGGTTCTATGAAGCTTATGGAAACAACGGTAAACATGTCTATCATGAACACGGCACAGCTCCTGAAAGAGGCACCCAGGAGTCCTAGGCCCAGCTAGACACAGTTTCAGGGAGGAGGAGGAGCAAGCTAAGACCCACTGGTAGGAAAAGGGATCTGGGATGCACAGTCAGCATTAAATCAAGACTCTCCAAGACTGCAACACTCAAGTAGGCTGAAAAATGGGAGAATGAAAACACATCCTTGAGTATGACTTTTAACGTTGTTACACAAAGAAGGTGCCCTGCCACATCTCAGATTCTGTCAATAGACATCTCCATGCCCATCCTGGGAACAAGGAGCACTGGTGAAAACTGACAGTTCAGTGGATGCCACACACACCTTGTTATCCTTGCCATGGTCATCTCTGCCACCAGGATGAAGTCTTCTGCAGGAGAAAGTTGTGTTCTATTGGGAACCGCAACTGATCCAGGAAAACCTTCACTTCCTTGGTCCCAGTATCACACTCTAGCAGGCTGTGGGTGCCAACAGCAAAGGATCACACAAGGAGGGCCACAGCCCCTACGCTGGGTTGGAACCTTGCTCCCCCTCTGGGCATGGGCCTATGGAAAGAGACTCAACCTCTCACTGGAGTGAAGCCCCTGGTGGTCCTCTGCTCAGACCCTGTTTCAGGCTGGCCCCTGGGCACCCTTCCCCATCAATGGCAGCCCTAGGCATCCTTTACGGACAATCCCCATTCAGCTCTCTCATTGACCCGGCAGCCACCATGGCTCCAGCCTCACAGTATCCCCCCTTTAGAGGGACAATCTGAAACCCAGGCCTGCCTGAAGGTCTTTCCCAGACTGCCTAGGCCACATCCTCACATGGACCGGCCTATTTTTATTTCATTTTATCAAAGAGTAAGTAAGATCATCTTGCTCTGTTTTGTTGCATCTATCACTTGTTTCCAAAGAAACAATTGAGGTTCTATCTGAAATGCTGAAATATTATACTCAGAAACATTCTAACAATTCCTAGAAGTAATCAGCTCTGCTGAAGCTACCCTGCCTGAGTGATGATCTCACTGAGCACAAGATCTGAAATACATACTCACTGCCCATATCCATTCCCTCCATAACCAGAAGCAGATCATCTCGTCTTTACCATTTACTGCTAGAATCCGTAAAATAAATCTTCCTCCCATCCTGAGTTATTGTAAGATCATTCACAAAGGACATTTTCCTCCCCTCAATGAGTGTGTCAGAGGACAGCAACAGTTTTACTTGACCTGAAGTAGCAAAGAAGAAAAGGAAGGACAGGAAGAAGGAAGGGAGAAAAGAAGGGTAAGAGTTTTGCTTTCATTCTAGAAACCTGTATCTCAATAATTTCAAAATATTAATTAGCCTGATTTTAAAAAGAAAAGCTAAAATGAGCTTCTCCATGTCATGTGTCAGATTTATTCCTTCTTATAGAAAAACACAGTGTTTTCCTTTCTTTCACCTTTTAGCTGATGAATTTTTTTAAACCAGTTTTTTAAATGAATTTTTGCTTTCATTAAAGCAAAACCCTTCCTCTAAGGATGAAGAACTTTCTTTTATGGAGACCAATGACTTAAAAATCTATCAAGAGTCTTAGTAAAAGGCAATCTTCTGTTTTGAGAGAAATATAACATGTCCTAATCATCTGCTTTTAAATAAAGAAATAAGAGGAGTAGTAAGTTTTTTTAAATAGTAGAATGAACATTTATTGTCAAGCTCTTTCCATGTGTAATATCACTTAAATCCTCACAACAATCCCACAAAGCAGGCAACTACATTATCTTTACTTCATGGATGAGGAAAGTGTGCACAGAAAGGCTGGGTAACTTGCATCGTCACACAGCCAGCCAATGATACAGATGGGCTATCCAGGCAGTCGGTCTTTGGTGCTTACGCCCAGGGCCCTATGCACCCATGATAACAAACTCCTCCATAGCATGACCCTCCCCTGCTGAAGCACCTACAGCAAATGTGATACCACTGGTCAAGGTGACATCATGACCAGTTGGAAGAGAAGAATAGGAGGAAGAGATGGAGAAAGATGAAAAGGAAAAAAGAGAGAAGACTGAGAGGTAGCAGACATGATATAAAAAGACAAAGAAAAATAAAGATGGAAGAAGGACGTATAACATCCTCAAAATAAGTTCTCTTGAGACCTGTGGCTAAAGCACAAATGCCAGAGAAAATTAAAGTAGTGACCAAGTGCAGTCATGAGTAGGGATTTATATGGTGTTTATACTAGCTGATATACGTAGGCAATGCTTTCAGTACTATTCTATAAGAAAATATTAGTGTCTCCAATAGACTGTATTGAACAAATTCTATTAAATCTACTTATGTACATATTATTTAAAGGGACATTTTCCTTTTAAGTCACCACAGAAGGACAGGGTCGGGCCTGGTTAGTACTTAGATGGAGACCACCTAGGAAGACCAGGTGCTGTAGACATAAAAAATAAAAAGTAAGGGACTGTAAGCTGACAAGGTCCGTGTAATCTGTGAGGTCAACCAAGGGTTGCCTCGTCAAAACAATAAATAAAAATAATAAAATAAAATAAAATAAAATAAAATAAAATAAAATAAAATAAAATAAAATAAACCATCATAGAAGGAAACAAGATATTATCACATACGTTTCCAGGGATTGACTTCAAATAGTCCCTTGTGTGCCGTCAGCCAAATAAAGGGTCCCGTTGGGCACTGCTCGGATGCCCAGGGGTCTCCCACAAGTAGGCTCATCATCTAGGGTTTCTAGGGAAAGAAATAGACAGGAATCGATGGCTGGTCCAAGATTCTGCCTGTGCACCCACATCAGTATTTAACCACCTCTATTCTATAGAGAATAGAAAAGACCATGGCAGTGGAGACAGACCCTGCCACCCAGTATTCTGTGGTAAGGCATATTCACTGCAGGGTGCTCGCTGCGGGGGTCTTTACTGCAAGGTGCCTGCTGTGTGGTGCTTAATGCAGGGTGCTCACTCCAGATGTGCCTACCTTGGGATGCTTACCCCAGGGTGCTTACTGCAGGGTGCCCACTGTGAGGTGCTTACTCTAGGATACTCATTGTAGGGATCCTTACTGCAGGGAGATTACTGTAGGGGCACCCACTGTGGGGTGCTTATTACAGGGGTGCTTACTGTAGGGTGCTTAGTGTGGGGTACCTGCTGTGGGATGCTTACTGCAGAGTGTTCATTGTAGAAGTGCTTATGGTAGGAGTGCTTGCTGCAGGATGCTTACTATAGGGCACTTACAACCGAATATGGAGTGGAAAAAGACAGGTTAAAGAACCAAATACATAGCATTATTCCACTACATATAACAATGTGTGGCTGTGAGCATCCATGAACAGAAAAGATACCTGAAAACTTATTCATTAAAATGCTAATCTGAAAAGACTGGGGGTGATTTTTATTTTCTTCTTTGCACCTTTGTGTTGTTTGCATTTCACAATGAAAATGTATCATTTTTACAAAAACATTCTAGCTATTAAAATATGATAAATAAAAAAAAGTCTGGACTACCAGTGTTTCAACAGTGCGATTCTTCTACTCTAGTTTTCTAAAATTGGAGTGACTTTAGGATATTTTCACTTCAATTAACAATACTAAAATTTCTAAGAAGCTAATGTAGGAAACATATTTAAGCATCCAAGCAATGACAAAGCCAACTGCTTTGCTATAGCAACACTCAATACCACCTATTAATCTTCTCCAAGTACTCAAAAAAGTGAACAAGGGCCTTTGCAGAATGGCAATGGTGGGGTCCAGTAGTAACAGACCAGGTGTCGTGGCCACTGCCTTGCTGGGAAACTACTATACAAGGTGAGAAGCGGCACCGTGAATCAGGGACCACCAACAAATGAAGAGCACGTGTAATACCCAAGTCTGCCAGGAGGTCAGGCTCTTTTTCTTCAGGGTTA
Organism: Eonycteris spelaea; assembly: GCA_003508835.1. Taxonomy (NCBI): domain Eukaryota; kingdom Metazoa; phylum Chordata; class Mammalia; order Chiroptera; family Pteropodidae; genus Eonycteris; species Eonycteris spelaea. The sequence goes on along the minus strand of PUFA01000215.1, from coordinate 1,479,869 downwards.
GCCTAACTTACACAAGCCATCATTGGGCACCTTTCTGAGTGAATGGAAGAGACATGTTAGGGGGACTGTTGCTGACTTACTGCACAGGCCTGACCCCAATTAAACCGCGCGATTGGTCCGTCTCTATTTCACCATTTTCAGATTTTACGACTCGGCCATCTGCTGTACCAGTAAAAACATCACATCTGTTTAAAAACAAAGAATAAAAATAAAAGAAATAAGAATGTTACTGGGTTAGCCAAGAACTGTGTTTATACCACCTTTTTCTACAACAGACACAGAGTAACAGAGGTAGCTGTTGGTGTTTTCCATCCCAGAGAGGAAAGGCAGTTCTGATGAATGAGAAGTGATGCTGAAACAAAAGTCCTTGAAATATACAGCAATAAAACCAATGGGGACCTAGCATCAGCATGTGCCATTGACCTGACACTGAAACAAGGGTGGAGACCAGACACTAGTCAGTGACAAAACCATTAGGATTTTCTACTCTCCGAAAAGCGTAAGCTTTTGGGCTCGGCACTCAGGGGCAAGTGTTCAAGTCTGCCTCAACAGATTGATCATATGCGGCAGATCATATCCAACTAAAAGAAACTGCCAGGAGGCCACAGGATAAAATTAAAGCATGTTAAGTGTTCACTTCAACAGCACTATACTAAAATTAGAAAAATACAGAGATTAGCATGGCCACCACACAAGGATGACATGCAAATTCATAAAGCATTACATATTTTTTAAATGTATGTTACAGGCTCTAGAGCAACCACCAAAAAAAAAAAATGCTTTTAAAAAAGTGTAACTGATATGCAAGGAGAGAAATGGAATTGTATAAAACTACAAAAGGCAGAAAGAGAATGGAAGACAAAATTAAGAACAAAATACAAGGGCAGTGAATAAAAAACAGTAATAAATATGGTAGATATTAATCCAAATGTATCAATTATTACCTTAAACATCAATGGTCTCAATACACCAATCAAAAGACAGAGACTTTTAAAAGTCAGAGCAGATCAAAAGAAAAAAAAGGAGGCCCGACTATATGTTGTCTACAGGAAACTCACTTTAAATATAAAGACATATAAATTAAATATAAAGGAATAGAGAAAGATATATCATGTTAACACTAAACAAAAGAAAGCTAGAAAAGCTATATTAATTTCAGACAGGGCTAACTTCAGCCAGGAAAGTTAACAAGGATAAAAAAGAACATAACGTAATAATAAAGGGTCAGTTCTCCAAGAAGACATTCTTAATATGTATGTGCCTAATAACGAATAGTCAAAATATAAGAGGTAAAACTGACAGGACCACAAGGAGAAACAGATAAATCTGCTCTTAGTGTTGGGGACTTTAGAACCTCTCCATCAGAAATGGACAGGTCCTACTGATAGAAAATCCATAAAGACATAGTTGAACTTAACAGCACCATGGATCAACTGGATATAATTGCATCTATCAATTATATCATCCAAATACTAGAAAACATACATTCTTCTCAAGCTTACAAGGACCATTCACCAAGATAGAACATCTTCTGGGCAATAAAACACACCTTAACAAATTTAAAAGAATAGAATAATATATAATGTCTGCTCTCCGACCACAATGGAATATAAATAAACTAAGAATCAACGAGAGAGGGATAGCTAGAAAAATCCCAAAATACTTAGATATTAAATAACACACATTTCTAAATAACCAAGGGTCAAAGAAGAAATCTCAAAAAAAAAAACTTAAAAAACATTTGAACTAGAAGGAGTGGTGGCTGCCTGAGCTGCACATAGCAACACGCTTCTTCCTGCTCCCCCACACCAGCTAGGGACGCTCACTTGCTGTTAAAAATGGTGAAAAAAAAATCACTTACTATGATGTTTTGGGGTCAAATCTTATGCCACCCCAGAAGGACTAAAAAAGGCTTACAAGAAACTGGCCTTAAATTATCACCCTAATAAGAATACGAATGAAGCAAGGAAATTTAAACAGATCTTTCAAGTTTATGAAGTGTTCTCTGATGCAAAGAAAACGAATTAATTATATGACAAAGGAGAACAGTCATAAAGAAGGTGGAACAGATGGCGGTTTTGGCTCCCACATGGACACCTTTGATATGTTTTCTGGAGGAGAAGAAGGAAGAATGCAGAGAAAGGAGAGGCAAAAATGCTGTGCATCAGCTTTCAGTAATCTTAGAAAATGTATATAATGGCGCAACAAGAAAACTAGCTCTGCAAAAATTTGTGACAAATGTAAAGGCCAAGGGGGTAAGAAAAGAGCAATAGAGTACTGTCCTAATCACCAAGGTACTGGAATGCAAATCAGAATTCATCAGATAGGACCCAGGATGGTTCAGCAAATTCAGTCTGTGTGTGTGGAGTGCCAGTGCCATGGGGAATAGATCAGTCCTAAAGACAGATGTAAAAGCTACAATGGAAGGAAGATAGTTTGAGATAAGAAGATTCTAGAAGTTCATATTGACCAAGGCATGAAAGATGGCCAAAAGATAACATTCCATGGTGAAAGAGACCAAGAACCAGGACTTAAGCCCAGAGATATTACCATAGTTTTAGATCAGAAAGACCATGCTGTTTTTACTTGACAAAATCTTTTCATGTGTATGGACATAGAGCTGGCTGAAGCATTGTGTGGCTTCCAAAAGCCAATATCTACTCTTGACAACCAAACCATAGTCATCACCTCTCATCCAGGTCAGACTGTCAAGCATGTAGATATCAAGTGTATGCTAAATGAAGGCATGTCATTTATTACAGAGCATATGAAAAGAGTTGCCTAATCATCGAATTTAAGTCAAACTTTCCTAAGGATGGCTTTCTTTCTCTTGATAAACTCTCTTTGCTTGAAAACCTCCTACCTGAAAGGAAGGAAGTAGAAGAGACTGATGAAGTGGATCAGGTAGAACTGGTGAATTTTGCTCCAAGTCAAAAAAAAGACAGTGCCATTATAATGGAGAAGCACATGAGTATGACAAACATCATGCTAGGGGTGGTATTCAGGGTCAAACTGCTTAACAGAGCCAGTGAATGACACTCATTTTGGTATTATATATGCAGTAGTGAATGAGCAAAAGACTATAACCATAATATATTCACTACTTGCTATTTTTTTGTTTTAATATTTATAGTAGTATTTTAAAAGTTAAATGAAAATAAACTCAAATATAAAAGCTCAAAAAGAAACATTTTAAACTAAATAAAAATTAAAAAAAAACAACTTATCAAAATTTGTGGGATGCAGCAAAAGTAGGGCTTTGAGAAAATTTTTCAGCATCAAATGAATATATTAGAGCCAATCATCTAAGCTATCAAGAAACTAGAAAAAGTGAAAATTAAATCCAAGGTTTGCAGAAGAAAGAAACAATAAAATTAGATCATATATCAGTGAAACTGAAAACAGGAAATCAATAGAGATAATCAACAAAACTAAAAGCTAGTTCTTTGAAAAGAACAATATTGACAATCATCTAGCCAAAAAAATCAGATGAAAATTACTCATCTCAGAAATGAAAAAGGGAACATCACTACAGACCCAATGGATATCAAAAAGATAATAAAGGAATACTATGAACAACTCTATGACCACAAATTTGATCACCTGGATGAAATGGACCACTTCCTTGAAAGATCATCTGCCAAAACTCACATAAAAGAAATAGACAATTTGAATAGGCCTATATCTAATGAAAAAATGAATCAATGAATAATCTTCCAAAACAAACAGAAAACACCAGGCTAAGATAGGTTTACTGGTGAATACTAGCAAACATTTAAGGAAGAAATGATAGCAATTCTCTACAATCTCTTTCAGAAGACAAAAGCAGAAAGAATACTTCTCAACTCCTTCTATGAAGCCAGCATTGCCCTAATACCAAAACCAGACAGTCATTATAAGAAAACTATGAACCAACATCTCTCATGAACAAGGATACAAAACTCCTCAAGAAAATATTGACAAATTGAACTCAACAATGTATAAAAAGAATTATATACCCACCCAAGTGGTACTTATCCCAGGTATACAAGATTAGTTTCAGCATTTGAAAATCAATTAAGTAATCCATAATATTAACAGGCTAAAGAAAAATCACATGACCATATGACCATATCAAGAGATGCAGAAAAAGCATTTTACAAAATCCAACAGCCATTCATGGTAAAACTTCAGAAAATTAGAATAGAGGGAAACTTCCTCAACTTGACAAAGAACACCTATAAAAAAAAATCTAGCGCTAACAGCATACTTAATAGTGACAAAATAGAAGCTTCCCTATGGAGATCAGAAATAAGGCAAGGTTGTCCCCTCTCACCACTCCTTTACTATATTGTACTAGAAATCTTAGCTAATTCAATAAGACAAGAAAAATGATATTAATTGGGAAGAAATAAAATCATCTTTGCTCACAGATGACATGAATTGTCTATGCAGAAAATCCAAAAGAATCAACAACAACAAAAACCTATTATAGCAAGGTTACATATATACAAAAGTCAATTGCTTTCCTATATACAAGCAATGAACAAGTAAAAATTTACAATTAAAAACAGAACACCATTTACATTAGCCTCCAAAAAGAATGAAATATTGAGGTCCAAATATGATAAAATATGTATACAAGACCTAAATGAGAAAACAAAACTTTGATAAAAGATCAAAGAACTAAGTAAATAGAAAAAATAACCCATATTTATGGGTATGAAGATTCAATACTGTCAAGATGTCATTCTTCCCAATTTGATTTATAGCTTCAAAGCAATCCAAATCAAAATCCCAGCAAGTTATTTTATAGATATCAACAAATTGATTCTAATTTTTATATGGAAAAAACAAAAAATCCAGAATAGCCCATACAATCCTAAAGAAGAACAAAGTGGGAGTACTGTCACTACTTGACTTCAAGACTTGTTATAAAGCTACAATAATCAAGACAGTGTGGTAGTGGCAAAAGAATAGATAAAAAGATCAGTGTTTTGGGGGGTTGTTTTCTCTTTTTCCTCATTAAACTTTGTTTTCATGGGGTCTCAAAATGCTGTGACCTACATAAATATAGTCAACTGATCTTTGATAAAGGAATAAAGGCAATACAATAGAGCAAAGATAGTCTTTTCTGCAAATAGTGCTAGAAAAACTGAACACCCACATGCAAAAAGAAAAAATGAATCTAGACATAGACTTTACACCCTTCCCAAAATTATGTCAAAATGAATCACAGACTTAAATGTAAAATGAAAAACGATAGAACTCCTAGAAATAACACAGGAGATAACTATTTGACCTGGGTGTGGTGATGATGTTTTAGATACAACTAAAAGGCACATCCACGAAAAAATTGATATAGCTGGACTCAATTCAAATTAAAAACCTGCTCATATAAGACACTCGTCAAAAAAATAAGAAGACAAGCCTCAGATGGAAAAAACCTATTTGCAGAAAAAATACAGGACTGTTATCCATAATAAAGCAAAGGAACTCTTCAAACTCAACAATAAAAAAAAAATGACACAGCCCAAATTTTTTAAAAATGGCCAACACAAGACTTAAATAGATATCTCACAAAGAAGAAATAAGCATATGGAAAGATATTCAACATCATTACCATTAGGGAACTACAAATTAAAACAATGAGAAACCACTACCCATCTATTAGAATGGCCAAAATCTGGACCACTGACAATATCAAATGCTGGTGAGAATGTAGGGCAATAGGAACTCTCAATCATTGCTGGTGGGAATGCAAATGATACAGCCATTTTAGAAGACAGTTTTGGTGGTTTCTTACAAAAAGAGATACACTCCTACCATAAGATCCAGCAAATTGTGCTCCTTGGTATTTGTCCAAATGAGTTGAAAACATTTCAACAAAATCTGTGTGTGACTATTTATAATAGCTTTATTAATTATTACCAAAACTTTGGAAACAACCAAGATGTCCTTCAATCAGTGAATAGATAAACTGTAGTACATCCAGACAACGGAATATTATTCAGGAATAAAAAGGTAAGAGCTATGAAGGCATGAAAAGTGGAGAAACCTTAAAGGCGTATTACTAAGTAAAAGAAGCCAATTTGAAAGGCATGCTGTATGATTCCAACTATATAAAATTCTGAAAAAGGCAAACTATGGAAGCGTAGTAAAAAGATTAGTGGTTGCCAGGAGTTGAGAGGAGAAATGGATAAATAGGCAGAACACAGAGGATTGTTAGGACAGTGAAACTGCTCAGTATGATACTAAAATAATGGATGGATGCATTTCATTATACATTTGTCCAAACCCATAGAATGTAAAACACCATTAGTGAACCCCAATATAAACTACGGAATTTGAGTGATGATGACATCTTGGTTGAAACAAATGTACCGTCTGGTGTGGGACGCTGGCAGGAGTCTGTGCATATGTGGAGATAGGAGGTATATGGGAAATCTCTGTAACTCCCCCGTAATTTTGCTGTGAAAAATAAAGTCTATTTTTAAGTAAATTAAAGCCTGTTAATTGATTACTCGAGTAGCTGGTGCCTCCCTCTACTGTTAGCAACATGACAGCCATCGCCAATGACAACTTCCAAATGAGGCAACACCTGCAGGGGTTAATGAGATAGGTCCTGACTGTGTGCCTAACGAGAAATGTCATCAAGAAGATAGCCAGCTTTTATACACCAATGATGAACTTGCAGAAAGAGAAATTAGGAAAACAATCCCATTTACAATTGCATCAAAAACTATAAAATATCTGGGAATCAAATTAACCAAGGAGGTAAAAGACCTGTTCTCAGAAAATTATAAGTCATTGAAAAAAGAAATTGAAGAAGATACAAATAAATGAAAGCATATACCGTACTCATGAGTAGGAAGAATCAACATCATCGAAATGGCCATACTACCCAAAGCAATCTACAGATTCAATGCAATCCCTATCAAAATGCCAATGACATTTTTCAGAGAAATAAAACAAATAATCTTAAAATTTATATGGAACTATAAAAGACCCTAAATAGACATGGCAATCTTGAAAAAGAAGAACAAAGTTAGAGGTATCACACTACTTGATATCAAACTATACTATAAGTCTATAGTAATCAAAAGAGCATAGTACTGGCATTAAAACAGATACACTGATCAATGGAACAGAATAGAGGACCCAGAAATAAATCCACACTTATACGCTCACTTAATATATGACAAGGAGGTAAGAATATACAATGCGGTAAAGACAGTCTCTTCAATACATGGTGTTGGGAAAATTGGACATATATATGCAAAAAAAAAGAAGCTAGATCACCTTCTTACACTGTATACAAGAATAGACTCAAAATGGATTAAAGACTTAAATATAAGACAAGAAACCATAAAACTTATAGAAGAATACATAGGCAGTAAACTCTCTGATATTACTAACAGGAATTTCTTTCTGACTATATCTCCCAGGTAAGGGAAACAAAAGAAAAAATAAACAAATGAGACTACATCAAATTAAAAAGTTTTTGCACAGCAAAGGAAACCATCAACAAAACAAAAAGACTGATTGGGAGAAGATATTCACAAATGATACATCTGGTAAGGGGTTAATATCCAAAATATATAAAGAACTCATTCAAGTCAACAAAAAAAAAAACAATCCAATTTAAAAATGGGCAAAAGATGTGAACAGATACTTCTTCAAAGAGGAAATATAGATGGCTAATAGACAGACATATGAAAAGATGCTCACGGTCACTAACCATCAGAGAAATGCAAATTAAAACCACAATGAGATACCACCTGACACCTGTCAAAATGTCTATCATCAATAAATCAAAAAACCACAAGTGTTGGCGAGAATGCAGAGAAAAGGGAACCCTCATTCATTGTTGGTAGGATTGCTAATTGGTATAACTGCTATGGAAAACAGTATGGAGGTTTCTCAAAAAATTAAAAATGGATATACCTTTTGACCCACCAATTGCACTACTGGGTATTTATCCAAAGAAGACCAAAACAATAATTTGTAAAGAACTATACACCCCAGTATTCATGGCAGCACAATTTACAATAGCCAAGATATGGAAGCAACCTAAATGGCCATCTACAGATGATTGGATAAAGAAATTATGGTTCATATATATAATGGAATGTTACTCAGCCATTAAAAAAAATGAAATTCTACCATTTGCAATGACATGGATGGACCCAGAGGTTCTTATGCTGAGTGAAATAAGTCAGACAAAGATAAATATTATATGATTTCGCTTATATGCAGAATCTAAGGAACAAAAAGAACAAACTAATCTAAAACAGACTCACAAATATAGTGGACAATTTGGTGATGACAGAGTGGAGGGGTTTTGGGGGCTGGGAGAATAGAATGAGGGTTAAAAAAGTACAAATTAGTAGTTGATAGATGGTCATGGGAATGGGGAGCATGGCATAGGAAATGCAGTTAGCATTAGTACGTTGGCTAGGTGGAGGGCCAGGGGAGGGAGGGAGCAATGAGGGCATCGTTTTATGAACTATATAGATGTCTAACCAATGTACTGTATACTTGAAACTATTTAAAATAAATTAATTAATTAAAAAAAGAAGAAGAAGATAACCAGCTCTTTTATCTAGTGACACAATAAAAGGGGATGTTAGCCAAAGTGGAAAGGAAACAGACAAGAAAAACATTCTCTTTGAAAGTTTTTAAAAAATCATTTTAATTCCTCAGTTTGTTTTAAATATCAATATTTAATTTTTCACAAAAAAAACCATAAAATTTATAAAATTTATCAATAACAAATGTCAATGTCTTTTTAAAAGAAATATGAAGTTCTATCATGAAGCACCTATACTTCTGGAAGTAATTTTGACTTTGCCAGCCAAACAAACAACTGCAGAAATGCACCAGTCTTTGGGTCCCACATTAAACAGCAGGCCTGGGAAAGCCAAGCTGGTCAACATCACCACAGAAGCAGCCCTGACCTGCCTTCAAAACAAAACAGAGGAGAACCCCAGATGCAAAAGTCCACAACTACTCCACAGAAAACACACTGTCCTAAGGAATGAGGAGCAGAGTGCCAGCTAAGCTGTTCAGAAATCCTCACACCATTTTTAAGTTCAGCAACCTTTTCATTAATTTTATTTTTTGATTCCTAAGCTTAACTCTCATTGATAGAAAATGCCTTGTTTCGGGGGCTAGAGACTCAAGTATTAGAACTAAACCCAATTCTAGTTCTTAGGGTTGGGCAAATTTGAAGAAGGAAGCTAACCCTAAATATACCCACCATAGTGAACGTAAAAAAAAAAAAAGAAATGGAAATATTGAGAATTACTCATATTCTTTTCAAAAATGAAATGTATACAAAGATAAACTGAGCTAAGCAACAATGATCTATCAAGTAATACCTACCTAACTTTGATAAATAAACTAAACACAATGAGTCCAACACTTTGAACAGAATAAAGTGCTCCACAGACATGAACTCAAAATCACCCAGTACTAAAATGGCTCACAACTGGGAGAGCCGAGATGCTCCCAAGGGGTGTCTGCACAACAAGCATACGCATATCCCACATCTGCAGCTAAAGGTTCCCCCCCCAAGGGCAGGGTGCCATTGTGGCTGCTCCTACATAATCCCCACTTCATACAACAGACAGTCCCAAAGTCACTCCAATCAGACGCTGAAGTTCCAAGGTCTACTTATCTGCAATATTTGCTATGGATTCTGGCCCAATGAGTTGATTTTCAAATAGCCTTTCTGCCTGTCGTAACTTTGTATTTGGTTGCAGAACACCAAGCAAAAGAGGCGTTCTTTAAAGCTGTAAAATAATGCAATTATAGGAATTTGTTTATAGAAAATACATGAAGAAAGTGTTTACTAAGGATCTATGACATACATAGTTCAGTTTGATAAGAGGTTTCATTCCAATAATATCTTTATTTGCCAGAAATACAAAGATTAAGAAAAAAACTGTCCTGGGATATCAGAAAGTCATTGTACTAAATAAAAGTGAAAGTATAAACTCAACTAATACAATAACTTTGGCAATCATCTGCTGCTGCTGAGAACGCCCCAGGGCCTCCACCCACCTGAGCTTCTCATTATCAGTCCAACGCCTTACAGGTTAGACTTGAGGAAGTCTAACACCCTCTGATCACACACCCTGGCATTTATAGTCACAATGGTTGCCCTCCCATGAAAGTTCAACAGAGCTGGAGGGGAGCCATGTTGGCATTTCACAGCTGATAGCCTTGCTTCCTGCTTCATGGAGAAGACATAAGACACAATAGAAAGCTATCCTGGGATTGGAACCACTGCCCCACTGTCCAGCCCAGGCACACTCTCAGGACCCACTTGGCTCCTCTCTAAAGCTGGAGTCCACTGGCCCCTGGATCTCTCCCCTTACACAGACTGGGCTCCAGGAACTCTCCTCTCTCCTCAGGTCCTTCCAGTCCACGTGCAAAGATGCTATTTCTCCTAATCCCCCAGCAAATCATGCTGACGCCACTGCCAAAAGAAGATATCGTTGAACTCCTTCACCCCATGTCCTCTGCTACCACCCTTGTCCAGGCCACCATTTTCTCTCCCCTGCTTCCTCCCTTGTCCCCTACAGTCTATTGTCAACCCAGCAGTCCACAGGAGCCCTGCAGTTAGATCACAGCATTTGTCTGCTCAAAGCCCTGTGACAGCCCCATCTCACCCAGAGTATGAGTCCTTGCAGTGGCTCTCAGCCCTATGCCATCTGGCCTGTCACCTCTCTCACCTCCTCTCCCAGTAGTTCACTCTGTCCTCCATGCCAGCCTCTCCCTACTGGTTCCTGACTATACCAGCAATCTCCCACCTTAAGTCTTTGCACTGGCTGTTCCCTCTACCCTCACCTTCTCAGTGAGGCCTGCTCTGACCACCCAATACAATATTCAACACCTTCCCCAAAAGCCCAGTCTTCCCCACCACTCTACTTGATTCATTCTATTAGCCCTTTTCAGCTTCTCACTTCTGTTATTTTATTGTCTGTCTATCCCCACTAGAGCACATGAGATCAGGAAATTATTCCATGTTTTTTTGCTGCAAGTACCTGGCATACATGAGGTTCCCAATGAAGACTGTAGAAGGGGTGGGAGTGAGGATTGTAGGAATCTCCCAATTCCCCTTCCACCTGCCCTACAGCAAGACAGTTTCCTAGCTAGCCCACCAGAGGGAGAACAAAGGGAAAAGGGTGAGTCAACGATGTGGAATGACAGAAAAGCTCTGTCTTGCCGACAAAACACTTCGCCCTTGCCACTGGCTCTGAGTGGGCACCTCTGTAGGACACAGCACAACTTCCCTCAAATTTTTGTCCCTCCTTCACTCTCTGCCAGGCTCTCAATTATGGCTTTCTACCTATTTAATAAAAACACTTTTGGTTTAACTAGGAGTTTTATTTCCAAAGGAAGAACAGAACTGCAACCTGCATGCTTTCCTGAAAAAACCCGAGCTAGGTAGTTGAACACACCTGGGTTCAAATTCTGAAGGGTCACACCTCCCAAGGTACATGTGAAGCCTGAAGAACACAGACAAGCACAGAAAGTCCGAGGATAAAGGACAGTACACCTGCCACTCAGCCAGCCCTTCTCACCCAGTCCTTGGACCTTGCCTTTTTCTCTACACACAGGACATCCCCAGGAAATATTTGTAGAATCAAACCAATCAAATCTATCCCTACCCAAAAGGAGATGGAGTATTATCTCAATAGGAAGACAAGAAAAAACTTATCTGAGAAAATACAAAGGACTGGCAAGAAGGGCCCCCACTCCTGCAGCCGGGTGGCAGAAGCACCAAGCTCAGGAAATCCGAATCAGCACTCATGGTCAGCCAGGTCACATGGTCTCTGGTTAAAGCCAGCAAGCTTCTGTTAACTCTTATTAACGCCTGTAAACTCATATTAATTCCTGCTAACTCCATGTCAAAAGTATTCTGAAAGACATTGGTCAACATCCTCCAGAAATCAGGATGTCACTTTTGTTATAACAGTCCTCCAATCTTCCAAAAAGGAAAAGAAGGTGGCTTTACATGGCAGATTTTTGGCAAGCCCCCACAACCTCCCAGGTGACTTTGCTCCCTAGAACTAAACCCACTGTAGAAAAATCACTCTGGAAGGGTCTAGAGTGCCCAGCCTTCACCCATTCTCATCTTATGCAAGCTAATTGTGTTTTAACAACACCTTGTACCTTTACTAATTCTAAATCCAACAGCAAAAAGTTGACTCTTCTAACGTATGTCAATCTAAGGTCAGAAATGTGTCCTCTTTGTATCTAATTGGATACCTGCCTCAAGCATACCAGGTGCTGAATGCATTTTTAGTGAACTGAACCCAATCTAAAACCTTAATTTTATTTACAAAACACCAACACATTGTACAGCTGCATATATTATATTCATTCCATAGTGAATTAATGAATGGTTCTTTCTGAAGTTTCTAAAGCCTTACACGGACTACACTTTAAACTTCAGACAGCTTACCCCTCTGGGCAGTTGCAAGGAAAACAGGAACTTACTAAACAGATTGTGCAATCCACGTCCACCCACTTGACGTCGATGTCAGAAATCATACCTATAAGAACCTGGCTCTGCATCACTATAATTAAAAATGTGAATACATTTCATGGACCTCCTAATTGTATACTATTTTTTCAAGTTATAATGGATGGCATTACTCAAAGTCCACTGATGAATGGAACTTTGGAAAAAAGAACACTAATTACAAGTTCTTTAAAAATCAGTTAGTTACTTGTAAAATTAAACCAGGTAACTTAAAACTTAACCTTTGTTTGTACCTACTTTTGCCACTTCAATGAATTCAGGTCAATTGTGTCTAATACTGAAGTTTCTCTTATTGGGGATTTTTCTGATTTTTGTTTTTGGTTTACACAGCTTTGTTTTTGAAACAATACAGGGGCAATGCCATGCATATATTCTGTGGAACATCTAATTCAACATAAAATGCAGGCACCAAAGAAATCTCAAATCTCTATTTCTCATAATAACTTACCTTTCAGACCAGATTGGTTTAATTACTCTGGAAACCATGCCAGCTATTAATATTTTGCTGAGCAACACCTCCTGAGAAAAGCTGGGGCAGCATTCCTGACAGGCTGTGGATCTATGAGAGAATCCAGCAGCATTATGGCTCCAAGCAGGGGAACAGCAAGGGAGGCAGCCAGCATCAAGGTCACTCGGAAAACTCTACCACTAGAGGAGCTGCCAAAAATAAAACATACAAAGGCAATTAGCAGAGGCTCAGATGTGACAAGTTCAGCTGGTCCCAAAGCTCTTTCAATAGGAGCAGGCCTCTCACCCAGTTTGCCCACTACAAGGCTGCCAACCTCTGTGGCTTGCGATTAAACTTTAGCACAGTTAGCAAGCATCGGCAAACATGCTTTTTTGTTCTTTTTGTGTGTTCGTTTGTTTGTTTTAACCTTCCAGCTGTGTGGAGCACTCTTAACAGTTATTTTCCAGAGAGCATGACAGGCTGTATCTTGAACCCTAACAGTTTTAAGGAGGGAAAACACAAAACACAATGGAATAAACAGTTGCAATAAAGGAAAGGAGACACTCATCTACTTGGCAGACAGGTGTTTCCCAAAAGCTACTATTTCCTGGCACATGTATCAAAGAAGCAACAACACTCAGTACAGGTTTCTCAGGTTTTGTGGATAAACAAGACAGAGTCAAATTCGTGAAGAGATGGAAGCAGCACAACTTCCTGAGCATCTAATTCCCCAGGCATTTGCAGACCATACCGTTAAGAACTCAAAAGTAATATCCACTCTTCCACCTGGAATAGTCTGACAAATACTGACAGTTATTTACGAAGAATCTATAAAATTACAATTTCAAGTCATCACTACTAAAGCCTTAGGAAGATCCGAAAGCTACCTTGGGAATCTTGCATTAAGATTTTGGGCAAATGACCAACAGTGATTAAAATCTCTCTTAAATGATTCTCATATACATCGTTACTCATCTGGTAAACAAGTTAGCACACTTAGCCTCTTGCTACTAAATTTTATAAGATCATGAGTTGCTTATATTAAGTGCATTCAAATTTACTAAACACTTGACATAAAGATTAACTCAAAGTAAATAAAATCATGATCTCCTAAGATGAAGATCCTCTTTTTCTACACATGAGGGGGAAAAAAGGTGAATTAAAGAAAAAACATCAAGACTTACACTTAACAAAACAAATTTAAGGGTAGTGTTTTGTGTGATTTTGACAAGATAGTCTTCTGCTGCATAAACCTGTTCCAGGTAGAAATATGGGGGCCTGGTGCCAGTCCTAACCTCCCAACAACCAGCCAAGCCACTACAGGTGAGTTTCTTCACCAAAGCCCATGACTCCCCTCTATGAAATGTAGTATGGGGCAGAGAACCTCAAAGTCCTGCCCAGTTCTGAATATGTGTGATTTTATTAAATAAAACAGAAAACAAAATAAATCATTCTGTTTCTATAGGGGTAGGTGGAGATGAAAGGCAAAGAGAAAGAAATACAAAGGAAGGGAGAGGGAGAGGCTTTCATAGAATGTCACCCTTTAGACATTTGGGACAGCATAACTAAAGAGTGTTTGAATTCTGCCAACAAACTGTGTGGGCAGAAAACAGGTTCTCCCTAGAGCCTCTAGGGGACTCCTTGACTTTTATTTCAGCACAGTAACCTGTCCAGGACTTGTGACCTCCAGAACAATAAGATAATCAACCTGTGTTGTTCAAACTGCTAATTGTGTGGTCATTTGTCATAGCAGCCATAGAAAACGAAAACATTTTTCTAATTAAACTAATTTTATTAGTTTAATAATAAAAGTGGGACGCTGCTGTAACAAACACATGAAAACATGGAAGTAGTTTTGGAATTAAGCTGTGGATACAGGAATTTTGAGGAGCACGATAGAGAAAGTCTGTATTTCTTTGACCAGACTGTAGAAGAAATATGATGTTAAACAGACTCTGGCAGCAAGAGCTCAGAAGGAAGTAAGAAGCACAGTAGAGAAACCATATATCATCTTAGAGAATACCTAAATTGTCAGGAACAGACTGTTAGCGAGATATGGACATTGAAGGCACTGCTGGTGAAGGCTCAGACAGATGTCAGGAACAAGTTATTGGAAACTGGAGGAAAGTAGATTCTTGTTACATCGTGGCAGAAAGCTTGGCTGAATTGTTCCTTGCAGTAATGTGGGAAGCAGAACTTATAACTGATGAACTAGGACATTCTAGCTGAGAACATTTCCAAGTAGAGTTGAGAGTGTGGCTTCATTTCTTCTTACTACCTTCTCCTCTGGAGCAGGACAGCACAGCAGACAATGATAACCAGTTCTTTTATACTTTGACATTTTCCCTTTGCTAATGAGAATTCTAATAAACTAAAAAAACGAATTTTGTTCCTAACTTCCTTCTCTTCACTCACATAAGGTTTAAAACTCACCCCTCACCAGGTAAAACGTCAAGCTGTTAGTCTTTACCTCCTTTGCTAGCTGGGAAAGGAGGTGGTCTAGCCCACAGACCCTGTCAGGAGAGGGTGAGAGAGCCCAGGGTCCTGGAAGAGGACAGGAAAAGAAAAATCAGGCCAACACCTCCCTCCAGCACTATCTTCAAACCCCAGGGCCACACAACCTTCTTCTAAGGTGACTGATCGATGCTGATCAGGTATATAAGAACACAGTGGATAAAAATGCATATCTGGCACAGATCAGCTATTAATCCACAAGACAGAAGGTTAATACAACCTAAAAGGTCTACAGCAAGAAAAGAGTAAGGGCCATGATGAGAGTAATGATAAAAACAGTGACAATAATGCGTCATGTAATGTGATTTACATGGATAACCAAGCAGAACTATCTATCTCTTTGCTTTACAAACAAGGGAAGTGGACAGAGAAAGCACAAATGACTTGCCCACAGTCCAATGGAAGAGTAACGAACGAGTGCCAGGTCTGACTCTAAGCCTGTGGTCACCATTAGCAATACCGCCTGCCAGAGTCAAGAAGACAGGGAGAGGATACTGGGACCTAGAGCCTCAAAGTCAGAGTATGAAACACTCCTTACCAAGTTAATGATGATTTGCCTATTCTGGACATTTCATATAAATGGGATCAAACAATACTTCTGCGGGTGGCTTCTTTTGCTCAGAATAATGTTTCGAGGTTTACCCAAGTTGCAGTATATATCAGGACGTCATTCCTTTTTATGGCTCAATAATATTCCATTGTTAAATACAGACCACAATTTGTTTAGCCACTCATCTGTTGATGGAAATGTGGGTGGGAGGGGGAAATGGGGAGTGATTACTTAATGCATAAAAGGTGTTTCATGGGGGATGAAAAAGTTTTGAAACTAGGGAGCTGGTGATTGTCCACACTAATACCACTTAACTACACACTCTAAGAAGGATAATTTTGTTATGTTAAATTTCACCTCAATTTAAGAAAAAAATTAGCAGTGATGAAATATGGTGATTGTTGCAAAACTCTATGAGTATACTAAAGACCACTGAAGTGAACATTTTAAGTGGGTGGATTTTATGGTATGTGACTTATATTGCAAAGATTTTTTTTTTTTTTTTAAGTCAATGATTCAGCTATGCCACTCCAGAGGCTGGGACACTCTGTAACTCAAGTGATTTTTCTTAAGTGGCTTAGTTTTTCAATATAATGGAAATAATAAAGTATCTGTACAGTAAGGCCCAGCTGTGTACAAGTGGCAGCAATGACTTTGATCATGTGGTTCTTTCAAAAGCAGAACCTTGAAGAGAGACAAACGGTGAAGATATGTGGCTGTCAGTGGTGAGTGCTGACCACTTTGGCATTCTGGTCTAACAGAGAGGAGTCCCTTTCCTTAAAGGAAGTGATATAATCACCCCTCCCACCAAGGCAGAGGAGCAGTCCCTTGGTCTAACAGAGAGAGGAGTCCCTTTCCTTAAAGGAAGCTGATATAATCACCCCTCCCCACCAAGGCAGAGGAGCAGTCCCTTGGGGGAAGCTGCACTGTGCAATCTGTCACCATAGGGCGGTCATTAACAAAATGGTGACACTCTGGCCAAAGTGCTACTTTACCTTTTCCTTACCTAATGATTCTACATAAAACAGAATCTTCTCATTTGTCTCAGACTTCTATATTGTTAACACTCCTTTACCACACTGTAGCTTACATCTTTTTAATCTAAATTTACTAATCTGATTTTAGAGCTTTATGATACCCTACTTCAATATCTGTCTGTCACTTCACACAATGGTAAAAGGCTCACTTATCGCCAAAAAAAGAAAAAGAAAAAAAGTCCAGCCAGAACTGAAAGCATCAGTGCTGACAACCTGAAAGGCAGCCAAAAGTCCAAGATGATGACCTGTGTCCCACATGGCCTATCCCTGCTGAAGATCTAACTAACACCCTCTTACAATCACAAACTATAAAAAGCTAAAGAATTTAGAGGCCACCCAGTCTGGTGCTCGTAAGACTGGCCAGCCCCTGGATCACGTATACCAAATGATCTGGGTGGCTTTAAACAAGGCCCAGAGATTCAGAACGGCAGGTCCAGCAGGGGCCTAGAAAACTTTTTTTTTTTTTTAGTATGCTTCTCAGTTGTTCCCGATGTGCAGCTGGACATGACCAAACTTATCTAACTCTCTTTCCAATGAAAGAAGTCTATCAACATCCCTCTGGTGACCATCAGCTAGCCTCTATTGGAAAGTTCTGTGCTCACATTTTATAAATAGCACCTTAAACTCCTTGAGTAGAGCTGTCCAATGAGACTTTCTGTGAATGATAGAAATAGAGCAGCCACTATCCATGTGTGGCTACTGAGCACTTGAAATGAGACTAGCATGTTACATAAATGAGCCAAAGGCCACCTCTGTCAATCAGCCCTAGGTTGTTTATTTCTTCACAGAGGCTGTGAGACCCATTAGCTCCACCAGTGCCAAACTCCAACTTTTACATATTCAATTATTTTTTAAAATAGCCCAAACAAGCAAATATTTAGCAATTTAGAGCTTGCCTGCTTTGCATAATCCGTGAAACCACACCTGACAGCTATTGCCCATTGATAAGAGGGTCTGGCCGCCACTGCTGCCCTTGGAGCTCTCTCTGACCCAGAGACTCGCCTTAACCAGGGAGCCCCCTCTTCATTTCCCCTCCTTTGGAGTTCCCTTGCCCTCCTCCCCTTCAGGATTGTGGCCCCATTTCCGCTGTGAGCTGTTCCCCATGTGCAATCCTGTCAATGTCACCGAATAAAGTTCATATGTGCTGCTGCCACCTCATAGTCATATCTTTTTCTTTGATCATCCCTAAATCCTCAAACTCCCTAACACAGCAACAAATGAGAAACTGAATTTTTAAATTTAACTTCATTTTAATTCATTTAAACTTAAACAGCTGAATATGACCAAGTGGCTATGACATCAGACAGCAGCCTTAGAGTATTTACTATTTCTTCGCTTGTAAGCATTTAATAATCACCTTATACATGTGCCAGGTACTATGTAAGGCCCTGAGAAAATAGCCATAAATAAAATAAAGTGTCCTGCCCTCTTTGTATTCTACTATTAATAAGCAAATGCCAGACAGTGGAAGAACAATGGAGAACAATACAGCAGGGTCAGGGGGTACAGTGATGCAGATGGCTGCTACCACACACAGGGGTCACACACAGGGGTCACACACAGGGGTCAAAGCAAATGACCTCTGACTAGAGATATTCAGTGAAGCTAGGCGAAATCAAATACCTGTGGCAGAGCAACACAGGCAGAGGAAACACAGTAGAACTCAACAAATTCTTGGCATATGAGTAAAGCATACATGCTTAAAAGAATTAAAAGTCCCCATTCCCATGCCTTGATTATAGAGGCAGAATGACCATAGCAGAGAGCCTGAGACAGAGTGAGTGAGTGGAAGCTGCTTAAACAGGTCAGGCCCACTGCCAGGGCAGATCCCACAGAGCCCTGAAGACCAGGGAAGTGCCTGCCAGCAAGCACGGTCAATGTCCAAAGAGACCAGAACACAGAGCATTTCCTTAATCTTTTACACAGGGATCTTGGTTGCTCGGGTCATCTCATGCAACATGTTCTAAGAAACATGTTTCCCCTGGCTCACATCGACTGGGTGCAGTTCTGCCCTCAGATGCAGCAAATCCTTACCCTCCCGAATAGCCCTCCCTAGAACTGATGCCTGAGGTCACACCACCCTCAGTTCTTTCTTCTCCAGGCAACGAATCCCCAGTCAGTCCTATGGGAGCTCCGCAGATGGTGGAGCTTGTAGAACATTCTCTTTCCTAGTTGTTTTCCTATTTCTCAAAGTCCCCCATAAAATGTGGTGCCCACAAATCAAAGCAAAGTTCTAGTCTAAACCATAAACTGTCACTCACAAAATGGGGTTTGTTGCCAAAACTGAAAAATACAAGGATTTCACAGAAAAATCTGAGTTTCCAGCTTCTCTTTAAAGCAGCAAATCTGTGCCTATAAAATTCAAATTGCAGGGCAGCAGCACAAGTATTTTCACTCTTCAGATGTGCATGCACTTTCCTTTCCCCAGCTCCACACTTGCTGCAGACAGGACCACATCAGGCTGGTACAAAAACCAATGGGACTGACACTAAGACCAGGTGCTAGAATACAAAAATTTTCCATTAATGGTAGGTAGCAGGACTGCAGCTCCCTGGAGGCATCTGAGTCCCTGACTGTCTGGTGTAGAGTCCTTGGGGTGGGAGTGGGATGTTCTGTACCCATGCAACTTACTTTAGCCCAAGGTTCATTAACTTTTTGGCCCATCTCACTGCTGGTTCCTGCAAACTCACAGTCAATTACAATTCTGCCTTTCCTCCACATGTGACCTTTGCCTCTGTATACCTGCATTATAAAAGACACTACATTTATCCCTATCCATTTTCAATTATACATCATACTCTCCTTCCCAATCTGTGCTTACACATTCAGGAAAGCTGTCAACTTACTTCCCAGGTACAGTCTGGGAAATCAACTTGTTTGCCCTAATCTCTTGAAAGAGACCAGGTGATCAGCTCACCTCCTTGAGGACATCTGAACCCTAAAATTTCTGACATCTCCAAGGGCAAGAGAAGTTACTCTGATGCAACAGGATTTAACCATTACTGTTGACTCAGCCACGATTTACAAAATCCTGTTCCTTCACCAGCCAAATATGTTGGGTGTTCTCTAACCCCTTTTGTACCAGGACATCAGAGCCTCAAGTCATGGACTAAAGTCCTGACCAACAGACCCTGTGAGAGCAAAAACGACCTGTGATTCTTGTAGAAAATCTATAAGCCCCAAATCCACAAGGACCAGAACCCCAGGTGTCAAGGTAATCCCTGAAAACTGAGAAAATCGAATGACTATAGAGTCAAACAGTCTTTTTAAGTGAAGCACCTTGAAATTGTTCATTTTTCACATTCCTTTATACTGGGGCTCCTAGACTATAGATTTCTTTATTTTAGCACTGAAAATAACTAAGAAGTTAAAAGAGCCACTCGAAACCACACACCTGGGGGAAAGAGCTAAGATTCCTAACTCCTCATGACTTCATGAATTTGATAGCCCAATCTGTTTCTCTACGCTGCGCCCCCTACTCTTCGGTCTGAAAAAGGAAAAAGGAAAATTGACCTAGTAGAGATTTTTTAATTAGTCTAAAATCCTTTAGAAAAAAAACTATTGAAAAAGCAGCTATTAAATTTTCAATGTATTCACTCTTCAGTCCTAAAGAGTTATTTGTGGACATTAAACAGCTATTCTCTCTTCCCAGACAGAACTATGTTTCACAAGGGAAGCAACAGTTTCAGAGTTAAAATCATTCTGACAATAAAGTTTCTAAAGCATCCAGGGAAACTGATGTCAAATAATACTAATTACAAGCTTGTACTGGTATGTTAAAGTCCTTAGCTCATCTATGTTCCTCATTGAATGAAAAGATTTAATGACTGCATTCTCCATTATAGCTCGAACACAGAAATTTAAGAACTTTGGCATAAAACCTATCTCCAAAGCATAATTCTCCAAGCATAATTTTAAAAATATGCTTCTCAATCATTGCCCAGCTGCCAATTCTATCCTCCTTTACTCATTTTCATTTCTCTTTGACTTCAATACTCTATACCTTTATATAAACCACATCACTCACACAGACCTCAACAACCTCATCCATGAAACAGCTAACACCACCTTCATGCCAAGAGTCAGAAAGAAGCCAAGGTATTGCTAGGTGTCCCTTCCACTAAAATCTATTGTCTTACTTCTGTTAATTGAATAATGTATATTTCAAGGCTTTTATTCTTTTTAGCACATCTAATGCTTATCCTGTAATTGTCAGGTTTCTACTTGCTACAGATTCCCTTACTTCACTCACTATACACAATACTTTCATTTCTTGTGGTGAACCTTCAACTTCTAAGGTAATTAAGAAGACAATAAGATGAACTACTAAAAATGACCACAAAATAAATGAAATATAGAGGAAAATACACGACAAATAATTTAAAACACACACACAGCATTATGATAATAATGCAGAAAGGAAGGTGGGTGATAAGAAATCACTATGAAAGAGACCATTACATATATATAGAAAGGGATCAAACAAATAAGAGAAAGAGGAAAACAGAAAAAATAAGAACAATATTCAACAAGAAGTCAAGAAACTATCTTAAATGAACACAATGTAAAAGGCACACTGTAAAAAAAAAATAAGCAGCAGATTAAGTCAGAAACCCCCACAGAGAAATTGAAAAAATTTAAGTCTGCCCCTGTCCCCCAAGCCCAAGAGTGTCAGAGGAACCCAGGTGAGAGTTGGACCCATCCAACAAGTGACCTCAGATGCTATAATACCTTGGTTTTCAACACACTGCACCTCATGGCAAACTCAGGGCCAAGCTACGTTTCATTTTTCATGTAAAAATGTACACAGCAATGCCTTGTTTTAATGATTTCTGTAGTAAAGCATTGCCAGTCCTTGCATGTTCCTTCTAAAAAGCTCTTCAGTCATCAGCAGAAGATGATTTCACAATATCCACAGTCAAGCAACCAACTTGTCCTTGTCTGCAAAGGTCAAGCACTCAAAGTCCTGCATCCTTGGAAGCCTCTGAGTCCAGAGCAAATCAGGATGGATGGTCATCCTACAGTCAGGGCTATATCATATTCCTATTTTTCCACTGACCCAGGGTCGGATATTACCAAAAAGTCTTCTTCTGCAAATCGTATTTTAGAGCAAAAACACTCCTGCTATAGTATAGCTCTCCTTCAAAAAATGTTCCTCCTATTATCATGAGTGGAAAATTCAATCTGTCCCTCACTCAGCATGTACCACAGCCCTTGAGACACCAATAAATATTTCAGGTATTTCTATCAACTTATAATCAATCAGTTCCACAACTTAGGGCCTCTTGGTTCTCCCAAAACATTCAAAGTTAGGAGACTCAGGACACAAAATTAAAAGAAGTTTAAGTATTTTATATTGAAATAGATGTTTTAAAGATCATGCTTCAGTTTTTTAGCTAACAACATAGCATACTAAAATTCTGGAAGATTTGATGAAGAAGCAAAACCAAATATGTGAGATTTCTTTCATTAGGCACCAACTAGTTTCCTTGCTTCTCCGTCCCTACCAGGAAAATCTGCAAGGCTGATTTCTAACGAAAAACTGTCTAACAAAGTCACTTCTGTTCTCTATTCCTTCCCAAAAGACACGGTGAGAACTGGTCATACGCAGCGAGAAGGGGCAGGTGCAGAGACCAACTCTCTCCTGGATCACGAGGCGCGACCCGAACATCCTTTCAGACCTCCCTTCAGAACAGTGAAAGCGTGGGGCCAGTAAGACTTAGGCCGTGGCTAGGGACGGCTCTCCCGAGGATCAGGCGAGCCAGCAGGAAGGACAGCGTGGAAGGGAAGAGGGAGCGGGAGAAAGGCGAGGAAGCCATCACTCTGGGGCGGAAGTGAGGGGCAGGAGGGGCAGGTGCGGCTTTCAAGGTCTTGGGACGGACAGCGGAAGATAACGCCGCGATATGGCGCACAGTGCGCCGAAAGTCTCCAGGACCCGGCAGGTGCATCCGCTGATCGGAGCCTGTTTCCGCCCCATAAAACGAATTTTGCCGAGGAGATTAAATGGCACGGTGCAAGCCCGAGGATGGCACCGAACTGACCCTGCTGCTGTAACCGCCATCATCGTTCTTGGGAGTAGACCCAGCAGCTCGCAGACCAGGTCTAGGGGCCCAGCCTACCTTCGGGCCTTTGCATCAGGGGGTCTGGCCACCGTCCGTGACGACGTGTAGCCGTGGGGTCCAGCGCTGCCGCAGTGCTTCGGCCTCATTCACGCCGCGGCTGCCACCGCCTCCCGCAGGGGCGGCACCCAGACAGACTGGGGCGGTCCCGAAAGCAGCCGCGGCGCCGCCCCGCGCCTCGCACCACCCCTTTCTCAGCCGCGCGCAGAAGTGACGTGTTGGCTCCGCCCTTCCGGTCGCCAGTCCAGCTGCTCCCTGAGCGTCTATCAGAGAGTCGTCAGCCAAGTGGGACGTCAGTTTCCCCGGCTCCACGGGGGTCTTGGAAGCCGCACCCATGTGAGGGCCTTGGCAGGCAACGGCCTCTGGAGCCTGTAACGCGCGCGGCCCAGCACAGCCCCTGCGCTGCCTTCCTCATTTCATTTCGTTTCTGATGGTGAATCGACAATTCTCCTTGTGCACATAGACAGTGCTGGTCTGAGGTGTTGGTAATTTGTGTCAGCAGAGAGGCAGGCGCTACTTATGAATGACAAAGATTCCCGGTTTCTACAAGCAATGTAAAAAAATGATGGGTTCATATTCTTCGGGACACAGAAGTGCAACAACCCCGCCTAAAAATTACACTTTTTCCAAACCGATCTAATTAAGGGAAAAACCGGTTAGAATATGTTGTCCCTTTGTGTAAGGCCAGATATTGAGTGTTAAGTCTTTCTGTAATGGTTACAACAGACATTCGATAAAGTTTATAAAAGTGATAAAAATTCTGAGATGTTCTAAATTAAATTACAGCGGCAGGAAAGTGAAGAGAAAGAGAACTGCTAGCCATATTCCCATTTTTCCTGTTGGAATTTTGGATTAATTTCCAGGCGGCTATTTCTACAGATTTTTTCGCCAGGCTTTATTTAACTCCAGGAGCCCCACTTGTTTACACGAGGGCTTTCCCGACTGCTGCCCTAGCCAATCTACAGGAGCAGGCATTTCTTACCTTCACCCCACCTCTGCCTATAGTTTATGTAAATTCTTTCAGACTATGACTTTCTTCTCCCTTCTTGATGTTAAAATGCTTGCAGATCTCTGGGACTGTGGACATGCCATCTATTCTATCTAGGATGCTGCTGATAGTTTAGATGCCATGCCCCAAGACCCGTCTTTTGGCTAGCATTTTTGGCTTAGTAAAACCTTATTTACAAAACACTTTCAGCCATGGAAGTTGAAAATTTTTAGTTTAACATATCAAAAGTTACCCTTAGAAGTAAAGACAGAGTAATAATGGAACTATTCATTAACAATAAATAAAGCTCTTCTAGTGACTCTGTGGTCTGCAAGCCTCTCTCCTGTGCACAATGGTAACTCTTAAGAAAAACTGATTGCACCTGTTGCAGAAAGGGCAGCAGTCTCAAACAACAAGATCACTGTAGTAGGTGTTGCACAAGTTGGTATGGCATGTTCCATCAGCATTCTGGGCAAGTCCGGCCAGAAAGAGCTTGCTCTTGTGAATGTTTTAGAAGATAAACTCAAAGGAAAGTGATTGGTATGCAGCATGAGAGCTTATTTCCCTTCAGACACCTAAAATTGTGGAACATGAAGATTACTCTGTGACCTCCAATTCTAAAATTGTGCTGGTAACTACAGGAGTGCACGAGCAAGAAGGGAGTTGTCTCAATCTGGTACAGAGGAATGTTAATGTTTCAAATCCATTATTCCTTAGACCAAGTGCAGTCCTGATTGCATCATATAATTGTGGTTTCGAAACACAGTGTACATTCTCACATGTTACCAGGAAACTAAGTGTATTACCAAGTACTATGTGATTAGAAGTGGATGTAATCTGGATTCTGCTAGGTTTTTTTATTTATGACTAAAAAAACTTGGCATTTCATCCCAGCAGTTGCCATGAATGGATTTTAGAAGAACATGGTAACTCAAGTTGGGCTGTGTGGAACAGGGTGAATGTGGCAGATGTTTCTCTCCAGGAACTGAATCCAGAAATGGGATGGACAATGGTAGTGAAAATTGGAAGGATATGCATAAGATGGTAATTGAAAGTGCCCATGAAGTCATCAAGATAAAAGGATACACCAACTGGGCTATTGGGTTAAATGAGGCTGATTTCATTGAATCCATGTTGAAAAATCTATCCAGGATTTGTCCCTGGCCAACTATAATGAAGGAGATGTATGGCATTGAGAATGAAGTCTTCCTGAGCTTTACATGTATCCTGAATGCTTGGGGATTAACCAGTGGTATCAACCAGAAACTAAAGATGATGAGGATACTCTGTGAGACAACCAGAAGGATCTCAAAGACCTGTGACATCAGGTTTTTAGGCTGCAGAAATTAAAAAACTACAATGTGATTAACCATGAGCCTTAGTTTCCATTGATGTACATGGATCACACATTTATCCTTCTAAATATGTGAATCTGGGCCCACAGAATCAAAGCCCATGCTTGATTTAATGCGTGCACAAATAAATTAACCATCATAATGTGAAAAAAAAAATAAATTCTTGAAAGCATGAGCAATCATCAGTTCATTTATTAACTATTTTTAGTGAGCCAGTTATATTTCAAGGTGCTGGAAAATTGATAGTGAGCAAACTACAGACAAATTTGCTGACCTATGGAAATTAACTAAAGGAAAGATTAATGAGATTAATGAGTCATAATAAATATAAATTTTCAATGTAATAATTGCATTAAAGGGAAATAACATGATCTTGTGAGAGCATTGGACAGATGAAGGAGAGCTGAAAGATAACAGGGAGGAGAATTTCCAGGCAGAGGAAACTAAGTCCTGTTACTATGCATCATTCTCTAGAAAAGAGCATATTCGAAACAAAAAATTAAGAATTTCCTCATTGCACTCGAAGTCTTTCCTGATGAAATGTGCCTTAACCTTTCTCCAGTGCTTAATAGCACTAGAATACCATATGACTGCTCACAGGAAAAGAGATGAAGACTAGCATGAGGGAAGTGAAGAGTTCTATAAATCCAAGTCTGCAGGGGATCCCAGGTCATAATTCAGACAGACAACATTTTATTTATTCCCTGTGAATACAACAGGAAGCTATTACATCAGGGACATTTTAACAGTACTGCATAATCTGGCCACTTTTAACAGTACCGCGTGACCTGGGCCTTTCTGCCTGTATGGATTATCCTTCCTGCCTGAATTGCATGTTACAGACTCAGGATTGCTTGCTATTTTTATTCTATGCCTTCCTGTCTTTGTCCATATTATTCTTCCTCCCTGTGATAATGCTTTCCCTCACTTCCACTTGGCCAAAAACATATTTTATTATTCAGGCCTATTCCAAGCATCAGTTCTGAAAATCATTTCCCCATTTCATAAGCAGAAAATTTATTGTTTTTAAGGCACTTTGAACATGCCCCAATTATAGGACTTAGCTCTCATTCACATTAGAGTTATTTGTATTCCATGCCCAGTATTAAAGCCCTCCAACCAAAACAGCCAGGAACATATCTATAAAAATATAATAAGTTAGTGTTACAGCATAATGACAGGTTAATAATACCATATTGCATATTTGAAAGTTGCTAAGAGAATAGATCTTAGTCTCATTACATGAAAAAAAAATATGCATGGTGATGGATGTTAACTGGGACTTGTGATCATCTTGCATATATACAAATATTCCAAATCATTATGTTGTACATCTTGAAACTAATATAATGCTGTATGTCCAATTATTACTCAATAAA
Source organism: Eonycteris spelaea (assembly GCA_003508835.1). Taxonomy (NCBI): domain Eukaryota; kingdom Metazoa; phylum Chordata; class Mammalia; order Chiroptera; family Pteropodidae; genus Eonycteris; species Eonycteris spelaea. The sequence continues at coordinate 1,452,941 of PUFA01000215.1, read as the reverse complement.
AAACATAAGTTAGGTTTATTAAAACTTGCTGCAGCAAAGGAATGCACCAGAACCCCGTGAGGCTCCTCAAGGCTCTGGAGTTATGGAAGGGTCCTCTTAGGTTGGGGCTGGAGTTACTCATAAATAGTCTTGGCAGGATAGTCAGATTTGTAAACTAGGAATGTCACTGGAAGGAGTCAGTGGTTTTATCTTGGAGCACATTGTCTGAATGAACTAAATGAGTTTAAATGGTCTAAGCTTAGATCATTCATGTTACACATCATGATTTAGTATCATTTTCTGTCTACGAGTCATGGGGAGGTCCACTTTGTTAGTTGTGGTTTGTTTCAGTTCTCATTTTCCCCTCCACCCCAGCCTAACTACTACCCTGCTATTGGCAGTAGGGTGGGACACCTATGATTGGTAATACCTTAGCACTATTGACATTTTGGGCCAGATAATATTTTTGTTGGGGTTGGAGGGCAGGGTTGGAAAAGCTCACCTGTACATTGTGACGTATTTAGCAGTATTCCTGGGCCTCCACCCACCTCTATTCCAGTAGCATCCCATCTAGTCATGATAATCAATAATGTGCCAGAGATTTGCCAAGTGTCCCCTGAGAGGACCAAAATAGCCCACTGGTTGAGAACCACTGGGTTAGACCAACTAAACCCATGCTCCCACCCCCCTCCCACCCCACACACACACCCTAAGACTGGGGATGATTCCTACTTCTATTGAAACATTGGCCGACATGGAGGGCATTTATCTCAACAAAAGCAGGGTTCTTGACAATGTGAAAGCAGTGATGCTGGGCAAGCAACCAATAGTGTGTCTCACAGCTAAAACTAGAAGCGTAGCCTATTTCTAGTTCAGTGTTTTGCCCAATCCCATGCTATTTCTATTCCACAGATATCTCTAAAAGCCTTCCAGGTGCTTAGTGAAATGCTGTGACAAAACAAAGGCAAAATAAAGTGAGTCAATGTGCAGGAATATTACAGTCTGGGAAGGGAAATAAGAAGCATAATCACCAATGAAAACAATGCCACAGAAGAACCAGAGTGCCTTGTAGGCTGGAGGAACAAGTCCAATTAGTTGGAGTGTCCAGAGAAGGCTTCTGGAGGAGTAACCTGTGAACTATTCCTTGAATGAGTAAGACTATTAGGGAAGGCTGAGGGGATGGTAAAAGACAAGAACAAGCTAGGGGAGCAGTGTGGGGTACCCAAGGATTGATCAACAAAGGGCTTACAATCAGGATAAACTTCAAGGTTAGGAGTAATGAAGGAAAATTGTCTGAAAGGAGTGAAGAAGAGCAGGAATGGGCTTGAGTCTTTCCTCTCCCCAGATCCAGGAGAACAGGAGAAGTGGCCTGCTTGGAATAGGGTTTCAAGCTAAGTTGTTGTGCTGTGAGAAGCTCTGGTTATAGCTCATCTCAGGGACACCACGCAGAGTATAAAGTTAGAGGATAAAGACTAGCTTGTCCACAGTAGGAAAAAAACATCTTTGCGATCACTCAGTTGCCAGAAAGAGACATCCACAAATGTTAGTTGAAGATGAGGAGGGATCTATAGAAAGGATATGGGGATAATCTTGTACAACTCAATACAGAAAATACAACACGGGCCTTCACTGACACTGGAAAAAAGACCTGGAAAACAGGAGCAAAGATCCTCTCCACTTCCTTATACCCCATTGGTTTTGTCTGCGTCCCCTCCATGACTCTGTGGCAAGCCCTATTGTTTGGCTGGCCTTCACTTTTGCCACCTTCTACTCTAGAGCTTAGAAAAGATGCATTACCACTTTTCCAGCTCTTAAAGCTAAGGGTCACAGGCAAGTCCTGACCATGAGATAAAAGCGAAAATCTAGAATTCTTTTATCTTCTAGGAAAGTTTTTGCCTTTCCAATAAAGGAGAGATGGTATTGGCCCTGCCTTTTCTTCTCCTGCCCAGAAACACCAGTTATGCATAGGATGGCAGCAGTGACTTATGACTATTGGAGACACTTGAAGTCTAAAGAACAACATGCTGAGAAAAGAAACCAAACGTCCTTGGTTGAATCATTGAGCTGCTGACCCATTGCCAAACAACCATCTGTCCCTGGGCGCTTCTTTTTACATGAGGGAAGCAATCCATGTGCATCTAGGCTGACGGTTTGTGCTTGCACCTAAGCACATTCCATCTGATATGCCAGTATTCCCTCCTTGAGCATTGCCTATGGCACACAATTGTTTCCTCAAGCCAAGCTCTCCATGACTTCCTATTGCGAGTTATCCCATACCAATGAATGGTCTCTTCGGCCAGTGTCTGGATTTCTGGACTAAAAAATTTGATGTTCCCAACTTCATCGAGTGCCCAAGCTTCTCTGATTATCTGTTTTAGAGGACAGCATCCCATGGCCCACTGACCCAGAAGAGCAGACTAGAAAGTGCAGGAATGAACAGGGCAGGACTGTCACATAGAATGATGTTGGTCCCATGAGAAGCAGATATAAGGGTTATAAATAACTGACTGGAGAAAAAGGCCTCAATAGCCTTAATGAGGAAGATTCTTAAGATCAACCCAGACTTGGCAGGAAAATGTGCTTAGTAGGAAAGACATTCAGCAGTCAATGTCTGCCATGGCATGATGTTCATGGTTGTTATTTCTGTTGAAAAGTGAACTCACCTGTCCCTTATTCTCTTGGAACTCTTAACACTGACATTTCATAATTGGCATTTGTCACTCACTTATCACTTTTCATTATGGCCAGCAACCACTTCTTGAAAGCAACAATTTTTCTCTATGGTCAATTACTGCTTTGTCGTTTTGAACAAACATATGCATACTTGTAAGTATTAAAGGTTTCCTAGATTCTCAGGAAAAAAAGAGATGTATGGTTAGATAAGGTGATGTCCTTTAGGAAAGGGATTGGGCCCAGGCATATCTGTTTGTTCAGGAGGCTACTTAGCAGAAGTTTTTGAATCTGCAGATGCAGGGAGAATAAGACAACTCAAGGATACCCAGTTTTGGTGGCTCTTACCCAGAAAATTTCACCCCAATGCAAGAGAAGTTGGCAGATGGACTATTCCAACAGGTTTTTCTGAACTCCTTGGTACTTACAGGTTAATATTTGTACTAGGACAGCCAATATCTGGCTTTTCTTCCCTTTTCTACTTCAGGGTTTATTTAGAGCAGGAGTCTTTCCCTCTGGCTTGTCACCTCCTTAGAGACAATACTAAGCAGATGAGCACTTCTTCCTGCCCTTCCCACCTCATGCAGCTGCTTTTCCAGTTTGCTTCCTTTTAAGTTACCTGTGCGAGGACCATCCAGTGGTTAGACTCTGAAACATGAATGTTGTGACCTTTGCAGTGGTAGTGACTAGACTCAAAGGCACCTGAGTGCCTCAAAAGAAAAATAAACGTGTTATGCTGTGAATAGTGGCAAATTGCTTCAGTGGTCATCATGAATTCTGTCACTCCAGAGTGCTGAACTTTAACAGTGGGGTCTCAACTTGCTGTACATTAGACTCATCTGGGAAGATTTAAACTATGTTGATTCTTGCATCTCACCTGAGAATATCCCGTGTAATTGATCGGATGTGGCTTGGGCCTCATGAGCTTTAAAAGCACCCAGATATTATTTTTATTATTACCTATATTTGGGTAACATTGGTTAATACAATTATATAATTTTCATGTGTATATTATCATTTGACATCTGTATATTCTATTGTATGTTTCCCACCCAAAGTCCAGTTTTCTTCAGCTACCATATATTTGATCCCCTTTACCCACATCACCCTCCCCCATCTCCCTGCATTTGTCCCCTTTTAACTGTCTACCTACCCCCTACTATCCCAACCCCTATCCTCTAGTAACCACTAGTCTATAGTCCATGTCCATGAGTCTCTGTTTGTTTGTCCTGTTCATTTGTTTCTTTGAGGTTTATATCCCACATATAAGTGATATCATGTGATTTTCAACTTTTTCTGTCTGGCTTATTTGTTTAGCATGGTTATCTAGAAGTCCTTCTATGTTGTCACAAATGGCAGTATTTCATCTCTTTTTATGGTTGAGTAATATACCTTGTAAATATGTACCACAGTTTCTTTAGCCAGTCATCTATCATAAGACACTTCGGTTGCTTCTGTGTCCTGGCCACGGTGAATAATGCTGCTATGAACATCAGTGTGCAAATATCTTTTTCAGATATGAGTTTTCAAGTCTTTGGGGAAATACCCAGGGGAGGGATTTTTGGATCATATGGTAGATCAATTCTTAGTTTTTTGAGGAACCTCCATACTGTTTTCCATAGTGGCTGTACCAATTTGCGGTCCCACCAGCAGTGTATGAGGGTTCCTTTTTCACTTTTTCAATATTTGTTATTACTTGTCCTGTTGATTATAGTAATAGTTACAGGTGTGAGATGGTATCTTCTTGTGGTTTTGATTTGCATTTCCCTAATAGCTAACGATGTTAAGCATCTTTTCATATATTTATGACCATTTGTATGCCCTCTAGGGAGAAGTCTCTGTTCAGGACCTCTGCCCATTTTTTGATTGGATCATTTGTTTTTTTGTTGTTATTGAGTTGTATGAGTTCTTTATTTATTTTAGATAATAGGCCCTTATCAGAAGTGTTGCTTGCAAATATATTTACTGATTTGGATAGCTGTCTCTTTACCTTGTTGAAATTTATTTCCTGAGCAGAAATTTTCTAGTTTGATATAATCCCATTTATTTATTTTAGCTTTTACTTCCCTTGCCTTTGAGGTCAAATTCATGAAATCCTCTTTAAGTCCAAGGTCCTTGAGTTTAGTTCCCATGATTTCTTCTATGCATTTTATTGTTTCAGGTCTTATGTTCAAATCCTTAATCTATTTGAGTTAATTTTGGTGTGTGGTGATAGACAACAACAGTCTAGTTTCGTTCTTTTGCAGGTAGCTTTCCATTTTTCCCAGCACCATTTATTGAAGAGGCTTTCCTTTCTCCACTGTATGTTTCTGGCTTTTTTGTTGAAAATTATTTGCCCATGTAAATATAAGTTTACTTCAGGACTGTTGATTCTATTCCACTGGTTCATATGTCTGTTTTGGTCTCAATGCCATGCCGTTTTTTTTACTGTTGCTTTGTAGTATAATTTGAAGTCAGGCAAAGTGATGCCTCCAGTCTCGTTCTTTTTTCTCATATTGGCTTTGGCAATTCAAGGTCTTTTGTGCTTCCATATAAATCTGATGATTTTTTTGTTCTATTTCTTTAAAAAATGCGATGAATTTTGATGGGATTGCATTAAATCTGTATAATGCTTTAGGTAATATGGTCATTTTAACTATGTTGATTCTTCCAATCCAAGAACATGGAATATTTTCCATTTCTTTATCTTCTTCTTCAATTTCTATAATATTGTCTTGTAGTTTTCATTATATAGTCCTTCACATGTTTCATTATTTATTCCTAGGTATTTTATTCTTTTTGTTGCAATTGCAAAAGAATTTTTTTTCCACTCTTTTTTCTGACACTTCATTATTAGAGTATAGGAATGCTATGGATTTTTGAAATTGATTTTGTATCTAGAGACTTTACTGTATTTGCTTATTGTTTCTAGTATGTTCTTGTGGAGTCTTTAGGGTTTTCTATATAGAGAATCATGTCATCCACAAATAGTGACAGTTTGACTTTTTCATTTCCTATTGATGCCTTTTTATCTTTCTCTTGCCTGACTGCACGCTAGAACCTCCAATGTTATATTGAATAACAGTGGTGATAGTGGACAGCCTTGCCTTGTTCCTGATCTTAGAGGGAAGGTTTTAGTTTTTCACCATTAAGTATAATGTTGGCTGAGGGTTTGTCATATATGGCCTTTATTATGTTAAGGTACTTTCCTTCTATACCGATTAATGTTTTTTTTAATCATAATGGATGCTGTATCTTGTTGAAGGCTTTTTCTGCATCTATTGACATGATCATTATAATTCTTATTTTTAAATTTGTTTATTTGGTGTCTCACAGTAATCGATTTGCATATGTTGAACCATCCCTGTGCTTTGGGATGAAGCCCACTTGATCATGGTGTATAATCTTTTTAATATGTTGCTGTCTATTTGTTAGTAACTAATTTATGATTTTTGCATCTATGTTCATGAGAGATATTGGTATGTAGTTTTTCTTTTTGTGTGTTATCCTTAACAGGTTTTGGTATCAGAGTAATATTGGCCTCTTAAATGAGGTGGGAAATCTTGCCTCCTCTTTGATTTTTTGAAGAGTTTGAATATTTGATAGAATTCACTGGTACAGCCATCTGGCCTGAATTTTTATTTTTTTGGTAGGTTTCTGATGATTGTTTGATGTTCATTCTGCTGATTGGTCTATTTAGGTTTTCCAGTTCTTCTTGATTCAGTCTAGGAAGATTGTATTTTTCTAAGTACTGGTCCATTTCTTTTAGATAATTAAATTTGGTGCTATGTACTTTTTTCATAGTATACTTGTATAATCCTTTGTACTTCTGAGTGTCTGTCAACTTTCCCCTTTTTCATTCTTGATTTTGTTTATTTCTGACCTTTTCTTTTTTCTTTAGTGAGTCTTCCCAGTGGTTTATCAATTTTATTAACCGTATTAAAGAACCAGCTTTTTTGCATTTATTTTTTCAATTGTTTTCTTTGTTGTTGTTTTGTTTTCAATTTCATTTATTTCTGCTCTAATTTTGATGATTTCTTTCCTTCTGCTGACTTTAGGCTTCATTTGTTCCTCCTCTAGTTTTTTAAGATGCAGCGTTAGGTTGTTTATTTGGGCTCGTTCTTATTTTTGGAGCTAGCTTGATATGAACTTTCCTCTTATGACCTCTTTTTTCCATGTCCCAAAAGTTTTGATATGTTGCACTATCATTATCATTTGTTTCTATGTATGTCTTGATCTCTCTTTTTATTTCTTCTCTGACCCAGTTATTCTTCAGTAGCATGCTGTTTAATCTCCATGTATTTGTTGTTCTTCCTGCTTTCTTTTTTGCAGTTGATCTCTAGTTTCAAAGCATTATGATCAGATAATATTGTTGGTATGATTTCAACCCTCTTTATTTGTTGAGGCTATTTCTGTGTCTCAGAATGTGGTCGATTAGAGAATGTTCCATGTGCACTAGAGAAGAATGTATAAGCAGCTTTTTTGGGATTGAAGGCTCTGTAAATAATTATGTCCAGTAGGTCTAATATGTCATTTAAGGATGTTATTTTCTTATTGATTTTTTTGGATGATCTGTCCATATCTGACAGTGGGGTATTTAGGTCCCCTACTATGATAGTGTTTTGGTCTGATTTCCCTTTTAGTTCTATTAAGTAATTGCTTTACATATTCTGGGCTTCCTGATATTAGTAAGTGCTATGTGTTCCTGGTGCATGATTCCCTTTATCATTATGAAGTGTGCTTTAGTATCTTTCTTTGCCTTTTTAATTTTGAAGTCTATTTCATCTACATGTGTACTGCTACTCCTGCTTTTCACAGAATGCCATATGCTTGAAAAATCATTTTTTACCCTTTCACTTTGAGTCTATATTTGTCTTTGGAGCTGAGATGTATCTCCTGGAGGCAGCATGTGGTTGGGTGTTGTTTTTTTGATCCAATCTGAAATTCTGTGCTTTTTTATTGGTGAGTTCAGTCCACTTACATTTAGGGTGATTATTGAATATTAGGCTTCTTATAGCCATTTTGTCTTTTGCTTTCTGGTAGTTTGGTGTTTTCATTGCTTCCTATCCTTGTGTTTCTGTTTCTTTATTTGGTTGTCTTTTTTGGGTTTTCCCTCTGGTTCTTCTTGTTTTATGTTATATGCCTCAGTTCTTAATCTTCTCTGTGTAGTTACCATCATGAATATACACACACACATATGTGTGCACATATATACATATAAATAAATAATTTATATATATATATACATATATATATATATATATATTCATCTATTTTCTTCTGTGTCTGCCTTATCTCCATTCCCCTTTGCAAATTTTGATCTTTGAATCCTCCTCTTCTCAGTCATTGTTATCACAATTTGTCCCTATGTTTGCTGTACTTCTTTACTATCTTGTTATAACAATTTTCTTTTTATTATTTAAACTAATAATCCCCTGTTTTTTGTAAGGGTTGCACTCCTCTGCTTCAATTTGCCTGACAGTCATTTTACTACTAATTATGTTTTGTTTCTTTTTTATAATTTTGTTTTAGGCGAGCTGACCCCTTTCAGTATTTCCTGTACTGCAGACCTCGTAATGGAGAATTCCCTCAATTTTTGTATGTATGGAAAGGTCTTTATTCTCCATATCTAAAAAGGGAGCTTAGTTGAAGACATTATCTAGGCTGGTAGTTCCTTTCATTTTAATAGTTTAAATATTTGATTCTATTCTTTTCTGGCTTATAAGGTATGCTCTCAGAAGTCCAAGGATAATCTAATGGGTTTTCCTTTATAGGTTACCACCTTCTTTCTCTGGCTGCCCTGATAATTCTGTTTTTGTTGTTGATTTTTGATAATTTTTATACAATGTGTCTTGGTGAAGGCTTTTTGGGTTGAGATAATTGGGTATTCAGTTGATTTCTTGAATTCCAGTTTCCAGCTCCTCCCTCAGATATGGGAAATTCTCATCCACTATTTTGTCTGGAAATGCTTTCTAACCTTGCACCATTTTCCTCCCCTTTGATTATGCTCATTATTCTTATATTTCCTCTCCTGATGGTATCAGCTAGTTTTTGTATTTTCTCGTTCATTATTTTTCATTCTTTGGTTTCTCTCTTCTTCCTTCTATTTCTGGATTTCTGTCTTAGATATCACTGATCTGTCCCTCGATTTGGTCGACTCTATTTTCCAAGCTTGTTATTTCATTGTCTCAAGTCTTGCAGTGTGTTCTTCATCTCCAGAAGTTCTATTTGGTTCTTTTGAGGGTTTCAATCTCCTTGCTCTGCTCATTAGGTGTTTTTCAATTCCTGAAATTGTTGACATGACTCCTTTCAGAACTCACTGAGTTTTTTCAGAAGTACCATCCTGAATTCTCTGTCATTTAAGCCACATATTCTTGTGTATGAGCTTATTTTCTGGAGATTTTTCTCTTTCTTTCTGAGAATGCCTTGTCACTTTTGGCTTGTTCAATGTGTTAATGGATTATTTCTCTGCCTGAGCATTAATGGAAGTGTATTTTGCTTTTTTTTCCAGAAAGATTTATTACATAAAGGTCCCTCTCTAGACCTGTTGCAAAAAAAGACGCTTTTATTTTGGTTTCAAGTTGGTGACATCTAAGCCTCTTGGATTCCTGCTTCATTAAAGCCTTAAAATACATTTTTATTTCTGATATATATATATATTTCCCCTCTTTCATTCCCCTCCCCCACTTCCACCCCTGATCTATGGATATTGCGTTTCCCCTTAAGAACTGGATCTCTGAAGGCGGGACATCTCTTTCCCACTTAATCGCAGCATGTACACGACGGGCGTGGTGCACCTGAGGCCTGGCGCACCTGGGAGTGAACCCAGGACCTTCTGCATGTAAAGCAGACATGCTAACCACTACATTATGGAGGCACCCTGTGAGAGCTATTTTAATCCCACTCGCTACCCTCTATTTCAGTCCTTATCAATGTTAGCAAGAGTTTCGGTAGCATTTGCTCAGATTCCCCTGGGGATCCGCGGTTTTCCATCTCAGAGGATATGGACAGAGAGGGCTCTCTGGTTAGGGGTTTGGCAGCTGTGGTTCAGCCTTGGTTTTGCAACCGCAGCCAGTAAAAATCAACTGTTGTTTTTCCGCCATCCTGCTTTTTCTTCCTTCTGCCCTGATAACTGGACCCTGCCACTGGCTGCGGGGAGCTCACAGCTCCTCCGGACAGAGCTGTTCAGGGAACTGGCCACTCTTTCTCACCTCCTCTTCCTCCTACAGGTAGCTACGGTGGCTGAGAGAGACAGCTCCTTTATTTTATCCCAGTCTATTGCCCAATTCCTGGGGTTCTGACCTGTGTAGATCTTATGTGCAGATCCCATGCTCAGACATGCTAGAATGTAGTTTGGGTGTTTTTATTTTGTTGAGTTTTAGATGTTCAGCTATTGTTGTTTCAAAGGGAGAGATCTAGGGGACATGTCTCATTCTGCCATGTTCCAAAATCAATCCCAGATACTTTTAAAAGTCAAAGTTGAGCGTCATTAATTAAAGAGAAAATAGGGAAATATATATAGCATCTAGCTTGTGGAAGGGATAGGACTCTTGAGTCCAGTATCCCTAAGATTGGAGACTGGGATAATCCCCCCCACCACAAACCTGAAGGACTGCTCACCTACAGAGGAAACATCTAAGAGAGGCAGCTCTGGGCTGAGGGGGGGCCGCAGAGACTTTGGCAAGGTCCTGATAAAACAACTCTCCTGGCTGGGCTGGGACCCCGAAGGCTATGACTTGCCAGTGGGGGCACAGATTATGAGGAGGAATGGGCAGGGGGTGATTTCTGACATGATGACAAGGTTCATGTCATAATTTTGCTGGAGATTACCTGGATTTTGTTTTATTAAATTTATTAATTTGTTAATCTGTACATTTGTTTTATACACATTTCTATTTATGTTTGTTTGTATGTTATATGTTTCTTATATGTTACATGTACAAACACCTGGGAATTGTTAAGTCTAGATTCTCATACTCCAGTCTCCTGAGATTCAAGCTCAGCAATTCCAAGATAGAGCCCAGGAACCTGTGTTTTCATTGAGCTGCTAGGTGAGCCTGTAATGGCTGAAAATGACTGCTAGAAATTTATTATTTATTATTAAAAATTACTGCTTGGCTGTGTCCATGAGAACATGGCTATGTCCATGGGAACATAGGCTGTCACCCATAGGAACATAACAATCTAAACAAGCTTTCTGCTTCTGTAACCCCGCTTACGCACCTGACCTGTTGAGTTGACAGGTAATGAATAGAAGAAAGATAGCCCTTTGTGTTTAGACAGAATGAAGAATGAGATTTTGGGTTTAAAAACTCTGTGCCTCTACATTTCGGGGCTGCTTAATTTGGGGTCCGCGTACCCCTGGCAGACCCAGCTGGCTGAATAAAGAGTGTTTCCTACAACTCACTCACTGAGTTCTGGTGGTCCATGTTTCTTTTGAGAGCTGGCGGCTACAACAAGCCTAGGCCTTGGAAGCTTTGCCTGGTGACTACCACATGTTTCACAGACAGCGGCACATCATGAACTCAGGCCTCAGCAGAGGACTTGGATTTGGAAAGCCCTCTGGACCTAAAGAATCCACAGCTCTTGGAATAGTAATCAGCATGTAACTGATTTAGAGCAAGTTCTGCAAGAAAATAGAATTTATTTTTATTGTTGCCTCAATACTTTGAACTCAAGAAAGCAGAAATCTCCATCCAACCCAATAATTTGGAAATAAAAACATTAGAATAAGAAGTTGCTTCCAAAATGATTCAATAGAAGATAATTTTATAATGTCTCTCTTGTGCCTTGAACATGAAAGTTATACAAAATGTCTTAATATGACCCAATTGTAAAGGCTATTTCTGAACCAAAGTTCCACATAGAGATAAAGCTCAAAGGTTGCAGTAAGTGTTGACTATAGCTCTCTAGGGAAATTGTTCCAGAAAAACATAGTGACTAGAAAAGTAATGGTTTGAAAATGATTCTATTACTTTTTATCACTGGCTAATCTCTACCTCTGCATCGAATGACTGATTTATAATTACACCCTTTAGTAATTTCCTAGCTCTTTAAGCTTCAGAATCAAGATAATCTTGTATGCAGGTCTATTTATAATGATCCTTCTATTTGTGATACTTTCTTTTCTATACTGTATAAGTTTCCATGTACAGTCTGTATTCTTAGACTATATCCACACACACACACAAAAAGCCACATCAGTAGAATAAGTTATTTTTGTCCATTCAGCCTGCTATAACAAAATACCATATACTGGGTGGTGTATTAAACAACAGAATTTATTTCTTACAGTCTGGAGGCTGAGAAGGCCCAGTTCAAAGCTCAGGCAGATTCTGTGTCTGATGAGAGCCTACTTCCTAGTTCATAGGTAGCTATCTAGTTGCCGTGTCCCAACGTGGTGGAAGGAGCAGGGGAGCTCTCTGGGGTCTTTTGCAAAGGCACTAATCCTATTCATGAAGGCTCCACCTGATGACCTAATCACCTACGAAGGCACCACCTCCCATCTGGGTGTTCGGATTTCAACATATGAATCAGGGAGAAGCACATTCCTGTCATTGCAGCAGTCAAGCATAACTTTCGATCCCATGGTGCAAAGATATGCTTGGATATCATCTCAGTCTTGTTTCTGATGTAGCCAAATTGGAATCATTCTTAAATGTTCATTAATAATGGTTAAATAAATGCTCAAATTCGATGGCTTCCCATAGACATTCATTACAAAGAATAAGATGGGTCCAGGTATTACTGTTGGGGAAATAGTCACATCATATTGGAAGAGAAAAAACAAGTACAATGTAAATACATACAGATATTGATGATTTATGTAAAATGCTTGGGTGAAATGTATGTTGGAATTCAGGAATCTTTCGCACTTTAGGAATAATATTCAAGATTTTCTCTTTGTGTGATAGCAGACTAGGTAACCGAGACTCACACTCTCAATGGGGACAGCGATTAACTAAATATTTGCTAGAAGACACTGGAGAACCTGAACATGGTGAAGAATCACTCTGACCCGAAAGGTCAGAGGCCCGGGTAGATGAGCCCAGTATTGGGGGCTACTTTTTTCCCTAAGTGCATTTGCAGGTTTCCAGGAGGAGAAGGTTGAGAGGCCAAGCCACATTCCTGACAGCCAGCTCTTGTGTTAGATGGTTTGGAGACACATTTGATAAAAAATTCCTTATGAGTCCTACAAGATCAAGCCATAGTTGCCCACAGTGCGGCTAACTATATTATATATAAACCTTGTGTTGGCTTTTCCTCCTTCCCTAATTTATATCTTCCGTTGCTAACACTTCTTCCTGGAATCACATTCCTAAGTAAATTTCCTGCATGCAAGCATTCACCTCAGGCTCTGCTTTCAGGACAGTTGAATCTAAGCACTAACAGATATAGAAATAGAATGTGAGAAATTCCAACATATGGGAAGTTTGCAGTCCTCAAAAGAAAAAAAAAGAGAGAGAGAGAATAGGCGAAAAACTACATTTTAAAGAGATAGTGATTGAGGTATTTCCAAAATTGACTAAGATGGACATCAAACCACAGATCCAAGAAGCCATACAGAGTCCAAGCAGGACAAATAAAAACAAGGCAACTCAAAATAACACTAAATTCAAAGACCCAGAAATGATATATTTACTTGGTTTGATCCTGTTATGCAGCAAAATTCCCAACGATGAAGGAAAAACTTATATAACTCAGATTAGAGGTCACTTAAAACTCAAATTGGCATCAACCCCTTCTTCATTCCCCAAAGAAATCAGTCTTCATGAAGCCTTCCTCTTGGCCTGGATTTAGGATTCTTCTTTCCCCTTTTTGAGGATAACAATTCATAGCGCTACTTAGAGTGTTAACAGTAAGATGCCTTAAAAAAATAAAAACAATAAAGTAAAATAAAATAAAATACTGTTGTGATTCCTCAAAGCTCTCCCAGGAAGAGGCCACACTTTTTGATTTCAGCATAGGGTCAAGGGGTGGAGCCTGATAAGCTCCATCCAAAACCTTAGCTTTGCCACTTCTCTCACATCTTTTGGGAAGTGGAGGACACTACCTGCCTTGGAAGGGGCTGTGCAGAAACAGGTGATGGAATCGAGAATCTGCTCACAGCCTCCTTGCATGGGACATTCAATAATGTGTTTCTTTTGTTTCATTACCAATGCTGGGTGTCTTGAGAGCAGTGGGTGCAAGTCAGCTCTGCAAGGACTAACACAGCTAATGTGATTCCACAGCAAAATCTCCACTTCTGTCAGGCTGAGGAAATGGGATAGACTTCGCACTACTTTCTTTACCATTAAACACAGCTGCTGTGGGTGAACCAGGGACAAGTGTGTGCCTGAATCGCCTCTGATTTATTTTTAGATAAATGTTGTGCAAATCATGTTAGCCATGGTTTTTTTTCCCATTTTTGTTTTTTTATTTAATTGCACATATTTCTCTTTGGGAATCAATCATGTTGAAAGCTGAATTTTCCCTTTGAGCCATGAACACAACTTTTGTTTTGTTTTCAGCACTTTAAATGGGAATTATTCTTAACAGGCACTGTCTAATTGCTTTTCTGAATGTGAGTATATTTTGCCTTTGGGAATTTATGGTTATTGTGAATGTAATCTATTACGCTGGCCTGAGATGTACTTAAAGTTCAAGATTAGCTGTCTCTGAATTCGGTCTAACTGTTCTGTGCTTCCACACCATCAGATGTCTCATTTCTGCTTTCGCTATAGCTGCCTGCTCTTCTCTGCTCTCAGTGCACTTTGATCTTTGTGAGGATGTTTCAGTGAAGACAAAATCCAAAGCAGGCCCCAAGGATAGGTGGGGCTGGTGTAGCTTCACCAGGCCTCTGTGCATCTCCCCTGGGCTCCATGTCTTCGTTATTGCTTCTGTTCTCAGGCAGGGCATTACCCCGTAGTGACTAAAAGTCTACATGATACTCATTTCCTGTCTTGTTCTGTGGTGCAATAGCCCCTGCTTAACAGTGTCTACATGTCTGCTTCCCAGTGGCCCTGACAGTGTCAAAATGGCCAGGCCAGAACCTGTCACTTAGGCCAGAGACCATGATGCTGGAAATGACCATCACAAACCCCTTGACAAAATAGAGGACAGGATAGTCCCCAACATAAAATCAGAGTGTGTTTACTAGAGGGGAGCAGAAAGGATGACCTGACCTGGTTAAAAGTCTTCTGTAAGCCTCTCATGATGCCCTGCTGAGAAGAGTGTTGATACAGGACTATTATGCCAGTGAGAGAGCCATCTTTGCCACAATTTTTTCTACAGTACCCAGAGGTGCACAAGTGGCTTTTCCCAGTGAGTTACCTTTCGGTGCATCCAGACTACCTCAGAAGGGCACCTGGGAACCCCCCAGCATCCCTCTCCCCATCCCTGAGTACAAGAATAAATGCCATCCCCAAGAACAGCCATTCCCAACTCCTGCTCTGGAGGTGGCTGGTAGCAGTGGTCCAGGCTTTGTGGGAGCTGACCTGGCCTTTCACATTCCGCCTCTCATGATACCAGTTCAATGTGCCCTTCTCGTAAAATCTGTTCCTGTTCTAGTGAAGAGAATACGGAAAATATCATTCACCCACATCTAAAAGTAAGGACAACTTGGCTATGGAATGTCTCATAGGCAAGCCTGTGCTTCTCCTTTTTGCATATGTGATATTGATTCAGCTGCTAGAGATCTTTTTGTATTCTTATGCTCATCGATGTTCTAGATCAGCACTCACCACCAGACCCTGGTAGCTACATGTGGCTACTGGGCCTTGAGTGTATTCATTGCCATTGAGGACGGAATACTCTATTTATTCTATTCCATTCTCTTCTGTTTTTATATTTATTATCTAAACAGCCACATGTGACTAGTGTATTGGATAGCATAATAATCTAGAGACAGGTATGTTTACCAAATAACAGCTTAAGATAGGTGACCTCTTATTGTGTACTTCCTCCCTGTCAGATGATGGATTTTTTTTTTTAAGTGTTCTCTTTTGGGTAAATAGGCTCCTTCCAGTTTTGTCCTTAGAATATAGTCAGCAACAAAGAATAGCATTATTTTGATTAAAAAACATGAACCCACAGAAGAGAATGAATAAAATAAATCTTTATTTGAACTGCCATGCTGGTCATTCTGAGGCCCTGGTCGCTGTTCAAGTTTATATCTAAGCCATTTCATAAACAGCACCATAACTACAGTCTGCCAAGTTCAGCACAAATGTGACAGGTCCAATGCACAGTTCTCTGTGGCTGACTGCTGCAACAACATACCGTCACTCCGTATGTGTGTGCTATGGCCACCTGCTGAGTGTCACGGGGTAAAGTCTAATCACCTGGAAGGCCAGTACAGCTACGGTCCACAGTAAGTGTTCAATACCCCAGACACCCTGTGAACACATACCCAGGTGGAAGGCACTACAGACTGGGGTAAAGACAAGGACAACCTTTCCCTGTCTTCAAGGGCCTACCTTAGTAGGCTACCTTCCTTTGTATTCCATGTCACTGCCCTGGCATGCTTGGCTCATAAACACTTTGTGACCTGATGATTTATATCATCTTGCTATGTTAAGAGACTTAAGGCACATTGAAAGAGAGGCCAGATTCAGAGCTTCAGCTCTCATCACTGGACCTCAATGGTTCTTACCCCTACTACAGAATGAAGGACAGGCAGAGTTTGCAAGGGTCTGGTTCTAGCCAAATCAGTGTCAAAATCACCTGAGTTTTCATCGGCTTTCCGGAACCACCCCACAAAATTTGGAGCAAGTTGACCTCCTACCAAGAGGCCGCCAAGGTGGGGAGGGGGAATCTTTCTATATCAACAGCTTGGAGAAACAGAACATGTGACTGGAATAGTTTTAGAACCAAAAGGTGAAAAAGATCACATTCATGTGATCACTTTAGAAACTGAGTTTCATTATACACAAACCAAGGGAAGTAGAAATAGATACCAAAAAATGATGCTTATAGGCTCAAGCATTCTCAAGAGCTGTGTTTAGACAGAGGTACAAACATTTCCAATTCAGATCTCCAAATATGCCGAACAATAACTAAATGTGCACCGTCCAATCCTCTCGCATGTTTTCCTATGCACGAAGGCAGGAAAGGAGTTTTCATAACTCTTAACTGTTACAGAGAGCATGTACAAGCAAGCTCACATTTGTATGTATGCTTGAATGTTATCTTCCAAAACATAAAAATAAAATATCTGTCTCTTGTATCTAGAAACAACTGGAAAAAATATGACTGCTCTAGTTTTCAATCATTTGAGTAGGCATGCTTAACCAGGTTTTTAAACTTCCTGTGCTGTCTGGAAGTGGACACAGAAACAGAGACAACAGGGACTTTTCATTCCAGGAAACCAAATTCAGGACAAGTAGAATAAACACTAAGCACATCGGACAGTACCCTTGCACAGTTCTCAAATGAAAAGAAGGAAGGGGTTTTAGCATAGACTTCACATTAGGGGTGGCGTGGATTATGTGCTGGGAGGGGACTGCTCTGGGATGTCAAGGAATAAGTAAACTGAGAGCTATGTTCTAGAAGGATAAGCTAGGGGCTTGGGCACTGGGTCTTGGTCAGAGCCCATCACTGATTAGTAGCTTTCTTGTCCTTGTGCTGCTGGTAGGCACTCAGTATTTCTGTGATGATGCTCGGGTCCTCCAGGGTGGTCATGTCCCCCAGATCCTGAGTTCTGCCCAAGATTATCTTCCTCAGGAGCCTCCTCATGACTTTCCAGACCGAGTTTTTGGAAGACGTTTCACTATCTGGCAAGGAAGGGGTACAGCATTAGAATCTGGGGTGGCACCCAAACTCCAGAAGCCTCTGACTGTGCTGAGACAAGAAGGGCTCTGTTCAGGGGATAGTGGAGCCCCTCTCTCTGGTTTCATCCTTCTACAATCTGGACCTGAAGCTGTAATCAACCCAAAGGGCAGGATCAACCATGAGTCATGCTGAAGCCTCCACTGGGCCAGGGTTCATCTTGTATCTGGGTTCATCTCACTGCCAATACCTCTGTTTCTCCCATCAGCTACACTAGAAAGGGCCCCCAGGTAGCAAGAGAACCAAGCACATGTTACAGTACCTCATCTCCATTCCCTGGCCTGGCTAGGGTCGGTTTTGTCTTATACGTGATGTCAGAACTACTTAATGATGTGAAAACTGCTTAGTGTTTGAAAATTTAGCATTTTATATTTTCAAACAGCCACAGCCCATTCAATGTCAATGGCAATACATTAGAAGCTGTGTTTGGGCACTTTAATCGTGACCTGTCTTTTGAAAGAGTTCAGTTCATCTTAGGGAAGTTCAGGTCTCCCTGAAACTCCGGTCCCCAAGCCATAGTCTGACTATGTGCCGCACGGAGTGAGGCCTCAGAGGACTACTCCCAGACCAAGGAATGCCATGGGGAAATGTTAACAAAGAAAGGGATGAAAAGCTAACCAGTCTGAGAGGGTAGCCTGATTCTTCCACAGAACTGTCTCCAACACAGGCTCCCTCAGATAGGGTCTAGCGGCATCTCCTTTTCTGGCACCAGAAAAAGTGTTCAGAAACCACACGGGGGCTGAAGAACTCTGGTACTTTCCACGTCTTTCCACGTGTTTCTCTATTTAAAAACCCTAATTTTTTTTGGTTCCTATAACCAATCTCCATATGCCAAAGTAAGAGAGAGTGTAATCTTGCCCAGCACTACGCCCTGAACCGGCAAGCTGAGCAAATTTTCTGCCACTGCATCCATCTCCCTGCCTTTCTCCTGCTCCCTTTGACAATGCAACCATCCACTACCCTCACCTGCCACCCAGGAAACCAAACCGCTGTGTCAGTTTTGCTGCGATGTTAGTTGTGGGAAGTGGAAAGGCATGAGACAAGCAGTGCAGTTGTACCTGAGGCAGAGTCCACTCACCAGAATCTGATCAGGCACAGCGTACTTGGCAATCTTGGTGGCCACTGTGGACCTTAGCTCACTTATCACCATATCTGAGTCACCTGCGTCATCTTTCAACACGATAAAGGCAAATGCAGCTGGAAGGAGAGCGAAGTTTGGGATGTATTAGCCAGGGTATTATACACAAGTCGCCATAAATCCAAAGGATTTCAAATAATATGTTGGTGACCTTGTAGCAGCCGGTTTTCTTCAGCTGCAGCCCTCAAATGCATTATCATTTTCATTCAAAGTGGAAGTAATTCTGTCAGCTCCACTGAATGTCCCAGGTGGGTGGGCATGCTTGGTTGAGAGCTTGGCACCATAGCTCTGGTGTTGACCGGCTGTGTGTGTGGCCTTGGACACGGGACTTAACCTCTCTAACTATCCCCACACCTGTGAAATAGCCTGTAACATGGACTCATAGGAGATTCACTATCAGCTCCCGTGAGATGGTGCAAGGGAACATGGCACATGGCACTAATCTCATGCACATGTGTCCAGCACTATAAGCACTAGCCACAGTGGACATCTAAATTTCAGTTAAATTAAGTTAAAAATGTAGTTTCTCAATCACATGAGCCACACGCAGCCAGTGGCTACTGTACTGACAGCACAGATGAAGGACAGCTCCATCATGGCAGAAAGTCTGTTGGGCAGCACTAGCCAACCCAAACTTTAGCATAGACACTACACTGTATTTGTTAATATCCTACCATATTCTAGAAAAGACTTACAGTGGCTCCCACAGGTCTCTAAATTCATTAATCTCGTATATGGGATCCAATTCTATTTTTTCCCATAGAGCAGTCAGTCACTCATCCCAGCGCCATCTTGGACTGCCTGTCCCCACTGACGTACAATGTCCTCCTCTCTCATACATGAAGTTTCTTTATATGTGAAACTCTCTTTATTGTTTATTTGCCTGTTTTCCTGTACCGTTTCCACCTCATCTTAATGAATTCTCCTTCTGGCACGTATCACCTAATGTACTATGTAGTTTCCTCATTGGTCATTTTGTTGTTTATTGTCTGTCTCTCCCGTCTACTCCCTAGCCCCTCCAGCATGTCACCT
Source organism: Eonycteris spelaea (assembly GCA_003508835.1). NCBI lineage: Eukaryota > Metazoa > Chordata > Mammalia > Chiroptera > Pteropodidae > Eonycteris > Eonycteris spelaea. The sequence goes on along the minus strand of PUFA01000215.1, from coordinate 1,433,335 downwards.
CTAGGGAGTAGAGGCTTCTGTCTCTTTTTCTCACTGCTGTGTCTCGGCATCTAGAACAGTGCCTGGGACATAGCAGGTGCTCAAAAAAATATTTGTTAAATGCACCAGTGAATTACTTTCCTGAATAAGCTACAATCTGAAGAGACCTAGAGCCTTTGCCTAAAAGCCACCCACCCGCCACTCCCCATTTCCACCTGGCAAATGCCTATTCATCCCTCAAAATCCAGTTCAGCTACCTTGCACTCTGTGAAGCCTTTCCTGACTCTGTCCATGAATGTAGCCGTGACATTTGCTGTATGTGAACAATTGTTGGTCTCCTCCCAACCCTGAGCCCCATTTTTCTCTTGTCTTGGTATTTGAGATGCCAGGTAGTTCAGGCTCACACCACAGGGGCTCAGAAGAAAAGGGCAAAGCCAACACCAGAGACAGCTAGGAAGGCCCACTGAGAGAGGCCTGCTGTGGATTTAACTATAGTTAATTAAAATTTTAAAACCACCAAAGCAACACACACTGATCATCAAAATATAAAACATTATAAAAGTATATAAAATACAACTGCATCTCTCCTTCCTGCCTCTCTCCCTTCATGCCTCGAAAGGCAGTGCAGTATGATAGTTAGGAGAGACTGCTCTGGTTCCAAAACCTGGCTCTGCCACTTGCTAGCTGTGTGGCTTTGCTACCTGTGTGTAAGTCACTTAACTACTCTGGGCCATAGATTTCTACTTGTCAAATGGGAGCTAACAGTACCTGCCTCATGGCTGTGAGTCAGGATTAAGTGATGACAGCCCCTGCACAGAACTCAAAATAGGCAGGTTCTGAGGGGCTGCTGGCTACTGTCTCCAGAACCAAATTTTAAAGTTAACTTGTAGGTGTATACTGCCACCTTTTAAACGTTAGTGGCATCACACTGGACTTGCTGCCCTGGGTGTTTCCCCTGTGTCTCTACTTGGTGACCTTTCCTGCCAGTCACTTGTATCTCAAATGAGATAGGACCGAAATAACCCTGGATTGTTAAGTTCTCAGCAGAGATGGATCAGGAAAGCTGACACGGGAGGTGAAGCCAGCTTACGGCTAGGAGGTGCGCAAGGCTGAGTTCAGGAACTGGTGAGATAGGCCAATGACAGAAACACAGCACATTAGTCCGATCAAGTGCAGGCAGAGGGAGTGGAGACAAATAAATATACAACAGCTTTCAAAAATGGCTTTAGAGCTTACCAAAAACAGTTAATGGGTTATTCCTGTATTACAAATGGACAGATGCTCACATTTATAAGAAATCAGGAAAATGCATATCATCATACCCATGATATATGAATTCTCCCCCCCCAGCCTGGCAGACATTAAAAGGCCTGGCAATACCAAAGTTGCTTCGGATACCAGGAAGCAGCATGCAGAGTTGCTGGTGGGAGCATGAAGTGGCCTGAGTCCTCTGAGAGTCACTCATGAGCACTTGTTACCATCTTCACCCCCTTCTGATCCCTAACAGCCCCCGACACATCCTAGTCTCATGTTAACAGAGAGGAAGCAGCCTCAAGGGCACATCCTTCTTATGGCAGCTGAATGTGCCTTTTTTTAGAGCACTGAAATTAATGTTAAATTTTACAATGGGTCAATTTAGAGAAAGTGGAATAAATAATGAACAGCGGTACACAAATGTAAAAAGAAGGCAGGTGACATTTGGGACACACTTGACACAGGATATTCCTGACAGCAGGAGAAAGAACACCCAAACCTCGGCCACTTGAAGCCAGTTCGCCTGGCAATGCAGCACAGGGTCAGTGAGTGTCTAGTTCACACCAGACCAGGCATGACAACACTCCGATGATCCTACCCCTTCCCAGACCTACCTGCTTAGAAAGTGGCAGACTCTGGAACAGTGTGTCCTCAGTAAAGAAGACAATTCTGATCACTCCTTCTCCATTTTCCCTGTATGTCTCAGTGCAGTGGGAACCACAGGTCAAATTCCTCCAGTCCCAGAGCAGCAGAAGAGCCTGCTCCATGGCAAACACTGAATGGCTACAGAATGGCTACAGAATTGACACCTGATGCTGTGCACAAGCACGTGCAAGGAGACAATTTAAGCAAGGCAGGGTACTTTGTCATAAGGCCTCTGTAACAGGGCCCCCAGAGGTCCTGTGGACAGAGAAGCGAATTCCCCACACTCAGCTGGGGCCAAACAGCTCAGAGCCACTTGTAGATAAGCGTCCTTAAAGGATAGTCGAGCTAGGGCATCTCAGAAATCTGACTCTAGTCTAACCAGTATGCCGTTCAGGCTCCTCATCCAAAATCTCCACTTGCAAGAGAAGAAAACCAAGAGCTTCACCCATAAATACACTGTCACCCTTCCTCCAGAGTCTGTTCTTTTTACAGAAGTGCCATGATGGGCACCAAGACCAAAGATTAGAGGAGCTCCTTCCATGGTGCTTACCTTTCCTTTGATGTCGTGGGGCAGCCAATGACAGCAGTCTCCGGCACTGCAGGGTGGCTGGCCTGCACAGAACAAAATGGCACCATATATGGGAGGTGGAACACCTGACTCAGCAAATCACAGCTCCCCATCTGAGACCCACATGACCTGCACTCACCATTGCATCCTCGATTTCTGCGGTCCCCAGTCGGTGGCCACTTATATTGATGACATCGTCCATCCGCCCTGTGATCTGGTAATAGCCACCCTTAGTTCGGTGTGCCCCATCTCCAGAGAAGTAGTAGCCTACACCACAGCAAGAGAATTCAATGCCAGTACCTCTGAACCAGGACCCAGTGGGGCTCCCTTCCTTCCGTAAGGGACACAGTGGGACCCATTCCCAACCTCACTCTATAGAAGAAAGCTCCAGAACCCTGCACCCTTCTGACTTCTTGGTGCTGGCCCTCATTGCAACTCCTCATTGAGACACACTCTAGATGTGCTATTTGGCTGTGTGCTAGTGAAAGAGCAGATGGCTCGGAGACAGCAGAATGCAGTGAAGATTGCAAATGTCTGAGCAGAAGACATACAAGGAGCGGACTCAAGCTTCCCCAAAAGTAAACCAGAAGAAAACTTATAGCCATCATGATAGCTTTTCAAGATGGTTTCTTCACTTTTTGTTCTTAACAGCCTCAGGTGTGCTGTCTCACTTAACCACAAGGTCCCTGAGATAGATCTCTTCCCATTTCAAACATAAAGTCAGGGAGATAAAGAGGGAGGGGTGGGTTCAAAGTCACGCCTCGAAGATGCCTGTCCTTAACATGCACTACACTCACAGTCACCATGACCTTAGAAACGTTTTCTGAGAATAGGTTCCAGCAGCAGGTGTTAAAGGCATGACATGACCCACGTTAGCCAGCTCACCTGGATAAGCCTTGAAGTAGGCATCCACAAACCTCTGGTGGTCTCCATAGATGGTCCTGGCCATGCCTGGCCAGGCCTGGGAGAAGCACAGAGCTCCGGAGACATCACTGCCCTCCAGGATGTTCCCCTGCAGACCCAGGAGATGCAAGTGTGAGAGAACAGGCAGATTCTGGTTGAGAAGCAATGAGCTAACAATCAGCATTGTTCTCCTCATTGGTTGGTTTGAGGCAGAAAAACGGCAAGTGTTCCCCAAAGGAAATGTCCAGAGCTTTTCTCCTCTGCAAAGAACCCTCCTCGAGAGGGCTTCTGAAGAGAACCTGGGCTCCCCCCATGAGGCGATTTAATCTACTGTGTCTCGAAGAAGAGACTATGCAGTGAATACTATGTGAAGAGACAGGCCTTTCTGCCACCTACCAGACCATGAGCACACATGACATGGGCAAGTGGGCAGAGGAGGCCAGGAAGGCAGAAAGGAACACCGGGGAGCTCGGCGGGGTGCACATGGAGGAAGGAGACACCCTTGTGAGGCCCTTACATACCTTCTCATCCATGAGAGCTGGGACAATGCCAAAGAAGGGCCTCATCGCCATGCTGGGGAGAATTTCTGCCCCTTCTTCTGAAGGCCGTGGTGCGATGCAGATGCCACCCGTTTCTGTGGGGATAACAGGAATGAAACGCTGATGGGCTTACAGGCTAGTGACATGTTTATCCAGGCCATGTCATCAAGGGTCTGGGATAGACACACTAGCTAGTGCTCTCTCAGAGTGAGAGGTGGGTGAAAGTGCCCATTTGGGAGAAGGAAACGGCCCCCAGTGTCATAAGGAATTTTATCTGAACCAAAACTTGATTTGTGTTCTGGTCTCCTCCACTGCAGAGTGGGAGTAGGGTCCAGACAGAGGGCACAGTCCCAGGTGCCACAGCTCTGTGGCCCAGAGGGTGGTGCCTCTCCTTCTCTGAGGCCCTGCTTATCCAGCCCCCACTTTAGTAAGAAAGGCAGAGCCCACCTGCCTGCACAGGAAGATGAAGAATTGCTTCTGGACCAGTGCCCGTTCCATACGAACAACAAAACAGATGCACACAAATTCTTTTTTCACATTATTTCTCTGCCAGTTCCCTCTATGAGCCTGCACGGAAACCCTCACTAGGCTCAGCTGTAATCTCAGTCCTGTGCTCTCCTGAATAAATGAAAACTGAGCTATTTAGAATGTCCCATTTTCTGGCTTCTCAAAAAGATGAGACCTCAGCCACATCAGTAGTGGTCTCCTGCCCAAACATTCTTATAGGTCAAATACTCGAGAGAAGATGGGGAAAATCTGAACAAAATGCTACAGAGAAAACTCCTTTCCCACTAAAGTTTAGATTTAGACTCACAGTCTTTTAAACAATAGGGCTCATCCTCATCACATGTACTTACATTCAGGAAAGTGACCCCTATTAGGAAAGTGAACATTTAGCTGAATACTTACTATATGTCAGGACTTGAGCAACATGCATTAGTGGTATCTCCTCATTCCATCCTCACCAGGGTCTGGAAGGAGCACCCCAATTTTACTACTGAGAAAACCGAGGCTCAGGGATGCTATTACACATCCCAAGTCCTACAGCTGCCAAACAGCCACCACCAGGCTCCACCTCCGAGCTTCCTTGGTCTGTATGTCAGGTTTTCAACAACCACATTTGAGGGCTGAGGCGTGGATAGTGTTGCACCAGCACAGCCTCACCCCTGACCCCTGCACTTGGTGCTTAGCAGTATGTTCTCAGTGCACTAACATGAGAGCACAGCTGCTGGGGCAGGACCCACCAAGTAAGTCCTGCACCTGCTTCCCCAGCATGCCCTGACCCTCCTCCTAGAGGACGTTCTCACCTGTTTGCCACCAGGTGTCCACCACTGTACATCTGCTGTCCCTACCACCTTGTGGAGCCACTCCCAGGCCTCATGGTTGATTGGTTCTCCCACTGAAAAGAAAAAAGATGTTACCAGACCTCAATAAATCTGAAACTAGAAGGACTAGATTATTAAGGGGAAACAGCTATATAATTTTCCGGAAGGACATAAAAGGAGATATTAAAAAGCAGTAAAATCTGTCACAAATTATGGCCATCAAAGAAACAAAAATTACAATGAGTTATTTTCACCATTAGAGAGTTAAAAATAAAAAAAAAATGACAAGAATGTGGGGGAAACAATATCACATGCACTATAGGAGTAGAATTTGGTAAGGCAATCTTGGGGAGTAATTTGGGTATTTCTCTTAAACATCTAAAAGTGAATGATACAAACTACTTTGGACAACCTTTTAGGGCAGATTATACTAAAACTAAATATAGGTTTATCCTATTATTCAAAAATTTCACTCTTGGCACACACCCCACAGAAATGAGTGTATACGTCCACTGAAAGTGGACACGTACAAGGATGTTTACAGTGGCCAAAATCTAAAACCTATCTATCAAGAGTGGAATAGAAAAATAAAGAGTGCTGTATTCATGTAGTGGAATACCATACAGTATGAAAATGAGTAAGCCACTGCTATGCTCAGCAGGGATGAAACTGAGCCACAGCCCCGAGCAACCTCAGCAGGCACAAGAGTAACGCATGCCGCACAAGCCCATATGTATGAAGTTTAAGAACAAGCAAATCAATCCACACTGACAGCAATCAAGTAGTAGTCATGGTTGAGGGCTCCTGACTGGGAGGGGGCATAGGGGAACATTCTGGAAAATTTCTACAGCTTAATCTGGGTGTGGTGATACACATACACACACACACACATATGTGTGTGTGTGTGTGTGTGTGTGTGTATAGTGTGTGTGAGTGTGTGTGTGTGTGTGTGTGTGGTGTGTAAATAGTTCTCAAGTTGAACACCTGGCATTTTGTGCTTTTCACTATATTTTACACCTCGATAGAAAGGGGGAAGTGTTCACACCCTACGACTTATTGCCAGTTCCCAGTACCTACCTACTATGGTCTGAAGGTGTGTATCCCCAAAATTTATGTTGGAATCCCAGCCCCTAAAGATAATGGAATTAGGAGGTGGGGCCTTTGGGAGGTGCTGACATCATGAGGGTAGCACTCTCAAAATGGGATTAGGGTTCTTATAAAAGAGACCCTGCAGAGCCCCTCCCACTTTCACTACATGAGGACAGTGCAAGAAAGCACTGTCTTTGAAAAGCAGAGGGCTCTCACCAGAACTTAACCATGCCCACGCCTTTATCTTGGGCTTCCTAGCCTACAACTGTGAGAGATAAATTCCTGTTGTTTATAAGCCTCTCAGTCTGTGGTTTTGTTATAGCAACCGGAACAGCTAAGACACTACCCTAATAAAACACCACAACCAGATTAGGATTCAGCCAGAACTAGCAGATTTAGACATACTGTTGCTAAAATACTGAATACTCTCATGCCAGCTGCCTCTTTGATCAGGAGCACCCACGAATGTAGAGCTAACCAAGACCTTTCCGGGCTGTGGTCTCCCCATGCTGGTCATACAGGTGGCTGGGTGTTGTGGTGTATCACCTCTGCACTCACACATGCCCAAAAAAGAGTCAGGAAGATGCCACTGCAAGCACTGGTTGATACTGAGAAAACTGCCAACAGCCACAATAGCCAAACCACAGGGACATGATTGCAAAGGACCATGGCAATCCACACAAAAGGGTCGTTAGCAAGTTTTCAAACAAGGGGGCAGAGCATATGGAAATCTCTGCCTATTGTGAGTTAAAATAAGCATCAACAGGATAATATACGGCTTGAATCACATTCATGTCAAAGAATCATCTCAAAGCCGAGCTGTGTTTTCTGCATAGGAACATAACTTTGAAGAAGCTGCCAGAAGGTGAACAAAACAATAGGGTCCCCTGGAGCAGCATTCATGAAGGATGTCAGCTTTGTTGCAAATTACCGAGTTTTTCTTTTTTACAATAAGAATATATGTTGCATTACTGTAAATGACAAGTTTAAAAAAATTTCAAGAAAGATATATCTTGGGGTAGAAGTCTTGAGTGAGCTGGATTCTGCTGACTGGTAGAGAATAAATGAAATCAACACACCCAAGTCTGGAGAGCTGTGAGGGCTAATCCAGCTGCCTAGGAGAATGGTCCAGAGCTAGGACCGCAGCAGACCAAACACAAAGCTGGCCCTCGTCACGATAGGGAGTATACTGGTCCCTAGTGCTGCTGCAGTGCCCCATGCAAGGAGTTGCCAGATATTTTTCGCCAGCCTTTGGAGCACTGCTACTGATAACCTGGCCTTTGGGAAACCCCCACAGGGTTCTGCTATTTCCACTGGTCAGTATGGCAGCAATATGACCCCCAGACAAGCAAAGTACTCAGAGGCCCAGCTGAACCTCATGTGGGCTCCTGGTGGCTAAAGGGTCCCTGCATGCATCAGTGGTACCTGATCCCAAGAGAGGGTCTGCCATGACTTTATGGAGGAGAAACTGCAGGGCCTTTGGGAACCCCTGCCTGAGGCAGCTTTCTGCAGAGACTGATACCCACTAACATAGCTGCTAGAGGACTCGAAGTGCTCAGAGCATTGCCTTGGTCATTTGGGTCTTTGTGAGGCTTTCCCTCAGCAACTAAATCCCACAAGGGCACATGGCAAATCAAACCTCCCTCCACCCCTGTCCCCACCTAACTCCCTAGGCCCACTCAGGTGTCCTTGCAGAGAACACCTGGAGAACCTGAGATGTTTCCAATGGCCCTGGACACCCTCTTACTTGCTTTTGGTCCCCACCTGCTACCTAGCCCAGAGTGTAGGGACGCATATGAGTCCTTCCCTCTCCATCCACATGGGGTCCCAGTCAGGGGTGCACAGGCCTCACTCTCACAGCACCAACACATGCCAAGAGAGGCAACTCAGACTCCCCACCACCTAGCACATAGCCCAAAGCACTCTCTGCTTGCCCCCACTTAGAAAATTCAAAGGGCTTGTTCATCTAGAAACAAACTGACACTGACCCACCAGGCAGGCCTCTGAGCAGAGAGGAGCTGCTGGCACGAAAAACACGGCTTTCAGGCAGCGCTGCCTAATGGCTTCTGTCCCAGAGAAGCCAGAGTCTCGGGTGGAGCCCTCAGGGCAGCATCTGGGTGCTCAGTTTCACAACAAGCAGTCAGCCCCCACCTGACCTGCTGTGTCTTCCTGCATGTGGGCACAGCAGCGCTAACGACACAGATGGCTGTGATTTCTGTGAGTTCACTGCCTGGTGAAACGGTCGGCATGAGGACAGATATCTCAATTAGTCGGGTCATTCAAAGAGCTGACAGCCTGAGATCCAAAGAAGCAAGGAAATCCCCAGGAGATGTAGCACAGAGAGGGGTGTAGACGGAGGGTCAGCCCCTGAGAGGTGGTAGGGGGCAGCAGGGTGCTTGCTGCAGGCACAGCGGGCAGAGCAAAACAGGCCTCCAAGTCCTGTTACCAGCACTGCATGCCTTCGTTACTGACAAATAAAGCATGCACACTGTCCTTTTCAAAGGATGCACTGGCAGAAAGACAAATCCCTAGGGGTACCTGCCCCAAATGCTCTTCCTCCATGAAAAACCACCAAGCAGATCCTTGTATGCACCAAGGAGCATGGAGGGCCTCCTGCCTTGTTTTCCTTCCTGACCACACCTGACAACATGTGGAGGAGCAGAAATGAAACGCATCATGAAAAGCAGAGGGAACAGGCAGGGCTTCCCAGTACTATATGAACAAACCTCATGTCACCTTTCCCAAAAGTTTCCATGTGACTTGGCAACATCTATCAACACTATGAATGGAGATTAACTTTGATCTGGTAACTACCTGCCTGGAAATATCCAAAGCAAGAGCAGCGCACAGCACAGAATGGGAATAATCAGCTCCCTGAGTGAACTGCAGTTGACTTCCACAGGGCAATCCCGTGCAGCCACCAAGAAAGGAGCCAGGGCTTACCGAGTTGGTAAGGATTCATAACAAGGATTAAGTAGAGAACTGAGGTACAGGTAGTGCCTGGAATGTTATGCTCCAGATTGTCAACAGCTGTGGTCCTCCAGGGGGGGCTGACCACTGCTTCCTACTCAAAGCAGCCTGCAATTGTTTGATTCAAAGAAATGGCCAGGTAGTTCTCATGGTTAAAAGCACTTAGGAGCCTGCACTGGCTCTGACAGTGACATGCATTCCCTCTGACTGCAGAGTGGTATTCACCTGAACCCAGAGTCCGCAGGGAGGAGCGGTCGTACTTCTTCACCCAGGCGTCACCATGTTTCAGCAAAGCCGGACAGCTGTCGGGGCACCATAGAACTGATTGATCTTCAACCTCTGCACCATCTCCCAGTACCGACCTACAAAACAGCCCCAATTCAGTCAGTCTGAGAGCCCATCAAACATTATCTATTTCAACCTAATTTAGACATCAGTTAATAGCACTGGGTACTAAATATGTGCAACCACCTGCATTGTTCACAAAAACGGGATTCAACATCTGTCACTGGATAAAAAGGGAGGCCCCTGGGAAAGGGTTCGCTGAGGCAGTCATATTGCCCAACTGCACCCCCTTTCCCATCTATTGGCAGGTCCATTGGCAAACAGCCTTCACCTGGCTCTGATAGCTGCATTCACATGGTATACCCACATGATATGAGGAATAAGTTAAAAGAATGTTACTCTGAATTTAAAAATAACCATGTAGCATTAACATAGAGCTTGTGTTCAGTTGCATTTAAATGGTTCTCTAAAGTGGTAACTGGTGCTTCCCCTGGAATAAGTGTGGCCAGGGCCACCACTGTGCCGCTCCCAGGGAGCAGGAAAACTACCTAGCACACACTCACCTCATTTCCCAGAAACCCCTGAAACTCACCACCATCACCCTACACACAGGGGGCTGAGTTTCAAGTGGCTAAAGTGACATGCCTGCAACCGCACCTAAGACATGGCTCTTACTCCCTGGCGATGCCCCCTGCGCATTCTTCCTACAGAGGATCCAGAGCCACTGCACCTCAGTGGGAGAGCTCGAGAGGAGCCAGAAGAGATGACAATGATATTCTATGCACTTAACTGTCAGTGCTATGGGACAGATGGCCCTTCTAGCAGGGCCACCACTATTCAATTACATTAATACAATACTTGGGGACCACTGTGCTGAGTGGGAGGAAGATACCAAGGTGAGCAAGACATGGCCACAGCCTCCAAATGAAATCAATTCATGGCAGTGGCTCCAGCCACACCTGACATACTCTGATGGAATAGCCCTGAAGACACAAGTACCGGCCGTAGAAAGCCCCTCTGTCTAGGGGAAACTGAGGAGGTCAGTTGGCCTGGCTTCGAGGTTAGGATTGGATCTAGTCAAGTGGCTGTAGAGGTAAGAGAACAGTGTTTTCAGTCCTACCTGGCCTAGCCCTCAAAGGGAAGGTCCGAGGCAAACATTTAAGTTAGAGAACACCGAGTGGGCAGTCTTGAGATGGCTTCCAGTACCAAATTGGATCCCCTTCTATTGCTCATCTGATCTTTATGGTGGACAAGGTCTCCAGTCCTGGCCACCTGGCAGAGCCCAAGGCTCGCACTATACCATGGGACCACAAAACCATAGCCAAGCCAGAGTGAAGGCCCCCACTCCTCCTCCTTCCTCAAGCAACCCTCCTGGGGATGCTATTTGTGTTCCCAGTCCTCACCAGGATCAGGGTAAACTGGGGTGCTCTCAAAAAAGGACACTGGTTGCTCCATTGCAGAGGGGCCCATATACCACATAGCTGTGTCCTGTGATCCAGCCGATGTCAGCCACACAGCCAAAGACGTCTCCTGGCTGTAGTCAAACACAAGCTTGCAGAAACAGGAGAGGCAGTCAGGGGACCATCACCCACATTCCCACATGTCACTAAGCATGTTCTTTAACTGTGAGATTCAGGTGCTCAACGACCACCAAAAGCAAAGGAGAAAGTACACTGTGGCGGCTTCATGGAGTCGCAGCAGTGAAAAGATGGAGTTGCTGGTACACACAGCAAAACACACTGACTCTTGCAGAGGAGAGTGAAGAAGCCACACCCCCAGGATGTATGCTGATGAGCCCCGCTTTGACAAGCTGATCTGAATGCAGAGGTCACACCAGAGTTGATCTTGCTGGGCCTTGTGAGAAGCATGTCAGGAGCCTTACAGGAGCTGAAGATGATCCCATGTCCTGATACAGGTGGTGGCCACACATGCACTCACCGGTAAAACTTCATCTAGTCCTATGTACGAGGGCATCTCCTGCATTAAGTTATGCCACAATTTTTTAAATCCTTAAAAACTGCAAAAAACCTGGAAAGCTGAAAAGACCAAGAAATGCCTCAAGCATCATCAGCTTCTAAGAGCCTGAGAGGAGTGACACAGGTGTCTGCAGCATTCTTGTCAAAGGGCCCAAATCTGAGCTCAATCCCATCTCTGGATCTAACTGCCCTTGTGTAGAAACACGAAGGCCAGCCAGGGCCACCAGGGCCACCAGGACAAACAGCCAAAGTGCTACAACAGACAAAGTTTCAGAAAATGGAAGGGATAAAGGGAAACTCTACATTTAAAAAGGCTTAAAAGACATATCAAAAAATGTCAGTGGCAAGAGTAAGCTGCAGGACCCAGGGATGTACATCCAGGTGTCAACTAGAAAAAAGGAAAACACAAGCAGTGATGCTGTAGAACAGGGGTCCCTAACCCCTGCGCCATGGACTATACTGGGCTACACAGCAGGAGGTGAGTGGCAGGGGAGCAAGCAAAGATTCATCTGTAATTTGTATTTGCTCCCCAGCAATAACTTCACCACCTCAGCTCCACCTCAGATCATCAGGCGTTAGATTCTCATAGCACCAGTGGCTGGTGCAAAAAAGGTTAGGCACTGTTGCTGTAGAAGTCAGGATGTGGGGAGGGGCTGAGGGCAGATGGGCTATGAAGGGGCTTCTGTGAGCTGGTGACATTCCATTTCTGGAATGAAGTGGGTTTACCTTGTTAAGCCACACATTTGATTTGGATGGTTTTCTGTATCTGTGTTCTATTTCCAATATTTTTTTTTAAATTGGCGGGCAAATGGCTCCAGTCTTCTGCTGCCAAAGACAAACACTGAGATTCTCCAGGAGTTACTAGGCAGCACAGTAATGGGCCCTGTGCAGCCATGGTTGGGGCGGGGGTCGAGGGTGGGGCGGGAGTGGAGGAAAGCGGGGATACTTTTAAGAATGACTGCACTTTCACTGCCCTGTTGTCTAATCCTGCTTAGATGAGCCTGGTCTTTCCAGTCACCTGGTCAGATAGTTCTCTTTGCTGCTAGCACCTGCTGGAGCTGAGTTTTACCTTCTGTAAAAGAGAGGGGTCTGGTCCACAGATAATACATCAAAATCCAATCCCATCTAGAAAGTGTCAGCCACTTCTCAAGGCAACCAAAGATGCTATGGTAAACTACAACCCCCTATCCACGTGTTAAATGAGTACTGATTTCTAAACTCTTTATTGGGATATAAAAAATGTATCACAGTGTTTGCTTTATAATCCCTATAGCAGGGGTTTCCAACCCCTAGGCCTCTGACTGGTACCAGTCCATGGCCTATTAGGAACGGTGAGGTGAGTGGCGTGCGGGCGAGTGAGTGAAGCTATATCTGTATTTGCAGCTGCTTTCCAATACTAGCATCACCGCCTCAGTTCCACCTCAGATTATCAGGCATTAGATTCTCATAGGAGCACCGACTGGTCCCTGTTGCCAAAAAGGTTAAGGGCCACTGCCAAAAAGGATAGTCTGCTGTAATATAACTTTTACGCACTAAATTTAATTTTCTTTATAGAATTTTTTTTTTTTTTTTTACTTTTTAAAACATGGTCCCAGTGAGTAGGGCCTAGAGGTCACAATACTTTCAGGGACCCATGAAAATGTTTTACTTTCCTTTAAAATCAGAAGAAAAAAGAATAATCTTTTAAGTAAAAAAAAAAAAATGTTTTAATATATAATAGTAATATATTCATCTTTATACCAGATCAGTTTATAAAATAATAATTTTTGACTTTTTTTTTTTTCATAGAGGAAGGGGCCCAGGAAGGACAAAGTGTCTAGGACCTGAGCATCAGAAGGCGACCCTGCCAGTGAGTACGTCAGAGCTGGTGAGGGTCAGATTCCTGCAGGCCCTTGAGCCAATAGATGATATAGGCATAGGTGCAAAGGGCTAAAGGCCGCAGTAAGATTCAAGTTTGGGACCTGGACTCTTCCAGCGAGGACAGGAACACAGCTCCCCTGCCCACATTCTCCACTGGGCTAGTGTCACAACTCATAGCAGCCCTGCTCATGAACACCCTGCAGGAAAACATGAGCACCTCGTACTCACAGCAACTGCTTAATAACAGGAGTTCTAGCCCTAGATCCAGCCCCACTTAGTCCCTGCCCAGGCCACCAGGAAATTAGCACCTCGCACCCTCCACCAACCACTGAGGCCATACCCTGTGTGTCAGGGCGACATACAGAAGGTAGCCCGCCTGGGTGTGCACAAGACCCTTGGGTATCCCGTGCTCCCGGAGGTGTACAGCAGGAAGAGCATGTCTTCACTGCCCATGCTCTCTGGGGCACACACAGAGTCCTCCTTGGCCATTTCCTGTAAGAGGGGGGGGAAAAAAAAGAGCACCACCCAGGGCAGTTAGTCTCTCCCCTTCATTCAGTTCTTGAGAACAACTCTCCTCGGCCACTGTAAGACTCGGCAGACTGGATCAGAGCTCACCTTCTCTGGACTGCCCTAGTTCAACTCCAGATGTAGAGAGAACGCAAAATAAAAGGATAAATCCAACCATTTCTGTATATTAACTGTTTCTCTATTTGTGGTTATTTGAGTTCCATCTTCCCAACCATGATGTAAACCCATCATAATACCACAGGGGAACCCTGAACACCTCTAGAGAACCCAGATTCAGAAACACAGTCTAACAGGACTCAGACCTAGTTAGCCAAATAATAACCTCTCCTCAAACTATACAATGTGAGGTAAACCCACCTGCTCAAGGGGCACATCCAGATTCCCCATGTGGACCTTTTTATCCGTCCTGTGAGCCACCAGGACATACTGGACGGTTGGGCAGTGCTTCACGGCTTCATCCACTACTCTTTCAACTCCACACGCGCCCTCCCCGGAGTCCTTGGTTGAAGTGATAACCACCTTGCACTTGGCTAATAGAGACAATGGACATTTCTGATCAGTTTCCTCCCCCACTTTAACCTCACAGCCTAGGCTAGCAGCAGCACATTCCAGGCCTAAGGTGGTGACAGAGAACTTTCAATCTGAAGTAAAAGAATCAGCAAAAAAGTAAGGGGTATGACTGCTTTGCAATCTTTGTGCTGAGTACAGAAGTGACAAGCATTTTTCAGCTCTATAGAGGAGCAGGAAGTAACTGGAGCTGTTACTTGAAGCTGAACTCTTTGAACCTTCTATCATTCCTTCCCATATACCTTGAGGGGCTTTCCCAGGTAAGAGGCCATATATCACCCCCAGGTACAGTCACCATGAGGTAGAGACCAAAAAAGTTGGGCAGCCAGATACTAAGCCCCAACATGTCCAGTGTGGCCTCTGCAGGATCCTGGGCCAAACTGCTAGAGAACAGAGACCACACCCTGGGTGGATGCCAGGAGCTGCCAGCCCCCACACTCACCTTCATGGGAAGGCCCTCCAGGTCTGCATCTGCTCTTCAATGACCCAGCCAGACTCAGCCAGGCCCAGGGTAATGCAAGGATGGTTCAACATATGAAAATCAATCAATGTATTATAGCACATTAATAGAATGAAGGACAAAAATCACATCTCAATTGATGTAGAAAGAATACTTAACACAATCCATCACTTTTTCATGATAAAATAATGAACTATGAATAAAAAGGAAACTTCCTTAACCTGATAAAGGGCAACTATGAAAACCAGCAGGTAACATCACATTTGTGGTGTGGAATACAGAAAGCTTTCTCCCTAAGATCAAGAACAAAACAAGAACATCCACATTCACTACTGCCATTCAACACTCTTATAGAAATTCTAACCAGAGCATTAGGAAAAAAGAAAAACAGAAGAAAAGAAGCATCCAGATCACAAAGGAAGAAGTACATCTATCTCTATTCACAGATGAGGTGATCTTATCTGTAAAATCCTAAAGGATCCACAAAGAACTTACTAAAGCTAATAAACAAATTCTTTCAAATTTGCAGGATACAAGAAGAACACACAACTTACTGTTTTCTATACATTAGCAATGAACAATCCACAAAGAAACTAAGAAACAATTCCATTTACAAAAGCTTCCAAAGAATAAAATACTTAGGAATGAATTTACCAACAAGTTGCAAGACTTATACACTGAAAACTACAAAAGTTGCTGAAAGAAATTAAAGAGCACATAAATAAATGGAAAAACATCCACGTTCATGGATTGGAAGACTTAATATTGTCAGTATGGCAATATTCTCCAAACTGTTTTTACAGATCAGCATAATCCTTGTCAGGTGACTCCTGAAACCCCCAAACACCCAATTCACAAATTGCCTAGTGGCAATTTTGGGTGGTTACTGGCAAGTAGCCCCAATAAGGTGCTCTCGACAGGAGCTTCCTTCAGCAGCAATCAACAGGCCTCCGCTTGTGCAATGTGGGAGATACTTTCTAGTGGCGGGCAGCTAGCAATACCTATAACAGTTCTGAGCAAATCTCAGGGGTCAGCAGCTAGTTCAGTGTGAGCAGAGACATTTGTGAGTGGCCAGAAGCTCAGCACTGGCGACAAAATCTGAACCTGCACCAATCTGGGGAACACGGCTTGCTCCACCCTGGTTGACTCCTTGAGACTCCATCTCATGCATCTGCTGAGCCTTTCAGACAGCTGTCAGACAGCCTCAAGCCAGGGGGTGCCCGGACCTTTTGCTGAACTGTCCCAGATCCAGAACTAGTGGCAGTCAGCCTCGGTTCACTGCATGGCCTCTCCCACATACCTCCAAGTCCAGCTCAGTTTAGTAACCAAACACAAATAGCTTTGTAGCTCCTACCAGATCGCCACTGGCCAGTCACAGGCAGCTGGCTGCAGCCTGCACTAACGCCCCTCACAGGGGCTCCAGAACCAACACACCCAGAGCCTAGCATTAGAGTTCAACACAGCACCACCTAATTAGCTCCCTACAAGCATCACACCTAAATAGCGGTCTCAACGGGCACACAAAACTGCTGGGGTAAACCACACTCTGTGGGGTCAGCCCACACAGCAGCTCATACGTTGGGCATCACCAATTCTCCTAGCCAGTCAGCCTGAGAGTCAATTCACTAATGTGCCCCAAATAATCAAGGCTCAATGATAACAGAAGGCCACACACACAAGAGACACACAAGGGACATTCCAGGAGCAGCTGGTACAGGTGATTAGGGAGATTGCACCACTGAACCACACAACACTTATTATATAAGGCCACCAGGCCTAGACTGTGAGATGTAGCAGACCTACCTAATATATAGAAACAAACAGAGAGGTAGCCAAAAGAAGAAGAAGAAAAAAAACCCAAAACATTCCAATGAAAGAACGGGAGAACACTTCAGGAAAAGAACTAATTAAATAAAGGCAAGCAACCTACAAGATAAAGTTCAAAACACTAGTTACAAGGATGCTCAATGAACTTAGGAGAATAGATGAGCTCAGTGAGAATTTAGACAAAGAGAGAATAAGCATGAAAAAGGACATAAAAACTATAAAAAAGAACCAGTCAGAAATGAAGAATACAATAACTAAAATGAAAAATACACAAGAAGGAATCAATAGTAGATTTGATGAAGCAGAGGATCGAATCAGAGATTCAAAAGACAAGGAAGCAGAAAACTCCCAATCGGAACAGCAAAAAGAAAAAAGAATTTGAAAATGAGGATAGTTGAAGGGCCTCTGGGACAACGTCAAGCATAACAATATTTGCATCACAGAGTACTAGAAGAGAGAAATCAAAACATTAAGAGCCTATCTGAAGAAATAATGGCTGAAAACTTTCCTAACCTAGTGAAGTAAATAGACATACAAGTCCAGGAAATACAGAGTGCCAAACAAGGTGAACCCAAACAGACTCACAAGACAACATAATTAAATGGTAAAAGTTAAAGACAAAGAGAGAATCCTAAAAGCAGCAAGAATAAGGCAGTTAGTTACTTACAAGAGTACTCCTATAAGAAAGTCAGCTGATTTCTCAACAGAAACTTTGCAAGCCATAAAGGATTGGCAGGAAATATTTAAAGTGATGAAAATAAAGGACCAAAAACAAAGACAAGTCTATACACCACATCTATCATTTAAAATTAAAGATGAGAATAGAGTTTCTCAGATGGGAAAAAAACTAAAGGAATTCATCTTCATCAAGCAAGTATTACGAGAAATGTTGAAAGGAATTCTTTTAAAAAAGGGGAAGAAAAAAATAACATAATATGAATAATAAAGTAGTAACATCTATGCATATATCAATTATCACTTTAAATGTAAATGGATTAAATGCTCCAATCAAAAGATATAGGATAGAGAGTAACATCAGAAACATGGTGGAGTGACAGATGTCCCTAGATTTCTCCCCTTGAAACAATAAGCTGAACATCAAAAACTCAACAAAAACACCCAAACTGCACACCAGCGTGTCTGAGTATGGGATCTGTGCAAAAGAGCTACCATAGGTCAGAAACCCAGGAGTTGGATGGTAGACTGGGAGAAACAAATAAGCTGCCTCTCACAGCCAGAGCACCCTGCAGGAGGAGGGGGAAGGAGAAGGTGTGTTGAGTTCCCTGAAGAGCCCTGCCTAGGAGAGCTGTGAACTCCACACACCAGCGGCAGTGCCCAGTCATCAAGGCAGAAAGCACAGAAGCGGGGACAGCAGAGAAACAACAGTTGATTACTACCAGCCACAGCTGCAAAACTCAAGGCGGAGCCCCCAGTCCCAATCCCTCAACCCAGAGGACCCACCCACCACATCCTCTGAGACCAAACACCACGGAGCCCAGGGGAATCTGAGCAAACGCTACAGAACTGTCACTAACAATGACAGGGACTGAGAGTAGTGACTAACAATGACAGGGACTGAGACTGAGAGTAGTGAGCGTGACAGAATATCCATTAGGGAAAAAAAAAGGCATAATTAAGACTATACAAAGCAGGAATCAAAGGGGATTAGACGCCACCTACTGGAAACCATAAGAAAAATACCTTCTTAGCAACAGGCTAAAGAGAGACCTTTATATAATATATTTTCTTTCTGGAAATAAAAAAATAAAAAAGCTGAATACACTTCCATTAATGCCCAGGTAGAGAAATGGTCCATTAAACACCATGAACAACCAAGGTGACAAGACATCTCAGGAAGAAAGGAAAAATCTCCAGAAAATAAGCTTGCAGACATAGAAATATGCAACTTAAATGACAGAGAATTCAGGATGGTGTTTCTGAAAAAAAGAAATCATTGATCCAAGACAATTCATATCAACAATTTCAAGTACTGAAAAAACAACTAGATAAGCGGAATGAGTTCTATGGCAAGGAGATGGAAACCCTCAAAAAGAACTGAATAGAACTTCTGGAGGTAAACACACTGCAAGAGATGGAAAATGAAATAGCAAGCTTGGGAAATAGAGTTGCCCAAATGGAGGAAAGGATCTGTGATATTGAAGACAGAAACCTAGAAATATATCAGAAGGAAGAAGAGAAAAATCAAGAATAAAAAATCATGAAAGAGAAATACAAGAACTGGCTGATACTATCAGGAGAGGAAACATAAGAATAATGGGCGTTCTTGAAGGGGAGGAAAAGAAGCAAGGATAGAAAGCATTTTCAGACAAATAGATGATGAGAATGTTCCAACTCTAAGGAATGAGCTGGAGCTTAGAATTTAAGAAGTCAACAGAACATCCAATTATCTCAACCCAAAAAGGCCTTCACCAAGACACACTGTGTTTAAAATTATCAAAAATCAATGACAAAGAATTCTCAGTGTAACTAAGAAAAAAAATGGTAACCTATAAAGGAAAACCCAGTAGATTACCCTCGGACTTCTCAGCATAAACCTTACAAGCCAGAAAGGAATGGAATCAAATATTCAAACTATTAAATGAAAGAAACTATCAGCCAAGAATAATGTCTCCAGCTAAGCTCTCCTTTAGATATGGAGAAATAAAGACCTTCCAGACATACAAAAATTGAGAGAATTCTCCAGTACGAGGCCTGCATTACAGGAAATACTCAAAGGGGTTACCTTACCCAAAACAAAAAAAAAAAAAAAGAAAAGAAAAGAAAACATAATTAGGAGTAAGGCAAATAGCAGGCAGATAGAAGTAGAGGAGTGTAACCCTTACAAACACCAAAGAAATACAAAAAATCATACAAGAATACTATGAAAAAAGTATAACACCAAATATAATAACCTAGAAGAAATGGACCAGTACTTAGAAAAATACAACCTTCCTAGACTGAATCAAGAACTGGAAAATCTAAATAGATCAGCAGTATGGAAATTGAAACAATCATCAAAACCTACCCAAAAGTAAAAGCCCAGGACCAGATGGCTTCACCAGTGAATTCACCAAATATTCAAAAAAGATTTAATATCTATTCTCCTGAAACTCTCCCAAAAAAAATTGAAGATGAGGTATTACTTCCAAACTCATTTTTATGAGGCCAATATTACCCTGATACCAAAAAACCTGGTAAAGAGAACACAAAAAAAAGGAAAAAGTACAGACTAATACCTCTCATGACACAGATGCAAAAATCCTAAATAAAATACTGGTGAACCGAATACAGCAACATATTAAAAAGATTATACACCACAATCAAGTGAGCTTCATCCCAGGGCACAGGGATGGTTTCAACATATCCAAATCAATTAATGTGATAGAGTACATAAACAAATTAAAAAATAAAAATCACATGTTCATATCAATAGATGCAGAAAAAGCCTTCGACAAGATACAACATCCATTCGTGATCAAAACACTTAATAAAATCAGTATAGAAGGAAAGTACCTTAACATAATAAAGTCCATATATGACAAACTCTCAGCCAACATTATACTTAATAGTAAAAAACTAAAAACCTTCCCTCTAAGATCAGGAACAATACAAGGCTGTTCACTATCGCCACTGTTATTCAATATAACATTGGAGGTCCTAGAGAGTGCAATCAGGCAAGTGAAAAATACAAAAGGCATCCATGTAAAAAATGAAGAAGCCAAACTGTCACTATTTGCGGATACATGATTCTCTATATAGAAAATCCTAAAAAACGCTACAAAAACACTACTAGAAAAACAAGCAAATACAGTAAATTTCCTGGATACAAAATAATTCAAAAATCCATATCATTCCTAAATTGTAATAATGAAGTGTCAAAAAAAGAAGTGGAAAAAAATTCCTTTTGCAATTGCAAGAAAAAGAATAAAATACCTAGGAATAAATTCTAATAAATCATGTGAAGACCTGTATAATAAAACTATAGGTCCCTATTAGAAGAAATTGAAGAAGATACAAAGAAATGGAAAGATATTCCATGTTCTTGGATTGGAAGAATCAACATAGTTAAAATGACCATATTACCTAAAGCATTATACAGATTTAATGCAATCCCATCAAAATCCCATCGCATTTTTTAAAGAAATAGAACAAAAAATCATCAGATTTGTATGGAAGCACAAAAGACCCCGAATTGCCAAAGCCATCCTGAGAAAAAAGAATGAGGCTGGAGGCATCACTCTCCTGACTTCAAATTATACTACAAAGACAGTAATCAAAATGGCATGGTATTGGCAGAAAAACAGACACAGGACCAGTGGAACAGAATCGAGAGTCCAGAAGTAAACCCATATTATATGGGCAAATAATTTTTGACAAAAAAAGCCAAAACATACAGTGGAGAAAGGAAAGCCTCTTCAATAAATGGTGCTGGGAAAACTGGAAAGCCACCTGCAAAAGAATGAAACTAGACTGTTGTCTATCACCACACACCAAAATTAACTCAAAATGGATTAAGGACCTGAATATAAGACCTGAAACAAATAAAATGCATAGAAGAAAACATAGGAACTAAACTCAAGGACCTTGGACTTAAAGAGGATTTTATGAATTTGACCTCAAAGCAAGGGAAGTAAAAGCTAAAATAAATGAATGGGACTACATCAAACTAAAAAGCTTCTGCTCAGCAAAAGAAATGTCAACAAGGTAAAGAGACAACCATCTGAATGGGAAAATATATTTGCAAGCAACACCTCTGATAAGGGCCTAATATCCAAAATATACAAAGAACTCATACAATCAAACAAAAAAAAACAAACGATCCAATCAAAAAATGGGCAGAGGACCTGAACAGACACTTCTCCTAGAGGACATACAAATGGCCAACAAATATATGAAAAGATGCTCAACATCACTAGCTATTAGGGAAATGCAAATCAAAACCACAATGAGATACCATCTCACACCTGTTAATAGCTATAATCAACAGACAAGTAATAACAAATGTTGGAGAGGATGCAGAGAAAAAGGAACCCTCATACACTGCTGGTGGGACTGCAAATTGGTACAGCCACTATGGAAAACAGTATGGAGGTTCCTCAAAAAACTAAGAATTGATCTACCATATGATCCAGCAATCCCTTCTACTGGGTATTTACCCCAAAGACTTAAAACCCCTATCCAAAAAGGTATTTGCACACCGATGTTCATAACAGCATTATCCATAGTGGCCAGGACATGGAAGCAACTGAAGTGTCCTAAGATGGATGACTGGATAAAGAAGCTATAGTACATACATACATTGAAATATTACTCAGCCATAAGAAGCGACAAAATACTGCCATTTGCGACAAACATGGATGGACCTAGAGACAATCACGCTCAGCAAAATAAGCTAGACAGAAAAAGTTGAAAATCACATGACATCACTTATATGTGTGATATAAACCTAAAAGCAACAAATGAACAGGACAAACTAACAGAGACTCATGAACATGGACAATAACTAGTGGTTACCATAGGGTAGGAGGGAGGGGAGAGGGGAAGGTAGATGAGGTAAAAGGGGTCAGATATATGGTGACAGAAATCTTAAGTATTGGAGAAACACAATGTAAATGTAAATGTGTGTGTGTGTATGTGTATATATATGTAGGAGAATACACAATGTAAATGTAAATGTGTGTGTGTGTGTGTATATATATATATATAAATATCTGTATATATATAATATACCTTTAATGTTAAAATGTATAGCTCAAATGTACTGGAGAATACACAATGTAAATGTAAATGTATATACATATATATAATATAATGTGTGTGTGTGTGTGTGTATATATAACTTATTGTTAAAATGTATAGCTCAATGTACCAGATTTTGTTAACCAATGTCACCATCAAAAAATTAATTAATTAAAACAAAAAAAGACACAGGGTAGCAAAATGGATAAGAAAAGAATACCCATATATATTTACTGCCTACAAAAGACCAGTTCAGATTGAAAGATACACAGAGCCTGAAAGAAAAGGGATGGAAAAAAGATATTTCATACAAATGGAAATTTTTAAAAGCTAGAATAACAATACTTATATCACACAAAAGAGACTTTAAAACAAAGCTATAATAAAAGCCAAAGACAGACATTACATAAATGATAAAGGGATCAATTCAACAAGAAAATATTACTCTAGTAAACATTTATGTACCCAACATAGAGCACTTCAATATACAAAGCAAATATTGACTGACACAAAAGGAGAAGCAACAGTAATACAGTCATAGCAGAGAACTTCAATACTCCATTAACACCAATGGACAAATCTTACAGACAAAAAAAATCTATAAGAAAACAGTGGCTTAAATGATACACTAGACCAGATGGATTTAACTGATACTTTTAGGGTGTTTCACCCACAGCAGCAGTATATACATTCTTCTCAAACACACATGGAACATTTTCCAAGATAGACTGCATATCAGGAAACAAAACAAGTCTCAATAAGTTAAAGGAGACTGAAATCATATTAAGCATCTTCTCCCACCACAATGGTATGATATTTGAAATCAATTACAAGAAAAAAGCTGAAAAATATGCAAACACATGGAGGCTAAATAACATGCTACTAAACAATGAATGGGTTAACAAAGAGAACAAGGAAGATGTTAAAAGATACTTGAGACAAATGAAAATGAAAACATAATGTCAAAATCTGTGAGACAGAGCAAAAGGGTTCCTAAGGGAGAAATTCATAGCAATACAGGCCTACCTAAAGAAATGAGAAAAAGCTCAAATAAACAATCTAACCTTTCCGCGAAAGGAACTATAAAAAGAACAGCAAAAATGCTCTAAATGAGTACAGGAAGGAAATAATAAAAATTAGAGAGGAAATAAATGAAATGGAGTCCAAAAAAAAAAAAAAACAAAAGATCAAAGAAACAACGAGCTAGTTCTTTGAAAAGAGAAGCAAAACTGATAAACCTTTAACCAGACTCAAGGAAAAGAGAAGACCCAAATAAATAAATCAGAAATGAAAGAGAAGTAAAAAACAAAACAAAACAAAACAAAACAAAAAACAAAAAACAAACAAAAAAAGCTGCACAGAAACACAAAGGATTAACAGAAAATCCTGCAAGCAATTGTATGCCAACAAATTGAATAATATGGAAAAAAACATAAAATTCCTATAAACATACACTCTTCCCAGACTGAGTTGAGTAGAAACAGAAAATCTGAACCAACCAATTACCATCAATGAAATTGAATCAGTAATCAAAAAACTCCCAACAAACAAAAGTCCTAGAACAGATGGTTTCACAGGTGAATTTGACTAAACAGTCAAAGAATTAACAGTTATTTTCTTAACTATTCCAAAAAATTCAAGAGGAAGCCTCCCAATCTCATTTTATGAGGCCACCATTCCCCTGGTTCCAAAAACTGGAGAAGACATTACAAAAAAGAAAATTAGAGACCAATATCCCTGATGAACAACAGATACCAAAATCCTCAACAAAATATTAGTAAACCTGAAATTAGCAGTACATTAAAAAGATCACATACTATGGATTTATTCCTGAGACACAAGATTGGTTCAATATCCACAAATCAATTAACGAGATACACCACATTAACAAACTGAAGGACACAAATCATATGGTCATATCAACAGATACAGAAAAAGCATTTGACAAAACCCAGCTTCCATTTCTGATTAAAACCTTCAGCAAAGTGGGAGTAGAGGAAACATACCTCAACATAGTGAAGGTCATATATGACAAAGCCACAGCTAACATCATACTCAGAGAGGAAAAGCTAAAAGCATTTTCCTTAAGATGAGGAACAAGAAAAGGAGTCTACTTTCACTATTTTTATTCAACATAGTATTAGAAGTCCTAGCCATAGTAAACAGACAAAAGAAATAAAGACATTTGAATGGGAAAGGAAGAAGTAAAACTATCATTATTTGCATATGACATGATTCTATATAGAGAAAACCCTAAAGATTCCACCAAAAAAACTGTTAGAACTAATAATGAATTCAGTAAAGTAGCAGGATACAATATTAATATTCAGAAATGGGTTACATTTCTATATACCAATAATAAAATATCAGAAAGAAAAGTTAAGAAATCAATTCCATTTATAATTACATCAATAAAAATAAAATACTTAGAAATAAATTTAACCAAGGAGGTAGAAGACCTGTACTTGGGAAATTATAAGATGTTGAAGAAAGAAACTGAAAAGAATACAAATAAATGGAAGCATATACTCTTCTCATGAGTAGGAAGAAGTAACACTGTTAAAAAAAAAGTGCATACTACCCAAAGCAATCTACAGATTCAATGCAATCTCTATCAAAATACCAATGGCATTTTTCACAGAACTAGAATAATCCTAAAATGTATATGGAACCAAAAAAACCCCCGAATAGCCACTGCAATCTTGAGAAAGAACAACAAAGTTGGAAGTATCACACTACCTGATATCAAACTATACTACAAGTTCATATTAATCAAAACAGCATGGTGGCATAAAAACAGACACATAGATCAATGGAACAGAAAAGAGAGCCCAGAAAAAAAATCCATGCTTTTATGTTTAATCTATAACAAAGGAGGCAAGAATATATAATGGGATAAAGACAGCCTCTTCAACAAGTGGAGCTGGGAAAACTGGACAGAGACTTGCAAAAAAAAAAATGCAATGGACCATTTTCTTATACCATGTAAAAGAATAAACTCAAAATGGATTAAGGACTTAATTATAAGACATGAAACCAGAAAACTCCTAGAAGAAAACATAGGCAGTATACTCTCTCATATTGCTCTTAGTAGTATTTCTTCTGATGTATCTCCTTAGGCAAGGGAACCAAAAGAAAAAATAAACAAATGGGACTATATCAAACTAAAAAATTTTTACACAGCAAAGGAAACCATCAACAAAACAAAAAGACAACCTATTGAATGGGAGAAGATATTTGCTCATGGTACATCTGATAAGGGGGGGTTAATATCCAAAATAGACAAAGAACTCAGATAACTAAATATTAAAAAACAAACAATCCAATTAAAAAATGGGCAAAGGACCTAAATAGGCATTTTTCTAAGAGTACATTCAGATAGCCAATAGATGTATGAAAAGATGCTAGATGTCATTAATCATCAGAAAAATGCAAACTAAAACCACAATGAGATATCACCTGAACCTGTCAGAATGGCTATCATCAATAAATCAAAGAACAGCAGCAAGTGTTGGCAAGGATGTGGAGAAACGGGAACGCTCGTGCACTGCTGGTGGGATTGAAAACTGGTACAGCCACTATGGAAAACAGTTTTGAGGATCCTCAAAATATTAAAAATAGAATTACCTTATGACCCAGCAATTCTACTTCTGGTTATTTATCCAAAGAAAACCAAAACACTAATTTGAAAAGATATATGCACCCATATGTTTACTGCAGAGCTATTTACAATAGCCAAGATACGGAAGCAACCTAAGCGCCCACCAACAGATGAATGGATAAAGAAGTGGTACATAATACACAATGAAATATTACTCAGGCATAAAATAATGAAATCTTACCACTTGTGACAACGTGTGTGGACCTAGAGGGCATTATTATGCTAAGTAAAATAAGTCAGAAAGAGAGAGAAAATACCATATGATTTCACCTATAATTAGAATCTAAGGAACCAAATAAATGAACAAACAAAATGAAAACAGACTCGTAGATACAGAGAACAAGCTAGCGATTGCCAGATGGGAAAGGGAGTTTGGGGCTGGGTGAAAAATGTGAAGAGATTAAGTACAAATTGGTAGTTACAAAATAGTCACAGGGATATAAAATATAGCATGAGAAATATAGTCAAAAATATTGTAATAACTATGTATAGTGCCTGTTAGGTACTAGACTAATCAGAGAGACCACTTTGTAAATTATATAAATGTTTAACCACTATGCTATACACCTGAAACTAATATAAAATACTGAACAGCAACTCAATTGAAAAAAAATGTTAATCTCTTAGAAGAAAACATAGAGACAAATCTTCATGACATTGATTCTTTAAAAATACAGCAAAAGCACAAATGAAAATAAAAATAGATGAATTTGACTTCATTACAATTTAAGACTTTTGTGCACCAAAGGACAGTATCAAAAGGATGAAAAGACAACCCACAGAATGGAAACAATAACTACAAATTAAATATCTATAAAAGTCTAGTATCCAGAATATACAGAGAACTCTCACAATTCAACAACAAAAAGACAAACAACCAATTAAAAAATGGGCAAAGGACTTTAGACATTTCTTCAAAGACATATGAGTGAACAACAAGAACATGAAAAGATGCTCAAAGATATTAGTCATTAGGAAATATCCAAATCAAAACCGCAATAAGTTACCACTTCATACTCATTAGAATGGCTATAATTTTTTAAAGGAAAAAAACAAGTATTGCTGGTCAGAGTATGAAACACGGCAGCTCCTTTGGAAAATAGCTTTGCAGTTCTTCAATATGTTAAATACAGAATTACTAGTTGAATCAGCAATTCCACCACTAAGTACATATCAAAAAAAAAAATTGAAAGCAGGTGTTCTTGTAGACAAACATTCACAGCAGCTCTATGGCCAAAAAGCGGAAACAACGAAAATGTCCATCAATAGATGTATGGATAAACAAAATGTAGTATTTCCATACAGTGAAATATTTATTATTCAGCTATAAAAAAATGAATTACTAAACACGCTACAATGTGGATGAACCTTAAAAATATTATGCTTAGTGAAAGAAGCCAAACACAAAAGCCCACAAATATTGTATCAGTTCATTTATATGAAACATCCAGAATAGACAAATTATAGAGAAAGATTAGGGGTTGCCAAAGGCTGGGTGGATATGGGTAAATAAGGAATGTCTACTTAATGGGTATGAGGAATGCACTTGGGATGATGAAAAATTCTGGAATAGATAGTGATAATGGTTGCACAGCATTGCAAATTGTATACTTTAAAATGGTTACAATGGTAATTTTAAAAAGGGTGAAAGAGTAAGAACATTATTTCATACAATATTAAATAAGGACTAGGTTAGTTGAAGTAAAGGAGATAACCTTTGCAAAGGGCCTAGAACAGTACGGGGCACATAGTAAGTGCTACAGAGTTTAGAGAGAAAAGGAAGGGGTGGCAGCACCAACACTTGGAAGTGGAAGGAGGAGAGATGAAACGGAGTGGAAAGGCTTACCAGCCTTTTCTAAAGAGGCTGGCCAGCAGAACTCCCAACCTTTAACTCTGTGCACTACCTATAGTCAAATCTTCTATGAAACACAAAGTACTCCTAATGGCCCCCAGAACTTGGCACTCTCCTTGGGGAGCCAACTCAAGGGCTCTCTAGAATCTCATTGGAGCAGGATTCAGATTGGACAGATATGAGGCACCATCCAAACACTGGGCCCTCTGATTCTAAAAAAAGGAAGGAAATAATATTGTTCTGCACACTATCCAGGAAATTCTGACCCACTTGCAGACAGAAAGCCTAAAAGATACATAGCAAGCTCTCATACCTGACTCCTGGCCTCCGGAGATGGTCCCCATCATTCTTCATGATGGTAGGCTTCCAGCTATTGACCTGTGGTTCCTTCCCTATACATCCCCAGCTTTATCTCACCCTGTTTCTTCCCTCCTCCACTGGAGCCACGTCAGTCTTCTCCGGGCCCTCACACACACTGTGCTCTCCACCACTCAGCTGGTACCTATGCTGTTCCTTCCAGCTGGAATCTTTCTCCCTTCTTTGCCTGGATAAATCCAACTCTCGGATCTCAAGTCATAGAATAAATGCTCATTCAGCAATGTGCCTGTCTCTGGTAGTGTCTGTCATTTGCCTGTGTGACTTTTATGAAAGTCTGTCTCCACTGTAAGTCCCTGGTGGCCAGGCCCCAAGAAACAAGGACAAGGGGTCTCTGGGTCCCTCCCTCCCGCCCCCTACCCATATGCTCACCATCATTGATCCTCCCAGCCAAGGACTGCGCACTGAAACCAGCAAAGATGACCGTGTGGACAGCTCCAATCCTGGCACAGGCCAGCATTGCAGCCACAGCCAGTGGGGACACAGGCATGTAGATGGCCACACGGTCCCCTCGACAGACTCCATGCCTCTTCAACAAGTTGGCCAGGCGGCACGTGGTCTCCAACAGTTCCCTATAGCACAGAGAAGAGAAGGGTATCAGAAATAGAGAAGACCCAAAATGTAAAAGAAGAGTGGAACAGAATCGACAGTCCCGAAGTAAATCCATATTTATATGGGCAAATAATTTTTGACCAAAAAAAAAAAAAAAAGCCAAAGACATACAGTGGAGAAGGGAAAGCCTCTTCAATAAATGGTGCTGGGGAAAACTGGAAAGCCATCTGCAGAAAGAATGAAACTAGACTGTTGTCTATCACCACACACAAAATTAACTCCAAATAGATTAAAGAGCCTGAATATAAGACCTGAACAAGAAAATGCATAGAAGAAAACATAGGAACGAAACACAAGGACCTTGGACTTAAAGAGCATTTTATGAATTTGACCCCAAAGGCAAGGGAAGTAAAAGCTAAAATAAATGAATGGGACTACATCAAACTAAAAAGCTTCTGCTCAGCAAAAGAAATTGTCAACAAGGTAAAGAGACAACTATCTGAATGGGAAAATACATTTGCAAGCAACACCTCCAATAAGGGCCTAATATCCAAAATATACAAAGAACTCATACAATCAATGATAAGAAAAAAACAAACGATCCAATCAAAAATGGGCAGAAGACCTGAACAAAAAGTGTCTACTTCTCCCTAGAGAACATACAAATGGCCACCAACTATATGAAAAGATGCTCAACATCACTAGCTATTAGGGAAATGCAAATCAAATCCACAAGAGCTACCATCTGACATTTGTTAGAATAGCTGTAATCAACAGGACAAGTAATAACAAATGTTGGAGAGGATGCAGAGAAAAAGGAACCGTCATACACTGCTGGTGGGACTGCAAATTGGTACAGCCACTATGGAAAACAGTATGGAAGTTCCTCAAAAAACTAAGAATTGATTTACCATATGATCCAGAAATTCCTCTACTGGGCATTTACCCCAAAGACTTAAAACCTCTATCCGAAAAGGTATTTGCACATCTATGTTCATAGCAGCATTATTCAAGGTGGTTGGGACATGGAAGCAACCAAAGTGTCCTACGATACATGACTGACTAAAGAAGTTGTGGTACATATATGCAATTGAATATTATTCAGCCATAAGAAGAGATGAAATACTGTCATGTGCGACAACATGGATGGACCTAGAGATAATCATGCTAAGCAATATAATCCAGACAGAAAAGTTGGAAATCAAATGTGTCATTTATATGTGGGGCAGACATCTAAAAGCAACAAAGGAACAGAACAAACAGAGACTCATGGACATGGACTGTAGACTAGTGGTTACTAGACTAGATAACCACTATAGATAGAGGTTGAGAGGGTTGAGGGGGGGGTAGTAACGGGTTAAGGGTGTCAAAGACAGGAGGGTAGGGGTTGGTGAAGTGGGTAAAGGGGATCAAATATATGGTAGCTGAAGGAAACTGGACTTTTGATGGTAAACACAATAGAATAGATGTCAAATTATAATGTACACCTGAAAATTATATAATTGTATTAACCAATGTTTCCCCAATAAACTTAATAAAGAAAAAAATAGAATTGGATCCAGGTAAATGTCCAAGCTTGCTCTCCTTCCTATCCTTTCTTCCAAGGCTATAAATCTCAAGGTCAAAGGAGTCTTTTAAGGTCAGAAAGTTCAGAAATCTCACTGCCACATCCCTGGGTACAGCAGTCCAGCCTTTGTCTAAACATCACACTCACAGGGCTGCCTCTATGTCACTTTAGGAGAGAAAAAAATCTTCCTAAAATTGGACCAAGATTTGTAGCTGTTCAAATTTCACCCCTTGGTCTCAACTCAGCCCTTTTACATTGCCCTGAAAAAATCTAATTTGTCATTCAATGACAGCCTTTCAAATTCCTGAATACCCCTCAGTGCCTCTTGAAGCCTTTGGTCTCTCAGGTTCTCATCCAGCCCACCATTACCCCGCTCACATTCTCTAGAAACCTCCTGGTTACCAAATGGACCTCCACATTCCCATGGTGTGAGCCTAAGGCAGAATACAAGTACTCAGATCCTAGACCTCAACTCTATTTAACCATGTAAATTAAGAGCATATTAATTTTTCAACCCCTGACACAAGTGGCTCAAATTCAATGAATTCAATAATCCACCCTATTTCCCAATACATGAATCAGCTTCTCTTTAACCAATGCTTTACCATATTACGATCAGGGAATTATTTTTTAAACCAGATGTTCCTGACTTTCCATTTGTTCCTATTTAATTCTATCTCAATTTCTACTCATCTTTCCAGCTAACCTATTATTTTTTAAATTTGGATTTTCTTTCTCATTTTAAACTTTTGTTTTTCATTAGCAATCTGCTCTAGACTTATACCCTGGAAAATATGGTCAGCAAATCTAGGTCTTCAAATCATTAAAAAATAAATGTTATTCAAATGATCATGTTATTCCAAGTAGTTCAAGATTTTTCAAAAGCATGTTTTTGGATATTCATGACTTCTCAAAGACTTCCACAAATCAAAATGCTACTGTTTCTGAATCAAAAAGATAGGGCAACCACTTAGTGACATGTGCTTTGGGCTGTTACTACAAGAAACATTGGCTACCTCCTTGCCTGTGGGATCTTTCCAAAGAACAGTGATGTGCAACTTTCTGAGAAAAGATCTCACTAAAATAAATTAGAGTTACATTTCCAAATGCAAAGAGAAATATGACACTTGTTATTCAGAAACTGAACAAGATATTTAAGTTTATCTGCAATGTAGACATATGCAAATCATGTGCCCAAATACACAAATGTGGCCTTATGTCCATGGTGCTTAATGCCAGTAAAATACAGACTGGCCTTGGGGAAAGGAAGGAGGCCTTTTATACCCAACTCTTAAGCATCAACTGGGAATAACATTTATCCAATGTCAAAGACAAAATTCGACTACAAGTATTTGTAAACAATATGACACCCACCTGAACTCATGATATAAAACAGGACACAGCTGGAAACAGAGTTCAGGACAGAGGAAGAAATACACTGGTATTTATTTATTTCTTTAAATCAAAGCTGTTTTTTCTCTGTTATTATTTGAAAGTATCTTTCCTTCCCAGGTATTTCCTGATGACAGCCCAGGGAAATAAAGTAAGCCATGTGTCTGCATTATTGTATTTACTTAGGCAGAGATTTGGAGGTTTATTGCCTTCTTCCCAGTGTCTAGAACTGAGCCCAGCTCACTGAAGGTGTATACAAATTATCTGTTGAATGAATGAGAATAGCAAGTAAGCCAGAAAACAACAAGAGCCAGCAGGCCCAGGCAACCCAAAGCCTGTTTTGAGCCATGAGCACACTGCCATCCACTATTGCAGATGCTATTCTAACTTCCTAAATCACACAAAAGGCAAGGCTATCACATCACACTCAACATCACACTCCCATTTGAGAGAGCCAAATTTGAGAGAGCAAATGGGAAGGCCTAATCCCAATAATAAACCAACTCCCAGCTACTTTTCATTTTCTTCTGCCGATAAGGGAAGTAAATCCAGGTAATTGTGTTGATATGTAAATGTAAGGCCTGTGACAGACACAAAGCATTTCAGTTATTTCTCTTCTCCAAGACTGGCTGCTGATAGGGGAGGGGTTGACTCCATGCTCTACATGCAGAACTTGAAAGAACACTCATCTTTCCGTGGTATGCTTCTCTAGAATTTGATATTCTCTTCAGCAAGTTACTTTTGGAAGACGAAGGTGGTGAGAAAAGAAAGGATCAGCTTTGGGAAAGCAGAACATAGCAAGAGGGACCTGTCTCACACAGGGAGAGTATGGAAGGCTGCTCAGGGCACAGAGCACCATGAATCATATCTCAGAAGCAGTCCTCAGGACAAACTCCTTCTCCCCCAGCAGACTCCTCTGAGCCAGACATTCCTGTAGCCGCTAAACCTGATTTAATGGTGATGAAATTGGCTCACTCTGCTACTTCATTCCACTAAGAGAAGAGAAGCTCAGGTTTATGAACAGGCTCACAAAGCAAGTATGAAATTCCTCATACATAATTATTTGATTTTGTGACCTATAGCAAAGAGAAGCTGCAGTGAAATATAAAACAGTTGCTACACTTAACTGGAAAAACTCTGAAAGCTGTTATTTTCCAAGGAAGGCCTCATACATACTTAGGGTTCACAGGACATAAGAGCTTAACTACCACTGGTAACACCAGTCCATCCACTGAATTTGGGATCACTAAAGCTATGTGTTTTCTTAATTTTCTGCAGAAAATAAATGTTTTCCTTGAGGCTTTGCTATACTCTGTGGAAAGTAGTGGACTCAAATTTTCTCTCTCAGGGGAATGTGTCACTGGAGGCCAAACAATACTTGATCAGAGATGGTTCCTACTCCAGCTGCCATACACCTGGGCCTTGATTGTCTTATCTATAGAACAGCCTAATGGATGTGACCCATTACCAAAGTAGTTGTGGGGACTGCTATGGTATGAATGGTTGTGTCCCCCCAAATTTACATGTGGAAATTTTAACCCCAAACATGATGGCATTAGGAAATGGGGCCTTTGGGAGGTGATTAGGTATGAGGGTGGGGCCCTCATAAAGGGGATTAGTGCCCTTATAAAACAGACCCCTAGAGATCCCTTGCTGCTTCTACCATGTGAGGACACAGCGAGAAGATGCTGGCTATGATCGAGGAGGAGGAAACCTCAACAGAATGTCACCATGCTGGCGCCCTGATCTCAGACTTCCAGATCCATAACTGTGAGAAATAAGTTTCTGTTGTTTATAAGCCCCCAGTCTGTGGCGTTTTGTTACAGCGGCTGGAACAGACTTAAGAAAAGGACTAAATATGAAGTCCCAGGCACAATTATTGCAAACACTGGCAGACAAAGAAATTTAGTGAAAACTGGCGCTACTTTAATAGAAGATGGACACTTCAAGTGCCTCTTCTCAGTAAAGAGAATGAAAATGCCAGTTTGCTTTTGTGTAAGTTGTGAGTATCCATGTAATTGGCTCAGAATAAATGAGCCTCGCAAGTATATTTGAATGTCATCCATGAAGCCATCACCTGCATAGCCCATCTGCTATATCCCTGTGGCAAACGCTGATGGGAAGTCCTCACCTTGGGGTGCGGGGTAGATCTGAGAAGGGTGCATCATCCACAATCAGGGCTGCTACCAACCTGCTGGTTCCAGGCACTCAGCCTGTGGTTCAGAGAGGCTGGAGGCAAAGCAGTTCCCCGCTGCCATGCTTTTCTCTCTCCACCCATCCATCACCCACCATATCATCCCACAGTCTCCACCAGTAACCCCACTCTTCCAGCCACACTTGCCACCCACTGTGAGCACAAGGAACCTCGTCTCTAAGCCAGCCATGGCCACTATCAGGCCATCTCCTACCTCCTCAGGACTGAGGGGGCTGATTCCTTCCCCACATTACTATCCAGAACACCTTCCTTCTGCCTATCTACCCTGCCCCCACTTACATTCCTCCCCATGAAATGACAACAAAATCAGGTATTAAGTTTATGTCCTGTGCCCATTTAACCCTCAGAACGGCTGGTGGGCCATGCACTATCTTTACCCCCACCTCTATTTTCTAGATGAGGAAACTGAGGCACACAGCAGTTAAGTGACTTTCTCACAGCTATTCAACCAAAAGGGTGAGGCCTGAATCCAAGAGTCTTGTCTTAACCACTTCCTCTGTAACCCTCAGTGTCAGAGCAGCTTTTTATTGCAAAAGTGCCTGGATTTCATAATTTTTGCCATCTGTCAACTCTCTTGTTATTTATGTAACGTTTTGGTAGGATTGGTTACTTTTTATGTAAAATATTTTAAGAATATACAAGGCTCTGAATCGGAGGCTGACCCTACTCAAAAGGGAAATTAGGAGAAGTGTTAAAAGCCTGCTCACAGTAGTTATATGGAGTCTTCCTCATAATCAGGAAGGAGGAGAATGGGGGAGAGAGAGGGATTGGGGGTGAAGGTGGCCTTTTCCTTCATGATTCAGTGTTTGGCTCCACACTCAAGACCACCTGCTCTAGGATATGTCTCTAGGGACATCCAGATCAAATACCACATCCCAAGTCTTTGTCTCTTACTCTGACACAGCCCAGCATGTCACTGGCCTCCATATAAACCTTGTAAAATGGAAATGAGGTAAGACTTCAGAAAAGCTCTGTCTTATTCCCTAAACAACACCTAATTTCCCCCTCAATCCATTCTCTTCAGACCTCAGCACTTGGCCTTCAGCAAAAGTCTTATCTCCCAAAAAGAAATTCTTTCCTTTCCAAAGCCCAGCTTGTATCACTGAAGGAGCCAGGCACGCATGCACTAAGAGCCCCAGAGGCTCCTGCTGGCAGCCCAGACGAGACACAGTAGTGGACTCCAATCTGGATCCCAAGCTCAAAAACAGCTGGTATCCTGGCGGGACATTTACCCAGCAGCCAGCAAGCTTGCTTACCTCCCGGGGAAGCCACAGAAGTGACAGCCATTCCCTGGTGGAATTTGGGAGAGGACATAGGTTTTAAATTTCTAAAATACGCACTTTTCCTTGTGGTTAAAAAAAAAAAAAAATGCCACAAGATGTTCAGGTTCTGCTCCAGGTTTACATGCCTACATATGATCTTGTGGGTCTTTCTTCATTGTTCCACACAAGTCCACTGGGCCACAACAGCAACAATAAAACACACAGCAGGCGGATTCATACGGAAAGTTTCAGACCAGACACAGGTGGGGTAGTTCTATTTCTCAGGCTTTATGATGAATCCACAGAGCATTCCAAGATAACACCGGGAAGAAAGTAAGTGAGGCCAGTTTGCTCTGGCAGTCACAGCCACACAGGTGAGAATCCAGAGGGCACAAAAATTCGGTGCAACAGCTTTGGGCCCAGGTTTCTTTCTTATTAGCCTGCTGGTCCCAGCTTGGAGAAACATGAAACTACTAAAAAGAATGGCTCATGTATCCCATTGTTATGACAGTAAATGTTTAACAAGTTTTCTCAGGGAAGAAAGTCCTGATTTTTAGCATTTGCCAACTGTTATAGGGTAAATATTCCCACCAGGGTGGATTTCCAGATACCAACATGACTTACTGAATAACTGAGCCAGGAGGAGTTGGGAGGAGATGCCTCCGAGCCACCAGACCCCACTCCATGTACCTTTAGCACCCTGTGACCTCCCATTGAGACTGTCCTTAAAGGTCATTTCAACTCATTTTTTCTTTCATAAAAATAATCATTGTTAATTATTTAATTCACTTTATTTAATAATAAGTAAACAATTGCTAATAAAAATGAAAGCTGTTCACTTGGAAGGAACAAAGTGCATGCCTCTTTTATTCCACTCCAAGTCATCTCCTTTTTTTAAATTTATTTTTCAATTACAGCTGACATCATTATATTAGTTTCAGGTGTACTACATAGTGATTAGACATTTACATAACAAGTCACCTTTTTTTTCAGGACACAGTCCTTCTGACTCTGGGTTCAAGGCACTGAGTTCTGTGTAAGTACAAAACTTGAGTTTCCACAGGCTCCACTCCTGTGGCCCGAGTCAGAGGCAGAAAGCACTCTCAGATATACTCAGTGATAGCCCTGTTACCAGGGCCACTGCAGATGGCTGTGCAGCTCAGCTATGTTCCAAGGCACTAGCCCCAGGAGTCTGGAGTTCATGCCAGGCCTCCCACCCCTTTGGAAAGGGCACCCTTTTTGCCATTCCACAAAAGTGTCCCCCCATTTGCGCTTGCTGCTAACACACCAATGACCTCTTCATGTGAGACATTAGACTGAAAAACTGTTCACAATTTAATTGTAAAGTTTAGAAAAATAATGGGTTTACAATGCTGGAACACTGTCCTTTTGGAAAATGGCCAGTGAATCTACAATGAATGCACATTGTGATGGGCCCACCCTGATGGAAGCACTAAGTTACAGAGTGAAAACCAGAGCCTATTAGAGCAGAACTTGAACAGCTTGGTACATATTGCAGTGATTAAGAAGTTCTGGTCACCTGTACTGGGAGGAGGGACCACCAGGCTTCACCCAAACAGCCTGGGATCTGAGTAGATACAGGCCTAGTCCCTACACTCTAATAGTCAACCACTCCAGGCATTAACTGGAATTAGGGTGCACGAGCCCATTCTGGACTGGTCCTGCCTGCAGTCGCCATGGAATTCTCTCACTCAGTGTCCAGGCCAGACTCCCTGCATCAGCCACCTCAGAAGCTTCACAACTGGACTTCTATGTGTGATTCAGGTTGTACCATGTAGCTGCACGAGGGAGCAGCTGCATGCTGGGCTTTCCACTAGCTGTGAGGGTGATGAGAAGCAGATGAAATGGCAATAATCATGGTTTCCTGACCCCTGGACCACAGCCATAGCAATGTACTTGAAAGCTCCGCAGTTTCAGTGGGTCTCCTGAGTCCATTCTGATTGTGCCGGACGTGAGGACTGGAGTTTGCCCAGAGGCTGCTCCTCCATGTCTAGTGGCTTTATAAGCACCTGGGAAAAACTCCCTTTCTGCTTAAAAGAGTGGAAGTGACTTTCCTTTCCTGCAACTGAATCCTGATGGACACGCTCGCCATATTACCAGAACTGCATTTTCAAATACATATTCCCAGGCCCCACTGGGAGATCCTGACTGCAAAGCCCAGGCAGGGTTTGGGTGCAGTGATGTCAGAAACCTCCTCAGGCAATTCAGGCACACTTGGGCGAAAAATCACTGCTTCAGATCCCACCAAAGTGACACGACCAAAGCTCTGGCATGTTGGGAGACCATGCGGAACTATGAAGATGTTTACGTGTGTAAGACGCCATAAGCCCTCTTCTAAATTCCATGCCCGCACTGCATCAACTCAATCAAGGCTTTTCCTCCAAGCCCCTTCCAAGCAGAACCAGCAGGAAGAAAGACCACTGTGTCAGCCCAGACAGGGAGCATGCAAATCCCATCTGCCAATGGCCCAGAAACCTTGCTTCTCAGAGGAAGTTTAAACTGGATTTGCTGAAAGGAAATTGTCAAGCTTTTCACCCACCCTAACCCATTGGTGTTACCACATCAGATGAGGTCTAAGACAGCCACAAGGAGGGCCAAGAATGATGACGGAGCCCCAGACAGGGCAGCACCTACACTGAGAAGAATCCACCATCAACCTATGATTCTGTCCTCTGGTATCCACAATAATGCCCCCTCGCCTCAAGGCACCCCAAGGCCTGCAGGGCCCTTCGAGCATGTGCGCTCTCTACTCCTCACTGTCCCACATCAACAGGACTCCACAGCCCTAGGCCCGGCCTCCCTCTTGCGGCTGATCCTTATCCTTCCTCTAGGCCACCTGGAGCCCCTGGCATTGATGAGCCTACTCCTCCCCAGCTGGTGTTAACACTTAATGTGTATCTGGTGTGGTGGGGAGAGGCGGGGGTTCAACATCTGGAACGCACTGCTCTGGTCAATGAGAGGGCACACTCTCTGCACACAGGCCTCTGGGCCTGTCATCGAGTTAGTGCTGCAGGCAGTGGGGGCCCCATTGGTCCCATCACTTCCTCCCTTGGATGGGGATAGAAGACTCAGGTTCTGCAGCACAACCAAAGAACCAGGCAAAGCTAAGTTCAAATCCTACTTCTGGGCCTTTCCAGCTGGGTGAGTTTGAGAGTTCATGAAGTTCACTGGGTATCAGATCTTGGACTTTAAAACCCTGTTCATTACTATGAACTAAGATCAACAACGTGAGCTTCTGCCCAGTCAGCCAGGGGCTGCCCCCAGGCAATGAGGTCCATGATTGGGGGCCATGACTGCAGGAAGAGAGAGGGCTGGCTGCAGGATTGTTGCCGCAATTTTACCAGGAGTCATTCCTGGCTCCCTTGGTCCCAGGCAGGTCCTGATGGGAACCAGATGCTAGGCAGGGCAGCATGACCCCACAGTGTTGCCCACAGCAAAGCTGTGAGTCAGGCTTACCCTGCTGTCTCAAAGCAGAAGGGGAAACACACACAGGAACAACAAAGCACTATCCTAGAAGACAGCTCCAAGCACCAGTGGCAGTGGAGCCTGACCCCTGAAGCCCCAGACCCTGTGCAATCCCACCCCCAACTCCAAAAGCCAGTGTCAGCCCCCACCAGCACCCTTAGAGCCTGCATCTTCCCCTCATCAGGCTGTGCCCCTTCACCCCACAACCCAACAACCTCCTGACACCTCCTGATGGCAAAAGGGGGTTCACAAAAGCAGGGACACAGCTCCAAGGGAGGCGGTCGCTTAGGTGTGCTCCAAGTAAGCCTCTGCCACTGTGCTCAGAAAGTCCCCATTGAGGAGGTTTGCTGGACAAATAGACTCTCTCAGTGTGGGTCATTCCTGCTGCAGTCCCAAGATGTGGCCATTTTAAAATATGAAATTCAGGAGCCTTGGCTTACCCAAAAGAAGGACAAAGAAAAATTAGTGGTCATGTATAAGAAGGTTCAAAACATGTCACAGCTCAACATCGGGAGCCAAGGTCTTAAGCAAAGTCTTTAAAACAACATGATCCAAGTAACACAGGGTTTCTATGAGATTCGGGGAGCCAGCAGGCAGATTCCTCTTAGCTGGGAAGCCAGAACACTGCCCAGAAGCCCAGAAGCCACTGACCTCTCCACCCCCCCCACACCCACCCTGGGGAGCCCACTGAACAAACCAACTTTGCCCTGCGTGACAGGTGGTCAACCACTCCACCTACCCATCAACCTCATTATGCCATTAATGATCCTTCCCTTTAACTGCCCCAATATTTTAATAAAGGAGTTTGCTCACTAATTATTTTGGGGGTAAAGAGAAGAGCAAGGTACAAGGGTCAAGCGCACAATAAGGGGAAGGTGCTGCCTGTTAGCTGACAAGAGATTGTTATCCTAAGGTGAAGTCCTCACTCTGAAAATGCCGTCCCACCCTCCCAGCCCCAGCAGCCATGCCCTTCCTCTGCTGACTTCCCTACAACTGGCTCCAACATACAGCTAAAATGGACCCTCATTCTCCCAGACACTGTTCTGGGCTTTCATCCACCATGTCCTGCTAATGCTCAGCTACCTAATGGAGAAGTGTGTTTCCATCTTGCAGATGAGAAAACTGAGGGTCAGAAAGGTGGAATGACTTGCTCAAAGTCACACAAAGCCAGGGGACAGAGCAAGCATGGAGCACAGGCCTTCTACCTCCTCCACGCTGGCCGCCTCACCCTCCAGTGTGCCCACCTGTCATTGCTCCCTCTGCCTCTACACAAACAGAAACCAAAGTGCGCCTTGTCACCCTGGGTGGGTACCCCCTGAAGAGCAGCTGCTGAGGTGTAAAAGGGAAGAACGTGCCCATGGTGGTTCTCTGCGGATGTCTGACATTCACAAAGAGGCAGACGGTCTCATCTTCTCTACTGCTGGCTGTGTAACCTCAGTGCCTGCTGTGACCCAAGCATGTGATGATCAGAGGAGAATGCATCATCTGAGAAAGGGGGAAGTATAGATCATTAGGACACCATAATTAGAGAACATGTATGTATGGGTTGGCTTGAGAGGAGCCAGAGAAGAACCGTGGATGTCTCTGCCTGCAGAACTGGATTTTGGTCGGGGGTGCGGGGGACACTGAGAGAGCATCATTCCCAGTTGTCTTGAAATAGGGAACCATATATAACAACAGTGTCATAATTACACAGGGCACAGGATTTATGAAGTTGACCATCACAAGAGCCCAGTTACCTGTGGTCTGACTTAGCTTTGCCTCAGGGAGGCCCCAGGAAGAAGTCTGGCGTAATAGACAATATCACAAAAGGAGGATGTGAGCTTGGGTAGCAAATGGTTAAACTGGGCTGGCGTGCTGAAGAGCCTCGTTGAGGGGTACTGTGAAACCATGAAGGATACTATTCCTGTGAGCATTGTAGGTAAGGTAATAGGTTCTGAGATGGAAGTTTGGCCCATAGGGAGCCACCCTGAAACCAGTATGGTTCCCACATGCTAGCAAAGA
This sequence comes from Eonycteris spelaea, assembly GCA_003508835.1. Taxonomy (NCBI): domain Eukaryota; kingdom Metazoa; phylum Chordata; class Mammalia; order Chiroptera; family Pteropodidae; genus Eonycteris; species Eonycteris spelaea. The sequence continues at coordinate 1,392,455 of PUFA01000215.1, read as the reverse complement.
GCGGAGTGGCCTGGGGCAGGGTGCGGCTGCACAGGGGCCAAGGATGTTGGTTTTTCTAAGCATCATCATGCCCCACTCCTCTGCCTCTCAAAACCCAACCCTCCACAGGACTTCCCCAGAGCCTTCTCAATGGGTGTCCACGATAAGACTTCCCGCTTCCTATAGCCGGCACCCACAGGGACTAGCCACTTGTGTGACCTTAATAAGTGGCTGAGTTTGAAGACACCCAGGGCCAAGGACAAAAACAAGCCTCTGAGGGAGGTGCCTCCAGTCTGCAGGCCTGCCCAGCTCCCTCCACCTCTGTGTACTAGTCTAGCTGCCTCAGACAAAGGGCCAGGCCCCGTCTGGTATTCCTTACAGCCCCTTTATATCGGGCACTAAGCTGCAAGTCTCAATGATACCCAATGCTGGCCCAGCAAACCCAGGGAGAAAGCCATCCCCTCGGCACCTACCTGAGCTCTGAGGCAGGCAGGATGGAGGGGGCCTGACATCCCCCATGCTCCTCTGAACAGGGTCTCCTGACTGTACATACCCCTGCCGATAAGAAGGCCCAGAAGGAACAACCACAGCAATCCCCCCTCCCCAGGGGCTCGACCACAGTGAAAACTACACCTGGCTCATGTGGGGAGCAAATACAAAATGACACCTGACCTTCCTGGTGCAATACTGATACCCAGCTCTGCTGCTCTGCATTCTACAATACTGGGCATGACACCATATGCTGCCCCACGCCCACTAGTGTTGGAACAGTACTGGTCTCTTCTAATCTGTGGTTAGACAGATGGGGATGTTGAGGTCCACACTACTGGCCAGGGTTAAATCCTATGACAGCTTAATTAAAAGGGTCACATCTAGGCTCAGGTTCAAATTCAGACCCTTCTCTAAAGAACTTCAGGCAAAGATGAGCTGGTTTAGAACTTTGGTAAATACTCTCAGCATGGCAACCATAGTGTGTTCTCTCCTGTTTCCAAGCACCTACACACACACCGTGGGCTGAAGGCCCTGCACACAGGGACACCACGACCAGCCACAGGGCTTCAGTTTGCTGTACTCCATGCCCTGTGTCCATCTCCAGCTTGGAAATTCCTGGCCCAGACCCCGGGATCTAGGCAGGCAGTAGTCTTGACTTCATGAATCTACCTGAGACCTCACTATGACCTTCCTAAGGGAAGGATTTGTGTTTCTCTACATCCCCATCCCCCAGGGTCTCAGGAATCTGCCACCTTGAACTACATGTGAAGGACAACCTTGTAAAACAAGCACCATGCTGGAGAAGCTCACATGGACAGTTGGAAGGAAAAACAACAAGGGTGCTATCTGGCCACAAAGCCTTGGAGGAGCACCCAGGTTATCTGGGCCCACCTATTTTGAGCAGCCCCTGCTTTGGGAGGCCTCACACCTGCAGGCCCAGCCTCCAGTGGTACAAGAAGAGCTCAAGGTTTGCAGTTCTGCTGGTTCACTGGAAGAGAACAGCTTCCTCAGGCCAGTCCTGGACACACATCTGAAATTAGACGAGGGAGGCCCTCTGGCCCTGGCTCCAGCCTTAGATCACAGGCTGCTCTCTTCCCTGGAAAATTGTATAGACTATTTCAGGCTGATCGCTACCAAGCAACGTGCTGCTCCTGCCCCTCGCCTCCCATCAGGAAGTGAGCACTGTTCTTCAGAAGTCAGAAGTCTGGAAACACCTCAGCCAATGAGGTTCTCCTCCCAGAGCCAGGGGGCCAGCAACAGCACAAGGTCTACCTGCACTGCTGAGGAACCCCCTGCCCGCAGCCTCAGCCTGTCTGGCGCAGACAAAGGACCTGATGGCACAAGAGGGATGGGAACAGGATGAGAACATGGGGCTTCCCCAACCTGAAGGAGGTAAGGTTACAAATACGTGCTGGTATTCAGAACAATGAACACTTGAAGGCAACCTAAAAGTCCAGCTACAGGCAATGGCTAAGAAATCACCAGCAAGACTAACAGAGCAGGAGACAGGGCCATGCCTGCCACCTGCAGAGCGTTCTAGGACAGATCCTTGAACACTAAGAGCAGGTTGTAGAAACGTGCCTGAAGAATGAACACGTTTAATATGTATGTGTGCAGGTACATGTGGTGTTCACATGGATATATGTACCCTTGCGGGCATGCATCTGCCAAGACATACGGCAAACAGCAGCGATTCTTGTGAATGGGATGGAGGTATTACAAGTGGTAGTTGGGGCAAGAGTTGTTGGTTCATGTTACAAACTCTACAATGATTCCTCAGAAACGTGCCTCAACAAAAGAATTTAGAAGACCCAGGAGTAAGAGGCTGTGGGCACATGAGGAATGAGACATGTCACCCCAAGTTTCAGACAGACAAGGTGGGTACTGTCCCCAGGAAACCGTACTGCCACCAGCACCCCAGCTTTTGAGAACACATCCCCACAAGGTTTCCATAAAAGGCTCAGGCTCTGTGTCTGGAGCTTGGGCTTGGCTGTCTTGTCCTGGGACACCCTGGGCGCCACTGCATGAGACACTGGAAAGCATTTTATTTTAGTGGCAGTTTGTACACCACTAAACTGGACAGCCAGCACCAATGTCTAGATAGCTTTCCTCTGGGAAGAGAGGGAAAAAATCTCATGTCAAAAACCTAAAAGGACCAGGAAAATAATTAACTAGCTGCAATTACAGACAACCTGTACACATACTTCTCTTTCACAGGAAACAGTAATAGTCATCTGGTGCTAAAACTGGCTGAAGTCTGTAAAACTGTTCTGGTTGAAGTCTGTAGATTTTGGGGGAGAAAATAATAAATACTTTGCCTGTACTCATAAGTTTGTACCTTGCCCAGGGCCACTGTGGTGCAATGGAACAGAAGTGGTTCTCAGCTTTAACTCGCCCCGCAGTCCTGAAAATTCACCCATGGTTTACAAATAACCACACATCTCAAGGGCCAGCCTGAGCCCAGCTCTCAGACTGCTGAACACTGCTAACACTCACTCACTGTGTGTACAGGCAATGCCCAGCCAAGGGGAAGTCACCATCACCCACCCCGCCGACCCACCCTCAGGGTCTGGGCACACCTGCGGCAGTGATGGAAGGAAAGCAGTCCCTGGCTGGACCCACTTTACCTCCAGCATTCAATTAGTTAGCTTCTCTATCCCCACCCATAGAGTCTTAATTTTTTACTAAAGAATCACACATAAATCAATTTGGACCAATAATAGTAAAAAACAGTGGAGCCACTTTGTTTATTAAAGCAGCACTTCCCCAATTCCAGTGTGCACAGGGGTCCTGGGGTGCCTCAGCCATCTGGGTAGGGCCTGAGGTGCATCCGCATGGGCCCTAAACTCAGCTGGCAGGAGACAACACATCAGTGCCCTGGCTGGTAAGATCATGATGGATTGTGACAGCGGAGGGTGTTGGTAAAAAGAGGGAGGACGAGTAGGGTACTGCCCACAGGAGGCCGCAGCAGATTAAGGCATGTTACTTTGCTGTACCCAAAAGTCAACCTGAGTAGTTTTACCATCTTTGGCGACTTTGGTCTGTGATAAAACCTGAGTTCGGGAAACAAACAGGAAACTAGGGATACCCTGTGGACACCCAGTCACCCAAGTGGCAGGGGAGGAACTGCTGTTCTCAGGCCTCTAGGTCTGGACCTGCTTCACCGAACACTCTTCCTACCACATACCCTCACTCCCATCGCCCCAGCCACACACACCTTCTCTCTGTTCCCAGGTTACCTACACTCATTCCTCCTCAGGGTCCCCCATTCTTCTCATGGCTGCTTCCTCTCATCAATAGGACCTTGGCTTAAATGCTACCTCCTCAGAGAGGCTTTCTGTGACTATTACAATCTAAGGTGGCCACCCGGCCACACTCGGCTATGCATTTTGGGACTGTTTGTTACTTCAACAAACCCAGCCTGTCCTGACTGATACAGTGTCACACAGTGAAACGTGTTGAATGATCAGACAAGAAAAGCAGTAGCTACCCACCAGGAGCATAATCATGCTCACAACTCTTCGATGGGGAGTGGGGATAAAGACAAAGGACACACTACTTAGGTTCATAGTGGGTCTGAGATAATGCTATGAAGGGAACACAAGGCTTTAGCAAAGGGAGTTTTACCACCAGAAAAGGAAGACCCGATGCCCTGCAGTGACTGGCCACAGAGACCCCAAGCAATGCCATCCCTGCAGGAGGCAGCACTCTCAGGAGGCCAGTTACTGTTCCTGGACACTGGGTTCATTCAAAGTCCCAACACACACGACATCCAAAAGAGTGCTTGGCACATAAACTATGTCAAGAATTTGTTTAAGAAATCAAAGAACATGAATGTTAGGCGTATCCCCTTTTTAAAAGACTTGATTTTATTTTTTGTCCCACTCTCATAAGGACACTAGGAGTAAGAGGCTGAGTTGGCTGACTTTCATTATGCCAGTATGTATTTTATTCAGCTTGCATGCATGTTTACTTTTCCTGGGATGAGAGAACTTTCTCAAAGCTGAATCATGTTCCCTGATACTCAAGCGACCCCTACCCAGGACCGGACACATGCTGAAAGGACCATGCCAACAGCCTCCCCTACGCTTTGAACATTCATCATAGTCGTTCCCAAGGACCAAGTTCCTTCTATGGGAATCTGAAGACACCGAGTATTGCCAAGTCAACAGGAAGGCCACATTTCTTCTAAGCTAGGTAATTCTGCTCCTGGGAATAGCCAGCAGAGGTGTCTAATGCAAACAGAGATGTGGAGGCCCAGGAGACGGTGTGGCACGCTGAGATGTCTGCTGTCAGGGGACACATGGTACCTGTAGGTGATCCTCACTTCAGTTCCAGGCTCATCTCGCTCCCAGATCAAAGCGACACTCTCCGGGGACTTCCGAACATGCTGATCCAAGCAGCTGACTGCACAAAAACAGATTTATGGACATTACACTTGGTGCTTTTAGAGTCAAAATCAGGGGAGGGTCTGGTTTGCTGTGGCTTACACAACTCTCTGCTGAGGTGGACTCTCACTCATCAAAGCTGAGGTTTCTACTTCCCTCAAAAAGAATGTGATTGTCGGAGTATACAAAAATAAGACGATAACTATACAAATATGATCTCACAGTTACAGAGTGATTCCCTGTGAACAGTCTGAAGTAGGCACTTCTTGTCAATAGTCCCAAGCCCAGCCACACGTTGGTGTCTTCCAGGCCATCCCCAGGGACCTTGCCCAATAGGCCCCGACATTTTCAAGGCTCCCTAGGTGGTTTTAATGTGCAGCTGGGGCTGGTCACTGCAGCCTAAGGTGTTGGAAAAAATACTTAATGCTGATAGGACACCCCTAGTTCAATAAACAGTTCATGTGAGGAGCTCTCACATGTGGTAGAAACACAGTTCAGGTCAAGGAGCCACAGGTGTCCAGCCAGTGCCCTACAAACTAACCTCTGTTCCAAGGAGTGATGCAACGACTGGGAAATGCCATGCTGGTTTTCCAGAAGGCTCTGATCCCCTCCCCCCCATTAGCCAAGCTCAGGCCACATGACTGCCGGCAAAAACGGAAGTTCAGTTCTGCCAGTTTATTGTAAACCTGATTAATAGGATCATGTTCATTTGCTGACATCCTGTTCACTACTCTTCTGATTTCAAGGTGAGCTTAGATCTGGCTGGTTAATGCCAGAGCCCCTTACAGCCAGCCCTCAAAGCCAGGCTTCCATCACTCACCTCTCCATCAGTGGGGGAAAAGAACACCACCAATATCTGTGGGGGGGCAGCAGCTATCTGCCCACGTGGTCTTCAGTGTCACACCAATGACCGGGTATATAAATCTGTTTTTCTTTTCAAGGCAGTTACTTACCTCCTCCAAATCAATCTCCTCCTATGTAAATGAGAGCTGCATTATCTACCATGTCTAACTCACAGGGCTGTGACCAGAAACAAATGAAAGACAATGTTAAAGAGCCATTATATGAATACAAGGTACTATTACCAACTGGTAAATACCATATTATGAGTTATAGAGACTTTTAAATGGGATAACCATTCTGACAAAAGTTATGGGAGATACCAAAAGATCACATGATTTCCATAATTCTTGAGAGGGTGAACTCACATGAAAAAATGTACATACTTTTGTGTTTGTGTGTGTGAATTATATTTTTCTCTCTTGGGTTACTTTATGTGTTATTTATTCTTATAATAAAAAATTTCATTTCAATTTTGTGGCTCCTAATAGGCACATAAATTATACATCAAAACTTTTAATAAAGATAAATGTCATGGAAAAAGTTACTAATACTACTGACACAGAAAAGTTCTTTGAATTATTGTAAAAATAAAAGAAATGCTCAAAAAACAGTAGAGGAAAGGAAGAGAAACTGAAAAGGGGTTGGTGGAAGAACCTGGATTTACACAGTCAACCCAAGAGCAGGGGGCGGGAGGGCGGGGGCAGACAGACAGACAGACAGAAAAACAAACTAACTCAATGTGGTCCAAAGTTAAGAAATCAGGTTTACACACTAAAACCAGGGATTTCTGACTTCTCTTGAACAATCCAGCAGATGAAGCCACATTCTCTCCTGGGCTCTGTACCCTTTCCACTGCCTGGCCCTAGAGGACCTGATCAGTGGAACAGGAGGCAGTGGCCCAGGGCAGGTCACAACAAGACTTGGAGTGCCCAGCCCCTTGAAACTGAAGGCAGATACTGCAGAAAGGGTTGGAAGAGAAACAGAGTGGGTTACAGCCACGCACCCAGGAAGAGGGTATTGCTTCCACATACATATGAGTGATCCCTGGCCCAGGCTGCTCCAGGCAGCAATGGAAAACAGATGTAAACCTTTAGTCCCACCTTAGACTTGCCCTGAGAAGACCCAAGGTGATAGGTGTGCACACTTTCATCCTAGAAGCCTGCTGCAACACATCTTCTCTCACCCTGAGTTGAACCTTCTGAGTCACCCTGGAAAGTGGTTGGATCAGGTAGGTACAGCTTAGGAAACAGTCTCCAGGTAATCCAGGTAATCCTGTGATCTGCCCAAGGCTGAGCTAGGAAGCAGTAGGAAAGGCCTCAAAGCACAAGTAACACCTCAGCTGGGGCTCATCTACCCACAATACCTGCTCCCACAGTAGCCAGGGTGCCGGCACATGCTTCCCACCCGGAGAGTGACTGCCCAACTTTGAACCTCAACCCTCAGTGCCTCAGAGATCAAAAGGGCACTCTATGCCTGGTTCACTCCAAGCAGGAGAGCAGAGGTCCATGGGATGGACAGCATCCATGGTACAGCTGGGTGGCCAGCAAGACTAGCCCAGGGCTGACAAACGGTAGGAATTCAGGTAGTTCAGCACTGAGCCCTGAGTGCAGTATCCCCTAGGTGCCTTCCTTGCATACAGGAGGTGCTAGACAAGAGGCCACCAAGGCTCCGGTTGATCTGCCCTCTCCCCACTGGCAGTGCCAAGGCTGTTGAGCACCTTCTTGCCTCAGGACCTTTGCACACTGTCGTCCCACTCTCCTCACTGCTTTCTTCCCTTGGTGCCCACCCTCTCAGTGAGCACTTCACATCCTTTGGATCTCATGACCCCTCTCACCCGAGATGTGCGACCCTGCTGTCCCTCTGTGGAAGGAAGCCAGATGTCCTTCCCAGATGTTTGTATGCAAGCAGCCTAACCCAGAGCACAGAGCAGAGAAGCACCACAGCTCTGGTGGACAGACCATTCAAGTCCTAGAACTGGAGGGCAACAATAGAGTAAATGGCACCAGGTTGGCCCCATCCCCAAGGGAGAGAACAGAACTCTTCCTGTCTTCATGGCTTTCTTCCTCAAAAAGATATCTTGCTGGTCTAAATCAGCACTTCTAAATCCCCCAGAACTCCAGAGGGCTTCTTAGCAAAGAGATTGTGAGCGCCATCATTATCCCAGGTCTGATTAAGCACAGGTCTGGGTGGGCCTGAGCCTTTCACCTCTAACAGATTCCAGTGATGCTGTTGCTGCTGGCCCAGGACCACACACCCACAGACAAGCATGCATGCATACATCTACACACATTCTACTTGTATGTATATTCCAGATTCCAGGGGACTTTCTTTTCCCTATAGAGACAGGAGTGATCAAAGACACCTGCTAGCTCTGTAAGACAGGTGGCACCTCCCTAGAAGGCAGCCTGCAGTCATAGGCCAAACCCACTCTCCAAAGTCCAAAGTCCGGCCCCTGTCCAGCCACTCACTAACCAAAGATGTTATTTAATCTAAACCTCACTTGTTATTTAATCTAAACCTCAATTTCCTAATCTGTAGTGAGGGTAATGGTTCCTGACTCTGGTGTGGCAGCAGAAATTAGATGCCATTGGAGAGTTTTTTCTGTCACAGACTCTGATGGTATGGCAGTGTTTCCAAGGAAAACACAGCATACAACTCTTATGGTTGACACTCAGATGACACAGGCTCCCAGAAAAAGCAAAGTGCAGGGTCTGAGTGACAGTGGCCCTAAAACACCCAGTATATGTGTGGTTCCTGCTACTACTTCAATTGCAAGGAGAAAAAGAAAGAAGGGAGAGAGCAAAGATGAAAGGAATTTTTACTTCTTCAGGTTTAGAGAAAAAATGTCTCCACCCAAAGAAATGGGCAGTGGGACAAGAAAATTCCATTTACATGCATTTCCAAGAAGAGCTGCGTAAGGCCCTAGTGAAATTTAAGGCTCCTACCTCGTAATGCAAGCCTTTTCCAAATTTCCTAGCACACAATGATCTCTTCCTCTCCATCACTCAGTGGCCTACCCCATTTAACGGCTTACTTATTCTGCCCAGTGGTTCCCATTCTGGGACACAATGATGGCTCTGCTAAACCCTCCTCCATCTGGGTCACAAGGTCCCTAAGATTCACTTATCATGGGGGTGGCATGGGGAATGACATCATAATTCTACCCTTAACACTGTAAAAGCATTGAGCAAGTTACCCCAGTGTGGACTTGACCATTTACTGATTTGTGGGCAAATTCTACTTCACTCATTTGGGGCATTTTCTGCACTATTCATCACTTACATGAATTGGAACCTTTATTTCCACATCTGTATAATAAGTCCACCAACCACTTCACATTGGTGTCACAACAATGAGATGAGAAGAGGCGTGCGCCATCACGTTAACTTCAGTGCAGCTCTATCATAGAAACACAGCTCTGCAAATAGTTAAACAAATGCGTACTGGTGGTTCACAGGTTTGGGGCTTTGTTTTTTAAAAAAAGACTACAAGAGGGTTATTATAAAGATGGCATACACTTACATAGGAATTTTCAAGAACTCCTGTCCATGGTTTAAATACATCCCTCCCTCTCCCCTACTTTAAGTAAACCTTCATACAGAAATCTAATTTTAATTTTTAAAAAAATGGAGTTGATAGTCAAAAAAATGATTCACAATGGGTTTTCTTTAAATAGAAAATCTCTCTGGCATATTTTAAAATATTACATCAGTCACAAAAATTATATTTGCCAACTTTCCAGAAGCATCTGCTCTTTAAAGTCAGTCATGCCTCTGGCAACTGGGGAGAATTCAGTCGCTTCTACAGGGCCTTCTTCCTAAGACCTGGGGTTATATCTTCATTTAGAATTCCTTGAAAGACCTTAGACAAGTTAAAGTTACTTCAATCACTGAGAGTTAAGTGAAGCACATGAATGTAGCATCTTGGCGATTGTCAGTGTGTCTGTCTTCTAAATTATTGCAGGCATGTCATAAAGAGGAGAAAGGTACAGCAAAATGGTTCCCATTGCTGCAACTAATGTTCCAAAAAGCATCCAGAAACTTCTGTGTTCAATGCTTGGTTAAAAATAGTTTCTCTAACCCTTGCTTGAAAGTAAAAATACACACTTTTTAAATATCAGACTCAGAATTTGGTGTTTAGAAAATAAAGTTTAGTTGTGTTTTTTGAAAGTAACATATGTAATAATATCCCTCCAGTTCCACATTTGCAATTTCCTGACATCTTGAGTTAATATGCCACAGAGCAAAATATCCATTGAGCCCCATAAAGGACAGAGTCATAGTTCAAAAATTGGAAAAAAACCTTTTTTAGATCTTGGCTTTCCAAAGAACCTTCTGCAAAGCATTTTTATTTAAAGGTAATAGAAGCAAGTCACTAAATGAGGTGGTGACTCTTCCTCCCCTGCCCAGTGGGCCCTCTGACATCAAGACCCACCTAAAGACCCAGCTACTATCCCAGAGCTCCAGAATGGACTTTGAGAGCTGTGTTGGCCACCTGCATGCCCTCCTGACCTGTTTCCCACCTGTCCCAGGCTGATCAGACACAAGCCCAACTGGTCCTGTTCAGAGGAAACACAGCACTCTCAGCAGCACTGCCAAAGACTAGGCTCAAGGTCACAGTTCCCTATCCCATCCCCAAAGGATTCAATAATAAAGAACAAAGGCTAATAATTGGAGTGATTAGGTACAGTTACATGCTAAAAACTGTGTAGAGAGCTTTTCTCATTTAATGCTTATTACAGTCCTAGGTGTCCCCAGGCCAACCACTGCTGGTCAGAAGGAGCCTAGCAGCTTTCTGAGGTGGTGTCTGCGACCTGGTCAATGATGTTCCCTCCACCCAGTCACCAAGCTGTGAGAAGCTCTGTGTAGGTGCTTTGGGCCACAGTTCTAGCTGAATCTAGTTTGAGTCATCCCAGTTCAGGCCCCAGACTTGGGAGTGAGAAGCAAGCAGATGACAACAGTCCCAGACTTAGAAAATGGGGAGTGGAAGAAAGCCTTTCCCATGGGGCCCTGTCCAAAGTCCTGACCCACAGAACTATGAGAGTAATACAGTGTTCAGGGGCAGTAAGATACGCAACAATAACTAGAACATTTTCCTTATTGAACAGACAAGGAAACTCTTGCAAAGAACAATAAGGAGAAAGCAAGGATTCAGACACAGGTGGGATTCTCAAGGTACACCCAGAATGACTAAGCTGTACTATACCACCTATCATTTCTGTTTCTTTACTAAAGTCATCTCCATTAATTCCAAGTCTGCTCATTTAGAAGTGCCTTCGTCTGCCCTAGCATATAGGTCAATGGTAGTCAACCTTACATGAGCATCAGAAGCACTGGAGGGCTTGTAAACATAGATGGCAGAGGCCCACCCTAGGGTTTCTGATCCCGGGGGTCTAGGATAGGGTCTGGGAACTTGCATTTCTTAAAAGTTCCTAGGGACCACAATTCAAGAAGTACTGGTATAGATCTTCCTGAAGGGGTAGTCGGAGTTTCAAAAGTTGATGCCTTTTTGGGACAAGCCATCATCACACTATCACACAGACAGATCAGGCCAAAACACCCTCACCATTCCACAACTTTCTAGGGGTCTCCCAGGGCAGCTATGACCTGGTCTGGACTTTTTTATATCATCACCTCTGTGGTTTGCAGACATTGACAAAGGGCAGATATTTCTGACAGATGAGAGGGTGGGCATACACATTACAGGTGAGAATGCTGCTGAAAAGCTGTTTTCCCACAAGGCAGTTTCTGAAGCACAATTTCTGGCAAAATAAGTGAAGGAAAAAGGTACTTCTGCTAGCTGATCACATGCTGACCCTGACCAAGTGAGGATGAAGAGGCCCTTGCTGCCTGCCCAGTGAGGTCCACCTCCAGTGACTTATCTGAAAGTGAGAGACTGCAGGTGTGCTCGAGCCAACCCTGATCATTCATGACAGGCACAGACCTCCCAAGTCTCAGTTAACTTCCACAGTAGCTGCACATTTTCTGCTCTCTCTTCTGTGAGTTGTTCTCTTCTCTTCAAGGGCCTGCCACCAACTCTACAAACCTAAGGGTTTGTTTTTTTTCCCCTCTTGTTTAAGGGCACTTGCCGCTGACGCATTTTTAGAGAAAACACTTATCTAGTAAGTAATTTTGATTAAACCAGCAAAGTAGTATACAATATGGGGGGGGGAGGGAATCTGGTTCAAAGTTCCCTTAAGTTTCTTTGAAAAATAACTACAAGATATCATCTATAATTGTATGGCTATTTCTAAACATAATAAAATAAAATCACTACTACTTATTGATCACTAATAAGTGCTGGGCCTGTTCCACACCACGGACACTGTCCTCACAATTAGTCTAGCAGGAGGAATTTATTACCCCCAGTTTACAAATGAGACAGGTTCAGAAGAGTAAATAGAGTTGTGTAGGACGCCCATCTCAAAGTTCAGGTCTTGGCCAGGGCCCAACCCTGCCATGAAGAACTGCAGGTCCTTCCCTGAAACACTGCCCAGACGCCACCTAATAGGGTGTGCCATCCTTCCTGACAGCGCAATCCCTCTAAGCACCCACCTACCTGGCTGCAAGTCCCCTCCTCCCCAGGGTGCCCACACGCAGCCTACCCTGCCTGGCTGGCCACTGCCTCCAGTTCCTGGACCTTTTCTCCTTGCTGCCTGGAGGCACAGTGTAGTCTCCCTACCAGCCCAATCTCAAATCTTAACAAAACAGCAATATTGACACTGGTAGAGCTGGTTTCTGGGATCTCAGTGAGAACTAGGTCTAAAGCAAGCCCTGGGTCTTTGGGGCGGGAGCAGGGGAGAGACAACTGAAACAGAGCTGAGACGCCCCGCCATTCCTCCCTGCCCTAGAGCAACGAGATAAGTGATTCCCGCTGCTGGTCTGGAGTGTTTTCCCCCTGGCCACCCGCCACAGCTCTGTTTGTTACATAGGCACTATTTCTTCCCAGGCTGGTGTTGACAACAGCTAGATGCTTTTCGGTTTTTCTTCGGGCCTGGGAGATAGACGCGGTGAAGTCTCGACTCCCGGGCGCCCCGCACACTCCACCCCAACCTGGCCTGGGTGTTCCCCGCTGCTCCGCGCAGGCTTGTGCTCCGCGGGGCGGTGGAGCCCCGGGGCAAGGCCAGAAGCTAACGACTCCAGCTCAGGCCGGGCCGGGTCTCCGTGGGCAAAGGCTGGAGTAGGCAAAGTGGGGTTGGGCGGCGCGGGGTTGCAGCGGAAGGGAAGGTTGGAGCCTCTGGGGCAGGTGTTGACGTGGCCCGTGGGGCTGCGATCCGCCCGGGGCTGCTGCGCCAACCGAGTTCAGTGAGTCTCCCCCTGGAAGTGTGATTTGGGGGCGCCCTGGGTCCTCAGAGCCCACTCACCAGATACGTTTAGCTGGCCTCCCAAGAACCAGCCGATCTTGCCGTTGCTGAAGTCGCAGTCCCAAACGGTGTGGTAGGGGGTGTCCCACAGCAGCGTCTCCTGCGCCAGCGGTCCCCAGAAGGCGGCTGGCTGCTGGGCCGCCTGCACTCTCAACGCGGGGTACGAGGCGGCGGGGACGCTGCCCGAGGGCCCGGAGGCCGCCCTGCGGAGCGCGCTGACCCCGCGCGGCGGCCACCCCCGCGGTCCCGCGTGCCCTGGCAGGCTGCCCAGGAGCCGCCAGACACCGCAGCCCAGGCTGCGAGCCGCCATCTCGCCCACGCCTCACGGCCTCTGTGCCCCAAGCCCGGCGGCGAGCGGGAGGCCCCTTCGCTCCCCGCGGGCCCCGCTGCGTCTCTGCCTTCCCGCCACCAGCACTCCCCAGGCCCCTTCCTGGCGGCAGCCACCTTCCAGAACGCGCCGGGTCCACACCCCTCCCTCTTCCCCCGCCGTAGGGAAGGGAGTTGCGCAGGAGGAGAGGAGCGGCCTGGGGCGGGGCTCCGGCGAGCAGGGCGGAGCGGGGTCCCGACCCTAGAGGAGCGGCGGGGCACTCCCATCGTTTGCCCCCCCTCCCCGACGCTGGGCGTCGGGCCGCTTGGTTTCAGTTTGTGTATCTTCAAGTTCCCACAGCTCAGCGGCGCAGCGAATAGCAGACACGTGCTTCGGGAACGCGGACGCGGCCGGGCACCTGGAGCGTTCTGGTCCAAGGAAAGGAGCCTGCGCAGAACAGAAGCGATTGATTCTGCGAAGAGCACCGGTGCGTCTGAGTACCAAAGTTAGGTCGGTTCGGAATCTCAGACTGAAGTCAAGGCATTAATTCAATTGTATGTCCTTATCCTCTAGGCTGGCCTGTACTCTCTCGTACACATACATACAAGTAGTCCCCGTGGGCTAAATGGGCTGATCAAGGGACCACAGCTAGGAGGATGTGGGGACCTGACTGTGGTCTGGGGTCCAATGCTCTTATAACCGAGCTGCCAGCCTCAGCCTCGGCGGCAGTCCCCTCCTGCCAGGGGAAAGTGTAACAAAAGCAAACGTTCCACTAACCTCAGCTGATTTGAAACTATGGAACCACCAGCGTTTTCTCCAGTTTCTCCAGCCTCAGTGGTCATTTCTAGCTCTGCGACCTTGGGCAAGTTCGTAAGCCTCTCTGTGCCTCATTTTCCTTTTCTATAAAACGAGAGTAATATCGCCCCCCTGCCGAGGAAAAGAATAAACTTTCATGTCTGAAGTTCACTAGTGGAGGTGGTGGTCTTGTCAAGCCAAAAAGGATCGAGGGGAACTCATAGAAAATTTTCTCAACCGGATTCTTAAGTATTTCAATACCCAGAAAGTAAACACATAATAAAGAAGGTAAACACTGGGCGGGGGGGGGGCATATTTTTGAAACTGAGTGTGTTAAGAGTGGAAAATTTTCCAGTAAGCCAGCTATTGGGAAGTAGCTGATAGCAGCCCGGATGCAGATAAGGAAACTGCCTACAAGGCCCTGTTTGATCTAAGGTTTAGAAGTTCCCCGGAAACAGATGTCTTTGTGCAAGACGCTAACAGCCAACTTCTGCTTTTGTAATCTGCTTGCTTGCTTGTTCAAAGGCCCACCAGGATGTGGTTTTAGGCTTTGTAAGCTGCCTCCTCTGGAAGCTCGAGGCTGATTCTCTGACCCTTGCGTGTGGAGGTCAATCCCCAGCTGGCTAATAAAGGCTCATAATTTCATCTCAATTGGCTCTGTGAGTCTTAGATTTGAACACACACAAGTGGTTCAGTTCTTTAGGTTTGGGAAGATTCCACCTTCTTGACTGTGAAGTCTGCAGAGGCAAAGTCCTTACCATTCCATTCCAAGGAGCTTCAGCTGTCAGTCAGCCCCAGGCCGTTTTTGAATGCCTGCTTCCTGCCAGAGAAAGAGGATTTTTGAGGCAGGGAACCGATGATAATAGCTAGCACTAAACGTGTTCTGACCTGTGCCAAGCACTTGATCTGCATTTTTAACTTAATTTAAAAATTATCTAGTGCTATCAACTCCCTCCCATTAACCCCTAGTAGGAAAAATAAGGAGACTGAAAGCAAACTAATCAACAGACACTGAAAAAACAGCGCACGGCTGACAAGGGAGCAGCACCCAGTACCCTCCAGTCCCCCATTCAATATCAACTCACCACTTGCCTGAATCCATATTTTTAATAGAATCTACAAAATTGGTAAATAAAGCTCATAACTGTGGCAGGAGGTCCCAAAAGATGGCCACAATACTGCATCCTTTGTATCAAAGTGCGTGCGAGCTACGGCTCCATCAAAGAGAAGGAGCCCTGTACCCCGACCCCTTGAACCTGGTCTTTTTTATAACAGACTGAGGTTGTGCTGGCTGGAAAATTACTGCTTGGCTATTGCCCATGGGAACATAGGCTGCACCCATAGAAACATAACCCTCTAACAATTAAGCTTTCTGCTTGGACCCCTGGGGCACAACCAATCTGTGGTTGACAGTTATTAAAAAGAAGAAAAAATAGAC
Source organism: Eonycteris spelaea (assembly GCA_003508835.1). Lineage (NCBI taxonomy): Eukaryota > Metazoa > Chordata > Mammalia > Chiroptera > Pteropodidae > Eonycteris > Eonycteris spelaea. Next base: position 1,376,850 of record PUFA01000215.1, on the reverse strand, counting down.
TTTTGTGTTCAGACAGAATGAAGAATGCGGTTTAGGGCTTAAAAACCTGTACCTCTGCATTAGTGCTTAATTTGGGGTCGTGCGTACCCTGGCAAACGCAGCTGGCTGAATAAAGAGTGTGTTTCCTATAACTCACTGATTTCTGGTGGTCTTGTGTCATCGGGGGCTGCAGTTTACAACATTTGGAGGGCCCCAGCGAGATCTCAGGGAGGGGCCCTGAGATCTAAGACCTGACCAGCCTCCGAAGTGGTTGCTGTCCCTGTTACAGATTCAAAGAGGTGGCCAACCTGAGACATTCCAGGTCCCTTGAATGCCGTGAGGGGGTTAATGCAATCGTCAAGGATGCAATTTTCAGGACACGCTTTTTGTTGCTTGGTCCGTAGGGATCTGGAATCGCTGAGGCCTCAGCGTCTGGATAAAAGGTACCTTCCTGGTTCTGTTGACTGGTCATTGGGGTCTGTGGAGAGACTGGACGCAGTCACATCTCCCAGACGTGGCCAGGCCACAGGACGCTGCCACGTGCCCTGTTACTGGGTTCTGTCTATTGTCTTTGGCCTTGTCTAGGTTGTAGGTGGCAGACCTCTCTGGGTCCACCTACACCCCAGTAATTGTTCTTGTCTGAGTGTCTCATTTGTGTTTTCTGCACAAGCAGTGGGGAGGAAGCCCTATTCACAGAAGACACCCTTGGGGTGTCTCCTGCGACATTTCAAAGAAGGGTTTCTAGAGGGAGCTGAAAATGGCATAAAGTTTTTCTCCAGGCAGACTAAGAACATTGTGTGAAGTTGAGTGGCTGTCTTTTTTTGATGTAAAATGGCCTCCAGAGGGTTATTTTGACAGGGGTTTAATGAGGAATGTTGGAAGATTGTCACAGGAGACCCAGAATATCCCGATCAGGTGTCCCTACATCGACCAATGATTAAACCTTGTTCAGAGACTCCCTCCTTGCTTCGCCAGTGTGCCCTTTCTCTAGGGGTGCAAATCTTAGTTGTGGGCACCCTGAAACATACGGCAAACTGAATCTCCAAGACAGCCCAGTCCCTTACTCCTCCAATCACTGGAGGACAGTGACCTTCCCCACCCTATAATCCAGGAAAACAGAGGCCAAAATAGCACGGCCTCACCTCTTATGCAGGCAGGTAACCCCTAGGGGCCTCCTGCTCCCACTCCGGGTGGGCACCAGCCAATACCACCACCCCAGCCATCCTTCCCTTGTAAAAAGCACCACCCCAGGGGCAGCACACTGACAGGCCCTTTATGGTTTATGTGCCTTTCTCGACTAGTGACCTGTACAACTGGAAGGCACAGAATCGCGCTTTTCTCTGAGAAATCCCAGGCATTAATGGGACTCTTAGAAAGTGTCTTTCAGACTCACTGCCCCACCTGGGATGATTGCCAACAGCTTTTAATTACCCCCCTGATCCCTCAGAAGAACGTGGATCCATTCGGACTGAAACATAAAAGATAGCTGTGAGAAGGAGGAGAGTTAAGGAAGCAGGAGAACAGATTGAGGAGAAATTTCCCTCCACCCGCCCAGACTGAGGATACAATTCTCAGGCAGGGAGAACAGCATTAGATCAGTACCACCAGATTCTAATTGGAGGACTTAGGATGGCTGCTCGTCAGCCAACTAGCCTTTCTAAGGTGACTGAAGTTATACAGGGACCTCAGGAATCCCCTGGAGTGTTTCTTGAATGAGACATACTGGGTATACACCCCCACTGATCCTGAGGCCCTTGAGAACCAGCGGGTAATTAATATAGCCTTTGCTACTCAGGCAGGCCCTGAGATCCGGCGTAAATTGCAAAAAATTAGAAGGTTTTGCAGGGATGAACCTGTCCCAACTTGTTGAGATAGCCCAGAAGGTGTTCAACAACAAGGAAGCACCAGATGACCCCAAACGTATGGCTCAAATCCAAAGCTACTGTCTTCAACCCAGCTAATCTGTTGCCAGACTCAGACCCTGAGACCCCGTTCATGACTGCACAGATTTCACTGACGCTGTGTGTTCCTTGCGGCCAGACTTCAAAGACTGCCCTCTGCCTGAGGCCGATGAAGTTCTGTTCACGGAAGGGAGCAACTTCATGCAGAAAAGAAGGAGTTATGCTGGGGCAGGTGTCATAACTCTACCTGGCACTATCTGGTCACAAGCTCTTCCCCATAGGAACTTCTGCTCAAAGGCAGAACTCATCGCCCTCACTGAGGCACTAGGATGGGAGGATAAGGCAGTCACAATACACACTGACAGCCCATACGCCTTTGCCAACTGCACACGTACACAGGAGCCATCTACAAGGAAAGAGGGCTTCTGACTTCAGCTGGGAAGGACATCAAGAACAAGGGGGAGATCTTAGCCTTACTTGAAGCTATATAGATGCCTAAGGCTCTGGCTATTGTTCTTTGTAAAGGGCATCAAAAAGGAATAGTCCTGAGGCTGAGGGAAACTGAGGAGCCAATGCAGAGGCAAGAGCAGTGGCCACAAGGCCAGTGGGGCCCCCACCGCATCTACTGACTGTTGTAACCTTACCCAGAACTGCCTCCGTCTCCAACCGGAGCCACTAGGAACCAACAGGGGTGGTAGATGAACCCAGATGGAAAAATCTGTTTCTCACGGGCCCTTTGAAGGACTCTCCTCTACCAACTACACCAGACCGCACACCTAGGGCGGACTAAGATCTCCAAGCTTTAGAGCCTACTTTCACTTGTTAGAAGGGAGAAGAACTGCAGAGGAGATTGCCTCACGATGCTCAGTTATGCCCAAGTTAATGCAAAGAAGGGGAAGATAGAAGAACCTAGGCATAGAGAAAGAGGAGCTTATCTGGGGACCACTGGGAAGTCAATTTCACTGAGGTAACCCCAACTGTGGGGGGCTACAAATTTTACTTGTTTTTATAGACACCTTTTCAGGGTGGGTAGAGGCCTTCCCTACCAGGAGAGACTGCCTTAGTAGTTACTAGAAGCTACTACAAGAAATCCTCCCTCGATTTGGTCTCCCTGGAACTTTAGGGTCAAGATGGCGAGCCAGCCTTCATAGCAAAGGTATCACAGCAATTGGCTAGCTACCTAATTTGCAATGGAAACTCCACTGCGCCTACCGGCTCCAAAGTTTGGGCCAGGTAGAGCGAATGAATTGGACCCTAAAAGAGACATTAATCAAGTTAGGATTAGAACTGGTGGGACCTGGGTAGAACTTCTCCCCTTCGCTCTTCTCCGAGCCAGGGGTATCTGTATATTAATGGATTCACCTCATTTGAAATTTTTCTTTGGAAAACCCATCTTTAGTAAAGTAGAATAGAAGATGAGAAAAAGGCAGGACTATGTAACCTTGTCTTACTTAAGTCTTTACAGGCCCTTCAAAGTGTACAGAAGGATTTTTGGTCCGGGTTCGTGCTGTCACTCAGCCCCGGGGGACGGACTTCCCCATCAGTTCAGCCTGGGGACTCTGTGTGGATGTTGGGAGCCATTTTGGGAAGCCATTATGAGGCTCTGAAGAAGTCACATAGCTAAAAGCCATAGTATGGCTGCTGAGTTTGTTTAAAACAATGGTTCTAGGAAACAGGACGTTGAGTTACCTTGGTAAGCCTCATAAAGTCACCTTTTAAGGTATGAAATGTACTACCATGGAAACAGAATGTGTATGATCTTATGTAATTGACAAGCATTGTTTTAGATATGTATGATGTGCTTTGCTATGGTAAACGTGGTGATTGATTATGGTATTCAAAATCACATTAAAAAGGCTATGCTAAATAAACTTGGGGCTGCAGCTCTGACTGCATGCCCTCCCGAAGTACTTTTCTGTCTTCTTTTTTTCCTTAGGCTTCACCCCCCTTTCAGATGCTGTTCGATCTCAGCCGGCTGGCTCTGGCAGTGGATCCAGAAGTTCACTTCCAAAGGACTAGAACCCAAATGGAAAGGACCCTTCACTGTCTACCTGATGACGCCCACTGCAGTTAAAGTAGACGGCATCCCATCATGGATCCATCACTCCCACATCAAGGCAGCACAAGAATGGACAGCTCAGGAAGACGGGCCCTTACGACTAAGACTCACGCATACATAAGCCTAACCCTCTGTTTTCTTCCTTTTTTCCTCTTTAGCTCAGGCATTCGACCAACCACAACCAGAATCAGAAGGAGCATTAATAACTTTACTAACTACAATACACAAGGTCTTAAATAAGACCACCCAGACATAGGACAAGATTGCTGGTTGTGCCTAAACCCCAAACTCCCTTACTATGTCAGGGTAGTAATTCCCCTAAACTTAACTGAGCTCAGTAGGTTAAACTTCAAGTTGATTCACTAGCAGAAGTAGTCCCTCCAAAACAGAAGAGGTTTAGATTATTATGTATGGCTCTAGGTGAAACCTGTTGCTTCTATGTCAATAACTCTGGAATAATTAGAGAAAGTTTACTACTAGTACAGAGAAATTTAGATGCTAGGGAAAAAACAAAGACTAGAATCAAATAACTGGTTTCATAAGATGTTCAATAGGTCACCATGGCTAACAACCCTCCTATCTGCTATAGATGGACCTTTAATCCTCCCTCCTCTCTTATTAACTTTTGGCCTTTGTTTCCTCAATTTCTTGTTTGCATATATGAGGAAGAGAATTAATTCTATTAAACTTTTAGTATTACAGAATGGAGGCTATGAGCAAATTCCACATGAAGAATCAAGGATTTGATTTTTCTGCTGAGGCCAGTGGGGAATGTGCTGGCTGGAAAAATTACTGCTTGGCTATCGCCCATGGGAACATAGGCTGTCACCCATAGGAACATAACATTCTAATAATAAGCTTTTCTGTTTCTGTACCCCCGCTGGCAACAACCTGTGGGTCGACAGTTAGTAAAAAGAGAAAAAGAAACTTTTGTGTTAGACAGAATGAAGAATGCGGTTTAGGCGCTTAAAACCCTGTACGTCTGCATTTTGGGGGTACTTAATTTGGGGTCTGCATACCCCTGGCAAACACAGCTGGCTGAATAAAGAGTGTGTTTTCCTATAACTCACTGATTTCTGGTGGTCCGTGTGTTATCGGGGGCTGGCGGCTACCACAAGGTGAAAAGTGTGGCTCTGACAGCCCCAGGCGTGAGAGCCCTGTGAGAGCGCAAGCTGCCGCTCCTGCTCTCTTGAAACCTAGCCGCCATGCTGTGGGAATAGATCTAGCCTGAAGGCAAAGACTGCATGGAGAGAGCAATGAAAAATGCACGTAGAATAGAGAGGCACGTAGTTCCCCTTTCCTTCCGATTGGATAAGGAGAAATGATTGTTTGTACATATAAAACATTTCCAAAACCCCCTAGTAGTACAAAATTGCAACTTCCTGCAGCCCAAGTTACCACACTTTCCTCTAGGGCCAAGGCATCCCTGCTTGTGTCCTGTAAGCGGATCTCTTTGAACCAGAACAAGGTGGAGCCGCACCCACCTACCCCAACGCCTAGCCGCCTCCACACAGCTGTGTCCTATGGGTCTGGGTGGTTTCTGAGAGAGCAGCAGGTTATCCAGGCTGATCTGGTCACATTTTCTCCCCAGGAAGCCCCTGGCCTTAACATGAGCAGAGCTCTCTGGAAATGAAAGCTGTAACTGGCAGGCACAGAAGGTAGGAAGGGCTGAGGAGGTTTCCTGTAGGAACCTTATATCTCAGACCTGATGTTTAAGTTGGAGACAGTGATATGGCCTAAATTGCTGACCTCACAATCCTTAGACGAAGATGCTGTGATCATCGCTTTCACATGAAAAACCAAGCACAGAGAAGACAGATGCTTACCCAAGGCCACAAAGCTAGCAAGTAGTAGAGCCTTAGCTTTCTGCATCCAGAGCTTATAGTTTTAACAGCTTTAGGGGTGTCACCCACCAATACCCCCTTTTGCGTTTCATACATCATATGACCACATTATTCAGCGACTTGCAGCACTTGGATGCCCCTAAGAAACAGTCTGTAGATAATGGATGCTTGGAAGACCCACCTGCCCCACCCCTCTGTCGCAAGACCCTAGCATTGAGTCACCAAATCCACTCACTGTAGTTGGGTACCTCCAAGGAACCTGTAAACACTCTGCTTCCTCTTCCCTACATTATTCCTTTTCCTGTTTCTCTTCATTCTCCCTTCTCTTTTCAATGATACACAAGGATACTTGTGGAGCCCCTTCTACACAGCCCAGGGCTGGGGGCTGTCAGCTCAACAAGGATGATGAACCCAAAGTTATGATTGGGGGTGGAGTGGGGAGTGACAAATACCAGCTCGAATAACTGAAATGCAAAGCAAACCCCAAACAAAAAACTCCATAATCAGAACCTTGGAGAGAACCTAGTTGGCTAGGAGTCTGGGAGTGTCTTCACCGGGGTGGAGGGCTTCACCTTTCCTGATGGTCCATGAACTCAATGGTAGAGATGACATGTGAGGGGGCTATGCAATCTGCTTCAGCAGTTGGGAGCCTTGTGAGTCCCATACAGCTGCAGCACAGCTTTTGTCTCCATCTAGTAATGCTGCACACTACATCCCTGTGGATGAGCATGTGCCACCCTACCTACGCCCTGCGGCGTTCACACCAACAACACACAACAACCCCAGGAAGAAAAGGCTCACCACCAAAGAGCAGAAAGATACAGGAGATGAAACCAGGACTGACTCCAGGTGGCACTAGGCTTGGTAGCTAGGTTTCTTTCTGGAGCTAGGGGATCCCCATCTGAGGGCAGTGCCATGTGTAGAGCAGCCAGACCTCATGGTGGAGTCTGTTCCATTTCTGAGAATGGTGTCTAGTTCTGGCTAGGAAGGTTTGTATTTTGATTTGCATAAAATTAAAAACCAGGGGATTGGCAACAACTAGAGGTGCTCTCTAGCTGGCTTATGCAGCTTCCTTTATTTGAGTTTAAATGACGAGTCATAGTGGGAGGTGAAAGGAGGAGGATACTTATGTTCCAGAGGGAATCAGATGGCCAAATTTAACACTACTCAAGAGAAGCAGACTCGAAAGCCAAGATGGTGATCTGAAACTGTGGATTTCCCATATGTGGCAGAAAGACATAGTGGCCACCATTCTCATAGTTCATTCTATATGTTCATCATTGGGCAGAAGCCTGTATTGTCCACTCCTCTGAGCCCAAGGTCCTGATGACCACTGCAAGGTGCTTTGTCCCTTATGGTCTCAGTCCAGAGGATATTCTTGCTCAGATGCTTGCCTAGCAGCGATCATGCTGGTTGCTTGGTTCCTCCATAAGAGGCTTTGAGGGGAGGGAGGGGAACCAGGTATCAGCCTTGGGCTGTCGAGCCCATTTTCCTGCCCCAAGATATCAAAGACAGCTGCAAATGCCGTCGCTCTCTACCTGTGGCCTCAGGAAACAATAAGCTTCCCTGGCCTCTCAGTTCAGTCAATCCAAGAGGGAGGGTTTGTGATATAGGCATGACTTTGAGACTAAAACCATGGCAGAGAAAGGGTTAGCCAGCAATATGTGTGCTGACCTTCTGCAGGGACATTGCTTTTCTCTGAAGGCAATCTCTGCATGTCTCAAGGAGAGAATAAACAGGGCCCCCAAAAACACCATCTGGGGATCCAAGAGGATGTATATTGATTGAGCTCAATAAATATTGATTGATGGATGGATGGATGAGTAGATGGATGGATGGATGGATGGATTGAATGAAAGATGAGTGATAGAAAAAATAAGTATTTATCAATCAAATGTCCTGCATCACTGAATATGAGAAAATTTAAAGCTGGCCAACACTGCCACCTGTTGATAGGTTCTACCTTCCCATCCTCTGGGGAACCTAATGTTTGTAACCTACAGGACAAGCCAACTAGAAACACAACATTTTTTCTTGCAATTAAATCACACCAAAGGAAGTCCAGGAACATTTCCTGAATAATGAGGCCCTTGGAATAGTCTTGTCTCTTCAGTGAATTATATTAACAGTGATTTATAGGTAGTTCCTGGACTCAAGGGACAGACTAGGGAAAAGAGAGATCTTTCAGTTAGGGAAAAGAGAGATCTATCATAAATGATAGAGGAGATTCAATCAAGGTGGTAGACTGGGTATATGAAAATAACCAAAAGATTTATTTCAAAATCTCTTAAGTTTGGGGGAAAAACCCTGTGTCTTAGTTCATGCTGATATTTTTTTTTTTCTAAAAAAAAGTACCCATTAAACTGGACTTCTTAAACACAAATTTATTTCCCACAGCTCTGGCAACTGGGAAGCCAAGATCAAGGCACTGGCAGCTTTTAGTGTCTTGTGAGGACTTACTTCTCAGTTCAATCTTTTTATTGTGTCCTCACATGGCAGAAAGAATGAGAGACCTCTCTGTGGTCTTTATAAGGGCACTAACCCTATTTAGGGAATTCCACTCACAGGACCTAATTGCCTCCCACAGGCTCCCACTACTATATCTCCTAATGTCATCTTACTGGGAGTTAGGATCTCAACATATGATCTTTGGGAGATACAGACATTCGGTCCATAACACCTTGGTTGAAGAGAAATCCTGAAGAGGAGCCCCTGGCAGATGGGAAGCAAACGAGGTGGAATTGAAGAAAGAAACTACAGCCCAGAAAACATGCAGAAGTTGGAAGTGACTCAGAGAAGCCATATGTGAGCAATGGAAAGATGTTTTGGGGAAACCATCAGGTGTGTGGCTGGGAGTCAGGATGAAGTAGGGGTAGAGGAAAGTAAAACCATGCAAAATTTGCATCTGGATGAGGAGATGATGTAATAACTGTGTAACTCTAGATATTTATAGATATCTGTCTAACTTTTAAGGATAATTCTTAGAAAACTGAAGAGTGTGTAACTTTAAAATCATTGGTGAGGGAAACAGAACAAAAGTTGATCAATCAAAAAAAAAAGCTGGAATGGGTGAAATGGAGAAGGGAGCAGGCAAGAATGGTAAGTTTGGAAATATAGAATAAGATCAAAGGAATATATCTGAATATCATATCCATAATAGCTGTGAATTAATCAAATTTCCCCATTAAATAGAAATAGCACAGGTCAAAAGGATAAATATTTGAAAAAAGAGTATTTCAACACACAGTGTGAAGAAGAGACTCTTCCATGGTGTGACCGCTGCAAGCCTTGAGTTAGACCTGGGAAAGAACAGAGGTTGCTTCCCATAAACTCATCAGAGAGTGTCTGATTGTAATCGATACTTCTGACATAAACCAGTACCTCTCTCCTATATCCCATGCGAGCTGGTTCTTGATCCAGACTATCATGTATGCATTTTCTCATATCTGCAACAGGTCACACACCAATACCCCTATCATCCTGCCCTGTTCTATATAATTCTTTAGCACTGTCAAGCAGTTTGAAGGATACACACTTTGTCTTGCAGCTGCCAAGACAACAACTCATCACATTAAGTTTTCTTTAATAACTCGTTAAGTGCCAAACTAGAGTGGTAGCCTCTTTCTTCAGTCTTTCCCTTGCCCTCACTTACAAAGGTACATTTTCAGTCTACAGGGTTTGCCTGGGTCTATGTGTGAGAACACATGGGATATGGTATGCATACATGCGCGCGCATCGCAACACACACACACACACAACACGCACACACACACACTTGGAGTTCCAGAAGGAGAAAATGAAAAAGATAGTATTCAAGAATTAAAAGCAGCAAATTTCCTAATTAATGAAAGACAATATTCAGATTCAGAAAGAATGCACATTCCAATTAAATAACATGAAATCAGCACTTATACACATCATAGTGAAACTATCAAAAAACAAAAAGACAAGCAGCAAGTCTGAAACACAGAAAGGAAAAACAAACACTGACACAGGAATGAGATTACATTGACGGCAACCTTTAGAATATTTACAGGATAATAATTGTTGACCATGAATAGTGTAGTTAGTTGAAATCACTTTTCAAGAACAAATCACAGTCAGACAACAAAAACCAACAGGGTTCACCACTCTAGACTCTCACTGAAGAATTGCTTCAGAGGAAGAGAATTGTCTCCAAATGAAGATCTGAAATGCAAGAAATACATTAGCGTGGAAATGGTCACACTTGTGAGTAAAATCTAACAAACATTAGCAACATGAAATTATAGCAATAATGTCCACAGCATTGATTGTTTTTTAAAAAAGCAAAACAAGGGCAAAATCCTGAACAATAGAGCATAGAAATTGATAGAAGGAATCAAAAGTAGCATTGTTACGATCCTTCCAATACTTGGGTTAGTTTTTCAAGTTTAATTAAATATGCATGTTAAAATTCTAAGTTAACCAAAATGAAACAGAATATACATACTTCTAATTTAGTAGGAGGAAAACATGTAATAAGGAAAGTCTGAGAAACCTCAGACGACAAAAAGGAAAAACAAGTTCAAAAGAAACAAAGAAAAGAAACAGGAACATTTTTTTATGTACACACAAAAAAGTGAAAATAAATTTCAAAAATGTCAATAAATATATTCTTTGTAAATGGAATAAATTCTCTCTTTAAAAGACAAACGTTGGAATGGATGAATAGAAGTCTAAGCTAGAAACTTCTTCAAGAGACACTGAAACCTAAAATATAAATATTCAGGAATATTGATTGCGAAAGGATGGAAATATTTCCTAAATAAATATGAATGAAATATCAGACAAAATGGACAATAATGCAAAATGTAAGAGGAGAGGTAAGAGGGAACCTACAAATGGTAAATGGGTAACCGGGAGATCTAGGAGTTAATAACTAGCATATATCTAATAGTATAGCTCCAAAAACATAAAGCAATGATGGAATGGGATACAGGAGGAACTAACAAATTGACCTCATAATATTTTCTTGCCATAAATACACAATCCCAAAAACATCTCATAAAATTGGAAAAGTAACTGGATATTGTTTTAACAGTGGCAGTTTTATTGAATTCAAGCTTCGTTTACAAAACCAAATTCAATAAAACCAGTCTGTGTGCTCAATGGAATTTTGAGATTCATAATAGTTCTTTCAGATTCCATTCTTTCTTTCATGTTTTAGGAATATTGCCCCCACTGAGACAAGGGCTTGTAAACAGTAGCCTGGCTGAGAGGTGATCCAGTGAAGAAGTGAGGGAATGAGGAATGTGAAGACAGAGACAGAGGGAATGCCAAAGCAAGTATTTATTCCTCTAAGTTTATTCTCCTGTGGAAAATTGAAGCTGAGTCCCACCAGGACCTTTGAGATGATGTGTAAAATGGACTTTAGAGTTAGAAGGAAAACAAGAATTGTATACCACTGGTCAAAGTTGCCTATAATTCTGTGAACTTCCTTGTACTTCCAGGTATCACAAGTGAAAGTAACAGGCAGATTCTCAGAAGCATCCACCTCAGTGTCCTGAGAAACTGCAGACAGAAAACAAGAGATACCCAACGCAGCAGCCAGATTTGCAAAGCTGGTTGCTGCAGCTGGAGTAAAAGATGTTTAAGAAGATGTGACATGGAGCACAGGAATGTTCCAATCAGAAATTTCTTGAAAGAACTCTTCATTGTCCTCATTGGGTAAAAAATAATGGATTTCTACAACCCTTCCCTCAAAAAAAAACTCCCTTGCAATATTGAGCTTACACTGGTCATTATTAATGGAACCACAGGCCTGTAGGGACTCCCAATTCAAGATATTAAAACAGATCCAGAATATTTCTATCTCCCACACTATATGCATTGCATCCTCAGTCCTTTGTTCAAAATTGGACAACAACTTTTATACAAAAGTGACTGTATTTAAGAAGGAAAGGGAGAGTGACATTGAACATGAATGGAGTGAGAGATGTCCTTAGATCTCTCCTTGAAACAATAAGCTGAACATCTAAAACTGAACAAAAGACACCCAAACTGTGCCCGGCACATCTGAGAAGTGGGATCTGCACATAAGAGCTACTACAGGTCAGAACCCCAGGAGTCAGTTGGTGGGCTGGAGAAAGAAAGAAGCTGCCTCATAGCCAGTGCTCCTGCGGAGGAGGGGAGGGGAGAAGGTGCGGCAGCTTCCCTGAATAGCCCTGTCTGGGAGTGCTGTGAGCTCATGCCCGGTGGCAGTGCCAGTCATCAGGGCAGAAAGCAAAGAAGCGGGACAGGATTGCAGAGAAACAACAAGTTGAATTATTACCAGCCACAGTTTGCAAAAACACAAAGCTGAGTTACAGCCCCTCCCATCCCCAAACCAGAGGGCCCCAACTCCATATCTAACTAGACCAAAACACCAGGGAGCCCAGGGGAATCTGAGCAAACATTACAGAAATTCTCCTTAACACTGACAAGAATGAGACTGAGAGTAGTGAGCGTGTTCAATATCTAATAAGGGGAAAAAAAGGCATTATTAAGACTTTCTATAAAACAGGGATCAAACAGGCTTAGACGTCACCTACTGGAAACCAAAGAAGAAAGCCTTCTTTACAACAAGCGAAAGAGAAGACCTTTTATATAATAAATCTTTCTTTTGGGGGAAAAAAAGCAGAATACACTTCCACTAATGCCCAAGTGGACAGATAGTCCATTAACACCATGAACAACCAAAGGGACAAGGTATCTCAGACAAAAAGAGGAGAGAAGAGAGAGAGAGAGAGAGAGAGAGAGAGAGAGAGAGAGAGAGAGAGAGAGAGAGAGAGAGAGAAATCTCCAGAATATAAGCTTACAGACATAGAAATATGCAACTTAAATGACAGGAATTCAGGATGGTATTTTTGAAAGAAGTCAATGAAATCCAAAACAATTAATATCACAATTTCAGGAATTGTAAAAACAACTACATGAGCAGAATGAGTTATTTAGCAAGGAATTAAAACTATCAAAAAGAAAAAACAGAAACTTCTGGAGATGAAGAAAACACTGCCAGAGATGAAAAATGATATGGCAAGCTTAGGAAATGGAGTCAACCAAATGAAGGAAAGAATCAATGATATAAAGACAGAAATCTAGAAATAAACCAGTAGAGGGAACAGAATGAAAAATAATGAAAGAGAATACGAGAACTAGATGATACCATCAGGAGAGAAACATAGAATAATGGGCATTATCGAAGGGGAGGAAAAGAACAAGGATTAGAAAGCATTTTCAGACAAGTAGTGGAATGAGAATTTCCCAAATCTAAGGAATGAGCTGGAGCTTGGAATTCAAGAAGTAAAGAAACACACAATTATCTAATTCCAAAATGCCTTCTCCAAGACACTATATTAAAATTATCTAAAATCAACAACAAAGAAGAATTCTCAGGGCGGCCAGGGAAAGGAAGATGGTAACTATAAAGGAAAACCATTAGATTATCATTGAGCTTCTCAGCACAAACTTACAAACCAGAAAGAAGTGGAATGAAATATTCAAACTATTAATGAAATGAACTACCAGCCAAGAATAATATATCAGTTAAGTACTCCTTTAGATATGAAGGAGTAAATTAGGACCTTTCCAGACATACAAAAATTGAGGGAATTCTCACACAGGTCTGCACAACAGGAAATAGTGAAAGGGGTCAGCTCACCTAAACAAAATGACAAAAAAAAATACAAAATTAGGAGTAAAGTGACTATCAGAACAAATAGAAGCAAAGGAGTGCAACTCTTACTAGGAACAGGGCATTATAATCTTAAAAATAAGAAAGATTTGCTATAGCAACATAGTAATGAACATTCAGCTTACATAAGGACAAATTGAGACAACAATTACTGAAAAGGAAAGGATACAAAGATCCAAATCAACAAAAGGAAATAGAGATAAGGCACACGCAAAGAAGAAATGGATGACTGTATTATATATAAATATCTTTTACATATTTGTAATGGTAACCACATGCCAAAGATTCAGAACTGAAGTATATAACATAAAACAAGAAGGACCAGAAGGAAAAACCACAAAGCTGACAAGAAAAAAAAAACAAACAGAAACACAAGGACAAGAAATCAATGAAATACCGAACTACCAGAAAGCAAAGAATAAAATGACTATAAGACCTCATATTTCATTATCACCCTAAATGTAAATGGACTGAATTCACCAATAAAAAGGCACAGAGTTGCAGATTGGATCAAAAACAAAACCCAACCATATGCTGCCTCCAGGATACACATCTCGCTCCAAAAACAAATATGGACTCAAAGTGAAAGGGTAAAAAATGATTATTTCAAGCAAATGGCATTCAGAGAAAAGTGGGAGTAACGTACTAATATCAGATGAAATAGATTTTAAAAATAAAAAAAAGGTAAAGAAAGATACTGAGGGACCTTCATAATGATAAAAGGAATCATACACCAAGAAGATAGAACACTTATTAACATCTGTGGTCCAACCAAGAAGCTCCAAAACATATAAAACAATTACTAACAGAAGTAAAGGAAGAAACAGATCAAACACTACACTATCACAGTAGGGGTTCTAAATACCCCACTTGTTGGATGTGGGCAGATCATCCAAACAGAAAATCAATAAGGAAATAATATCCTTCAATGACACATTAAACCAACTGACATAATTGAATAGTTACAAAGTCTTTCATCCCAAAACAGCTACTTATAAATTCTTCTCTAGTGCACATAGAACATTCTCAGTATTGACCACATACTGGGACACAGAGATACCTCAACAAATATAAGAGGGTTGAAATCATACCAACCATATTCTCTGATCATAATGCTTTGAAGCTAGAGATCAAACTGTAAAAAGGAAGTAGGAAGAACCACAAATGCAGGAGATTAAACAACATGCTACTGGAATAACTGAGTCAGAGAACAAATAAAAAGAGAGATCAAGAGATACATAGAAACAAATGATAATCATAGTACATCATATCAAACTTTTTGGACATGCCTGGCAAAAGCAGTCAAGAGGAAAGTTTATACTCGTTACAGGTCTCTCTCCAAAATATAAGAAGGATCCCAAATAAACAACCTAACACTTTAATCTTTTAAACTAGAAAAGGAAAAACGAATGAAGCCTAAAGTCGCAGAAGGAAAGAAATAAAATTAGAGCAGAATATAATGAAATTGAAAACAAAAAGTAATAGAAAACTAAATGCACACAAAGAGCAGTTCTTTGAGAAAAGTTAATAAATTAACAAAACCCTGCCTAGACTCTTCTAATGAAAAAAGAAAGAAAGAACACAAATAAACATAATCAGGGACGAAAGGGGTAAATTATGAAAGAAATTACAGAAATACAAGGATCATACAGGAATACTATAAAAAGTATATAACACCAAATTTAATAATAGAACTGACAATACTGAGAAAAATACAACCTTCCTAGACAGAATCAAGAACTGAAAAATCTAAGTAGACCAATCAGCAGTGTGGAAATTGAAACAATCATCAAAAACCTACCAAAAAGTAAAAGTTCCAGGACCAGATGGCTTCACTGTGAATTCTACAAACATTCAAAGAAGATTAACACTATTACTCCTCAAACTCTTTCCAAAACATTGGAGGAAGAGGCAACCACTTCCCAAGTCATTTTGTGAGGCAGTATCACCTTGATACAAAACTTGGTAAAGAGAAGCATTAAAAAAAGAAAAACAGAAACTGCACACTAAAATCTCTCATGGACACGGTGCAAAAATCCAAATAAGATATTAGCAAACCAAATAAGCAGCATATTAAAAAAATTATACACACAGGTCAAGTGGGTTTCCATCCAGAGACAACTGGTTCAACATATGCAAATCAAATAATGTGATACACCACATAACAAATTAAAAGTAGAATCATATGATCATATATAAATGTGGAAAAAGCCTTCCAACAAGATACAGCATCACATTATGGTCAAAATTTTTTTAAATTGGTATAGAAAAAAAGTACCTTAACATAATAAGGGCATCTCTGACAAACTCCCAAGCAACATTATACTTAATGGTGAATATATATAATTAAAGCGAACGGCGTCCCAATCACCACTGTTATTCAATATAACATTGGAGGTCCTAGCAAGTGCAATCAGACAAAGAAAGATATAAAAGGCATCCTAATAGGAAACAAAGAAGTCAAACTGTCACTATTTGTGGGATGACAAGGATTCTTTACATAGACACCCAAATTCCATAAGAAAGTACTAGAAACATAAACAAATACAGTAAAGTTCTGAATACAAAATCAATGTTCAAAAATCCACAGCATTCTATACTCTAATAATAAAGGGTCAGAAAAAGTAAAAAAATAATTCCTTTTGCAATTGCAACAAAAAGATAAAATACCTAGGAATAAATTTATCAAACCATGTGAGGGACCTATATAAGGAAACTACAAGACCCTTAAAAGAAAACGAAGAAAGATACAAAGAAATGAAAAAAATATTCTGTGTTCTTAGACTGGAGCATCAACATAGTTAAAATGACCATGTTACCATAAAGCATTATACAGATTTAATGCATCCCATGAAAATTCATTGGCATTTTTTTTAAATATAGAATAAAAAATCATCAGATTTATATGGAAGCACAAAAGACCCCAAATTGCTAAAGCACCTTGAGAAAAAAGAACGAGACTGGGAGGCATCATCTGTGACTTCAAATTACTACAACAAAGCAACAGTAATCAAACAGCATAGTATTGCAGCAAAACAGACACACAGACTAGTGGAAAAAATCAGCAGTCCTGAAGTAAACCCATATTTATATGGGCAAATAATTTTCAACAAAAATTATTTTGTCGAGAATTTTGGAGAAAGGAAAGCCTCTTCAATAAATGGTGCTGGGAAAACTGGAAAGCCACTTGCAAAAGAATGAACATAGACTCTTGTCTATCACCAACACCAACAATTAACTGCAAATAGAATAAGGGCCTGATAATGCCTGAATATAAGACCTGAAACACTAAAATGCATAGAAGAAAACATAGGAACGAAAACAAGGACCTTGGTCTTAAAGAGGATTTTATTGAATTTCACCTTAAAGGCAAGTGAAGTAAAAGCAAAAAATAATGAATGGGACTACAATCAAACTTAAAAGCTTTTAACTGAGCAAAAGAAGCCAACTCACGTAAAGAGACAACCATTTGAATGGGAAAACTATTTGCAAACAATGCCTCCGATAAGGGCCTAATATCCAAAATATACAAAGAACTGATATAATCAACGACAAGAAAACAACAAACAATCAATCAAAAAATGGGTAGAAGACTGAAACAGACACTTTTCTAGAGGACATATAAATTGCCACCAGCTACAGAAAAAGATGCTCAACAACATAACTATTAGAGAAATGCAAATCAAACCACAATGAGGTACCACTCTCACACGTGTTAGAATAGTATACAGCAACAGGACAAGAAATAACCAATGTTGGAGAGGATGCAGTGAAAAAGGACCCTCATACACTGCTGTGGGACTGCACAATTGGTACAACGCCACTGTGTGAAAACAGTATGGAGGTTCCTCAAAAAACTAAGAATTGATCTACCATATGATCCAGCAACTTCTCCTGGGTATTTATCCCCAAGACTTGAAAACCCAATATCCAGGAAGATATTTGCATCCAATGTTCATAGCAAATTATCCAGGTGGCCAGGACATGGAAGCAACCGAAAGTGTCGGATAAATTGATTGGCTAAAGAAGCTATAGTCACCTATATACAATGAAATTTACTCAGCCTTAAGAAAAGTTGAAATATCTGCCATTTATGACAACATTTTGTGGACCTTGAAATAATCATCCGCTACCGTGAAATAAGCAGATAGAAAAAGTTGAAAAGCACATGATATCACTTATATGTGGGATATAAACTAAAAACACAAATGAACAGGACAAACAGAGACTCATGGACACAAATAGATAGTGTTACCAGAGGTTTGGAGGGAAGGGGGCAGAGGGAAGGTAGATGAGGTAAAAGGGGTAAATATGTGTGGCAGAAATGAAAGTAACTATGGGAGGTGAATGCACAATGTAAATAAATTTTATACATATGCTTACTGTTCAAAATGTACAGCTGAAAACTTTATGGATTTTGTAACTAAAATCACCACACACACAAAAAAAACTAAAAAAAAAAACAGAAAAAAAGGAAAAACAGGTAGAGTAGATGGTCCTTCAGTGGAAGAGAATAAAGAAGAAATCCTGAAATGGTAATATGAGACTGAAAAAATGCCTGGACATGTGGCTAAATGGACAATTATGTGAATGAAGACATTTCAAGATTAGCAGTCAAAGAGGAGAAGACCAGCTGGTGATTTAGAGTGTGAGTTGAGGAGTGAAGTCGGAGGGACCTGGGTAGAAAAACAGAAATTCACTACATAAAAGTGTTCAAGCTGTAGATTTAGATGGATACCAACCTATGTATCAAGGCAAAAACATATCCACATGCTTGAAAAGATGACACCAGGATATTATTTTCTTGTTTAGGAATGAAGGGAGAAACAACAGCCAGCCTGGGGTGAAATTTTTTTTTTTTTACATTTTTTTTACTAGTTTAACTATACAGTACATTAGTTAGACATTTATATAGTTTATTAAATGATGCCCTGGATGTTGTTACCTCGCCTCTGGCTCGACATTACATTACATGAAATGAGCCATTACATTAATGCTGACTGTATTCCCTATTCCATGCTCCCCATCCCTGTGACCATCTGTCAAACTACTAATTTGTACTTCTATAACGCTACACTCTTTTCTCCAACCTCACCTCTGGCCATCACCAGACTGTCCTTTATAATTTGTTAGTCTGTTTTTGATTAGTTTATTTTTTCCTTAGATTCTACATATCAGTGAAATCATATGGTATTTATCTTTCTCTGTTTGACATTCCACTGAGCATAATAACCTCTAGGTCCACCCATGTGCTGTGAATGGTAGGAATACTTTTTTTAATGGCTGAGTAATAATCCATTGCATATACAAACTGTACTTCTTTTTCCAATCATTTGTTGACGGGCATTTAGTTTTGCTTCCATATCTTGGCTATTGCAAATTGTGCTGCATGAATATCGGGGTGCATAAGATCTTTACGAATTATTGTTCTGGTTTTCTTTGGTTAAATACCCAGAAGTGCAATTGGTGGATCAATAAGGTATATCCATTTTTTAAATTTTTTGAGAAACCACCAGACTATTGTCCATAGCAGCTGTACCTAATTTGCAACCACCAACAGTGTATGAGAGTTCTCTTTCCTCCAATTCTTGCCAACATTTGTTCTATGATTTATTGATGATAGCCATTCTGACAGATGTGAGGTGATATCCTCATTGTGGTTTAATTTGCATTTCTCTGATCAATTAGTGACCTTCTGATAATTAGTGGTCTTCTGCCCATTTTTTAATTGGATTGTTTTTTGTTGTTGAGTTGTATGAGTTCTTTATATATTTTGGATATTAAACCTCTATTCAGATGTACCATATGGTGAATATAATTTTCCTAATCAGTCTCGATTGTTTTTTTTTGTTGATGGTTTTCCTTTGCTGTAACAAAAAAAAAATTTAGTTTGAAGTAGTCCCATTTGTTTATTTTTTCTTGTGTTTCCCTTGCCTGGGGAGATCTAGCTGGAAAGAAATTACTGTTTAATATATCAAAAGAGTTTGCTGCTATGTTTTCTCTAGAAGTTTTACAGTTTTCAGATCTTATATTTACGTCTTTAATCCATTTTGATCTATTCTTGTATATGGTGTAAGAAGGTGGTCCAGCTTTTTTTCTCATATATCTGTCCACTTTTCCCAATGCCATTTATTGAAGAGACTTTCTTTACCCCATTGTATAATTTTGCCTCCTGTGTCATATATTAAGTGAGTGTATATTTCTGGGCTTTCTATTCTGTTCCATTGATTTATGTGTCTGTTTTTATGTCAGTACCATGCTGTTTTTATTACTGTAGATTGTAAGTATAGTTTGATATCAGGTAGTGTGATATCTTCAAACTTTGTTCTTCTTTTCAAGATTGCTGAGGCCTATTTGGGGTCTTTTACGGGTCCATATAAATTTTAGGATTATTTGTTCTAGCTCTTTGCAAAATGCCAAGGGTATTTTGATGAGGGATTGCATTGAATCTATAGATGCTTTGTTGTATATATGAACATTTTAATGATGTTGATTCTTCCTACCCATGAGCATGATATATACTTCCATTTATTTGTATCTTCTTCAATTTCTTTTTTCAAATGACTCATAATTTTCTGTGGACAGGTCTTTTACCTCCTTGGTTAATTTGATTCCCAGGTATTTTATTGTTTTCAATGCAATTGTAAATGGGATTATTTTCTTAATTTTTCTTTCCAAAATTCTCACTGGTGTATAAAAAATGCCACTGACTTCTGATATTAATTTTGTATCCTGCTATTTGCTGAATTCATTGATCAGTTTCGAACGGTCTTTTGGTGGAATCTTTAGGATTCTCTCTATAGGTACGTATCGTGTCATCAGCAAATAACAAGAGTTACTTCTTCTTTCAATTCAGATACCTTTTCTTTCTCTTTCCTTTCTCTAATTGCCTGTGGCTAACACTCTCCAATACAGTGTTGAAGAGCAGAGGTGAAAGGGGACATCCTTGTCTTGTTCCTGATCTTAAGGAAAACGCTTTTAGCTTTTCCCCATTGAGAGTGATGTTTAGTTGTCAGATCGTTATATATGAGTTTTATTATGTTAAGTCTATTCCCTCGTTGCTGAGAGTTTTATTAAAATGGAGTGCTGAACTTTGTTGAACGCTTTTTCCGCATCTATCAATATGATCATAAGATTTTTATCTTTTGATTTGTTAATGTGGTGTATACATTATTTGATTTGAGGATATTGTACCACAACTTGCATCAAGGATATAAATCTAACTTGATCATGGTGTATGATATTTTTAATGTATTGCTGAATTCAGTTTGCTAATATTTTGTTGAGGGTTTTTGCATCAATGTTCATAAGAGATATCGGCCTATAGTTTTCCTTTTCTTATAATGTTTTTGCCTGGTTTTGGAATCATGGCAAGGGTGGCCTCATAAAAGGAATTAGGGAGGTTCTTCTTTTTGAATTTTTGGGGTAGTTTGAGAAGGATAGGTGTTAATTCTTCTATGAACGTTTGGTAAAATTCGCCTATGAAGCCATCTGGTCCAAGACTTTTGTTTTTTGGGAGGTTTTTGATTACTGATTTGCTTTCATTGGTGGTAATCAATCCTGCTCAGATTTTCTGTTTCTTCTTGACTCAGTCTTGTGAGATTATATGTTGCTAGGAACATGTCCAGTTCTTTTCAGATTGTCCAATTTGTTGGCATATAATTGCTCGTAGCATTTTTTATGATCCTTTATATTTTGTGGAAGTCCGTAGTTATTTTTTCCTCTTTCATTTCTGATTTTATTTATTTGAAGTCCTCTCTTTTTCTCTTGATGAGTCTGGTTAAGGATCTGTCCATTTTGTTTATCATTTCAGCTCTTGGCTTCATTAATCTTTATATTGTTTTTCTTAGACTCTGTTTTGTTTATTTCCACTCTGATCTTTATTATTTCCTTCCTTCTAGTTACTTTGGAATTTGTTTACTATTCTTTTTCTAATTCTTTAAAGTATAAAGTTAAATTGTTTCTTTTAGCTTTTCTTGTTTCTTGAGGTAGCCCTGTATTGCTACGAATTTCCCTATTAGGACTGCTTTTGCTATGTTCCATAGATTTTGAGTTGTTGTTTAATTTCTTTTTTTCTCTAGGTATCTCTTGATTTCTTCTCTTGATCTCATTAATAACTCATTCATTGTTTAGTAGCATGTTATTTAGCCTCCATGTATTTGGTGTACTTTCCGGTTTTTTTCTTGTAGTCGATTTTTTAGTTTCACACCATTGCAATTGGAGAAGATGGTTGATATGATTTTAATCTTCTTAAATTTATTGAGACTTGTTTTTGTGTCCTAGCATGTGGTCTTATCCTGAAAATGTTCCACGTGCCCTTGAGAAGAATGTAAATTTTGTTGTAAAATGCTCTGAAATATCTATTAAATCCATCTTGTCTAATGTGTTCTTAGGCCCATTGTTCCTTGTTGATTTTTTTGTCTGGAAGATCCATCCATTAGTGTCAGTGGGGTGTTAAAGTCTCCTAATATGTGTGTATTATTGTTTATCTCTTCACTTATGTCAGCCAATAATTGCTTTATGCATGTAGGTGCTCCTATGTTGGGTACGTGTATGTTTACCAGGGTTAATGTCCTTTTGATTTACTGATTCCTTTACCATTATGTAATTACCTTCTTGTCTCTTATTATAGCCTTTGTTTTATTTATTTTATTTTTTTCTTTATTGGAGTAACATTGATTAATACAATTATATAATTTTCAGGTGTACATTACAGTTTGGCATCTATATATTCTATTGTGTGATTACCACCCAGAGTCCAGTTTCCTTCAGCTACCATATATTTGATCCCTTTACCACTTCACCAACCCCAACTCCCTTATATTACACTCCCTTTACCCTGTCTACCTCTTCCTTCTCCCCCACCCCTACCTCTGGTAACCACTAGTCTATTGTCCCATCCCGGTCTCTGTTTATCCTGTTCATTTGTTGCCGTTAGGTTTCTATCCCAATATAAGTGATATCATATGTTTTCAACTTTTTTCTATCTGGCTTATTTCGTTTAGCATGATTATCTTGAGGTCCATCCATGTTATCTCAAATGGCAGTATTTCCTCTCTTCTTATGGCTGAGTAATATCGTTGTATATACATACCACAGCTTCTTTAGCCAATCATCTATTGTAGGGCACTTTGGTCGGTTCTAGTCTTGGCCACTGTGAATAATGCTGCTATGAACATCAGTGTGCAAATATCTTTTTGGATATGGATTTTCAAGTCTTTGGGGTAAATACCTAGTAAGGGGATTGCTGAATCATATGGTAGGTCAATTCTTAGGTTTTTTGAGGAAACTCCATACTGTTTTCCATAGTTTCTATACCAATTTGCAGTCCCACCAGCAGTGGGAGGTTCCTTAGTTTCCACATCCTCATCAACATTTGTTATTAATTCTTTTGTTGGTTATAGCCGCTCTAACAGGTGTGTGAGATGTATCTCACTGTTATTTTGATTTGCATTTCTCTAATAGTTAGTGATGTTTGAGCATCTTTTCATATAGTTGGTGGCATTTGTATGTCCTCTAGGGAGAAGTGTCTGTTCAGGTCTTCCGTCCATTTTTTTGATTGGATCATTTGTTTTTTTTGTTATTGAGTTGTATGAGTTCTTTGTATATTTTGGATATTAGGCCCCTCATCAGAGGTGTCATTTGCAAATATATTTTTCCCATTCGGATGGTTGTCTCTTTACCTTATTGACGGTTTCTTTTGCTGAACAGAAGCTTTTTAAGTTTGATGTAGTCCCATTCATTTATTTTTTTGTTTTTACTTCCTTGCCCTTGAGGTCAAATTCATAAAATC
This sequence comes from Eonycteris spelaea, assembly GCA_003508835.1. Taxonomy (NCBI): domain Eukaryota; kingdom Metazoa; phylum Chordata; class Mammalia; order Chiroptera; family Pteropodidae; genus Eonycteris; species Eonycteris spelaea. The sequence continues at coordinate 1,353,581 of PUFA01000215.1, read as the reverse complement.
CTCTTTAAGTTCAAGGCCCTTGAGTTTCAAGTCCTATGTTTTCTTCTATGCATTTTAGTGTTTCAGGTCTTATATTCAGGCCCTTAATTTATTTGGAGTTAATTTTGGTGTGTGGTGATAGACATGAGTCTAGTTTCATTCTTTTGCAGTGGCTTTCCAGTTTTCCCAGTACCATTCTGCAACTCTGCCTTCTTAATTGGTGAGTTCAATACATTTACATTTAGGGTGAATTATTGAAAAATGAGGTCTTCATATAGCCATTTTATTTTTTGCTTTCTGGTAGCTCAGTAATTCCATTGTTTCATTGCTCTGTGTTTCTGGTTTCCTTATTTTGGTTGGTTTTTGTGGGTTTTGCCTTGGGTCTTCTTGTTTTATGTTATAATACACTTCAGTTCTGAATCTTTGATGTGTGATTACCATTACAAATATGTAAAGGATAGTTATATATGTACAGTTGTCCATTTTCTTAACGTGCCTTATCCCCTTTCCCCTTCTGTGAATTTGGATCTTTGATCCTTCCTTTTCAGTCATTATTATCTCAATTTTTCCTGTGTATGCTGAATGTTCATTACTATCTTGCTATAGCAATTATGTGCTTATTATTTAAGCTTGTAATGCCTGTTCTTAGTAAGGGTTGCACTCCTCTGCTTATATTTACCTGATAGTCACTTTACTCCTAATTACGTATTTTTTGTTTTGTTTTGTTTATTTTGTTTTAGATGTGCTGACACCTTCAGTATTTCCTGTAGTGCAGGCTTCGTAGTGGAGAAGTCCCTCAATTTTTGTATGTCTGGAAAGGTTTAATTTCTCCTTCATATCTAAAGGAGAGCTTAACTGGATACAATATTCTAGGTTGGTAATTCCTTTCACTTAACAGTTTAAATATTTGGTTCCATTCATTTTAGCTTGTAAGGTTTGCTCTGAGAAGTTCAAGGATAATTTCATGGATTTCCTTTATAAGTTACCCATCTTCTCTTCGCTGGTTGTCCTGAGAATTCTGTCTTGTTGCTGATTTTTGATGACTTTAATAAATGTGTGTTGGTGAAGGCTTTTGGGTTAAAATAATTGGGTGTTCTGTTGACTTCTTCAATACCAAGCTCCAGCTCATTCCTTAGATTTGGGAAATTCTCATCCACTATTTCTGAAAATGCATTCTAACTCCTTGCTCCTTTTCCTCCTTTGATAATGCCCATTATTCTTGTTTCCTCTCCTGATAGCATCAGTTAGTTCTTGTATTTCTCTTTGAGTATTTTTCATTCTTCAGTTTCTCTCTTCTTTCTTTTGATTTATTTCTAGATTTCTGTCTTAGATATCACTGATCCTTTCCTCTATTTGGTCAGTTCTGTTTCCCAAACTTGCTATTTCATTTTTCAACTCTTGAAGTGTGTTCTTCATCCCCAGAAGTTTCTATGTGATCTCCTTTGAGGGTTTTATCTCCTTGCTCTCCTCATCTAGGTGTTTTTTCAATTCCTGAAATTTCTTTTGGTTTCCAGTAGGAAGACGTCTAAGCTTCTTGGATCCCTGCTTTATAAAAACTAAATGTCTTTTTTATTTCTTGTAGATATTTAATCACACTTGCTACTCTCAGTTTCAGTCTCTGTCAGTGTTAGCAACAGTTTGAGTAACGTTTGCTCAGATTCCCCTGGGGCTCTGTGGTGATTGCTCTCCGAGGGTATGTAGGGGTTGGGCCCTCTGGGTTGGGATTGGGGGCTGCAGCTAAGTCTTGGTTTTGCAACCACGGCCAGTAAAAATCAACTGTTGTTTCTACTGTTTAGCCCCGCTTCTCTACTTTCTGCCTTGGTGATGGGGCCCTTTCTGCTGGCTGTTAGAAGTTCTGGCACTTCCAGGCAGGCTGATCAGGGAAGTGGCTGCATCTTCACCCTCTCCCCTCTCTGCATGGAGCTCTGGTGGCTGCGGAGGCAGCTTTTTATTTCTCTTGTAAAGTGGAAAATTTTCCAGTAAGCTAGTCCCAAGGACAAGACAGGGAGTGATATCTTTAGGCATCAGCTCCCAAGAGAAAAGACAACATTGCCTCCAGAGCGCAGATAACAAAACTGTCTACCAGGCCCTGTTTGCTAAAGATTTAGGAGTCGCCCTGAAACAATATATCTTTGTGCTAAAAGCTAACAGCCACCTGTTTGCTTTTGTGTACATTTGCTTGGTGCAGTTGATCGCCACCAAGACATAGTTTCAGGCTTTATAAGCTGCCTTCTCCGGAAGCTCAGGGCTGATTCTCTAGTGGGGAGAATCAGTACCGGCCGGCTAATAAAGGCTCTTCATAATTAATCTCAATTGGCCGTGGTCTTAGATTTGAACACACCACAACACTCCGAGTCCACCCCATGATACCTGGGGTTTCTGACCTTGTAGGCGGATCCCACACTCAGACGTGCTGGGTGATGCAGTTTGGGTGTTTTTCGTTCAGTTTTAGATGTTCAGCTTATTGTTGTTTCAAGGGAGAGATCTGAGGATGTCTCTCACTCTGCCATCTTTTCCAGCTTCTTCTATAGCCTTTGTTTTAAAGTCTATTTTTGTGTGATATAAGTATTGCTATCTTGGCTTTTTTTTTATTTATTAATTTCCATTTGTGTGAAATATCTTTTTCCATCCTTTACTTTCAGTCTGTGAATGTCATTTGATCTAAAGTGAGTCTCTTATAGACAGCATATGCTTCATGGGTCTTGTTTTCTTACCCATTCAGCTACTCTTCATTTTTCGATTGGAGCATTTAATCCATTTCCATTCAAAGTGATTATTGATAAGTACATAGTTACTGCCATTTTATTATTCACATTTATTTTATTTTATTTTTTATCGCTTCTTTTTTTTTTTTTTTCACAGAAGTCCCTTTAACATTTCTTGTACTGACAACTTGTTGGTGATGAATTCCTTAAGATTTTCCCTATCAGAAGCCCTTAATCTCACCTTCTATTTTAATCAAAAGTCTTTCTGGGTAGAATACTTGTGGTCATAGATTCTTGTTTTTCATAACTTTGACTATTTCTTGCCAGTCCCTTCTGGCCTGCCAAAGTTTTCATTGAAAAATCAGCAGAACATTCTTATGGGGTACCCTTGTAGTAACTAGCTGCCTCTCTTGCTGCTTTTAAGATTCTCTCTTTGTCTTGACCTTTGGCATTTAATGATGATGTGTCTTGGTGTGAGTCTGTTTGAATTCCTCTTGTTGGGACTCCTTGTGCTTCCTAAATTGAATGTCTAATTCTTTTGCCAGCTCTATCCCTTGCTCTTTTTCTTCTCCTTCAGATAGTCCTATGGTCTGGATATTGTTACGCTTCATGTTGTCCCAGAGGTCTCTTAAACTATCCTCAATTTTTTAAATTCTTTTTGTTGTTGTTGTGTTCTGCTTGGGTGTATTCTGCTATCTTGTTTTCCAGTTGCCAAATCTATCTTCTGCTTCGTCCAATCTACTGCTGAATTTTTCTAGTGCATTCTTCATTTCAGTTTTTGCATTCTTTGTTTATCTGTTTCTTTTTTATGGTTTCTATATCCTTTTTATGCTTTTCTATATCCTTTTTTATGCTATCTCTGTTGAGGTTCTCATGTGCTCATCCATTCTCCTGATAAGTTCGTTGAGCATCCTTATAACCATTATTTTGAGCTCTGTCTCTGGTAGTTTGCTTGCCTCCATTTCATTTAGCTTATTTTCTGGAGTTTTCTCCTGTTTTTCATTTGTGGCCTGTTTCGTTGTTTTCTCATTTTATTAGCCTCTCTGTGTTAGTTTCTATGTGTCGAGAATATTTGTTTCATCTCTCAGACTTGGCCAGATGGCCTTATGTGGATGGTGCTGTGTTCTGTGCGACCCAGTGGGGCACTCTCCTAGGCCGGGGGCTCTGGATTGTGATCTTTGTGTGGGTTGTGTGTGATCTCCTGTTGTCACCAAGACTTTATTGTTGTTAGCACATCAGTAGATGCGATTAACACTCAGACTAATTGTGGGAACTGGCCGCACCCACAGGGTAAGAGTTGCTGTGTAGGGGCTGATCCCTCTGAGTAGGATTTGCCCTAGCAGGCTTGTGTACTTATTTAGACCACCCTTTGTGTGTACCGCTAATGGAGCTAGTCAGGAGTTGCTCCCTATTATCTGGTGGCAGCCTCCAGATGCATTGGTTTGTGGCCTCTTCGGAGTAGCTCCCCAGTAGGCCAAGGTCAGCCACTGCTTTTGATTGCTCAGGGTTACCCGATAGGAACTTCAAAGCAGTCCATGGATGGTTGTTGCCTATGCTGGATCTGTAGGTAAGTGGAAGAGACAATACTGTAGGCAGTGGTCCAGTTGTCCCCCATCCCTGACCTCTGGCAGTTTAGCAGAGAGACCAGTGCTCCTCCAGTTCTGACACTGCCTGTCCATTGCCCGTAAGTCTCTGGAACTGGAAGAGCCTCTGGGTGATAGGCGTGTTGGGTGGCGCAGGGACTCAGGAGTCTCCGGGGTCTATTGAGTAAATTTCCCCCTGCCACTGCAGTGTCAGTTTACATGCCAGCACTGTCTCTGTAACTCCCTGTACAAGTTTCCAATCATAGCAAGGTCAGCTGCTGCCCACCTGGGGCTGAATGAGCCACCCCAGGGCAGGAGCAGCTGCCTATCAGCGTGCAGTGGGCACTGTGTGTATTGATGGGGCAGGGAGCTCAGAGAGTCAAGGGTTGTCAGGCCAATATTACCTCAGTTTTCTGTAATTTCTGTGTCTGCACGTTCCCACTGTAGCCGTAGATCACATGAAGATAAGCTGCTGTCTGGGGCGGTCCCACAGATTCTGCGAGCCCCTCAAGAAATATTGCAGCTTGTACAGGCCAGTGGTCTGCGCCCAAAACTGTTTTTCCTCGAAAGGCACTTACTATGCTAGCCAAGGTCTGTTGCTTGTACAGGAATGCACAACTCAGGGCCAAAGCAGGTCAGGGAGGCTGCCTGTCAATGAGGCTGCAGGCACTTTGTGGCTTGGGTGGAAGCCGGATCTCAGGGAGACAAGGGCCATTAGGCCGATTCAGCCTCAGTTTTGCTACAACTTCTGTGCCAGGCATTCCCGTTGTGGTCACAGATCACAGTGAGACTAGCTGCTGCTGGCGAAACCGGTCCCATGAACCCTTTCTCCCCAGATGCAATATTGCAACTCTTGCAGGCAGCAGAGATCTGCCTGCAACTGATTTCTGTGCAATGCCCACCCTGTACTAGCCAAAGTTGTTTCCTGTGTGGATTGGGGGTTGGAGGTAGTAGGGCAGTGGCAGTTCATTGTCAATGGGCCACTTGGAGCAATTTGTGGTAGGGTGGGTAGAGGTCTCAGGAAGGCATTGGCAGTCAGATCAATATAGCCTCAATTTTGCTTAACTTTGGTAACTGTTCTTGCATTCCTGCAGAAGTCCAGAGCACAGCAAAACTAGCCACTGTCTGATCCCCAAGAAATGCCCAAGTTCATGTTGGCAGCAGTGATCTGCCTGAAACTATCTCGGAAATTGTGTGCTCACAGCACTGGTTGTCAGCTGTGAATGTTTGGCCCTGAATCAGTAGAGGGTGTGGCATCCATCCAGCAACAAAAGCCTGGGTTAATCTGTAGGTTGGATAGGGGCAGGCTGATCTCCTCAGGCCAGTGCTTCCTAATAGCCCTATGGGAGGAGTCTGCACAGTTAAAACTGTGAGGTCTGCAGATTGCCTGTTAGGGCGGGCGGGATTAGCCACAATGGTGGCTGCCCTTCCAGCCCTCTGTTCTCGCTCCAGGTATATGCAGACTTCTCAGTATGAACCTGCAGGAGCCTCTGACACAGCAATGGATGTTCCAGGGGTGTGTCCACAGGTCAGAAAGCCTGTGTGTGGTCCTTCAAAGGGGCATCTAGGCTTTCAGTCTCCTTCTATCTCATCCAGGTGCTGCAATCCACTTGAGTTTTACAATCAGAGTTATCGGAATTTCCTCTCCCTGGGCTGGGACCCCAGGCTGAGGAGCCTCTAAATGAGGCCAGGACACCCCTTTTCCTTCAGGGGAGCCTCTACAGCCTCTCTCTCCCTTCCCAGCATGATTCGTGACTTGCCCCTCCTACTGGCTTTGATGTGGGTCCTTCTTTATCTTATCAGACATACATGTTACGATCAGCTAGGCTTCAGATTTAGTGACTTTTCTAAAACTATTTTTTGTAAGACTCTGTTGTGTGATGTCAAAATTCTCGTTCCTTTTGCTTAGTGGTCGGCTAGTGGTTTGACAAGACATTTCCTTAAATGCTGCTTCAGTTTAGCTTTCTCTTGATTTAGCACTTGTTGATTGCTTGTAACTTATGACTATTTTTTTAGTTGCAATGGATTTAATTCAGATAATTTTGCTTGTTTTTTCAGTGGAGAAATTTCCCCTTCAAATTTCCACACTCTTCCTTTTCAATGCCCTATGATCTGGTTTTGAGTTAATTCTAGTATATAATGTGAAGCATGAGATCCAAATTCACTCTTTGTTATGTGGGATATATAATTGTTTAACACTTGGAGACTATGCTTTTACCTTTTGAATTGTCTTGGCATCCTTGTCAAAATTCAATTATTCAGAAATGTAAAAATTTGTTCTGGACTCTAAAGTCTATTCCTATTTAAATGAACACCTATTTTTATGCCAGTACCATCAGCCATGATGACTGTAGCTTTGCAGTAGATTTCAAAATTCAGAATGTGAGCTTTCAACTTTTTTTCTTCTTTTTCAAAATTGCTTTGGTATTCCAGGTCCCTTGCATTTCCATATGAATTTTATATATTTTTGTTAATTTCTGCCCCCCCCCAATGTAAGCTAGTGTTTTGTGGGGATTGTGTTGAATCTGTAGTTCAATTTGAGAAACACTGTCATTTAACAATATTAAATATTCAATCCATGATCATAAGATGTCTTTCCATTTATTCAGTCTTCTAAACTTTCTTTCAATTATTACTTTCTAGGTTTCAGTGTACAAGATAAGCATATTTTTGTTAAATTTACTTCTAAATATTTAATATTTTCATCATCTTATTAATGAAATTATTTTCCAAATTTTCTTTCAAAATGTGTTCATGGCTAGTGTATAAAAAATACAATTGATTTTTCTACATTGATCTTATATCCCTGCCACCTTACTGAATTCAATTATTAGTTCTAATAGCTTTTTGTGTGTGTTAATCCCTTTAGGAAAATCCAAGATACATGATCATATCATCTGCAGAGGTAGTTTTAATTCTTCCTTCCAAACTAGATTTCCTTGTGTTTATTTTTTCTGCCTAATTATCCTAGCTAGAATCTTCAGTACAATGTTGAATTGAGGTGGTGAAAGTTGCATTTTTTTGTTTTGTTTCTTATTTTAAGGTTTGATTAATATTTATTGCGGAATATATCACATTTTTATTTATCCATTTATCCATTAATGGACACTTGAGTTTGATTGAACCTTTGGCTGTTGTAAATAATGCTTGCTATTGAACATGTGTGTACAAATATGTCTATAAGGCTCTAATTTCAATTCTTTTTGTTTCTAGACCAGAAGTGAAAATTGCTAGATTGGTAGTTCTAGTTTTGATTTGTGAGGGAACTTCCATACTGTTTTCTATAGGAGTTGTGTCATTTTACTTTCCACAGCAGTGCACAAGGGTTCTCGTTTCCTTTCACATCTTTATCAACACCTGTTACTTCTGTTTTGCTTTATTTTTTCTTTTTGTCTTTATTGTAATTAATAGACCAATTAGGTGCTTTGTGTTTACACTGCACAATTCAATGAGATTTTTTCAATTATAGCCGGCCAACAATAATATCCCAGTTTTAGTTGTATAGCATAATGATCAGAGAGCCACATAACTTGCAAAGTGATCATCCCACTAAATCATGTACTCTTCTTCCCCTTACAATTTATTACATTATTAACCATCTTGCCCATGTATACTCTACATTTCCATGTCTATTCTGCAACTATCCATTTGTTACCTCTTAATCCCTTTGTCTTTTTTTGCCCCCCACAATCCCCCCTCCATCTAGTATCTCTCTAAATATTCTCTGTATCAATGAATTTATTTCCGCTTTTGTTTGTGTTGTTGTTGTTGTTTGTTATTATTTTATTCTTTAGATTTAATGTACGTGAAATCATGAGATATGTATTTCTCTTTCTCTAATCTGACCCATTTCATTCAGCACAATACCCTCTAGATCCATCAATGGCAATATCTTTTTCCATCCTCTTTCTTTTAGTTCTCTGTGTGTTCTTAAAATCTGAAGTGAGTTCTCTTGTAGTGGCATATTTAGGATCTTGTTTCTTATCTCTTCAGCCACTCTATCTTTTGGTTGGAGCACTTAATTCTTTTCCATTTGAGCTAATGTGATGATAGGAATTTAGTAATTATCATTCTTTATTCCTGTTTTTGATACATGGTTTTTTCTTCTTATAAAGAAGTCCCTCCAACATTTTCGTAGTATAACTGGCTTGTATGTTGATCAGTTCTAGCCTATATTTTGTCTGAAGCTCATTTATCTGTCCTTCAAACTAAAATAGCTTTGCTGGATAAGAGTGATCTTAGTTGTATATCCTGAGACTTCTCCTGCTGAATACTTTTTTCCAAGCCCTTCTGTCCTGCATAGTTCTTTTTGAGAAATCTGCAGCCGACCTTATGGGTGATCCCATATAGGTAACTAAGTGCTTTTCTCTTGCTGTTTTTAAGATTCTCTTTTTTATTTAACCTTTAGCATTTTAATTATGATGTATCTTGGCATGGGCCTCTTTGGGTTCCTGTTTTGGGACTCTCTGAGCTTCATGAGATTTATGTCTATTTCCCTTCACCAAGTTAGGGAAGTTTTCTATCATTATTTCTTCAAATAGCTCTTCAACATCTTGTTTCCTTCCGGTACCCCTATGACAGGATATTTTTGCCTTAAATAGTGTCCCATAGGCTCCTGAAATTATTATTATAGTCTTGGCTTGCTGTTTTCTTTGATCGAATGTCCTTGGATTTCCCATCCTCTATATAGGCCATTTGATCCTCTTCTTTATTCACTTTGTTTATTTTATTTAATATACTTCTCATCTCAGATAATGTGTTCTTCATTTCTGACTGGTTCCCTCTTTATAATTTTCATTTACATTTTAGTCTTTATCTCTTTATTAAAGTTCTCACTGAGTTCATCTTCTCATAGTTCACTGAGGACTTTATAGCCAGGGTTTTGAACTCTGCCTCTGTTAGATTGTGCTGACTCCATTATTTCCTGATCTGTTCTATTCTCTCTATGTGTTTTCTACTTCTTTGTCTTCCCATTTTGGCTGCTTTTCCATGTCCATTTCTATGTGCTAATCAAACCCTAAGTTCCCCGGTCTTATTAATGTGGCTTTGGTGGTAGGTGTCCAGTGGCATAGTCCTGAGAAGGGTTCAGCTGCAGGCTAAATTTAGCCTCAGCCTGTGCCCCTCTGCAGCCACCTGTTAAGACTCAGCAGCAATCCACAGATACTTGTGCTTATTGTTGCTCTCAAAAAAGCCACAACAGATACTGAGGCCAGCTGCCACCAGTGTGAGTCTAGGCCGCTGCTCAAGCACAAGGGGCACCTGAATAAGTGAGGACCACACCTTGGATGTGGCTTGGGTGGGGCCAGTTATGGGAGGCAGAGTTTCAGGGAATCCTCTGGGCAGAGGACCTGTTATCCAGTTCGATGACATCTGGGCTATGGCAGCACTGAGTCTGAGCACTGGGAGGGGTAAGGGGCTCAATAGAGGTACAATGGATACTACCAGAACTTCTGTATAGAGTGAGTCTTTGCCTTGACTTGGCCCTCCACTCTGAACAACCCCTGTAAGTCCGTGTGCCCCCATGGCCATCCAAATAATTGGCACTATGTTCAGAGCGAGCAGTCCATCACCACAAAAACCCACCTCGCTGATATGGCCCTTTAAGAGGCATCTGCAGTCTTCCGCCACTGCCGCAGCCTCCAATCTCACTCAGAGGATCAGGACTGGGCACCTCGCATCCTCAGTAAGTCCTACCTTCTGCTGTTGACAGGGTGAGTTCTTAGATTTCCCCTAGTTGTTGGCTTGTTCATCCAGATAACCAGGCAATTTTTCTTTGCTGTTTCTCTTTGTTTCTGTCACAACTTTGATGTGGTCAAACCAGAGGGATAAGCAGAGCCCTCTATCGTCTATGCCATTTTTTTTTCTGCGCCTTGTTGTTGTTTTTTATATCTATTCTAATGGATGTGAATGGTATCTCACTGGTTGGTTTTGACTTGCATTTCCCTAATAATTTTCTGATGTTTGAACATCTTTTTTATATCGTTTATTGGTCATTTGTATATCTCTTTTCAAAGAAATATTTATTTCAAAGTCTTTTGCTCCTTTTTTAATCAGGTTGTTTGTTTTTGATTTTGTTGTTGTTGAGTTTTAGGTGTTCCTTAATATTCATACTTATATTTAATACCTTGTCAAATATATGAGTACAAATATTTTCTCCCTTCTTTAGGCTGTTTTTTTTCACTATGTTTGGTAATGTTCTTTGAAGCACAAATGTTTAATTTTTAGTGGTCTATTTTTTTTATCTCTTTCCTTTATTTTTGGTGTCATATCTAAGAAATCATTGCCATATTCCATGTCTTGAAGATTTTCCCCTATTTTTCTTCTAAGAGTTTGGTAGTTTTTAGCTCTTACATTAAGGTCTTTGATCTATTTTGAGCTACATTTGTGTATGGTGTAAAAATGAGGGTCCAACTTTAATTTTTGTTGCATATAGAAATCCAGTTTACCCAATATATTTGTTGAAAAAGACTGTCCTTTCCCCCCATTGAATCATCTGTGACACACTGTTGAAAATCCTTTGAATATATTTCATGGTTTATATCTGGACTCTCTATTCTAATTCTGTTGGCTTATATGTCTGTCTTTATGCCAGTATAGCTGTTGGGCCTTTTTATAGATACCCCTTAACAGGTTGAGAAGTTCCCTTTATTTCCAGTTTTATCATGATTACAGGGTGTCAGAGGTTTGATCAAATGTTTCTGTGTTATTGACGATAATCATGTAATCTTTCCCCCTTTATTTTATTAACATGGTCTTTTACATTGATTGATTTCAGCAACCAACCTTGCATTCCTAGCAGATAAATTCCACGTATTGGTCATGCTATGTAATCTTTTCTATGATGTTCTGGCTAAATTTTGGTCGTTGGTTATTTCTGCTGAATAATTTGCATCTACAATTCAAAAGAGATATTGGTCTTTAGTGTTTTTTCTTTGGGAATGTTCTTTGTCTGGTTTTGGTACTCAAGGTAAACATTGGCCTGATACAATGACTTTAGGAGGGAATAAGATTACAAAAGGATTGTGGTTAATTCTGAAATGTTGAGTTGAACTATCTGGGCCTGGGGGTTTAAATTCTGGAAAGATTGTTTTTCTATTTATTTGTTTATTCAACTTTTGGTGTTTAATTTAATCTCTAACTTGTTATAAGTCTATTCAGATTTTTCTATTTTTTCTTAGGTAGGTTTTGTAGTTTGGTGTTTCTAGGAATTTGTCCATTTTATTGAGTAGCATCTAAACACGTTGGAATTGTCCACAGTATTCTCTTTATAACTGAGTTTTTATTCTGTAAGTGTATGTATGATATACATCTTTCATTTCTACTTTCAGCTAATCTGAGTCTTCTCTATTTTTTTCTTGGCTAGGACACCTAAAGGTTTGTTAATTTTGTTGATTTTTGCAGAGAATCAATTTTTGGTTTTGTTGATTTTCTCTATTATTTCTCAGATCTATTTCATTAATTTCTAATTTAATTTTAGTCAGCAATTTTTTTTGCTTGTTTGAGTTTGATTTTGCTTTTTCTCTAGTTTCTTAAGTGGATAGTTTAAATTATTTATTTTGAAATCTTAGTATGTTTTTTAATATCAATAATTTGCAACTATAAATTTCATTCTAAGGACTGCTTTTCTCTTAAAGTTTTGGCTGTTGTGTTTTCATTTTTATTCACTTTAATATATAAATTCTTTGTGATTTCTTTTTGACTCATTAATTGTTAAGAGTGTTGTTTGATTTCCATGTATTTAATTGATTTCTAGTTTCATTTCTCTGCAGTTGAGAATAAACTTTGTATTATTTCAATCTTTAAATATAGAGGCTGGCTTTATGACATTACCATATTTTCTTGGAAATTGTTCTAAGTGTACCTAAGAAAATATATGTTCTTTATGTATTGTAGAGTGAAATATTCTATGGATATTGTTAGGTGTAGTTTATTGACAGTGTTGCTCAAAAACTTTTTCCTTTTTCGTTTCCCTAATTTTCTAATGAATAGAAGAAATTCAATATGAAAGTTGGACGTTAACTATTATTCTTAAATTGTCCTGTTTTCTGCTTTTCAATCATTTTAGCTTTTCTTCAATGTAATTGAGTTAAATTTATTTCAGTTTTGCTTCCATTTTTTTATATGGCATTAGGTACACGTAACTTATAAATTTTTATTGCTTCCTGGTGATTGACCCTATTAGTACATTAAAAAAATGTCCTTCTTTTCAGTAAAAACATTTTGTCTTAAATTCTATTCATTCTGATCTTAGTGTAGTCACTCCAACACTCTTCTTGGTTACTGTCTGCATGGTATATTATTCCCACCCTTTTACTTTAAATCTAACATGCTCTTCTTGTAGCAGCAAAAGTTGGATTATTTTTATATCATTATGGCAATCTTTGCCTTTTTGTTTTAATGGTTAATCCATTTACACTCCAAGCAATTTGTTGATAAGGTAGGATTATGTCGCTCATTTGCTATTTGTTTTCTACGGATTTAAGTCTTTTAGGCTTTTCTATTCCTCCATAACTGCCTTTTCTGGTGTTAAATATTTTTAGTCTATCATCTTTAATTCTCTTACCATTTATTTTTATGTATTTTTTGGATGATTCTTAGAGTTATCCTGGAAATTACAATTAACATATTAACTTAATAAGTTCTTACTAATGTTAATTAATTTCAACAGTATACAAAAGTTCTGTTTGCAATTTAGCTCTGTTCTCTCCCCCTCTTTGTGTCCTATTACAGTTCATACAATTATGTCCTTTAGTCATTGTAAGCTTATCAACACAGTTTTATATTATTGCTTTATACAGTTGTGCTTTTAAATCATAATATGAAAGGAAAGAAAACAAAAATACAGGACACTCTTTTAATTTCTATATAGTTATCTTTTCAGTATGCTTTGCATTTTTCATGTGGATTTAAGTACTATCTAGTGTCCTTGCATTTCAACCTGAGAGACTCCCTTTCACTTTCTCGTAGAACAGGTATACTAATGATAAAACACTCTCAGTTTTTATCTGGGAATATCTAAATTTCTTCCTCATTTTTGAAAGAGTTTTGTTGTTGAATATAGAATTTGGAGGGGGGTTCTTTACACTTAAAATATGTCACTCCACTGCCTTATGGTGCCCATGGTTTCTGATGAGAAATCAGCTGTTATTTTGAGAATTCATTAATCTTGTATAAAATATAGGTTACTTCTCTCTTGCTCCTTTCAAGATTTTCTCTCTTTGTTTTGGCTTTCAACAGTACTTTTATAATCTGGTTTTAGATGGATCTCTTTGATTGTTCTACTTGGAGTTTCATTGACTTCGAAATGTGACAATTACTGTTTTTCATCAAATTTTTGGAGTTTTGACTATTTATTGTTCCTTGAAAATTTCTTTGCACCCCTTTTTATCTCCTTTCCTTTCTGGACTCCCATTGAATGTATTTTTTTACCTCATGGTGTTTCCGCAGGTCTTTTATATTCTACTCATCCATCTTTTTTCTTTCTGTTTCCTCCAACTAGATAATCTCAATTGATCTATCTTTCCAAATTCACTGATTCTGATTCCATCTCTTCAAATCTTCTATCGAGCCCCTCTAGTAATATTTAAAAATTTCGAGTATTGCTTTTTTATTCAAATCCGGAGGTTTCTATCTGGTTCTTTTTAAATAGTTTCTACCTCTTTGTAGATGTTATTATTGGGGAAGACGGTTCTCATATCTTCCTTAATTCTTCATACATGTTTTCATTCAGTTTTTTTGGAACATCTTTACAATAGCCTGTTTAAAGTATTTATCTAGTAAGTCCAGCATCTGAAATTCCTTGGGGTAATTTCTACTTTCTTTTTTCGTATGAATGGATCACACTTTGCTGTTTCTTTGCATGTTTCAAATTTTTTGTTGAAAACTGGACATTTAGATAATATATTGTAGCAACTCTGGATACATATCACCAGGGCTTGTTGCTGCCTGTTTATTTGTTAGTGGTTTGTCTAGATCTTTTCCACTGATTTCTTTTTCCCCTTCAGTATGAACTTCTTAGATCACTCCTCAGGGGCACATGTTTGGCATGTTCACAGTTGCACTTACCCTTTCCCCCTCCAGAGATGACAGTTGGTCCTGAGGAAAGGACAGTCTCCTTTTATGTTTCTAGGCTCATTTGCCTCTACTGGTATCATACCCATATTTACCTCCACTCATCATTAGCTGATTATTCTAATTCCTTTGACAACATCCTGTGGCAAAATTGCTCTGATCCAACTAAATTGGGGGCCCCTTTAAAGCAGTAAATCTTTGAAATCACTCTTTGAAACTTACTCTTCTTAAGTGCCTCTTTTACTTATTTCTGTTACAAACATAACTTGCTCATTAATTTATTTGCTGCTATCATCTTCCTTTTAATAGCTGATCATCAAAATCTTATTGTTTTTGACAGTTGATTAGGCTTCGAACTTACCCACGCCCTGTTCCCACAAAAAAAAATCGGTTCGCCTGAGAAAAGCTACGAGCCCTTTGTATTCTAAATTTTTTGCCTCTCCCCCTTGCCAAACCTCCACACCACTATTCTGATTCTGGGGGAAGGAGCTGTGGTCTCCTTCTTTCAGATGACATCCCTGGTTTACTAGCATTGGCATTCAGCAGGATTAGCCCCAGTTTTCTCATCTTGCCTCTTACTTGTATGGAACTTCTATCTTATAAAATGAATAGTGGGGGGTAATCAGGAATCAGTATTCTTAGCCTGCTACCATCTGGTAAGCTTCTACCTTAGGAGTAGATTCTCATAGGTGGAGAAAAGAGCCGCATACCTTTTGGCCACTTGTCAGAATGACTTCTGCAACATAGAGCTTAGGGAAAAATGAGAGATGCCAGCAGTCCTCCCCTCCTGGAGTAAATCTGTAGTCTGAGATTGGAAGCTGAGAGAAAGGAGTAACATCTTGATACATCCACCCAGAGTAGAGCTTCAGGGAAGGAGAGTAAGCAGAACACATCGGCTTTAATCCATAGCTCTCACAGTTTCTTACTGAGATTTAGTAGAATTTTCTTAAATAAGTGTTTTTCCATTTGGTATTCCCTTAAGAAAACTTTCAGAGACTTTAATTGCTATTTATCTTCAAATTTTCACCAATTAGATGAATATTTGCTTGGGAGAGGGTCTGCAGAGCTTTTTCACACCACCATTTCACAAGTGTGCCTTCTGTATGCACTGAGTTTTGGGAAGGGCATTACATAACCTATTTACGGCAATAGCTAAACTTATACAACAAACCTAGTTCTCCTAAAAATAACATCTAACATTTATTGTTTACCTGAGCTATCCATTGAGTTGATATTGTTTTAATCCTCATTTTACACACAATAAAAATTGAAGTTTAGAGAGAAATGAGCTTTATCACACCATCCCAGAGCTATATTAAGTGAGGCGAGACGATGAACACAAAGCCCATTTAAATACTACATCATACTTAGAGATCTTGTTGTTCACATTAGTATGTGCATGTTTGGTATTTTTTCACATGAGGAGAGCCAGATGCTTCCTAAATTTTAAAGTTATTTTTTAAAGTAGGTTACTTATGGTCATAATGGTAGTGAGAGTAAAGTAGTTAAGATGTATCAATGAATCATTAGGATTTCTTTGTATTTAATCTATAAATTGAAGAGCTTCCAAAACTTGCCTAACAAATACATGTATATCAATGGATACTTTCTCACTCTTCTCAGATTTGAGAGAAAATGGGGTTACAGGAAATTTTCCCATCTGAGTTTCTTTCTTTCCTAACTGTGAATGCAGTGCTACAGAAAGCACATTCCTTGACTTTGTAGGAGAAGGAGGGAGTAGACTAGATTTATCTCTGAAGTAGCTTTCTGCTCTAAAACCCTAAGGTTCTCTGACCAGGTTGCCAGTGCCTCACCCTCAGTCCTCAGACCCTTCCTTTTCAGCACCAACTATAGTTAACTCTAAACTGTCAGCATTGGATCTCTGCACCTGAGGGCTCTTTCTAGAGTGTGCACATACTACAGGCTCAATATACAGAGAATTAATTTCCTAAACTATTACCTGTAAGGATTGACTGAATAAATACCCCAGTTCCCCCCCTACCTCAGGCTCTGCTTCTGAGAGAAGAACACAAACTAAGATAGTGTAACTTCAAAAAATATTGCTACAAAGCATGGACACTTGACTAAGAGAAGCTGGAACTGTGACAGGTGTGAAAAGGAGTCCATAGCCAAGGAATGCCCTATCATTAGCATGCAGCAGGGTTCATCAGTGGGGAATTCAAAGATAGAAGATGACTTTCATTCAAGGGTCAGCAAGGTCAGAGGGAAAACAGGGGTGAAAAAGAATAGGAGGGAACAAATAATTGGGAGAAGTTCTGCTCAGACAAAGCCTCAGAATCTAGGGGACTCTAGCCCTGGGTGAGCTTAGACACTAATGGACAAGGATTTATTTATGAAGTAGTCCTGTAGCTTTGCTAACATAGCATTACAAAATAATAGATCAACTCTTTTTGTTTATGACTCAATTATGGCTTCACCACACTTCTACAATGCAAGTCATGGATGTAGCCAAGGGGCACACCATGACCTCTCAGCAGCCACAAGGAATTTTCCTACAGAATGGGAGTTTGGGGTGGTGTAATCTCAAGCCAGTTCAGCCCTGACATTCCCGAGAAGTAAGGCCACAACAGCACAAAACATACCCTGGACCATCCTTAACAAAATTATTCGTGGAGTAATGTGGGAGTCCAGGGAAACACCATGCCCCAAGCCAGACACATTGATATAGGTACTCTTAGGCTAGCCATTACACGTCACATTTCTGTCCATCTAAATATATATCTATCCTCTAAGCATTGTCCACTGGCCAAGCTCATAAAGTCTTCTCCAGCCCCAACAAGCTCCCTCCAGTGTGGCAGCTAAGAATGCTTCTTCTAGAGCCAGAATGCTGGGTTAGGATCCTGACTTACAAATATGACTGTGGGCAAGTTATTTGCATCTTTGTACCTCAGCTTCCTCAAGATAATAATACTTGTCTCAGAAATTACTTTAAAAGTGTATATATCAAAGTGAAAAAAACTAGCAAATACTATCTCAACCAAGTGATAAAAGTTAACATCACCAATAACAAGACAGAGGTTTCTGACATGATATGCTGAGAAGAACACATCACTTCTGTGGTATTGCTACCCAAAATACATAACTTAAATTGAATTGTGAAGAAACATTAGACAAATCCAAATTGAGAGATTCTCTATACAGTACTCTTCAAAATTTATATGTGCTGCTTGTGCATGCACAGTTCACCACTACTAGAGTGGACTTTGGACAAGTTTATGAAATACAAAGAAAGACTGAGGAACTATTCTAGATTTGAAAAGGCTGACGGAGACAACTAAAAGCAATACATGATCCAGGATTGTATCCTGGACAAGAAAGCAAGAAAGGTAAAGGAAAAAAAATTTTTTTTCTGTCTTGTTTTTGCTATAAGAGACACTATTGGTACAACTGGTGAAATTTGAAATATGTGGACTTCATGGTTATAGTGTATCAGCATTGAGATTCTGATTAGATGAGTACTCTGTGGCTATGCAAGAGAGTGTCTTAGTAAGAGCCTTAGTAAGAAGACTAATTATAGCTACGAAACTAAACAATTAGAGTCTGCCCACATAGTCTATTGTATATAATTTTGTTGCTTAGATGTCTAGCAGACAGATGTTTGATCTTGGAGGGCATTATATATTTGTAATGTTCATAATGTATTGGCCTACAAATTTGTTTATCCAACAATGAGTTAGATCAGTATTTGCCAGTCACTGTGCCAGTACAGAAATGCAAACATATAAATCCCAGATCGCAGAATGTGTCTATTTTAGTGGGAGAGGATGCAGGAAGCCTTAAAAGTAAGAGTATGTGGTGGTGATGTGTACAGATTGGTAACACAAGAAGAATGACAAGAATTCAAAAGAAGGAGAGGAACCTGTACAGAATAAAGGTAGAAATGGCAGGAAGAAGTAGCAAGACCAAAAAGGCCCATTTTAAAATTAATTTTTATGTTGTTTCTATGCGATAGTTTGGGTTTGCCTGTAAAAGTGGCATGTGTTCAAGGTAGTCAATAATCATTATTGGTAATAACAAAAAAGATTGGAAATATATATCTAAATAACTCACATTCATACAAACAAAATACCATGCAGCCATTACTAAAGCTGATTCTCTGTAAGTTACAGTTGTGGTTACTTGCGAGGGGATTGTGATGGAGCAAGAGGAGCCACAGGGAGCTGGACATGTTCTTCTTCATGAAGGCTGGTGATGACACAGGTACAAACATCTGCAAAAAAATCATAGAGCCCCACACAAGATTTTGAGTACTTTATCAGGTACTATTACAGGTCAATTTTTTTAAAAGCTTAAAAAGAGTATTCTCTTTGTACTGTACTGATAAGAAATTATCTCCAGGTATATTGTTAAATGAAAATGAATATAGAGCAATACATATTGAATGCAATCATTGATGGGGGTTTTCAATAAAGAAAATGTACACTTGTATGTTACCTATGTTTAGAACTTCACGGGAAGGAAAAAGAAGAAATCAGTAAGGCATTGTTGCCAGGAGAAAAGAGAACTGGAGGGCCATAGGCCAGGGGCAGGGGACCACAAGTGGGAAAAGGGGTCAATCATTTTGAAAGTGAGAGGAAGTCTAAAGAATGAAGGAAAGTCAGAGTGCTTCATTGTTACTTTAACACCACAGGTTATATTAGTTGTGTGGGTTTAAATCATTTGAAGCTAACGTTTTTGAGGAATGCAACATATGCAAATACATAGTCTAGGTAGGCTAGTTAGGAAGTTCTGAATTGAGAGCAGCTTTAAAAAGTGTGGTTTTTTTCTCAATTAAAAAAAAAAACAAACAACAAAACTGAGTCCCATGTCAGACTCTATATTTTGTAGTAGATTTTTAACTCCTCCAAGTTCCCGTTAATTTGTTAAAATTGAGTACCATTTACCTACACGTGGCCACAAGAGCTCAAGAAATCCATTATGCAGAAGAAACCATGTGAAGTCACTATTTAGTTTTTGGAAAAAATTCTCCAGCCTCCATCTGCTGGTAGTATACTGCCACCTAGTACCCCTCCACAACCTGACACCAAAAACATTCTCAGAAATGTGAATTCAAAAATAATTGACTAAGAATTCTGGAAAACATGAGGAGTGAGAGATGTCCTCAGATCTCTCTCCTTGAAACAACAATAAACTGAACACCTAAAATTGAACAAAAAACATCCAAACTGCACACCAGCACTTCTGAGCATGGGATCTGCACATAAGAGCTACGGTAGGTCAGAATCCCAGGTGTAGGGCAGTGACTGGGAGAAATAAAGAAGCTGCCTCTGGCAGTCTCCAGAGCTACCTATGGAGGGACGAGGAGGGCAGAAGTTGCGGTGAGTTCCCTGAACAGCCCTGCCTGGAGGTGCTGTGAGTTCAACGCATCCGGCAGCAGGGCCCAGTCATCAGGGCAGAAAGCAGAGAAAACAGAACAGGACCGCAGAGGAAAAACAGTTGATTATTACCAGCCCCAGTTGCAAAACCGAGGCTGAGCAGCCGTCCCCCAACTCCCCACTCAGAGGGCCCTTCCTCCACATACCCTCCAAGACCAAACACTGCGAAGCCCCAGGGGAATCTGAGCAAACGCTGCTGAGACTGTAGCTGACACTGAGAGGGACTGAGGCTGAGATTGATGAGCATGATTAAATATCTATAAGAAAATTAAAAAGGTATTAGGCTTTATATAGCAGGTCCAAGAGGCTTAGACGCCACCTACTGGAAACTAAAGAAAAGCACCTTCTTTGGAGTAGGCTAAATAGAGACCTTTAATATAATAAATCTTTCTGGAAAAACAGCAGAATACAATTCCATTAATGCTCAGACAAAGAAATAGTCCACTAAACACCATGAACAACAAAGGTGACAAGGCATCTCAGAAAGAAAGAAAAAAATCTCCAGAAAATGAGCTTACAGACATAGAAATATGCGACTTAAATGACAGAGAATTCAGATGGTACTTCTGAAAAAAAAATTCAGTGAGTTCCAAAAAGAGTCATATCAACAATTTCAAGAATTGAAAAAAACAGCTGGATGAGCAGAGCAAGGAGATTGGAACACTCAAAAAAAAAAAAAAAGAAAAACAAAATAGAACTTCATCTGGAGATGAAGAACACACTGAAAGACTTGAAAAAATGAAATAGCATGCTTGAGAAATAGAGTAGACCAAATGGAGAAAAGGATCAGTGATACAAAGGCAGAAATCTAGAAATAATCAGAAGGAAGAAGAGAGAAATCGAAGAATGAAAAATAATAAAAAAGAAATACAAACTGGCTGATACCATCAGGAGAGGAAACATAAGAATAATGAGCATTATCAAGGTGAGGACAAGGAGCAGGGACTAGAAAGCATTTTTCAGACAAATAGTAGACAAGAATATCCCAAATCTAAGGAAATGTGTTGGAGCTTGGAATTCAAGAAGTCAACAGAACACCCAATTATCTTAACCCAAAAAGGCCTTCACCAATACACATTATATTAGAGTTATCAAAAATCAATAACAAAGATAGAATTCTCAGGGCACCCAGGGAGATGAAAACAGTAACTTATAAAGGAAAACTCATTAGATTATCATTAGACTTCTCAGACCTTACAAGCCAGAAAGGAATGGAATCAAATATTTAAACTATTAAGTGGAAGGAACTACCAGCCTAAAATAATATATCCAGCTAAACTCTCCTTTAGATATGAAAGGAAATTAAGACCTTACCAGGCATACAAAAATTGAGGGAATTCTCTACTACGAGGCCTGCACTACAGGAAATACTGAAAGGGGTCAGCTCACCTAAAACAAAATGATAATAATAATAATAATAAATAATAATAATAATAATAATAATAATTAGGAGTAAAGTGACTATCAGGCAAACACAAGCATAGGAGTGCAGTTTTTACTAAAGACAAGGCATTATACGCTTTAAACAATAAGAAGAGAATTGCTATAGCACTGTAGTAATGAAAGTTCAGCATAAATAGGGACAAATTGAGATAACAATAACTGAAAAGGGGAGAATACAAAGATCCAAATTCACAAAGGGAATGGAGATAAGGCACACGCAGAAGAAAAATGGATGACTGTACATATAACTAACTATCCTTTTCATATTCGTAATGGTAACCACACAGAGAAGATTCAGAACTAAAGTATATAACATTAAAAAAAAAAAAAAGAACCAGAGGCAAAACCCACAAAAGCCAAACAAATCAAGAAAAACAGAAACACAAGGACAAGGAAGCAATGGAAACACCGACTACCAGAAAGCAAAAAGATAAAATGGCTATAAGAAGACCTCATATTTCAATAATCACCCTAAATGTAAATGGACTGAACTCACCAATAAAAGGCACAGAGTTGCAGATGGATCAAAAAACAAAACCCAACCATATGCTGCCTCCAGGAGACACATCTCAGCTCCAAAGACAAATATAGACTCAAAGTGAAAGGGTGGAAAATGATATTTCAAGCAAATGGCATTCAGAGAAAAGTAGGAGTAGCGTACTAATATCAGATGAAATAGACTTCAAAATAAAAAAGGTAAAGAAAGATACTGAGGGACACTTCATAATGATAAAGGGAATCATGCACCAAGAGACATACACTCATTAATATCTATGCTCCCAATCAGGAAGCCCTGAAATATGTAAAGCAATTATAACAGAATAAAAGGAGAAACAGACCAAAACACTGTCATAGTAGGGACCTAAATACCCACTGTCTGATATGGACAGATCATCCAAACAGAAAATCAAAAGGAAATAACATCCTTAAATGACACATTAGACAACTGGACATAATTGACATTACAGAGCCTTCCATCCCCAAAACAGCTGCTTATGCATTCTTCTCTAGTGCACATGGAACATTCCCAAGAATCAACCACATACTGGGACACAGAGATAGCCTCAACAAATATAAGAGAGTTGAAAATCATACCGACCATATCTCTGACCATAATGCTTTGAAACTAGAGATTAGCTGCAAAAAAAAAAAAAAAAAAAAAAAAAAAAAGCAGGAAGAACCACAAATACATGGAGATTAAACAACATGCTACTGAAGAATAACTGGGTCAGAGAGGAAATTAAAAGAGTGATCAAGAGATACATAGAAATGAATGATAATGATAGTAAAACATATCAAAACTTTTGGGACATGGCAAAAGTGGTCATAAGAGGAAAGTTCATATCATTACAGGCCTATCTCAAAAACAACAATGAGCCCAAATAATAACCTAATGCTTCATCTTTTGAAACTAGAAAAGAAGAACAAATGAAGCCTAAAGTCAGCAGGGGGGAAAGAAATAATTAAAATTAGAGCAGAAATGAAATGAAATTGAAAAAAAATAGAAAAATAAATGTAAAAAGAGCTGGTTCTTAGAGAAGGTTAATAAAATTGACAAACCCCTGGCTAGACTCACTAAAGAAAAAAAGAAAAAGGACACAAATAAAAAAATCTGAGATGAGAGAGGGGAAATTACTGACTCTGTGGCTGACATCACAGAAATACAAAAGATCATGCAGGAATACTATGAAAGAAAGTTATAATACCAAATTTAATAACCTAGAAGAAATGGACCAGTACTTAGAAACTATACAATCTTCTTAGACTGAATCAAGAAGAACTAGGAAAATCTAAATAGACTATCAGCAGTATGGACATTGAAACAATCATCAAAACCTACCAAAAAGTAAAAGCCCAGGACCAGATGGCTTCACCTTGAATTCTACCAAACATTCAAAGAAAATTTAACACCTATTCTCCTCAAAACTCTTCCAAAACATTGAAGAAGAGGCAACACTTCCCAAGTTCATTTTGTGAGGCCAGTATCTACACCTGATATCCAAAACTTGTAAAGAGAACATAAAAAAAAAGAAAAAGAAAACTGCACACTAAAATCTCTCATGGACACAGGTGCAAAAATCCCAAATAAGATATTAGCAAACCAAATACAGCAGCATATTAAAAAGATTATACACCACGGTCAAGTGGGTTCATCCCAGAGACACATGGTTTCAACATATGCAAATCAAATAATGTGATACACCACATAAACAAATTTAAAGTAAGAATCATATGATCAATAACAATAAATGTGGAAAAAGCCTTTCAACAAGATACAGCATCCCATTATGATCAAAACACTTAAAAAATTGGTATAGAAAAAAAAGTACTTTAACATAATAAAGACTATATATGACGCTACCCTCAGCCAGCACTTATACTTAATGGTGAAAAAATAAAACCCTTCCCTCTAAGATTCAGGAAACAAGGCAAGGCTTCCACTATCGGCCACTGTTATTCAATTTAACATTGGAGGTCCTTAGCGAGTGCAATCAGACAAGAGAAAGATATAAAAGGCATCCACATAGGAAATTGAAAAGAAGTCAAACTGTCACTATTTGCAGCTGACATGATCTCTATTTAGAAAACCCTAAAGACTCCACAAGAACACTACTAGAAACAATAAGCAAATACAGTAAAAATGTCTGGATACAAAACAACGTTCAAAAATCCATAGCATTCCTATACTCTAATAAGGAAAAAAAATAAGTGGTTCCAGAAAAAGAAGTTGGAAAAAATAATTCCTTTGCAATTGCAATGAAAAGAATAAAATACCTAAGAATAAATTTAATGAAACACGTGAAGGACCTATATCATGAAAACTACAAGACCCTATTTAAAAGAAATCAAAGAGGATACAAAGAAACGGAAAGATATTGTGTTCTTGATTGGAAGAATCAACATAGTTTAAAAATGACCTTTTATTACATAAAGCATTACATAGATTTAATGCAATCTCTATTAAAATCTCAGCAGCATATTTTAAAGAAATAGAACAAAAAAAAAATCATCAGATTTGTATGGAAGCACAAAAGACCCAAATTGCTAAAGCCATGCTGGAAAAAAGAACAAGGCTGGAGGCATCACTCTTCCCGACTTCAAATTATGCTACAAAGTGACAATAATCAAATGGCATGGTATTGAAGCAAAACAGAACATGGACTAGTGGAACAGAATCGACAGTCCCGAAGTAAACTTATATTTACATGGGCAAATATTTTTGACAAAAAAAAGCCAAAAACATTACAGTAGAGAAAGGAAAGCCTCTTCAATAAATGGTGCTGGGAAAACTGGAAAGCCACCTGCAAAGGAATGAAACTAGACTGTTGTCTATCACCACACACCAAAATTAACTCCAAATGATTTAAGGACCTGAATATAAGATCTGCAATAAAATGCATAAAAGAAAACACAGGAGTGAAACTCAAGAACCTTGGACTTACAGAAGATTTTATGAATTTGACCTCAAAGGCAAGGGAAATAAAAGCAAAAAAAATGAATGAGACAAACATCAAACCAAAAAGCTTCTGATCAGCAAAAGAAATCATCAACAAGGCACAAGAGACAACCATCCCAATGAGAAAATATATATGCAAGCAATGCTTCCGATAAGGGCCTAATATCCAAAAATACACAAAGAAACTCATACGACTCAATAACAACAAAAACACCAAATGATCCAATCAAAAAATGGGAAGTGGACCTGAACAGATACTTCTCCCTAGATGATATACAAACGGCCAACAAACATATGAAAAAGATGCTCCACATTGCTAGCTGTTAGGGAAACGCAAATCATAACCACAATGAGGTACCATCTCACACGTGTTAGAATAGCTTAAGCAACAGGACAAGAAATAACAAATGTTGGAGAGGATGTAGAGAAAAAAGAACCCTCATACACTATTGGTGGGACTGCAAATTGGTACAGCCACTGTGGAAAACAGTATGGAGTTTCCTCAAAAAAACTAAGAATTGATCTACCATATGATCCAGCAATCCCTCTCCTGGGTATTTACCCCTTTTACCCCAAAGACTTGAAAACCTATATCCAAGAAGATATTTGCATACTGATGTTCATAGCAGCATTAGTCACGGTGGCCAGGACATGGAAGCAACCGAAGTGTCTGATAGATGATTGGCTAAAGAAGCTATAGTACATATTAACAATGAAATATTACTCAGCCTTAAGAAAAGTTGAAATACTGCCATTTGTGACAACATGGGTGGACCTCGAGATAATCATGCTAAGCAAAATAAGCCAGACAGAAAAAGTTGAAAATCACATGATATTCACTTATATGTGGGATATAAACCTAAAAACAACAAATAAACAGGACAAACAGAGACTCAGGGATATGGACAATGGACTAGTGGTTACCAGAGAGTAGGTAGATAGTTATAGGGGGTCAAATTATAGGGGGCTGGGGAGGGTGAAGTGGGTAAAGAGGATCAAATATATAGTAGCTGAAGGAAACTGGACTTGGGTGGTAAATGCACAATAGAATATACAGATATCAAATTATAATGTACACCTGAAAATTACATATTGTATTAACCAATGTTACCCCAGTAAACTTAATAAAAATAATAATAATTGACTCGATAAGGCTGAGGTTCAGCCATTTCATTATGATTGAAAAATATATGAGAAACAAGTCCATAAAATATGTATATATGCTTATACATACAAAATACCTCTGGAAATTACAAACTAGCTGTTAATAGTAGTTGCCTACAGAAAGAGGAACTGGGAGGCTGAAAAAGCTATCTGAGCTTTACCTTTTAACAGTGTTCAGTTACCTAATCAACTGAGGTATAAAAATATTAAACAGAAAATTCCAAAAATAAACAGTTCAGAAATTTTAATCTACTCACTGTTCTGAGTAGCAAATCTCCATAATCCTGCTCTGTCCAGCATATCCACACTGTATGCCCTTCCAGCCCCAATACTGAATTTGCTCTCCTATGCACAGTTCCCACTACTTCATTTGGCTCTGGGTACCTGGGGCCCTCCAACACCTGTGGAGCTGGTGTGTCAGGCTTCACCCACCTTAATACTTGCAGGTGTAGAGAGAGACCCACCCTCCCCAAATCGTCCTGGGTTGTAGCTGCATATTGATGACAGTCAGTCCTCTTCGGACTTTCTGCATGACAGGGCTCCAAGGTGTGTTTTTTGGGAAGAAATCCCTGCTCACCTTCTTTGCTCTGTACGGGCAAAGCAGTCCAGTAACCTGGAGTGCTGTGTTTCTGTTTGAATACCACTGTCCACCTTTATCCTCGGTTTTGCTTTCTGAGGTTTCAGTTATCCCAGTTCAACCTTGGACTGAAAGTATTAAATGGAAAATTTTAGAAATAAACAATTTATAAGTTTTTAATGGTTAAGAGTAGCATGATGAAATCTTGTGCTTTCCCACTCTGTCCCACATGGGTTGTGAATCATTCCTTTGTTTAGTATATCCATACTGTGTAGGCTATCTATCCATGTGTCAGTGGTCCTCTCGGTTATCACATCAACTGTCTAGTATCACAGTACTTGTGTTCAAGTAAGCCTTATTAACAAATTATCTTGTAATCTTTATTACAGTATATAATTGTTCTATTTTATTATCAGTTGTTAATCTCTTGCTGCATCTAGTTCATAATAAATTTTATCATAGGTATGTATGTATAGGAGAAAACATAATATATGTAGGGTTCAGTACTATCCATGGTTTCAGGCATGCATTGGTACATATCCACTTAGGGATAAGGGGCAGACTACTGTATATTTTATTTTGTATCTTTTAATTTTTGAGCCATAAATGTATTACTGATTGCAAGGATTAAGTAAAAATTTAAAGAAAAAATTGTTACATTTTGTTGATACATTGACTAGGAGACCATCTTTTCTTCATTCATTGATTTATGTACCTAACAAATATTTATGGAATGCTTATTATGTGCTGGAACACTGTCTGGAGGAACAAGGGTTAAGAAACAGGAACTTAAACTCTACAGCACATGTAGGTTGAAGGTTGCACAGCCCCCAGAACCTGCATCTTAGGATGACTGGCAATGTGGAGTAGAGTCCATAGGTTTCCAACAAGAAGAAGGGGAACAAGTCTTCGATTTGCTTTAGGCCTATAGTGGGGTCTCATTGTTTGAGCACTTTAACTTTATTCTAATTAATATGACACTTCACTAATGTGATCTAATGAATATTTCATTAACCGAAGAGCTGAAACCACACATTCTTCTCAAATATACATGATAAATTTACAAAAGGTAGCCACAAATGGGGCCACAAGGCTAGTCTCAACAAATTTCAACAAATGGGTATTACAGAGATTACATTCCTAGACCATAAGGCAATTAAGTGAGAATTTACTAAGTAAAAGATTAACTTAAAAAATTAATTCAGAGCCCTGCCCCATCCTGCCTCCCTGGCTTGGCGTGTGCTATGCCTGCTGCAGGCCCTGTCATTGGAGAGGGAGGAGACGCGGAACGAGCTTGGGTGAACAGAAGGACCACTCTCGCTAGAGGCCACAGCCACCATGATTGGGGGACCCCAGGCCATGGCACCCTGCCCTCCTCAGAAACAATTATACTCAGTGCTGCTAGGTGACTGGGCGGTGTTCATTATGAGGGCCCTGCTGGTGCTAAGCGCTGCTGAAGGCCATCCTGGGACTGAGAAGTCTCGACAGGGTCTTTAAGCAGAAAGCCTTCCATGCCTCTGGAAAACCCCACTACTAAACAACAGGAAATATCCTTCACATGCCTTTCAGCCATACAAGTGAATCTTCCAAAAGCACTTTGAAACCATTTGCCACTCCAGTTTTACACAATCTCAAATATGTTACAGTTATCACCTAGAAAACTCATAGCAACATCTAAAATGGCAACACAAGGGGTCTCAGCAAATATGACTTTCATCACCTTAGAGTCTACACCCAAAATGACAAGTGTTTCACAAAACACATCTCAGATTTCAACATCCACAATGACTACAACCCACAGTGGTTTCAGTAACATCTGTTTTTTCATCAGTAATAATCACAGTAACTATAAATTCTAAAGAAAATAAAGGATCAAAATTTGATATAGGTAGCTTTGTTGGTGGTATTGCATTAATACTAGGAATTTACCTTTACATTGGATGCAAAAATATTATTCAAGAAGAGCTTTTCAGTATAGAACCATTGATGAACATGATGCCATCATTTAAGGAAATCCAAGGACTGATGGAAAGAATATTGATTCAACCAAATCAATTAGTTTAAGACAGTATTCTCTTTTTTGAAAATCATATAAACAGGCCATGCATATAATGTACAATATAATATAATTGCTAATGCCACAAAGCAGAAATTTTATGAGTAAACCAAATCTTTAAGCATAATTTTAGTTTTGTGTCCTTTCAGAAAGCATCAATATTTTATATGTTGTAAAGCTTAGTACTTGCTTCAGGAACAAAATGCATCCCATCCACCCCCAAAAAGAGAGAAAAATACCTGTGTTTAGCCCTGTTAGAGAATCACTGGAGAGCCTGTGTTTTTATTAATAACTTCTTCCAAGGTTTCAATGACAGATGATATAATTTTTCCTTCATGTAATTTCAGTAAATTGCAATGTTTAACATGATAATGTTTTAAAGACTTAGTTGTTAGAATTAAGAAGTTAGGTTACTTGCTAGATTATTTGCTACTGTGAGAATATTGTCACCACCGGAAATTGTTTCATTTCATATTTAGCTATTACTTATATATTTAGTGAACATTTTAAGAGATATAGAGCTGCTTTCAATATCCAGAAATGTTTGGTGTAGTGTAAACACACCTAACTTCTAAAAAAGCCCTTTATATGATTTCCAAAACAACATTTAGAATGTTGTATAGTCAGAACTGTAGATTAATGCTCTGTTTCTTAGGCCAGGGATTGAATTCCCCTCAGGCTACTAAACCTATAGGATGAAAATGCTATATTTTCCTGCACTGTTGATTTTACTTGAAAATTTGGAGAAAGAGCATTTTAAAACTAAAACATCAATTTATTTTGGAATAAATTTTTATGAAGTTTTAAAACGGGGATTCTAAGACAGGAAACTTTCTGCTATTTCATTTAGATATTCTTCAGACCACTCCTCTTCCTCCCTCGCTGTAGAGGAGGCACCTTCAGGTGTATTATGTTAATCTGCATTAGCCTAAAGCCCATCCCTTGGTATTGCTTTACCTGAGATCTATTCCTTTTGGTAAACATTACTTGTCTCCCTCTAAAATCAGTATATCTGAACAAGTACAACATAAGAAAGAAAATTAGAAGTTAATCTCCCTCATGAACATAGAAACAAAGAGCCTAAACACAATGTTAGCAGTCATATCTAGCAATGTATAAAACATGCTTTCTATTGGGAATAAGGAATGATTCAACATTAGAATTTAATTTACCACATTAACAAATTAATGGAGAAAAATCATGTGATTGTCTCAATAGATGAAGAAAATTCACAACATAAATTTCAACATGCATTAATGATTTTTAAAAATTCTTATGCTAGAAATAGAAGGAAATTCTTAATCTGATAAAGGGGACCTTCATATTTAATGGGAAAATGTTAAGGGCCTCCATGGAGGGGAGGACAGCAAATAAATAGCTATTCAAGGAATTAAACAGAACACCAGTTCCTCTTTACTCTGAGAGTTAAGCTATCACCCAGAACATTACTCACCTTTGTTATAGCTGCACCCTCTTCCTGTCCCAACTAGATTGTCACTATGGCACAGGTGGCCACTGTTGGATTGTCCATCAAGAAGCCAAAAGAGACCATGAGAAGACCAAATAGACAGCCAACCTCCCTTATTTAAGGGTAAGATTTCCCTGACATTATTTCATGCATGAACTCAGTTTTAGAAAATGGAAAGCTAGCCCTGAGTCCAGAGGGTCTGACTTTTCTGGAGAGCTAAAGAGAAAGGATTTGAATGGGTAGGCAGGATTTTGTGGTTACAGACTTTAGGGAATCAGAAAAAGAAATGAGGGGGATGATGAAAATATTTTACATGATACATTATCAAGGTCCCCTGTGGGTATCTTTGGGCAGATTTCCCCCAAAACATATTCTGGGAAAGGATTTGCATGCAAGTAGTGTATTTGGAAAGTAACCCCAGGAAACACTAGTAGAGTGGAGAAGTGAGACAGGGAAGGAGAGGAAACCCTGGGCAACCAGGGCTCCATTTCACTGCAGAACATGCCAAAGATCGTCTCACTGGAGAGGCAAGCAACAGAGAGGCAAAGGATCTAGAGTATTCATACCTATCATGGCTAAGGTCTTCCAGGAGCAACATTACCTCCCTGGCACTTCCGGTTGTGAGGCATGCTCAGGCTGAAAGAAAGCTCATGATTCTTAGAGAATCACGGGTGGTTGCAGTGGAACAGATATAGGTGAGGAGGCATAGGTACTATCTGTAACCAGGGCCCTATGAAGTCCACATTATACTGCTTCATGTAACAGACAGATTTGCAGACATACTCCTAGATTGGTGTGAGTAGATGACAAATCTGAGCCGGCAACTCCACTTTGGGCTTAGTCACATTTGGTAAACTGAGGCAAGTTAGTAACTCCTTTACCTCTTCTAAAATTTTCTCAACTCATCCCCCGCCCGAAGCAGAGCCAGTCACTCCTCTGTGCTGTCAGAACACTTGCATACATTTTCTGGAGTATTTCCACAATAGGTGCCAATTAGCTGCCATCACCTTCCACTTGTAGGACCGATCTGCTGCTTCTGGCTGACTAATAAAAACTGAAGAAGCACCATTATGAATTCACCCATTCCTTCAACAAATATTTACTGAGTAGTGTCTTAGTTTGTGTTTCTCTAAAGATAGACTGAGACAAGAGATAAGATGCAAGTAATTTATTTGAGATAGGGGGCCAAAGAAGAAGGGAAACCCAGCACAGGGGTTGGGCATGACTGAGCTGGTACTTCTGTGGACAACTAAGGCTCAATCCCGGTCGTATGAAGAACACAAGCCTAGAGTATTCATCCCCAATTAGTTAAGGGTTGGCTTCCCTGAACTTCCAAGCTGTGCCTTCTCCCAGGGCTTCCAAAGTTCTAATGTCATCTCACAGTACCCTCATATGGCAGAAATGACACAGGATTGTTCTGCATCTACTTTTATAAGGGCATTAATCCAATTCATCTCCCGGAGGCCCCACTTCTTAATTCCATTACCTTGAGTGTTAGGATTTCAATGTATGAAATTTGGGGGACACAAACATTCAGACCATAGCAATTTACTAAGGAAAGACCTGAGGAAGAGCTTTCCAAATGGTAAATAGTATATGCAAAAGCCCATGCTAGCAAAACTGACAAATTCTAGAAACTCTAACAGTGAAATATGATCAGATATGTTGTGAACAGGGTAGACAGAAGCAGAACCATCACAATTCCATGAAAAGACAATTCAAAATATTAGAATAAATGTAAATTAAAGCTGTGAAATAAAATTCTGTAACAATTGGATTGGCAAAGGTTCAAAGGTTTGAAAAGATTCTACTAGTAAAAATGTGGGGACCCCACATTCCTATACATTACTGTGGGTATGTCAACTAATACAATGTCTAAGGAGCAATTTAGCCATATGTATCTATGTTTAAAAGAAAAAAGAGGGTATAATATATCCTTTAACATAGCAATTCCTCTCCTAAAAAATTTTCCTGTAGACATACTTACACGTGTACAAAGATAGTCCCTGGGATCCTGCAGCATTATTCATAGTAACGCACATCTAGAACAAGAGACCATTTGGTAAAGGGCAGTATCCAACAAAGTGGTCCCAGTGACGACGCACCCCATCTGCCCAGTCCTTGACTGCCTGTTCTCACTCCATCCCATCTGCTTAGCTCCCACTCACTCCCAAAAGTGTCAATAAAGGCCACTGTGTCATTCAGGTACCCACTAACACTTTCCCAGGGCAAGTCTGCAAGGCGGCACACACACCTCCTTGGCCAGATGCTGTCTACCGGCAGCCCAGGCTCAAGGGAAACTGGATGTGAGGGACTCCTGCTCTGGTGGGAAGGAGACATGGAGGAGACATCTGGGCAGCCCCAACAACCAGGATCCTTCAGGAAACTGGGGGTCTGCTTCTACAACTAACACAAGTCGGGCAATGGCAAGTTTGGTGGCTTCTAGTAAGGGATAGGAAAAACGGGAGTTAAGAATAGGCAAGATTTGATTGCACTCCCTATTTTGTTGTGGTTGCATTTTCTATCCTATACCTTCCCAAAAAGGGGAAGGAGGGTGTTAACTTTATATGAGGACGCAAGGAAAATTCAAAAATTCCGCAAGGTGGTCAAGGCTATAAATTGGGGTGGTAAAACTTATCGGCCAGGCACAACAAAGGCCTGCTCCACCGCGCCATGAGGAACCCCTATAAGCTGGATCAGGAGCTTAATCTAGCCGGCGAGGGCTGCACTGGGGCGCTGGAGGCCCACACAGGCCGAGGCCCCAATTCTTGGGCGACTCCAGCCAGGATCATGGTCGGAAGAAACCAGGAGGCAAACCCAAGCGGAAAGGCTACTGCGCCTGCGCAGCGGGGCCCGCGACGTCCCGCCTCTACGCCGTGCCTGCGCACTTGTCCCACGACGCCGCACCCGGTGGGGAAGCGACGTGCAAGTAGGCGGGGCCCAGGTCCCGGGATCTGCAGCTGGCCGCTGTCGGTGAGTGGAGTCAGCAGTCACGCCGTCCCGACCGGAAAGCAGAGAGGCGTCCTCGGTCGCCCGTCCGCCTCCCTGGGAACGACCCCTTCCGTGGGTGGGGCAGAGGGGCCCTTGCAGGGTAAGCGGCGGGCTGGGGGCGCGTGTAGGGCCAGCGAGGCTTGCAGGCCTGGAATAAGTGACTGCACGTGGGCCTCCCGGCGCCCTGTAGCGCTGCGTCTGGGAGTGGGGGCGGAGTGGATGAAGGTCGGGGGTCTCTGGGATGCAGAACCGTGCGTCTGGCAGCTCCCAGGTCTCCAACGACAGTGCCCTGAAAGCGGCCTCGGGATCACTCGCTCACCAGTCTTCCCTCCTGCCGCCTTTCTGTCCCGGCTCCATTAGTTCTCCCTGGATTCTGGACTTCGCTGACCCATGAGGAGCGCATTCAGTGCTCTGGCAGCTGGGTGAGCCAGGCTGATCTCTAGCCCCAAGGAGCCTTGAGCCCTGCTGCATCTATTTATTCAGCCGGCATTTGCTGATTCTCTTCCCAGCTCTGTGCCACCCTCTGGTAATAGGATACAGTATATGTAAAGGTATTTTTTTTAATGGGTAGACAAATTTAAAATAGGAGGACAGGCAGGCCCCTTCCCTCCTGGGCCTCACAGCCCATTTGGGAAACCCAGGAAACGGGTAAGATTATGCCTTTCAGATAGTACTGAGGACGTGAGGACAATTCATTCTGGCGTTGGAGTAGTGACCAGACGAGCTCATGAAGTGGTCAGGGTGCTTCTGCCTGAGCTGATCCATGAGCCAGGAGTGCTCCAGGCTGCAGGAGGAAGAGGCCATCAGGTGGATG
Organism: Eonycteris spelaea; assembly: GCA_003508835.1. Taxonomy (NCBI): domain Eukaryota; kingdom Metazoa; phylum Chordata; class Mammalia; order Chiroptera; family Pteropodidae; genus Eonycteris; species Eonycteris spelaea. The sequence goes on along the minus strand of PUFA01000215.1, from coordinate 1,319,877 downwards.
GCTGGACCCCATTCAGTAGAAAGCATTGGACAGTCAGGAGAGTGGAAGAGGAGGGAGAGATGAGGGGCACTGAGGAAAGAAGGGTGATTTTTATTTTAAGTGCAGCTGCAAGCCATAGAATGGTTTTAAGGGTTGGAGAGAAGTCTGAATTGTTCTGTAGATTATTGTGGACACAGCCCCCCATCCTGGGTGTTCACGCAAAGGAATCAAGTCACCTAAAAATATGTAAGGCAGTTCCAAGTGTCCCTCCAGACACTTACATACCAGGATTATGTGAATGGCACCTCATATCCTCCATCCCTAGGATGCGGGGGAGGTCTTAGCTCCGAGCCCCAGTGAGGGAATGTGAAACTTGCAGGAAGGAGGGTCCTTAAGGATAGGTAGATGGTGATTGTGATTACAGGGAGTCTCTGACTCACTGTGTAAGAACCATGATGTCTGGGGAGCTTTTCCTGTTGGTATGACCAAGCATGAACAAGGTTCATGAAAAGTCTAGCAAACATAATGGAATAAATCCAGAAATTGTTTTTTTGTCCCCCTACTCCTGCCCTCAGAAGTAGCATTTTAGCTAATGTGATGTGTATTCATCTCCCTCCTGGAACCTCATGTAAAGAACCAGAGAAGTGGGCAGCCGAGTGAAGAGGTCCCTCCCACTGCATCCTATAAAAAGGAAACAACAGGTGGTATTGATGTGGCGGATATACGTGTAGGTTTTGCAAAGAAAAATCCCTTTAAACCTACTAGGAGAATAAATAGTGGTTTGTTAATGTGCTTTAATTTTGGATAGATTTCCAGCATGTGTGGCAGTTATTTGCATACCTGTTTGAAACTGAAAACCTTGAAGTACCTGGCTAACTGATTAGGTGGCCATCATCCAAATCAGATAGAGCTTGTATTTCCAAGAGCCAACCTGCTGTCCCTAGCTCCTAGAAACCTAGCCAAGGGGATGGTGCAGGCATCTACCTCCAATACCACTGCTCCATACTGATATTCTCCTCTCTGACCCCTGTCTGCCCTTGACAGAGGGTAGCCCCTGGCAGAAACCAGCTGGGAGCAAGGTTCGCTCAGCCAAAGCTTTCTGTTTGCCTTCGTTCACCCTACATCTTGCCCCGCCTGTCAGCTTACTCTTCATTCCTTACAGCCTTATTCTAGACCCTCTCCTTTAAAGAAAAAACTAAAGTTGAATTATTTTCTTTGGTGAACCTCTAGGGAGGCCTGATCAACACATTTACACTCTGGTGTTAGTGGTGCCCATGGAAATGTGGTTTACCCATCCTGCCGGTGTCTTAGCTCTGAACAAACACCTTAACCCAGTAGAATGAAATTGACTTTTAGGTTTGGCCTCAGGGTCTTGGAGGTGCCCTTGAGCTAGGCAGTTTCTGGCTCTGTGTTCCCACAGTGTTAAATTCTATGTGGATTCTGTTTATGTCATCCTGAACTTATTGGCATGTAACTTTAATGATTGTGCACGTAATTTCATGTGAGTGTTTTTTGGTTGTCTAAAGTAGACTTGTATTAATAGGAAAAGTAAAGTGATGAAGCATAGTTAAGTGGAAGCTAGAAAATCTTGTCTGTGCCTCACCACGTGCCAGCTGTGTGTTCCCAAGCAATTCTGTTTACAAACATTCCCAGGGTCTTGGTGGGGTCATATGGAAATAAGTCTTTGTATATTGTGTGATATAAGTGCTGGCCTGTGGGCCTCTGGTAATAGAATATAGCATATGTGAAGGTATTTTTTTAATGGGTAGACAAATTTAAGTAGCAACCTTTGCCTTGAAATATGATATACCATTTATTAATCTGATCACATAGATCATAGTTCTTAGATTAATATAAAACATGATAAAACTTAATTATGTAAAAGGATTTTATAAAACCCTTTCAGTCGTAAGGTGTTAGTATTGCTTTTATGTCCTCCCTATTGATCCTTGGAAATAACTGCTTTAGAACTTTTTCTATAAATACTTTTTAAATGTTTACTTAGCAATGGAAACTTAGGGTTACAATAACCTAAGAAAAGGAGGCCTATGAGAGGGCCAGTTGTGGGTGAGTGTTGGCTGCCTGGGGATGGACATTCCCCAGGCTGTGTCTTAGCCTCTGCTCATTCCCAAGTCTTCTCTCTGTTGATTTTTTTACTCCTGAGCTCAGCTAACATCCCCTTAATGCAGGTAATTTCCCTGGCCGAACCGCAAACCTGTCATCTGTCACAGGGCCAATTCAGTTTCTGACTGATGTCCTGCTATCATTTTATTTAGTCAGTTATTTTGTTTGTTTGTTTCTTTGTTTTTGTGAGCATTGACCAGTTCATTTATTTTATTTTTATTAAGTTTATTGGGGTAACATTGGTTAATACAATTACATAATTTTCAGGTGTACATTATAATTTGATATTTGTATATTCTGTTGTGTGTTTACCACCCAAAGTCCAGTTTCCTAAGCTACCATATATTTGATTCCCTTTACCCACTTCACCTTCCCCCTACACCCCTATATTTGACCCTCTTTACTCCATCTACCTCCCCCTTCCTCCCCCACCCACCACCCTCTGGTAACCACTAGTCCATTGTCCATGTCCATGAGTCGGTTTGTTTGTCTTGTTAATTTGTTGCTTTTAGGCTTATATCCCACATTATAAGTGATATCATGTGATTTTCAACTTTTTCTGTCTGGCTTATTTTGCTTAGCATGATTATTTAAGGTCCATCCATGTTGTCACAAATGGCAGCATTTCATCTCTTCTTATGGCTGAGTACTATTCCATTGTATATATGTACCACAGCTTCTTTAGCCAATCATCTGTCGTAGGACACTTCGGTTGCTTCCATGTCCTGGCCACCGTGAATAATGCTGCAATGAACATGGGTGTGCAAATATCTTTTTGGATATGGATTTTCAAGTCTTTGGGGTAAAGGGGTAAATACCCAGGAGAGGGATTGCTGTATCATATGGTAGATTAATTCTTAGTTTTCTGAGGAAGCTCCATACTGTTTTCCATAGTGGCTGTACCAATTTAATCCTGCTATCATTTTAAACTCGACATGTAGAAAACCTGATGACTTTTGCCTCCTATCAAGCAGCCCCTTTCTCAAATGGCCTACTTCTATTGGTAGCCATCACCAAGTCCTGGAGCATCTTCTATGCCTCCATCTTTCTCTGACTGTCTGTTCTGCCTCAGTGAATTGCTAAGCTGTCAAGTAGCCTCCTTCACCCATAGGTATTGACTGAGCAGCTGCTGGGCTCTGGCCTTGTATTAGAGGTAGGAGATTTGAGATAAGTGGCCTGGTCCCTGCTTCAAGAGAAGCACTGTCTAACCAGAAGGAAGAGTGGTACTTCACAAATAACTTACTCAGGGAGGGGAAGTGTATAGAACACTAAGGAGCCCAAAGAAGGAGCCTCCAGCTGTCAGGGTTCAGGGTGGCAGTAAACCTCTTGGGTAGGTTTTGCAGAGGTATAGAAAGAGGACCAAATGAACAGGATGCTAAAAAGAAACAACATTTAAGGCAGGAAGAATCTTTGTTGAGCGAGATGTAACTGCTTTGAATTTGAAGCAATAGGCAGGCCCAGCCCTCTTCATTTTCCTCTCCCTCTGCTGCCTTTAGTCCTTTGTCCACAGAACTCATTTATGTTACCTGCCTTGTCTCATTAGAGTTTTTTTATAGTGATAAAATATAAATAACATAAAATTTGCCATTTCAACCATTTTTAAGTATACAGTTCAGTGACATTAAGTACATTAACATTGTTATGCCCATCACCATCATCCATCTCCAGAACTTCTTCATATTCTCAAATTGAATCTCTGTACCCATTAAATAGTTGATCTCCTGCCTTCCCCCAGCCCCTGGAACCACTATTCTACTTTCACTCTGTATGATTTTGACTATTCTAGGCACCTCATGTAAGTGGAATTTTTGTCCTTGTGCGACTAGCTTATTTCACTTAGCATAGTGACTTTAAGATTAATCCATATTGTAACATATGTCAGAATTTCCTTTTTAAGGCTGAATAATATTCTATTATATGAATATACATTTTCTTTATCCACTTGTCTATGGATGGACATTGAGCTGTTTCCACTGTTTGGCTACTATGAATAATGTTGCAGTAAACACTAGTGTGCAATAATATCAAGACCCTGCTTTCAGTTATTTTGGAGATACACCCAGAAATAAGATTGTTGGATCATATAGTAATTCTATTTTTAGTTTTTTGAGAAACTATCATACTGTTTTGCATAGCAGTTGCAATATTTTACATTCCTACAAGAGTTCTTATTTCTCCACATCCTTTGCAACATTTGTTATTTTCTTTCAACCCCGCCCCCCCCAGTGGCTATCCTACTTGTGTGAGATAATGTGATTGTCGTTTTGCATGTTTAATGATTAGTGATGTCGAGCATCTTTACATCTGTTTGTTGGTCATTTGTATATCTTCTTTAGAGAAATATCTATATAGGTCCTTTTTTTAGATCTATTTGTTTTTTGTTGTTGAGTTTTTAGAGCTCTCTATATATTTCAGATATTAATCCCTCATCAGATGTGATTTGCGGATTTTCTCCAATTCTGTGGGTTGCCTTTTTTCACAGTTTTTAGCGTTCTTTGATGCACAAAGATTTTTAATTTTGATGTAGTCCCCTTTCTCTTTTTTTGCTTTTCTTGCCTATGCTTTGCTATCTTATCTAAGAAGTCATTGCCGCATTTAATATCATGAAACTTTTCTCCTATGATTTCTTCTAGGAGTTTTATAGTTTTAAGTTTCACATTTAACTATTTAATCCATTTTGAGTTATTTATGTATATGATGTAAGATAAAGATCCAGTTTCATTCTTTTGTATGTATATATCCAGTTTTCCCAATATCATTTATTAAAGACACTGTTTTTTTCCCCAGTGAATGGTCTTGGTACCCTTATCGAAGACCATTTGGCCATACACTTGAGGGTTTATTTCTGGGCTCTTATTCTACTACATTGGTTTATATGTCTGTCCGTATACCACTACTACAATGTGTTGATTACATTGTGTAGTTTTGCAATATGTTTTAAAATCATGAAATGTGAGGCCTCCAACTTTGTTATTTTTCAAGATTGTTTTGGCAGTTTGGGGTCCCTAGAGATTCCATATGACTTTTAGGATGGGTTTTTTTCTATTTCTGCAAAAAAAGTTGTTGAGATTTTGATAAGATTGCATTGAATCTGTGGACTTCTTTGGATAGTATTAACATCCTAACAATATTAAGTCTTCCAATCCATGAATATGGGATATCTTTCTATTTATTGGACTCTTCATTAGTTTCTTTCGGCAACATTTTGTAGTGTTCAGGGTATAAGTCTTCCATGCCCTTGGTTATCTGTATTGCTAAGTATTTTATTCTTCTTGATGCTATTGTAAATGGAATTGTTTTTTTAATTTTCTTTTTAGGTTATTCATTGTAATACGTAGAGAATAGCTGTGTGTTGACTTTGTGTCCTTGTGACCTTGCTGAATTTGTTTAGTAGTTCTAACAGTTACTTTCCTCTCCTGTGGATCTTTAGGGTTCATTATATAAGATCATGTCATCTACAGAGATAATTTTATTTCTTCCTTCCCATTTTAGATGCCTTTTATTTATATTTATTTTCTAATTGGTCTGGCTAGAACTTCCAATACTATGTTAAACAGAAGTGGTGAAAACATTCTTTCTTGTTCTTGGTCATTGAGTAGAAGTTTTTAGTCTTCCCCACTGAGTATGATGTTAGCCGTGGGTTTTTCATATATGACCTCTATTATGTTAAGGTAGTTTCTTTTCCTAATTTGTTGGTTGTTTTTAGTATGAAAATGTTTTGGATTTTATTAAATGTTTTTCTGCACAAATTGAGATTATTGTAGGTTTTTTTCCCTCCCTTATTCTGTTAATGTGGTATATTACCTTGGAAGGTTTTCTATATGTTGAACCAGCCTTGCATACAGGGATAAATCCCACTTGATCATGGTGTATAATACTTTTACTATGCTGTTGAATTTAGTTTGATATTTGTTTAGGATTTCTTCATCAATATTCTTAAGGAATATTGGTCTTTATTTTCTTGTGTCTTTGGCTTTAGTATTAGGGTAATGCTGGCCTCATAGAATGAGTTAAGAAGTCGTTGTTCCTCTTCTATTTTTGGAAAGATTATGAAAAGGATTGTTGTGAATTCTTTAATGTTTGGTAGAATCAGTAGGGAAGCCATCTGGTTTAGGGATTTGTTTTGTTGGGAAGTGTTTGATTACCGATTCAATCTCTTTACTAGATGTAGGTCTTTTCAGATTTTCTGTTTCTCCATGATTCATCTTGGTAGGTTGTGTATTTCTGAGAATTTGTTGAGTTCATCCAGGTTATCCAATTTATTGGCATATAGTTGTTCATAGTACTCTCATAATCATTTTTATTCTTTAAGATTAGTAGTAGTGTTTTTTTTATTTCTGATTTTAGTTATTTGAATCTTTTCTATTCCTTAGTCAATCTAACTAAAGGTTCATCAGTTTTGTTGATATTTTCAAAAAACCAACTTGAGTTCATGGGTTTTCTCTATTGTCTATCCCTATTTCATTTATCTTGCTCTAATTTCTGTTTCCTTCCCTCTAGTTTTGTGTTTAGTTTATTCTTTTTCTAGTCCATTAAGGGTAAAGTTAGGTTGTTGGTTTGAGATCTTCTCATTATAAGCATTTACAGTTATAAATTTACCTCTTGGCACTGTGTCACTGCCTCCCGGAAGTTTTGGAATATTGTGTTTTCATTTTCACTTATCACAAGATATTTTCTAATTTCTTTTGATTTTTTTGACCCATTTGTTAATAGTGTGGTATTTAATTTCTACATATTTGAGGATTTTCCTTCTGCTTTTGATTTCTACTTTCATTCCATTGTGAAAGAAACTTTTTTGATTTAATCTTTATAAATTTAAGACATATTTTGTAGCCTAACATATCATTTGTCCTGGGCAGTGTTCTATGTGCACTCGAGAAAAAAACTCTGTCAACTGAGAATTCCAATTTCAGCAAAAATTGTTGGGTAGAGTGCTCTGTATGTGTCTGTCAGGTCCCGTTGTTCAAATCCTCTGTTTCCTTATTTGTCTTCAATATGATTTTTCTGTCCTTTATTGCAAGTGGGATATTGACGCTCCCCACTATTATTATACTGTCTGTTTTTACTTTCTAAATTGTGTTTGCTTCATATATTTAGGATTTGGTGTATATGTTGACAATTGTTTTTTCTTGTTGAATTGGCCGTTTAATCATTACCTAATGTCTTTCTTTGTCTTTTATGACAGTTTTAATTTAAATTCTGTTTTGTCTGATATAATATAGTCATCACTGCTCTCTTTTGGTTACGATATTCATGGAATCTTTTTCTATTCTTTTGTTCTATATGTGTCCTTATGTCTAACGTGAGTCTCTTGTAGAAGCATAGAGTTGGATCTTGTTTTTTTTAGCCCATTCCGCTACTTTGTATCTCTTAATTAAGGAGTTTAATCCATTTACATTTAAATTACTGATGGGGAAGGACTTTTGCCATTTGTTTTCCGTTTGTCCTATAGCTTTTTTTTGTCCCTTATTTCCTCTATTATTGCTTTCCTTTATGTTCAGTTAATTTTTTGTAGCAACAAATTTGATTCTCTTCTCATTTCCTTTTGTGTATATTCAATAGATATTTTCTTTGTGGTTACCATGTAACATCCTAAAGTTATAACAATTTATTTTAAATTTGATATCAATTTAACTTGAATCACACATAACTCTATTCCTCTACTCCCTCACTTTGTTTTTAATATCACAGATTATATCTTGTGTATATATTAACATAGACATAATTTTTTAAGTGCATTTATCTTCTAAATCCTGTAGTAAAAGGGTAGTTGCAAACCAAATGTACACTAATACTATTTTTTATATTTGTCCATGTATTTACCTTTACTGGAGATCTTTATATTTTCTTATGGCTTTCAATGACTGTCTGGCATTGAAGGTCTCTATTTAGCATTTTTTGTAGAGCAGGACTACTGGTAATGAACTTCCTCCGCTTTTATTTATCTGGGAATGTCTTAATTTCTCATTTTTGAAGGACCGTTTTTGCTGAAATTGGAATTCTCAGTTGACAGAGTTTTTCTTCCTCCCAGGATTTTGAATATATCATCCCACTGCTTTCTGACCTCCAAAGTTTCTTCAGAGAAATTGATTGATAATCTCATTAAATATTCTTTGTACATGATGAGTCACTTTTGCTGTTCTCAAGAGTCTCTCTTTGTCTCTGGCTTTCAACAGCTGATTATAATGTGTCTTAGCATGAGTCCCTGGGTTAATCCTCCCTGGAGTTCATTGAGTTTGGATTTGTAGATCTGTGTCTTTCCTTAATTGGGAGGAAGTTTTCAGTCATTATTTCTTCAAATAGTCTCTCTGTTCCTTTCTCTCTCCTCCTCCTCTGGGACTCCCATAATGTGCATATTGGTCTTCTTATGGTATCCCATAAGTCCTTTAGGTTCTTTTCACTTTTCTTCAGACTTTTTCAGTGTCCTTTGTTGAAGTTCACTGATACTTCTGCCTGTTCAAATCTGCTGTTGAACCCCTGTAGCAAATTTTTCCATTCGGGTATTGTATTTTTCAGCTCCACAGTTTGTTTGATTTCTTTTTACAATTTGTATGTCTGCTGATATTCTCATATCTATTTTTCTTCAGGGACAGTTTATACCACTTTTTCTTTAAATGGGCCATGTTTTCCTGTTTCTTTGTATGCCTTGTAATTTTTTTTATCCTTTTTTTTTAATTGGACATTTGAAAAAATAGCTACTTTTCCCAGTCTTTGCAGACCCACTCTGTGCCATGATAGAGCTTCACCAGTTAACACATGTCTGAGCTTTAGAGTCAGCATGGGGCAAAGGCTTAAACTCTTCTCAGGACTTTTTCTAAGCATGCATTTTCCCTGGGCTTCTGTATGCACTATTTTCAAGTCCCCCCCCACCCCATATATACAGCTGCTTTTAAATGTCTTAATTTCCCAAAGTGTCTCTCTCACCTGAACCCCTTGGCCTTAGATGTTCTATTATATCTCTCACCACCCACCCAACCTCTTGCCCCAGGCATGTGTGAGTCTGTAGTTACCTGTGGCTTTCACTAGAAGTACTCACAGCTGCTTTCTGCAACTTCCCCATCTGAGCTCTAAGTCAGGCAAAACAGAGACCTGTCCCCAGGGCAGCCCCAACACAAGTTGGGATGTTTCTAGATGGTCTGCTCTGCTTCCAGTTTGAGGGAAAGAACTAGGAATTGGTGCTGCTTTCAGATGGTTTCACATGAGGGGAAGTGGGTCAAGGGTGAGTAAACACCACAAAATGTCCTACCATCCAGAACATGACATTTTCTAGATTAGGCATTTGCCTGGTTACTGTAGATCTTTGCCTATTTCCCAGAAGTCCTATAAAATATTTTAGCCAGTACCAATTTTTTAAACAATATTTCTGTAGGGGAATGAAGGCCTAGAGCTGATGTCCTCTCTCCATTAAAGGATTTTAAATAGGGACTTTTTTTGTGTGTCTGGTGACATTATGGGAGATAGATGGGGCAGTAGTATCCTCTGCTCTTCTTGGGTCCCGTGTTCTGGGCTGGGCAGTAGTGGGACAAGACAGGCTAAGTCTTTTCCTTGGGGCTTATGGCTTAGAGGGGATTAATCCCACAGATTGTGGTGTTGCTAGGTCAGAAATAGGTAGAGAGCTCAGAGAGAGTATAACAGGGATGGAGGCTTTTCAAGTTGGGAGCAGTCAGGGAAGATGAGGTCAATGGCATTTTAGCAGAGGCTTAGGAATAAGGATAAGGTTGGTCAGGTTGGCAGACAAGCATTCTAGGAATGCTTAACAGTGTGTACAAAGGGCCTGAGGCAGGGAGAATCTGAGTTCTAGGGACAAGAGTGGGGCACTGGTTTCTTAGAGCACCGTGAGCAAGAGCAAGAGAGAAATGAGCTAAAGCTGCACAGGCTGAAGGGCCAGGTGTGGGCAGCAAGTTCAATATGATTCTGAGAGCAGTGGGAAGCTACCAGGTGCAGTGAGACCCAAGAGAGGCCCCAAGTAAGATAGGAACAGGGGTTGGAGTGGGAGAGTCTTAAGGAAGAAGGTTTGCTCCTTGGTGCCTGTCAAGAGAGTTTTTCCCACAGCCTTTCATGGCAGCAGATGCTTAGGGTGGTTTGTCCTGCCCCCTGCCCGAGCTGGAGTTGTGGGCTGCTGGAGAGGTCTCTCCCTTAGGCAAGGCACAGAGGCAGCCATAGGTGTAGGTTGTGCTGGTCTGACCTCCAGGAGCCTGAGGGCATCCAGGTGTGACTGCAGGGCTAGATCTCAGAAAGGAAGGGCCATAGAAGGCTTGGACTTCATACTCCCCACCAAGGACACACTTCTGCTTTGTTTCTTCTCCACACAGCCTCAAGGTTGGCATAAATGCCACCACAGGCTTACCCCCTGCACTGCTAGCCCTGGCCCCCACTTTTACCCTCCTCTCACATTGTCTTCTGGTACTCCTGTCCATCACTGTCTCTAGTTGCAAGGGGATATTACCTCCCACTGCTCTTCTGTAAAGCCAGCATTCAGTATCTGTCTTCTCTGTATCCTGTTCTGAGCACATCATACATCTCTTTGTAACCTGAAACAGCAGCATGAAGCAGCTTTTCCTGTGAGCAGCCCCACCTTACAGATGAGGAGACCAGTCTCACATGAGGGGATAATTTGCCCACGGCCACACACTGCCACAGGCAGAACCTAAACCCACGTCCTGCTCTCAAGCCAGCTACTTTCCTGTTTCCTTCCCCCTAGGAGTGTCTACTCTACTTCCCACGGCTGACAGAGAGTAAAGGATAGACAGACAGACATTCCCCGAGAGTAGGAGTGCCCTGAGAAGCAGGCACCTTCTTATCCTTAGAAGCTTCATGTTCCCACATAGCGCCTTGAGCTAGAAGCTGCTAGTAAAACTTGAACAAATGCTTCCATTTTGGAGTGCATTGAACCAAAATTAATGGTGCTGAATTAGTTTGTTTCACTGCTTGGGAAGAACTTTTATAGACTTTGAAAGCACATGGTCATTATTTCTATCTTGGCAGAAATATGCTACATGAATAAAAAGCAGTATCTGTTGTGAAATTTCTAGGAAACAAGCAACATTTCTCAGATTTGTCCAGGGCTCTCAGTAGTTCCCAAAGGACAGGATTTTAACACTTTTGAAAAGTAAATTACTATTTGGAAGAAAAAAGTGAGAATTGAAAGAATGAATCAGATACAGGTTCCTCTTACCTTGAAAGGTTTTGGCCCACCATTTACACATGACCCTTTAAAAGAACGAGTCCAAAAGCTGTTTATCTGGAACCGCGCTTAGGCTGTGGGTCTGTGCTCCAGGTCAGCACCTGCGGGACCTACAACCTTGGACAAGTCACCTAGTCTTATAAACCTCAGTTCCTCTTCTGTAAAATGGGGATCACACATTCCAGAATCATTTTGAGGATCAAATGAAGCTTCTGATTCCACAGGAGAAAATGCAGATCAGTTTCTGTTTTGTCCCCGAGCACAGGAATTGCTGACTTGCTCTGGAACTTCGCAGTGTAATATGTTTTTCCTGCCTTTTCCCAGCAGGTGTGGCACAGTCCTCAGCAGACGAAGAAATGAGAAAAATACCAAATAATGGGAACCTGAAGATGACGAAGGTGGCGTACCCCATGGGGCTGTTTGTGTGCCTGTTCATCTACATTGCCTATATCAAGTGGCACTGGGCCTTGGCCACCCAGGCCTTCTTCAGCATCACTGAGGCAGCTGCAGGGGCCAGGCGGGGCCAACAGGCCCGAGGTCCCTTGGAGACTACTGCACATGGTCACAACGTTTTCTACGGCATCATGTTTGACGCAGGAAGCACTGGCACCCGAGTGCACGTCTTCCAGTTCACCTGGCAGCCTGGAGGTATTCCAGCAACAGCAGAAAGCCTTGGCCATGTGCTCCTTTTTCTGTCTCTCACAGCAGAGCTCTTGGGATCCTCCCCTTAAAGACGGTGGTTTCTCAGGGTATGGGCTGGACTCCCTGCCTTAGCCTCACCTGGGAGCTTCTCAAAAATTCGGTGTCCCAATGATGCTGGCTCAGTAGGGATTGGGGCCCAGGAATCTAAATTTCCCAGGAGTCCCATCTTGTCCTTACTTGTAATAGCATCTGGTGACCACCTAAAGGCAGCTGAGATCCCAGAGTGTATTTGGTGGCCTGTTCCCTTGCAACATTCACAGGCAGATTGGGTGGCTAGAAGTCATGTTGGATGAATTTTAAGGCAGGCAGTAACCCAGATTCAGGCCAGTGGAGCCAGGAGAATAGGAAAGTGAGATAAATTGCGAAGACCCAGGACCCAAGCTGACACAGAGCTGCCAGTGGGGCCAGGCAGCAAAGGGATTATAGATGAAAGTGGCCTCAGCAGTGAGAGTGGAGCTGGAACCAGAGCCCTGTCAGCTCTGCTGCCCAGGGTAGGGGCTTTGGACAAGAGGGGAGTTGGGCCTGTGGGCATCTTCATGCATTGGCTTCTCCTGTAGAGAGACCCCCATTGCTATCCAGCTCTCCGTGCCGTTCCTCCTCCCTCTGATCTCCTTTCCCAGCACCTCTTTGTGCCTACGGGCTGTGAGGGTCGCCTCTCTGGCAAGTAAGTGTTTTCTGCTGATTGCTCAGCAGGCCCACTGCTCATGCTCGGGTCCCCTCAATGCCTTATGAGTTTATACCATTCTGTGCATTTAACTAAGCTGGTGGTACTAGACACCTTTAGTAGCTCTCTCCAAAGCCATTGTGGCATATTTTATTTACTTTTTATCTGCTTTATTTTTAAACTTACTATAATACTTAAATATTTATATGCTGAACCTGTCTACTTCCATAAATGGTTTTGAAGCTAAGTTTAAGATAACACATGTCAGCATGTAATCCTTTAACAGCCATATTCCATTGTTTTATCTTTAGAAATAAATCCTTACAAAGGGTTTTGTTTATTTTTCCTCATGGGTCTTCATGTCTGAATTCGGACTGGCATCTCTTGGCCACCGTGTGCTCTGAACACTCACCCGCTGTATGCACATGAGTCCAGCCTCCAAATAATTTAAAACACTCAATTAAAAAAAATCATATTGATTAGAACCCTATAATGCATTCTTTCAAAAATCAAGGAAAGGACTTCCATATTTGCAATTTGGAATCATCTGCTCTGCTCCTCTATTTGTTGAATTAGCAATTATTAACTGATAAATTTAACTTTAAATGGATAGTTTTTGTTTGCTAATTATATCTGAATAAAGTTGATTTTTTAAAAAAAGAAAGTTCTGGCCAAAACATTAAGTATAATATCTTGTTTAGCCCAACTAACAAGGCAGAATTTAAAGGAGAAACATTAAAGGGGCTCCATGTCACTCTGGGATTGGTCTGTTTTCAGGTCAGCCTTTAAAGAGTATGGTCACTCCTAGTGGTATAGTTTTAAATATTCATGTACAGATTCATCGTTGTACCTTTTTTAAAACATGTTTTTCTCTTAGAAACTCCCACCTTGACCCATGAAACCTTCAAAGCACTGCAGCCAGGTCTTTCTGCTTATGCTGATGATGTTGAAAAGGTAACCATTTTCCCTCATGTCTATTTGTTCATCACGTTTGTTATCTAACCGTGTGATTTGTTAAAGCCAGCTTTCTTTCCCTTGAGTGCAGTTTACCATTTTCACAGAAGAGCATTTTTTGATGGTGCTGACCTGGGATATTTCATACTGTTTAACATGGTCAGGAAATGGGGAAACCGGTACAGCACATATGTATCCCCAGCCCCTCCTTCCTTACACATACACCCCGTCCAACCAGGCCCTTCCCCCAACCAGTAAACATGCCACCAGAAGTCTTGATGCATTTCAAAAGCACAAATGCTACAAACTTACAAAAAGCATTATTTGAAAGTTTCATTTTTTTATTGTTTCAGTTACTCTGCAGATGACAAACCTTGACTAAAACAAAAAATCAAAGTAGAAAGTGTATTATGCAAAATTCACAAAACCAGATGAGTATAAAAGAAATTAAACTGTCAAACGATGATTTTTGTATGTTTATGCCGTTTGTTCTTTTGAAGTTCTGAAAGCTTACAACTGCACCAATCCAGGATACTGTGTTTCCACTAAGGCTCTCATAAAGCGAGTCACTACTAATATAATCAGCTATAAGTTCCTTTTGGTTCAAACGTGTCTTAAATTAAAAACTAACACATGGTTCTTGCCCACAGATGCATCCTGATCTCAGACAGTGAAGTCATATCCTTGTTTTTTTGTAGTTTGGTTAAAAAAATAAAATCAAAATTAGTGATTCTAGAGTGACTGTAGTTTAAACCTGATTAAATTAGATGTCTTTAGAATGAGCTCTAGGTTTCTTAAAATCTTTCTTGCTTGCTTCAGAAGGCAACACACATTCAAGTGGGATAAATTTCAGACTGCAACCAGATCATCAAAGTGAATGGTTATTTACCTTCAGGAATAAGTTTACATGTTTACGAACAAATGCATCTAAATTTTTCTTCTGGCTTTTTTCTTTTACATACACAACAGAATACTGTGCACATTTTTATTCACTTTGCTTCTGTCGCTAAACAATATCTCTTGGAGATCATATACTATCAGGATGTGAAGAGCTTCCTTGATTTTTCTAGCTAGATAGTATTGTAGTTATGCATACACATTGAATTTATAGAACCAGTCCCCCTCCTGAAGGACATTTAGGTAATGGCCAATCTTTTCCTCTTAATAGTATAAGAAAGGATGCAGTGTGTCACCTTATATGCACTTCATTACCCACGTGTGCAAGGACAGTTCTCCAATGAATTCTTAGACTGGGATTCTGATTACAAGGAATGTATGTTTTCCCCTTGCACAGACATTGCCAAATTGCCCCCATCCCGTTGTACCTGTTGACATGCCCAGTGATACTTAAGTCTTTACCCATCCCAGCAGACATAGGGCCTTATCCAATTTTTGGATCTTAAGTATTTCTGAAGGTGAAAATTATTCCCTGATGTGGTTATTCATAGGGTTTTAGCACTATGAGGGACCCCAGTATGCACTCAGGATGTCCAGGGTAGTTGCGAATCATCTGAGGTCATAAGGGTTCTGGTGACCAAGCTCATGGAACAGCAGGAGCCTCTCCCACGTGCTCTTACCCTGCCATGTTCCACGGCCAAGGACGTTTCTCTGGGCTTACTTGGTCCTTGTGCACAAAACACCTGCCAGTACCACTTGAGTTGCTATTTTATAGCAATGAAAAATTAGGTAAAAACATATTTATAAATTAATAAAACCAAAAGTGTAGAGTGCATCTTTGACTTTCTTTGCCAAGCTTTGACGGACCCTGTTTTACTCTGTGTTCACAGAGCACTCCAGGTATTCAGGAATTACTGGACGTTGCCAAACAAGACATTCCTTGTGACTTCTGGAAAGCCACCCCCTTGGTCCTCAAGGCCACAGCTGGCTTACGTCTGTTACCAGGAGAAAAAGCTCAGAATTTGCTTCAAAAGGTGATCTTATCCATTTCCTGCTTAGGCGTGGCTTACAGTAATGGAAAATGCTCAATATTCAGCCATGTTCAAGCAGTCAGGATGCGAGGTGTATGCGTCCTGAAGAGGAAAACATTGACATTGACGTATTGATAGCTCACCTTTAGGTGGAGGGATTGTGGAGGAATTACAGTTTTCTTCTTCATGACATTTAAAGCCACTTATGTTTTCTAGAATGACTCTTTTTATAATAAGAACAACTTTGTCTTAAAAATAACATTGAGCTTTTGAAGGCATCCTTCCATCCAAGGACTTTGAATGTGGCAGAGGACTGTTGGAAACTGAGCTCCTGACCTTTAGCTCAAGCTTGCTTGTTCTCAGAAACCTGCTAATCCTGCTCTTGGTCTGATACCCAGGTGAAATTACTTAAGAGGCCCTTGAGGACTGGCTCTCATGGGGTCAGGGGGTGTCTCCAGGCCCTGTACTGCCCCTGGGGAGGGGCTGTAGAACCCCTCTTTAGCAGGTTCTTGGAGGGTTACTTTTCATCAGGCAAGTCAAGGAAACTTATAAGCAAAATGGTCCTCCTAACCCTCTCTACTGTTTTAAAGTAGCTGATAAATGATGAATTGTTGCACATCTATCAAGGTCCCTCAAAAAAATTATGGCTATACACTCAAATCAGATTGTGGGACGCAAGTGCAGTTGGGGTGTGCAAATGTACTAAAGTTCCTTGTATCAATACTTGCTTTCAAAAATGGAGAAAGAATACACCCAAACGGAACTGCTCACTCCCTTCACCTCCCCTCTGCTTGGTCACTTCCAGGGAGCAGGGCCCACCAGGCCTTGGCGTAGTCCCAGGTCTGAGCTCTGCCTTATAAGGCTTCTAGTCCCTTTATCTTTCATCGTAACGCAGGGCAGCATTTGTGGACCCAGCAGAGTCATGGTACCCCAGAGCTTTTCCAGTCCGGAGTGGCTTAACATGGGGCTCTCCAGGGCAGCTTCACCTCAGCTATCCCAGGGAGTAGATTAACCTGATGAAAAGCACTTGCAAAGGATTAAAAGGCCAAAAACAAAGCTAAAAACAAAACCGGAACTGTTAGACTTTGCACCAGCGGACACCTCTGTTGTTGTGTGACCTGCTGAAAGCATAACCTGACTGGGAACTATGAGTTTAGAATCTAAAGGATAAAGACATGTCTCTCTTTACATTTAGGTGAAAGAAGTGTTTAAGGCGTCACCTTTCCTTGTAGGGGATGACTGCGTTTCCATCATGAACGGAACAGACGAAGGTAGAGTTCCCAGAAGCGCTGTGTGGGGAGGCTGTCCCAGCGAGACGGGCTGTGTGCAGGGCCACTGGGAACATACTGAGCGCTCTCCCTATCAGATGCACGGGTGAACAGGGCTGAATGAATTCCGGTTCACAGAGTAACTATCTCACAGGGTCTTCTCGGAGCCCACATTAGATTCTCATCTTGAACCACTCCCAACTTGACACTGATGAAGTTTCTGAAAATAATCATTCTCTCAATTTTAAGGATAGTTAGAATCTGCAGCTGCTACCATGTTTAAAGTGTTGTCGTTGCATTGTTTATCCTGAGACACTTAATATGGCTCCTCACTGGCCTCTGAATTTTAAGTATGACCTTAAGGGTTGGTTTGTATATAGGGAAGGGAAGGGAGAGGATCATTTGGTTCTTTTTTGGTCTCTTCCAAAAGAGGAAGTTCGTGATAAAGAACAGTGAGAGATGTGACATTTGGCAGAGTATTCTAGTTTTTTAGTATAGTATCTTCTAGAACAATCTGCCAGAAGCCACTGGATGACATTACAAATAAATCTTTCTGTAGCTGATCTGAAGGTTGAAAATAGTGAGAAGTGGTCACTTTGTGCCCTTGAAACCTGAATGTAGTCATCTGTGTCCTGTATGTTTACTGCATCTCAAGTGATTCAAATGCTGTTTTGTGACTCTCTCATAGGCATTTCAGCCTGGATCACAGTCAACTTCCTTATAGGTATGTTCACGTTGTCATGAAGGCAAACAATTCAGATACCATTCTTGAGAGCAGGAGCCTCATTTGTACTCTTTAAAATACCCCCTTGGGGTTTTGCAGTGTTCTGGCCCAAAGTAGGGTATTAGAATGGGTGGGAGTGTCCACCGGGCTTGTCAAAGTGAGCACTGAGCTTGTAGCCATAAGGTGCTAGGAAACGGCTACTCCTCTCCAGTCCTGGAGTGGTTTCTACCAGCACAGCTCCCGTTCTCCTCCCACAGCAGCATCCGTCAGTGGCCCTGTCCTCTCATTTCTGAAAGAAATCGGAAATAAAACTAATCATGTCTTCAGCTATTAAATATGATATGAATGCTAACCACCTTATAATTGAATTCTTCTGTTGTAGGTGGAACAGAGAGAAAAAACATCTGTTTTTGGAAACAGCAACAAGGAAAAATTTTTCTTAGATTAACTCGGTGCATGTGGATTTTTGCCCTTTTAACGATGGTAAAGACCAGTGTGGCTGACACAAGTATGGCAGGGTTTGCTCCTTAGAGAATGGAGAGCCATGTTAGGTGACAGATCAGGAGCCTGAACCCCAGGAGAGCTGAGGTCGGGGAAGGCGTGCCTGGGGCATGAAGGAATATCAGAGAAAGTCAGAGTACCTGAGCAGTAGATAGGGCAGGCCCAGTATCTCTGCTATAGGTCAGTGTTATCTTCTTATTGTTCACATTAAAGCTGCAGCCAGTGGAGCCATTGTCCATGTCCCTTAAACATACAGTGTATCTTTACATGGAGAGTTTTAAATAGCTATGGCTATTTCTCTATCTTGTTGTTTCCACTGAAGGGCCTGGCTTCTAACCTCTCCTTACTTTTTCTGCTGTTCTCATCTGTTTACTAACCGGACAGTGCTGTGTTGGTTTTTACTTCCTGTGCTCCAGGCAGTTTGAAAACCGCGGGAAGCAGCAGTGTGGGCATGCTGGATTTGGGCGGAGGGTCCACTCAGATCACCTTCCTTCCGAGAGTCCAGGTAACCAACTCCACCCTCCAAGGCCTGCGGGAAGGCTGGTGGTAGACCTGGTGACTCTGGGCCCATACTATCAGTTCTTCTCCTGAGGGCCAGATCCACTCACAGTTTAATGCTTCTTAGTTTAATTCTTAACTCTTCCTGGGAAAAAAAGTAGAAATTTGGTCATCAGTGGGGTGATAAATTAGATACTACCTGGAACCATTTGGGCCAGAGAATGTGAAATAGGCCCTCCCCTCCCCTCCCTTGACAGTACCTCACCTACCATTTAATTAGTTTCAATGGAGGCACTTAAAAAATTTACTCATAATTGTCTTGGTTGGGCCATATTTGTCAACTTAGGTAAATGTTTACTAATAAGGAAGAGAAACTTGTTTTTCATTTTGGACATTTTATTTTTTTTTCTTGCTCCAATGAAAAGCTAAATGTGACTTAATGAAAAGCTAATTTAATTGAATACATCTGTGAATATCCCTGTTCTTTCAAGTGAATTGAGGGAATGGAGGATAGTTTTCCAGAAAGACCAGCAGGAAAGGTAGTAACCCTCATGTTCTTCCCCAGGGCACCCTTCAGACCTCCCCACCTGGCTACCTGACATCACTGCAGATTTTTAATAGGACCTACAAGCTCTATTCTTACAGGTGTGTCTTTGGAATGAGGGTAAAGAGGTTGACCATCCGGGCACATAGCTCAGCTAGGGCCACTCGGCCTCCACCTTGCCACTGACTCCTGCCTTGTGTGGTGACTGGAGCGTTCGGTCACAGACACACTAGATCCCAGAAACCCCTGTTGTGGACTCACCTGGAGACTTCTTTCCACTGCTCCTTCTTCCTCTTCCCTTCTTTCTCCCTTTTCAGTTTTCCTACAGTAAAATTACATTTCTTCTTTTGTTCTTATTTTCTGTTTTGGGGGAAGTTTTTGAAAAAGTGGAGAAGAACCCTTGGATTGTGCAGGAATTTTCCAGGCCATTTTTTTTGCTATGTGGCACCTTCAGTAAATTCTTACTGTGAAGCACACGTGCGCCATTAAGATCAGGGGTGTTGCATTCACCAGTGTTCACAGCTCCTATGCAAGCTCCTGTCAAATAATAGGCCTTCATTTGTTGAACTAATTAGCTGAGTGCCCTAACCTCCCCAGAGAGAACTTTTAGAAGCAGAAAGGCCTGTGCCTTGCCACAAGTTTCCTCCCTTCCCTTCTCATTTTAGATCCAGGCCAGGTGAATGTACTGAAGTTAGAGTTGAGGACGGCAGCTAGCACTTCCTGTGGCAGGCCAGCCCCTCACCCAGGCTTTTCTTTCCACAGCTACCTGGGGCTCGGATTGATGTCAGCGCGGCTGGCGATTCTGGGTGGTGTAGAGGGGAAACCTGGTGAGTGGAATGCAGTGCTGAGAGCCCTCCTTGCTCAGCAGGCATGAGGAATCCCTTCAGGTGAGGTGCCCCTTCTCTTCGTGCCTCCATCGTCACCGCAGCTTGCTGGCCCCTGGCCTGCACTCCCTGCCAGCATGACTCAGGGAGCCCAGGAGGGACGTGTGTGGAAGAATGTGCCCTGGATCTTGTTGGTGGCACCCAGGTGGGGACACAGGCTAATGTGTTTTACCTGTGTACATTATAAGTTATTTTTTAAAAGGGATATTAGTGAATTCTTTTCAGATACACCAAGCTGGGGGATTTTAGAAACCCAAACAACTGTGTATAGTCATCACCTACATTTGGAGTCTGCTCGTTTTTAAGGATTTGAAGAGAACTTTAATCTTCAAGATAGTGCAGGAAGAGGCCATAAGGAGGTGATTCCGGGCTATTGCCATGGGGCTGGGGAACCTGTTCTCTCATTCACAGTGATTCTAGCCTTGTCAGAATGTCCTTCCATCTTCTCTTGCTCTATCATAAAACACGGGCTTGGCCTTTTCTCCAGACTTAGTGTTGGACTGGAGACGAAGCCTGTGTCTGCTCAGGTTGTTAAGAGTCTCATTTATTCCCAGGCCTTTTCTGCTCTCTCCTAATGGGCCTGGCTAAAGAGAAGCCGCCCATTGACCAGCAGTGCACTTGAATTTTTGAGAGATCTTAGAGGACCTCTGTGTCCTGATTCAGGTATCAGGGGACATTACCTGAGGCTGGCATCTCCTTGTCTATCCTGATGACATCAGCTAGGGCCCCAAAGGCCTTGACTTATGACTCCCATTCAGATGTGAGCATGTGAGCCCACACACATTTCCCTCAACCCTGCCTCTCTCTGCCCCTTCTACCTAGCCCTTTCCGAGCCCCGCACTTCTACCTACTTCTTCCAAGAGCCTGATTGTTCTGACAGTGTAGGAATGTTCAACTGAAATTTTTGTTTTTCATATATATTCCTATTTCTGTTCATTTCTTTCAAATTCTGGTGTTTAACCTCAATGATATCCCCTTTGTTGCAAACCAGAAATACATCCATGTCTCAGAATCACCCGTAATCTTCACTCTGAGGCCACAAAACACTTATTTAGCCAACAAGAAGAAGGCAAGCACCTGTTTGCCTATCTGTGGCAGGCCTCACAGTCCCATCAGCTTCTGCACCCCACTCTCAGCAGAATAGCTGGGGGGCCACTGGTATTCTTGTCAGGCCACACAAGTGCCCGATTGAGACACCAAGAGGACAGGGGTTTCTGTTATCTGTTGTGGCACAGCAAATCACCCACCAAACTGAGGGGTTGCAAACAGCAGTCATTTCATTGTATCTCATGATTCTGCAGGCTTTAGCTGGGTGGTATATGTGGTAGCATTTAGGGCTGCTGGGCTGTACGTCCACCTCAGCACTCCACGTGACTTCTTCCCCAGTGGAGCAGCCTGCACTTTTCCCTGGCAGCTAAGAGGAAGAAAGATTGCCTAAAGTCGTAGGACTTCATGTCCTGCACATTCCATTAGTAAAAGCTGGCCCAGGCCAGAATCTAGGGCAGGCGACAGGGACCCACATTTCAGTGGGAGACCAGCACATACACCCTCAAGGAGTGGTATTGTTGGGCCAGCCTTGAAGGCCAACCACCTCATTTTCTTTACTAATTATGGGGCCCCAGCTTTTTATGGAGCAGCACAGATTTGTGAGATTTGTGGCATGGTAGCACTAGCACCATCCTGACCCAGCCTCAGTAGCCTATAAAATCGGATAATGATGGCTCCTATTAGGGTCCTTGTGACAGTTCACTGAACAGCACTTGGCCCTGAAGCCCCTTAGTGCAAGAACTGGGAGTGGCCATGCTTCCAGAGCAAATGAGGCTCCACTGCAGCCTCTGCGATAAAGGCTTTTAACCTGCAGCTGACCTAGACTGCTTCTGTGAGACAGGTCCCACCTGGCAAAAAGGAATTGTATTCCTTAACCATCCAGAGCCTTCAGTACTAGCCTAAGATAGTCTGTGCTATAGGCCTCCCCTCAGTGGAATCATGTGTCTCAGCTCCATGCAATGCCCTAGTCTTACAGTGACATTGTGCTTTTCTTTTTTATATTTTTTTTCAGCAGAGGATGGAAAGGAGTTGGTCAGCCCTTGTTTGTCTCCCAGTTTCAAAGGAGAGTGGGAACATGCCGAAATAACATACAGAATTTCAGGACAGAAGGCAGGTATGGTGGATTTTATTCTCCATCAGTGGTTTATAAGGGTTAACAATGGCAGCCTGCCCTTTACAAGGACCTCTGAAAATCAGGGAGGCTGTCAATCTTCTTTCACAGGCCCATACTTGTCCATGAAATGGAGGTGCTCTGTAAACTTCACCAGGGCAGAGGTACCCTTGCTGGCCTGCTGGTATCCTTCAACTCCCACAAGGTCTCTGCACAAGGCTTCCTTGTCTGTTAACAAATGCTTTCCTCCAAAGGGCCAGATTTCCCAACAAGCCCCCAGTGAGGAAGAATCTGAACATCCCAAGGCTCTGAGATAATTAGCAAGCCCTTTTCTGAACAAATGGACTTCTCCTTCTCCTTCCTTCTGCCCATCACCCCATGCTGCCTTCAGGAGGAGGGGCTGCTCCAGACTCCAGAGCCCCTGAAGCCCTGTGAAAGGGTCTCACCAGCCTTGCCCTTATCACCCCACATGATCTTTGTCACTCTGTGCACTTTTAGTGTCTTCTAAAAGAAATACTGACACATTGTTCCCAGGATTGACATGTGGGCATGAGGTTTGTCTGCCTTTGGTAACAGAGCTGTTTCTAGTCATACTTCTGATACCAAATATGTGGATTTTTCACACCAACCTGTTCCTCAAACAATTGATTAAGTTATTAGCCATTGGTGATTCAATGACTAATCCCTCACCCCTGCCTGGAGGTTGCGTATGGGTAGTTCCAACCCTCTTATCAGATGGTTGGTTCTTCTAACAACTAGCCCCCACCCATAGCCATCTAGGGACCCACCAAGAGTCACCTCATTAGCATAAACTCATGTCTGCTTGAAAGAGGCTTATTATGAGTAATCGGAGATGCACCGCTCACCCCCATTACTCAGGATCTTACAAGAATTTAGAAGTTCTGTGTCAGAAACCAGGAACGAAGACTGAATCCGTTTCGTATTATTCAGTGACCATGTAGGTCACTCTGACTCAGCCACTTGCAAACATACTGTACATCAGGTCCTGTTACAGTCATTGAGCACATAGCAGTGCACAGTGCAGAAAAGATCTGTGCCCAGGTGGAGTGAGAGGAGTTAGGCAGTAAAACACTTGAGAAACTGCTTTAAAAGAAAATAAAATGGAAGGGAAGGAGATGGAAAGGGAGACTGCAGTTTTAGATAAGAACCTGGGAAAGCTTCATGGGGTGGTATTTAAGATAAGATATGAAGAGATGCAGAATGAGCCACAGAGCTCTAAAGCAGTTCTCTCAGCTTTGGGAGTAGCATATGGAAAGGCCTTGAAGTAGCTGCTGTGTTTAAGGAATGAGGAGGAGGTAGTATGGCTGATCAAACAGAACAGTAGAGGGAAATGAGGGCTGAAGGGCAAGGGCGTGGCTCTGCGAGCCACAGAGAGAACTGAATGGGGCTGCCCTTGGATGGTGGAACAGGTTTCAGGGAAGAAAAATGGGAACCTGGGTCCAGGCATGGGCTGTAGGACATCCATATCCTTTAATTTGGGGCCTGTGTTCTTCCAAGCAGGGAGTTAATAACCAACCCTATGAACTTGGCAAGCTGCTTGTTAGGCCTCAGTTTCCTCATCTGTGACATAAGGAGAGTGCAGGCCACACCTCCAAGATGGCTGATGAGATGGAGTAAGATGCCACATGTTCAGAGCTCAGCACAGGGCTGGCAGAAGGCGAGTGTGGGGTAAACAGCACAGACTTGAGCCCATTGGACTGCGTCAGAACAGCTGCACAGGGCCCATCTGGAAGCTGCTGTCCTTCAGAGTTGGGGGCCATGCTCTCCAGCCACCTGCATCCCAGCATTTCTTTCCCTTGCTGTGTGTCAGCAGTGCTATGGCTCCTGAAAGGTGCTATTGATACATGTGGTGCCCACTAATCACTGGCCCCGCTTTTGCTTTGACCAGCAGTGAACCTCCACCAGCTGTGTGCCAGCAGAGTGTCAGAAATCCTTCAAAACAAAGTGCACAGAACGGAAGAAGTGAAGGATGTGGATTTTTATGCTTTTTCCTACTATTATGACCTTGCAGCAAATGTTGGCTTCATAGGTAAGGGTGGGCTGGGCTAGGAACTTGCTTGGTGGACCCCTGGACAGAGAGCCTGTGTCAGGGAACAGCTCTGCTGTAAGTCACCTCAGGGCAAGAGAAGTGGACTGACTCAGGAGGGCAGATGTCCTGTCATCAAATAGGAAGTAATAAGCCCCCTTTCTAATAAATCAGTTCTTTGAGACCCTGAGCACAGTTTATATTGTTGGTATAGGAGCAGTCATTCACTGTTGATTCTGTCTTCTGCTCTGAGGCAAGAATGACTCAGGTGTGTGACTCAGACCCTTGCCCTCTTGCCTTGGCCCCTGAGTCTCTGGCTGAGGTAGCCATTTGCAATGCAGCCATGTGGCTGTCCCCGACTGGCATCAGGCTGGCTTGGGGAGGGGTCATCCCACTCCCCTGGTTACCCTCAGAAGCACATGGGGTCTGTGTGACGACTCCACACACCCAAGTACGGTCAGGACAGGAGGTGACATTTGCGTTTTCCAAGACTGGTGGTATTCAGACCGACCGAGAGTAGAAATTCTTGAAAGTGTGAAGTCACTTAAGTAGGTCATGACCAGAAATTTTGCTAATGAAATGCTTGGAACTAATACTGTGGTAAAAAGGTAAGAGCATTAATGTAAATAAAAAGATGCCCGGAAGAAACCAGTGATGTCAGGTCCTGGCTCCTGGGGACCCAAACCTCCAGCTATGTCTCCTTTCTGAGCTGCCCACTGTCAGGGCCCAGAGTGGAAGGTAGCCAGTGGAGTTGCAGGGGTGGGAAGAGGCGGTCTGAGTGAAAGGGGACCTCTCTCACCCCTCACTCAGGCCCAGGTCCCTCTCTCTGTCACATGGTCTCTGGGTGCCCCCTAAAGCTAAGTCTGTGGCTACTGGGCCTGAGGGGCTCCTGCTGGCTCTGTGTAGCTGAAGCAAGGGCATACTCATGTGCACTTCCTGACCATCCTGCTAGCTCTGGATGTATGGGAAAGCTCTGGATGTTGCAATGTCAAGGGCCCACCAAACCCCAGCCTGGCCTGGCAGCCTGCTGGGGCCTCACCTTAACGTCCCCTCCTCAATCTGGGACTCCTCATTCTGGCCACAGACTGTCCTTTCCCTAGGGGACCAACATCTTCCCAGGTGACTTCAGGAGATGATGAGTGTTCAGAAAAGCTCTTTTAACTTCCTCTGTGGCCACACAGGGCTCTGAAAGAACCACTTGGGTCTGCATTCAGAAATGGAATCCACCCTTAATGGTGACATTTGTTGACTGACTTGGCAAACATCCAAAGTCAAGGAGAAGTCAGGAGATTTCCTTTCAACACATTGAGTAACTGCCTCATGCCATACATAAGTGTGCAGGACACCTGGGGACCCTCTTTTGAATGTGGAGGTTTTAGGGGGAATTGAAGAAACCAGTTGCTGTCCTTGAGAATTGGGGACCCAGCTCTTGGTGCCTCCCTCCCTGGGAATGGCACAGAAGCCTGGGGCCCCACCTTCCTGGAGAGCCCCATAAAGGGTCTGCCCATTTGTTCTAAGAGCTAACAACAAACCACTCTTCACTTTGTTTTTCCAGAATTTTTTTCCTACATTTAGGGAATTGATACCAGGATATCATTGCTGAACTCAGGGCGACAGCTTTAGGAAATATTTCCAGTTTACTTTTTATAACTTTAAGAGTTTGCTCTGTCTGGGGTCCAGGGATCCTGGTAAGCGTCCTCTGGGAGCCCCCTCTAAGGCCCCTGATGTACTGACCACCCCCATGTAGTCCTGCATGGAACACTTGCCCACCCCAAGCTGTGTCAGTTACCTCAGAAACCATGGTCACTACATGTGGAACCACTGCCCTACTTATAACCATGCTTGCAGCCAGCCCTTAAATACATGGTGCTTCTCCAGGCTCCCCAGGGGTCAGCCTGAGGGCCTCAGTGGCATTAAGACTCCTGCAGTTCGGATATAGACTAGACATTTGGTCTTGCCCCACAGATGCAGAGAAGGGAGGCAGCCTAGTCGTCGGAGACTTTGAGATCGCAGCCAAGTACGGTGAGTGGCAGCTGTGCTTACCCAGGTGAAAAGGGCCAGGGCATGGGGGCAGGAACACTGTCCCAGCCATAATAGACTGCTGTGTTGCTTGTGACCCAGGCAGGCCCTGGCACCAGAATTCCTGGGTTTGGTTCCTAATTCTGTCAATCAGATGAGCATTCAGAGGTTTGAGTGTGGAGTTGAGAGTATGCTTGGGGTCACCGGGCTGGGTCCAGACCACAGGTTAACCACATCATGTGGCCACAGGTAGTGTGGAGGTGGCCTTTGGTGTTCCCAGCTGTAAAGGGTCCTTTTTAGTCCTTGGGTTATGAGGAATGGACTCCTTTGATTTCACTTTTCCGGATGCCTTTTCACTGTGACTCGGGGAACCCTAAGAGTGATTTGCCTTGAAAATATCCCACTAAGTTCACAATTGTCACCTGAGCTGAAGAAACCAGGGACCCCTACAAAGCAAAGCCTGGTATGTGAGGGTATGAGATACTCCCTTAGGGTGTCACAGGTGGTTGACCCAGCAGCCCTGGGCCACAATGGCTTTGAGCTTCTCATTTCTGGGTTCTTCTCTTGGATGTTTATAACTCTTCAGTAGGAGAAAGTTCCCAGCAGAATTATGGGAAAGCTATTGGTGGGTTTGGCCATCCCCCTTGAGAATAAGAGTGAATTGTTCTGGGCCAGCTTTGTTGCTGTTTTCATTGCCCAGAAAGCCCAAGTCCATGCCTGGGAAAGGTATCCAGGGTCATGGGTGCGTAGATGTGGCCTTCTACTCATGACAGTGAAATGGGAGGCCCGGCCTGGTGGAGACTAGGCTGGCCTTGAGGCCCTGTCTCTTGGTATGGTCTTGGCAGGTCACTGTCCTGCTTTGAGCTTCAGGCTTGTTTAAATTAGCAGAGAGGACCTGGGGCTGGCAAAGAGCCTGGCTCAGGGTTGCACCTGGAGTGGGTGGAGTTGGGCCTGCAGGCACCACACCAGGGAGTAAACCACCAGGAACCTGACTGGGAACCAGCTGTCTCACCCCCAGTATGCCGGACAGTGGAGAACCAACCACAGAGCAACCCCTTCGTATGCATGGATCTCACGTATATCAGCTTGCTGCTCCAAGAATTTGGCTTCCCAGGGAACAAAGTGCTGAAGGTAAGGACTCCCCTCTTCAGTGCTCCTGTGCTCTTCATGGCCTGAGGGGCTGGAATGCCACCTCCTGCCTCCCACGTGGTCTGGCCTTTCACCCATGTGCCTGGTCCTCTCTGCCCCTTTCTGTGTCTTTTCCAGCTGACTCGGAAAATCGACAGTGTTGAGACCAGCTGGGCTCTGGGAGCCATTTTTCATTACATTGACTCCCTGAATAGCCGGAAGAGTTGGGCCATGTAGTGGCTGAGCTGCCTGCCGTCCTCAACAACAGTGGCTCTGTTTCTGCAAGAACAGACCCTTTGGGATCCCTTGATGAGTTGGGAGGAGGCCACAGCTCGAGCTGAGACTCCTCTTCCCTGCAGCCTTGCAGACCTGCCCTTGCAGGGCAGAGGCCTAGAACTTGGCTCAGGCCCAACACCTCATCCTACTTGCTTCAGCTCCAGGTGGAAAATGAACTAGATAGGGAGAGGGCACATGCCAAGGCCAGGATGATGCATTCCTGTTGTCCCTACCATTCCCATCTGCGAGTTGCAGCTGTGACATGCATCCCTGTGAATGGAGTCTTGTTTTGTGTCCCCACACCTGTCTGCTATCTACCCCCTCCCCCTAGGGCAGACCTTCACCTTCTTCCCAATAGTCCTGCGGAGGTTGTGCAGGCTGTCCCGGCTACCCTCAGGGTAAGCTGAGTGGGAATCGTCATGCCCTCTGGAGAGGTGGATCGGGCAGGAGGCTGTGAACTCTGGACTTGAAGGTGTTAGTTCCTCCTTGGGTGTGGACAGGTGAAGTCATCTAAAGGCCTGTTTCCTCAGTCCTTGGATGGCTCAGGGTTAACTGCTGGAATTGACACCATGAATAGGAGGAGGGGCTGAGGGAAATACCTCTTTATGGCCCTCATGTGCCCCAGCTCTTCAAGAAAGCCTGAATGTGAGTGTGAACTGCTGTAAAATATTTATGGCTGTGCTGCATGAGTGACGTCTGTCGTCTGTCGTGCAGTGCTGAGTGCTTGTGCAGCCACTGTGCTCTGAGCCCCAGTGTATGTATTGCTGCTGTGAGCTGTATACAACCAAGCAGTCTAGGAGACACAACCCTCCTCAGGTCAGCTGGCACCGCAGTCCCCAGAACTGCCCTCTTGGAACTGCTTTCTCGTGGCTCTTCCCCCTTGAACTCCACAGGACACTGACTTGGACCTCCAGTGTCTGTGTTGCAGGATCCATCGAGGGGAGACATGGACTGAGTGCTGTGCACACTGTGGTCCCAGGTTCACAGTCATCTGTGGTGAATGTACCAATATGCAGGATAAGCCGAACCTCATGTTTCACTCAAAATAAAGATTTACAAGGGTTATTCCTCCTCTCTGATTCCTTTCAGTGAGCATCAGTGACGTTCGTCCAGCCAGGACTGGTGGAGAAGCACCTGGGGTCCCTATTTACTAAAGTTTAAACAAAAAACTACGCAAATGGGGTGATAGGTGGCAGCACAATTAATTCCTGTCAGTATATCGAGACCACAACAGAACACATGGAGGCCCCCCTTCCTGGCATCCCTTGTCTGTGATCAGCCCTATAGAGGCCCAGGCTGTTCTAGAGTCTGGTCAGAGCCCCTCTCCTTCCTGGGGGTCTGTTGAAGCAGAGCTTTCCCTGCTGTCTAATACCATGACCATAGCACAGGCCAGGTAAGTCTTCACACACATCACCAATGGCCTGGTGGTCTTGAGAGTGCCAAGCTCCAGGTTGCGGTGTGTTCAGTGAGGACCTGGCTTTAATAAATGGGTCAATCGGAAGGGGTTTGCATGTCAGGCAAAGATTGGGTGGACTCCTCACCCCAAGTGTTTGATGCGCACGTCTCATGCCTCTCTTGGGACCTGATGGGAGGGAACACAGTGAGGCTACAGCAGGATCAAAGCAGGTATGACTGCTGAATAATTACATATGGTAGAGGCCTGTGGGGAGAGAAAAGGCCTCTGCAGAAGAAAGGATTATCTTGCTCCTCCTCACAGAGCCTTAAATTTCCAGTGGGCAGAGAAACAGGAGAGGGATCCAAATGAAAGCTTTTGATGTTTGAGAAGCTTTATGCCTGCAGGACATTCAGATGTGGAGGCTTCCACCCTTTTCTGAGTGTCATCTGGTCTGAGGGGGGTAATCATTACGGTCCCAACTCCAGAAAGCTAGAGAGGGACCACCAGGACACAAACCACTGACACCATGAGCCAGCTCTCCCCTACCCAGTGGTTTCCCCAGAATGTAGCCTCTGGAGCAGAGATCTAGAGCTCTGTGTGTGACACAAGTTGGGAAAGACAAAGATGCTTCCCCCAACTGAAAAACCACATTAGAACTAAAGCTTAGAGGCTTTCACTGGACAGGGGCACAAAAATTAACTTCTCCCCTGCACCTCACCATCCCTGCCTTGAGGTCTACCCAGCCTTTTCCACAATCTGATTTAACTCTGGAGGCAGGGAATTAAAGATGTATGAAGATAAAAGTGAAAATTGATTTGGTCCATTTATAGGTTAGTGATCTCACATCTGAAAAAAACTGCTGGAGCATTCCCAAAAGATTGCCAAATAAGTCATAGAATATTTTTGAACCAGCAAAATATACAAATCATGTCACTGAGTGCCTTTTCTGTTTATAAAGCATTTTTTTAAAATAACTGCATATGTATATTTTAACATGTAAAAGATACAAACCAGGGATACAGTGAGAATTTTGTCCCCATGTGTCCCAGAGGACATGTGCACCTCTGTGCTCTGATCTTTGCACACCCCACACACTATCTCCTGCCCATATGTCCCAAACCTTTCTGTTCCCACTAAGAGCAGCCACCCCTGTTGGTGCACAATGAGCTGCCTCGGTCCTGCAGTGCCTGGTGGCACCCCCAAGTCTGAATAACAAGACCTCACAGTGTCAAGTTGTTTCCAGTCCTACATTCACGTGCACAGAACATTTTTTTTTGTATTGTTTTGTCTTAGAAGCATATTTTAAAATCTATGTTAAACTGCAGCTTAAATTGAATCATGAGATGATGAATCAATAAAAAGTAGAAAATAATGGAATTAAACTGGTTCTTACTCCCTAACATGAAATATGCCCTCTCTGATATTCAGAATAATTCAACTTGCTTCCTCTTCCATCTTCATGGGTTTGCATCACTAAATAATGAGAAAATAGAAAAAGTGCCAACAACCTCTTCATCTTTGATGGAACCACTGAGGAGACCTTGTCTTGCTTGACTTCTAGGGTCATATTCTGAGAAATTGTGTGGGGTTGGGGTCTACTTTTTTCTGCCTTAATGAAGAGCAGATGGGACTCTCAAGAATGAGAGAAAGTGATCAAAATGGCAGCCTGACCTATTCAAAGAACTAGTACTGTTTTAGGCCAGTGGAGGAAATGAAAACCCTGTGAAGACAGGGGGCCCTTGTGGAAGTAGGGTCCTTTAAAAAGCTATACTTTTTACAGAAAACAAAGTTTTGAGACTACTGGAGTTTAGGGAAGGACTTGCTTGAAACACCCCCAAGAGTTTACCCACTGTTTTTATCCCAATCACACAGAACAGAAATAAATTCACCTAGCCAAGTTATATGAAATCACATCTTGAAGTCTCATTGACCTTTTTTTTTTTGAAGTATAATGATATAAAACATTAGTTTCAAGCATAAAACATAATGATTTGATATTTGTATGTTACAAAATAATCACAATAAATCTAGCTAACATCAATCTCATACATAGTTTTTTTCTTGTGATGTGGACTTTTTAAGATTTACTCTCAGCAACTTCCAAATATACAATACAGTATTATTATAGTCCCATGCTGTACATTATATCCCCATGACTTATAATTAAGTTCGTACTGTATGACTCCCTTTACCTGTCCCCCCCCCCACCCCACTTCCATCTCTGGCAACCAACAGTCTGTGTTCTGTATTTATGATCATGTTTTTTGGTTTGTTTTTTGTTTTTTTCTAAGTTCCACATTTAAGTGAGATCATTAAGTATTTGTCTTTATCTGACTTATTTCTGACTTAGTGTAATGTCCTCAAGATGCACCCATATCGTCACAAATGGCAAATTACATACCTTTTAATGGCTGAATAGTATTCCATTGTGTATATATTACCACAATTACATACCTATCATCAGTCAGTGGACACATGTTGTTTCTGCATCTCGGCTATTGTACATTATGCTGCAGTGAACATGAGAGTGCATAATTTTTTGAATTTGTGTTTTTTAAATTCATTTTTTCATTTTCCTTAGATGGATTCCCAGAAGTGGAATTACTGACTCATGTGGCAGTTCTATTTGTAATTTTTAAAGGAAACTCAATACTGTTTTTCATAGGGGCTGTATCAGTTTACATTCCCATTAGCAGTGCACAGGGTCCCCTTTAATACACATTCTCTCCATCACTTGTTATTTCTTGTCTTCCTGATAATGGCCATTCTAACAGGTGCGAAGTGATATCTCATGCCTGTTGGCTGTTTGTATGTCATCTGTGGAAAAATACCTATTCAGATCTTATGCCAGTTTTTAAAATCAGATTGGGTTTGGTTGTTTGGGGTTTGGAGGTTTTGTTTTTGCTATTGAGTTCTGTGAGTTCTTTATACATTTTGAATATTAACCCCTTATCAGACACATGGTTTGCAGATATTTTCTCCTATTTGGTATGTTGTTTCATTGTGTTGATGATTTCCTTTGTCAGGGAAGGAATGTTTTAAATTGTGACCACACTGACTTCCAGTTAAGGTAGTGGAATAGGTCAATGCTGTGCTGGCCTACTCTCACAACCAACTCAAAATGACAACTAAACTACAGAATAGCCATCATTAAGTCTATTCACCTGAACTCTAGCTGAACAGAAGTCCTATAACTAAGAATATATAGAAGAAGCCATGTCAAGACTGATAGGACGGGTGGAGATGCAGAATGGTCGATCCCTCGCCCATGTGTGGTAGTAAAAATTTTGAAGGATATCTCAACTTCAGAGGTCTCCCTAAGAAAGGTTCCCCTGAAGAGCAACGGAGCCCAGCCCCACATCAGGGTTCCAGTGCCAGGAAGAGAAGACCCCATAACTTCTGGCTTTGACAACCAGCGGAGATTGTGGCTGAGTGAGACAGACGGGCTTCTGGAGTCCCAGGTGTTTCTCTTAAAGGGCCTGTGCACAAACTACCTCACTGACGGATTCACTCGCTCTGAGCTCCAGCACTGGGGCAGCCCCCTCACAGGTTCCAGGGACATACAGGGAGGAACTTAATTTTCTCGCTTCAGGGTGAGAGCCAGAGGAGCAGTTTTCTCTCAGACAGAAGTACTGGAAGAAGCTATTTCTCCTTTGTTGAGCCCTCTCCCTAGCCATCACGCAGACACAGGTGGCCACCATATCTGAGTCTCCATCATTCTGGCTAACACTGTTCATTGCTGCCCTGGTGATTCCCTGAGACCTTGCCCCTCCCAATTTCAGGTACACCTAAGTCACTTTTAGCAGCTTTTCCATACAAATGGCCTGTCTTGGCTCATGCAGCAGACTTTCCTAAAGTCCGCCAAAGGTTCACAAACCCCAAAGAAGCAGCATCTGCCTTGGCATGCCCCATACCTCAAGCCCAGCACTAGCAGCAGCCAGCCTCAGTTCACAGCTTAGCCTCTCCCAGGTACCTCTAAGCCCAGCACAAATGGCAAACACCTGCAAATCACTTTGTAGCTCATTCCAAGTGGCCCCAGACAGGGTATAGGCAATGGGTGTGTGTTTCTTCCAGACCCACCTGTAGGATAGCTAAGGAGCAAATGGATTTGCAAATAAATATACCAAAGCTCAGAGGCCTGCAAAGGCTTGTTCTGAAGCAATAAGGAGAAATGGGAATATAAACCAGGATTTTTTTCTTTCTGAGGATAAAGAGATTTCAAAGGATTTTTTAAATGTCTCTTTATATATTGGAATGTTATTTTGGAATAAAAAGGAAAGAAGTACTGACATATAGTACAACATGATGAACCTTGGACACATTAGTCTAACTGAAAGGAGCTAGGCACAAAAGATCTCATTGATGCCTGAGAGCTTGACAGGGCAGGAGTTCAGAGGGACCTGTACCTGGAGCTCCAGTGACCAGGTTCTTACCTTATGCTACAAGAAAGAATTCAAGGGCATGATAAATAGCAAGCAGGAAGGTGTAAATTTTCATAAAGAGAAAGTACACTCGAGAAAAGTGCCGACAGCTCAGAGACAGTCACCCCAAGCAGTCTGAATGACGGGCTTTTGTTTTTGTAGGGGTCCGGGTGTCCCAAATCTCTCCATCCTGCCTCCCAGTCTTGGGTTGTTTCTCATGAAACCTGGAGGGAAGGAGGTGGCCCAAGGCCATCAGTTTGTCTCTGAACCTTGGCTTGTTTCTCATGCTGGAGTCTCAAGCTGGAAATCAAAACAGGGAGAGGACTAAGAGACAAGGGAGAATTTCCAGAGCTGTTTCCTGGGGGTGGGGCATCCCTAGGCTAACTATCCTGCCTCAGCATTGCAGGAGTCCATTTATGTGAGGTATCCACAACAGACCAGTCCACATGGGGCAGCAAGTAGATTGGTGGTTGCCAGAGTGAGAGAGAGAATTGGGAGTGCTAATTAGTCTGGATACAGGGTTTTTAAGGGGTGGTGAGAAGGTTCTAAACTTCGATTATGGTGATATTTACACAACTCTGTAAACATACTAAAATCCATTGATTTGTGGGTAAATTTATTGTATGTAAATTGTCTCTCCATAAAGCAATTTTAAAAAAGAAGACTGGAATTTCAGGGAAGCAGCAGCCTAAAATGGTAGATTTCCATCTTATCATTTTGTTTCAGTCTGAAAGCATATGATCCTTTCTTCTTTTTTCAACCCTTAGCCTGTTTCAGTCTTGTCATGGTCTTTTCACAGACCTGTGAGCTGAAGGAAGATCCCCTCCATGAGGGAGGGGTCAGGTCTGCTCCTTCCGGAAGAACCCCTGGGTCCTACAGGTGCCTGACTCACGGAGACTGACCCTCAGCTGCCTACTGAATAATGAAAGGTTGTCTAAAAGAAAGCAGGAGAACTAAAAACTCTGAGAAGGGAGACACTGACTTTCCCTCCCCACCCTCTGAATTTCCTCATATCTTTTTCAATGGGAGTGCCTGGCCAGGACTCCACCCAAATCAAACAGTGAGGTTAGGGTTTGAGCAAAGCAAATAGGCTTTGTGCAAGAAGCTTTCCTTCACTTCCCTCCTGGATGGACAATTCACACTTGGCTCAGAGTGTCAGTGGAATTCCTCTGAACAAAATGAACCTCAGAAGGGACTTAGTGCTGCTTCCTAGAGGCCTAGATTAGCAAAGGCTGCCTATTTGACGGAAGCTATGTCTGGTACTTCAGATCTTTCTGGCTTTTATTTCTGCCCTAGTGACTTTTTAAAGAATATTTTTATCAAGGGTATAATGTACAACTCTTACGTATACAGTTCAAACAATTTTAACAAATATATACACTGTGGAGCCCGCACTCCTTTTATGTCACCCCAGGAAGTCCCTGGATAGTCTCCCCACACTTGGCCCTGGCAACAACTGCTCTGATTTCCATCAGAACACATTGCTTTGCTAGTTCTGGAATTTCAAACAAATAGAATCGTATGTGCTTTTTTGAATTGGCTTTCAGCTCAGCATAATGTTTGTGAGAATCACCCATGTTGGTGTGCATATCAGTAGTTTATTCATTTTTTATTGTTGAGTAGTATTCCATTATTTCAATATATTTATTACACATCGTTTTAGTATTTTCCTGTTGATAGTCACCTGGGGCTTTAATGACAAGCATTCTGTGAGCGTTCTCACAAAAGTCTTTTTCATGGACTTTATGTTTTTTCTCTTGTATGAATACCTAAAAGTGGAATGGCTGGGTCATATGGAGAGTGTACGTTTAACTACAAGAACCTGCCAAACTGTTTTTCAACATGGCTTTGCCACTTTACGCTCTCATTAATAGTGCCCCACATCCTCACCAACACTTGGTACTGTCAGTTATTCTAATGTTAACCATTCAAGCAATTGAGTGCCAGTACTCCATTGTGGTTTTTACATGCATAACTCTGATGTGATCTAATGAATTTTAAAAGAGACTTCAAAAATTCTCCTGCCCACGCCAGCCACTTTCCTGCTCCTTATACCACCCTTGCCTGGCATGCTGCATATAGAAGTACTGGGATCTACTTTATTCAGTGTACTCCTGGAGCCTGCAAGTATGAGGCAGTGCTGGGCACACAGGAGCCTCTCCCTGAGGAGTGTGCACTCCAGGTCAAGACAACAAACTATTTCTGTAAAGGGCAGAGAGTAAGTACTATAGGCTTTGCAGGCCATATGGTTTCTGTCACAGTGCTCACTCTGGAGTGGAAGTGTGAAGCAGCGTAGACAAAACAGAAATGAGTGAGTATGGTTCCAATCACACTTGATTTATGGACACTGAAATTTGAATTTCATATAATTTGTACATATCATTTAAAAATGTAAAAAAAAAATTCCTAGTTTGAGAGCTATACAAAAACAGAGAGTGGGCCAGCTTAGGCTGAGGCCTCAGTTTGCTGCCCCTGCATCTGAGTGGAAGCAGCCAGCTCAATTGTAGCTGTAAGCCAGCAGTGGGGAGGAAATTCTCACCCCCTCCTCCACTGAAGGGCTTCCTCTGGTTGAGTGGGGGATGCCTCCCACTGAAGAGGGCGGCAGAGGGCCAGAACTAGACAGGCAAGACTGGCTCTGAGTACTTTGCAGCCCCTCACAGCACCATAGCTCCACAATGCTAGGGCTTCTTCCCCGCCCCTCCCCACCCTTGACAGCCCTCTTACTGACAGCTCTAACCACTCCCTCTTCTGCCTGGTCTCTTTGGAGTTAACATGTCAGAATGCCTATCCACCTTCATCTGCCACCTCAAGTCCCCATTTGCCCAACCCCTAGCCCAGCCCGAGGACCTGCCAGGGAAGGGCTGAGACTGGCTCAGGAAGCTTGCCTGTTTGGGTGGTAGTTTGTAGGGACAGTGCAGGGCTCAGCCCTCCACAGAGGGAGTGCTCAGGCCTGTGCAAGATGGTTCTGGAGAGCGTCCAGGAGACGAGAGACCATGAAGAAACCACCAAAGCACTCCTGGCCAGAGGACACAAAAGAGCAGCTGAGGATGAACAAAGGGGAGACTAAACCCACAGGGAACAAAATGCTGGAGGACCTGTTCCTGAGAAAATCCTTGGGAGCTTGGGGGAAAAGGCAGGCCCACCAGGTTTGTCCATTGGTACCTGCTTTGGGAGATGCCAGGAAGCTACTGACCTAAAGAAGGATGTGGAGCTCTGTGGGGTATGGGGGAGGGTGAGGACACAGGCTAGTCTGGGGTGGAAGATGGTATAAGGCCATGACTGCCCAGTGTAACCCCAGCTTACCCCAGGTCTGTGCCTCCTCCACACCCACAGGAACACCTCACTTGGAGTGGCTCCTAAATGGGCATATGATGAACTTTCACACTTGTACATGCCACACTGCAGTAAAGAACTTTTCCAGACCCCAGGAGTCTCTCATGCCCCTCCCCCCTTAACTGGATTCGCCATTCAGTTTCCACTCATATCCTCAGATCTGCCTGTCCTAGAAGCTCATGTAAACTGAATCCTACAGGGTGAGCTCTCCAGTGCCACCTACTCACTAGCATCACCCATCTGCATTGTTGGGAGCGGCTGATCATTCTCATGGCTGCAGACCATTCAACTGTGGGAATGTGCCACCAAGTATTTATCCACTCCAGTGCTGATGAGCATTTGCATGGTTTTCAGTATGGGGCTGTTTTGACTAGGGCTGTTCTGAACATTTTATACATGACTTTTGGTCAGCAGATGCATTCATATTTGTGGGGGTATCTTCTTTGTGGTAGAATTGCTGGGTCAGAGATAGGTGTTCACTTAGCTTTAGTGAATACTGCCAATTTTTCACAGTGGTTATTCCAACCTGTAAGGATTCTTGATGCAGAACCTACAGAGGCCACCGTGAGAACACTGTCAGTGGGAGCAGGACTGAAGCAGGGGCCCAAAGACAGTCCTGAAAGACACCAGATGTGATGTCGATGAATGCAGACCTAGGCTCACTGCTGTGAGTGAGCAAGGGAGACCCTCAGGGCCTGCGAGTAGGAACCAGGTGACTTCAGCTTTGGGAAGGATGGGGAGCAAAAGGAGAAGCTGAGCCGACTCCCATGGCAGGAAGAGGAAGAAAAATACTGGCAGGAGTGTGGATCACAAGTGCAGAACCTCATCGTTGGCTCTACATGTTGAGAAACTCAAATGTATTCATTCATCCAGGAGTGAGCAGATAGCAGGAAATTGTCATGTAGCAAGTCTCAGGAGATACCAGTTAATTAACAGAAAGTATTTGATGTATTTATGGTTTGGCATACCCGATCCCCAAAATGGCATTAGTTGTCCCTAACAGCCCTGGGAGAAGCTCACTGGAAGTCACAGCACAGTCTGGAAACTCCAAGTTTTGGAATCTCCAGAAAAGAGGGTTGGAGGGACACTTCCATTTAGCCCCATTGCCTTGAGGACTCTACAGCAGGGAGTATGGAAAAGTATGGGTTCTTTAAAACCCCCATTTCCAGTAATCTTCCTGTCATTGAAACCTCTGTCCAGTGCTTCTGCTTCAAGGCCTTGCCACTTACTCTGTGGTTCCACACCTGGGTGCTTGTTTAAAATGCAGACTAAGGGCCCACCTGCTGAATCTGAACCTCCTAACAAGACCCACCAGGGGGTTCTTCTGAACCTACAGGAAGCACCATCGAAAGGCTTTCCTGTAGCTGTAACCCAGTGAAGCTGGGCCTCCTGGAGGCTTGCCCATGCCTGAAGATGCTTCTAGGAAGGTAGAAATCTGATTCAAAGAGCCTTAAAGGATAATGGAGCTCTTTACCCTGGTTTTCTTCTGGGATTTTTACATAGCTCATCACACAGAAAGCTTCCTAAAATTCCTCTTTGGCTATCTCTCCATCTGCTTACATCCTGTATATCTTCCCCATCCTGATATCTCTGTGTTGTCTGTGGATATGGAGCATAGTAAGTGGTCTCAAGTCATGCAGAGCAGGTGTCTGTTGAATGCCAGAAACTGTCAGGTTCTTCTGTCCCCAAGAGCAGTTGTCTGGACCACATGCCTCCTTTTGCAGCCTGAGATTGTGCCTCAGCCGACCAGCCCCATCCCACAGGACTGCTGTTCCCACTGCTCCCAGCCCTTCTAGGACTGGAATAGGCACTCCGGCAGCATAGTGAGTAGATTCACAGACACTTGTTTTCCAGGGTTACTTCCACAGGTGGCCATTATCGTTCATTTTACATGAATTCAGGCTGTGCAGAGACACAGACTTTCTCACTGTGAGTTTAACATATCCCCTGGAGAGACAGGGCAGTGCACCAAACAGGCCTGCTATAGGACTGGAACTTTCTGCTTCCTTCTGCTGCCAGAAAGTGTCCACTGGATGACAGAAGCAATACTGAGGAGCCCTGAGGAATGCTTATTTCCTCACAGCACCTGACCCTGACTAACAGGAGACAGCAGGTGCAGGAATGCACAGTAAACTTGCTCCCCTCACACCTAGCCCTCTGAGCCCTCCAGGCTGGGGCTTTGCCCTCCTACTTGGATAAAACCATGGTCCTCCAGGTCACTCTGGTATAGCAGAAAGTCCAGTCTAATAACCGACTCCAAGGTAATCATCAAAATAGTTAAATCCTCACCGAAGTGAAGGAATGTTTTTGGCTTGGAGGACAGCATGGTGGTGGCCCTGGGTATGACCAGCTTCTTCTCTTTTTAGCATGTCCACCATTCCATCCCTCACCAACTCCTATTTTGGCTGCTCTCCCTTCTGGAGGAAGGAAGGGCCTAAGTAAGGTGGCCATAAGGTGGACTTCCCAAGCTAACTCTTGCCACTTGGCTTTAGAACCCACCTCACAATCATTGAACAAGTAGCAGACTGTAGGCCCAGCTAAGCATGAAACAGCATCCTACTTGAAAACACGCACAAGCCCTGGTGCACACTGGGAAACTCCTTTGTGCATCTGATAGGGTTCCTCCTACAACAGGTACCTGCGGTGCTGAGGTAGAAAGGCCGCCTGTGGCAGAGAGTCCCAGATTTGCACAATAAAAAAAAAAAAAAAGTGCTGGAAATTAGGCAATTGAAATCCTGGATTCAGGGCTTTGAAATTTGTGCTTAAAGCAAGCCCTACAGTGAAACTGCCTTAGATATTACCTGCACCTCTATATGCTGGGTCCTAAGTATCTTTCCTATATTATGATGGTGTATGCAGTATGCTACATTGTATTACTATAAATATGTTGTGTCCTTCTCAGTGCATTAAATCAGGAGGCACATAGCATTGGTTTGTCCCTTTATTGGTAATGCTAGGTTGGATCACTTCATGAGGCTGGATTCTCTTTCCATTGTAAAGTGCCTTTTCCCTTTTAGAACTAATGAGGTAATCTGTGGAGTAGTACTTTGAGATTGTGAATATCCTGTTCCCCTAAAGCCTTTGTCCAATAGTTCTAACATCAACTCCTACATTTACTTGGCATCCTTCTATAGAGAAAAGCTTCTTTCCTTCCTCTCCACCCTGCTTTTATTGCCTTTTATTATCACATTGGTCTCACAAATTTTTTTTTAACATCAGCGTGTAAAAATACATGTTACTAAGAATATCTGGTTACCTTCCCCAGTCTAGGGAGAAACCAAATCCCACGATGTCATTCTAGCTAGTGGTCTTCATTCTACTGAGCTTTACAATTACCAGTCTCTCAAAAACAATGCTTTTGTTATTTGCCTCCTGGTTCCAGAAAGGCCAGGTATGTCTTCACTTGCAAACACTTAATTGACCAGCACAGATCAGCCAGTGGCATTGCTGGGATCCCAGACAGTCTTTACTCTAGGCACACACAGTCTCATAAAGGGCTGGTGATGCTTCTGAGCCACTCTCTTAACCAATATTTATTGAACCCTTATGATCAATGAGACACTCATCAGGTCCTCAAGAAGCTTAAGCCTAGCCCACCAAAAATGTCTGTTTTCCACACCCAATTTCTTTTCGTTCCCACAGCATTTTATTCCACACAGAAGACATCTTTCATCTCTGTTTTTGAAGTACATGACTAGCTACAGAGTCTTAAATTCCTGTGTAAAAGAACTTTAAAGGTAATTTATTATCTCCAACAACATAGAATAACTCAGTACAGTAGTAACTGAACCTGGACCAATATCTATCACTTCTTAGTAAATTAATTTTTTAAAATAATCTCCCCAAAAGAGAGAAAGAGATTAAAGAGAACCAATCAGTATGTAACAAGGCAGCCTGACTGACCTCACAATGAGCCAGGCTGTCAGAAAAACAATTTTTTCTTTTGGAAGGCCAAATCTGAGCTCACTTACTTTTCATGTTGCCTATTCTGAAGCCATATAGTTTTATTGTTAAAATGGAAGATAAGATCCAGATTCCTCACCGGGTTGACCTGGCCCCTACACCTGGCTCCCCACCTCCTCTCTGAATCCACCTGTTGGTTGTATAGGGGAGGAAAAAATTCTTTTCTACCCATCTCAAATTCTCCATCTGGGGCCCTGTAAATTTGAATGGCCAAGGCAGATTAACAAGAGGAAAACAGACATGCTTATTAGCATGTTTGTTGCCCCTACACATGGGAGTACTCACAAATGAATAACTCAAATGGGTAGTTAGAACTTGGCTTTATGTATTATCTTAGGCTAAAATAAAGGAAAAGCATTTTGGGGTCTTTAGGGCAGGGAAGGCAAATTATGGGAAGGTGACCAGGAAAAGCATGGTAAACATAGGTTGTTTAGTTTTTGTGTTTTTTTTTTTTCAATTACAATTGACATACTATATTACATTAGTTTTAAGTGTACAACAAGACATTTACATACCTTATAAAGTGATCACCCCAATAAGTCTAGTACTCATCTGACACTAAGCATAGTTATTACAATACTATTGACTATTAGTAAAGTTTTATGGGCAGACTTAAGTTGGGAGAGGCAAGCATCTCTACAAATGTAAATTTGCTTTATAAATGTAATTTTCCTTTACAAAAGGAAAACTCATATTTTGATTTTAAAGATTTTCCTGCTTCTACTGTTTCTCAATGTCCTATAGCTTAACATAATTCATATACCAAAGTGGCATTTTCAGGGTGGCAAATTCTGGTAGCCCTTAGGTATTCTCTTTGCTCCACCTACACTGGACTTTCTGTTCTATGAACTGTCCAAATGGGTGCCCAGCTCAGGGCCTTTGCACTTGCCATTCCCCCAGATTCATTCACTCATTATCTTTAGGCCTCAATTCAAACATCAGCTCCCACTAGCCACTCAGCCTGCTTTTTTTCATAGCACATATAACCATCTCAGAATTATTTATCTGAAAATGGCTGAGGTACTCATGAGTCCCCTTATCCATTCCAATGATACAGTGGCCAGAGGGAAGTGAGGGAACACAATTGTGAAAAGACTCCTCCCTGCTTCAACCACACACATTGTGAAGATTCAAGACTGGACTAAATAACATGATCTTGGAGTTCTCAGGAGAAAGAAATTACATCTGGGTAGGAGGATCTTGGAAATTTCATA
Organism: Eonycteris spelaea; assembly: GCA_003508835.1. NCBI lineage: Eukaryota > Metazoa > Chordata > Mammalia > Chiroptera > Pteropodidae > Eonycteris > Eonycteris spelaea. The sequence goes on along the minus strand of PUFA01000215.1, from coordinate 1,277,968 downwards.
AAAGAAGATTAGCCATGAAGGATGGATAGAATCACTTAAATTTTACTTAAACAAGAGTAACAAAAAAAGAACTAAAAGTCAATTTGAGTAAGAGAGAACATACGGTTCTTAAATCAGCAACCATTAATAAAGTCTATGGCCTTCAATTTTTCTTACATTTATTCTTATTATAAAAGATATGTTGTAGAAAAAACAGGTAATACACAAAGTATGAGAAAAATAATAATCCCTCATGATAAATCTGCTATTCAGTAATAACCAGTGCTTATGTTTTGGTATAAATTTGTGTTTCCAACACAGTTGCCACATGTGGTTATTTAATTTAAATTTAAATGAAATAAAATTAAAAACATTACTCTCATTTCTGCGTCACATCCTTCTTATTTCTGTCTTTCCGTTTATCCTTACTGTATCATCCTTTACACCTTCCTAGTTAGTTATGAAAATTGTCATTTCCTTTATAGCTCAATAGTTTATGATATTAACTTTGAGTAAAGAGAAATTGTGGGGGGCTTGTGCAGTGGAGTAGTATGTGGCCTAGGGGTGAATCTTGGTGGTTTCCTTTACTAGCTGTGTGAGCTTAGGGAATCATTTTAACTTCTCTGCATCATCAAGTGGGGGTCATAGGAAGCTATTTGTAGGGGTTAATACATCTACAGAGCACAGAGTTAATACATCTACAGAGCACAGTAAGGATCAATAAACATTAACTCTCCCAATCCTTGATCATTGTGCTCCATAGCTGGGCAGTAGTCAAACCTTTGCAGGTTTTAAGTATAACCTATAGCACAGCAGAACACATCTTTGTACAACTTGCTTTTGTTTTTAATCTTTTCTTGAAAACTATGCCTCACAGTGATACAACCATAGGGCACAATCATTTTTATAACCCTTCTCATGAACTGCCAGATAACTCTCTGAGAGATTGCATTAGTCAAGCTGGGCAGCATCCCTGAGACCCTCACAGTCCTGCTATTGGTGACAGAAATTCCATCATACTGGCTTAAATCCGGAGAGAATAGTTAATGCAAGATAGAATTCCAGAGCTAGAGTAGGTGCGTATGTGCAAATGTGGAGCATAGAGGGCATTCTAGGTTTATTGTCTACTGAGAAGTCTGCAGCTGGAAAAGGGTCCAGGTAAGAAGATAACTTTGAAAGTAATGTAGGGAGGAGGCAAGAGAATTAAAAATGTTAATCAAGCCACAATCAGAGACTGCAATAAACTGATCAGCCCTGCAGCCAGGCCAAGAGGACATCTTCAGAAAAAAGAAAGATTTCTGCTGGATTACTATAGCCCATTCTCCACACCTGAGAAGGAGAAACAGGAACTGAGAGTCATTCTCTATGACCAAAACCATGGGGAACCTATGGATTACAGGCTATGATGAACTGCCAGCAGGCCTTTCACGCTAAGTATTCTTACCTTTTCATGCTACATACTCTTCCCCTTCTTCATTATATGTCAATAACAAAGGAAATGGGTTAACAAAGTCTTTTAAATGATAACACACAGGAATTAAGGAATGATATTTAAACTAATTTCCCTGCACACTCAGGGTATCTCTCAGTGCCTTTTCTCTCTTGTTCTTCTCATTGTCTCTCTCCTTCTCTGCCTCTGAGAGGAGCTTGTACTCTGTCTGTGGAGTGTTACCCCTCTTCTAATAAACTTTCCTTTGACTCTTACTAGGTGTGGGTGTTGAATTCTTTCCACACTCTCTGCCAAAGGACCCTCTTCTTCTCTCTGTGCAGAGCTTGGTCTCCCCCCAACTCGGGGACATTTGCCTGTCCTGCATCAGAAGCATCACACCAGGAAAACCCCTTGCACCTGGACTTTTATAACATCTCTTGTGGCAATTTTCACCTCCCTATAAGTTAGGAACTTTGAGGGCCATCGGTCTAAAACCACCGAGACCGCACTAAATTGGATTTACTGACCCACTGCAATGAGGGAGCAGGTATGCAAGGGAATAAAGGAAAAGGCTGAGTTCAGGGAAGGGGGGCTCTAGGTGAAACTTATATGAAGCTGTGTTCCTACAGGCTCAGAGAAATACAGGGCTGTGTGCGAAGTGGGCCGTTTCCTTGGAACCACCATGTTAAGCAGATGTTGGAAGCTCTGCCCAGAAACCCATTCTCAAGCTCAGAATGGAAGGGGCAGCATCTGTCTGAGTGAGGCCAGAGGTGAATGTGGCCTTCTTCTTGACTTAATTTAAAGGGCAAAGTGTCTGAAGGCCAGTGATTTAGGGAACAAGGTTTCTCAACAGGTAAAGAAGCGGTGGTTCCTCAGAGGAGGAGTCATTGAGACACTTCAGGGCCACAGCATGCCCTGAGGAAAGCTATCCCCTATCCACTACCCTAGCCCGAGGATCACAGGCAGATTGCACTTTCTCAGTATAAACTAAGTTTTGCTTTCTTAGCTGGTGTTTTCAGAGCCACCCCAGACCTCAAGATGAATCTGCGCCACTAGGTGTTGGTGGCTGCCTTTCAAGTGCGTACTGTTTCCCTTAATGGCCTCACCCCAGCACCCAGAGCACTCCAATCTGGGTGCAGCTGGTGACCCTGGGAAGGGCGTGGGACACAGGCCCCAGAAATCCCAAAAGCCCAGGGGTGGGGGGTGGAGCTGGGGGCAGGGGCAGCGTCTTTCCCTTGTTTGCCCTTGGATGGATAAGGACAAACAGGACTGCAGCTTTGATTTCCAAGTCGTCCAGCTTCTCCAGGCTCCACACACTTCTGCCAGGCTCGGCCAACTTGGGGTCAGATCCTAGCTCTTGGGTGGCCGTGTGCAGGTCACTCTTCAGCCTATCCATAAAATGGGAAGCCACCGCCAATTTCCAAAGATTAAAGCCACGCCCCGCGGACCCGCCTCTCTGGGAGGCCCCACCCCGCACCGCCCCCTGCGCAGAGCGCAGGCGCGGCCCGTGCCAGCGGGCGTCGCCGCAGCCCTTGGCCCCAGAGCCGCTAAAGCATCTTCGGTGTTCGCGTCTCCTATCTTCTCTCCTCCTTTTCCTTCTCGGCCGGCGCGATGGCTAAGCCGCTAACGGACAGTGAGAAACGGAAGCAGATCAGTGTGCGCGGGATCGCGGGACTGGGCGACGTGGCCGAGGTGCGGAAGAGCTTCAACCGGCACCTGCACTTTACGCTGGTCAAGGACCGCAACGTGGCCACGCCCCGCGACTACTTCTTCGCCCTGGCGCATACGGTGCGCGACCACTTGGTGGGCCGCTGGATCCGCACGCAGCAGCACTACTACGAGCGCGACCCCAAGGTGAGGCGGCCGCCGGAGGCCCGGTGCCCTGCCTGAGTCCCCCTTCTCATCCTGCTGCGTCCGCTGCTCCACCCCGAAAAAGGGAAGCCCTTGTGCGCTGTCTCTTGAGCCACAGGCCCCCGAGTAGTGACAGCAAAGCGCTGCACGGCTCCCCAGAAAGAGACAGGTTAGACCCGTGCCTACCGAACGTATTGGTTGAGCACGATCACCCCAGTCCGCTCCTGCAGCCCAGCAGTGGTCCATACACTGACTTGTCGCCGAAGCATAGCCTCGGGTGGGGCCTCCCCTTTTCGCCCCCATTCCAGCCGCCGCAGTTCTCTGGGAGTTAGCCAGCTTTGCACAGGCCTGGCCCGGTACTTCCTTCCACGCCAGCCAGGGCGCAGAGCGTGTTCGGGCTGTCTCTCTCTGCGGCCGGCAGGCGGGGCCCCAGGGGGTTTGGCCTTGGCCCCCCTCTCCTGTGGACTGGGCAGCAGAACCCTTGCGCGAGGAGCCTGGCCTTGCAGAGGTCCTTTGCCCCCGGCAATTTCCGAGCCCTGCATCCTGGCAGAATTTTCTGGCCTGTCACTAGCTGTGGCTACAGAGTCGAGGCTTCCTCCTTCCCCTACTCCCGCCCCCTCCCCCAGCCTTTGTTTTTTCTGCACGAGCGTGTGGGAGAAAAGGGTACTGGAACCAGGCTTGGGTTCATGTGTTGTTAGGGGGTGAATTCAGTCATCTGCAGGGAATTGTGGGGCTTTTTGGAGCTAGGTGGTGATTAGAAGAAAATCGTTGGAGGTTTCTGAAGCAGGATGGGTTAGAGTTCAGAAAAAGCAGATCGTAAAGAAGGCTCTGTCTTTGAGGTTTCCACATTTTTTTAAAACAACTTTACTTACCTTAAAGTTCATGGAGGTTAAATAATTATTACTTTTTATATTTTGCAAAAGATTATGCTTACGGTAGAAAAATACAAAATACATAAAAGTCACTGATAGTCTCCATTAGTATCAATTAGTATGGAGATATTTTAACTATGTTAAAATATAGGTGTGTCTTTTCAGATCTTTTTAGAAATATATATACATATTTCTGAAAAGCATATTTTATATACAAGTTTGTGGATTTTCTGTTTCATTCAACATTTGTAACTTTTTCAGCAGCTCCAAGTCAGTAAGTGTGCTTCTCCAATATCATTGGTAGTTTTCAGTTTGATAGGTCTATCATAGGCTTGGCCAGCCCCCTGCTGCCAGGTTTTTCTGTTGTTGTTATACTTGACTATGGATTTTGTCCTTTCTGCTATACCAAGGCAGAGTGAAAACTGGCAGACCTGAAATCAGTTTGCAAAGATTTGACTTGCAGTGTACACCTGGGCACTGGGCAGTAGCTTTGTTTGTATTTTGGAGGATTTTCACTGGGCATTAAAAAGGTTTAATAATTGCTAGGAAAGATCGCTTTTCCAAACTTATTCTAGGGCACTCTTTTTTCTAAAAGATGGTAAAAAGGACAGATTTGTTGGAATACCAACTAGGCTGTTTCATATTTAGTATGCAAGACAGCGTAGAAAGAAGTATTACCAAATGGCTAAAACAGGTTATTGCAACAAAAGCTTAGGATGACTTTGCCAGGGAAACTGGCCAGGAGGCAGTTGCTCCCCAGAATTCCCTGCTGATGGTGAGCTCTGCTTCACAACATCATTTTTATTGTCCATGTAGCAGATGACAAGGGTAAGGCTTTGACCGCATATTCAAGGGCATGTCCCTGGAGCTGGACACACCCCAACACCTTAGGGCTCTGCTTAGAGTTTATGTATCTATAGATCCTGAAAGGCTCAAGGATTATAGAAATGATCTTTTATGAACAGAATTAATCTTTCTCACAAACCAGGTTTGCTGATCCTCAGTGAGTGGTCTGAGTTTTGGTTGTCTGCTATGGTGGCTAGAAACCTTTCTCTCTTTAAAGGAAACACACGGCCTGTAAATGGAAGGATGTTTGCCTATTCTGGACAGGAAGGCCATTTTAAAAAGGAAAATTAGAATTTAAGTGCTTCAGGCTGGGTAATTCATGTTGAAAATAAGCTCCTCATCTCCCTTTTCTGCCAAAGTTACACGTTTGCATGTAATGGGCCTGAAACAAGCCCCACAGGAGTGGGAGCGCAGGAGAGGTGGGCTCTCAATACAAACCCTGCAGAGCCACGCCCCCCAGCCCCGCCTCCAAGACTTGTGCCACCCCACTTCAGACTGAGATGGACTCCCCATCTATTCTTAATAGAGTGCTTTTATTTATTATTTTTGTCTTTTACACACTTATCCAAATCCTTATGATTACAAGAGGGAAAATTAGAAACTATAGATAAGCCAAAAGAAAAAAATTAACTGTAATCTCACCACCTAGTAATAACACTATAAATGCTACAAACATTTTGTGTTTATCTGTTTTCTATACAAGTAGGAATATTTGTTTTTGTTACACTAATAGTGTTGTGCTCTACGTACTGTTTTGTAACTTTTTTAGCACTCTGTATTTGATAACAGCACAAACAATGGAAACTCAGGCCTTGGTAGCAGATTTTTCACGCAGCCTGCCAGGCAAATTAGCAAGTCAGAAATCTGACTAAAATTGAGAGGTGTGTGCTTGATAGGAGGCAGGGCCTAGTTCTAAAGACTGTTCAGGAATTCTCTGAAGTGGTGGCAAGGTTGAACTCCACTCTAAATTCAGGAATGAAATAGAACCGGATGGTGAGAGATGGCTCACATGAGTCAAGTTCTTTTTAGGCTTTGCAGTTCAGCCTATATGACTTTGGGCTTCATTTGATTTCTTAACCTTTCTTGGTTTCAGTCTTTCGTCTTTAAAATGAGGGAGATCGAGTTAGGTAATATATTTCTGAGTCCCCTTCCTATTCTAAAGTATGGTTTTGTGTTTGCTTATAAAATGTGTCCATTTTATATTGACATTTCATCTTTATCCAAAAAGAATTTCAGAATGCTTAAGCAACATATGAGACAAAAGCTTCAAATTAATAGAAAAATCTCAAGGTGAAAGTTGGGGCAGAACAGTCAAGGTAGGAAAATAGTTTTAATTCAGGATACTAGGTCAGGAGACAAAATGGAGACATAAGACCTGGCGACCAGAGCAAATGATGGCAGATCATACCAGTATTAGAATCATGGAATCTCTGTGATAAATTCTACAATGAGTAGGTATGAGATTTCTTCCATGGGTCTTTAAAGCAGATGTCATACAGTGTGGACAACTGGCCTAACTGCATCCCTGCAGTGAGTGGGTGGAATAGTCAGTTTACTCTGTAACAGGCCTGCTGCATCGCTGTAGTTAGAGGAAGGAATTTGATATATAATCGACTTCCTATATCCCTTCAGTGAGTGGATGGAATAGCCAGTTTACTATGCTAACAATCTACTGTATACTGTGGTGATGGAATGGCACAGCCACTTTACTGTGTAACCAATCTACTGCATTCCTGCAGTGAGTGGGTGGAATAGCTGGGATACTGTGTAACTGGCCTACTATATTTCTGCAGTGAGCGGGTAGAAGCCAGTTTACTTTGTAACGGGGCTGCTGCATCCCTGCGGTGATTGGATGGAGCAGCCAGTTTACTATGAAACCAGCCTAGTACATCCTTGCAGTGAGGGTGGAAGAGCCAGTTTACCATATGACTGACCTATTGCATCCCTGAATTGAGTTGTTGGACTAGCCAGTTTGCTGTATAAACTGGCTACTGCAGCCCTGCAGTTTAGTGGATGGAATAATCAGTTTATCGTATAAGAAGCCTACTGTATCCCTGCAGTAAGTGTGTGGAACAACGAGTTTACTATATGATTGGACTGCTGCATATGTGCAATGAGAAGGTGGAATAGCCAGTTTACTGTGTATCTGGGCTGCTGCATCTTTGCATTGAGTGGATGGAATAGTCAGTTTATTGTATAACTGGCATATATCTCCCTTCAGCGGGTGCATTGAGTAGCCAGTTTACTATATAACTGGCCTTCTTTATCCTTGCAGTGAAGGATGGATTAGTCAGTTTACTATTTAATGGGCTACTGCATCCCTGAATGGAATTGTCAGTTTATTATATAACCGACCTATATCATCCCTGCAGTGGGTGGATAGACTAGTCAATTTAGTATATAACCAGCCTACTTTATTCCTGCAGTGTTTGAAATAATGTTTGCTATGGCTCTTATAAACTTATGGCATAATCTCAATGGTAGATTAATGAAAAAGAGCTCTACCACAGGGTCTAAACTGCTGTCTTAAATATTTCTAATAATGTAATTATAGTGAATACAAATAATTTTTTGGTTTGGCTGGATCTGGGAGTTAAAGGAAGATAATCTACATCAGTGTTTTATAGTCTTCACTGCCCACAACCCCAGTTCAAGATTTTGTTTTAGTTGGTGGTTGGATGAACCACTGGAATCCTGTTAACACACCAGTCATTTCAGTGTGTATCTATGTGTGGGTGTATGTGAAGTTGACCTTGTATCCCGTGGGCTGGCTTCCTGACAGCAGGTAGCTCGTTGCTTTCCTCTGGCTAAAAGCTGATGATGGGCAGGTGTTTTGTGTTGTTGATTACCCTGACAGCTTGCCAAGTGGAAGGTGGGTGAAGCTGTCCTTTATGAGATTAAGAAACCTCTCAGAGTGTGTACTATGATTTTTTGTAGAAGCCAATATAGCCTCTTTCAGGCTGTGATGGTTAATATTCTGTTTCAACTTGGCAGATAATTGGTTTTTGAGATGATATTAACATTTAAATCAACATACTTTTAATAAAGCAGTTACCCTCCCTAATGTGGGTGGACCTCCAATCAGTTGAAAACCTCAATAAAGCAAAGACTAAACCCCACCCCTCCCTATCAAGAAGGAATTCTGCCTGCAGACTGCCTCTGGACTCCAAATGTAACTTCCTTGGGTCTCCAGCCTGCCCGCCCACCCGTCAGATTTTGGACTCTGACCTCCACCATGAAGTGAGCCAGTTCCTTAAATAGATCTCTATATATGCATCTTTTTCTCTGGAGAACCCTGACTAACACCCAGGTTCTATGGATTGCTGCAAGGACCCTTTGTATCTTTATGAAATATTGTAACCTCACTTCTGCATCCCAGCCCTTTTAAAATTATTTTTTAAGACTGTATTTTACATGATTTCAGATTTTAAAAGTTGCAAGAATAATACATAGAATTCCCACATACCCTTCATTCAGATTCCCCGAACATTAAACATTTTAACACATTTGTTATGTCCTTTTCTATGTATGTATATAAATAAATTTTTTTTCTCTGAACCATTTGAAAGTAAGTTGCAGTCTTGATGCTCCTTTACCCCTACAAACTTGTTTGTGCTTCTGCAAATCATGGAGACTCTCTTATAGAACCACACAGCATCATTAAACTTGGGACTTTCACAATGACACGTGTTGTCTGTCATCCACAGATATCAGCTTTGCCAGTTGTCCACTAATAAATACAAATAAGAAAATTGGGAGAACTTTATAAGTCTTTTCAGATTATACCTAATTTTCTTTTCATTAAACAGAGCAAGGCTTTAAGCCCTTTAGAAGCCCACACATTCTAAGACATGAAGCAAATTAACAGCAGACAATAGGTGGCTTTTTGTTCACCTATGCAGACGCAGGTTTTTAGGATACTGTGAAGAACACAAGAGTTTAGAAGGGTAATTGGGTAACAGCAGAGTTTGGTTCATGGTTTTTCAATAGGGCCTTCTGGGGTAGGAATTATGTGTAATTTCAGTTTTAGCCGAGTGTCTATTCTCAGCCTTGAAACATTGTTTAAAATAAAAAGTGAAAGCTGTTTAAAAAGCTGACTAGTACTAGACAAATCCATGCCTGCCCACCCCCCCCCCCCCCCCGCCCAGTGGGGACTCAAATCCTGCATTAAGGCTCCAAGGGGCCTTGACTGCGTGCAGATAAGAATTCAAGCACACGACAGAATCAGAGACAAAAGGAAAGTCCATTAGAGAAAGAGTAATGTTCTATAGCCAGAAGGTGGTCTCCGCTCAGACACAGAATGAGAGACAGACCCTGAGTGTTGGGGGAATTCAGCTCACACATGATTCTTAGTTTCTGTGAATTACAGTTTAAAGACTTTGTTTCCCAGTTTCCTTTGACAGTATGGGTATGTGGTGTGAAAGGCATGCTACCAATCTCAGCCTTTGTTTTATAGGTTCCCCATAATCTGGCTCAGGGAATAAACATTGGGTTAATTTGTGTTGGGTACCCCTTAGAGACTGTTTTCCTTTCACAGTATGGGTAAATTGTTAGTAATCCCAGCAGGAATCTTCTTTTGTTCTGTAGGTTCCTCATGATCTGGCTGTAGGGCTGAGAAGCACCTGTTTTAACATTTAGTCCATTTATGTAGTTCTCATGCCTCTTCCCTACATCACTACCATGCTAGTTGTAAATGTCATGACATAGTCCAGATCACGCAATAGAAATTGCTTAGGGCCTGGCTCATCTGTCAGTGATAAAGAGACTTCCATAATTGTTTCTGAGGCAGGAGTGGGTAGACATTTTGTGGAGCTTAATAGCATGGAAGGCGGAAGGCAGAGAATTGTAAAAATGTGATGTCACAGAGTACAAAATAAACTTGTTTCCTGAAGAGCTAAGTGATCTCTAAAATCTCTGTGAGTTCTCAAATTCTATAGTTTTATTATATTTTACTTTTTCCAAATTGACTTTGCACAGAGAGACCCGTGTTCTGGACCTTGTTATTGCTGCCTGAAATGCAAAAGTAAATAATGATCTGTGTTGAGACAAAACCCACCAGTTATGGGTGGAAAGCCAAGTTTCCCTGGCACTTAATTCTAAAAGAAAGTGCTTAAATGTGACTTCATAGGTTGGGGTTAGGAGATGTGGTAGGTAATGTCAGCTCAGCATATTTACACAATACAGTGGTGGTTTTATAAAACTTCGTTCTTGCCGTGACCCTCCAAAAAGCACCTCAGACACAGCAGAGTGCACGCTGTGGAGGTGAGGGTGTGTCTCAGTTGTCTATCAGGTGGGAGTACTGCCCCACCCCCACAGCATTCCTCTCCTGTTAGGCTGGGCTAGGAGGGTGGCAGGAAGGAGGTGCCCCACCCCCGTGTATTTGGAGAGACCAGGAGCAGACCAAAGTGGAATAGCAGAATGCTGTGCTCACGGCCTCTGTGTTGGGTCAGTAGTCAGCAGTGTCAGTGTCCCTGTGTCATGACAGGGCCAGCTCTGCCCTGTCCAGTAGAGAGACAACAGGCTGCCGTGGGATCCCCTCTGTTCCCACTTAGCCACAGTGAGATGACAGCTGGTGTGTTAAGACTGGGGGTATGGACAGAATCTAATGACAAGATGAGCGTTGCTGCAGTTTCCTGGCACGGGATGACACGTCTCTGGCCAGCTCTGCCTGTAGAATCCTGTTCTTCCTCTTGGTGAAAGCAATTGGCCCAGTCTTTGTTTTGTTGGCCTGAATGTTGGAAAGTTTTCTTTCCTTTTCCTGCAGGGTATTCAGGCCTTTCTGTTTAACAGACTCCAAAAATCCTTTTAGGAACAGGAAAATAAATTGGAGATCTCTCAGAGTTCAGCTCAATTAATCTCAATGTATAAAGAGCAAAACAAGGCTCTGCCTATTGATATTAAACTCCATTACCACAGAGTACATTAATGCCTAAGATATCTTTAGAAGAGTACTTTGTTATGTAATATTTGTGTTGACCTTTTTTTCATCTATTTGTGCTTTTATGCTTTTCTGTGATGTTATCTATTGGTATGGAATTTGTGTCTAATAAATAAACCTACTTTTAAAAATTTAGGGCTGTCTCTAGGCCATTTAACACTTGTTATAGTTATATTGCCAAGAAGGGACCATTTAAGAAGATCGAGGGCCCACTGCAACACCCCAGGGGCCGGCCCCCCAGAGCTGCTTGTAGAGAGGTTAAGGGATCCTCATTGTTCTCAGGCTGAAGCAGGTGAGTGTGCGATTCTCTGACCAGCACTCCTTGAGCAGGAAGGCCCTAACCAAGGTTGCACAGATGGCAACGGTGGAGGCCAGAGGGGCTGGAGGGGTGGAGAGAGGCTGGGCCTGGACTAGGATGTCCTAGGGCCTGCAGCAGCAGAGTTTGAGGCTACCAAGGGGCTTGCCCTTTGCAGGCAAGTCCCTTAGCCTGTGCCTTCAAGTATTTTTTTTTTTTCTAGAACTGCCAAGTCTCCCTGATTATCTGGCCTGGTGAGGGGACCAATGTTATCTGAGTCCAAGCCCAGCCCTGTATTAAACCCTTGGATGGGTGTGGTGGTCTCAGAGAGATGAAGTGACCTAGGTCACCCTGCTGCCTGGGGCAGGTTCGGGGATTGAACACCAGTCTGCACAATTCAAAAGTCTGTGCATCTTCTTGGCTGGCTCCTCCAGCAAGCTTTCTTGAGTTTTGTGGTTTTTACTCCAAATCATCGTAAGACAACTCGGGAAAACAAGATCAACGCATTTGCAGAAATTAGAAACATTCTTAAAACAAATTCAAAAACAACAACAACAAACAAGGCACAATCCCAGAGTCCAGAGAGCTTCATCTGAGCAGGCCCCGCAGCAGCGCCTGGCTTAGAGCTGATGTGGGGAGTCTCTTCTGAGTGGTGGTGTTTGGGGGCTTGGATGCTGTGGTGCTTCTGTTCCCTTCTTATTTGAAGGTGCAGCAGCAGGCTGCCTGGTCCTATTTACAGAATTAAATAAACTGCTGAACCCTTGACATCTGCACTCAACATGGGAGGAAAATGAGAGAGATTCAAATGTTTTCAGTCTTGGCCCAACATTTTATGCTTCAGTATCCATCCCTTACGATAAGATGAGCTGTTGGAAGAACTTTTTTTTTTTTTTTCTGTAGTGCTAGTTAAAAGTTAAGAATTTTAGCGGAAAGATCAAACTAACTTTAAAAATACATATTTATAGTTAAAGTCAAAATAAAAACATCTTGATCATATTCCTGACCTTCTAGCTTTTTATGAAACCTCCAGAGAACCCCAAAAGTAGGTGTATATGGGAGAAATGAGCCTTTACATCTAGGAAAAAGGAAATGATTGTGCTCAAAACCTTCACTCACACTCTTCTCAGACCGCTGAGTTTTGTTGGACTCAGTGTGTTTTCACACTGGTTACTAAGGCCTGTCTGGAGGGAGGGGAGGAGCAGTGCTATGGAAACTCCATATAATAATAAGTCAGTTCAAGTGTAGTGTAAATAAAGTCCAAGCTGATGAAAAGTAAGGAAGACGAAATGGACCATGAGCAGTAGTGACAGCAGTGGTTCTTAGAGTGGCTGGGTGGATTCATTCATTACAGTGCTATGTGTTCGTGATTTAAAGGGTATTGGAATTTGTATAGTAATTTAGAAGCCATACATGCAAATAAAGTTTAAAAAGGCAAAGACTGAACTCAATGTGACTTTTTAAATATGCATACATGTTCTTTCTATTTGTAGATTTTAATATGTATAGAAAGTTTTCTTAAATTTCCTATTAAAAATTTTTTAATGTTCAGTTTCTTTTCAGGGACACAGATGCAGATGTTAAGTATCTTCTGTATTCATATTGCTGTTTTTCTCTTCAATCCTTTTCATGCTTTTCCCCCATTTTGTTTATTTTTTCTCATCAAGTTTTTGCTTTCGGCTTTGCCCTTGTGTTGTATTCAGTGGTGCCTTCATTTCTGAGATGGTTTTAGTTCTTATTTTACTTCTTTCTCATGCTTGGTCAGATCCTTTCATTCCCTTATCAGTGTTGCTTGGCGTCTTAGATGAATCTGTATTTATGAATTTCATTTGCCCTTTGGCAAATGCTGGGTGTTCTTTGCCTATCCTATTTCCCATCTGTCTTCCTGGTTTTATTTTTAGTATGTAGATCCTGAGCTCCATCTCTTTGAGTGGAGGAAGTTCTTCCTGAGCCAGCTGTTTGCAGCTGGATAATGGGGCAGGGGCCTGGTATGTGCAGCCTGAAGGAAGTAGCCCTTCCCTGGTTCCCAGGTGTGTGTGTGGTGTGTGTGTGTGTGTGTGTGTGTGTGTGTGTTTTACTATGTGCGTGCACACATGTGTGAATGTGTACATGAACACGTGTGCAAGACTGGGTGTACAAGTGCAAGCATGCATGTGAGCATATGTGATTGCATATGTGTGCACATAAGTGCATGCACGAATGTATTTTCATGTGTGTGGACATGTATGAGTGTACATATGTGAGTATGAAGGGCTTTTCCTTTCCCCATCTTCAGAAAGCAGAGACCTGCAGTGGACAGTTACCCTTGTCTCCACCCTGCTGGAGGCCTGCTTAGTTTAGTTCTCCCGGCTTTGACTTTCCACCTCTGTTTTCTTTCTTTCTTTTTTTAACTCTCATTACTACCCAGTGGTACAGCTTTTATTTTTACTCATGACAAATAATAAATTTTTTAGCTTCTTTTTAATTCTGCAGATTTAAAAAGTCATTAAATATTTTTGAGGTTACTGAAAACTTCTAATGATGTTTTCACATAATTATGTCTCCACAAAAAATAAAATCAGTGTAATTTATATAAGCCATTGTCACCTTTCTATATTCCTGTTTTTTCTTCAAAAGTAGAATAAATTTTAATTCTAAAATTATAGTTCATGAGATTTATACTCATGTATTAAGCAAATATTTAATTTATTATATATATATATATATATATATATATCAAAAATAAAAAAAAACCCATACAGTACCATGAGACAGTTTAAACATTTATAGTGATTACAGATTTGAAACGTATATCAAGAAACTTGAAAGATGACATTGTAAAAGGAAAATGATAGTTCCAAAGTAAAAGTGACTATTCCCCTCATTTCAAAAACATAGAATTTTTCTAAAATGTCAAGTAGAAAGGGTAAATATATAAAAAAAAAACACTTCACACCTTAACTGAACAAACTTGAAAAAAAATCTTTACTCATATACAGAACTAAAAGGAATCCATGTATATTTTTAAAAATTACAACTATTTTACCCTTTTCTTTATTAATATATATTTCCTAATACATGTTCCAAAAAGGTAAAGTTGTTAAGATATATAGAGCAAGATCATTTTTATCAGAATTTCTCTTCCAGGAGGGGAAAAAAACTTAAGGTATAACCTCACAGAGAAACAAAGCAAACTATGAAGTGAAGAAGAATCATAATGTTCTCCAAGTAGAAATGTGTGACTTCAGAATAGCAGGCAGCCTAATTAATCCAAGCAGTGGGGAAAGCAGGATGAGGCAGGAAATAACAGCTAGAACTAAACAGAAGAAACTACTAAGATATTCTACCTTATTTTCATTTTCTCTTTTGACTTCTTACAAAGTGTAAAGGTAAAGAAAGGTTACTCATTCCCAGTGTAGAGTCAATAAAGAATAAAATGGAAAAACTTACCCTCACTATATGTTCCACTAACATTTTATCTATAAAAATGAGAAGAAGTGTATCCATCTCCGTTTTCTTATAGTCTGTGAGTTTTAGGCAGAAGTGGGCAAAGGTATTTTGTTCCACCATTTTTACAACTGAATGCATTCTATTTTATATACAACATTTATTTTTCTGTGACCTGTCAAACTTTTGCACCTTTTTTTTTTTTTGGGTAACAGCTTTAATGCCATAAAATTTGCATACAATACAATTCACTCAAAGTGTACAATTCAGTGGTTTCGGTATAGTCACAGAATTTTGCAACCATTATTACAATCACTTTTAGAATTTTCATTAATTCTAAAATTCCGCCAAAAGAAACCCCACACTTTTCAGCTATTACGCACCCCTAACTCCCTATCCCCTCAGCCCTACTACTAATCTACTTTCTGTTTCTTTAGAGTTACCTATATACCATATAAATGGAATCATGTAATATGTGGTCTTTTGTGATTGGCTTTTTCATTTAGTGTAATGTTTTCTAGGTTTATTCTTGTAGCATATATCAGTATGTGGTTCCTTTTTATGGCAGAATAATATTCCATTGTATGGATACACCATATTTTATCTATCCATTTATCAAGTGATGGACATTTGAGTTGTTTTTACCTTTTGGCTATTATGTATAAATTTTTGAATAGACAAGTTTTCATTTCTTTTGGGTGTATGCCTAGGAGTGGATTGCTGGGCCAAATGGTAACTGTTTAAGAGGAACTGCCAGATTGGTTTCTGAAGTAGCTGCACCATTTTACAATCCTGCCAGCAGCGTATAAGGGTTCTGATTTTTCTGATTATAGTCATCCTACTGGATGTAAAGTGACATCTCACTGTGGTTTTGATTTGCATTTCCCTTATGCTTGATGATGTTATGCATCTTTTCATGTACTTATTGGCAATTTGTATTTTCTTTGAAGAAATGTCTGTTAATATCCTTTGCTTAATCAAGTATTGGGTTGTCTTTTTATTATTGAAGTGTGTGTGTGTGTGTGTGTGTGTGTGTGTGTGTTTGTGTGTGTGTGCTAGATAACAAATCTCTTATCACTTATGTGATCAGCAAATATATTCTCCAATTCTGTGAGTTGTCTTTTTTACTTAATTGTATCAAAAGATTCTAATTTCGATGAAGTCCATTTTGTCTATTTTTTGTTATTTGCACTTTTGCTCAGAAGAAACCATTGCCTAATCCAAGGTCATGTAGATTTACTTCTATGTTTTCCTCTAAAAGTTTTATAACTTTGGCTTTTACATTTGGGTCTTTGATCCATTTAGAATTAATTTTTGTGCTGTGTGGTAGGGGTCCTACCTCATTCTTTGCATGTAGATATCCAATTGTCTCAATAACATTTGTTAAAGAGACTGTTCTTCCCCACTGAACTACCTGAGCACTTTATTGAACAATCATTTGACTATAAACATGAAAGTTTATTTCATGACACTCTGTT
Source organism: Eonycteris spelaea (assembly GCA_003508835.1). NCBI lineage: Eukaryota > Metazoa > Chordata > Mammalia > Chiroptera > Pteropodidae > Eonycteris > Eonycteris spelaea. Next base: position 1,261,857 of record PUFA01000215.1, on the reverse strand, counting down.
CTATTCCTTATGCCATTATGACACAATCTTATTGAATGTTGTTATGTAGTAAGGTTTGAGAATAGGAAGTGTGAGTCCTCCACCTTTGTTCTTTTTCAAGATTGTTTTCATTATTCCATATTTATGCATTTCCATCTGAATATTAGTTTCAGCTTGTCAACCTGTAAGGGAGCAACCTGGAATTTTAACAGGGATTGTGTCGAATCTATAGATCTGTTTTGAGAGTATTGTATCTTAACAATGTTAAACTGCCCTGTCCACTGACATGGGATGCCTTTCCATTTACTTAGGTCCCTTGCTTATGTGTTTTAGAAGGTAGGAGTCCCTTTCTACCCTGCCCACCCTTTAAGGCTACTACTTGGTTCTGAGGAAAGTGGTTTAAAAGGTCCTGCAGTAAAGTGTGAAGTAATGGTATAAATGCTGCTGGGAAAACCCAGAGGGTGCAGCTGCTGAAACAGCTGTTGGCTGGTGGATGGCCACTGGGTTTCATCACTTCTCAAAATGTTTTGGTCAGCTGCTGGTCAAAATTCTAAACAGGGTATAAAAAAGACACTTTAAGAGCATCACCGTATGGAACGTGGGTTTCGAAGCCGATGGTGCAGTGGCGAGGGCCACTCCTGTTTAGTCAGGCTGCCCTCCATGGACGTTCCAGGTAAGTCCACAGGCTTCAGGAACCCTCCCTATAGTCTAAGGAGAATGAATCTAGGTCTTTTCTCTTCCTGCATTCTGCAACCCATGGCAAAATAGATTTTTAAAAATTGTGTTTCATAAATTTTAACCCATAGGAAATATAAAACCGTAGCACAATCAGTGCTTGCATCTGAGTCTGAGCCGTGTGCTCGCTCAGCATCATGCGCGTGTTCACTCTCACCAAGTGTGAGCCTGGTTTTGTTTTATAACTTTTTATTTTGAAGCAATATTATTTGTAAGAGGGTTGCAGAGATAGTGTAGAGTACCCATGTGCCCTTCACTAATGTCTTTTCTTTGTCCCTGGATTGAATCCAAGATCCTCGTTGCCTTTAGTTGTCATGTCTTTTGAGTCTCCTCCTATCTGCAACGGTTTATTGATCTCTTCTTATTCTTCATGACCTTGACAAATCTGGTGAATACTGGTCAGGCATTTCATAAAACGTCCCTCAATTTGGGTTCATCTGATCTTTTCTTATAATTAGTCTGGGGTTAGGAAGTTTGGAAAAGAATACAGGCAAACTGCCCTTCACCATGACTTGTTACTGGTGAATTAACCTCAGTCATTGGGGGGAAGGTAGCTTCAGCTGGCTTTCTCCATTGTGACATTACGGTTTTCTCTTTCCAGACTTTTATTTATTAGAAAAGAGTCACTGAGTCTAGCCCACCCTCAAGAGGAGGAGAATTGAGTGCCACCTCCTAGAGTGAAGTATATCAGGGAATTTTTGGACATTTGTTAAAACCACTGTGGTAATTAACAAATATTTGAGGGAAGAGAGTTGGAGGCTGTGCAGATATCCCATTAGTCCTTAAAGCTCTGTGCACTGGTTTCCGTGTTTGGTACAGGCTATTGTTATCTGTTGCAGTTATCACTGTGGTGTTCCTGTGGTGATTTTCTGTTCCTCTTTCTGTTTCTTCTACATTTATTAATTGGAATTCTTCTGTAAGGAAGACTTCTCCCTTCGTCCCATTTATTCTTCCCAGGCCTTACTTTTGATGGCACAGCAAGAGTCAGCATGGAGTCCTGTGTGAGAGCAGGACTCTGATCCACTGGCTAGGGTTGGATCTTAGGTCTGCCACTACCATCCTCACCTATTGGGTGATTGTGAGAAGTAAATGTTACCAGGCAAGGGAAATACGTAGAACCCTACTTGGTGCCCAGTAAGTGTGGGTGGTGGTTTTCCTCATTTATATACAGCTGTCACAGACATCAATCCATCAAAGCCAGTGAACAGACAGCAGGTAAAACCCAGACTTATGCCTGGTAGAATGGATTTGTCCATTCATCCATCCCATCATGTTGACCGTGCTGTTTATTGAGTACTCAACATGGATAGAACTTGCTGATACCTGAAAGTACCCTGCCTTGCTCCCTTACCGGGCTGTTTTATCCCATGTAGAGATATGCAGAGGTCATTTCCTCAAGAGCACCCAGCTGGAAAGAGGCTGAGCTAAGCTTAGACCTGGCTTTGTCCAGTTCTGAGAATCTTGTTCTCTACCATTAGGCTAGTTTAAATCTCCCTGGACATCCAAAAGGGCAGTAACCAAAGGCTCTGCTTTAGAAGGGTCCCCAGTGTGGCTGAGTGGATAAGAAAACAAGACCCATACATATACTGCCCCAAAGAGACTCACTTCATATCAAAAGAAACATGCAGACTGAAGGTAAATAGATGGAAAAAGATATTTTATGCTAATGGAAATGAAAAAGAGCTGAGGTAGCAATACTTATATCAGAAAATTAGACTTCCAAACAAAGGCTATAACAAGAGACAAGGATATTTCGTAGTGACAAAGAGAACAATCCAGCAAGAGGATGTAACTCTTGTAAACATTTACACACCCAATATAGGAGCACCTAACTATATAAAGCAGATATTGACTGACATAAAGGGAATGTTGACAGTAATACAGTAATAGTAGAAGACTTTAATACTCTATTGACATCAATGGATAAATTATCTAGACAGGCTATTAACAAGGAAACAGCAGCCTTAAATGACATATTAGACCATATGGATTTAATTGATACTTTTAGAACATTTTACCCAAGAGAAGCAGCATATTGATTCTATTCAAGTGCACGTGAAACATTTTCCAGGATAGACCACATGTTAGGCCACAAAATAAGTCTCAATAAATTTAAGAAGACTGAACATATCAAACATCTTCTTCAATGATGTGAAACTAAAAATCAATTACAAGAATATAACTGAAAAACACACAAACCCATGAAGGCTAAATAACATGCTAGTAAACAATGAACAAGTTAACAAGAGATCAAGTTAGAAATCAAAAGATACCTTGAGACAAATGAAAATGAAAACATAAATGACCAAAAATATATGGGACACAGCCAAAACAGTTCTAAGAAATTCATAGCAATACAGTTCTACTGTAAGAAACAGGAAAAATCTTACCTTACACCTAAAGGAACTAGGAAAAGAACAAATCTCAAAGTGAGTAGAAGGAAGGAAATGATAAAGATCAGGGTGGAAATAAATGAAATAGAGACTTAAAAAAATACAAAAGATTAATGAAACCAAGAGCTAGTTCTTTGAAAAGATAAACAAAATTGATAAACCTTTAACCAAACTCATTGAGAAAAAGAGGACCCAAATAAATCAGAAATAGAAGTGACAACTGACACCACAGAAATACAAAGGATAATAAGAAAACACTATGAACAATTATATGCCAACAAATTGGACAATCTAGAAGAAATGGATAAATTCCTAGAAACATAATCTTCCAAAACTGAATCAAGAAGAAATAGAAAATCTAAATAGACCAATAACTACTAGTGAAATCAAATCAGTACTCAAAAAACTTCCAACAGACAAAATTCCTGGACCAGATGGCTTCACAGGTGAATTTACCAAGCATTCAAAGAAGCATTAACACCTATCCTTCTCAAACTATTCCAACATGTTCAAGAGTAGGGAAGTGTCCCAAGCCCATTTTATGAGGCCAGCATTACCCTGATTCTAAAACCAGTCAAAGACATTTTTAAAAAAGAAAATTATAGGCCAGTAACCCTGATGAACATAGATGCAAAAGTTCTCAACAGAATATTAGCAAATGAAATTCAGCAATACATTAAAAAGATCATACACCATAATCAAGTGGGATTTATTCCTGTGTTACAAGGTTGTTTCAATATCCACAAATCAATTATCGTGATACACCAAATAAACAAAATAAAGGATAAAAATTACATGATCAAGTCAATAGATACAGAAAAAACATTTAACAAAATCCAGCATCTATGAGAAAAACTCTCAGCAAAGTGGGAGTAGAGGGAGCATACCTCAACATTATAATGGTTGTATATGACAGACCCAGCAGCTAACATCATACTTGGTGGTATAAAGCTAAAAGTGTTTTCCTTAAGATCAGGAAGAAGACAAAGGATGTTAACATTCACCACTTTTATTCAATGAATATTAGAAGTCCTAGCCACAGCAGTCAGACAAGAAAAAGAAGTAAAAGGCATTTGAATTGGAAAGGAAGAAGTAAAACTGTCATTATTTGCAGATGACATGGTACAGAGAGAATCATGGTAGAGATCAGCGCAATTCCTGTTATAATACCAATGGCATTTTTCACAGAGCTAGAATAATTCTAAAACAATCTTGAGAAAGAAGAACCAAGTTGGAGGTATCACGCTACCTGATACCTATCAAACTATACTACAAGGCTATAGTAATTAAAACAGCATGGTACTGGCATAAAAACAGACACATAGATCAATGGAACAGAATAGCGCGGAGATAAATCCATGCCTATATGGTCTATTATGACAGAGGAGGCAAGAATATACAATGGACAGTCTCTTCAATAATTGGTGTTGAGAAAACTGGAGAGAGACATACAAATAATGAAACTATTACTTATGCCATATACAAGAAAAACTCAAAATGCATTAAAAACTTAAAGGTAAAACTCAAAAACATAGGTAATAAACTCTTTGACATTGTTCTTAGTAATACATATATTTTGAATATTTCCTTGTACAAGGAAAATAAAAGAAAAACAAATGGGACCACATCAAACTAAAAATCTTTTGTATAACAAAGAAAACTAACAAAACAAAAAGACAACCCACTGAATGGGAGAAGATACTCACCAATAATACATCTGATAAGGAGCTAATATCCAAAATATATAAAGAACTCCAAAAGGGAAACAATCCGATTAAAAAATGGACAGAGGACCTGAATAGACATTTCTCCAAAGAGGACATACAGATGGCCAATAGACATGTGAAAGATGCTCAACATCACCAACCATCAGAGAAATGCAGATTAAACCCCAACGAGATAACGCCTCACACCAATAAACTAACAACAAATGTTGGGGAGGGTATGGTGAAAAGGGAACCCTCTTGCACTGGGGGTAGGGTTACAAATTGGTGCAGGCACTATGGAAAACAGTATGGAGGGTCCTCAAAAATTAGAAATAATGTATGACCCAGCAGTCCTACTTCCGGATATATATCCAAATAAATCCAGAATACTAATTTGAAAAGATATATGAATCCCTGTGTTCATTGCAGTATTACTTACAGTAGCCGAGATGTAATAGCAACTTAAGAGTCTATCAGTAGATGATGGGATAAAGAAGATGTGGGGTGTGTGTAATGGAATATCAGACATAAAAAAGAATGAAATGTTACCATTTGCGTCAATGTGGATGGATGTAGAGGGTATTATGCTAAATAAAATAAGTCAGAGAAAGACAAATACCATAGGATTTCACTTACATGTGGAATCTAAAAAACAAACAAAACAGAAACCAACTCATAGATACAGAGAATAATCTGATGGTTGCCAGATTGGGGGGGGGCTGGGGGACTGGGTGAAAAAGGTAAAGGGATTCAGAAGTACAAATTGGCAATTACAAAATAGTTATGGGGATGTAAAGTACAGCACAGGGAATATAGTCAATAATGTAATTACTAGGTATGTTGCCAGGTAAGTAGTAGACTTATTGGGGGGATCACTTTACAAGTTATATAAATGTCTAACCATTATGTTATATACCTGAAACTAATATAATATTAAAAGTCAAAAGTAATTGAAAAATTAAAAAGTATAAAAACTATAAAGTCAAAAAAAAAAAAAAAAAGAAGGAGGAGGAAGGAGGAGAAAGATTCCCCAGTGACATGCTCTTGAAAAGCTGAGGGTGGCCAAGGCCCAGTGCAGGGAGTGAGCCCATTTTGGGGTGTGCAAGGTTAACATAGATGAAACCTCAAAGTAGATGTTTTTAGGAATCCACTTTTCATTATAATCTGTGTGTAGGTAGATATGGAATAAGAGATCTAAGATGGTTTCTTTTGCTCCCTCAGCGCATCTATTATCTTTCCCTGGAGTTCTACATGGGCCGTACACTGCAGAACACGATGGTGAACCTGGGCCTTCAGAATGCTTGTGATGAAGCCATCTATCAGGTACGGGTCCTTGGGGCCAGGCTGCCAGGTATCCTCTCATGATTCACTGAGGTTTTAATCCAGGCTCCTCAGAGGTGAGCACTGACAGAGATGAGTACTGATGTAAGGATTCACAGCCCACTAGGACCAAGGAAATGTCTTATGGTGTTCTGTATGTGGGTTGAGAATGGGTTGGTGGGCGATACTCCTCTTTCTCGAGAGAAAATAAGGATAGATGGGAAGCTAATACTCTTATTCTCTCATTAGTATAGGGTGGAGGCAGTGTGATGTGTTATCTCAACGGATTAAGTATTGAAGCAGAAATTCATTAAAGAGATTTATAAAAATATGAAACACCACCACTCTTTATTTAAAAAAAACTTTTTATTAAATTGTGTTGTTTATGTTAACTGGTAATGAGTTTTGTCAAGTTTAAGACTAGTAGGATAATTATCCATACACCATAATTTAGAGTCCCAAGATCTGGGACTGGTTTTCAATTGGATGAAGTAGCTGTGACTTTGTTGCTTTCTCTCTAATTTTTAACATGTCATTTCTGTTTCACAAGATTGGAATGCCAGAGGAAAGGTGCTTTTAGGTTTGGGTTTAAAAAAATGTCACATAACTGTCCCTAGACTGTGTGAGATTAGAGAATTACTAAAACAATTGAATTTATTTTTAGGATACAATTTTTAGGATTATAATATGTTGCACTGCAATTAAATAACCTGGCAGTAAATACCTTTGGCTGTTAAACCATGTCTCATTTTGACTGTAATTCTTAAATAGTCCAGCAGCTTTTAAAATACCTGGAAACTTTTATTTTCTTACACTGATCAAACATCAGATTTAAATGTTGGATTTTCAAATCTAAAAGAAAGCAGACTCTAACCTTTGATGTAAGCTCATGGGATTTAAATATCTTTCCATCTGTTGCTTTAGTGAAAATATTAAATAATATTAAAATGTTACCTCTGTTTTTATTTACAGTTAGGGTTGGACTTGGAAGAACTGCAGGAAATAGAAGAGGATGCTGGCCTCGGCAACGGAGGCCTGGGGAGGCTGGCAGGTAATCCCAGGCACCTGTGTAGGACAGGGCTTTCCTGACATGGTGCCTTGTCAGTGATCACATGATGAGGCCAAGGTCAGCTGTGCTCCTGACATTATTCTGCAAGGGTAAATTGGTCCTTCAGAGTACATGAGAGAGTGTGTTCCCCAGGTCAAAATCTGCCACCAGCAAGGAAAAAATGCAAGATGTATGTTCTCTTCCAAACAAGGGGCACTTCATAATGATCACGAAGACCAGGCTTGCCAAAGTTTGGTAACTGGTCCTGGGTTGGATTCCGATATACCAACCACTCTCCATGGTCCAAAAGCCAATAACTGGGAGAAAGATAGTTGGATAGAAGCGCGTGCGCACACACACACACACACACACACACGCTCATATGCACACTTGCACACAGTTTATGCAAGCTATTCCTGCAGATTATATTGACATAACAGAGCCATTCCTTTGAGGGATGTTGCTCTTTTGGTCCACTTTATTTAAGAGCATACTCAGGTTTTTTGTTCTGGTTTAAATTATTTTTGCCAGCATTTTTGAGGAGAGGGAGCTGGATTAAGAACATGAAAGTGGAAATAACAGTCATGGTGAGATCTGATTTTACTGTGTACGTCAGAGTGCTTGGGCACAGTGTTTCTGGAGCAGAGACGAATCAGGTTTTGTGCTGCCTTCGTAGGGGCCATGGGAGGGTGGGCTCGGGCCTCTGCCACATGTCATCACTGCTCCTTTTGAGAGTTATCATTTTGTAAAGGGAGCAAACACACTAAAATTTATCAGGAAAGGGGTACGTGTGTTTGTATTTTTGAATTTTAAATTAAATTCTTCACAAAGTAGAAACGTTAAATACATTTATCTCAAACAAGACAGTACATGGATCTATTTAAAGAAACAATTAGCAAGGCTTGCCCACCTCCACCTCTTAGAGTGAAAAGCCTGTGTGTGTCCTGTGTATCTTGCTCTCCAGGGAAGGGTTCTGTTTTAGTGTATGAAAGTCAGATCATATTAGACAGTAAGCTGGAGCTTACTTCCCCAGCAGCCCCACTGGGTCCCCAGTGTCCTTGAGCCCAAGAGTTTCAGTCCACCCCAGTCTCCTTCACTCTGTCGATCATTGTAAAAACAGAACCTGTTTCCCAAGCTCAAGGGAAGCTCCAGGCCCTTTGGTTTCTCACTGGAGTGGCTGCCTAACCCTCCCCTATGACCCCAAGGCTGGGGACTGTCAGCCAGGCGGTCCCATGCCCTGACCTTTGAGACGCACTTCCATTCAGGGCATTTTCAGGCCTTTCCCAGTCAAGTTCTGTTGAGTCCAGTGTCACTTGTCCTGCCACTTCTGTGGTGCCTGTGGCCTTTCCTGTGGGCTAGTGTGATGGCACTTCCTTCTTGGGCCCCTCTGGTTCCACAGATTCCTGTAACCAAGTACACCTGGGCAGCACCAGCCCACTGTAGCTTGATATGTGCTGTGTACTTCCCACAAGACTGATTTCCTCAAAACAGCTCAAATCTTACGTTTTTGGATCTTCCTCAAGCCATCCCTCAGTAAGGGCCCTACTCCCAGGCGTCTCCGTGTGTTTGGCGAATTGGGCATGGATTCTATTTGCTGGTGTTTTGTGTACATTCTTTTCCTCCCCCTCCCCTTTTTTAATCCAGAAGATTAATTAATAAGGCTACTTTCTGGGTCTTTATTCAAAACGTGGGTTTTTTCCCTCTCTAAGACATTTTGATCAGAACAAGGGGTCAGTTTGGTGACATACTGCTCCAGCCACCTTCCAGGCTCCCTGGTAGCACTTGGCACTTTGGTATTTGGCATTGTGGACAGTAAAATGTACTTTCCTGGCCCCCATTTCTGTGCCATCTCCACTAGCATATAGAGATATTTTGTGATATTCCCCTACTATCCAAACAGCTTGGATTTGAGGTAGACCGTGCGGGGCACGGGGAAGCCCTAGGCTTGAATGAGGTTCTCTAGGAGGAAATTGGCAACCTCAAATCTTTCCACATTGGTATCTTCTGGGCATGGCCCTAGGCTCTCAAGCTGAAGGAAGCGAGGGAGAAGTTCAGTTTTCCTTTTTATAAAACCTCAAGCTGACCACTGAATCACTGATGCCCCTGAGGCCAGCATCCCAGCAACTGCTTAACTTAGGCATTTGGGCCTTTCTTCCAATGGGCCTCAAACATGCTGATCTGCCTTTGATCAGAAGAGGTTCTTTGTGTTTGGAATTTTCAGCCTGCTTCCTTGACTCGATGGCCACCTTGGGCCTGGCAGCATACGGTTATGGAATCCGCTATGAGTTTGGGATTTTTAACCAGAAGATTGTCAATGGCTGGCAGGTGAGACTTGGTTCTTTCACTCATTTCTGTCTCTTATCACACAAGAAAATAAACAGGGGCACTTTTAGTTCAGCTTTTTATACTTTAAACTCCTTGCTGAAGAGACTATATGCCAGTCCTAGGCAAGCAGAGGTACAGGTCATGGTAATCCTGTGAGTTTCATGTTTTCTTCATAGCTCAGCGTGGGCTGGCAGACACTGGTCTCCTGTGTGAACTCACTGCAGGTCTAATGAGGTGGGCCTCGAGCCTGCTGGGCCTTATAGGAGGGGAGGGGAGGGAGCGGGGTGGCACAATGGTGAGAATGCTGCAGACCATGCACTGGTTTCCTGTTGTATCTCACTGCAGAGCAGAGCGTAGGTGGCCCTTTGGGTCACCCTCAGAGGGTCAATTGACCTGGAGTAGTTAAAAACAGTTGTAGTTGTTTTTTTTTCCCCACCTTCTGCCTTCTCTCCCTGACACTGGTGACAGGACAGCAGCATGTGGGGTTAGAGGCCAGACTTTGCAAAGCAAAGTGGCCCTTAGGAATAGTGAGTCTTGATTCTAGAGCATCAAACCACAGCTATGTAAGGTGGTCAAGACCACATCAGTGAAAAGTGTAATCTCAAAATGCAGTTTCACTGTCCTCTGCTAGGTGAGGTGGTGATTTCTGTTCATTTGGTATTTCTAACTGGAAGCCATACCTATACCACTTAGGTGGAGTATAATTTTTTAAAAATATAATTTGGCACCTAATAGTTACAGATAAAGCAAGGTCTTACAAGATAAAGAATAAGGTCGTGGTTAGAAAAAGTTTTGTAATTTGAGAATAGTATTATCTAAATGAAATAGTTGATGACTGGGGTAGTAGACATGCCCTTTATCTTGATGGGGTTTAGGTTACACGGATATGCAGTTGTCCAGACTCATCAATGGTATCCTCAAGATTTATGCATTTCACCATATATGTATTAACCTAAAATATAAACATATGATGAACTATCCTGAATAATGTGCATGCTGAAGTGTTCAGAGGAGGAGTGTACAGATTTCTGCAACTGACTTTGAAATGCATCCAAAAATTAATGGATCGGTGTGGACGGATATGCAATAAATCAAGTATAATGATAACAGTATAATGAACCTGGGTGGTGGGTGTGTGTGTGTTCACTACCAATTCTTTTTTAACATTTCTTTATGTTTGAAATGCTCATAATATAATATTGGCAAAGAAAATTATGGCTACATGTAAAAGAAAACTTAAAACAGATTTGTATCCATTGCTTCATTTATAGAAATACACTCTCCAATCTTAAAAGAAATTCAGCTTTTCTTCAGGTACCTTCTGGATAATTTTATTCATGTGAGTGTGTTTGTCAGATGTACTTCAGCTCTTGTATACATATGTGTGTTTTTTATTGAAATGATCAAAGATTTTTGTTTTCTATTTTTGAATTTTTTTTTTTATTAAAGCATAGTTAGCATGCAATATTATATTAGTTTCAGGTGTACAAGTGATTCAACATTATATACCTGATAATGTGATCACCATGGTAAGTCTAGTAACCATCTGTCACCATGTAAAGTTATAACGATGTTATTGACTATACTCTGTGCTGTACATTACATCCCCATGACTTATTTATATCACAGCTGGAAGTTATAAAATAACCTTTATTCCTCTTCACCTTTTCACCCATCTCCCACCCCTCCCCCCTCTGGCAACCATCAGTTTATTCTCTCTATATATGAGTTTCTGGTTTTTTTGGGGGAGGGGACGGGGGAGGGATTAGATTCCACATAGAAGTGAAATTATATGTATTTGTCTATGTCTGACTTATTTCACTTAGCATAATATTCTCTAGCTCTATCTATGTTGTTGCAAATGGCAAGATCTCATACTTATTATTACTGAGTAATATTCCTGTGTGTGTGTATGTATGTGTGAAATATATATATATCCATTCATCTATTGATGAACGCCTAGATTACTTCCATATCTATTGTGAATAATGCTGCAAAGGATATAGCTTTTCAAATTAGTGGTTTCTTTTTCTTTAGATGCATAGCCAGAAGTGGAATTGCTGGGTTGTATGTCCCATTTTTGATTTCTTAAGTAATCTCCATACCATTTTCTATAGTGGCTGCATCAATTTACACATGTGTTCTTTGATCTATTCTAGCTTGCTTTTTTACAGTTGAGGTAATATGTATGTTTGTAAGTCAAACTCTGAGTCCCTTTCTTGCTTAATAGGTTCTATGGATTATAAGCAGGAAGGGTTTTTGGTGGTAAGTGTTTCTTTGAACACAGACATTTCTTTCTTCTAGTTTCTTGCTCCTATACCTCTTGCCATCTTGTAAAACATTTTAAAGATAGTCTTAGGATGATAGATAAGTGGTAAACTCAGCTTCCTCCCACCCTGTTTTGGTGGGTGCCAGTTCGTTAGAATGGTGTTTAGTTGAGTTTAGCTGGAGCCAAGTTAAATGAGGGCAGTGATTACATAGCAACATGGTGGCTGACGGGGCCATAGGTCAGCTTCCCTGTCAGGGAGTGGGACTCCAGAGCGGAGACCCATTGCCTCTTGTATTTGGGAAGATGTTGCTTCTGCAGATGACTCTTGGAGCTACTTTTTGGGAGATGGTCGGGCTCTAGTGTTGGAGAATCTCATTAATGTACAAGGACATGCTGCCAGGATGTCAAAAGGTAGACTGGTCCTGTGATGAATATCTGCCTGCACCAGACAGAAGTGTCTTTCCAGGAGCATTATGGAGAGGTGCATATTGAAGTAGTCATCTTAGCCACATCACCTTCCTCAAATTACAACCCAAGTAGGGCTCTCCATTAAAAAAATCAAAGTAGCACACATAGGTTTGCTTGTTCAATTTGAAGGAAGAAACTTGATCTCATTTAAATTTTAGGTAATTCATGATTGTTTATTTATCGCCCTACCAAATGAATTTATTCCATTGCTTGCAAGCAGAATAAATTCCACAGGGTGATGGGCAAAGCAACTACACCAGTCAGAAGTTAGAGTCTGTGGGACTACTTTTGATTTTATTTGTGGGAGTGGTTTTTGCATATTTACTGATTTTAGGTGCCACCAAATGCAATTTTTTGAAAATAAGCAGAAAAGAAGGTGTTTTCCAGTGGAGTGTCCAATCTGCGCACTGCAAGTGGTTCCGGGGAGGCAGCTGGGCCCCCGGCACCTCTGGGTTTGTGGCATCATTTTCAAAGCAGTAGGCTTCCTGTGATTCTTTTTCTTTTCTTTTCTTTTTTCTTTTCTTTTCTTTTCTTTTTTTTTTTTTAATAATAGCTAATGAGATAGCAAATGGTTTTTAATATATTCACAAAGTTGGGCAGCTATCACCACTATATTTCCAGAACATTTTCATCACCCCCAAAATAAACCCAGCACCTGTTTGCAGTCACTCCCCAGTGCCTGACAACCATCTACCTTCTGTCTCTGTGGATTTGGCTGTTCAAGACATTTCATATAAATGGAATCATATAATATGTGGGCTTCTTTGACTCAGCGTAATATTTTCAAGGTTCATTCATGTTGTAGCATGCATCAGGACCTCTTTTTACTGCTTTTTATTCTTGAATTCAGGTGATTCCTAATGTTTTCACTTTGATGGATTTTTCTGAATTTTGTTTGTTTCTTTAATCGTCCAAAGTATTAGTTTTTAAACATGTGGCCTTAAATGTAATTAGAAATCTTTGCATTGTAAATAGGCTGTAGTTTTGTTTCAGTGCTGGGCAGTATCATCTTGACATTGTGGTCAGTGCAGGCCAAGGACAAGGTCTGCCCAGTGCCCAGGACAGTCTCTTCTATTGAGAACTAACCTTGCTGCCGGTCCCTTTCCAGGTAGAGGAGGCTGATGACTGGCTGCGGTATGGCAACCCCTGGGAGAAGGCCCGGCCCGAGTACATGCTTCCTGTGCACTTCTATGGGAGAGTGGAGCACACCCCTGAGGGTGTGAGGTGGCTGGACACACAGGTACCCACCCCAGCATTTCCCAGGAATCGCAGGGGCTGAGCATGGTGACTGCTTGGGTATTGTCACCACACTGGCTTGCTTTTGGGAGTAGGAGGCATGCATTAGTATGAGCTACCGGAAGCTTCCCCAGAGGACTGAACTGAAGGTAGAAGCCTGGGAGATTTTCTTCTGCTCATAAATCTGGTTGTTTACATTTTATAAGGAACTGTACACACCGTGAAAAATGCTGAACAAGAAGCCACACTCTGTAGTTTACCAGGAGCTGTGTTAAGGTGGAGGCCACAGTTGTTTAATGGCAAGCAGGACAGCATTGTGGTAGGAACAAGGGCATCAATCCCCTGGGGGATGGAAACAGCTCCCAGCAGATGCTCAGTGGTCTCAGGTGTGGTCCACAGCACTCAGTAGTGCCCCAGGTGCAGCTCGCCAGTTACTCTGAGCCCTCAGACATCTGGGGAGGCCTAGGTGGATGTCCCGGAATGGTGCACAGGCTGTCTCTCTCAGCAGGGCCCTGATGGTGGGACCAGGGCAAAAGCATGGCATGCTTGGCAGAACATGGTGCCAGCCATAGTGGGGTGCAGGTGCAGAGAGTAGTCCATTCTGGGCTCAGAGATGGCAGACAGCATGCATCTTGGTGGTTTTAGAATGCAGAAGAGGTAAAGGAGAGAATTCATGAGAGGAGAATAGTTGCTGTAAGACACAGTCATCTAGTGTTATGGGTAGGATAAACAAAAACAGGGCGAGCTGGGAGACTGGGTAGTTGCAGGCATGCAAAGTGAGTCATCCAGATTTTCTGCAATGTAAGTTTTAAATAGGGTTCATGGAGCTAGAGCTGGCTGCAGGCCTACAATGCCATGATAAGTAATATTTAATGTGAAAAAAAAAAAAGAAGGGGTCTGGTTTTCTGAATTCATGTGACTATAGAAGATGAAAATGTCAGTGTATGTAAAGAGGCCCGGAGTCTGCTGGGGCCTCCCTGAGTGAATGGGATGAGGGCCTTACCCCGCAGGGCTGGCTGTGGAGAATGAAGGAGGGCAGTTGGAGATGCTTTGCAGGGCTTGTCACTGGCTTGGCCAAGGCCATGGGCACAGGGGAACAGGTAGGGGGAGGTAGGGTGAAGGTCGTGGGGAGTTTGGGAGGGAAAGATGACGGGCTTTAACCTGGTGGTACCCTTACACAGTCCTTTGTGGCTGCCAGAGATGACTTCATCTAGTAAAGCCACACGGTTGCACATGTATGAGTCACCATAAACATGTCTGAGTGTGAGAAGCCCCATCAGAGGGTCTGAAGGTTGGAAGTGACCTGGAGGCTTATACACTTCTTCCTGTGCTTCCCAAGAGCATAGCTGATGCTTTTGGACAGATGGGTGTTGGGAGGGTTTGTGGCAGCCTCTGTGGGCAGAGAACAGGCTTAATGTTTTCTGTTGGGTGTGGAGTGCGCGGGCTGGTTTGATTCCCTTGAGAGTTAGAGATCAAGGTATTCGACAGAAGGAGCCTTGCTGCGAATGTGGGAATGGATGGCGGAAATGGAAATTGTGTATTAGGGGAAAGTCCTGCAATTGTTCAAGCAGAGTGAGTGAAAAGCGGTGTGGAGGGCAAAGGACGATGACACAGGAGGAATGGCTGCTGAGGGAGCATGAGCCAGGTTAACACATTGGCCCCCCAGCTGAGGTGGGAGTTCTTAAGTCTATGCCATTACTGAAGCAGGTAAATCTAGAAAGATAATATGACCTCTGGAGTGTATTTAGTGACTTGCCTGACAGACCTTCACAGGTGGTCCTAGCTTAGGACATCTGTGAGCTGGGGCTGCGGGTACAGATATGCAGTGGGACAGGGAGGGGGTTTAGACTGTGGCCTGGCGTAGCTTGGGTTGGGTGTGTTTTAGGGAGAAGGAGAAAAGCCAGAAGAGGATGAGTAGGTGGCCCCTTAGTGGGGAGACAGAACACTGCTTCCTATGAGGCTGGGGAACCCAGGACTGGGGACCATGTCTCTGGCTAACTTTATCCTGACTGTCTCTCCCTTGGCCAGGTGGTGCTGGCCATGCCATATGACACCCCGGTGCCGGGCTACAAGAACAACACTGTCAACACCATGAGGCTGTGGTCCGCCAAGGCCCCCAACGACTTCAAGCTCCACGACTGTGTGTTGCACCCTTTTGTCTCTGTTGGGTGACTTATCCTAAAATCACTCACACCTCTTTTGTCCCTTCTCTGTGCTCTCATTGCTATGGGCAGAGGGCAGGTTCTTTGTGGTTAGGGCACTTTCCAGGGAGGGTCCACTGGCAGGGCCAGTGCTCCAGGCCCCGGGCAGTCAGAAGAAAGTGAGGGGCTTGGGGCCCTGCAGGGCACACGGGCCAGTGTGCGCCCAGCATAGTTCCGAGGCGTCGCGCATGAGGCAGGCAAAGCAGTAGCTCTGGGGGCGCCTTCTGTTCAGGAATGCTCGTCCCCAGACTGCTTAGGGAAGCAAGCACAACACCGCAGTGTGAGGACTCATGGAGAGTCTCAGAAGGTGTGCAGGTCCCGACTTGGCCATCTCTGCTCTTAGTTAATGTAGGTGGCTACATCGAGGCAGTCCTGGACAGGAACTTGGCCGAGAACATCTCCAGAGTTCTGTACCCCAACGACAATGTGAGTAGCACCCGTGGTTAGTTCTCATATTTGTCAGGTGAGACCACCTACGTGATGTCCAGGTGGTTTCGGCTCTCCTAGTCCAATTCCCTAAGCAGTAGATGACCTATTTGTCAAGTAGGGGCAGCAGTCCCTATTTTGCAGCAACATCTTGGGACATACGACAGTCATGATTTGAAAAGCTCTTAGCAGACCCCCACCTCAAACTAGATAAAAGTCGCAGCCACATTCTCTATTGTCCCTGAATTTAGTGTCTGCTGGCATTTTTATTCTTGCTAGAGAGCCCTTGAAATTTGCCTGTCTTAGTGGGCCATGTGTTTCTTCATTTTATCAAATATGTACAGATAGTAACTAAGGCCATTGGTCCTGCAAGACTCAAAGTAAAATGCCCCATATGCACTCCAGAGATTACGAGCAGATTCTAAAGCTTTAGGCACAAGGCATTTTTAGAGTGAAGTTTGGAGATTGCATTACTGGGTGGCTCTGGTATTTCTGGTGCTCAGCTTCTTACTGTTAAGAGACTAGACCTTCTTGCCCAATGTCCTCATGCAGGACGATGTGACCTTTTGCTGGCTGCTCTTGTGCATGCTCCTCCCCTGTCTGATAATCATAAGCAGGTTAGACCACCTCGACCCTCTGTCTATGCCTTGAGCAAGTCGCCTGACATCTGGGCCCCCAGGATTATAGGGGCTGGTGCATTAGCACCGTGTTGGCACTCAGGCTGTCCTTTCATGCACACACACATTTATGCAGTCCCTGGAGCAGGACCCTGTCACCCAAGCCTAGTGCCTCATCCTGGGTCCTGTGTGTGTGTGTGGGGGGGGGTGTCCCTGAGGGCCTGTGGTGGCTCTAATAGCTGAATTGTTGCAAGCACCATCCTGTGTCTGCAGTTTTTTGAGGGGAAGGAGCTCCGCCTGAAGCAGGAGTACTTCGTGGTGGCTGCCACGCTGCAGGACATTATCCGCCGCTTTAAGTCCTCTAAGTTCGGCTGCCGGGACCCAGTGAGAACCTGTTTTGAGTCTTTCCCAGACAAGGTTTGTGGATTTGAGGTTTGAGCTCAGTGTGGAAGGACTTGATTCTCTCAGGCTTGGTTTCTTCCACAAGGCTGGGGCATGGGCAAGAGGGGTGTAGGTGGGATATCAGTACCCCCTCATTTTGGTCTCCTTGTTATGGGGTGGCGGTGGGCCCCCTTCTTCCCTAAACAGGGCCATACTGGGCCTCGTTAGGAGTCAAGGCAGCAAGGACACTGTAAAAGGCTCCGTGGGCAGAGGCAGACGTGTTTGGCAGGCTCAGTTCAATGATATTAAACAAAGCCAACATATCCTAGAGGAGAGAGCCTCAGGCAGCTCCGAGATACCTGCTGCAGAGCCAGCCCATGGCTTCTCCTGGGCCCTCTCTGTGGCCCCTCGGGCCCTGCTCCTGTTCCTTGGCTGGTTTTCAAGCTGGGCCCAGTGCCTGTGTGGTGCTCTCTGCTCCCTGCTGTTGGCCCTGTAGACCAGACTCCTTGGTGGGAGGCTGAGGACCCTAGGTACACACTGACCATGTGGGCCCACTCCATGGGTGTGAGGCCATTGAAAATGTCACCCTGTGTGAACTTCAGGTTGCCATTCAACTGAACGACACCCACCCTGCCCTCGCCATCCCTGAGCTCATGCGGATCCTGGTGGATGTGGAGAAAGTGGACTGGGACAAGGTGAGCACTGAGGACAAGGGCGTGGAGCGACTATTACCTAGGTGCAGGGGTGATGGCGTCCCCAGCAGAGCTGAGCACATGGGGTGACAATTTTTCCTGCAGAACTGGATACAGAGAGGTGACAGTGTCCCCTATAGAGCTGGGCACAAGGGGTGGCAGTACCCCCTGACCTTGTTGTCTATCCCAGCAATGGTTGTGAGTACTGAGCTAGTCCTACAGCACTGAGGAAGGCCTCACCCTGTGGCTTTGGCAAAATGGGGGGACATTGTCCCTGAGAAGACAGGGGCTGTGGGGAGGAGAACAAAGTTGCAAGAGTGGGTCTAGGGTTTCTCACGAGAGAACTGGGGTACAAGGATACAGAACAGCAATTTTTTAGAAGACAAGAGGATTCTGACACTTTTTAGGGCTTCTCATCTGTATTTTCTTATCTTGGAGATCATGGTTAAAAAACCTCCAGGAGTATTGTTTTAAAAAATAAGTTGTTTACATTTTCATAGGTTTGTTTTCTTTAGTTAGTGGTGTATTCTTTACCTAGTCTAATTAAATCAACATATGAAACCATAAAACAAATTTTACCTCACTTACAGAACCCAGAGCTCCTCTGTGATCCTGGGGTGTACCTGATGGGGCTGGGCAACCCCACCTGGGTCCTGTCCACTCCTAGCCAGGAAAGGGCAGGGCCACACAGTTTATGAGTGTTCTCCAGACTGTGGTGTGAATCAGTTTAGTGGAAATAAAATAGAAAACTGTTCAGCACTGTATTTTGTTTACCAGTAAAATATTTACAAAAAGAGGAAACAGGTGATTCTAGATAGTAGGGTAAGCTTTATTCATTTGTGCGTGTGTTCGTGTGTATGTGTGCATGTGTGCTGGTTCAGGATGCAAAATGTATGTGGGTCGTGTCAGGAAAGTCAAGGGTATGGGGCTCATCTGCAGGTTTTGAGGAAGGTTCTCCACAGACCCCAGAGAGCAGAGGCATGTGGCTGGCTGGGCCCTTTTCTGGAGGTGAATGTCTGCCTTTGATCCTAGACTTTCCCCTTGCTTAGGCATCTGGCAAAAGAGCTACTTGTTTCTAAACAAAGCACACTGAAATGTTCTGTAATATTCCAGGCCTGGGAAATCACGAAGAACACCTGTGCATACACCAACCATACCGTGCTGCCAGAGGCCTTGGAGCGCTGGCCTGTGTCCATGTTTGAGAAACTACTACCACGGCACCTGGAGATCATTTATGCCATTAACCAGAGGCATCTGGATGTGAGCACCGGTCCTGTTGGGGTGGGAGCAGGAATGGTGGGCTACCCCTGCACCAAGGGACCAGCCTCTGTCCTCCGTGTTACTTCTTGAACAGAAGAGGCCTTCTGTGTAGAGGACATTGCGGTCTGAGGGCTGTCAGCTGGCAGAGCTGTTGACTAGTCTGCACACCTAGATCCCTGCTGTGTACGTGGGGGTCGTAGATTCAGGTCTTTTTAAAGCATCCCTGTTCCTTATTGGGGTTAGATTTAAGTGTCTGTTCCTGGAATGCCAGAGACATTTATCCTGAGAGGACAGACCAGCAACTGGGTGCTTTAGAAATGAAGCCCCATTTGCCTTCATTACCTGTGGAGAGATTAAGGGTACAAGAACAAGGGGAACTTAGGATTCAGCTGTGATTATAGTTCATTTTTCAACCTTTTAGTGAAAAGGCAGCTATTCCCACTGTCAAAATGTGGTTAAACCCCACCTTGGCCAACAGAGACAGCATTCCCGTCTTTTCCTTGTCAATCACATGGCATGACCTTAGCACTGCTGGTCCTCATCTGCTACTGACAGAGCCACTCTGTGGAGTCCTCAAGCCAGGTCCAGGCTTTCCCCTGGGCTGAGGCAGCGTGGAAGGAGTGGCTTACAGAGGTGCATCCAGGGTACTTGAGTACAGGTCTGGGGTACAACAGCTCTGAGATTTTCTTGGAGGAAACACAACTTTTCACAGGGAGCCTCTGGGCCACTGTGGCATATCCTGCCTTTCTGCTCACAGCTCTCTTTCTTGGCAACAGCATGTGGCTTCTCTGTTTCCTGGAGATGTGGACCGCCTGCGGAGGATGTCTGTGATTGAGGAAGGGGACTGCAAGCGGATTAACATGGCCCACCTGTGCGTGATCGGGTCCCACGCTGTCAATGGCGTAGCGAGGATCCACTCGGAGATTGTGAAGCAGTCAGTGTGAGTGGGAAGAGTGTTTGCCCCCAGCCAGGGTGTACCTCCTTTCTGACCCCAGACCTGCTTCTGTGGATTGTTGGCTGCCCATATGCATAGGGGCTGAGGCATAGGGAACATGCTCTACACCAGGGGTCCCCAGTCCCCAGGCCATGGACGGTACCGGTCCATGGCCTGTTAGGAACTTGGCCACACAGCAGGAGGTGAGCGGTGGGTGGGCAAGCAAGCAAAGCTTCATCTGTATTTGCAGAGGCCCCCCAATATTAGGATCACCACCTCAGCTCCACCTCAGATCATCAGACATTAGATTCTCATAGGAGCGCCGGTGCCTGGTGCCAGAAGGGTTGGGGACTGCTGCTCTGCACCATCATTATGTTGCCCTCATAGGCAATGGCTGAACTGTCCAAAGCACACCAGCCGGCAGGTGCTGCTGGGTTGCTGAGCTGCTCCTCATCACCAGTGGCTACTCTTATTTTCTACATTCTTGATCTGTTCAGGCAGAGCCTCTGCTCCTAGAGCCATCTGCCACTGGCCCAGTGCCATGAGCACCTCACCTGGGAATGTGTGTCCTGACTTAGGTAAGGGGGAAGTTAGGGTGTGGGCTAGGGCTCATCACTGCAAGAATGGAGGAATTCTTAGATCAGATCTTGTGGTGGGATGTGATTGTGGAGTTCCCTCCTTACCTGTACCTCTGTGAGCGCTAGGCAGGCCTAGACCAGGTCTATCCATGAGGAGGCCTGTGTGTTCCCAGGGCCTGCCCAGGGGCTTTAACCCTACAGTAGACTTATCAGCGGAGGGTCCCCATTTTACAGATGAGGAAACTGAGCCCAGATTACTGTCAGGTCAGGTCCTGCTACTTATGCAGTGATAGCCAGCCCCGGGGTGCATTAAAAAGCATGTGTTGCGTGCGCACTGTTCTGAGGCATGAAGTATGCCGGCTGCTCTGTGTTCTTTAGAAAACAAAACAGGAAAACTGGGGCTAGTTTTGGGAGCTTCCAGGGATTTCCCCATAAGGTCCTTCTGTTCTTTGCTCACCTTGTTCAGAACACAGCATTTGTGACTGTTGCCTGTTTTCAATGGTTTTAGTTTTAAGGATTTTTATGAGCTGGAGCCAGAGAAGTTTCAGAATAAGACAAATGGCATCACGCCCCGACGATGGCTGCTACTGTGTAACCCAGGGCTGGCTGACACCATTGTGGAGGTGAGACTGGCTGACAGTCCGTGGGGAGCTTTGGGCACAGTTAGAGCCACAGCCACTGCCTGCCTTGTGTCAGAGGGTACAGAGTAGGCAGTAATCTGCTCCTTTGTGTGTGGACCAGCAGTGGCCCCTGGATGGGAGTAGGTGGGATCCAGCTGCTGCCATGGGACATGAGAGTGCTGGGCTAGGCTGGACAGTCAGTCAGTGGCCTCTGGGACCTGTGGGGGAGTTCAGAAGCGAGGCCCTAAGCTTTGAGAAGGGCTGAGGTGGGGCCATCTGACTGAGCGGCAGCCATAGACCCACAGCTAGAGAGATTTTGTGAGCCAGAGACATGGTAGTTGATTGACTTGTTCACATATGCTCACTCAGGACCAAAGGAAATGAGCCTTCGTAGATGCCAGGAGGTGTGCTAGGCTTGAGGATGCTACTGGGGATATGGTGCCGGGGTGAGGACCTATCATGGGGATGCTGCCTGGGTGGGGAAGGTACATGGGAGCTGAGATTGGAAGAGTGAGTAGAAATTAGCTGAAGGCAGAGGCGTGGGTGACAAGACAGGAGGATGTGTCAGAAATGGGGAGAAACATTTCCTTTATGATTCTCCAGAAAATCGGGGAGGGTTTCCTGACTGACCTGAGCCAGCTGAGGAAGCTACTGCCCTTCGCCAGCGATGAGGCGTTCATCAGAGACGTGGCCAAGGCCAAGCAGGTGGGCCCATGTGCAGAGCACAGACTGGCCCTGCTGCCTCTGACTGGGGGCTGGGCAGCGGCCCTGCCTGTTCCAGGTGTTGGGGCCCAGGAGCTACGCAGTCCATCTGCTCCACTCAGCTTTTCACATGGGGACCCAGCTGACCTCAGGTCACGCAGCAGGCAGGCAGGCAGGTGGTGGGCAGATGAGTGTAGACCCTCAAAGTGGCCTTGAGAACACCTTCGCCTGAAGTTCTAGAGGGAAGTGCTGGGAAAGCTGATGTACATCTGTGCACCCAAGCCTCTCAGCGCTGCAGCCAGCCTCGCAGCTCCGCAGGCTGGGGTCACTGAGACCTTTCAGAGCAAATGTGGCAGTCTTGTTGGAGAATGAGGGCTGACCCGAGACACCATGGGCTCCCCAACCTGCCTCTGTACCATGCCCAGAAATAGCCCTTCATTTTTGAAGTGTCTAACTCCTCAATCATTTCTCTCCTTGACCACACCCATCTGTCTCCTTGTATGCCACACTCACTGGCTTCCTTTTATTCTGCTTTTCTCATCCTTTGCTTTTCTTCAGGTTTGCTTTCTGGTCTAGTTTTCCGTGCGTTTCTGTCAGTGGTGGTGCATAGCACGCTTTCCCCACCCCCACTTCTCACATAGCCACCACCCGTCAGCCCCTCAGCTCTGGTCTTCCAATCTCCATGTTCTTCCTGTGGGGCAGCGGCGAACATCCTGGGAACCCCCTCCCTGCCACGTTCCCTGCCACATAGGGACAGAGAGACCTCAGCCCAGGTGGAAAGCTGAGCCTTAGTTGGACGCTGGGGAGTTCTTGGGATTCATTCCTGTGAACCGTCCAATTGTCCTTTCCCTTTATTCTCCCCAGGAAAATAAGTTGAAGTTCTCTGCCTTCCTGGAGAAGGAGTACGGGGTGAGAATCAACCCTTCCTCCATGTTCGACGTCCATGTGAAGAGGATCCACGAGTATAAGCGGCAGCTGCTGAACTGCTTGCACATCATCACCCTGTACAACCGTGAGTGCAACTGCTCGTCTCGCTCGCTCGCCCTGGGCCTTTTCCTCACACAGTTGGGAGAGGAGGCGACTGTGTGTGACATCACACATTTATTTTAAGCAATAGTTTTATGTTTTCTAGGTACTCAGTGCTAGAGTACTTACAAAGGAGTGAAAGGTGAGCTCTGTCTCCAGCCTTGTTGGGGTACAGACCTGAGGTGCATGAGGCAGGCAAAAGTTAAACGCCTCAGAAGGGGCCCCAGGTAGTCAGCATGGGGCCGATGTGAGGGAGCTTCATGAGACTCAAAGGCTAGGCTTTTATTTTAAATTTAGTTGCTATCTTTATTAGACTTGTCTTGAGTTATTTAGAAAGATTTACTTATTAGAGGCATTTAACATATACTTATAGAAAGCAAAATAGCATGTTAAATTTATATGTGTACCTTAAATTGTTTAAGCAGCATTTAAACATGAGAGCAAATGTGAATCAAAGACCCCCTAAAAGTAAATACGAAGAATTGTCAGGTTTACAAATATGATAATAAAACCTTAAAGGAGTAGCTTAATTTTTAAGGTTTTGTAATGTAATAAAGTAAACATTAATTTTGAATATCAAAGCAACCACAGATACTGTTTTCAAAATAGAAAGCTCCTCTTAAGAACATTACAGCGCCTGTTACCAGTGAGTAAGGCTCCGTCAGGTACAGGCATCCAGTCCCTTGTGAGATAGTTGAGTAACAGGATAGATAACATTTAAGCTTGAGTGTTTTTGATGCTTCTGACCCCAAACCTTCAGAGAAGGCTGCAGGTGAGGACCCTCCTGTGTGTGGCTGAAGGAGGCACTTCACTACGTTTTTCTGGCCAGAAAGTCATTCACAGAGACCTTGTTCTGTTTTATTTGCTATGTTTTCCTTTTGCAGTCATGATTTTCTGCATTTTCTTCATCATTTCCCTAGTGGTGTCCCTGAGTCCCCTCCTTGAACACAGTTTATTAACAGCAATGAAAAGTCAATGGGTGCCCTTTCCTTCCTCTCTCTGTGGCCTACCTGACGTCAGTAGTCTCTCTGTCACCTCTTGGTATGTGTCTTTGTACTTCATCGTGCACTTCTGCTGGGCTTGTCGGCGGTAAATGACACCCTGTGATGCCCAGTTGTTCCAGTGAGGCAGTCAGGGGCTTGTGCTCAATTCCTCCTCGTTCACCTCCCCCTGCCTCTGCACATGTGTGCTCATGTGTGCAGGTGCTTTCTCCATGGTCAGGCATATGATGTTGACACTGCTTTGCTATTCTCATCCTCAGTGTGTTTTTGTCTTAGTATGTGGATGAACAGATTTAGTGCTCACCAGTGAAATTGCAAAGCAGTCCTGCTTGGATTAACTAGTTTGTGACATCTCATCCCAGTTTGTGATGTCTCTCCCAGAACCTCACTCTGAGTTTTTCCTTGTTGAGGACAGTCTTTGGCCTTTCAACATGAACGATGGTCTGAAGGTGACATTCTCAGTTCACTTTCTTTCCTTGAGCATCTTTTAGATCCCTGTGCTCCTGTGCTGTCTGAGAGTGGGTTCTGGTGCGTTTTGGTCTCATAAGTGAGCTGGTCTCATTGTCTATGCTAATTTTACTGCCCTGTGTCTGGATGCTGGCTGCTCTAGGTCAGTTTCCCTGATGCTGAGAGCGCTCTTTGAATATGTCGATTGCTGTTTTGCATTATTTCATGCAAGTTTTCTTAAGATATGTTTAAAACATTTGTTGGTGCCCTTATTTAGATTTTCTTCTAGGAGTCTGGCGAGGGGAGCGGGGAGGTTTCTTCTACCTACCTCTCCTTGCCTGTTGACTTCTCTCTGAACTTTCTAAAGGTCTTTCCTTTTCTGCTAGGTTCTCTGGTCTTTTTGTTTCCATTCTCTGAGTGTCTGCTGTGCCTTCGGTGAGTCTTCTTACTCTCTCTTAGCTTCTGTAATTAGGTTTCATTTACATGTGGCAGTTTTACTTTTGTGTTCTGCCAATTCTCACTTCATGTGCTTCCATGTTTTGCCCTCTTCTGAGGTCTTGTGTTTTGGCTTTCTGGTCCCCTTTCCACATTGACAGTCATTGTAGGTTGGATGATAGAGAGGCTGGTTCTGCTTCCCCATGTCTGAAGGGAAGCTATGTTCATGATTATGACTCCTAGATGAGTGAGCTATACTGCCCAGGATGATGGTCAGGAGCTGCGTGGGACTCCAGGCAGCTGCGGGGTTCCCCGAGGCCTGGTGCCTCTTTGTGGCTGCATCTGCTCTGTCTCTTCTGAGACCAGCTGGCTCGGGACGCTCCTCTTCTTGGCTCCCCTAGTTTCTGCCCTGTGGGCCTCTCTCCACCAGGATCTCAGATCCTCCTCCCACAATTTCCCTATAGGAGAGGTGCTGATGAGGTTGGCCTCCCGGTATTTTGGGGCTCCTTCCTTGTCATGCTCACGGCCCCTCTGGGAGGTCAGCTCCCAAGACCCTTGTACTTGTAGCCCTGAGCCCCACCCACCTTCATGACCTGACACTACTTGTTTAATGGTCTAGGGTTCACATGTTTTTCCTCTTTCCTACTTTTGGTGAAAATGTAGTTTGTGTTTTTATTTTTTCCTGTCAATTTTGATTTTTGGAAATGATAAGATTCAGAAGTAAGGGACAGCCGTGTTCCTACTGGAATCTAAAGTCAGATGCAAAAGGTCAGCCATAACTCTATACTGCTTATCACTGGTTCCTGGCTCCCCAGCAAACAATGTCGAGGGCTGCCTCTCACCCATGAGTAAATAGCCCCAAAACACTCTGAAATTGAAAAACAGTGGCTGGCGAGGACACCCTCAGTTTGCTGAGACTGAAGGTGAGCTGGCCATTATGGCCTGACCCTCCATCTGCCCCAGTGCAGGAGAGCTTCAGGAGAGGAGTGGGGGGGGGGGGGGTTGGGGTCTTGCCTGACACCTTTGAGGACTGACAGTGCCATTACCACTATCCAGGTCGCCTCTTCTTCAAGTGCTCACCATGTGCAAGGGCTTTGAGTACTAGTGACCAAACCCAGACCAGGCCCCTCTGTTGGGCTGTTCTGGAAACAGAGGTGCAGCTTTTCCTGCTGGACTTCGGAAAAGTCTGCTCCTGGCTGGCCTTTCTCACCACCCTGGGACATAAGTACAGAATCTAGGGGCCTTGTCCCTCTTCTAGTGGGTGTATGGGGCCCAGTGGCTACTACCTACTACCTGTGTCGAGGTTGACCTCTGAGGATACTGGTCACTGAGGTATGCAATAGGGCAGGGGACTGTCTGGCTCCAGTTGCCTCACTTGAATCTCTTGCTTGTCCTGCAGGAATAAAGAAGGACCCTGCCAAGGCCTTTGTGCCCAGGACTGTCATGATCGGGGCAAGGTAGAGATGATGTCCTCTTTGCTTGTTATTTGTTCAGAATGCACAAATCACCATGCTTTTCAGCAGTGTCACTGTGTTCTGACTTGGGCACCAAGTTGCCCACTGGGCTGGACACTGAGGTGGCTTAGAGCCAGCATTCACACAGAATGCTGGAGGTTTCTTGGCCTCTGGGTGTGACTATGGGCCAAGTCGGTTTAATTTTCATCAGCTCAGCAATATGAAAGAACTGGATGGGACCTGTGCCCGCTCCGTGCATCGGATTGGGGGTCCTCAGCCTTGAGGCCAGCCCCCAGGGGGCTTGATGGCTCCTCCATTTGGTGGGTGTGGTACCCTTTCTCTGCATAACCACCACCCTTTCCACACTGTGCCCAGCTTTTGGTCCTGAGCTTGCATCCCGCCTCCCACTCATGTGTTGAGAGGATGCAGGTCACTGGCTGCTTCGTTGACCAAATGTGAGCCTGCCCTGGGCTCAGCCTGGCCTTATTTCATTTTTTTTTACTGTGGCACAGTTTTACACATACTATTTGTGGAGTCTAGCATATTGCCATTAAGGCATTTGCAGGCCTCACCATCACACTCTGCTGTCTTGGGCTGGTGTCCCAGCCTCTACCACCTTTCCCCAGCAGGCCGGTGACCTCAGAGAGTATGAGTTGCTCTGGGGAGCGTCTTCTTTATGGGGGCCACAGGCTGGAGCCAGGCTCCTCTGCTCTGATTGGAGCGTGTGTGGAGGTGGACAGGAGGTTCGTGCCCCTCAGTAAGCTCGCCAGCTTTGGACAACAGCGCCCGCCCACGTGGTCTGGTCTCGGGCCCTCACCAGACTCCTGCCGTTTCTGGAGCACACTCTACATATCACCTTGTTTCATGTGTCAGTATTTCAGTGTGTATATATTAGAGATATGGACTTTCAAGCAGTTTAAAAATTTCTAATTATTAAAAGTGTCAAGCCAAGAGAAAAACAGGAAAAACTAGAACTTCTGCTGGGCTGTTCCACAGTGAACCACAGACATTAGGACATTTTACCCCTCAGGACCCCACATGTCCTCATGGTGTTTTCCTCCTAAGCCACAGTATATACAGACTCTTGAACACCACCACACAAGACCATCGTCATACCTAGGTATTAGAACTACAAATATATTCAGCAGTTCGTTTGAATCAGGACCATGGTTAGGGCTAGCATAATGGTTGCTGGCTGTCTCTTAAATCTCTTCATCTGTAGGTTTTCTCTGTGTCTCTTTTTTTGCACCCTGCAGTTATCTTTGTTATAGAAATTGAGTGGTGTGTTGTCCCCAACTGGCTTTTTCTGACTGTATCCTTCCAGTATGGTCCAGTTTGTTCCTTAGTTCTCTGTATTTCTGTAAGTTAGTAAGTCATTTATAACAGTCCTGTTCCTTTTATTTCTGAAAATTGTATGAATCAGAAATAAGCTTAAAACTGACAGATTTTTGCAGAGGTGGTCATCATGGGACGCACTCCATCAGAGCCAAGGGAGGGCAGGTGGGGTGTTGCACTGGGCAGAGTTACAGGTTCTTTTGTTATGAGTCCTGTCTACTAGATTATGTGGAGGACATGTAAGGATCCTGTGGCCTCAGTCCCTCTGGAGAGCCACTCCTCACCGACACCAGGGGCCGCTCGTGAGGTGTGACCTCAGCATGCCCAGCACCAGGCTCTGATGAACGGTAATGATACCAGTCACACAAGCACAGGCGTGTTAATATACTGAACCTTCCTCCTCCTTTCTAGGCAGCCCCTGGTTACCACATGGCCAAGATGATCATCAAGCTGGTCACATCCATCAGTGATGTTGTCAACCATGATCCAATTGTGGGTGACAGGCTCAAAGTGATATTCCTAGAGAATTACCGAGTGTCCTTGGCTGAAAAAGGTAACCCTGGGGAGGCTGCATTACCCGGAAAGGTTGCCCTTGCCTGGGTGCAATATGGATGGTCGTTGCTGGTTAGAGGTTAATTCTGCCCTGGATACCAGGCTCCCCAGCCAAAGGGGGCCTTTGCTCTAGCACTGAAAGGCTATGGGGGGTTCTCTATCCATCCTCAGTGTGGAGAATTACTCTCAGCCTTGGATATCCTTTGTCTCTGTACTTTCTTACTCCTATCCTGATCTCATTGTCCCTCCCTGCTCCTCTCTCTTTGGCCTCTCAGTTTTGCCTTTCTGCTGCTGGGTTTGCTCTTGTTGGCAGGATGCACTTCCACATGGCTTCCCCTCCCCTCCCCCCCTTCCCACATCCTCATAGGGTGCTTCTGCTCATCACCACCTGTTCACTCTCAAGAGCTTTGCCTGCTTCTCATCTGAGCCAGCACCTGCCTCTTCTGTCCTTTCCAAGGGCAGCTCAGGGCCTGAAATCTCTCCCTGCTCTATTAAGAGTTCAGTCTGGAGCCACTCCCGCTTGGGGAGTTCTGGGGAGACTCACCTAGGATGTGTGCTTCTGCTTGGAGGAGGTTCTAAAGAAGGTTCTACAGCCAAATGTGCCTTGGAGCATGCTATCCTGAGCTGGATGGCCTTCCTAAACCAGTTGCTTTCTGGAGACCCTGGTGGGGAAGTGTCTGTCTAACCTAATGGCGGAAAGCTGAGCCTAAAATTCTGGCACCAAGAAGCAGGCACATCTGTAATTCAGACAGACCACTTGCTGCTGCTTCCTGTGCTTTGGCTGAGTAAATATGTGCAGGCCGATGCGTTCCCTCCTCCTGCCAGCTTCGCTGGTTCATCAGAACCATCCCTGTGGTCTCCACTGCCGTGGACCGTGTGTGGTTCAGTTGGTGCTGTGGTTAGTCCTTCACTGAGTTTCTAACATGTCTTAAAGTCCATTTGCTGCTTGGAACTGCCCTTTCACTGTTATTTGGGGCAGGCTTTTTTAGAACTGACCTTTGGAGTGCCCAGTTTTGGGCCTCAGACTTAGGATCAGGGCCCCTACATTCTCTTCCAGCTCTCAGACTTGCTGTGGCAACGTGTCCACTGTCACACTGAGTGTGTGCCTCTGCCCATGGGGCAGGCCTATATGAGGGCTGAGATGCCTGTGTCTGCCCTGACACCTGGGCTTGACCTTGAAGAAGAGCTGGGCTCTGGTCTTGCTGGCTTTGAGTGCCAGCCATTAGGTCAGAAAAGCATCAGCTCCACAGATGAGCTTCGGATGTGGGAGCAGGGATGCCAGGGCAGGTAGGACAGAGAACCTGTGCTTTGGAGAAGGTGCAGGGCTCTCTCTGCATACAGTACAGAGTAATTCCTGTGCATGTTAACATGAGGAAATTCCTGCCCCATTTTTAGTCTTCTGGTTCCATAAGAGTCCAGATTCCTCTTGCAGTGATCTAAAGAGCCTTATGGGCTGGCTTATATAAGACAAAATGGTATTGGGATGAATCACCAACAGGCCAGGTCCAGGGACCCCAGCAGGCTTTGATTGGGTCCTAGTCCCTGGAAGTTTTTAGAACATAGGTCCTTTGCCACCTGTGGGGCTTCTCAGGAGACCCCTCTTGGGTCCTCTGCCTCAGGTCGTCCTGGATCAAGAAGGAGAGCTTTTACAGGTGGAGTAGGCAGTGCCCAAGGGCTCTGGCTCATCCTGGAGCGCGTGCCAGCCGCAGGCTGGGGGAGGGAGCAAAAGTGTTTCTTGTATGAGTAGTAGTGGTGGCTGACATACCTTCTTGTGCTGTCTCCCTCAGTGATCCCTGCCGCTGACCTGTCACAGCAGATCTCCACCGCGGGCACTGAGGCCTCGGGCACAGGCAACATGAAGTTCATGCTCAATGGGGCCCTCACCATCGGCACCATGGATGGTGCCAATGTGGACGATGGCTAGGAAGCTGGGGCCGAAAACCTCTTCATCTTTGGCCTACAGGTGGAAGACATCAAAGCCCTAGACCAGAAAGGGTGTGTGCCCCTCCCCGTGCAGCATTCTGCCTCAAGCCCCATGGAGGGCCAAGAAGGGCTCTCAGGCCAGGCCTCTGCTTGCTAGGGTGAATGCCCACCCAGAGAGTGGGGATGGATGGCTGTGGGCACACTGGCCTTGTCTGCTCACTTCCAGAGCACCAAGTAGGCTGTCCAAGGAGGCCTGTTTGGGCGAGAGCTGGCTGCTCTGTGCTTCTTCATGGTCCAGTCTGCAAGGTCCAGACTGAGTGCTTGCAAAAGAGTGAAAGGCCCTGGTTTCTGAGGGGATCCCTCATGGACAGGGACCATGGGGATTTGGGACTGGCCCACTGCTGAGATTCCCTGGCCTAATTTGTAAAATAACCTTTTTTGTCTAGAAATAGTTTAAAATTTACAGAAATGCTGCAAAGACAGTACAAAGAATTCCACATACTCTTCCAATATCCCCTGTTGCTTACACCTTACTAATTAGTGTAAAACACTGTCAAAATTAATCAACCAATAGTATTATGCTTTTATTTACTAAAGTCCATACTTTATTTTACCTTTTTCCCATAAATATCTTATTATTTTCTGTCCCAGGATCTGGGAATCCAAGGCACTCCCTCAACCTTTTCTTATTTTTCATGACCTTGGATACTCTTGAGGAGTTCTGGCCTAATTCTGAGCAATAATTAAAAGGTAGTGATGCCTAATTGCCTAAAAGCCCTCAGGGGAGTTGGTGAGGCCTCAGGCACCAGACGGGTAAAAACAAAACGTTACCTAAGAAGTCAGAACTATGTTCTTACCAACCTGAGGGTGTACACCTGCCATTTTCTACCCGCCTCATTTGGGCTCTTTCTGCCCCATCCTCATGTCCTGGGATGTACACGTCTGCCAGATTCTCCCTTTCCCAGACTTCCTTATGGCCACGGACTTGCTGGGTCCCACAGGTTTGGGGCCAGGAGTGGGAAGGGCAGGGGGGAGAGTGTTGGGGGCAGGGCAGGAGGGCAGGGTGGCGATGCAGAACACTGTAAGTTCCCTCTCCCATGGGAATATGAAGGAGCCATGTGTGTCACTGTGTGTCTTCAGGAACTACAGTTCCATGAACAGTAAAGGGAGCAGGTGGGATTTGCACTCATAGCATATCATTCCCCCTCCAGGGCCTAGCAGCCCACATGGCCAGCAGCTGCCTTGCCAGGCCAGCTGGAGCCTGGGGCAGTGCTGGGCCAGGGGTGTGCCCATTGCCTGTCATGAGGCTGCGGCTTGGAGACACTGGGCTGGCAGCTAACTTGACCCACCTCCCCACAGGTACCATGCCCAAGAGTACTATGACCGTCTGCCGGAGCTGAGACAGGCCATGGACCAGATCAGCAGCGGCTTCTTCTCTCCCAAGGAGCCAGACTGCTTCAAAGATGTTGTCAATATGCTGATGAACCATGACAGGTAGGACTGGCCTCCCTTTGGTCCCTATGTCCCTCCCTACCACCGGGTCAGATAGATGGGTTTGTTGGTGGGCTGAAACCCACCTTCGTTGGGGGTGAAATCTTACCTTGGTGAGGCTTGTTCCCACCCTTCCCCAACCCCAGCCCATGGGCAGAGCCTCAGGCCATGGACCTGGAGAAGTTCTGCTATGCCCAGGGCTAAAGTTGCAGTGGCCTCTGACAGTGCTTGGTGGGCTGTGGGGGAGTCTTGGTGGTGGGAATTGTCAGCTGCATGGTCTAGCCCCAGGCCCCCAGCACCAGCTGACCACCTGGATTGGTGCGATAAGCAGGAAGTGGTATCACATGGGCTGATGGAAGGTGATTCTTGAACCCTCTCAGTGAGAGGAGGAGTGTGGACAGGACACAGAAACTTCTGGGAGGCAGGTAGGGGTTGAGTATAACCTTGGAGCAAATGTGGGTTCATGGTGACACAAGTGGTTAAAATGATGAAAATAACTTATAGCATAAGTTGCAGTGTAGTGTTTTATTAGTTAAATTGACACACGTATGTAACTCACCTTCAGTTACAGACTTACTAACTTGGAACAGGTTGGCAGCGCCATTTGCCATCTTGACAGTTCTTTGCTCCACTCTGTTGGTAAAAATTGAGTCTGGTGAATGCTGAGAATTGACCCCTGTTTCACTTTCAGTTAGTTGTGTCTGGGTTAGTTTCATCTGTTTCATTTGAATGAATGCTGTCCTCTGGCTTCAGCCAGATCAGATCATAACCACATAGGTGCTAGAGCTGGGAGTTTGGCTCTGGCTAAGGTCTCTGATCAGGGAAAGACTTTTAATGGTTTTATGAATTGTGTTTCTGACTCAGTTGTAAAGAAAAATGCATTTCTGTATTCATGAATCCTACATTTTCCCCCCACAACATCCTTTTCCTGCATCACAGTTCTCAGCCCAGTTAGATCTGAAAACAGACAGGCACATAGAGCCTGTTTGTTGCCTGCCATTCCTGTACCCCTTCCATGGGAAGTGAAAGGCAGGAAGCCTCTCAGCCATGCAACTCAAACCCATGTGCAGAGGAGAGTGCATTATAAACGCCAGTTTCTTTAAAGGACCATTGGGTTAAAATAAGGCTTTTTGAGAAGTGTCCTCAAGACAGAAGTGTTGCTCACAGTGCAGCCTCTGTGGCCAGGTAGGCTCCATCACCCCAGGGCGTGAGGATACAGACAACTGCGGCTTGGTTTCCTGATCTCCTGTCTCCTGTTTCAGGTTCAAGGTTTTTGCAGATTATGAAGCATATGTGGCATGCCAGGCCCAGGTGGACCAGCTGTACCAGGTGAGGTTCTCAGGTCCCAGAACTGGTGAGGAAACAGTGAGGCACATCTGCATCCTGCTGTCTTGGGCCAGTCCTGGGACGTCACAGTTCAGCTTGTGGCCCAGAGTGGGGTGGCTGGGGGCTTGGCAAGCTGAGCTGCATCCTGGGTTCAAGCTGTCCTGTACCCATACTTCTTTTTCATCTTCCCGCAGGGGCTGTCTGTCTTAGCTGTCCCCCTGCTCCTGTCTGCCATCCTGTACCTCATGACTCCTTGGGGCCAGGCTGCTGTTCACCTAAGTTTTCCCTGCAGAGGGGTTGGGGATGGGCTGTGCCCAGCCTGCAGTCTGACCACGCCATGCAGGTGTGATCAGGGGGACATGGAGGCGTGGGTGCAGTCTGGTCCAAAAGAAAAGATAGGCCTGGTGTGCACACAGAAACCATGTTTAAGTGAGACCACGAACGATTTGGAAAGGTAAAAGCTTCAATATTCAGTAGGGGAGGGACTTGTAGCAGAGTTTCCAAGGCAGGGATGCTGGAGCCAGCCCTCCACTTGGTAGTTAAGGACAAGGAGAGAACATGAATCTCAGGAGTATATGCCTGGCTGCACATGGCAACCCCTTGGGACTGGTGTCCCATCTTAGTGTGGCCCACAGGGAATCCACATGGGATCTCATGGGAAGACCTAGGTCCTAAGCTGGGGGAGGTGAAGGAGGCTGGCCCTTGGTACCTGCTTCCTTCCCCTTTCTGGGATTTCCTGGGTATCCCACCTGTGCACCCCATGGAGGATGCAGTGGGAGGGGACACTGGTGACAGTGGTGTAACAGTACTGAACCTTGGGTCAAGATGGTTTATTTCCCCAAACTATTTAAGCAGGTTCTTGGATGAGGCCTCAGGGATTTTGGTGTGTCTGATTTGTTGCAAGTTTTGGGCCCCTGTCCTTAGGAAGCTGCTGTCACAGCCAACACTTGGGGAAACAGCTCCTGGTGTTCCCTCCTGAGAAAGAACAGTGTAGGGTGTGGAAAAGAAGTGACTGGTGGGGCTCTGGATGGAACCTTTGCTTCCCTTAAACTGGGCCTCAAGGAGAGCGGCCCTTTCGGGGAGGCCTCTCCAGGTGTGGGTGCTGAGGATAGCTGCCAACCTCTAGGAGGCCCTGGGCAGACCTCTGGGCCATTTCCCCTGGGAATTGGATCTGCCTGGTGGCAAATACCTGTTGGCGTTTCTGTCTTTGTTGTGTGGGCTGTACTCTAATGGGAGATGGAGCGTTTTGAGGGTCAGGACATTCTCAGGCTCCTGGTCTCTTCTGCCTAGTCATTTGGTAGCTTTTCTGGTAGTCGGGGCCCCTCTTCAGTGAGCTGTGATGGTCATTTTCTCCTCTTCCATCAGACTACCCAGAAGGAGAGCTAAGAGCTCATCTGGGAATATCCTAAAGTTTTGGAAGCATAGGCTCTATTGTGCCTGAGGTTACTCAGCATCTCCTTTTCTTTGCAGAATCCCAAGGAGTGGACCAAGAAGGTCATCAAGAACATTGCCTGCTCGGGCAAGTTCTCCAGTGACCGGACCATCACGGAGTATGCCCGGGATATTTGGGGTGTGGAGCCCTGTGACCTGCAGATCCCGCCCCCCAACCTCCCCAAGGACTAGGTGCTAGTACAGTGGGGACCAGTAGGCTTTTGTTTTCTTGTTGACTGTACCTCATGCCATTTTCTAAGCACCTAGCCAGCAGCCAGTGGTCCCTGCTTTTTTTAGTGCTGTGCTCAGGGTGGGATATGGGGATTATGGTAGTAGTTTAGGATTGAGGAAGTGGAGGGATGGATGGACAAGGAAGGAAAAGTGCTAAGAGTGAGATGCTGCCTGGTTTGTGGCAGGAAAGCAGAGCTCACAGAACTGACCAGTGGGCCCCAGAACTGTAGCCCACCATCCCCACAGAACTGGGGAAGGTGGAGCCGCCTGCTAGGCTCTTCTGAGACCTTACAGACAGACACGTTGTTGGGAGCTCGTTTTAAGTTTTGAACCTCTGGATCCTGGGGTCTGGGCAAATGGTCATGGCAAAGCCTGGAGAAGTGTGTTTTGTAGCACTTGGGTGGCCCCTCAAGTCCTCCCTGCCCCAGCTTTGCCTCCTAGCATTGCTGGGATGGTCCAATGCTCCAGGCCGTGTCTTTACAGCTGCCCTGGGGATGCTCTGGCCCAGGGCTTCTGCACTGATCAGATAAAGGGGGCCCAGGATGACTAAGGGTGTCATTGGGGAAGACACCTGTGTCTAGGCTTTAAGGGGCTTTGGTTAGGATAACACTGGCTGACGAAAAGTTAGCTTCACAAGGAAATGAAACTAGCTAAAGCCTTTTTTTGTTTTAGCAGCTAAAATTGTACTTTTGGAATTTCGCATCAGAGGAAGGAATTCTGGTGTTTTCACCTGGCTGTGGGGGCTTGGGGCAGGGTCGCTGCCTCTGCTGAGGGAGGCTGGATGCCCAGCCCCTGCTGCAGCTCTGCACCTTGTGCCCCTGCTTTGTTCTGGAGGGCACATTTTCTGTCTTACACACAAGGCTTGCCTCCCTTTTCCCTCCTTTTCCATCAGTGTGACAACCTGCTCTGGAAAAGGACTGACTGGGCCCGAGGACAGCCCGCTTTCCACTCTGCCTGGACAGCAGGCTGGTACCAGGAAGGGCGAGTAAGCTCTTCAGCTGCCCAGAGGGGAGAGCAAGGAGTGCCAGGTGGCACCCTTCATCACGGGGTAATTGGCAATGCTGGGCAGAAGTGCCCTTCCAGGGGCTCTGCCTCCTTACATACTGGGTCTGAGAATCACAGGCTCTGCTCCCGGGTCCTGACTGTTCACAGAACCAGGCCACGAAGGACTTGCTCAAGTTACACACTTTACCAGAGCCACTGGGGTCTGTGGTCGTACCCCAACACCCTCCACTGCCCAATCCCTTAGGCTGTGTGTGACCATCACTGTGCCACTCGCTGTTATTGCCCATGGTTTGAGAAACTGATTAAACCTTCTTGCCTATGCTTGGTTGACC
Source organism: Eonycteris spelaea (assembly GCA_003508835.1). Taxonomy (NCBI): domain Eukaryota; kingdom Metazoa; phylum Chordata; class Mammalia; order Chiroptera; family Pteropodidae; genus Eonycteris; species Eonycteris spelaea. Next base: position 1,225,978 of record PUFA01000215.1, on the reverse strand, counting down.
TAGCCTCTGCGTTTCACTCTGTACTGGCCTGGGCGGGCCTCAGTCTTTCCCTGGTAATGATGGGCTGGGCTAAATTATGGCCCATCATTCTGGGATTGACAGAAAATTCTCTCATCCCAGCTGTAGTGGGGCTTAAGAGTTAGCTCTTCAAAGAACTGTGAAATCTAGCCACTTGGAATTTTTTGCTATTAATTGTACTGGTTCCTTTTTGTACCCACTCTTGGCTCTAGGGAATGCCCTGGGGACTAAAATTTCCCCCAAAATTATATAGCTTGCAGGTTGAATCAAAAACCAGTAGGAACATGAACTTGGGGCTGTAACCCAAAGGCACAGAACTATGGGACCTTGTAGCACAGTGGACCCCTGCTGCAGGTGGTGACATTGCAGTGCTCTCCTGGGGACTGGAGGGCTATGATGTGCTCTGGGAATGTAAGCTCCCTGTCCTTATCCTGCAGCTCCCAGGATGCTCAAATGTAACCACTTTACAGCTATTGCCACCTTTTTTGTTTTAAGGACTGGTCCTGACCACACATTAATTTAGTAGCACATCAAAGATGGGCCCTAACCCACAATTTAAGCTTAGTTGCTTGGACCAAGGTTTATAATAAACTAAGAAACCATTAGTTAAAGGCCTTTGGACCTGATTAACTGACAATGACCCGGCAACTTCTTGCTCACTGTTCTCTTTTTGTGCTGCTTTATCTTAAATCAGCCTCTCAGGCACCTGTAAAAAAAAAAAATTAAAAGTGTGTAATTTTTGCTTTAAATCCTCTCTCACTCCCCTCAAAAGGGATCTGAAGCAACTGAAATAGATTACACATTATAAAGAAAAAAACAAACACTGAAGACTTGAGCCCAGGCGGAGCAGGCAGGTCTGTGACAGTGTGAGCAAGTCATACCCACTTCTTTGGCTGAGATGGTGTGGGAACTTGACTTTGAGCCTCGGTGACAAAGCCAGAAGAGCATGCCAGTCTCATGAAGGCTTCCCAGGCCAGGCGGGCACGTGGTGTTTTAGTGTTAGAGCCTCTGACACAGAGCAGTTACACAGACACGATTGGGCTGGGCCTGTGTGTCCCAGCTCCCGACAGATGTGTAGCCTGGGATGGTGGTGTCTTTCTTATAGGCAGTGATCGCATTTGAAACACACACTGACCTCAGGACCAGAGTCCATTCACATTTCAACCCCAGTTTTAAGAAAGGTATGTCTCCCAGATGTGAGAATCACCATAGGCAGCTCTGAAGTGCCTCAGAGAGGAGATGGTATAAACAGCTTTGGCCTCTGAGCCCCAAGCCAGCCCCAGCTGCTAACACTGACCATAAGAACTTGGAGAACAGGGAGGTAGGTATAAGAGTACCCCTGCTACCCCTAGAAAACTTATGAGCTTCTGAGACTGATAAGTTCCAGAGCTGTAGGATATGGGGGAGGAAGGCCAGCCTTCTGGAGAGGCTACCCTCCGAGGTGGGACAAACCCTTGTACCTGTACAGCAGGGGCAAGAAAGCCACCTGTGGAGCCACAGTTCTCTGAGAGGTTGCTTAATCAGAATGTAAGCCTCTGGCCCGTCACCAGGGCCAGGAGAGGGAAGAAGTGGGGTTGTTAGTGGGTCCTGGGTCCCAGGTAGGAGCAGCAGAACTGCAGGGGAGGCTGGCTTGACAAAAAGCCAAGCAACACAAAGGTCACCACTAGTGAGTAAACGAGGTGATGCTCGTTGGCCAGAAGTTGAGTGTTCTGCCCTTTCAGTCATCGGGTTTATCTAGGGTGTGTAGTGAAACCCCAATGCCTGTCCATTGACACGGACATAAAATGGGCTTGCTAAGAAGAGGCTGGAAGGGTTACCATATAGGCCTATATTTTAGGAAAATGCCATTTGCTACATCTGGAGAAGGCCCCTCCCTGGAAGGAGGGAGGAACGAAAGGCCCACTTCCTTAGCCTAATAGTCACCCTCCTCCCACAAGGCCAGGCTGTGAGAAAGGCCTGGGGCTGTAGGCAGGGCCTGTGTACACAGGGGCTAGCGGCAGCACTGAGAAAGCAACAGACAGACCACCACCAGGATTTTATTAAATAAACGCTCAGGTGAACAGGTGGGTGGAAAGTGGAGGAAGTGCAGATCGTGGGCACCTCCCTCTGTGAGTGGGCCTGCCAAGGGAGGCAGGAACACCAAGGCAGGCAAGTGGGGTGCACAGGGCAGGAGGGGGCTATAGAACCAACAGAGTCCATTCTGCATGTGCTGGGAAGGGACATTCTCATGGGTGGTACCGGAAAGCTCAGTGTGGTCCCCAGACTTCACACTTCCTGCCTCATTCTCCATACCCAGCTTAGGAAGTGTGGGATCGGCCTGCTGGTTGTTGCCTGCTGTGTCACTGTCTTTCCAAGAAGAACTCAGGTTGAGTGGCAGCAAGAGGGAGAGAGGGCTACATGCCTGCCACTTGCATTTTCCACAAAGATCTATGCTCCTGGCCACCAGTCTGCTGTGGCCTCCTCTGCCTGCCCTAGCTGGCATCCGAGTCCTCTCTCCAGGTGCATCACAGACGCTGGTACCCCTGCTCCGCGGTGCTGGGTTGGCTGGAGGAATGGGGAGGAGGGCAAAGGTCTTCATGCTCCTTCAGGCAGTGAGCTCAGTGCTGGTGTTCAGGTTCCGAATTCCCCAGGAATTCCCTAGACCAGAGGACAACCATCAGCCAAATCTGAGCCCAAACCAGAGATCCTGCCTCCCGTAGTTCTCACACAGCAGTCTGAGGATGAGAAGGAGCATGGAGGACTACACTCCCACTCGGAAAACAGTCACTGAGTTAAAGAAGCAAGGGCACCAATGGCATCTCGTAGTCAAATCCTGACATGCAGGAAAGAAGGATCAGGTTATGGGCTACTCTTCTTTATTCTAACCTTTATTCTCTGGCCTACATTTTCTATAATATATTCTATTTATGATGGGGAAAAATGTACAACTCCAGAACAAACCCACACTCTTTCAGCTCACTGTTCCCTCAGCAACCCAGGTCTGTGTGGCAAGGAATGGCAAACTACTACAGAAACGTAGCTTTGCCTCTGGAACTTTCAAGGTAGCCAAAGGAGAGCTGAAGTGTGAAGTAGAATTATACAGGGGATGAAGAATGCTGAGGGCCAATTTGAGCACCCCCAGACCCAGCAGGCCCAGGAAGGTGAATTCACAGCTAGGAGCACACCTTCTTCCAAGAAGCAGCTGGGGACAAACAGGCTTGAGGAGCTGGCCAGGCCAGAGGGCCCATGCACATGCCATGTGTGCAGGGGCAGGACCTGACAGGTATGTGGGAAGGGACCAAGGTTTTATCTACAGCAGCAGGGAAGCATGTGGGGTAGGGGCTCCTGCACATGGCCATCTGTGCACTGGGTGAGCCTCTGTTTGTGTGGGCCTCCACAACCTATACCATGGGGAGATCATGGGAACAGTCTAGGAGGAAGGGGTGATAAAACACTCTCAGCCCCTATGGGTGGAAATGAAAGGCTGTTGAACTATGGTAACTCTTGACCCCACTGAAGCAGCTTTAGCAGCTGAGCCTGCTGTATATCTGGCCTGAGCTGTTGCCATTCAGGACAACGTCCCTGGTGAGAAGAGAAGACCTCACCTTAGTATTCGAGGAAGCTCCGGGCTCTTGTAGATATACTTGTGCCTATAGCCAAGGTCTGAGTGAAAGGGGATAAACTGAACTTTGAAGTCTCGGAAGCTCTGAGATGGTGCAGCAATGTTGTAGAGCTGGGGAGGGAAAGATAGATCAGTGCCCAGAGATGGGAGCCCTGTGAGTGACCTGCCTAGTGTTCTCCTCTTCAATAGAGGCCAGCTGCTGGCTCTGTAGGGCAGCCATATCCCGCTCTAATAGCACTGCTAGCCCTGCAGTCTGCCATGGCTAGGGCCGGAGGTGCTGGTAGGAATCCAGCCAAAGCTCAGCCCTCAGGCCTGCCATTGCCATTGAAGACCCTTTCTGTCCCTATGCCTGTCTCTTAGAGCTCCCCATTCCTCAGGGAGCAGCAAAGTGGATGAGCCAGCACCACAAAAAGAGCCACCTGCTAAGAAATGGTGTAGTGGCCTGAGAGCCTGGAGAAGCCCTGATATCTTAGCCTTGGGGACTAGAATAGGTCATGTGCCTCAGACTTTGCTGTGTGCCTGGGTCAAGGCCAGTCAACAAGCTGGCTCAGTATCTGTCCTGCCCTCAGCTCCTCCCTCCTCCTACCCCTGGGATAGCCAGTGCTCAGACCTGCTGGAGGGAAGGGACCTGGTCCTGGTGGATCCACCTGTACCTCGGGCCTATTCTGAGACAGAAGTAGCACAGTCGTCACTCCCTCCCTGCCATCAGCACGGTCAGGTAGTGCTATCTCCTACCATACGCTCGCCTACAAATCTAATCTTGCTTCTCGGGAGCAAAGGGAAAGCAAATTCAGCAAAAGCAAATGCGAAGGCCCCACAACACAGTACTCCTCTGACATCAGTACATCAGTCCAATCCTAAAGGTAAGAAAACAAACGAGAGGTTCTCTGTCGATGCTATTGACTGGGACTCTTGCATTGGGGCTTGGGGATCCTCATCATCGAGGGGTCCTACACTCCAGCTGGTAACTGGCGAGCCCTCCTAGCTGAGTCCCCTACAGTCAGAGTCAGGCCAGGACCTTTGTACAGGGACCTGAGAGACATCTGCTTTTTTTCATGTTTCCTCTGTGAATGGCCTTGCTGTCTGGCCTCCCACCCCCTTTCTGCCAACAGCAGGCTCCTCCTCCACCTCTGCCTATGCCCAGCCCGAATATGGGCTGGCACCATAAAGATGCCTGCTGGCAACAGGGGCTGCACTGACACCCACCTTTCTGCCAAGCTGGAAGGGCACAACTGGGTCGTCCTCAGCGTGCAAGATGAGCAGAGAGCAGGAGATGTGCTTCACACTGCGGGGATGAAAAAGGACTAGACTAAGACCCCAAGGAAATGGCTGGGGTCTCCTGGTCCCCTGGCCGTGCCCTTGTCAGGGACTAAGGTTCAGGGAGTGTTTCACCATGGTCCTTAACAGCTAAAATTCTTCTGGGCTGCTTTTTACCTGAGAACTAAAAGTTGTTTTCTCAGATGTTTCTGTCAACACCTATTCAAAGTGATAGGTATCAATCAAATCTAGAGGTCAATTCACTCACCAAATCTGACACACCTGCATATTTTCCAAAAATTGAAAATGATTATTTTTGCTAGTAGACATATTCTTTAAAAATTACAAAACAATATTTACAAATCGAATAATTTAGGTGAGCCAAGAAACTTATTGAAAATGACTGTTACTAGGAATCCATTGGTAAACAAGTCAATACCCTCTAATTTATCTTTGGTGTAAATAACATTTAAGGTCACTCCTGAATGTTTACAAATAAATTAACATTTTCAATAGGTTCACTCAATCCAAACCTTCAGCAAACCATATAACACAGGAACAGACGAAGTGTCTCTTGGCTGCCTCACTGAAGTCTCACAGTAAAGCTGGTGGACTTGGCACCCACCTGCTCTTAGCAATTTCATACTGATCTAAGGGCTCCATAAGGGCAGTGCTGGCCAAGGCTGGCACCTGGCAGGACCTGGGCCAGGGGGCTTGTTACTCCAAAGATACCCAGCCTATCTGGAAGTCCACATTTCTGCTAGTGTCGCACAAGCACACACTCTCTTGCCTCACTTTGCTTCTAGGCTGGAGTGTTTCTTATATGTGAGTCACACTTTGAACTGCCCACTTTTCAGATTTCCTATGGTAGGCAGTTTGTCTTACCTGTGTCTGCTCTGGAAGAGGCCTAGTTCACATGCTGTCACCCTGGCAATATTTGGCAACAGACCTGCCCACCAGGAGGGGCTTCCTTACTTACAGTGGGGGGAGGGCTGGGCCACATGGGGGTGATGTGCTACTGGCCCCACTGCTCAGCTGGAGAGCAGAACCAAAGGTGGCCTGGGGGGAGGACAGGGAACGGCATTCACTGTTGTTGCTGAGAAGGAATCCAGTTTATTCAAGTTCCAAAACAACAATATTTATAAATAAGCATGGTCTTCTGCTTATAACGTTAGCTCAAATTTCAGTTTGTTCTATTTTTATTTTTAGAACCAAAAAACATAATCGAGGAGAAAATACTTCATTTTTCTAAATTGTTTCAAATTGTGGATTTTTAAATGTTAACCAAATAGGTAAGGATTTTTCCTTTGAAGAAAATGAAAACCCATAAAATATATCACAAGAACAACGTCAGCAGACTGTGAATGTTGTTCAAAGAAAGAGTCCTTAACCAGAATATTTATTTTTGGTTAACTTAATAGAAATCTTTTTAATAATAAACTTTGTAACATCTTTTCACAACCAAATATCAATCAAATGGCTGAGGAAAGTCATTTTTGAATGACAGTTATTATTACTACTTTAATATCTATTCAGGAATTCTGGTTTTGCTGCACTATTTTAAAATAAAAACAGTATGGACAAAAATACTTTGTTTTCATATAGCTTGAATTCTATAGTCTATTCACACTCCTTTTTCTCTCAGCTGTAGCACTACGCCTACCTTCCCTCTATAAAGATCTGTTGGTTAAAGAAGAACCCTAGTCTTCAGAACTCCATTTTATTTGGTCAATGTGACTGAACAGGCTTATGAGGATTCTTGGTGTTTTTCTAAATTGAAAAATTAGGTACTCTACCACAGTACTCACTTTTCATCATTTGCAAATTTAATTCCACTGCTTGTAATGGGATCAAGGAAGAACCAGTCAAATCCAGGGAAATATCGATATATCTGAAGGTGACATGGAAACAATGTACAGAAGCATCAATTAAAATAACCATGTGGAAGGCCAAGGTCAAGGGTTCAGACAGAGGGTGCTAAGTGCCCAGGATATACCCCTACTTCTGAGCAAATTGATCTGCAGCCCCACCAGAGCTATGCTGTGGTGCCCCTAGCCCCCTGTCCCCTGACCACAGAGTTCCTACTGAAAAGGCCACCAGACTAGACTGGCTGCTTGCGCTTGCAAACAGGGCTCCTACACCTCAAAGCAACAGCTAGGATCAGCCTGGAGACCAGACTTCCCACAGACATCAGGGTTGCCACCCCAGGGAAACGGGGGCCTGTGTGACTTGGGAGAAAAGCAACATCAAAGAAGTAACACTATAGAGGAGTCTTTTGTCTGCAACGGAGCAGTGTGAAGTCAGGCAGTGGGCTGACAGAACTCCCTGAGAAAACACTGCCAGTCAGGAAGCAGTGGAATGAAAGAGGAAGTAACAGGACACAGAGAAGCCCCTCCGGGTCAAGCTTGTAAAAGAACAGTCTAAGGCTTTGATTCAGTTAGTGAGGGCCCGACTCACCCTAGAATCCCCATCTGGGTTTACCCAGGGCATGACCCTGATATATGACTGTTAGAGGCTGGCTGCCAAGTACTGTCTGTGGGGATGGAGAGTGAGGTGCCCACTAGCTCACTCCTGGGAAGCAGCTGGGCTGAACCCCACAGAGCAACTGTGCCCGGTGGGCAAACCATACCACATGGGCAAGGCCTCCCATGGGTCCTGCTGCCCTAGACAACCAGCTGTGAATCCGTCCTACTTGGCTGCAAAGTTATAACCTTCCTGGGCAGCTCTGGAGTCAGGCTAATGCCCAGAACTAAACAAGGATCAATTTTAGTAATATGGATATTCACTGGAATATTTAAATAATATTTTTTCTGACTTTTATTTTGTTATTATTTACTGTAATTATTTTTGTAGTAATTATTCTAATAATGAAAAGAAGTCAATTTTTAATAAGATCTGTACTTGCCACTGAGAATGGATGGCTCTTAGCTTCTTCGCGAATATTGGTGAATGGAGATTCCAATATTAGGGCATCTGGAGGTGTCTCTAGATAAGTAAAACGAACAAAAAAAACCAGTGAGATGGGCAAAAAGCCCAGATAAAACACACACTCCAGTGTCCCATGCGGGGGGGTCCGTGGGAGAGGCAGCCCACCAGACAAGAAAATGGAACCCAGAGTGCTAGACTGGCTGGCCCTCCCACATGATTGGTATGTGGGAAGGGTCTATACAGGGGACGCTCAGGTGGCCTTGGGTCGCTCCCGAGAATGTCTGCTGAAGCTGTTTATTTGGATCCTGGCCCTTAGTGAGGCTGTGCCAGCTACTAAAAAATCCTTGGGGGAATGCAAGCTTAGATTAGCTGAGGTTTTATCTGCCCAGGTCCTGGCCTCAACGCTCAACTCAAGAGGCTCCGTGAGGACAGCAAGCACAGTTACTGTACAGCTCATCCACCAGCACCCACTTCACAGGAGCTCACAGCAGGGTCTGGAATGCAGTCACAGCCCAAACACTGCTTGCCTTGAGAGAGCCCAGGACCAGGAGGAGCCCATGCCCACTCACCAGGACTCACATGCCACATGAACCCCTACCTCGCTCACAGAGGCGTCGCACCAGATTTGTTGCCACTCTGAAAAAAGAAAAAAAAAACAGTTCAGCTGAATTTCAACAAAAATCATTTTAGATGAGATTGTTCTAAATCCTGCAAAGTGACCAGAGAAGCCATGGGATCTGTGAAGTAATTAGTAGGGTTGTGGGGAGGAATTCGGGGGCTAATAGATGCTCCAGGACCATGGGTGGGCCCAGCTGCCCCAACCATCAGCTAACCCCTCCAACAAGGATGGTGATGACAGCCACTCTTCAAGTCTCTGAGATATGTTCTACAGCATCACAGGAATAGCTTCCTTTAGGCTACACAGCACTGCCTCTCAGCTCACACCTACCTGGAGTGGGTGCTGCTGAGACAGAGCGATAGTGGGAATCAAGGCTGCCCCATCAGCTGAGAAGAGGCTGTGGCTTATCTGCACAATTCCTGGAGGAGGCAGAATTTGGAGTCTGTCAGGCCTGGGTGGGGTGGAGGTGGGGGGGCGAGGGGAACAGGCAGAATGTCTCAGGACCAGCCATGGCAAGATAGCCTACTCTCCTTTGCCCAAGGCACCTCTCCAAGGGCACAAGGTTTGCTCTCTCCACATGGGTGGGCCAAGAGTCCTTGTCCCAGACAATGCCTAGTCTGCAGTCCCCAGCCCAACTGTAGCATATGATCCAAGCTGAGCAGCAACAGGAGAAAGGGGATATAGTCACTATACTTAAAGGAAGAACAGCAAGAAAGGGCAAGGCAGCTGAGGGTCTTGGGGCTGGCTCTGGGCACTGACATCAGAGCTCTTTTTAGAAATACTCTGGACCTCAAATCAGCAGAAGCAATTCAGATGGTCCCAAATGAAACATTAAAGTGCTTCCCGTCTTGCACTGCTGCCTCCCCCAAGTTCTCTGGTAAGCCAAGTATGGGCTATGTGGCCGGCCTAGTTTTTACAAAGGTCCCTGGTTTGCAGTGATCAGAGCCTTGGCACTGGGGCTTGATGAACAGCATATGCAGTCCAAAATCAAGGGATGTGTAAGCCCAGGTACATCTTGGGCTGAGGAGATTCTACCCCTCCTCCCTGTAGAAGGGGAGGTCATCTCCACAACTGCTTTTGTGTGTCTCAAGTGACTTCTTCAGCTGAGGAGTTAAAGTAGTTCAGACCCTTTTTGGGCTCTAGTGGTGTATCATCCCCTGCGCCTACAGAGAGACCAGAGACAAGGCTTGTTGGAACTAATAGTGCCACAGGATCCAGAGGCCATCAGGGTACCCTCAGAAAGCCCAGGATGGAAAGTCACCCCATGAAAACCTACTCCCCCAAAGGCCAAGTCATGCTGGGAACTCTTACCCAGTGCCTAGGGAGTGGCCCCAAATATACACGGGGTTGTCTCCACTTCTTGCTTTGATCCAATCAAAAACATGGAGTGCGTCATAGGTCATGCCCCGCTCTGACGGCGTGCCTATTGAGTCACCCCAACCTAAGGGAGGGAAGCAAAAGAGGAGGAAGTCAAGCCCAGTTCATGGAACCTGTTGAGGGACAGGCCCACCCCTACTCCCCTTCTCAACAGACAGACCCAGGCCCTCAGAAGCAATACAAGTCTCTGCAATCACCACTGCCACCATCCACAGCTCCATGCACAGGGTGTCCAACAAGGCTGCTCTTGCTTCTTCTACCTCCTCATCCAAGTATAACCCCCAAACTCAAAGACCATCACAGGACGTCCCCAGATGAGCAGCAATGCGGAAGGGGGCCATCTTGCTGGGACATCAACCTACCCAACACTGGGAGTTTGCTAGTGGCTGGCCCAAGATGAGGGGCCCCGAGCCCAGTCTAGACTCTAGCTGTGGCCCAACTACAGAAAGGCACAGGGAGTCAGAAAGCAGGGCTCTGGGAAACAGGGTGGGTGAAAGAGTGGGTGGGTAGAATTCCAGATGCCAGGCAACTCTGACCCAGAAAATGAAGGGGCTCTAAGCATCTTGTTTGCCTAACAGAGGAAAGCTAAACATCACTGCCCCCATACTGTGTCCTCTCCAAGGGTCCTTTCACCCAGTCTCCAGGAAAGGTCAAGTGCCCTAGTCATTTTGAGCAGCTCAGCAGTGAGTCATCATCAAGTGATCTGAAAGCACTACAGGCTGAAAAAGAGCAGGTTCTGCTGCATAAGCAAAAACTCAGAGTTAGTGGGCACAATAAGCCACCTCCCCTGAGCATCCCAGATTAGGGAAGGAGTCCTGCAAGAGACAAGGCCAGACTGACAGGCTCGGGACACGAGTGGGAGGCAGGGACACAGAGAATGGAGGGACAGAGATAGAGACAGACACACACACACACACACAGGCAGAAGAGGCAGAACTTCTGTCTCTTATAGGGCTTAGAAATGCAGAGACTCAAATAACAACTGAAAAGAGGAAGTGCTATACTGGATTTCATTTCTTGGTAGAAGCACAAGGAGGTGAACAAGGAAGAAAGCTGTCCCTTCTCATTGTCCTGAGGGCTCTAGCGTGCAGTAGGAACAGAAAAACTTTTTAGCATGGAGAAATAGATGAATCGATAAACTACTTGCCAGAACCTCATTTCAGAGTTTTCCCCAACCCAGAACTTTCATCCTGATGGAAGAATCTTCCATGGAAGAACTAGTCCTGTAGTAAACAGAATAATGGCCCCCAAAGAGGTCCAGGTCCTTATCCTTATCCCTGGAACGTGTGAATAGTGGTTGCAGAAGGAAGTGATGCTGCAAATTAGCTCACCTTGAGATGGGAGAGTATCCTGGCTTATCAGTGTGGGCCCCAAGTAAAGACAAGGGCCTTTATAAGTGAGAGAGAAAGACAAAAGTCAGGGTCAGTGATGCGAATGCAAGGGGCCAAGAGCCAAGGAGTAAAGGCAGCCTCAAGCTGGAAAAAGCAAGGAACTAGATTCTCCCATGGTACCTCCTGAAGGAACCAACCCTAACATTTTGATTTTAGCCCAGTGACTCAAGATTTTGGACTTCCGACTTTCAGAACTGCAATATAATAAATTTGTGTTATTTTAAGACATTAAATTTGTGGTAATTTGTTAGAGCAGCAAGAGGAAAGTAACACAATATCCATATCTAGTCTGAGGATAAGGATACCACTGCCCTAAAAGGGCACGGTAAACCAGCCAGGTGGCCTTCAGACTTTGTTCTCTCCACTGAGGACTGTGGAGGCACACACTTCTCACACAAGTGCTCAGTGTTAATACACAGTATTTTTCTGACTCACTGAGGTAGAATGTTTTAGCTTACATCACACTGCGATTCTTTATCTCTTCAATGGGAAGCCCTCTGATTTGTGTAAGAAAGAAGAAATACTGAGGTGGCAAGAACAAGAATCTTTCTTCTCTCTCAGCAGTTCTTTTTCCTGTTTTCATAACTTCAACAAGACAAGCTCTCCTGAGGATCAAATGTATCTGGTGTCTAGCGGCAGGGAAAGTCTGAGTTCAATAAAGAAAAAAAGACAGAATCTTCCATAGTTAAAATGCTGCTGACAAAGGGCACATGCTGGATTCTAGTGCCTCCCTACAAGAGGTACACCCCCAGCATCTGCATGTAGGACACTTATCAAAGACTCTGCCCCCATCTACTACCTTAACACACTTGCAGTTGCCACAGGTTGGGCAACTGCTAGCCATGTCTGGGCCTCTCAGAGTGATGCCTGCATATCACACATTAACTGGAGGGAAAGGGAGGGCTCAGTGATGCACCAAAAGAACCCTCACCTCTGTAGTCAAAAGAGACCACGTGGTAACCAAGGGAACTCAGCACCTGTAAAGTGAAAAACAAACATCTGGGCAACAAATCCATACATTTTTGGTAGAGTGAACCTTGTCCCTTACTAAACCCACCCTGATTTCTGCCTTTATGCCCTGCACACAGGTGGAACTTAATAAAGACCTGTCATCATGTTGCCCTATTCCTGATGGGATCTGATAAAACCCAATGCCCTCTGTCTCAGCACTGTGGGCAGGATGCCTCCCCTTCAGCTCAGAGCCTCAGAACAGTGCCTTTGCATTCAGGGGTTCCCAAGTGGCCCCCTCTGGGGCAGACAGTGGGGGTTTTGACCATTCAGCAGTCCAGGAGGAGGGACTCTAGGTACAGAGCCCGCATCAGAGGACACTTATGGCAAGCTATCTCAGATTTTAAGCTTCCTTTAATTTTTTGTTCTTAAAAAAAAAAAAATCCCTCTAGAGTAGGTGATTTCTCTCATTAGATCTCTACTTACAGCCTCCCTCTTTGGCTGGAGTGTGCCCAGAGCCATGTGGAAGCTGCATCACCAAGTCACCCAAAGTCACTGCCTGGCCTGTGCTTCTTTCTCCTTCTGTCACCCCAGTGCAGCCTGCCAAATTTCTTTTCAGCTCCTAGTCTCCCATAGAGCCTACACCCTCCGGAACCACACCTGCTCCTAGTGTAAATCATTCCATGAACAGAAACCTCAAAAGGGGGCCCACAGTTTTCCGAGCATTCCCTTCCCTGACTTGATCTAATCTGCACACAAAACAGCTCCACAACCCAGAGCAGCTCACTCAGTATATGACAGAGCAGTGCTCTCACGGTACAGATGTTTCTACACATCTGCTTAAGGCCCCTCTGCACTGTAGCAAACGCAGATGCTCATCTGAGAGGAGGAAAAGGGAGACAGGTATGGTGGTCCCGGACAATGGCAGCAACTGCACACTTCAGGCTCTGAGACACAAACACTCAATGATGACCAAGCAGAAGGGAAGGCCTGCACACCTGCCTGCAGCCTCCTTTCCCTGGGGAAACCTGCTGGGCTTCCACTCAACGGGCCTAGAATCTGATTTAAATGTGACAGGTACCCAATTCCTGAGCCTGCAACTTGGGAATAGTGTTAGCTCCGTGACCCCTCTGTTCTCTCCATTCTTTTTATATATGAATAATACATATGTTTACAAATAATTTCAAATGGCTTTTATCTAATCAGCTAATATCTGGCATAAATCCACAATGTCCATTCATGCTGATTTTGAAAACTATCCCTGGAGGCAGCATTGTAGGAAGCACTACATGGTGGAGTCATCCATAGAGGCAGTATCAGAAAGAGTATGATTTAGGATCAAAATTATTAGGAGACTCCTTCTGTTAATGCTAGTTGGAAAGAACACGCAGGAAACACCCAGGCACTGTTCCGTCCGTCATACACAGTGTAGACACTGTGTAGCCCATCACAGACCATGTGGATTCTGCTTTCTCTGTCATACACTGTGTGCCATCCTCACCTACCTTGTAAAGTTCCACTCGGTGGTCACCTCCTCTAGATTGTCAGAGAGAAGGAAACAAGAATGGGTGTTAGTGCATCTTCTCAAAGAGGCAGGCCCAGGATCAACACTGGAGCATCTGGGCCCTTAGGGACCCAGTACCCAATTCATGGGGGTTGATGGAAGACAGGTGACCCCTCCTTGGGATACCCGAAGTGGCTCAGAGCTTGCCTCTGGCAGTGCTGTGCCAAGCAAGGAACACTCTTAGCACTTTAGGGGTATTTATAAATTACTACTTTGCTTTTATTGTTGACTATGTGATGCATACATACAGTACAAAATCCAGAAAACACAAGAGGATACAGAGCACACTAGCCCTGCCCATTCCTGCCCCAGCATCCAGCCCCCTCCCTCAGTCTCCTAGTTTCCAGGGACCACCTATAGACAGAAGCAAAGGCACTTCTCTACTTGCAGACAAACGCCTAAAGGGATCTGTGATATACAACACTTCTGCCTCAATAAATCACAGCCCACTCTCAGTACATCCTTTATAGTAGTGGTCACTTTACTCATCTCGTGGTCATTTGGCTCTTTCCCACCTGATGCTGACTTAAATTTTGCTACTGTGGCCAGCCTGTTATGTCTTTTAACATATATGCGCCACATGTAGGGGACATGTTCCTATACATGAAAGTGCCAGTTGAAGGTGTGTGAGTATAATCTTGAGGGCCCTCGCCTCTTACCCAGAATATGTGAGAACGGCCATCGCCCAGTCCTTCACCAACAGACTAGTGTTTTGGTGGGCATTTTATTAATGAAGCTGAACAGGCTTTCATACATTTGAACTGATTTGTGTGTCCGTACTTCTTTGTTCAAGGACCTTTTCACTGTCTATCCAGTTGGTCAGCTATTACTGTGGACAGACACCAAAGCGAGGACAGGGCAACCTCAGGACAGGAAAGTGTGTCAGTAGGTGGGCTCACCCTCTTCAGACTTCTCAGCTGTTTTCCTTTTCATAATGAGCGTTTTGGCCATTTCGGGTGTGTGTAGAGAGAGGTAATGTGGAGGGAGGGAGTGTCCTTGAGAGAGACACGGAGGAGATGAAGGAGGGAACCATATAATACAGACATAAAACCACAAAGAAATACAAAAGGAAATATTGCACAATGTTTTCCATTATCTTTGAAAGAGTTCATGGTGGTCTTACCTAAATTTTCCAAATTCTCTACTCTGAGCAAAAAACAGGATTTAGAGCATCACACAAGAGTGACTGCAACCCAGGGGTCTGGATATCAGGTTGCCTCATGAGTCTGGTCAAAGAGCAGGGGCTGGCAAGATCTGCAACACTGGCAGTCTCTGGGGCAGTGGGAGGGAGCAGCAAATCTTTCGAAGTCACAATATTCCTTTAAACCTGAAACTATAGGCAGGTTTTATCTTTTTTACCATGTGATTGTCATTGCTCAACCAAACCTAATTCACAGTAACCTACAAAATTCTCTCATTTATAGAAAAATGCTACAAGAGCTGTTTGTAGTCACTTGCTCTTTGAAAAGCAGAAGAGAAACCCTCTGTATCTCGTCCCAGAAAAAGAAGCAAGCAAGCAGCCAAATACACACATGATTCAGTAGCTAGGCACTCTACACCCTTGGCTCAGAAACCATCTTTTGGGCCATGCTTCCTGAAATTCCTGCATGTCCTCTGTGTAGCCCATCTGCCCAGATATCCACTGTGGCCTGCTTTCCCCTCCAGAAAGGCCCGTGCTTTTTTCTCCTTGCAGGTTCTGCCTATAAAATGACCACCCTACCAGCCCACCACCATGGCCAAGGCACCAGGAGGTGGCCTTGCCTCCTGCCAGTTCCTTGCTAACATGCTCTCTCTCAGATGACCTATGGCAGCTGCAGCAACAGTGACCTACCGAGGGATTTCAGCCAGTGCTTTCTTCAAAAGATGCACTTCCTCCTTCGCCTCTGCTGGCTATCTCACAGACACTTTTCTGAGCAAGGCTGAACACATGGGTGGAAGAAGCCTTCTTTAAACCAAGTGTGGTAGCACCAATCCCTATTAGTCTGAAGGGCATGCCATCAAAGCCACTCCTGAAAAGCACCTGGGATAAACCCGGGAAAGGGCTTTTACCTGCTATAGACAGTTGTGCTTTATCATTGGTCCAGCAAGATGCACTGGCACTGCTGGCTTACAGGTGGAAGCAGAGAACTCACCCAAATAACCCTGACCTGACATTACGGTGGGGCCACCTCGGAGGACAAGCCTGTCCATGCACACTCAGCTGGGGTCTCTTTCCTGGTTTCCCTCTGCTTTCAGCCATCCCTCTTTCAAAGTCACCCCTGTCCTTTCTCAGCACTTGCTGCCCTTTCCAGGAATTGCTCCTCCTCCTCCAATAGGGTATGCCTGCCAGAAAGAAAGTGCCAACAAGCTTGTAATCCTCAGACAGGACTGACAGACACTGCTATTGCACAAGAGACAACTTTCCTCAGGGCATGCTGTGGCCCTGAAGGGTCACAATGACCCCCCTCTAAGGGACCACCATTTCTTTACCCACTGAGAAAACCTGTTTCCTAAATCATGGGCCCTCAGACACTTTGCCTTTTAAAATAAGTCAGAAAGAAAGACACATCTCCCTTCAGGCAAGGATCTGGGTCACAATGACAGATGTAGCCTCCTTCATTCTACTCCAGCACAAACTTCAGATAAGGGGTTTCTGTGCAAAGCTTCCTACATCTGCTTAACATGGTGGTTCCCAAGGAAACAGGGCCAGGGCTCTCTTTGCACACAGTCCTGGCTTTGCTCTGAGCCTGTGGGAACACTGCTTCACAGAAGTTTTACTTAAACCCCTTCCTGTAAACCCCAAAGGAACTTTGTCTTTTCCTCTGTTCCCCCTCATGCCCACTCCCTCATTGCAGAGGGTCAGTAAACCCTACAGGGCTAGGTCACTCCCATCCACAAAGGAGATAGCAGTGCAGGGAGACCATACATGGGCTCTTGTTCCTCACCTGGTACCTGCATTCCCATGCAGGTACAGGATGATAGGGTAACTGGAAGCCAAGGCATCCTCGTACCACATCTGGTCCTTCCCTTGGGCAGTCTTCCACCAGACAGTGGGGACAGTGTGCCTGAAAACAGAAGCAGAAGGAAATGCACAATCACAAGATGATGTCAAAGAAACAACTGTGGAGCTCAAGTCAGAAAGCAGGAGGACAAGTGTGCTGGAAAGGCAAACTATCTCCATTACCAAAATAAATAACTATGGAACTTCAAGCTGCAGAAATGGCTATGACAACTTAAGTAGATTTCCCGTCTTGCAAATGGGCCTCCACTGGGCTACAGAGGCTCACATTGGTAGCAGTTACCAGGGGTGGGGGCTGGCTATTTCTCCAGTAGGAACTGGAAGCTCTATGAGGGATCAGTCACCAGGCCTTCACCTGGACTAGCAAAGAATGAGCATTTAATAAATACTAGCTGAGCAAACAGCACTTCCCCTCATACTTCCCCTCATACATATCCATATTTTTAAGAAGAACGCAATTTAAGTCACAGAGCACCTAAGACAGCATCATGCTGTCACATGTGCTAATTTAGCAACAGCGATCTTTGTGAGCTGCACTAGAAGCCTGGTCACCCTGACAACACCATTTCTAATAGAGGGCACATTCCAGAGCCTGCTCATAAGTCACCTTGGAGCTGACTCATGTCTACAGGAGTAAGGTGTCACAGGCCGTCCCACTGTGTGGGTGAGCTCACGCAGCAGAGTCCACACCTGAAGACTCAGTCTATGTTGCCAAATCCTCCTTCAAAGAGATGCTCCAGTAATCTTAACTCCTGCCACACCAAATACTGTTAATCACTGGAGGCTCTGAATTAATAAGGTTGTTCTGTAAAATTTATTTAAATTAATTAGCAAGAATCCTTAAAATACTGCAATAAATGGCTAATTTCTTAGTTTCTAGCTCTTAATTTTCAGCACTGCAGTTCTAATGTATCTTTCTGACCTGTTCCAGAGGATCACATTTTGGGTGGTTCTGACCCCTGTAATTATTACTCTCCTATAATTACAAACCTATGGGACCAAAGGTATATTTTAAAGTTACTGGGGGCTGACGTGCTTCCAGTAGCCAGCCTACCCCAAACTTGACAAAGGCCCAGGAAGCTCCCAAACAGAGGGGTAGGGACCTATCTTGGGGCTCTCCTCCCCACTGCCAGGTGGACAACTATGCCCTCAGACAAGCAGCTGAGAATAAGCTGATGGCCAAGCAAACCCTCAGCTATCCTCCAAGCCTTTGCTGTTAGGCGGATCTGATGAGGTACCTGCCAGGTGGGGGCAGTTGGTGAACAGGGCCTACTACTGCCCAAGGGCCCATATCGTCCTCACAACAGCACAGGACACAGACATGGGCAGGTGCCCGCCAGCACACAGCATGGCTATCACTATCTTGAGACTCACTATTAGTGTCACTAAATACAACTTTCTTGGGTAACTACTACAAGAGAAGTACTGACTAAACTCCCATGTCTTCAAAGCACACAGACCCTCATTAAGTAGCAGGCAGGCCAACCAATTCCCACCAAACAGCACTAAGCAAAACATGTCAAGCTTCTGACTGAAGATGGAAACACAAGGTGTCCCGCATGTCACAGTGGTTAGTAAATGCTAGATTACATCAAATTGAAAATGACAAAAGACTCTAGAGTCCCAAGCATCAACTCCTATGAATAAAAATCTTCCTTTAATTTTTATGTTCTTTACCCAAGACCATTATTAGAAATGCCTAAACTCCCTCGCAATCCACACTGGGAAGCTATTCATAGCATTTCATTTAGAAGCTTCTCACATACTCAGTGGTTTTGAGAGACTTTATGGCTACTGAAAAAGAAACCAAGCTAGATTAAGAGGCAGTGATTCAGAGTGATTCTGAGAGAAAAAAGAAAACATCACAGAAAGGTAGGTCAATTTTGATTTAGTTGTTCAAAAATATCCATTTATCCATAGAGGGGAAAAACATTAAAACATATTCTAGGGACAAAGAGGTCACAGAGTTTAATTCAAATTTAAGGCTATGAAAAGTAAATACTAAGAAGATAGCAAACACCACCATTATCAACTGCCAAAAATGCTGTATGTGAAAAGAAATCATGCGGTTTTCATTTAGACATTCCTTTCTCTGGAAAGAAATGATATATTTCAAACCTGTGCTCACAATTCTGTGCTTATACTCTTTTTGTTTCTAGCTTTTTCTTTCCCCCTGGAAATAAGGCTTTGTACAAAAAGCAATCTAGTTCACAAGGCTATTTGAAAACCTCAGAATAGTTTGGTGCCATCACATCATGCTCCACTAGGATCGAACTTAGCAGAGCTCTTTGCTTTTGAAATAAAGTAAATAAAGATAAAAATGGACAGGGAACAGTTTCAGAGACTGCTGTCAAGGACAATACTGACTATGCCATACAGGGCCCTTCCTGCTTCCTGGAGAGTTCACAGAGTGGGTACCTTGGCTATGAAGCACTTGGCCAAATACTCACCAGACTCCAATTGTTACATCTTCCTCTGGCTGGAGGTAGTAATTGCAGGTGTGATTCAAACCTTGATCCTGTGGTTTTTTCAAGTCAATGAAATAGGGAACCCTCACTGTGGGGTACAAAGAGATGAAAACTAGGATTAATGGGGGTGGATGGATGCGTACAGGGGCGCGCGTGCACGCACGCATGCACGCACGCACGCACGCGCGCGCGCACGCACACACACACACACACACACACACACACACACACACACAGCAGAGGCAAAGCTCTCAAAAAGTGCCAAGTCTTTTCCAACACAATAGTTCCAGGTGTGCCAGGGCCCTCCAGCCCCAGGTAGGGTTGTATGCAAGCCTGCTCTGGGACACTGTCATGTACCTACAGATCCTCCAGCAAGGGTGAGGTCTGAGTAGAGACTGACCCACCAAAGGTTGTTCATAGTGTGAAAAGATACAAATGAGGAAATGAAAAATCCCTGAAAGGCTTGAAGGTCGGCCTGGCCATGAGACAGGCTGGAGACAAGGAGCCAGTGAGGCCTCTAGAAGCAGCTCAGGTAAGCTGTGACAAGGCTGGAGTCAGAGTGTTGGTGGGAGGGATGGTGAGGAAGGTGACAGATGGTATGTTCTGGATCTGCAGCCACAGGACTTGACAACCAACTGAATGTGGGTATGTACCAGTTAAGTGGATTCTAAAGTTTTGTCACTTAATGTTGTCACTATGTTGTCACTTAAGAAAGGATGTCAGAAGGTAAGGCATGGGTGCAGGGAAGCGGATGAATCCACAGAACCCATCCAGAGCTGAATACAGTTAAGTGAAGCAATACAGCAGGAGCCCTAAATGTAGCAAGTGATCTGTCAGGGCGGAGTTCTGTGGGGCACCCGCACTATGGACAATCCTGGAGCCCTCGGACAGAGACTGATTGAGATCCACTGACTGGAGGATTACACGTAGGTAAGAAGAGCAGGTAAGAAGCAACAAGATCACAGTGTTTGCTGCAAAATCCCATACTGTTATTGTAAAAACAAGCAAAGAACATCAACATCAACAACAAAAACATCTATGTATGGCTTGAAAGAAATACAGAAAGACACATGCCAGGCTCTTAACAAAAGTGTGTGTGTATGTGTGTGTGTGTGTGGGGGGTGATACATAATATTCCCCTTATATGCCACTGAATTTTATTGCTTGTGGTAAACATAATATTCCAAGATATATTCAGTTGAAAACTGAAAAACTTAAAAAAAAAATCCAAAATTTGAGGTGGAATTTATTCATTTTATAAAATGGCACCTCCCAAAGGGGGTAGTGACAAAGAACAGTACGGTCCTGACTTCTAGCTGATTCAACCTTCTATAATGGAAGCCACACACACCTTTATAGTTTCTTTGGTGAAGAGAGTTATTTCATTAAATAATTTCAAACATCCATGTGGTGTAAAGCTAAGTGTGCTCATCTCCCACCCCTGTCTCCTTCCTGAGCTACTCATCAATATCCTGTTCCAGGGCCTTTGCACTTGCTATCCCCTCTCTGCCTGAATGCTCTCCGCCCTACATACCTGCACATCTAGCTGTCACTTCCTGAAATATCACCACGGCTCAGTACACATTTGCTGAAGAAATGAAATATCCAACTCCTGAGAACATACTCTCCTCAGAAATTCCCTGAGCAAATATTCAGACCATGTAGGGAGACAAATCCTCCCACTAGGGTTGTTGGTCATACCTCCAGCTTTTTATTCCATCTCATCCCCAAGAAACAGGCTAAATTTTTAAAACTTTATTATTTTCTCTCAAAAGAAAAATGGCAAAGGAGGTGGCATCACATTTCCTGGTGCACCCACCATGCTGGCACTGTGTTGTTTGTGCCTTCCCACAGTGCTGCCTATAATCTGTGTATCTTCCCTAAAATAGGCTGGTATTACTGCCATTTCATAGTTCTTGTTATGTCATCAGCTCACATGCAACAGAACTGGAATGTGCACCCAGGCAGGCCGACTTCATGATCTACACTCTTGACTAATCAGACAGGAAGTAAGAAAGGTAATCTCACTCTAATCCTTGTTGGGATCAAATGCCTTGTTATGGGTTGACTTGTGTTCCTCACCTCCAAAGATACACTGAAGTCCTCAGAATATGACTTTATTTGGAAATAGGATCTTTACAGAGGTAATCGATCTTAAGTGAAGTCATTAGGTAGACTCCAATCCAATGTAACTGGCGTCCTTATCCAAAGCCAAGGAACACCATGGATTGCTGGCTACCACCAGAAGCTGAGAAGAGGCAAAAAAGAAGCCCACCCTGAGTTCCAGGAAACATGACACTGTCAACACTCTTCAGACTTCCAGCCTTTAGAACTGGGAGAAAATATATTTCTGCTGTTTTAGCCCACCAGTTTGTGGTATTTGTTATGACACTCCGGGACCAAATGCAGCCATGCTATGGATCACTGAGAAGGCTTCTGACCACAGAAAAGGACAGGGAAAGGCTTTTGTTTCTTGCGCTGTTTCAGATGCAGGCACCTACTTTTGCGGTCTCCATTCTGTGATTTTGTTCCATACTATGGAAGCTGAAGGTTCTAACTGGATATGCCTGTTCCTCATATGACAAATGTGAAGAAGTGAAGTGACTTCCTCATTAAAGCTCTGAATATCCAAACTTGGTGCCCACTGTCAACCCCACACCCAGACTCACTCAATCAATTCTGCTCTTAAGTCTGGAATTACCCCCCACTCCCTAGCCCCAGTGCCAAACAGAAGGGCTAAGGGCACTTGGCTTTTGCTGGCTCAGCTTTTAGGCCTTGGCTGGTTCTTGTCTGGAGAAAGGGCGGCCAGTTATGTACACACTATCTCAGAGCTCAGAGGACTCCTACTCATGAAAAGAGTTTATGAAGATTAGTAGGTAATCCTGAAAGCATCCAAACCCCAGAAATCTAGGAACTGAGAAACCAGATTCCATATGCCAGGATAGCCTCATTGCACAAAGCTTGTCTTCCAGTTTACTTTTATTTCTGTTTTACAGACAATGGTAAAAAAGGAGGCAGTAAATGAGTCAAGTCTTGTGGATGCTACCCATGAGACTCTCCTTCTAGCTAATGTGGGAGGCCCCTGGTCAGTCCTGGGGTCAGACAGCCCCAGAGAGCAGGTGCCAGAGAAACTACTTGGCCACTATTGGTATAAATGAGCAGAAATGTCACAGAGCAAAGGAATAGGATACAGGAGATCCAGGGTGGCCTGAGAGGGGTCACAAAAGGGAATACAGTTCACTCCTGCTGGCTAGGAACAGGTGGGCCCAGGCACCTCTGACCTCCTATGTAATCACATCCCTTTGCCCCACTGACTCTGGGATACTGGCTAGAGCCCACTCTCTGGGCCCCTGCATTATCCACAGGTTGGAGCGAAACAGAGCACACGGCCTACTGGCAGCCCACTGTGAGTACCAATTCCACTTCACACAGAGCTTGACTGTATGACTCAGGAATGTAATACACAGGCCTCCCATGCCAGTGGGTCAGCAAGGCCCAGCCAGCTGCACGGACCTAGACCTCTGGCTTCTCCTCCTTCCCAGTTTGCATTATCTACCCTCTGGCCACATCTACTAATTATCAGCAAACACAACCATCAATGAATTAATTCTCAGTGAAGTAATACATGAATGAAAACAATCTACTCTGTCATCCTTTTTTTAACCAATCTGAAAAATATTTGATAGTTTGAGAGGCTGAAACTACTCAACTGCAAAGGACATTTCTGATTGCCTGAAGATTTTAAATATTGGGGCTATCTATACCTCATCCCAGTCACTGAGCAAGGAACAACTCTGAAACTCTGGATGATGTGTAGTACCAACAAGGGGAGGGCTGAGAAGGCTCTCTGGGTTTTATCAAATTCCAACTCCATGATGCGGGCTGTAGGGGCTTCCATAAGAAGGAGAGGGATAGAAAAGAAAGCTATCAGAGGTTAACGGAAACTGCTACAAGGAAGGAGAAAGAGGAAGCTTAAGGATTGTTCTGGCAACTGCTGAGGTGAGTTGGATGGCTTTTTTTTTGCTTTAAAAACAAATACATAATTCATATGTCTAACCTATTTCCAAAAAAGACCCAAGGCAATGTGCAGAGAGGAGCAGTTCTGTGCCAGCCTCTGAACCAAAACATTCCTTTTCGCCAGGAGATAGTTCTGCATCTGAGGGCAAGAGAACTACTGCAAGTAATGAAAAGCACATACGTTTGTCTTTATGAGTAAGGCTCGGACAAGAGATCAGCAGGAAATAAATGACAATTATAACAATTTACTCAGAGTGATTTGCATTTTCTTCTTCATTGCCGTTCAGGAATTTACAGTTAATATTTTGTTTGGTTTTAGAACGATCATGTATTTTTTTGCTTATGAAAATATATTTGAAGTAGAATAATATCTTAAATCACAGGTGCTAAACTTCTTCTAAAGCTTATCTAAGTTATATGTCTGGTTTCAGACAGATTTACTGTGAACTTTAGGATACATTCTTTAACTACATATTGAGGCCAAGGTTGTTACACTTCCTTTAATGTCCAAACAAAAATCCACAGGCTCATGATTCACATCTTGAGGAGACAAGAACTGCGGTGCCACCCCACAAGTGTGAGGTAAAATTGCCATGTCACTGCAGGGCAGCACTGAAGACCGCCAGGAAAAAGGGGGCACACAACTAACTAAATAAACTAACTAAATATCTTCTTTAAAAACACTGTCATAGATGATCCTACTCCCATGCAGCAAACCCGTGGATAAAAGATTTAGGGACCAGCATATCCCTGAGGGTCACAGGAGGACCCACTGCCCAAGCCATAGCCCGCCTCTTCTGTGCCATGGGGGATGGAATAGGAGAACCCAAAGTTTACCTGTAGAACATTCTGCCATTTCATTAGGAAACCAACAGAGCAAAATCTGTGGGCTGGGTCGAAAGTAGCCCAAATAACTGATCTGAAGAAAGCCAATTAATTCAAATATTTGCTGGGAACCCACTATGCAGCAGGCCCCACAGAGCAGCATGCCACACACACCAGCTGCCACAAAGGCATCAGCCTAAGGTACCTGGAGGCCTGAAAAGTTGGAAAAGCCACAAGGGGTCAATCCTAAGCTCTGCATTCAGGAAATCTGCAGCCCTAAGCTTCATATTTGTATGCAAACTCAAACTTTCTTCTGTGCTGGAATGACTATGGACATTTAAGGGACAATAAATGTCAGAAAAACCAAACAGAATTCCCTTGATTTTAGAATGTTGTTAGTTCTTTTTAAATTTGTGCTTCTTACAAGTGGCAAAAACTTAGATAGGATAAATTCCTAGGCATTCAGTTATGTTTCTGTTAGAAAAATCAAATGCCTCATAGTATACTACATGTATTTTACAGTTAATTTAAGAGACCAAATAAAAAACTTATAATACCCCAAACTTGTATGCCCAGACACCTACAGAGCTGGGAGCACTCGTGTTACCACAGATGATGGGCTCGGAGCCTTATGACACGCCACTCCCAGTGCCACCCACGGATCATCTCAACACCTCTTGTCTGTCCTGCACTTGGTCTTCAGGCTCTTCCTCCCCCTCCTCTACCAGCTCCCCTGTGCTGCCTCCACAGCATCCGCCCGAGCTTCCCAAACCTCTAGCTCCCAAACACATAAGGTTCAAATCTACTCTCTGCAAACCAACATGGCCAAAAGCACATGTACAGAGGACCGCCTCATCCGGTTCAAATGCTACCTGTACCCAAGGCCATCATTTACAGAGCACCCATGTTCTACCCTCAGACCTCTAACACCCGCACAATATACTCCCAGTCCCTCTTAGCCTCACCTTATAGGTGTGAAATGTATGCCTAAAAAGAAATACCCAGAAATCATACACCTTTTCTATTTTCATATGCTTGATACTTTCTGCAACCTTTCTCCTCTTACTTGTAAAAAAGTAAATATAAAGCATGAAAAAAAGCCCACCTTTGGAATACCTGAGGTCCAAGATAACTCAAGGAGACTACAACACCTATAAAGCCAGTATATAATTCCACAGGAACCAAAATATTCAGGCTTTTTTAAGTGAAAAGAAAATCAGATTTTTTTCAAAGAAAAAGGCCTAATTACTATTTGTTAAAAGTGGTCATCTTTTCCAAGGACAGTTAACTTTCTAGACTGCACAACTGACAAAGAATCTCCTATACAACAGCTTCAGGAGGCTCTCCATTTTGTGAACCTCAGCTAAAGAAATCCCCCACCAAGCAATAGTCATCTGTGTATATGAATGCCAGCCCTGAAAAGCAATGCACTCCTTATAAACAGCCTTTAACTAGGAGGAGGAGGAAGGGAACTTTCTGGTAAAGAAATGTTCTATCTCTTGATCTGGGTGATGGATATATAAGTATATAAACCACTGTGAAAATAAACTCTTACTAAAATTAAAGAAAAAAAATTGGAAACATGGCACTTACCAAAATTCAAGAAAATCAGTTTGGCCTGTATCCCAGGAAATAGTTTGATGAGAAATGGAATGGCAATGTATAACCCCAAAACATAGAGAAGTATCTTCCTCAGTCGGAACCACAGGCCCTTTCGCCTGCAAGAGAAAGACAATTAACAGATCAAAGGCAGTAGACGCAATTTTGCTACAGTTTATTAACATTAGCAAAATCACTAAGATCCACACATCTTCTTCCACAAGAAAACCGCCAGTAATAAGAATGGTCTCCCACCTGCTTTTGTTAATTATTTTAGGTAGTCTTTTAATTTGATCTTAGAACATTATTGTAGAAGTAGAAATTTTTTCCTGAAAGCCAAAGAAATAGTCCTGATGATCTCCTATGCTCACCCTGGGATGAGAACACAGCGTGGACATCGGATCTTCAGAAAGTGCCTGACTTGACATCATACTATGGCTGCAACTTCATCTCATAAGAGTGGCTGCCTGTGGGCCTTGCGATCAACTGCCCTCCTACAAGGCAGCCACTGGCATGTGTTACCCATCAGGTCCTTGAAAAAAGAGCATACATCAGCAGAACCTGCCCAACGAGGTTCTGGGAGGGAACAGGGGGCTAAGAACGAGACTGTGACCATCACTGTGGCCATGTCCTGCCACTTCTGCCCTTGTTGCCCCTGGCCCCTTCTTCAGACACCTCAGGCCAGGTCATCAACCCAGGGTCTAAAGATGCTCTTCTAATCTCTACCCAGCTCTGAGCCTTCCTCATCCTGTTACCAATCCCCTTTCAAAAATGTCCTTAGCCCAGAGATTCTTCGTCTTAGACTAAGGGCCTCTCTATAATGAAGACATTGAAGACCCCAAAGAGCTTCTGTTTATATGTTTATATGTATTACCATTTGTCATATGAGAAGTTAAAAGAAAGAAAATTTAAAAATATCTATTAATGAATCTAATCATAACAATAAACAACCCTATGTTAATATAATTAACATTTGTTATGAAAAGTGATTATATTTTCCAATACAGAAACTTTTAGTGAGAACAGTGGCATTAATATTTTTACAAATTTCTTTTAGGCAGACAGCTTAAGAGAAGACAGATGGATTCTTGTATCTGTTTTTGCACTCAATCTTGTTGCAATACTGTATACACATCATGTAGTATCCGGAAGACTCCATAGTGCTCCATAAGAGAATGAGAGTGAAAAAGGCAAATAACTTATTAGTATTATTATGAAAATCATTTTGACCTAACAGACACTCTAAAATGATTTTGTGAACCCTCATAAGCCCCTAGTGCAGGCTTACCATATCAAGTAAAATCTTAGTGGGACTAGTTATTTCTGGACTATTTCAAAAACAAAATTTAAGGTGGTTTTAAAACCATACCTGAAACTGCTGATACATGTAATAGAGATGCACAGCAAAAGCATTATGCTAAATTAAATAAGACAGACACAAAAGACGATGTATTGTCTGATTTCATTTATCTAAAATTCTAGAAAACTATACAGAAAGAAAAACAGAACAGTGGTTGCCAAGGGGGTAGAGCAGGGGACCCCAACCCCTGGGCCGCAGACTGGTACTGGTTATGGCCTGTTAGGAACGAAGCTGCTCACCTCCTGCTGAGGTGAGTGGCGGGCGAGGGAGCCAGTGAAGCTTCATCTAAATTTGCAGCTACTCCTCAGTGCTAGCATCATTCCCTCAGTTCCACCTCGGATCATCAGGCATTGAAATCTCATAGGAGCACCAGTCCCTGGTGCCAAAAAGGTTGGGGAATGCTGGGATAGAGGAAGGAGGCTGCAAAGGGCACAGGGAACTTTTGGAGTGATGGAAATTTTTTTTATTTTGATTGTGGTCACAAAATTGTATACACTGGTAAATTCTGCTATATGTAAATAATGCCTCAATAAAGCTGATGACAGATATGCATATCTGATATTGTAACTCATTCACTCATTCACCTGGTTTATTCAACAGTCATTATTGAGCTCCTAGCACTCTCAGGTGATGGACAGTAACAGCAGCAAAGGAGAGCACCTGCATCTATGTTGTGCTCTCAGCTCAATGGAGCAGATATGAGGGCTTTGAGAGACACATCTGATGTTACTCAGAGCTATCAAGTATTTTAGGACTCCCCAAGAAACCTGAAGACAAGGATGGAAGATGAAGACAGTGCAGGAATGGCAGTTAGTGGTTAGTAATTTTAAATAAAACCCAAAGTAAGTATTATGCTAAGAAATTCACAGAACAAGAGAAAACTACTTAGTTTTAAAACTCCAAAGACCTTATTTAAAATCACCCTGTGACGGTTGTGGACCTTCCTTTAAAGGATTCGTGTCTGCAACCTGGATTTTTGTGGTGACGGACCTGCTTGCAGCACTGGGTCAGCTGCTGGGGGATGGGGAGCACTAGGGACTTACAGGGGGACACTGAGTTGTCAGAGTGAGAGCCGGAGCCGAGGCTTTCTCCTGGGCAGAAGTGCCGGTGGTATCTACAATTCCTGTTGAGCCCTCCTCCCTTCCAATGTGTGGATTCAGCACCGCCATAGCTGAGACATCATCAAACTAGATAACAGAGGATTCCCCACAACTTCGCCTCCCCCAATTCAAGGCCCTACCCAAGCCACATCCAGTTGCATCCTTGGCGAGTGCTGTGCCACTTGCTGAGCAGCACTAAGACTCACATTGGTGGCAGATGACCTTGGCTTCTGGCATGGCTTCTTGAGGCAACTACAAGCACAGCATCTGTGGATTGCTTGCTGAATTTTAACAGGTGGCCGTGGAGGGGCACAGGCTGGGGCTAAATTTGGCCTACAGCCGAACCCCTCTCAGGACTGTGCCACTAGACACCTACCACACAAAGCAATGCTAATAAGACCTGGAGACTTAGGAGCTTTGATTAGTACACAGAAACAGACTCAGAAAGGCAATCAAAATGGGAAGACAAAGAAGCAGAAACCATATGAAAGAACTGAACAGAGATACAGGAAAAATGAAGTCAACCAATCTAACAGATGCAGAGTTCAAAAACAATGCTCAATGAACTTCTGGGAAGTATACATGAATCTAACGGAACTTCAACAAAGAGATGAAAACATTAAAAATGGAAATGGGAGTTATAAAAGAGAACCAGTCAGAAATGAAGAATACATTATCTGAGATGAAGAGTATATTAGAAGGAAGCAACACAGTGGATCAAATCACCAATATAGAGGATGGGGAAACCAAGGACATTCAATCAGAATGGCAAGAAAAAAGTAAGCAAGACTATAATAATAATTTAAGGAGCCTACGGAACACACAATTAAATGTAAAAATATCCATGTCACAGGGGTACCTGAGGAAAACAAGACATTGAAGAGCTATTTGAAGAAATAATGATGAAAGACTTCCCTAATCTGGTGAAGGAACTAGACAACAACCCCAGGAAGCTCAGAGTCCCAAGAAAGAGGAACCCAAAGAGGCCTACAATAAGACACATCACAATTAAATGTCAAAGTTTAAATACAAAGAGAGAATATTGAAAGTAGCAGAGAAAAGCAGTTACTTACTTACAAGGGAGCTCCGATAAGACTGTCAGCTGATTTCTCAAAAAGAAGGCCCCCAGAAGGGATTGGCACAAAATATTCAAAGTGATGAAAACCCAGGATTTACAACCAAGAATTCTTTATCCAGCAAAACTATCCTTTAGAGTCAAAGAACAGATAAAGAGCTTCCCAGGCAAATAAGCTAAAGGAATTCATCAACTCCAAGAAAATGTTGGAGGGACTTTAAGAAAAAACATGTATCAAAACATGAAGAATGGTAATAACTACATATCCATCAACAAGTACCTCAAATAGAAAAGAATTAAGTGCTCCAACCAAAAGATAGAGTGGCTGAATGGATAAGAAAATAAGACCCCTACATATGCTGCCTACAAGAAACTTACTTCAGATTAAAAGACACACCCACA
The DNA here is from genome assembly GCA_003508835.1 of Eonycteris spelaea. Taxonomy (NCBI): domain Eukaryota; kingdom Metazoa; phylum Chordata; class Mammalia; order Chiroptera; family Pteropodidae; genus Eonycteris; species Eonycteris spelaea. The sequence continues at coordinate 1,196,431 of PUFA01000215.1, read as the reverse complement.
CTGAAAGGAAGGAGATGGAAAAAGATATTGCCTTGATGGACCTAGATGGTAATGTGCTGAATGAAGTAAGTCAGATAAAGACAAATACCACATGATTTCACATGCATGTGGCATCTATAGAACAAAGTAACAACAACAACAACAACAACAAATGGAAACAAACTCATAAAGAGAATATTTTGAGAAATACTAGATGGGAGGGGAATTGGGGGAGCAGTAAAAAAGGGGAAGGGGATTAAGAAGTACAAATGGATAGATAAAAAATAGTCATGGAAATATAATGAGTAGCATAAGATAAATAGTCAATAATATTGTAAAAAACATGTAAGGGGGAAGAGGGTTACTACATTTAGTGGGATAACCACTTCATGAGTTATACAGATCTCAAATCACTATGCTGTAAAACTGAAACATATATTATTGTATGCAAACTATAAACAATAAAGCTGGAGGAAAAAAGTTTAGACATAAGAAATGCAAAATTGATTAAGAAATCCAAGAGCTGTTTATTCATGAAAAAGCAAGAAATGGATTGTTTGGGGCTAGGAAGAGAATATAGAAAATTAGGGATCAGGTAGGTGAGATAACCACAAAAGAAAATTTTTCTTCTTTAATAGAGAATACCATTTACTTTGCTAAACTAATAAAATTTTATAATTCAACAATACAGATCGTTTTGTAAGAAAATATATATGGTGAAAATTCACTCAAAGTTTTAGGAGAAAAACACCTATAAATAAAACCTATATCCAAAGGAGGTACTGGATAAAGCTACCAAAGAATTACATCCCTGAAGGACACTAAGCACCAAAAGACTGACAAGCATTTCCCCCTACTTTTAAGAAACATGTAATTATCATATTGTACCATCTGTGGCAGTACACGGACAACAAGGCAGAATGTTCAAAGTCAAAGCTGGTTTTAGTATAATGGACAAATAGAATCAATCCAGCACCACATACACCAAGAAAAAACTACCAATGAATTTCAAATATAAATAGAGATACAATAATCCTGAAAGTATAAAAGCAAATTCGGTAGGAATGTAAGATAGTGCAGCTACTATGGAAAACAGTTTGGTGGTTCCTCAAAAAGTTAAACACAGAATTACCATATGATCCAGTTATTCTACTACTAAGTAAATATCCAAAAGAATTCAAAGCAGTGATTCAAACAAGATATCTCCAGACAAATGTTCATGGTTGTATTCACAACAGCCAAAAGGTGGAAACAATTCAAGTGTCCATCAACAGATGAATAGATAAACGAAATGTGACATACAATGGAATATTATTCAGTCATAAAAAGGAAATTCTGATACATGCTATAACAGACGAACCTCAAAAACATTATGCTGATTGAATAAGCCAGACACAAAAGGCCAAAGATTTAGTGATTTCACTTACATGAGGTACCCAGACTAGGCAAATTCATACAGAAAGAAAGTAAAATATTGTTTACTAGTAGCTGGGGGTGGGATGGGAAGAAGGGATAAAGTTTAATGGAAACAGAGATTATTTGGGATGACCAAAAAGTTCTAGAAATGAATAGTGGTGATGTTGCACAATGTGAATGTATTTAGCGTCACTGACTTATACACTTAAAAGTGGTTAAATGGTAAAATTTATATTATGTATGTTTTATTCCAATTAAGGAAAAATCAAATTCAGGGAACATAAAAGATTAACATAATATGACCACATACATTTTACCCTAGGAGCATAAGGATCAACCACGGGGGTAGCCAGAGAATAAAAGAAAGGTGCTAAAGAGGTTAATAAAGTTCAACATGTATTCCTAATAATAAATACTTAATAAAATAGGAATAGAGGACATTCCCTTAAGATTATAACATTCACACATATCTCAAATCAATAATCAAAACCCAGCAGTACTCAGGGTAAAACACTAGACAGAGATAGGGTATTCACTATCATCAGCATGATTTAACACTATTCTGTAATGTAATTTAAAACAATAAGGCAAGGGAAAATACAAATTGTAACTATAAATTGGAAGAGAAAAAGTAGTTGATAGTTTGTCTATTTAAAAAAAAAAATCCAAGAGAATCAACTGAAAAACTGTTAAAAATTAATGATTGAGAAAGTGACTACTTGCCAAATAAATTCCAATAGCTTTCCTACATACCAGGATTTACAAATTAAAATATGCTCTGGGAAAAGGTCCATATCACAATAGAAAAAAAAATTAAATTCCCCAAGAACCAGCTTAACAAGAAACGAGAAAACTACGGTACTTAAGTCCAGATTATGAAGTACATTTGGTATAATGATAAAATGCTATGTTCCTTGGAGAAAAGATTTAATATTTCAAGATGCCTTTTCTCTTTTCTATGCTATTGTACATGGAATTGGGTTCTTAATTTTATTTTTGGACTGTTCATTGCAAATGTGTAGAAATACTATTGATTTTGTATATTGACCTTGTATCCTAAAAACTTGCTTAACTGGTTTATAAATTCTAATAGTCTTTTAGTAGATTCTTTAGGATTTTCTATATATAAGATTGTTTCACCTGCAAATATAGTTTTATATCTTCCCTTCTAACCCAGATACCTTTTACTTCTTGCCTAATTGCCCTAGCTAGAATCTCCAATACAGTTTTGAACAGAAGTGGTAAGAATAGACATCCTTGTCTTATTCCTGATATTAGGAGAAACCATTCAGTCTCTCATTGTTATGTATGTTAGCTATGAGGTTTTTGTAGATGTCCTTTACCAGGCTAAGGAAGTTCCCTTCTATTCCTAATTTTGTCAAATTGTTTTTCTGTATCTATCGAGATGACTGTGTGGTTTTTGTCCTTTATTCTATCAATATGATGTATTTCATTGATTGAGTTTTGGATATTAAATCGACCTTGCATTCCTGAAATAAATCTCATTTGTTCATGGTACATAGTACTTTTTATATATTTCTGGATTTGGTTTGGTTTGCAAGTTTTTTGTTGAAGATACTTTGTACCTATATTTATAAGAGACACTGACTATAGCTTTGTTTTCTTGTGATGACTTTGGGGGTTGAGAAGTGTTTCCTTTTTTTTTTTTTTTTGGAAGTTTGTGAAGAACTGGTATTAATTTTTCTATAGACTTTTGGCAGAATTTACCAGGCATGGGTTTTTCTTTGTATTTTTTTAAATTAATTTAATCTCCTTAATTGTTATAGGTCCATTCAGAGTTCCTGTTTCTTAAGTAAGTTTCAGCAGTTTGTGTTTTAGGACTTTGTCCATTTTATCTAAATTATCTAATTTAGTGGCATACAATTGTTTAAAGTATTCTCTTATGACCCTTTTATTTCTGTAAGGTTGGTAGTGATGTCACAACTTTTATTTCTGATTTTATTTCTTCTCTCTTTTTCTCTTGGTCAGTCTAGCTAAAGGTTTGTCATTTTTGGTTTTCTTTTCCGAGAACTAACTTTTGGTTTCACTGATTTTCTCTATTGTTTTTCTATTCTTTATTTCATTAATTTCCACTTGACTATTATTTCCTTCATTCTGCTTATTTTAGATTTTGTTTTTATTTTTCTGATGTTTTAAGGTAAGAAGATCAGCTTTCTGATTTGAGATCTTTTTAAAATATTGGTATTTACAGTTATAAATTTCTAAGTACTGCTTTAGCTGCATCCCATAAGTTTTGATATGTTGTGTATTCATTTTTTTCATTCATCTCAAAGCAGTTTCTAACTTCCCTTGTGATTTCTTCCTTGATCTATATGGTTATAAGGTGCCTATTTTCAAGAAATTAATGACACTTAATACAGGGGAGGCAGTTTAAATATATGAGACCCTAGTTACTGGAAAAAAAAATCACTGATTTGGCCTTAGTATGTACTAAGAGCTAAAACCCTCAGTTTGAATGATTTCACATGGGACAGGGCAGAAGAGGGGGAAGAATGGAGAGAAAGCTAGGAGGTAACAGCTGTTCCTGGGGAACAGAAGTCTTATATAGTGGATGCAAACTCAGATGCTACCAGGGACCAAGTAGGTTAATGGAAATACAGGAAGTAGTCTCCCCTTAGATGACAGGAGACCTAAGGCAGATGTTTTCACTTTAAAGTAATCTTTATACCATTTCTGGTATAAAGTCATCAGTCCCCACAGTGAGGATCCTGAAGCTACTGTGCCCACCCACTAGCAGAGGGTATGTACCATAGGTGTAGGGAAGTTGAGCGGGCTTCCATTGCTGAAGTGACTTGCAGTCATGGTGAGAACTTGAGGATTAGGCTTTTTATTTCCCTTTAAACATGTTTTTGGATAATACGGAACTAGTATTCTTCAATTTCTTTTGTATTTGGCCCTCATATAAGAATTTTAAAGCTGGGTATCTCTTTGCACCACTTCAAACTGACATCTAAGATTTGTTATAAGTTTAAATAGTTGAAAAAGACATAATTTTTGCTATATAAGTTTTGCTATATAATCAGTAAATACTGATTATAACTTAAATGTATGCAACAAAATCAAAATACCACAGTGACTTATTACCTACCAGCATCCTTTTGAAAACAGATGAATAAGCCATTATGTCAGAAAACTTTAGCAGTTTTTCTCCTTAAACTTGTATTCCCATTTTACTTCACAAATAGAATAGTAACCTACTGTAGTATATTTTATGCTTCAAACTATTTGTTGATATTCCTGTCATATCCCTATGAACAAAAATATGTATATAAATAGAAATGGAAAAAATTTAAATATCTGTAGAAAGTTTTTTCTCCCAACAGCGGCATCACTGGGTCTGGTCATCTTTCTTTTCCAACATGAACTCATTCCAGCAAGGACCTTGTTTGTCATCTTTGTCCCTGAGAAACTTAACTCAATGCTAAACCTATAATTTGTGCTCAGTGGATCTTTGAACAAAGAATTATGGTCTCATGATCATTAAAGCAGATAAATTATCACTACCAAATCATCTTTTCTGGCTCCCACTGCACTTAGAGTTCCACATTTATTTTTTTCGGTTTCAGTTTATGTCTCAAAAACTGAGAAGAAAGCTACTCTGGTTGACAGTCACTTGGCTGTGTATTAGAATCTTCTGGGAAGTTTACAAAATACCAAACAATGCCTGGGCCCTGCCTCAGAAATTCTAGTTTTATTGGCCTTGAGTGTAATATGGCCATTAGTCCCTATCTCATGACATCTATTATCTTTTAAAAAATTATCCACAGTATCTAACAAGTAAACAGGCACATTTACTAAATTAATAGGCTAAATGAAGGTACTACTTAGAAACAAATGTATCTCTCAAGTTCAGGATACGGTTTTCTAAAACTGGTTTTTATTCATTGTAATATCTATACAAAATATTTCTCAAAATTAAAATTCATTTTAATTAAAATATAGATAGCCTTCAAACTTGGTAATTTTAAATTAGCAGCTCTATCATCTTGTAGTTCTCCCATAACCAAGTATACAGGATAAATTTAGAGAATTTGTAGATGAAAATGAGCTGGTTTTAAAACTGAACTATCACTAAGTAAGACAAAAACAATAATCAAAATAAGTCAGACCTATCACATGTTTTGAATGCTTTTCCCTATTCTAGAGCTGAAAGCAATCCTCATTTTCTTTGTGGAAAACAGATGTCATTTTTAACATACCTTTAAAGTTAACTCCCAAAGTTTGAACAAGTACCTGTAAATTAAAGAACTCAAAGAGGAAATTTAAAAAATAAATTTATAAGCAGAATATGCAACCTTATTCTCTACTTGTTCTAAAACACATGCTGGAGAATATGGTGACTTCTTCCTGCACATTCAGAAGTACACAAATAAAGAGTCCAGAGCAGAAAATACAGCCAAACCAAAGCCTATCCCATCCATCCTCTGTACATGGTAGGTGGCCACTGGGTCCACTTTAGAGAAGGACTGGGAACATTATTTTCTGTCCCTAGTAATCAAACCCAGAGCTCTTGCTGGAGAATAACTGTGATTCCATGAAGGCTGAGGAAAGAAGCAAGTGGCAGAGGTGTAGAGAAATCAAATTTGTCCTGGGCCTAGAGACCACAGCTTGCCCGTCCAGTCGGCAGCTCCGTGTGTACCTCAGGAGTTACCACCCACTTCACCTTCAGGGTCTTTCCATCTATTTCTGAAGAGCCAGTCTCAATACCAATGATGCTTTGTGCTCAATCAATACTTCACACCCATGATGATAAAAGTGCCACTACCTACATTTCAGTTTCATGTGGTGTCTTCCCTCCCTTGGCGTTTGCAACAGGCCGGTAAGTATGCTAAGGACACCAGACTCCTTCCTGCTGGTCTCTGTATAAACTTGGGAGGGATGGAGAATTTGGAGAGAAAGGAAGTCATCCTAGGGTAGCCAAATGAACCCTTTAATCTCTAAGAACAGTACCTGAGGATTCTCACTTCAAGACTTCAACCACTTTCATAAGCAAATAAAGAAAAGGAGTTTCTGGCCTCAGCAAATCAAGTAAGTTTAATGAAGCAGGAAAACACATTTGGAAGTAAGCAAAATCCAACCACCAGAATTTGGCCCCAAAGCCTGTTCCTACCTGCAGTGCCAGTTCACAGTTGTAGGAGGCAGAGGCCAGACACAGAGGTACTTGCTGTCCTGGATGCAGGCAAGAGGGTCTGGGGAGAGCCTGGAGTAGGAAGGGCTAAGAAGGAGGCCCATTGCATCTACAGATTCACAATGGCCCACAGTAGGAGAATTCCCCCAACTGACTTCAGCCCTGGCACCAGAACACATCCTTCCACAAAAGTTTATTCACATTTATGGCTCAGAGTTGTTGTTTTTCCCCCCTTTCTCTTTCCCTTTCTTTCTTTTTCTTTCTTTCTTTCTTTCCCTCCCTCCCTCTCTCCCTTCTTCCCTTCTTCCCTCCCTCCCTTCCTTCCTTCCTTCCTTCCTTCCAAGTATTCTAGCTTTTCAGCATCAACTATGAGGCCCCATGCCTTCTGGGCTAAAATGCAGTATATATGTCCCATGTTACATAGGAAAAACAGGCTGTGTACAAGACATACTATTCACATGGAACTGAACACAGTCCATCTTTCCTGATGTCCAAGATGAGGACCTTCTTGTGTCACACCAACCAAACAGACAGACAGGATCCCAAGTAGCCTGGGGAATATAGCAATACCACAGAAACCCAGTAGCCAAACTACTGAGTACACAAAATCTAATGCAACACAGAACAGTATTTCAGAAAAAAAAAAAATTAAGGTTATACAGTATTAGGAAAAAAATGAATTTGTCTGGTCTGCTCAGCTTTTGCCCATCCCTTCCATTTTCTTAGAATGCCAGTGTTCAGACTCCCTCTGGCAATTCAGAATTAGAAACCTGCCCTAATTGCAAGTCTGTATGTTCTCTTATCTGACTTTGCTTTCTCTTTCATCTTTCTTCTGCTTCTGTGCCTTCTAAAGAGATATTCAAATATAATTAAACTGCTTTGAACAATGAAGAGATCTTTTCTAAGAAATCTAAATCGTCAAAGACTTTGCATTGGAAAAATTAATGGTCTGGTCATTCCCAAAAGGCACCAACCCTCAAATAAATGCTATCACATCCTTGCTAAGCTATAGCTGGATCTTCTGGGTATGATACTGAACCAACTGGTGTAATGAAGTGAATTGTTTTCTATCCTGTCCACCCACAAACTGGAAAACACAATGCAAGATGTCAAGACTAGCAGAGATTCACTTTCATTCTCTGCTGTCACATATCAAAAAACAAACAAACAAATAGGTAGACAACAAATGAAGATTTTAAAACACATATCCTTGTCCCTGATTTTAAGGGAAATATAGAAAAAAGAATGAGGATGAGCCTATCATGCTTAAGGAGAAATGTTGTGTCTCTGAACTTGATCTAAGAAAGCTTCCTATGAGATGAAATTGTTACTTTGTTTTTATTTTTATAATTTCTTGCTAAAAGAGAAAAACATTTTCTTTGGATAAATTTAAAAGGTATATTTTTAAAAAGATTTTTCAATGCATGTCACCAAACAAAAGTTGTCATTTATACTTTAAGGTGTCTATCTTCTATTTCCCTACTTTGACTGTGAAACTAGGGCAATAATATGAAGCACTGATAGGCACATTCGCTAGAGAACAGAAGCCAAAACTAGAAGCACAGAAGCCCAAAAGATAATCTTTATCAAGGAAACCTTCGGTAAATGAGATCTTTTATATAGATGCAGTTCCTGCACTTGGAGCTGAAAAAGAAAAGTAGACCTTAAATGTGTTATCTAGAACTTTTCAGTCAAACAGCATCTGAAAAACTCAAAAGGAAAAACATCCAAGGTCAGGCCCCCACAGTAACTCCTGCTGGTTGTCTCTACACCTGAAACTGCTAAGGTTTCACTTTTCCAGCTTCCTCTGAGGGGCAGCTGGCACAAGCACTCAGAGTCCCCTTAAAATGCCATATATCGATAAACATTCAGCGTTTCTGAGATTCTCTATTCAACTCAAGCCTGTCCGCTTCCATACAATGGCTCTCCCATGCCTTGATTTGGCACCCATGGTTTATAACTGTCGAGAACTGGCCACCTTCACTTTCCTAGGGGTGTGATCTCAGCCAGCACACCCTCTGCTGCTGGGAACACTGTCACCTCTCCAGCATCAGGACCAGAGCCTTTCATGTGCCAACCTGGGGAACAACTCCGCTTGCACAGCATCTCCATCAGACTCCCTCAAATGGGCCACAGACGAGAGACACACACAAACAGCTCAGTAAAAAATGAAGAAGGACCAGATGCAAGGACTCCCATATTACGAGCTTCACAGCATTCCCAGCTTCACTTCTTCTTACCTTATAGCTTATAACCACAGACAAACATAATCTCTTTAATAAAGTTTTTTTTTAAAACTTGATTCAAGCTAGTTTTGTTCAAATAAAGGCTTTATGACTCATTTGCTTTTTTTCCCCGTCCTTGTCCTCTGCCTGCTCTTTAAATTATTAAGCTTTAGGAGATAATTAATTGTGCCTCCAGTCTGTAACCATTATGGCACACAGACTTCAATTAAACTATAAACCAACTGTTCTAGCCAAGATATTGTTTTAGCTTTCAGTTCCATCAAGGCAGAAGGCCATGGGATCAGATGGGATGGCGCCATGGCTGATTCCAGAACTGGACACAATGAATGATCAACTATATCAACCCCCTTTATTTGTCCAATCAGCAGCACCCATGACCCCAACTCTTTTATGAGTTTCCATGACCAATGATTTTTTTTTACCTATATAATCTGTACTCCAGAGATATTGGGGAACGATAGCCTACCTGTTCTCCAGGAATTGCAATTCTCTAATAAACACTTATTCTAAATAGCCCAACTCCTGTGTCAGTCTATTGGCTGGACAGCAGCAGGTAGCAAAAGCCCCAGACTCATTTGTCCTCCAGAAACAAAAGGGCTGGAGCAAAGGGAAAACTAGTGAGAAAAAGGAGCAGGCCTCGCTGAGTAGGGAGGTGCAGGACTAGTACCTGCTTCCTCTCCGATTTCCAATTTGATAGTGACTTGCTTTTTGCCTTACTGTTTCTGGGATACATGATTGATTCCTCTACCAGGGGAGAGAACAGAGTGCTGGGCAAAAACCCAATCTGGAAATGCAGCCCTCTCAGGCAGCAGGGGCCTCAACGTGTGATTCCCTCTAGAGTGAGAACTGGGTGATGGAAGAGTGCAGCACAGCATTTCCAACCCTAGGCTTCTGTGTGAGAGCAAGGGGCTGAGCTGAGCTCCCAAACCCTGGGCATGCTGACTCCCAGAGCCTGTTTCTTCTGTAATGGAATCTGTGTGAAGGCCTTTCGTTGTGCAGAGTAAATGAACAAGGAAGTAAAATGCTCAGTACTGAGTCTTGCATATGGAGCAGGCAACACTGAACTGAAAAGGCCTCCACCAGGGCTGGGAGAGAGGCAAACACATCCTGGTTTTGTCCAGCCGTCACTGACACTGGCCCCTTTCTTGGCTAAACTATCCAGCTGAGCTATAATTTCTTGCTCTGGTAGCTTAAATTACAATTACTCTTTGACCACATTAGTGCTTTAAAAGCAGTCTGATGCTTTAGAAATGACTCCAGTAATGCCATGTGCAGCATCAGAAGGGAAGCTAGGCTGCAAGCAGGCGCATGGCTGCTGTGGGGCTGCCAGCCAACTCAGGGAACTCCACTCACCCTGGTAGCTCACTTCAGTCCTGAACAATGACACCTCATAGCCAAGTTAAAGGACTTTCCTGGAGAAGTTCTGCTTGAACAGCTTCTGCCCAAGGTCCCCCAGGACATGCCCGAAGCTAAGAAAAGGAGGCCTCAGTTTCTGTGCTGCACAAGCCCAGTGCTGCTCCACTGTCGTCAGCTACAAATAGCAGAGCCCATCAGTTCTTCCACAGAACTATGTGGCTTGCCAGTGCCACTCACCAGTTATCTCTTGTTCTCTTTGGGCCCATGGTAGAATGGCACATCCTCTCCCCTTTAAAGTGAGGGGCAGCCAAGTGACTCAACTTTGGTTAAGGAAACAGAAAAGCAGCGAGTATAACAATGAGCAGAAGAGACTGTATCACTTCTGGGTGGACATTTCAGAAGCACTCATTGCTGATGAGTTGGAGGACCCACTGGGCTGGCTCCCTGAGTGACCACAATGAGCAGGGCCGAAGCAGGACACATCGAGGGACCAAGAAACACTTCCGTGATCTGGGGGTTCTGCAGCATGATCTACTCTACCCTGACCCATACCCGTTTCTTTACCTGAACTGAGGGCCCTCAGGTAAGATTAATAATGTGAAGACCTGAAAGGACTGGGCTGCAGGTCCATACTTCCATCTATCTCTTTGGTGTCTCCATTTGGAGTTCCACAGGTGACTCAATAATTTGTCTAGTATATGTGCTGCTGAAGTAAGCACCAAAATATCTTGTCTAAAACCAAATTCTTGATCTTTCATGCTTTCCCACCCCCAAACCTACTTCTCCTCTGGGTTCTCCATCTCAGCAAACACAATTTGCCCCAGAAGTCATTCTGACATGTCCTTCCTACACACCATTTTTGTCCCTATCTCCACTTCCAATCCACACCAAGTCTCCAAAACAAATTTCAAATCCATCTACCTCTAGTCATCTCAACTGCTGTCTCTCCGGTCCAGGACAGCAGCATGTCTTGCCCAGATCACAGAGCAGTCCCAAACCTTTTTAATTATATGTTTGATCAGTAACATTTTGAAGCAAGCCCTCAATACACACTTATTAAACATATGCATAATCGGTCTGTATGTGTATGTTGGTTCATTTCTAAATATGTATATAATCAGAAATCCCACTATTTCCTCTCCACACCCCAGTGACTGTGTCTCATACCCCTGGGTGAACCCACCCCACTTTGGAGACCAATACCTGGGCCTTCTGAGAAAACCTCCTAAATGGACCCCCACCTCAATGCCCACCTACTTGAGAATCTTTAATCCTTGGGGTTCCTTGTGCTGAGAATGGAGTGGAAAAGCCTACCCTGCTGAACTCCGCAGGCCAGGTAACAAGGACAAAACAGATGCCCCAGAACCATGCCATCCAGCCCTCTGAGTTAAGGCCATCCTGAGACTACTGAAACATCTCTTTAAATCATTCTCTTTCCATTGTAACAAAACAAAAATTCATGATGAGGTAATGCTCTTGGAATTTATCCTCGGATATAAAGAGCTACAGAGCTACATACAGAGCTACATTTACCAAAACATGTGGCATTAAGTTGACATGTAGAAATACAAATTAAACAACAAAGTCCCATCTTTACTCACATTATTGGCAAAGAATAAGAATACTGACAGACAGTATGAGTAAACACTCTCCTACTGCCAGTGAGACATGCTCTCTGACCAAGCAATTCCACTCTGAAAGACTGGAGGCAATCATCCCAGTATATCAGGAAGGCCCTGCACAAATGTCCTCTGTGCCACATGGTCTGTGAGAGGAACATGGTATATATTCGTAATTTTCATCAAGGGTTACTTTTTCATAGTTTTAAACCCTCCCCAATAACAGATAAATGTAGAAAATTTGCATGTTGCAAGAAGGCACTAAAAAGAAAATAAAATCACCTCAAATTACATGATCCTAAACAAGCCACTGTTAGTTAATATACTAGTGTAGTATGTCTTTATAAGTTCTATTATATATTGACTATATCTTATAAAGTTAGGATCTGTGTGGTTGAGCTGGCTACCAGACCTCCAAGTTTATACTCACCCTTCCCGAGGGTAGAGCTGGTGATGAGAAGTAGCTGTGCAGTTGAGATTACATTTCCAGCCCAACAGGGAGCAGGTGGGGCCACATAAGTCAGATGATGTATGTCTGATCATAGGTACTGATTTGGTAAAGCAGCTAGTGTTATCCTAACTAATATGAGATTATACTCTATCCACATGTTTGTTTTTGTTTTTAGCTTACCAACAATTCTCTTAGAAGGTCCTATGTTTACACAGTTCAAAAAATACAGTCTCAATGCCAATTTGTGTCTATGTGTTCTGTCACCCTACTGCCCATATAACCATTTTTATTAGCTACTTACTTATCTTTCCAATATTTCCTTATGCAAATACATGTACATGTTCTCATTCCTTCCTTTTTCTCATACAAAAGGTAGCAGATTGTGCATTACAAACTGTTTTACACCTTGATTTTTTTTCTCTCAATAATATATCCAGGCAACTTCACCACATCAATTCTTAGCCTTTTTGCAGTTCCATAGCACTTCTTTGGGATGATATAGTATAGGTTTATTAAACCAGTTTCCTATGGCTGGACACCCAGGTTGTTTCCAATAATCAGTGCTAAACTGAATCATTCTGTACATATATAATTTTTTAAGTGCTCACAGAATAGTCCTAGAATGGAAACTGTTGGATTTAAGAGATCACTCTCTCAAACCCTTGGTTCCCTGAAAACCTCACTAACAAAGTGGTTGTTGAAGATGCCTCAACATGACAAACAGATGTCTGCCCATGTGAGGTGAGAAATAGCATTGTGGTATAGTTTTAATTTGATTTCTCTAATTATCAATTTGTGTGGTTGACTACCCTTTTACATACTGAAGGATTATGGAATTTTTTCCTATGAATTATACATGTCCTTTGCACATTTTTCATTGGGTTTTGTTTTTTCAATTCTTAGAAACTTTTATCAAAGAAAGTAGCTTCTTATCTATGCATGAGTTGCAAATATTTTTTCTTTTGTCACTAGTTACATCACCTTTTTCATGTTTATGAAATCAAATTTACTCTAAAATTTTTAAACAGAATTTCAACTTTGACTTTAGAAAGGCCTCTTCCATCTCAAGACTATAAAGAATTTCACTCAAATTTTCTTCCAGTACTTTTTAGTTTCATTTTTACATTTAACTCTTTAATCCATTTGGACTTTGATCCTGGTATAAGATATGAATGCCAATTTTTTTATTCCAGATGGCTATCAGTCATCCCAAGACCTTGTACTAAAAATCTAAATCAATATCTACCCCAACACATTTATGATTCCACTTTTATCCTATACTAAATTCCCAAATGTATTTGGGTACATTCCTGGAATTTCTGTACTGTCTCATCGGCTTATTACTAAAAGTTACTGCCATACTGCCTACACTGAGCATTGTGGCATGGACTACTCTCCACTCACAACTCTTCCTTCTCCAGAGGCTCCTGGTATACCTATATGCCATGTTTTTATTGAACTTCAGAATCAACTTGTATAAAACCCAAGAGAAACAGGCTGGCATTTGTATTTGGAATTATGTTAAATGAATAATCTAACTTAGGGAGATTAGGCAATTCATGATGTTGAGCTTTCCTATTCAAGAACACCCATTTCCTTATATTTATTCAAGTTTACTTTTGTGCCCTTCAGGAGTGTTTCAAAGTTTTCCTCTCAACAGATTTTGCATATTTATTTCTAAGCATCCTTATAAGCATTATTTCCTGTTATTAATTTTTTTGGGTTTTCCCTTCCATTATACCTCACAACCAGCAGTTGTCTGTATATATAAAAGCTATAGATCACAGTATACACAGTATACTTTCTATCTCCTTAACATGAAGTGCATCCACACACTGGATGACATGCAGTTAAGAACAAAGGTTGCATGGCTATGCGGGGACAAGGTTGGAGGTAGAAGGACTTACAGTATTGCAAGGGGAAGGAACTGTTCATGTCTGGGAAGAAGAGTGGGGGCAGAGAATTCACATATGCTTCAGTACATTAAAATTTTTTACATATATTTCTTTTATAATAAAAAATTTCAAAAATTGGGTATTGTATTAACATGAACAGGCTACACCATGCTGCAGTAACAAACCGCCACCAAATCCAGTGGCATACTTTACTTCTTATTCTCGCTATGTGTGTCACATATCCCCCTTCCCTCAGATCATGATACCATGTTTCACTTCATTTGAAAAAGGCCCTGAAGTGGAAATTCGGTGAGCAGTTGTGATGTGCCCACAGGGTCAAAGAGCTACATGTGTGTGCACAGCACTTACAAAGTGGGTAAAGTGAGACCTTCTGTAAGAGTGAAAAATTCTCCAGTAAATTAGTCACTAGGGCAAGACAGGGAGTAGTGATATCTTCAGGCGCCAGCTCTCAAGAAAAAGGAAAAAACAAACAAACGAACAAAAAATCAACAATAATATTACTGCCAGGATGCAGATAACAGAACTATCTACCAGGCTCTGTTTGCTATAAGATTTAAGAGTCCCCCAGAAAAACATTTTTACCAGATGATAACTGCCAACTTCTGCTTCTATAATCTGCTTAATGTATAACTAGGGTGTAGTTCTAGGAGATGTCCAGTGCAAAGATATACAAACGGCTAACTTCTGCTTCTGTAAACCTGCTTCCCTGATGTGGTTTTAGGCTTTATAAGCTACCTCCTCTGAAAGCTCGGGCTGATTCTCTAGTGGGGAGAATCAGTCGCCCGCCGGCTAATAAAGGCTCATTTAATCTCAATTGGCTCTGTGGGTCTTAGATTTGAACACACCACAACACTTTCACAACTTCACACTGGAAAAACTAGCTCTTTAAAGGAATCCTAAGTAATTTTTTTTTTTTTTAACAAAGGACTATTTTTAGATGTAAGTGAACCTGCCCTCCCCACTTTAATTTTCCTATCTGGGAAGCCTGAGCTTCTGGGTTCTTTATTTTATGAAAGGAATGCATGCTGGCACTGCAGAAATCCCCACTTAAATTTATTACAGTACACCTGGACACATTCATCCTTCAATGTGCATGGTCCCTCCTGTTGATGACTTGAGGTCCCCATGATTCACAATGACACATCAGAAAGCCACAGAAGGCTGACAAGGTTGGCTTCCCCAAGGCATCTGCAGCAGGTGCACAGACCTTGCCAGCTACTCCAAAGCTTTGACAAGGTAGGAGGTACCAGCCAATGAGGAGGTCCCAGAGGAGGCCACCAACCCCAAGGGAAGGCTCTCTGGTAGGCTTTTGACCTCAGAAGCCTACACCTCATCACTGCACTGTACTCACTGTGGTCAGAGAAAGAAAGAAACATCCTGGTTAGCTCACTAGTTTCCCTCAAGTGACACTTGCAGAATATTTTTAACCTATATTTCCTTCTTCTAATAGTCAGAATGTATAAGAGAGACAACTCTAACATAGGTAGGAAAGTACAGTGGTTAGAGCACAGACCCTAGAGCCTGCCCAGCTCTGCCTGATGGCTGTATGACCTTTCTGTGTCTTGGTTTCCTTATCCGTGATATGGACATAATGGTACCTACGTCATGAAGTAGTTGAAAGCATTTAATAAGTTAATACATGTTAAATGCTTAAGAGAATGGTATCTGGTACAAAGTATTCAACAGTATTTTTAATTCTTCCTGTGCCTACTTGTATTGACTCTTCCCTTTTTCTTTTCACTTCTTTTTGATTGTTCGCCTCTACCACCCTCCTCTGCTTTGCTTCCCTCCCAACATTAGCAAACACCAACTTGCCAGTTGCTTTATTGGGGGGAGGGGGTGTCTGGGATACAAGAGAGATAGGCTAAATAGGCTACTACTGCTTTACACACTCAGCACCTCTTGAGGGACTGAGACCTAGAGTGGTAGCCTCAGCTTCTACACACAAAGGTCCCCTTGGGCAACACAGGCATTTAAGTGTGGTGGACCTGTACCAAGCCAATACACCTAAGTGGCAATCGTGTACCAGATATTACTGTGATCAGCTCTCATAAGCCCAGTCACAACCTGGAGTCAGTAAGTAGCAGGCTCAAAGGTCTGATTTCTAAAAACCTAATATTCCATTATAAAATACCCAGCAATCATTTTCACTGCTTCATCTTTAGCCCTTTTCATCTCTCTCCAGAAGTAGTTCCTCCCAATCTACTTCTCCTCTCTCCTCCCTGACCCCCAAAAGAACTGATTTTCAGATTTCTGTATTTCATGGACTAGTAAAATTCTCCACCAAATAGGAACTGACATAATATTGCCAAGTTATTTTACCAAGTAAAGATTTCAAAAACTAGCTAATTTGATTAAAGAACATTTAACACCAGAAAAGATAGAGAGGACATTGTCTCAGGATCCAAACATGTAAATTTACCTTTATGAGAGATTCTTTACACTGTCCTTATATTTTAATTTCTCTTCCAGACAGTAAAAATTGAGTCCAAAAATGCCATGGATTTGGCACTCACACTTCTCAGGAATAGCACCGCAGTCTTTCTCCCTCTCTCTCTTCTTCCTCTTTAGCACCTGAGCTCCTGTTTTCTGTCCACTCTGGTGTCCAAGAAGGACCTGGCTTCAGGACAAAGTTAGTTCCAGAAACCCCCAGATCCCATTTAGGGGTTCTTGGTCCTGTACTCCCCTGTTAATTTATGGAAGGAGTGCTGATTATAGGCTAGAAGTTAAACTGGCTTCATCCTTTAAAGGGGGGCCAGGGTAATGACAACATCTTTTTAGCATTTCATGTGGGGTTTTGCCCTTCCTGGTCCAGGTCAGGACAGCTCAGGTCTTCAATTTTCAGTGACATAACAGAAAGATGCACAAATGATAGGAATATATACACTGAAGAAAAGCAATACACTGTCTTTCTATTCTATCAACAAGTACGTAGAGTGATTATTTTTTATTTTCCTTATCCTGAGTAAAAATAGGCCATCTCAATGAATAGATTAACAAAATGTGGTATGTACATACAATGGAATATTATTCAGTTTTAAAAAGGGAAGGAAATTCTGATGCACTCTACAACATAGATGAACCTTGAAGATATTATGCTAAGTGAAATAAGCCAGATACAAAAGGACAAATACTGTATGATTCCACTCATATTAGGTACCTAGAGTATTAAACTCACAGAGACAGAAGGTCTAACAGTGGTTATCAGGAGTTAGACGTGGGTGTAGAGAGTTAGTGTTTAACAAGGATAGAATTTTAGTTTGGGAAAATGAAAAGGATGGTTGCACAAGTTGTGAATATGCTTAATACCAGTCAACTATATATTTAAAAAAGGTTAAAATGATAAATCTTGTTATATATATTTTATCACAGTAAAAAACAAATATTGTTTTGAATCCTTTATTTTTTAATTGAGGTATAAATTACATATAACATTATGTTAGTTTCAGGTGTACAACATAATGATTCAATATTTGCACAAATTCGCTAAATGATCACCAAAATGTCTAGTTAACATCTGTCACCATAGACAGTTACATTTTTTTTCTCTTATAAATTGTAAGTTTTTAACAAAAACTTTTAGTGTTTTTGTTTTCTTTACTGAAGGGTGGGATGGGGGGATGGGAGCAGAATCCTCACCCTTTCAGGTTTCAACACAAAGATAACAGCCTCAGATTGCCTGTATATGAAGAGAGGGAGTAATTAAATCCAAATGTAATCTTCAGGGATTGTAAGAAGGCAGCTCCTTTTGCATGCCAAACAGACTTCTTAGGTAGTGTTAGGTAGCAAACTTATCTTTAGACTGCACAGAAACTTTTAAACCTCAAAGTATTTCTTCAAAAACCTAAAACACTCAGCATATATTTTTTTTTTACTATAAGAATTTTTTATTTTTCAGTTATAGTTGGCATACAATACTAGTTTCAGGTGTACAACAGTGATCAGACATCTATACAACTCACAAAGTGATCACCCGAATAAATCAGTACACCTTAATACCATACAGTTATTACAATATTATTGGCTATATTCTTTGTTATACTTTCTATCTCTATGACTACTAGTAACTACCAATTTGTACTTCTTAATCTTTTTCCCCATTTTCACTGACCCCCTCAACCGCCCTCCCAACCAGTAACCCTCAAAATGTTCTCTGTATCTATGAGTTTATTTTGCTTAGATTCCACATATACATGCAATCATATGGTATTTGTCTTCCCCTATATGATTCACTCCACTGAGCACGCTACCCTCTAGGTCCATCATGCAATATCTTTTCTCATCCCATTACTTTTAGTCTGTGAGTGTCTTTTAATCTGAAGTGAGTCTCTTGTAGGCAGCATATGTAAGGCTCTTGTTTTCTTATCCATTCAGCCACCCTCTCTATTGACTGAAGCACTTAATTCTTTTTCACTTGAAGTACTTGTTAACAGATATGTAGTTATTGCCATCCTTTATTTATATTTTGCTACATATTTTTTCTTCCTCTTAAAAAAGCCTCTCCAACATTTCCTGTCATGCTGGCTTGGTGATGATGAACTTCTTTAGTTTTTCTTGCCTGGGAAGCTCTTTATCTGTCCTTCAACACTAAAAGATAGCTTTGCTGGATAAAGTAATCTCGGTTGTAGATCCTAGGTTTCTATCATGTCAGATATTTTGTGCCACCTTCTGTCCTGCAAAGTTTGAGAAATTAGTTGCCAGTCTTATGGGAGTTCCCTTGTAGGTAACTGCTTTTCTCTTGCTGCTTTTAAGATTCTTTTTGTATTTAACATTTGGCATTTTAATTATAACATGTCTTGGTGTGGGCTTCTTTGATTTCATCTTTTTTGGGACTCTCTGAGCTTCCTGCGGTTGTATGTCTTTTTCTTTCACTAGGTTAGGGAAGTCTTCCATCATTATTTCTTCAAATAGGTTTTCAACTTCTTGCTCTTCTTCTCCTTTTGGTACCCCATGATGCAAATGTTGTTACAAGTGATGCAATCCCATAGGTTCCTTATATTATCTTCATTATTTTGGATTTTTTTCTTGCCATTCTGATTGAGTGTTCTCTGCTACCCCATCATGTATCGGTAATTTGATCCTCTGCTTCCTCCACTGTTGATTTCCTCTAATACACTCTTTATCTCAGATTGTATCCTTCATTTCTAACTGGTTCCCTTTTATTATCTCCATCTCTGTTTTTGTTTTTGTTTTTCTTTAAATCTCTTCATTGAAGTTCTGAGTTCATCTACCCTTCCCCTAAGTTCCTTGAGCATCCTTATAACCAGTGTTTTGATCTCTCCATCTGGTATACTGTTTGTCTCCATTTTGATGAATTATTTTTCTGAAGCTCTGTTCTGTTTTTTCAAGTGGGCCATGTTTGCCTCCCCATTTTGGCTGCCTCCCTGTGTCTGTTTCTGTGTTATCAGGTAGGGTTCCTAAGTCTGCCAATCTTAGCAGAATGGCCTGACCTAAGAGGGGTCCATCTGTAGGCCAAGTTCAGCTGCGGCTTGTGCACCTCTGAGGCCACCTGGTAAGTCATCAAGCAATCCACATATGGCTGCCACCCGTGCTGGGCATATAGGTGCCTCAAGGGGTGAAGTCTGAAACTGAGGCTGGCTGCCATTAGTGCAGGGTTTGGGGCTGCTTCTTTGGGTTTTGTGAGCCTTTGATTTTTTTTTTTTTAAGGCGAGGCAACCCTTGGTTGACCTCACAGATGGCAAAGACCTTGTCAGCTTACAATCTCTTATTTTTTAAATTTTTTACACCCACAGCACCTGGTCTTCCTAGGTGATCTCCCATCCAAGTACTAACCAGGCCTGACCCTGCTTAGCTTCTGAGATCAGACAAGGCTTGTTCAGGGTAGCATGGCCATAGACCTTTGAGAGATTTTATTAAAGTTCACAGCAGGAGCCAGGGACAGCCCATTTGTATGGAATAAAAGCATTGGAAGTGGCTTGTGTGGGCCTACAAGTTGGGAAGGGCGGAGTCTCAGGGACTCCCCAGGGCAAAGCGACCTGTGTTATCCAAGTGGATGGCACCTGCGTGAAACAATGGCTTCTACCTATACCTCTATCTGGGAGCAAACTGCCCCTTCCAGCCCTCTCCCTGAAGCCTGACAACTCAGTGACTCCTCATATGTCCCTGGTACTCCTCCAGCTGCTGCCCCACAGGTGGAGTTCAGAGCGAGTGAGCCTGTCGGCGAGTAAGGCCAGGTGTGGGCCTTTTAAGAGGAAAGTCTCTGCTTCTCACAGCCCTCTATCTTACTCAGCTGCAGCCTGTGCTGGTTTTCATAGCCAGAGGTTGTTAAGAACTTCTCTTCCTGGCACTGGAACCCTGAGCCAGGGAGCGCAGTGTGTGTCCGGGACCCCTTGCTCCTCAGGTGGGGGAGAGGCCTCTGTAGTAAAGATGGCTCTCCAATTCTCAATTACCACTTGCAGTTGTGGGACCAGCTGTTTTGCATCTCCTCCCCACTTACCATTTTGAGGTGACCTGTTATTTTAGGTGAGCCAGTTGTAAGGCTTCTGTTCAGCTAGACCTCTGGTGACACCATGTATTAGTTGCTCTTTAGTTTTATAATTTTGGTGTGGTGGCTAGAGGAAGTATGTACAATTTTTATCTTCTATGCCATCTTAAATCTCTTCTAAAAAATATTTTTTAAAAGGCTAATTTGGGAAATTATTATAGCTCCCTTTTCACTTAGTTTGTTCAAGAAGCATTCTTTTGTGTAGCTCTAGAATTGTTTATGAGACATGAATCTCTAAGAAAAGAACTAGGTACCCCTTACCAACTAGAATAAGAAACCACCTGCTCTTCAGTGCTATTTTCACAGGAATTAAAGCATCTGAGAAAATCTTGAAACTTGTAGCAATGCAAAGCAAAATTACAAGGACTTAAAGTACATTAGCAATATAGGTAATTTAATCTCTCCAAAAAAAGTATAAAAATTAGGGAAAAAATTAACATGTAAAATAGGTGTCTTCTGCGAATTTCTTTTAAATTAACAGAATAAGTAGACAGAAAAAAAGCGATATACCACGTTATACTTGTACAATGCTGATACGATCTTGTTGTATGAAGCAGACAGAACAGATAACATGCCCATTACAGAGATATGGAAACTAAGCTCATAGCTATTAAGTAATTTGCTCAAGCTAAGGCCTCAGCTAAGGATGAGCTTATGTCCTGGGCCTCTAAGTTTGGCCCACTATTTCTATTCCACCAAATTCTCATCGAGAATGAAGGAAATATTGCCAGAAATCCAGGGGAAAAAAATGGATAATAAAAGCTGGAGGGAAAAAAAAAACACTTTTTTTCAAAATCCTCAGGTAAAAGCCCTATAATATTTTATTTTTTAAACTGCTTTACTGAGGCATAATTGATGTGAACTACACATATTTTAAATGTGTAATCTAATAAGTTTTAACATTTGTGAAACCATCAAGACAGTGAACATATTCATCATCCAAATTCCTCCTGTTTTAATTCCTCCCCCCCTACCCCTCTCTGGTTCTCATCCCCCACTCCCAAGCAACCACAAATCTACTTTCTGTTACTACAGATTAGTTTGAATTTGTGAGTTTAATAAGTAAATTTCTTTTGTCTGGCTTCTTTAACTCAACATAGTTATTTTGAGATTCATTTTTTCATTCATTGCTGCCTGCATCAATAGTTTCTTCCTTAAAAACAAAACAAAACAAAACACTTAGGGTAATTTTAGTTTCACAGCAAAACTGAGCAAAAGGTAGAGAGATTATCATATACTTCTACCCTACAGACATATACAACCTCTTCCACTACCAACAATCCTGTATGAGTGGTACATTTGAGTTGTTTGCAGATTTTGTCTATTACAAATTAAACCTATTAACATTATTTTCTATTTTGATTTCTGATTTGATCTTTATTACATACTTTTTAACTTTTTTTCCTGCTTATTTTGGGCTTAATTTTTTTTTTTTTTTTTTTTTTTAGTTTCTTAATATGGCAGCTGAAACTATAGGCATTTAGTGCTATAAATTCCCCAAGGATGCTTTAGTGGAGGCATACATGTCTTTATTTTCATTCAGTTCAAACTTTCTAATTTACTCAATGATCAAATTCTTCCTTAACCCATAGTTTATTCAGAAGTGTTATTCAGTTCTTAAATGTGTTGGGAATTTTCTATTACTGATCTCTCAGAGAACAGAATTTACATGACTTAAGTTCTTTTAAATTAGTGAGATTTGTTTTATGGCCTAGAATATGTTTTATCTAGTAAATGTTCCACACATGCTTCAGGAGAATGTCTATCTGCTATTGTTTCAGGGGCTGTTAATCAAGTTAAGTTGGTGCATAGTATTGGTCAAGTCCTAATCATCTGCCTCCTACTTCTGTGAGTTATTGAAATCTCTGACTATAATTGTGGATATCTGTATTTTCCTTGCAGTTCTATTTTTGCTTTATGTATTTTGAAACTTCATCAATTATATACATAAATGTTTAGGATTGTTATGTCCTCTCGATTAACTCACCCCTTTGTCATGACGTGATCTTCTTTATCTCTCTCTGGTTATATCTTTGCTCTGAAATCTACTTGGTGTGATTTTAATATGGTCACACCAGCTACCTTTTGACTAGTGTTATCACGTGTGTGTGTGTATATGTATTTTTTCTCATTCTTTTACTATTAACCTTCTTGTGTTATACTTAAAATGTCTTTTTTGGTAGGTATCATTTAGTTGGCTATTGTTTACCCAATCTGATAATTTCTGCCTTTTAATAGGGTACGTAGACTATCTTGCTATTCATTTTCTATTTCTTCCATCTTCTTTGTTCCCCTCTTCTTCTTTTTCTGCCTTTCTTTGAGTTAATCAAGCATTGAAAATTCCATTTTATTTCCTTAGTTAGGTTATTAACTTTTTCTAATATTTTAGTGGTTGCTTCGATGTTTATAGTATCCATCTCTATCATATTTTACTTCCAAGTAAAATTATATCATTTCACATAGAAGAACCATACAAGAGTGTACTGCCATTTATTCCCTCCTGAGTTAAATGTATTTGTCAGGAATTTTACTTTTATATATGAACTTCACAAAGCAGTTATAATATTAATAAAAACAGCTTATATACTTTTTTCAGTCATTTCCAGTGTTCTTCATTTGTGAAGATTAAGATTTTCATCTAATTTTTCTTCTGCCTGAAGAACACCCTTCTTACAGTGTGGGTATACTGGTAATGAATTCTCTCAGCTTTCATATGGGTGAAAACTTCTTTTAAGTCTTTGTGGTAAAGAATTCTAGGTGGACAGTGTTTTTTGGGCAAGGGGAGGGGTGTATGTGTGTTGGGGGAGGGGTCCAGTGCTTTAAAGATGTTGCTCCACTGACATCTTGCTTGCTTTTTTTTTTCTGACGAGAAGTCTGCTCTTGCCTGCATCTTTGTTCCTCCATACATGTCTTTTTTTCTTCTGGCTGCTGTTTAAGATTTTTTCTCTTTATTACTGATTTTGAACAATCTGATTATGATGTGCCTTGATGCAATTTCTTCATTTTGTGTGTGAGTGTGTGTGTGTGTGTTGGGGGTGATTCACTGACCTTAGTGAGTTTATAGTTTTCATCAAGCTTGGAAAGTTTCTGACCATTATTTCTTCAACTATTTTTTTTCTCTCTCTCTCCTGCTTCTTTAGGGATCGAATCACCCACATATTAGGCTGCCTGAAGTTGTTCCACAGCTCAGTGCTGCTTCTGAAAATTTTTTAAATTATTTTTTGTGTTTCATGTTGGATCATTGAATCTTTTCTTCTAGTGTCTAATCTGCCATTAATGCCCTTCAGTGTATCTTTCACATTACACATTGTTGTTTTCATCTTTTGATTTAGGTAATTTTCCTATCTTCCACGGCTACTTAACTTTTGAACATAAGGAATATAGTTGTAGTAACTGTTTCAATATCCTTCTTTACTAACTCTAGAATTTGTGTCAGTTCTGGGTTGGTTTCCATCGATTGATTATTCTTTCCATTATAGTTCATATTTTTCTGTCTCTTTGAATGTCTGGTGTTATGGACTAAACTGTGTGTCTTCCCACCCCAAACCCATACGTCAAAGCCCTAACTCCTAGAATTTCAGAATGTGGCTGTATTTAGAGATAGTCTTTGAAGAGGTAAATAAGTTAAAATTTGGTCCTTACAGCAAATATACACACAGAGGAAAGACCAAAGATTCAGGAAGAAGATGGCCATCTACAAGCCTAGGCAAGTGGCCTCAGAAGAAATCAACGCTGTCAACATCTTCACCTCAGACTTCTAGCCTCCAAAACTATGAAACAATTAATTTCTGTTTGTTTCAGCCATTCAGTCTGGGGTACTTTGTTATGGCAGCCCTGAACAAACTAATACATCTGAATAATCTTTGATTTGATGCCTTACTTTGTTGGGTGCTGTATATAATTTATATTCTATAAATATTATTGAATCTTATTCTAAGATGTAGTTAAGTTACTTGAAAACAGTTTGATTCTTCTGGGTCTTGTTAGGTGGGTCCAGGGCAAGTGCTCATTCTAGGAGCCATTACTGAAAGCATGATATTTCTGAGTGTTCTATGCAAAGTCCTGGGAATTATGGTCTTCTTAGAGGGCCCTGGAACTGTCCCATCCAAACCTCCCAGGAAGTTCTTTCCTGAGCCTCAGGCAGTTTCCTCATATACATGTGCTGGACAGAGCTCTGAATATGCAAGGTGGCCCCTCTACAGCTGTCTCTGTGCCTGTCTCCTCTCTGGTCCTCTGTTCTAGAAACCACAGGCACATAGGATTCCCTAGACTCTCAGCTCTTTATCCACAACTCAGGGAGTGCACCAGGCTCCACATCAATTTCCCTCATCCTGTGTTACTGTGGGGAAACTCTCTCCCTGAAGTAAGCTAGGGTCATCGCAGGGCTCACCTTATTTGTCACCTCTTGGAGATTACTGTCTCTTGTTGTTGCTACCCAGTGTTTTGAAAACTTATGTTTCATGAATTGTGTCTGTTTTTTGTTGTTTTGATTATTTCAGGGTAAATTTAGTCCCTGTTATTCCATCTTGGCCAGAAGTGGAAGTTCTATACTTCTTTTAAAATGTATCTATATCAAGTGTTTACCAATTCCTCCATTACTGTAGCCATCAAAATTATTAAGGAAGAGTGCTCGGTTTTATGCCATTATATTAATGGACATATTCCACAATATGTATTTTATATAATATTTTTATATAATATATATTTCATTATATCATATATATGTGTATAGATATATATATATCCCATTATAGTAACTTGTTATATTTTCTCAGAAGGCACAAAAGAGTAATACCAAGATTCATTCCCTGAGACTGAAAGTTAGATTAAATTCTTCTTAGGTTATAAGTGGAAACCTTAAGAACAATCTTCAGAATCTTATTTGAACAGTCATTATTGGGAATATAATTTCACTGAACATAATGGAAAACTTTAAAGCTTTAATAAAATATTCATTTGCAATTCATAAATGTCTCTGTTCCCAGAAGGGGTAAAAAAAAAAAACAGAAAATCACAGGGACGTGGACATAGTTGAACAGCTCATGGCCTGGCAGAGACAAGAATGCTTTACCACTATAGTACAGCTCATTTTCAAGTGTTTTACACACAATTGCACTACCTGTTAAAAAATAAAAATTCAGTTCAGTACAATTTGAAGACCTATTGGCTTTATTCAGCAATTCATGAATCAGGCACCATCCAATCCAGCAGATAGAAAGGGGCTCTGAGAAGCTGCACAAAATGAGAGATTTTACAGACAGAAAGGAGTGGCAACAATGAAGTTGTACTAGGCAAAAAGGTTTGCTGGTTGTTGCAAGGTCACTTTCCTTTAGGGATGATAGGGGTCTGTCAGGCAGATTACTTTAAGATTCCATTTCTGGGAAAGCCTAAACTGTAAGACTTGGTTTGGTGACACAGGGACATTTTGAGCATGTTGTCTTGTTTTAACACAAGTTTATTTTATTTTTCTTCATAGCACTATACTACCCCTTGAAATTTTACTGTATATTTACCTGCTACCTTTTTGCTGTCTCTCTTCTTTATGAGAATGTAAGCTCAATAAGGCTGACTTTTCCAACTCGTGTGTGTGTGTGTGTGTGTGCACGCGCGCGTGCGCGCGTGCCTACAGCACCTGGTATTCCTAGGTGGTCTCCCATCCAAGTACTAACCAGGACCGACCCTGCTTAGCTTCTGAGATCAGACAAGATAGGGCACGTTCAGGGTGTCATGGCCGTAGACAACTCTTGTATTTTATTCATATCGCACAGTAGGCCCTCAACTAGTATTTGCTAGATGAATGAAAGAACAAATATGCAACCAACATCCTTGATATCTGCCACTATGTAAACAGTAATTATTCAGGGGAATTCCATCTTCTTAATTATCTTCTCTGTTTTAAATTTTGATTAAGAAATCTTTTTCACTTTCGCAATCAGAAAAAAAAATTAAAATGAAAGAGAAGCAGAGGGAGTCAGAGAGGGTGCCTCAGGGGCCACTTTCACCATGGCAACTGATTCCCCAAAGGTGGCCTCACAACTGAAGATCCTTGCCTTGATCCCTGCAGAACCTCCCTCAAGCTCCCTTGAGGCCCTGGGGCTATACTAGCAGGCTCCCAGCTGTCCTACACTGTGTAACAGTCCCTTCCTTCTGGACCTCTAAGCCAAATATCAAATGTCCTAGAATGGCAGTCTCTTATTTTCCTTCTTGTAGGTCCTGCCGTGACATGTCTTTTCGAAGTGTTCTATATCCCCAAAGCTTGATTTTTTCTTATATCTATAGACATTTCAGTACTCTAGAGATGTACTGACAGGCTGTAATTACATCCTGTCAATGAAGTGAGAGCCTAAAATATGAGCTACTCTGAAGATAAATCAGCATAAAATAAAAAGTCAGAGCAACAAAGGATGGAAGTGAGACCAGACTAACCATCTCCAGCCATCCCTGCACTTTTTCTCTACTACAGATGTCAAAAAAAATATTTGAGCATTAAGAGCTGATGGCTGCCATGCATAAAAATGGATGGCCAACAAACTCCCTGGGAATAGGTACTGTCTTCTTTTCATCTTTATGTCCCCAGCGCCTCCTAGCATGGCCTTTGTTGGTATGACAACTGCTTGCTGAGTAAATAACTTAAGACCACTTTCAGGTAAGAATGACAAGGTATTTCAGGACCAGAATGGCACAAGTCAGGATAAAAGGGTAGGGAGTCTCTGTCCTTTACACTATAGGAGAAGAAAACAAATGAAGCCGTTTATCTCTTTTAGGGCCCTGAACTACAGCATCAAAAAGAACTGAACATTTTTCCCTTCCCATTATGAATAATTCAGTCAATATATCTAAATCTTGCATGGCGATCCCACAAGTCTGACAGGAACTGAAAATAATATGACCTTTCTTTTCTTTACCTTACAGCTCAGGGGAACTGTTCTCAAGCATCAAGAATAAACTCTAAATTCTAGCATTCCTGAGATGTGCTTTGTATTCCTTCACTGACACCCCTTCTCTGCCTTCATCTTTGCAAACGAAGAGCCTTAAACTTCTGAAACTCCTCACATTGACAGCCACCTACCTATCCTATCCTTCTTTACATTCTCAGGACATTTCCATACCCGGTAAATAGATTACAGCTGATTAAAACAACTTAAGTCCACATGTACCATCTCAAGACAAATTTTGTTTAGAAATTTAGCTATATGCATATTAGCAAAACCTGAGAGGTAAGAATTTTGCCTAGGTCCCACATAATCACTCTATCTTTTAAAATTTTAATTTTATTTATGAATATTTTAAATAATTTTAAATTAAAATTAGCATACAATTTATATGTTTCAAGTGTACAACAGTGATTAGACATTTATAAAATTTATGAAGTGATCACCCCAATATAGTACCCATCTGACACCATAGTTATTACAATATTATTAACTATATTCCTTATTCTATACTTTACATCCCCATGACTGTTTTGTAACTACTAATCTGTACTTCTTAGTCCCTTCCCATTTTCAACCCTGCCCCTATAATCTCTCTACCTTGACCTCAGTTCATGTTGATCTTTTTCCCACCTCCACCTCAAACTCAGCTCTAAACCCTCTCTCCTCACTGGGATGTGTGCTGGAGCTACTGCCTTCCTTCTCAGGCCCCCCAGAACCAGATAGCACTATACAAAACAAGCAAAGTTTCTTACACACATAGCAAGTCATGTCTGGAGTGACTTCCTGTGAGAAGCATTTTGTCATCAATTTTTGAAACATTACATGACAGAAAGAAGAGCCCCTGCTAAGCAGTTTGATAGTTCATGTTAATGAGAATTTAACAAATATGGTAGGAAATGCCTGATCAGATTGAGGACAGAGCACTAAGACTGGGTCCAGGTAGAGAACTGAAAGGGAAAGACCTGCAGCAATTCCCCTCCCCTCAGCAAGTGCTGAAGCTCTGACTTCACAGAAAAAACAGAAGTCAGAAGAGAACTTCCAGTGTTCCCCCAACAAATCTCTGAACCGTCACAGCAACCTTGGCCCGCCTTCCTATCTGGGAACCCTTCACTTGACCTTAGGGCACTGGGTCTCATAGACATCACACCCACAGCACTTGCAGAGCCAGTCTTTCCCCTACTGGACTGGCCCCATGAACATACCCAGGCCTCTAGCAGCACTGGTCAGAAACTTCCTCCCACTCCTTGGTATAACTCCTTGAAAAAGCTATACTTCTCCCTGCTTCTCCCTTGAGCTACTCCATCAGGCTCTTGCTCCCACCACTCCAATTAACTACACTTGTAACCCACTGATCTCCATGTCACCAAATCCAGTGGCAGATCTTGCTTTCCTCTGCAACAAGCTTTTTTCAAGTGGTTGCCTTGACCCCATTGTCTTAGCTCACTCCCTTCAGGTCTCCTTGGCTTAAGCCTCCTTTTCTCCCTGTCCCTAACCATGCAGGACCCAGCACCCAGCCTGTGACCCCTGTCATGATGCTGAACACCATATTGCCCTAACTCTCCCCTGAACTCCAACTCCTACCTACTTCACTTATGTGTTTAATAAGCACTTCACTATGACCAAACAAAATGAATTACCTCCTAAAGCACTCCCTCTTCCCACAATTGCTCCATTTCAGCACATGGTAGCTCCATTCTTCTGGCTGCTTAGAGGAGAACTGATAAATCTCCTCTGACTCTCCTAGCTCTTTCATACTGATCATTCAGCAAATCCTGTTGATACCTGCTTCCAATCAGATCCAGAATGCAACACTTCTCACCTCCACAGCTAATCCAAGCCCAAGTGCCCATCATCTGTTGCCTGGATGACTCCTAACTGGTCCCCCTGCTCCAACTATCCCTCTAGTCTGTCCTCATCAGAGCAGTGACATGGTAATGACATATAACATGTCAAGGCATTCCTCTTCTCTAAAGCACCCACCCAGTGGCTTCTATTCATATGTCCCCTATCAGAGGTCTCCTGCCACCCAGATCGTGCACACACCACAGCTGCTCCTTATTGGCCCTACTTTTCTCCTCAGGGTCCTGAGTCCTTGAGGTAGCACATAATTATTTATTCCTCTTCTGTCTTCCCCGCCAGAATGTGAAGTCCACATGACATAACCTGCATCCACTACTACAGCCTCAACGCTCAGAAGAGTCACTGTACATGACAGGGACTCAAACTCTGCTAAATGAATAGGTGAAAAAAAGAGTATTGTTTAAAATGTTCTAATACCAACAGATATGTTAATTAATCATAAAGACAACTATAGGCACAAAAACTAAGAAGACATACTATAAGTTTGGGGGCAAAAAACGGGATGAGGGGTAAATGTTTCTTTACCTAAGTTAACAGAGCTTTCTCAATATTCCAACTCATAATATTAGTAATAATCATGGGGTGACCATAATAGAAGATGCCATTGATTGAGTGCTCATTGTGTGCCCAATTCTTTCATACATCTGAGCCTTACCCCATATCACAGAGGAAGTTACAAACTGAGAAAGTTAAGCAATTCACCTTAAGCCATAGAACCTGAAAACACTCACTTAAGGCTCAGTTATCTAAGCAAGCTTTCCTCTAAAATATCAAATGATACTACAATGGAGACCAAGCTTAAATTATGGGTCTCACTGCTAAGAGCACATCTTAGTTAAGGCTTCCTGGCTATTGTGCTTCCCCATGTTGGCATGCACTGTCCTCAATGCGACACCACAGTTTAGTTCAGGACAAGACAAATGACTTAATCATTCTCCATGCTGAAAGAACTCCCTGGCAAAGCACAAATCCACTGACACCCAAATTCTGTAGGCACCATCTCTGGGTGAAGATTGTTCACTTAATTAGTCAGTTTTCAAGATCATATTACAGTAAAATTTTCCCTACAGACTTCATTTTGGCAAGGAAAATGCTCTAATGGGATAAGGAGGAGGATCATGAGTCTGGAACAGCATCCTATTTTCATCACTGTCAGCATAACCCTGAAAAGATGATCCATCCTCTATACCTCTTTCTAAGGCTATCTCCATGATAGTGTTTAAGGAGCTTTTAATCTACCCAAAAATATCTCCCACGTTTGAGTAGTGTCTGCCCAAAGTTAGAAGGCAGACACTCCCTGGAGAAGAGAGAGTACATACTGGCTGAAAGGAACTAGAGAGCAAGCAGAGATACAGGATACAAAGTCCCACAAAAGATGGAGACACAAATAAAGAGCCAAGTGCCAGGGTCCTGGGTCCAGGGCAGGAATGTGGCCTTGATAAGATAAACCCAACTGGAAAAAGAAGGCCCCTGTTGAGGCTCCATAACAAAGCCTGCCCCTTTGTTTGTCACAGTCCAGGTGCAGACTGTACTCTGGGGGAGTAGAAGGAGAAGGGGAATGGAAAAGAGCAGACTGTAACTATAAAAGCTGGCTCAGAACACATTCTCATCTTTTCAATGTGTAAAGAAAGGCTCAAGAAATACCATGGAAAGGCTTAAAGGGTGAGCTTAATATTCACCATCAGGAAGGCTGATGTTAAAGGAGAAAGACATTAACCTCAGCCACCCACCTTTCTGGGTAATGGTGAAGCCATTAGCAGCCCTAGATGAAGTCCCTTCCTTTGGGTTAAGGAGGAAGCAGGGTGATGTCTCAGTTCTGTATTTACGTCCGAGGGTCATCAGCTATGACACCTCCCATGCAGCCCACTGATCTCAGTCATCCAGCAGATCTGGCCTGAGAGCTGGAAGTGGAAGAATAAAAGACTAGTTGACTGAAACACACAGACCTGTACATCTCATTACTGCCTTTGTGGGTCCAATTTAAACCATTTAAGACTTTAATGTATATTCCCAAGAACTCCAGGGATACCGAAAAGAACATGAAAGGCCCACAAAAACTATCATTTGCCAAACTCCTTCTCATACCAGACAACATGCAAAGCAAAACTAATATCTAGTTCCTCTTGTGGAGGGTTGATATATGAATTAGATAAACATTTACCTTTATAAATGACATTTTAGTCCAGAAATTAAAAAAAAAAAAAAGCACCTGGGTTTTCCCTTATCCTCCAAAGTTGTTGTTTTCATCTGAATTAGTTGCCAATGTTTAAAAAGTTAGCCCGCGTGTGCGCTTTTCTCTCTCTCTCTCTCTCTCTCTCTCTCACCTCTCTCACACACACACACACACACACACACACACACACGCACACCCAGCCACTTTTCTAGAAAGACTGGAAGATCCTGCCACCCTGGTCCCACATTCCTGCCAGGCAACAACAGGAGAGAGGGCAGTAGCTGCTGCCTCCTTCAGACAAAACACGTTCTCACTTCTCTGCAGTCCTCAGCATCATCCTGGTCTCCCAGAATTAATAAACAAAATATATTTTCTTTGGGGAAAAAACTTTTCTTTGAAAAAAATCCACTCCAGTGCATGTGTATTAGCTATATCATTGGCTTGATTAAATCAAGAAAAAACCGTGGGGGGAGAGGGAAACAACTACACACAAAATAGGGAACAAGGCTAGGGAATAGGCCCAGGTACAGGGGAAAAAGCTAGATATAATGAATGGTGTTCTGTGAACATATAAATGAGCAAAACTGAACCTACAAAGAGATAACAAATGTAAGAAACTATAATAGTTATTAAAGTGTTATTTCTAAAAAAAAAAACAAACCCACACAAAAAAACAGGCTCAGTTAGTTTTATAAGGGAATTTTATCAAAATTTAAAGAAACAGATCATTTCAAAAGTATTTAAACTGGCTAAAAAAGAGAAAGAGAAATCTTTTAATAAAGCTATAGAAAACACTAAAATAATCTGATAAAGACGGGATTAAAAAAGTAAATTACAGACTTAATGGTGTTAAATTAGTAAATAAACTTAATAAATAAATCTGACTACACGATAACAGAGGTACCACTGAAATTACAGACCTAATGGTGTTAAATTAGTAAATAAACTGTTAATAAATACAATCTGACTACACGATAACAGAGGTACCACTGATGATCCAATAATAATGATTCAGTAATATAAAGTCCATTATTATAACTGAGGTCAAAGGAGAAAATCTATATGATCATTTCACAGATGCTAAAACAGCATTTGATAAAATTCAACAACAATTCCTGATTAAAAATAAACAAATCGGTAGCAACATACCCCTTGGTAAAATAACTCATGTGACAAAAACACTAAAAGCAGTCTCATTAAAGTCAGGAACAAGACAAGAGTACCTAGTATCACCTCTACTATTTAACCTTGTTCTGAACATACAATCCAATCAGAAAAGAGAAACTAAAGACATAAATTAAAAAATAAAGGACAAAATTCTTATTATTTGCAGCCAACATGATGATATACCTGGAAAATCCAAGAGAACCAACTGCAAAAACTACTAGAAACTAAGATTACGTAAGTTGCTAATTATAAAATTATTAAATATAAATATAAGAATATGTAATATAAGAAAGTATTCTATTTTTAATCAAAACAAAAAAGATAAAACAACAAGGAATAAACTTAAGGAAAGTACAGAATTTTGAAATAAACCAATTTAAAAAAAGACATTTCTGAGAAAATTGGGGAGATGTATGTGATTGGATATTAGATAATATTAAATTACAGATAATAAATTGTTAATTTTGATAAATATAATAGCATGAGGGTTATATATATTTCAAAAGGTCCTTATTTGTTCAAGACATATTGCGAAATATTTATGGATGAAAACATTTATTTTAAAATAGCCTAGTCCCCGACCCTGAAAAAAAAAAAATGGAGGGGAGAAGGGATAGATGATTCAAGATTGGCAAAACATGGAAAACTGTTGAAACAAAGTGATGGATACACAGACGTTCATTATATCATCTTCTCTACTTTTGTATATTTCAACATATACACAATAGAGAATTAAAAGAAATATGCAGGGAGGACCCAAACAAAAGGGGGTCATGAAAGATATAAACAATCCCAAAGGTATATAACAGGCTTCAAAAGCATATAAAAATAGCTACCTCACGATTAAGTGCAAATTAAAGCTATAAATCAGATGTCATTTTCATCAATCAAACAGAAAAGATCAAAATATCCAGTACTATTCGATATTGGGGGAGGCAGCTGACACTGCTGGAGGGAATACAAATCACTATAACTTCTTTGGAGGGCACTTTGGCACTATCTTTCAAAGTTATAAACGCACACCCCTTGGCCTAGCAATTCCACTTCTGGGAATTTATCCTAGATGTCATTCATTCAACAAGCATTTTCTCCCACCTACTATGTGCCAGGCACTGGAGAACAGAGGTGGAGAAAACAATGTCCCTACTCTCGTGGGGCTTCTATTCTTGTGGAAGAGAAGACAACTCATAAGCAAGCCAAGTATGCAAGCAATTATAAGGTCAGGTAAGGAGGGATCAGTGCAATAAAGAAAAACTAAAAGAATAAGGGATTGGGGGTGGCATGGAGACTATTTTGGATCTACTGGTCCGGGAAGACTTCTCAGAGGAGGTGACAGTTGGGCAGAAACCTAGATAAAGGAGAAAACAAAGCAAGAGAATGTCCAAAAGAGCATTAAAGGCAATAGGGAAGGAAGCCATTGTATAACACAAATTTGGCCTTTCTGTACTCTGCTTTTCTTTAATTCCCCTAACAGTCTTTTGTTTATCCAAAGGATATGTGCATCACTGAAATGCCTGTCTCCCATATAAAAATAAAAATAATCAAATCCTTATAGGTCATCTTTCAAGGAAGGTGTCATGCCAGCATTGTTTCTCCAAACATTACTGTGCATTACAATTTGATTTCTTTAAAGAATTTCTCAATCTAAGTGTTATGCCAGGCCTGTTAATAAAAGTGCATTAAAGCTAATCATGAGTTTTTAATGCAAATAAACCTTTCCACAGAAAACACATTAGTTTCACAAAAGGTATTGACCAGTTGCTAGATAATTTCATACAAAAACAAAAATACTGTCAGTTCCTGACTTTTGGGGAGGAATGTAGGAACCAATGACTTAGAGTCTATAGTTTAATTTCATGATCTTTTAAGAAATGAAATTGAAATTTTGAAGGAGCCATTCAGTTATTTATCCAAATACCCATGTTTTAAATTGAACGATCTTTTAGACAATGTAGTTGGTATTTTTAGGGGCTATCTGGATAAATATTTTACACTGAAGTGGCCAGTGTCAATTAAGGGCATTCCAGCTGACCCTAAATAAAATGACTCTGTTACAACATTGAGAACATGCTAACTTCTTCTGACGCCATAAAACATCAGGACTTCAAAATTCCAATGAATGATATGTTCTACAAATAGCCAGATAATTAAGAAACCAGATTATGGAAAGAGAAATTTGCCCGTGTAAAATATGCTCCTATCTCAATTTTGAAATCAGCTTTACATAAACGCGTTCATCTACATCTACGCAAAGGGCGCACACAAAATGATTTCCCAACATTACGGAGATTCTCAAGGAGCTAACTCCTGTGGACAAATTCCAAGCATCAGGAGCCACCTGCACAGCAAATGACAGGTTTCTCCCAAACAGCTGTGGATGCGGCGTAGCCTTCCTTTCCCTTGGACACAACAACCCATTTAAACTTTCCCCAAAGGCCTAGCAGTTCTGAGCAGAGAATGCCACTTCTGACAACTAGATACCCCAGAAGAATTTCCGAAGTGAGAAAGAATACGAGTCAGCTTCCGCACACGCCAACCTAGTGAGAAGGGCGCTGGGTTTTGAGTCCAACGCAGAGACGCAGAGAATATCCACCGGGAGCCAGAGCTCTCAGGGTCTGGCGCCCGCCCTTCCGCGTGCCACCTCCCACCTCCCCAACCCCACCCTCTATTCTCCCACGCGGAGTTGTGACTTCCCCGCAGCTCCAAGTCCCTAGGAAAGACGCTTCTGCAGCCCATTACTAAAGGGGCCCCCAATGGCTCACCTGGAAAAGGATAGCGGTACGGGGTTGAGTTCGGAGTGCTGAGTGGGGGTGCGGGGGCCAGCGTGAGGATGCAGGCAGGAGCGCTCCTGCGGGTGGGCAGGTACCAGGGGAAGGGATGTGGGGATTCAGAGAAAGGGGAGAATCCCGAGGGGAGGGCGTCCGGAGGTTAGAAGACACCCGGGGAATGGAGGGTAGGTGTAGGACGCTCCCGCAGGCAGGCAACTCATGGAAGGGTTGGGGGATTTCGGAGCGGCGTGCGGCCCCACCTGCAGGCCAGGTAAGGGGGCACCGCCCCTGCGCAGTGCTTCACTCACCTGCCTAGCGTCCGCTTCATGTCCGCGTCCGCGGCGCTGCGCGTCTCGCCCGGCCCCTTGCCGGCCAGGTACAGGTTCCGCTGCAGGCTGCAGTCGGCGTCCAGCACCGCGGCCGCCGAGCCGGAGGTAGACGAGCCCGAGGCGGCGCAGCGCTCATGCTCCAAGGCGACGGGCTCAGTCCGCTTCCTCATCCCGCGGCCGACACGGCCAGTCGCCAATGGCGCCCGCTGGCCTTGTCCACGCCACCCTCGCCGCAGTCACCGCCGCTGAGGGAAGACGCCACTGCCGGGACCAGCAGTCTGTCACATCCCACCCCCAGGCCGCGGCAGCTGACTGCCGACGCGCGCCAGGGCCGGGCTGGCCGCACTGGCCAATCAGAGCCTGGTTTCCGCCGGCCCCGCCTCCGGCCTACCTACTTCCTGGCTCCACCCGGAGCGAGCCTGGCATCCTGGCGCCGACCCGTAGCCATCTTGGAGAAGGGCATACGTAAGTGCGCCGCGTCTTGTCGCGGCAGGGCTGAGAAGAGTCTTGCTGCGCTGGAGTTTGGGCGTGGTCCCAGGGGTGGGGCCGCCGCCTCCTGTGTGCTCAGCGTCGTACCCAGATCTGTGGCCTCAACAGAAAAGGATGCCGGCCAGAAAGGGTGCACCCTCAGAGCCGGAGCCACC
Organism: Eonycteris spelaea; assembly: GCA_003508835.1. Taxonomy (NCBI): domain Eukaryota; kingdom Metazoa; phylum Chordata; class Mammalia; order Chiroptera; family Pteropodidae; genus Eonycteris; species Eonycteris spelaea. Next base: position 1,159,918 of record PUFA01000215.1, on the reverse strand, counting down.
CTAGGTTCTCTGACTTTCCTCTAAGGCTGAGACCCAATCTGGATTATCCCCTGGAAATGTCCTTATAAAGGTCTATAAGAATAAAAAAAAAGGTAACAAGTCTCAATTCTTTTGTAATTACAGATTTATAACAATTTTCTCGCAAGAACTTTACCTAAAAAAATATGCTTTCCGGTAGGTTTTTTTTTTTTTTTTGAAACACCAACGTATATATATTTAATTTTTGCTTTTGGGCTGAACATTGGAAAACTGAGCTGCATAAACAATTTACTTTTAAAACCCTGTATTAGATTTTAGATTTTTATAAGGCAGTTAGATCTAGCTGATGGGAAAATCCATTTCAAAGATAAATTACCACTTGTGAAACAAGTTAAATATTAATTCAACCTATACTAACAAGAGAAAAGAAAAAAAGCACTTTCACAAATTTAGTTTCATAGTTTTTGGCTTTCTTTAATATTCCCCTTCCCCTTTTAACAAACGATCTACAAACCAAGAGATTTGCTTACTTATTACAGAGGAACTTGAAATTTCAACATTTGCATTAGTGAAAACTATTTGGCAATTGATAATTTAAGACCAAATTAGAAATGCCTTTAGAAATTCAGTAGCTCCTTATATTAGCGTTGTAATTATACTTAGAAATTGCAAAATAGTATCAACCATATTACTGAATATCACAACAAGCATTAATATTTATCCAATACACTTGAAATTTAAATGGTAAATTCTTAACATACTGGAGGTTGGGAATCCAGCAACTAAACTGTAAACAATTTTTTTTTACTCTAACGTTGAATCTTCTTTAATAGAAAAAAAGAAGAAGAAGAAGAAAGGGCTGGAGAGAAAAGAGTAAGGGGTATTGTGTCTTTTTTGCTGGCACTAGGCCTTGCCCATACAGTCAACTCTTGGTCTACACTTACTTTCAGAGTGGTCTTATCTAGGCTTTCAATACCACCCCACATTGGTAATACCTACATTGTATCTCTAGTCCACATCTCTTTCTTGAACCCTAAACTCTTCTATTCAGCGGTCTACTCATCTACTCCGATATCCTACAGGCACCTAAAATTATGTTAAAAGCTGAGCTCCCAACTCTTCTCCCACTCACAGGTCCAACCATAACCTTCCACACCTCTTATGAGAATGACAACTCCATCCTTGCAGGTCCTCAGGCCAAATGCTGGGGTCATGCTTGATTTCTCCCTTCTTATGCCACAGCAGGTCTTGTCAAATCTCCTTTCAAAATCTATCCAAGATCCAACCACCTCTTAACACCTGGGTGAAGCTGCCATCATCTCACACTTGGATTATTTTAATAGCCCAAGTGGTCTCCTGCCTCCACCTTTGCCTCTGTCTGCTTAACTCAGCTGCCACAAAGATCTTTTTAAAAACCTAGGCCCAGTCCTGTCACTTTTTTGTTCAAAATACTTTAGTATCTCCCAATCTCACTGAAAATAAAATCAAAAGCTTATCTTTCATAAGTTTCTCTAGCCTTTGATCTAGTCTCAGCCACCAGCACCTCCATTGCTCAGCCTGATCCAGAGTCACTACCTCCTTACTGATGCAGCTGCCCCAGGGGAGATGTGGGTGGCATGTGTGCCAGCCACCACACATCCCTCCTTGGGGCCTTTGCACTGCATTCTTACCTAGAATTCTCTGCCCTCCCGATGGCCCCATATCCACTTGGCTTCCTCCCCACTTTAGGTTGTGCCGCCTTTGTACACTAACTCAAAACTCTTAGGCCCTCTCACCATTATTCAGTTCACATTAGTCTTCTTAGTGCTTTTCTGTTTATCGTCACTGTATCTGTACCTGTATCTGTATATTACTGTTTTCCCACACTAGAACATAGACTGAGAGCAAGGACGTTGTTCACTGCTTTATCTTCAGTGTCAAGAACAATGCCTAGTATACAATAGACACTTTGTAAATATTTGCTGAAGGGATAATGAATCATCACAACCCCTCAGAAGTGTGTACTATTGTCCATACTGGACAGGTAAGGAAGTGAATCTCAGGCCTGGGGTTTGAAATTAAAAAAGGTTTATGGCAAAGGAAGGTTGTGGATGCTGGTGACCTTTGGATCAACCCTGGAGCATGGTCCACTATAGAATTGTGTATTTAATAAAAACACATAGCTAAACTATATCTTACTGTAGAGCTGAACTGTTGCTCAGTGTAAGGATAAGAATCAGGCTTTGTAGGCCATTCCCATACTCATTTCTCGGATCACACATCACTCTATATATATGTATTTGGGAAAGAGGAACCTAGATTCTAGGATCGGCTAGAATGAATCCAAGTCATACTGCTTTTAAAAAATTCTATCTTTAAAAAAATAATAGCCAAATAAAATGAATTTCCTATAGCAGTAATTCCATCTTTGATTCTATGGTTATGAAAATTTCTGTAATCCCATAAACAAGAATATGACCATGCAAATTTGTGTTAATAGAAGCATTCTTACCGCTCAGTAGACCTTGTGACTATTGCTATTTTACAAATATTTTTTAAATAACTTAAATTCAAAGGTGGACTGTGGAATTGAAAGCTTAAATACAGAGTTTGTGTGACGTTGGGCAAGTTATCTAACTTCTGTGTCCAATCAGTACCAAGAGTCTTAATAACCACTTTAGGGTTCTGAGAATTAAATATTTGTCACAGCCCCTATCGCACAGGAGATAACCAGTAAAAGTTGGTTTCCCTTCATTATAAAACAAAATACCACACTGCAGAACTAAACAAAGGAAACGCTGCGTCTTAACAATGCACACCAAGTTTCTGGGCCTTCTCAACCTCACAATGCACATCCTAAACAAAAATGAATGACTCAAAGGGAAAAAGGAAGTTTGCGAGATGTGCATTCACCTCGAGCTGTGCTGCGCGCAAAGTCGCTAGGTTTGCGGTCTGGGGACTCCGAGAAGCTCTGCTCAGTTTACAGGTTCGCATCGTGTGCCGCCCACTCTCCAGAAACCAGGCCGCCTCACTCTTGAACTGCGTGCAGCACAGAGGAGATGTGTCCCTTTGCGGTCGCCGTAGGCCGGGAGCTAATAGCGCGTTCCTATTGGCTGGGCGTGTTTGGCGCCAAAGGCAGAGCGGAAGCGAAGGCGAGGACCGGGAGCTGTGGAATTGAGAACCGCAGGAGCCGAGAACGGCGGCTGTGAGTCCGGCGACCGTTTGGCGTGAGAGCGGACAGTCGACAGAGCCACGGGACCAGCGTGTGTCCGTCATGTTATGCGAAAAGGCCATGGAGCTGGTCCGCGAGCTGTACCGTGCGCCGGGAAGGGCAGCTGCCAGCCTTCAATGTAAGGAGGGACCGCGAAGACTGGATGGGCGTGCTGCGTATCGGGCTGCCAGGCAGGGCCGGGCGGGGCCACGGGGCGGAGCGGGGCAGAGCCGAGCCCTCGCATTTTTTCCCTTGCACTTCTCCGGGAGGGTTTACTTTCTTAACGGAGTCAGTTCCAAAGTCGCGAACCAAGATTTTGGAACGTTGCAGAAGAGTCTGGGAAGAAAAAGACCGTCTTTATGTTTATATCTTCCAGCTATTAGGTGCCTTTCCTTATGTGAATGCATTTCTTTTAGTGTTTCCACATATAGCTTTATTGCTCTACCTTTGTTTAACCAAACATTTGTTGGGTGCCTGATAATAATCTAGCATTTGTTGTAAACAGGCAAAAAAGCTAGGCTTCTGGACATGCTGAGATTCTGGCCTGTCACATGACTTTAGGTCAGTTACTCAAGTTTTCTTTGTGTTCAGTTTTCTCTTTTGCAAATATGGGGAAGATGATAATAGTACCAAGTCTTGGTGTAGTGAGGGCTCAGTGAGATGATGTATGCCAGATTATCTGAACAATACTTGACATAATGACTAAGTCTTTTTACCACTGCTTGCTATTAATCACTATTATGAGGTTTCCTATTTTTCTGGTACTATTACCCAGTCAGGGTGTTAAACATGACCTACATTATCTCTTGTCCTCATAATAACACTTTGAGGTTAAAATTGTTTTCCATTTTTCTAGCGATGTTTGTGGACACTTGGGGAGATTATCTTGCCCATAGTGACAGCCAATAAGAAGTAAAGCTCAGGATTTAAACCTGGTTGTCTGGCTTCAGACTTATACTCTGGATTCTATGCTTGACTACATTCCTTATCATAGATAGGGCAGCCACTATGTGGATGGCGGGATACATTCTGCTGGGATAGGGGCATGAAACAGGTAATAGAATGTAACCTGTAAAGTTATACCTAAGAGGTATAGACAAGGAGCACAAAAGTGAAACTCCAGTCGAGATGTTAGAGAGGGAGGCGTTTGAATCACACCTAGAAGGATGAGGTCACTACTCAGGAGTGACCCGCCAAAGGATACAGCAGATAGCAGAGACACATGATCACATAGAAAGGATGACTGTGTGTGCGGAGACTACAAAAGTGGGTTCTAGGTCTAGTAGAGTTTGATATTCACTCATAAGGCATTTGGAAGACAAGAGTGATTGGGTCATTTTTTATGTTTTGAGGGCATTTATGGCAGCACTGTGGGGAATGTATTGGAGAGAAGAAAGCATGGAGAGATGGTTCTGGGTGGTTATCATGGACCAGGTGAGAGATGGGTATAGTCCAGACTCTGTCTAGCTAGTGTAGTCCTGAAATCAGTGTCTGCATTTTAGTGACTTAAAACAAACAAGACTTGTAACTATTAGAACAGGGGTAGAGATGGGATGGGTAAGGAATGAGGGGGGAGGAATCGGGACCTTGGGAGGCTTCTCAGGGAGCCGAGTAAATAATATCAGAATTCAGGAGTGTTTTGGGGAAGGTGATTTTTGAGCATTAAGGACACCTGGTTTGATAATTAGGACATTTTACAGATGAGGAAGCTGAGCTGAGAGAAATTATGGGTCAGGTTATAGCATATCGGAGGCAGAGCCTCACTTTGAACACAGATTTCCTAGATTCCAGTCTGTTATTCTTTCAACTTTAGGGCAGTTACCTCCTTTAAAAAGTTAAGAGCAACAGTGAGAATTTCATTAGCGATGAGAATGAAGAGATGTGTAGATAAGTGTTGCTTTATTACTTTGGGGGAGCGAGACTAAGAAGTTGTAGAATCTCTCTTCTATGTCTTAGTTTGATGGAGAACCTTTGTACCTTTTATTGGAGTCATGCCTTTCATTGACAACCCACCTGCTACTGAGGTGACTCAGCAGCCTGGAAGACTCAGCCTTCAGAAGCTGGACACTCTGACACAGCTGAGCAGGGGCAGACTGAGAATTGATCTGATTGATCTGAGGGCCAGTAGGCCCATGACTTGCACAGACTTTCAGGAATCATTCTTTCGAGAGAGGTGACAATCAGGGTATAGAGCAGGGACTCTGTCTTGTTCATTCCAGATTCCCTCATGGTGCTGTGTTTAGCAACTTGAAATTATTACCCACTTTCTATATGCAGAACTGGTAATAGTTTGAGTTCCTAGGAAAATTATCTTAGACTCCTAAGGCCTTACAGCCTGAGGTAGGGGCACAAAACAGGTACAATTTCCACTACAGATTAAAAAAAAAAATCTAAATCTGAAAGCTTGTGTATTTTTACAAAATGATTTCACACTAGTCTTTTGTATACCTACAGATCTATTAAATGTACAAGAGTTTCAACTATTCCTTAAAATAATATTTGCTGATAAAAAGCATATTGAACTGAGTTCTAATAAATCAGACTTTCCCATGATCTCTTTTTAACTAGCTGTTGAAAGGGAAGGTAGAAGTCTTGCTTACAGTTTTCATCAGGAAATACATCTATTTTATATTTGAGCTGGGTAAGGTGCTGATTTTCTAATTGTATAAGTAGTGCCAAAGCATTTTTGTTAATGCATGTATTTTGGTCCTAAAATAGAGTGGGAAAAGTAGATGGGTTACATATTTTTGGATTGTTGACAGACCTATTGTGTAACATTTATGAATTTCAGAATTCTAGTCTTTTTATCACCCAAGGATATTTTTAGGTTTTTAAAAATTTGCCCCAAGGTGGATAATAGAAAAACTCCTTTGACCTTTCTGTCTTGCGTACAACCAAAAACACTGTTCCTTTTTTTTTTTTTTTTTTTGGTAGTAACCTTCTTAACGCCATTTTCCAGTAATTTAATAATTAATAAACTGTGACCATACAATGTTGCTTCTGTAGTATTTTTGTTTGTTGTCATCTGTATTATTGATTTACACATTCTTTAACAGATTTTTGAGTTTGTACAAATTCATACATCCTTAAACCAGCACCCCAATCAAGATTTCCTCGTCGCCCTAAGGATTCCCCTTTTTTCTTTTGTAGCTACCTCCCACTTTTCCAGTCTTGAGTAAACACCACAGATTTACCTTTTCTATGACTACAGATTGTATTTGTCCTTTTTCAGCCTATTCTGGATTCCAGTGTGCCAGGAGGTTGCAAACTTTTTCTGTAAAGGGCCTGGTTGCGTCATATAAAGTACATATTATTTGTGTCGTGACATTTTGCTCCAGCAGTGTATTCAAGATTATCCTTAATCAGTCGCGGTTGATTGTGTAGTCAGTAATTCTTTCCTTTTTATTTTCTAATTTTTCTATTTTTCATTGTGACAAAACATATATATAACAAAAATTTGCCATTTAACTATTTTTAAATGTAAGTTCAATGAGCATTAATGGAATTGTTGTGCAACCATCACTCTAATTTTCAAAACTTTTTCATCACCCCCAAACAGAAACTCTATAACTAACTATTAAGCAATAACTACACCTTCGCATCTCCCACTCAGGCCTCTAGTAACCTCTAACTCTACTCTTTCTGTCTCTATGAATTTGCCATTCTAGATACTTCAGGTAAGTGGACTCATACAATATTTGTCCTTTGTGTCCAGTTTGTTTCACTTAGAATAATGTTTTCAGGGTTCCTCTATGTTGATACATGTAATCAGTACTGTGTTGCTTTTCTGTGACTGAATAATATTCCACCAAATGGATATACAATTGGTTAATCAGTTCATCAGTGCATGGACATTTGGGTTGTTTCCACTTTTTTGGCTTTTGTGAATAATGCTGCTCTAAATGTTTGTGTACATGTTTTTATAAGAACGTATGTTTTCAGTTCTCTCGAGTATATGCCCTAGGAGTCGAATTGCTATATAATATGGTGATATGTTTATCTTTTTGAGGAACCATCAGACTTTTTTCCCACAAGCCTGTACCGTTTTACATTCCCATCTGCACAATTTCTCCCCATCCTCGCCAACACTTGTTATAGCCATTGTGGTAGGTGTGAAAGGACTGTTGCTTTTTGATAAGATGTAAATCAAAGATAAACGTAGTAGAGGTAGAATATTGCTACAGACTTGGTGAGGGGATTAATATCATTTTGTATGTTCTAGGAGGATGGACTCAGGCCAAATTCTGGAGGAGATGAAAGCTTTATATGAACAAAACCAGTCAGATGTGTAAGTTTTGATTAGATTGATATTTTAAAACAATTTTTAAAATATGATATTGACATCAGATAATCTTACATCAGTTTTTAGATGTGATTTGTTTTTGTTTTTTTCTAATTCTCCATTAGCCTGATTTTACTTCTAGGTATACAGGACTAAAGGGATTGGTATTTGATCCTGGCTATATCTGCAGGGATTCAAGTAGTGTGTAGCATGTGTGGTAGTTTCAATAAAATATTTGTTGTTTGACTGGTATGCTTCAAAGATATTAGGGTAAACCTAAAAGAGATGAGACATGAGCAAATAAAAACCAGAACGAAGTGAAATATATTGTTTCCACTGCTTGTTTTCATTAATAGCATACCTTAGTGCATTGATGAGAAAATGGGCAATTAGTAAACTTAGCAGGAGCAGTAGTGATTTGCAATAGTAGCTCGAGTGGAAGTTCACTGAGAACTAGTGCTACAAAAGGGCTATAGGTTGGTAGGTGAGAGGACTCTAGATTTATAGAATATTTAGAGCTAATCATGGTAGTTGGCACAATGGAGAATTAGGGCTATATGATTAAACTTCATGAGTACTTGTGATTTGGTGAAGAGTAAGACACAAAAGAGTCTTAAAGACATCAACCTCTAAATCATAGTCAGATATTAAGATTTTGACCTAGAGAGAAGTTATCTGTGACATGAGGTTTCGTCTTTGGCCTTGTTAGGTACAATGTTTTGATCACTTATTTGGATATAGAAATCAGTAGCATGCTAATAAGATTTATAGAGTCATGAACTATAGGAGCATTTTTCAACTACAGTGTTTAAGGATAGATATAGAAAAGTCTCTTATATAGATGGAATGAGGAACTGAATCACAACAGGTTTTCAGAAATGTAAGGCATATATAAAGTCTTAAACAAGTTCCCAAGCTATTCATTCATTTATTCATTCATTCAACAAATATGTACTAAACAATTACGTGCTGACAAAAGGCTCTGGTATTTCAATGGTAAACATAGTAGCCAACATTTCTACCCCTATGTCTAATGTGGAGGACAGATATTAAATACAGATAAACGAAACTGGGATACATGCTGTGAAGGAACACAGCAGAGTGCTAGGAGAAAGAATAATGAATTGAAGATATTATTAGATAGAAGAATCAGAGAAGTTCTCTGCATGGAAGAGACATTTCAGCTGAGGCCTCAAGGAAAAATAGGTTTTGAGAGAGGCAGTAATTGTGGGCAGAGAGTATTCCAGGTGGAGGGAATAGCATATGCAAAGTCACTAAGTCATGAAAGAGGGTGAGATGCTCAAGAAACTGACACAGAAGGCCAATGTGGCTGAAGCTTAGAAAGCAGGCAAACATGACACCAGATGAGATTTTTAAATGTATGCGACAGGTGGTGTAGCACATTTGTGTTTTGAAAGATCACACTGGTTGCTGTGTGGACAGTGGACAGAGGAGCTGAAAGGAGAGGGAGGCATACTGGTCATCCAGGTGACAAGAGAGGTGACTTAGACTCGGAAAAAGTGAACAGTTTAAACATATTTTGAAATGGACCTAACAGAGTTTGGTCCAGTAAGGGAATGATTTTCCTGTGTTCCCTGTATTTAGAAGTTTTTATAGACTTACTAAAGTACTTTAATATTATCTTGGGTGTATTTTATTTGTACTATTTCTTTATAACCCAGAGCACATTGTAAACAATGTGGAGAATAAATTTGATTTCACAGAGTGCAGAAGTCTGTAGAACAGATCTAGATAGAAGACATTGATTGGTGAGGCTTATATTTTGCCTCTGTTTTCAGGGCATGGAGCACGCACTGTATAAAGGAATCTTTTTCATATTCATCTGGTTCCTTTTAAAACTCCAAAGTAGATTTTATTCTTTCTGTACATCTGGGTTTTTTTCCCCCAGTTTTAAAAATTGTGGTAAAATATACATAACATAAAATTTGCCATATTAACTTTTTAAGTATAGAGTTCAGTAGTATTAAATACATTCATAATGTGCACTCACCATCATTCATTTCCATAACTCCTCATCTTATAATACTGAAACTCCGTACCCATTAAACAGTTACACAATTGGTTTTAAAACTTCTCTAATATCTAAGGAGCTGTACATTTTATAGGGTAGAACCAAATTTTCTCCCTCAGTGTGAAGAAACACATGCACATAGTTGAAGATCAACAAATATTGATGATGAGTGAAGGATCATTTTTAACTCCATTTTAACTCATTTTATTATATCAAGGGTACTACATAGAATAAAAACATGATATAGGAGCATAACCTTATGAACCATGGTATTAGGTTTGTCTCTTATCCTAGCATGATAAAGGAATTCCAAAAAGTGAGTGAATACAATGTTTGTCTTTTGGAAATAATGGAGATTGATCATTGTGCAAAAAAGCAAAGTACTGAATAGTTAAATGAAATGCTGATAGTATGATTTTAGGCAAATTATTTTGGCTTTTGGCTTTTTAAAAAATCTTTTAACATATTTTAAAAAGCTTCTATATAGAGAGACAGGTATTATTTGGTTTAGGGTTATTGCTAATAATAATAAAACAAGCATATAAGTCAATTATTAGTTGGCTTCGAAATTTTTATTTATATTGAAATATACATATTTGTTCTTTTCCTTTTTAAAATGTTGTTAACTAGGAATGAAACGAAGACAGGGGACGAAGTGATCTGATACCAACCATCAAATTTCGACACTGTTCATTGTTAAGAAATCGACGTTGCACTATAGCTTACCTGTAAGCCTTTCAATTTCTTGATTGGTGGCAGGAACAACGGAGCATTTTCCATGTGGCTACCTATTTAATGGAAAACAGAAATTCTTAGATTTGTCTCTCTCTTTAAAGGGATTCTAAATTCTTCCCTTTTTATTTTAAAACCTTTTATTATGAAAAGCTGTAATATTAATAAAATTAGGGAGGATAGTGTTCTGAACCCCACCATGGAGCCATCATATAGTTGTAACAATTTTTTAACATTTTGCCATATTTGCTTCATGTTGTTTTATTTATGCTACACTGTTGTAGAACATCCATGACATTTTACTACTGAATATTTTAGTATGTATCTCTAATAAATAGCACCTCTATCCAATTCATATTCATGTTTTCTGCATTGTCCCAAAGATGTCCTCTTACAGTTGGTTTATTTGCCTCAGGAGCCAAATAAACATTTAGGTTGTTGTGAATCTAAGTCTTTCCCGATCAAAACAACTTCTGATATCCGTTTTGTTATGCCATCTAATACCTTTTTAATGTCCTAGATATGACCGATTACTTCGGATTAGAGCACTTAGGTGGGAATATGGCAGTGTTTTGCCAAATGATTTACGATTTCACATGTCTGCTGAAGAAGTAAGTTGGCACTCTTGTTCAACTTTATGAATTTGGAAAATACTGAGGTTCTGGCATTGTTTTATAATAGTATTTATCTTTTGTTTTTAACACTTGTTTTTCAGCAGTTTCTGGTCTGTATTTAGTATTACTGTGATGAGAATGGTGGGAGCTAAATGCTATAAACTAGTATTACTTAACAAAGGGTCCCATTATATTACTTATTAATGATCTATAAGTCAAACTGGAATTATTTTAAATTACTTAAAACACAAATTGATTATATATTTCTAGTAGCTATGTTCTAAGGATGAAAAGAATTACAAAGATCTTAATCTTTTTTTGCAATCATATTAGTAATATTGCTGTTATTTTGAAACAGTTTTATATATTGAAGAGTAGAGGAAAAAAGTATAACACTGGGATTAAAAAGTATTACAATAGGATTAAAAAGCTGGTATTTTTATTAGAGAATTTTCATAAAATGTGTACATATATGTATGTGTTTGTGTGTATGTGTGTGTGTGTGTGTGTATGTATATGTTTCTAATCAACATGAATATTTGTAGTGAAACTTGATTTGTTCAGTCAGTGAGGCACAAAGCTAGTTCAGTATTTGAGGACTCAGGATTGGAGTCAGGCAGACTTGGGTTCAAATCTTGGCTCTGCCACTGCCTAATCCTGGGCAGGTAACTTGACCTCTCTCTATGCCTGATTCCCTCAGTTACAGCCACCAGCCATAAATTTAGGCATTCCTAGGGCCACCCTCTTTTCTAATCAACTGGCTACACATTTTAGGGGGAAGTCCCACTGTCCCCTCAGGTTTGGGACCTTGAGCCCTTTGATATCAGTCCAACTTTCCAGAGAGGAGTAGGAGTAGTTGGAGATCAAGCTTAATCACTTGGCAAGTGATTCAATTTATTGTGCCTGTGAAATAAAACCTCCAATAAAGTTCTGAACCCCAAAGCTTGTGTGAGCTTCCCTGCTTGACAATATTCTGTGTGTATTGTTACACAGCAGGGTGCTAGGCAAGTGATGTGTCCTGATTCCGCTGATAGAGAATAGCAGAAGCTTTGTGTTTGGGACCCTCCTGTACTTATCCTATGTGTCTCTTCCTTTGTCTCGTTCTGATTTTACCCCTTTCACTGTAACAGTAAAACTATAATTATAAGTGTAGTGTTATTCTGAGTTCTGTGTCATTCTGGCAAATTGAACCTGAGGGTTTGTGTGTGTATATGTTTTCCTAATTAAGGTTATGAAGATATTTTTCTATGTAGTTCTTTTAGGAACTGTATTGTTTTACTTTTCACAAGGAGGTCTACAGTACTGGGATTGATATTTGTGTTCACTGTAGGAGTCAAGTCGCATTTGAATATGGATATTGAGATGACTCATCACCATTTATTGAAAAAATTCTCCTTTCCCCACTGCTCTGTGCATGCTGCCACTTTTGTCGTAAATTGAGTGTCTCTGGATTTTGGATTGGGGCTTTCTCTTCTGTTTTCTTTGTCTATGCTAGCACCAATTCCACACTGTTACAGTACTGTAAATTTATAATAAGTCTTTAGCAAGTATTTCCATCTGGATCTTTTTCAAGAGTGTCTCAAACTATTTTTGACCCTTTGCACTTCCATGTAAATTTTAGACTCAATTTGTCAAGTACCATTTTTTAAAAACATTAAGATTTTCATTGAGATTGAATTGAATCTATAGATCCAGTGGCATTATTACATTACTAAATCATCCAATCTATGAACATGGTATATCCTTCCATATATTTAGATCTTTTTAAATTTCTATAAAGTGCTCGCTTCGGAAGCACATGTACTAAAATTGGAATAACACAGAGAAGATTAGCATGGCCCCTGCGCAAGGATGACACGCAAATTCGTGAAGCATTCCACATTAAAAAAAATTTTCTCAGTAAAAAAAAAAATCTGAGATACAATTCACATGCCATAAATGTCACCCTTTAAAAGTAAATAATTTGGTATTTTTAAAGTATATTCATAGAGTTATGCATCCATTACCACTGTCTTATTCCAGAACATTTTCATCACCCCTAAAAGAAACCCTGTAACCATTATCAGTTTCTTTTCCCTCTTTCCAGCCCCTAGAAGTCATTAATCTACTTTCTGTCTCTATATATTTACCTATTATGGAATTTTTATGTAAGTGGAAATATGCATATGTGGTCTTCTGTGTCTTTCATTTATACGTTTTGCGAGTTTTCAAGGTTCATTTATTTTGTTAACATGCATCAGAACTTCATTTCGATTTATGGCTGAATAATATTCCATTGTATGGATATATATATCTAATCCATTCATTAGTTGATGGACATTTGGATGTTTTCTCAACGATGTCTAAGAGTTTTCAGAAAAATCAATGCAGAAATTTAAGAAATTATAATTCTGGAATGGCATATTTTTTCATCGTTCTCTTTCCGTGAAATGTTCCTTAGGTCTGTGATTAGGTATGCTGGGATGTAAGCTCTGTGAGAACAGAGATTTTTGTTCGTTTTGTTGAATTATTCGTCCTAAGTACCTATACCAATGCCTGGTTCATAGTAGGCAATCAATAGTTGTATAGATATACCTCAGAAATATTTACAGACCTTTAATTTGTAAAAACAAAAACAAAAACTATCTGTGAAGTGTAATAAAACAAGATATGCCTATAATTTAAATGAATGAAAGGTTTATAGCAGTGATCCATTTGGGGATATGTGTTATTTTTGAAACGGTAAGTATACAGTTTCTGCAAGTTTGTAGTCATAACTTTTTCAAATGACCATCTTGCAGATGGAGTGGTTTAATCATTATAAAAAGTCCCTTGCTACTTATATGAGGTCATTGGGAGGAGAGATGAAGGTTTGGATATTACACAGGATATGAAACCTCCAAAAAGCCTATATATTGAAGTAAGTATACCTCTTAAAAGTGGATTTTTCTTTAATGTATAGATTATGCTGCCATGTGTCTCAGAAGGGAGTATATGAATAGATATTGGCTTATATTAAAAAGGAAGGAAACAAACCAATACCAAAAATGCTATCTATAAGGGGATGATGGGAATAGGATCAAAGAGCTAAAATTTACTGTTTAGAACTGTTTTAATAGTCTTGACTTTGGAAACATGTAAACATTTTACATATTATTAAGTCAAAGTGGTTAACCAACCCACAAAGTTTGAAAGCAAAATGAAACAAATGAACCTATGTTTTAAATTTTTGGATTAGTCAAACTGGAATTATTTTAAATTACCTTAAAACATAAATTGATTATAGTTGGTATATTCTAAGGATGAAAAGAATTACAAAGAAGTTTTAACCTGTTTTTTTTTTTGTAATCATATTATTGGTAATAATTGTTTGCCATTATTTTGAAAACAGTTTATATATTGAAAATAGAGCAAAAAAGTATGACACTAGGATCCAAGATTTTCAAAATAAGAGATTCAAATATTAAAATGAAAAGGCTAAGTGAAAATCCTATATTCCCAACTTGAGTTTGAAATATTAGCATGGACTCAGGTTGAATCATTTCTTTTTTTAGAAAAGTATTTCCTAGCTCTGTCCACTGACAAAGCCTAGAAACAACAACCAGACCACTAGCCATGACCCTCCGAATTTTGGAGTCTAAATGCCATTTCCCACTCAAGGAAACCAGGACTCCTTGGAAAAATAAAATAAGAAAAGTTAACTCTAGGTCTAAGATAAAAAATTTACAAGCTGAGCATGACACACCTTGTCTTCTAGAAAGCAAAGTATCAAGGACTACCTGGGCAGTGCTCAAAAGACTGGAATTGGTTTGAAGGCGCTCCCACTGGACAAAGAAGGGAATTTGAGCATCAAATGAATGGTAACTGGAGTGAATTGATTCACATCAGTTATGTTAGCAGTACTAATGTACGACGACACCAAGCAACAACAATTACAATGATTAAAAAAACTTTGGGTCCCCTTGGAGAATATAAGGCATGCAACTCATTTTGAAAAGCAGTAAATAAAAGAATGTAATCAAGCATTCATCCACCTTTGCTGTAAAACTATCTCGAGGTGGCCAAATTGTTTATAAAGGAAATTTCTGATAAATACAATAAGAATAAAAGCACTAGATTAATGACATTTTGTAACCCTAACACATGGAGGCAAATAGCTACTAAAACAAGTGGAAAGGTAATGGAGACCTTAATAGTGGATGGATATTAATGGGTCTGGATAACACCTGCACCTACTGATCAGTCTTAACATCTGTGAACAAATCCAAAGGGCCCTGGAGTGAAAAAGAGGAGACTTTATTCAGGTAATAGTTTGCAAATCAGGAAGAGGCGGTATCAGGCAGAAACTGAAAGTTTGCTCCACTGAGAACTAAGACCTCTCCACTGAGAGGTCACTTTTTATAGAGAATATTCTTGCCCACAGTTCCTATTTTGGTCTGTTTCATGTAATTGAGCTTTTCAAATTGTACAGTTCTGTTTGGTTCAAATCTGCAGTTCTGGTTGGTCGGTATGGATGCAAATGAGGATATAATTGTATAGTTATGATTGGACAAGGCAGGTCTTAGTCTGTTGGTCAAAAGATGAAACCAGGTCTTCCCTGCAAGTGGTTGGCTATAGTGTAAACAAGTGGGGCATAGTGAATGAAGCAGAGTTCAGTCTGAGATTCTTCTTGGTATATAGTGTATATGAGAAGGAGAAGTCTGTCAGCAAATGGCTGCTAGGCTCTTATTATTTATAAAATTTGGGCCCTCAGTTGACCATGGGGAGTCCACTTCAGCAGGTAAAATTTTCTTGGATACGTCAAATGAACCTTTCTTCTTGGGGTCCACATATCCAAAAAGGCACAGACAGCTAGACATTGTGCTTTGTCAGGTCTTGCAACAGGACATACATAACACCATTTGCTGGAAAACTAGACCAGATCCAATCCAGTCTTTAGAAATTCAGGGACAGAGGAACATGTTAAATGACCCCACAGGAATTCACAACAAAATCTACCAGACAAACTACTCAGTTCCTTTAACAAATTGCCAAGGAGAAGTGAAAAGGGGAAGGAACTCTTTAGATTAAAAAAGATTGAGATGTATCAGAAACATGTAATGTGCAGCTTTGGTTGGACTCTGATTTGAACAGGGCAACTTGTAAAAAAATTCATGGGATAAATGAGGAAATTTGGATACTAACGGGACATTTTGTAATTTAAATTTTTAAATAAGTATAGTTTTGAGATTGTATTTTTAAAAAGAATATCATTTTGTAGAAATAGATACTAAAATAGCCATAGATGAAATTGTCTGTGTCTAGGATTTGCTTCAAAATCTAGAAGTGGGTGAGGGAACAAGATCAGCCAGATGTTAATAATTGTTGAAGCCAGTTGATGGGACATTGAGTTTCATAATTTTAGCCTATTTACTTTTACTTTTGAATATGTTTGAGATTTTTCAGTAACATGTTTAAGGAAGTAAAAAAGGTAGTAGTGGTGGTAGGGATTTTTCTAAAATAGTATTTCTTGAACTCAGTTAAAATACTTTGGGGAGTCGTGGTAAGATTCTGGATGAATTATATTACTTGAGGAAATTATCTAGGAAAAGTAGATGACTGAAACTTGCTGCTGGAGTTGGCCTTACTAATACCAACACTATTACTCAGGAAAATAAAATCCAGTCCTGAGTTCCGAAAAACTGAAAAACATCCTGGTTTCCTGTGGCAACTCCTGGAGCTATAGCTAGTTCTATAGCCTCTCTAGGGACATTCCTTCTTTGCAGTTGCGGAAGTTGTCATTAAAAGGCTTCCTTATACCTCCTACCTTCTGAGTAAAAATCTCTCCTGAATCTTATAACATGAGTCTGCATCTGCTCTTTCATGATGTGTGTCTAGGTATTTCTGGGAAGGAGTCTGAATATCTAAAGAGATTGGAAAAATCTTTTTAAAACAAATTTTGTTGACTTACCTATAACCCGTTCTCAGATATTATCTTATGGGAGGGATCTATAGGAGGCAGGTTGGAATGGATCTAAAACATTCTCTTTTCTTTGTAAATATATATTTCAACTGCTTGATATTTCAGGATTTAAAGAGGGGAAAGAATGCAATGATAACTCCCCTTAGCAACTCCCTAGTTTTCCTTGCTGTCAGTGCGACATACACATACACATTCTGAGATTTTGCCCTTTTCTTCCTCCCCATCAAAAAAAACTGCTGGAACCACTAAAATATCCCAGTAGGAGTACTAGGCCTGTGTACACAGAGAAGGAACAAACTGAAAAGAAAGCCTAGTACTTTTACTGTGTGGGTATTTATATAATCCTTATTTACTTTATGGTCACTACATATTAAAAATAATTTAGATAAAACATCAGTTTTTTCCTTCCAGGTGCGATGTCTAAAAGACTACGGAGAATTTGAAGTTGACGATGGTACTTCAGTCCTATTAAAAAAAAATAGTCAGGTATTTTTTGTATTAAGATACTTTAAATCTTATGAGTGTTGCATGATGGAAGTATTGATATCAGTAGCAAATAAACTTCACCTTATGTTGATTATTTATATCTAGGCATTATGTTTAATATAAAACTACTTTTCTAAATAGAAAGACATGTCGAGGCAGATGTTGCATATAGTAAGAAAAGGTTCATTTACTGGAATATTGCTTGTGTTTAACACTAAGCATTTTCCTGGGAAATTATCATAGTGGGCCTTATTCCATTAAGGCACTATTAGATATTGGATTTAGCTCTTTTCTTCAAATTATAATTAATTAAAAAAGTGATAAGCACTCATTTTTAACTTACACTTCACCTTATAAATCCTAGTTCTTTAGCAAACATAGTGATATGGGTCAAAATTTCTAAGAAATATATAAACATAATTTAATAGGGAAAGACTGAAATTGTGAAGTTGTAACTTTAACTTTTTCTTACTAATAATCTCAATAAATTTTTCCTTAGAAGTTCTCATTAGATTAATTCACATCAGCTAAATTCATTTAAATCATCTCAATTTTCTGTAGTCACACACAGTACAAGAGGAAAAATGACCTAATGAAACCTACTCTTTCTCTCTTTGCCTCCTATCTTGTTATCAACTGTGACAAAAACATATAACCGTGGTAAAAACATAAAGTCTGTTTATGCTGCAGAGTAAAAGAATGCTTCAGGTCATGTGGTTCTTGGGCTTATTTCCCTAAGCAGTTGAGTACCCTCAGAGCTTTTAGTAGTTTGTAAAACAAATGTTAAATATTTTATAGACAGATTTTCAAGGTACTCTAAAATCTTTGATAATTAAGGCAAAATTTCCCTCCCAGTGCCCTTTTAGAAGTAGTATACTTAATGAATTGAATAATATTAATGAATTGTTACTAATATAAATTAATGTTCTCATAAAAATCTGTATTCGTGGAAGACCTAATGTGAAGCTTTGGTCCACAAGATAAAGCAAGATGTGAGAAAATGTCACTTCTTCCTAAATCACATCTTGTGGCTGAATCTCTTTCTTAAGCTTTATGGCTGATCTTCCCACCCGGTATGTGCTCAGACTATATGTGGTGTGATTTTTCAGCAGCAGGGAGTACCTGGGTAGGGCTAGGGCAGGTGGAAACCCAGCTGAGCCCCACTTCTACCTGCTCTTATGTTAATAGTTGTTTTCTGTGTGGACCATGCAGAAGCCTTCCTCTTGATGATGCTTTTGTTCTCAGTATCACCCTACCCTCAATTTAAAAGGGGGAAATTTTTAAAAAACATGGAATCTACTATAGTTGATATTAAGGGGCTTCTAAAATGTCTAACCACATCAAAATGTTTTCTATGGAATCTATAATAAACATTAATAGTGAGACATTTTCTTACCATACATTCATTTATGCTTGTCAATATGGCAAACTAGAAATCAGAAATTTTTTAGAAGACATTGGAATAACTGTTAACTAAACAACTCAATATGCTTCCTGCCCTCTTTTTATTATTACTTTTTAACATTTTACGTTCTAAAAGCTTTCGAAGAATTCATTAAGTTAGGTAATAATCCTTGCACCATGTGTCTTGATGACTGGCTTGGATGCATTTATTTTGTCACAGGTCTCACATAAGTCCTTCGAGTTTGTGAGGAAGGACTTTTATTTAGGTGCACAGTGCCGCTGAAGTTACTTTTGAATTTTGCTTTCTTGAATACTTCTGATAATCTCTTCTATTGCAGTGATTTCTAAAGCTATTTGCTCTGTACTTCTAATATACTGCTTTTTCATTTTCATCCAAGTATGTGTCTTTTCCTTGACGTTACTTTGGTCACCCATGAGTTTGGAAAGCCTTTCTGCCTTGCTTCCTGTACCTCCACACTCCAAAGTTTAAAAATGTTCGCTTCTGTTTTAAATCCCCATGTGTTAAGAGAGCATCGGACAAGGGAGATTCCTTTCCACTTCAGAATGAGAATGTATCCTCTCAGGATATGGAGGACCAATTTTACTTGGGTACAGGTGTCTTCTTGTATTGCATGAAAAGCATATACTTCATGGTTGCAAATACTTTAATTCTTGAAAAGTACAGGAAAAAAGTTCCCAATGTTATTAGAATAAATGTTCAGACAAAATCCTAGAAAAGGTTTAATGGAGATATTCTTTCATTGGTCTTACAACAAATATACTTTAAGTTTAGCTTTTAACTATATATATAACTATTGGAATTTGAAAAATGTGCAATCAGTTGCTGCTTTTAAATGATGTAAAATGTAATTTGAAATCTTTTTCAATAATTTCTCTTTCTCTCCTTCACCTGTTCCCCTCAGCACTTTCTACCTCGTGGAAATGTGAACAGCTGATTAGACAAGGTGTTCTGGAGCACGTCCTGTCATGACCTCTGAGGGACGAAAAAGCTTCCCTGTGGTGCAAGGCTGAACACATCCACAGAAACTTCTACACTTCTTTCTCTACCCGCCCTCGCCCCACCCCTCTTTGGTTTTAAAATTTACATTTTTTAATATAACCAAGACTAAATTGGGCTCAAGAGTATGGTTTGTTTTTTATATTGTACATGATTCTTCTTTTTTTGTAATCTGTATCTATAATCATAACATTCCTACAGTTATTACAGTGTGTACATGTGCATTTCTTTTTAAAGAAAGTAAACATTTATTATATTAGAATCTTTTAAACAAAAAGAGTTTCACTTGGCTGTTTAGGGAGAAAGTAGGTCCTGGTGCAGCTTGTGTTGTTTCTGGTAGTGTACATTGTGTAGGAATTTTCTGGAATATGTGTTTCCAAATCACATGGGCAGGTGGAGATGATGGTCTATAAAAATTTTCAGCATACGTAATATTTAATGACAATCGTGTGACTATTTGGGAAGGAAAAAATGAAGGACACAGTGTTTTGCCCATTTCCAACAGTGGTGGCTGTTCTGCCTCATGCTTGTCTGTGAGCTTGTGGGGTTAATGCCAGTATCACGAGTTTAGAAAGAGAAATAGAAATTAGGGTGAGGAAAGAAAGTTTGTACAGTTTCCCTCCAGATTCATTTGACAGAAAAGTCACACAAAGGGTCAGTCAGCTAAGTGGAAAGCAGTTTCATTGCTGAATGAACTGTGAATGGTAGCATTTGGAGAGGCTCAGAGTGCTCCTGCCTGGTGATCAGTGGCCTTTCCCAACTAGTCCCCTCTGTGACCAGGCCAGTAATCTGAAATAGACATTCAAATTTAAGACTGGATAGCTTGGTACCTAATACACACTATATATGCAGTTTCATTTTTATATAGGGGAATGTTTCTAGCCAAAATCAAGTTATAGAGACACTTTACCTAGGATATGGATCTGTATGTTTTTATAATAGACCTACTTAGGTCAGTAGGCTGCCCTTGCAGATTATTTTCATTACTGAAAATAATTTCTCCACCACGAGAGCCAGAGAAGTGACAGGAAAAGCTACAAGTTATAATAGATTTGTGAACTCGGCCAAGCACAGTGGTGGCAGGCCTAGCTGCTACAAAAAGGCATGTTTGGACAATATTCGCGTGTATGGGCAAAAACTTGGACTTATTTGTGAATAATTGTATAACAGGTTGTTTTCGTTTCTGTTCTGTGCAAAGTATAAAGACATTCCTACAAAGTTTTAATTTTTTCTTTTGTACCCATGCTATTGATCATTTAATGTGATAGTCTGATCATGATGCTGAATAAATGGGGTTTTTTTGTAAAAAAAGAAAAAAAATAATGTCTTCCCATACTTTTCATAGCTAGATCAGATTTTCTTCTAAATCTCTGCCGATAAAGTAAGGAAAATTTCCCTAGTGAATAGGATGGATGATGTTGATATTTTAACTGTAGGTCTGTAGTCACTTCCTTCCTATTTACTCCTAAGAGCACATGGAACTATGGCACATAGGTGAGCCCTCAAGTCCACATGAGTCAGCTGTGAGAATAAATGACTGTGAAGGCCAATACCATGTTGCCAGCTCACCATCATTTCTGACCTTAAATTATACAATGTTCTTTTGTGTTTAATTCCCCAAAATAAATATACTTACTTGAATAATGTATACTAGTTGAAAACTGGAAATTTTAGAGGTTTTATTGATTTACATGACAGGCTATTTAGAATTGTGGCTAGAATTTTAAACATACCACTTTTTTCTTATTGTGAATGTAATATGTGTAGTTAAAAAAATATACAATGTAGAAAATGAACGTTAAGTTCCCCCTTTACCTGCTAAATACCACCATCCCATGTGCTGTTAAGCTGGTTCACAAACGTAAAGTAAAATCCTATTTTATTTTGAGTGGTTTTCCTAGTTTTATTTTCTAGTTTTTGTTCCTAATATCAATGGAATCTTTTTTTCTATTATATTTTCTAACTGGCTTTGGCTGATGTATGAAAGTTGCAAATTATGATATCACTTGACCACATCTATTTATATAAACTCGTTTTTCACCTTGATTTTGTTGTCTACGAATTTCAGAAAAATGTTGATGCTGCTGCTTAAAGCTGGCAGCTTATCTTTCTTAAAATGCCAATTTATTTATTATTTTTATACTATATAGACAATAATTTTTTAACATTTTTATTTAATTTTCCCTCTCCCCCCTCCCTTCTAGTAACTACTAGTCCAAGGTCCATGTCCATGAGTCTCTGTGTTGTCTTGTTATTTGTTCCCTTTTAGCTTTATATCCCATATATAAGTGCTATCAGTGATTTTCTACCTTTTCTGTTTGGCTTATTTTGCTTTAGTTATATTTCAAGTCCATCCATATTGTGCAAATGGCAGTATTTCATCTCTTATGGCTGAGTAATATTTCACAGCTTCTTTAGCCAATTGTCTATTGTAAGGACACTTCGGTTGCTTCCATGTCTTGGCCGCTGTGAATAATGCTGCTATGAATATCAGTGTAAAATATAATCTTTTTCAAATATGAGTTTTCAAGTCTTTTGGGGATAAATACCCAATAGAGAGATTGCCAGATCAATGGTATGTAAATTGAGAGTTTTGTGAGGAAGCTCCATACCACTTTCCATAGTGGCCATACCAATTTGCAGCCCCACCAGCAGTGTTATGAGGGTTCCTATTCTCCATATCCTCTCCAAAATGTTATTGTCCTGTTGATTATAGCCATTCTAACGGGTGTGAGATGGTATCTCATTATGGTTTGTATTTCCCTAATAGCTAGCAGTGTTGAGCATCTTTTCATATAGTTGGTGGCCATTTGTATGTCCTCTAGGGAGAAGTGTCTGTTCAGGACCTCTGCCCATTTTTTGACTGGATCATTTGCTTTTTTGGTTGTTATTGAGTTGTATGAGTTCTTGTATATTTTGGATATTAGGCTCTTATCGAAGGCGTTGCTTTCCACATATATTTTGTCATTTGGATGGTTCTCTCTTTAATCTTGTTGACGATTTCTTTTGCTGAGCAGAAGCTTTTTAGTTTGATGTAGTCCCTCATTCATTTAATTTTTGCTCTCCCTTGCCTTTGAGGTCAAATTCATAAAATCCTATTTAAAGTCCAAGGTCCTTGAGTTTCATTCCTATGTTTTCTTTTAATGCATTTTGTTGTTTCAGGTCTTATATTCAGGTCTTAATCCATTTGGAGTTAATTTTGATGTGTGGGTATAGCAGCAGTCTAGTTTTCATTCTTCCACAGGTGGCTTTCCAGTTTTCCCCAGCACCACTCATTGATTGAAGAGGCTTTCCTTTCTCCACTGCATATTTTTGGCATTTTTGTTGAATTATTTGCCCATATAAATATGGCTTTACTTTGGGACTGTCGATTCTGTTCCACTGGTCCAAGTGTCTACTTTTCTGCCAATACCATGCCATTTTGATTACTGTCACTTTATAGTATACTTGAAGTCGGGCAGAGTGATGCCCCCAACCTCACTCATTTTTCTTAGGATGACTTTGGCAATTCGAAGTCTTGTGTGCTTCCATACAAACTGATGATTTTTGTTCTAATATTCTTTAAAAAAAAAAAAAAAAAAAACGCTGAATGAGATTTTGTTGGGATTGCACTGAATCTGTATAATGCTTTAAGGTAACATGGTCATTTTTAACTATGTTGATTCTTCCAATCCAAGGACACGGAATATCTTTCCATTTCTTTTATATCTTTGGTTTCTTTTAAAAGGGTCTTATAGTTCCATTATATAGGTCCTTCACATATTCATTGAGATTTATTCCTACGTATTTTTTGTCTGTGTGCAATTGCAAAAGGTATTTTTTTTTCCACTTCTTTTTCTGACACTTCATTATTAGAGTATAGGAAGCTATGGATTTTTGAACATTGATTTTGTATCCAGAGACTTTACTATATTTGCTTATTGTTTTCTAGTAGTGTTCTTGTGGAGTCTTTAGGATTTTCTATATAGAGAATCATGTCATCCACAGATAGTGACAGTTTGACTTCTTCCTTTCCTATATAATGCCTTTTATATCTTTCTCTTGCCTGATAGCACTCACTAGGACCTCCAATTTTGTATTGAATAAACAGTGTGATACTGGACAGCCTTGCCCTTGTTCCTGATCTTAGAGGGGAAGGTCTTTAGTTTTCACCATTAAGTATAATGTTGGCTGAGGGCTTGTCATAGATGGCCTTTATTATGTTAGGGTACTTTCCTTCTATACCGATTTTTTGGTAAGTGTTTTGATCATAATGGATGCTATATCTTTCGAAGGTTTTTTCCACATCTATTGATAGGATAATATGATTCCTATTTTTTAATTTGTTTAATGTGGAGTTCACATTAATTGATTTGCTATGTTGAAACCATCCCTGTGCCTCTGGGATGAAGCCCACTTGATCATGGTGTATAATCTTTTTAATATGTTGCTGTATTCGGTTCACTAGTATCTTATTAAGGATTTTTGCATCTGTGTTCATGAGAGATCTTGGTCTGTAGTCTTCTTTTTTTGTGTTATCTTTACCAGGTTTTGGTATCAAGGTAATATTGGCCTCATAAAATGAGTTGGGAAGTACTGCCTCCTCTTTGATTTTCTGGAAGAGTATGAGTAGAATAGGTATTAAATCTTTTTGAATGTTTGGTAGTTTTCACTGGTGAAGCCGTCTGGTCCTGGACTTTTACTTCTGGTAGGTTTTTTGATGATTTCCATAATGCTGATTGGTCTATTTAAGATTTTCTCTTCTTGATTCAGTCTAAGAAGATTGTATTGTTCTAAGTACTGGTCCATTTCTTCTAGGTTATTGAATTTGGTGTTAATATACTTTTTCCATAGTATTCTCATATGATCCTTTGTATTTCTGCAATGTCCTGTCATAATTTCCCCTTTCATCCTAATTTTGTTTCTGTTCTTTCTCTTTTTTCTTTAGTGAGTCTAGCCAGCGGTATGTCAATTTTCTAACCTTCTCAAAGAACCATCTCTGTTGCATTTATTTTTTCTATTGTTGTTTTGTTTTGTTTGTTTTCAGTTTAATTTCTGCTCTAATTTTGATGATTTCTTTCCTTCTGTTGACTTTAGGCTTCATTTGTTATTCCTTTTCTAGTTTTTTTTTTTTTTTTGAGATGAAATGTTGCTTATTTGGGCTCATTCTTGTTTTGTGGAGTAGGCCTGTAATGATATGAACTTTCCTCTTATGACTGCTTTTGCTATGTCCCAAAAGTTGTGATATGTTGTACTATCATTATCATTCGTTTCTGTGTATCTCTTGATCTTTTTATTTTTTATCTGACCCAGTTATTCTTCAGTAGCAATGTTGTTTAATCTCCATTTACTTGTGGTTCTTCCACTTTCTTTTGATGGTGTGATCTCTAGTTTCAAAGCATTATGATCAGAGAATATGATTGGTATGATTTCTGCCCTCATATTTGTCTCTGTGTCCCAGTATGTGGTCGATTCTTGAGAATGTATAAGCATCTGTTTGGGGATGAAAGGCTCTGTAAATATCAATTATGTCAGTTGGTCTAAAATATCATTTAAGGATGTGATTTCCTTATTGGTTTTTCTGTTTGGATGATCTGTCCATAAACTGACAGTGGGGTATTTAGATCCCCTACTATGATAGTGTTTTGGTGTGTTTCGCTGTTTAGTTCTGTTAGTAATTGCTTTACATATTTCGGGGCTTCCTGATTGAGAGCGTAGATATTATATAGGTGTTATGTCTTTCTTGTACGTGATTCCCTTTATCATTATGAAGTGTCCCTCAGTATCTTCCTTTCCCTTTTTTATTTTGAAGTCTATTTCATCTGATATTAGTACCGCTACTCTTGCTTTTCTCTGAATGCCATTTGCTTGAAATACCATTTTCCACTCTTTCACTTTGAGTCTACGTATTTGGAGCTGAGATGTGTCTCCTGGAGGCAGCATATGGTTGGGTTTTGTTTTTGATCCATTCTGCAACTCTGTGCCTTTTTATTGGTGAGTTCAGTGCATTTACCTTTACGGTGATTATTGAAATATGAGGTCTTCTTGTAGCCATTTTATCTTTTGCTTTCTGTTAGCTCAGTGTTTCCATTGCTTCCTTGTTCTTGTGTTTTCTGTTTTCTTGATTTTGTTTGGCTTTTGTGGCTTTTCTCTCTGGTCCTTCTTGTTTTATGTTATATACTTTGGTTCTAAATCTTTGGCCTTTGGTTACCATTATGAATATGAAAAGGATAGTTGTATACATACATTTGTCCCTTTTCTTCTGCATGTGCCTTATCTCCATCCCCTTTGGCAGCTTATCTTTTTCATGACCTGATTGGAAGGCCACAGCCTCCTTTCTCAATCATTCTATCCCATGCTTCTCCAGTAAAAATACCAAAACTGATGGTTTCCCACGTGTAACTTGAAGCCTCAAAAGAAATTCAATACCATAATTAAAAACAAAATAGTAATTAGCAAATATGACTTTTCCAAATGCACTTTTAGAACTTGAGTGATGATCATATGGTTTCTCACTTACTTCCCTAATGTTATGAATTATATGAATAGAATTCTATTGTTGAACTATTTGCATTCCTTAGGCTACACTCTTCTTGGCCATGCTGTATTAATCATTCAGTGAACTGCAATACTTGATTTATTTTATTGGAGAATTTTGTAACCGAGTCATGTTGGTTTCTAGTTTTTGGAAGAGGGGCATGTTTGCAAATTGTACGTATGTCTATACTTTGTGTTGTCAGTTCCTATGAAACAAATTACCCACCCAGAACATCGGCTTTAAACCACACTGTTTTATTAGCAGTCATAATTCGGTGGTTATCTGGGCTCAGCTTAGTGGTTCGGCAGATCTTACTTGGGGGCTCTATTGACCCCAAGATGGTGGCTGAGTGGCTCCATCTACTATTTTTGTATGGTTCTCTCTCTCCACATGATTCCCTCCAGCAATTTGGCTGGGCTTCTTAACTGGCAGCTCAGGACTCCTACAGTGTTAAGAGGACAGAAGTGTGCCCTGCTAGTTCTCTGAAAGGCTTGGCCTGGTACTGGACTACCATTCATATTGCATCCCATCAGTGCATATGGTTACAGCTGCCCAGTTCAGTGAAGGGACTTCATGAACCACACAGGCGAGAACACTGAGTGGCCACAACAGCCAGCTTTGGTGTCAATGTCTGGTATGTAAAATGATTTGGTACTTGTACCTTAGCCTATTTTTAATAGAAATGTAACCTTTTAAATAGCTTTAATGCCTTTTAAATAGCTTTAATGCCTATAGAACCATCTGGGTATGAGTCTCTTTGGGGAGAGATGTTGATCTTTGATACATTTTTTCCCCCAATATTAAACTAACTCTGCATTCTGGTATAAGCCCACTTTGTTGGATTTGATTTGCTAAAATTTTGTTTAGAATTTTTGTATCTCTGTTTATGAGGGATATTGGACTGTAGTTTTCTTTTCTAGTCTTAGGTCTAAGAGGACCAGAGTAACCTTGTCATAGAATGAGTTGGGAAATACTTCCTCCTAATTTTTTGGAAGAGTTTGTATAAACTTGTTATTATACTTCCCTTAAATGTTTAGTAGAATCCACATTTAAAACATCTGGACCTGGAATTTCCTTGTAGGAAAATTAACACAATTTCAATTTCTTTTATAGCAATAGGGCAATTCAGTTTGTTCTGGAATGAGCTTTTTACTAATTTCCATCTGTTCCATTGAATTTATTGGCCTAGTGTTCATAACATGCATTTATAATTATACTTTTTGTAGATTCGGCAGTGAATCTTATTCTTTCTACTGGTAAATTATTTCTCCCTTTATCCTGATTATCCCGGGTAGAGGTTTACCAATTTTATTAATCTCGAAGAACCAGCTTTTGGCTTCATTGGATTTTTTTCCGTTTGTTTTCTATTGTAGGAGTCGATGAACTTTTTCTGTATCTTAGACTTTGTAGGCCAGTTTCTAGTGGCTGCCACTGTAGCACAAAAACAGGCTCTGGTTGTGCCAAATTGTTTACAAAAATAGGCCATGGGGCTGGGCTTAATCTGTAGCGTATTGTTTTTCAATCCCATTTTTTTCTGTTCCTTGACCTCTGTAATCTTCAGTATTTCCTTTCTTCTGCTTACTTTGGGTTTAATTGCTCTTCTTTTTCCAGCTATTTAAGGTGGAAGCTGAAGTTACTGATTTTGAGGTTTTTCTTTTCTCAATTAGGTGTTAAGTACTATGAATTTTTCCCAAAGTAATGCATTAGCTCCACCCCAACAATTTTGGTATATTTTCATTTTCATTTAGTTCAAAATATTTTCAGATTTCCCCCACTGATTTCTTATTTGCTTTGTGGGATTTTTAGCAATGTGTTATTCAGTTTCCAAATATTTGCAGATTTTTCCAGATATCATTCTTGATTTCTAATTTAATTCCACCTTGGTCAGAGAACATACTTTATATGACTGGAATCCTTTTAATTATTTGAGACTTGTTTCAAGAATATGGTCTAGCTTGGTAAATGTTCCAGGTGCACTTCTGCTATTGTTGGCTGTTAGGTTCTATAAATGTCAGTTGGTTGGTAGTGTTGTTCAGGTCTATTGGATCCAATATCTTTGCCACTCCAGTCCTAGCCAGAAGCCCAAAGTGAATGATGTGTACCCTTTGATGAGTTCTGACAAATGTATATACCCATGTAACCCATTGAGACTTGGCTATTTTAATAACTAGTAGAACTAATTCCCATTCATTGCTCCTTTCTCAGAGTTTTCCAGATTATTTAATTTGCTTATCTAGTTGTACATATAAACTAGAACTGTTCAGTTCTGGGGCAAGTAGTTGATTGGAGCAGGAAACACCCATTTGTCTTTTTATTGGGAATATAGTACATTAATCAGTTTAATATTGTTGGGTCTTCCTATCCAAGAAATGAGCTTTCTATAGTGCTTTAAGATTTTTCTCATATAAACACATATAGTAAATGTACAGGGGACAGGATGCAGTAGCTGCAGGATAGTGGTTGCCTCCAGGAAGGGGAGTGAGATTAGGGGAAGCACTTCTATCTAAAATGCTGTGGTGTGATTCCATAGTATAGCAGTTAGCATGTCTGCTTTACACACAAAAGGTCCTGAGTTCACGACCCAGTGGAGCCACGGTCCACAGTCTACAGCCATGCCACCCTGAACAAGCCCGATATCTATCTTGGAAATTAAGCAGGGTCAGGCCTGGTTAGTACTTGGATGGGAGACCACATAGGAAGACTAGATGCTATAGGCATAAATAATAATAAATAATTTTAAAAAATAAATGCTGTAGCAGAATGTTTAGTACATCTAGTTGATGGACATAGGAGTATTTCTTATAAAACTTTTTCTATGTTTGAAATCTTATATTAAAAACAAACAGAAGTTAAATCAATTTTAATAGAAAAGTTTATTGCAAATAGAGACTCTTCATATTACAATAGTTTATTCTGATAAACCAAAAGACCCTAATTTACTTGTATTTTTAAAACATGTAAAAGAATTTCTTTTTTAAAACATGTAAAAGAATTTCCAGTATGATATTTCAATGAGGAAAAGATTGCATTCGCAATAAATACCATCATCCCTGAGTCCATAGACTTATATTAGGACTTCCCAAACATCTGAAGGGACTTTCCTTCCCTTGTCCTTTACTGCTGGGTGACATCACAGTGAGAAAAGCCTTTCTGAAATGTTTTTATAGACCCACCATTGATAGTACTAAACCCAAAACAGTAACAGTGGAATGGCAAAACTGTACAGAGCCCTAATTTTGCATTTTAATCTCAGAGACCAAAGTCAAAAGCACAACATTGAAATTGTTTTATTTTACCAGTTTCTTTTAGTCATTCGTGGCTGAGAGCCCCATAACCTGATTTCACCAGTGAATACAATTGGGAATTTTACCAGGAAAATTACTCAGGACCACTAATTTCAAAAGTAGTCTTTTTCCAGCATGTATATTTCCCCAGCATCTGGCTCATATGTCCAGGGGTACATGAACAATGAGCCATAGAAAATTATGGCATCACAGTGGCTTAATTTTAAAAGACGCTCTTTCAAAATGAATTCCAGGGAAACAAGCAGTCTTTACACAGAGAGGGAGGCTGAAGTGATCTTACTGATTAGTTTGTTGAGAGCTCTAACTTTTTCTTCCAAGATCCGGTTTCTTTTCTCAGCCCTTCGTTGCTTCTCTTCAGTGACCTGAAGTGCTTTTATCAGGTGAGCATTTTCCACATAGAGGTCCTTGAGCAGCAAATCAGCTTTTGTGTTTTTCTCAAACTAAGGGGAGAAAGCCATGCTTTACTGTAAATCTAGTGCAGAAATGCTCCGCTACTAGCTTGCCCCCCTTTACTCTTTCATCTTTATTCAAACCAGAATTTTTCTTTTTTTTTTTTTACAGATCTGATACAAATAACAAATGTCATGACAATTTTTGTTATCCTGGCATGACAAGAGGAAACTGAGAATCTGAGGAACTGTGGTAGAGAACGTTTAAGTCAACTTTGTGAGAATTGATTTTACCATGAAATGAAGACATAAAAAGACAAAATCCATAGGCCTCAAAAAGGACTACTCAGGACAATGTAAAACAAGAAAATTGTCAAGAGTGCCAAAAATGCTCGGTCCATCCTAGTATGCTCTGTAGACCCATACTGTCACCCAGGACACACTGAGGTACTGCATTCATGCTGGCAAACTAGTGTGGTCACCATACACAACAGCCATAGGGGCTTCAGCGATGGGGACACAAGGCCACTCTAGTCATGAGTCCTGATTCAAGATACAAAGGCACAGAGGTCCTGGCTTTGGGCTTCTTAAGTCAACACTTGATTCAATTAAGTAGTTACTAAGCACCCATCATATGCCAAGCACTGCTTTAGCAACAACCTTGCTTTCATGGAGCACCTGTTCTAGTGAATGGAGACAGACCACAAACAACTGTGCAGTGTCAGATGGTGAGAAGTGTTAATAGAAGACCTTGCTGGGGACAGGCAGCTGAGGAGGGGGTTTCTATTTTGGTTGAAGTGAACGAGAGCTGCTCCACACAACTGAATAGAGGTCTGAATAAAGTACTAAAATAAGTCATGAAGCTGTCAGGACATGAACATTCCAGGCAGAGGGAGAAACAAATGGAAGGACTAGAAGCTGGCTCATGCTGTGGATGACAGTAGCCATGAATCCTGTGGCTAGAGGGCATGGTTTTGGGAGGCCAATTGAGAGGCCATGCTGGCTAGGTAGGGCACTAGATCCTGCAGAACCTTGGAGACCACTATAAAAACTGCCTTTTTCTCTGAAGGACTTGGGAAGACTAGAAGGCTCTAGGCAGAGTAGGGCGAGCACCTCAAACACTTTTGTAAAGGCTTTCTGCTCTTCCTGTGCTGACGACAGATCAGAGGAGGAAAAGGGATGCCAAAGATGAAGATGGGAATGGTGGGGTGAGGTGGGTGGGGTAAGAAGTGGCTGGGTTCTGACTCTACTCTGCAGGTGGGGCTGGTAGACTAGATAGGGACAGTGTGGGTGGGCGTGGGTTGAGGGAGGAGCCCACCACACTCCAAAGTTGTGGACATGAGTCAGTGGCAGGTGTGAACCACAAGGGCACTCTTTGAAGGGATTTCTGTTAAAAGGAGCAGAGAACTGGTAGGACCCAGAGGAAGGGGGGCTTAGGGAGGGTCCATGTGAGATGGCACAGGCCAGGTCAGAGTGCACATGGTGAGAGCAAAATGCATGTTTGCTTGTGATTGAGCCCTTCTGGTCTTCCAAGGAAACCAGCTGTGATCCCAGGGGAGAGGACAAGGAAGAGGTGCTGGAGGTCAGAGAGGAGAGGGGAGTGCAAGCAACCCGGGGTTGCAGGCTGTACATGTGGACAACAGCCAGAAGACTGAATCAGAACTGAGGTTTGGCCAGGTGAGGAGGTAAACTGAGTGTGCAAGGGAGTGACTGTAAGGGGGAGTCATCAAGAGACTGTGACAGTTGGACGGTCAGTGGATGGTAAAGCAAATCCAGGGAGGGTGGGGAAGGAAGGGAACAGGCCTAGAAGAGTGACTCAGCCTGGAAACTTTCTACCACGATTCAGGAACAAGAGGCAGCACAAATATTTCATCCCATTTGGGCTCCACTCAGGATTGCTCAGATAAACCATACTCGATTACTATGTAATAGAAATATTTAGATGCTCACATTTCACATAATTTCTTCTGGCACTGCCAACAGAACTCTTCTGGAGTGGCTGGTGTTTGCCTTTCCTCTCTCTCCTTCGCCTCTAGCTTTGGCGCTCCTCTCAGCACCCGTGCTGGTGGCTGCTCCACCAGTCCTTACTGATTTAACTTGCTGGCTGAGTGAGACTAAGTTTTTGTGTTGATCAGGGCAGCTATGACCTTTCTTGGTGTTCTTTGCCCCCTATAGCAGCGCTTTATTTCTTTTTTCCCTGAGTGATTTCTTTAAAAACAGATCATCATGCTCTTGCTTCCAATGGCTTCTAATTGCAATTAAATTAAAATTTAAACTCCTGGCCTTGAGGGGGGCCCTGCCTATCTATATCTGTCCATCAGTCCACACCAGCCACAGCAACCTCCTCAATGGCCTTCAATGTGCCATGCTTGGTCACATCTAAAGACATCTGTCTGCACTGACCCTATTCCTGGAATGCACTTCCTCTTTGGGGTTCCAGCATGTCCCCAGCACACAGGTGTCCTAGTGAGTGGAAGTGCTACTGGCCTTTAGCACTACAGTGTGCAGGGCAGTCTCATCCAATGAACATTTTCCCTTCCAAAACGCCAACCTGTTCTTTGTTGGGGGACAGAGTTAGACCATCCCGTGGCTGGGTCATTGGTGTCTGTTCCCACACCATCTCTTCAGAGTGGTCCCATGACTACCCCCACCAGCTCCCACCCATCACCATTTTCTTCAGAGCACTTTTCAGAACCTGACATTATTTATCTTATTGTCTGTCTCTGCCTCCAGAATAAGGTCCTTGAGGGCTCATATCAGGGTTTACCTAGAACAATGCCCTGATATACACAGGTGCATGATAAATGTCTGTTGAATGACTGAACAAATGAATGAATGTCCTTTCTGAGTCATGTGAATACCTCAAAAAATATCTTAAAACAATTTGCAAAAGAAAATAAACAATGTGCAAACAGGGTAGGATACATATTTAGTAAAATCAGTTTTCTATCGATTTTGTTAATCAGAAAAAAAACTGCATACATTCTGAAAATGCAGTTTAAACAAAGCCCCAGATTCAATGGCTCCAAATGAACATGGGGTTCTCTTGCATTTTGTGACAAGACAGTCTCTTTCTGGATCAATGACTTGAACACCAGTAAAAAGGGGGGAAAAAGTTCTGAAAGAGGATATGCACGTGCATTGACAAAAGCCCTCACTCACCTGCTCTCCCAGCTCACCGACTTTTTCTTGTAGGAGCACTTCCATGTTCTTCAAAATCATTTCCACCTCTTCTACCTGCTCTTCTGTGTCTTTAAGCTGTTTTTTATGTTCTTCCTGCCACAAAAGGAAGTCACAGACCAATATTTTATACTTAAAAAAGAATCATCTCAGGCTTACTTATTTTAGAATGGAAATTAGCTGAAATGTACAAACCTGAGCAACTACAGATACCCTTTCATTGGTATAGAGTAATAGTTAAAAATTCTGTCACAAGCCACAAAACTCTTACTTCTCTTTATAGTTTAAGGATATTTGGCAGACTGCTTTGTCTTAAAAAAAATTAATCATAATGACTCCAAAGTGAGTTTCCCCAAACATGTTACCAATTATTTCTAAAGGATTCCTGATTAAATTTCTTCATTTTGTCATAATCTATAATAGTTTCTCTCTTGTCTAGCTTAACATTTGCATAATGCTGAAAGGTTATTCACTAGAATTTATGCTTTACAAACATTAAATTTACCCACCTTTCAAGCCTTGCTCTAATTTTTCCCTCATGAAGGCAGCCCCTGCCCTCTGGCTCCTGATCTCCACATTCCTCCTGCCCTGGACTTTTTTTCATGAGCTGCATTGTGACA
The DNA here is from genome assembly GCA_003508835.1 of Eonycteris spelaea. NCBI lineage: Eukaryota > Metazoa > Chordata > Mammalia > Chiroptera > Pteropodidae > Eonycteris > Eonycteris spelaea. The sequence continues at coordinate 1,126,229 of PUFA01000215.1, read as the reverse complement.
TTTCAGGATTGAGTTTTTCCCTCAGGCTTTTAAATGAAACACTTACATAGGATGCACACATGCCACAGATAATTCAAGCACTTTAAATGTGCTAACTCACTGATGCCTCAAAATAATGCTTTGAGATGGGTACCACTGGTATCTGAATTTTACAGGAAGAAAGAGAGCACAAAGTGATTTACTGGCCCAAGGTCACTCAGCTGGGAGGTGGGGGAACCAGGATCCCAATCCCTGCAATACATGGTCTGAGCCACTGTGCCCTGCTGCCCGCCATACTTTAAGGTAGTTTCTACATCTCTAGATGCCTAGTGCAGCACCTGGCACACAGCAGGCTCCCCAAGTCTATGCTATTACCTCGCTAATCTCTTGTCCCACTGCCCCCTCCTCCCCACCCCCTCTGATCCTTGCTGACGTTAAACGTGCCAGCACACCCATGTCAGGGCCATTGCACGTGCTGCTCCTGTTGCCTGTAGCACTCTTTCCCCAGCTAACTGAAAGCTTGCTGCCTCAACGCCTTCAGGTCTTGGTTCAAGTTACCATCTTCTCTGGCTACCCTATTTAAAACTGCAAAGTCTCCCTCTCTATAGCACTCATCACCATCTGACATGCTATAAGTAACTTCTGTAGTTCTTACGTGCCTTTGGATAGATTTTTTTCAGTAATGGTTTAAAGATTCATTTTAAATTAGGTGCATCATTTGGAAACTGGGAATGTTCATGTAAAAATCTGGTTTCTGGCTTTTCTTTGAAGTCAGGAGAACTGGCATGCTGGGGCCCACACTCCCACAGGGCTACAGAGACCAGCACCCACTGCCTCACTCACAGCCTCTCCATGCCACCTTTCAGGCCCTGTAAGCAGCTTGAGTGTGTGGCCCCTAATGTTTAGCCACGTGGCCTATAGCAGATGCGTGCATCCCCTGAGGGCAGACCACATCTGGGGGAACCTATGGCCCCCAGGCTAGAGAGTCCTTCAGGGTCAGCTAGGCTTAACCCTCCCTGAGGGGGTGCAAGACACCTCTGAGAGGCTCACTGCCCCTCCGCAATCCTTCCTCAGCATTTGTTAAGAGTCCCTCTTTGGTCACAGTGAAAACTGGTGTCCTGCAGATTCTGTATAACCAGTCCTCATGGAGTTGGGATAGCTGTTGAGTCATTTTCCCCTTGGCACTAGGGCAGTTTTTGGCTGTGTGACCAGTGATTCAACGTCACCTTCCCTGTTACCATCAGCTGGCTCTCTAGACCCCTGTCCCCACTCACCCTCTGTTTCCAGTTACCTCCCTTCCTCCTCCTGGACGCTGCATTCTTTGTGCAGCTACTGAGCCAACCACTGCTTCCTTTCCAGCAGTTTCTGCAGCTTGGCCATGTGGCCTAGAGGCACCCCTGCTCCATCTGCTCCTGCAGTTGGTGGATCTCCTGAGTGCTGGGGCTGCGCCAGCCTTGGCCTCAGGTTGGGTCCGTGCAGCTACACCAGGGAGAAGGCCACAACAGCTTTGGTGTGATTGCTGAGAGCTACAGAGCCACTGGGAGGCATGGAAGACTGTGTTTAAGGACAATCTACAACTGGAAGGGCAACTAGGCATCCTCTCCTCTATGGACCCTGCATCTGCAGCAAAATGCCAGGATTTATAAAGAGCCTATTCATTGGAACTCTGACAGCAAAACTCATGTAGCCAAAGCTTCTGCAAAGTGAGAGAGTCAGGAAAAGTTGTGCCTGGGATCCTCAGAATGATGATGCTGAGACTTACATTGGATTCTTGGGAGAATCACGTCCAGTTTACCTTCCAGCAGGCAGCGCTACTAGAGTCGATTATTTAAAAACTATGACCCATGCAAGATGGATATGGTAATTTTCCTGTAAGTAGAGAGTTTACACTCCTGAGACCTAGCTGAGGCCAGGGTCACAGGGGGTAATTAACACACAGTGAGTGCAAAAGGAAACTTGGGAGCAGATATGGAATGAAACTCAATAGCCACAAGATGATGGCATAAAACTCAAGGAGTTATGCTGAGTCATTATGATTAAACTGCACACAATGTGGACAATCCTTTTACTAAGCAATTGGGAGGTCAGATCCAAACACCATTTAATTCACTCTGACTCTGGAGGCTTCGTCTAGAATATACAGCATTTTCTTGGCCCCTAAAAGAACTGGTCACATCAGCCCATCTGAGACCCCACAGACAGGAGAGGGATGCAACTCTATCAAAGGTCATAGTTAAGGTAAGTCTCAAGTGGCCATGTGGTCAGAGAGCAAGGGAGGGCCACCCATTATATCCACGCAAGGGCTACGAAACTCCAGCACATATTCCTTTCGACAGTCACTGTGTCACCTCATATCTCTGAGGGGCTGTCTCGGGGGCCACATCATCACTGTAACATGTGGCCATTCTCTAGGACAGGGGTCATCCCAGAGAGGCGCACATGCACAGCTTCCAGGAGGGCAGCTGTTGCGCTCTTTTGGAAGGGAAAGAGAAGGAAGAACCAGCGCCAAGACATCACCAAACCTAGCTTACTCTACCCATCCCACTTTAGATGGTCACTCTGCAACCACTCCAGCCAGAAACCAAGCCCAATCCCAGGCCCTGTGACTCCTTGGAGTGTCAGTGCCCACCCATCTCAATGGTACCCCTGCTCTGACCTCACTCCCCACCACTGATAAGCTCTTCCTTTGAATACACTGCCCCACGCTCCTTGCTGCCACCTTCTACAGTCACCCCTATGCTCTGAACCCTGGTGCCTGACAGCCACCTTTTCTATAGGGAGGCCACTCTTGGGCCCAGCATGGGAGTCTCTGAAGTCCTACTCTGTGGCTCTTTGCACCGGCAGATAGTCCATAAGCATGCACGAGCTGAATTCCTCCCCAGTTCTCTTCATCTTCCTCCTCACAGAAGTGAGATACAGATGTGGCTGGCCCAGCTCGAGTAAGCAGGCTGCTCTTCCTGCCCCATTGAGAGGTGGGCTCTATGTCCTCCCTTTGAATCCAGACTGGACCAACAGAATGTTAGAAAATCTAAAACAGCACTGGGACCTCCTATGGCTTCACATGGACTGCTACCCTGCTAGCATCTGTCCCACTCGCTCAGCTCTGTGACTTCCTAGATGTGCCGCCTGGAACTGCCTATGGCTACACCAAGTGTCAACACTGGCTCCCTGCCACATGGCTCCATGCTCATCCTCACCACAGCATACCCCGAGGTGCCTTAACTATTCTGTAGACACATTTATTTCCCTTCTCTGGACTTTGATCAGTGTGGTTTGGGCGGGGCGAGGGTCGGAGAGGGGAATCATCCTCTAAATCACAAAGGAGCAGAAATCTGCTCAGAGCAACAGGATTGCTAAAGTATCTTTTGCCAGTCACAATAGCTGACTCCTTAGCTTCGAAGGGTTCAAACTAGCCAAGATAATTTCTCAAGGTTACTTTCAGACTTAAAAATAGAGAGAGGAACCCCCAAATACACAGAGGCACCTCTCAGAAAGTGCTTGCTTGCAGTGGGAAAACTGAGAGCCCCCATAGCCCTGGAGGGTACTATACCGAGGCTGACCCCTCTACAGCATTGGGCATCTTGCCCTCTCACACCAGGTGACCACGGACAAGTCCAGCTATGAGGCCAGGAGCCAGACAGGGAACCTGCAACGAGGCTCAGCAGAGGGAGGCACTCAGGTACCATACTGAAGCCACATGAGTTAGAGACCCCTTCCATACTGTACTTGGGGTGGCCTCTCCCACTGTACCTCTGTATTCCCAGCCAGCCTCCTGGCCCTCCAAATGCACCCCATATCTGAGTCTGCACTGGGTCCTCAGGATACCTCCCACTATTACATACCTGCTATTCCCTCCTCCTGCTGGAATACCTGGCTCCCCTAGGAAGAACGTGCTACCCCCACTCTGAGTCCCTGTACCTCACACTGGCAGAACGCCCCGAGGTTCCTGTTTGTCCCCAGAAATGAACTTCCTGCCTCCCCATCTTTGTACCTCTCAGGCCTTGCAAGAGCTAGATAAATGCTGGAGCAGGAGAGGGGAGTCAGCGGTGTGACATCCACAGGCAAGTGTAATTTCAAGGCTTCACTGGCTGCCTTGGATCTGACACCATTTCCCTTCCTCAGAGGCTACCCCAACGCTTTCCTCTGGCTCAGTTCTGTAGAGCTGGGGTCCCCAATCCCCAGGCCACAGACCAGTACTGGTCCATGGCCTGTTAGGAACCAGGCTGCATAGCAGGAGGTAAGAGGTGGGTGAGCAAGTGTCAAGCTTCATCTGTATTTGCAGTTGCTCCCCAGCGCTAGCATCACCAGCTCAGTCCACTTCAGATCATTGGGCATGATTCTCAAGGAGCACCATCCCTGTGCCAAAAAGTTGGGGACTGCTGCTATAGAGGGTATACATACCCAAAGGCATGCTTACTGACCTTCCCTTGGAGATAAACTGAGGGATAGCTCTTCACATGGTCTGCTCCAGGTCAACCCAACCCTGGAGTAGGCCTGACTTCAGCCCTGGGCCTGGTAAGTGCCCCACTAGCTGTGTGACTTCAGCCCAGCCCCAAAACTTCTCTGGGATGGACCCAGCACCTTAGGCCATCACACCCACTGGGTCTCAACTTTCTTCAAGGGTCTCTCTCAGCTGTGGCTCTGATAGACTTAGGCTCTGACACTCCTGTTCAGGTATTCAAGTTTTTGGATTTGGTCACCCTGTTATTAAAAAAATCAATTTCACAAGTATAAGAAATATCTCAGCAGTCTAATACACGTTTGATGCAGTGACTTCAGAAAATTACAGAATAGCAAAAATTACAAAATTTGAATCACCCATGATCCCAGCAGCCCAAAGACCACACCTGACATCGTGCTGTCATCATCCTTCGGCCCTTCCCCTACACACAGCATTTCTACCGACAAGACTGGTGCAATGCTGTATGCTGTGCTTTCCTCCTTACTACATCTTGATCATTTCCCCATGACATTAAATATTTGAAAACATTGTTTTTAATGGCTATACCATAATTTACTGACTCATTCAGTAAACTGTTGATACATGATTCAAGCTGATTCCAATTCTGTTTTGCTATTACAAATACCACAGCAATGAAAATATTTCTAGCTAAGTCTTTACACAATGCTCTGGTAAAATTCTCATAGTAGATTCATGAAGTCAGAGGATACTGACATTTTTGAGGCTCTTGATACATATTTTGCCAAACTCCTCTGGAGAGGTTGTACCAATTTACTCTCCTATCATCAGAATTTAATTCCTTTCTGCTACTTTTTCTCGATACTAGGAATTTGCAAAAGCTGTTTAAGTCCACATATTTCCCAGGGCTTGCTTGTTAGTTAAGTCTGTCCCTTCATTTACAGGGCAGTGCCCACCTCTTGGCACTTTAGGGCTGTTTCTGATTTAAGCTGCTTCTCTAACATGCCCACTCCTCTCTGCCCCATGGCCCACAGGCCACTACTCTCACCTGCAGCTCTGCCCGGCATCCAGCCTCCTCCAGTCTCTGTGTTAATAGCTGAATGGTGATGCAGTTCTTCTCATTTTGGGCCTGCTGGGTAGAGACCTCCTCTCTCAGCTGAAGGACCCTGTGGTTAAGTTGGGACAATTCATCCTTGCATTTCTGACTCTAGACCAAAAAGGGTTGAAACACAGATAGAAAAGTTGTTTTTTAAAACCGGCAGCTCAATTTATATCATTTCAGTGGTTCTCGGCCACAGAGATTATTTACGTTTTTCCCCAGGGGACATTAACATTTTTAGTTACCATAGCTGGGGCAGGGGACTGCTACTGGCAGCCAGTGGGTTAGGCGCTCAGCACCCTCCAGCGCAGAGAATGATCCAACACAAACAGCAATAATGCAAGCATGTGAAACCCTGTTCCATTCCAAGAAGAAATGAGACACATCTGGACCTCTAGAGGTGGTTATTACCATGAACCTCCAAACCACACTTCCGAAGATCTTTCATGTTTTTCTCACTTTTTCCATGGTTACATCTAACATTATTTTAAGCAATTAAACTTAAAATTCATAAACACTACATGAATCTCTTCAAAATCTCCTCTAATCTTTGTCACTAAATACATAAATGTAGCTTTCAGCAGGGTGTAAGCATTGATTAAATTGTATATTTTGCTTTTTCTCAATAACTACTGCCCAGCACATGGGGGATGCTAAACAAATGCTCCCTGGGTGGATGAGCAAATGCACTGTGAGTTTAGACAGCAACTACGAAGTAAGCTCTTACAGCCTTTCACCATGGAAATTCCAGTTACTTTCAACTATCTGTCATGCATATCTTCAGATAAGCCATACTTTTGCTTATTTGCTTTTCCCACAAGTTCTCGAGGCCAGGTATCAGCAGCTCAGGTGTTTTCATAGTGGCATCCGCTGAGCCAGCTTCAGCACACTTGGCAACGCACACATCACACCCTTTCCCCAGGACTGTGCTAATAACAACTTCTATGTTTTTGAGGGTTTGATAAGCACATAATGGGACCTAGTTGTTTCAACTTAGATTATTCAAGCTCAGTGAGCCTACATATTTTTCTTACAATGATTTCTCATTTCCTTCTCTGTAAATTGATCATTTTGTCCTTTCCTTAGAACCTCAAAAATGAGGGTAAAGACATATTTTCACCACATCATAAATTCATGGCAGTTACATCTGGTATGAAGCTCTATTGTGTTTATAGCATTTATTGTGAAAATTAAAATTGTTCTTCAGTATCAATATACATTCACCTTTGTCCTCTGGGGACAGCCTTAATTACATAAATAGCCAGAAATAAAATCTTTTTTCAACTCCCGGTTTATACACACTAGTTGATTTTCTTCTACTCATCTTTATTATTTAAAGTCTTTGTTTGGAAATAATTTCAAACTTACAGAACAGATGCAAGTCTAGTACAGAGAACATCTATGTACCCTTTACCCAGGCTCACTGGCTGACAGCACTGTCCTCATGTTTTGTGGTCAGCGTTCTCTACGTACACGCATGCAAAGTGGTTCTCAGAGCCACGGCCCTACAGTGCATTTCCTATGAAGGGGAGTGTGCTTAACATGGCTGCTGTGCCACTGGTCCAGGATCAGGTAGTGCCTTCATCTGTCAGGCCGTTTTAGCTTCCCTGAATGTGGAATGTTTCCACAGCCTTTATCTCGCATGACACTGACATTTTTGCCCAACACGGTCCCTCCTGCTCTCCCTTAACAGCTCCTCATTTGGGGTCAGTCATGCTCCCTTGTGATTAGACCCAGGCAGTGCTCAGGTGCCACTGTGTCCTCCTCAGGGCACACTGGGAGGTGTGTTTGTGTTGGTCACTACTTTAATTCTAACTTGTATTAATCTGGATTTTACTGTAGAAGGCAAAATTAGATGTTAGCAGCTGTCTCCTGAGCACATGGTTATTTGTGCTAAATGTTTATTCTGAATGTGATCAAGACTTCAGGCCTAATTTCCAGTTTATAAAGAAAAACAAGGACAGAGCACCAGGCTGAATGACACTATCAGGAAACAGCTGGACAGATCCACAAGGCAGATGACCTACAAGACAACTGCCAGGTCTCTATAAAAAGTCAGCATTATGGGGGAGAAACAGGTGTTCTAGATGAAAAGAACTATAAAGACATATCACAGCCAACTGTATTTTCCAAAGATGTCCTCAACAACTTCTCCCATCCCACATCCCCTCTGCAGTGTGATCTAGATATCTGCCCACCAAAATGAGCCCATGTCCCTCCCTGTGGCTCTGTGGGGTCTTAGTCGGAGGTGGGGTCAGAAGCCTCGTGCCTTGCACCTGATGCCTCTAGAACACTCACTATCTGATAACACCTCACAAAAATCCTTTCAGGAGCCCAGCCACATGGAGAAATGATTCCAGCTGCAGCCATCTCAGTCACCCCAGCTGTCTAGGCTTCTCCACCAAAGCCCCGACCGATGTCACAGAGCAGAGATGGGCCGTCTGCTCTGTGCCCTGTCTGAATCACTGACTCAAAGGCTCTGAGAGCACAGTAAAGAGCCTGTTTTATGCCAGTGAATCTGAAATAGTGTTGATAGTTCAATGTAGTAAGTCAACCTTAACTGGATCCCAGTTGCAAAACATCTACTATATAAGAAATTTCTGAATACTCAGAGAAATGTGGACATGGTCTGAATACTGGATAATATTAAGTAATTATGATTAAGTTTCTTAGGTGTGATAGCAGTACTGTGATTAGGTGGAAGACACACTCATTTTTAGGAGACGCCCACTAAAATAGTATTATTCTATCTCTAACTTACTTTCAAATGGTTCAGAAAACACACACAAACACATGCACAGAAATACAAAGACAGATATAAACAACAAAAGCACATATGACAGCTAACAACTGTTGAATTAAATTGTGATATATGGCTGATCAGTGTACATCATTTCAACTTTTCTGTGTGTTTACAGTTTTTCATAATAAGAAGTTGAGGGAAATAAAGCAAATGGATACCTATGATTCATTTATAGATATGTCCTAGAGATAAGCTGGAACGTGGAAGAGATCATGCTGCTCTCTGGGGCCAAGAAATCCCCAGATGGGTCATTTACAGAACAAGCTGGTCCTCAGGCAGAAGCGGGGTCTGAAGTTTTCATCTTAAATCAATCCATAAATTATCCTCCTGATGGAGAAGCCCCAAGCAAGACTACCACATACTCACCATGGAAAGAAATACCCAAACCTGGGAGCCAAGACAAGCTACCTGCCCATGAGTGATCTGAAGCCATCTCCACAACAGAAACCTCTCATGAGCCAAGCATGGGAAGAAGCAGGCTAGGAGAGAAGATCTATGGGGACTTATCTCAGGGGCGGAGCAGGGGTTTAAGAAGAGGAAGGCAACAAAAGCATTCCAAGAACTAATAAGTAAACTCAGCAAGTTACAAGAAGCAAGATCAACACACAAAAATCCACTGTACTTGTATGTCCTAACAGTGAGCATGTGGAAACCCAAATTAAAAACATAATACTATTTCTGGTTTCTGGTCTGGCACGTAAAGAGCTTGGAATTCATCACTGCCATTCTCTCAATAAGAAAAAAAGCTAAATAAACTGAAAATCAATAATTCTTCTTAGATTCATCAAAGAATTGAGGTCACTGGGAAAACCAATGCCCTGAAAACTGAAGAGTCAGGCAAAGAGAATCACAGCTTACCAACAGCAGATGGCTACAGCTGAAACACTGGGACTGTAAGGATGAGTGCTGGGGACTGTGACTGGGCTGGCTTGAGAGTTAAAAAGTCATAGGACACCAGTCTTTGGGGGGCCTCATCAGGAAAATGCCCTCATGCTTCTAAGCAAGGAGACAATAAAGTGACTGCTATGGACCAAATTCCTCCCCCTCCTCCAAATTCATACATTGAAGACCTAACCCCCAATGTGATTGTATCTGGAGGTAATTAAGATTAAATGAGCTCAAAGGGTGGGGTCCTAATCTGATATGATTGTGACCTTATAAGAAGAAAAAGAAGAGCAGTCTCTCTCCCTCTGTGTGCCCACACCAAGGAAAGGCCAGCCACATGAGGACACAGTGAGAAGGCAGCTGTCTGCAAACCAGGGAGAGAATTCTCACCAGAAACCAATCAGCCAGCACCCTGACCTTGGACTCCTAGCCTCCAGAACTCTGAGACAATAAATTTCTGTTGTTTAAGCCACCCAGTCTGTAGTATTTTGTTTGGCACCTGAGCAGACTCATACGGTGCCCATTTTGAAGTACATGCACAACACTCTGTTCTCCTTCTGTCCTCAAACAAAACTGCTTTACCAGAATGAAATCAATGTGAGAAGGGGATATCTAGCTCCAGCCCCCCAGACTCTCTGTCTCAGTACACACCTATCAGAGCAGCCAAAATAAAGCAGTGACACGCTTAATGCTGGCAAGGATGTGGAGAAACTGGATCAAGAATACCTTGATGGAAAAAAAAAAGAATACATTGCTAGTGGAAATGTAACCTTTTACAGCCATTCTGGACAGCAGTTTGTCAGTTTCTTATAAAACATAACATGTTACTACCATGCAGCTCAGTAACTATACTCTTGAGCATTTATCCCAGTGAAATAAATGAAAACTTAAGTGCATACAAAAACCTGCACAGGAATGTTCATAGCAACTTTACTTGTGATTGCCCCCAACTGAAATCAGACCAGACTCGTTTTTTTAAGTGCCAAAACACACTGTGGAACATCAATACCTTGGAATACTAGTCAGCAACGAAAAGAAGCTAACTACTGATACATACCACTTGGATGAATCTCCAGGGGTATAATAAATGAGAAAAGTCAGTTCCACAGGTTACATTCTGTATGATTACTTTTGTATAACATTTAAAACCAAACAATTTTAGAAGCAAAGGACAGGGGTTAGAGCCTAAGGTAAGTGGGCAGGAAGGAGGTGAATGTGATTATAAAACAACATGAGGATCCTCGTGGAGTTAGAATTGTTCAGTATCTGGATACGTGAACCTACACAGGGGATAAAACTATGTACAATTTAACACACACACACACACACACACACACACACACACACACGTACACAAGTAAAACTGGTGAAATCTGCACAATATCCATGGATTGTATCAATGTCAATAGCTTGGTTATGACATTTGTAATAGGCTGATTTGTGTCCACCTCCCAAGTCCTATGATGCCTAGACCCCAGTACCTCAGAATGTGATTATATTTACAGATAGGGTCTTTAAAGAGGCAATTAATGTAAAATGGGGTTATATGAGTAGGCCCTAATTCAGTATGATGGTGTCCTAATGAGAAGAGATGAGAACACAGATATGAACCAGGGAAGACCATATGAAGACACAGGGAGAAGACAGCCATGTACAAGCAATCAGTAGCTGAGGGCAACATATTAATAACCCATTGAATAAAATGAGCCTATGATAGTAATATAGTGAAGTAAATGAATAAATAAATGGGGAAAAGAAAAAGCTCTTCCTTATACTGGAATACTAATTAATAAATATCAAAGGAATGGTAAAATTAGTTACCAATTGGCCACTATCATGGTAATAATTGACTCTACCAAGAAACAAAGTATGCTAAAGCAAGTGGGTGAGAGTTTGATGAAAAAACAGAATATTAACATAATATCAAAGTATCCACCCATAAAATACTCATTAATTACAAAGGGCAAAGTAACTTTACTGTGGAATAGCCTCACCAAACTACCTAACCAGGAATCACTAGGAATGAGACAAGTCATTGTAAACCTTACAGGATGAAATGAGAACACAGTATCATTTTGGGGACACTTCTGCCAAAGATATGTAAGCTAAACCTAATCACAAGGAAACATCAAACAAACTAAATTGAGGAACTTTTAAAAAATAATCGCTTGTTATCTTTGAAAGTACCAAGGTCCTAAAAACGAAGGACAGACTGACTGAAGGAGACTAATGCCACCCATGATTCTGAACGAGTGGGACAGCTGGCAAAGGGTAGGAAACTTAAGGTTTCCGCATCCATGTTCATTTCCTGATTTTGAGGGGGAGGGGTTTGACAAGTCAGCAACTCCCAAATCTTTCAGAAAAAAGTTCTCTTACTTCTTTTTTAAGTTTGAAATTATTTCCAAATCATGAGGGGAAAAAAGGAGAATGGCATTAGCTTGGCTCCAGGTGTCAGTACCTGACCTGTTTGTTGAGCTCTTCCACTTCAGAGCAGGCCTTTTCTTTGTCTCCCTTTAAAACCTCAATGTCCTTGCTGTTGAAGAAACAAAATTAACAGTATCACTGAGCAGACAGTTTCGTTTTTCCTGGTCATGGCGCATTGCTACCTCAGCAGCTTGGATATGTAGCTATATAACACTCTTACATCTGCTCATGGTACCCTACAGCCACTGTTACTGTTCTATGCCGCTGCTGCTAATTCAATCCAAATCCCAATCCTCAGAACCAGAGGACACTGCCAGTAATAAAGAACACCCTCCGTAACTTTACTCAGTTGCACACATTAGTTAGCACAACGTGTGACTTCACTCTCAGCAGCATAAATAAAGACCAAAACAGCCTTACATCTGCTGAAGCCTATTGCCAAGGGGTGCTGGCAGCAAAATTTAAAGGAAAAATGGTTTCTAGAGTGAAAAAAACTTATAGATTTCAGAATTGCTGTAATGCAATAGCCTACATCACTTATTGACTAACTTGTTAGATTTCATATTTTAATCATCATGGCAATTTTATCAAACCAGCATTTTAAGAGTTGAGCTCATCTTCAATTTCAAAGGTGGGGGGAAAAAAAAGTCAGCCAACTATCCTTGGATAAGATAAGGCTGTGGTAGTGCAAACGGAAATCCACTGAGAGATTTTGTGTCCACCCCACCCACCCCAACGGTCTCTCCTGCCTCAGTGCTCAGTTCTCTGCACCCCATCCCCATCCCCACCCCTCACCCCTGACTCTGACTCACTAAGATTGACACACCAGAAATGAACGTTGAGAAAAGTACAGCTGAAACTACCATCAGGACATGAACGAACAGATTCTATTTGCCTAGAAATGCCTCAGAAGCATCTCTTACGCCTACAAAAATGCTTGCAGTGTTCCCCATCCCTTAGCATGTTGTGGAATATTTCTGTAGGGGTGAGAACTGCATGCACCTCAACTTCAGAGATAAGCAGGCCTGTGCTACAGTGTACACACATTCTCTATTGCATACTTCTGAGACCAGGCACTCAGAAATGAAGATGGCTGCCAACATTTGGACAGGAATATGCCTGTCCAGGCTCATCCGAGGTCAGTACAGCTCGCCCGCTTATCGTTTTCCACTATGGTTTGATCTGTGAACACGTATCACTTTCTACAGCAATACCATCTAAGCTCATTCTACAAAGAACAAGACGTTTCACAGGCTGGAAGTTCTGAGTGGAACCACTGAGACAGGCCCCTTACCTCTGTGCATCATTTGTCCTTTCTGTAGATTCAAGCTCTTGCTGAACCCTTCCCAGCTCATGTTTCAACAACATGTTTTCTTCAGAAAGCCTATCCAACTCAATTCTGCATGAAAATTGAAAAAAGAAATAGTGGGAACTCCAGGCACTGACCACCATATACAGTCCACCTGAGTCTGGTCTTGTAGTTGGAAGTCATGGCGATCCTGACGTCTACACTTCCCCTTTCCTAGATGATGGCACAGGGCACACTTTTCCTTTTCCTCTAACCAGTGTTAACATGCTATGGTTTGCACCTCCCTAGAAATAAGCTACAGAAAAGAAAGCTTTCTTAGCTTCTAAAATAGTTACACAATCAACAACTCACTAAGGTATTCAGCACTTGTTTCCATTTATTTTGTGTTTACAGCAAAACTGTTCCTGTATCTTATATCCTAACTGAAATGTGTGTCTGGTTGGTACTGATGCACAATGTTGGGTATGAGTCCTCAGGTTACCGCAAAGGATATTCATCTTCCACTAATGAACTCCAGCATGGAGCTAACAATACAAGGAATCAGAAGACTCAAACACATGGCACATTTTCATAGTTAGGGAGAGCCCTCTATCCCCATCCTATAGTCTGAGGTCACAGTACTGGGAGGAGAAACCTAGGAAGATGGCCACATTGATTCATAGAGAGAAATCTGATATCAGGTGGATTCTTCAAGAGAAAAAGTTAAGTATGAACAGCTACTACATGAACAAAGTCTGCCTGGAGCCACTTTTGTCTTCTGAGGACCCTTAGAGTCTCTGCTTCAGTAACATCATCGATGTATGGTATATGAGCAGTTTACCAATAAACACCACAGATGAGTGAGCTAAAACCTGTACTTGCTGCTTAGAGTATTTTTTTTTTAGAGTGTTCTTAATACATATTGGTCTGAATGACATTTATTACCACTAATGGGTCTCTATCTGGCATTCCCTTATAATTTTTTTCAATTTAAAAATACTCAGTCACATGATCTCATGTTTATTTTATGCATTATCCTTATAATATCAAGTATAAGCACCTCTTTCATAAGCATAATTATAACTTTATCCCATGAGGAACTCAAGAGAAAAATAAAGAAATAGAAGTCATTGAAATTTTAAAAGCAGCAAAGGGTTTCAAGTAGGGGCGTAAAACAAATGAGGTCTGTGTTTTGAAACTGTCACTTTGGCTCCAGAATGGAAAACAAACTAATTCAAGGCAGGTTTATATGGTGGGCAAGGTGGGAAGGTGAGGGTAGGGGTCTCGAAATGATTATGAAAAAAAGTTAAAAGGGTTTATGTGTTGTCGGGAGCCATTACAAGGCACTGAAGGTGTCACGTAGTTTGGGAGCCATAAAGCAGCTGCTGAGACTGTGTTATCAATGATTCAAGGAAGCAGGATGTTAAGGTAAACATTACTGACCCTGGTGAGGAGACTCACCCATTAAGAAACTTTTTTAAGATAATGGAATGTTTTTACAGCCTTGAAAGCAAGAATGTTTGTACCCAGATAACAAGGATGTTTTATGATCTTTTATAAGTGTCAGCATTTCAACTGACATACGTTGTGCTTTGTTACTGTATACAAAAACTTATATAAAGGCTGTGCTAAATAAACTCGAGGCTGCAGCAGTGACTGTATGCCCTCCCGAAAGTTCTTTCCTGTCTTCTTTTTTCTTAGGCTTCACCCCCATCTTTCAGGTGCTGTTCGACTTTAGCCAGCTGGCTCCAGCAATGTGTAGAACAAGAGTGAGCAGAGGTGACTATAGATACCAGGTCATACGGCTGTTCAGGCCATCCCTGCTAACATCAATTCTTTTGCAACCCAAATCTGGTCATGTCACTCTCCGGACTTTGCTTTCTCTTATGATAAAGGTCAATATCCTCACATGGCCTTCAAGATCCTGCAAGTCTGACCTTCACCAAGCCTGGAATCCTATGGTTGCTGTAGTTTAGGAAGATGGTCCCACTTGTTTATTAGAAGTGGCTATAAGACCAAGAACACTGGAGTTGTGGCAAAGGGCCCACTGACTGGTGCTGGGGGCCCAGCCTGGGGTGAGGGATGCTGGTGGACTGAGGGGCGTCTGCTCCTTTAGGCTGGAGGTTTTGTGTGAAATGACTTCTCATTTCTATACATTCCTCTAAGCTTCCACTGCACATGTATGTGACCCTAAAAAAAGTACATGGTTTGAGTAGCATGACCTTTGTTTCCTCATCCTCAAAATGAGATAGCACATTGCTTCCTCACACTGGGACATGCAAACACCATGGTGCTCCCCTATGGGGATGCAAGTTCCAAACATCTGTTTTGCTCCCAGCTGCAATCCCTAGCTGTGCTAGCACATGGAAGGTGCCCAATAAACACCATCAAGTAAGCAAAGACCCTGCTGAGACTTGAAATGTGACTGTTGTTTTGGGGCAAACAGCCTGGGGAGTGCAGCATGTCAGAACAAGGGCAGCCTTCCAGGACTCAGGTCAGTGAGGGACAGACTGCTCGGGGCTGGGGAGCAGAATGCGAACAGCACAAGTCTGGACACATATGTCTGTCCACAGGGAAGTGTCTGAAAGGAACAGCAGAGTGGGATTCTGGGCACTGGCCTCCATGCCTGAGTGCAGCTGTGGACTCACACCTGGAGCACTTCCCTGAGACACTCATGTCACGCCTGAGCCCAGACCAGGCTCCGATTGTGGAGGGCTTGCCATGAACAGCCATGATTGCTGGTGCATGTTCATACGTTCATCTTGTGCTCCACGCCCCTTCTGAGGCACAGCACCATCTCTGCTTCGTGGATGATGATTTTTAGAAGTCAGGCCACCATAAACAAGGATCCACGTCATTCAGGGACACCCACATTCGACACAGGAGCATGAAGCACTGCCTAGATGGCAATCAACAGCCCTTTTGGGACAGGCACCTCCTGGAGGAGCAAGGAAGGTTGGGGACATGCCCAGGGGCTTCTAGCTACGCTCTTTTCTTTCTTAAGCTGGGCGGTGCATTGACATTTAGTCCTTTTGCTTTATCCTAAATCCTACATGATTTTCTATTTTTGTCAGTGAAGCAACCTATGCATGGTGCTCAGCTAGCAGGAACCGGTGCCTGAGCTGAAATGTAGGTCTCACGACATGCCTGTGATCACACTCCAGGACAGACTCAGGTCTGCTGTAAACCAGCATCACCTGCTTGGACAAGTGACACGATACCTCATGGAGCTTCCAACTCCACATGAGGCAAGCACTTCACAGGTGTGCTGTATGGGCGTTAATGAAGCCAATGACATTGCACTCAGAGCACTGACCACATCACACGGCCATGCCTGGTATGCAAGTGACCAACCGTTAACATCTTCCAGGGTAGCCCTATCTCCCGAAGAGCCAGGAGAGGAGCACCTGAAGCCATGCTCTGCAGCATCTGGAAAAGCCCTTCTAGAACTCCAGGCTTCTGAAATAGAACAAGTACCAGCCTGGCGGCGCATCTGGCCACACTCTGCACCTTGCCAACAGATCAACATCTCTAGGCCGCCTCCTTGCCTTGAGGCTGCCCCTGAAGGCATCAGCTGTAGCGGCATCTGGAGGCACTCATGGTCAGCCCTGAGACCCCTAGGTGGTATGAGGCAGCCTCAACACAGCAGCGGAGGGGCCCTTTGCTTGAATGGAGAGCCTCCTCTGTTGCTGTTCCAATAGCACAGGGACTTGCGATTCAAGGACAGGGCCTGGCACGTGCACGAATGGCTCCTGCTCAGCATCAGCAGGAAGAGGACTCAGATGACCGAGGATGGAAGTGGGGCTCCAAGCGGTTTGTTTTTGTCCTTAAGACCAACAAGAGCTTCCTAAGGACAATGGCAGGGGACACCAGAGCCAGCTGAGCTGCCCAGAAAGGCCATCTCTGCTCCCCTTGTCCACTCCCTGGACACTTGGTGACCCATGGGATGCCTGAGGTGTTAGGGTTTGATTAGGACCCCTGAACAGGCATGAGGGTTACATAACCAGCCCTGTTAGCAGCTGCGAGCCCGTGGGCTAGAGAAGTACATGCATGGGGTCAGTAGTGAGAGAGGGCAGAGAGTGTAGCCTGGCATTCTGAGAATGCGGAGACACCAAACATACTGTTCTCCCCTGAATTTGCTTCTTTCTCAAGAGCCCAAACATTTTCCAGCCGCAGCAGTCTGGTTTTCACATCATTCTTTTTCCCCACAGTTTCAGTCTCTGCCTCCCCCAGGGTCTTAAGCTGTTTCTGCATAGCCGCCTGGGGGCCAGTGAGCCTGTGGCGAGAGCTCAGGGTGCCCTCTCTAGCCTCATCCCTGCTATGTGGTAGCCCCCACTCCAGGGTGCTCTTGCTGCACTGGGCCTGTTCCTCTGAGGCCTGCCCCAGGCTTTCCTCAGGGACACACTTCCTGCTTGGGTTCCCAGCTTGCTCCTCAAGAACAGCCTGCTGCCTCTCAGTCTCCCCCCAGACCACCCTCTGGGTCTGAGTGCTCAAGGCATCTCCTTCAGTTCCCAAGAGCAGCTGCTGAGCTTCTGGCTGGCTTGGGCCAGCTGGGCCACCAGCTGAAGGCAGTAGGTTCTCCCGGATTGCGCCCCCATCCACTCCACATGGATGCACCTATAACCACCTTCCTGTGGGAACAAAAGCCACCTTCTCGGGGTCGAGCACATCCCAAGTGATCTCACCAAGGCTGTGGCCAAGGCTCTTTGAAGGCACTCTGGCTGCCAGGGCAGGGGTTGGGCTCTGCTTGGCATCTACAGAGCAAGGCTGCTCCCTCCTGCCTGCACTGAGCGGTATGGGGCCACCTGTACTGTCCTGCTCACCACCTGCCACTGCTGGCTCATCCTTCAAGAGGGCCCACAGCATCTCTGCTTCCCAGGCAAGGCTTTCCACCTGCTTCCTATAGCTGAGCTCTAACTTCTCCTTCTCAAGGGCAAAGGACTTGCAAAGCTGTGCCTGCTCTTCACTCAACTCCTGTGCTCAAGTCACGGCTGTTCACAGCACGTGAGGATCTTCTTTTCCCTCTCTTCCCTTTGTTCCTTATCCAGGTCGAGGTACTCTGTCATCTCTCTCACTTGCAGCAGATGTTTCTGCAACTCTTCCTTCTCTTGCTGATACTGTAGTGATATGATAAGTTCTTAGAGCAGGTGGCCTGCTGGGCTTTCATCCACGAGAGCTTTTGGTTCAACTCAACTTCCCTCTCTTTCCTACAGAAACAGAATGAGTCACAG
This sequence comes from Eonycteris spelaea, assembly GCA_003508835.1. Classification (NCBI taxonomy): domain Eukaryota; kingdom Metazoa; phylum Chordata; class Mammalia; order Chiroptera; family Pteropodidae; genus Eonycteris; species Eonycteris spelaea. The sequence goes on along the minus strand of PUFA01000215.1, from coordinate 1,108,100 downwards.
GCACTGCAGGCTGCAGCTCTGAGCCCGAGACCTTGGAAAAGCCACACGGGCTTTTCTTATTCTAACCATGGACCTCCTCTGCTTTTTCCTCTCTCACTCCCATGGCTCCTGCACTTCTACCCATGCCCTAAGACTTTCCTTAAAGAGGCCACTGGAGGACTGGGCCTCAGTGAGGTTGTGTTCCATATACAGAAGCCAACATGGAAGCCACTCACACGTGGAACTGTTAAATATTAGTTGATTTAAAGCAAACAGAATTAAAACTCAGCACCTTGGTCGCACTAGCCTCATGTGGCTGGTGGCTGCCATAATGGACACAGCAGACACAGGGATGCCCCTCATCACAGAAAGTTCTAAGGACAGCACTGGCCTATAGTTTTAGTAAGACGAGTGAAATTCACCCATAGTCAAAACTGCCCTTGAAAACCCTGTAAGTTGGTGAGACTGGGGACTTGGAAGCCCTGGGAGAATGGAGGCACAATTGCGGTAAGGGCTACATGAGGGCACTGAGCCTGGCATGGTATGTTCTCTGCTCCTGTCCAGAGGCAGCCTGAGCCACATGGGGCTCTACCTCCAAGCTGCAAGGGGACTATAAACAGTGGGAGAATATCCTCTCAACAAAGGCCAAGGCCTCCAGGGCCTGAGAAGCTAGGGACGGGCAGGGGTGGGCTGCCCTGTAACTGTCCCTCTGCTAAATCTGGAGGGAGCTTTGGTTTAGTCCCTTATCACTGAGTCTTTGGGTTCAGAGAAAATAATGAAGCTCAGGAGAAGCACGTGACTTAAAAATGACTTATCTCCAGGTAAATGTCAGTCAGTTAGTTCCTGCAATCCCCAGAGGATGTCATTTGGAACAGGGAGAGGAAAGGAGCAAAGGCACAGACTGGGGAACATCTTATTCTTTCTCAGCACCTCCCTGGATTCAGACCACCCCCAATCCTCATGACAAGGAAAGGGAGCGCCCGCCTCATCCAAGTGAGAGGGCTTGACCTCCACAGGAAGGTCACTTGACATCCTGCTTTTAGTGCGGTGATTGGGGCCATATCTACTCAGTAACAACATCAGAATCCGGCCAAGTCCACACAGAGGCCCTCTGTGAGGGATTGCAGGTGTGCAGTGGGCCCCTTACCTGTAAACTGTCAGCTCAGCCCTGGGCCAACACGTGTGGGGTGTGACCATCCTCTCCTGAGATGGGGAGAATTCAAGATTCTACATGGTGCAGGAAGGGGCTGGCTTACCATCACTGCACCTACTATAACTAGTTACACTACTAAGTCAAATCTATTCGAAAAAGAATGGGCATGGGGGTCTCTCATGTAACTATGATACTATAGGACACAAAAGACCAAATAAACCCTTTCATTCCCTTGTTCATACATTTTAGCCTTTTAAAGAATGTCACCAACCCAAATTAATGGTCCTTCCCAACGTGTTAGGGCTTTTAAATCTTTTATCTATCTCCCATGTGCTATAACACCACATCCCAGAAAATTAGAACAAGTTATTAAATGAAGAACATATTGTCCTTTGCTACCAGAAAGTCTGAGGCAGAAGGTAAAAAATAGAGTTAAAGTTCTATAAAGTAAATTGGTTCATCCCTAAGCTCTAGTTAATACATGTTCTAAATTTAAAGTAAAAATCCTTTTACGATGGCCTATTCTTTCAGTGCTCACCCATGTGCTCTAAGAAACCACTCTGAGCAGTTTGCCTAAACCAATTTTAAATTTTGGTTCCTGGCAAGAAACCAGAGACATGAAATCCCGAAAGGACGTGGCACTGGACCTGATCTGCTGTAGCTCGTGGTGATGCCTCCGGCGCAACCCCTCCTCCAGCTGGTCCTTCTCCCGGGCCAGGCCAGACAGCGCCTGTGTGTTGCGCTGCTCCATCTCCACACTCTCCAGGTCGAACTTCCTCTCCAGCTCAGGACCATGGGCTGCACTCTTTAGCTGGTCTTGCAGGCCTTTGATGACCTCCTGAGATTTCACATGGAGTGACTCCAGGTCGGCTTTCTGATCCTCCAGCACACTGAACTCAAGCTTGAAAGCCTGCTCCATTTCCTTTTTCTCTTTTGCAAACTCCCTTTTTATCACCTCAATTTCCCTTTCATAGTAATTTACCTGAGAAGAGAAATATGAGCAATGGCAATCAGGGGGTTCTCAAAATGACTTACTGACACTACCACAAAGAAGTATGACGCTGCCAGGTGGGACAGCCAAAGAGTGGGTGGGCCAGACCTAATGATTAGGTGCAGCCATGCCCATGATATTCAAGGCTCCCCAAGTGCCCAGGTGGCTGCAGGCTTCAGTTATCCCCATAACCTTCCATCAACCCTCTGAGGCAGCTCCATTAGGTGGGGAAGAGAGGCTAGGGACCAGCTGGGCCACTTGCCTGGTCAGGCAGCAAAGAAAGGCAGAGAGTGTGACAACACTGAGACAACAGGAAGGCTTCATAAGCCCAGCGGGGAAGCTCTGAACTCTGGAGGCCCTGGTGTGAATGCATACTATCTAGCCACAGGGGGCAAGGTTACTGCAGAAGCTTCCAGCTAGTGCATCCAGGGAATCCACGGGCATGACTATAAGGCAGAGGTGGCCCTGACTCACTGCTATTCAGACTGAGACATCTGATCCCTGATAACAAGTCATGGTCACTGTCCTTTAACAAAACTGACCACAATCTAATATCAGAGCAGCAGACATATTCAACTGAGAAGACAGATTTGGCCAGGGAGCTCGGGCCATGAAACCATGAAGTACCCCAGCAAGGGCAATGCCCAGGGCCATTTCATCTTATAACAAAGCCGGGAGCTGTGATTCCCCAATGGCAGAACAGGCAGGGAGGTCTGGCCTCAGCAGTAACCTTGTGACATTCTGGACACACAACCCTCTTCCCTCCCATTAGTAGTTATTCCTTATGTCCCACTTCCCTCAAAAGAGGGCTCGAGGTTGAATGTCAATTTTACTGTCCTTTCCTTACAAACTTTCTTCCCCTGAGCGGGCTTACTATGGAGTAGGAGATCTGTGGGCAAACATGCGCATGCAGAACCCATGAGCGCAGTGTGAGTGAAGCTTTCTGGGATGCAGCAGGAAGCACCCGGATCTCCTGTGGCCTCCCTCATGCCCCTGACCTTGGTCTCCAGCTGGATCTTGAGATCTTGGTAATGTTCCTTCACCTGCTCCATCATTATCTCCGTTTCTATACTCACTGGAGTGGAATCACCCACAAAGGAGATGATGCCTGCAAATGAGAACATTTCTGCATATGTCCTGCCAAGGACGCTGTGGAGTCTATTCCCAACCTTCCCATCTGACATTTGAATGGCACTGATTATTCATCCCAGCTTTCTACAACCGCCACATCAATGCACAACCTTCCACAGGCACCTTCTGAGAGGAACTTGGTGCTGGCAGGAAGGGGCGGCCCTTGAAGGTTTCCAGTCTGTTATACTCCATTCTCGAATCAGTATTTCAAGTTTGTCAGAACACAGATTATCCCAACATATAACTAGGAGGTTCTGCCAGGCACTTTAATTCCCTAAAAGATGCCATACATGGTACAGTTATTACACCCTAAATTGTGTTGCCTAACCCAGGTACACAGAGGAACTGGGAAGACAGAAAAAAGTGTGACTGGTAGCACAGACAAACCCTTGTGACAGAGTGTTTTATGATGAGGCATGTACATCATACAAATAATGTGAGGTTTCAACCAATAAGTCAGGCATGGACTGAAGTTCCTGTGGAGTGAAAGGTTCTGAGAAATCACGAGAAGCCACATTTTGTTCCCGAAGATTCTCCTCTCTGACAGTATCAGACATCTGGACAGCTCATTTAGATGAGGACCCTGTGGGCCCACAAGCTCCACCAGCCCTCATGGGATGCCAGGTGTCACCAACATTGTGCACACTGGGGGCATGCCAAAGGGTTGACTCAGAATGTGAGTTTTGGCCACTGCGAGGGTTTCATCTGTGCTGATCCAGGAGCCGCGAAAGTGAGAGGAAAATACACATCGAATATTTACCGTCTTCCAGTTCCCAAATTATTTTCCATGAATTAAAGTGACAGACTCAGAGACACTGGGGCCGAGAACCTCAGGATAAGCATCTTGGGAAAAAAGGCGTCCTATTGCCTTGACAACCAAAAGCTACCATATGGGTCTGGCCAATAGGCCCAGGTAAACGGGTGCCCATCAGAAATGGCTCCAGCTGGATGCACTGACAGGCTGGCTGCCACAATCCACATGGCCCCCTTCACAGTAACTCCCCCATCGTGATCATCCCCCCTCCAGCAGCAGACAGAACCCTCTTCTTCTGAGGGGGTCAATGGAGGGATGAAGGGGAAGAGAAAAGGCCCTAGTTGGGAGATAGCTTTAGTTTTATCAGTGATAACATAAAGCATGGGGCTGTTTCTAGTACCACGGCCCAAGATCTTCCAGGGACAAAGGAAATAAGAAGCATCCCCTTCCCTGTGGCCACCCGTGATCACTACTCATCCGGGTGTCTGGTAACATCTGACATACCAGCCATACCCCAGCCATACTCCCAGCTGAGGGAAATCAGGGCTATTTTGCTCAGGAGCCATCCTGGATTCCATGACAGAACCCAGGTGAGATGGCTCCCTCGAGGGCCAAGGAAGGTGGACCCAAATGCACAAAACCCACATGGTTACTGTTGGAGGTCCCCATGTTGGCTCTCTTAAGTACACTTTTTTCTATTTTATTAAATAAGTTTTTCCCAAGAAACATGGGAAACTCCAAATAATCCCAGGGTTACAAATGAGAGCAAGATGTTCTCTAAGGAGGTGTGGCTATTGTGATGTGTGAAAGATGGAGGCAGTCAGGCTGCTATGGCAGTCCTGTGGTCCCCATGTCCCCCACTGGCGATGGCAGGCATGAAGCTATGTGCATCGTGTGAACCCACATAGCACCTGCCCTGCACAACTGCCAGGAAGGGTAGCAACCAGCCCAAACCACCTTGTCCTCCAAAAGGACCACAGAAACCTCACAAACAGATATGGCACCTGAATCCCTGCTCTGGTCTCTATAAAGCGCCAAGAACACGTAAACATAGGGCCTCAGGGCCTCTCAGAGCCTGGAGCTTGACTCAAATCTATGGCCTGGATTAGGAAGCAGGAAGCCCTGGGCTTTCTCAAGTCATACCTTCAGCATGCAGCTCTGCTTCGAGTAGGCAGGGGCACCTTCCGGTGTCACGGCCTCACCTCAGAGCACAAGGATGATCCCATCCACATCACTCAGGCAGGAAACACCAACCCTGGTCTGCCTTGGTCCACACCAGGCCTCTGTGAATACCAGGGAGTCCCTGACCCATTTACACGATCGAGTGCCTTCCTTCTCTTTGTAAAAGTGGCCACAGACCGAGACCAGCCCCCTGCTCAGCCCCAGCCTCCCCCTCTTCCCTTCTCTAAATGCTGTCTGTGTGTCCGGCCCATGCTGACCACTTACCTGGATCCCCTGGGTCCCCATCCAACACAGGAGGGTCATTTGAATGCATCTACCTTGCAGTCATGGCAAGGTCATCCTTACCTTTACCATTTCTACCCAAATGGTAACATCCTTACCCTCCTCAACCTCTCTCTGGGCTCTGGGGTTTTTGTCAACCTCTGGCCATAGGTTATAGGCCCTTCTCCTGCATGTGGCAGTTCGAGGGGCTTGTGACCACTTGGAGGCTGGGCTAGGCCCTGAGGTGCTATGAAGCTGGCCCAGCTGCTGCTGCATTCCCTAGACTGGAAAGCAGCCTGAGCTGCAGAGTATGCAGATGCTCACTGCCACCAGCCCCCAGCGCCCCCAGGAGGCGCACACCACCATCACCTCCCGGGACTGAACTCTTACCTGCTCGGCTATGTCTAGGGAACAGCTGTCCATTTGGCTGTGCATTGGGCCGGCTGCGCCAACTCTGGGGCAACTGTGCCTGCAGGCTCTCCAGCGCAGCCTGAAGCTCATCATTGCGGTCCTGCAGGTCCTGTGGGGCAGAGCCAGACTCCTCCTCCAGCTGCTGTGGCCACTCAGCCTAAGGAGCCACTGGCGTGGACACTGGGCCACCCAGAGCAGCTAAGCTTGCTGCATGATAAATACTTAAGCTGCATCCTACGTTCCTAACTACAAGGTGAGTGAAACAAAAACAGGGGTCATCTCTTGACTTTCTTATGCCTGGCTCCACTCTCTATCACTGGATATACTGAAGGGGCTTGGGATAAAAAAAAAGTTGAGTGGAAATTGAGAAGAAATGTAGAAAATATAGAGCACTGTCGATACCTGGAGCTGCAGGTGCTCTGTTTAAAACCACAATAATGCTACAATGTGGGTGTGAGGTAGCAACACCCCAGGACATGACCTGGGTCGTGTTCTGGAGTTCTTTCCTTAGCTGCTGCTGAATTTGGGTTCTGCAGCTACTGACTACCAAAGAGGATACCTCATGCCTCAGATCAAAAGCCACAAAGCAGAGACGGTCATGTCAAACAGAAAGGAAGGTGGTTGGGTAAGCACGCACATCAGGAGAAGAAAGGTACTTGTAGGGTCATGGAAACATAAGAGGAAGGATCTCTATTACAATAAGTGTAATCTTGACCACATTTGAATGAAATATATCTTAGCAAGCACACTCGGTCATCTGATTTTTAAAGGGCTAGAAAGGGTAGAGTTTACAGGCAACTTTCTCAGATGACCCACAGCCTACACCACATCTGTGCACGTTGCCACGTCCACTCACGACTGCAGTGGACTGGTGCCTGCCCGAGCCGGAAGACAGCAGAAGGGACGCCGTATCTTCCAAAACCACAGGTTCCACTGTCTTTTTCTTTCGGGACACTCACCCTGGCGGAAGCCCAAACCATCCAAGGCCACCCAGAGGACTTGAGGCCCCAGACACAGCACACCCATGGAGCGTGATTTTCCTGCTCTGATTTCTAATTCTATTTGAATTTTCTCTCCAGGCAGTTCTCGTTGAATAAACCTAATCTTCCCGAAAACATTCTGGAGGCTAGCGCGTGGCCTGTCACCACACCTCCCCCTGGAGGAGGAGCCTCTTGCTGGCGGTTCTAGGCTATGTGGGAGAAGGGACAGGCTCTGCAGATCTTGGGTGCAGCACAGATTTATGCAGAGTCATTGTACCTCGTTAAGAAACTCCTGGATAAACATGCTAGTAGTTTCCCGCATGGAAGGAGCAGCTCCATCCCAGAAGGAAGGGCAAGTCCCGGAGCAGAGCAGGCACCCGCCGTTTCTGACTTGGCCTGCAGTCACTGTGTTTCTAGCACTGCGATGTCCAGGCTGGCAGCACTGACCACATGGGCCACTGGACCTCTAGCTGTGGTCAGTCCGAATTGAAGTGTGCTGTAGCATACAATCTACACCGGAATTCAAAGGCCCAATTCCAAAAAAGGGATGTGAAATATCTTATTAAAAATTTGTTTATATTGATTATATGCTAAAGTAACATTGTGATATGTTGGATTAAATAAAATATATTAATGTCACCTATTTATTTTTACATTTTTAAGTGTCTACTGGAAAACTTAAAATTACATGCGCAACTCGCATTTTTCCTGGATAGTGTCGATCTAGAGAATCATTTCTATCCAACGCCCCGCCGCCTTTGCGGTTCTTTCTGCTACCGCAAGTGGTTGTTCTGAGAGCATACACATGCCCTGAAAACTCAGCAGTGACAGAAAACAGGTTCTTTTAGGTGCTATAGTGAGCACAGATTTCTCTGCTATTAGGACACATGAAGGCGCATGGCTAGTTATAACTGACCAGTGTGATATGAGCCATCCTGGGTACTGGCCATGGGCCCAGCCTGTCTACTCAGGGATGACTGGTGGGGCTGGGGAGCCAGGATGCTTCTCTGTGTTCACATGCCATGCGTGTTTATTTGGGGTGCCTGTGGATGCCAAGGCAGTTATAGGGTGCTACTGTACCGGCCAGGAAAGACAACAGGCCTATTGCCCACACACTGCGGCACAGAGGGTCTGAACACTCTGGACGTACGGAAGCTTTCCTTCTCTTCTCAGTAGAGGGGAGAAGCAAGCTTGTGAAGGAATGCATGGGAAACATGTGATTTCAGCAGCAGCACTTGGAAGCATCTGAGTGGACAGTGGTGTAAGCAGGTTGGCTAGGGTAACAAGTGGGGCTCAGTAAGCTACACCTAAGAGGGTGCTGAAGACCTACCCACAGAGAGGCAATGGTGGGGATGTCTGTTAGAGGTTGGTGTGTGTCTCACCATATTTGGGCTGCTATAACAAAAATATCACAGATTGGAATTGATAAACAACAGAAATTTAGCTCTCATGGTTTTGGAGGCTAGAAGTTCATGATCAAGGTGTCAGCAAATTTAGTGTCTGGTGAGAGCTTCCCGGTTCATAGATAGCCCTCTTTTCCCATGTCCTTAGTGAAGGAAGAGATGGGAGAGCTCTCTGGGTCTCTTTTATGAAATACTAATCCCCTTCACCCGTTCACCCTCATGACTTAATTGCCTTGCAAAGGCCTCACCTCCTAATATCATCATGGTGGGGGAAAAGGTCTCAACATATGATTTCGAGGGAACACAAATATTCAGTCTGTAACAGTGTGAAAATGTGGAATGGAAAAATCTGCATTTGGGGCTTCTGACGAAGGGCATGTTAACCCATTATAGTGTCCAAGGTAACAGTGAAAACGTGAAACTGCAGAGAATCTCTAAGGAGGATCTGACTGCTATTTCACATTCCCTTTTACCAAAAGCAGCCTCACTAAGAAAACTAAGGCTGACAGTTCAAAGAAAGAACAAAAAGCTAAACTTATAGTTAAATAGGAAGGGAATTCAGCAACAAGAGAAGGCATGGTTTCCTTGCTAATAAATATCCTGGTCACGAAGTACAGGGAAATGTCAAGAAGTGACTTTGGAAAGACTGGGTGATAGGGAAGGTTCAGGGAAGGTTCAAAGTTATCTCTACTCTGGAGACTGACTGTAAAAACTGCCCTCAGTCAAGAGGCAGAGGCACCCCTAGCACACCAAGCACCCAGATCTTGGTCTTTAAGGCCATTCCCTCATGTAAGGAACCAGACCTCCTTAGAAAAACGGCTGGCTCCAGGGCAAGTGCAGGTAAAGTAAAATGAATCTGGAGCATCTAGAAAGTACAGAACTAATCAACAAAACATGATGGTGACATGTCACAAGGACATGGCTGCCTGCTGGAAGACACTCCCACTGGCCAAATCTTACACAATTTGAACATCAAAAAAATTAGACATGATAATAAATTACAAACTACTGGGAAAAATGGGACTTACTGAGTCCGTGCCAATAATGGATGGATGGATAGATGAATGGATGGATGGACAGATGGACAGATGGAGAGATGATCTGACTTCTCTTGGTTACAGTAGAATTCCAAGGGCCAACTGATAAATGTGAAATGGGTGCTGGAGTTGGAAAACCATCATTTTGCAACCATTACAGGCAAAATTGAAGTGAACAAGAATTATCAATGGATACTAAATCCAGGGCAAGTTAAGAAGAATAACAGGATATTTGTATGGTCTTAAAGTGTCTCCCCACTGACTGCTTACTAGTTATATGGAGAGAAAAAAACTATACAGTGGGGAAATAAGGCAATGCCTTGACCAGGTGACCAAAATTAAACATCACCTATGCTGTCCAGCTGAGAATGTATAACCTCAATTTAATCCAAAGCAGATGTTAGAAAAACACAAAATGAGAAAGATTCTATTAAAAAAAGGCAGGGAGTCTTCAAAACTATCCATGTCAAAGACAAATGGCTGTCGGAATGTGTTATAGACAGAATTCTGTGTTCCCCCAAATTCATATGTTAAATCCTAACATCCTATATGATGGTATTTGGATATGGGACCTTTGGGAGGTGATTAGGTCATGAGGATGGAATACTCATGAAGGGCATTAGTACTCTTATAAAAGAGACCCCAGAGAGCTCCTTCACCCCTTCTGCCATGTGAGAACATTGAGAAGACAGAAGACAGGCAGGCATGGGCAACTAGGAAGAGAGGGAGAGAGAGAGAGGAAAAGCGAGAGAGTGCGCACACACGAGAGCAGGAGAGTTCTTCATCAGCAACTTGATCTTGGACTTCCCAGACCCTCAAACTGTGAGAACTAAATTTCTGTTGTTTATAAGCCCTGCAGTCTATGGTATTTTTGTTACAGCAGCCAGAATGGACTAAGAGAATGTTTCAGACTAAAGGACATTAAACAGACATGAAAACTAAAGGCAATATCTGATACTAGACACTGCACCAGAGGGGAAATGTTCCAAAAGACATTGTTAGGCTAACTAGCAAAAGCAAAATACAATGGAAATCATTGAAATCATGAAGTTAGAAGTATGCTGCAGTTACCAGAACATTCTCATTCAGCACGGTGTTAGGAGCTGGCTCTCCAGGAAGAAAAGCCCAGATTTGTAGCTTTTGCATATTTCTGTGGTATAACTAACTCTCGCCATAGCCAATTTCGAGAAAGGTTTAATAAGAAGCTAGGAAAATTCCTGAATATTTAACAATCAACTCTGGTGCATCTACACATCACTATGAGGTTGTATGACTAAGCCTGCTCTTAGGAAATTCACACTAACCTGTTTAGGGGCAGAGGGCTATGATACATGTAACTTAATCTTAGTCATTCAGAAAATAACTGTGTATACACAGTCACATCCAGACACAGTGAGCAAGCACGCAATGACAGAGCAAACAGGGCGAAGTATAAACAACAGGTGAATCTGGGCAAAGGAGATCCAGGTGTTCCTTGCACTATTTTTAATTTTGTAATTTTATGTAATAGAAATTATTTCCAAATTAAAAGGTTTTTTTTAATACTCTAAATGTTAGTTTGAAATAGCCAAAAATGTCCCACAATTTTGAAGACAAATTTCTACAGAGATTAGCACTAAAATGTAAAAATATTTGTTGTTTCAAAAAATAAAATTTCAAGACCCAAAAGGAAATGAATAGCAGTTAATTTAAGTAACAGAGTCATGTTAAAGAAAGAAGGGGTTTATACTTGTTTGAAAAATCTAGTGCACTAAAGTAACAAATTAATTGACAGTTAGTTACAGGTTCTAAGTCTCCCAACAAGCTTAAAGAGGGGAGGAACACGGCATGGAACTACAATCCCAGTAAAAAGCTGTGTGGCACAACCCACCTGCACGATAGCCCCCTACCCCTCCACACACACCAACTGGGTTCAGGAGGACGGTGACACAGCTGACCACATGCCAGATTTTTAAAAGGGCACTTCAGGATTCAGGCCTTGGATTGGAGGAGTGAGCACAGGGAAGGAAGCAGGTGGTAATGTCACACTCCAGAACAGCCTGGGCTCACCTTTATCTTCTGGTGTTGCCAAAGCAGTGTGCAGCAGGGATAAAAGCCAGTTCTAACTTTAATTGGAGGGAACTCATTAAGAAGTGAATTGATAATAAACCCTTAATATCCAAAAAGAATGTTTTATCTGTTGAGGTCTTGGTCATTCTGAGTGTGCTGTGATCAGCACCGCCGACCTTGTTGACACCCACACCCTGCTCTGCACTGTGGCAGTCCAACTCAATGGATTGACACTGGGAGGTCTGGCCCAGGAAATCTAAACACTCAACAACAGAAAACACGATGAAGCCGATGAAGCCCTACACGGGGCCTGGAAACACAGAGGGGCCATCAGAACTGGCACCATAGTCTATTGGCTTTGGCCAGCCCAAGCGGAGCCAAGCACAGCTGCTGAGCAGGCCAGTCCAGTCCCACCTCCTAGCAGAACATAAGGTTTTGTAGGACCCTGTTGGCAGAGTGCAGGCGGAGATCACAGGCTCTACCTGCTCTCGGAGACGGATGCTCCTGCCAGGACATCCAGACCACTCTTCATGTGGAGGCCAGGAACGTGGCTTACCAGGAATGCCAGGCCACTGCTAGGCAGGAGAGGGACGAGGCCTGCATACCACCCAGGTCTGTGCCAGACAGACCCTGATGACCTGCAGGGCCATTAGGAAATGCCCTTATCATTCTCCTGCTAAAAATGGGTTACTCCAGCACTCCATTCTTAGGAGGAGTGGCTGGGAGAGGGTACCACAGCCTACTGGCATGGGAGGTCACTGGAGGGCCAAACTCTTAGAAAGAACTGCCCCTGCCGCAGGGTAGGCTGTGGGGTGCAGGGCAGGAGTATATGAAGACCGCATGCACCAAAGACAAAAGTGACAGCCTGATCCAGTAGCTGGGTAGGGCACATACCCTGCACTTGAGCTCATACTCCTTCAGGACCTCCATGAACCGCTCCTCCTGGGCCAGGAGTTCAATGTTCTGTGGCTCCAGCTGCAAGTCAGACACGCAAAGGAGAATTACAGACAAGACCTCAAGCCAGACAGAGTGCATGCTCTCACATCATGTCCCTTCCACTAGGCTCAGCACCTCCTGTCCCTCCTCCTTCTACCCCCGCCCCTTCTCTGGTTTAAAAGGTCTCAGGGCAGTAGGATGTGCTTGCCCTGGCTCCCTGGGACACCCTCTGCTTGGACCCTGCTCCAGAATAGCAACTCCCTTCCCCCTCTCCTCCCAAGGTGATGGGCAGGGCCGAGGGAGGGGGATCATGGTGAGCACCAAATTCTAACCTCTCCTCTGTGCTCCTCACCACAGAGAACCTATCACTGGGGTTGATGGCACCGCCTAACCCTGGTCTTGTCATTAAAAGGCCAACATACAAGTCATCAAGGGGGCATACTGGCACCACTGCACTGGCCTGGAAAGGAAGGAAAACAGGGTAAGTGGCCTCACTAATTTTTTCTCCATTCTAAGTTCAGTAGGAAAAATAAAATTCAGCTGCCTAGGTATCCTTTTCAAGATCCCAACACTTTTTACCCAGCGCCACAGACTCCTCTCTGAAGACTAAGAATAAGTAAAAGGACTTGCCTTGTCCTTCAACACAAACTCCAGATCATTCTGCAGTTTCAGGACCAGCTTCTCTGATTCTGAAAGCTTTTCCACAACTTCAATAATCTCCTTCTGCAATCGACTGTTCTCCTACAAGACACGGGCCAGCGGTTTGCCAGGCTTTGGGATGAGCGGAGGAGGGAACTGTTGGCAGGTCTGTCTCCCGAGTGAAAGGCTTATTCCCAGTAACACTCATAATCAGGGAAGAAACCTCATGGTGTCTGGCACTCACTACCTTGGCATCGTGCAGAGAAGCCTGTATTGGGGACTGACTCAGAGCTACCAGGGACAGACCCCACAGAGCCCTCATCAATGCTCTTTGCTTTCACCATTGCTTCTGCTTCTCCCACTTCCAAGTGCTCAGAAGATCATGAGTATCATAAGAAAAGGCTGGTTGCAAGTCCTTCTGAGCCATTTTCTCAATGAGGGAATTGAAACTGACCCAGTACAGATCAGATGTCCACCGGGGAGGAAGGCAGCCTCGTCAGACATGGAAAACCAGTGAGAAGAGTGGTGAGGACAACAGTGCAGTGGAGAGCCCAGGCAGTCAGGGCAGACAGGCCCTGTGCATACTGCTATCAGGGGCTCCTGGGGTGCCTGGCTTCTCCTCTGAGAGACAGAGACTGAGCAGGGCAAGGAGGTATGGAAAGAATCCACAGGCTCTGAGTTAAGAGAAGAGGAAGGCAGGAGCACAGGAGGGGCCAGGGTACACTTCACTGGACCCTAATGCAGGGTGGGTGTGGGGCGAGGGACACTCAACCAAAGCCTAGAAACCATATATGCCCCAGGCTGCACCCACAGCCAGCAAGGGGCCTTCGGTTTGCTGACCCCACAGATGCTCTGGTCTCCAAGAGGCACAGGAGAGCTAGCTGCTGACCCTCCCTAACTTTGGTCCACAGACCCAGAACAGAGAGGGAGAGCCCTGCGGGTTCCCCACCTGTCCTACTGCCACACAACCAGAGGAGGCAGAGGTAATGCCTCTCCGGCAGAAGCTAGGACCCTTTCTGCTCTGGCTGAGAAATATGTTCTCTATGGCTAAAGTAAATGTTCCTTAGTTTGAAATCTCAGGGGTTTCCCTCCCACTGAGATGCAAACTGCTTAAGGCTGCTGGGAGGTATTGAATCCTTCACTAGGAAAATGTGGTGTGTAGGAGGAGGTACCCTTAGGCAACCTCGTTTCTTTCTTTTCAGTTAGATGCCCTAGATAGCCACTACATGATCACTTATCATCATCACCTCCCTTCCATCCATCACTCTCTCCTCTGGGACATACCTTTAGGGCCAGGGTCAGCTTCTCTCGAAGGCTGGCATCCTCTGCCTGCAGGTGCTCCAGGTCCTTCTCCAGTGCAGCCCTCTGCCTGCAGGCCTGTTCCCAGAATAGCTCACGCTCCATCTCTACCTCGGACCGCAAGAGACTCAACCTTTCTCTGTACCCCTGTTCCAGGTGTCTGTAAGGCATACAATAGCATATCTCACGTCGGACTCCCAATGGGGCTACCCAGGCCCACCAGGCCCTGCCTCTCAGGGAACATCTTCCTGGCCAAAAAGACCTCCTCCTCCCTCGGAAGCCCCTTGCAGAGAGAACTTGGCCATACCATCTTGGACTCAATTGTTCCTGCCTGACGGATGAGATCACTGTTCCTCAGCTAGACTACATGTGCTGTGAGGTCAGAGGCCCTCCATTAAGTCCTCCCCTTGGGGCCTGATGGTGGACGCCACCCCTCAGGGCTGGTGCAGGTTACCCCATGCTGATAAGGGGAGTCAGTGGGTCCCTGGAACCTCTGGGGCGAGCTGGAGAATGATCTCTGTGGGTAGGTCTATTTGCCACCCCTTTGCCTTTCAACCTCCTTCCACACCTCAGCAGCCATCAAATGCCTTTGGTAACCAAATACACAGTAAATCAAGCCTGTCTCATGCAGGACACTGACAGTAAAACCTGTAGACAGTGAATCACAAAGGAATCAGAGGAAAAGGAAAGGCAGGAGGCACTTTCCCCATCCGACCTGCATTAATCTTTTGCAAAAACCATTTCCATCAGCAGGAAAAACAGTGCTAAATCTTAGTTTTATCACTAAAACAGCTAAACAGGATTTTTCAAACAAAATCTTACTTCAGCAGAGGGACTGGCCATATTAATCATCAAGTATAAGAAAACACTGTCCTCTGGCTGACAGGCTGGACTTTTTATTTCGTCTCAGAACTTTAAGGAAGAAACACCCAGAAGGAAAGAGATAGAAGAAGGGCAGCTGTTACCAAAGCAAAAACAGTAAGATAAATACGGCTAATGTAATACTCCACAAACCTTTGGGGTAGTTTTAAAAACATGTATTTGATCATATCACTCCAGTCTTTAAAAACTTTTGAAATATCCAACCAAAGGAAAATGGTCAAATAAAACATGGCAGACCCACATAATGAGGTGCTCTGCAGCCACCAGAAAATCATACATAATACAGTACCATTTTGTTAATAATTCTGTACATGGAAAAAGAAGGGAAGGACATAAAAAGTGTTAGGAGTGATAATCTCTGGGAAGTGAGATTTCTGCTTTCACTTTTATTTTCTACAAGAACATGTATCATTTATTACTTCTTTAATAAGACACACCTAATGCATCCATAAAAACTATTTCTAGAAACCTACTGATGATGCCCCATTACCCATGGGACATGATCCACCCCACACAGACTCACCCCACACAGACTCTCTCAGACACTTGCTTGCCGAATCCACCTATATCAAGAGACACACAGGGCTCTGTGCTGAGTACTCTAATAAACTGATGGGTGTCCCATCACTCCCACTTTACAGGTGAAGAATCTTTGGGGCTCTGTCCACCTAGGGTCACAGCAAGGGCCCAACAGACCGAGAATTCTAAAATGCATCTTGCTAGCTCCTCAGTGCCCACCTCAGGCTAACTTTTCCCCCAAAGGCGAGGGAGAAGGAGGCAGGGAGGCTGGCAGCCCCTCTGCACCTCACCGGGAGCAGAGCCAAGAGCTGGTTTTTTCATAGCACCTCCTCCATGCTCTCCATGAGGAGACACCTCTGGGCGATAAAAGCTAGGAGAAGCTGAAGAACCACCGAGTTATGTCGAGGGAGCTTAGCATAGACTGTTCCCCACAGTGGGGTGAAAAAAACTCTCTCAGCCTGGTTCAGCCTGGGAAATCCTCAAGGGCTAGCTTTTCTCATGTTTTCGTTAACAAACCAAAGAGGTGGTTTTGTGTCCATAGAAAAAGGTAAGAAATCCTTCCTTCTGGTCTGTCCAGCCCCCAGCCGGAAAGGTGGTGCAGACTGCTTCCCAGGCATGTGTGTGCAGTGTGATCTCAGCAGTCGGTTT
This sequence comes from Eonycteris spelaea, assembly GCA_003508835.1. Taxonomy (NCBI): domain Eukaryota; kingdom Metazoa; phylum Chordata; class Mammalia; order Chiroptera; family Pteropodidae; genus Eonycteris; species Eonycteris spelaea. The sequence continues at coordinate 1,091,846 of PUFA01000215.1, read as the reverse complement.
CGGGCTCTGAACTCCTTCCACCATGTCAGGCTCCTTCCCACTGAGCCAATAGGCTCCAAAGCCGTTTAAGAGACCTCCCCCAAAACGTCCATCTGCCTCACTGATCACAGGCACACACAGAACACTCAGCTGGAGGAGGACAGACACCATAAATGAAGCAGAGGAAAGTGAGGGCAGCAGAGAGGAATTTTCCCTGCAGCCCACAGGCATGCACAGCTAGATGCCACTGAACCAGCAGCCCCGTCATAAAGAGCAAGACCACTTATTAAATAGTCTTAAAAGACCACTTCTTTCAAGGAAGGGCATTCCCAAAAGCACATCTTCTAGACTTTTACTGGCTCAGGTGAAATAGGAGGGTGTCTGTTCTGCTGTGTTCATGAGCATGGCCTCAGCTGGTGTCAGCCTGACGTCTACTACCTGCTCTCAGCCATGGCTGGGGAATCGTTGCCCAGGTGTTAAAGAGCCGCAGCTCTGGGCTCAGGCACCATAAGCAGGACCTACTTTATCTTCTTCTCTGTGAGCTGCTCCAAGGCCAAGTGGCAGTCGTCCATCTCTTTCACAAACTCCAGGTTCCTCTTCTCAGCTTTCTCTAGATCTTTTCTTGCCTTGTCTCGCTCCCTCACCATCTGTTCCACTTGTCCCCTGCCACAGGAAGGAGTAGGATTGATGGAGATATGCTCTGGGCCCAGTGAGCCCTGTGTCTGCACGAATGAAAAAAAAGGGCCAGCATTCCTGGGCTTAGGGCATTGAGTCAGCACCGTGCTCGATCCTCACGCTACCACCAATCACCTTCTAAGGCAGTTTCTACAACTACTGCGCCATTTTACAGATGTACATGCTGAGAGAGAGATTAAATGATTTACCAAGGGAAGTTTTTAGGTCTGAACCAAGAAGTCAAGCCTAGAGGTTTACAGTGTGCCACAATTCCAGATGGCCTCAGAACAGGTGAGAATATATCCGTGCACCCTCTAGTCTCCAGCTAGTACTTGGGCCCCAGGGGTCCCAAGTACCTAGTCCGGGACTGGACACATGAGGGGAGAAGGCTGGCCATCCCATATCCTGCCTGGTCACAGCCCTGATACCTGTGGCCTGACATCTGAGTGAATACAAGATGAATCACCCAGAGCAGAAGGCCATCTCTGTGTCTGGCCCTGGCTCTGTCCAGTCACCCTAGGCACCCTACGGGCTCGCAGATCACCGCTTTATTTTGGGGACCATTTCTCTCCCTGAAGGAGCACCAAGGTTTCCCCTCTCCACCCTCCCAAGGCACAATCTTTCTCTGGTCCTATTTGCAGAGAGCTAGCTGGGGTCTGAAAGGTCATCTGTCAGCACCTCATGAAATGCAGTCTTGAGGATGGATTTCTGCAAACTGTGATTTCTGCAAACCTTTTCTGCAGCTCTGGAACATCAATGAAAATACAAAAACAATTTTTATGCCAATCTGCCAAGCAGACATGGCCGGAATACTCGGCTAAACCAAAACTGAACCCGATTAAAGTGGAATGTACTCTTGGCCAAACTGCCACTTGGCACTTAGTGACCACATTTGAGGAATACTTCTTTTTCTTCTCTAGCCAGCCACCAGAGCCCAGGAGCCCTCTCTCTGGCTGCTCTTGGAAGCACACCCCAGATTGGAGGGTGTCCGCCTCTGTGCTTCAAGGTCAGGTGTCAACAGGATGTGCAGTTCAAATCCTTTCTTGGAACCTTGCTAAAAAGGGCTAAGGGAGGACCTTGACATAGATTTTTAAGCTTCTTATCAGATGGAAGGGAAGGCCAGACCACAAAAGCCCATGCAGCAGTCACTGAATAGTTTACTGGGTCCTCAGGCCCCCCTCAAAGCACACACATGGGCGGAACTCGAGGAACAGAGAGCTTCATCCTGCTCTCAACTGCTCCACTCTCTTTCCCAACCCACTGCGAGCTCCAGGCAAAGCCCATGAGAAAGGTGGCGCCGAAAACCGTTCCTGACACTGGCCATCTGTGGTGGATGGGGGCAGAGCCCATTTTCTTGCACTCTTCTCCAGGCAAACCCAGCCAACTCCCCATGCCTACCCCGACCATACTGGGCATCTTACTGGCGGAAGCTCAGCTCCTGGCGGTAGCAGGCCAAGGCTGCCTGCTGAGTGGCACCATGAACCATCATGAGCTCGTTCTCAAGGGCCCAGGTCAGCTCCAAAAGGTTCACCTTCTCATCCACACTGAAGTCGAGGCTCTGAAATAGCAAGGCCCATCAGGCAGGATAAGATGAGGAATTCTCTAAACACATCCTGGCTCTCTTAGTGACAGTTCAGGCAGTGATACATGCTGTCCGGTCTGGCAGACAGCACTTGCTATTTTTCTGTCTGTAAAGTCTCTGCCTCCTGGGCATGCCCCTCCCCAACCCATATAACTCTGGTGCCCCATCCTGCCCCACCCCACCACACCCTGTCCTATCCCAGTTCCTTCCTCTTCACTGTCCTGCAAAAGGGGTGGGTGTGACCCAGACTAGAGTTCCCTCCATGGACAAGGTGACTGACACAAAACAAGGACAAGTCCCAAGCTGAGGTCTTCATGGGGATCCATAGGAAGCTGGAGAGAGAGAGGTTTTTCCCTGTGAAATCAGCTGTGTAAGGACCTGTGAGTCTTGGGGAATTGCACAAAGAGAGGCTAACACCACCAAGAAACAAGCAGGAAGATGGAAGGGAGTCCTGGCAACAGCCTGGAATGCCAAGTCTCAACTCTAAAGTTCTTTCCCCTGGGTGCACAGTCAGGTGAGTCCCTAACAGCCTCCTCTGCTTTCAAAGTTGGGTTTCTGTTTTTCACACTACCAGAATCTTGACTGATATGTGGAGAAATGGTTCTGTTTGTGGAAAAACAATCTAGCAGAGATAAGCCACAGTGAAGCATTCCAGCGAGTGAAGCATCAATTTTACCCATGGGATTTTGAAAATAAAAGAACAATATTTGTTTTATGTATTATACCACAGTTAAAAAAGAAAAAAGGAACACCCATGTGCCTCTCTGCTTGACTGGCTAATAAATAACTAACACTTCACTGCATTTGCTCTTTTAGCTTTGAGTGTTTTTTGACTCCTGCTTCCTTTTATGGCATTTACATACAAATCCAAGGCAAGCACCCAATATGGGCCTGTAGAAAAAGAGCCATAAAATGTCCAGCTCACATGTGAGAATGAGGAATGCTCCCTTTAAACTTATAAAATGAAGGCTTGAATCCCCACTCTTCCCCACTTCCCAAAGTGCTTCTGAAAAGAAATGACATTAAGTCTATAGCCATGCCACCCTGAACAAGCCTGATCCCATCTGATTTTGGAAGCTAAGCAGGGTTGGGTCTGGTTAGTACTTGGATGGGTGACCACCTAGGAAGACCAGGTGCTGTAAGCATAAAAAAATAAAATAAGGGACTGTAAGCTGACAAGGTCCTTGCAATCTGTGAGGTCAATCAAGGGTTGCCTCACCTAAAAAAGAAATGACATTAAGGGAACAACTTGGGAAGTTCAAACTGTTATTACACAAGGGCAATAATCTCACAAGATAGAGTGCAAAGACATGGCAGGTCATAGCAGCAGCTTCTTGGTCGAGTGGGAAGGAGTCATCAAAGACCACACGGCATAGTGGGAGCCAGCCTCCACAATGGCCCTAGTGTTCCTCACCCCCTGACATTCACGCTTGCGTACTCCCCTCCCACACTGAATAGCGCCAACCTGTGTAACCCACAGGATGCACAGGAAGTAACGGCATGTGACTTCCAAGGCTCGGGCACAAAAGACAGGTGGCCTCCTCCTTCTTCTCTCTTGGATAGCACTCCAGGAAAGCCAGCTGCTATGTTGTGAGGATATTCAAACAGCCCTCAAGAGAGGTCTGTGTGGAAAGAAATGGGCCTCCTGCTTGCAGCAAACACCAACTTGCCAACCTAGAAGCAGATGCTCAGCTTCGGTCAGGCCTTCAGAAGCCAGCAGCACTGGCTGACATTTGACCACCCTCTTGTGAGACCCTAGGCTAAAAGCATCCAGCTACACAGCTTCCAAATTCCTGAACCACAGAAACTATGTGAGACAAGAAACAGCAATTGTGTTTTAAGGCATAATTTAGTGGTGATTTATTGAGGAAGGACAGATAACCGAACCAGGGCCTCCTCACAGAGCTACCCCAGAATTAATGGTGCTTCCTCAGGTGCTCTCACAGGCCATTTCAGTGCTCTGAAATGGCTGGGGATCTTGAGAAGTTGGGTGTGTGACGCCAGCACATTCAGGCTGAGGGCTCACCCATCAGGCATCTCTTTCCCAAGGGGAAGGTCTTTTTTAGGCAGGTGTGCTTATTGTTCTTGACAGGGCCAGTGACCTGTGGTCTTGACCACCAATAACACAGGTAAGCAGTTATCCAGAGTCACAGGCAGGAAGGGCCTTGACTTGGTGTGCCAGGACACCCACACCTCCTGCCTGACTCGCTGGTGCTCCCGCCCTGGCTATCTGTCTTCAGGCAGCTACCCCGCCTGTCAACTGAGAAAAACACCTTCAGGGCTGTGTGAGGGGTAAGTAAAGTTATGTGTTTGACAGGTCCTTGCTTGGTGCCCAGGTACTAAGAGGAGTTCAATAAATATCACTGTCTTTCAACAAAATGAAATCAAATCCTGATTATAACTGGTAAATTATAAATTGCTAAAGAAAAGGAAATATTCTCTGATAACACAAAAACGATAAAAACAGTAAGTTCTGAAAAGTCAGAGGCAAGGTCGAGACTTATCACTGGTCAGACTAAGATGGCAGCCAGCCCACCTCCAAACGCCAGGACTCAGGAACAGGGTTTTAGAGAGAATCTTAAAACTGAGCTGCTTCACTCTTTGCCCTCTCTCGAACCAATTTCTGTGATCTGCGCTCAGCTCTGGTTCTCAGAATAGTCCCAAGGGTCAACTGTCCAGGTCTGGCCTCACCCTCTGGGGCCTGCCCAAGGATGCTGGGTGGTTGGACTCAACATTGGCTAGATTTAGGCCCCGGAGGGTCTGGCCAAGGAGACAGGCAGACTGTCTTAAGGGCTTTCTTTGGGTTCCTTTACATTATTGTTGGTTTGTGCTAATAAGGATATTTTTGAAGGCAGTATGACAAAACTAATCAAGAATTGAAATGTGTAACTTTAGGAATATAGCATATAGAAATACCAGCACTGGAGCAGCAGGATATAACATGCATTTTTAAAGGACAAAAATTTATAATAGGAAAAAGAAACCTACATGTCCACAAACGTAACACAAATTAGCAAAATACACATTATAATACCAACAAAAAAAATTTTTTTAAACTGGAATGTCTAAATATTTTTCTTTTTCTGTGCCAGGCAAAAGCTCTGTGGACAATCTACTAAGCCATTAGCTGTCAACACTAAAGGGGGGCCAGGCTTTATTATCTTACAGATTTCTATACAGCTGACATTTTTATTTACAACACGAAGTGAAGTTTGGAAATGAAAATAATCAGTCTAAACTCACCACACTTCTCCCCGGCATTCTCCTTCACCTTGCCGGGCCCCTGTATGCCCCTTAGCCACCCCAGAGCAGAGCTCCCTCCAAGCCCCAGGGTCTGGCCCTGTGGCCCTGGGGACAGTATGTCTAGCTCCGGGGGAGAGGCCTGGGCCCATCTGAGAACAGCCTCCTGGACTCATCCCTGGAAAAGCATGGAGGAGGCTTGGGAGGAGACAGCAGGGCAGCGAGCCTCCCTGTGCCAGACCTAGTGCAGGGAGGGTCTGCACTGAGTAGGGCCTACATGGTGGGGAAATGAGCTCAACCAGCTGGCCAGGCAGCTCTGGGTGGAACGCTCAGACTTCCTGCGACAGTGATGTCCAGTAAGATATCTCCACCACAAAGAAGGGGACATCTACAATGAAACTTGAGACCAGTTCAATGAAGTGCACACCTTAAAGAAAAAAAAAAATCTGTACCACCTCATCTGTAGGACTGACCTCCCTCATCCAGGAAAAACAGATCATCTCTGAGGCTGAAATGCACTGGGAAAATGCCTAAGATACTCAAACCTACCTTCAAATGGATTCATTTCAGGCTGTTGTTTCTACTGCTTTTAACTTATTGCCTTGTAAGTGAAAATTTCCTGTATTTTAATAGCAAAAAAAATAAAGAAAAAAGTAATTCCAACTGGCCTTCCCTACATGAGGTTCGCTGCCCACAGTGAACATCCTGTATGTCTGTCGGGTATATGGTCTAGTCTCCTCGGTGGGCAGACGGCCCCCCAGGTCCCCTGGCTGGCCTCACACAGCTGGGATGCCTGCCACTGAGGCAGCTGCGAGTGATCAGCTCCAAACCTGTAAGACTTCCCTGCCGTTCTGAATCCCCTCCTGGGCCCACAGGGCAAAGAGCTGCTCAGGAAAGGCAAAGCGGAGCCGTTGTCAACGCTGCAGAAGAGGCGCGGGCCTGAGCACACAGACACTAGGGATGATGTCGTGGCGGTATGACAATCGCCCTCCTCCAGGACCTGCCACGGGGACAGAGAGATGCCTGTGAGTACATGGGTCTCCTGAAGCACGTCTATTCACGTAAAACATTTTCCAACCTCATCAGCCTATGCTCAGCCCTTTGCTGTCTCATTGAGGACTGATAAAAACAACTCAGGTGGTTACCGTTAGCCCAATTCCTAGACAAGGAAACAAAGGCACAGCACCATTGCGCGATCTGTTCAAGATCACACAGCACTACAGGTGGCAGAGCAGGGATTTGAACCCAGGGCTCCTCACAACCCAGCCTCTCTCGAGGACCTAGGTACCCCCTGTTCCTACCGTCCACTCAAAGCCTTATGCAGGGAACATGTCCCAGAGCCCGAGTAGCCTGACTGGTCCACACACACGACTTAGTGAGAATTTAACGTCTCTCTCCTCTGAGCCAGTATTGACGTGTGCCTGGCCTCACAAAAGGGCTCAAGAAGGCATGTGCCAGTGCTAAGAAATGCAGTCCGAGGAAAGAAACCCAAGATAGACTTAAAGAGAAGAGGTGAGACAGCCCGAGCATTTCCTCAGGACTCAGAAACACAGTCTGGGGGAGTTTTAAAAAACCAAACTATCTCAGCCAGAAAGCTGACCTGTTAGCCTTAGGTACTGTAAGAATCCATAGGGCAAGATTATGTTCCTTGCTGTTTTCTCCCCAGCCAGAGAACTTCAAAACAAGCATTTGCTGTGTGGGGACCACAGGACTGAGCAGCAGCAGCCACTTCCTGCAGGCCAACAGGCATTCTGCCATACCTGCAGGGACACCCTCCTCACCGGCCTCCTCCTGCCCCCTCCTCAGTGCATCTTTGCTCTTCCTGAACATTCTGAGCCTGTCCTATTGCCTGAAACACTTTCTCCAATCCTTCCACGGCTGGTCTCTTGCTTAGGGCTCTGCTCAGATGGCATTGCCCTGGAGTAGTTGAGCCCCTGTCAACCTCTCCTCACATCACTTACCTCTTTTGCACGGCTCACTAGCCCATGTGCAGTCTGCCTCTCCTGTGGATGCAGCAGCCTCCTGCCCTTGTCCACTCTCAGCTGTGTCCCTATCTCTCCAGAAAGAGAGTTATTTAAGGACTAGTGCTCACTGAGCTATGCTGGGCATCATAGAGCTTTATAAAGAAGGCATTTTACCCCATTTACAGAAGCAGAGAGGGCAGCTCACAAACGCCTGGCTGCCATAAAGAAACTCAGATACCCAAATGTACCTGTACCACCTGTATCCCTCCCACTAGCCCCTCTCTGAGGACTATGAGCTTGTGAACAGGGACTACCATGTGCGGACACATCTACACCTGCGGCACTTATCTGAGGGCTTGGGCACCATCATGCCATGCCATACTCCACACTCACAGGATGCGACACCCTCCACTCCATAGCCATGTCAGCTCAGGGCACCTCCTGGACAGTCAGGTCTTGTTCTTCAGGCCGCTGGCCTCTGACCAGAGGTTGGGTCCGACCTGGCCTCACTCCTGAACCCACAGCTCAGGCCCTTGACTAGCTATGCTTCCACGTCAGGATAAAAAACAGAGATGGCTCCACCAGCTCTGAGCATGGCTTGTGGGACTTCATCGTAGTCTCTGACCTTATGTGGTCTGACACCTTCCCTCAGGACTCCTAGCTTCTTCTTTGTCCATTCTCTTCTTTGTCCAGATGCAGAAACCTGACTTTCAGATTACCTGGCCTGGCAGTGAACAGTGTTACTGGTCTTACACCACTGCTCACAAACCATGGGATCAGCCATGTCAGCAAAGAAGCACTGGCAAACGCCCGGAGCACCTGCCCTGTGGCTGTTAAAGGCAGCCTTACTATCTTAGGACTGAGAAAACCAATGAAATCTCAACTTACTCCTTAAAATCTCCTCTCCAACTGCAGGGATCCAGTCTTTGTACAAGAGACAAAATTCGGGAATAGAGGATGGGGAGAGCATAGGTTAATGAGTACTTGACTTGGAAGGTAATCCTAGGGAAGGTCCAGAATCCTATGGTGACACTGTTCTCACTATGCCATGATGGGGAGAAGGGTACTACATCCCACACTGAGGAGACATAGTGAAGAACTGCCATGGGATCCTCATAAAACCCCTATGAGGTGGGTACCCATTTCACAGATGAAGAGCCAGAGGCTCAGAGAAGGAAACTCACCCAGTGACACACAACGAGAAAGGAGCAAATCAGATCAGCTCCAAGGTCTGTGTGATTCCAAAATCTAAGTCACATGGCCTCCCACTTACACACGTGTGTACACTCCCCAACCAACTGCAGGATAGCTAACTGCGGCGACACAGGCAGAGGGGCAGGTCTGTGAAAAATGCTGAAGGCTAGAGAATGACAGCAGTTACTGCTACGGTGCAAGATTTAATTGTCCCATTTTACCTGGTAATGAGACCAGGACCTGCTCAGTTTGATAGGAGTGGAAGATTTCAGAAGTGAAGTGGGCCCATAATTGAACAGGCCAAGCTGGAATTCCTCAAGACTCACTCTGCCATCTCGGTCTTGATCCAGTTTGTTAAACAGGTCTTCTAGTTCCTAAACAAAAGCCACCACACCTCTGCTCAGAAGTTCCATCCGCAAGCAGCTGCATGCCAGCTGGAATCACCCAGGCCCATCCATCCACCCTCGCACCCTTCATCCCTCCCACCCTCCTCCCCAAGTAGGGAAGTTTGCTTGTCGCCATCCAAATTCAAATTGTTCAGTCGCACCTGGCCTCCCCCGGTTCTGGCTTGTTATATCAACATGCCTGGTCAGTTTCCATTCTGCTGTGAACTGGTGCTACCTGAACTTCCTAAATTCCACAAATACCTATTCATTATCTACTGGGGCATGAACTTGTTGGGTGATGGGAAGACCATGTACATATGGAGCATGGCTTGAGCCCCCAGAGGATCAGGGTCTACCATGGGCAGCAGGGCTAAGGGGGTCTTTAGCAAGGTGGGGGACCTGCCTATCACCACTGCCTGTTCCTCCTCCTCTTGGTCCCTGCAGGAAGAAAGCAGAGGTGAATACGGCTACTGGGAAAGTAGCCAGGCTCCGAGGGCACTGTGTTTGGGATGGGTGGTAGAACAAGGCCAAACAGGCAGGGGGAAAGGGTGTCCTAGGCAGAGGAAGATTCCTGAGTAAAGAGGTTTAGAAGTCAGTGAGGCTCAGACCACACTTGATCAGAGGTGGACTCTCAAGGGTGCAGACTTCAGCAGAGCACTGTGAGTTATCAAAGGATGTTAGACCAGAAAGTGACACAACTGAATCAGTGTCTGAAGGGTAAAAGAATTTCTAGATCCAATATCAACAACAACCAACGCAAAGAACCAGTCACTGACGGTGATCTATCTTGGTCCCTCTTACTTCTTTCTTGAGTCCCTGGAGCCCAATGCTCTGGCAGACCACAGCCAGCTCCTGCTCGCTGAGGTGACCACTTCTGCCAACGCCGAGCGCTTCCCAGATGCTCCGAACTTGGCTCTCAGGGGTGTCAAAGAAGGGGCAACAGGACTTCTGGGGGCTCCCAGAGAACTCGGAATCCCAGGTTGGCAGCTGGCCTGAAGCAGAGAAAGCGACAGGTATAGGGGCAATATACTGCTCCTGGTATAGGGGCAACATACCTGCCAGTAATTTACTCTGAAATCAGATGGACAATAGATGGACACAGGTGAGTAGCAAAGCACCAAAAGTGGACTCTAGGTGGTAGGTACATGTGCAATCACAGTACAATTTTCCAACTTCATTCTGCGTTTGCAAATTTGCAAAATGAAACTTTTTTGGGGGGTGGGGCGGAGAATCTCTGCTCTATGTGGGGAAAGCTTTTTCTGAAGGGAACTTACTAAAGTCACACCATTGAAAGCATATAAAAGAGGACTACATTATTTGTATCTACAATTAAGAAAAAAGTTTTTGAAAAATTAATTTTCGGAAACCTTTCAAACCTACCAAAAGTAAAGAGCACAGTCCTATGAACCCTAGTGCATGTGTCACTCAGGTTCTGTGATTATTAAGAATTTGTCATGCTGGATTCAACTATTTCCTTTTTGCTATTGCTGAAGTGCTTGAAAGTAAATCCCAGATCTCATATTTTACCCCTACATACTTTGCATGTATTTCTGAAAAATATGGATGTTTTCTTACATAACTACAATGCCACTATCACACCTAACAAAATCAACAATTTCCCAACTGCCTCAAAAGTCTTCTTACAGTTAACTTGTTTGAATCAGTACCCAAAGAGAATCCCCACAGTGTACCTGGTTATTATTTTTCTTAAGTCTTTCAATCACGAGCACTCTCCTGTCCCAAACCCTAGACCTGTCTTATTTAGGAAATGGATCAGTAATTGTTCTGTAGAATGTCCCCATCTGGATTTGCCTGTTTATTTCTTTGTGACATCATCTAACTTGTTCCTCTATCCCTAATAGTTCCTGCAAACATGAAGTAAGTATCAAAAGGTAATAATTTGGATGCAGGCTCAATTTTTTTTCTGGGCAAAAACACTATACAGATAGCACTGTATACTCTCCACTACCTCACATCAGGAGGTGCAGTATCCTTGAGATGCAAAGCTTCATCAGTGGGTTTGGGTGACAGATGGCCAATTTTTATCACTTTCCTACTTCAGCCAGTTGGCTTGCTGATGTTTTCTGAGGCTCTGCCAGGGGAATAACTTGTGAAAGAGGTCATATGTAGAGGACATCTACGAGGAGCTATCCATGGATGAGACATGCTTCAAACCAGACGCTCACCTCCCCAGTGAGCCCAACACAAAAAGAGGACTGCTTCCACCTAATTCAGACTGGAGTTCCATCGGTGGTCTGGACCTTTCAAGTAGATGAGCCACCTTGGTGTTGATTACTTTGATAATCCAACTAATAATCAGAAAACCAGTTTCCCCAAGGAAAGCCAGGCTCGTAAATGTTGCTGTGGGTTGGGCTGAGGAAAATGCAAGGAAAGGAGCAGGCAGGAAAAGGCACCTCTGAGATCCCTTCCTACTTAAAATGTCTAAAATTTCTTTAAAAATTTAAAAGCAACTCTGATACTGAGGTTTATTTCTCAGGGCTGGCATAGGAGGTAAATAAATCCTTTGAGGTTTGACATGAGTGTCGGTGTACTACTGTTGGTTCTAACACAGATGGAAAGGTTGGGAAGAAATCATCCTGTTCTCCAGGCAGAGAGCAAGCACTGAATCGCTCTGTGAATAACCTGCCCTGGGAGCCCTTCCTTGGACTCAGAGTCCAAGGAAATTAAGACGTGATGGCTTGGCTGCTCTTCCTACCACAAAGGGGTCTGTCTGCTTTGTCCAGCAGCACCAGTGGATGCTCAAGTCAGTTCCCTTGACATCCACTGACGTAAATGCTGAATGAACAGTCCCAACTGCTAATTTCTTACTGCAACAGAAATTCAAGGTCAACTCTGGTCTCCCTGTTTCCAAACCACTTTCTGCCCTGTGAGAGATCACATGCTAATGCACTGTGATTTGCTGCTGCCTTCTCGTTGCTACAGTAAGGCCCCTGAGGACCAAGATCATGTCTTGCACTTTATTTGGGGTACAGACAGGGTCCCTGGTGGATGCTGAGACTGCTTACTCACAGCAGAGGACAGGCAGTGCACTGGGCCATGCACCAGGAAGGAGGTGCAGGCCTGCCCTGGGAGCATCGTGCCAAAGACCCCAGGGCCACACCTGCCAGCTGCATCATGCTGGTCCTTGCAGACTGAAATGTGGCAGAACCACACTGCTCCCTTAGCCAGCAGCCTCTGCCCGAGAGAGTCTGACCACAGGGAATCCCGAGGACCAAGTGACACACCATACCTGGGACCATTCTGAAGAAGGGGCTCACTAGGGACAACACCCATACTGCATGCCTCCCAGTCGGCTGGCTCATGATCTGACGACTCAGCTCCTGGAGCTTTCAAAGAACTGGTGAAAGGTAACACCAACATAAGACCATGGCTTTACCTTGTGTTTCAAACAAATCATTCTGAGGTTCCTGAGCACTTTCAACTTCTTCATCTGACTTGAGACTCTGCAGAAAAGTGAAAAGAGAAGAACATGAATGTCCCAGAAGATGTGGCAGTGAGTACAGCACCAGTAAAAGTAGATGGCATGTCTTGGGGCAGGGAAGAAGAATGAGGAGGAGGATCGGCCTGGTGAGACGCAAATCCTCCAAATGAAACTCCACCTCTGCAGCGCGGCCTTTGCGCCGGGGCAGGAGCTCACAAGGAAAACACGATCAAGTGCTCCTAGACCAACAGGAATAAAAACGCTCCCTAAATCAGCATCTCTTCCAGGAGAGTGGCCCTGGAGCTTTGACATTCTGACACAGGAAAGAATCTTGAGGCTTGAAGGTCCTTACTTCTTTGTACCCCATCTCTTACCACCCACATTAGTTCTGCAAACAGTCAAAAGGAGATCAGGTCTCTGCTCCTCTAGGAGCTCCTGGGACAGTGCTGTGCACAGCAAGCAACTTTGTATCTTGAAGAAGGCAGGCCATCAAGATACACCTGACTCAAGTAAAAACCTCATGTTTTTATGACCAAGGAGCTAACCACAAAGTCAACGTCTGCTTCTGACAGGTATTATGTGTCCCATGCCCAATTCTGGGATGAATGCCAGTTAACCAACACTCATTTCTCCTCAGAGCCGGCACTGGGCTGAGGGCAGGAATGTGTGAGCAGTTGTTGTGTCCATTCTTCTAATGTATTAAGCCCAACTGACAACACATGCTCTAGTTCTGGGGATCAAGATGGTTTTAAGAAGCAGAACAGTAGCACAAAGATGGACCAACCCAGTCCTCCATCCCCGAGGGCCAAGTTAAAAAACGATAAAAAGCAAATATTCTGGCTTTGTTCGTGTTGCCCAGGTCTAGCACATTCCTGAGATAAGTGACTTTAGGATCTAAATACATATGTTTGTTTTCTTCTTTGCCTCAACAAATGTTGAACATTCAAAAATTAATTTGGGGGCCCGGGGCTGTCTTATTAAGTCACCATATTGCCCATCTGACAGAGGTGTTGGTACAGAGAGCAGAAACCAAGAAACTCCTGGAATTCTTGAAAAAGTCTAAGGAGCCCACAATTAACTTGCAGGCTGTAGATCTGCCCCGTGGAAATATTTCTTGACATGAAGGCCAGGAGGCTCCAGCAGCCCATATCTTGGGTCAGGCTCTGAACCACAGTGAACAGCTCAGGAAGAATGGGGGCTAGAGTCAACTTCCTAGGCCCCAGAGGACCTGGCATGTGCTCACCAAGTTGTAAATGTGTGGCTCAGGATATTTTAAGTGTTTGAGGCAGGTGGGATGCTGAGCTTGGGACATCCAAATTTCTAACCTTGACGTTGCTTCAGAAAAGCACCTCCTCTTTCTATCCTTGACTGATTACCACTGCACCTTCAAGCAGTACTGGGGAAAGGTGGTGGTGGTGAGCAGGGGATGGAGAGAAACAAGTGATTCGTGTACAAACTCTCTACCAACTCAATGTCTGAAAGAGGATGAGCTAGGGCCAGAATTTCATTGCAGACCAGTCAACCTGGAGATATTTAAGAATAAATATTTGTCATTCTCCAAAGTGTGCCCTCCCTTCTGATGATAAAATGCCCAGGAATGCCTGTCTCCTTCCTCACATCTTTCTGTAGTGAGCAGTGATGACTAAGTGAAATATTATTATCCCAATGTTGAATAGCCTGAGGTGGGGAAGAGGCGACCTGACCCACCTCCACACTTTCCAGAGATGCAGAGCGTCGGACCTGGCTTCTTGCAGTGGCCCTGGCTTGCTGTTCTGGCAAACATTTCACTCCGGTTGCAGAGTCGCATGGCTCGGGCTGGCTCCTACGGCCATACCACTTAGAGCCACTCACATACTTTGGAGGGACAGCACGGGAGGAAGCTGGAAAGAAAATGGGAGGTTTAAGGGGGCGGCCTCTAAAGCGGTCTCTGGGTCCACACATGCCACTGAGACGCCCCTTCAGAAGATGCAGATTTGGATGCAGAGTATGTCTCTCACTGACGGACGAACTTTTATGCACACAGAAAATATCTGGAGGAGCAAAGAGAACAGAACAGCAGTTATTCTATTCCCTGGGATGGGGACTAAGACAGGCAGGCAGGGAGACAAAGATTTTCCACTCTAAATTTTACATGCTGTTTAAATTTTTGAGTATATTTTGCTTTTATTTATGTAATAAAGACAAACACAAAACCTAGCTTCTTAATTATGAAAAAAAAACTTCCAACAATTAAGCAATATACGGCTCTAGAGACAGGAAAGTAGCTTTCCACCCTGCTCACTATGGGACCCCAAGCCCAAGGAACTGGTGTGTGCACGTGGGCGGGCACAGACCTCAGATACAGCTTCGGAGGCTGTACTTGTACTTTTTGTCTTACCTGTCCATGTCTGCACAGAGATGCTGGAATTCTCAGGCAGAGAACACACTGACTCTGTGCAGAATCCTGGGCAGGCAGGAGAGAGACTTGGGAAGGATGGCATGGGCAGCAGCCAGGACAGGACATGTGTTCAAAAGGAAGGAACCAGAATGGGCCAAATGGAGGGAAAAGGACAGGCCCCAGTGAGGCAAGGCCAGGCCAGGAAAATAAGGAGTATTTCACTGCAGATGTGTCTTGGGCATAACCCAACAGTATTCACACTCCTTAAGGCCAAGTATCAATTTCCTTCCTTTATCCTCCAAATGGCTGGTCCACAGCCCCTGACCTTGGTACCATCAGAGGAGGAGGCTGGGTCCATCCTGGCCAACGAGAAGGTGATGCCAATGACAGACAGAAACTGGGAATGTGGGAAGAGTTTCTGGGAGGAGGATGCTCAGTTCTACAAGGGACATGGAGAACGTGAAGTGACAGCGTGACATTTAGGGCAATTAACAATCTGCAAGTTGACTATAATTTCTCATGCCACTAGGACACTTTGAGGTAATCACAGGCAGTATTACTAATCACCTCGGGACAACAGGTGTTAACAAGGCCTGGCCCATCAAAGTCTCACCACGTGAGAGAACTCATGTGACAGCCCCATTTTGAAGAGGAGGGCAAAGTGTCCAAGTCAGCAGAGGGAAAACAAGAGAATCTGGGGGCAAACTTGCCAACTTTCTGAAGGGGCAAACTATAACATGGAGAAAGTCAAAAGAAAGTAGCTGAAAAGGTGAATGAGGGACAAATGAATAAAGGTTCTTGCATCTGGTTTCCATTTGTAGGGAGGCTGCTGGCTGATTATTGTGGGCGAGGAAGAATCCTCCTCTTTCCATCCTGAGGTAGTGCCAGAAGAGGAATTTTTGTGTCAGGTGAGAAGTGGAAGCTGTGGTACATGTGGGAAAATCAGGCGCAGAAAACTTGGAGAGAAGCTATGGCATGCCCCACTAAGCTCAGACCTCATCAGACCCCAGTGGAAACAAAGCCCTGGTGGCCATGCCCGCACCCATGGCTACTTCCCAGGCTGTCTGCTCATCGGCACATCTGGACATCATGAAGCCAGCACGTGTTTCTGCTTCCCAGGTTTGATTTTCCCTCCTTCCAATTCCCCTCCTTAGTTGACCCCTAGTCCAGGTCCGGAGTCCCACCCTATCCTTGATGCTGGTCCCACTTTGTCACCATTGCCAGTCAGTCAGCATTCTCCTTAGAATAATAAGCTGTCCAGAAAAACACATGACTTTTTCATAATATTCCTCAATGTTCTCAAAAAAAAAAAAAAAAAAAAAACAAAACAAAAACAAACAAAAAAACAGTCGAGAAACCTATTGCTTCCCTCCTTCCAACAAGGAGAAATGCTTTTCCAGAAAAGAGTGTCCATGTGGAAGGTCAGGACAGAATCAAGGGCAGAGGAACGACAGTAAAGTGAACAGGCAACTTTCTACTACCCACAGAATCACAAGAGTCATACTCTCTCGGGGTGTGAAGGGTGCTGTTGCCCAGGCCAACCATATTTCAGTGTGGGCACAAACCAATCCCCCACCCCACACCTCTGAGGGTCTGCAGAGCACAAGGCACAGCCCCTCAGTCAGCACAGAAGATAGGAAAGTACAACTGCTGACCCAAACCCTAGACTCCTGGTTTGTCTTCTTAGTGTGCATTTTTATTTATAGGAAAAGAGGAACAACATCAAAAAATTAAAATACATTTAATTATATGTTCAATAATAGCTTTTAATGAAAAGAGCAGAATGATAGGGAAGCAGGGATATATTTCAAAATTCTGGGAATTTGGTCCCACAATGACACTCTCTTCCTTAGAGTATCAAAAGTACATTTTTCTGATCATAGTGGGAGATGGTCGGAAGCACTGGCAGATTAGAAAGCAGGGAAAGAGTGACTATGAATGAAGCAGAGGAGACAAATGAGGCACTGAGGAGGCAGAGCTCTAAACCACATTTGACAGAAGGGGCCCAAGACAGGGAAGGTGAGCCAGGGGCGGGAAGCTAAAATGGACACAATTCTGGAGGGCGCCAGGTTCACCCTGACTCTCAGGGAACCCCTGTAGCTGAAGGACCACCAATGCCTAGTCAGGCCTTCAAGTACTGGGCACCTTGCCTCTGTAGACAAGCACTTGGAGGTAGACACTGGGATGAGCCCTGTCTGCTGGCATATGAGGTGGTGTCTTAGGCAGGTCATATAACCATTTAATTGAGGAAAGCTTTGAAATCCAAAAGAAAAAAAAAATTGTTATCAGTGAGAAAAAGCTCAAGTTTTAAAGTAGCTTCTTGCCTCTCTGGAGGACCTGAAGACATATCCCACAGATCCACACATTTTAGACTAAGAAGCACTACACATTCTCTAGTATGAAGAGTGGACACATAGTGTCAGTGACACTGGGCAATCACCTTGTAAGCACATTCATTTTCATATCACATTATCACATTCTAAAATTCTGTGAGTTAGAAAAGGCAAGTGGCCTTCTTCACATCTGAAAGTGTGAGCTAAAGCACACGATGAAACTCCAGGGGTATCCCTGCCCCGACTTCAGGGCTCTTTACACTGTACTCAGGTGTCTTTGCAACCAGCAGGAGGAGGTGAGAAGTGGGGGCCAACCATCAACACCCAGTGGAAGGAGTAGATTCTAACAATGGTGCATATAAATGGGCCCAAGGCTTAAGGTTAGAAAACTGACACTTAAATCATGGCCACTATTTATTGCCTGTGGGATACTGGACAAATCCCTTTATACTTCAGGCCTCAGTTTCCTTATATGAATAATGCATATGATAATGCACAGAATTTCTATGAGGTTTAAATGGAACCTATATAATGTATGTAAAGCTCAAAGCCTGACTCACAAAGATACTCAATGTTCTTGACCTACATTCATTCCCTGCCGCAGGCTCTCCCACACTGTCACCCTGGTATCCAAAAGTCACACACCTGCTCTTGACCATGGATCCCTCTTCAATTTGCTAATCAACATCACTATCTCCATCCTCAAACACATTGCTCCATTTGAAAGAAATGGGACCCACTACCATTTCACTTACCCCCAGATATCCATCCAGGAGAGCCAAACTAGGTCTTGGCAGGTCAGGTGACTGCTACTCGCAGATAAGACCCGATGGAGGAGGTACAATAGTGAGCATGTCTGCAGCATCTTCTCACTCTCACCCACAATCTTACATGCCTCGATGGGCCTCCCTCCAAACTCTCCTTCTTCCCCTTGACCACTAACAAAAGCCAGGTGGCTTTTCCCCTCAGGATGCCACTGTTCCACTTAGAAATGTTATCTTCTCTGACCAGCCCCATTTGGTAACAAGAGTCTAGTAAGTCCTATTAGCACATCATAACATTATTATCTGACACCGCAGTCTGCCTTTGGCTGGTGGTATTCTACCTGCTCTGCACCTCAGAGATCTAGAAACATCTTATATCTGCACTGTACTTTAAATTCTTGGTATCTTCAACTCCTCCACATCCATTTTATCATGTCAACACTCTATGCTGTAGAGATAGCACAAAGTATTATTTGACACAATACTGTGATTTATAATAAATATATTTGGTCTTGTTCCATCTCTGGCATGAAGCTTCTAAAATCCTTGGAATTTCCTAATAAGAGTAACCACCCTTGAGTTTATATTCATGAGGTGACTTCTGAAAAGCATCCAAGGAGGAGGCTGATTACCAAGAGAAACAAACATTGTGGTGAGAAGGTTAGAACTTTTGGCTCCACCTCCACTGACTCTAGGGAAGGGAGAGAGGTTGGAGATTGAGTTCAACCACCAATGGCCAATAATTTCATCAGTCAGGTCTATGTAATGAAGCCTTCACAAAAACCCAAAAGGACAGGGTTTGGAGAGCTTCTGGGTTATGAACAAGTGAAGACTAGGAAAGTAGCGCACCTGGAGAGGGCAAATGTAGAAATTGTGGAGAGTGGCACATCTGGAGAGGGCACAGAAGTTCTGTCCCTTTCCCTAAGCCCTTGCCTATGCATCTCCTCCCTGCTATTCCTGGAGTTATAAGCGTTATAAACCAGTGATTTAGTAAGTAAAAATGTTACTTTAAATTTTGTGAGCTGCCCTAGCAAATAATCGAACCCAAGAAGAGGGTCATGGGATGCTCTGAATCAAAGCTATTGGACAACCTGGACTTGCTATTAGTATCTGAAGTGAGGACTAATGGACTGAGCCCTTAACCTGTGGTATCTTACATTATCTCCAGGTAGAACATGTCAGAATGACTTAAATAGTAGGGCACTCAGCTGATGTCAGAAAATTGCCAAGTGTGAGGAAAACTACCCACACATCTGATGACCAGAGAATGAGGTAGTATTGAGTATTGTGCAGTTCAAAGGAAAACAACAGGGTTTTTACCTTACAACACTATTTTTACAAATAAGGAAACAAAAGAAGAACCAGAAAATGTTGGTCCCAGTAGTCACAACTCAGCAGTGATAGAGTGGGTTAGAATTTAGTCTCAGACCTACTAGTTTCTTCAAGGAGAATATTATATTCCAGAAGGTAAGATATAAAAATAAAAAAAGCAAGAGAGGAACTCCTGTTACCTGATTCCAAAGAACTACTGTCTTCATCGAAGGGGCCAACACCAGCATTTGATGACAACACTGCCACAAAAACCTTCCTTAAATTCCTCAAAGTTAACCTGGTCAATTTAAGAAAAGAGGTAAATGTTACTTTCAGCAGAACCATGTGTAATTCATCAGTCTTTTTTTTTTTTAGATGGAAACATCTTCACTGTTGCCTTTTACCCTGAGAACATTCATTTCATTTTTTTT
The DNA here is from genome assembly GCA_003508835.1 of Eonycteris spelaea. Lineage (NCBI taxonomy): Eukaryota > Metazoa > Chordata > Mammalia > Chiroptera > Pteropodidae > Eonycteris > Eonycteris spelaea. The sequence goes on along the minus strand of PUFA01000215.1, from coordinate 1,072,168 downwards.
CAAAAAATTACTTAAGATTTTTAAAAAACAGGAGGTCCAAGATGGTGGCAACATAGGATGCTGAACTTATCCTTTCTATGAGCATATTGAAATATTACCTAACCTATATAGAGAGCAATTACTCCTGAGAGACAGCTAAAGGATGACTGAAAGCTTCTGAACAATAAATGAGAGAAAAAGAACAAATAGAGACATGGGAAACTGCAGGATCTGCACGGTTTGTCCAGGATTGGAGTGCCAGTGATACCCTTGTTTACATCCCCCTCAATTCCAGTGGACAGGTGGGACTCTGTCAGATGCTCTGGTTTACCTGCAAATCGCTGCAGCACATTTCCAGCTGCACTGCCCAGTGCTCATTGGCTCAAAACAAAGGGAGAAAGCAGGCTTAACAGAGCAGTACATAACCTGGCCTCCCCTCATGGAGCTGCTACAGCTTAGTGGGCTAGTTCCCCAGATGCTATCGCACATGCTTGGCTCCCAAACTGCCTCCCAAAACCCCCGAGCATATAAAGCCTACATAGAGTTTGCTGCTGCATAAGACCACTTTTTCAAGATTGGGAGAGCTATTTTGTCTAATTTATATAAACAAACATAGAAAGGTGAACAAAATAAAAAGACAGAAGATATCTCTCACATGAAGGAAAAAGAAAAATCCAGGGGGAAGGGCAAACCTAATGAAGCAGAGATCAGTAATTTGTGCCTGATAAAGAATGAAAAGAAATGGCCCCAAGGATACGCACCAAATTTGTGAGTGGAATAAAAAACTTAGGGATAACTTCAACATAGAGTGAGAAAACAAAGGACTAAGTAGAATATAAATAATCACTAGAAGAAATCAAAATCAGATTAGCTAACAGAGAAGAATGAATCAGCGACCTGTAAGACAGACTAGTGGAAATCACCCAGTCAGACTAGCAAAAAGAAAAATAATTTTAAAAAATGAAGATAGGTTAAGGAACTCTGGTCTGACATCAAGCACACTAACATTTGCATTGTAGGGATTCCTGAAGAAGAAAGTAACAAAAACTTTACTGGAAAAAATAATGGCTAAAAGCTTTCCTAACTGGAAAAGGAAGGAACATCCAGGTCTGGAAACAAAGTTCAAAGCAAGATGAACACAAGAGAAACTTACACTAAGACAATTGTAATTAAAATGTCGAAAGTTAAAGAGACAATCTTGAAGGCAGCAAGAGGAAAACAACTAGTGACATACAAAAGAAACCTTTCCCCTCATTAGTATATCAGCTGATTTTGCAGCAGCAACTTTACAGGCCAGAAGGCAGTCGCAAGATTTTAAAGGGCTGAAAGAAATAAAACCTACAACTTAGAATAACTTAACCAGAAAGGTTATCATTAGAATTGAAGGAGAGATAAAGAGTTTTAACGGACAAGCCAAAACTAAAGGTCCATCGCCATTAAACCAGCTGTACAAGAAATGTTAAATGATCTTCTTTAAACAGAAAAGGTAAGGCCACAGTACAAAAAAAAAAAAAAAAAAACAGGAGAAAGGAAAATATCTCACAGATAAAGTCAAATATTAATACATAGAGCAAATCAGACATTTAAAAACTGGAAGTTTGGAGGTGGGTAAAAACGTAGTCCTTTTAGAATATAGTCGAACTTAAATGCCTATCACCTTAAAATAGACTGGTATAGATAAAGAATGATATACATAAAGCTATGCTAACCCAAACCCAGAAAACTACAAAGGATAAACACAAAGAATAAAGGAAGAACCCAAATAAAACACTAAAAAAACCAGCAAACCACAAGGCAAGAGATCAAGACAAGAAGAAAAACAGAGAACTACAAAGCAAAAAATAAATAAATAAAAATAAATAAAAGAATAAAAGACAAAAAAGAATAAACTTAATCATTTTATTTGTAAATGGATTAAATTCACCAATGAAAAGACATAGGGTGGCTGAAAAGATTTTTTTAAAAAATGGTCTGTCTATATGTTGCTCAAGAGACTCACTTTCAAAATTGAAAGGCACATACAGACTGAAAGCGTAGGTGGAAATAGACATTCCAGGCAAGTAGAAATGAAAAAGAGAGCTGGGGTAGTGATACTCATATCAGACAAAATGTCCTTGAAAAAAAATGTTAAAAAACAAAGAAGGACATTATATAATAGAAAAGGATAGAACAATCATAAGTATCTTGCACTCAACATAGGATCACCTAAATATGTAAAGCAAGTAATAATGGATCTAAAGGGAGAAATTCACAATAATTCAATCAATAATAGTAGGGAATTTTAACAACCTACTCATATCAATGGATGGACCATCCAGACTGAAATTAATATGGAAATAAGTGGCCTTAAATGTCACATTATGCCAGATTGCTTAGACATTTACAGAACATTTTGTCCAAAACCTTGCAAAAAACACATTTTTTTTTCACATGCACATGAAACATTATCCAGGATAGATCACATAATAGGCCACAAAACAATCCTCAAATAAGTTCAACAAGATGTAAATCATATCAAACATCTTTTCTGGCCACAATGCATGAAACTAGAAATCGACTACAAAAAGAAACGTGCGAAAAAACACAATACATACAGACAAACAACTGTTACTAAACAACCAATGGATCACGAAGGAAATAAAACAGGAAATCAAAAACTATCTTGAGACAAATAAAAGTAAAAACAACTTTTCAAAATTTATGGGATACAGCAAAAGCAGTTCTGAGAGGGATGTCCATAGCTATATTTATGTCTACCTCAAGAAACAAGAAAAATCCCAAATAAACAATCTAACTTTAACACTTGAAAGAACTAGAAGAAAAGAAAACAAACAAAATCCAGAGTAAAGAAGAGAGGAAATAATTAAGATCAGAGTGAAATAAATGAAATAGAAATTTAAGAAAAACAACAGAAAAGGTCAATAAAAGAGCCAGTTCTCTGAAAAGATGTGAAACTTACTAAGAGAAAAGAGAGCCCAAATAAATGAAATTATTTAAAAAAAAGTTACAACCAATACCATAAAATATAAAGAATCATTAAAAACTACTACAAATAATTAATATTCCAACCAATTTGGACAATCTAAAAAAAAATGGATAAATTTCTAAGAGCATATAACCTTCCAGTATTAAACCAGGAAGAACAGAAATCTAAACAGATTGATTATTAGCAATGAACTGAAGCAGCACTAAAAATAAAAAATCCTCCCAAAATACAAGTCCAGGATCAGAAGGCTTCACAGGTGAATCTATCAAACATTTAAAGAATTAATACCCATCCTTCTTAAAACTATTTGAAAATTTTTTCAAAAATTTGAAAAAAAATTGCAAATTAAAACGACTTCCAAACCAGAATAGGAAAGTCAGCATTACCCTGATCTCCAAAATCAAATGACATAAAAAAAAGATAAATAATTACATGGCCAATATCCTTGATGAACATGGATGCAAAAATTCTCAACAAAATATTAACAAACTAAATTCAACAATACATTGAAAGGGATTATAAATCTGACGTGGAGAATTTATTCCAGGGATGCAAGGATAGTTCCACACCTGTAAATCAATCAACATGATACATCACATTACACAAAATGAAAGATAAGAATCATTATGATCGATTTCAATTAGATATAGAAAAAGGATTTGTCAAACTTCAACATCATTTTGTGACAAAAACTCTCAACAAAGTAGTTAAAAGAACAGATTCAACATAATAAAAGCCATATATAACAACCCATAGTAATATCATACTCAATGGTAACAACTTGAAAGCTTTTCTTCTAAGACAAGAACAAGACAAGAATGTTCTACTCTTGCCACTTTCTATCGAAATAGTATTGGAAGCCCCAGCCATAACAATCAGACAAAAAGATTATAAAGGCATTCAAAACAGAAAGGAGAGAAAGAAACTTGCAATTGTTTGCAGACAACATACTATACACAGAAAACCCTAAAGACTCTATCAAAATATATATTAGAACTAATAAATGAATTCAGTGAAGTTCCAGGATACAAAACTAATATACAGAAACTGAGCAGTTCTTATACACCAATAATGAAAGAATAAAGGAGAAATTAAGAAAACACATTTACAATTGCATCAAAAAGCATAAAATACTAGGAATAAATCTGATCAAAGAGGTGAGACCTGAACTCTGAAACTTATAGGCACTGAAGAAAAAACTGAAGAGGATACAAATCAATGGAAGGATATACCATGCTCATGATTTAAAGGATTAATATGTTAATATGACCTAAAACAATATACAGATTCAATGCAATCCCTATTAAAATACCCATGGAATTCTTCTCAGAATTAGAATTAATCTCAAAAATTTACATGGAATCACAAAAGACCTGAATAGACAAAGAAACCTCGAGAAAGAACAAAGTAGGATATATGCTCCCGATTTCAAACCACACTACAAAGCTACAATAATAAAACACAGTATGATACTGCATAAAAACATATATTGAGAGAGGCCAGAAATAAATCTTGTTTATATATCAAGTAATCTACAACGAAGGAGGCGAAGAATAACAATGGGGTAAAGATAGTCTCTTCAATAAGTGGTGCTAGAAAAAGTAACAGATAATTGCAAAAAATGAAACCGGACCACTTTCTTACACCATATACAAAAAAAAAAAAGTGTATACGCTTTTCACTTGCTTTCATAGATTCAATATTACTTCTGTAATATTTATTCAAGTTACTATCCATGTCATTCTTTCTCTGATGTACAGTATTATATTGTATAATTGTACAATTAATCTATTCTGTAGATAGATATTTCCATTGTTTCAGTGTTAATTTTAAAAAAAGTTTTGAACATTGTACATATGTGTCCTTAGGATATCTCTAGATTATTTACCTAAGAATGAGATTGCTAGGTCAAGAATAAGGTATTTAAATCTCTTGGTAAATCCCAATCTTTATCACTATAAAATACTAAGCCGCATTACAAATAGACAAGGGATGTAAAGTAAAGCATGGGAACACATCAATAATATTGTGATAATCTGTATAGTGCCAGGTGGGTACTAGACTAAGTCAGGGGGATCAATTTGTAAATTTATATAATGTCTAACCATATGCTGGTACATCTGAAACTAATATAAAATAAATACTAAATGTCACCTGTAATTGAAAAACTAAAAGAAAAAAAGGTGAAAGGGAATAAGATGTACAATTTTCCAGTTATAAATCAAGTCATTGGGGATGTAATGTACAGTAGAGGGAATATAGTCAATAATATTGTGATAGTGTTGTAGGGTGTCAGATGGTTGCTGGTCTTACGGGTGGTCACTGCATTAGGTATGTAAATGTCAAGTAACTTGGTATACACCTGAAACTAATATAAAATTGTATTGTTGGCTCTATTTTTAATAAACTCTTTAAAAATGCTAACGCTCTCTACTTCAGTAATACTTTAAACTATAAAACTATCTCACATTAAAAAAACCACCTCAGTTTTCTTTTGGTTTACTATTTACATATATGATTTTACTAAACATTAATAATGCCACTTTTGACATATCCTTGTTTTATTTATTTATTTTCAACAAGTGCGTTATGTTTTTTAATTTTTTTTTCTATTGTTTATTGGGATAAACATTGGTTAATGTTTTATTATATAATTTTTAGGTGTACATTATCATTTCACATGTGTATTTTTTATTGTTTACGCACTGAAAGTCAAAGTTTTCTTCAGCTACCATAATTTTGATCCCCCTTACCCACTACACCATCTCTCCTACCCATATACTTGATCCATTTATCCTATCTACCGCCCTCCGAAACACGACTACTACCGTTAGTCCTCCGGTAACGCTAGTCTAATTCCATGTCCATGAGTCTCTTTTCGTTATCCTATTCATTTGATGGTTTAAGGTTTATATCTCACATATAATGTGATACCATGTGATTTTCAGCTTTTTCAGTCTGACTTCTTTCACTTAGCATGATTAATCTCGAGGTCCATCCATTGTTGTTAACAAATGGCAGTTTCATCTCTTCTTATGACTGAGTAATATTCCATTGTATATATGTACACAGCTTCTTTAATCAATCATCTATTGTAGGACATTTTGGTTGCTTCTATGTTCTGCCCACTGTGAAATAATGCTGCTATGAACATCGTGTAAAAATATCTTTTCAGTATGGGTTTCAAGTCTTTGGAGTAAATACCCAGTAGAGGGCTTGCTGGATCAATGGTAGATCAAATTTTTCAAGAAACTCCATACTGTTGTCCATAGTGGCTATACCAATTTGCAGTCCCACCAGCAGTGGGACTGTGCATCCTCTCCAACATTTGTTTTACTTGTCCTGCTGATTGTATCTATTTTCTCACAGGTGTGAGATGGATCTCATTGTGGTTTTGATATGTATGTTCCCTAACAGCTAGTGATGTTGAACATTTTTTCATATATTTACTGGCCATTTGTATGTCTCTAGGGAGACGTGTCTGTTCAGGTCCTCTGCCCATTTTTTATTGGATCCTTTGTTTTTTTTGTTGTTATTGAGTCTTAGAGTTCTTTTCTATAGTCTGAATATTAGGCCCTCATCAGAGGGCATGCTTTGCAAATATTATTTTCTCACTTGGATGGTTGTCTCTTTACTTTGCTGACTATTTCTTTTTGCTGAGAAGCACTGCTTTTAGTTTATGTAGTCCCATTATTTATTTTACCTTTTATTTCCCTCGCCTTTGGAGGTCAAACCCATAGAATCCTCTTTAAAGCAAGGTCCCTGAGGTGAGTTCTATGTTTCCTTCTATGCATTTTATTGTTTAGGTCTTATATTCAGGTCCTTAATACATTTAGAGTTAATTTTGGTGTGTGGTGATAACACAGTCTAGTTTCATTATTCTGCAGGTGGCTTTCAAGTTTTCCAAGCCATTATTGAAGAGGCTTTCCTGTTCTCCATTGTATGTTTTTGGCGTTTTCTCAAAAATTATTTGTTCATATAAACATGAGTTTACTCTGGACTCTCGATTCTGTTCCCCTGGTCTGTGTTTTGCTGCCAATACCATGCTGTTTGATTACTGTGCTTTTTAGTATAACTTAAGTCAGGCAGAGTGTTGCCTCCAGCTAGTTTCCCCCCCCCCCCACCCTCTCAAATGGCTTTAGCAATCGGGGTCTTATGTGACTCCATGCAAATATGATGTTTTTCGTCCTATTTCTTTAAAAAATGCTGATGAGATTTTGATGGGGTTTGCATTAAATCTGTATAATGCTTTAGGTAATATGGTCATTTTAACTATGTTGATTCTTCCAATCCAAGAACACGGAATATCTTTCCATTTCTTTGTATCTTCTTCATGTCTTTTAATAGGGTCTTATAGTTTTCATTATATAGGTCCTTCACATGTTTTGTTAAATTTTTCCTAGGTATTTTATTCTTTTTGTTGCAATTGCAAAAGGAATTATTTTTTCCACTTTTTTCTGACACTTCATTATTAGAGTATAGGAACGCTATGGATTTTGAATGTTGATTTTGTATCCAGAACTTTACTGTATTTGCTTATTGTTTCTAGTAGTGTTCTTGTGGAGTCTTTAGGGTTTTCTATATAGAGAATCATGTCATCAAATAGTGACAGTTTGACTTCTTCGTTTCCTATTTGGATGCCTTTTATATCTTTCTCTTGCTGATTGCACTCGCTAGGACCTCCAATGTTATATTGAATAACAGTGGCATAGTGGACAGCCTTGCCTTGTTCCTGATCTTAGAGGAAGGTTTTTAGTTTTTCACCATTAAGTATAATGTTGGCTGAGGGTTTGTCATATGGCCTTTATTATATTAAGTGTTTTCCTTCTATATTTTGTTAAGTGTTTTGATCATAAATGGATGCTGTATCTTGTGAAGGCTTTTTTCTGCATCTATTGATATGATCATATGATTCTTATTTTTTAATTTGTTTATGTGTGTATCACATTAATCGATTTGTGTATGTTGAACCATCCCTGTGCCTGGATGAAGCCCACTTGATCGTGGTGTATGTTGCTGTATTTGGTTTGCTAGTATCTTATTTAGGATTTTTGCATCTGTGTTCATGAGAGATATTTCTGTAGTTTTCTTTTTGTGTGTTATCTTTACCAGGTTTTGGTATCAGAGTAATATTGGCCTCATAAAATGAGTTGGGAAGTATTGCCTCCTCTTCATTTTTTGGAAGAGTTTGAGGAGAATAGGTATTAAATCTTCTTTGAATGTTTGGTAGAATTCACTGGTGAAGCCATCTGGTCCTGGACTTTTACTTTTTGGTAGGTTTTTGATGATTGTTTCAATTTCCATACTGCTGATCGGTCTATTTAGATTTTCCAGTTCTTGATTCAGTCTAGGAAGGTTGTATTTTTAAGTACTGGTCCATTTCTTCTAGGTTATTAAATTTGGTGTTATATACTTTTTCATAGTATTCTTGTATGATCCTTTGTATTTCTGCATGTCAGTCATAATTTCCCCTCTTTCATCCCTGATTTTATTTGTGTCCTTTCTCTTTTTTCTTTAGTGAGTCTAGCCAGGGGTTTGTCAATTTTATTAACCTTCTCAAAGAACCAGCTCTTTGTTGCATTTATTTTTTCTATTGTTTTTTGTTTTGTTTTCAATTTCATTTTTCTGCTCTAATTTTGATTATTTCTTTCCTTCTGCTACTTTAGGCTTCATTTGTTCTTCTTTTCTAGTTTTTAAGATGAAGTGTTAGGTTGTTTATTTGGGCTCATTCTTGTTTTTGGAGATAGGCCTGTAATGATATGAACTTTCCTCTTATGACTGCTTTTGCCATGTCCCAAAAGTTTTGATATGTTGTACTATCATTATCATTTGTTTCTATGTATCTCTTGATCTCTTTTTTATTTCTCTGACCCAGTTATTCTTCAGTAGCATGTTGTTTAATCTCCATGTATTTGTGGTTCTTCCTGCTTTCTTTTTGCAGTTGATCTCTAGTTTCAAAGCATTATGATCAGAGAATATGGTTGGTATGATTTCAACCCTCTTATATTTGTTGAGGCTATCTCTGTGTCCCAGTATGTGGTCGATTCTTGAGAATGTTCCATGTGCACTAGAGAAGAATGTATAAGCAGCTGTTTGGGATGGAAGGCTCTGTAAATGTCAATTATGTCCAGTTGGTCTAATGTGTCATTTAAGGATGTGATTTTCTGTTTGGATGATCTGTCATATCCGACAGTGGGGTATTTAGGTCCCCTACTATGATAGTGTTTTGTCTGTTTTCTCCCTTTAGTTCTGTTAGTAATTGCTTTACATATTTCGGGGCTCCTGATTGGGAATAGATATTAATAAGTGTTATGTCTTCTTGGTGCATGATTCCCTTTATCATTATGAAGTGTCCCTCAGTATCTTTCTTTCCTTTTTTATTTTGAAGTCTATTTATCTGATATTAGTACCGCTACTCCTGCTATTTCTCTGAAATGCCATTTGCTTGAAATAATCATTTTCTACCCTTTCATTTGAGTCTATGTATTTGGAGCTGAGATGTATCTCCTGGAGGCAGCGTACGGTTGGGTTTTGTTTTTCGATCCATTCTGCAACTCTGTGACTTTTCACTGGTTAGTTCAGTCCATTTACATTTAGGGTGATTATTGAAATATGAGGTCTTCTTATAGCCATTTCATCTTTTGCTTTCTGGTAGCTCGGTGTTTCCATTGCTTGTCCTTGTTTTTCTGTTTATTTGGTTGGCTTTTGTGGATTTGCCTCTGGTTCTTCTTGTTTTTATGTTATATATACTTCAGTTCTGAATCTTCTTTCTGTGGTTTACCATTATGAATATGAAGAGGTTTTACACACACACAGTTGTCCATTTTCTTCTGCGCATGCAGAATCTGGATCTTTGAATATCCCCCCTTTCAGCCATTGTTATCTCAATTTGTTCCTAATTACGCTGAACATTCATTACTATCTTGCTTAACAATTCTTTTTATTTTAAGCTTATAATGCCCTGTTCTTAGTAAGGGTTGCACTCCTCTGCTTCTATTTGCCTGATAGTCACTTTACTCCTAATTATGTATTTTTTTTGTCATTTGTTTTAGGTGAGCTGACCCCTTTCAGTATTTCCTGTAGTGCAGGCCTCAAGTGGAGAATTCCCTCAATTTTTGTATGTCTGGAAAGTCTTAATTTCTCCTTCATCTAAAGGAGAGCTTAGCTGGATACATTATTCTAGGCTGGTAGTTCCTTTCACTTAATAGTTTAAATATTTGATTCCATTCCTTTCTGGCTTGTAAGGTCTGTGCTGAGAAGTCCATGATAATCTAATGGGTTTTCCTTTATAAGTTACCATTTCTTCTCCCTGGCTGCCCTGAGAATTCTCTTTGTCATTGATTTTTATAACTTTAATACAATGTGTCTTGGTGAAGGCCTTTTGGTTGAGATAATTGGTGTTCTGTTGACTTCTTGAATTCCAAGCTCCAGCTCATTCCTTAGATTTGGGAAATTCTCATCCACTATTTGTCTGAAAATGCTTTCTAGTCCCTGCTCCTTTCCTCGCCTTCGATAATGCCCATTATTCTGTTTCTCTCCTGATGGTATCAGCTAGTTCTTGAATTTCTCTTTTATTTTTCATTCTTTTTTCTCTCTTCTTCTTCTGATTTATTTCTAGATTTCTGTCTTCGATATCACTGATCCTTTCCTCCATTTGGTCACTCTATTTCCCAAGCTTGCTATTTCATTTTTCAACTCTTGCAGTGTGTTATCTCCAGAAGTCTATTCTTCTTTTGAGGGTTTCAATCTCCTTGCTCTGCTTCATCTAGTTTTTTTTCAATTCCTGAAATTGTTGATATGACTTGTTTCGGAAGTCAATGAGTTTTTTTCAGAAGTACCATCCTGAATCTCTGTCATTTAAGTCACATATTTCTACGTCTGTAAGCTTATTTTCTGCAGATTTTTCTCTCCTTTCTGAGATGCTTGTCACCTTGGTTCATGGTGTTTAATGGATTATATCTCTGCCTAGGCATTAACAGAAGTATATTCTGCTGTTTTCCAGAAAAAAAGTTTTATTATATAAAGGTCTCTTTAGCCTGTTGCAAATAAGGCACTTTTTTCATTTGGTTTCCAGTAGGTGGCATCTAAGCCTCTTGGATCTTTGCTTTATATAAAGCCTAAATAACCTTTTAAAATTTTCTTGTAGATATTTAATCACGCTTGCAACTCTCAGTTTCAGTCCCTGTCAGTGTCAGCAACAGTCTCGGTTGGCAGTGTTTACTCAGATTTCCCTGTGGCTCCGCGGTGATTGGTCTCAGAGGTTATGGGGGAGGGTCCCTCTTGGTTGAAAGTTGGGGGCTGCGGCTCAGCTTTGGTTTTGCAATTGGGGCCGGTAAAAATCAACTGTTGTTTCTCTGTGGTCCAGTCCTGCTTTTATGTTTTCTGCCTTGATGACAGGGCCCTTCCACCCAGTGCGGGAGCTTACAGCAGTCCCAAGCAGGCTGATCAGGGAAGTCGTCACACTTTCACCCCTCCCCCTCCTCCTGCAGGTAGCTCCGGTGGCTGTGAGAGGCAGCTTCTTTATTTCTCCCAGACCACTGTCAGATACCGGGCTTCTGACCTGTGGTAGCTCTTATGCGCAGATCCCAGGCTCAGAAGTGCTGGTGTTGCGGTTTGGGTGTTTTTTTGTTGAATTTTAGATATTCAGTTTGTTGTTGTTTCAAGGGAAGAGATCTGGGACATCTCTCACTCCACCATGTTTCTGCAAAGTTCTATATCCTTATGTTTTAAAGTGTCTCGTGAACAGTTTGCAGTTAGATATTTTCCCCCAATCTCCAAATCTTCATCTTTTAACTTAAACCTTTAATCTACTTACATTTAATGTAGTTACTGATATATTTGGATTTAAATCTATTTTTTGCATTCAATTTGACTTGCTTTTTTCTTCTTTCCTCTCTTTGGATTTGTTGATTTTTTTTAGGACTTCATTTTTCCTTATTAATTTAGAAGTTATACAGTCCATTTCCATTCTCTTATTTTTATCCTAAAATTTTCAACATGACCCTCAGCTTACCAAAGCTTACTATTAATCAATACTTTTACCCTCTTCTATGACAATACAAAGCCTGTGGAATACTTTAACTCCATTTACCTAACTCCTGACTTTTATTCTTTTATCATATATTTTAACTATATTTTAAACCTCAACAAAATACTGTTTTACATAGTAAATATACATTTACAATTATCCAAATATTTACCCCTTTGTTTTTCACGTCTTGCATTTCTGAACTTCTATATGGAATAATTTTCCATCTACTTGAAATATATCCTTTGGAATTTCATTTTGCTTAAGTATGCTAATGCAAAAATCTTTTAGTTTGGTTGTCTGAGATATTTTATTTTAATTTTATTTTTTCAGTAGAAAAATTATTAAAAGGAAGTGGAAATGACCCAGATGTCCATGAATAGACTAGGTTAAATTGTGATATAGTCAGAAAATAAAATAGGACAATAGAAGAAAAGAAACCACTGATGGAGACAATGACATGAATATATCTCACAGATAAAATACTGAATAAAAGCAGCAAGAAAATATGTACTGAGCATGTACTGCATATTCCATTTATATAAAGTTCAGAAACAGGCAAATGAATATGTGATATTAGCTTAAGGACAGTGGTAACCTTTGATGAGACGGACTGCAAGAGAACATGAGGAAAGATTCAGGATGCTGGTTACCAGGTGTGCTCAGTGTAGGATATTCACTGAGCTGCACACATTTATATGTGCTCTTTTCTCTCTGAATGCTTTAATGAGAGTAATACAGAGAAATTAACAGAAGAAATTAACTAGGTAGGTCAAAATGTTACCAGTTAAGTGTCAGAAAGCAGGTTTGGCTCTGTAGATCCCAGCATGCTTCCCAAACCTGGCACAGAATTTAAATAAACACCTCTATTGTTGACATTGAGCACTAAATGCAGCTGTTGGCTTGTGAAAGCCTCTGTGAGGGATACGCAGGTATCACAATCTGACACTGGATTATTTATGTACTTGTTTGTTTCTTGTCTTCCCCAACTAGCACGTGATCCCAGTGCGGGCACACAGTAAATGCTCAACAAATACTTATTAGATGTGTTTATCTTTATATCCTTTCAAAACTGAGCAAAACTCGCATTCTTGAGATACATTCTTTCACTTTTATTCTTTAAAGATATTTTGCTGAGTATGGAACTTAGATTGACAGTTGTTTTCTTCCAGCACATTGGAGATACCTTTCCACTAACTTCTGGCTTCTACTGTCACATTTTAGAAGGCAGCTGTCAATCTATGACACATTTTCAGGATATGTTTATTTTTTTCTGGCTGCTTTTTACAAACTATTAAACTTTTTATTTTGAGATAATTACAGATTCACATTCAGTTGTAGGAAAAAATTTCAAAGAGATCCTATGTACCAATGTCTGGCTACTTTTAAGATGATCTCTCTGCCTTTCTTTTCTTTCAGTTTCATAATATATGGCCAGGTGTGGATTTTTTATTTATGCTACTTAGAATTCCATGGGCTTTTGAAATCCTAAATCTGTTCTGGAAATTTTTTTGCTATTATCTAATCAAATAAATCCCTATCCATTCACTCCTTTACTCCTGAGATTCCAACTAAAGGGATGCTGGATCATCTTACTCTATCTTTAGCTTCTCTTCTTTTTCTACATTTGTATTGCATTCTGGATGACTGTAATTAATGAATGCTCTCTTCAGCTGTGTCTAATCTGCTGTTAAAACTCTTCCACTTAGTTTTTAATTTTGGTCATCACCCTTTTCAGTTCTAAAAGTTTTATTTGGTTCTTTGTTCAGATTTGTTATATCACTTTTTAGAGTTCCTTCTTTCCTGTAGATATTTTCAAGTTTGTTTTTTTGCTTTTTTTAAATCTCTAACATAGTACTCATTGTTGTTTTCTATTTTGTGCCTAATAATACCAATACTTCACATCTCTGTGGATCTGCTTCTGTTGCCTGCTATTTCTTCTGCTTCTTACTCATCCTCTTATTTGTGTACCTAGTTATCCCTGATCATATGCTGGTTATTGTACTGACCATTATTTAGCAATAATTGCAAAACTAATGGCATGATGGCACCACCTGTGCAGGACCACTTTAATCTAAGTGCAAGGCCTGAGGTTATCGAAACAGTTGAGGGGATACAAGCCCAAATAGCAAATGCACAATGGCTGATTTACTTACAGTTCATTTTTACCCTATAGGGGTTACACTTTAGGATCCTCCCTTAAATTTGGGACTTGTTTCTCAGATTCTCTGCCTTGGTTGAGCCTGGGTTTTGACATATAATTCCCTGACCCTGTGAAGGCCCTTAAGACACATAGCAATTTCACAGTAGCTTACTTAATATCAGAAAATATTTGCAGGAAATGTGCTAAGCTTAACCTTTTTTGATACACAACTTATCGAAGATTTGAGACTGATAATTTCTTGCTGACTTGTTTGCTCTTTACTGTTTTCAAAGCAAGATCTCTGTTTTTACTACGTTTTTCAGCTTTTTTAGTAGCCCTCACTGGAAGGTTGGCTTGAGTTTGCTAACTTGCTACTACTAGAATATCTGAAGCCTCTTCATTTTTTATAGAACTGCATAAACTTTCATTATATATATCTACCAGAATTTATTTAATCAATCTCATACTGAAAAGGCTGTTTCCAATCTTTTGCTGTTTGAATCAACGCTAGAATGAATAATCTTACATATATTTCATTTCACATGAAGACATTGTATTTCTTTCATTTTTATATCCCTAGCCTCTGAACGTTGCCTAGCACACAAGTGCTCAGAAACACTTGCTGAATATATGCAAGCAGAATGAAATGGCAATTTTGCTGATCTAATCTCATATATGTTTTTTTGTCTTTGATAATACTTATCAGCTGCCTTTATCTTATCCATTAGTGGGAACTGATGCCAAAAGAGATGCCATTTTATCTGATACCATTTTGACTCTGTTTATATGTTTTTGTATCCTTTTCCTTCATAGGTCACAAAAGGAGGAGAAGAGAAACCCCATGGATAACTTCAGGTCAGACTTCAGAGCACTAAGAGAAGCAGAGTGATTCTTATATTTATCCAATACCGGACCTGCATTTTGGAAACAGAAAATCATGGGTATGGAGTTGGGACAGATAGAAGGGCAGACAGATGGATGAACATGCACAGAGCTTTGTAAAAGTGAATTAATCAGAAAAGGTCAGGCTCCTGTCACTGCTTGTTATCTGTCTCTCCTTCTAACATACCTCCCCACTAGTGTGTTAGAAGAAACTTCCAGCCTCCTGGAAAGAATTACAACTTAGAGCAATTGCTTTTCAGAATGCATGCGACTTGGGAAAAGTCAAAAAATCTCAAACAACCCAAGCTGATTTTCTCTTTGATTTTCCAATACTGATCTTTTTTTTTTGTCACATTTGATATTTCTAAATCCTATGCCATTTCTGCACATACAAAACATAACGTGGAGAAAGGCTTGGGAATTACATAGTTTGTTTGATAAACAGAGCCTGTAATCTGAATTTGGGCCCGAAAGTTATGCTTTTGGCTTCGAATTTTCAAAACTGTCAAAAATAATCAAGGAAACCAGATCATGCTTATATTTTTTTAAATCATCAGAGTATTTATCTTCACAAATGTGCCTTTTGCTCATCTAGGTCCCAAATATAATTTTAAGTAGTATCAAGAGGGACTAGAATATTATGTATCAAAAACACATCTGCTTAAGTACAAAAAAAAAAAAAAAGCAGGAATAGAATAAAGAGATGGTTCTCTACAAAGGAATAAAAGTACCCTACTGATAAGCATCAGCTACACGGGGCAGCGGGTGCTTTGGGGAAGTGGATGCTTTGGGGAAGTTAAGAAAAAAGCCAGGATTCTCTCCCTATGCCAGCAGTGAGGATTTCTCGTTGTTGTTTTTCTTTGTTTTTGTCCATAGGCCAATTCAGGAAAATTTGCAGGCTGGATTTTTTTTCTCAATCAAAATGAAAATAGTTTTATTGAGTTCTGTGGGGAAAAAAAAATCAGTCTTCCTAAAAGCTACTATGACAAACAAGGTAACAGGCACTGTTTTTAGCACTAACATACTAACAAGAAGTAGGAAGAAGGCAGAAGGTACTTTTTGCTGTTTCTATTAGGAAGGTTTCGATTTTGGTTCTAGATCACCATTCAGATGACCTTCAATTTCCTAGAGAAGAGAACTCTCCAAGTTCATATTTTCTATCCAGCCTAGATAAAATCACAGGATACTTCTAAATATAGGTATACTTTTGTTCCTTAATAGTAGTTTGCAATTTTGTCCAGCTACTAGATGAATTTCAATCTGTATAATTTTATGAGACAATTTACCCTCGAGGTACTTTGAAGCTGTCAGTCTCTGAATGACTTACTCGTATTTGAGTTGCCCAGGGATCCAGCCCTGTATTTTTTTAACTACATGCCACCCACTCGGACCATAAGCCCCTGACCCCTGCCAACAAATCACTCAAACGTCTTCCTGGAAAAAACAAAACAAAAAGTCTGGAAGTAACTACACATCATCTTAAAGAAACACTTTCTATAATGTAGGGGTTCTACAGAAGGAAAAACACCATTCCATTTCCTAATAACTTTCCTTTGACGAATTACCTTTATTCAACTAATATTTATCAAATGCCTGTAATAGCCAACTGTAGTACTCTGTGCTTTTCATTATGAAAATGAAGTAAATACCAACCCTGGCAAAGTGGTCATTTCCAAGAAGTGTTTGCAAAATAATGGGCAGCTGCTTTTCTAGGTGAAGCTTAAGGCAGAGTTGCGTCAGCTCCTCCCGGTCCAGAAAGCCTGTCCCTGTGGTATCACAGCTGCTGTAGACTTCCCTGAGCTGTGAAACATAGTGGTTCTCTTCTTCTTCATCCATCCCATAGCAGGCTGAAAATGCCAGGGGAAAAACAACAACGGTGGTACACAATTACTGTTACACCTCACGCATTCTTCCACTGTTATGATCTCAGGTGATACAGTACAGGTGCGGGGTAGGAGCTGTGTGTGTGGGCAAAGGGCATCCAGGACCCTCCCAAGTTTAAGTGGCACTGGGGAGAATCAGCTCCACCTTTGCAGGAGAGGCCAGACCCATGCTGCAGGAGAGCTGGTCCTCCTTCACAAGAACCAGCTTTCTTTGTTCACTAAAAAAAAAAAAAAAAGAAAAAGAAAAAGAAATCTATTAAAGAATAATTAGGAAAAAGAGGTAAGCATAAAAAGAAATTAAATCGTCTAAAATTTAATATACATTCTTGTCGGGTGCCATTATGAGACACTTAGTGGCCCTGGAGGGGAGATTTGCCTCCTAAAGAAATCCTTTTAAGATAGTGGAATGTTTACAGCCCAGAAAGCAAGGATGTTTGTACCCTGAGGGAAGGATGTTTAGGAACTTATGTAAATGCCAGCATTCCTATGGTATGTACTCTGTGCTTTGCTATTGTGTTCAAAAAGATATATAAAGGCTATGCTAAATAAACTGGAGGGTGCAGCAGTGACTGTATGCCCTCCAGAAAGTTCTTTCCTGTCTTCTTTTTTCTTAGGCTTCACCCCCCTCTTTCAGGTGCTGTTTGACTTTAGCCAGCTGGCTTCAGCACATTCTAATTTTTCTCTATACATATACAAGTATGGTTTTCTCCTTACAAATATAAGAAAAAATAAAAATAGAAATATTAACAAACACAAAAGAAAAATATATTGTTAATAACCATCTAAAACTGTTCAAATTAAAACAAAGAGATACTATTTGTGATTGTCATATTATCAAGAATAAAAACTTTCACTATTAACTGAGGCTCCCAGAGAAGGGGAATCTCACACATTCCTGAAGGGAGTGACAATTAAAAAATGTTTCAAGAGGGCATTTTGGCTACATGTCAAAAAATTTTTTCAATATTTTAATTACCTGACCTTGTTATTTCACATACATGAAATTCCTTACAGAAGTTCCTCGTACTAAAGGAAACAGTACTATAGACAAAGAGTTCATCGGAGTATTATTTATATAAGGAAACAAAAAAGAAAATAATGAAAAATATCCAACAAAAGAACAGTTTGCATTTACATGGTAGACTACGAAAGTCTTGAAATTACATTTCTTAAGAATAATAGCATAAGAAGTATATTGATAAAATATCAAGGCAGGATAGAAACTGTTTACAATAATAGCTAATATAGTTACTGGTCACTTTACATATAATTCATTTATGGCTCATAACAGTTCTATCAAGAGAAGTCTGTAACATTTTATGGGAAAATATATTCAAAAAAAAAGCAAAGAAAAAAGGAGGAAAAATACATCAAAATAGTGTGGGATGATTTTGTGGTGCTATATATTTATATTTTCTATTTACATATTTTTATATTTCTTTAAATTTTTATAACAAGCAGAACACTTTATAACTAGAAAATGTTATTAAAACACAAAAACATTAAGATCCTAAAGATATTAGGATGAACCATAAAAATTGCCATTATTTGACCATTTTGACACAAAAATGGCAATTTCATTATGGTTTAGCCTATCATATAGACACAGGACCTAAGGGAACAAACATGGAAAATCAAGCAAGCTCATTAATATTCAATGCACAAACATGAAACAATAAAGCAACAACTTTTACTAATTATGTATAGCACGCATTCCTTGAATGCCATAATTATAAAGCTGTAATTTTGAAATGTGTCAGTGATGTTCACTCACCACAGCCCACATGGGGCAGAGATGGGGTTTATCAGCATGAGAACTGCATGAGGGATCAAGCCCTGTTCATATCAACCTCCAAGTGGAAAATGTGCATGCACATCATCTCACTCAGGGAAACAACAAAATCGATGAAATAAAAAAGCTGGCACTGAGTAGAATCTTCGTAGTGACGTTTCACTGCAATTTCAGATGAGATGGCTCCCCTGAGCTTTCTTCCCCCAAGCTTTATTGAAGCAGAATAGACAATTAGTTGTTCATATCTACATTATATAGTTCAATGTGTTCCCCCCCTAATTATAGTTGGCATACAATAAGATAGTTTCAGTTGTACAGCATAGTGATTCAAGATCTATATAACTCATGAAGTGGTCACCCCATTAAATCTAATACCCTTCTTCCCCCTTACATATTTTTTACAAATTGTTGACTATTTTCCTTATGCTACACTTTATATCTTCATGACTATTTTGTATCTATCCATTTGTACTTAATCCCTTTGCCCTTTTCACCATCCCCCCTAAACCCTCTCCATTTCATTTAGTATTCCTCTATTCTCTGCATCTACGCATTTATTTCTACTTTTGTTATTATTTTGTTCTTTAGATTCCAAATGAACGTGAAACCATGCAATATTTATCTTTCTTTATCTCACTTACTTCATTCAGCACAATACCCTCTAGGTCCATCAAGGCAATATCTTTTCCATCCCCTTCCTTTTTAGTGTCTGTGTGTCTTTTAATCTGAAGTGAGTCTCTTGTAGGCAGCATATGTAGGGGTCTTATTTTCTTATCCATTCAGCCACCCTATCTTTTGGCTGGAGCATTTAATTCTTTTCCACTTGAGGTACTTGTTGATAGGAATGTAGGAATATTACCAATCTTTATTCCTGTTTTGATACATAGTTTTTCTTAAGTCCTTCAAACACTACCTGTAATACTGGCTTGGTGTTGATGAATTCCTTTAGCTTATTTTTGTCTGGGAAGCTCTTTATCTGTCCTTTGACTCTAAATGATAGCTTTGGTGATTCTTGGTTGTAGTCCTGGGCTTTCATCACTTTGAATATTTTGTGCCAAGCCCTTCTGGTCTTCTTTTGAAAAATCAGCTACTTGTCTTATGGGTGCTCCCTTGTAGATAACTATTTGCTTTTCTCTTGCTGCTTTGTCTTTAACATTTGGCATTTTAATGATCACATGTCTTGGTGTGACCCTCTTTGGGTTTTTTGTTTGTTTGTTTTATTTTCGAGCTTCCGGGGCTATATGTCTATTTCTTTCACCAGGTTAGAGAAGTTTTCCATCATTATTTCTTCAAATATATATTCAACTTCTTGTTCTCTTTTCAGGTATCCCTATGACATGGATATTGTTACCTTTAATTTTGTCCCATAGGCTCCTTAAATTATTATTATACTCTTGGTTACATTTTTTTGCCATTCTAATTGGGTGTCCTTGGCTTCCTGATCATCCATATTGGTGATTCAATCCTCTTCTTCATCCATTGTGCTGACTACCTCTAATATACCCTTCATCTTAGATAATGTGTTCTTCATTCTGACTGGTTCCCCTTTATAATTTCCATTTCCATTTTTATTTTTTTTACCTCTTTGTTTAAAGTTCTCACTGAGTTCATCCACACTTCTCTTAATTTCAGTGAGCATCTTTATAACCAGTGTTCTGAATTCTGCATCTGTTAGATTCCTTGACTCCATTATTTCTAGATCTCTGTTCTGTTCTTTCATACGGTTTCTGCTTCTTTGTCTTCCCATTTTTACTGCCTTCTGTGTCTGCTTCTAAGTACTAAGCAAAGTTCCTAAGTCTCTTGGTCTTATTAGCATGACTTTGTATAGTAGGTTTTCAGTAGCACAATCCTGAGAGGGGTATAGCTGCAGGCCAAGTTCAGCCCCAGGCTGTACCCCTCCAGAACAACCTCTTAGATTCAACAAGCAATCCACAGATGCTGTGCTCACAGCTGCCTCAAGAGGCCATGCCAGAAACCAAAGCCAGCTGCCACTGCTCAGCAAGCGGCACAGGACTCCCTAATGACACAACTGGATATGGCTTGGGTAGGCCCGTGAGTTGAGGGATGTGAAGTTTCAGGGAATCTCTGGGCAGAGTGATCTGTTATCCAGTTTGATGACGTTTCAGCTATGGCGGCGTTGAGTCTGCCCGCACCCTGGAAGTGGGGAGGGCTCAACAAGAGGAACAATGGATACTGCCGGCACTTCTGTCTAGGTGAAAGCCTTCACTTCTGGCTCTCTCTCCAACAACTCAGGGACTCACTAAGTCCCTGGTGCCCCCACGAGCAGCCGACCCAGTGCTGGTGCTCAGAGCGAGCAGGTCCATCACCAAAGTCTGGTTGCAACATGGCCCCTTAAAAGGAAAGTGTGCAGCGGCCAGCTACAGCTGTCGTAGCCTCTGTCCCACTTAACCACTGGAGACCAGGCAGCCTCACATCTTCACCCCCTCTCGCCTCCAACTGTTGCAGAGTGATTCCATATTTCTCTCCCTAGTTGTAGGGCTTCTGTTCATCTGGATCCCAGGTGACTCTGCTTGCTGTTTTGCGCCATGTTTCCATTACAACTTTGATGTGGTTGCAAGAGGGATGAACGAAGCTTCTATCATCTATGCCATTTTGCCCTTAATTTCCACTGAGCTATAAATGAAAATCCTACTGATCAGCTGTCAAAAGAACCAGTACGCATTCTGAGGATGACAAACTGGTTCACAGTTTCATTTCATGTAAAATAACTTGCTCAGCAAGCTCTGTAGGTCTGCCTTATTTGCTCATCAAATCATTCATTCACTTTTCAGACAGGAGCATGAAAGTTAAGAAAGGGCTAAAAGGGATGAAACTGTGAATATATGCCCCTCTCCCTGAATGTTTAGAGAAGGTAACTGTAAAAACATCATAAGAATGAAAATGGACCCAAAAAAAGGAAAACAACCAATAAATTAGAAAACACACCACTATATTGTAAATTCTAATTTTGATAACCTAGAAGTAAACTGACAGAACTCAACAGTAAAAAAGACAAGTGGCAAAATTCACAGTATCTGAAAGCCAAGGAATTAGGTACAGAGGATAAGAAGTGACCAGGGAACCCAACTGCAGAGCTAACCACACTCGCACCTCCACATTGCTCCTGTTGCCCAGACTCTCCCTGCTGTCCTGCCTGTTCCTCCATCTTTTTCTATTTGACCTTTAACTGTAAGCAATTCAGGAAATTAGAAGTATATCAAGTAACCTAAAGCAATAAACAGATTCAATGCAATCCCTATTCAAATACCAATGGCATTCCTCTCAGAACTAGAACAACTAATCTTAAAATTTACATGGAACCACAAAAGACCCTGAATAGCCAAAGAAACCTTGAGAAAGAACAAAGTGGGATATATGCTCCCCGATTTCAAACTACACTGCAAAGTTACAATAATTGTGCTGGCTGGAAAATTACTGCTTGGCTATTGCCGTGGGAACATAACGCTCTAACAATAAGCTTTCTGCTTCTGTACCCCCTGCTTGCACAACCGACTATGGGTTGACAGCTAGTAAAAAGAAGAAAAAATAGACTTGTGTGTTCAAACAAGATGAAGAATGGGGTTTAGGGCTTAAAAGCCCTGTGCCTCTACATTTCGAGGCTGCTTAATTTGGGGTCTGTGTACCCCTGGCAGACCCAGCTGGCTGAATAAAGAGTGTGTTTCCTATAACTCGCTGATTTTCTGGTGGTCTGTGTGTCTATCGGGGGCTGGCGGCTAAAAACATAATCAAAAACAGTATGGTACTGGCATAAGAACATATATACAGATCAATGGAATAGAATAGAGACCAGAAACAAATCCTCGTTTATATGGTCAGTAATTCACAACGAAGGAGGCAAGAATATTCAATGGAGTAAAGAAAGTCTCTTCAATAAGTGGTGTTGGGAAAAGTAAACAGATAAATGCAAACAAAATGAAACCAGAATCACTTTCTTACACCACATACAAAACAAACAAACAAACAAACAAAAACCACACCTCAAAATGGACTAAAGATTTAAATGTAAAATGCAAAACCATGAAACTTATAAAACATAGGCAGTAAACGCTATGAAACTGCTCTTACTAACTGAAAATCATGTATCTGATAAGGTAACCCAGAACATGTACAAACTCCTATAACTCAACAATAAAAAGCTAGTAACCTGATTGAAAAATGGGCAAAGCACTTGAATAGGCATTTCTCCAAAGACATACAAGTGGCCAGCAAGCATAGGAAAAGGTTCTCAACAGCTGTAATCATTAGAGAAATGTAAATCAAAACTACAATAAGATATTATCATTCTCATTAGAATGGCCACTATAAAATTTAAAAAACAACAACAATACAGAAAACAACAAGTATTGGGAGGAGGTGAAGAAAATAGAACCCTGTTTACTGTTAGTGGAAATGTAAACTGGTGTGACTGCTATGGAAAACAGGATGAAGATTCTTCAAAAAAAACTATAAGTAAAATTATCATGAGCTATCAATCACACTTCTGGTATTTATTCAAAACAACTGAAAGGAGGATCTCAAAAAATATTTGCGCTGCCATGTTTGTTGATTATTCACAACAGCCAAGAGTAGAAACAGCCCAAATTGACAAATGAATTCATAAAGAAAATACACACACAATGAATGAAATGTTATTCATTCTTTAAAATGAAGGAAATCCTGAAACACAAATGAACCTCAAGGACATTATGTCAAGCAAAATTAAGCCAGTCACAAAAGAACAAGTACTGTACGATCCCACTTATGAGATATTTAGAGTAGTCAAAATCTTGGAAGAGTAGGATGGTAGTTGCAAGTGGCTGGGGGATGGAAAAATGGGAGTAATGTTCAATGGTATAGTTTCAGTTTTGCAAGATGAAAAGTTCTATATGCACAACAATGTACATATAGTTAACACTAGTGAACTTGTACATGGTAAAGAAGGTAAACTTTATATTATGGCTTATTTCCAAGACCAAAAATTTTTTAATAATAAAGAAGTATATTTTAAAAGCTCAAAATTTGATGGCTTGCTTTCTAAAACTGGTTCTATTCTAGGACAGATTTATCTGTATTTTCTCCTTTAAAAAAAAAAAAAATCAATCCAAAGCTCCAGGCATTCTCCATAAACAAAGAAAGAGAACCAGTAGAAGGGAAGGGGGATTACTGGAATAAGATTTTTCCAAGCAGACAAATGGCAAAGTCCCACCATGTGGGACAAGGACAAACACACATGCACCAAGTACAACAACCTCATGAAATTTCAGAACAGGTCATAAAATTGTCTAAAGAGAAAGGAGCAATCCCACACTCACAGTGCCAGGGGCTGGAGTGGTGCAGCAAGGACTCTCAACATCAAGACTGAGAGAGTCTGACATCCTGAGCGAAGGTTATTTTCAACCTAATCTGGAAGCTACCAATATTTGTACTTGAGCAAATTGAGAGATTAATGAACAGAGACTCATGGACATGAACAACAGACTAGTGGTTACCAGAGGGTGGGGGGTGGGAGAAAGGGGAGTGGGGAGCCGATGGGGTAAAAGGGGTCAAATATGTGGTGACAGAAAGAAATCTGACTATAGGAGATGAACATGCAATGCAATATATATATATGCCTTAGAGTTAAACTGCACATCTGAAACTTACTGGATTCGTTAACCACTGTCACCCTCCAAAAAAAGTAAATTTTAAAAAAAAATAAAAGGAAAACACAAGATCAAGGATGGGTCACATGCAAGTAGTGGAGACTTACAGGAGGTGTCAATGTAAAGAAAT
The DNA here is from genome assembly GCA_003508835.1 of Eonycteris spelaea. Taxonomy (NCBI): domain Eukaryota; kingdom Metazoa; phylum Chordata; class Mammalia; order Chiroptera; family Pteropodidae; genus Eonycteris; species Eonycteris spelaea. Next base: position 1,047,703 of record PUFA01000215.1, on the reverse strand, counting down.
ATCCAAACCTGCAGAGAATTTTTAGAAGAGTTTATTTGAGCCAAATGGACTACATGTGCCAGGGAGCACTATCTCAAACACTCCAGCTTCTGTTTATGCATTTGATTGAGAGAACAGAAGGAAAAACTACATGAGTGAGAGGAAGAAACCGTAGGGAGGGATAGAGGGTAGTTAAGATTATGTGCTCTCTTGAGGGATCTGAAAGGGGGCGTTTCTGAAGGGGTGTTAATCTAGATGCAAGGAAACAATGACACAGGGCTTGCTAAAAGCCAAAATAAGCCTTTTAGCAAAGAAGTTGTATGCCTGGGGCGTGACTACCCCCAAGGACCTGCCCAGTTAGGAATTTACAATCAGATCATTCGGTGAGGTTACTTTCCACAGAATCCTTTTTTTTTTTTTTTTGTCTACAGAGGCACCTCTGAGCAGACCCAGAGGTCAACCCACACAAAACAGATACTAGGGAACCAACAGGTCCTATGTACAAGTGACCACCTGAAAAATAACAGATAGGTTTATGACAGAGCTAATAGAGCATTAGGAAAAGAACAAGCACATTAAAAAGTAAATAAGTAACAACTAAGAAAACATTAACCTCTATAAAGCCAAACTTGGCAAAGAATGCAAATATAATCGTGCTCCACACAATGTGACAGTGTGGCAGTCAGCAGCACTACCTCCACCGCGGGTGACAGGAAAGCCTTGAGGTGGAGGCGGCATCTGAGGTAACAGCTCTGGAATGTAGCAAGGGGAGGTGCTTTAGGGCAGGGGACCTGCAAACAGGAGTAAACAGTTCTGAGGAGATATGGGTAACTCAAGATGCTCTGTTCCATTTTATGGCCCAGACTGGTATTTCATAGGCCTCCATAAGAGACTACAGAAAGGAGTTATAATAAGTGCCTACCACTTCCATTTTCGCTGCGCATTTTTTCTTCCTTTTTGGCTCCTTCCTCTCCCTCTTCCTCATCCCTCCCCTCTCTTAATTTCTCAGTCTCTCTGCATTCCTCCTCCCTCTCTCTCCAGGAACTGGCTGCCTCTACCCTACTGATAGTGAAGGCCTGGGTCAGATACTGGGTTATCTGAGTGAAAGACACCCTGACTTGGACACTGCTCTCAGGTGAACTCTGGCCAGTCCAAACCCTGCTATATCGATTGAAAGATAAACATGTAGCACCATCCAAAACAGGAGTAAACAGCAGGGAGGGGACTGGTGTGGCCTTTCTAGCTCAGGTCACTGTCTTCTAAGTGGAATGATCACTAAACTAAGAGAATTTGTGTTTTCATTAGTTTTCTTCCCTTGAGAGAAGATAAACTTTCTCGAGAAGCACTTGTGTGCATACACACACACTTCTGCTCCTGCCTTATGACATTCTGAAATGGCCTCACTCCAGCAGAGCTGGCAATGCCCCCCCACCCCCCGCAAAAGGAAGCAGTTCTGTTATCTCAGGTTTGAGTATCGACTACTGCTGTCTGATTTCCTGATCGCAAAGACCTACCTCTTGTAAAAATGATATAGGACATATTTGTATTTTCCCCACAAAATTTTATTTACACTAAAATTTGCTTTTCTAGTTCTCTTACTTTGTCTGTCCAAGCTTCCTCTGGGCCTGAACCTGGTGTAGATGACAAACAGCATGCGTGGTGTCTCCAGAAAGATAGTCATGGTTCCTTGGTCTGTCAACCTGTGGCTGGCCAACTGGGGTAGCCAGGGCTAGGCAGGGATGGGGGCATAGTAGCATCCTGCAAAGGGTGGTGACAGAATCAAATCCTATTTCTACAAATGTCTCACTGAAGACTGCCTCTCCTTCCCTCTCCAGAAAAGCAATCAACCTAAAGTACAGAATATTAAGGTGAGAAAGACCCTTGCCCAACTGGGAACCTACAATACATTAACCATAGGAATCTTGTTTGGACTCCTCAGGCCTACTTGTGAGCCAGAGGCCAGAAAAACCCCTTCCCCTATAACCCTGTAACAGGGCTCTGGGAAGGAGAAAAGAAACACAGGAGTACAGTTCTCTGAACTCAGCTGGGGTCTGGGGTGAAGTATAGGCGTCAAGGCAGAGTGGTTGATATAAATAATAAATGCTCCTGGAGGTTCAAGGGCCTCTCTAGTTTCTTCATCATCTGAACTAAATTTTTAATCTTACTTGGGATTCCATATATGCATAAAATGTTTACACACCAAAAAAATTTGAAAACCAGGCCAATCAGCGAATGAATGCAGAACTTGGACAAAATACAGATAAAGAGAAGCACTTGGTTGGTTACTCATGGTTTTTTATTCCTTTGAAATTGGAAACAGTAGAATCTCAATAATTCTAATGCTATAAAGCTCTAATACAAGCATAAACTTTGCAATCAGGTGAAGCAAAACCTTATTTTCACCCTGGGGAGAAGAACCTGCCCCCCAAACACCTGGATGCCAGACAGTGACAAATGCCACTAGCAGGCACTCTGCAGAACAATGCAGCTCTCTGGAGGCCAATGGATCAAGGTGTTGGGTTTGCATTTAATTGATGCACAATGATAGGAAATTTAATCTGTGCCCCTAGGAACCTGCTGAGTATTGAGAATAGGGATGACGATCATGGATTCTTAAGACCAGCTAGGGTGCTGACATTTGTGGACCTAGAGTCTTATAACAGGAAACAGTTCCAAACAAGACCCTTTATAAAACCTGCTCATCCATAATGAATAGAACCAAAGGTAGCCACTCTAGGTCAGTTATTCTTTATCTAGAAAGATATTACAACCTTATTAAATATTGAAGCCAGTCCTTGGGTTCTAGCAAAGCAGACCTCAACACCACCTTAAACAGCCTTGTGGTTAATAATCAACCTTCATATTTCATCAGTTTTGAGCTTTTATGATTAATTTCTGCATTAACTTTTCATGTTTTTTTCTTGTATTTCAAAATTTATACTACTTATTTACTTTGCCTACGTTGGCCTTAGATAGTAGCAATAAGGCTTGAGAAACTATCTTTTTAATCAAAGGGATTCTCCAGTCCCAACATTATAAAGATAAATTAATATCTCATTTAATTGGTAGATATTTAGACTAAAAAACTATAAGGATATCAAATTCTAAAACTGTCCTAGAAAACCTGTTTTTCTGAAGTCTCATAAAGAAGACATTGTAGTACATATAATGTCAAATTCTAGGGTAAGAGTGTCCAGAGTTTTAACATGGGTTCTTTCTAGCTTTGTGGACAATTTACTTCAACTCTCTGTTTTCCTCAGTACCTCAGGAGGGTGTTGTGAGAATTAAAGGAGCTATATTAAGCACTTAAATTTGTTAAATAAGTAATGAGACTAGTGTATGGCATGTGGAAATTACTAAATAAACACTGGCATCTCCACTGTTACACAGGCAGATGTGTCTGGGGATATATATATACACACACACATATATATGTGAACATATATGTATTTATATATGTGTGTGTGTATATATATATTTGTAATCATCTACAAACTCGGTAGGTATTCACGGCTTTCAAAATAAACAATGAATATACAGATAAATCATGTAAATTTCCATTATATGACAATATATGTAAATAATGATTTTTTAAATAGAAATTTAAGTGTACAACATGATTTAATACACACATACATAGTGAAATGATTACCAGTCAAGTTAATTAACATACCTTCTCTTCACATAGTTGTCATTTTTTGTGTGATAAGAAACACCTGATATCTACTCTCAGCAAATTTCCACTATTCAAAACAAAATTAACTATAGTCATCATGCTGTATGTTGAGATTCACAGACCTACTCACCTTACATAAATTTTACCCTTCAATCAATGCCTTCCCAATTCCTAAAGCTAGGATTATAACTATAGACATAAAATTTATGTATATGTGGTGATAAAATGATTCTATGTACATAAAATGAACTTTCTCTAGATGTATCGTTACATATACAAATACAGAAAACCCTACTGTCAGCATCAATAGCAACTTCTAACTTAAATTCAACTAGAAAATTCTACCATAATGAAAGCAAGTGTCTCTTCTTTACTATAAATACCCAATAACAATATAGAAGAAATGACAGAATCCCCAATGTAATAGCTGATACAGAAATGTATGATTAAAAGGAGTGGGGAGAAGTGATGCCACGCAAAATGGTGGAGGAAGAAACTTTAGAGGTCAGTCCCTCCACCAAAGCAACATTGAGTCACAAAAAACGATTGGAATCAACTACAGTTGATCTTAACAACAGGGTTTGAACTTTTTTTCAATAAATACATACAGTATTATAAATGTATTTATTTCTTCTTGGGCTTTTCTTAACATTTTTTCTCTAGCTTACTTTATTTTAAGAATACATATATAACAATATACATAAAAGTATGTGTTAATCAACTATTTATGCTACTGGTAAGGTTTCCAGTCAACAGGAGGCTACTAGTAGTTAAATTTTGGAGCAGTCAAAGTATTACATGAATTTTGGGTTGTTAGATGTTTGCACCTCTAACCCCCACATTATTCAAAAGCCAACTGTATTTTTAAACTCTGAAACCAGATCAAACACTTAAAGCAATGTGATGAGGCTACTCATCTTTGAAAAAGAGTGGCATGCATTAGCTACCTACCATTCCCTACTCCTCAGCCATACTAGATCTGTGAGGATAGCAGCCCAAATTCTGGAGTGTCTGGCTGGTGCTAGAGTTCACAATGAGGACTCCCTCCTTCTAAATCTGGAGTTGTGTTCTGGATGGTCTGGTAATTCCCTGAGGGACTAAATACTGGTCTTGGTGTCAGCCTTCTTGGGCTACAGCAGCTTCCCTCGAGGCATCCAAAAAGCTTTAAAAAGACAAAAAGACTTTTTTGGGGGGGGAAACCATTGTTAGGTCACTACTGGCTGACTGGACAGACATAACAGAACAGAAAACCCTCATCACATACAATAAAGAAAATACACTTTTTAAAAATAGCTTGGAAAAATTGCAAATACAGCTGCAGCCCTCAACTAGTAAAAATCTTCAATTCCTGAGGTGTGGGAGAGTCAGAATTCCAGAGTTACCACAGTACAAACGTCCAGATCCGAACAAAAACTTACACAGCATACAAAGAAACAGTGAGATATATATGACTTATTCATAGGAAAAAAAAAAGTTGACAGAAATCAGTCCTGAGGAGGCCCAGATATTGGAATTACTATTAAAAAACATTAAATCAGCAGTCTTAAATATGCTCAATGAACTAGAGAAGACCATGGACAAAGACAAAAAAAACGGGAAAATAATGTACAAACAAAGTGAAATATCAACACTGAGAGAGAAATTACTAAAAATAATAAAAATCTGGAGCTAAAAAGCATAATAACTAAAACAACAAATTCATGAAAAAGGTTCCAAAGCATATTCAAGCAGTCAAAAAGAACAGTGAACTTGAAGAAAGGACAATTAAAATGGCCAGGTCCAAGGAGCAGATAAACAGAATGAAAAAAAAAAATGAGAGCTTAACATTCTGGAGGAATATGATCACGGGCACAAACATACACATCATAGGAGTTCAAAGAGTTAAACAGAGAAAGGGCAGAACAAAATATTTGAAAAAATAATGGCCAAAAACTTCCCAAACTTGACTGAAAGCATAAATATACAGATCCAAGAAGATAACAAACCCAAGTGGGATAATCCAAAAGAGAGACACACTGAGATTCATTATAGGCATATTGTCAAAACCCAAAGACAAACAGATAATTTTTAAAGCAGTGACAGAAAGAAGTAGCTCCTCATAATATTAACAGCTGACTTCTCGTCAGAAACCAGGGAATCTCTGGAAACACGGTGGAGTGAGAACCATCCCCAGATCTTTCCCCTTGAAACAACAATAAGCTGAACATCTAAAACTCAACAAAAAACACCCAAACTGCACACCAGCACGTCTGAGCGTGAGATCTACACATAAGAGCTACCATGGGTCAGAACTCCAGGTGTCAGGCGGTGGACTGGGAGAAACAAAGAAGCTGTTTCTTGCAGCCAGATCTCCCTTGCAGCCAGATCTCCCTGCAGCGAGATCCCTGAACATTCATGCCTCAGATAGCTGCTAGCTCCCTGTGGCCAGCTGGCTGCAGAGCTCAGTCATCACGCAGAAAGCAGAGAAAGAAGCAGGACGATATGACAGAGTAACAACAGTTGATTTCTAGTGACCTGTTAGCAAAACCAAAGCTAAGCCTCAGCCACCACACTCAAACCCAGAGGGCCCCTCTGCCCATACCCTCTGAGATCAATCACCACAGAGCCCCAAGGGAATCTGAGCAAATGCTGCTGAGATTGTCACTGACACTAACAGAGACTGAAACTGAGGGTAACAAGCATGATTATCTACAAGAAAATTTAAAAAGCATTTTTAAGACTTTATATAAAGCAGGGATTCAAAAGGCTTTGACACCACCTGCTGAAAACCAAAAGAAAAACTTCTTCTTTGCAGCAGGATAAAGAGAGACCTTTACATAGTAAATGTTTCTGAAAAAAGAGCAGAATATATTTCCATTAATGCCCAGGTAGAGAAATAATCTATTAAACACCATGAACAACCAAGGAGACAAGGCATCTCAGAAAGAAAGAGAAAAATCTCCAGAAAATAAGCTTATACACATAGAAATATGCGACTTAAATGACAGAGAATTCAGAATGGTACTTCTGAAAAAAACTCAATGACTTCCGAAACGAGTCATATCAACAATTTCAGAATTGAAGAAACAACTAGATGAGCAGAGCAAGGAGACTGAAACTCACAAAAAGAACCAAACAGAACTTCTGGAGTTGGAAGAACACACTGCAAGAGTTGAAAAATGAAATAGCAAGCTTGGGAAATAGAGTCGACCAAATGGTGGAAAAGATCAGTGATATCGAAGACAGAAATCTAGAAGTAAATCAAAAGGAAGAAGAGAGAAACTGAAGAATGAAAATAATAAAAGAGAAATTCAAAACTAATTGATACCAGCAGGAGAAGAAACATAAGAATAATGGGCATAATAGAAGGCGAAGAAAAGGAGCAGGACTAGAAAGCATTTTCAGACAAATAGTGGTCGAGAATTTCCTAAATCTAAGGAATGAACTGGAGCTTGGAATTCAAGAAGTCAGTCAACAGAACACCCAATTGTCTCAACCCAAAAGGCCTTCACCAAGACACATTGCATTAAAATTATCAAAAATCAACAAAGACAGAATTCTCAGGGCAGCCAGGGAGAAGAAAATGGTAACTTACAAAGGAAATCCCATTAGATAATCCTTGGACTTCTTAGTGCAAACTTACAAGCCAGAAAGGAATGGAATCACCTATGAAACTGTTAAGTGAAAGAAACTACCAGCCTAGAATAATGTATCCAGCTAAGCTCTCCTTTAGATATGAAGGTGAAATTAAAAACTTTCCAGACATACAAAAAACTGGGGAATTCTCCACTCAAGGCCTGCACTACAGGATATACTGAAAGGGGTCAAGGACAGATATAAATTGTAAATGTCTCCATAACAAAATTTGGGTCCAACTGTTCTTTTATAAACTGGTGAGTTTTTCTCATATCTAAAAGGTCTCTGTCTGTCTGTGTCAAAACATGCATGTTGTAAAAGTGAGATGATTTTCTACCTCTGGATAGTATCATGAAAATTAATTTAAAGGCAAATGCTTATGAGCATTGGTATTCTAAAATTCTCAGAAATACAGAAACTAAGTCCAATGTTTTCAAGTTCACACGATTTAAGATTAATCCTTAGGAAATAAAAGCTAGCTTAAAAAACAGGTCTTTATTTCACCTAGGTTTACAATAAATAATCATTCATTACTGAACATAGGTTTACCTTCTTTTGGGTTATTTATTAATGAAATGTGCTGTACTTTGCTAAGGAAGTATTGTAAGGCTGGCACTCCCAGAAAAGGCCCCAAGGCTTGCCCAGGGGCAGGTCTCCACCCCTAGCTCCCACCTGCTAGCCACCTGAGGCCCATAGACCAATCTGCGGGTACCAGGACTACACTCGTGGCACCAAACCGCTGCACCAATGAAAGAGCCCCACGCTATGCTCCACCAATGAAAGAGCCCCACGCTATGCTGCACCAATGAAAGGGCCCCACGCTATGCTTTTGCCTTTTTTGAATCTTCCCCTTCCTGGACACGACGCTTAAAACCCTACCCTGACCCTGCCGTGGTGCGACTTCTCTGGCCCCTCTCCTCGGGACCAGCGACCACTTGCCTTTCAATAAAGGACGCCTGTTATTCCTGAGTCAGACTCCATCTGTTGAGCAGCCGAACCTTATCTTTAAATGAATTTCCCAGTAAAAGAGCCTATGTTTCTAGAGGTTATAAAATGTCTTCATAAACTTGCCTAGCTTAAAAATAAAATAAAATAAAAATAAAAGCTAATTGTTTACTTCTTAGTTTTCATTAGAAACTTTTAGGGTTACAATCTCAATAGATAGGAATAATAGATAGGAATAACTCCGCAGTATTCCAGAAGGAACACCTTAATAGATTTGTCTTTCATGTTAAACTGCACGGGAAGCATTATAAAATAAGTGATAAAAACATCTACATTACATTTTATGGGTAAACAATGGTTGTAAATTAAATAAATAGTCAGAGGCTAGGGAAAACCCAAGAACACAGCTTGGTTCTTCCAGGCCCTGGCAAACACCATTTTGCAAATTTTGCATTCCTTCATGCATCACAGCGCATTTATGCTGGTCTTAAATTAGATGAAGGAACTTAGGAGCTGACATGATTGAAAGGAGGCACTTTATACTACTGCTAAGTTTAATAAAGTCACTTAAGAAAATGCCAAATAGGTAACCGCTTCCTTTTACAGCAAGCTCTTAGTAAGAGAAAAGGACTGCCACCTAGAGATTGTTTATTCGAAAGGACATGAAATAAGACCCTCTCTAAACATTGGAAGGATATTATCAGGCACCTAACTGTGAATGAAGATCTACGCTTGTCTCTGACACTCACGTCCACCTACAAAACACATCAAAATTCCTCCAAGATCAAAGAAGCCGCTGACATCAGAGGTAGACAGCTATCCCCAGACAGGGACGAGGCCTGTACACCTATGGTTTGATGTTGAACTCATTTTGTTTGATTCTCTTTACCTCTCTGCTAATGAATTAGTCATAATATTATACTTGTTCTTTGGGTTTTCCTATATAGTCCAATTGTTTATGATTTCTGAAGATGTATAATCTGTAAAACTCTTTTTATGGTTTATGTATATGTACTAGTTGCAAAAATACTGAAAAATAAGACAGGTGGCAAAACTCAGATCATGATAGTTTACAGGATACAAATGATCCAGCGTGTTTTTCACAATGAAGGCCATAAGACCTGACCACCTTCCATTTACCTGTGGATGCCAGGCCTGCCAGACCAAGGTCTAGCTGTGATCCAGGCCCGCGGTTAGCAATAGGACTCCAGATTTAGAAAATATGTAAATATACTTCAGCTTATTATATCATGCATCTGTGGCTGATGCCACTTTTGTACTCTGCTATGTGAGGAGCCGTGTGGTTTCCTGGAGAGCTGAAGAAGAGAGCAGAAGGGGAGCACAAGAAAGGGAGCAGGAGAAGTGTGCGCAAGACTACTTGCCCCGTGCAATAGACTACACTTCCCAACTTTATTGTGCAGAGTGCCATTCCATCCTCACGTCTGCCTCTTGTGCATTCTTCCAACTGGGTGTCTCACCATCAAACCTTCCCTTCTTGGTCAGCAATGACACTGACACTCAGAAAGGCAACATGAACTACTTGGCTCTGACATTTGTTTTTCCTTTTCTGGGAAAATTCTGCCTCAACCCATATCCCATGGTAATAGTATTGTCTCATCCCTGATGGTCCACCATTTCAACAAAATGACATAAATAATGAGACTTCCTAGGAATAAGCCTTACTGGCACTGTGAGATCATGCTATCCAACCAAAAAGTTTAGTCATCAATGCATTCTTCAGAAAATTTATGACCAAAAGGAGAAAATGCGGATGAAAAGGCGTTGCTAATAAATCTAACTCAAAGTAACCTCACAGGGTGATCTGATCATAAATTCCTAACTTGGCAGGTCATGGTAGATAGTCACACCCCAAGCGTATAACTGCTTTAGTAAAAGGCTTGTCTTTGCCTTAAGCAAACCCTGTCCATTGTTCTCCAGCATCTAGGTTAACACATCCAGGAGATGTCAGAAGTAATCTTTTTGAGACCCCTGGAAGGCAGAACCACATTCAAGGTAGTATATTATCTTGTTGACTATGCTCTATCTTGTTTTCTCCTACCTTCATGTAATCTTCCTTATGTTCTCACCTTAATTCCAAAGCTATAAAAGAAAACTGCAAAATTGTCATTCTCTGATGCATTTTAGACTTTGCTTCTTGGCTCTTTTGTCAGTTTGGTCCAAACTCTATAGCTCTGGACATTTCTAATGTTGACAACTGTAAACTGGATAAAATACAAAAACAACTTCCCGTAGATAAGATACCTGAGAGCAACCAAGATCAACCAGATCTAGGAGGGAGCTATAGGAACTGGGTTGCATTTTCACAACTTTTAGGCTGAGAGAAGCCCCAGCCCACACCATTTGCAGAGTTTGAGGCAACCACAGCAACTGAAAAACGATCAAAGAATCCTAAAAAGGAGAGAGCCAAAGAAAGAAAACCCCAAATTCTGTGAATAAATTTTGCTCAAATCTTCAGACAACCCAGGAACTATGCATTTATGGAACAGCCTTTGAACAGCTCAGCTAAGACTAAAAGAATTGAAATGAGATTTGAGCTGCTGCCCAAGAGGCAGAGTTTTCATTTTGAATCCAATCAAGTTAACTGCTTACTGAAACAAACAAAACAATATTCTTCAGAAGACTATAATAGAACTCTCATTCTCTACAACATAATGTCACAATGTTCAGGACAAAATCCAAAATTATTCACAAAAATGAAGAACCAGGAAAAAGCAAGCAACTCTTAAAAGCAAACACAACCAGAGAGCAAATAAAGATGAATGAAATGTTGAATTTAGCTGCTTAAAAATCCTCTGCCAGTATCACTATACCCAAGGATGTAAAAAAATAATCACCTAATGAATGCACATTTAGGGTATCTCAGCAGAAAAATAGAAACTATAGAAAAGCTAAATGGAAATTCAAGATCTGAAAAACAGTACCTGAAAATATTAAAGTTCAATGAATGACTTAACAGCAGAATAGAGATGACAGAGAAGAGTCACTGAACTTTAAGAAAGATGGACAGAAATCACCTAATACTAAGGACAAAGAAAAGGGAATTCTAAGAAGTTAGCCTTCAGGGACTAGTGAGACAACTTCCAAAAGTACAGTGTATATCTCAAAAAGGAGAAGCGAAAGAAAATTAGACAGAAAAATAGACTAAACAACAAATGGTATAAATTTTCCAAATTTGCTAAAAAACAAAAATTTAAAGATTCAAAAAACTCAGTAAATCCCATTTAGGATGTTAACAAAACCACACCTAGACACATCAAACTGACAAAAAAAAAAAAAAAAGACAAATATAAACAGAAAACCTTGAAAACAGCCAGAGAAAAACAACACTACATACAAGGAAAGAACAATCATTTAAACGAATGTGACCTCTCATCAGAAATCATGGATTCCAGCAATGCTACACCATCTTTCAAATGTGTAAAGAAATAGAATAAAAAACATGCCCAACTATAATTCTATACACCAAAAATATCCTTTAAGGATGAAGGTAAGATAAATACAAAAAATTAAAAATTAAAAAAAAAATAAAAGAAATACCAGCAGGCCTGTTCTAAAAGAAATGGTAAATGCTAAAGGAAGATCTTCAGCCGAAGAGAAATTAGATTTTTCAGGAAAAACAAACAGTATCCAAAAAGGTAAATATCTGAGTAAAAAAAAAAGTTTTAATATTGGGGGGAGGAACAAAAATAGAAGCAAAAAATCATCAGTGTATTATAGAACTTACAACACATGAAGATATAAATGTACATCATCTATATCATAAAGGGTGAGTAGAATAGATATATACATTTGTAAGGTTTCTATATCAAATGTGAGGTACTAGAATATCGACTCTAAAATAGATGTTAAAACTTATGAACATAGGAGACTGGGCAAAATGTAGATGACAGAAACTTCGCTCATCCCCTCTAGCAACCACATCAAAGTTGAGAAGGAAACATGGAGTAACCGCAAGCAAAGGTGCCTGCGGGTCTAAAGGAACAGAAGCACAACAACTAGGGAGACAAATAAGAAATCACACTGCAATAGTGAAAGTTAGGCGAGGGTGAATACATGAGGCTGCATGGTCCAGAGTGGCTGAGTGGGACACAGGCTATTGCAGCAGCAGCCAGAAGCTGCAGACACCTCTTAAAGGGGCCAAGTCTACAACCAGACTTTTGCAGTGACGAACCTGCTCACTCTGAGCACCAATGCCAGGTCAGTGGTCAGGGGTCACCAGAGACTTATAGGGGAACACTTGGGTTGTGGGAGCAAGGGCCAGTGGGGACACTTTCACCCAGGCAGAAGAGCTACCGATATTCATTATTCCTCTGTTGAGCCTTGTCCCTCCCAGTGTGCAGACTCAACAAATGCCACTGCTGAAATGTCATCAAATTGGATAACAGGCCATTCTGCCAGAGGATTCCTGAAACTCCACCTTCCCCAACTCACGGCCCTATCAAACCACATTCAGCTGTGTCCCTCTTGCTGAGCAGCACCAACACTCATACTGGTGGCAGCTGACCTTGGTTTCTGTCATGGCTTCCTGAGGCAATTAAAAGCCCATCATCTATGGATTGCATGCTGAATCTTAACAGGTGAACCCAGAGGGGCACAAGCTGGGGCTAAACTTGGCTTGTAGCTGAACCCCTCTCAGTGGATGAAGAAGATCGAACCACCGATATAGATGTCAGGAAGCCAAGGACACCTAATCAGAATGGCAAGAAAAAAGTAAACAAGAATCTAATAACAATTTCAGAAGCCTACAAGACAAAATTAAAGGTAACAACATCATGTCAAAGGGATACCTAAAGACGGAGAACAAGAAATTGAATATATATTTGAAGAAATAATGATGGAAAACCTCCCTAACCTAGTGAAGGAAATAGACATACAACCCCAGGAAGCTTAGAAAGTCCCCCCACCCCCCAAAAAAAGAATGAATCCAAAGAGGCCCACACCAAGACACATCATAACTAACATGCCAAAAGGTTAAATACAATGAAAGAACCTTAAAAGCAGCAAAAGAAAAACAAATAATTACCTACAAGGGATCACCCATAAGACTGGTAGCTGATTTCTCAAAAGAAACTATGCAGGATAGAAGGGCTTGATACAAAATATCTGACGTGATGGAAACCAAGAATCTACAACCTAGAATACTTTATCCAGCAAAGCTATCATCTAGAGTCGAAGGACAGATAAAGTTTCCCAGACAAAAATAAGCTAAAGGAATTCATCATCACCAAGCAGTATTACAGGAATTGTTGGAGGGACTTCTTTAAGGAAAAAAAAAAAAATGTAGCAACAACATAAATAAAAAATGGCAATTAACTACATATTTATCAACAAGTGCCTCAAATGGAAAAGAATTAAGTGCTCCAATCAAAAGACAGAGTAGCTCAATGGATAACAAAACAAGATCCCTACACATACTGCCTATAAGAGGCTCCCTTCAGATTAAAAGACACACAGAGACTAAAAGGAAGGGGATGGAAAAAGATATTGCCTTGATGGACCTAGATTGCATTGTGCTGAATTAAATAAGTCAGACAAAGACAGATTTCACATGATTTCACATTCATGTGGAATCTATAGAACATAATCAACAACAACAGCATAAATAAACTCATAGATACAGAAAATATTTTCAGGGATACTAGATGGGAGTGGGTTTTGGAGGGATGGTAAAAAAGGTCAAAGGGATTAAAAGTAGAAGTGGACAGGTACAAAACAGTCATGGAGATATAAAGTGTAGCATAAAGAAAATTGTCAAGAATGTTGTAAAGAATATGTAAAAAGGAAGAAAGGTACTTGATTTAGTGGGGTGACCACTGTGAGTTATACAGATCTCAAATCACTATGCTATATAACTGAAACTAATATATTATTGTTATATTATAAATGAAATGAAAAAAATCATTGAATTTACAATGTAAATATGAGCAACTAATTGTCTATTATACTTCAATAAATCTGGGAGGAAAAAAAAACCTTAAGAATATGTATTGTTATCCCCAGAGCAAACTCTTGAAAATAATGCAAATAAGTATACAAAAAAGCCAATAAGTTAAATTGGAATTCTAAGATATTCAAATTATCCAAAAAAAAAAATGAAAAAGGAAAGCAGAAACAGAGAACAAAATCAGAGGACAAACAAAGACAGTATAATGGTGGACTTAAATCCGTGAAATGGATATAAACATTAATGTAGTCAACACTCTAGTTAAAAGCCAGAAGAGACTCCAGAATAATTTTTTTTAAATTTTAATTAGTTTCAAGTATACAGTACATTGGTTAGAATCTATATAGTTAGTAAAATGATCCCCTCAATTGCTCCCTCCCTCTCCTGACCATCCACCTAGCCATGTGTTAATGCTAATTGCATTCCCTATGCCGTGCTCCCCATCCCCATGACCATCCATCAGCTACTAATTTGTACTTCTTTAACCCTTCACCCATTCTCCCAGGTCCCCAAACACCCCACCCCTGTCTGTCACCGAATTGTCAACTATATTTGTGAGTCTATTTTTGACTGGTTTGTTCTTTTTATTCCTTAAATCCCGCATATAAGTGAAACTATATAGTATTTATCTTTCTCTGACTTAAATACCTTCTGGGTTCATCAAAGCAATATCTTTTTCCATTCTCTTCCTTTTCATATATAGGGTCTTGTTGTCTTATCCTGTCAGCCACTCTTATCTTTTGTTTGGAGCACTTAATTCTTTTTCATTTAAGGTACTTATTGATAGGAATGTAGTTGTTACCATTCTTTATTCCTGTTTTTGATACATGCTTTTTTTTCTTAAAGAAGTCCCTCCAATATTTCCTGTAATACTGGCTTGGTGATGATGAATTCCTTTAGCTTATTTTTGTCTGAGAAGCTCTTTATCTGTCCTTCCACTCTAAATGATAGCTTTGCTGGATAAATTATTCTTGGTTGTAGATCCTGGGTCTTCATCCTGTTGAATATTTTTTGCCAAGCCCTTCTATCCTGCATAGTTTCTTTTGAGAAATCAGCTGCTAGTCTTATGGGTGTTCCCTTGTAGTAATTGCTTTTCTCTTGCTGCTTTAATAGTCTTTCTTTGTATTTAACCTTTGGCATTTTAATTATGATGTGTCTTTGTGGGCCTCTTTGGATCCCTGATTTTTGGAATCCTCTGAGCTTCCTGTCATTTTATGTCCATTTCCTTCACCAAGGGGAAGTTTTCCATCATTATTTCTTCAAACAGCTGTTCAACATCTTGGTTTTCCTCAGTTAAGGTGATTGGATGAATATTTGGAGACTTAATAGTGTCCCATATCCTCCTTAAATTTTTTTATAGTCTTGTCATCTTTTTTCTTGCCATTCTGATCGAGTGTCCTGATTGGCTGTCCTGTCCTCTAGATAGGGCCTGTGATTCTCTTCTTTATTAACTTTGTTTATTCCATTTAATATACTTATCATCTCAGATAATCTGTTCTTCATTTCAGACTGGTTCTCTTTTATATTTCTACTTCCATTTTTATGTTTTTTATCTCTTTGTTGAAGTTTTCACTGAATTTATCTACATTTCCCAAAAATTCATTGAGCATCTTTATAACCGATGTTTGAACTTTGCCCCTATTAACTTGACTCTTTTATAGCTGGATCTCTGTTCTGTTCTCTCATATGGTTTCTGCTTCTTTGTCTTCTCATTTTAGCTGCCCTTCCATGTCTATTTCTATGTACAAAGTAAAGCTCCTGAGTCTCCTGGTCTTATTAGTGTGGTTTGTGTAGTAAGTGTCCAGTGGCACAGTCCTAAGAGGCCAAACTTAACCCAAGCTCTAACCCTCCAGGGCCACCTGTTAAGATTCAGCAAGCAATCCACAAATGCTGTGCCTATAGTTGCCTCAAAAGGCCACACCAGAAACCAAGGTCAGCTGCCTCCACCAGGGTGAGTCTCAGCAAGGAGCACCTGACTCGCTGAGGATACACCCGGATGTGGCTTAGGTAAGGTTGCAAGTTGGAGGAGGTGGGGTTTCAGGGAATCCTCTGGATAAAGCTACCTCTGTTATCCAGATTAATGGTGTCACAGCTATGGCAGTACTGTGTCTGGAGCACTGGGACAGGGGAGAGCTGAACAGGGAACAATGGATACCATCAGCACTTCTGTACCTGACAAGTCTCACCTCGGCCCTCACTCCAACAATGTCTCCCTGTAAGTCCCTGGTCCCCCCTGCACACAGATGATTGGGCACTGGTGCTCAGAGCCAGCAGATCTATCACCGCGAAAATCAGCTCCCGGACGCGGCGTCTGCCGCTGCTGCTGCCATGGCCTCCCTTTCCCGCAGCCTCCCTTTCCCTCAGCCGCTCAGGGTAGTCCTGCACCCTCGCCCCGTCCTACCTTCTGCCATTGCAGGGTGCTTTCTTGGATTTCTCTACAGTTGTATGGCTTGTTCATCTTTTTCCTTGCTGCTGCTCCTTGCTTCCATCACTACTTTGATTTGGTTGCCAGAGGGATGACCAGAGCATCTATCTGTGCTATTTTTCTTCTTCCTCGGAATGAATTTTATAAAAACAAGACCTAACTATAAGCTGTCTACAACAAATGCACTGCAATAAGAAGACACTGGTAAATTAAAATTAAATGGTTCTGAAAGAAATCAAAGACTAAATAAATGGAGAGATATATTCCATGATCATGGACAGGCAGACTAAATATTGTTAAATTGTAGTTCTTCCCAACATGATCTACAGATCCAATGCAATCTCAGACAAAATCCCAGTGAGTTATTTTGTGGATTTCAACAAATCGATTCTAAATTTATATAAAAAGGCAGATGACCTAGAATTGCAAGAAAATATTGGTGAAAAACTAAGTCATAAGAATTACACTAGGGGATTCTAGTCAAGATGCTAGAGTAAGTAAACTCTGTGCTTGCCTCTTCCCGTGACCACTTTCAATTTACAACTAAATTATAGAACAACCAACCTGGAGAACCATTTGAAGACTAGCTAAACAGAAGTCCTATAAGTAAGAATATAAAGGAGTGGGCACATCGAGACTGATAGGAGGGAGCTCGGAGACAGAATAGGGCTGGCACAATACTCATGTGTGGTGGTTGAGAATTAGAGGGACATCTTAGCTGCAGAGATACCTCCCTGAGAAGCAGGGGTTCCAGCCCCACAGCAGGGTCCCCAGCCAACTGCAGACTGGTTATAGCTCCTGCCAGGTAGCCTTGGGCTGATCACAGGCAGTAGCTATGACCTTTGGCCTGCATGGCAGTTCTTCCTAAGAGGCCTTAAAAACAACACACCCAGTGGCTGGCTTCAGATTACAACAGCACACCACCCAATTAACCCCACAAGTGGCATACCAAAGGACGTTCTCAGTAGACACCAGAACTCACTGGGGCAAATCCTCCTCTATGGGATCAGCCCCCGCACAGAAGCTAGTACACTGTGGTCATGGCCAATCCTCACAGCCAGTCAGCCTGGGGGTCAATCCCACACACTGATGTGCCAACAGCAATCAAGGATCAACCACAACAGGAGAGCACTTACAACCCACACAAGAAACACACCTGGAGCACCAGGCTCAGTTGGTAAGGAAGACTACACTACTGGGCCTCAAAGGACACATACTACATAAGGCCACCCTGCCAAGATGTGAGGCATAGTAGTTCTACCTACTACATAGAAACAAACACAGGGAAGCAAACAAAATGAGGAGACAAACATGTCACAAATGAAAGAGCGGGATAAAACTCCAGGAAAAAAAAAAAAAACTAAACTAAATGAAGGCAAGCAATCTACCAGATACAGAGTTCAACACACTGGTTATAAGGAGGCTCAAGGAACTTAGTGACAACTTCAACAAAGAGGTAGTAAGCATAGTAAAGAAAACAGAAAGTATAAAAGGAGAACCAGTTAGAAATGAAGAATACAAAAACTGAAATAAAGAATACACTAGATGGAGTTAACAGCAGAACAGATGAAGCAGAGGACTGAATCAGCGATTTGGAAGACGAGACAGGAGAAAATACCCAATCGAAACATCAAAGAGAAAAAAAAAATTTTTTAAGATAGTTTAAGGGACGTCTGGAATATCAAGCATACCAACATTTGCATCATAGGGGCACCAGAAAGAGGAGAGAGAGAGAGTAAATAATTGAAAACCGATTTAAAGACATAATCACTGAAAACTTCCCTAACCTGGCAAAGGAAACAGACATGCAAGTCCCAGAAGTGCAGAGTCCCGAATAAGATGAACCCAAAGAGGCCCACGCTAAGATACATCATAATTAAAATGGCAAATGTTAAATGAAGCAACAATCTTAAAAGCAACAAAAGAACAGTTAGCTATGTACAGAGGATCTCTCATAAGACTATCAGCTGATATCTCAACAGAAAGTTTACAGGCCAAAAGGAATTGATGCAAAATATTCAAAGTGATGAAAAGCAAGGATCTACAACCAAAATTACTCTACTTAGCAGTAATTTAAATGCTATCATTTAAAATTAAAGGAGAGATAAAGAGTCCCCAGACAGGAAAAAGCTAAATGAGTTCATCATCGCTGAAACAATATTACAAGTAATGTTAAAAGGACTTCTTTAAGAAAAAGAAACATAAATATTAATAATAAAATGGCAGTAACCACATACCTATCAATAATCACTTTAGTTGTAAACATATACTGTCCGCAAGAGACCCACTCTAATCAAAAGACACTCACAGACTAGAAGTAAAGGGAGGAAAAATGATATTTTATGCAAATGGAAATGAAAAAAAAAGCTGGGGTAGCAATACTTAGGTCAGACAACATAAATTTTTAAAACAAAAGCTATAATAATAGACAAAGAAAAACACTGCATAATGATAAAGGGATCAATCCAACAAGAGGATATAACCCTTGTAAATATTTATGCACCCAACACAGGAACACCTAAATATATAAAGCAAATACTGAAAGACATAAAGGGAGAGAGTGACAGTAATACAGTCACAGTAGGGGACTTTAACATTCCATTAACACCAATGGATAGATCTTCCAGACAGAAAATCAACAAGGAAACAGCAGCCTTAAATGATACATTAGACCAGGTGGATTTAATTGATATTTTTCAAGCATTTCCCCCCAAAGCAGCAGAATATACATTCTTCTCAAGTGCACATGGAACGTTTTCCAAGATAGGCCACATATTAGCACATGAAATAAGTCTCAAAAATTTCAAAATTTCTTATCAAGCATCTTCTTCAACCACAATGCTATAAAACCAGGAATCAATTTCAACAAGAAAAATCCTGAAAAACATGCAAAAATAGGCAAAGAACTAAATATTTCTCCAAAGAAAATACACTAAGGGCCAATAAGCACATGAAAAGGTGCTTAACATCATTAGTCATTAAAAAATACATATTAAAATCACAATGTAATACCACCTCACATGCACTAGGATGACTATAATAAGAAAAAAAAAATGGAAAATAAGCCTTGGAAAGAATGTGGAGAAACTGGAACTCTCATGAATTGCTGGTGGGAAGGTAAAAGAGTACCTCCAGTAAAAAAAGAGTTCGGTGTTTCCTCAAAAATTTAAAAACAGAATTACCATATGATTCAGCAATTCCACTCCTAGGTATATACCCCCAGAAAAACTAAAAGCCGGGACGCAGACACTTGAACACACATATTCCTATTAGCATTATTCCCAATCACCAAAAATTGAAACAACCAAGTGTCCATCAACAGATAGATAAAATCATATGCACATATGTGTGTGTGTATAAAAATACTGTTGAGCTATAAAAAGGAATGAAATCCTGATACATGCTACCACATGGATGAGTCTTGAAAACACTACACTAAGTAAAATAAGCCAGACACAAAAAAGCAAAATACTGTATGAACCAACTTACATAAGGCACCTAGAGTAGTCACATGAATAGACAGAAAGTAAAATGGCAGTTTCCAGTGGCTGGTGTTGTGGCCACCAGCCCCCGAAAAACACACGGACCACGAGAACTCAGTGAGTTAGAGGAAACACACTCTTTATTCAGCCAGCTGGGTCTGCCAGGGGTACGCAGACCCCAAGTTAAGCAGCCCCGAAATGTAGAGGTACAGGATTTTTAAGCCCAAAACCCCATTCTTCATTCTGTCTAAACACGAAGGTCTATTTTTCTTCTATTCACTACCTGTCGACCCACAGGTTGGATGTGCAAGCAGGGGAACAGAAACAGAAAGCTTATTGTTAGAATGTTATGTTCCTATGGGTGACAGCCTATGTTCCCATGGACACAGAAAAGCAGTAATTTTCCAGCCAGCACATTTCCCACTGGCCTTAGCAGAAAATCAAAACCTTGATTCTTCATGCAGAATTTACTCATACCCTCTATTATGTAATACTAAAAGTCTAATAGAATTCTCTTCCTTATATATGCAAACAGAAATTGAGAAAACATGGGCCAAAAGTTAACAAGAGGAGGAGGAGGATTAAAGGTCCAGCTACAGCAGATAGAAGAGTTGTTAGCCATGGTGACCAACTGAACATCCTATGAAACCAGGTATTTGATTCTAGTCTCTGTTTTTCCCTGGTATCTAAATTTCTCTGTACTAGTAGTAAACTTTTCTAATTATTCCAGAGTTACTGGCATAGAAGCAACAGGTTTCACTTAGAGCATACATAACCCATCTTGTTCTAAGAATAATAAATTTAAACCTCCTCTATTTTGGAGGTCTACTTTTGGTAGTAAATTGACTTGAAGATATAGTCTGCTAAGCTCAGTTAAATTTAAGGGAGTTCCTACCCCAACATAGATAGTAAAGGGGTGTTGGGTTTAGTCTGGGGTGGTCTTATTTAAGACTTTGTGTATTATCATTAGCAAAGTTATAATGCTCCTTCTGGTTCTGGTTGTGGCGGTTGAATGCCTGGGCTAAAGATGAAAAAAGGAAGAGACAGAGGGTTAGACTTATGTACACTTGAGTCTTAGTCTTAAGGACCCGTTTTCCTGAGCTGTCCACTCTCGTGCTGCCTTCGCGTGGCAGTGATGAATCCATGATGGGATGCGTCTACTTTAACTGCAGTGGACGTTGTCAGGTAGACAGTGAAGGGTCCTTTCCATTTGGGTTCTAGTCCCTTGGAAGTGAACTTCTGGATCCACACAGAGTCCCCAGGCTGAAACTGGTGAGGAAGTCCGTCCCCCGGGGCTGAGTGGACAGCACAAACCCAGGGACAAATCTCCTTCTGTACACTTTGAAGGGCCTGTAAAGACTCAAGTAAGACAAGGTTATGCAGTTCTGCCGTTTTCTCATCTTCTACTCTAGGTACTAAAGGTGGGGGTTTTCCAAAGAAAATTTAAAATGGGGTGAATCCATTTATATACAGAGTACACCTGGCTAAGAGAAGAGCAAAGGTAGAAGTTCTACCCAGGTCCCACCAGTTTCTAATTCTAATTTGACTAATGTCTCTTTTAGGGTCCGATTCATTTGCTCTACTTGGCCTGAACTCTGGGGCTGGTAGGCGCAGTGGAGTTTCCATCGCAAATTTAGGTAGCTAGTCAATTGCTGTGATACCTTTGCTACAAAGGCTGACCCGTCATCTGACCCTAAAGTTTAGGGAGACCAAATCGAGGGAGAATTTCTTGTAGTAGTTTCTTAGTGACTACTAAGGCAGTCTCTTCCCTGGTAGGGAAGGCCTCTACCCATCCTGAAAAGGTGTCTATAAAAACAAGTAAATATTTGTAGCCCCCCACAGTCGGGGTTACCTCAGTGAAATCAACTTCCCAGTGGTCCCCTGGTTAAGTTCGTCTTTCCCTATGCCTAGGTTCTTCTATCTTCCCCTTCTTTGGATTAACTAGGGCACAAGCCAGGCATCGTGAGGCAATCTCCTCTGCAGTTTTTCTCCCTGCTGGAGCATCTTAGTTCACCCTAGGTGTGTAGTCTGGTGTAGTTGCTGGAGGAGAGTTCTTCCAAGGCCCACGAGAGCCCAATTTTTCCATCTAGAGTTGTCTGCCACTCCTGTTGGTTCCTAGTGGCTCCCTTATCTTGAAAATACATGTCCTCTTCCGCCGTATAGTTTGGAGATGGAGGCAGTTCTGGGTAAGGGACAACAGTCACTAGATGCAGTGGGGGCCCACTGGCCTTGTGGCCGCTGTTCTTGCCTCTGCATGGGCTCCTCAGTTTCCCCCGGCCTCAGGACTATTTCCTTTTTGATGCCCTTTACAAAGAACAATAGCCAGAGCCTTAGGCATCCATATGGCTTCAAGTAAGGCTAAGATCTCTTCCTTGTTCTTAACGTCCTTCCCAGCTGAAGTCAGAAGCCCTCTTTCCTTGTAGATGGCTCCGTGTATGTGTGCAGTGGAAAAAGTATTGGCTGTCAGTGCCCTTATCCTTTCCCCATCTTAGTGCCTCAGTGAAGGCGATGAGTTCTGCCTTTTGAGCAGAAGTCCTATGGGGAAGAGCTTGTGACCAGATGGTGCCAGTTAGAGTTACGACTCCTGCCCCAGTATACCTCCTTCCTTCCTGCATAAGTTGCTCCCGTCCATGAACGGAACTTCATCGGTGTCAGGCAGAGGGGTCTTTGAGGTCTGGCCGCAAGGAATACACGGCATCTGTGAAATCTGTGCAGTCATGAACGGGGGGGGGGGGGGGGGGGGGTGTCTCAGGGTCTGGGTCTGGCAACAGATTGGCTAGGTTGATGACAGCAGCTTTGGATTTGAGCCATACGTTTGGGGTCATCCGGTGCTTCCCTGGTGTTGAACACCTTCTGGGCTATCTCAACAAGTTAGGACAGGTTCATCCCTGCAAAACCTTTTAATTTTTGCAATTTACACTGGATATCAGGGGCCGCCTGAGTAGCAAAGGCTATATTAATTGCTGCTGGTTCTCAGGGGCCTCAGGATCAATGGGGGAGTATACCCAGTATGCCTCGTTCAAGAAACTCTCCAGGGGATTCCTGAGGTCCCTCCCTGTATAACTTCAGTTACCTTAGAAGGTTAGTTGGCTGAAAAGCAGCCATCCTAATTACCCAATTAGAATCTGGTGGTACCAATCTAATGCTGTTCTCCCTGCCTGAGAATTGTGTCCCCAGTCTAGGAAGGTGGAGGGAATTCCTCCTCCATCTGTTCCCCTGCTTCCTCAACTCTCTTTCCTCCCTTAGCTATCTTTTGTGTTTTAGTCCAAACGTGTTCCCGTTCTTCTGTGGTCAAGGGGGTAATTAAAAGCTGTTGGCAATCATCCAGGTGGGGCAGTGAGTCTGAAAGACACTTTCTAAGAGTCCCATTAATGCCGGGGTTTCTCAGAGAAAGGCAGATTCTGTGCCTTCCAGTTGTACAAGTCACTAGTCGAGAAAGGCACATAAACCATAAAGGGCCTGTCAGTGTGCTACCCCTGGGGTGGTGTTTTTCGCAAGGGGAGGATGGCCGGGGTTGTGGTATTGGCTGGTGCCCCGCCCGGAGCGAGAGCAGGAGGCCCATAGGGGTTATCTGCTGGCCGTCCAAGAAGGTGAGGTGGTGCTATCTGGCCTCTGTTGTCCTGGATTACAGGATGTGGGAAGGTCATTGTCCTCTGGTGGAGATTGGAGGACTGAGGGACTAGGCTGTCTTCGAGATTTAGTTGCTGCATGTTTTGGGGTGCCCACAACTAAAACTTGTGCCCCTAAAGAAAGGGAACACCGGTGAGGCCAAGGAGGGGGTTGTGAACAAGGTTAACCATTGATCGATGTAGAGAAACTATCAGTATGTCCCAGGTCTCCTGTGTCAACCTTCCAAACATTCCTCACCAAACCCTTGTCAAAGGAACCCTCCGGAGGCCAGTTTACATCAAAAGACAGCCACTCACTTCACACAATGTTCTTAGTCTGCCTGGAGAAAACTTTATGCCATAGTCAGCTCCCTCTACAAACCTGTCTTTGAAATATCACAGGAGACTTCCAAGGGTGTCTTCTGTGAACTCACACTTGCCCTCATCATTTGTGCAGAAAACACAAAACACAAAACAGACACTCAGACGAGAACAATTACTGAGGTGCAGGTGGACCCAGAGAAATATGCCACCTACAACCTAGACAGGACCAGAGACAATAAACAGAACCCGACAACAGGGCACAGGAAGTGGCGTCCCACGGCCTGGCCACGGTCCAGGAGATACAACTGTATCAATCTCTCCGTGGACCCCCAATGACTGGTCAACAGAACCAGGAAGTGCCTTTTATCCAGACGCCGAAGCCTCGGAGATTTCAGATCCCGTTGGGACCAGGAACAAAGAGCATGTCCTAAAAATTGCGTCCTTAACCCTGTCACGGCATTCAAGGGTTCTGGAACGTCTCAGGTTGGCCACCCCTTTGAATCCGTAACAGGGACAGCAACCACTTCGAAGGCCGGTCTGGTTTTAGATCCCAGGGCCACTCCCTGAGATCTCGCTGGGGCCTCCAAATGTTGTAGCTGCCAGCCCCCGAAAGACACATGGACCACCAGAACTCAGTGAGTTAGAGGAAACACACCCTTTATTCAGCCAGCTGGGTCTGCCAGGGGTACGCAGACCCCAAATTAAGCAGCCCCGACATGTAGAGGTACAGGGTTTTTAAGCCCAAATCCCATTCTTCATTCTGTCTAAACACAAAGGTCTATTTTTCTTCTATTCACTACCTGTCGACCCACAGGTGTGCAAGCGAGGGTCCAGAAGCAGAAACTTATTGTTAGAATGTTATGTTCCTATGAGTGACAGCCTATGTTCCCATGGACATAGCCAAGCAGTAATTTTCCAGCCAGCACACTGGGAGGAGGAAGAATGGGAAGTATTGTTTAATGGGTAGAGTTTCAGTTTGGGAAGAAGAAAAGTCTAGAAATGGATGGTGGTTATGGCAGCACAACAATGTGACTGTAAAACTGAAAGGACAAATGAGCCCAGGGTTCATGATGCCTGTCCTAGGCAAAAGAACGGACATAGGAGTTGGGCTAGATAGGATAAGCATTTATTATCAGAGTTGCTAGTCCCAGAGCTAGTGCTCAAAGCTCCCCAACCCCCCAATCAATCTTGGAAGCACAGATTACTTAGGGGAAAATCAGCTGTCATGGAAATTAAGGAAGTTGGTGCTATGGAATAGACGATTAAAGGGGATGAGGTAACTGATTATTGTGTTGGGTTCTGGAATCATCCATGGCTTCATCCTGTCTGGTCTCATGGCCTGGTTTGTTGGCTGGTGGGGTTGCAGTTCTGCCTCAAGATATTATCCTTAGTTTAAAGTCCAACCTAAAGCTATAGTCCTCATGATTATAGACCTAAGGCTCAGTTAATCTTATGTCCTAAGGCTTAACAATTAAGGGAGCAGGCATACAGAGGATAAGGGCAGGGGAAACAAGTGAGTCACAGTGCCATTATCTGGGCAAAACCAACTTGAATCAGAGGAAAGAAAAACTATATTAAAGAAATGAAGTTCGTGTGAGGCTACAAGCTATAGGTAAGAAAGAGGTGAGGCCAGGAACACCATGATGCCCATAATATGGGGGGGCCCTTGTATCAGGTCCTTCTTAGAGTACTTAGTGTCACAGAACTGTACCCTTTTAAATGGTTACAATGGTAAATTTTATGATGTGAAAATTTTGCCACAACAAAAATATTTTTAAAAAAGGATTACACTAATCAATTTCAAGAATTTGTATAAAGCTACAGTAATCAAGACAGATGGTACTGATGACAGAATAGAGAAATAGGACAATGGAACAGAACAGAGAGCTCAAAAATGGATCCACACAAATATAGGCAACTAGTCTTTAATAAAGCAGCAAAGGCAATTTAATGGGGAAAGGATAACTTTTCAATAAATGGTGCTGAAATAAGTGAATATCCACATGCCAAAACAAAAACAAAAACAAAAAAACAAAAACCCAGACACACACCTTATATCTTTCACAAAAATTAACTTAAAATGGATCAACAGACCTAAATGTAAAATACAAAACTATAAAACTCCTAGAATATAACATAAGAATCTAGACGACCCTGGGTTTGGCAATAACTTTTTAGATAGAGAATGAAATGATTAAAAAACAAACTGGGAGAAATATATGAAAAAGATACATCTGATAAAGGACTGGTATCCAAAATATACAACTCTTAAAACTAAACAGTAAAAAAAAAAAAAAACAGCCCCACTATAAAATGGGCAAAAGATATGAACAGATATATCATCAAAGAAGATATACAGATGGTAAATAAGCATACAAAAGAGTTCAACATCATATGGGAACTGCAAGTTAAAACAATGAGACACTATTACACATCTATTAGAATGGCCAAAATCAAAACAATGACATCACAAAACATTAGCCAAAAGATGGAGCAACAGGAACTCTCATTCATTGATCACTAGAATGCAAAATGGTACAGCTCCTTTGTAAGACAGTTTGGCAGTTTCTTACAAAATTAAACATACTCTTACCATATGATTCAACAATTGCACTCCTGGGTATTTATCCAAATGACTGGAAAACTTAAGTCCACACAGGAACCTACAAACAAATGTTTACAGCATGCTTTATTTATTCATAACTGCCAAAACTTGTTTGTAACCAAGATGTCCTTTAATACAGGAGTCCCCAACTCCCGGGCTGCAAAAGCAGCCCAATACTGGTTCCTGGCCCGGTAGGAACCAGGCTGCACAGCAGGAGGTAAGCGGTGGGGTGGGTGGGGAGGGGAGAAATCGAGAGAAGCTTCAATATGTATTCGCAGCCACTACCCAGAGCTAGCATCACTACCTCAGCTCCATCTCAGATCATCAGGCATTAGATTCTCATAGGAGCACCAGTCCCTGGTGCCAAAAAGGCTGGAGATCACTGCCTTATTAGGTGAATATTCAGAATCCATATAACAAAATATTATTCAGCACTTAAAAGAAATGAGCTATCAAACCATGAAAAGAAATGGAGGAACCTTAAAAGCATATTGCTAAGTGAAAGAAAACAATCTGAAAAAGCTACTACACACTATAATTCCAACCATATGACATTCTATAAAAGTTAAAATTGTGGCAACAGTAAAAAGATCAGTGATTGCCAGAGGTGGGGACAGGGGAAGGATGAATACACAAAACACAGGGGATTTAGGGCACTAAAACTATTCTGACTGGCACTATAATAGTAGAAGCATGTCATTATATATTTTTAAAATCCATAGGATATAAAACACAGAGAAAACTCTAATGTAAACTATGGACTCTGGGTGATGATGATATGTCAATGTAGAGTTACCAACTGTGAAAAGTGCACCACACTGGTGAAGAATGTTGGTGGCGGAGGCTTGGGGTGGCAGAAGTATTCAGAAACCCTGTACTTTCTGCTCAATGTTGCCATGAACCTAAACTGCTTTAAAAAATAGTATATTAAATATGTTTAAAAAAAAATGTTGGATGAAATACAGTCATGTGCCATATAATGTTTTGGTCAACAACAGATAGCATATACTAACGGGGTCATAAGATTATAATGGAGCGAAAAGTTTTTATCACCTGCTGACATCACAGCCATCATAAAGTTGATACAATGTGTTTGCATTTTAAGCTGTCATGACAAAAAAGAAAGTTTTAAAAAATTAGAAAGATAAAGTTAAAAAAAGTAACAATAGCTAAAGTTAATTTATTATTGAAAAAAGAAAACTATATTTTATAAATTTAATGCAGCCTAGGTATAGTGTTTATAAAGTCTACAGTAGTAAATGGTAATGTCCTAGACCTTCACATTCACTCACCACTCATTCACCGATTCACTTAGAACAAACTTCCAGTCCTGAATGCTCTACTCATGGTTAAGTGCCCTCTACAGATGTGCCACTGTAAATCTTTTATACTGTACTTTCACTGTTTAGATATGTTTAGATATCCAAATACTTACCATTGTGTTACAATTATTTACAGTATTTGGTACAGTATCATGTTATACATGCTTTTAGCCTACAAGCAATAGGCTATACCATGTAGCCGAGTGCGTAGCAGGCTATACCATCTATGGTTGTGTAGGTACACTCTATAATGTTTGCACAATAAAATCACCTCACGATATATTTATCAGAATGTATCCCCAATATTAAGTGATACATGACTGTACAACACTGATGAACCTTGAATACACTATGCTAAGTGAAAGAAGCCTGTCATAAAGACCACATATAGCACAATTCCATTTATATGAAATGTCTAGAATAGGCAAACCTATAGAGAAAAAAGTAAATTAATGGTTTCCTAGGGTTGACAGGGGCTGGGGAAATATTGGTAAGCAATAGGAATGGTTGTAAATGTGGGATTCTTTTGAGATGATGAAACTGTTCTAAAACTTTTTGTGATATTAGTTTCCCAACTCTGTGACTATACTAAAAACCATTGGAATTTTATCTCAATATAGCTGCTTTTTTTTTTTAAGTGATTAGAATCCATACTCTGCATACTAATTATGTTGAAGCCAAATTAATACTTATTAAATGACTTCTAGAGGTAGAGTATTACCAAAGACAGACTTCTCACAATGATATTCAGCAGGAAGATATGTATTTATGTGCCTAACTACAGAGCCTCAAAAGACACAGAGAAAAACTGTCACAATGAAAGAGAAATAGGTAATTTCTCAATAAGAGTAGGAAATACCAATACCAGTTTCTTGGCAGACGATAAAACTAGATCCAAAAAACAAAACAAAATCAATAAAGACACAGATAACCTAAACGACACCATCAACCACCTTGTCTAAAAAAATAAATATGCTGAGTACGATAAGCAGTATAAGCATTCATTTCACAAGTTTTTTTATCTCCTTGGAACTTATAAAGATTTTTCAGCAGTCAAGTTTTCTTAAAGAAGCTGACCAAAGTAATTTGCACTAGTGCCTTTCCCTTCTTAACAAAATTTCCCAAGAAACTCATTCAAAACATTCCATTTTCCCCAAAGCACAGTCACCTTATTCTTTTGTTTCAGATTTTTAAGTTCTCTACTTCCCATCACCAAGATAGTTATTGATGAGAAGCAGCCCTGGTTCCCTTCAGAAGTATTTAAGATCAATCACAAGTAATCAGCCAGAGATATATAATGTCCAAGAATAGGTATTTTCTGAGCACTGCAAACAATGCAGTAAAAAGTGGAGAAGGCAGGTGTCTCCATTTCATACACACAGAAGTAGACACCTGGAAAGTCGTTAGTTCATTTCCTAACATCAAGCAGAAGAGGCAAGACACAAGCTTTCATCTTTTGCTTTTCCCAGAGAGGCAGTTTTGCTGCCAAGGTCTTGTGATATTGAAGAAGGGACTGGTCAACAGCCCCGTAATAGAAGCCTCACAGTGTCCCCAGCTTCTCTTTTCCTTATCCTATGGCTAAATAAAAGATTGTCCCCAACGGCTTGACCCAGAGCTTGGAACATCCCCTGTCATAGAAAGTTGCCCTGAAACTTAAGATTAATGCCTTCAATGTTTATTGGTCACAATCCTTCCGGTTTAGAATTCTTTCCAGACTTCTTCCATCTTCATTCCTGGGTTGCTAATACCGACGGAGAACCACGCTGCCAGAGGACCAAGCTATGACAGAAGAACGGCTCCATGAAGCATGAGAGACACCCCAGAACCATCACTAAGCCTCTGGAATAATGCCTAGATCTTTCCTTAAATACCTTATGCCAGACTGAGAAGGCAAGGCAGTTTTGAAGATGTTAACCTGCTGCCTTCTCAGAATACCAGTGCTCTGACAAACGGTTATTCTAAATATCTCAACTCCTATGTCAGCCCATTGGCTGAATGGCACAGGTAGCACCAGCCCCAGACTTGGTCCTCCTCTACAGTTTTACATGATTTGTAACACTGTTACTTTTTAGCCATTAGCTGCAACAGTTTGGGTCTCAAAAGACTTGTACAACCTCATTCAATATTAAGAATTATCATGTAATGACCTTGCATAAAGCCTGAAAGAATAGAGCCAGTGTCAGATGAGGCATTTGCACACCCAGAGAGCCTGCTATGTGAACAAAGCTACGACAGGGGCTCTGTGTTCCTGGGGCCCTAAGGGGACCCAGGGCCCCATAGCATGTTCACTCACATCAAACAAATAATACAATGCGCTCTGCTTGGCTGTAGAAACAGAAGGAAGATCAGGATTAGACTAACATACAGAGTACATTAAAAAAGGAGAAAATACCTCGTGTATCTACAAATGCCACAGGAGGATAACAGGGACAGTTTATTTTTAAAAAGGAAAAAAAACTAAGTTACAAAATAGTATACACTCATTTAACAAATATTTACTGAGCGCCCACTATGTCCCTCACACATTCTAGGCTCAAGTGGTACAGCAATACAGACAAACGACGTTACCGAATTCAAGGGGTTAATTTTGCCTGCACACATCAATAGCCAAAAGTGACATGGACAGGAGTTTGCAACAAAGAAAGCAGAGGTTTATTTAAGGAAATGGCACCAAGTCAGAGACACAGGTGAGCTAGTGCTCAAATACCGGGCTCAACGGCATCTAGGGGTTAGGTTATATAGGGAAAAACTCATTAATGTCCAAAGGAATTGGGGTCGTGGGCTCTACTGATTGGTCAAGACTAGAATAGGAGGCAGTTGATCACTGCATCAGGTCATCAGGTCCTGATGTCAGTCATGGCATCATTCTGTCTGGTTTCAAAGGGATGTTGGTAGGGTCATCCACCTTCATGGATGTGGAGCTGCAAGATATTATCTATAGTTTGACCGAAACTCTGTTTCTGTGCTCAACAGATCTAAGGCTTTGTTCCTAAGACTGTTTGACACTGACCTAAGGGTTTAATGATTAAGGAAGTGGTTTTGCAGTATGCAGAAGAATAAGGAAAGAAAAGAAGCAAGTGAGCCCAAGGCCAGTTTGGATCAAGGAAAAAGAGAAGAGAAAGTCATTTTAAAGAAGTAAAGATTTGCACAGTTACAATACAGACAAATCTCTCACCTTGTGGAACTTAACATTCCAGTGGGGGTAGATAAACAAACACAATAAATACACAAATTATATTTTAGATGGTGAGAAGAGGTACGTAGAGAAATAAAGCAGGAGGTGGTAGGGGAGATGGTTTATAATTTTAAATAGGGTGGACTGGAAAGGACTCACTGAGAAGGTGACCTTTCTGCATGAATGAAGGTACCCTTCATTGGTCTGCATACACATAGTTGTGTATGCAGGGAAAAATCTCTGGAAGGATGCATCATTCCCACCTTGAAGGAGCTAAACAAGACAATTTCAGAACCAGCCAAGGTGGCATCAAATGACTTCAGGTAGTCTCTGAACTCCCCAATGTTAGGTCTCGGGGAAGGGCCAGCCGGATGCCTGCCTGGAGGCTTCCCAGCTTCATATCGGAATCCAGACCTCCCAGCTTGACATGGGAATCCGGACAAGGGCCCCACCCTGAAGCCCTGGCGTCACTGCCCTAATCCAGATGCTCAACTGACATTCCCCATTCTATACCCTACCCCCACATAACTCCATAAAAACTATGCCCTCCCGTCCCAGGGCACGACTTCTCTGGCCCCTCTCCTCTCTGGGACCAGTGAACCTCGCCCGGGAGCCCTCTCCAATAAAGGCTTGCTTTTAAAACTTCTCTCGGCATGTCATGCGTTTACCTTACACCAAAGTCTTCTGCCTGCTTTTTAAACCCTCAAATTACTTTAATGAGGGGGGAAAAAACTATTTAAGTCCATACTATCCAAGAGCAACATCGATAGTTTAAAAAAGCTAGCATACAGTGCGCCAGTGTCAAGAGGCAATCACAGAAACATATGGCTGGTGACTGGGTTTTACTCCTTTACAGGGGAAGGTGGGTATAAATTCCAAGACAGGGGTTTACTCAGTCAAGTGGAGCAAAGATGAATAGAGGTGACAGGCAAACTTCTTAAACAGCACTAAGTCCAGGCTCAGTTACCACCAACTGGTGCAGAACATGAAATAACTGTCTAGCACATGGTGTTCATATCTGTGGCTAAAACACATACAATTCCAGCACCCTAACTTTATAAAGTTTATACAAAATCATTTAACAGTAACTGAACACCCTGGAGATTCACGAGTTATGGCAGCACTATGCTGAATCCTTGTTCTCTCTAGACCATCCATACTAAGGTAGGAGGTGGAGCTATGGGCAAGGAATCTCAAACCCAAGTCTTCCATGTTCTCAGGTACCAGAGTTTCCTCTATGAAGGATTACTTTTTTGATCAGTATTAATCTTTCAACTGAGTTCTGCCTAAAAAATTCAGTGCACTGTTAGCATTTGAGTTACGAATTAGCACAAAGCACTTCTACTTCAGTTTCGATACAAATAAGGAAAGACAAAACACAACAAAATTCGTAAATACACACTTTGAACACTAAGTGATATCATGGCACACTATGCAAAGGTTTTGCCATAGTCAAAAAGAAAACAGAGGTGAGAGCCATAAACAACCATGTGGCACATGGTGACAAAGGCCCACAGAGGAAGGGGATGGTGGTGGACAGGGGTGATCAAGGTGAGGTGGCAGAAAGGCGTAGTGATGTAGGCACCTGGAGGTGATAGCAGAGATGATCAAACCCAGAGCACTGATAACACAATGATCAGGAAATGTTCATGCATCCTGCGGAGATTTTGTTCAAGCAGAAAAAACTGTTACATTAAATTAATTAATTTGAATTTTAATGGTTTTGTAGTTTTATTGGTACTTAAACTGTAACTATATTTTCACTACAGAGTTGTGTGAAATATATGAAATATGTTCTACAGGCTTAAGTATATGAAATGCCTATTTTTTCCAGACTTTATTGAAATATAATAAATTGCTTGTACGAATAAATTGCTCAATGAATTTTTTCAATTATAGTTGGCATACAATGATATATTAGTTTTAATTGTACAGCATTGTCATTAGAGATCTATATAACTCATAATGTGATCACCCCACTAAGTCTAGTACCCCTCTTTCCCTTAACATGTTTATTACATTGTTAACTATTTTCCCTATGCTACACTTGAATCTCCATGACTATTTTGTACCTATGTTTCTCCTTCTTAATCCCTTTACTTTTTTTCACTGTCTCCCCAAATCTCCTCCCATCTAGTAGCCCTAAAAATATTCTCTGTATTTATGAGTTTATTTACGTTGTTGTTTTGATTTTGTTCTTTAGATTACACACATACATGAAATCATGCAATATCTATCTTTCTCTATCTGACCTATTTCTTTCAGCACAATACCATCTAGGTCCATAAAGGCAATATCTTTTTCCATACTCTTCCTTTTAGTCCGTGTGTGTCTTTTAATCTGAAGTGAGTCTCTTGTTGGCAGCATATGTAGGGGTCTTGTTTTCTTATCCATTCAGCTACGCTATCTTTTGGTTGGAACACTTAATTCTTTTCCAGCTGAGGTACTTGTTGATAGGAATGTAGTTATTACCATTATTTATTTTTGTTTTTGATACATATTTTTTCTTCTCAAAGAATTTCCTTCAACATTTCTTGTAATACTGGTGTGGTATTGATAAATTCTTTTAGCTTATTTTTGTCTGGGAAGCTCTTTATCTGTCCTTTGACTCTAGATGATAGCTTTGCTGGGTAAAGTATTCTTGGCTGTAGATTCTGGGTTTCCATCATGTCGAACATTTTATATCAAGCCCTTCTATCTTGCATGGTTTCTTTTGAGAAATCAGCCGCCAGTCTTATGGGTACACCCTTGTGGGTGCACCCTTGTAGGAAACTAATTGCTTTTCTCTTGCTGCTTTTAAGAGACTCTCTTTGTCTTTAACCTTTGGCATTTTAAGTATGATGTATCTTGGTGTGGGCCTCTTTGGATTCATTTTCTGGGAGGACTCTCTGAGCTTCCAGGTGTTGTATGTCTATTTCCTTCACCAGGTTAGGGAAGTTTTCCATCATTATTTCTTCAAATATATATTCAACTTATTGTTCTCCCTCTTCAGTTATCCCTATGACATGGATATTGTTACCCTTAATTTTGTCCCATAGGCTCCATAAATGGTTATTATATTCCTGGTTACTTTTTTCCTGCCATTCTGATTGGGTGTCCTTGGCTTTCCGATAATCTATATTGGTGGTTCGATCCTCTTCTTCATCACTGTGTGGATTACCTCTAATATACTCTTCATCTCAGATAATGTATCCTTCATTTCTGACTGGTTCCCTTTTATAATTTCCACTTTTTTTTTATCTCCTGTTAAAATTCGCACTGAATTCATCTACACTTCCCAAAAGTTCATTGAGCATCTTTATAGCCAGTGTTTTGAACTCTCTCTTGTTCTCTCATATGCTTTCTACTTCTTTGTCTTCCCATTTTGGCTGCCTTTTGGTGCCTGTTTCTATGCACTAATCAAAGGTCTTAAGTCTCCCGGTCTCATAGTGAAGCTTTGTGTAGTAGGTGTCCAATGGCACAGTCCTGAGAGGGTTCAGCTACAGGCCAAGTTTACGTCCAGCCCATGCCCCTCTGGGGCCACCTGTTAAGATTCATCAAGCAATCCACAGATGCTGTGCTTATAGTTGCCTCAAGAGGCTACACCGGAAACCGAGGTCAGCTGCCGCCAGTGAGTCTTGGCACTGCTCCACAAGTGACACGCGATTCGGTGGAGGACACAGCTGGATGTGGTTTGGGTGAGGTCACGAGTTGGGGGAGACAGAGCTTCAGAAAATTCTCTGGGCAGAGCACCTCTCTTATCCAGTTTGATGAGGTCTCAGCTTTGGTAGTGCTAGTCCGCACACTGGGAGGGGGAAGCACTCAACAGAGGAATAATGGATGATACCTCCAGCACCTCTGCCTGGGAGAGAGCCTTGCCTCTGACCCTTGCTCCAACAACTCAGTGTTGTGCCCCACCCCCAGCACCCCAGCGACCATGCTCTGACCTAGAGCAAGCAGGTCCATCCCTGAGAAAGTCCACTCGTGGACACAGCCTCTTTAAGAGGCATCTGCAGCTATGCAACCTCTGTCCCACCCAGCTGCTTGGGATCAGGCAGCCTCATGTCTTCTCCCCACCTACCTTCTACTGTTGCCTAGTGATTTATGTTTCTCTCTCTAGTTGCAGTGCTCTGTCCATGTAGATCCCAGGAGACTTTGCTTGCTGTTTGCTCTGTTTCTGTCACAACTTTGATTTGGTTCCAAGAGTGACAAACAAACCCTCTATCATCTACGCCATTTCCCCCCCTCCTCTCTGAAAAATGCCATTTTTAAAAAATAAATTCAGCCTGACTCTGATCCCCATCCCACTGGAATGGCAGGAAAACCAATCTGTCTTACTGAGATTCCAGGATCCTCACTCCAGGGTGTGCAAAGGGGAAGCCCTTCTCTTCTTCAATATACTTGACTGCCACTGATCTGTTCTTTGTCTATGCATTGTGTTTTGATGTCTGTGGCTTACTTTAATGTACTTCAGCATAGAGATATGTGTGGGCTAGTTGGATTCAGCTGCAAACCAGATGGAAGCAACATTCTAACCAGGGAAGGACAAGCTAGTGGCCAGC
This sequence comes from Eonycteris spelaea, assembly GCA_003508835.1. Taxonomy (NCBI): domain Eukaryota; kingdom Metazoa; phylum Chordata; class Mammalia; order Chiroptera; family Pteropodidae; genus Eonycteris; species Eonycteris spelaea. Next base: position 1,012,041 of record PUFA01000215.1, on the reverse strand, counting down.
TTCGTTTCTCATCGGTAAACCTGTATCTGAGAAGCGCAGTGAAAGTCAGAAATGGCTATTTGTTGGTGAAATTAGCAGGCTACTGATTGGCTAATAATGTTAAAATGTGTTGACCCCAAGAAGAATATACCTGCCCAAAAGGACTCCTTGTGATTAACTGGGCTCAAATTCATAACCAGAGTCTAGCAACCATTGTTTACAGAGGTCCCTCACACAGGCTGCATTTCAGGAAAAAGCCATAAACTGGGCTGCCAAGCCTCCAGTATCATGATCTGCTGTCTGAGTGAATCCTTGTAAGAGGGCTCCTAGGATCAAAATTCATCCAACAGGATTGAGACTTCTGCTCAATCAGAGGTGCACAGCTATATCTTCATTTGTATCTTTACTGACCAATCCGAGTAGCTCCATTCTCACCAATCAGGATGGTGCTTTTTGGACCAATCACACTGTGAGGATTTGGAGTCCTCATTTGCAGGAGAACACACCAATCAGGGGCAGGGGGCGGTGTGTGTGTGAACCCTTCTCTATATAAACCAGCTTCATTTCTGTCTAGGTGGAGCACATAGTTTCCACAGAAGACTGTTTCTCCAGCTGATTTGGCAACATCGGCTAAAGCTGCAATGCCAGAGCTGAGCTGGAAAGTTCACTGAGTTGCAACACTGGAACACAGCTGCATCCCTGGAACTGAGCTGAAACATCTAGACCTCCTTTCCTGGGCTAAGTGGCCTGGGCCACCTCACAACCACGCTGTTCCAGAACCATGCTGCGCCACAGCCTTGCTGCTTCAGTGCTATGCTGTTCCACAGCTGAGCTGTTTCACAGCTGAACTATTTTCACTGAATAAAGTCTCGTACCGCACCCCAAATTAGGGACTCCTATTAGTACTGAATTGGTGGCAATGACCTTCAATTGACAAATGGGACTCTCATGGGAGAAATCGAAAGTTTTCAGATATGTGGATTTGCTTAAAGCTACTCTTCGTCCACGGAGGATGAGAATCCAAGAGGCCAAAAGCTTGATTCCTCAACAACCTGTATCCTGCCATTGATTAGAGAATTTTGGGTTACTTGATGACAATTATAAAATAACCCAGTTTCAGGAAAGTTACAGCATCTTCCCTCAGTGAAGCTGTTTTTGCAAAGTGGTGGTCAGATCACAAGAAAAGATGAGTGCCTGGGCTCCACAGAGGTCACAGAACAAGCTGCATTTTTTTTTTTTGCCTGATTATTATTAACTTACTCAGTGCCTATACAACAGACAGAATTTGGTCTGAGACTCCCTTTCATTATAACCAGAAAGCAAATAATAAGGGGGAGTAAAACCCTCACTCATTGCTAACTTCCTATATAACTAATATTCTCTAGCAAAAGGAACCTAAAATTTGTTAATGATCAAATTAGCTTAAGTCAATAGGTGGCTGAAGACCCAGGAAGTCAGGGACCTCTCATATATGTGCCAAAATGGGCACAGGATTTTTCACTGGGCCTGGCACCTCTGCATGTTACATCAGCCATTAAGCTCCACTCCTAGAACCTGGACTTCCCCAGGATCTTCAAGGGACTGGGTGAGGATCCCTTTTTTCTCTAGAAACTACAGCCCCTGTACCTTTCCAAGCCTTCATGGATATCTTGCGAGTTGAATGCTCACTTCCACAGCACTCACTGTCTCTGTCCTAACACCCCCAAGGAAGGGGTCTTAAAGCAGAAGACAGGGGAGGAATAAGCTATATGAAGATGCTGAATGACAGCAGTAAAAATATCTCTCAGGAACAAAGGTGAAAGAAAGACATTCTCAGGTAAAGAAAAACTAAGAAATTGTATCACCAGCAAACTTGATTAAAGAAATGCCAAAAAAAAAAAAAAACCCTCAGATGGAAGCAATAGAAATGGTAAACAGCTATATAAATGAGACTGGACAACCCTGGGTTTGGCAATGACTTTTTAGATAGAGAATGAAATGATTAAAAACAAACTGGGAGAAATATATGCAAAAGACACATCTGAAGCAGTTTCAATGTACAAAGATGTAACACATATAACAATTACAGCATAATAGGGGGAGTGTAAAGAAATTTACATGGTGGTATGGTTTCTACATTCCATTTGATGTGGTACAATCTTATTTCTAAACAAACAGGCAAAGAAGGTCAAAATGAACACGGTGATCCCTAGAGCTACCACTAAAATAACTATATAAATACATAGTCAAAAACCTCAATAGACGGATTAAAATGAATACTAAGAAACATTCAAGTAACCCAGGAAAGGGAAAGAGAGAAATAAAAACATAAGGGGCAAAAAGAAAACAAATAATAAAATGATAGGCCTATATCCAAACATATTAATAGTTACATTAAATGTAAGTGATCTAAATACACTGATTAAGAGAGGGACTAACAGAGTGAAATTTTTTTTAAAGACCCAAATATAGTCTCTCTGCAAAAAATCTACTTCAAATATAAGTAGAAAGATAAAAAAAAATAAACCATTCGAACAATATTTTTTTAAAATATTAGTATGAGAAGAAGTATAACTTGGAATAAGGAAAATTACCAGAGATAAAAACATTCAATCATGATTTTTAAAAGTCCATTCACTGAGTAGACATAACAATCCTGAATGTGAATACACCTAAAAATAAACCAAGAAAATACATGTAACAAAAAGTGATAAAACTAACCTTGTTCATTATAACATGCAAATAGCTTGGGAAGGAAACATTCCAGTCCTCTCCCACAAGAAAAAAAGCTGAACGAAATGAAAATCAACAACTTTTTTTAGTCGTCAGAGAATGAGGTCACAGGGGAAAATGGCTGCCCTAAAAACTGGAGAGACAGGGAATATACAGAGAAGCACAACTTTCCTGGAGCAGAATCCCCTAGAGCCAGTATCTGGTAGAAAGGCGGGTGGGTAACTGATGATAGCTGGAAGGAACTGTGGAGAGCTGGAGAGTGCCACACTCCTGGTGCACACTTTCTGTCTTGGGAGAACATAGGGAGGAATACACTTTCGTGAGTTTTACCTCCAAGAGCCCCACCAGGTTCTCATGTTAAAGACTGGAGAAAAACATCTCTCATATTCTGAACAGGGGCAGGAAATGTAACCATTTTGAAAACCCCATAACAAAGGACTTCTCTCAAGGGAAACTACTTTATTAGAGCCTTATCTGACCTGGAGGAAGGGCAATTTGATAAGCAATTTGATAACTGGAGCCTTCCCTAGCCCTCCTATTTCACAAAGAGGATGGGGGGAAAAAGGAAAGGCTAAGAAACTCTTGTGAAGGACAGTCCAGGGACAAAGACCTACTGAAAAACTGAGATTGACTTGGGATTCTAGAATGCTTCCCTTGCCCAATACCTAATCACATCAGTAGGACTCCAGTACAAAGTAAATTACAACTGAGAGAGTAGTAAGACAGACTCCACTTAAGATGAGGTTCTAGAAAATGCAAAGACAATACGGAGACAAAAAAAGGATACTCAGAGAATCTGAAGCCTCTCACGTCTACAAGAAATAGCAAACGTTAAACACTGCCAAACTCCTAGCTAGATAAACATAAAAGCCCACATTAAAGGTCTATTTACTTCAGTTCTTGTAACCTGATACTTCAGGTGTGGCCTTCAATAAAATATTATAAGGCATGCTAAAGGCAAGGGGAAAAAAAACGGACTGAGATAAAGCAATTACGGGAACTTGTGAGGCTGATTCAGAACATAGCCCCTCCATGTACTCAGAAAGCAGATGGCTGCCTGGTCAGCAGCCATAAAGTAAAGCAGTAAACAAAGGGCTCTCGGCAGTGCCTGCCCTCAAGGACATTTTCTGCAGTTCCCATGGATGTTTCTGCTCTTTCTGCTGCTCCAATGGACGTTATCTGCTCCTGTAACCAAGCAGCACAGCTTGCTTCAATTCACCTGAGAAGCTGCTGCTCCTGTAAGGAGATAACCCCTCTCTCACGCTGCTTGTGTGCATAAAACTCTTACTTTTGGCTGGGTGTGGTTTCTTGCAGCTCAAACCGGCCTTGTGAGTAATAATGGTATGTCTCACCCCTTTGGTCCTCCTGGTGCTTTTCTGGGACTATCCAAAGGCACAAGTTCCAGGCCTGAAGCTCCTGCATTACAGACTCAACTCAGATATGGCAAAGATTTTGCAATTATCAGACCGGGAGTTTAAAATAACTATAATTAATAGGCTCTGTTAGAAAAAAGAATACAACATACAAAAACAGATGGGTAATTTAAGCAGAGAAAATGGAAACTTAAGAAATAATAAAAAAGAAATGTTAGAAATCAAAAATATTGTAACAGAAATGAAGAATGCCTGTGCTAGGCTCATCAGAAGACAGGGCACGGCTGAAGAAAAAATCAGTGAGCTTGCAGACATGGCAACAGAAACTTCCCATACTGAAAATTAAAGAGAAAAAAGAAAAGGAAAAAGAAAATGAACACTTTCCATGTATATGGTCTAAATACACCAATCAAGACAGAGACTGTCAGAGTGGATTAAATAAACAAGACCCGACTACATGTCTGAGAAATATACCTAAATATAAATACACATATAGATTAAAAGTAAAGGGGTGGAGGAAGATATATCACACTAACACTAATCAAAAGAAAGCTGGACTAGCTGTATTTGATTTCTGTGTTTTGACTGCTGAATTTAGACCATATGAGTTGAAAGTGATTACTGATGTACTTGGATTAATATCTACCATTATCTGTAACCATTTTCTATTTACTGCACTTGTTCTTTGTTTTTTAAAAAATATTCCCCCTTTTCTTTCTTCTCTGGTCTTAATTGAGCATTTTATATTATTCCATTTTCTTTCCTCTCATGAGTATCAAATTTTAACATCTATTCATGATAAAAACTCTCAGCAAACTATGAATGGAAGAGATCTTTAAATTGATAAAGAGTATCTCCAAAATACCCATAGCTAACATCATATTTAATAGTTAAATACTTAGTGGTTTTTTCCATAAGATTAGGGACAAGGCAAGGATGTCCAGTCTCACCACTCCAGTTCAGCAACATATTGGAAATTCCACTCAATGTTATGAAGGAAAAGGAAATAAAAAGCATGCAGATAGGAAAGGGAGAAATAAAACTGTCCCTATTCACAAATGACATTATTGTCTACATAAAAAAAAATCCCAATAAATCTAAAAATATATATATATCTTAAAACTGGCATATGAGTTTAGCAAAATCATAGAATACAAGGTCAAATACAATAATCATTTGAATTTCTGTGAACTAAAAAAACCTGAAATTTACAAAAAATTATTTACAAAACTTCTAACAAAACGTTAGATTGTTAAAATGTCAATTATCCCCCCAAATCAAGCTACAGATGTAATTCCAATAGAAATGCCAGCAGAATGTTTTGATGTAGACAAGTTAATTCTAAAATGCATATGAAAAAGCAAAGAAACTAGAATAGCCAAAACTATTTTTTTAAAAGAATAAACTTGGAAGATTCATATTACCTAATTTTAAGACTTATTTTAAAGTTATAATGTGAAGTTACTAGTGAAGTGATAAACCCACATACACAACATCAATGGACCAAATCCAGAGAAGCCAGAAAGACTTGTAAATATGGCCATTTGATCTTTGACAAATTGCAAAAGCAATTCAATAGAGTAAGAATAGTCCTTTCAACAAACGATATTGGAACAACTGAACATCCATATGCAAAACAAAATAGAAACCTAAACCTCACACCTTATAAAAATTAACTAGGAAATTATCGATCTACACATAAGACTACACTACTCTTAGAAGAAAACATGGGGGCAGTATTTTAGGACCTGGAATTAGAAAAATTCTTAGACAAGATGCAAAAGTAAAATCCATACAAGACACATTGATAAATTATGTGTCAGCAAAATCAAAACCTTTAACTATATGGAAGATACTGCCAGAGAATGAAAAGACAAGCCATAGACTAAGAAAAAATATTGCAAACCACATATCCAATAAAGGACTTTCAGAGAGAATATATAAAGCACTATTAAAGTTAAACAGAAAACAATCTGATCTTTTTTAAAAACTTGAAAAGACTGAAACAGACACTTACAAAAAAGATATATGGATGGCAAATAATCCCATAAAAAGATGCTCAATATCATTTGCCATTAGGAAAATGCAAATTAAAACTATAATGAGATAACATTATACATCTATTAAAAGAGCTAAAATTAATTTTTTTTTAATTCCAATACCAAGAGCTGGCAAAGAATCCAAATGACTATATAACCAAGCAATCCCACACCATTTACCCTAGAAATAGTGAAAATGTGTTCACACAAAACCTATACACAAATGTTTACCGGCTGTATTTATAACTGATCAAAACTGGAAAAAATCCTAATGCCCTCCAACAGGTGAATGGATTGGTATACTATGGTACTTGGAAAGCTACACATCAACAAAAAAGGAAAAATTTAGACACACCACAATATAAATATTGAGAGAAAGAAGCCAGTTTGGAAAGGTTACATGCTGTAAGATTGCATTTATATGACATCCTAGAAAAGGCAAAACTATAGGGTCAGAGAACAGATCAGTAGTAAACAGGGGCTATGACTATAAAAGGATAGCAAGAGTGTTTTTGGGTGATGGAACTACTTTGTATTCTCACTGTGGTAACAGTTACACAAATCTACACACGTTAAAACTCTTAGAACTGCACATACACATATATATAAGCCGATTTTAGTGTATGCAATTTTTTTAAAGGAAGGAGGTCATCTTCCAGAAACTTCTGCCTTCAACCCTATAATATAAACCCCTCTGAAGGCAAGGGAACACTAAGGCCTACCTGCCTGCCTGTCTTGGAATATGAAAAACAAAATAAAACACATTGAATTTCAATGAATTACCCTACTGCAGGTTTATAAATGCTAAGGCATTTCTATCTAGTTTAATTAAATAATTTAACTTTATCACTGAGGGTCTGTGATCATTAACTTCTCAAAGGGTCACCAGAGCTCTGGGTTGAGTCCTTTCTTGGACATCGCAGTCAAGCTTTCCAGCATCAACTCTGACGAGCCAAACCAGGAGAAATCGTCATTACCCAGTGCTACAGAGACATCCATCTTGGGATGAGTTGTGACCAGATTCGTTCATTGTGCCTTTTCCTTTCCTCTATTTCTAAGATCATGTCTGGAAAACACCAGTCACACTGTAGGCATGAGTTGAGCACTTAAAAGCCATCAGGGCACTCACCACTAGAAAACTCCCGTGACAGGATAACTTGGTCAGGGTCTGGGGTAGATTGGCATTAGGTGTCCCCACCAAGTTCAAGACAATGTCCATGCACCCAGGCACATAGTAAAAACATGCTCACTAATTCCCTTCCTCTATGTCTGTGACCATCTTTCCCAACAGATCATTTTCTGGTCTTCTTAGGCTGGTCTGACTTTGTTTTGTCAAGGCTTCCTCCCCCTCCTCTCTCTTTTCTAGCCTCAGCCTTTTGTCCATGCCTTCTTGGGACCATTTCTTGTTGCCATCTTCTTACACTTACGTGGCCTTGATACTCCCATTATTCTCCTTTGCCTCAGTCAGATTGCCTGGCCCCAAAAGTCTTGCCTCCTCTGTAGTCAACCTCTCTGGTGTCCACACCACTTATATCCAGACCTATCCTACTTTAATATTCCCCTTGACAAGATCATTCTGTATCTCATCCACCATCTCCTCCCCTGTTGTCCATGTTGTCCCCAGAATACAGGGGCAAACTAGGGCTGGAATGGGTTCAGTCTAACCTCGCTGGAAAGACTCATTCTCTGGTGATGAGGCGTAGAGTTATCTGGTCTGTTTCATCTACTTGGGGACCTCAGACTGCTCCATACAATCTCCGGTCCCTACTCTAGGCCATTACCTAAGAATCTGAGACCCACATCCAAAAGGAAGTTGACTTCCTCTTTGTTTGGCACCACACCTAACCACTCAGACTTTCTTTGCTGGAATCCTCTTGTTGTTAAACCCTAGAACAGCCAGGGCTCAAGGTCTCAACACCTTCCAGCCTGCAGAGATCCAGCCCAGGGACACCCAGGTGCTATTGGCTGAACTACCATCAGGGGATACCCTGACTCTTAGCTTGGCCTCCTAGTGCGTTGGTTAAAGTGGTAGGGGGTCACCCTTACCCAAGAATCCAGTCTCCTAGTTCTAGTTCTCTCTTCTTGCATTCCAGGCACCATGGGAAACACTTCATCCATACCTGAAGAAAACGGAAGAAGCTGATCTTCTATTATATGGCCTGGTCCCAATACAAACTCAGGAACAAGGAGGTTTGGCCTGCAAATGGGACCTTGAGCTATTACACAATCTTACAATTAGACCTCTTTTGCAGACGAAATGGCAAATGGATGGAAGTCCCCTATGCCTAGGCCTTCATGGCTCTATTATCAAGACCCAGTGAAGCAAAGCTCCTGTAAAATGTTACACCCAATACTCTTTAGTTACTCCTCTGCCAGACAACACTGACCTCCTCTATGACCTTCTCCTATCAAGGTCACCAGTGTCCTAGCAGGAAGGAGACATGGAGCTATCAACCCCTCAGTCACCCTCCCTTTCCATTTCTAGTTATCCTACATCACTTCCTCCTTATGCTCCCACATACCCACCCTTTGCCAGAGGAAGCTACCAGACCCAGTTCCACGGGACACACCCGGAGTGGAACCTCTTACCACCCAGAATCCACCAAACTCTGTCCTCTCAGGAAAGCAGTGAACGAGAGGGAAACAGAAACCCTCGGAGTCCGTGTCACATATTCTATGACTGATCATACCCAATATAAGATTAAACTGGGGTGTTTTCCTGAGGACCCAAATAGATTTACTGACACATTCCAGACCTTAATGATGTCCTTCAATCTGACATGGAGAGACATGCAGGTAGTCATATCTACTTGCTGCACCCTAGAAGAAAAACAGAATTTGGCTTGTGGCTCAGGGCCATGTGGAAGGACAGCTGTCACCCAATGAGACAAGCATCCAGTGTGAGCAACCTCAGTCCCAAGTCAAGACCTTGACTGGAATTACCAGGTAGGGCAGAGAGATCTGACAAAAAGAGACCATATAGCACTTTGCCTAATTGAAGAGATGGAAAAAGGTATAATCAAACCAGTAAACTATAAAAAGGAAGTAACCCAAGACTGGAGAAAATCTAGCTTTATTCCAGGATTGGCTGGTTGAGGCCTTCCAGAGATTTACTAATATTGATCCCTCCTTTCCTGGGGACAATCTCTGCTTGACCAACACTTTATTAGTCAGTCTGCTCCTGACAGCAGAAGGAAACTCCAAAAGCGTCAATACCATCCTCAGACTCCAATACCTCAATTATTAGACACGACCTTTGGAGTGTTTAACAATAAAGGATCGGGGGATGGGGAGGGGAGGGCAGGGGAAGGAGGAGAAGGAGAAGAAGAAAAGGACCCAAATGGCAGGCTCAAATAATAGCTGTTGCCATCGGTAGCTGCCATGAGTAGTGCTTTGCAACCTCAGGAACACACTATGGGAATAAAGGGTTACTCAAAAGGGACAACTCCTACAGCCCCAAAGGGGGCATGCTTTTACTGCAGAAAATCAGGACACTGGAACAACCAGTATACCTGCCTCGAGAAAGAGCCCCCTAGACCATATCCTCAAAAGAAACAATCAGGCCACTCAATAGGGAATGTCCTCAACTCCAAAGGGAATGGGGAAACTCCTAGGCCCATATGAGGAGGACTAAAGGGACCTGGGGTTCCTGGTGGCTCCTCGCGAAAGAAAGCTCAAGACTAAAGAAGAACTCCAGGCAGCCCATGACATAATAGGTAAACAGATAATTTTTTTAAATTGACATGGGCGTCATCTTACTCAGTCTTGACAGAACATACAGGGCCCTTGCCCTCTATGGCTTGGACCATCACAGGAGAAGATGGTCAACCCAAACAGAGGTACTTCACCCTACCTCTGTGCTGTCACCTTCAAAACTTCCTAATTTCTCATAAGTTTTTAGTTATACCAGAAGGCCCTATCCCCTTAATGGGGAGAGACTTAATAGCCCTTAACCATATTTCCTGGAGTCTGGATCCTCCTTAAAACCTAGAAAAAAGACTCTCCAGAAAACCACCTACAACCAAAATGGAAAGGGCACCACCAGGCCCTGTTCAGTACTCCCACTGCTGTTAAACTCCATGACATAAACAGCTGGACACATCTATCCAGGATTAAACTGTTCTCCTCGAGTCCTCACAGGAGCTTCCAACTAGCTCGATTCCAGGATACTCCTGTGATGCCATACAAGATGTAGAACTGTTATTCAAGAAGAGAGACATGTCCCTTCACCAACAGATGAGTAACTCCAACTTCTTGACCTGTTAGTTACTGCTTTTGGTGTGGGTCTTCCCTCGGTCCTTGCTTTCCTCTTCAGCTGGGTCCCACCCAGCACCCCACTTAACAATTACTTTGTTCACAACCAAACAGCTCCATTATCATGATCCTAATCCTTTTTTAATCCTACTCTATTCTCAGCCCCTCTGAGAAGAATGAAAATCCAATACTTTTGCAAACTTTTCATATATATACACACACATACACACATATATAAATAAAATAGCAAAGGAAAATAGCCTAACTGCTGGATATGTCATAAACAACCCCACTATAGTCATACCCTTCCTGGATTTTGGCCTGTCAATCTTAACCTGACTTGTCCAAAGGCCTCCCTTAGGCCCTACTCTCTGATAATGGTCCTCAGCTCCGCCACCTCTAAACTGTCTTACCCTTATCCCAGACTACACTCAATCTAGTAGGACTAGAGTAAGATTCCTTAACTGCTCTTCCTAGTCAACTCCATGCCAAAAATGCATCATGAGGTGAGGGCAGGGAGAATACCTTCAGCATCCCCACTAACTCCTCCCTCTATCCCATCACATTTAACACCTCTCTAAAATGTACTTCTAACATAACCCATTGATGCCCAGAAAGCTACCAAGTCCTCAATGGTGCCCAAGATCAGAGCCCCAAAACTTAGTAGACAATCTTTGAAAAGGAAGTCTGGTGACCTTACTACCTTACCCAGAAGGCAGAAAGAGCACTAATAGACCTAGAGATGCTGAACTTCAGGGAGGCTCTTTATCCCCTCGATGTCAGACAATTACCTTGGGGTCCAACCCTAACTCATTTGTTCTAGTCCTCTTCTCAATGACAAGCATGCACTCCACTAGGAGATTTCTTCCTCTGTAGACCTCCCACAAACATACCACCCTCCGAAAAACAACCCCAAGGACAATATCCCCAACCTCATATAGCACTAACTTACTCTTACTCTTGACAATTCTCAGTTCAAGGACTAACGCACTCCAGGATTTCTAGCCCCATGAGGCATCTCCTCCATAACCATCCATAATATCACCCAGTTCTAATCCAAGCAAGCCATAGGACTTATCACAGCTGGCATTGGGGCTGCCATTAGTCTAGTGGCCCCATGGGGAAGGATTTGCCTACTGTTGCAGTGGTTTGTTACATGTGGATTGTGAGTTTATTTGCCCTTGTGTGAACTAGATTTGAATTACATTACATGTGTGTAAAATGGCTCCACTAATGTTAAACCTTAGAAATGTAACCAACTTGTTTTGCCGAACTGAGGTTGTTTACCCCAAGAGTGAAATTGTTTTGACCAAGAGTGATAACCAGACACCCGTGCACCTGGCTGGTAAGACACTGAAGACGTCACCGCTACACATAAAATCTCCAGGACTCTCTGCCTGAATCAGAGCACTCTCTCTGTCTCGCAAGAATGTGTTTCTCCGTCCCTTGATTTACTTCTTGACCAAAGACTCTGCCCATCCAAACAAGAGGCCTCTTCGCTGATCGACGGTTGATTAACTGGCAACTGACCCAGCATTGATACGGCGCCATTTCCTGCTCATCATGTGTCTGTCTCAGCCAGCATTGCCGGGTGGTCTGCTAGGACTGAAAGCCATCAGGATCTGGTATGAATAAACCCTAGCATGCTTGCAATCTTATTTGTTTGTGTGTCTGCATCCTTACTTAGTTGTTGTCTCACTGGACTCTTCATATTCAAGTATATTAAGCAAAGTGCTATCGCGGGTTCAAACTGGCTCAAGGGCCTTAAGGAACAAGCGAAGCCACCTGTGCATAAGTCCAAAAGAGAGCTTGACTTGGACAATTGGCACTGTCAGCAGGATATTGTTTGGAAAACTATCTTGCATTTGTCATTGTTTGGTGCAGGGAACCATCCTGGGGCCCAGGTATAGGGGAAACAGTATCTGTGTGGTGCACCAAAGGAGCTTGTCCCAACCCCCACGCACCAGGCCTCTGTGGAACAGCAGCAGGCACAAGTGTAGCCTATTACAGATAAGGGATAAAACAGCCATAAGGCCACCGGATATGTTCCTTGTCTTTCTTACGGAGAGCTGCGAGGCTACAGAAGACTTCTGGTCAAGATGGCAAAGTATATAAACTCTGTGCTCACCTACTCCCACAATCGAATCAAAAACTACAACTAAATTATAGAACAACCATCATTGAGAACCACCTGAAGACTAGCTGAATGTTATTCCTATAACTAAAGAAGCAGCCACATCAAGATTGGTAGGAGGCTGTGTTGTACTCCATAGTGCAGTGGTTAGCACATCTGCCTTACATGCAGAAGGTCCAAGGTTCGTGGCCCAGGTAAAGCCACAGACCATGCCCTGGGTGCGCCAGGCCCCCCAAATGCACTGGGGACACCAAGACCCAGGTGCGCACCGCAAGCCAGTGGGAGGAGACTCCTGCCTTCAGAGATCCAGCTCTTAAAAGAGAGATGGCAACATCCATAGGTCAGGGGTGGAAGAGGGGTGGAATTAAAGAGGGGGGGGAGAAGAGCTGGTAGGAGAGGCAGAGACATGGGAGCAGGCAGGTCCCACACCCATGTTGTAGTGAATAAGAAACAGGAGAGACATCTTGGTCGCAGAGGTCCCCCCTGAGAAGTGAGAAGTCACAGGTACACACTGAGCTCCCCTAGCCTAGGGTACTAGTGCCAGGGAAAGGAGTCCCCATAACATCTAGCTGTGAAAACCAGAGGAGATTACATCTGTATGAGTCAGAGGGCTGCTGGAGTTCAAGTCATTCCTCAAGGGACCCACACATGGACTTGCTCACTCACAAACTCAGTTGCTCTGGGCTCCAGCACAGGGGAAGCAGTTCAAAAAAATGCCGAAGACATTCAGGGAGAACTAAAATTGACTAACTTCATGGCAAGGGCTGAAGGGGAAGGGTTCTGGGCAACTGTTGCTGAGGTGGGAGGTGACACTCTTCCTTTACTGAACTCCCCCTCTACCCAGCTAGACTGGCATAGACGGGTACCAGATAATATGTGTTCTCCATTAACCCAGCTAAAACCATTTGCCCTGTCCAGGTGATTCCCTGAGACTCTTCCCACCCAACTGGCTCACCTGGCCCCAGCCTCTTTCAGCAGCTCCTGCACAAAAGCAGCCTGCTTCAGCTGGTCCCAAAATCTCCAGAAGATCCATGAACTCAAAAAAGCAGCAAAAAGCCTCAACATGCCTTGCAGCTCTTCCTAAGCAACCCTAAGCCCAACACAATCAGCAACCAGTCTCTTCTTGCACTGTAACTCCCATCAGGTAGCCACAAACCTGGCATAATTGAGGCCAGTCTTGGCCTGGAATGTAACTTCAACTAAGCAGCCACCATCTCAGAATAAGTGGCAGCTGGTCTCAGCTCATATAGTGATGTTAACCAAAGGGTCCCAAGCCCAGAACTGGTGACAGTTGGCCTCGGTTCACAGTGTAGCCTCTCCCAAACACCATCAAGGCCAGTGCAAGTGGCAACCAACCACTGATCATCTGTAGCTCCTACAAGTGGACTCAGGCCTGATAGGAGCAGTGGCTACACTTATTCTGCAACAGAGCCCTGCCAAAGATGTTGCAGACCTGACAAATCCAGTGGTCAGCTTCAGATAGCACCAGAGCACCACCCAACCTTTTCACAAATGACACACCTGAAGCACGGAAATTAGCTTGGCACCAGACCTCAGTAAAATGACTACTACTCCATGAAGTCAACCCCTATATAACAGCCTGTCCACTGTAGTCACAGCCAGCACTCACGGCAAGTCAACACGAGGGCAAACCGGACCTACTGACATGCCAACAGCAACTGAGATCCAAAAACAACAGGAGGAGACACACACAACCCACACAAAGGATACCTGTAGAGCACCCAGCTCAGATGACCAAGGAGACAGTGCCACAGGACACCTTCTACATAAGGCCACTCTGTCAAGACCGAGAGAGATAGCAGATCTATTTAATACACAGAAACAAACACAAGAAGTCAACCACAATGTGGAGACAAAGAAACATGTCCCAAATGAAAGAACAGGATAAAACTCCAGAAAGAAAACTAAACGATATGAAGACAAGCAATCTACCAGATACAGAGTTCTAAACAATGGTTTAAAGGATGCTCAATGAACTTAGGGGAAGGATAGATGCATTCAGTGAGAACTTAAAAAAAAGAGAGACAGAAAATATAAAAAGGATAGATATAAAATGTAAAAAAAAAAAATCACAACTGAAAAATATACAATAACTGAAATGAGAAGATACACTAGAGGGAATCAACACACAGCAGATTAGATAGAGAGAGTATCAAATCCCATATCTGGAAGACAAGATAGTAGAAAAAATACCAACTGAAACAGTAAAAAGGAAAAAACAATCTTTAAAAATGAGGATAAAGAATCCCTGGGACAACATCAAGCATTACCAACATTCACATCATAGGAGGGCTACCAGAAGAAGAGAGTGAGCAAGGTATTAAAAACCTATGTGAAGAAATAACGACTAAAAATTTCCCTATCCTGGCAAAGGAACTAGACATACAAGTCCAGAAGTGCAGAGAGTTCCATACAAGATGAATCCAAAGAGGCCATATACCAAGACACAATCATAATTAAAATGTAAAAAACTAAAAAGACAAAGGATTTTACAAGCAGCAAGAGAAAAACAGTTAGTTTACAAGGGAGTTCCCATAGATGTCAGATGATTCTCAGCTAGGAAAACTTTGTTCTTCATCAGAAGGACTGACACAAAATAATCAAAGTGATGAAAAGCAAAGACCTACAACCCAGATTACTCTACCCAGGCAAGGCCTGTCATTTAGAACTGAAGGACGAGAGAAACAGCTTCCCGGATAAGAAAAAAGCTAAGAGTATTACAAGAAATAGGGCCTTCTCTAAGCAGAACTGAAAGATCAAAAATGTGAATAAGAAAAATATAGCAAAGGAAAAAATTCTCACTGATAAGGCAAACACATAGTAAAAGCAGTGATATCAACCAACTTATAAGCTAATACAAAGGTAAAAGACAAAAGTAGGAAGACCATGTGTTAATTATAATAGTAAAAAAAGGGATACACACACAAGAAATAAAGAAAGTGTAATAACAAAAATATATAAATGTGGAGAGGATGTCAATAAAGATTGTCGTGATTTTAGAATGTGTTTGAATTTAAGCAAACCACAACAACTTAAACCTATCCTATTGCTGCCTGAAGAGACTCACTTCATATCAAAGAACAGACACAGATGAAAGTAAATGGGAAGAGAAAATATATTTCATGCAAATGGAAAGAAAAAAGCTGGGTATTAAATACTCTATTTATCAGAAAAAATTACACTTTATAGCAAAAGGCTGTAACAGATTATAGAAGGGTGTGCTTCCCAAACAGTAAAAAAGGGACCAATCCAAAAGGGAATATACTTCTTGTAAACATCTATGCACCCCAACATAGGAGCCACCTAAGTAAATAAATCAAATATTGACCTTATATAACAAAGCGGAGAGGTCAACAGTTATAGAATAGTAAAGGACTTTAAACACACCATTAACTTCAATGGATAGATAATGCAGACAGAAATCAACAAAGGAAGCAGTGGCCTTAATGACAATTAGAACAGGTGAACTAATTGACAATTTTAGACCATTCTCACCAAAAAGCAGGAGAATATACATTCTTTCAAGTGCACCTAGCTCATTTTTCAGGATAGATATTAGGCCACAAAATGAGTCTCAATAAATATAAGATTGAATTCATAAGCATCTTCTCTGATAACAATAGTATGAAACTAAAAATCAATTACAAGCAGCGGAAAACTTAAAAAAATACACAAACATGTTGAGGCTAAATACATGCTACTAAAACAGAATGGATTAACAATGAGACCAGGGAAGAAATCAAAAGATACATTGGAGAAAAAATGAAAATGGAAAACAAAATGACCCAAAATCTAAGGAACACAGCAAAGCAAAGAAGGAAATTCAGAAAACAATACAGGCCTATCTCAAGAAACACAGAAAAATCTCAAATAAACAACCTACACCTAAAGGAATAGAAAAAGAACAAATTCCAAATGAGCAGAAGAAAGGAAATCATAAAGACCAGAGAAGTAAACGAAGTAGAGTCTAAAACAACAGCAAAGATCAATAAAAACCAAGAGCTGGTTCTTTGAAAAAATAAACAAAATTAATAAATTTTTTGGCCAGACTCATCAAGAAAAAAAAAGAGAGGTTTCAAATAAATAAAATCAGGAATGAAAGAGAATGACAACTGAAACCACAGAAATACGAAGGATTTTTTAAAATACTACAATTATATGGCAATAAATTAAACGACCAGGATGAAAATAAATTCCTAAAAAACAAACAATCTTCCAAGACTGAATCAGAAAAGAAACAGAAAATCTGAATAAATTGATTACTAATAAAATCAAATCGGTAATCAAAAAACTCCAACAAACAGAATTCCTGGACCAGATGGCTTCATAGGTGAATTTAACCAACATTCAAAAAAAAAGTAATACCTATCCTTCTCAAACTATTCCAAATGAAGAAGAAGAAAGAAGAAGAGAAGAAGAAGAAAGAAGGAGAAGAAGGAGAAGGAGGAGAGAGAAGGAGAAAGGAGAAGGGAGAAGGGAGGAGGGGAGGGAGGAGGAGGAGAGAAGAGGAGAGGAGGAGGAGGAGGAGGAGAGGGGAGGAGAGAAGAAGGAGAAGAAGGAGGAGAAGAAGAAGGAGAAGAAGGAGGAGAAGAAGAAGGAGAAGAAGAAGGAGAAGAAGGAGAAGAAGGAGAGAAGAAGGAGAAGAGAAGGAGAAGAAGAGGTAAGGCTCCCAAACTCAGTATACAAAGTCAACAGTACCCTGATACCAAAACCAGGCAAAAACATTACCAAATATATATAATGCCAATAACCTTGATGAACATAGATCTAAAAATCCACAACAAACTATTAGCAAACCAAATTCAGCAATACTATAAAAAGATCATACACCATAATCAAGTGAGATTTATTCCTGAGATGGAAGGTTGGTTCAATATCCTCAAATCAATGTAATACACCACTTAAACAAAATAAAGGATAAAAATTACATGATC
The DNA here is from genome assembly GCA_003508835.1 of Eonycteris spelaea. Classification (NCBI taxonomy): domain Eukaryota; kingdom Metazoa; phylum Chordata; class Mammalia; order Chiroptera; family Pteropodidae; genus Eonycteris; species Eonycteris spelaea. The sequence goes on along the minus strand of PUFA01000215.1, from coordinate 994,595 downwards.
ATATCAACAGATGCAAAAAAACATCTAACAAAACATCTATTATAATTTTTTTTTAAAATCTCAAAATGAGGAATGAAGAAACATACCTCAACATAATAAATGCCAGATACAACAAAACACACAGCTAACAGCATACTCAAAGCAAAAGCCAAGTTTTTTCTTTAAGATCAGGAATAAGACAAGGATGTCCACTTTCACCACTTTTATTTAACAGAATATTGGCAGTCCTAGCCACAGCAATCAGATAAGAAAAATAAAAGGGAGCCAAATTAGAAAGGAAGAAGTAAAACTGTCATTATTTGCAGATGACATGATACTACAGAGAACCCTAAAGACTCTACCAAAATCCATTAGAACTGATTAATGAATTTGGTAAAGCTGCAGGATACAAAATTAATATTCAGAAATCAGTTGCATTTTTATCCACTAATAATGAACTATCAGAAAGAAAAATCGAGGAAACAACCCCATTTACAACTGCATGAAAAAGAATAAAATACCAAGAAATAAAATTAACCAAGGAGATAAAAGATCTGTATTTAGGTAACTATAAGACATTGAAGAAAGAAACTGAAGAAGATACAAATAAATGAAAGAATATTCCATGCACATGGATATGAAGACTTAACATCGTCAGAATGTCCATACTACCCAAAGCAATCTACAGATTCATGCAATCCCTCTCAAAATACCAATCGCATTTTTCACAGAACTACAACAAATATTCCTAAAATTTATATGGAACCACAAAAGTCCCCAAATTGCCAAAGCAATCTTTAAAAAGTAGAAAAAGTTGGAGTTATCATACACTACCTGATATAAAACTATGCTACAAACCTATAGTAATCAAAACAGCATGGTACTGGCATAAAAACAGACACATAGATCAATGGAAAAGACTAGAGAGCCTAGAAATAGACCCAAGGCTATATGATCAATTAATCTATGAAAAAGGAGGCAAGACTATACAATGGGGTAAAGACAGTCTCTTCAATGAAGAGACTGGGAAAACTGTACAGATACATGAAAAAAAAAAATTAAACCAGACCATACCATATATGAAAATAAACTTAAAATGGTTAAAAGACTTAAATGTAAGACTGAAACCATAAAAATCCTACAAGAAAATATAGGCAGTAAACTCTTGACAGGACTCAGCAGTTTTGGAGGAGATATGTCTCCTTGTGCACGGAAAACAAAATAACAAATGGGACTATACCAAACTAAAAAGTTTTTACACAAGAAAGGAAACCATCAACAGAACTAGAAAACCACCAACTGATTGGGAGAAGATATTCACCAATGATATGGGGTTAATATCCAAAATATATAAGGAACTCAGAACTTAACACAGACACCCCCTCGAAAAAATCCAATTTAAAAATGTGCAGAGGACCTGAATAGACATTTCTCCAAAGAGGACATACAGATGGCCAATAGACAGGAGAAAAGATGTTCAATATCACTAATTATCAGGGAAATAAATGCAAATTAAAAGCCCAATGAGATATCACCTCACACCTGTCAGAATGGCTATCATCAATAAATCGACAAAGTGTTGGTGAGGATGTAGAGAAGAGGGAATCCTCCTGCAATGTTGGTGGGACAGTAAATTGTTACAGCCATAATGGAAAACGCTATGGAGGTTCCTCAAAAAATTATTCACCATAAAAGGACAGGATCTGAATACTTTGAATACTTATGGTAGAACTTTGCTTCTCTTCTGTTACTCTATTTTCTACCACCAAATGTTCCTAAGGACTCAGAACAAAATACACACTAAGACTAAGGGATTTACAATATATTATTAGCAAATGACTGCGTCAGTTCACCGATCTCCAAGTAGCCCTGCAAATGGCAATATATGGAATAAGTACAATTCAGAGAATAAGTTTTCCATCAAAGTTTATATAAACTAAATTAAAAATTTTTTAACCCCTACCTTTTCCTGTATAAAGTGTTCTCTTTCTAATATGATGGTATGTTATCTGAAGTTCAAGTTCTTTGAAAAAGGTTTTCTCATTCTGCAAAAATGATTATCTAATTTTTATTGAATCTAAACTATACTTAAACACACATATCCCCTTTTATTTGACAATATAGGCCAGTAAATTTATAATAGTTTAAACCACTAGATGGTGTGTAAACCAAACAGAAAAGGGACAGGAAGGAGAGTGGTAGCCTGCTTCCCTAACTGCCTTAGCATTGTTCTTTTAATATACACATACACTTGCACACAGCTATAAACACTGTGAGGCTGCTGCTCACAGTGCTATTTAATCGGACCAATTTTAACTATCATTAATTTTTAAATCATCTTTCAAAAGGATTCTAAGATCAATTTGAAAAACCTGGAAACCACAGCAAAGGCCTCAAAGTCACTGTCACTCATAATCCATCCCTCCTTGACAGTGTTGGTGATGGGAACTTGAGCCTCACTTGACTTTCTTCAAGCCCTCCAGCTTCACAGTTCTTTCCCTGGACCTACTCCCTGTTCCACAGCTTGGCCAAAGATGCCTAGAGCAGAAAGGAACTAAGTGACCGTTCTTCACTTCCATCCTGTGCAAACACAGAGACCTACACAGAGCTCCTAACAACGTACCAGGGCACAGTTTATGAGTGTGAAACTCCCAAAGAGATTGGACAGACTCCTATACAGCATTTGTGACTGAGCACATAGATGGGAAGAAAGGAGCAATTCTGCCAAACAGCTAGGTACAATAGATAAAACTCACGACAGACTTTTCCGCCCCAGAGAGTAGTCTTATTTCAAGCAATTTTTCCAAATGCAAACTCATAATCCAACAAAAGGAGACGGCTACAACCTAAAACGTTATTTTATAGTGGTATGCAATCTTATTTACAAATGATTCTGTGGAATAATTCTACTTGTCAGAGGAGGGGGCCCTCGTGTTTTGCAGGTGACAGGAGAAACCAGAAGGTACTTGGCATTGGTGGGGTCGGCCCAGAAGGCACCTGCCTGCCGGCAGCGGCGCATCTGCGGAGCAAAGTTAGGCTACAGTGGCCCACCTCTGCCACGGCTCTCCCCAAACGTCTGATCTCCAAGTTCCCAATGAAATCTCTGCCCACGCCAGATCCCGGATCTCACGCTACAAATTTAACGTCCACGTTAGCAAAGGGGCTGAAAGACTGCAAATTCTACTCAAAGGGCCGCCGATATTCAGAAACCGCCGCAATTGTTAAGACCCGGTTTTTAAAGGCTGAGTCAAGCAACTGGGCTGCCTTAGGATACGGTAAAGTGACCCCGGCCCTCCAGGGTGATGGGAAAAGCGTCACACCTACCGAACCAGTGGCCCCAAAGCCCAGAGGCGAAGGGAGGACGCAGACCTCATGCAGAGGCCACCTAGGCGAGGGGCGGGGAAGGGGGGTTGCCGCAGGTTCTCACCCCCGTCCTCACTCTGCTCAGAGTCGCGGGCCAAGACACCTCTGTCCCTACCTGCCTACTTCCTGAGGTGCAGCCCCAAAGATGCTTGCCTCGCTGCCCCGCAGCCCCACGGGAGGAACTCGCCGCCTGCCCGACCTCCGCCCGCACATGCGGCCCAGCAGCTCTGCCCCGGCCCTGCTCACCTGAACTGCAGGTGTCTCGCGATTCCGCCCGCCCACAGGGCGCAGGAACGCGGGCTAAGGGCGCTGAGCAAGGATGCGTACCCTAACCCGAGTCCGCGGGCCGCTCTTTGTGTCCCGAGGTCCAGGTGCCGTGCTTCTCCAGGACACCAGGCACCGCCCCTCGTCCTGCGTGCGCCAGGAGCAGCTGGCCAAACCCAGAGCTCCAGCGGGACGCGGAGTGGGTGGAGCGTGAGAAAGCCGGAAGCGGGGCGTGGGGCGGGACTGGAAGTGAGCGGGGCGGCTCCCCCGAGGGCGGAGAGGGAAGGCAGAGACCGGGGTATCTGCGGAACGGGTTGAAGTGGGGGCCGTGGTATGCTGCCACTGGAGTTCCTCCACAGTCTCTGGGCATCTCTGGAAAGTATAATCCTCATGTGTGAACCCCGAAGTTTATCTCGCTGATTCCTGTAAGCCGTGTGGTCTCTCTGGGTTTTGGCTCTTGGTCTAGCATCCTCTTATGAAACCAACTGGAGGAAGCCTCTGGCAATGGTAATGCCTCAAGTTCCTAGTCGAGGAAACTGGGAGACATAAAACTTCTGGTTACTATATTTCCATCATATATTCAATCAATAAATATTTATTGAGCATTTATTCATGCCAGGAATTGTCCTAGAGACAACAGTCACAATGGGTGAGGAGACAAAAAAAAAAAAAAAAAATCCTTGCCCCTTGTGGAATTTACACATTGGAAGACAATTTAAAAGCTTAAGTAAAAAAAAAAATTTTTAAGTGAAATATATGAAAATGTTAGTTATAATTAGTTATAATGCTAAGGAGAAGCTATGTAGGAAACATGGTTAAGGAGTACAGGAGATTGGTTAGGGAGAGTCAGTAAAGAAGCATTTTAACTGAAGGCCAAAAGGAATTGAGAGAAAGAGACAGGCAGACATTAGGGGTAGCAGCTGTCTAAGACCCTGAGGCTACCTGGTAAATTTCAGTGAGAGAGGGCAGAATGAATGTGGGAAATGATGTCAGAAAGAAGAGAGGGATAATGGGCAACAGATATATGAAATGATGCTCAACATCACCAGCAATTAGGAAAATGTAAATCAAAACCACAATATGATACCACCTCCCACCTGTTAGAATGGCTGTTATCTAAAAGACAAGCAAGAACAAGTGTTGGAGAGATTGTGAGAAAAAAAGAACCCTCATACACTGCTTGTGGTATGTTAAGTTTGTACAGCCACAGTGGAAAACAGTACGGAGGTTCCTCAAGAAACTAAGAACAGAATTATCATATGACCCAGCAATCCCTCTTCTGGGTATTTATCCAAAAAATTTTGAAATAATTTAGTTGTAAAAGTATATGCACCCCTACGTTCATTGCAGCATTATTCATGATGGCCAAGACATGGAAGCAACTGAAGTGTCCTTGTTAGACAATTGGATAAAGAAAATGTGGTGCATATATACAATGGAATATTTCTCAGCCATAAGAAAAGATGAAATACTGACATTTATGACAACATGGATAGCTCTGGAGATTATCATGCTAAACGAGATAAGTAAGACAAAAAAAAATGGGAACCATGTGAAATATAAAAATAAAAGCAACAAACAAGACAAACAAATAAAAACATAGAAACAGACACCAGTTTAATGACCAGAAGGACTACTAAAGGGGGTGGAGGGTCGAAAAGGGTAAAGTGCATTAAACATAAGGTGATGGAAGATTTGATTTTGTATGGTGAACACATAATGCAATATACAGATGATGTATTAGAGAACTGTACACTTAAAACCTATATAATTTTATTAATCAAAGTCACCCCAATAAATTTAATTTTTTTAAAAAATGTTAAAGGAAAAAGAAGTACTAGGAAAAAAAAAAAGAAAAGGAAGCAAGAGATGGACCAAGAGGTAACATAGGGCCTTGCTGCCCCTTGTAAAGATATGGCTTCTATTTTGACAGTATTTTGCAAAGGGAACTTGTGGTCTGACCTAACAAAATCACTCTGGCCACCTTGCTAAAGTGATTCATGTTTACCTAGAGAAAAAAGATATCTGCTAAGATGGATCCCTGGTGGCTAACTGGGCTCAAAATTAAAAACAGCCTAGCAACCACGTCTAAATAGAGCTCTCATGCAAACTATGTTTTAGGGAGATGCATGTACTAAGTTTCTGTCTCCCACACTGAACTGGCCTGACTGCATTGTGTTCCTGCTGGATGAGCCAACTTTTAAAAGCAGTTTCAACCAACAGGACTGAGATTTTCTTTGTCCAATCAGAGCTGTACATTTATATCTCCATTGGTCAGCTCCATTCTAACCAATGAGGACAGTGCTTTTTGGACCAATCGAACAGTGAAGATTTGTAGTCCTCATGTGCATGAGGGTGGACTAATCATGGACCAGGAGTAGAGACTTCTCTATATATGTCAGCTCCCTGCTGGTGGGCTCAGAGAGAGTACTTTCCCTTTTCACCCAATATGGAGTACTGTGTTCCCTGGCTGAAGCTGTAACACTGAAGATTTCTCATCAGACCAGAGCGGAGAAGAGCAGACAACAGAGCAGGGCACAGTGGAGTAGACAAGGCAGAGCAGACTAGAACAGTACAGAGCAGAGCTATGTAGCCAGAGAGGGATCCTTGAACCAGGACTGCCTCAGAGCAGTGCTGTTCCACAGCCATACTTTATTATACTTAAACTGTTTGCACTAAATAAAATGTCTTTCTTCACTGCACCCCAAATTGAGGATTGCTATTGTCATTGAATTATGCCAATGACCATCAGTTGACCATAGGGAGAGAGAAGGCAAAGGCAAAACAAGACCATTAAGAAGTGATGACATGTCTAAAGGAATCTACAGATTCATTGCAATCCCCATCAAAATCTTTATGACATTTTTCAGAAAAATAGATAAAAATTCCTGAAATTTGCATGGAACCACAAAGAACCCAAAATAGCCAAAGCAAGTCTGAGAAAAAAAAGAATATAAGCCATAAGAATCACACTCTCTGATTTCAAACTACAGTAATTAAAACAGTATGATATTGAGGGAAAATACACACACAGAGACAAATGGAACAGATATGAGAGCCCAGAAATAAACCAACACACATATGGACTACTAATTTATAACAGATGAGCCAGGAACATACAATGGAGAAAGAAAAGTCTCTTCAATAATAGATACTGGGGAAATGGAAATACCACATGCAAAAGAATAAAACTAGACCACTATCTTACACCATACACAAAAATTAACTCAAAATGGACTAAAGACTTGAATGTAAGACCTGAAACAATAAAATACATAGAAAAAGCATAGGCACTAAGCTTCTAGACATTGGTCTCAATGGTGTTTTTGTGAATTTGATTAAAAATGCAAGTGAAACAAAAACAAATATAAACAAATGGGACTACATCAAACTAAAAGTTTTCTGCGCAGCAAAGAAAACCATCAGCAAAACAAAAAGGCAGCCAACTGAATGGAGAATATTTTGGCAAATGATACTTCCAATAAGAGGTTAATATCCAAAAATATATAAAGAACTCATACAATTCAATAACAAAAAAGCAAACAACTTGATTAAAAAATGGATGGAGTACCTGAATAGACATTTTTGCAAGACATACAAGTAGCCAAGAGATACATAAAAATATACTCAACATTATTAATCTTCAGGGAAATGCAAATCAAAACCATAATGAAATATCACCTCACATAGAATGGTCATTATCAGAAAGACAAAAGATAACGAGTATTAGAATGTAGAGAAAGGGAACATTTGTACACTACTGGTGGGAGTGTCAACTGGTGAAGCCACTATGGAGCAGAGTATAGAGGTTCCTCAAAAAATTAATAGTACTACCATATGATTCAGCAATTCTTTTTCTGAGTATTTATTTAAAGAACATGAAAACATTAATTTAAAAGAGATATGTATCCCTATGTCCATTGTAGCATTATTTATACTAGCCAAGATAAGGAGACAACCTAAGTGTTTGTCGACAGATAAATGGATAAAGAAGATGTGATATATATATAATGGAATATTACTCTACTACTTAAAAAAAAGATGCAATATTACTCAGTTCAAACTCAAGTTGTTCAAGAGTCAGTTGTATCTTTTGTAGGGACTCCACTTTAAAGGATGTGAGGATCTGGGCCAAAATGACTGGTGAGGAGAAGAACAAGCAGAACAAGCAGGATGAAACCTCAGTTCTGGAGGAATGGGTTAGAAAAGAGGGGGAGGGGACCAAGGGAAAGTGACACTTCCAAGTGCCTTCCACGTGGCAAACTTCACACAGAGTGAAACCTTGGGAGACTATGAAGAGGTGCTCCCACCATGCTCTGGGCTGCAAAATTTTCCTGACCTACTCTTGAGTGAGGCTGGAGCCTTTCTGCTATGCTTGGGACCCTCTCCAGCCAGTGAGGGTCACAACCACAGGCCACACCTCTGTGCGTGTTTTTCACTCACCAGCTGAAGAATGAATTTGTATCAGAAGCTTTGAATCATAGTGTTATTTACTGGTTGTTTGACTATCTACCACCCACCGTTTAACCTTTGGAGTCCTTGGTTTCCTCATTTGTAAAATGAAAATTTAAAAAATACCCACTGCACAGGAGTGTACCAAGGTTAAATGGGCTAATCGGTAATACCTCATCTGAGGGAAGCAGGGAGACCAGGAATATTCCACCTTAGCTATTTAAAAATTAAAATACCATTGCCTAGGTCTTACCCCAGAGATTCTGATTTCATTTGCTCAGGAAAGAACCTTTGAGTCAATCTTGACTACCTCTCTATACCCTACATTCAATACATCATCACATCCATTTGGCTCTCCTTTTATAAAAAACCCTTTTTATTTTGAATTAACATTATGTTTATGGAAAAGTGGGGAAAGTAGTATAGTTTCCATATACTTCTCGCCCAGGTTTCCCTAATATTAACATTTTATATAACCATGATATCCAAGAATTTAACTAAAGATCTTATTAGAATTTTTTCACCAGTTTTTCTATAATGTCCTTTCTGTTGGTTCCACGATCCTATCCAGAATCCTACCATTGCCATTCTAACCCAACCTACTATCATTCCTTTTGCCTCTGCTTTTGCCTCTCTACATCCTTTTTAAGCCTTGTCATTTCTTAATTGTTGATTAGCTTTGTAATGGTGTAGCTTTTGTCTTCAATTTGTTTCCTTAGGTCTGCTGTTTTCCTTTCATCTCATACTGTTTTTCATACATTTATCTGAGCTCTTGTTTATAAACCAATGTTATGTTCTTTTTACAATATTGTAAAGCATGAAGTACTTGTGGGATATCTTTTTGTTCCTTGGACTATACTTTATTCTAGGTTTGGTTCTTTGTATTTTGCATTCTTGCTTCCCTTTTTCCTTTGGGGAAGATGGAGAGAGTAATTGTAGCATGTTCATATAGGTTTCATTATATTCTTTCCTGACCAGCCCCCTTAATACTTCTTTTTGCCCTGACAAGGTATGGATGACTTCTTGATTTCCTGCCCACTGTATCTGACACCAACTGGATTCCCTGATGAGCTATTTGTTTGAGGGCTGGGTGTTTTGTGACCGCTTGTTATGTTTGGTAGTCGTAACCAGCAGGCATGGCCGGATGGGGATGCAGCAGAGTGAGAGGTCAGCTAAGGAGGATACAGTCTTGTTAGAATATCTGGGCTTTGTTCTCACTTAGAAGGTTTTAAGAATATTCTGTATTGTTTCTTTGCACCGTTTCCCTCAACCAGAGAGGGTGGTTCTACCCTTTATGAAGAGGTACACTCAAGCTTCAGAGCTATCTACCAATTTGGGGTTTTTTAGAATTGAGATATAATTGACATGTAATATTGTATTAGTTTTATGTGGACAAAATAATGATTCAATATTTGTTCATATTGCAAAGTGATCACAACAATAAGTCTAGTTAACATCCATCCTCATACAGTTATAATTTTTTCTAGTGTTTAGAACTTTTAAGACTACTCTCTTAGCAACTTTCAAATATGGAATACAGTGTTATTATTATTATTAATTATTTTAGGCAATGCGACCTTGGTTGACCTCACATATTGCAAGGACCTTGTCAGTTTACAATCCCTTATTTTTTATTTTTTATGCCTACAGCACCTGGTCTTCCTAGGTGGTCTCCCACCCAAGTACTAACCAAACCCGACCCTGCTTAGCTTCTGAGATCAGACAGGACTAGGTTTGTTCCGAGTGGCATGGCCATACACTTTGAATACAGTATTATTAACTATAGTCACCATGCTATACATTACAGCCCCATGACTTAATTATTTTTTAACTGGAATTTTGTACCTTTTGACCACCTCATTCATTTTACCAAACCCCAACCCTGGCCTCTGGCAACCACCAATATATTCTCTGCATCTATGAGATCGTTTTTTTAATTCTGCATATAAGTGAAATAATATAGTATTTGTCTTTGCCTGACTTACTTCAGTTAACATAATGCCCACAAGGTCTATCCACGTTGTCACATATGTTAAGATTTCATTTGTGTGTGTGTGTGTGTGTGTGTGTGTGTGTGTGTCTCACATTTTCTTTACCCATTCATCCATTGATGGGCACTTAGGTTGCTTCCATGTCTTCACTATTGTGAATAATGCTGCAATAAACATAGGGGTGTAGATATCTTTTTGAGTTAGTATTTTTGTTTTCTTCTAATAAATACCCAGAAGTAGAATTGCTAGAGGATATGGTAATTCCATTTTTAATTTTTTGAGGAATCTCCATACTCTTTTCCATTAATTTACATTTCCACCTACTGTTCACAACTGTCCCCTTTTCCACATCCTTGCCAAATCTTATTTCTTGTTTTCTTGATAATAGCCATTCTAGCAGGTGTGAGGTGACATCACATTGAGGTTTTAATTTGCCTTTCCCTGATGATTAGTTATGTTGAGCACCTTTTAATGTACCTGTTGGCCGCCTGTATGTCTTTTTTGGAGAAATGCTTATTCAGATATTTTACTTATTTTTTTAATCAGATTTTTTTTTTTTTGCTATTGAGTTGTATAAGTTCTTTACGTATTAACAGACATGATTTTTAAATATTTTCTCCCATTTGGTGTATTGCCTTTTCATTTTGTTGATGGTTTCTTTTGCCACACAGAAGCTTTTTAGTTTAATGTAGTCCCACTAGTTTATTTTTGTTTTTGTTGCCTTTGCTTTTGACGTCAAGTCCAAAGAAATCATCACCAAGACCCATGTCAAGAAGCTTACCAACTATGTTTTCTTCTCAGTTATATGGTTTCAGGGCTTACCCAGTAAGTGTACCCATGGAGGGTACATTCAGGCTTCAGAGCTATCCACCAATTCAGCATTTTTCTCTTTTCACATTTCACACTTTTCTACCAAGTATATTTCCAGTCTTCTAGTCAGAAAAGAAAAAAATGAAGACAGCCACTTGGATTAATTTTGTCCATTTTGGAGTATATTAGTGAAAACTCTCAGTGTATTTGCTGAAGTATAGGAGTGGAGTTAGGAATCTCAACATAACATATTGCAGAACAATAGAGAGTCCTGATTCAGCATGACCAAGTGCCCAGGTAAACATTCTATAACCCTAAAAAGAAAATGAATAACTTGGGTCCGCCAGCAAACTTCAACACAATTATATAAGAATATTCACGTGTCTTATTAATTTAATTTAATTTAATTTAATTTAATTTAATTTAATTTAATTTTTCTTATTTTATTTTAAGCCTCACAGCCATTAAACTGATTTTCCTTAGGTTGTTTAAAGCGGGTTGCTAAGTGTGCCCATCCCCCTCTTGCCTGCTGCGGTCCTGGGCCAACTGCACAACTGCAACTGCTTGCAAAGTGGAGTCTCTTTCCATAAATATGGCAGAACTGGCCCCCACCCCGCCCCACTTTTCGGATATGAGAAATGTTCTGTATACTTCAGAAAGTGTTAGAGGCCAGAGAAAAGCAGGTGCATCACCGTTTGGGAGATATTTGAACTCCGGGGTCTTCCCAGTAGCATGGGGTCAGGGTAACAACACAGAAGTAGGAAAATCTGTTTATATTTGGGCTGTGATAGGTGGTTACAAAAGCGTTCCTAGGGGATTGGCACGTGAGGTTACTTTGATTGACATTTGCTGCTGTAATAACTCCCTGCATACTACGTGTGTACTTACCCAGAATTCAGTAGGCTGAGGTGGTGGGCAGGTTTGGGTAGCACCTTCTGCACACATGTCTGTAGCCAGATTAAACCAGCTATAGGTTTATGGACCCCTGTCCTTTGTCTCCTGAGATGCAGGAGGGATTCTTTAACTATCAATGGGCAGTCTCTTTGGGCAGTCTCTGAGACAGGCCTCTGTTCCTTCGTTCCCTTGTCGCTCTTGTCTGACTAACTTCTTAACAGGAGGACCCAACGCTAGGTTGCTGGGACCAGATGAGACAAATAGAGCAGATAGAGAAAGGAGTGTGTGTTCCCTTACCAACAGTAAACTAAGCTTGAAAAAACAGGCAGGAAGTGATCAGACCTGAAATTTTAGCTGGGGATGGGGCTATAGGGGCAGATTTGGCTGGCATATAAAAAGAAGTGGTAGCTACAAACTAAATGGTATACTGAGAGGCAAAGAGAAATGAAAATCAGAAATGTCTACAAAGTACTTTGTTTAGGTGGAAGGCGACATTGCCCAGTGCTTTAGGGAGGCATTAAGTGCTCCATTCTCACCATGACCTGCCAGTAGAACATTGAGTTGTAATTGTCTTATAAACTGGGTATTGATATGAAATTAACCAGAGATGGGGCTCAGAGGTAGACTCCAATGCCCTTGTTTAGAAGCATATTTTCTTATCCACAGCCTGGATTTAGAAGTAAAATGAATGCAATAATAGATCAGTAACAAAAGCTGGGAAAATCCTATTAGGTAGTTTGTAAGTAAGTCTTATCCTACAGGAAACACTTATCGGCCTCTGGTAAAATCTAGTCATCCTATCTCTAGAGCACACTTGATGTCTGAAGAGAAACATGATGCAAGAGAAAAAAGAACACATGGAGGTTGGGGGATTGTTATAACCTTGATAGGTAAGAGGAGCCATGGCTTCAAGCTCTGAAGACCACTTATAACATTTTACCAAGTTAAATCCACAGCTCCTGCCTCCCAAATGTTACTCCTCTTATTTCTCTATGTGCTATGACAAAAATGACATCAGTCTTCTCCCAAACCTGTTAAAATCATGTATTTCCCCCTTTAAGGCCTTTGATGACTCCATATTTACTAGACGGTGGAATCCAGATTCACTAACCCTTAATTGGGATCCTTCACAGACATGCCACCTTTCCAACTTCTATAACTGAACTCCTGGTTCCAACAAAGCCATGTACTAGCTCCCTCTTGAGAGTGCCACTTACACTCCTGCCTTTGAGTTTTTGACATGCCATGCCTCCTTTCTACCTGCTTGAGTCTTTCAATTCGTCAAGATTGTGTTCAAATCTGGCCACTTCTGAGAAGACAACCATGATGACTGTTGTCTGTCTCTCTCATTAAGTAAGTAGTCTTATTTTGCTTTGGGCCATTTATTCTGCTGTCTTGATCTGATATTTAAGGTTTGTGTCACTACTATCTGAAGTTCCACTGGTAGATCCTCCTTGTTTGAGTCCCAAAGAGATTGTAGGCTCCCACAGTCAGACACAATGATTTTTATGTATTTACATTCCCTATAACACCTTGTAGAAAGCCTGGTAAACAGTAAGGGTTCATTATTGTGTTGATTTCTAGTGACAATTTTATGATTCTGACAATGGTTTCAATTAATGTGGAGTGTAAAACTATAATTTCTTTTTCTGTGATATAGACATCCAATTGTTCCCAGATAGCTGATCATGAAATTGCCAACTATGAATTCTAATGTCATGGAGGGAGTAACAAATGCCAGCAATCCATCAGATGTCTGTGCTTTGGCAAATGGCCACAAGATATGCATTTGTTTCGGTGTTGTTAACAAACATTAATTTTCTATAGTCAGTTCAATTAAAAACAACAATGATCAGATGACTTAATAGAGAACTTTATCTATTAAAGAAAAGATTTGCCACATTTGGATTCTTTGAACATTCCCTGGGAGTCATGTACTGACCTTGGTACATTAGAAAAATGTATTTATTTGTGGTCGTTGTTGCTTTGTTACCCTTTGAAAAGCCTCGAGAACAAACATAAGCCCAGTCTAAATATATCTGACCCTTTCAGTAAATTCCTCTTTCTTATTTTTTAATTAGTTTTATTTTGGAATAATTTAGATTTATAGTATAGTTGCAAAGATGGTATGGAAAGTTCCCATATACCTGTCACCCAGTTTCCCTTAATGTTAAGATCTTACATAATCACGGCACAATGATGAGAATCAGAAAATTAACTACTAATGACATGACTGTTAGCTAAACTCCAGACTTCATTTGGATTCATCAGTGTTTCTACTAATCTCCTTTTTCTATTTCAAGATCCCATCCAAGATCCAAAATTGTATTTAGTCATCATGTCTCCTTACTCTCTTCTGGCCTGAGAAAGTTTCCCAGACTTTTCTTGTTTTTCATGCTCTTAACAGTTGGAGAACACAGGTCAGGCATTTTCTAGACTCCCATAATTTTGCTTTGTCTGATGCTTTCTCATGGTTAGGCTTTTAGGAACTACACACAAAAGCAAAATGCCCTCCTCATTGCATAATTTTATGGGTATAACATAATGATTCAATATTTGTATATATTGCAAAATGATCACCACGATGTGTCTAGTTAACATTCATCACCTCATATGGTTATAACATTTTTTTTCTTGTGAAGAGACATTTAAAATTTACTCTCTTAGCGACTTTCAAATATGCAATACAGTATTATTAACTATAGTCTCCATGCTGTATATCAACAGTCCCAACCTTTTTGGCACCAGGGACAGTGCCAAAAGCCATCTAATGCCTGATGATCTGAGGTGAAGCTGAGGGGTGATGCTAGCCCTGGAGAGTGCCTGCAAATACAGATGAAGCTTCACTTGCACATACAGATGAAGCTTTGCCTGTGCTCACCTCCTGCTGCGGGTCTGGTTCCTAACAGGCCAAGGACTGGTACCAGTCTGTGGCCCAGGGATTGAGGACCTCTGTTATACATTACATAGTGATATTAATCTTGATTATCTGTTTCAGGTGGTGTCTGCCAGATCTCTCCACTGCAAAGTTTCAATTTTCCCTTTCCATACTCTGTTCTTGGGAAGCAAATTAGTAAGTGAAGCCTACAGAAGGGAAGGATTAAATTTGTCCTGGAGGGGAAAAATATCGACACATATTATTTAAAAATTTTGTAAGTGTGGTGGCTGAAAAATGACTGCTAGAAATTTATTGCTTGCAGGAAATTACTGTTTAACTCTGTTTAACTATTGCCATAGAAACATAGGCTTTTTAATTAGAAGAACATAACATTCTAATAACATGCTTTCTGCTTCTGTACTCCTGCTTGCATACCTGACTTGTGGGTCGACAGGTAATGAATAGAAGAAGGATAGACCTTTGTGTTTAGACAGAATGAAGAATAGGATTTTGGGCTTAGAAACCCTGTACTTCTGTATTTTGCTGCCGCTTAATTTGGGGTCTGCGTACCCTGGCAGACCTAGCTGGCTGAATAAAGAGTGTTTCCTATAACTCACTCACTGAGTTCTGGTGGTCCGTGTGTCTTTCGGGGGCTGGCAGCTACAACATTAGGAACATCTGTCTTTTCTTATTTGTTTGTTTGCTTGCTTGCTTATTCAATCATCTGTTTAGATCGGTATGGACTCTTGTTTATTTATTTTATGCTCTTAGTTATAATCCAATGTTATTTGTTTCACTGCTCTGATTTTTTTTCAGCTTTGGCCATTGAAAGCTCTTTCAGATTAGCTTCTGTGCCACTTTGACAGGCCCCCATCCTTTTGCTTTTGGAGTACTTCCTTAGCTTCTCTCATTATAAAATGTTCCAGACTAAGCTTACACTTTCCTTGCCCTAGCCCTAGTATCAGCCATGCCTCCAAGGAGCCCTGGTCCCTTTTCATTAGAGAATGATATTTAGAAACCAAGACCGGGTGAAGGTGTGCTCATTGCTATTGGGGATGTCACTGCTTCTAGGCACCTTGAGTACACAGCTTCAGAAATAATATGTATGTATACTGACCCATGAATACACACATAGTTGTAAATATCTATCTATCACCTATCATATGTATCTATCTATCTATCTTTCTACCTTGTCGGGAGCCATTGCAAACACTGAAGGTGTCATGTAGTTTGGGAGCCATAAATCAGTTGCTGAGACTGCTTGGAGCCCTAAAGCAGCTGCTGAGGCTATGTTATCATTGATTAAAAGAAGCAAATAGTTGAAAGTTAAACATTACTGACCCTAATGAGGAGATTCATCCATTAAGAAACTTTTTTAAGGTAATGGAATGTTTTTACAGCCTTGAAAGCAAGGATGTTTGTACCCTGAGGGAAGGATGTATAGGAACTTATGTAAATGCCAGCATTCCTATGGTAATGTACTCTGTGCCTTGCTATTGTGTTCAAAAAGAAATATAAGGGCTATGCTAAATAAACTCAAGGCTGCAGCATTGACTGTATGCCCTCCGAAGCACTTTCCTGTCTTCTTCTTTTTTCCTTAGGCTTCACCCCCCTCTTTTAGGTGCTGTTAGACTTTAGCCGGCTGGCTCCGGCACTATCTATCTATTTTCCTATCACCTATCTATTAAATTGAACATGAACTCCAATTTAACTTCAATACCACGAGCTTCATTCTAGCATTTCCTTCTTTGTACCTTCTTAAGAAACTGGGCTCCTATTATCTACTATTTATTTATTTATTATTTATTTATTATTTATTTATTTATTTATTTATTTATTTATTTATTTATGATTCTATATAGATATAAAGCACTTTCAGAGTTGTTCACTCATATCTCTGTGAGAAATAAATTTACAAACTAGAACAGTGTTTACATATAGTTCTTTAGCCTTACTTCCCAGTAAAAAGACTAATTTTCCAAGTTATTTGGGTGGGCTCTTTCTTTCTCCACCTCCTTCAGTGAGGTCATATCATACATTTATAATACAGTTGGATTTCCTTGTCACAGGCTGCTTTTCACATTGAGTCCTCAACATCCTGGTTGATTATTTTAAAATCTGCATACAGTAAAACTAATACAGTATGGAATTGAAAAATGTATAGTACCATCATATATTTACCACTCCAGTACCATACATACAGTTTTATGACCCTAAACAGTCCTCTAATATGTCCCTTTTACAATAACTGTTTCCTTCACCTCTAATCCCTGGCAATCATTGATCTGTTTCTGTCCCAATAGTTTTGCTTTTCCCAAAAATGTCATAAGAATAGAATCATACAATATGTAGATTTTTGATTTGACTTCTTTCACTTAGAAAAATGAGTTTAAGATTCATCCATGTTGCTACATCTATCAGTGGCTCATTCCTTTAATAGCTAAGTACTATTCTATCAGATGAATGTTCCACAGTTTATCTATTTACTTTTTAAAGGACATCTTAATTACTTCCAGTTTTTGATGACTATGAATAGAGCTACTATAAACATTTCCACATAGGCCTTTTATTATTATTATTATTCATTATTATTATTATTATTATTATCATTATTATTATTTGAACATAAGTTTTCTATTCACTTTGGTAAATACCTATAAGTGGGGTTGCTGGCTTGAATGGTAAGTCTCTGTTTAATTGTATATGATGATGCCAAACTGTTTTCCAAAGTGGCAGTACCATTTTGCATTTCTCATCAGTAGTGAATGTTTCTGTTCTTCTGTGTCCTTGTCAGCATTTGGTATTGTCAGTTTTTGTTTGTTTGTTTGTTTGTTTGTTTTTAGCCATTCTAATAGGATTTATTTTATTTTTAAGGGGAGTCTCATTTTGGTTAAAATATTAGGTGTGATTAATATTCACCTAGCTGCAGAAGATGAGGGTTTTTGCAATGTTCAATTAGTTAAACAAGGAGGCATTAGACTGAGATAGTTCTAATTGCCTATGTAAATAAAACAAAACCTAAGCCAGTAATCGCCCCAAGGTTAAGAAATTAAAACCTAAGGACAACCAATCACAAACAGTCAACTAGGCTTTTCCAAGTAAGAAATCTGCTTAAACCAATCAAATAATTCCCTTGCTTTGCTTCCATACCATCTCTATAAAAGGCTTTCGCTTAGCTCCTGTTGGAGGGTTCCTAACTGACACTGCCCAGTTCAAAGTGATTTGGCTCAAATAAAATCTTAGTGCTTTCAAAAACATGCTTCAGTTTATCTTTTAACAACAGTAAATAAAAATATAGATCATTCTTATCATCTTGAATCAAAATTCTGTTGACAGAAGAAAATTTATATTAGAAACTACTCCAATCTGAAGTTATTAAAGTAACCAAATTAGGCCTAAGATGGAGTTACTTATGCTAAACCCTATCAGCAAACCAAAACTTAACTACGATTCTTTGCTTGGCTCTCCCAGAAAAGGAAGGCTTAGGTCAACCAAACAATGCATGCCTGCTTAACACAAGTTACCTGAGATAGGCCAAGACTTCCCTTTGCTCTATATAAGAAAAGTAACCCTGCTTTAACCAATCAGCAAATGCCCAGTATAACTACTTACTTTTCTGCTCACTTTGTTGTATACGCCAGCCCCAATAGACACACGGACCACCAGAAATCAGTGAGTTATAGGAAACACACTCTTTATTCAGCCAGCTGGGTCTGCCAGGGGTACGCAGACCCCAAGTTAAGCAGCCCCCAAATGTAGAGGTACACGGTTTGTAAGCCCAAAATCCCATTCTTCATTCTGTCTAAACACAAAGGTCTATTTTTCTTCTATTCACTACCTGTCAACCTATAGGTCGGGTGTGCAAGCGGGGGTCCAAAAGCAAAAACTTATTGTTAGAATGTTATGTTCCCATGGGTAATAGCCTATGTTCCCATGAGCAATAGCCTATGTTCCCATGGGCAATTGCCAAGCAGTAATTTTCCAGCCAGCACATTGCCACTGACCTTAGCAGAAAATCAATTCCTTGATTCTTCAAGCAGAATTTGCTCATAGCCTCTATTTTGTAATACTAAAAATTTAATAGAATTAATTCTCTTCCTTACATATGTAGACAAGAAATGGAGGAAACATAGGCCAAAAGTTAATAAGAGGAGGAGGAAGATTAAAGGTCCAGCTATAGCAGATAGGAGGGTTGTTAGCCATGGTGACCTATTGAACATCCTATGAAACCAGTTATTTGATTCTGGTCTTTGTTTTCCCCTGGCATCTAACTTTCTCTGTACTAGTAGTAAGCTTTCTCTAATTATTCCAGAGTTAATGGCATAGAAGCAACAGTTTCACCTAGAGCCATATATAACAAAACTAAACCTCTTCTGTTTTGGAGGACTACTTCTGCTAGTGAATTGACTTGAAGTTGTAGCCTGCTGAGCTCAGTTAAATTTAGGGGAGTTCCTACCCCTACATAGTAAGGGGGTTTTGGGTTTAGGCACAACCAGCAATCTTGTCCTATGTCTGGGGTGGTCTTATTTAAGACCTTGTATATTGTCGTTAGCAAAGTTATTAATGTTCCTTCTGGTTCCGGTTGTGGCTGGTCGAACGCCTGGGCTAAAGAGGAAAAAAGGAAGAAACAGAGGGTTAGACTTATGTATGCTTGAGTCTTAGTATTAAGGGCCCGTCTTCCTGAGCTGTCCACTCTCATGCTGCTTTACGTGGGAGTGATGAATCCATGATGGGATGCCGTCTACTTTAACTGCAGTGGGCGTCATCAGGTAGACAGTGAAGGGTCCTTTCCATTTGGGTTCTAGTCCCTTGGAAGTGAACTTCCGGATCCACACAGAGTCCCCAGGCTGAAAGTGATGGGGAAGTTCGTCCCCCGGAGCTGAGTGAACAGCACGAACCCAGGACCAAATCTCCTTCTGTACACTTTGAAGGACCTGTAAAGACTCAAGTAAGACAGGGTTATGCAATCTGCCTTTTTCTCATCTTCTATTCTACGTACTAAAGGTGGGGGTTTTCCAAAGAAAATTTAAAATGGGGTGAATCCATTAATATACAGAATACCCCTGGCTCGGAGAAGAGCAAAGGTAAAAGTTCTTCCCAGGTCCCACTAGTTTCTAATCATAACTTGACTAATATCTCTTTTAGGGTCCAATTCATTCGCTCTACTTGGCCCGAACTTTGGGGCTGGTAGGCGCAGTGGAGTTTCCATCGCAAATTTAGGTAGCTAGCCAATTGCTGTGATACCTTTGCTACGAAGGCTGGCCCGTCATCCGACCTTTAAGTTCCAGGGAGACCAAATTGAGGGAGGATTTCTTGTAGTAGTTTCTTAGTGACTACTAAGGCACTATGTGGAAATATTATACTGGTGGGGAAGGCCTCTACCCCATCCTGAAAAGGTGTCTATAAAAACAAGTAAATATTTGTAGCCCCCCACAGTCGGGGTTACCTCAGTGAAATTGACTTTCCAGTGGTCCCCCGAATAAGTTCCTCTTTCCCTATGCTTGGGTTCTTCTATCTTCCCTTTCTTTGGATTAACTGGGGCACAAGCCGGGCATCGTGAGGCAATCTCCTCTGCAGTTCTTCTCCCTTCTAACAAGTGAAAATAGGGGTCTAAAGCTTGGAGCATCTTAGTTCGCCTTAGGTGTGTGGTCCTGTGTAGTTGGTGGAGGAGAGTCCTTCCAACGGCCCATGAGAGCCCAATTTTTCCATCTGGGGTCATCTACCATCCCTGTTGGTTCCTACCGGCTCTCTTATCTTGAAAATATATGTCCTCTTCCGCCATATAGGTTGGAGATGGAGGCAGTTCTGAATAAGGGACAACGGTCAGTAGATGCAGTGGGGGCCCCACTGGCCTTGTGGCCGCTGTTCTTGCCTCTGCATCGACTCCTCAGTTTCCCTCGGCCTCAGGACTATTCCCTTTTTGATGCCCTTTACAAAGAACAATAGCAAGACCCTTAGGCATCTATATGGCTTCAAGTAAGGCTAAGATCTCCCTCTTATTCTCGATGTGCTTCCCGGCTGAAGGTCAGAAGCCCTCTTTCCTTGTAGATGTCTGAAGAAAACTTGATGACATATTTGAAATAATTTTTTTAGAGTAGTACTCTTCCTTCCTTCCTTCCTTTCTTTTTTTTTCTTTTTTTTTTAGACAAGTCAACTTTTGGTTGACTTCACAGATTGCAAGGACCTTGTCAGTTTACAATCCCTTATTTTTTTTTTATGCCTACAACACCTGGTCTTCCTAGGTGGTTTCCTATCCAAGTACTAACCACGCCCGACCCTGCTTAGCTTCTGAGATCAGATTGTTGTGGTGTGCTCAAATCTAAGACCCACGTAGTCAGTTGAGATTAATTATGAGCCTTTGTTAGCCAGCCAGCGACTGACTCTCCCAGGTCTTTGTTTGAGGCAGTTTTATAAAGCCTCGGACTAGTTCTTAGAACAAAGAGGGTAAGGAAATTACAGGGAACAAATGTTAGCCATTAATGTCTTTTATAAAGATAAATGTATCTGGGGAACTACTAAATCACACCTAGCCTGATAGGCAGTCTTGTTATCTTTATCCTGGGATGTTGCACCTCTTCCTGGGGCTCTGTGCCTGAGCCAGCGGGCTAAAGTCAACAGCACTTGAAAGAGGGGTGGGGGGGAGGTGAAGCCTAAGAAAAAAGAAGAAGACAGGAAAGAACTTTCTGGAGGGCAGTCACTGCTGCAGCCTCGAGTTTATTTAGCATAGCCTTTATATATCTTTTTGAACACAATAGCAAAGCACAAAGTACAATATCATAGGAATGCTGGCATTTACATAAGTTCCTAAACATCCTTCCCTCAGGGTACAAACATCCTTGCTTTTTGGGCTGAAAAACATTCCACTATCTTAAAAGGATTTCTTTAGGAGGCAAACCTCCCCTCCAGGGTCAGTAATGTTTAACTCAACACCTGGCTTCCTAGAACCATTGTTTAAGCAGTCTCAGCAGCTGCTTTAAGGCTATCAGCTACATGACTTCTTCAGTGTCTCATAATGGCTCCTGACAGCTTTGGTGCCTAGAGGTGTCATCTCCTTGTTTTTGATTTACTGGGAAGCTTTGATCTTTACATTCTCAAGAGAGGCAGCTCATAAAAACTTAAAACTACATCAAACAAGTAAGCAGGTTCAGGAGTAAAAATTGACCATTAACACAATACAAATACATTGTCTTGTACCACATTCTGGTTAATAAGTGAGCAGATTATAGAAGTAGACACTGGCCATCTTCGTATCTTATATAATATATTTCTTAAAACCAAACCCAAGCAAGTAGGACAACTTCTGGTATCTAAAGATATTTTTTCCCTGTAGCTGACTTAGCTAGTTGGCTCACTTTGAAAATTTTCCACCCTTAACAAGATGAGATCGGGCTTGTTCAGGGTGGCATGGCCGAAGACAGATATAAACTTTTTTAAAGGCCTTCTCCCTAAACTAAAATGAAAATATGTATCTAGAGAGAAAGAAAAACACTCTGAAGCCATTATGGAAGGATTTCATAAAACATTCAAGAACACAAAGCTCTAAATCTAGAACATTTGAATCTTTTGATTTCCAACTTAGTTGAAAATCTCCTTGAAATGAAGAAGTGAATTGAAGATAATATAGTGTATGGGTGTATCAGCTCTTTGATACTGTCAACAAAAATTCCCAGTCTGAGGGGTGGAAAAAGAGAAACTTTACTCAAGTGAACAGTTTGCAAACCAGGGAAACGCAGCCTCTAGTGGAAATCAAAATTGCATTCCACTGAGACAAAGGGGAGACCACTCTGGTTTCTGAATGGTTTCTTTTTATACAAATCATAGTTCTGGTCAGAATCATGCAGTTCTGTTGGTCATTTTGGAGCAATTCTGATTGGTTGGTTTAGATGCAAATGAGGATATCATGACGCAGTTCTAGTTGGACTGGATGGGTCTCAGTTCATTGGCCAAAAAATGAAACCAGGAACTCCCTTACCATGGCTGACTCGGATGGCAAGATCACAGTACGAGAAGTTGAAAGCTCTCAGTCTGTGGCATTTCTCCAAAATTAGGAGTGCGTAAGAGGCCTCTGTCAGCAATGGCCACTAGATTCTGGTTATGAATTTGGGCTCAGTTTACTATAAGTCCTTCTTGGCAGATATGTTTCTTCTTGGGGTTCATAATATAATTATAGCTGTGACCCAATTCTTTGAGAAATTAGAAAAACCTGTCCTAATCTTACAAATTGAGTTCTTAAATGAACAGAAATGCAGTTCTAGAAGCAATTAAAATCCCACCTATCATTTTTATTAATCTCAAACCTCCCCCATTCATCTCACAAGGTTGTA
This sequence comes from Eonycteris spelaea, assembly GCA_003508835.1. Lineage (NCBI taxonomy): Eukaryota > Metazoa > Chordata > Mammalia > Chiroptera > Pteropodidae > Eonycteris > Eonycteris spelaea. The sequence goes on along the minus strand of PUFA01000215.1, from coordinate 971,640 downwards.
GATATAATAAAAGATCTGAATTTAGAAAACAAAGCCCTTTTGGGGGAAAGTAACATTTTTCCTCTGTGCCTATGAGCAATAATTATTTTACCTTTTCTTCTCTAGGAACCAAGAACAATCTCTTTGAAATTTAAACTTCATTGATGTAATTCTAATCAGATGACAAAATAAATAAATAAAAAGCTGTTGAAGAAAAAATGGTGTAGATGGTAGAAGCCTCATTCATCCCCTCTTGTGACCACATCAGAGTTGTGATGGAAACACAGAGCAAACAGCAAGCAGAGTCACCAGGGATCTAGATGAACAGAAACTCTGCAACTAGGGAGAGAAATAAGAAATCACCCTGCAACAGTTGGAGGTAGGAGGGAGCAAAGACATGAAGCTGTCTGATCCCAAGTGGCTGAATGGGGCAGATTCTATGGCAGCTGCAAGACACCTCTTAAAGAAGCCATGTCTATGATGGACTTTTGTGATGAAGGACCTGCTTGCTCTGAGCACCAGCACCGGGTCAGCTCCTGGGGGGGGGCACTAGGGACTTACAGGGGACACTTAGCTGTCCGAATGAGGGCCAGAGGTGAGGCTTTCTCCCAAGCAGAAATACTGGAAGTATTCATTGTTCCTCTGTTAAGCTCCCCCATTCCCAGTGTGCAGACACAGTGCTGCCATAGCTGAGACATCATAGAACTAAATAACAGAGGCTGCTTCACCCAGAGGATTCCTGAAACTCCACCTCCCCAACTCGAGGCCCTACCCAAGCAAATCCAATTGTGTCATTGGGGAGTCCTGTGTCACTTGCTAAGCAGTGACAAGACTTACACTGGTGGCAACTGAACTCGTTTTCTGGTGTGGTTTCTTGAGACAACTATAAGCACAGCATCTGTGGATTGCTTGATGAATCTTAACAGGTGGCCTTGGAGGTGCACAGGCTGGGGCTAAATTTGGCCTGAAGCTGAACCCCTCTCAGGACTGTGCCACTAGACACCTACTACACAAAGCTGAGCTAATAAAATGAGGAGACTGAGGAGCTTTGCTTATTACATAAAAACAGACACAGAAAGACAGCCAAAATGGGAACACAAAAAAGCAGAAACCATGTCGGGAGCCATTTTGAGACACCGAAGAAGTCACGCGCTTACAGGCCATAAAGCAGTTACTGAGACTGCTTAAACAATGGTTCAAGGAAGCAGGGATTTGAGTTAAACATTACTGACCCTGAAGGAGAGGTATGCCTCCTAAAGTAATCCTTATAAGATAGTGGAATGTTTTACAAATAGCTAGGATGTTTGTACCCTGAAGGAAGATGTATAGGAACTTATGTAAATGTCAGCATTCCTATGGTAATGTACTCTGTGCCTTGCTATTGTGTTCAAAAGAAATATAAGGGCTATGCTAAATAAACTCAAGGCTGCAGCATTGACTGTATGCCCTCCCGAAGCGCTTTCCTGTCTTCTTTTTCCTTAGGCTTCACCCCCTCTTTTAGGTGCTGTTCGACTTTAGCCGGCTGGCTCCGGCAAGTGGCGCCCGAACAGGGACCTGAATTTGGGACGGAACGTTGACGAACGTTGAGGTGAAGACCGCCACCGCAGGAGAAAGGGGGGGCCCCCCGAGTATAAAGCCGAGTAATCGGCAGAGGTGAGTGCGGTGGAACAGTCCGGGAGTAAGAAAGACACCGCGTGAAGTGAGCGCTCAGAAAAGTAAGGGTTGCGGTGTTTGTAAATAGATAGAAAGAGAGGAAAGTCGACTTAAATAAAGAAAAATGGGAAATGGAAACGGCCGCATGCTTTTTGTACATATGCTTAAGAATATGCTCCGGGCTAGAGGAGCTAAGGTAGGGCATCAACAATTGTGTAATTTTTTAGAATTTGTAAAGAAAGTTTGTCCTTGGTTCCTGAGGAGGGAACGGTGAATTTAGAACATGGAAAAAGGTGGAGAAAAACTACAAGATTATTTGATGTCCATGCACCTGGCAAGGTACCTGTAGATACTTTTGCTTGTGGACTTTAATTAGAGATAGTTTAGATCCCAGGCATGAGAGGGATAAGGCTTGGGAAAGCCAGAAAGGGGAAGAAATACGGGACAATATAGGAGATGTCCCCCATTTGAAAAGGAGAATGAGACTAGACCTACTGCCCCCCGAAGAGAGGAGCGGGAAACCTTTTGATCTGATGCTAACTAAAGATAGAGAGGAGCCTTTGAGCCCCGAGATGCAAAACAGTTGGAGGAAGAAGCCACGTTCCATAACAATGGAGGCTATTTCCCATTTATCAAGGCTGTAGCTCTGATTCATAAATCTAAGGAATTAGAGAAAGTTGTTCATGGTTTGCAAACTGCTGTGCATCTACTTAGAACTCTTAATACAGAATGTGTTAGTATTTACAACTTTTGATAAATTCTCTAGAAATTAAGGCTACTAAGAGTTATGAATTCTAGTATAAGTAAATGATTTACTAGGAATAATGCAAGTAAAAGAAAAAATTCTGTATGCAAAGTATGTGTTTTGAGATATAAAGGATGTGTTTTTTAAGAAAAAGGAGAAATTTTATCCTAAAATAGTTTCAGGTTATTTAAAGGTCGTTTGAGGCACAAAAGAAGGTATAAAGTATGAGATTTGTTTTGAAGGGAATTGAAGGAAAGGTGTTTGTCTTAAAGTTGGTTTTTCTGAGTGAATGAGAAGAGGCAAACTGAAGGAAGGAGAAAAGTAGTAGAAGTTTGTGAAGAGAAATCCTGAGAGGAAAATAAAGGACAAGAACATGAGTGAACATATGAAGTTGTAAAAGAAAGAGAAAATCTTGTTTTATACAGTCGATAATTTATTGTGCTTTATAGTCTTTTTATGTCTTTGATTATTTTTAAAACAAATTTTTTCATTTGGAAAAACTGCTCTGGAAAAGTATAGGCTCGAGATAGCTCCTGAGAATATACAAGATTCTGTTCAATATTTAGGATATAAAATTTTGCAACAAAATTACTCCTCAAAAAATAGAAATTAGGCGAGAAGCTCTCAATACTGTTAATAATTTTCAAAAATTATTGAGAGATATTAATTGGCTCTGTCCTTCCCTTTATCCTCACATGTGCTTTAACTAATTTGTTCTCTATTTTAGAAGGGCCCACTGCATTGGATAGTCCTTGGAAACTAACACCGCTGGTGGAAAAGGAATTTTAAAATGTATTTTGAAAGACACTCTTGTAGTCACAAACTTGCATTGCTCAGGTTTCATTATTGTGTGGTAAAGGGTCTTTCTCTAACTTGAAATTTAAAAACTTTTTATGATTTTCTTTTTCTTTTATTGGTTAATTAGTCTAAAACTTAGGACATTTTAGCATGGAGTCAACAGTGATAACTTGATTTTGTATTGGAAATGAGAAAAGTAATGACTAAATTACAAATTTCAGTGCTTTTAAAGGTACCTTTCTGTTCCTGTTTCTGTTGACCGGTCACCAGGGGTCCGTGGAGAGACTGGACGCAGTCATATCTCCCGGACCATGGCCAGGCTGCGGGACGCCGCCTCCTGTGCCCTGTTGTCAAAGTCTGTTTATTGTCTTTAGTCTTGTCTAAGTGGTAGGTGGCAAATTTCTCTAGGCCCACCTACACCTCAGTAATTGTCCTTGTCTGATTCTTCTGTCTTTGCTCTGCGCTTTGTTTTGTTCTTGCGCAGCGTTAGAGGGGAAAAACCAGAGTTCACAGAAGACACCCTTGGGGTGTCTCCTGCAACATTTCTAAGAAGGATAAGCTTATAAAACAAAAAGGGGGAATATGGTATACCCCGAGACAAAGGCTTAATAGAGCATTATATACTTTTTAAATTTTTTAAATCAAGATGAACAAGGTAGCACAGCAGCTCATCGGCATTGGGTGAAACAGGCCGGTGAGCCTTTGCAGCAGCCAGTATACTACAAGGATCTAACAGGGGATTGGGTGCCTGCTGAGGTACTGAAATGGGGCCGAGGTTTTGCTTATATCTCTACAGGAACAGAGAAAGCTGCTCCTGATGATGATGCTGATAGGCCATCTTCTGATGTTGAAGGAGAGCTGTATTGGGCCTATGTACCGGATCCACCAATTTTGCATCCGTCCATTTGGGAAGGCCCAGAAATTGTGGTGAGAGTAAATGACACACAGCTGTTAGATCAGCCATCTTTGGGGCAGATGAAGGAGTAAATGAACCAGGATTTAATTATACTGGAACGGGAGAAGGATTGCCCATCTGCTTTAGTAAGACAACACAAATCCTGGATTGGTCAGGTGGAACCAACGACACAGGAGTTATAGATTGAACACCAGTTGGACAGTGGGACTATGGTGGACTGATGAGGAGTTTCCTCAAACTTGTGTGGAAGTTGGGCGCAGCGATGGGAGAGCTGCACCCTGTGGGATGGACTCCTCAGATAGCAGACACGAATGTAACAGCATGTGTTGCTCCACCGCATGTGCTGTTGGTTGGTGAAATTAATATCAACATAGAAGGAGATTTAATGTTACATGTTATAACTGCAATTTAACTAACTGTATTTCTTTTGTTCTGGAAGGAACTACTGTAATGGTTTTTCATCAAACCTTTTTGTGATGATTCATGTTTATGTTACTGGGCCTTGGTATGCTGACCAGGGTCTCCAGGTGTTAGTCTCATACTGTGCAAAATGCTAATAATTTGTCTAAAAATGTTACGATGGCTTTAGGGACCCAGGAAAATATTGACAAGTTAGAACAGAAGCTTGATGCATTATATAGTCTAGTTATGTATTTAGGAGATGAAATCCAAGGTCTAAAAGTGAGATCTCATTTGGAATGCATGCAGCATATCAGTGGATTTGTGTTACCTCAAAAATTTATAATGAAAGTCAACATGGATGGGATCGCGTGCGCTCTCATCTCCAAGGTGTCTGGCATGATGCTAACATGTCCTTAGATTTAATACGACTGCATAGAGAAATTCAGGGACTGCAGGAAGCGGGACCCCTTCAGTTTGATGCAGCTGAAGAGGCTCAAAATTTTTACAACATCTAAAAAGTTTTTACCATCTTGGTCTCCTTTGGGTCATTTGCTTATTTCGGTTTTAGCCTTGGGCCTTTGTATAACTATAGGCCTATGTCTGCTTCCTCCTTTGATGAAATACTTCTTCAATTCCCTGCTAAAGATTCGAGCAGAGATGCATGGTCTCAGGCTCCAGGCTCAGGCTTGAGCCAGTTATATTTCATCTCCCATTTGCAGAGGCTGGTAGTCAAAGACGGGTAAGAATCCTCAGGGCTGGGACCAACCTAAGACAGGGCATGATTGCAAGACTTTCATGTGCCAATGACGGGTAAGGCCCAGACCTGTGGAGGGTCGCCTAAGACAGGCACAGTCTATCTGCACCATAGCTGGGAAAGCTTTGGCATTTTAATAAAAAAGGGGGAGATGTCGGGAGCCATTTTGAGACACTGAAGAAGTCACGTAGCTTATAGGCCATAAAGCAGTTACTGAGACTGCTTAAACAATGGTTCAAGGAAGCAGGGATTTGAGTTAAACATTACTGACCCTGAGGAGAGGTATGCCTCCTAAAGTAACCTTAAGATAGTGGAATGTTTAACAGAAAGCAAGGATGTTTGCACCCTGAGGGAAGGATGTATAGGAACTTATGTAAATGTCAGCATTCCTATGGTAATGTCTCTGTGCCTTGCTATTGTGTTCGAAAAGAAATATAAGGGCTGTGCTAAATAAACTCAAGGCTGCAGCATTGACTGTATGCCCTCCCGAAGCGCTTTCCTGTCTTCTTTTTTTCCTTAGGCTTCACCCCCCTCTTTTAGGTGCTGTTCGACTTTAGCCGCTGGCTCCGGCAAAACCATATGAGAGAACTGAAGAGAGATCCAGGAATAATAGAGTCAAACAATCTAGCAATGCAGAGTTCAATACACTAATTATAAAGATGGTCAATGAACTTTGGTGAACTAAAGATGAACTCAGCGTGAACTTTAACAAAGATATAAAAAAAAATGGAAATGGAAATTATAAAAGGGAACCAGTCAGAAATTAAGAATACATTATCTGAGATGAAGAGTATATTAGAGGTAATCCGCACAGTGGATAAAGAAGAGGATTGAATCACCGAATATGGATGATCAGAAAGCCAAGGACACCCAATTAAGAATGGCAAGAAAATGTAACTAAGAGTATAATAACCATTTAAGGAGCCTATGGGACAAAATTAAGGATACAATATCCATGTCATAGCGGTAACTGAAGAGAGAGAACAAAGAAGTTGAATATACATTTGAAGAAATAATGATGAAAAACTTCCCTAACCTGGTGAAGGAAACAGACATACAACCCCAGGAAGCTCAGAGAATTAAAAAACAAACAAACAACAACAAACACCCAAAGAGGGTCACACTAAGACACATCATAATCAAAATGCCAAAGGTTAAAGACAAAGGGAGAATCTTAAAAGCAGCAAGAGAAAAGCAGTTAATAACCTATAAGGGAGAACCCATAAGACTGGTCACTGATTTCTCAAAAGAAACTTTGCAGGACAGAAGGGCCTGGCACAAAATATTTGACATGAAAACCCAGGATCTACAACCAAGAATACTTTTATCCAGCAAAGCTATCATTTAGAGTTGAAGGACAGATGAAGAGTTCCCAGACAAAATAAGCTAAAGGAATTTATCATCACCAAGCCAGTGTTACAGGAAATGTTGGAGGGAAAATCTTTAAGAAGAAAAAAACATGTATCCAAAACAAGAATAAAGAATGGTAACCACTACATTCCTATCAATAAGTACTTTAAATGGAAAAGAACTAAAAGATAGAGTGGCTGAAAATACAAGAAAATAAGACCCTACATATGCTGCCTATAAGAGACTCACTTCAGATTAGAAGGCACACACAGACTAAAAGAAAGAGGAAGAAAAAGATATTGCCTTGATGGACTCAGAGGGTATTGTGCTGAATGAAATAAGTCAGATAGAGAAAGACAGAGATTGCATGATATCACGTTCATGTGGAATAAAGAACAAACTAAACAACACAACAATAGTGGAAATAAATTCATAAATACAAGTATTTTTATGGCTACTAAGATGGGGGGGCGGTTGGGGGATAGTGAAAAAGGGCAAAGGGATAAGAAGTATAAATGGATAGATACAAAACAGTCATGAAGATATAAAGTGTCACATAAGGGAAATAGTCAACAATGTTGTGAAAGTATGTAAGGGGGAAGAGGGGTACTTCATTTAATGAAGTGACCACTTTATATGAGGTATATAGATCTCGAATCACCATGTTGTACAACTGAAACTAATATTGTATGCCACTGTAAATTGGGAAAAAAAAAACCTCATTGAATTGTGCAGCATGAATATGAGCAATTAATTGTCTATTCTGTAAGGTAAACACATGACATGCTGAGAGAAGTTTTAAAAGCAAGCCTTTATTGGGAGAGCGCTCCTGGGCGAGGTTCCCTGGTCCCAAGAAGAGAGGTGCCAGAGAATTCATGCCCTGGGATGGAGGGCGGTTTTTATAGGCTTATGTTGGGGTAGGGTATAGAATGGGGAATGTCAGTTGGTGGTGGATTAGGGCAGTGGCGCCAGGGCTTTAGGATGGGGATTCTGATGTCAAGCTGGGAAGCCTCCAGGCAAGCCCCTGTCAACCTAACATATTCTACTTCAACAAAGCTAGGGGAAAAAAACTAGTGGGAAACTAGGCCTGTGAAGATCTTTAAAGTCTCTCCACAAATATTAGTGAAAAGTTTAAGTCATCTGAACTTATCCACCAGAAATACAATTTGGATCCAACTATTCTTTCACAAACTAGTGAGTTTTCATTATCATACCTGTCTTGTGGCTAAAATTTTAAAATAAAAGCTGTCAGATTTGTTTGTGTCTGTATATTTGTGTATGTAAGTATATTTATGTTATAGATATGATGTTTTTTCTACTTCAAGATGCTAATGCCAAAGTTAATTCATAAAGAGCTCTATTTAATTGGCTTCAAAAAAAATCAAATGTACTCTCAGAAATGTAGAAATTAATCACATTTGTTTTCAAGTTTATGTGATCTAAGACAATCTTTATTAAATAAAAGCCAGTTTAAGCAATATAGGCCCAAAGTCCATGTGCTTGACACTTCAAAAGGCCAAAACGCTAAACATCAGAGTGTGGAGTAAGGAAAGGTTTATTGACTGAAAAGCCACCGACCAAGGAGATGGGATCCTCAGTAGTTCCTCAAATCCATCTTAATTTAAGAAAGTACAGAGTTCAGGCTTCTTTTTTGTCAAGGGAAGGGAAACAGGAAGGTCCTGTTTTTGTAAAACTCAAGTCTCAAGCAGAATCCCTCTAATGATTAGCCTGTCTGTATGCAAAACAAAGCAGTAGCTATTAGCCCCAAAGCAATGGGAACAACACAGGCTTGAACAAGACCAAGTCAGAGAGATCAAGCTTTTGGCTCTATTACCTAAGTTTGTTGGTTTAATCAAAACAGAACTGTCTTTCATGCTATCAACCTTAAATGTAATACTTTTATTCTACCTAAAGTGGATGAAAAAGGGGTCATACACTAAACCTGATAAGCTCAGGGAAGGCCTGCATGGTGGGTCTTATAAACTCAGACACTGAAAGTAACCAAACAGGATGGTCTGAACATAAAAATTCCTAACTAAAAGCAGGTCATGGTGGGTAGTCATGTACTAGATCTGTAGCTTCCTTGACAAAGGCCAATCTTTACCCTAAGTGAACCTATTATCTTTTTGCATCTCAGATAGCAACCTTTGAAATATCAGAGTAATCTTTTCCAGACCCCCCATGGCACCAGAGCATGAAACCACAGAGCCACTCATTGTTATCTTGTTGCCCACATACCATCTCAATGTGCTGTGAATATTTGATTATTAACTATTCTTTACCAATGTAAAAGAGTATGTATGTCCAAGTGTCTGCTTCTGTAATCTGCTCACTTATTAACCAGAATGTGGTACTAGGTAATGTATTGTGCTAATGGTCAACTTCTGCTTCTGTAATCTGCTTGCCTGTCTGATGTAGTTTTTGGACTTTATAAGCTGCCTCTTTTAAGATGTAAGGGTGAAGACTTCCCAGTAAAACAGTAACAAGGAGGAGATTCCTCTAGGTACCACAGCCCCCAGGAGGAGGCGCAACATTCCAGGATACAGATAACAAGACTGTTACCAGGCTATGTTTGATCTAGCAATTCCCCAGATACATTTATCTTTGTGAAGGACATTAATGGCTAACTTCTGCTTTCTGTAATTTTCTTACTCTATTTGTTTAGGAAGTAGTCAGAGGTTCATAAACTGCCTCAAACAAAGACCCCGGGACTGATCTCCTCTAACCCTGCATGGTAGAGAGTCAATTGCCGGCCAGCTAATAAAGGCTCATAATTAATCTCAATTGGCTCTGTGGGTCTTAGATTTGAATGCACCACAACACCCTTAATCTATATATCACCAATGGATTTTTTGTAACCTTCTTACCTTTCCTCTCTGATTCTAATGTATAAAAAAAAGCTACAAAATTGCATTGTGTGGAGCATTTTTCAATCTGTTGAGATTCTGCTTTCCTGGCAATTGTCATTTTGGCTCAAATAAACTCATAAAAATTATTTACAGGTTTAGATGTTTCTTACATAGACACTAAGTTTGCCAAAAGTCAAAAAAGCTCATAGTATCTCTGTTACAGAATTCGTCAGCAAGAAAAATAATTTAGATGATGATTAGCTGTTTAATGTCTTGTAGTTGTAAAAAGGGCCACGTACTAACCAGACAAGCTCAGGAAGGCCAGCATAATGGGCCTACAAACTCAGAAAACAAAATTAACCGCATAGTGTTGTAGCCGCCAGCCCCCGATAGGTACACGGACCACCAGAACTCAGTGAGTTATGCTGGAGCCAGCCGGCTAAAGTCGAACAGCACCTAAAAGAGCGGGTGAAGCCTAAGGAAAAAAAGAAGAAGGCAGGAAAGCGCTACGCGAGGGCATACAGTCAATGCTGCAGCCCTGTCTTTATTTAGCTCAGCCTTTATATATGTTTAGGATACAATAGCAAAGCACAAGTATATCATTCGAATACTAACATTCACACAAGATCATATAACATCCTTGTTATCTGGGTACAAACATTCTTGCTTTTAAGGCTGTAAAAACATTCCATTACCTTAAAAAAGTTTCTTAATGGGTGAATCTCCTCACTAGGGTCAGTAATGTATAACTTTTAACTATTTGCTTCCTTTAACCAATGATAACATAGTCTCAGCAGCTGCTTTAGGGCTCCAAGTATTCTCAGCAACTGTTTTATGGCTCCCAAACTACATGCCACCTTCAGTGCCTTGTAATGGCTCCCGACAGAGTTATAGGAAACACATTCTTCATTCAGCTAGCTGGGTCTGCCAGGGGTATGCAGACCCCAAATTAAGCAGCCCCGAAATGTAGAGGTACAGGGTTTTTAAGTCCAAAACCCTTTCTTCATTCTGTCTAAGCACACACACACAAAGTCTATTTTTCTTCTATTCATTACCTGTCGACCTACTGGTTGGATGTGCAAGCGGGGGTACAGAGCAAAAAGCTTATTGTTAGAATGTTATGTTCCTATGGGTGACAGCCTATGTTCCCGTGGACATAGCCAAGCACATTCCCCACTGGCCTTAGCAGAAAATCAAAACCTTGGTTCTTCATGCAGAATTTGCTCATAGCCTCTATTCTATAATACTAAAAGTCTAATAGAATTAATTCTCTTCTTTATATATGCAAACAAGAAATTGAGAAAACATGGGCCAAAAGTTAATAAGAGGAGGAGGAGGATTAAAGGTTAGCTACAGCAGATAGAAGGGTTGTTAGCTATGGTGACCATCTGAACATCCTATGAAACCAGTTATTTGATTCTAGTCTCTGTTTTTCCCTGGTATCTAAATTTCTCTGTACTAGTAGTAAGCTTTCTCTAATTACTCCAGAGTTATTGGCATAGAAGCAACAGGTTTCACCTGGAGCCATACATAATCCATCCTGTTCTAAAAATAATAAATTGAACTCTCTTCTATTCTGAAGGACTACTTCTGCTAGTGAATCAACTTGAAGTTCTAGCCTGCAGAGCTCAGTTAAATTTAGGGAGTTCCTACCCTGACATAAAAAGGGGATTTGGGGTTAGGCACAACCAGCATTCTTGTCCTAAGTCTGGGGTGTTCTTATTTAAGACCTTGTGTATTGTCATTAGCAAAGTCATTAATGTTCCTTCTGGTTCTGGTTGTGGCTGATCGAATGCCTGGGCTAAAGAGGAAAATAGGAAGAAACAGGGGGTTAGGCTTATGTATGCATGAGTCTTAGTCGTAAGGGCTCGTCTTCCTGAGCTGTCCACTCTCGTGCTGCCTTCGCGTGGCAGTGGTGAATCCATGATGGGATGCCGTCTACTTTAACTGCAGTGGGCATTGTCAGGTAGACAGTGAAGGGTCCTTTCCATTTGGGTTCTAGTCCCTTGGAAGTGAACTTATGAATCCACACAGAGTCCCCAGGCTGAAAGTGATGGGGAAGTTTGTCCCCCGGAGCTGAGTGAACAGCACGAACCCAGGACCAAATCTCCTTCTGTACACTTTGAAGGGCCTGCCAATTACAGACTTAAGTAAGACAAGGTTATGCAGTTCTGCCTTTTTCTCATCTTCTAGGTACTAAAGGTGGGGGTTTTCCAAAGAAAATTTAAAATGGGGTGAATCCATTAATATACAGAGTACACCTGGCTCGGAAAAGAACAAAAGGTAGAAGTTCTACCCAAGTCCCACCAATTTCTAATCCTAACTTGACTAATATCTCATTCGCTCTACTTGGCCTAAACTTTGGAGCTGATAGGTGCAGTGGAGTTCCATTACAAATTTAGGTGGCTAGCCAATTGCTGTGATAACTTTGCTACGAAGGCTGGCTCATCCTCTGACCCTAAAGTTTCGGGGAGACCAAATCTTGTAGTAGTTTCTTAGTAACTACTAAGGCAATCTCCTTCCTGGTGGGGAAGGCCTCTATCATCCTGAAAAGGTGTCTATAAAAACTAGTAAATATTTGTAGCCCCCACAGTCGGGGTTACCTCAGTGAAATCGACTTCCCCGTGGTCCCCGGATAAGTTCCTCTTTCCCTATGCCTAGGTTCTTCTATCTTCTCCTTCTTTGGATTAACTGGGGCACAAGCCGGGCATCATGAGGCAATCTCCTCTGCAGTTCTTTTCCCTTCTAACAAGTGAAAGTAGGGGTTCTAAAGCTTGAAGCATCTTAGTTTGCCCTAGGTGTGTGGTCCTGTTGTAGTTGGTAGAGGAGAGTTCTTCCAAGGGCCAGTGAGAGCCTCATTTTTCCATCTGGGGTATTCCACCACCCTATTGGTTCCTACTGGCTCCCTTATCTTGAAAATATATGTCTTCTTGTGACATATAGGTTGGAGCTGGAGGCAGTTCTGTTCTTGCCTCTGCATCGACTCCTCAGATTCCCTCGGCCTCAGGACTATTCCCTTTTTGATGCCCTTTACAAAGAACAATAGCCAGAGCCTTAGACATCCATATGGCTTCATGTAAGGCTAAGATCTCCTCCTTGTTCTTAACGTCCTTCCCAGCTTCAGAAGCCCTCTTTCCTTGTAGATGGCTCTGTGTACGTGTGTAGTAAAAAGGAGTATCAGCTGTCAGTGTATATTGTGACTGCCTTATCCTTTCCCCATCTTAGTGCCTCAGTGAAGGCGATGAGTTTTGCTTTGTGAGCAGAAGTCCTATGGGGAAGAGCTTGTGACCAGATGGTGCCAGTTAGAGTTACGACTCCTGCCCATCATAACTCCTTCTTTCCTGCATGAAGTTGCTCCCGTCCGTGAACAGAACTTCATCGGCCTCAGGCAGAGGGGAGTCTTTGAGGTCTGGCTGCAAGGAATACACAGCATCTGTGAAATCTGTGCAGTCATGAACGGGGGTCTTGGGATCTGAGTCTGGCAACAGATTGGCTGGGTTGATGACAGTAGCTTTGGATTTGAGCCATACGTTTGGGGTCATCCGGTGCTTCCCTGGTGTTGAACACCTTCTGGGCTATCTCAACTTGTTGGGACAGGTTCATCCCTGCGAAACCTTTTAATTTTTGCAATTTACACTGGATTTCAGGGCCTGCCTGAGTAGCAAAGGCTAAATTAATTGCCTGCTGGTTCTCAGGGGCCTCAGGATCAATGGGGGAGTATACCCAGAATGCCTATTCAAGAAACGCTCCAGGGGATTCCTGAGGTCCCTCCCTGTATAACTTCAGTTACCTTAGAAGGTTAGTTGGCTGAAAAGCAGCCATCCTAATTACCCAATTAGCATCTGGTGGTACCAATCTAATGCTGTTCTCCCTGCCTGAGAATTGTGTCCCCAGTCTAGGAAGGTGGAGGGGAATTCCTCCTCCATCTGTTCCCTGCTTCCTCAACTCTCTTTCCTCCCTTAGCTATCTTTTGTGTTTTAGTCCAAACGTGTCCCCGTTCTTCTGTGGTCAAGGGGGTAATTAAAAGCTGTTGGTAATCATCCAGGTGGGGCAGTGAGTCTGAAAGACACTTTCTAAGAGTCCCATTAATGCCAGGGGTTTCTCAGAGAAAGGCAGATTCTGTGCCTTCCAGTTGTACAAGTCACTAGTCGAGAAAGGCACATAAACCATAAAGGGCCTGTCAGTGTGCTACCCCTGGGGTGGTGTTTTTCGCAAGGGGAGGATGGCCGGGGTTGTGGTATTGGCTGGTGCCCTGCCCGGAGCGTTTACATTATGAGCTCCCGGGAGCCCAGGATAACTTTAAAGGGGTCCTGACACAGACCCTAGGGCCCTGGAAGTGACCAGTTGCATACCTCTCCAATAGACTGGACTATGTGGCAGCAGAATGGCCCAACTGAGGGCAATTGCTGTCACTGCAATCCTCTCTAAGGAAGCCCTAAATTTGACACTAGGGCAGACTCTCCAGATTATCGCCCCAAATGCAGTTTAGTCAATGCTTCGCAGCCCACTGGACCGGTGGATTTCCAACACTCGGATCACCCAGTCCTGCTTCTCAACCCACCTCACATACTATTTCTGAAAACTACCACACTCAACCCAGCTACCCTACTGCCCGACGATGCCAACCCTTGCATGACTGCCTTGAGGTCCTAGAGAACATCACTTGCACCAGACCAGACCTGACAGACAGCCCTTGGCCAAGTCCAGATGCTACTCTATTTACGGATGAGAGTAGCTTTGTCTTAGAAGGAGTCAGATATGCCGGGGCTGCAGTGGTTACCACTGAGACTGTCATCTGGGCACAAGCCCTAAGCCATGGCACCTCAGCCCAGAGGGCTGAACTAGTAGCAGTGACTCAAGCTCTGCGGTGGGCTACAAACAAGACTGTTAACATCTACACGGACAGCAGGTATGCCTTTGCCACGGCACACCTACATGGGGCATTATATAAAGAAAGGGGGCTACTGACCTCGGGAGGAAAAGAAATTAAGAATAAAGAGGAAATACTGGCCCTTCTTGAGACAATTTGGCTGCCAAAGAAAGTGGCAATCATCCATTGCCCAGAGATCCAGAACTCAAGTTCTGAGACAGCAAAGGAGGCTGCCTAAAAGCCAGTGGGGCCAATTGACATTCTGCCGACCCTACCGCCCAGAGTGCTAATGGATGCAACAAGCTGGTAGGCAAAAAGAATCTGCTGGGTGGGTTAGGCTCCCGGACAGCCAGCCGCATTGTAGTACCTGAGGCCTTGAGCCAAGACCTTATAACCCAGGTTCACCAGAACACTCACGTGGGAAGAACCAAGTTAACTGAACGGTTAAAAAGAGACTATTATATTCTGGGACTGCAACGATCGGCCAAACAGATATCAGCCTGGTGCCACGTCTGCACACAAGTGAATCCAGGGCCCTTCAAGGAAATACAACAAGGGACGAGACTTCGTGGACAAGCACTGGGGGAATATTGGGAGTTAGATTTCAGAGGTCAGCCTGGGAACTTTCAGATTCAAATACTTGCTTGTGTTCATCAACACGTTTTCAGGATGGACTGAAGCCTTCCCCACCAACCAGGAGACCACTCAGGTAGTAGCAAAGAAATTAGTCTCAGAAATAGTGCCTCGATTTGGCCTGCCCATAACACTGGGGTCCAACAATGGCCTGGCGTTCATCGCCCAGACCAGTCAATCTCTAGCAAAGGCGTTAGGGCTCAATTGGAAATTGCATTGAATTTATAGGCCTCAAAGTTCAGGACAGGTAGAAAAAATGAATAGGACCTTGAAAGAAACCTTAACTAAGTTCAAGCTGGAAACTGGCGAAAACTGGGTGAGTCTCCTCCCCTTTGCCCTTTTAAGGGCACGGTACACACCCTATTGTAAGGGCTTCATGCCTTATGAGATAATGTTTGGAAAGACCCCCACCTCTCCTTCCCAAGTTAGGGGAAGAAAAGCTAACAGAAGTTCATAATTTTTCACTGCTTAAATCTTTGCAAGCTCTCTTTCTCGCACTACAGGAGACCCACCAACTGGTCTCTGTCACCAGAACAGCTGCTCAGCACCCAGTCCAGCCACACAACCATGCTCCAGGTGATTGGATCTGGGTGAGAAAGATACAGCCCGCTTCTCTTGAGCCCTGCTATGTTATGTTCCTATGGGACGAGACCTTTTCCTGTCATCCTCACAACACCCACCATGGTCAAGGTAGCTGGATGCCGCATTGGATTCACCATACCAGAATAAGGCTGAGAACGATCTACCACAGACATCAGAACAATGGACCCTGTGTCGGACAGAGGACCTGCTAAAAATAAGACTGTCAAGGGTCCAGTCTGGACCGTCTTGATTCTCTCTGTCCTAAAATGAGGGGGTCTTTGTATGGCTTTAGGTAAGGCCTGACAGAGTAGGAGAGGATTAGACCTACTGTTCAATGATTTGAATTCCCCTAGAAAACCAGTGGGGAATGTTATGGGTGGACAATTTTCCAATAAGCCAGTTTTAAATATTTCTTCTGATTCTGTTAACCAGGATGTGGTAATCTGATCAAGGAAATGCTGTTAACCAGGGTAATCTGATCAAGGAGATACTGTTAACCAGGTAATCTGATCAAGGATATGCTAACGGCCAGCTGTTAACCAGGGTGTGATGATCTGCTCAGAGTTGTGCTGGTGGCTATATAAACTGCCTCTTCTGGGAGCTCGGGGCTGATCTCTTCTAACCCTGCGTGGTAGAGAGTCAGTTGCTGGCCGGCTAATAAAGGCTCACAATGCATCTCAATTGGCTCCGTGGGTCTTAGATTTGAGCGAACCACAACACCAGGAAGATACCTTTTATCCAGATGCCAAAGCCTCAGAGATTCCAGATCCCCTCGGGACCAGGAACAAAGAGAGTGTCCTGAAAGTTGCGTCCTCGACGATTGTATTAACCCTGTCACGGCATTCAAGGGTCCTGGAACGTCTCAGGTTGGCCACCCCTTTGAATCCGTAACAGGGACAACAACCGCTTCGGAGGCCGGTCTGGTTTTAGATCCCAGAGCCACTCCCTGAGATCTCGCTGGGGCCTCCAAATGTTGTAGCCGCCAGCCCCCAAAAGACACATGGACCACCAGAACTCAGTGACTTAGAGGAAACACACTCTTTATTCAGCCAGCTGGGTCTGCCAGGGGTACGCAGACCCCAAGTTAAGCAGCCCCGACATGTAGAGGTACAGGGTTTTTAAGCCCACATCCCATTCTTCATTCTGTCTAAACACAAAGGTCTATTTTTCTTCTATTCATTACCTGTCAACCCACAGGTTGGATGTGCAAGCGGGGGTACAGAAGCAGAAAGCTTATTGTTAGAATGTTATGTTCCTATGGGTGACAGCCTATGTTCCCATGGACATAGCCTAGCAGTAATTTTCCAGCCAGCACAATAGGATGGTCTGAACATAGGAATAAAAATTACTAAGAGTAGGTCATGGTGAGTAGTCACATATTGGGCCTGTAGTTTTCCTGACAAAGGCCAATCTTTACCTTAAGTTAGCCTGTCTATTGTCTTTTTTGTATCTAAGGTAACACACCCTTGAAATATCAGAGTAATCTTTTCCAGACCCCTCAGGGCACAACTTGAGCATTTTCTTAATTCATTGAGATTTTGCTTCCTAGCAATGGTCATCAGTTTAGCTCAAATAAACTCATTAAAATTCTCTACAGGTTTGGATGTTTTTTATGTCCACAGTCTCATGACATTTTCATGAGTAACCTGAACATAATTGTTAAGTACAAGTAAATTAAAAGTATGTAAGATAAAAGTTTATAAATGAACTTTTCAACCATAATTATGCTTTAAAATAGTTTTCTACTTAAAACAGTTTCTACTTAAAAATAGTTTCCAAAATCTTTTTGGTAACTTTAAACTTGAAAGTAATACTAAGATAAATTAAGTGATGAATGTTCACTAAATACCTAGATCATTTCAAATAAGATCAAATTTGAAACATGTATTACTGAACACAGTGTTATCAATTTTTGGCTTTTTATTATACAGGTACTCATGATATTTGGGTCTGTTAGTAAACATTGTGTTACACTGAAAAATATTCTATGAGGGAGAATATACTTCTAGAAATTATTAAATTATCTATAAACTTGTCAATCCACAGAATGCTAGTGTAACAGATAGTCCACAATTGCTCACTTTTTAGTTTTTACTAGAAATTAAGGATGCTAATGGTTAAGAATTCTAATCAATACATATAATTAAAACTACTTAGAATTATTAAGGGTAAAAGTAATATTTGTTTATGGATAAGAAAAAGTATAAGGTATAGAGATTCATTTTTGTTAAGAGAAAAAAGTAATTTTGTCCTAAAGTAGAATGACTAGTTATTTCAGAATGTGAAAGAGAAAAGAATAGGACAAAGCTTCAATGAATATAAAAAAAAAATGCAAATGGTTTGAGAGAAAAGGAATCTTCAGAAAGGAAGTTTATGTGTGGTCAATCTGGCTAAGATTGGAATAAATTTATTTATCCTTTTAAAGAATGAGTTTTAATAACAAAAGTACACAGGTACAAATTAGAATTTGGTTTTCTCTCTATTAAAAGGACTCTTGACTATCTCCTTGCTGAGCAGGAAGGTATTTGTAGTATAGCTGATATGCCTTATACTTGGATAAATACTTCTGGGGGAGTCAAGACAATTGTATCACATAGTTAAATAAGCCACTTGGGTTAAGTGGGTTAAACCTAGTCCTGGGTCATTGATCCATTTGATTTTAGCTGGTTTGGAACATGGGGATCTTGGCTTTGAGTGCACTCCAAACTTTGAGTATTATTCTTCTCATAGTTATCATTGTAGTCTTCCTGGTGTGCTATGTTCTCTCAAAGATCTTAAATACATGTTCACAATTGCTGGAAAGCTGTCAGATGATCTCACTGAGATTCGAACACCAAAAGAAAGATGAAGAAAATGGTCATCTATAAGACTTTGAGCTCAGCTTTGTGGCCTGTGAATACTATACAAAGACCAATGCAGACAACAAAGTAGTGACCAAGAGTAGTGCTTTAACCTAATACCCTTAAATTGTTAAAGTTACCAGATGAGGTCCAAGATGGAGTCACTCATGCTAAGCCCCATATCAGCAAACCAAAACTTAACTAAGTTTCTTTGCTTGAGTGTCCCAGAAAAGGAGGGCCTAGGTTAACCAATCAGTGCTTGCCTGCTCAGCACAAGGAACTTGATGTGGCTCATGAATTCCTGATGTTCCATTAAGAAAGGTAACCTTGATTTAACCAATCAGAAAATGCTCAGTATAATTTGCTCATTCCTGTTCACTTTGGTATATAAAAATCTCACTTTTTACAGCTCTTCAGAGCTCTTTTCTATCTGCTAGATTGGATGTTGCCCAATTCATGAATCACTGAATAAAAACATTAAAACTTTATTCAGCTGATTTTTGTTATTTAAGAAAGGTCTTTAATTTCAAGAGTAAAAGGTAGAAGAGGTAATTGAGAATTGAGGAAAATATATTCTTGCTATGAGATTTTTTTTCTTTAGATCCAGGAATTTTCTGATTTAGAAAAAAAATTCCCTTTTAAAAGCATATATAATTGCCTGTGTTCAAGGTTCTTGAGGATACAGAACCCTAGGTTGTTTCTGGCCCCTAAGAGGGTTTGTATTAAAACCCAGTGGTATAAAGAACCAAGTCCCAGGGGTCCACTTGACAGAACATCCTGGAGCATTCCAAGACCTTTGGGCTGTTTTTTTTGGCAAGGAAATCATTGGAACCCTGCAATCCCATTTATGCTCAGGGGCTTTAATAGCAGAGGGAATATACTAAAAGGTTGCATGAGGTATTCCACATCCTTTGAGCCTGTGAGCTCCATGACAGCAGGGCTTGGCTCTTTGGTTTTCCTGCAGTGGACTCAATGCCAAAGGCACCCACTACAAACACACACTTTCATATTTGCTAACTGAATGATAAAATGAAACCATGTCTTGAAAAGGCATTATAGCTATTACCTCTTGTATTAGTGTGCTTAGGCTGCCATAACAAAATACCAGAGACTGGGTGGCTTAAATAGCAGAAATTTACTGTCTCTTTGTGCTGTTTTTGGAAGTCCAATCAAGATGTTAGCAGTTTTGGTTTCTCCTGAGGCCTCTTTCCTTGGCTTACAGACTGCCATCTTCTCTGTGTCCTCATAGGGCCTTTCTTCTGGATGTGTGCATGCCTCGTGTCTCTTCCTCTTCTTATGAGGTCACCAGTGCTAGTGGGTTAGGGTTTCACTCTTACGGCCTCATCTAACCTTCTTCAGCTCTTCCAAGGGGTTAGGGCTTCAACATATGAAATTCGGCGTGGGGAGGGGGAGGGGTGGATACAATTCAGTTTATAGTACTTCTCCTCACTGGCAGGTTCCTCACTGTTTTTACATACCTACTTCTTCCTCTTCTCTCTCCACAGATCTTTTTTTTTTTTTAATTTTTCTATGGCCTTACTTCATTCTTCCTTTTCAGAGTTGACACAACAGAAATAGGATGTGCTGAGTTCACAAGTCAGGAGCACTGTAGTTTCACCTCAGATCTGTTTTCCTTGGCTTGATAATAAGTGTCTTCCTGTGGATTACCTCCTTGGTATTCTACAGTCCACACCAATTCTGTGCCCTGGCCCACTGGGCTCATCCTCAGACTGGTCTGGCTCTCATAGTCATTCATGAGTGGAGACCCCAAACCAGAGCCTCTGAGTTTCAAACTGTAAGAAGAATCTGACCTGTGCAATTGGACTAACTTGGTGGCTGCCAGCTCACTAGCCAGAGAAGTTCAGAGAAAAGGCCTAGGATAGGAACTCCCCTAAGAAGGAGATTTGGGGGTTAAGAGGAAATTACTGGCAGAGAAACACTTGGCACCCCTGGTTCTCATCTTAAAGGAGATTCTCAGCCTTTCTGCCTGTCCCTCTTTCTGTCCATGTCTGTCTCTTTCTCTCTCTCTCTCTCTCTCACCCAAGCATGTTTTATCCCAATAAAGGAACAATCTGTTTTTCACATTGTTCTTATTCGGCTACTACTACACACAGACACTTTATTAGCAAAACAGCACTAGACAGACTGACACCCAACCTTCCAACACACACACTAAACACACACGTACACCCAACTAGGCGTACTGCACACTACCTATATGCCTGCTACACATAATTCCACTATGCTGACACCCCACTAAGCACACTCATAATCACTGTCACACCTACACAT
Organism: Eonycteris spelaea; assembly: GCA_003508835.1. Lineage (NCBI taxonomy): Eukaryota > Metazoa > Chordata > Mammalia > Chiroptera > Pteropodidae > Eonycteris > Eonycteris spelaea. Next base: position 950,977 of record PUFA01000215.1, on the reverse strand, counting down.
GCAATCTCGCTCCTCACACACACCCTACTCCTTACACACACAACCCCACCACATGCACATCTACCACTCACACATCATTCTACTAAACCACCCACTAAATAAATACCTTATTACTCACAAACATTATTGATCTCTCTCTCTCACATACTCACATTGCTAATGAGCACCCCACTACACACACTCACACACATACACTTCAGTACTCAGAACACAGTACTTACACATACAACCCTACATACAACCCCACTACATACACACAAAACCCCCTATACATCATTATATAAACCCCACTATTCACACATACACATATACACTGCCCACTAGACACACATTTGCTAAACACACAGCCATGCACACTCACCCAGACAACACTCTACACTCACTCCTCACTACTCACATACATTCTATTACACACACACTTCACTATGCACACACATATATATATATATACCCCTCTACACATATGCACACATACACTATACATACACAATCTACTTCACATATACAGACCTCTAGACACACACACATACTCCACTATTCACACACACCCCTACCCACATGTGCTCACACATCCCATTTTACACACATGAACACAAACCCATAGACATAAACCCATAGCTTTACCCTCTTCTTTTCTAAAATGTTGATGAAAATTTTCTCTATACTCCTGAGCCTCATATTCACAGCCGTATTTGTCCATCCTACTTGCCCAAATTTCATTTCTCTCCATCCCTTACTCAGATCCCTTTCTTTAGTCAGGCTGATCACATCTCTTCTTGTGAGACTGTAAATTCCTCCTGATTGCTTAGCACTTAGTGGCTATCACTCAGTAAGGGTCCAATAAATTTTGTGTTGAACTAAATTTTTTCTCTGCAAATGTTCTCTCCCTTCTTTGTTCCAATCAAATATTTCACTTCCTTCAATACCCAGCTTAAGCTTCACATCCTCATTGAAGCCATTGTACAGTAGTTCCCTTATCTGACATTCTTTTAGGAAGTGTTTATCTATTTTGTACCATACTTCTTGCTTATGTACCAAATTGTCTAAACTGAAACTGATCTCAGTCAGTAGATATTAGAGACCAAAGTCAACGTGAGAACCTTTGGAGATTTTTCAAAGTAGTTAGTCAAGAACTTGTTTCTTGATTTTTGAGCTCTGTCACATTTCATAAAGATTTGAGGAACTGGAGGTGGAAGTGGAAGGGAATTTGCAGAATTTCTTTGGAAGGAGCTACTACAGCCCGTGAGTGCATCTCCTTATGGGCAGTAGAGGAACTACCTCCTTGACCTCAAACCTACAGAATGTATCCAATGGTAATGCTCAGAGAGAGTGGTTGACATGCATTTCCTGCAGAAAGCACACAAGTTCAAGGGGCTTATGTCGGAGGAATCAGGGATAGTGAAGGGCTGTGGGTGGGGTGTAACTTAATTCTCATTGATGATGGTGCAGGGAGGGAGAGAAGATGACCTAGAGTCATTTAAAGTCTTTCCCAGGAGGACTGCCGAGGAAAGGGGTTCCACTGGTGAGAGTCAGCAGTGGACAGGCCTGCCAGAGAACCAAAGCCAGAGGGTCAGCCCACTGCAAAAGGAGCCCAGAAGCAGTAGTTGGAGGAATCCAACAGGGGTCTCCAAAGAGCCCTTAGAAGTGCCTACAAGTTAGTCAGATGTGAAAACCTGTTTGTCGTGCAGGCTGTGGAGCTAACTCATGAAGGTAGAAAGCTCTGGACAAGTGAGTACCTCTCTCTCTGCCCTCCCATCCCTCCTTCAAGCTTGCAAGGAGGAGGAGAGTATAGAAGAAAAGAAGCCAACCATACATACTTCATTCCCATGGAGAGGCTTCAGTAAGTGCAGGTTTTGTAGGCTCCAGTAAGCTCAGGGTGATGGGCAGTTCTGTTTTCTGAATAAAGATTGACATGTGAATTAATCTCCGGGCTGTATCATTCACATGTCTGAATCAAAATGGTATTTGTGACTTAAAATGACCATAGAACTATTTCCTAAGGAATGAGTAGAACAGGCTGGAGTTTTCATCTAGTTTTTATTTACTGACAGGGAGGAAGCGTCCCCTGCCTGAGTCAATGTTAAAAAAACAATAGGCGACAGAAAGTTTTATTTTTATTCCATCCCAATGTCAAACCAGTTACATGTGTGTTACCTATTAAGTTCTTTAATTTTTCTGTTTTTCCAAATGTGAATTTCTCATTTTCTTTAACCTGCAACAGTACCTAACATTTCATTGAGGGGGAAACGTGTCCTGGGGCTAGCAAGTAATTTGGAAGACCTGGATAAAGTAGGACTGGGTGTGGCCAGGCTCTTGCACTCTGGAACTTTGCACAAGCCATTTCACCAGCCTCGTTACACAGAGTGTACCAGCTGGTCTTACTTTGTTCCCTGTTGATTATCATTCTTAAAGGGAGAAATCAACCCACTGAATTCTCACAAAATCTGCTCATTCCTAGGAGTTAAATGTAGCAATAGAGCTGTTTTCAGAGGATACCATAAATATCTTATTTTACCAACACCTTCTTGACACTGAGTGAAGCACTGTATGTGTGGATTTCAAAATGTATTTTACTGCTATTTTACTTACTTTATTAAGTTTTCAAGCAAATATTTCAAGTTTTGGAGATGTACCAAAAGATTAAATACACATCTCTATTAGGTATTCAGCAACTAAAATATGGGTAATAAAATTTAACTTTTAAATCATTTAAAATTGTACAATTTAGATCATTAGGTACATTCACAATGCTGTGAAAGCATCATTACTATTTAGTTCCAAAACATTTCATCACCCCAAGAAGAAAACCTGTACCCTTTAAGCACTCTTCATTCCCACTTCAATAAAATGATTGATATGATTTCTTTAAGAAATTTTATCTTTTGCCACTTTTAAAAAGCTTGGGTGAAGGATCTTATCCTTAGAAGATCAGACAGATGTCCCACAAAAAAAATCATATCTTCTAAGAAATCCAGTGGAAATAACTGTACTGTCTTATGTGTCTTACATGTGAAGATTGGTTTAAAAAATACTATTTTATTATGGATAAATAATTTTAGTTCTATTGCTAGGAGTAAGTTAATTTTGTAAAAGTATAAATCAAATATACCCCATTCAGAAGGATTTTAATTACAAAGAAATGTAAAAGAGTATAACTGTCGTAGGAGTGATCCTATGAACAGAATTGTCAATCAGAATAAGTAGAATAAGTATGTATATCCAAGCAATGTTGAAAATTCAGAAACAGAACAATTAGACCAAACATTTTGAGGAGAGTCAAGCCAAAGGATGTCATATACAAGAAAATAGAGAAAAAGAAAGTCAGGGAAGAGATCTTAAGAAGTAAGCTGCATATACAATTCAAAACAACATTACAAGGAAAAAAAATAGCTGCAGGCATGCTGTAAATCTCCACCTCAAATGAGCAGCATTTCTCAAATGGTAGGAACTGACTGGGTACAGAATTGTTTTTGTTGTCTTGACCCACATTGAATACAAAATATAAAAGAACAGCTTCCATATTAAGGTGATAGAAGGAAGTACACAAATGTTATTGTTCCTATCCCAAACCCAACTAAACTATAGTAAAAGAATTTAAACACACGTGCGTGCACTCACAAATACATATGAACCTGGAAAACAGGCATCAACAATATTTCAAAGCTGAAAAGCTTGTGGGCAAGTGGCAAAGAATTTAGTAAAACCAAGAAAGCTGAGTCTAGACCAGTAGTGGGAAAAACTGAGAAACAATGAGATACACAGCAGACTCTTCCAAAGATTCGGGTAGTGACCCTACCAGTTACCTCAGTCCTGAATGAAAAGGGGGAAGTTGAATTAAGGAGGATGGGATAAAAGGTGTTCAAAATACAATCCCTGCCCCTACTCCTCTCTGAAGTTTTCACAGGATGCTTCTCAGGAAAGAGTAAAACAGAGGGTCTCTAAACTGGGGTTACCATACATATTTGGCTCAGATATAACCAGAAACAGAGAGAGATTAAATGACCATATGTACCCCTCCTACCTCCTTCCCATTCATTTCTAGGTGGGGCATCAGACCTCTCCTTCCTTCAGTCAAGAGACTGAGATTCTTCTCTAGGAAACCAGATCAATCAAGAGGAAAGACCTTGCAGCACTGACCTCAGGGGTTCTTAGACTAACAGCCTATTCAGATACTCTATAATAAAGGAATTCCTGAATTGGCAAGCCCCCTTCACTTGTGCAGAGCTTCCAATCAGCATTTTCATCCTTCTTATTTACGAATAAACAATGATTACTGGGCACTTAAGGAAAGCCTTTAATATAAACAAATAGATCCAAATAAATGGATCAGAGTTTAGAAGAAATAGTGGGTTTTGTGGATTCTTCAAGAACTTTTATAATTTTTGAGAGATATTTAACTGAAAAACAGTTAGAAGATAGTAGAGGTTGGCTGATTGAGTGTAAGGAAAGAATCCATCTTCATAACATAAAAGTGCAAGGTGAAGCAGCAGTAAGTGCTGATGTAGAAGCTGCAGCAAGTTTTTCAGACATAGCTAAGAGAATTAATAAAGGTGGTTACATTAAACAATAGCTTTTCAATGTAGGTGAAACAGCCTTATGTTGGAAGATGTCATCTAGGATGTCATAGCTAGGAAGAAGTCAATGCCCAACTTTAAACATCAGAGGACAGGCTCTCTCTCTATTAGGGGCTAATGTAGCTGGTGACATTAAATGAAAGGTACTGCTCATTTACTATTCCAAAAATCCTAGGGCCCTTAAGAATTATACTATATATAATTTGCCTATACTCTATAAATAAAAGAACATAGCCTGGATTTGTAATATCTGTTTACAACATGGTTTACTGAATATTTTAAGTCCACTGTTGAGACGTACTTCTCAGAAAAAGATTCCTTTCAAAATATTGTTGCTCATTGACAATGCGTCTGGTCACCAAGAGCTCTAATAGAGATGAACAATGAGACTGATGTTATTTCATGCCTCCTAACACAACACCCATTCTTCAGCCCACCGATCAGGGAGTGATTTCAACTTTCAAGTCTTACTAAGAAATACATTTCATTAGGCTATAGCTACCGATTCTTCTGATGGATTTGGACAAAGTATGCTGAAAACCTTCTGAAAAGAAGTCACCATTCTAGACTCCATTAAGAACGTTTGTGATTCATGGCCAAGTGGTCAAATGTCAACATTAACAGGATGTTGGAAGAAGTTAACTCTAACCCTCATGGATGACTTTGAAGGTTTCAAGACTTCAGTGGAAGAAGTGACTATAGATGTGGTGGAAACAGCAAGAGAATGAGAATGAGAAGTGGAGCCTGAAAGATGTGACTGAACTGTGCAATCTAATAATCAAAATTTAACCAATGAGGAGTTGTTTTCTATGGATGAACAAAGAAAGTTGGTTCTTGAGATGAAATATACTCCTGGTGAAGATGCTGTGAAGATTGTTGAAATGACAAGGGATTTAGAATGTTACATAAACTTAGCTGATAAAGCAGTGGTAGAGTTTGAGAGGATAGACTCCAACTTAAACAAATTCTACCGTGGGTAAAGTGCTATCAAATGGCATTGCATGTTACAGAGAAATCATTCCTCAAATAGTCAACTGATTAGGCAAACTCCACTGTGTCATTTTTAAGGACTACCACAGCCACCCCAACCTTCAGAAACCAACATCCTGATCAGTCAGCAGCCATGAACAATGAGGCAAGACGCTATCCAGCAAAAAGACTATAACTCACTGAAAGCTCAGATAGTGGTTAGCGGTTTTATTTTTAAAAATATTTTTAAATTAGGTATACACAGTACATTTTTTAAAAAAACACAATGGTATTGCACATTTATAGACTACAGTACAGTATAAACATACCTGTCACATGCACTGGGAAACCAAAAAATTAATGTGACTCGCTTTATTACAATACTTGCTTTATTGTGGTGGTCTGGAACTAGATCCACACTATCTTTGAGGTATATACAGATACACAGGAAGATATGAGAATTTTTGCTACCCACTCTTTTTCATTCTTTTGGCTTGTGAATTATAAATAGTACTTGTTCAAAAATGAATAAAATATATTCCTTAATTTAAAAGAGGATGGAATGAAAAAATATGAACATCATATGTAGTAAGGAAGTAGTTTTATAAAACTTGCTTCAGGTAACTATATAAAACTGTATTTAATGGTGCTGGGGAAAACCGGAAAGCCACCTGCAAAAGAATGAAACTAGACTGTTGTCTTTCACAACACACAAAAATTAACTCAAAATGGATTAAGGACCTGAATATAAATCCAAACAACAAAACGCACAGAAGAAAACATAGGTATTAAACTCAAGGACCTTGGACTTAAAGAGATTTTATGAATTTGACCTCAAAGGCAAGAGAAGCAAAAGCAAATTAAATGAACGGGACTACATCAAACTAAAAAGCTTCTGTCAGCAAAGAAACCTCAACAAGGTAAGAGACAACCATCTGAAAGGAAAAATATGTTTGCAAGCAACGCCTCCAATAAGGGCCTAATATCCAAAATATACAAAGAACTCATACAACTTAATAACAACAAAAAAACCCAAATAATCCAATCAAAAAAATGGGCAGAGGCCTGAACAACACTTCTCCTAGAGGACATACAAATGGACAACAAATATATGAAAAGATGCTCAACATCGTTAGCTATTAGGGAAATGCAAATCAAAACCACAATGAGATACCTGTTAGAATAGCTGTTATCAATAGCACGATAATAAATGTTGGAGAGGATGCAGAGAAAAGGAACCCTCATACACTGCTGGTCAGACTGCAAGTAGGTACAGCCACTATGGAAAAAATATGGAAGTTCCTCAAAAAACTAAAAGTTGATCTACCATATGATCCAGCAATCCCTCTACTGGGTTTTTACCCCAAAGACTGGAAAACCCATATCCAAAAAATATATTTACACCGATGTTCATAGCAGCATTATTCACAGTGGCCCGGACATGGAAGCAACCGAAGTGTCCTACAATAGATGATTAGCTAAAGAAGCTGTGGTACACATATACAATGAAATATTATTCGGCCATTAGAGATGAAATACAGCCTTTTGCAAGAACATGGATGAACCTTGAGTTAATCATGCTAAGCAAAATAAGCCAGACAGAAAAAGTTGAAAACCACATGGTATCACTTATATGTGTGACATAAACTTAAAAGCAACAAAGAAATAGGACAAATAGAGACTCATGGATATGAACAATAGACTGATGATTACCAGAGGTTATGGGGGAGGGGGAAGGAGAGAGATGGTGTAAAGGGGTCAAATATGTGGTGACCAAAACCTAACTATGGGAGGTGAACACACAATGCAATAATATATATATATATATATATATATAATATAATATATTATAATATATATATATATATATATATATATATATGCTGTTAAAGTGTACACTTGAAACTGGATTTCGTTAACCAGTGTCATCAAAAATAAAATAAAGTAAAAATTAAACTGTATTTAACATACATATTAAGGTATATTAACTAATAAATAAATGTTCTTAATGGTTTTGTGAGGAAGAATGTTTTTTATTGTAGGTTTGCAAAGAACTTTGAAGGTACTAAACCAAGTACCTCTGCAATTATAAAAAAAACTGTCTTTTCTACAATACTTTTGGGTTCTGGGCCCCTACCAGATGTAAGTTGTTTGTGCACCAGTGGGTGAATGTGTATATAGAAAACATCCATATTTAAGTCAGTATTTCAGGCGCAGTGTTCACCTGCATCTATTGAGGACTTTTCTAACTGTAGTATTTGGGAGAACCTCTGAACAATTGAGAATTTATGGCTTTGTATGAGCATACTACTGAGGGAAACTATAAAAAAATTAAGATAGGACACTACCATTACATCATTTTTAAATTTTAAGTAATATTATTTTAAAACAAAATCGTTAATAAAATCAGATTTATTCCAAGATTTCTTAATATCTTCTGTAATATTCCACTCAGAAGGTAGAAAACCACAAAGTCCTTTTCCAAGGACGGGTGCGAATGGGAAGTAATATTGCATCATTGCACTGTATAGAATACAAACCATAAAGACAAGAAAACTCAATTATTTTATTTCATTTTATATCCTGCAGATAATTTTCATTGAAAAACTGCTCACATAACATCCTATGCTCTATCTTGTTGAGATCTGCTGCTGTGATCTACTAGTGATGAACCTTCTCCAGTTAGCATGAGTTTGACACTGCCCACATCCATCCTGCGGGACAGCTCAAAGGAAACTCAGTATTACACATCATTTATTAGAAAAATCATGTTCATAATTATTTTTGTCAAGATCCTCCAACTTAATGATTTCTAAATAACTAAAATATTATTTAGGTCACATGGGCACCATACCTGGAAATACATACAAAAATACCCTGCTCTCAAATGTTCAGCTTTACAGCAACAGCATTCTGGGACAGTTAATGGCACAATCCTATTTTTAAAATCAAGAGAAGTAAACACAGCAGGGCATTTGCACAATGGCAGAGAACTCTGTTCTTGGTATTAGACAGAAAATGACTGGCTAGACAGGTTCATAGAGAAGTATAATCTAGAATCTAAGTATCAGAATCATAGTTTACTTGAAAAAGTCATAGTTATACAAATCCTACCAGAAAGCCTAATATTTTACATTTGTAGTTCTTAAACAAAACTTAAAAACCTACCAAAACCCCAAATCATTATTTCTTTTTCCTTAATTAATCATTTTACTCTAAGATGGTGAAATCATGAGGCTATCTATAGAAATTTTCTAGTTGTAAGATGTCTTGCTATGAAGTCATTAATTAGTAAGCTCAAAGTGAACACTGAATTGGATATAGAAATTTGTAAAACAATATACATTTCCCAAACTTTGAAAAATAGGGAGGCTTAAGGCAGATAGTAATACCAAGAGCCAAATAATAAATTGGCATTTTGTAAGTGGTTCATAGCAAAACCTAATTTTCTAATAGTTTTCATAATATGGATGAAACTATTCAGTCAGTAGAGAACAGATGGGGGAGGGTAGGGGGGACTCACTAGGCCGCACCAAGACAATTCCTTTCTGATGTGTCCACAAAAAGGAAAACGACTTTTTGATGCCATGGGGCTTGCACTTAACCCCAGCAAGACATCTAGTCCCCTCAACTCCACTGTGTACCTGGGAAACGATAGTAAAAACACTTTTATAAGAGGTAAAGACTGATAAGAAACTAAAAGCTCACTCTGGAAAGATGTGAAAATGTCATGGAAAAGAAGGGCAACATGTTGATTTTTAACAGATTTCTTTACTGGAGGAATATTTTGTCATGTGTACCACCACAGGAAAATTGAAAGCTCCTTCCCCGCAAATAAGGTCATGAAGAAAAATTAGATTCATAAAAGAAAGTATACATTCAAAGCAAGTAAAAATATGGTGTACAAATTTTTAAAAAAGAGAATATGCAAGATAATCTATGAAATGCCTTAATTTGCATGACTTAGTGCTTATTTGCATGACTTTTTATCAGTTGCTCTGATAATTCTATTATATGATTTAGAATGTCTATTTTTAAAATATCTATTTTTAAGCCAGAACATAAAACCTGTATTTTGCATCCATGTATAAGCTGTCTGCTTGATATCTTCTTAGATCCAAGATGCTAAAAATTTTATAAAATAATTAAAAAAAAAAACTTCAAGTCACAGATTAACAAATAATATATGTCTTCAAATTTTTTGATCACACTACCAAAGCTAACTGTATTAATGTGTTCTGTATTCCCAGATATAAATACCAGCCAGTGGTTGGTTGGCTATTAAATAATAAGTAAAATTATTAAATAAGTAAAATATTCCTAGAACTGGGTCATAGTATATGAAATGCCTTAACTTTCCTTAGTTCAAATCCTGTAAAATACATAATCATGTCTTTTTATTTGCTTTGCAGTCTATGCTTTGTAACAGAGCAGGTAACTCTAGCACAGAAGAAACTACATAATGTGGCATGGGGGATGACCTCTGTGGCACCATTCCACTTTTGTTTATCCAGACTGTTGCTTTCAGCCCTGCATTGAGGCCTCCTTGTATATCTGTTTCTAGTGTGTCACCAACCATCACACAGTCACCAGGCTGTACTCCAAGGAGATCACAGCAGTAATAAAATATGGAAGGTGCTGGTTTCTCTTCTTTCTTTCTCCACCTACAACAATAGCATCAAAATAGGACTGACAGGCACAAGCCTCAATCTTTTCCCTCTGGGTCTGTCTGTCTCCATTTGTTAATAAAAGTAGGCAGACCTCCTTTCGAAGTTCAGTGAGCATGGCTTTGACATCTTCTGCTAGTGTCATATGCTGTAAACGTGTAGATTTCCACAGGAAATAACATTCCTCAGCCAATTTCCTATTGGCTGCACCACCCTTTGTTTCCTGGATTGCTTCTTCCCAGTGTGAAGTCCTTAGATCAGTAATGCATATATTGGAAGGATGAAAACATTCCTTGCTGAGTTTAACTTGAACTTTGTCACAGATGATTTCAGCCTCTTCTTTATAATGGTATTTTGATTGTAAGAGCTTTATCACCTAAATAAAGGAAAACAACTCCATTAACAGACTATGTTTTAACCATCATACCATGAAGAGATGTGATCCTATAAACCTGGAGCACAGGGATTCTAACTCCACACCTTTGTCTTAAGGCAGCTCTATTACCACACCATTTCCAGTGGGAGCTGGTCTTATTTTTTAAAAAACACCGAAGTGACGATCTCCCCAGCCTTCAAGACAACTCATTCATATATTTTTTTACCAATTCTAAAAAGATTCTTCATATATAGCTAATAAAATCCTTCAATTGGCAGTCTAAGTTCACCACCTTTCATTCTGTTCATGAACATAAAAATGAAGCTTGTGTTTATATTTAGTGAAATATTTAAATTTTTTTATACAAAATTATTTTTTTATTTTTCAATTACACTTGACATTCAATATTATATTAGTTTCAGGTATATAGCATAGTGATTAGACATTTATATAATTTACAAAGTGACTCCCTCAATAAGTCCAGTACCCATCTAGTACCATACATAGTTATTACAATATTATTGATTATATTCCCATTTAAAATTTCTAACAATTATTATTTAGACTCTTCCCAGAAATAACGCTAGCTCATCTCACCTGTTCTCATCTACATCCACTTTATGTTTTGAAGGTCATATAAAATGGGATCCAATTCTGTACTTTTAAAAATGTGTATATAGCTCTAATGGAATCAAGCCCGTTCTGTGATTTCAGTGGTTCAATGACCCGGCGCTTCTTCCAAACTTAGTTTTCCAGATTAAAAAAAAAAAAAAAAAAAAAGCTTCAAGTAGTTCTGGGTCACTCTTCGCTACCCTGGTTCTGATTCCCTTTCAGAATTAGGCACTCTTCCTGGTGTTCCCATAGCTCTCTATCTTGGCTTTCATTACATTAGGCTCTTATCCATTTGGCCTGTCTTCTAACAGTTACAAAGACCCTACCGTGGTTGAGCATTATGCCCAATGCTCACATGTTATTTCTATATTTCTGACTCTGCAAAAGGAGTTCCCTTTTTAAGATGAGGAAATGGAAGTTCAGAACTGTTATGTAACTTGCCCCAGCTGGGATTTAAATCCACACTTCCCTACTTCCAAAGCCCGCATGCTTGCTTTTACACTATTGTATGAGGCACCTGGAGACTAGATCCCTTGTTCTCATGATATTATGCATTGGGAAAAATAAACAGGTATACAACCACCACAAATACTGAGTTGAGTGCTATGCAGTCTTGTGAACAAGAACTGTGGAAATAAAATAGAAAGAACAAGTCACTCCACAGGGTTGTTGAATAAAGCTTGGCAGAGGAAGGATGGAGGATGATAAAATCAGTACAGACAAAAGGAACTGCATAAACAAAGACATAGAGTTTGGAATTTTGTAAATTGTAAAAAGCAAGAAGCTTAGTTCAACCGAGATGGAAGTCATGTGAGGTAAGATGCTAAGAGTGAGACTGGAGAGTCTGTTTAGAATCAGTCTGTAAAGGGCCTTGAGTCCCAGGCTGTAGAAGATGGTACCCAAATCCCCTTGGTTTACACTATTCCTATACATGCCAATGGCTTCATACTGAAGTGCTTGGGCTTCTCTGCCTGAGGGCTTTATTTGGCCATAGGGGCACCCATGCACATAGGCTGGGACGAAGTGTTGCCCGGGAATAGGCCTCAGCCAATGAGTGACAGAAATTGATGAATAAATATCACAGCTTTCTTGCCTCTTGGGAGAGACAAGTAAAGAATGTTCTGCATATTGTCTCTTAGATTTCCCCAAATGTTCATACCAGTAATCTGTTCATTTATATAACCTGTATTCGATTCCTTCCCTTACCTGTCTTATTCCACCACTCTCCTATAGTGCTTCCTGGGATCACCTCTCCCAAATGAACTACATGCACTTGAAGTCCCTATCTTAGGGATAACTGGGGCGAGTCAACCATGCCAAGATAATTTTGGATATTTAAGGAGTGCAATGCACATAGTTAGAACTAAAATTGTCCGTTGTCTAAGCAAAGAGATCAAACAAGTTAAAATATGTTGTCGTAAACTATACAGGGAATAAGTGGTATGCTACTCACATCAGACACTCGATTCACCTACTGAAAAAAAAAATTGAGATGAATAGACACATACTTCTTCCTTCACAGCATAAGAATCACCTACACCAAAAATAAAGGAAATATTTTTCAGGCTATTTGTGCTTGTTAGAAAATGTAATAATTAAAAGTTTCATTAGACCAAGAAAATATACCAGCCTTAAGAATTTTAGGTGAAGGCCAACACTGAAAAATTTTGCCTTATAAAGTTAAATTTCAATTAACAAAGCTTTTTCAACCTTCATGCCTATATCATCATCTTTTATAATAATGTCAACTGAATTACTCTTTAGCTATGATTGAAGGTCATTTTAAAGTTTTAGTAACCCTATTAGTACCCAATAAAAAGAAACAGGCCTCTAGGACTCCACTGTGCTTGAGCTTAAATAGGAGCTGGCTTATAGTAAACAGAGAGCTCCCAATAAAGATCAAATTTTCTATTACTGTAATTGGCAATTGGATAAGCACATTCTTGGATCTCTGAAAAGGCAGAATTGGCTCACCTTAAAGGGGAGATTCTTGTAAAGGCACAGTATACAACTCCCAAGGTTCAAAATTTCTTCCCATTACATCCTCTGAATTAACTTTTCCATTTTGTTACACAGCAACTAATCACAGATTTATGTGGAATAGCAAGTAGCATTTAAATTATATTAACACCTTTGGGAAAAAAGTTTATCAATCATTCACATATTAATATTAGATAAAACAGAAAAAACACCCAAGTTGAATTAGTACATGTCATTATCAGTACAAATTCTCCTAATATTTGTACTGAGAACAAAGGAGTCTTGATTGAATTGGAGGTGGAGGGAAAACACCTCTAACTTGGAGGTGTGATGACATTTTGTGCAAAGGGTAAGGTAGGCTTGAAAAAATTATGAAAAAAATAAGCCCACCAAGTAGCTATAGGTGTGAAGAAGGAGGCTCTAAGATAGTGGGGGGTAGGGGCTGGGGTATCAATTTGTAGACATAATACAAACTCAAAATTCATCTACTTCAAAACTCTATTTAAGAATGTGTCTTATAACATAGAAAAAGAAAACTATTCTACCTCCTGCTCAAAATTAATAGCATCACTATTATTGTTTAGCTAATTGTGATTTAAGAAGACTTTTTTGAGGGTTAGAACTATATGACACTATGGTTAAGATATGAGTTTGCTGAATTCCAGATAAAACACAGTTAAAAATACATGCTCACCAACTACGACTGCCGGTATACAGCCTAACAATTCAAACAGCACCCCTGTTATTTTTAGTTCAAATCTTTGCTTAAACATCATTCACTGAATGTAGCATAATCTGACCAACCTTTTAAAATTGCAATTTGTTCCCCTCTTCACTTTGCCTAACACACTTAGAAATACATTTGATGTATTATATTCACTGTCATCCTTACTAGAAAGTAAATTCACAAATGCAGAGATCTTTTCTGCTTTGTTCACTGAGAAACCCTAAATTTCTGTAGAAGCCTTCCTCCTGTATAATGACACCGAGACATAGAGAATGGAAATAACTTTCTCAGAAGTAAAAATAATTAAAGTTGATCTATAAAGTCAGTGTATGACTCCACTACAAGCCCAAAGCAATGGTTAGACCTTTTCCCCTTCTTCCTCTTTTCATAATTCATTCAGAGTGATATATAAAGCTGGCATGTTACTTTTAAATAGGCCAACGCTTATGGGGGTTGTTATATTCTTATGTGATAAAGCATTCCTTATATAGTCAAAAGCACACAGTTCAAAGGAGGTGGCAACAGAATCAAGAGTGGGGATACCTGGATTTTTAACCAGCCATCCAGCATTCATTCAACATTTACTTTATGCCAAATGAAGTTCCCTCTTAAGAAGCCTACTGTTTAGTTGTGGGCGTCTCGAGTTGGCAAGTGCATTGAGAGATATCTGAATGAAATACAGTGCTGGTAAACAAGAGAGTGTAAAGACCAGGGAACTTTACCATGGTAGGAATATAGACAAGACCACAGCAACAGTCTCGATGAGAGACGGGTCCAGCTTTAACTAAGACAAGGGCTAGGAAGATATGTAGGAGGTGATGACTGGGTAACAGGGTGGATTCATGAAGTGAACACCAGATTGTGTGTACTTCCCCTGTAAATTTTATAATGAGGATTTGAGGCTTAGAATGGTTAAGTAACTTGTTCATGTACTTGCAGCTAGGTACTGGGAGAACTGTGATTTAAATTCAAATACCTGATTTTAAAGCCTAATCTCTTGGCCTACAGCATGATTTAGCCTAATTGCGACACACTGGACTTGGCCTGCCAAGAACACACAGGTAAAAGTGTACTGTCAGCAGCTGGAGATACTGGAGGCAATACAGCACAGGCTGGTGCCCCTGAAGATGGACAGGCAGTCAAAAATGTGGAATGCCTCAACTAAGTCATTAAAACAGACTTAAAACTTTCACTGATCCTGGCCAGTTGGAAGATGCCTAATGATTTGTCAATTTCATTCTAGTGGCAAAGATGGAAGCTACATTGCAATAGATATAGGAATAAATAGGAAGTAGAAGCATGGAGATAATGGGTATAGATTTCTCTTGAAAAACATGGCTGTCAAGAGAGATAGGTGACATCTAGCAGAGGAACAAAGATTTAAGGGGGATACCTCCCTTTTTTAAAGTATGGGGCACACCTGAATATGCAGGGATGGAATGCACCAAGAAAGAGGATGAAAATCTAGAAAGACAACACCTGACTAAGCATTACGAGGAGGGGACACTTGGGGTTGGAAGGATTAGCTTTAGAAAGTGGGTTTTCCACATCTGATAATTCCTTGGGTTTTCTCCTTAAAGCTGAAGCAGAGGAAAGAAGAGATGGATTAGGGGCTTGAAGGTCTGATACCGCATCTGTGGGTATAGAAAGGAAGGGATGCTGATGCAATGCCTCCTGAAAGGAATGCCCTGTGCAGGACAGACTTTTGAGAATCTCTCAGAAATCTACTAAGAATGCCAGGAGGGGAGTTTTCTGCGAAGAACATTTCAGGAGTTGATTAAGTCTAGGCTCACCACTGACAGTTGTGGAACTTTTTGAGTCTCCTCAAAACCCACGGAAGAACACGCAGTGGGGGGACAACCCTCCCCCGAGGTCAACCAGAGAGCCTGGTGCCTGTACTCGTCCTGGCTGATTCGAACCTGTCCTAGCAAAAAGCCAGGTGACTCGCTACGTGATGTGAACCCCTGTATGTTGGCAACTCGTGCCATCGTGGCACCGTTAATGACATCCTTCCGGGTCCCAAGGCGCCGGAACCAACTTCAAAAACCCAGCTTCCCAGAGCGTGGGCACTGACAGGCAGGTGACTTAAACTGCAGTGCTGGAGGGAAGGCAGCCTCCCCCAACCCAGTCGTTCTTTCCTGCTCCTTCCTGTACGGGGGTCTCAAAGGAAAGGCCAGTGCCCCGGACCCCAGAAGGCTCATCTGACTTCCGCCGCCGCGTAAGTGGAGGGGGAAACGGCACCAAGAGAACAGGGAGAGAGCGCAATTCCGGGTAGGGCGCGCTGACTCCGCCCGGAGGAGGGCTGGGGATACGCGGCAGTTACCTCCAACATGCCTTTTCTACTCGCTCCGGCAGTGTCGATGAGTGTGTTGTCCAGGTCAAAGAAAACGGCCCTTACATTTAGCCCCATTCTGTCCCCGCCAAGCGGCCACGTTCCAACGCCCGGATGCCCGCCCGCCACCCGCGCATGCGTAAGGCAGGCCTGCGGGCAGGAACACGTGGGCGGGGCTGTGAGAGTCACCTGACTCTTCCACGTCCCTAGGAGGAGCTTCCGCAAGATGTTTCAGGACTTGGTTACAAGTGAAACTCTGTAGTCTGCAAAACCTAAAATATTTATTATTTGGAACTTTATAGGAAAAATTTCTTCGCCTCAGAAGTATACGATTTACAGCTGGGCTGCTGGTGTTCCGTAGAATTAGATTAATTGACTTCTCTTTGTGTTAATAGGTTTTTCTTCTGCAGTGGTAAACTGCACTTACTATGTGTTTTGGAGCAGAGTCGCTGTTGACCTCCTTGTTACTGTGGAAAGTAAGCATACCCAATCCTCAAAAACATGACTGTGGTTACCCTGTTGATGGGCAGGGCTAGTCTATCAATTTTGGTCATTTAGATTAGCAATCAGCTGAAATTATGAGTGCATTAATTAATTATGAGTTGCCTTAAGTTGCCTAAAATGTCAGAATAAATTTAGCATAATACTGCTTATGGGCACATGGACTCATAGGATTGGAGCAATTTTCTTTTCTTTTCTTTTTTCCTTTCTTTCCTTTTCGCTTCTTTTTTCTCTTTTTATGTACGTATGGAGTTTATTGACAGGCGCAAACCCAGAGTCAGCGGTGATATGACAGTCTGTGTAATCAGTACTACTCTGACTTAATGGTTTGGGGTGTTTGGTAGGTTTCCCTTGTGACAGTAGTCTAATGGCATTCCATGCCCTGTTCAGTTTTGCTACTTAAAGAGAGATGATGGCCAGATAGTATATCCTGACAACTTTTAATTCCTTCTACTTAAATGTCTCAAGGTTTTAGGACGTTGCAGCTAGTATTTGTAAACCAATGACTTTTTACGTGGCATATTAAGGTAGTGAGATATACAGGCTCTTGATTATAGATGGGCCTTAGACTATTAAGTACAATACTTAAACTGATCAGGGAGGCAGATTTAACAAGTAGCTGGAGGAGGACTTCATATTTGGTCTAAAGTAAAAGATTGGTAATTGTGGGACTTGGGCTAGGAACAAATAAAGTAAAATCTAAAATGGTAATGCTGTTGCTTCTGCATTGCGTAATGCGCATAATGGCACTGTTCCTGTGCTGTTGCTGCTGCCCAGCATTGATTCTGGCATTTTCTACTTTGGAAAAGTCTCTCCCAGGCCCTTCTCACCCACTTTCCCTGTACAAGTTTATTACAACTCCATGACCTCAGAAGAGAGGTTTGCCTTTTGGTTTAAAGTTTTCTCAAAGCATTGTTAAGTTAATAGGTATAAAATAGTAGCATCAGAAAAGAACCTCACAGTCTCCCACTTTATCTACCCAGCTATCATCAGCTGTACCCACACCTCCCTGCCTGATAACCTTACATAAACCATCTCTGCTTCCTTCTTCTCCAGCCCTTTCAGTTCCCTATAATCCCACCCCCACTTCGGGACATCTTTTCAGCAGTTCTTCCCTTCTCTCTTTTGCATTATCAAAATTTTTTCATTTGTTTGTTAACCTAAAAAATAAAAAAGGCCTTTCAAAGTGAGAAGCAACAAGCATCTATTTGAGATCAAAAATAACTATTTGAGGTGCATTGATTCAAGCAGAAGCCCCAGCAGTGTTCCAATGAGGAGACAAAAGCAAAGGGTATTTATGAGAAAGGGGAGGAGAACAACTACATCAATAGAAGGGAGACATTTCTGTTGGTGCAGGTAATATACTATAGTAGTGATGTTAATGCTAAATGTTTTTAATTTTAGTCCAGTAGTCATTAGTCTGATAGCCATAATATCATGTTTCTTATTATCTGCAAACATTTCTTTGGGGTACAAGGTTGCTTTATGTCCATTCCAAAGGTTGTTTTGTCCCTTTTGCAGTTCCTCTGGGTTGGCAGCTCTGGTTCCATTTTATTTATTATTTCTTTTTGTTTTGTTTTTTAAAAAAGATTAATTAATTTATTTTTTATGGTGACAAAGGTTAACGAAATCCAATAAGTTTCAGCCATACACTTTAACAGTAAGGCACATACATATTACACTGTGTGTTCACTGTCTGGCTTATTTCACTTAACATGATTATCCTGAAGTCTATTCGGCTGTCACAAAAATAGCAGTATTTCAACTCTTCTTAAGGCTGAGTAATATTCCATTGTATATATGTACTACAGCTTCTTTAGCCAATCATTTATCGTAAGACACTTCGGTTGCTTCCATGTCCTGGCCACTGTGAGTAAGGCTGCTATGAACATTGGTGTGCAAATATCTTTTCGAATATGGGTTTCAAGTCTTTGGGGTAAATACCTAGTAGTGTGATTGCTGAATCATATGGTATAGATCAATTCTTAGTTTTTTGAGGAAACTTCATACTGTTTCCATAGTGGCTGTACCAATTTGCAGTCCCACCAGCAGTGTATGAGGGTTCCTATTTCTCCACATCCTCTCTAAAATTTGTTATTACTTGTCCTGTTGATGTTAGCTATTCTAACAGGTGTGAAATGGTATCTCATTGTGGTTTTGATTTGTATTTCCCTAATAGCTAGCAATGTTGAGCATCTTTTCATATAGTTGGTGGTCATTTGTATGTCATCTAGGGAGAAGTGTCTGTTCAGGTCCTTTGCCCATTTTTTGATTGGATCGTTTGTGATCATCTCCCATAGTTAAATTTCTTTCTGTCACCACATATTTGAACCCCTTTACCTGTCTATCTCCCCCTCCACTCTCCCCTCTGGTAACCACTAGTCTATAGTACATGTCTATGAGTCTCTGTTTGTTTGTCCTGTTCATTTGTTGCTTTTAGGTTTATATCTCACATATAAGTGATATGTGGTTTTCAACTTTTTCTGTCTGGTTTATTTTGCTTAGCATGATTGCCACGGTGTCTCGAGATGCCGCCATATAAATCTATAACCTACGTGTTGTTTGGGGAGTTGAGTCTTTTAGGGCATTAGCTCCCTGTTCCCTAGATAGGCCAATTCAATATTAAATCATTTTTATTTCTATGTTGTAAAATTCTGCTACCCACATTTTTTTGAGCTAGCGTGTACAGGTATTTGCAATTAAATATCCAGTTTCCCCTAACAGCATTGGTGGGGAAGATCATCCTTTCCTTATTGAATGGTCTTGGCACCTTTGTCAAAATCATCTGACCATTATTTCTGGTCTCTCAATGCTACTCCATTGGTCTAAATATATCTGTCTATATGTCACTACCAAAATGTCTTGATTACTGTACCTTTATAGTAAGTTTTGATATCAGGAAATGTGAGTCCTCCAATTTTGTTCTTCCTTTTTAAGATTGTTTTGGCTATTTGGTGTGCCTTGAGATTTTTAAAAAATTAAATTTATTGGGGAGACATTGGATAATAAAATTATATCAGTTTCAAGTGTACAATTCAATAATACATCATCTGTATATTACATTGTGTGTTCATGACCCAAAGTCAAATCTCCTTCTGTCATCATATATTTGAAACCCCTTTAGCTTTATCTACTCCCCGCTTCCCCCTTTCCCTCTGCTAATCACTCAACTATTGTCTGTGTCTATGAGTTTTTGTTTGCCTTATTCATTTGTTGCTTTCAATTTATATCCCACATATGAGTGAAATCATATGGTTCTCAACTTTTTCTGTCTGACTTATTTCATTTGGCATAATTATCTCAAGATCCATCCATATTGTTACAAACATCAATATTCATCTCTTCTTATTTTCTGAGTAATATTCCATTTTATATATGTACTACATATTCTTTATTTAACTGTCTATTGAAGGATAATAGTTCAGTTGTTTCCATGTCTTGGCTATCATTAATAATGATCCCATGAACACGAGGTGCAAATATCTTTATGGATAAATGTTTTTAATTTTTTGAGGAGTATATATCTAGAAGAGGGATTGCTGGGTCATATGGTGATTCTATTCTTATATTTTTGAGGAACCTTCATACTGTTTTCTATAGTTGCTATACTAATTTATATTCCCGCCAGCAGTGTATGAGAGTTCCTTTGCCCCCATAACCTCCCCAACACTTGTTACTATTTGTCCAGTTGATAATAGTCATTCTAACAGGTGTGGGATGATGTCTCCTTGTGGTTTTGATTTTCATTTCCCTAATAGCAAGTGAAGTTGGGCATCTTTTCATAAGTCTGTTGACTATTTGTATGTCTTATTGGGAGAAGTGTCCATTTGGGTCCATGTCTATTTTTAATTGGATTTTTTTGTTGTTGAATTCTATGAGTTCTTCATATATTTTGAATATTAGCCCCTTATTGGAAGCGTTGTTTGTAAATATCTTCTCCCACTCAGTTGGTTGCCTCTTTGTCTTGTTGATGGTTTCTTTTGCTATAAAGAAGCTTTTTGGTTTGATATAGTTCCATTCATTTATTTTGTTTTTACTTCCTTTGCCTTTGATGTCAAATTCACAAAAGCCTTCCTTAAACCGTGGTCCATGAGTTTAGTAACTATGTCTTCTACACAGTTTATTGCTTCAGGTCTTATATTTAGGTCTTTGACTCATTTCGAGTCAATTTTGGTGTAGGGTGACAGATAGAAGTCTAGTTTTATTTTTTGCATGTGGCTTCCCAATTTTCCTGACACCATTTATTGAAGAGGCATTCCTTTTCTCCATTGTGTGTTTTTGGCTCCTTTTTCAAAAATCATTTGCCGATACAGATGTGGATTTATTTCTGAGCCTCTTTTATTGGTTTTCATGTCTGGTTTTCTGCCAATATCATGCTATTTTGATAATTGTCAATTTGAAATCCTCTGGCTTCCCCCCCCCCAAATTGATTTGATTATTTCAGATCTTTTGTGGTTCCATACAAATCTGATGATTCTTTTGGTTCTATTTCTTTGAAAATTCAATGAGATTTTGATGGGGATTGCATTAAATCTGTATGTTGCTTTAGGCAATATGGTTGTTTTAACTCTTGATTTTCTGATCTATGAAATATCTTTCCATTTCTTTATGTTGTTTTAAAATTTTTTCAACAATATCTGTAGTTTTCAGTGTATAGGTTCTTTATTTCCTTTGTTAAGTTTATTTTTAGGTACTTTATTTTTATGTTACAATTGCAAATAGAATTTTTTTCATATCTTTTTCTGAAGTCTCATTGTTAGTGAGTAGGAATGCAATAATTTTTGTACATTTATTTTGTATCCTACCACTTTACTGTATATGTTTATTGTTTCTAATAGGTTTTTGGTGGAGTCTTACAATTTTCTCTATATAGAATTACGTTATTTTCAAAAAGTGACATTTTACTTCTTAATTCCCAATTTGGATGCTTTTTATTTCTTTTTCTTGTTTGATTGTTATGGCTAGGACTTCCAGTACTATGTTGAATAACAGTGGTGAAAGTAGGCATCATTGTTTTTGTTCCTGATCTTAGAGGAAAATCTTTCAATTTTTACCATTGAGTATAATATTAACTGATGGTTAGTCATACATCACCTTTATGATGTTGAAGCACTTTCCTTCGATACCCATTTTATTAAGTGTTTTAATCATAAATGGATGTTGTACCTTGTCAAATGCTTTTTCTGCATCTACTGTTGTGATCAATTAATTTTTATCCTTTATTTTGTTAATTGGTCAATTTGCATATTTTGACCCAGATTAGCACCTCTGGACAAACCTCTCTCAGTTATGATGTATTTCTTTTTAATGTGTGTATTTAATTTGCTAGCATTTTGTTTAGATTTTTTAAAAATCTATATTCATTAGAGTTATTGGTCTAATCTTTTTTGTGTTGTCTTTTTCAGGTTTTGATTCCATGGTAATGTTAGCCGCATAAAAGAAGTTAGAAAGTGTTGTCTCGTCTTCATTTTTTGGGGGCGGGGGGGAAGAGTTTGAGAAGAATAGATATTAAATCTTCTTTGAAGTTTTGGTAAATCATCTTTGAATGTTTGGTAAAATTTACTAATGAAGCCATATGGTCCCGAACTTTTACTTTTTGGAAAATTTTAGATGACTGTTTTCATTTCCTTTTATTGATCAATCTATTTAAATTATCCATTTTTTAATGTTTCAGTCTAGGAAAGTTATATATTTCTAAGAACTTGTCCATTTCTTCTAGGGTATTGAATTTGATGGTGTACAGTATTTCATGGTATTCTCATACTCCTTTGTAATTCTGTGGTGTTCATTATAACTTCTTTCATTTCTGATTTTGTTTATTTGAGTCTTTTCTCTTTTTTTCTTAATGATTCTACCCATAGGTTTGTCAATTTTATTAGTCTTTTCAAAGAACCAGCTCTTTTTTGCATTATTTTTTTTCTGTTGTCTTTTTGTTTTCTATTTAATTTAATTCTGCTCTAATTTTTGTTATTTCCTTTCTTCTACTGACTTTGGGCTTCATTTTTTTTATTTTTCTGGTCTTTAAGGTGAAATGGTTAGTCGTTTATTTAATATTTTTCTTGTTTCTAGAGATAGGCCTGTAATTATAGAAACTTCCCCTTATTACCACTTTTGCTGTATCCCCAACATTTTGATATGTCATATCATCATTCTCATTTGTCTCTGTATATCTTTTGATCTGTTCTTTTATTTCTTCTTTGACCCAGTTGTTTAATCTCCAAATATTTGTGGTTTTCCATACTTTCTTTTTTGCAGTTGGTTTCTAGTTTCAAATAATTTTGGTCAGAGAATATGCTTGGTATGATTTCAATTTTTTAACATTTGTTGAGGCTAGTTTTGTGTCCCAACATATGGTTTATTCTTGAGAAGTGCACTAGAGAAAAATGTATAATCTGGTGTTATAAGATAAAAAGTTCTGCAAATACTGATTATGTTCAATTGGTCTGATGTGTCATTTAAGGCTGATATTTCCTTATTGATTTTCTGTTTGAATAATCTATCTATAACTGTCAATGGGGTATTTAGGCTCTCTACTATAATTGTGTTTTTGTCAGTTTCCCTCTTTAGTTCTTTAGTAATTGCTTTATATATTTTGGTGCTCTCAGATTGGGTGTATGTATATTAAGAAGTATAATGTCTTCTTAATGTGTTATCCTTTTAATTTTATACAATGTCCATATTTGTTTCTTGTTATCTTTTTAATCTTGAATTCTATTTCGTCAGATTTAAGTACTGCTACAACCAATTTCCTCTGGATGCCATTTGCATTTTCCACCCCTTCTCTTAGACTTTATTTTTGTCCTTGCAGCTAGTTGTGTCTCATGAAGGCAGCATATAACCAGGTTTGTTTTTTGATTCAACTACTACTCTGTGCCTTTTAAGTTGTGGGCTGCTTATTGATATATGATGATTTTCTACAGCCATTTTATTCTTTTGTTTTCTGGTAGCTTGGTGTCTCCATTGTTTCTTTGCCCTTGTGTTTCTGTCTATTATTTTAGTTTGGTGGTATTCTTTGATTTTTCTCTCTCATCTCTTTTTGTATTTGTGTCTCAATTATATTTTTTTTGTAGTTATCATTATGTAAAAGAAAGTTTTGGATATACAATGGTCCTTTTTGTTCTGATTGCATCTTATCTTAAGGTGTTGGTTTTTGAAATAGTTTGGGGTTAGACATAGGATTCAAGTTAGCTTTGAGGTAAGGATTCGTTTTATATTAGTTTTTGGGTTAGAGTTAGGGAAAGTGGTAGGTATACAGTGAGGTTTAAGGTTAGGGTTAGGGGTAGGTTTTGAGTTAAGGTTAGGATTAAGTTTAGAGGTAAGTTAGGTTAGGGGTGAATTTATGATTATGGTTAAAATTAGAGTTAAGGTTAAAGACAGCTTTGAGATTATACTTTGGTATTTAATGAGGATTAGGGTTAGAATCAGGGCTAGATCTATGGTGAGGTCTAAGGTTAGTGTGAGGGCTCAGCTTAGTATAGGAGTTAGGTTGATAGTTAGGATTAGCATTAAGGTTAGTGTTACGTTGATGATTAGGTTTAGGTTTAGGGTTAGGTTTAGGGTGAGCCCTGAAGTAGGGTTGGCTTCTAATTAGGAAACCGTGAGGGTTGAGTTTAGGGCAAGTCTAGGGCTAGTGTTCTAGTGTTCGAGTTATGTTTGACGTTGGTTTAGGAATTGGGTTGGGTTAATGTTACAGTTAAAGGTAAGGCTTGAGTTCGTAATTAGATCCAAGTGAAGTGAGGCTTAAAGTTAGATTGAAGTTTAGGTTTTGGGTTTCTAATAGGGTTAGGTGTAGGGTTAGTGTTAGATTTACGTTTGGAGTTAGGGTTAAGATGAGGGTGAGGCTTATGATTATAGTTAACTCTGCAGTTAACATTTAATATGAATTGGGATTAGGATTAGGGCTGGTGTTGTGTCTAGGGTTAGGTTTGAGTCAGTGTAGGGGTTAAAGTAAGGGTTCTATTTTAGCTTAGGTTTAGGGATGAGTTTATGATTATGGTTAAGGTTTGGGTGACATTTGATTTGAGTTCAGGCTTTACATTTTCCTCAAAGTTCTGATAAGGCTCCTGGTTAGGTTTCATGAGCTCAAGACAATCCATTTATCATGTGCATTACTGGTAAGTGTGATATCCATCCTCTGACTAAGTACTGTTTGGAGTGCCATCTTGGAGCTCACACAGTGTGTTAGGACTTTTTCAAAAACATCTTTGTAACACGTGGCTCACACACCACATATGTTAGGAAATTCACTTAGTTTCCATTTGCTGAGAGAAAGTGCATGATGACCAAGAGTTTGCCAGTACCCATGTCATATGACATATAAAATACACACTGTACTGAAATATGGTACTGCATGTATAGAACCCATTCCAGAAAGGGTTCTAGGTATATTTAGGAAATCAACTCTCTGTGAATGACTTTAGGCAGGTATCTATTTGGGTCAAATTTGCAAGTTAAGATTCAAGATTTAAGTAATCACTGGCTCAATGTGTAGGGGTTTGAGAAATAAAGGCCACTGATCTAAAAAGAGACACTTAGAATGATACTGAAAACCAGTCACATCTGAAACTTGGCTGTAGGCATTACAGGATATGTTGAGTATCTATCATTCCAAGAGAGAATCCTGTTGGATACAGTGTGCTGAAATTGTTCACTTTACCTTGTGCAATATGAGTGTGATATCCATTTCCTGACTAACACTTTTTTAGAATGCAGATGTAGTGCTCACATTCTGTGATTGTACCTCGTCAAAAAAAATCTTTTGGATATGTACATCATAGACTACATGCATTAGAGAATGCGTTTTGTTTTCATGTGCTGAGCTAACAATGGTGACGAACAAAGTTTGCAAGTACATCATCTATGCCATATAAATACATATCATAGTGAAACAAAGATCACATGTATTACACAAAGAGTCTTAGATTGAGTCACCAAAGAAGTTCTTTTTGCACAATGCTTCTGGTGGGTTCTCATTTGGTATGAATTTGCAGCAGGTAAGATCTCAATTTGACTTCATCGCTTTGCACAATGTGTAGGAGTTCTAGAGTTAAGTGTCACTGATCTAAAGAGTGTTTCCACCTAGTCTCTTAGATTGGCCCTGAAAACAATCATGTCAAAATCTGAGCTACAGGCATAACAGTATATTGGATTTTACCTCTGTTTAAGTGGTGCTCTGAACACATTTGATGCTATCTCAGTGTACTCTTTTCACGTCAGAAAACATCGTTTGGCCACCTCTTTAATAGACCACACACATGAGACAACAAGTTTTGGTGTTCATTTGCTGAGAGACAAATGTGGTGAACAACAACACTGTTTGGAAGTGACTTATTAGTAACATACGGAAAACATCTTTTGACAAATCAGTCAGACCCCATTAAGTTTGTCATTAGTTTTAGAGTTAACTTCAAAGTAGGATTGGATTTAACTTTGGGTGGGCTGAATTTGAAGCCATGGTTAGGATTAAGTGAGGGTTACTTGGTGAGTTTCATATGAGGGTGATAGTGACCATTAAGTTTAATGTTCAATTTGAGATTAGTATTATGTTCTGGTTCAGGTTATGGTTATTTTAAAAGTTGAGTTTTGAATTAGGGTTAGTGTTGAAGGTAGCTTAGAATTGAGTTGAGAATAAGGTTTGGCTATGGTTTAGGTTGAGGGTTAGATTGAGTTAAATTAGAGGTTTAGGCTTACAGGAAAGGTTCATTTTAGATTTCAGACAGAGGTTAGGGTTGGGTTTAAGGTTTGGGTTGAACTTAGATTTTGAGCTGGGATTTCAGTTCCGTTTAAAGTTAGGGTCATGATTTCCAATTAGCTTTCGGTCGTCTAGCTTTAGGGTTAATGGAAGTTCAGGTTCAAGCATGGATTTCAATTAGAGTTAGGGTTAAAACTTAGGGTTAAGGTAAGGCTAAAGGTAGTGTTAAGTGTAAGATAGTGTTAGTGTTAGAACTTAAATTCGTTTAGTGTAGAGTTGGGTTTATAAGTAGTGTTTGTTTCAGGGTTAGGAATGGACTTAGCTTTGAGGTTAGGGTTAGGTTTAGTTTTAAGTATTGTATAAGGAATATTGTTATGGTGTATTAGAGTTAGTTTTGGGTTAGGTTTTGCATGTTAATTTAGGGTTAAGATTAGTGTTCAGTTTCTGGCTATGGTTATGCTTATGGTTGAGATTATGATTGGGGTCAAATTTGCATTTATTTTAGGATAAACTTTGAGTTGGTGGTCTGTGTTTAAGTTTTTTGTTTGGGTTAGAGTTAAGTTGATGAGTCAATTAAAAGGTTTGCATTAATTTTTGTGTTAACTTAGATGTTAAGCTTGAGGTAAAAATTAGATTTTATTTGGCCTAAAGTTAGTTTACGGGCTAGAGTTTGGGTTAGATTTCGGATTAGTTTTAAGTTCAGGTTTAGTTTCAAGTTAGGCTTAGTGTGAATGTAAGCAATAGAGATTGATGTAGGGTTGAGAAAAGGTGGAGTTTATGATATGTGCTTGTCTTAGTGTGTTTAGATTTAGCTTTTGATTAGGGTTAGGGTTTATATATTTTTTAAATAAATAAATAAACAAATAATTTTATGGTGATATTGGTTAATGAAATTCATAAGTTTCAGCTGTACATTTTAACAGTAAGGCATATATAGATAGATAGATATAGATATATATATTATATATATATATATTACATTTTGTGTTCACCTCCCATAGTTAGATTTCTTTCTGTCATCACATTGACCCCTTTTACCCCATCTACCTTTTCCCACCTCCTCCCCGCTAAGGGTTAGGGTTTAAATCAGGTTTGTGTTGTGTTAAGGATTAGGATAACTGCTAACTTTAAAGTTCGAGTTAGAGATAGTGTTAGGTTTCAAGTTAGGATAGGGTTACTGTTAGAGATGAATTTTTGTTTAGAATTGTTTCTGTAAGGGTTAGAGTAAGGGCTAGGGTATGGTTAGGATAGGGTTAATTTAGAGTTAGCATTTGTGTTGGTGGGTGTTAAGGTAAAGGTTAGGGGTGCAGTTAGCTTTGAGATTAGTATTTGGGTTTAAATTTAGTGTTAGAGTTGATTTTATGAATAACATTTGAAATTTGAGTTAAATTTGTGGTGAAGGTCTAGGTTTAATTTAAAGTTTGGATTTAGGTTTAGGTTTAGTGTTAAAATTAGGGTCAGGGTTATGCTTAGGTACTGAATTAGGGTTAGTGTTATGGATAGAATACGGATTAGGGTTGGGGTGAATGTTGAGTTTATGGTTAAGGTTAATGTTAAGGTTAGATTTAGATTTAGGAGTCAGTACTATAGTTAGGAATGGAGTTAGAGTTAGGGTTAGGTTTGTGTTTATGAATTAAGGTTAGTGTTAGATTTAGCTCTGAAGCTAGGCCTTATAAATTAGGGTGGCATTTCATGTTAGAGTCAGGGTCAGGGCTAGAGTTTGCTTCGAGTTAGGGTTAAGTTGAAAAATAGGTTTAGGCATAAGGCTAGGTTTTGAATTAATTTTGAGAATAAGTTTGTGTTTAAACTATGAGATTACAATTAAAATTAGGGTAAGAGGTAGGGTAGAGTTAGGGTTAGTTTTTGAGGTTAGGTTATCATTAAGGTTAGGCGTATGGTTCAGATTAGGTTTCAGGTGAGTTTTTAGGTTTAGGGTTAGTCTTTAGTATTGTTGTGGTGCGATCAATTTAAGACCCACGGAGCCAATTGAGATTAATTATGAGCCTCTATTAGCCGGCTGGCGACTGACTCTCCCACTAGAGAATCAGCCCAAGCCTCTAGAAGGAATATCTTAAAAAGCCCCAAAACACCTCTAGAGCAAGCAGTTTATAGAAGCAGAGGCTGGCCATTAACATATCTTTACACAGGATAACTACACCCTTAACATTAGCATATCTTTGCACAGAATATCTCCTAGAACTACACCCTGTTTAACTTTAAAAGATGGAAGCGGAAGTTGGCCATTTGACGATTTTCTACCCTTACATTCCCCACTGGTTTTCTAGGGGAATTCAAATCATTGATTCGTCAACCTGGAGCAGTGGGCAGTGAGTTCTGAAAACCATGAGTCTCACTGCCTGCACCCTTTTTTACATACATAGTTAACCAATTAATTATACAAGGTCTCAATAATGTCTTGTAATAGAGGAAAGCAGAGTAGTCAACAATGGGGACTAGTTAAACACATCTCACACCAAGATCCTATCTTCCGGTGTTGCTCCTCTCCATGGCTGAGCCCTGGTCTGACCAAGCTAAGCTATTTTTTAATAATGTCTGAATGATTAACATAAAACAGCATGTTTTTACCTGAAGCTATACAAATATCTATATTTTATGAACACAGTCTTACATGTATGAATATACACAAGATATTTAGCCAATTTTACAGATTTTGAAACTAAGCTGTACAAAAGGCAGATTCTGAAACCATGGTTGATGCAGTAAATGAAACAAAAACTCCATTTAAATATTTACATTTAAAAGACATTTAAAACCAGGAAGGGTTCCCCTCAGTGAGGCTCAGGTGAGGCAGGTTGCTGCTGGGCAAGACCAAGCTGGGACTCTGGCCGCAGAGACCAACTGGTGAGCCCTTTGCCACACTAGGTGGAGAGCCTGCAAGGACCCAAGAAGGAGGAGTTACAGACCTCTGCAAGCCCATCCTCCCTAGTTTGGGGAGAAGTGGAGGAGGTCTTTTAAACATGAATTTATAAGGCGTGATCTTCCTACAGTAGGGGCGCGCACTGTGCCCTCAACAGAGGGGAGGGAAGGAGGCTCACCCAGTTCTCGCCAGTTTCTAATTTGAACTTAGTCGAAGTTTTTTTAAGGTCCTATTCATCTTTTCTATCTGTCCTGAGCTCTGAGGCCTGTAAATGTAATGTATTACTTTCTAATTAATTTCTAGAACTCTGGCTAAAGATTGACTGGTCTGGGTGATGAACGCCGGGTCATTGTCGGACCCCAGTGTTATGGGCAGGCCAAATCGAGGCACTATTTCTGAGAATAATTTCTTTGCTACTACCTGAGCTGTTTCCTGCTTGGTGGGGAAGGCTTCAGTCTATCCTGAAAAGTGTCAATGAACACAAAGCAAGTACTTGAATTCGAAGGTTCCGGGGCTGACCTCAGTGAAATCCATCTCTCTCAATGTTCCCCGGTGCCTGTCCATGCAGATGTGGCACCGGGCTGATACCTATTTGGCCATTCATTGCAGCCTCGAATGTAATAGTCTCTTTTTAACAGTTTAATTAACTTGGTTCCTCTCAAGTGAGTTCTCTGGTGAACCTGGGTTATAAGGTGTCTCGGCTCAAGGCTTTAGGTACTGCAATGCGGCACCAACTGGAGCCTAACCCACCCAGTAGATTCTCTTTGTTTCCCAGCTTGTTGCATAATTTAACTTCTCCTGAAGTGTAGGTAGGGTGTCCGTTAACACCCTGGGCGGTAGGGCCAGCAGAATGTCAATTGGCTCCACTGGTTTTCTGGCAACCTCCTTTGCTGTCTGTCACAGTCTTGTTTTCACCCCACTGTAGAGCTGGAGTCACTGCTACTAGTTCAGCTTACTGAGCTCGAGTTCTATGGCTTAGGGCTTGTGTCCTGATGGTAACCACTGTAACCCCGGCATACCTGACGCCTTCTGAGATGAAGTTACCAGATTTGGCCAAGGGCTGTCTGTCAGGTCTGGTTGGGCAGGTGACGTTCTCTAGGACCTCAAGGCAGTCATGCAGGGTTTGGCGAGGGTCATCGTCAGGCAGTAGGGTAGCTGGGTTGAATGCAGCAGTTTTCAGGAACTGTATGTAAAGTTGGTTAAGAAGCAAGACCTGATACTGGGTGATTCGAGCATTGGAAATCCACTGGTCCAGTGGACTGCAAAGCTCCTATGTCCACCAAGAAGTTCACAGGCTTGCCTTGACCTGTAAAATTACCCTGGCCCCGGGGCTCATAATGTAAGAGCCCTGACCTCTTATTCTGCGTCCTTGAAGAGGATGAAGGGGGCCTTCTTTGGGGGGCTTGTCCTTTTTCAGGGCGCTCATTCTTCCAATGTCCCTTTTTCTTGCAATATGCACATTGGTCCTTTTCTAACCTGACTCTCCTGGATCCATTGTTCGCCCTGGGTGGCCTGTTTTCGGCCTCTGCCTTTACCTGGTGTTCCCTTTGGCTGGGCTTCTTCCATGGTTGCAAGCAGGACCTTGGTCATCTTCTTAGTCTGTGCTATATCTACCTCATCTCTATTGCTGAGTACTCGTTGGGCTATCTTGACCAGCTCGGACAGGTTCTTTCCTTCAAACCCTTCCAGCCTCTGTAATTTCTTTCTAATATCTGAGGCCGACTGACTGACGAAGGCTAAATTCACAGCCGTCATATTACTAGGGTCCTCTGGGTCAATAGGGTACGACTCTAAAGGTCATTCCAGGAACGCGGCCGGTGACTCATCCTTAGTTTGGATGACCTCGCTTACCTTTAGATAAGTTAGTGGGTCATCAGGTGGCAGACCGGAGACCCTGGAGCAGAAGCTAGCGAAAAAGAGAACGATACAACCGCGTTGGAGAGCCTCCTTACCTTGGTCGGTGTTGGGTTCCAAGGCAGAACGACGATGTTTGGTGAGAACATGTTGGGATGTGGGCCAAGATCGGTGGAAGAGCTCGCCCATTGGGCTCTTACTCTACTGCTTTTGCAGCCTCCTCAGGATCTGCTCCCCACTCCTCTGAGGTAAACAGGACCTTGGAGGAGTTGCTGACAGTCATCCCAGGTCGGCTGGTGGGCAAAGAAACAGTCTCTAGGAGAGAGGTTAATCTCTGGGTTTTCTGAGAATGAGGGGCTCTCTGGTGTTTCCAATTGTACAGATCAACTGGTGGAGAAGGGAACATAGACCATGAATGGCCTCTGGGTTTCTCCCCAACCGGGGGAGCCAATTGCCGGAGTGGAGCCAGGACTGCTGCCTAGTTCGATGAGTCAGGGACAGAATCAGGGTCTTGTGGGGCGCTGGTACCAACCCCAGTGCGTGTGTGGGAGGACTCATGAGGGGTTCTGCTTCCTGTTAAATGGAGATAGGACCGCGGTTCTAAGGAGCGTATAGGGGGAGGATTAGTGATCTCAGGGTCCTCAGGGGGCGCCTGTAAGACAGGGTAAAGAGGGTTAGGATCTGTATGGACCTTTTCTCTTTTTGCTCCTTTGGTGTAGAGAGAAGGACAGACTTGGGAGTTGTCTTTGATTTTTTTTTCCTCTGCGGCAGTCGTTCAAATACTTGGGGGCATCAGAAACAATATCGATCTACACATCGATATATGGAGCCTGATCAGGGTGGCCAGGATTTCTGTAGATAATATTCCACACCAGAAAGGCTGTTTGCAGGTCGAGTGACCCCTCTGTGGCCACCCTGTTCCAAATGTGGGCCAATCTAACTGGCAGAACCTCTGAAGGTCAAAGGGAGTGACACTGGCTCCGTAGGCCTGGGCTCATCTCCTGAAATCCTTAAAATGATTAAGGAGGCACTGAAGGCGGGTAGGACGATTCGAGGAAAAGCCTGACTTGACCATGTTAATAAAAATAGGCAAGTGTTGTGGTGCGATCAATCCAAGACCCATGGAGCCAATTGAGATGAATTGTGAGCCTTTATTAGCCAGCCGGCGACCCTGACTCTCTACCACACAGGATTAGAGGAGATCAGCCCTGAGCTTCCATTAGAGGCAGTTATATATAGCCTAGAATAAGTAAACAGATTAAAGAAGCAGAAGCTGACCATTAGGAGATCTGGGTTAACGTCAAGCAAGCAGATTACAGAAACAGAGTAAATCCTTAATGCTGGCTTACTGGAAAATTGTCCACCCTTAACAGCAAGATCCCCAAAAAAGCCAAATAAGCAGGGCTAGGATCAGCTTCTGACCTAGTGTCCAATCGGACAGGGCACAGAGGCCAGATCTAAGGAAAAGAATTAAAATACCACACATCCATATACATGGAGTACGCTTATGAAAGCCAAGGCAATAAGAAGGTAATGGTGCATTTTGACCAGTCCGGACAGATGGACACAATACAGACAGACAAAAACAGACTATAAGTAACACAAAATGCTAGTGTATCAGGCAGGTAGGGTCAGGATCTGATGTCTCAGACCTGACTGTACTAGGGAAGTTGTGCTGCATCCTGCCTTCCACTAGTTCTTAGGGCCCACAGACAGGAACAGGTCTAAGCTGAGATTTAGACGTACCCTAGAGCTCAGACAGGTCTAAGCCGAGACTTAAGACGTACCACTGGTGAGACTGATTCAGGTGGCTCATGACCAATTTTAGTAGAACTTATCCTCCGGCCTCCTGGGCCGAGATTGTCCAGCGTCCGGGCTGAGGAACATCTCTGCGGCCGCCCCCTAAACGCGGCCAAAGTCTCACCCAGACTGACCGGGGCCAGGTTCTTGGAGATGCTCCCCTTTCTTTTAGGGGAGAATCTCGCTGGGGCTTCCAACTGTTGTGGTGCGATCAAATTTAAGAACCCGTGGAACCAATTGAGATTAATTATGAGCCTCTATTAGCCAGCCGGTGACTGACTCTCCCCACTAGAGAATCAGCCCCAAGCCTCTAGAAGGAAATAGCTTAAAAAGTCCCAAAACCCTCTAGCAAGCAAGCAGGTTTATAGAAGCAGAGGCTGGCCATTACATATCTTTACACAGGATAACTACACCTTTAACATGAGCATATCTTTGCACGGAATATCTTTTAGAACTACACCCTGTTTAACATTAAACAATGGAAGCAGAAGTTGGCCTTTGAAAAATTTCCACCCTTAACAGTATTAGGAATGATTCTGAATGTGGTTTTAGGGTTAGGGTTAAGCTTTAAGTAACGTTTAGGCTTAGAGTTAGAGATAGTGTTGAGTTTATGATTTGAGTTTGTTTTAGCATTAGTATTAGGTTTCAAGTAAGATTTAGATTAGGATAATGGTAATGCTAGGGGCAGGTTTAATGTTAGTTTTAAGGTTAGGGTTAGGTTTTGGGTTATGATTTCAGATTAGAGTTATAATTAGTGTTAGTTTTGAGTTCAGGTTTTGGTCTAAAGTAGGTTATGGTTAGGGTTAAGGTAAGGGGTGGTTGTAAGATTAAGTTTAGATTGAGGGTTAGGGTTAGCTTTTGAGATAAGGTTAGTGCTAGCTTTTAGGTTGGTCTTTGAGATATAATTATGCTTAGGATTGAATTTAGGGTAGCAAAATGGCTAGAGAAAGGATTAGGTTTTTTCAATATATTATGTTTTGTATTAGGGTTACGGTTAAGTTTAAATTTAGCTTTGTGGTCAGGTTTTGGTTTAAACTAAGGTTAGTGTTAGTGTTAGGGTTATGGTTAATTCTAGATTTAGATTTAAGTTCAGGGTAGGGTTTAGTGTGAGAATTTGTTTTGAGTTTGGGTTGGGCTTATGGTTAGAGTAAGGGGCAAGTTGAGTGTTGAGTTGATAATTGGGGTTAGCGTTAGAATTAGAGTTAGATGTTCTTAGAGGTAAGGCTTTGGGTTTAAAATAGGTTTAGTGATCTGTTTGACATTAGAGTAAGGCATGGGATTCCGATTAAGTTTAGGGTTAGTTTAGGTTTAGGGTTGTGTTCTGAGTTAATTTTAGGGTGAGGCTAGGGCTAAGTTTTGAGTTAAGTTGAGGGTCAGGGTCAGGGTTAAAGCTACAGTTAGTGTTGGGGTTATGGTTAGCACTGAGGGTAAAGTTTGGGTTTGAATAATGCTTAAGTTTAGGTTTAGTGTTAGGTTTAGGGTTAGGGTTTGGTTCAGGTCAAATTTCAAGGTTGCATTATGATTAGGGTTAAGGCCAAAGTTAGTGTAAATGCTGATGTTCAACTTAGGTTTAGTGTTATGGTTTGGGTTAATGTTAGATATTGAGTTAAAACTAGTGTTAGGATTAGGCTTAGAGTTAATCTTACTGGTGAGGGTTAGTGATGAGTTAATAATTAGGCTTAGAGTTTGGGTTAAGATTAGGTTACTTTAGGGTTAGCATTATGGTTAGTCATAGCTTTAAATTAGGTTTAAGGTTAGTGTAAAATAGAGGATTAGTTGGATTTGTAGTCAGGGTTAGGGTAGGGATAGAATTAGGATCAGGGTTAGGGTTCAGGTTACGTTTAGGTTTCAGTTCATCATTAGGTTTTGAGTTAGGGTTATGGTTAGGGCCAGGGTTACATTTTTGTTTGATTTTATGATAAAGTTTAGGGTTAGGGTGAGATTTACCTTTGAGTTTAAGGTTTGTGTTTTAATTATGTTTAGGTTTCAGGTTAGGTTTTGAGTTAAGGTTGCAGTTAGATTTAGAGTGAGATCTAGGATTAAGGTCATACAAAGAATCAAGAGTAGGTTTTGAGTTAGGTTGAGGTTAGGTTTATATTTAGTGTTGAACTTAGGTTTGAGATTAAAGTTTGGGTTCAAATTAGGATTAAATTTAGAGTTAGATTTTAGACAAGGGTTGAGGTTTAGGTTAATTTAAATGTTAGGTAAGTATTAGGGTTAGGGATAGTGTTCAGGTTAGGTTTAGGGTTAGGTTTAAGGTTAGTGCTGATGTTGTGGCCGCCAGCCCCCGAAAGACACATGGACCACCATAACTCAGTGAGTGAGTTATAGGAAACACTCTTTATTCAGCCAGCTGGGTCTGCCAGGGGTACGCGGACCCCAAATTAAGCAGCCCCGAAATGTAGAGGTACAGGGTTTTTAAGCCCCAAATCCCATTCTTCATTCTGTCTAAACACAAAGGGCTATCTTCTATTCACTACCTGTCAACTCACAGGTCAGGTGTGTAAGTAGAGTTACCGAAGCAGAAAGCTTGTTTACATTGTTATGTTTCTGTAATCAAAGGCCTACGTGCCCATAGCAATCGTCAAACAGTAATTTCCAGTAAGAGTCAATTTTTCAGCCACCACACTGAGTTTTGAGATATGGCTGTTTTTAGGGTTAGAGTGAGGCTTCATAATAGTGTTATGATTCCATCGAGTTTGTGAGTAGGGTTAGGGTTAAGATTAAGCTTAGAATTAGTTATGGGATTCGAATATAGATTTAAATTAGAGTTATATTTAGGTTCAGGCAAGTTTTGAGTTAAGTTTAAGTGTTAGGTTTAGTGTTAGTGTTAGTTTAGGGTTGCATTTAATGTTGTGTGTATAATTAGGGTTAGAAGTTGGAGTTATCTTTGATTTGAAGATTTGAGTTAGACAGTTTAAGTTGGGTTTAGTGTTAAGGTAAAAGCTAGAGTCAGGTTTAGATTTAATGAGAGTTTCAAGGTGAAAGTTAGGTTGTGAATTAGGAATAGGGTTAGGCTTAAGTTTATAGTTATTTAAGGCTAGGGTTAGGATTAGGTTTATGATTAGAATTAGCTTCCAGTTTAGGATTTGGTATCAAATTAGTGTTAGAGTTATAAGTAGGATTATGGTAAGGGCCAAGGTTAGAGTTATATTTGGGATCCATTTAGGGTTTGATTTAGGGTTAGTGTTAGAATTAAGGTTAAAGTCAGGGTTAGGTGTCAGGAGCCATTTTGAGGCAAGATTAACTGCCAGTAAAGCTGGGAGTTTTGCAGAGTTAACAAGCTGTGTAGTCTGCTGGCTCCGGAGGAGGTGTACCTTGCTTTGGGGGAGATAAACGGAATGTTCTTTGACCATGGGAAAGAGTATGTTAAGATAGCTACAAAGTTTCCTGAGTGAATATCAGCAATTAGTGACATACTTGCGGGTGTTTGCTTCTCACCGGCTTTGTAGGGTATAAATATGCTGTGCTAAATAAACTCGAGGCTGCAGCAGGGACTGTATGCCCTCCCAAAGAGCTTTCCTGTCTTCTTTTTTTTCCTTAGGCTTCACCCCCCTCTTTTAGGAGCTGTTCGACTTTAGCCGGCTGGCTCCAGCAGTTAGGGTAAGGGCAAGGGTTAGGCTCAGGTTTAGGGTGCTTCAACAATGTCTTCTGATAAAAAACCTGACATAGCTCATGCCTTCCCCACCTAAGAGTTATAGCTAAGGTTTTTCCCATACCCGCATTAAGACCTTTACCCATCTAAGTGAGCGGTTAATATTACCATACATCTCTATAGCCCACATTACCTGATTTATATCAGCTTGTTAACATACAGTTGGAGGTCAGAGGGACACAATCTTGATACATCTTGCAGACTGTTGAGATCCTGAAACTTCTCTTGAGCCTTTGGATTCTGACCCTATCGTTGGAAGAAGCCAACTGCATTGCTAGATGTCTGCGGGACTCTCTTCCTTGAGAGTTTCCGGAACCTGTAGACTGCTCTCAAATTCAAAAAGGTATAAGACTTTAAGAAAATTTTATTTTAATCATTCACCTGGCTTTTTGTTATCTTTCAGGAAAATCCTGGCTTTCCTATTGATGCTGAGACAACATAATCTGCCTTCTGAATTGAAGGCAGTTGTTTAAAATGGATTAGAGAGAACTGTCTGCTCAAACTAAAAAGAACTGAAAAAGACTGGGAAGTTCTTCCTACTGCTCAACTTGTGGCCCATGTGATTATCTAGGCCAAACTTTTGATGAAGCTAAAGAAAAGCAAGCAAATCATAACATGAGTCTACAGCTCTAATTATTGAAGACAAAGGCCGGTTATAAAGTTAAGCCCAAACCTGAAATGATTTGTCATTGCTGTAAATAACTTGGTCAACTGAAAATGTACTGCTCAAAATTCAAAACTAAAGCAAGACACACTACCCCCATTCGTTCTAAAGTGCCCAGAGATGAAATCTGATGGGGTTCTGAGATAGACAAATAGGCTGTTTCCCCTCTTCACTCTGAATATTTTAAGACAACGTCAATTCATAATAACAATGACTTATATCCTGTTCTAGTTGACACCAGTGCTACATTTTCTACCTCAAACCCTACTCAGAGCCAGCAGCCCTTTTCTCAGTGTATTACAATAATCGAAGTCATAGAAATTAAGAATGTCTCACAAATATTATTTTTTTCCCCAACTTATAACTTTTTGGGGGGGACCATTAATGACCTCTCCCTGTTTCCAGTCAGTGCATTGGCCCTCCTACATATAATTTTAATCATTTAATCAATAGGTCAGTACTTTCTATGAAAACATAAAACCTCAGTAAGTTTTCCTCCTCAGGAGGAAAATCTCTTTAACATTGGGTTTAGTTCCTCAAATGGGGTCTCAAATGAAATTAGCAAAGAACACAAAGGACCTGGTGAAGAGAATAGTACCTTTATTCTTTTCTTTATGTTGAAACCCAATCTCCTTGCCCAGCAGCTAGGAACCAGGTCAGGCAGCAGTACTGTCCAGAACCAGTGGATATACACACTCAGCTGTAAGACCCATCTTCTGGGGCCTGTGTAGTGCTAGCGGGCAGTTGCAGGCACACATAGTTTTGGAGAGCAGAGATAGCAGCAAGGGCAGGGCCAACTGCAGGTGCATTGATTGTTGTAGGCTCTGGTGGTCAGTGTACATACTTGTGGCTTCAGGGTTTTCCCATAGGTGTGTGTGTGGCCACTGGAGTCCTGTGAAAACATTTAGGCTGGGAGCATGTAGTTGCATAGCTGGATGGGTAGCTGCAGGTGAACTTAATAGTGCAGGAACTGACACAGAGACAGGGCTGGGCAATGCAAACCCCTGTGAAGTGGTTAGCTGTTGACTGGTTACCCTGTGGCTGTAGAGTTTCTACATTGCAGACAGCAGTGGAGACTGGTGATGTGGTTCAGCCTGGGGATGTGCAGATACACAGCTGGAGGGGCTAGTGCTTCATATCAGATAGTTTACAAAAACCCCAAACTGAGAATAAACCTCAATTTTATCAAGGTAAAGAAATAAACAATTTCTAATAATCTGTACAATAAAATACTACTTAGAGAAAAAAAAATCTATTGCTACAGTCAAACACATGGATAAATCTCAAAAAATTTCTGCTGGGTGAAAGGAGCCAGATAAACAAGAGAAATTCATATTGTATGATTTCACTTATATAAAATTCCAGATAATGCAAATTTATCCATAGTGACAGAAATTAGACAAGAGTATTTTCTCAGGGGTGGGAGGCATAGAAAGGCAGCAGGGTGAACTTCTAGGGTACAAAAACAGTTTAGGGTGAGTGTTAAGGTATGTTCATTATAGTGATAGTGATGATGGTTTTAAGGGAGTGTGAGAGTGTCAAAGCTTATGAAAGTGTAATGTGTTAAATATATGCAATTTTATTATATTTTGATTATACATAAATAAGGTTGTTTGAAGAGAGGAAGAGGAGGGTGCAAAGGTTAATAGTGTCAAACCATGCTAACTTGATAAGGGAAGAAAAGGATTTGGTCACATGGAGTTGTGTTGGCTATAAGAGGACCTTTCATCAAGAGATAGACGACTCTTCTCAACATCTGGCATCTGGGCTGACCATGTAATTTGGTTCTACTAACAAAATGTGGCCCCACTCTACAATTTCTGAGCCTCACCCTCAAGGGACCTGCAAGTTCTTCTCTTATCCTCTCGAGTGATGCCTGTCATGTGAACAAGCACAGGTTATTCTGCTGTAGAGGAGGCATGGGGCAAAAATGAGGTATGTTGCTGCTAGTCTGACACGTGATTGAGCACCCGAGGTCCCAGGTCACCCACACTTGATGGCAGACACAAGGTTGGGGAAGGAGAGACCCACAGAAGAACTGCACAGCTGAGCCCAGATCACATAGCTGAACTCTAGAAAGTTTGAATTAATAAATAATTGATTCTAGCACTAACTTTGAAGTGGTTTGTTACACAGCAAAAGCTAAATGATACAAGAGGTATTTGAACCTTAGAAAGCACATTTATGCTTAAGTGGTTGTAGGGAATATAGAAGCTTGATTCAAGCATGTTAAGAAAAGGGAGCAAGATACAAAGAACATGTTCAGAAGATTCTGTCAAGAACATTTTCCATGAAAAGTGGTATAAAAGGTTTATGATGACACAAGGTAAATAAATGTTGAGTCAAAAATAGAGTTATTTTTAGTTGCGACTAAACTAATGTAATTATAAGGGTTGGTGGTAGAATCATCAATGGGCAGGCACAGACCATCAGGTCTAAGGGGTTTCATATTGTGGAAGAGATAGAATAGACTTGTAATTTCTTAAACAAAGTAAAACATGCAACCCGCTGCAAACTATGAAACTCTCTGAGGATATTGCAGACCTGGGAGTGAGGTTAAGACAGGACAATATAGTGCACTGTGTGGGTTGCACATGTGCTCATCAATGACTGACTTTGGCTTTTTTACCTCTTTGCTAAAGCATCCTAGAGAATGCTCTACTGGGCCTCTTGTTGATTCCAACAGTAGCTCTTTTAACTTAACCCTGCCAAATCCCTCAGAATGGTTTACTGGAACAATCACACTCCTAGTCCCTTATGGACACAGCATGGTAGAGGCTTCTGTATCAAGATGCAGTGGTCCCAAAGCCTGCCTGGATCATGATGAATTCCATAGATTCCATGGGAGAAAGAGAGGGCCAACCAAAACATGTTTTTTTTGAATTGTTTTTCACAGGATGGAGGAGATAGATGCTGGGCATGTGCTCCCCAGAGCTCTTCAGTGGAACTAAAGTGCAGTGAAAATGAGGAAAGCCAGGCTGCTCTCATCATTCAGATAGTCACCAAGAGTGGGAACTAAGCACTATGGTTCCCTCCTAAATGCCTCCTTTGCTCTAGCTGTCTGCATAACTGGCACACCAGACTGGTACAAGCTCTATGAATATCCCACAGGCTGAGGGCTTACTGTGACAGTGGGAATGTGCTGTGCCCAACACAGTGATCACTGGTCCCTGCAGAGAGCTGAGCCCTTCCACAAATTTGCTCCAGTACCATGCTCTCTTCAGCTCAGCTTCAAAGCAGGGCTTTGTCTCTGTCAGGCAGACCTCACCATGGGGATCTCTCTGATTTGTTTCTTCCTACTTCCTGCAACTTTACATACCTCATGCTATATGAATTAGGGAACTGCCTTGAATACCTGAATCCAAGTGTCATAGAAATGGGAATTTGGTAGTGGGTGGGTTATCCCCTCTTCATTTCTTGAACCAGGGACCAGACCCATTCTGAATCTTTTGTGTTCAAGCCAGAACAAGAATTGAAATTGCATATGTCTGTCTGTCTGTCTCTCTCTCTCTCCCTCCCTCTCCCTCCTCTGTCTCCCTCTCTCTCTCTCTCTCTCTCTCTCTCTCTCTGTGTTGGCGTATTTTTCACTATGTGTGTGTTTCTGTTTATTCCCCCTGATGATCATGTAAAGTATGCACAGAAATGCCACAAATGCTGACCAACAGATAATGAGTTTCTACCCTCCCTTTTTTTCTTTTATTTTTCTCAACACTTTCAAGAGGGAAGAAAGCAATTAACATCGTGTGTGTGTGTGTGTGTGTGTGTGTGTTGTGTGTGTGTGTGTGTGTCTATTCTGTCACCCTGATCCCCATGATCTACCCCTGGATGACTTAGAATGAGTGAAGCTGTAGGGATTCCATCTTTTTCCCTGCCAGGACCTGTAGATCAGGTCACGGAGGCATCTCGAACACACTGATCCCTTTAGCTTAAGGTCACTGTCAGGAGCAAGGGCTCAGTCTGAGTGCCTTCTGCTGGCAAGAACATTGTTGACATGAGCCCTGAGGAAAAGTTAGGGGTTTCAAAACTTCACTGCCCTCAAGAGAACATGTCCTACAATATGATCAGTAATTTATCGGTTAGGTCTGAGGCATTCATGCCTGAGATCCTGAGGGTCAGAAGACAAAAACGAGATCCTTTTCCAGGGGGCTGACGACCTCTTTGATTCTGATTACTGATTTCTCCAGAAAAAAAAAAAAAATGCGGAAACTGCATTATTTCAGGGCTTTATCTAACCATGCAGCATGGGTCTGTCATTGAATAAGTATATTGATGCTTAATGAGGGGTTTACTTGATACAGTCTGTGTTCTGTGTATGCTTCTTGTTTGCAATGGGAAAGTATCCTTTAAAATATTTTACTTTATCAACATTCCCATGTCCTCAGAGAAGGGTTAGGCAGTTTGTTTCAATGTGGTATTTTCTGCCTTTTGGTAACACCCAACATTTTAGCCAGAGCCCTTGCATTGCAGGGAGATGTTAGAGGACAACTTTCTCTGTGCAGTAAAATTTCAGTGTTTTTTTTTCTCCCATGGTATAAGAACTTATGTGCGTTTGTGTGCGTATGCAATATTTTGTCCTATCTAACTTCTTTCATTTTGAGTTTTCTTCCTTCCTTGCCTTTTTCAGTAACATTAGCCAAAATAAGGAATGGGGTATTTTTTGGTCTTTTTAAAAAACCAATTCCTGGCTCAGTGGCAGTCACTGATTATTGTCATTGTAGAAGAGTTAGGGTGGCAGGAGGTACATATCAGAGGAAAAAATTTCCTCTGATCTCAGGCATTCTGTGGAAGAAGTGAGAACCTGTTTTGAAACATGTGAAGGACCTATATAATGAAAATTATAAGACCCTATTAAAAGAAATCAAAGAAGATACAAAGAAATGGAAAGATATTCTGTGTTCTTGGATTGGAAAAAATAAAACATAGTTAACAGCATGGAATTGGTAGCAAAACAGACACCACGGACCAGTGGAATAGAATTGATAGTCCAGAAGATAAACCCATATTTATATGGGCAAATTTTTTCAACAAAAAAAGCCAGAAACATACAGTGGAACACCTCTTCAATCAATGGTGCTGGGAAAATTGAAAGCCATCTGCAAAAGAATGAAATTAGACTGTGTGTCTATCATCACACACCAAAATTTACTCAAAATGCATTAAGGACCTGAATATAAGGCTGAAACAATAAAATGCATAGAAGAATACATAGGAACTCAACTCAAGGACCTTGGCTTAAGAGGATTTGTGAATTTGACCTCAAAGGCAAGGGAAGTAAAAGCTGAAATAAATGAATGGGACTACATCAAACTAAAAAGCTTCTGCTCAGCAAAAGAAATCATCACAAGGTAAAGAGACAACCATCTGAATGGGAAAATATATATTATTTGCAAGCAACATCTCCAATAAGGTCTAATATCCAAAAATATACAAAGAACCAAAAACTCATAACAACAACAAAAAAACCACTGATCCAATCAAAAAATGGGCAGAGGACCTGAATACACA
This sequence comes from Eonycteris spelaea, assembly GCA_003508835.1. Taxonomy (NCBI): domain Eukaryota; kingdom Metazoa; phylum Chordata; class Mammalia; order Chiroptera; family Pteropodidae; genus Eonycteris; species Eonycteris spelaea. The sequence continues at coordinate 908,192 of PUFA01000215.1, read as the reverse complement.
CTTCCCTAGAGGACATACAAATGGCTAGCTAACAAACATATGAAAAGATGCTCAGCATCACTAGCTATTAGAGAAATGCAAATCAAATCACAATGAGATACCAACCACCTCACACCTGTTAGAATGGCTATAATCAACAAGATAAGTAATAACAAATGTGGGAGGGATGTGGAGAAAAAAGAACCATCATACATTGCTGGTGGGACTGCAAATTGGTACAGCCACTATGGAAAACAGTATGGAGATTCCTCAAAAAACTAGGAATTGATCTACCATATGATCCAGCAATCACTACTGGGTATTTCAGCAAAGACTTGAAAACTCATATTCAAAAAGATATTTGCACACTGATGTTCATAGCAGCATAATTTCACAGTGGCCAGGACGTGGAAGCAACCGAAGTGACCTGCGATAAGATGACTGGCTAAAGAAGCTGTGGCATATATATCAATGGAATATTACTCAGCTATAAGAAGAGATGAAATCTGCCATTTGTGAAAACATAGATGGACCTTGGGATAATCATACTAAGTGAAATAAGTCAAACTGAAAAGTAGAAAATCACATGATAGTACTTATATGTGAGATATAAACCTAAAAGCAAACAAATGAACAGGACAAATAGAGACTCTGGGATATGGACAATGGACTAGTGGTTATCAGAGGGTAGGGTGAGGGGGAGGAGGCGAGAGGTAGACGGGGTAAAGGGGGTCAAATATAGGGGAATAGGGGGAAGTTTAAGTGGGTAAAGGGATCAAATATATGTTTTCTGAGAGAAACTGGACTTGTGTGGTAATCACACAATAGAATATATTGATGTCAAATGATAAGTACACCTGAAAATTATATAACTGTATTAACCAATGTTACCCCAATAAACTTAATAAAAAATAAAAATAGTAAAATAAAAATATCATACACCATGATCAAGTTGGACTTATTCCTGGGATGCAAGGTTGGTACAAGATCTGCCAGTCAATTAAATATGATACACCACATTAACAAATCGAGAGATAAAAAACTATGTGATTATATCAGTAGATGCAGAAAAAGCATTTGACATAATCCAACATCCATTTATGATAAAACTCTGAGCAAAGTGGGAATAGAGGGAACATACTTCAACATAATAAAGGTCATATATGACAAACCTACGGTACTCAGTGGGGAAAGGCTAAAAGTGTTTTTCTTAAGATCAGGAACAGACAAGGATGCCCACTTTCACTACTCCTCTTTAACATTGTTTTGGAAGTCTTAGCCACAGCAATCAGACAATAAAGAGAAATAAAAGGTATCTGAATTGGAAAGGAAGAAGTAAATCTCTCTATTTACCGATGACATGATATTATATAGAGACAACCCTAAGCATCCCAAAACACTATTAGAACTGATCAATGAATTCAGTAAAGTAGCAGGGTACAAAATCAATATTCAGAAGTCAGTGACATTTTATATACCAATGATGAATTTTCAGAAAGAGAAATTAAGAAAACAATCCCATTTATAATTGCTTCGAAAAATGATAAAATACTTGGGAATCAAAATAACCAAGGAGGCAAAAGACCTGTTCTCAAAAAATTATAAGTCACTGAAAAAGAAATTAAAGAAGATACAAATAAATGGAAGCATATACCTGTTCATGGGTAGGAAGAATCAACATCGTTCAAATGGCCATACTACCCAAAGTAATCTATAGATTCAATGCAATCCCTATCAAAATGCCAATACCATTTTTCAGAGAGCTAGAGCAAGTAATCCTAAAATTTATATGGAACCATAAAAACCCCTGAATATCTATGGCAATCTTGAGAAAGAAGAACAAAGTTGGAGGTATCACACTATCTGATGTCGAACTATACTACAAAGCTACAGTAACCAAAACAGCATAGTACTGGCATAAAAATAGCAGATAGCAGATACATTGATCAATGGAACAGATTAGAGAGCCAGAAATAAATCTACACCTATACACTCACTTAATACATGACCAAGGAGGTAAGAATTATAGTGGGGTAAAGACAGTCACTTCAATAAATGTTGTATAGAAAATTGGACAGATACATGTGAAAGAAAGAAAGAAAGAAAGAAGAAGAAAGAAGAAAGAAAGAAAGAAAGAAAGAAAGAAAGAAAGAAAGAAAGAAAGAAAGAAAGAATGACCATCTTCTTACACTGTATAAAAGAATAGACTCAAAATGGATTAAAGACTTAAACGTAAGACTTTAAACCATAAACCTTCTAGGAGAAAAATATAGTCAGTAAACTCTCTGATATTGCAGTGATTTCTTTATGGTATATATCCCCAGGAAAGGGAAACAAAAGATAAAAAACAAATAGGACTACATCAAACTAAAAAGATTTCATACAGCAAAGGAAACCATCCAAAAAACAAAAAGACAATCAACTGATTGAGAGAAGATATTCGCTAATGATACATCTGATAAGGGGTTAATTTAATATCCAAAATATAGAAAGAACTCATACAAGTCAACAACAACAACAACAACAACAACAACAAAACAATCCAATTAAAAAATGGGCAGAGATCTGAACAGATACTTCTCCAAAGAGGAAATACAAATGGCCAATAAAACATATAAAAGATGCTCAAGGTCACTAGTCATCAGAGAAATGCAAATTAAAACCAAAATGCAAAATCACCTGACACCCATCAGAATAGTTATCATAAATAAATGAAAGAACAAAGTGTTGGCGAGGATGCAGAGAAATAGGAACCCTTATACATTGTTGGTGGATTGTAAATTGGTACAGCCACTATGGAAAACAGTCTAGAGGTTTCTCAAAAAACTAAAATGGATGTACCTTTTGACCCAGCAATTGCACTTCTGGTTATTTATCCAAAGAAATCGAAAACAATTTGTAAAATCTATGTACTCCAATATTCATGATGCCAAAATTTACAATAGACAAGATATGGAAGCAATCTAAATGCCCATCAACAGACAATTGAATAAAGAAGTTATGGTTCATGAATACAATGAAATATTACTCATCCATTAAAAAAATGAAATCCTACCATTTTGCAAAGACATGGATGGACCTAGAGGTTATTATGCTGAGTAATATAAGTCAGAGAAAAGATACATACCATATGATTTCACTTATATGCGGAATCTAAGGCACAAAAAGAACAAACTAATCAAAAACAGATTCACAAATATAGAGGACAATCTGGTGACAGCCAGAGAGGAAGGGGGATGGGTGGCTGGAGATGGATGAAGGGTTGAAGAAGTACAAACTAGTAGTAGAGACAGATGGTCATGGGGCAGGGACCATGGCATAGGGAATGCATTAATGTAAAGGCTAGGTTGAGAGCCAGAGGAGAAAAAGGGCAATTAGGGATATCATTTTGTAAACTATATAAAATGTCTAACCAATGTAATGTATACTTGAAACTAATAAACAAAAATTTTAACAAGTTAAGAAAATAAGTACAAAGATGGGAAAATTATTTTACCTGGTTGCATTTTATTGTAAAGTTAATCAACATAGAGTGATAATTTCATAAAATAGCCAGATAAATGCAATGCACTAGAAAGTCCACAAGAAGACATAAAGAACTAGCTTTCCACAAAGATACAATGGCAAATCCATAGAGATAGATCAGTGTTTTCAATTATTATTTCTGGCATCATTGGCTATTGTTATAAAAATTAGCTTGATTTACACCTCAGGGGCATATTAATTCAAAATGTATATTGACCTAAATGTAAAACCTAAAAGAAGGAAATGCATAAAAAGAGTAGGGCAGAAAGTGTGAGTCTGGGGATTTCTTTGATATGACAACAGAATCACAATGCACAAACAAGAAACGTAATTGTAAAATTAGGTTATATGGTATTTAAAAAACTTCTGCTCTTCAAAAGATGCTGTTGAGGATAAAAAACAAGTCACAGATGGGGGGTGGTAAATATTTGCAAGTCACTGGGAAGGAGCTTGATCCAGATTATATAACAAATACACAAAACTTTATAATCAGAAAAACAACAAAAAGGACAAAATATTTGAATCTACACTTTGCCAAATAAGCATGTGAAAAATGTTTTACATTTTGTCATAAGGAAAATGTAAAATATAAATTCCAGTGCTTCCCAACTACATGATGCATGGACATCCTGTGCCCAGAGGGAATCAGCCAGAAAATTTTATGGATGGGTTACAGAAGGCAGAGTGCAAAATGCAACCTCCAGATTTGTGATATTGCCTAAAGTCTCAACTCTAGCTGACCTTGTGGACAAAACAGATTCTCACTTTTCCACAGAATGCCTGAGATCAGAGGAAATTTTTTCCTCTGATATGTACCTCCTGCCACCCTAACTCTTCTACAATGACAATAATCAGTGACTGCCACTGAGCCAGGAATTGGTTTTTAAAAGACCAAAAAATACCCCTTCCTTATTTTGGCTAATGTTACTGAAAAAGGCAAGGAAGGAAGAAAACTCAAAATGAAAGAGTTAGATAGGACAAATATTGCATACGCACACAAACGCACATAAGTTCTTATACCAATGGGAGAAAAAAACACTGAAAATTTTACTGCACAGAGAGTTGTCCTCTTAACATCTCCCTGCAATGCAAGGGCTCTGGCTAAAATGTTGGGTGTTACCCAAAAGGCAGAAATACCACATTGAAACAAACTGCCTAACCCTTCTCTGAGGACGATGGGAATGTTGATAAAGTAAATATTTTAAAAGGATACTTTCCCATTGCAAACATGAAGCATACACAAGAACACAATTCTTGTATCACATGTTTCGTTAAATTTATTCCTAGTATTTTATTCTTTTTGTTGCAATTGCAAAAGGAATTTTTTTCCACTTTTTTTTCTGACGCTTCGTTATTGAGTATAGAATGCTATGGGTTTTTGAATGTTGATTTTGTATTCCAGAGACTTTACTGTATTTGCTTATTGTTTTAGTATTGTTCTTGTGGAGTCTTTAGGGTTTTTTTATATAGAGAATCATGTCATCTGCTAATAGGGACAGTTTAAGTTCTTTGTTTCCTTTTGGATGCCTTTATACCTTTCACTTGCCTAATTGCACTTGCTAGGACCTCCAATGTTATATTGAATAGCAGTGACAATAGTGGACAGCCTTGCCTTGTTCCTGATCCTAGACGAAAGGTTTTTAAATTTTCACCATTAAGTACAATGTGGCTGAGGGTTTTGTCATAGATGGCCTTTATTATGTTAAGTTATGTCTTTCTAATAGATTTTGTTAAGTGTTTTGGACCATAAATGGATGTTGTATCTTGTCGAAGCTTTTTCTGCATCTATTGATACGATCATATGATTCTTATTTTTTAATTTGTTTATGTGGTATATCACATTAATTGATTTGTGTATGGTTAAAACCTCCCTGTTCCCTGGGATGAGCCTACTTGATCGTGAGGTATAATCTTTTTTAATATGTTGCTGTATTAGGTTCCCTAGGTCTTATTTTAGAATTTTGCATCTGCGTTCATGAGAGATATTGGTCTGTAGTTTTTTTTTTTTATGTTATCTTTGTAATATTGGCCTCATAAAATGAGTTGGCGAGTATTGCCTCCTCTTCGATTTTTTGGAAGAGTTTGAGGAGAATAGGTATTAAATCTTCTTTGAATGTTTGGTAGAATTCACTGGTGAAGCCATCTGGTCCTGACTTTACTTTTTGGTAGGTTTTTGATGATTGTTTCAATTTCCATACTGCTGATTGGTCTATTTAGATTTTCAGCTTCTTGATTCAGTCTAGGAAGGTTGTATTTTTCTAAGTACTGGTCCATTTTTCTAGGTTATTAAATTTGTGTATATATTTTTCATAGTATTTTTATGATCCTTTGTATTTCTGCATGTCAGTCGTAATTTCCCTCTTTCATCCCTGATTTTGTTTATTTGTGTCCTTTCTCTTTTTCTTTAGTGAGTCTAGCCAGGGGTTTGTCAATTTTATTAACCTTCTCAAAGAACCAGCTCTTGTTGCATTTATTTTTTTCTATTGTTTTTTTTGTTTTCAATTTCATTTATTTCTGCTTAATTTTGATTATTTCTTTCCTTCTGCTGACTTTAGGCTTCATTTGTTCTTCCTTTTCTAGTTTTTTGATGAAGCATTAGGTTGTTTTTTTGGGCTCATTCTTGTTTTTGGAGATAGGCCTGTAATAATGATGAACTTTCCTCTTATGACCTTTTGCTGTGTCCCAAAAGTTTTGATATGTTGTATTACATTATCATCATTTCTATGTATCTCTTGATCTTCTTTTTTTTCTTCCTGACCCAGTTATTCTTCAGTAGCATGTTGTTTAATCACATGTATTTTGGTTTTTCTTGCTCTTCTTTTGCAGTTATCTCTAGTTTCAAAGCATTTGATCAGAGAATATGGTTGACAGGATTTCAACCTCTTATATTTGTTGAGGCTATCTCTGTGTCCCAGTAGTGGTCTATTCTTGAGAATGTTCTCTGTGCACTAGAGAAGAATGTATAAGCAACTATTCTGGGATGGAAGGCTCTGTGTATGTCAATTATGTCCAGTTGGTCTAATGTGTCATTTAAGGAGTTATTTCCTTACTGATTTTCTGTTTAGGATCTGTCCATATCCGACAGTGGGATGTTTTAGGTCCCATATTACGATAGTGTTTTGGTGTGTTTCTCCCTTTAGATCTGTTATTAATTGCTTTATGTATTTGTGGCTCCCTGATTGGGAGCATAGATATTAATGTGTATCATGTCTTCTTGGTGATGATTCCCTTTATTATTGTGAAGTGTCCTCAGTATCTTTTTCTTTTTTTTTATTTCTAAGTCTATTTTGTCTGATATTAGTACTGCTACTCCTGCTTTCTCTGAATGCCATTTGCTTGAGATATCATTTTCCACCCTTTTGCTCTGAGTCTATATTTTTTTCTTTGGAGCTGAGATGTGTCTCCTGGAGGCAGCATATGGTTGGGTTTTGTTTTTTTTGATCCATTCTGCAACTCTGTGCCTTTTTATTGGTAGTTCAGTGCATTTACATTTAGGTGATTATTGAAATGTGAGGCCTTCTGATAGCCATTTTATCTTTTTCTTTCGGGTAACTTGGTGTTTCCATTGCTTCCTTGCCCTTGTTTTTCTGTGTGTTGTTGTTGTTGTTTTTAATTTTTTAAAAAATTTTGGTTGGCTTTTGTGTTTTTTTCCTCTGGTCTTCTTGTTTTATGTTATATACTTCAGTTCTGACTCTATGGTGTGTGGTTCCATTTCAAATATGAAAGATAGTTATATCTATCTATTTGTCTATCTATCTATCTATCTATCTATCTATCTATCTATCTATCTATCTAGATAAGAGATAGAGATAGAGATAGAGATAGAGATAGAGATAGAGATAGAGTCATCCATTTTCTTCTGCTCAGTGCCTTATCTCCTTCCCCTTTGTGAATTTGGATCTTTGAATCCTTCCCTTTTCAGTCATTGTTATCTCAATTTGTTTCTATGTATGCTGAACGTTCATTACGATCTGCTATAGCAATTCTTTTATTTTTTAAGCTTGTAATGCCCTGTTCTTAGTGAGGGTTGCACTCCTCTGCTTCTATTTCCTGATAGTCACTTTTACTCCTAATTATGTTTCTTCTTGTTGTTGTTGTCATTTTGTTTTAGGTGAGCTGATCCCTTTGTGTATTTCCTGTAGTGCAGGCCTCATAATGGGAATTCTCTCAATTTTTGTATGTCTGAAAAGGTCTTAATTTCTCCTTCATATCTATAGAGAGCTTAACTGGATATATTATTCTAGGCTGGTAGTTCCTTTCACTTAATAGTTTAAATATTTGATTCCATTCCTTTGTGGCTTGTGATGACTGTGCTGAGAAGTCTGAGGATAACCTAATGGTTTTTCCTTTATATGGTACTGTTTTCTTTTCCCTGGCTGGCCTGAGAATTCTGTCTTTGTCATTGATTTTTGATAATTTTAATACAATGTGTCTTGGTGAAGACCTTTTTGAGTTTAGATAATTGGGTATTCTGTTGACTTCTTGAATTTCAAGCTCCAACTCATTCCTTATTTGTCTTCATCCACTACTGTTCTGAAAATGCTTTCTATTCCCTGCTCCTTTTCCTCACCTTTGGTAATGCCCATTATTCTTATGTTTCATCTCCTGATGGTATCAGCTAGTTCTTGATTTCTCTTTCATTATTTTTCATTCTTTGGTTTCTCTCTTCTTCCTATGATATATTTCTAGATTTCTGTCTTTGATATCACTGATCTTTTCCACCATTTGGTTGACTCTATTTCCCAAGCTTCCTATTTCATTTTTCAACTCTTACAGTGTGCTCTTCATCTCCAGAAGATCTATTCTGTTATTTTTGAGGGTTCAGTCTCCTTGTTCTGCTCATCTAGTTGTTTTTTCAATTCTTAAAATTTGTTATGACTCATTTTGGAATTCTCTGAGTTTTTTTCAGAAGTACCATCCTGAATTCTCTGTCATTTAAGTCGCATATTTCTATGTCAGTAAGCTTATTTTCTGGAGATTTTTCTTTCTTCCTGAGATGCCTTGTCACCTTGGTTTTCATGGTGTTTAATGGACTATTTCTCTACCTGGGCATTAATGAAAATGTTGTGCTGTTTTTCCAGAAAGAAGATTTATTATATAAACGTCTCTCTTTAGCCTGCTGCAAAGAAGGCACTTTTCTTTGGGTTTCCGGTAGATGTTTGTATAAGCCTCTTGAATCCCTGCTTTACATGAAGCTTTAAAAATGTCTTTATTTTCTGATAGATATTTAATCACACTCAATACCCTCAGTTTTCAGACCCTGTCAGTGTTAGCAACAGTTTCTGTAGCATTTGCTCAGATCCCCCTGTGGCTCCACAGTGTTTGGTCTCGGAGGGTATGGGGGAGGGGCCCCCTGGCTTGGGGTTGGGAGCTGCAGCTCTGCTTCGTTTTTGCAACCACCGCTGGGTAAATCAACTGTTGTTTTCTGCCATTCCACTTCTTTGCAGTCTGCCCTGATGACTGGACCCTCCCGCCCTCTGGCCGCAGAGAGCTCACAGCTTTCCCAGGCAGGGCTATTCAGAATACTCGCTGCTCCTTCTCCCTTCTCCCTCCTCCCCGTGTAGGGATCTCTGGTGGCTGCTAGAGGCAGCTTCTTTATTTATCCCCTTCTACTGCCCCCCACACAGGGTCTTAACCTTTGATAACTCTTACATGCAGATCTCACACTCAGATGTGTTGGTGTGCAATTTGAGTGTTTTTGGTTGAGTTTTAGAAGTTCAGCTTATTGTTGTTTTAAGAGGAGAGATCTAGGGATGTCTCTCACTCTGCCATGTTTTCAAAGTCCTCTCCTCTGTCTTTTCAAAGCCAAATGTGGACTTTTGCCTGGATTTGCACGATAAAATGTGAGCTGATATAAAATTTGCAACTTTCACCTCACTTGGTTTGGAAAATCTCTGGATGTCGACTTTTCCCCTTTCCCTTTCCATGGATTGAAATGACAATGATTGAAGTTATTTTGAAACAGAATACTAAAGATGGAAGGTGCTAAGTTGGCCTAAGTCCCTGAATGACTACATGGAAGAACAGCATGCAGAGGAACCACCATCAAGCCAAAACACTCATTTTAGACTGTCATATGAGCCCAACATACTTGTTTCTTTGTTCTTTAAACCACTGATATTTAAGGTTTTCTTTTCACAGCAGCCTAACCTAAACTAACTAATCAATTTATTATGAGATTTAAAGATTTAATGACTTGCCATTTCAAAAAATAATATAAGATAATTGGGTCAAAGGGGGGGGGGTTTAGGTTAAGAATCCAGTTCAAAATATAGGCTAAACAAATACTTTAGAACCTCTCTTTAATACTTACTCATCTGTTGAAAATTAGTTTTTCCTAAGGAATTCAAAAAAGTCAGTATTGAAATTAAGACATTCCTAAGTTGTAAATACCAAATCTCAGCTCACAGTGCTACTTACCTTAGAGGACTGCCTTTCATGTGTAACTCATGAGCATCCTCCTCTCATACCGTACAAAGTACAGAAATCTTCCTTTATAAATTTGTGTTCCCCAAAATTTGATCACATGAAGCAAAAGTTTTTCCACCTGAAACAATTTTGTACAGGAGGTACACTTTTACCTCTACCCTTTCAGGGGATTTTGGCTAGACTTAAGTATTAAACTGACATTAGATAGATTAACAGGAGACAGTTATACAACTTTACATGCCATGGGAGCTCTCATAAGGAAACAAAGACCCAAAGGAATGACAGAACCTACGTGCTTTCACATTAAGTTGAACAAAGAGAGAGAGCTGTAGAAAATAATTAATCTATGTGGGGAGGCTAAAGGGAGATAAGAATTATTTTAACAAGGTCTGTTTGTATAGTCTTCTCTTGGCTTTGATTCCCTGTTAAAGAATTTGTTTTCTCCTTGTGCAGGAAGGACATCTTTCACAGGCGTTTTGATCTCCTGTTTCCAGGAAGAAAAGGGGAGATTAGAATTCCCTTCTTGCACTTGTTTTTTTGAGTGCTTTTAGCTCAAATGATCCTTAACCAAAGTAGCATAAATATGTTTGGCGTATTCTACCATCCTTCAATTCCAACATAAGGGATCATCCTGATAATCGGGGATTGATAGCAAAGTTTTGTATCTCTGGAAGTTATATGCATCTAGCTGAGGTATGACATGGGTTTGAAAAAATGAAGGGGAAGGAAATATGAAGTTTTCAGCAATCGATCACTTTTTTTTTCTTTTTCTTTTTTCCATTAAGGAAAGATAATGTATTGGATATCACAACAGTCTGGAATAGTGTGTAAGTATTTTGCCAAAGCTAGTCATTGAACATATTAAAAAATATGTAAGCATAAAAGTTTTCAACCATAAATGCTGTTTTAAAAATGACAAAGTAGGAAATATTGCAATATAATGAGAAAAGTTTATAAAATGATTAATATATTATGTCATTAGTTTTTTATACTAAAAAAATGTTGACAAACTATGTTAGTGGAAATGGTATGAGCTAACATGGTAGATAAGCCCTTAAATTTCTTGCTCATATAACAGTTCAGTGAGGGCATTCCTAGTTAGGTAGCTATTCTCCAAGCTGCGATAAAAAAAAGCCGAAGTTCCTTTTACATCGTCATTCTATAATTGTCAACATGTGACTCCCAAGGTTTTTTGTTTTCTGTTGTGTGTGTGTGTGTGTGTGCTGCCATTTCACACATCTAACAGGGAAAAAGGTTAAGTCTGACCAGGAAATGATGCAGACCATATTGTTCCACATTTTATGGGCCAGACTTTAGTCACATGGCTCCATCTAGCAAGTGAGGCTAGGAAATGTAGTCTAACTGTGTGCCAGGAGTAAGAGGAAACCAATGAGGAGCCCCAGGAACTCTACGCTATGTACTTCTCTAAAAATCTTCGAAAGCATGATCATTGATAAATGATAAGAGATGATTGATGAAGAAGATAATCATCAGCCTTAGTTTTTTTTAAAATAGTTCATTCCATGTTTTAGGTCAAATTTAAGCCTACATACGCATTTTGATTCAGTTCACATTTATTCAAACAGTAGTATTTTCTGCCAATACTTAATATTTTTATTATCCAAATTTCTGGATACCTTATAAAAAACAAAACATTTCTGTTTATTATCCAAGTACTACTGAATCCATTATGGCAATTCTATTGACTCTTTTATTAATGTAGGATTGTCTTCATAAACTGCAGGATGCAATGAGATTACCAAATTGTCTTTATGTGTTAGACTAAGAAATGAACTGAGAGAGTCAGGGCACTACATGCAATTGTTACAAATGTTCTTCTGGAAGGTCAAAAATTCTTCCCATGTGTTCAAATGACAGCTATTAATTTTAGAACTAAATAATTGGCTACTTATTTCTTATCCAAGGTAACAACTTTATTAATAGAATCTACTTGCAGTTAGTAGTTCTATGCAGAGAAAGTAAGAAATGGTAAATTTTTCATCGAAAAAATATTTTTAAAAGGTGACAGTAAAGACAATAAAAAAAAAAAAAAGGAAGTTAAAGGAGCAATGCCCTGATGAGTTCTATGACCTTGACCTTAATGCCACAATGTTTTAGCTAGAAATGTTAACAAGCAATATGATAGGGAAAAACTGGAGGCATACTTCTATTAATAAAGAAATGAGCTCCGAATGAAAGCCCAGAGACAAGGCACACAATTGGTTGAGTTTATTTAAAGGGAAAGTGTTCTGCACCATCTTTTTCCCTCTCTTGAGGCTTCCAAGGAATGGCTAGACATGGGGCGAGAAGTTTTGGAGAACAAAGATGGGAAGTTTATTGGGCTGAAACTGTGAGGAAGTTTTGGATCCACCTCAAATAGTAAGTACATTTTTTTTGGTGACTGTCTCCTAGATAAGTTGGTGAGAAACGCAAGCGAGTTTTCATCCATCTTTGTTCTTGAGAAGACTAAAATGAAGACATTCAAGGCAGTTCTCAAAAAGTATAAAACTGTATATTCCACAGCAAAGAATTGGAGTCCACAGGTTACCACGTGGACAAAAAAAAAAGTGTGTGTGTGTGGGGGGGGGGGGAATTTGGGAATAATATACATAGTGAAGAAAATAGCCTTTAAAGAGACTGACCAATAATTCTTATTGTTTTAAATATAGTTTACATCTCTATGTCTTACATATGTTATGTAGGATTTTCTGCTATCTTTAGATTACATAATTTAATTTTCATGCTTAGGTATTATAAAGACAACTTTTATTAAAAGAGAAAACTAGTTATTTGAGTGTAGTAAATGTTCCCAGATGCATCACCTAACTCTTCCTGCACTATCTTAGCCCTTGTTCTAACTTGAAATTCTTAGGTAGTTTTTAGAAATTATCAGAGGAATGAAATCTAAATTCCAGAATATGGTAAAGTGTTCTATTATAGGAAATCTTTATTTCTCTTGAGTCTCAATTGGTATCGTTATGTAACTTCTAATTTTGCCCTCGATAGATTAAATTACTAAAATTTTCTGAAAACAGTACATTCTCCCATATTCCTCATGTAAACTTCTGTATATGCTGAGGCCTTAGCATGGAAGATCCTTCCACATTTTAGTGGAGTGGCTAAACTCCACTTTCCTTCAAAATTCAGTTCAAAACTATGTTGATAATGTTCAGACACAGTTAAATGTTTCTCTAACATGGCACCTCAGTACTGTGAACTTCTATTATTATGTTTCACAATGTATTGTAATTTTCATGTAGTGTTTCATTTTCATCCAAGGATGAAAACCTCTGAAATAAAGTGACTGGCTGCCTTTTAATGATATGTCCAGAAAAATCATTGTGAGAAAACTATTTCCCGTGACTCCTAACATACCAATAAAAGTACACTAATGTTTCAACTTAGAGACAAAAATAAAAACTATCATGAAAGAAAATTCTACTACATTTTTAGGAGAGCATTTTAAATCTTTCTATCACATATCTAATTATGACACAATTCTAAAATACAGTAATTTTAATATCATTATGTTTTCAATAAGTTCTTCACTTCCTAAAGACACACACACACGCGCGCGCGCACACACACACACACACACACACACACCATAGACTGAATTGTATCCCCCTAAAATTCACATGTTGAAGTACTAACCCTCAATGGGCCTTTAGCAAAGAATTAGGTTTAGGTGGGCTAGGAGAGTGGGGCCCTTATCTTGGGATGATTGCCCTTACAAGAAGAGACACCAGAGAGCTTGCTTCCTTTCTCTCACTTTCCTCTAAGTGAGGAAAGCATTCTGTAAACCCGGAAGAAAGTCCTCGCTGGAACCTGACAATGCAAGTGCCCTGATCTCAGACTTCCAGTCTCCAGAACTGTGAGAAAATAAATGTCTGCTGTATAAGACACCCACTCTGTGATATTCTGTTATGGCAGCCTGATCTGACTAAGTGTACTGCCGGAGCCAGCCAGCTAAAGTCGAACAGCACCTAAAAGAGGGGGGTGAAGCCTAAGGAAAAAAGAAGAAGACAGGAAAGCGCTTCGGGAGGGCATACAGTCAATGCTGCAGCCTCGTCTTTATTTAGCTCAGCCTTTATATATGTTTTAGGATACAATCGCAAAGCACAAGGTATATCATTTCAATGCTAACATTCACACAAGATCTTGTAACATTCTTGTTATCTGGGATGTAACACATTCCATTATCTTAAAAGGATTTCTTTAGGAGGCAAACCTCCCCTCCAGGGTCAGTACTAATTAAATTAACCATTTGCTTCCTTTAGCTATTGATAACATAGTCTCAGCAGCTGCTTCAGGGCTCCCAAACTATGTGACACCTTCAGTGCCTTGCAATGGCTCCCGACATCTCCCCCTTTTTTATTTATTAAAATGCCAAAGCTTTCCCAGCTATGGCGCAGATAGACTGTGCCTGTCTTAGGCGACCCTCCGCAGGTCTGGGCCTTACCCGTCATTGGCACATGAAAGTCTTGCAATCATGCCCTGTCTTAGGTTGGTCCCAGCCCTGAAGGATTCTTACCCGTCTCTGACTACCAGCCTCTGCAAATGGGAGATGTATATTAGTTTAAACCTGAGCCTGGAGCCTGAGACCATGCATTTGTGGAATAGAACGTAAGCCTTCAATACTATTGATCATGCTTTGTAGCACTGCGATCCCCTGTAATTCAGGAAGCTGTTTTTGAAAAGTGTCAGCAATATGTGTTTCCAAATCTGCAATTAAACCTGAAGCATTACCATACCCCAAAATATGCTGTCTTACTTTATCCCATTCAAACATACTTTCATGATACAATACAGGAGTTATACAAAAAGAAGTAGCATTCCAATTACATTTAAGTTGCACACATTCCTGCAAACTAACAATTTGATCTCCTAACAATATAACCGTTTGCTGTAAATCTGCTACTTGACTTTGCAATACAGAGTCAATTTGTCTTTGAGAAGTCCATAACTGTTCAGCATCCCGATGCCAGGTTCTAACATGATCAGCAGTCCGTACAGATTGATGCAGAGCCACTCCAGCCGTGGTAGCAGCAGCAGTAACAGCGATGATACCCACAACAGCAGCCATCAGCATGCCAAGGAATCTTTTAGCTCTTCTTTTAACATGGCCCATCAGTTGCTGCAAAATCATAGTGGCAGGAGAGTCCTGCCAGGGTCGAGACAATCTAACCGGCATCCACACTTCAGTTCTAGCTCTAAGGATATATAAGCTTTCATATGACTTGTTAAAAGGAATAGAAGAGTTAATAAAAGTGTAAAAAGCACAGTATTTACATGAAACATAACCTAGAGCTTCATTCCACCCCACCTTGCCCTTCATAACGATATAGGAGAGCCGAACACAGACTCGAGCAAAGTGAGTAACATTTTTAAATCCTTCCATACTTAACAAAAACAAGTGACCTACCCCAACAATTTGTTCAGAAGTCTGCAAAATTGTCAACCATGCTTGAGCACCTAGCTGTAAACAGTGTTCTCCAGCTCCCATGCAAATTGGCATCCCTTCCGTTCCCACGGTATAGTTCTTAATCACTCTCCCTGTTAGATCCTTGTAGTATACTGACTGCTGCAAAGGCTCACTGGCCTGTTTCACCCAATGCCGATGAGCTGCTGTGCTACCTTGTTCTTCTTGATTTAAAAAATTTAAAAAGTAATAATGCTCTATTAAGCCTTTTCTCGGGTATACCATATTCCCCCTTTTTGTTTTATAAGCTTATCCTTCTTAGAAATGTTGCAGGAGACACCCCAAGGGTGTCTTCTGTGAACTCTGGTTTTTTCCCCTCTAACGCTTGCGCAGAAAACACAAAACAGAAAGCACAAAACAGACACTCAGACAAGGACAATTACTGAGGTGTAGGTGGGCCTAGAGAAATTTGCCACCTACCACTTAGACAAGACTAAAGACAATAAACAGACTTTGACAACAGGGCACAGGAGGCGGCGTCCCGCTGCCTGGCCATGGTCTGGGAGATATGACTGCGTCCAGTCTCTCCACGGACCCCTGGTGACCGGTCAACAGAAACAGGAACATAAAGGTACCTTTAAAAGCACTGAAACTTGTAATTTAGTCATTACTTTTCTCATTTCCAATACAAAATCAAGTTATCTTCACTGTTGATTCCACGCTAAAATGTCCTAAGTTTTAGACTAATTAACCAATAAAAGAAAAGAAAATCATAAGTTTTTAAATTTCAAGTTAGAGAAAACCTTTACCACACAATAATGAAACCTGAGCAATGCAAGTTTGTGACTACAAGAGTGTCTTTTTCAAAATACAATTTTAAAATTCCTTTTCCACCAGCGGTGTTAGTTTCCAATGACTATCCAATGCAGTGGGCCCTTCTAAAATAGAGAACAAATTAGTTAAAGCACATGTGAGGATCAAGGGAAGGACAGAGCCAATTATATCTCTCAATAATTTTTGAAAATTATTAACAGTATTGAGAGCTTCTCGCCTAATTTTTTTTTTGAGGAGTAATTTTGTTGCAAAATTTTATATCCTAAATATTGAACAGAATCTTGTATATTCTCAGGAGCTATCTCGAGCCTATATTTTTCCAGAGCAGTTTTTCCAAATGAAAGAATTTGTTTTAAAAATAATCAAAGACAAATAAAGACTATAAAGCACAATAAATTATCGACTGCATAAAACAAGATTTTCTCTTTTACAACTTCATATGTTCACTCATGTTCTTGTCCTTTATTTTCCTCTCAGGATTTCTCTTCACAAAACTTCTGCTACTTTTCTCATTCCTTCAGTTTGCCTCTTCTCATTCACTCAGAAAAAAACAACTTTAAGACAAACACCTTTCCTTTAATTCCCTTCAAAACAAATCTCTATACTTTATACCTTCTTTTGTGCCTCAAACGACCTTTAAATAACCTGAAACTATTTTAGGATAAAATTTCTCCTTTTTCTTAAAAAACACATCCTTCATATCTCAAAACACATACTTTGCATACAGAATTTTTTCTTTTACTTGCATTATTCCTAGTAAATCATTTACTTATACTAGAATTCATAACTCTTAGTAGCCTTAATTTCTAGAGAATTTATCAAAAGTTGTAAATACTAACACATTCTGTATTAAGAGTTCTAAGTAGATGCACAGCAGTTTGCAAACCCTGAACAACTTTCTCTAATTCCTTAGACTTATGCTCAGAGCTAGCAGCCCCGACAAATGGGGGATGGCCTCCATTGTTATGGAACCGTGGGCTTCTTCCTCCAACTCTTTTGCATCTCCGGGCTCAAAGGCTCCTCTCTATCTTTAGTTAGCATCAGATCAAAAGGTTTCCCGCTCTCTCTTCGGCGGGGCAGGTAGGTCTAGTCTCAGTCTCCTTTTCTAATGGCGGGACATCTCCTATATTGTCCCGTTTTTCTTCCCTTTCTGGCTTTCCCAGGCCTTATCCCTCTCATGCCTGGGATCTAAACTATCTCTAATTAAAGCCACAAGCCAAAAGTATCTGCAGCACTTTGCCAGGCCCATGAGCATAATAATCTTGTAGTTTTTCTACCTTTTTCCATGTTCCTATTACACTTTCCCTCCTCAGGAAACCAAGGACAAACTTTCTCTACAAATTCTAAAAAATTACACAATTGTTGATGCCCTACCTTAGCTCCTCTAGCTCGGAGCATATTCTTAAGCATATGTACAAAAAGCATGCGGCCGTTTCCATTCCCATTTTTCTTTATTTAAGTCGACTTTCCTCTTTTCTATCTATTTACAAACACCGCAACCCTTACTTTTCTGAGCGCTCACTACACGCGGTGTCTTTCTTACTCCCGGACTGTTCCACCGCACTCACCTCTGCCGATTACTCGGCTTTAAACTCGGGGGCCCCCCTTCTCCTGCGGTGGCGGTCTTCACCTCAACGTTCGTCAACGTTCCGTCCCAAATTCAGGTCCCTGTTCGGGCGCCACTTGCCGGAGCCAGCCGGCTAAAGTCGAACAGCACCTAAAAGAGGGGGTGAAGCCTAAGGAAAAAAGAAGAAGACAGGAAAGCGCTTCGGGAGGGCATACAGTCAATGCTGCAGCCTCGTCTTTATTTAGCTCAGCCTTTATATATGTTTTAGGATACAATCGCAAAGCACAAGGTATATCATTTCAATGCTAACATTCACACAAGATCTTGTAACATTCTTGTTATCTGGGATGTAACACATTCCATTATCTTAAAAGGATTTCTTTAGGAGGCAAACCTCCCCTCCAGGGTCAGTACTAATTAAATTAACCATTTGCTTCCTTTAGCTATTGATAACATAGTCTCAGCAGCTGCTTCAGGGCTCCCAAACTATGTGACACCTTCAGTGCCTTGCAATGGCTTTCCCGACAGTGTACACACTAACTCTATAGCTGTATTATAAAATATATGCACATAAACCCATATACACTCTTTAATCTTTAAAAGATTTTTAAATCTCTTTATTTCAATTGTATTTTCTTTTCAATTACAGCTGACATTCAATATTACATTAGTTGCAGGTATACAGAATAGTGCTTAGACTTTTATATAATTTATGAAGTGATCCCCCTGATAAGTCTAGTGCCCGGCACTATACGTAATTATTATAATATTATTGACTATAGACTCTATTCTGTACTTTACGTCCCTGTGACTATTTATAACTACTAACTTGTCTTCTTAATCCCTTCATCTTTTTCACCTGTACCCTAATCTCTTTTCCCGTCTGGCATTCATAAGTTTGTCCTCTGTATCTATGAGTTTGCTTCTGTTTTGTTTATTTTCTTCCTTAGATTCCACATATGGGTGAAATCATGTGGTATTTGTCTTTCTCAGTCTGACTTATTTCACTTAGCATAATACCCTCCATGTTGTCACAAATGGTAAAATTTCATTTTTAATGGCTGAGTAATATTCCACCACATATATGTACCATGTCTTCTTTATCCAGTCATCTTTTGATGGACATTTACATCACTGATTTTTTTAAAAGTATCACTTCAGATACATGTCAAAAGTTAGAAAATATAGAGTATCTGGCAAGAAACTAAATATCTACTTCTCACCATCAAGATCATTAGTCAGTATCATTTTAAACCCAAATATATAATGTTGTATTTTTCCAAGCTTGTTTTTATCATTTTTAATGGATCCATTATTCATCAAAGTATTACTAAAACTGATATTCTTTACACAAATTTGTCATTTTAACTATATTAACTTTTAAAATAAATATAATGTTAATTTAGAAAAGCTTAAACTAGAATTGGAAGTTTACCTCATTGACAAATTCATATCACATTGATTTTTAGAGACCAAAACAAAACAAAAGCCTTCACATATAATAATACCTATATTCCTCTTGTGGGAAGTGACAAGAATTTTCACTGTGGTACTACTGGACATCACAGCTCACCATCACAAAAGCAACAACCACCAACATAAAGAGTAATAAAAATTCTTATTAAAAACTTATTAACAAGAAAATAAAGCATCATTTTACTATGTATATTTTTAATCACTGGACTGCCTGGTTCCAGGAGGGGAGCACTGCGTACCAGGTGGCAGACATTGTACTAGTGTAAGGTACATATATTTTCATTCAATCTTTACAATAATCCTGCCAGATAGATGTTATTATTTTTATTTGACAGAAGAGAAAACTCAAAGAAATTGAGTTACTAACGCTATGATAAAAAATACCAGTAGAACAGCAATATGATAAAACATCTCTCCAATGATAAACTCTTTTTCACAATTCCACTGGTGCCTACATTGAAAACGTGTGCCTCTATAAGCACTGACATTTATTTTAAAAGTGTTAAATTCAGTCACATCGATAACAAATAGTTAATTGGCTTCTTATAAAAGCAAATTAATTTTTCCAGTGAATTAATTATATGCAGGATTAGGGCAGAAATACTTACTCTGGAGGACAAAATAGGAAGTCGAAACTTTAACACTTTGATATACATGCTCCTAAAAACAATGACAACATGTGAAATCCAGTTATACTCTAGAGCAGAAATTGTTCAAATTGGGATGGCTGCACAGTGTAGTGGTTAGTATGTCTGCTTTACATGCAGAAAGCCCTGGGTTTGCGCCCCAGATGGAACCATGGACCATACTCCAGGTGCTCCTGGCCCCCAGTGCATGCCTTGAAAATGTGGGAGGAGACGCCCCGCCTTCAGAGAGCCAGTTCTTAAGGGGAAACAGCAACATCCATAGGTCAGGGTGGAAGAGGGGGGAAATTAAAGAAGGGAAAAAAAATTGTTCAAATAATGCAAACTCAAGAAAAGCTTTATTCTTAAGATATGATAGCTGTATATTTTTTATTCCTAAAAGAGCTTTTACCACTTTCTTGATAACCTTTATTACATCAAAATGAATTCTTATGTTTAAGAAATGTTGTTTTTTAAATTATGTGTTTCTCTGTAATATAATTTTAGAAGTTGCACATTACTTGTCTAAATTAATTCAACCTAGATTATAGAACTATAACCAAGGGTCACCCAGAGATCCAGATTTACCTTTGGATTACAATTTTACAAAGAGAACAATTATTCCAGACAGTGATAAAATTACGTGTGCCTCCACAGTATCCTTTGTCCTCGATGTGAATGTTCATTTTTCTAAAAGCTTCACTTTTGTAAATTATTGATAAAATGAGCATCAAGTGACCATCATAGTTTTCTTTTCAATTCTCCATTCTGGGCTACCCCATGCAGAAAGTATTAAGCGGGAACAGCTCTGGCCTTTGAGAAGCCAACTTCTTACTGAGAGTCAAACCGCTCCTTTTGTGTTCGCCTCACTTTCAAATTAGGTGATTCACATATTGAACATGTTCTCATGAAACAGTCATATACTCGGTCTGCCAGTCATTTTCAATTTTCTCTCACATTACACCCATGTACTTTGCTACCGTATCTGTTACTCTACTGAAAATAATCCCATCAAGTCCACACAGTTATCCAGTTTGTCCACAGTCTGTTGTAACTAGAAAACCCAGGTTGAAGCTGGTGTCCCCAAACCCTGCTGCTCTCTGTCATTTTGACCAAATAAAACCCAGCCAAAAACTGAGCTTCAGAACTTTAAGAAAATTCCAGGTGTGCTAACTCATTAGCCATCATCTGATTAGTCTTTTTGTGAGCTCAGCACCGATGGCCAGGCGCTGACCCTCTTTACAGATGTTGTCCTGCCTCCCTGAGGCTCTGGTCGGCCAGGTCTGCTATCGGAACCTCTGAATTCACTTTTGTTCCTTTTGCTTCTTTCCATTCTTCCCTCTGTTCTAGGTCCACATGGGAATGAAAGCAGAAAGGGTCTTGTGGGTGCCAGGCCTGGCTGAATCCAAGGACTGGCTGGTCTAAGGTCTGACTGTGATCCAGGCCCGTGGCTAGGAATAGGACCCCAGATGTACAATATTACATTAGTGTAGTGGGGCACCTGTGCCTAAAATATGTAAATATACTTCAGCTCATTGTATCATGCATGTGTGTCTGAATGCCACTATTGTACACTGCTATGTGTGGAGCCATGCGGTCTCCTGGAACACAGAAGGGGAGCACAAGAAGGGGAGCAAAAGAAAGGGGAGCAGAAGTCAAGCAATACCGCATCTCCCCGCAATAGATGGCACTTCTCCCAATAGAACTGCACTTTCCCCAACAGAATGGTACTCTGCACAATAAAGTTGGTGCCTGCTATTTCATTCTCATGTTTGCCTTTTGTGCATTCTTCCAACTGGGCGTTTCACCATCTAACCTTCCCTCCTTGATCAGCTTGGCCCTGACACTTGGCGTAGTTTGCAGGATGAGCTAACTGCTGAGACTTGGCATTGTTGACTCAATGAGATGTGTATGGCTCCAGTGCTCAGGACAGTTCCCGTTTAGAGGAGTCTCAGGTGGCAGACATGTGGCCCTTGCCTCCCAGTGGTATCCCATGGCTGCGTATCTGGCTACGTGGACACTTGCGGAGGATTGGGGATGGAGTGAAGCCATGTCTGGAAAGCCCTGGTGATGTTGGAGCTGAATGTCCTGAATGCTCACCAGGAGGCAGTGGGTCGGATGGCCTGGATGTTCCTGGCAGTGCCGCAGCAGGCCAGCCTGGAGGTTCAGGATCATGCTCAATGAGTGCAGCAGCAATAACACCAGGAACAAGTGCTGGAAAAGCAGCTGGCAGCAGTGGAACATATGCTGCAGGGTCCTGATGGATCGCTGCCAGCATCCCACTCTGGGAGCCCACCAGTGGTACTGTGGCAGGCATGGCCATCGACACGGCAGCAGGGTGAAGTGGCATAGCCGTTAGCCCTGGGGGTAGGGGGGGGGCAGGTAGGCAGCTGACGGTGCCCCAAGATTAAAAAGTAAACCACTTGATCCAGTACACCCCCGTGTAACTCCAGGACCTGATGTAACAGGTACAGCAGGGAGCTGGGGAAATGGTTCTGGGGTGGCTGCTGTGGCTGTAGGATGACAGGGCCAAAGGGACTGAATTGTCTCCGGAAGAGATGGCTCAGCTGGTCTCCGTAATGGTGATAACCATCCATCAGGCAGCGCCTGCAGAATGTGGCGCATACAACGCGGTGTGCAAGTAATCTCTCCCTCATTAACTGGCTCATGTCCGCTGCATAGACAGTGTGGGCCGACACGGGGAGCTGCCAGAGACAATGAGCAGATAGACCACGTACTTAGATCTGGTCCAGATAATTCGGGAAATGGGCATATGACAGATCATGTTTCGCACCCAGTATACAAGCCCCGATGAAGAGGTATTTACAATCCTTATGAAGGACTTGATTTTGACTTTTGGCCTGGCCAGTACTTTTGGCATCATGGCAGCACTGCTGGCCCCTTAAGTGGATAGGTGGATCCATGAGGTCCACTATGGCTAGGTGGGGATGTGGAAGTGAAACACAAGGAGCGTTCCATCCAAGTGCTCTCCCTAATGCCCAATGCACTCCCAGACCAGCCAGTGCACAGACAGAGGCGTGTCCAGAAGTGGAAGTGGAGCTGCACTGAGCCCATTCGACTGTGAGGATGGTGCCACCTGCAGGTGGCAGTGCAGCAGTCCTGTTCGACACACACCAATTCAGTCCTCACACTGGCACTATGAAGAAAGTAGTACTATTAACCCCATTTTACAAAGAACTTTGTAACTTAGGTTAAAGAACTTTCCTAAGGTTATTTAGACATCGAGTGAATGAAAAATGGAAGCCATATACTTCGGGGACACTTTACTGCAGTTTGAAAATAACTGTCTCAAGATACAGAATTACTGCGGCCCTCTTGTGGGGGTGGGTTGTGGGAGGAGGACAGACCATTTCAGTTCTTAAAACCATCCGCAAGACCCCTAAATAAAAAATGCTTAGCAGAACCCCAGAACTGAGAATATTACCAGCTGTATCATTTACTGTCCTTAGCCTCTAGGAAAAGGACAGAAACATATGTAGCCTGAAGTATCTTCTACCTCTTTAAAATAATTTGAAGCAAATACAGTGATCACGAAATGTGCAATTTCCAAACTTTGGAACCACTTGGTTTATTTATTTACTCATTAGATAGGGTCTGAATGTGGTAGCAGAGTTTCTTCTAGGGTCCTGTCAAGGTCAGGTGGGGCTGTTTCTTGGATTTTTCATGTGAGAATAAATGCTCAGAATTCTGGAAGGGACTTCAAGCACTTCTCTAACCACCTTGGCCTCACAGAGAGTTAACAGTTGTCTGTGTCTTATGGATGTTTTGATTATGTTGGAACACCTCTCTAAAGGTCAAGAGCCCTCACAAAGTTGAATTTCAGATACTTAAAAAAATTATTTTTAATTTATTTTTTATTAATTTTATCTTTATTTTTGGTGCAATTTCCTTCTAATTCTTCTATAATAACTTGTAACCTAAAAGTATTGTCTATCATTTTCCAAATACCAAAAATTCTTTGTTGAGCAGACTAACGGTGACTATTTTTTATAAAAATGTTGAAAGTCCTCTAACTTCTTAACTAAGCCGAGTTTCTCCATTCTCCAGATGTAACTCCATCACAAGCATGCAGACCCAGGAGAACTCTTAATTTCTGAGTACTAAAAAAAACCATTCCTGTTCCAACATCAAGCCAAGCTGGTTTGGCAATAGTTTTCATATTTATTGTGAAATCTGTTATAAAACCAAGTTAGTCCTGTACTGCATTTGTTAATTACTGACATTCTTCTTCACATATCATAACAAGTCACTTAATTTACTAAAATTATAATTAGATATGAAGTCAGCAGCCTCAGAGAAGGCTACAAAGTTAGTTTATGCCATTCCATTGTATTGACATTGACACTTAAAACCCAATTTCATTGGAGAACCAATCAAAAATTGCAAAGAACTAAGTAACATAGCAGAAATACCCTTTCATCAAGGTATGACAAGGAGCGATATGTAAATGCTTATGCCATGTGACTTTCTTCAATATCACACAAAACTCTAGTCTACAGTGACAAACAATAAAAGCCATCAGCAGTAACTTTGTAAAAAACCAACTCTATCTGTGACGTTTTTAAACCAGGTAATCAGCATCTTCCCACGGTTCAATCTTTGTGCCTTCTCAACCTGTCATATTTAGCAACTATTTCAGCTCGCTCCTGGGCAAGTCTGAGTGCTATATGCTGGTCCGAATTCATGACTGGAAATGTCTCTGTATGTTGTCCCAATCGGATATTAACCCAAAATCTGCTCTTCAAGCTTTCTCAGAGGAATCTAGAGGTCCTCTAGAGGGTCCTCTAGAGGGTCCTCTGGGCGGAGGCTGTGGAAGTGGGCAGAGCTGGGATTTCCAGCCCGGCAGCCAAGCAGGTCTCCGTGCAGCAGTGGCTACTGAAGTGCCCTCCGTCCCATTGTTTCCCCTCCAAGAGGATCCCCCCGGAGCCTCCCCCAAAATAAACATAACGTTCTATTGATAGGCTTTCATGACAGGTTTTGCCCAAATCTGTGGTGGCTGTCTACAGTCCTCAACATTGAGATTCAGGAAAGCATGCTCTGCCACTGTGTCAGATCCAGGTCAGCAGGCTGTGTGTGGTACTCAACATTATTTTTATAAAACACTCACTGTGACTCCTCCCTTGTTCAGTTCATGTAATGGCAATCTCAGCTATCAAGAAAGAGTACAGCTGTGAGTTAGGAAGTCAAAGAAGACCCCCAGGTTGCCGTGACAGCCGCCCTAGGGTTCACTTAAACTCTTGAAAGAATCATTTCAGAACCTATTCGCACTTACAGAGGTACAGTTGTATGTATGTATTGTTTTCTGAGATTTATGAATTCAAATACATAAAACTCACCCATTTAAAATGTACAGTTCATGTCTACTCCTTTGCCTGGTGCCAGGGTCTCGCCAGGGTGCTCCGCCAGGGTGGCAGCTCTCTGGACATGGCCCAGCCTCATAAATCTGTATGCAGTTACATGCTCTGCAAGCTTGCTTAAGAGCAGGAGGTGGCCCATTGGAAGATTCTTGGTGAGCACCTGAAGGAGAAACTCCATGCCAAGAAGATGAAAGTGCCTAGGGGATCTGGGGTCTCCTACTTCCCAGGACAAAATCGTGGGAAACAATGTAGGTCAAAAGAAAAAAAAAGATGTACAATCCAGAAGCCTTCAGTATATTCACATATTTGTAAAAACATCATGACTAATTTCAGAACATTTTCATCACCTCAAACAGAAACCTGTTACTCCTTAGCTACTAGCAATCATTAATTCTGTTACTATGTATTTGCATTTTCTGGATATTTCATATGAATACAATGATATAATATTTGGTCTTTTGTGTCTGGCTTGTTTCACTTAGCATAATGTTTTCTTTATAAGGTTCACCCATGGTGTAGCATGTGTCAGAATTTCCTTCCTTTTTTCAGCTGAATAATATTCCATTCTAGAAAATATTTAATGGAGGATTTTACTTACCTTTTAATCAGTTGATGGACATTGGGTTGCTTCTACTTTTTGACTACTATGACTATTCCTGAATAGATTTTCGTGTGAGTATTTGTTTCAACGCTCTTAGATATACATACGTAAGTATAGCATTGCTAGGTCACATGGTATCTCTAAAGTCAACTTTTGAGGAACTGCCAAACTGTGTCCCAAAGCAGCTGCACCATTTTGCATTCCTGCCAGCAATGTACAATAATTTCAGTTCCCCCACATCCTCACTGCTATTTCTTATTGTCTGTTCATTTTTTTATTATAATCATCTTAGTAGGTGCAAAGTGGTATGTCACAGAGGTTTTGATGTCCATTTCTCTGATGGCTGATAATGTTAAACATCCTTAATGATGTTGAGAATGTTCTTTTTAGGCTTATGGGCCATTTTATTTGAAGAATGTCTATTCTTTGCCCATTTTTAAATTATTTGTCTTTTTATTGTTGAATTGCAAGAGTTTAAAAAATATATTATGGATATAAGTCTCTTAACAAATATGTGATTAGTAAATATTTTCTCCCATTCTGAGATTGTTCTTTCATTTTCTTGATGGTGACCTTTGAAAAACAACAGTTTTTAATTTTGAAGAAATCCATTTTATCTATTTTTATTTTGTTCATATGCTTTAGTTGTCATAAGAAATTATTGCATAATCTAAGGTTAAGAAGATTTATGCCCATTTTCTTCTAAGTTTTATAGTTTTAGCTCTACACCCATTTTTCATTAATTTTTGTATATGGTGTGAGGTGGGGGTCCAACTTCATTCTTTTGCATACGGATATCCAATTGTCCCAACAATAT
Source organism: Eonycteris spelaea (assembly GCA_003508835.1). Taxonomy (NCBI): domain Eukaryota; kingdom Metazoa; phylum Chordata; class Mammalia; order Chiroptera; family Pteropodidae; genus Eonycteris; species Eonycteris spelaea. Next base: position 881,541 of record PUFA01000215.1, on the reverse strand, counting down.
ATATGTGTATATATTGTTGAAAAGACTATTACTTCTCTTGAAATGTTTATGTTGAGATCCTAACCCTCAGTGCCTCAGGATATGACTCTATTTAGAGATAGGGCCTTGGAAATGTTGATTAAGTTAAAATGAGTTCATTAGGTGAGCCCTAGTCCAGTATGACTGGTGTCCTTAAAAGAGGAGGAAACGTGGACACACAGATAGACACTAGGGATGCACATGCATCGAGGGATAACCACGTGAGGAGGTAGTAGAAGGGTGGCTATTTGCAAGCCAAGGAGAGAGGCATCAGGGGAAACAACTCTACCAGCATCTTGATCTTGGACTTCCAGCCTCCAGAATTGCGAGAAATAAATGTCTGTTGTTTAAGCTACGCAGTATATGATATTTTGTTATGGCAGCCCTAGCTGACTAATACAACTGGGGTGAAATGAGTGGACTCAAAAGCAATTGATAGACAGGAACTTTTTACCTCATACAGCTGGCCCCAAGGTGGTATTTCTGTACTTCCTTTCTGTGGCAGCTGCCACTTCCTTTTGCTGTCAGTGGTTTCCTCTGATAATGTCCTGTCCCCTTTATTAAACTGACATTGCCTGAAAAAACAGATACCTGTAATAGTTAAAACTGTACCTCTGTGATGTTGGTGAAAATGGTGGAGTAATGGCCTCCCAAAATTATCTCTTCCATAGAAGCAACAAGAAAACTGGGAAAAAATTGTCAAACATCAACTCATTCAGAACTCTAAAAAGCAGCGAAAGGCTTGCAGCCATATGGGGAGCTGCAAGAAATACAGCTGAATTGTGATAAGAGTAGTGAGCTTTGTGGTATTTTAACTTGCTCTGCCCCCTGCCTCACCTCAGAAATAACCATGAAAACTCCAAGCTTCAATCCAGGTGGAAAACAACCAGCCCAGCAGTCACTGAAGATGGCAGAAATGGGCTTGGAGTTCCTTCAAAACCCCATTCCAAGAGAACCGTCATTAGTTGACTTGTCTGGATGTTCTCTAGAGGATCCCACTTGCAAGACTGTCTTTATTTGGCTTGAAGTTCAGAGTATAAAAAGCCTTTTCTTCAAGGGCATTTCCTCAAAACATGAAGAAACAATTGTTTAACTTCACAACTGCCTGAAGTGGAGAATAATGCCAAAAATCTCAAAAGGCAAAACTGAGGAATGGGCATCCATAGCAGCTTTGAAAAGCTCTAAAATCTTTCTGCAACTCTAGGAGGCCACATGCATGGGTAGAGTATGTACATGCTTAAGACTGTGCACATGCTCAGCAAAGACATAAAAGGCCCTAAACTCCAACATCTGGCTGAACTTGAGGCTCTACACGAGCAGGAAGTGAAAGATAAGATAGAGTTGTCCACTGCCTGGCTGAATGTTGAAGGTTTGTACATACAGAGAGCCACTCAGCATGTATTGGGAGACTTATTAGTCCCATGTTTTTATTTTTTTATTTGAAAGTTTCCCCCCAGCTTTATTGAAATATAACAGACAATTAGTTGCTTGTATTTATATTGTACAATTCAATGAGTTTTTTTTAAAAATTATAGTTGGCATACAATAATATACCAATTTCAGTTGTACAGCCTAGAGATCCACATAACTCATAAAGCGATCACCCCACTAAATCTCTTCCTCCCTCATCCCCTTACATATTTATTATATTATTAACCATCTTCCATGTCTATTTTCCGCAACTATCCATTTGTATCTCTTAACACTTTGCCTTTTTTTTTTGGCTGTCCCTCCCAACCCACCTCCCATCTAGTAGCCGTATGAATTTATGTCTGCTTTTTTTGTTGTTGTTTATTTTGTTCTTTAGATTCCACATGTACGCGAAATCATGTGATATTTGTCTTTCTCTATCCAACCCATTTCATTCAGCGCAATACTCTCTAGGTCCATCAAGGCCATATTTTTTTCCATCCCATTTCTTTTAGTCCATGTGTGTCTTTTAATCTGAAGTGAGTCTCTTGTAGGCAGCATATGTAGGGGTCTTGTTTTCCTACCCATTAAGTCATTCTGTCTCTTGGTTGGAGCACTTAATTCTTTTCCATTTGAAGTACTTGTTGATAGAAATGTGGTTATTACCATTCTTTATTCCCATTTTTGATACATGTCCTTCTTCTTTTTTAGGAAATGCCTCCAACATTTCCTATAATACTGGCTTGGTGTTGATAAATTCCTTTAGCTTATTTTTATCTGGGAAGCTCTTTACCTGTTCTTTGACTCTAAACAATAGCTTTGCTGGATAAAGTATTCTTGATTGTAGATCCTGGGTTTTCATCATGTTGTACATTTTGTGCCAAGCCCTTCTGAACTGCATAGTTTCTTTTGAGAAATCAGCTGCCAGTCTTATGGGTGCTCCCTTATAGGTAGCTAACTGCTTTCCTCTTGCTGCTTTTAAGATTCTCTCCTTGTCGTTAACCTTTGGCATTTTAATTATGGTGTGTCTTTGTGTGGGCCTCTTTGGAGTCCTCTTTCTTGGTACTCTCTGAGCTTCCTGGGGTTGTACATCTATTTCCTTCACCAGGAGAGGGAAGTTTTCTGTCATTATTTCTTCAAATAGCTCTTCAACGTTTTGTTTCCCTTCAGGTACCCCCATGAGATGGATATTTTTACATTTAAAAGTGTCCCATAGGCTGCTTAAATTATTATTATAGTCTTGGCTTCTTTTCTCTTGCCATTCTGATTGGGTGTCCTTGGCTTTCCCATCCTCTATATCGGTGTTTCTATCCTCTTCATCCACTCTGTTTATTCTCTCTAATATACTATTCATCTCAGATAATGTGTTCTTAACTTCTGACTGCTTCCTTTTTATAATTTCTATTTCCATTTTTATGTTTTTTTTTATCTCCTTGTTAAAGTTGTCACTGAATTTATCTACACTTCCTCTAAGTTCATTGAGCATCTTTATAACCTGTGATCTGAACTCTGTATCTGTTAGATTGCTGGACTCCATTATTTCTGGACCTCTGTTTTGTTCTCTCATATGGTTTTTGCTTCTTTGTCTTCCCATTTTGGTTTCCTGTTTCTATGTCCTAAGCAAAGCTCCTACGTCTCCCAGTCTTATTAGCGTGGCTTTGTGTAGTAGGTGTCCAGTGGCACAGTCCTGAGAGGGGTTCAACTGCAGGCCAAGTTTAGCCCCAGCCTGTGCCCCTCCAGGGCCACCTGTTAAGATTCATCAACCAACCCATAGATGCTATGCTTATAGTTGTCTCAAGAAATCACACCAGAAACTGAGATCAGCTGCCACCAGTGTGAGTGTAGGTGCTGTTCAGCGAGAAGCACCTGACTCGCCGAGGACACACCTGGACATGGCTTGAGTGAGGCCATGAGTTGGGGGAGGTGAAGTTTCAAGGAATCCTCCTAGTGAGTGACCTGTGTTACCCAGTTTGATGACGCATCAGCTATGGCAGCATAGAGGCCACACACTGGGAGGGGGTGGGTTCAACAGAGCAACAACGGAGACCACCAGCACTTCTGTCCAGAAGAGATCCTCACCTCTGACCCTCACTCAGACAACTCCATGTCCCGTGTAAGCCCCTGGTGTCCCCCACACAGTCGACCTGGCGCTAGTGCTCAGAGCGAGCAGGTCCGTCACCGCGAGAGTCCACTCGCGGACATGGCCCCTTTAAGTGTTGTCAGCAGCTGCCAGCTGCCACTGCCCAGTCCCACTCAGCCACTTAGGACTGGGCAGCCTCATGTCCTCACCCTGTCCTACCTCCTCCCGTTGCAGATTTCTTATTTCTCTCCCAAGTTGTAGGGCTTGTTCATATAGATCCAAGGCAACTTTCCTTGCTGTTTGCTCCGTGTTTCTGTCACCACTTAGATGTGGCCACCAGAGGGATGAACAAAGCCTCTGTCATCTTTGCCATTTTTTTTTTACTTGTCCTTGATTCCATGTTTTTAAGGGAATCTTCATCTAATCATTAGCTGACTCAACAGAAACTTTAGTGACCATACACAAAAAGAATACAGGCCTTACAGAATTAGTTCAGATAAATCACTTATCAAACAAAAAAGCAAACAAACAAAGAATAACAACAATAAAAGTAAGCCCTGGGCAAGAGACAGAATCTGATTTCCAGAGTCGCCACATTATATTGTTTAAAATATTTAGTTTCAACACAAAAAATATAAGACATGCAAGAAAAAAAGAAAACATGGCTCACACACAGAAAAAAAAAATCAGTCTACAGAAGATGTTCCTGAGAAAGCCCAGATATGGAACTTGTTAGATGAAAACTTTAAATCAGCTATTTTAAATATGTACAAAGAGTTAAAGTAAAGCATGTCTAAAGAATTAAAAGAAATCACAAGAACACTGTTTCACCAAATAGAGGATATCAATAAGGAGTTGGAAATTACAAAAATAGAAATTATGGAGTAAAAAGATATAACTGAAATGAAGTATTCACAAGAGGAACTCAACAGCAGATATTAATAGAAGATTGAACAAACTTAAAGATTGACCGATCAAGATTACCTAATCTGAGGAAAAGAAAGAAAAGTGAGGGCAAACCAAACCCAAGCAAGCAGAAGGAAGTATACAATAATTATTTATATGAATGACTGTGAAACCTGAAAATGGGAGTTCAGTTTGGTATAGTAGTTAGTAATGCTGGTGGATGGGTGGTGATAACAGCCCCGACCGAGCCATGGCCAGCGGCCTCATTTCACTGTGAGTGCGCCATTTGTGCATCCTGAACTGAAAACGGCAGGTCAGGACTGCCGTGTCCAGCTGGGGCTCTATCAATAGCAGACCCCTCCTGGAGCGGCCACGAGTGTGTCTCACTACTTCCTCCCTGCCTCAGCCCAGGGTGGACCAGAGGGACTGACTTTCCACTCTCTACAGGCCTCAGTGCTCCAGAGGCCTCAGGAGAACAAAGGCTCAGGATGCCTGCCCTGTCCTCTGCCAGGGGCTCAGCCAGTAGCTGCCGGCCTGCTGGGAGGCTAGCCTCCACTGATACGCATTAACCTCCTTGGCCTCTCTAATTGTGGACACATCTGCATTTTATTTGCCCAAATGCTATAAGCTGTCCCCTTTAGGTGAGTGACCAGACCAGCCACCAGTGTTTAGGCTGGAGGTGAGATGTTGCCGGACAGCCCTGGGAATTTTGGAGCTGTGTTCCACCTGGAACTCAAGCCAATGCCACCTAGGAGCTCTTAGCTCACCCATTCATTTTGTGACTGGTATTTTTGAACAGTCCCTCTCTTCATCAAGGGAATGGAACTATGTCAGACTGCAAGGGACAGGACCCTTGTGATTTCGCTCCCATGTGGTCTTGAAAAGGAAAGCAAGACACTGACAAGCAAGAAAACAAACATACCAACCAACAAACAAGCAAACAAACAAGCAAATGCCAACTCAGAGCCTCAGGCATGAGACTGTTGTGGGTCAGAGCCTAAAAGCAATCGGGGGAGAACGACATGTGTGTAAAGGTGCTCAGCCTTTGGGAGACGGTGACACACCAGGCGCTGAGCACACCACGCAGGTGACTGAAGTTGGAGAAGAAGACAGCGCTGCTGTGTTAAGCCACGTATCCCCGCTGGTTTCATTGTGTCAAGTGGGCAGACTGCGGCAGGTCTGGGGGCACGAAACCCTAGCCTGGCTATTTCATGACGACAGATTTCTGGACACACTGGAATGCTGTTTGGATTAGATGGGATCATTTCCATCCTGTCACAGAGCCACCTGGCAAAGACTATTGGAGTCACCTGAGTGCCGTTTGCAACAGAGTGGCAGTTCCGGTGCCTCAGTGTTTCCTGAGACCATGTCCGTCACCTCCCTCCTGTGTTTTGAGAATTAGAAAGACTCCAAAAGGATGTGTTCAACTCTTCTTGAGAAGTTGGCTCCTTGAGAGCTGGAAGAGAGACAAAGGTAATCCATTCTGAAACCTGGGAGCGAGAAATAGGGAAATGAAAAGAAGTCTGTGACACTGCTAACAGAGGGACCCCCTGGCCTCTTGCTCAAGAGCTTCCACAAGGTTCAACCTTGGAGAACAATGAACAACCTTGTTTAGAACAAAGGGTACTTGGGAGCCGTTTGTTCTGTTGGCCTTGGGCTAAAGAAGGTCTCTCAGGGACCCGGGCAATGCCAACAATTTCATATTCCTGCCCTGTCCAGGTGATTCCCTCTTTCTGAAACTCTATCATCATTGCTCCCCCCAAAACAATCTGGATTCCTTAAGGAACGGTACAGGATGCGAGGCATTCCCCGAGGTATATCCTCTGAAATGGATCATTGGGTCCCTTCTTTTCAGACATCCAATAAGAAGGGAGGTGGGGGAAGGAGAAAGGTGCCAGAGAATCAGCTGGTGGCTGCTGGGTGCTGGGTCCTGGGCCCACTGGTGACTTGTCTGGAATCCTCAAAAGTTAAGGCCGGGCACTGGAAATGTGGGTCACCTCGCATACCCTCTTTCACGGTCACCAGAAATTCCATACATGAAGCAAAAAAGGAAAAGATGAAGTCCAAGGTAACCTTGGAGCAAATGAAAGGTTCTCAAATCACTACCAAGGAAAACATTTGAGAGATGCCACAGCCAGTCCCCCTCCTCAGCCATCTGGGCCCTGGACTGAACTGTGGCCTCAGGTGGACTGGGCCTCCCTTGGCCCCCGCTACCGGATGTGTCAGCCACCAGCTCAGGACAGGAGGCTCTCTCTGGTCCTCACCTGGATGCTGGGCTGAGCGGGGTGCAGGCCACCTGGTGGTTGTAGGGAGGCAGCACATGAAGCTCCGTCCTAACGGTCTGGGCTCGAGTGTGTGTGGGTGGGGGGATCTTACCGGGTGGATTTCTTTTCCTTACTTTGACTCTCTTGAAATTCAGATTCTTGACTGAAGCACAGACAGATTAAAAAGTGATATCGATTTCAGGAGCACGCCACCCGGCCGCAACAGTTCCATACAAAGTGTTCACTGACAGAGGTCCAGTGATCATCTGTCACCCAGGAAATGATTATCATGTGACTGAGAAGATTCTCCTTTGTTTGGAGACCCGGCCTTCACAGCAATCCCAACCAAATGTTGGCAGATGTCTCTGGGGAACATCTTTGACAAACTAACACACTCTACCAGCCACTGATACCGCCAAAAGTCTCTTGAGGCACACATGCTACTTTGTGCTCCCACAAAAGTGCATGCACAATGCACCCACAGTATTAAACACAGGTGAAACCCTATGCTGACACTCAGAAATGTTCACCCAGCTACACACACGAGGACACTCACATATTTCCACTTGCCTGGATGTCACACAACCACATCTCTGTCTCACATACATTTAGACACAGACAAACACATTCACGCACAAACACGCACACACATACAGACATGCATGCACACAGACACACACTCTCACACACAGGGGGACACTGTAAACTCTCAGCCAGAAATCTATTTGAATTCAGTTCTTTATAGGTTGAGGGACATGGAACAGGTCTAGCACACCCACAGCCGGCTGGGAAAATGAGTCAAGCCATGGCTGTGCCTGGTTGATACAGACACGTGAAGGCCCCCGATGTCAAGTAGGCTTCCCTGCCAGGTTCTCAAGGCCTCCAGAGGCCTTTCTCGTCTGTGCCCCTCATGCCTAGGCCTAGCTTGGTCTCCTCAGCCCTCTGACTTCTTGGCCTCAGGAGGAAAGGGACTGTGCCTGGCAGCATGGCTGGTGGAGGGGATGTGTGGTCTCACCTTCTGAGGTGCTGGCCAGGAATAATAAAATATGACCCAACCCTCTGCTCCCAGGACCCAGTGCCTGGCTGCCCCAGCTGGGCTAGGTAGTGGGCTTGACAGTAGCCAATGTCCCAGGAACGGTGTGCTTGTGGTGGTCCGAAGCCCTGCTGTGCACAGACAGTCCAGGGTGAGGGTGGAGAGGGGGAGTATGGGCCGCTTGTGTTGGTTCAGGTAGGTGAGGTTCACGGCTGTGGAGAAGGGGTAAGGACGCTGGTCAAATGGGAGAAGGGAGGATGGTAGAATTGGCAGCAAGGGAGTACGGAAACATGGAGGAGCCTGGGAATGGGCTGCATGGAGGTCGAAGGAGGTGGAAGGGTCCTGGGGAGGACTTGAAAGCTGAGAGTGGAAGACAAATGGAATGAGGTGTCTGGAAAAAGAGTGGAGCTGCCGTGTCATGGGAAGACACAGCAGAGGAAAGGAGGAGTGATCCCTAGGCCTGGCCCTAATCAATTTGATGGGCAACAGTTTCAATTAATTAACAGCTACTCCAGCCTCCAAGGAGTGTTGATTAGGCAACTCACTTGTGCCAATCACAGGGCCTGGAGAAGCTGAACCACTGTCCAGTTTCCCTTTCCTGCCCAGAGCTCCCCTCCAGGGTGTCCAAGTGCACCGGGCCTGGCAGAGACCAGTTTGCAGAAGAGCCAAGCGAGGACAGAGAAAGAGACAGAGAAGAAGCTCCAGCGGGGAGCGGGAGGAAGGAAAAAGTGGCTCCTGTTCACTTCCCGATCAGTCAAGAGGCCTGAGGAGAGAGCATGTCTATCAGTGACTTGGACGCTCAAGGCAGGGGTGAGACAGGCAGCACCCCTGCCCGCTGCCCTGCAGACCTTTAGGGGTTTCCACAGGTACTGGTTCTCTGGATAGGGGCAGGGCGGTGACTCCCAGACCTCCCAATTCCAGAACGTTTCCCTGCCTGGTGCCGAAAGTGTGCGAAATAACAAGGCCAGCCGTTGTCCTGGGCCTTCTCTGAGATGTGGTTACTTCATCCATACTGCCATGCTGGTGGATGGGTGGTTATAACAGCCTCAACTAGGTTGTGGGCTGCAGCCTCATTTCACTGTGAGTGCGCCATTTGTGTGTCCCGAATGGAAAATGGTGGGTCAGAACTGCCATGTACGTACAACTTGGGCTCTATCAATAGCAGAACCCTTCCGGAGCATCCACGAGTGTGTCTTACCACCTCCTCTTCTGCCTCAGCCCAGGGTGGATGAGAGGGATCGGCTTTCCACTCTCCACAGGCCTCAATGCTCTGGAGGCCTCAGGAGAACAAAGGCTCAGGACGCCTGCCCTGTCCTCTGCCAGGGGCTCAGCCAGTAGCTGCCGGCCTGCTGGGAAACTAGCCTCCACTGACATGCATTGACCTCCTTGGCCTTCCTAATTGTGGACACATCTGCATTCTATTTGCCCAAATGCCATAAGCTGTCCCCTTTAGGTGAGTGGCCAGACCAGCCACTGGAGTTTAGGCTGGAGGTGAGATGTCACCGGACAGCCCTGGGAGTTTTGGAGCTGTGTTCCACCTGGAACTCTGGCCAATGCCACCTAGAAGATCTTAGCTCATGCATTCATTTTGTGACTGGCCCTTTCGAGCAGTCTCCCTTCCCGTCAAAAGAATGGAACCATGTCAGACTACAAGGGACAGGGTTCTTATGATTTCGCTCCCATGTGTACTTGATTTATTGGTCAGGGTCCCCAGTCTATACATCATTTGAAGGGAGAAGAGTACTGTTACCAAGAACAGAGGTCTTTTTTCTTTTCTGTAAGAGTAGATATTTTTGATCTGTGGGGCATGCTCTGCACATTAGTTTCTGTTACAGGGTTTATGATGTTGGTAGTGTGAGTAGATATTTAGCCCAGTTTGTTCAAAATTAGACAGTGTTAACCTCAGGAGCATGGCCCTGCGGGAGTCACAACAGGATCATGTGACCACCCCGTGGGAATCACATGCCCATCAAGAGACTGGACTCTGTGAAGCATGAGGAGATTATGTGACAGATGCAGATGACGTAGTGCTCCCTTTGGAATGATGAGTGCATATCACTTGATAAAATTCATATAAACACTGAGAAAACATTAGACTGTGTGTAACAGAAGGTGGCTGAGACAGCCTGCTAACTGACCTCCAATCAAATGTGTCCACATTACAGAACTTACTTGAAGTCAATGCTATATGTGGCCACACAATGATCATTAATTTGCCTCAGGTTTTGTCCAGAAACCTGCGTTATGGCAGTGGAGGCTGCAGGCACACATCAGCCGTATTGAAAACTGTAGGCTGAGTGTACTGTGAGGATGTGGTGGGATAGTCCTGGAAACTACAGCTGCCATTTTTCTCTATTGTAGGAAAAATGTTGTGTTGTTGCAAGGATACCTCTTTATGGTGGAAAGAACGAGTTCCTCAGAATTCCTCCACAGCAAACCTCAGACTACAAATTCTGAGAGGGACTGGCTTAATGACCATGGAAAGAAAGTTGAGATATTGACATTGAATTCCTTTAATGCGTTCTGCAAACCCTTGGTTTAGGCCAGGACAGGAAAATGAGGTGGAAAGCACCAGAAATCTCATAAGAAGAACTATGGAATTGCATTATTCATGTGGCTGCTCTGCGGGAATCATGTGACCACCAAGAGACTGGCCTGAGTGCATCATAAGGAGATCACATGACATTTTGGTGATAGTGTGGGGCTCACTTTTGAGTTATCCTACATTCCTTGGTAAAGTCACATTAACTGAGAAAACGATAGTCCCTGTGTAATAGAGCATGGTCGAGCAGCCACCTCATTGGCCTCCAATCGAAAGGTCATGTCTGCATGAGGAGATTTGCTTGAGGACAGTGGTGTAGGCTACCAGACAATGATCATTAAATAACTGGCCTGAGGTTTCGTCTGTGTTCAGGCAACCTGCTTGAAGGCTGTGTGTGCAAGGCCTGGCTGGCCTAAGGTCGGGCTGTGATCCAAGGTCTGGCTGTGATCCAGGCTCTCGGCTAGGAATATGACCCTGATTTAGAATGTTATATTAGTATAGTAGTGTGTCTGTTTTTGAACATATGTAAACATTACTCAGCTTGTTGTATCACACATGTGTGGCCAAATGACACTATTGTTCTTTGACATATAAAATCATTCCATGTGGTCCCCTTATTGGGGGGTAGGGGGAGACGAACAAGCAGAGACGTGCTCCCTGCAATAAAGTTGGTGCCTGTCATTTCATTCTCATGTCGACTCCTCGTGCATTGTTTCAACTTGGCGTCTTCCCACCTAAGCCTTCCCTCTTGATTAGCTTGGTGCTGATTCTTGGCATAGTTAATGGGATGAGGTGAGTCAGTCTCCAGTTCCGGATGGTTCCTGGGTGGAGGATATATGGCCCCCCGCCTCCTAGCGGTATTTTATGGCCATGTATCTGGCTGTGTGGTTGCCCCCAGAGGATTGGGATACAGTGAACCTGTGTCCGGAAGATGTCTGGAAAGACCTGGAGATGTTGGATCCAAATGTCCTAGGAGGCAGCAGGTTGGGTGGCCTGGATGTTCTTCAGCAGGCCAGCCTGGAGTGTCAGGATCAGGCACAGCGGGTGTAGCAGCTACAATGCCAGGAAGAAGCACTGGAAGTGGCTGACAGCAGCAGAATGTATGCTGCAGGGTCCTGCTGGGATGTTGCCATCATCCCAGTCTGGGAGCACATCGGTGATACCACAGCAGGTGTGATTGGTGATACAGCAGCACGTTGAAGTGGAACAGTCATCGGTCCTAGGCGGGGGCAAGCTGACGGTACCATCCAGGTCAAAAGCAGACAACCTTGATCCAGAACACCCCTGCAGAACTCAGGGACCTGAAGGAACATGTACAGCAGGGAGCTGGGGGAATGGTTCCAAGGTGGCTGCTGCGGCTATGGGATGATGGGGCTGAAGGGACTGAATTATCTCTGGAAGAGATGGCTCAGCTGACCTCCGTAATGGCGATAACCATCCCTCAGGCAGTGCTTCCAGAATGTGGCATGTATGGCGCAGGGTGCAGGTAATCACTCCCTCATTAACTGGCTCATGTCTGCTGCACGGACAGTGTGGGCCAACCCAGGGGAGCTTCCAGAGACAGTGAGCGGATGGACCATGTACTCAGATCTGGTCTAGATAATTCAGGAAATGGGTATGCAACAGATGATGTTTCCCACCCAGTATGTAAGCCCCAATGGAGAGGTATTTACAACCCATATGAAAAGCTTGATTTTGACTTCAGGCCTGACCAGTACTTTTGGCACCATGGTAGCACTGCTGGCCCCTTATGTGGATAGGTGGATCCACGAGGTGACATCCATTATGGCTAGGTTGGGGGATGTGGAGGTGAAACACAAGGAATGTTCCACCCAAGTGTGTGCTGTGCCGCCTGCTACAGCCTCAGACTGGCCAGTGCAGGGACAGAGGTGTGGCCAAAAATGGGAGCAGAGCAGTGCCCGGCCTGATCACCTGTGAAATTGAGCCACAGATAGATGTGGTTTGATCTCCTTGCAGGAGGGGTCGCTGCAGGAAAGATTGAGCAGCAATCTAATGAAGTGCTGCTGGCACTGTGGTATCAACTACATCCTGATCAGCAATTCGTTCCTGTTTCTGAGAAAGCCACAGTCTGTGAAGTGCAGCTGGCCAATTATCTCCCTGATTAGGGCTCAGGCTGGGGCACCCAGTTGGAGGGGGAGCTGGTTGACCTGAGGCTATGTATAGAACTGATTATACATTGGTCCTTCCGCAATGTGCTGATGGTATTAGCCCTTGTGGACATTGGTGCTGACAGCACCCTGCTCTATGGGAATTTGGACAAGTTCCTTTGGCCCACTGTAGAAAGCTATGAGAGTCGAATCATTCACGTGTGGCAGGTCCCTGTGACACTGGGTATTGGCAGATTGCCTTCACAGATGTACCAAGTGTACATAAACCCTATATAGGAGTACATTTTGGGGATTGATATTTTGTGAGGCTTAACTGTGAGTACCACTGCTGGTGAATTCCACCTTTGCATCTGGGTGGTGAAAAATAGTATCCGAGGACATCCGCACCATGCCTCAGTGTTGCTTCAGGCCACCTGAGTAGTGAACACAAAACAGTATCACCTGCTGCGAGTCCATGAGGAAATAGGGTGTATTATAATGGAGCTGGAAAAAGGCCGGTGTTGTTCATCCTGCTCATAGCCCTTACCACTCTCCTGTGTGGCCAGTGAAGAAGGCTGATGGCTCTTGGTACATGATGATTGACTATCGGGAGCTGAATAAAGTTACGCTGCCCCTGCCTGCTGCCGTACCAAATGTCATGGCCATCTTCATCCCTGCAACAACCGCTCCTATGTTCTTTAACTCATCTATTTCACTGACCACTTCTGGCCAGTCTGCCCCAACCCCCATCCTCACCCTAGATACTCTTGCCCCACCCTGGAAGGCCTGTGGGACCCAAGAAAGCACCCATCTTCTGCGAGTAGGCCTGCCTTCATGCCTACTGCCCAGCCAGGGTGGGGCAGCCAGAAACTGGGTTCTGGGGACACGGAGTTTGCTGATGTCTCATTCAGCCTGGCAAGTGGCTCAGAAAGCGAGACCACATGTCCGTACAGCAGTCATGCTGCCAGGCATGCCCCTTTTCATCCTTTAGCAAGGCGTGCCAGTGGGCTGAGAAGAGTGTGGAAGGCCCAGGCCTTTAGCAGCCCTGAAGTGAAAACCTAGGTGTCCTCAAAGACCTCTCTGGGATGCTAGTAGGACCTTGGGTGCCTTTCTGTGTCTGGGTTCATCAGGGACAGCCATGTCCTGCCTCATTTGCCCTTTCTGCTGTGGAAGTTGTGTAATTGTGCCACATTCTTCCATGCCAGGGGAACTGAGTTAAGATAAGTGCCATGCTTGGTATGTGAGGCACCATTCTGTGTGTGTGTGTGTGTGCGCGCACGCACGCGCATGTGTGAGAAAAAGATGCAGGTGTGTGGATATTGGAGGTAGAAATGCGTGAATGTCTGCATGTGTGTGCCTGAGTGAAAATTTCTTAAGTGTCTGGGTGTTTGCAGGTGTTTCATGATGTGGGTGCTTGGATTCTTTGCTAAAATGTGAGTGCAAATCAGCATGTGAGCATAAGGTGTCTTTTGTGTGAATAAACTTAGAGATGAGTGTATGAGTATTTCTTTTCCCAGGAGAGGCCTATAAACATTGGACTGAGCCATGTCTGAAGGAAGGGTGTAAAAAGTGAGGCTAATCCTCTCAGTCCCATTGTGAAAGTTTGCTGGGTGAAAGACCATGGCTGGACTCTTTGCAGGGAACACATTTGGAGGTGTGTAAGTATCAGATCATGACATCGTAGACTGGAAACAGATATAAACATGAACTCCATCCATGCTTACATCGAGGTTCTAAATTTCAAAAAGTCCAAGAAGTGAATCAAAGAAATCTGCCCAAACGAACTGTTGCCCACACCACAGCCCAGGATTATTTTGTGGGAACTTTATGCGCTGCATGCCATCAGCCACAGGGGTCACACAGCTTTCTCCTGCTTGCTGGCTGGCCCAGGTTCAGGGCACAATCCATCTAGGAACCAAGGCCCCCTGTGGCCAATAGGAGGAAACCTCATGCGGCATTTCTGGACCAAGGAGGCTCCATCCGCCTGAGTCCATAGATTGGCCTAGGGCCTTGACGGCTGAGACACTATCACACTCACCCTCACCATAACCCTAATCCTGACCCTAACCCTAAACATAAGTCTAAACCTAATCCTAACCCTAAACCAACCCTATCCCTAACCCTAACCCTAACCCTAACCCTAACCCTAACCCTAACCCTAATCCTCACTCTCACTCTAATTCTCACCCTAACCCTAACCCTAACACTAACCATCACACTAACCCTAACCCTAGCCCTAGCCCTAACCCTAACCCTAGCCCTAGCCCTAACCCTAACCCTAACCCTAACCCTAACCCTAACTAAGGATAGCAGTGTAGGCTACCAGAAAATTGTGGTTAGTTAATTGGCTTGGGGTTTCGTCTGTGATCAAGCAACCTGCTTGAAGGCAATGGGAGCGGCTGTCTCACATTAACTGCATTGAGTATGGGAGGTTGAGTCCGCTTGATGAAGCCATTCTGCTGTATTGTAGCAAAAATGCTGAGTCATCTTGAGCATAACTCTTAATGGCTTCAGGTAGACCTCCCCCAAAATTCTTGTATGCAGACTTTAGGCCACTATTGTCGAGAGGGAAATCCTTAATGGCCAATGTATCAATGTTGAAATATTAAAAATGAGTTTATGAGAAGTAATTTGAAAACATTTGGTTGAGGATAGGAAAAGAAAAAAAAATATGGTGGAAGTCACCTGAAAATCATGTAGCGATCACTAGGGAATCACACGGGGGTTAAGTGAACACCTCGCGGGATTCACGTGGGGGTCAAGGAACACCCCACAAAATCGTGTGTCTACCAGCTGACTAGTCTTGTTTCTCTGGGTGTAGATTTTCAGTCTATTTCTTAGGATAAATGGTGCTTGAGTGTGTGAAAATTTTTACACTCAAGTTTACCTTGAAAATGATACTGGCATGGTGTTGTGTATTTGCAGATCCACTCTACTTTCCCTGATCTGGTTAGAGGACTGGGTCCTGGGCCATGGGCTTCTATTGATTTTTGTGGTGAGTGTGTTGTAAACTGACGAGGTCTTGCAATCTGTGAGGCCAACCAAGGGTTGTCTCACTTCCACAGATTTGAGAACAATGTTGTGTTGAAATGCAAACAATTATAGCAAGGTGTGTAGGGTGGGAATAATCTACAAATGCAAATGATTACAGTAGGATGTGTAGGTTGGGTGGGGATAATCTTATTTTAGCCAGCAAATGTATGCTCATGTATAAAAACAACTTGCAAAAATAAAATCGCTCTCTACTCCATCATCAGTGGGTAGCAGGCCTCCCGATTCCAGCTTTCTGTCCTTTCTTTTTCTCAATCTCCCACTGTTCCCACTCAGGTTTATTTTCCAGAGCTTCACTGGACATGACAAGATTTACCACTTGCTGGAGGCAGCAGACTTTTTTCTTTTTCTTTTTTCTATCAAGAAGGTTTTGTTACCCTTATGCCAAGTCCTCCATATAAGGTTTTGTTAAGAAAAGTTAGGTTGGATTCTGTGGGACAAGGTCTCCACTCTACTTCCTGGAAATAGGAACAATGATTAGCCATGCTTCCATGCTCTCCAATCGAGTTCCTGAAAGAACAGTCCAGGCTTTGTGCCAACTTTCTGAGTGCCCACACTATCTTCTGTTACCAGGGGAAAGGCTTGGTGTTGTAGATTATGGTCACATTTCAATAATTAAAAAAGAGAAAATTGGTGGCGTGAGACCAGATTGTGCTGAATGGACTGTTAGGATGACACCAGGTTGGTGCCTTCAGCTGAAATTTCTATCAGAAATGTTTCAAAGGGAGGACGATTGTGGAGCCATGAACCAAAACCTCCATTCTTCCTCCTTCTAGGAGATGACAGCTTGGTTCTGTGGGCTAAAGTTTCCCCAAGAGTTTCTGGTATCAGGGGCCAGGCTGGATGTTGTGAGCCTAGGTCTTCAGTCTGGACTTTGTTACCAATTGGATGTTCTTGACCTTGTGGGCCTGGGGTGCCAACTAGTTACTTTTATGAGGTCCAGGCATGGTGCTGATTTCCTCAGTCCTCATTCTAGTTTCTTTTCCAGAAAGAAAGGTTGTTGTTGCCTGCCTAGAACCAAAAGTGACATTCATTCAGAGAGGACAGGCATAGAAATGTGATCCCAGGCCACCCCTCAGACTTTAGGGAAGGACAGAAGAAATACTGTGGTCTAATTTCTCAGATCTACTTCCTAGAAATAGGGGAAGGGAGTGAAACTGCAAACCAAGGTTGGCACTGTGGTCCTGATTATTAATCCAGGCAGGGGAAAAGGTCCAAGCTGTCGAGTTAAGATTTTCCTATCTGAAGACAGGATTACCCTGTGGGTTAATGTCTCCTATCTACTACTTTGAAGAGAGAACAAGCTTAGTGCCATGCATCCAAGTTTCCCTTGTACTTACTGTTAGAAAAAAACAGGCATTGTGCCTTGGGCATATGACAACATCCTACAGCCTTTCAAGGGAAAACAGTTTTTCTGGTATGAACAGAGGCCTCCATTCTTCCTTTTGTTCAGAGAAGACTTCTTTGTTTGTGGGCTATTACTCCACATGAGTTTCCATACTCAGGGGCCACCTTTGTTGTAGTGTGAGTAGTTGTTTCACCTAGATTGCCATAAATGAGATGGTCTTGACCTTGGGAGCCTAGGCCTGCATTTTAGTTCCTATTAGGATTGTCCATGCTTGGTATCACAGGCCTAAGTCTCTGTTCTAGTTTCCCTTGCATAAAGACAGGCTTGCTGCTGTGGGCCTAGGACACCACTCAACATTTGTTCAGGGAGGACAGCCTTAGAACGGTGGCCCCAGGCCACCACTTCAGTCCTTCTTAGGAAAATGCAAAAGAAATGCAGTGAACCTAGGTCTCAGCTTGACAACCTGGAATAGGTGAAGGGATTGGAACTGCAAGCCAAAATAA
This sequence comes from Eonycteris spelaea, assembly GCA_003508835.1. Lineage (NCBI taxonomy): Eukaryota > Metazoa > Chordata > Mammalia > Chiroptera > Pteropodidae > Eonycteris > Eonycteris spelaea. Next base: position 864,278 of record PUFA01000215.1, on the reverse strand, counting down.
CTACTCTTTCTCTGAACAGAATGTCCAGACCTGGAACAAAAGTACTAGTTTTCCAAGAAAGATATGCTGTCAAAAGAATAGTTGGCCTTGTGGTTTCAGGTCTCCAATCTACTAATTTTCAATGACAGGCTTGGTGGCTTTAGACCAGAGCTTCGTTGTATTAGTGTTAGGAAGAGACCGGCTTTATGTCATGGGTCCGGGTTTTCAGTCTCCATGATTTGAGGGAAGATAGTACTGATATCATGAATGAGGTCTCCTTTCTTTTCTGTAAGAGTAGACAACTTTGATTGGAGAGACCACTGCATATCCCTTTCTGTCACAGCATCTACATTTTTTGGTAAAATTCACATAAACAGAGAATGAGAAGTTCATGTGTAACAGAGTTTGTGTGTAACAGAGCCACCTAAGGCCCTTCAATGAAAAGGTATGTCTGCATGAGAGGACTTCCTTGAGGACAGTGGTGTAGGCTACCAGACAATTGTCATTAGTTAACTGGCCTTTTTGTCTGTGGTCAGGCAACCTGCTTGAAGACAATGGGAGTGGTTGTTGCACATTAACCATCATTGAAATTTGGAGGATGAGTCTGCTTGATGAAGCTACTTTAGAGCGGTGGGAAGAGTAGGTGCCATTTTGCTGTATTGTGAGCAAAAATGTGAGCATAACTCTTAACAGCTTCATGTGGGACTCTTGCACTATTCTTGTATGTGGACTGGTGGCCACTACTGTTGAGGTGGAATTGCGTAACGGCCAGTGCATCAATGCTGAAATATTGAAAACAAAGAATTTATGAGACATGTTTTGAAAACACTTGGTTAAGGATAGGGGAAGAGGAATAAGGTGGAAGTTACCTGAAAAATCTTTGTACCAGGAACTGAGAATTGAGTCCTCTGTTCTTCCTCCTCCTAGGAGATGACAGCTTGGGTCTGTGGGCCAAGGTCTCCCTAAGAGGTTCTGGTGGCAGATGTCAGACTGGGTGTTATGGGCATAGGTCTTCAGTCTGGACTTTGTTACCAACTGAATGGTCTTGATATTGTTGACCTGGGGCTGCCAACTAGTTAGTTCCTTTTAAGAGGTCCAGGCATAGTGTTCATATCAACAGTCTCCATTCTAGTTTCTCTTTCATAAAGAAGCCTTTTTGCTGTGGGCTTAGGTCTCCAGGCAACATTTGTTTACAGAGGACAGGCTTAGAACCATTGACCCTGGACATTTTTTTAGTCTCTGTTAGGGAAAGACAGAAGAAATGCTTTGGGTCAATTCCTCAGCTCTGCTTCCTGGATATAGAGGTAAAAAGAGAAACTCGGAACCAAGGTCAGCATTCTTGTTCCTGATTAGAAATCCAGGCAGGATACAAGGTCCTAGGTCTTGAGATAAGATTCTCTTACTTGAGGATAGGCTTACTCTGTGGGTCAAGTTCTCTTATCTACCAGTTTGCAGAGAGGACAGGCTTAGTGCCTTGGGTCCCAGTCTCCCTTATACTTTTTGTTAGGAAAGACAGGCATTGTGTCATGGGCCTGTTTCAGCACTCCACATACTTTCAAGGAAAGACAGTGCTGCTAAGTATGAATGGAGTCCTCCATTCTTATTTTGTTCAGAGAAGTCAGGTTTGTTTGCATTCCTTACACTTCACATGAGTATCTGTTCATAGGGAATAACAGGTGTAGTGTGAGTAGTTGTTTCATCTAGTCTGTTATAAATTAGACGATCTTGAACTTGGGAGCCTGGTCCTACACTCTAGTTGTGAGGAGAGTCTAGGCTTGGTGTCACAGGCCTAATTCTCCATTTTAGTTTTCCTTGCATAAAGACAGACTTGTTGTTATGGGCCTTGGATACCAGTCGAAATTCTTTCAGGGGGGACAGGCTTAGAATCGTGGGCCCAGGCCTCCACTTCAATCTCTATAAGGAAAAATAGAAGAAATGCTGTGGCCCAAGGTCTCAGCTCTACCTCCTGGAATATGTTAAGGTACTGGAACTCAAGCCAAAGTCACTGCTCTCGCTCCTAACAGAAAGTCCAAGTCTGGAGCCAAGGTTCTAGTTCTCCTAGAAAGACATTCTTACCAGAGGAAAGGCTGGCTTTGCAGTTTAAGGTCTCCAATATACTAATTTTCAATGAAGACTGGCTTGGTGGCTTTAGACCACGGCTATTTTGTATTATGTTAGGAAGAGACTGGCTTTGTGTAATGTGCTCGGGTCTCCAGTGTACATCATTTGAAGGAATGACAGTACTGTTACCATGAACAGAGGTCTCCCATTTTCTCTGTAAGGGTAGGCAGCTTTGATCTGTGGGCCATGCACTGCACATTATTTTCTGTCACAGAGTCTAGGATATTGACAGTGTGAGTAGGTCTTTAGCCTAGTATGTTAAAAATTAGATAGTGTTAACCTCGAGAGTATGGCCATGCAAGAGTTACGACATGATCATGTGACCACCCATGAAAATCAGGTACCCATCAAGAGACCGTCCTGTATGACAGGGAGATCATGTGATAGATGGGGATGATGTAATGCCCCTTTGGAATGACAAATCCATAAATCTTGAGAAAATTCACATAAACACTGAAAAAACATTAGTCTGTTTGTCACAGAAGGTGGCCGAGAGAGCCTCCTAACTGACCCCCAATCGAATGTCGTGTCCACATTACAAAATTTACTTGAGGTCAACAGTAAATGAAGCCAGTCAATGATCGTTAATTCGCCTCAGGTTTTGTCTGTTGTCAGAAGAGCTGACTTATGGCAATGGAGGCGGCAGTCCCACATTTGCCATGTTTAAAATTTGAGGCTGATTGTGCAGTGAAGAAGTGACTGGATAGTGGTAGAAATGATAGCCGCATTTTGCTGTATTTTAGGAAAAATGCTGAGTCATTGTGAGGATACCACTTCATGGTGGTAAAAACGGCTACTTCAGAATTTCTCTATAGCAAACCTCAGACTACAGATGTGGAGAGCAACTGCCCTAATGACCATGGTTAAAAAGCAGAGCTATTGTCATTGAGGCAGTTCCTTCAATGTATTCTGAAAACCCTTAGTTTACATCAGCAGAGAAAAATTAGTTGAAAGTCACCTGAAAATCTCGTAGCAAAAACTAGGAAATCTTGCAGTATTCACGTAGCTTTCCTGCAGGATTCAAGTGACCATCAAAAGAGTGGCCTGGGGGCATCACTGGGAGATCACATGACATTGGGATAATGGTGTGGTGCTCACTTTTGAGTTACCTTTTTACATTTCTTGGTAAAATTCACATAAACACTAAGAAATTGAGACTCCATGTGTAAGAGTAATGTAATGGCCCTTCAATGGAAAAGTCTTGTCTGAATGAGTAGACTTGCTTGGGGACAGTGGCATAGGCTACCAGACAATTATGAGTTAATTGGTCTGAGGTTTTGTCTGTGGTCAGGCAACCTACTTGAAGGCAATGGGAGCAGCTGTTGCACATTAACCGTATTGAAATATGGAGGCTGAGTCTGCTGGATGAAACTATTTTAGAGCGGTGTGAAGAGTAGGTGCCATTTTGCTGTATTGTAGCAAAAATGTTGAGTCATTGTGAGCATAAATCTTAATGGCTTCCGGTGGGACTCCCTCACTATTCTTGGATGCAGACCTTAGGCCACTACTGTCGAGATGGAGTTGCTTAATGGCCCATGCATCAATGCTGAAATATTGAGAATTAAGAGTTTATGAGATGTGTTTTGAAAACAATTGTTTGTGGATAGGGAAAGAGAAATAAGGTTGAAGTTGCTTGAATCATGTAGCAATCACTAGGGAATAAGCGAGGGTCACATAAACACCTCACAGGATTCACATGGGTGTCAGGAAGACCCTGTGGGAATTTGGTGTCTACCAGGTGACTAGTCTTGTTGCTGTGGGCATAGGTTTTCACTTTACTTCTTAGAACGAATGAACCAGGCTTCAGTGGTTGAAATGTTTTCAACTTTAGTTTACATTGTAAATAGACCAGCATTGTGTTAGTTTTCAAACATCCACTCTAGTTACTCTAGTCTGAGCATAGGACTGGGCCTTGGACCATGGACTTCTATTGACTTTTTTTTTCCTACCAAGATCTTGTTCCATGTGCCATGTCTTCTACTTCCACCTAAGGTTCTGTAAAGTATGTTAGGCTACATTCTATGAGCCAAGGTCTCCACTCTACTTTCTGGAAATAGGAGCAGTACTTGGTCATGCTTTGAAACTCCCCAATAAAGTTCTTGAAAGATCAGTCTGGGCTTTGTGCCAGGTTTCTTAGTGCCCACTGTACCTTCTCTTACCAGGGTTTGGTGCTGTAAGTTACGGTTACCTTTCAATAATAGTCAAAATGGAAAACTGGCAATGTGGGATCAGGTTGTACTGAATGTACTGTTAACATGACATGAGGTTGGTGCCATCAGTCCACATTTCTATCGTAAATACCTTAAAGGGAGGACAGCCTTGGAGCTGTGAATCTAGACCTCTGTTCTTACTTCTCCTAGGACATGACAGCTTGGTTCTGTAAGCCAAGCTCTCCCAAAGAGTTTCTGGTAGCAAGGAACAGGGTAGGTGTTATGGGTCAACGTCTTCAGTCTGGAATTTGTTATCAATTGGATGGTCTCGACATTGTGGGCCTGGGGCTGCCAACTAGTTCTTTTTAGGAGGTCCAGGCCTGGTGAAGATTTCCACAGTTTTCATTCTAGATTCTCTTCCATAAAGAAGGCTTTGCTGTGAGCCTTGGACTCCCAGTGACATCTATGCACAGAGGACAAGTTGGAACTGTGGGCTTATGCTACCCGTCCTGTTCTGTTAACTCCTGCAATATTCGTTTATGTGAAACTTTGGACAGTACTATCAACAGGGAATTACTTAAATGCCACTGACTCAATGCTGAATATTGAAAATAAGAGTTTATGAGATAAGTTTTAAAAACATTTGTTTGAAAATAAGGGAAAAGCAATAAGGTGATAATGACCTGAAAATCACTTAAAAATCACCAGGAAATCACATGAAGATCAAGTAAACACATGGTGGAATTCACATAGAGATCAAGGAATACCCCACACTAATCTGGTATCTACCAAGTGACCAGTCTTATTGCTGTGGTTGTAGGTTTTCGCTTTTCTTCATAGAATGAACCAGGCTTCAGAGCATAAATCGTATTGCAATCAAGTTTACCTTATATATGAGATAGGTGTGGTGTTCTGTTTTCAAATGGCCACCCCACTTATTCCTATTCCAGCAGAAGACTGACTCTTAGGACATGGACTTCCAACGCCTTTTCTTTTCCTACCAAGAATGTCTTGTGACCATTTGCCAAGTCATCTACCTAAAGATTTTTTATGTAAAGTAGGGCTAGATTCTGTGGGCCACAGTCTCCACTCTGCTTCCTAGAAATAGGAGCAATACTTGGTTGTGATTTCAAACTCTTCAATTGAGTTTTTTAAAGAATTGTTCAGGCTTTGGCCAGGTTTCTTCATGCCCAAACTACCTTCTTTTACCAGAAGAAATGCTTGGTGCTGCAAGGTATGGTCACCTTTCAGTAATGTCTGAAAGGAAAATTGGTGACATGGAACCAGTTTGTGGTGAATGTACTGTAATGATGACACAGGGTTGGTGCCATCGACCCAATTTCTATTGTTAATGCTTCCAAGGTACTACAGTCTAAGAGGCATGCACCAAGTCCTCCATTCGTCCTCCTCTTAGAAGATGACAGCTTAGTTCTATAGGCCAAGGTGTCCACAAGAGTTTCAGGTAACAAGGCCAGGCTGGATGTTTGTGGGCCTAGGTCTTGAGTCTGGACTTTGTTACGAAATGGATGGTCTTGACTATGTAGGCCTGGGCTTTAACTATGTCCTTTTAGGAGGGACAGTCTTCTTTCATTTTTCCAGTCTTCGTTTTATATATTTCCCCTAAGAAGGATCTTCTTTGAGACAAGGCCTTCAGGCAATATTTGTTCATAGCAAAAAGGCTTGAAGCTTGGATCTTATGCCACTCTTTCAGTCTATATTGGAAAACTCGGTCATAAAAAAAGCTCTGGTGTAATTTCTTAAATCTACTTTCTGAAAATAGAGATAGGGATTGTAACTGCAACCAGGAAAGCACATTGGATACCAATGGAAAATACAGGCAAGAGACAAAGTCCTAGGTTTTGAGATAAGATTCAAATTATATGAAGACTGACATGTCATATGGTTTAAGTTATCCTATCTACTAGTTTTCAAAGAGCATAGGCATAGTGCCTTGGTTCCCCATCTTCCTTCTACTTTTTTGATAGAAAAAGACAGGCCTTGTACCTTGGGCCCACCAATCCACATCTTCACAAGGGGAGATGTTGTGACTTAATTGTAGTGATGAGTGCACATCACTCAGAAAATTCACATCAACACTGAGAAATCATTAGTATGTGTGGAACAGAAGGTGGCTGAGACAGACTTTGTACTGACCTCCAATTGAATGTCATGTCCACATTACAAATCTTTTGTGAGATCAACGGTATATGCAGGCATTCAATGATCTTTAATTCACCCTCTGCTTTGGACTGTTTGTCATGAAAACTGCCTATGTCAGTGGAGGCAGAAGTCGTATATTGGCTGTGTTCATAACTGAGCCTGAGTGTGCTGTGAGGAAGCTAATGGATAGCGGTTAAAACCATAGTTGCCATATTGCTTTATTGTAGGAAAAATGGTGAGTCATTGTGAGCATACCTCTTCATCCCAAAAAGAATGGCTGCTTACAAATTCTCTATATGAAACCACAGTAAAACTTTGCAAGAGATTGGCATAACCATTATGGAAAATACTGAGGTACTGCTATTGAGGCAGTTTCTTCAACATGTTCTTAAAAGACTTGTATTAGTGTAGCAGAGGTAATGAGGTGAGAGTTGCCTGGAAATCTCATACCAAGAATTAGGAAATCTCACGATACTCATGAGGCTTTCCCACGGGATTTAAGTGACCTGGAAGAACTTGCCAAATGGCATCTCTGAAAAACACTTTTGTGTTACCCTCCTACATTACTTGGTAAAATTCACATATGCACTGAGAAAATAAGATTACCTGTGTAAACTAGCCACCTCACAGCTTTTCAATCAAAAGGTCTCATTGGAATGAGAAGACTTGATTGAGGACAGTGGCACAACCTAATACACACTTGTCAATAGGTAACTGCCCAGACGTTTCATCTTTGGTCAGGCAACCTGCTTATATACACAATGGGAGCAGTGGTCAAACATTAACCACGTAGAAATTTAGAGGTTGAGTCTGAATGACGAAGCTACTTTGGAGTAGTGGAAACTCTAAGCACCGATATGCTGTATTGTAGCAGAAATGCTGAGTCATTGTGAGCATAACCCTTAACCTTTCTGGTGGGAGATCCATGCTATTTGTGAAGGCTACTACTGTTGAGAAGAAATTACTTAAATGCCAAAGACTCAATGCTGAAATATTAAAAATAAGAGTTTATGAGACGTATTTTGAAAACACTTGTTTGCAGTTTGTGGAAGGCAAAAAGGTGGCCGTCACTCAAAAATCATGTCGTAATCACCAGGAAATTACATGGGGTTCAAGTGAATACCTGGAGGGATTCACATGAGGATAAAGAATCCCTGCAGGAATTTGGTGTCTACCAGGTGATGAATCTTTTTGCTGTGGCTTTAGGTTTTCACCTTACCCCTTATGATGATTCAAGTTTCAGTTTGTAAAATGTTTTGCTGTCTAGTGTACCCTGCAATTTAGACTGGCATGGTGATTTATATTCAAACGTCCACAGAACTTACACTCGTTCTGGCAGAGTACTGTGTCCTCGGCCATGAACTTCCATCAACATCTTTTTCCTAAGAAGAAGGTCTTGTGATGGTGTGCAATGTCCTCTACCTAAAGAACCATTAAGTAAGTTTAGGCTAGATTCTGTGTGCAAAGGTATCCACTCTACTTCCTGGAAATAAAAGCAATGCTTCGCCATGCTTCCAGGCTCTACAACTGAGTAATTTATAAAAGAATTCAGGCTTTGATCCAGGTTTTTTAGTGCCCAAATTATGTTTATTACCAGGAGAAAGGTTTGATAGTTTAAGCTGTGGTCACCTTTCAATAATTGTATCAAAGGAAAATTGGCGATGTGGAACCAGTTTGTGCGAATATACTGTTCTGATGACACAGGTTGGTGTCTTCAGCCCAATTTCTATCGTAAATATTTTCAAGGGAGGACAGTCTTGGAATGGTGCACAGAGTCCTCCATTCTTCCTCCTTCAAAAGGATGACAGCTTGTTTCAGTAGGCCAAGGTATACACAATAGTTTCAGATAGTAGGGGCCAGGCTTGATGTTTATGGGTCTAGGACTTCAGACTGGATATTGTTACCAATTCTATGATCCTGACATAGTGGCCCTGAGTTTAACTGCTTCTTTTTTGGTGGTCCAGATGTGTTTCAGATTTCCACAGTCTCATTTTTACTTTTTCTTTTAAAAAGGCTTTTGCTTTGAGCCAGGACTCCAAGAAATATTTGTTCATGGAAACAGGCTTGGAACTTGGGCTTATGCCACAATTTCAGTCTATCTTGGAGAAAGTCAGAAGAAATGCTGAGGTTGAATTTCTAAGAAATATTTCCTGGATATTAGGGTAGGGATTGAAACTGTAAAATCAAGGTCAGCGCCCTGGTTCCTAATAGGAAATAGAGGCCAGGGACAAGGTCCTAGGTTTCTAAATAAGACTCAAATTACATGAGGACAGGCTTGCCTTTTGGATGAAGTTCTCATATCTACTGGTTTTCAGAGAGAACAGGCTTTGTGCTTTGGGTCTAAGTCTCCATTCTACATTTTGTTAGGAAAAAACAGGCCTTGTGCCTTCGGCTGTTGTCACGAATCTGTATCCTCACAAGTGAGGTTGATGTAGTACTCCCATTGTCGTGACAAATGCATATCATGGAGAACACTCACATTAACACTGAGAAGCCATTAGTCTATGTGGAGCAGAAGGTGGCCCAGACAGTCTCCTAACTGTCCTCAATTGAATGTCACGTCCATATTACAAAGCTAATTTGAAGTCAATGGTATATGTGGGCAATCAATGATCTTTAATTCACCTTTAGTTTAGTCTTTTGTTCAGGAAAACAGCCTTCTGTTTGTGGAGGCAACAGTAGCACATTGGCGGGGTTGATAATTGAGCTTGAGTGTTGCTGTGAAGCAGCGACTGGACAGTGGTGGAATAAATAGCTGCCATATTTCTGTATTGTAGGAACAATGCTGAGTCATTCTGAGGAGACCACTGGATGGTAGAAAGAATGGCTGCCTCAGAATTTATTTATAACAAACTTCAGACTACAAATTCTGAGAGGAACTGGCTTAACCACCAAGAAAGAAATTGAGATATTGACATTGAGGCTGTTCCCATCAAAGTGTTCTGAAGAGGCCTATTTTAGCCTAGCAGAGGAAAGTGAGGTAGAAGTCACCTGGAAATATTGTCACAAGAATTAGGGAATCTTGCAATACTAACGAGACTTCTCTGCAGGACTCACTTGAGTGTTAAGAGACAGGCCTGAGGGCATCCCAGGGTGTTACTTGACATTGGGTTGATGGTGTGGCTTTCACTTTTAAGTTACCCTTCTCCAATTCTTGGTAAAATTTAAATAACCACTGAGAAAATGATAGTGTCTGTGTAACATATCCACCCTTCAATCGTAACATCTTTTCTGCATGAGAAAGTTTGCATGAGGATGTCAGTACAGGTTAACAGACAATTGATGTTAGATAACTGGCCTTAGGTTTCATCTGTGATCAGGCAATGTGCTTGAACACAATGGAAGCTGTTTTCGAACATTAACTGCATTGATATTTGGAAACTGAGTCTACTTGACGAAGCTACTTTCGAGCAGTGTCAACTGTAAGCGCCATTTTGCTGTAGTTAACAAAAATGCTGAGTCATTGTATCACTCTTAACAATTTCATGTGGGACTCCCGCACTATGTATTTTGTGAAAATTTGGCCACTGCTGTTAACAGAGATTCCAAAAAGGCCAAAGATTCAATGCTGAATATTGAAAATAAGAGTTTATAAGACGAGTTTTGAAAACACTTGTTTGAAAATGGGGGAAGAGGAATAAAGTGGAAATCACATGAAAATCACTTAGAAATCACTAGGGAATCATGCAGAGATCAAGTAAACTCCTGGTTTATTTCACATGGGGATCAAGAACTACCCATCACTAAGCTGGTATCTACCAAGTGACCAGTCTTATTGCTGTGGCCGTAGGTTTTCACTTTACTTCCTAGAATGAACCAGGATTCAGAGGATGAATCATATTGAAAGTGAGTTTACCTTGTATATGAGATATATCTTTTCAATTGTCCATGCAACTTACCCTACTTGCAGCAGAGGACTGCCTCCTAGGCCATGGACTTCCAATGCCTTTTCTTTTCCTACCAAGAATGTCTTGTAACCATTTGCCAAATCCTCTACCTAAAGCCTCATTATATAAAGTCAGACTAGATTCTGTGGGCCATGGTCTCCACTCTACTTCATAGAAATATGAGCAATACTTGGTTGTGATTCCAAGCTCTCCAATGGAGTTTTTAAAAGAACAGTTCAGACTTTGGCCAGGTTTCTCTGTACCCATACTACCTTCTCTTACCATAAGAAAGGTTTGGTGATGCAAGGTATGGTCACCTTGCAATAATTGTCTAAAAAAAATTGATGATCTGGGACCAGGTTGTGCTGAATGTATTCTTAGCATGATAAAGTGTTGGTGCCATCAGCCCAATTTCTATCATAAATGCTTTCAAGGGTAACAGTCTTGGAGGCATGCATCGAGTCCTCTATTCTTCCTCCTCTAGGAGATGACAGCTTGGTTCTATAGGCCAACGTGTCCACAAAGAATCAGGTGACAAGGACCAAGCTCGATGTTTGTGGGCCTAGGTCTTGAGACTGGGCATGTTACCAAATGGATGGCCTTTACGTTTGCACCAGGGCATCAAATATGTTTTTGTAGGAGGTTCATGCTTGGATTAGAACAGTAGGCAGTTTTCCTGATAAACAGAGAAATCTAGAGATGAATTAAAGATCATTGAATACCCTCATGTATTGTTGACTTCAAATTAGATTTGTAAAGTTGACACAGCATTTGATTGGAGGAAATTTAGGAGGCTGTCTCAGCCATCTTCTTTTGCTCCACATAGACGAAAGACTTCTCAGTGTTGCTGTGAATTTTCTCAGTGATATGCACTTGTCTCTACAAAGGGAGAACTATATCATCCTTCCCTTTGAGAATATGGATTAGTGACATGGACCCTAGGCACAAGGCCCATGGAAGTACGGCTGAGCATTGCTTTTCTTTCCAGAAAGTAGAGTGAAGACCTTGGCATACAGAAACTAGCCTAACTTTATTTAATGGATCTTTAGATAGGGGATGTGACATATGGGTCATGACCTTCTTAGTAGGAAAAAATGTCGATGGATGTCTATGGCCCAGGACTCAGTCCTCTGCTGTAACTAGGGTAAGTTGTGCAGGCTTTTGAATACATGACACCACACCGGTCTCATTTACAGGGTACACTTCAGTACAAAACATTTCACAAACTGAAGACTGATTCATTGTAAGAGGTAAGGTAAAAACATAAAGCCTAGGCACAAGGCCTGTCTTTTCCTAACAAAAATAGAAGGAATACTGGGAACTAAAGCACTAAGCTTATCTGCTCTTAACACTAGATCTAGGATAACTTAAACCAGAGGGCAAGTCATTCTTCATGTAATTTGAGCCTTATCTCAAAACCTAGGAACTTGTCTCCTGCCTGCATCTTCTGTTGACATCCAGTATGCTCTCCTTGGTTGTAGTTACAATCCCTACCTCTATTTCCAAAAAGTAGATTTGTGAAATTAGTTAGCATTTCTTCAGACCTTCTCCAAAACAGACTGGAAGGGCGGCATAAGCCCCCAGCCTGATCCTATTCTTTGTGAACAAATGTTACCTGAAGGCCTTGTCTCAAAGCAAAAGCCTTCTTTTGTGAAGAAAAAATAAAGTGGAGACTGCGGAAATCTGAACCAAGCCTGGACCTCTTAAAAGGACATACTTTAAGCCCAGGCCCACAATATCAAGACCATCCAATTGGTAACAATGTCCAGTCTCAAGACTTAGGCCCACAAACGTCCAGACTGGCCCTTGTTACCTGAAAATTTTGAGGACACCTTGGCCAACAGAATCAAGCTGTCATCTCCTAGAGAAGGAAGAATGGAGGACTCGGTATATGCCTCCAAGACTGTACTCTTTTGAAAGAATATACAATAGAAATTGGGACACTGGCGCCAACGTGTCATCAAAATAGTACATTCAGCGCAACCTGGTCCCACTTCAATTTTTTTTTTTAGACATTTATTGCAAGGTGGCCATACCTTGCATCACCAAGCCTTTCTTCTGATAAGAGAAGGTAGTATGGATACTAGAAACCTGACCAAAGTCTGAACTGTTCTTTAAAAAACTCGATTGGGGAGCTTGGAATCACAACGAAGTATTGCTCCCATTTCTAGGAAGTAGAATGGAGACCTTGGCCTGCAGAATCTAGCCTAACTTTACATAACGAATCTTTATGTAGAGGACCTGGAAAATGGTCATGAGACATTCTTGGTACAAAAATAAAAGGTGTTGTAAGTCCGTGGCCTAGGAGTCAGTTCTCTGCTGGAATTGGGGTAAGTTAGGAGGATGTTTGAAAACACAACACCATGCCAATGTTAAATATAAGGTAAAATTTTTTGCAGTATGATTCATGCTATGAAGCCTGGTTCATTCTGGAAAATAAACATATGGCCACAGCAACAAGACTGGTCAATTGGTAGATTTCTGATTGGTGCTTGGTAATCTTTGATCCCAATGTGAATTCCGCCAGTTGTTTACCTGATCTCCGCATGATTCCCTAGTGATTTATAAGTGATTTTCAGTTGAATTCCATCTTATTCCTCTTCTTCCATTTTCAAACAATTTTTTAAAAACTCATCTTATAAACTCTTATTTTCAATATTCTTCATTGAATCATTGGCCTTTAAGCAATTTCTTCTTGTCAATAGTAGCCTAAGCTTCACCTTCAAGAATAGCATGGATCTCCCACTAGAACTGTTAAGAGTTATGCTCACAACACTCAGCATTTCTGCTACAATATAGCATAATTGCACGATGGTTTCTACTGCTCTAAGCTTTCATTGTATACAGGTAGGCTGTGTGACAAGAGTGGAAATCTCAGGGCAGGTTCCTAAGATAATTGTGTTACCCTATGCCGCTGTCCTCAAGCACGTCTTCTCCTACAGATATGATTTTCCAATTGAAGGGCTGTTAGGTGGCTGTGTTACATACTTCATCTTATTTTCTCAGTGCTTATGTGAATTTTACCAAGGAATGTAGAAAGTTAACACAAAAGTGAGTGCTACACCATCACCCCAATTTTGACGTGATTTTTGCATGTTGTCTTCAGGCCACTCTCTACCTGGTCACGAGATTTGGTGGGAAAGCCTCGCTAGTATTGCAAGGCTTCCTTGGTACAAATTTTCCAGGCAAATTTTACCTCATTACCTCTGATAGGCTAATACAAATCTTTTCAGAACATGTTGAAGAAACTTCCTGAATGTCAGTATCACAGCTCTTTTTTCTGTATTGGATAAGCCAGTCTCTTACAGAATTTTAGTCTGTGGTTTGACATAGAGAAATTCTTAAGCACCGTTTTTTATGCAATGAAGAAGTATTCCCACAATGACTCAACATTTTTCCTACAATAAAGCAATATAGCAGCTATGGTTTCAACTGCTATCCATTCGCTACCTCACAGCACACTCAGGCTCAACTATGAACGCAGCCAATGTGCGACTTCTGCTTCCACTGACATAAGCAGTTTTCCTGACAAACAAAAGGAGAGGCGAATTAATATCGACCTCACTTAAGATTTGGAATGTGGACATGACATTATTTGGAAGTCAGTACAAAGTCTATCCTCTCTGAAAACTAGTAGATAGGATAACTAAAACCACAGGGCAAGTCTGTCCTCATGTAATTTGAGTTATATTGAAACCTCGGACCTTATTTCCTGCCTGCATTTCCTATTGAGGTCCAGTGTACTGTTTTGGTTGCAGTTACAATCCATACCTCTCTGTCCAAAAATTAGATTTGAGAAATTAGCCTAGAGCATTGTTTATGACTTTTTTGGACTTAGACTGAAAGGGTGGCATAAGCCCACAGTTCCAAGTCTGTTCTCTGTGAACAAATGTTGCCTGTAATATTTATCTAAAAGCAATAACATGCTTTAGGGAAGAAAAAATAAAACAGAGACTTTGGAAATCTGAACCAAGCCTGGACCTCCTAAAAAAACATATATAAAGCCAAGGCGCAAAAGTAAAGACCATCCCTTTGGTAACAATGTTCAGTCTGAAGACCTAAGCCCACAAACATCCAGCCTGGCCCTTGTTACCTGAAACTCTTGTGGACACCTTGGCCTATAGAACCAAGCTGTCATTGCCTAGGGGGAGGAAGAATGGAAAACTTTGTACATGCCTCCAAGACCATACTCCCTTGAAAGCATTTACAATAGAAATTGGACAATGGCACCAACCCTGTGTCATCATAACAGTACAGTCAGCACAACCTGGTCCCACGTCACTAATTTTCCTTTTAGTCAGTTATTGAAAGGTGACCATACCTTGCAGCATCAAGCCTTTCTTCTGGTAAGAGAAGTTAGTGTGGGCACTAAGAATCCTGGCCAAAGTCTAGACTGTTCTTTAAAAAACTCAATTGCTCCTATTTCTAGGAAATAGAGTGGAGATTGTGGAGCGCAGAACTTGGCCTACCTTTACATAACGAGTGTTTAGGTAGAGGACTTGGCAAATGGTCACAAGACATTCTTGGTACAAAAAGAAAAGTTCTTGGACGTTTGTGTCTTAGGAGGCAGTCCTCTGCTGGAACTGGGGTAACTTGGGTGGACATTTAAAAACAACACCACACCAATCTCATATATAAGGCAAACTTGTTTGCTATACAATTCATGTTCTAAAGCCTGGTTTATTTTATGAATTAAAGTAAAAATCTACGGCCACAGCAAGAAGACTGGTCACTTGGTACATTCCAGATTAGTGTGGGGTATGCCCTGATCCCCATGTGAATTCCACCAGGTGTTTACTTGATCTCTGCATGATTCCCTAGTGATTTCTAAGTGATTTTCAGGTGATTTCCTCCTTATTGCTCTTCCACTATATTCAAACAAATGTTTTCAATATTCAGCATTAAGTCTTGGCCTTTGAGCAATTCCCTGTCAATAGTAGTGGCTAATAGTCCGCATAAAAGAGTATTGCAGGAGTCCCACATAAAGCCATTCAATGTTATGCTCACAATGACTCAGCATTTTTGTTATAACACAGGAAAATTGTGCTTACAGTTTATGCTGCTCCCAAATAGCTTCATAAGCAGACTCAGCTTCCAAATATCAATGCTTTAATGTTCGATGGCAGCTTCCATTGTGTTCAAGCAGGTTGCCTGACCACAGATGAAACCTAAGGACAGTTATCTAACACCAGTTGTCTGTTAACCTATGCCACCGTCCTCAAGCAAACCCTCTTCTGTAGATGTGTCCTTCCAAATGAAGAGCCATTAAGTGTCTATGTTACACAGATACTATCATTTTCTCAGTGGTTATCTAAATATTACTGAGGAATGGAGTATAGTAACTTAAAACTGAGCACCACGCCATCATCCCAATGTCACGTGATTATCATGTTTGGCCCTCAGGCCAGTCTCTTCCTGGTCATGTGAATCCCACAGGAAAGCCTTGTGAGTATCACAAGATTCCCTAATTCTTGGTATGAGATTTGAGGTGACTTCCACCTCACTTTTCTCTGCTAGGCTAAAATGAGCCTCACCGAACACGTTGATTGACCAGACTAAATGTCAATATTTCAGTTTTCTTTCTTTGGTGGTTAAGCAATCCCTCTCAAAATTTGTAGTCTGAGTTTTGGTATAAAGAAATTCTGAGGCAGCCATTCTTTCCACCTTTAAGTGGTATCCTCACAATGACTCAGTATTTTTCCTACAATACAGAAAATTGGCAGCTATTGTTTCCACCACTATCCAGTCGCTACCTCACAGCACACTCAGGCTCAATGATCAACACTGCCAACATGCAACTGTTGCCTTCACGAACAGAAGACAGTTTTCCTGACAGACAAAACTAGAGGCAAATTAAAGATCATTGACTATCCGCATATACCGTTGACTTCAAATTAGATTTGTAATGTGGACATGACATTCAATTTGAGGACAGTTAAGAGACAGTTAAGGACAGTCTGCTCCACGTAGACTAATGAATTCTCAGTGTTGATGTGAATTTTCTCAGTGATATGCTCTTTTCACTACAAAGGGAGTACTACATTATCTTCCCTTGTGAGGATATAGATTACTGACATGGGCCCAAGGCACAAGGCCTGATTTTTCCAAAGAAAAAGTAGAAGGGAAACTGGGACCAAAAGCACTAAGCCTGTCCTCTCTGAAAACTAGTAGAAAGGAGAACTTAATCGAAAGGGCAAGCCCGTCATCTTGTGGTTTGAGTCTTATCTAGAAACCTAGAACCTAGTCTCCAGCCCCTATTTCCTATTAGGAACTCAGGTACTGCTGTGGGTTTTGCAGTTCAAATCCATACCTCTATTCCCAGGAAGACCATTTGAGAAATTAGCCCACAGCATTTTTTTCCACTTTCTCTGATATTGACTAAAATGGTGGTGAAGCCCACGTTCCAAGCCCCTTTTCTCTGAATGAATGTTGCCTGGAGGCTGGCTCAAACCAAATGCCTTCTTTATGGAATAAAAAAAAAATGGATACTGTGGAAATCTGAACCAAGTTTGGTCCACCTATAAAGAAGCAGTTAAACTCATGGCTACAACATCAATATCATCCAATTGTTAACAATATTTAGTTTGAAGATCTAGGCTCACAAATATCCAACCCAGACCCTCCTACCAGAAACTATTGTGGACACCTTGGCCACATCTCCTAGAAAGGGGAAAAAGAACTTGTCATCTCCTAGAAAGGGGAAAAATGAAGAACTCTGTGCACAGTTCCAAGACTGTCCTACCTTTAAAGTATTTATGATAGAAATTGGGCTGAAGACACCAACCTGTGTCATCAGAACAGTACATTGAACACAAACTGGTTCCACACCACGAATTTTCTTTTTATAGAATTATTGAAAAGTGACCATAGGTTACCGCACCAAACTTTCCCCCTGATAATAGAACATAGTTTGGGAACTAAGCCTGAACTGTTGTATAAGCTACTTAATTGGAGAGCTTGGAAGCACAGCCATGCATTACTTTTATTTCCAGTAAGTGCAGTGGAGACCTTAGCACACAGAATCTAGCTTAATTTTACTTAACAGACTTTTAGAAAGGGTGGGGCACATGGTCACAAGACTTTCTTGGTAGGAAAAAATGTCGATGAATATTCATGGCCCAGGACCCAGTCCTCTGCCGGAACTAGGGTAAGTTGTGTGGACTTTTGAATACACAACACCACACTGATCTCACTTACAGGATACACTCGAGTGCAAAATATTTCACAAACTGAAGCCTGATTCATTGCAAGCGGTAAGGTGAAAACCTAAAGCCACAGCAACAAGACTTGTCACCAGGTAGACACACTAGATTCCTGCAGGGTCTTTCCTGATCCTCACGTGAATCCCTTTAGGTATTCACTTGACCTCCATGTTATTCCCTGATGATTACTATGTGATTTTCAGGTGACTTCTACCTTATTCCTCTTCTCCTATTCTAAAATAATTGTTTTCAAAACACATCTCATAAACAAATATTTTCAATAATTCAGCATTCAGTCTTTGACATTTAAGTAATTTCTTCTCTATATTAATATCCTAGGTTCACCTTCAAGAATAATGTGGATCTCCCACCAGAACTGTTAAGGGTTATGCTCACAATGACTCAGCATTTCTGCTACAATACAGCATAATGGTGCTTAGAGTTTCCACTGCTCTAAAGTAGCTTTGTCATTCAGACTCAACCTCTAAATTTCAATGTGGTTAATGTTTGACCACTGTTCCCATTGTATATAAGCAGGTTGCCTGACTAAAGATGAACTTCCGGGCAGTTACCTATTGACAAGTGTGTGTTAGGTTGTGCCACTGTCCTCAATCAAGTCTTCTCATCCCAATGTGATCTTTTGATTGAAGAGCTGTGAGGTGGCTACGTTACACAGGTAACCCTATTTTCTTAGTACTTTTGTGAATTTTACCAAGTAATGTAGGAGGGTAACACAAAAGTGTTTTTCAAGGGTTGCCCTCAGGCCAGTCACTTCCTGATCACCTGAATCCCGTGAGAAAGCCTAGTGAATATCGTGAGATTTTCTATTCTTGTTAGATTTCCAGGTAATTCCATCTCATTACCTCTGCTAAGCTAACACAAGCCTTTTAAGAATACGTTGAAGAAACTGCCTCAATTTCAGTATCTTAGCATTTTTCCATATTGGTTATGCCAGTCATTTGCAAATTTTAATTGTGGTTTCATATAGAGAAATTCGTAAGCAGCCTTTCTTTTTGCAATGAAGAGGTATGCTCACAATGACTCACCATTTTTCCTGCAGTAAAGCAATATGGCAGCTATGGTTTCAACCGCTATCCATTAGCTTTCTCACAGCACACTCAGGCTCATTTATGAATGTGTCCAATGTGTGACTTCTGCCTCCACTGACATAGGCAGTTTTCCTGACAAACAGTCCAAAGCAGAGGTGACTTAAAGATCATTGAATGCCTGCATATATCGTTAACCTCACAAAAGATTTGAATGAGGATATGACATTCGATTGGAGGTCAGTACAAAGTCTGTCTCGGCCATCTTCTGTTACACACATACTAATGATTTTTCAGTGTTGATGTGAATTTTCTGAGTTATATGCACTCATCACTGCAAAAGAGCAGAACATCTTCTCCCCTTGTGAGAATGTGGATTGGTGACATGTGTCCAAGACACAAGGCCTGTCTTGTCCTATCAAAAAGTAGAAGGAAGATTGGGAACCAAGGAACAAAGCCTATCCTTCCTGAAAACTAGTAGATAGGATAACTTAAACCACAGGTCAAGTCTGTCCTCATGTAATTTGAATCTTATCTCAAGACCTAAGACTATGTCTCTTGCCTGTATTTCCTATTGGGATCGAGTATACTTTCCCTGGTTGCAGTTACAATCGCTATCTCTATTTGCAGAATGTAAATTTAAAAAATTACACCAGAGCATTTCTTATGGTCAACTTTCTCTGATGTAGACTGAAAGTACATCATAGCTCCCACCTCCAAGCCTGCTCTCTGTGAACAAATATTGCCCAAAGTCCTTGTCTCAAGACAAATATCTTCTTAGGGAAGAAAAAATAAAATGGAGACTGTGGAAATCTGAATGAAGACAGAAACTCTTAAAGGACATAGTTAAAGCCCAGGCCCACAACGTCAAGACCATCCGTTTGGTAACAATCTCCAGTCTCAAGACCTCAGCCCACAAACATCCAGGCTGGCCCTTGTTACCTGAAACTCTTGTGAACACCTTGGCCAATAGAACCAAGCTGTCATCTCCTAGGAGAATGACGAATGGAGGACTTGGTGCATGCCTCCTAGACTGTAGAAATTGGGTCAATGACACCAACCCTGTGTCATAATAACAGTACATTCAGCACAAACTGGTCCTACATCACCAATTTTCCTTTTAGACAATTATTGGAAGGTTACCATAACTTGCAGCAACAAGCTTTTCTTCTGGTAAGAGAAGGTAGTGTGGGCACTAAAAAACCTGGCCAAAGCCTGGACTGTTCTTTAAAATACTTGATTGGGGAGCTTGGAATGACAACCAAGTACTGCTCTTACTTCTATGAATTAGAGTGGAGACCATGGTCCACAGAATCTAGTCTGACTTTATATAATGAGGCTTTAGGTAGAGGACTTGGCAAATGGTCACAAGACACTCTTGGTAGGAAAAGAAAAGTCATTGGAAGTCAATGGCCTAGGAGTCAGTCCTCTGCTGGAACAGGGGTAAGTTGGGTGGATGTTTAAAAACACAACACCACACTTATCTTATATATTAGGTAAACTCGATGGCAGTATGATTCATGCTCTGAAGCCTGGTTCATTCTACAAAGTAAAGTGTAAACCTATGGCCACAGCAACAAGGCTGGTCAATTGGTAGATTCCAGATTAGTGTGGGGTATTCCTTTCTCCCCATGTGAATTCCACCAGGTGTTAGTGAACCTCTGCATGATTCCCTAGTGATTTCTAAGTGTTTTTCAGGTGATTTCCATCTTATTTCACTTCCTCTTATTTCAAACAAGTATTTTCAAAACTCATCTCTTAAAATCTTATTTTCAATATTCAGCATTGAGTATTGGCCTTTAAGCAATTCTCTGTCAATGGTAATGACGAAATGTCCACATAAAAGATACTGCGGGAGTCCCATATGAAGCCATTCAGATTTATACTCACAATGACTCAGCATTTTTGCTATAATACAGCAAAAATGGCATTTACAGTTTACACCAGTGTAAAGCAGTTTCATTAAGCAGACTCAGCCTCCAAATATTAACACACTTAATGTTTGACAGTAGCTTCCACTACATTCGAGCAGGTTGCCTGACTACAGATGAAACCTAAGGAAGTTATCTAATAACAATTGTCTGTTAACTTATGCTGCCGTTCTCAAGCGAATCTATTCATTCAGACATGACCTTTTGATTGAAGGGCTGTTAGGTGGCTATGTTCCACAGACACTATCATTTTCTAGTGGTTATATAAATTTTACCAAGGAATTGAGAAGGGTATCTAAAAGTGAGTACCACATCATCAACCCAGTATCACATGATTCCCTGTGATGCCCTCAGGCCTGTCTTTTGAAGGGTCTCGTGAATCCCAAAGAGAATTCTCATGAGTATCTAGAGATTTCTTAATTCTTGTGATGAGATTTCCAGGCGACTTCCACCTCACTTTCCTCTGCTATCCTAAGATAAGCCTTTCAGAACACATTGATGGAACAGCCTCAATGTCAATACCTTACAGCACCAAGTCTTTCCCCTGACATTAGAGCATAGTTTGGGCAATAGGATACCTGGATCAAAACCTGAAGTGTTTTGTAAGTTAGTCGATTGTAGAACCTGGAAGCATAGCAAAGCATTGCTTTTATTTCCAGAAAGTAATTGGAGACCTTGGCACACAGAATCTAGCCTAACTTTCCTGAGTGGATCTTTAGATAGATGACATGACACATGGTCACAAGACTTTCTTTGTTGGAAAAAATGTCGATGGAAGTCCATGGCCCTGAACCCAGTCCTCTGCTGAAACTAGAGTAAGTCATGTGGATGTTTGAGTATACAACACCATGCCAGCCCCATTTACAAGGTACATGCCAGTGCAAAATAATTCATAAACAGAAGCTTGATTTATTGTAAGAAGTAAGATAAAACCTAAAGCCACAGCAACAAGACTAGTCACCTGGCCAACACCAGATTCCTGCAGGGTCATCCTTAATCCCAAGTGAATCCCTCCAGGTATTCACTTGACCTCCGTGTCATTCCCTGGACATTACTACGTGATTTTCATGAGACTTCCACCTTATTACTCTTCCCTATCCTGAAACAAGTGTTTTCAAAATACGTCTCATAAACTCTTATTTTCAATATTTCAGCATTGAGTCATTGGCTTTTAAGAAAATTCTTGAGTAGTAGCCTAAGGTTTACCTTCAATAATAGCGTGGATATACCACCAGAACCATTAAGGGTTATGCTCACAATGACTCAGCATTTCTTTTATAATACCGCATAATTGCACTTAGAGTTTCCACTGGTCTAAGGTACCTTCATCATGAGACTCAGCCTCTAAATTTCAATGTGGTTAATGTGTGACTGCTACTTTTATTGTATACAAGCAGGTTGTGTGACCAGAGATGGAAACTCAGGGCAGTTTCCTAAGACAAGTGTGTGTTAGCCTATGCTGCTGTCCTCAAGCATGTCTTCTCATGCATACATGACCTTTTCGATTGAAGAGCTGTGAGGTGGCTATGTTACACAGGTAATCTTATTTTCTCAGTGCTTATGTGTATTTTACCAAGGAATGTAGAAGGGTAACAAAAGGGGATCGCCACATCATCATCCCTATTTCACATGATTTTCATGTGTTGCCCTCAGGCCAGTCTCTTTCCGGTCACGTGAATCCCACGGGAGAACCTCCTAGGTATCATGAGATTTCCTACATCCTGATAAGAGATTTCCAGGCAACTCCCACCTCATTACCTCTGCTAGGATAATACCAGACTTTTAAAAGCATGTTGAAAAACTGCCTCAAAATCTGTTTCTCAGCATTTTTTCCATATTGGTTTAATTAGTCTCTCACAGATTTTTAGTCTTTAGTTTGAAATAGAGAAATTCTTAAGCAGCCATCTTTTTTGCAATGAAGAGGTACCTCAGAATGACTCAGCATTTTTCCATGCAATGAAGCAATATGGCAGCTATGATTTCAACCACTATCCATTCGCTTCCTCATAGCACAATCAGGCTCAATTATGAACGCAGCCAATGTGCGACTTCTGACTCCACTTACAAAGGCAATTATCCTGACTAATTATCCTGACAATTATCATGATTGCCCGCATATTTTGTTATCTCACATAAGATTTGGAAAGTGGACATGACATTCAACTGGAAGTCAGTACGAAGTCTGTCTTGCCCACTTTTTGTTCTATGCATACCAGTGATTTCTCAGTTTAGATGTGAATTTTCTCAGTGATATGCACTAGTCACTTCAAAGAAAGCACTACATCGTCTTCCTTTGTGAGGATGTTGATTGATGACATGGGCCCAAGGCACAAGGCCTGTTTTTTCCTAACAGAAAATAGAAGGGAGACTTGGGACCAAGGCACTAAGCCTATGCTCTCTGAAATCTAGTAGATAGGATAACTTGAACCACAGGGCATATCTGTTTTCATGTAATTTGAATCTTATCTTGAAACCTAGGACCTTGTCACTTTCCTGCATTTCTTATTGGGATCCAGTCTACTTTCTTTGGTTGCAGTTATAATCCTACCTCTATTTCCAGAAAGTAGATTTAAGAAATTACACCAGAGCACCTCTTACAACTTTCTGCAACATAGACTATAAAACAGTGGTGTATCTCATATTTCTAATACTGTTCTTTGTGAACAAAAGTTGCTGAAGTCCTTATCTCAAAGTCAAAACCTTAGGGAGAAAAAATAAAATGGAGGCTGTTGAAAGCTGAACTAAGCTTGATTCTACTAAAAAACATAGTTAAAGCCCAGGTTCACATGGTCAAGACCATACAATAGGTAACAATTTTCAGTCTCATGACCTAGGCCCACAAACATCCAGCCTAGCCCTTGTTACCTAAAACCCTGTGTCATCATAAGAGTACATTCAACACAAACTAGCTGCACATCACCAATTTTCCTCTTAGACAATTGTTGAAAGGTGAATCTAGCTTTCAGCTCCAAGCCTTTCTTTAAGAGAAGGTAGTATGGGCACTAAGAAACCTGGCCAAAGCTTGGACTATTCTTTAAAATTGATTGGGACCTTGGAATTACAACTAAGCATTGCTCCAATTTTTAGAAAGTAGAGTGGAGACCATGGCCCACAGGACCTAGCCCTATTTTGCATAATGAGTCTTTAGGTAGAGGAGTTGGCAAATGGTCACAGAACATTTTGGTAGGGAAGTAAAAGTCATTAGAAGTCCATGGCCTAGGAGTCAGTCTTCTGCTGGAACAGGGGTAAGTTGGGTGGATGTTTCAAAACACAACACCATGACAACCTCATATATAAGGTAATCTCAATTGCAATATGATTCATGTTCTGAAGCCTGGTTCATTATATGAAGTAAAGAGAAAACCTATGGCAACAGCAACAAGACTGCTCACTTGGTAGATACCAGATTATTGTGGGTATTCCTTGATCCCTTCGCGAACTCCACCAGGTGATTACTTGATCTCCATGTGATTCCCTAGTGATTTCTAAGTGATTATCAGGTGATTTCCACCTTATTTCTCTTCCCTTATTTTCAACCAAATATTTTCAAGACTCACCTCATAAAGTCTTATTTTCAATATTCAGCATTGGATTAGGCCTTTAAGCAATTCTCTTCGACGGTTGAGCCAAAGGTCTGCATAAAATAATGAGTGCCAGAGTCCCACATGAAACTGTTCAGAGTTATATTCACAATGACTCAGCATTTTTGCTGTAATACAGCAAAATGTTATTTACAGTTTACATGCTCTAAAGTAGCTTCGTCAAGTAAACTCAGCCTCCAATATCAACTCAGTTCATGTTTGACAGCAGCTTACACTGCATTCAAGCAGGTTGCCTGTCCACAGATGAAACCTAAGACCAGTTATTTAACAACAACTATCTGTTAACCCATGTCACTGTCCTCGTGAATCTTCTCCCATAGACATGACCTTTTGATTGAAGGGCCTTTAGGTGGCTATGTTCCGCAGATACTATAATTTCTTCAGTGGTTATCTAAATTTTAGCAAGGAATTGAGAAGGGTAACTCAGAAGTGAGCACCCCACCTTCAACCCAATATCACCTGACTCTCTGTGATGCCCTCAGGCCGGTCTCTTGATGGTAAAGTGAATCACGCAGGGAAGCCTTGTGAGTATCTCACGATTCCCTAATTTTTGTTACGAGATTTCCAGATGACTTCCACCTCACTTTCCTCTGCTAGGCTAAAATCAGCCTCTTCAGAACACATTGATGGGAACAGCCTCAAAGTCAATGTCTCAGATTTCTTTCGTTGGTGATTAAGTCTGTCCCTCTCAGAATTTGCAGTCTGAGGTTTGGTATAGAGAAATTCTGAGGCAGCCATTCTTTCTGCCATCCAGTGGTATCCTCACAATGACTCAGTATTTTTCCTACAATACAAAAAACTGGTGGTTACTGTTTCCACAACTATCCAGTCACTGCCTCACAACTCACTCAGGTTCAATTATCAATGCAACCAATGTGCGACGGTGGCCTCCACAAACATAAAACAGTTTTCCTGAGAAACAGATGAAACTAGAGGTGAGTTAAAGATCATTAACTGCCCACATATACTGTTAACTTCAAATTAGATTTGTAATGCAGACATGACATTCAATTAGAGGACAGTTGGGAGGCTGTCTCGGCCACCTTCTGCTCCACGTAGACTAATGATTTCTCAGTGCTGATGTGAATCTTCTCAGTAATATGCACTTGTCACTAAAAAGGGAGCACTACATCATCTTCCTGTGTGAGGATATGTATTTGTGACACGGGCCCAAGGCACAGGGCCTGTCTTTACCTAACAAAAAGTAGAAGTGATACTGGGACCCAAAGCACTAAGCCTGTCCACTCTGACAACTAGTAGACTGGGAAATCTAATCCAAAGGGTAAAACTATCCTCATATAATTTGAGTCTTATCTAGAACCTAAAACCTTGTCTCCAACCTCTATTTCCTATTAGGAACCAGGATGCTGACCTTGGCTTTGCAATTCCAATCCCTTCCCCTATTTTCAGAAAGTAGATCTGACAAATTAGCTCATAGTATTTCTTCCAACTTTCTATGACATAAACTGAAATGGTGAGAAAGCCCAAGTTCCAAGCCTGTTTTCTGTGAAAAAAAAAATGTTTCCTGGAGCCCTGGCTTAAAGCAAAAGCCTTCTTTATGGAAGTAAAAATAAAACAGAGACTGTGGAATCTGAACAAAGCCTTGACCACCTAAAAGGAAGCAGTTAAACTCAGAGCCACAACATCAAGATCATCCAAATGGTAACAATCTCCAATCTGAAGACCTAGGTCCACAAACATTCAGCCTGACCCCTGCAACCTGAAACTAATATGGATACCTGGGCCTACAGAATCAAGCTGTCCTTGAAAGAGAAAGAATGGAGAAGGCAGTGCACATTCAAGTGTCCTCCTTTGAATGTATTTACGATAGAAATTGGGCCGAAATACCAAGCTATGTCATCATAAGAGTACATTCAGCTCAAACTGGTTCCACATCACCAATTTCCTTTCATACAATTATTGAAAGGTGACCATAGCTTACAGCACCAAGCCTTTCCCCTGGCAATAGAACATAGTTTGGGCAATGGGACACCTGGATTAAAACCTCAACAGAAGTTACTCGATTGAAGTGCCTGGAAGCACGGCCACATATTGCTTTTTTTTCCCAGAAAGCAGTTGGAGACCTTGGCACACAGAATCTAGCCTAACTTTTCTGAATGGATTCTTAGATAGAGGACATGACACACAGTCACAAGACCTGCTTGGTAGGAAAAATGTCGATGGAAGTCTATGGTCCAGAACCCAGTCCTCTGCCGGAACTAGGGGAAGTGTGTTGATGTTTGAATACGCAACACCATGTTGGTCTCATTTACAGGGTACACTCCTGTGCAAAATAATTCACAAACTGAAGCTTGATTCATTGTAAGAGGTAAGGTAAAAATCTAAAGCCACAGCAACAGGACCAGTCACCTGGTAGACACCAGATTCCTGCAGAGCCTTCCTTGATCCTTAAGTGAATCCCTCCAGGTATTCACTTGACTGACCTCCATGTCATTCCTTGGACATTATTATGTGATTTTCATGAGGCTTCCACCTTATTGCTCTTCCCCTATCCTGAAACAAGTGTTTTCAAAATATGTCTCATAAACTCTTATTTTTAATATTTCAGCATTGAGTCATTGCCTTTAAGCAAATTCTTGACAGTAGTAGCCTAAGGTTCACCTTCAAGAATAGCATGAATATCCCACCAGACCCATTAAGGTTTATTCTCACAATGACTCAGCATTTCTGCTACTATACAAAATAATGGCGCTTAGAGTTTCTACCACTCTAAGGTAGCTTCGTCATTCATACTCTACCTCTAAATTTCAACTAAGTTAATGTGTGACAACTTCTTTCGTTGTATACAAGCAGTGTGCATGACAAGAGATGAAATTTTAGGGCTCTTACCTAAGACAAGTGTGTGTTAGCCTATCTCACTGTCCTCAAGCAAGTCTTCTCATGCAGACATGACCTTTCAATTGAAGGGATGTTAGGTGGCCATGTTACACAGTTAAGCTTTTTTTCTCAGTGCTTATGTGAATTTTTCCAAGGAATGTAGAAAGGTAACACAAAGTGAATGCCACACTATCACCTCAATTTCACATTATTTTCATGTGATGCCCTCAGGCCAATCCCTTTCTGGTCACCAGAATCCCGTGGGATAGCCTCCTGAGTATCATGAGATTTCCTAATTCTTGGTAGGATATTTCCAGGCAACTTCCCAACTTCCACCTCATTACCTCTGCTAGGATAATACAAGTCTTTTATGAACATGTTGAAAACTGCCTCAATGTCAGTTTCTCAGTGTTTTTTACATATTGGTTAACCAGTCTCTTGCAGATTTTCAGTCTATGGTTTGACATAGAGAAACTCTTCACCAGTTTTTTTTTTTTGCAATGAAGAGGTAATATCACAATGAATTAGCATTTTTCCTACAATAAAGCAATATGGCAGCTGTGGTTTCGCTGCTATTTATTCGCTTCCTAATAGCACGCTCAGGCTCAATTATGAACAAAGCCAATGTGCAACTTCTGCCTCCATTGACATAGGCAGTTTTCCTGACAATCAGACAAAAGTAGAGGTGAATTAAAGATAATTGAATGCCTGCATATACCATTGACCTCACATAAGATTTGAAATGTGGACATGACATTCGATTGAAGGTCAATACTTCAACAATCTGTTCCACGCATACTAGTGATTTCTAAGTGTTGATGTGAATTTTCTCAGTGATATTCATTCGTGACTTCAAGCAAGCACTACATCATCTTCCCTTGTGAGGATATGAATTGGTGACATGGGCCTAAGGCACAAAGCCTGTCTTTTCCTAACAAAAAGTAGAAGGGAGACTAGGAACCCAAACGCTAAGCCTTTGCTCTCTGAAAACTAGTTGAATAGATAACTTAAACCACAGGCATGTCTGTCCTCCTGGAATTTGAGTCTTATCCAGAAACCTAGGACTTTGTCTCCTGTCTGAATTTCCTATTGGGATCCAATGTGCTGTCCTTGGTTGTAGTTACAATTCCTACCTCTGTTTCAAGAAAGTAGATTTGAGAATTTATCCCAGAGCGTTTGTTATGACTGACTTTCTCTGACATAGACTGAAGGGTGATGTAAATCCACAGTTCCAAGCCTGTTCTCTGTGAACAAATCTTGCTTGAAGTCCTTTCAAAGCAAAATCCTTCTTTAGGGAAAAAAATAAAAGGAGACTGTGGAGATCTGAACCAAGCCTGGATCTCCTTAAAGGACATAGTTAAAGCTCAAGTCCATAATGTCAAGACTATCTAATTGGTAACAGTATCTGGTCTGAAGACATAGATCCACAAACATCCAGCCTGGCCCTGGTTAACTGAAACTCTTGTGGACACCTTGGCCTACAGAATCAAGTTGTCATCTCCTAGAAGGAAGAAGAATGGAGGACTCAGTGCTTGGTTCCAAGACTGTCCTCCCTTTAAAGTATTTACAATAGAATTGGGCCGAAGATGGCAACTCTTGTTATCATAACAGTACATTCAGCACACACTGTTTCCATGTCTCCAATTTCTTTTTGACAAAATTATTGAAAGGTGACCATACCTTAAAGCACCAAGCCATTCTCCTGGTAATAGAACATAGTTTGGGCACTAAAACCCTGAATAAAAGTCTGAATTGTTTTGTAAGTTACTTGATTGGAAAGCCTGGAAGCAAAGCTGAGCATTGCTTTTATTTCCAGGAAGTAGATCAGGGACCTTGGCACACAGATCTAGCCTAATGTTACTTAATGGATCTTTAGATAGGGGACGTGGGTCATGGTTACAAGACCTTATTGTTAAAATAAAATTTCGAGGAAGGTCATTACCCAGGACCCAGTCCTCTCCTGGAACTATGGTAAGTTTTGTGGGCAGTTGAATACACAACACCACACCAGTCTCATTTACAGGGTACACTTGAGTGCAAAGCATTTTACAAACTGAAGCTTGATTCATTGTAAGAGGTAAGATGAAAACCTAAAGCCACAGCAACAGGACTAGTCACCTGGTAGACACCAGATTCCTGCAGAGTCTTCTTTGATCCCCACGTGAATCCCTCCAGGTATTCAGCTAAACTCCATGTAATTCCCTGGTGATTACCACATGATTTTCAGGTGACTTCTACCTTATTGGTCTTCCCTTATAACTGTCGTCCAATTGAATGTCTTGTTTCCACTACAAATCTCATTTGAAGTCAATGGTATATGTGGGCAGTCAATGATCTTTAACTCACCTTTAGTTTTGTCTTTTTGTCAGAAAAACTGCCTTATATTTGTGGAGGCCACATTCGCACGTTGGTTGCATTGATAATGTTGTCTGAATGTGCTATGAGGCTGCGACTGGATAGTGGTGGAAAAAATAGCCACCATTTTTCTGTATTGTAGGACAATGCTCACTCATTGTGAGGATACCACTTGATGGTGGAAAGAACGGCTGTCTCAGAATTTCTCTATATCGAACCTCAGACAGCAAATTCTGAGATGGACGTGCTTAACCACCAAAAAAGAAATCTAAGATGTTGACATTGAGGCTGTTCCATCAATGTGTTCTGAAGATGCATATTTTAGCCTAGCAGAAGAATGTGAGGTGGAAGTTACCTTCAAATCTCTTACCAAGGATTAGGGAATCTCACAAAACTCTTGAAGCCTCCCTGAGGGATTCACATGTCTGTCAAGAGACAGGCCTGAGGGCAACACAGGAAGTCAGGTAATACTGGGCTGATAGTGTGGCACTCACTTTTTAGTTATTCTTCTCCATTTCTTGGTAAAATTTAAATAACCCCTGAGGAAATGATAATGCCTGTGTAGCAGAGCCACCTAAAGGCCCTTCAATAGAAAGGTCATGTCTGTAGGAGAAGGTTTGCTTAATGACGGTGTCATAGGTTAATAGAAAATGTTAAATAACTTACCTTAGCTTTCATCTCTGGTCAAGCAACCTTCTTGAACACAATGGAAGCTGCCGTTGAAGATTAACTGTTGATATTTGGAAGCAGAGTTTGCTTGACAAAGCTACTTTAGAGTAGTTTAAACTATTATGCCATTTTGCTGTTTTTAGCAAAATTGCTGAGTCATTGTAATTATAACTCTGAACGGCTTCATGTGAGACTCCTGCACTATTCTATCTATGGAACTTTGGAGACTGCTGTCGACAGGGAATTGCTTGAAGGCCAATGACTCAATGCTGAATATTGAAAATAAGAGTTTATGAGGTGAGTTTTGAAAACACTTGTTTAAAATAAGTGAAGAGGATTAAGGTGGAAATCACCTGAAAATCATTGAGAAATCACAAGGGAATCACAGGGAGAACAAGTAAACACCTGGTGGAATTTACATAAGAATCAAAGAATACCCTGCACTAATCTGGTACCTACCAACTGACCAGTCTTGTTAATGTGGCCATAGGTTTTTATGTTATATTGTGGAGTGAAAAAGGCTTCAGAGCATGAATTGTATTGTAAATGAGTTTATTTTATGTATGTGGTTAGTGTGATGCTATGTTTTCAAACATCCACCCAACTTACCCCAGTTCGAGAAGAGAACTGTCTCCTAGCGCTACGGACTTCTGACTTTCCTACCAAGAATGTCTTGTGACCATTCGTCATGTCTTCTACCTAAACATTCGTTCTGTAAATTTTGGCTAGATACTGCGGGCCAGAGTCTCCACTCTACTTCCTAGAATTAGGAGCAATACTTGGTTGTGATTACAAGCTCCCATTCGTGTTTTTTAAAGAACAATCCAGTCTCGTTTTTTTCTCTTCCATTGAAAAGGCTTTTGCTTTGAGACACTGACTTCAGGCAACATTTGTTCACAGAGAACAGGCTTGGAACTCTGGGCTTATGCCATCCTTTCAGTCTATGTCAGAGAAAATTGTCAGAAAGGCTCTGAGCTAATTTTTCGAATCTTCTTTCTGGAACTAGAGGTAGATTGTAACTGCAACCATGGATAGCACACCAGAACCCAACAGGAAAGGCAGGCAGGAGACAGCATCCTATGTTCTGAGATAAGACTCAAATTACCTGAGGAAAACTTGCCCTGAGGTAAAATTATCCTATCTACTAGTTTTGAGAAGATAGGCTTAGTGCCTTGGTTCCCAGTCTCCCTTCTACTTTTTGTTAGAAAAAGACAGGCCTTGTGCCTTGGACCCATGTCGCCAATCCACATCCTCACAAGGGAAGATGATGTAGTGGTTTCTTTTAAGCAATGAGTTCATATCACTGAGAAAATTCTCATCAACACTGAGAAATCATTAGTATGGATGGAATGGAAGGTAGCTGAGACAGAATTTGTACTGATCTCCAATCGAAAGTCATGTCCACATTACAAATTTTGTGAGGTCAACAGTATATGTGGGTAGTCAATGATCTTTCATTCGCCTCTACTTTTGTCTGTTAGTCAGAAAAACTACCTATGTCAGCGGAGGCAGAAGTCGCACATTGTCTGCATCCATAATTGAGCCTGAGAGTGCTGTGAGGAAGCGAATGGATAGCGGTTGACACCATACCTCCCATATTGCTTTATTGTAGTAAAAATGCTGAGTCATACAGCTTCTTTGCAAAAGAACAGCTGATTAAGAATTTCTCTGTATCAAACCAAAGACTAAAAGTCTGCAAGAGAATGGCTTAAATAATATGGAAAAAAAGCTGAGAAACTGACATTGAGGCAGTTTCTTTCACATGTTCTGAAAAGGCTTATATAAGCCTAGCAGAGGTTATGAGGTGGAAGTCGCCTGAAAATCTCATACCAAGAATGAGGGAATCTCACGATCTCACGAGGCTTTCCCGAGTGATTCAAGTGACAGGAAGAGACTGGCCTGAGTGTACACACAAAAATCACGTGAAAGTAGGGTGTTGCTGTGGTGCTCCCTTTTGTGTTACCATTATACATTCCTTGGTAAAATTCACATATGCATTGAGAAAATAAGATTACCTGTGTAATATAGCCACCTAACAGCCCTTAAATTGGAACGTCATGTCTGCATGTACAGACTTGCTTGAGGTCAGCAGCATAGGCTAACACACACTTGTCATTAAGTAAGTGCCCTGAAGTTTCATATTGGGTCAGGCATCCTGCTTGCATAAAATGGGAGCAGTGGTAACACATTAAACATATTGAAATTTAGAGGCTGAGTCTGAGTGACCAAACTGCCTTAGAACCGTGGAAACTCTAAGTGCCATTATACTGTATTGCAGCAGAAATGCTTAGTCATTAGAAGAACTTATGGTTTCTGGTAGGAGATCTATGTTATTGTTGAAGATCAACCTTAGGCTACTATTGCTGAGAAGAAATTATTTAAAGCCATTGACTCAATGCTGAAATATTGAAAATAAGAGTTTAAAAGACATATCTTGAAAACACTTGTTTGAGGATAGGGAAAGAAGAACAAGGTGAGAATCACTTGAAAATCACATAGTAATCACCAGGGAATTAAATGGAGGTCAAGTGAATACCTTCAGAAATTCACATGGGGATCAAGAAGGACCCTGCAGGAATCCTGTTTCTACCAGGTGATTAGTCTTGTTGCTGTGGCTTTATGTTTTTACTTTACCTCTTTCAATAAATCAGTCTTCAGTTTGTACAATATTTTGCACTCAAGTGTACCCTGTAAATGAGACAGGTCTTGTGTTGTGTATTCAAAAGTCCACAATTTACCCTAGTTCCGGTAGAAGACTGTGTCCTGGGTGATGGACTTCCACTGACATTTTTTCCTTTCAAGAAGGTTGTGACCTGTGTCACATCCTCTATCTAAAGATCCGTTAAGTAAAGCTAGGCTAGTTTCTGTGTGCCAAGGTCTCCACTCTAGTTTCTGGAAAGAAAAAGGATGCTCGGCCGTACTTCCATGGCATTGAATTGAATAAATTACAAAACAGTTCAGGCGTTGATCCAGATTTCTTAGTGACCAAACTATGTTCTAGTACCAGGGAAAATGCCTGGTGCTGTAAGGTATGGTCATCTTTCAATAATTTTATCAAAGAAAATTGGTTACATGAAACCAGTTTGTGCTGAATGCACTGTTATGATGACACAGGTTGGTGTCTTTGGCCCGATTTCCAGTGCAAATACTTTAAAGGGATGACACTCCTGGAACTGTGCAGCAAGTCCTCCATTCTTCCTCCTTCTAGAATATGAAAGCTTGATTCTGTAGGCCAAGGTGTCCACAATAGTTTCAGGTAACGGGGACCAGCTGCATGTTTGTGGACCTACGTCTTCAAACTGGATATTGTTACCAATTGGATGATCTTGATGTTGTACCCTGAGTTGAACTGCTTCCCTTTAGGTGGTCCAGGCTTGATTCAGATCAGATATCCACAGTATCCATATTATTTTCTCTTACATAAGGAAGGCTTTTTTTTTTTTTTTTTTTTTTTTTTTTTTTTTTTTTTTTTTTTTTTAGCCAGGGCTCGAGGCAACAATTGTTCACAAAAAAGAGGCTTGGAACTTGGGCTTCCACCACCATTTCAGTCTAAGTTGGAGAAAGTTGGAAGAAATACTGGAGGCTAATTTCTCAGATCTACTGCCTGGAAATAGAAGTAGGGATTGGAACTTCAAAACTAAGGTCAGTATCCTGATTCCCAATATGAAATAAAGGCCAGAGATAAGGTCCTACGTTTCCAGATAGGACTCAAATTACATGAGGGCAAGCTTGCCCTTTGGATTATGTTTTACTTTTTATTCGTTTTAAGAGGGGACAGGCTTAGTGCTTTGGGTCCCAGTCTCCCTTCTACTTTTTGTAAGGAAAAGACAGACCTTGTGCCTTGGGCCCATGTCACCAATCTATATCCTCAAAGGGGATGATGATGTAGCGCTGCCTTTGTAGTGACAAGTGCATATCACTGAGAAAATTCACATCAACACTGAGATGTCATTAGTTTTCGTGGAGCTGTAGGTGGCCAAGACAGCCTCCTAAGTTTCCTCCAATCAAATATCTTGTCCACATTACAAATTTAATTTGAAGTTAACAATATATGTGGGCAATGATCTTTAATTCACCTCTAGTTTTGTCTGTTTGTCAGGAAAACTGCCTTCTGTTTGTGGAGGCAAAGATAAAGATCTTTGACTGCTCACATACCATTGACTTCAAATTAGATTTGTAATGTGGATACGACATTCGATTGGAGGTCAGTACAAAGTCTGTCTTGGCCACCTTGCGTTCCATGCATACTAATGATTTCTCAGTGTTGATGTGAATTTTCTCAGTGATATTCACTTGTCATTTCAAAGAAAGCACTACATCATCTTTCCTTGTGAGGATGAGAATTTCTGACAAAAGCGCAAGGACAAGACCTGTCTTTTCCTAAC
The DNA here is from genome assembly GCA_003508835.1 of Eonycteris spelaea. Taxonomy (NCBI): domain Eukaryota; kingdom Metazoa; phylum Chordata; class Mammalia; order Chiroptera; family Pteropodidae; genus Eonycteris; species Eonycteris spelaea. Next base: position 829,953 of record PUFA01000215.1, on the reverse strand, counting down.
AAAAATTCAAAAGGAGACTGAGAACCAAGGCCCTAAGCCTATGTTTTTTGAAAACTAATAGATAGGATAACTTAAACAACAGGGCAAGTCTGTCCTCATGCAATTTGAATCTTATCTCGAAACCTTGGACCTTGTCTCCTTCCTGCATTTCCTATTGAGATCCAGTATGCTATCCTTGGTTGCAATTACAACCCATACCTCTATTTTCAGAAAGTAGATTTAACAAATTAGCCAGAGCATTTCTTACAACTGACTTTCTCAGGCATAGAATAAAACAATAATGTAAGATCACATTTCTAATCATGGTCTCTGTGAACAATGTTGCCTGAAGTCCTTGTCGTAAAGCAAAAACTTCTTAGGCAAGAAAAAATAAAATGGAGACTGGAAATCTGAACCAAGCCTGGACTTCCTAAAAGGACATAGTTAAAGTCCAGGCCCACAATGTCAAGACCACCCAATTGGTAACAATATCCAGTCTCATAACCTAGGCCTACAATCATCCAGGCTGGCCTTTGTTACCTGTAAATCTTATGGACACCTGGGCTTACAGAATCAAACTGTCATCCACTTGAAGGATAAAGAATGGAAGACCCAATGCACGGTTCCTAGACTGTCCTCCCTTGAAAGTATTTACAATAGAATTTGGGTCGATGACACCAACCTGTGTCATCATAACAGCACATTCAGCACAAACTGGTTCCACACCACCAATTTTTCTTTGATACAATTATTGAAAGGTGACAATACCTTACAACACCAAGTATTACCCTAGTAATAGAACATAGGTTGAGTACTAGGAAGCCTGGATCAAAACCTGAATTTTTTGTAATTTACTCAACTGGAGAGCCTGGAAGCAGAGCCAAATATTGCTTTATTTCCAGAAAATAGAAAGGAGACTTTGGCACGCGAGATCTAGCCTAACTTTTGAACATATCTTTAGATAGAGGATGTGACACATGGTCACCAGGCATTCTTTGAAGGAAAAAATGTCAATAGATGTCCATGGTCCAGGACCCAGTGCTCTGCTGGAACTAGAGTAAGTTGTGTGGACGTTTGAATACACAACACCACGCCAGTCTCATTTACAGGGTGCAGTTGAATGAAAAGCATTTCACAAACTGAAGCCTGATTCATTCTAAGAGGTAAGGCAAAAACCTATAGCCACAGCAACAAGACTAGTCACCTGGTAAACACCTGATTCCTGCAGGGTCTTCCTTGATTCCCACGTGAATCCCTTCCTTAAACTCCATGTATTCACTTAAACTCCATGTAATTCCCTGGTGATTACCACGTGATTTTCAGGTGACTTCCACCTTATTATTCTTCACCTATCCTCAAGCAAGTGCTTTCAAAACATGTCTCATAAACTCTTATTTTCAATATTTCAGCATTGTGTCATTGGCTTTTAAGCAAATTCTTCTCGACAGTAGTTGCCTCAGCTTTACCTTCAAGAATAGCGTGGATCTCCCACCAAAACTGTTAAGGTTTATGCACACAATGACTCAGGATTTCTGCCACAATACAGCATAATGGCACTTAAGTTTCCACTGCTCTAAGGTAGCTTCGTCATTCAGACTCTGCCTCTAAGTTTCAATGTGTTTAATGTGTGACCGCTGCTTTCACTATATACAAGCAGGTTGTGTGACCAGAGATGAAAGCTCAGGGCAGTTACAAAGATAAGTGTATGTTAGCCCATGCCACTGTTCTCAAGCAAGTCTTCTCATGAAGAAATGACCTTTCATTGAAGGAGGTGGCTCTGTTACACAGGTAATCTTATTTTCTCAGTACTTATGTGAATTTACCAAGGAATGTAGACGAGTAACACAAAAGTGAGCACCACACCATCACCCAATTTTACGTGATTTTCGTGTGTTGCCCTCAGGCTAGTCTCTTCCTGGTCACGTAAATCTCATGGGAAAGCCTTGTGAATATCCCGAAATTCCCTAATTCTTGGTGCGAGATTTCCAGGCAACTTTTCTCATTACCTTTACTAGGATAATACAAGACTTTTAAGATCTTGTTGAAGAAATTGCCATATGTTAGTTTCTCAGGTTTTTTCCATATTGTTTAAGCCTGTCTCTTGCAGACTTTTAGTCTTTGGTTTGATATAAAGAAATTCTTAAGCAGCCAGGTTTTTTGTTTGTTTGTTTGTTTTTGTTTTTGTTTTGTTTTTGCAACAAAGAGGTAATCTCACAATGACTCAATATTTTTCCTAAAATAAAGCAATATGACACTTATGGTTTCAACTGCTATCCATTCGCTTCCTAATAGCACACTCACACTCAATTATGAATGCATCCAATGTGCGACTTCTGCCACCAATGAGGTAGGCAGTGTTCCTGACAATCAGATGAAAAGTAGAGGCGAATTAAAGGTCATTGACTGCCCGCATATATCATTGACCTCACATAAGTTGGAATGTGGACATGACATTTGATTGGCGGTCAATACGAAATCCTTCTATCCCACTTTCTGTTTCATGCATACTAGTGATTTCTCAGTGTTGATGTGAATTTTCTCAGTGATATGCACTTGTCACTTCAAAGAAAGCACTACATCAACATCCCTTGTGTGGATGTGGATTGGTGACATAGGCCCAAGGGACAAAGCCTGTCTGTTTCTAACATAAAGTAGGAGGGAGACTGGAAACCAAGGCACTAAGCCTAGCTTCTCTGAAAACTAGTAGATAGGACAGCTTAAACCCCAGCTTAAGCCTGTCCTTCAGGTAATTTGGGTCTCATCTCGAAACCTAGGACTTTGTCTCCTGCCTGCATTATCTTTTGGGTTCCAGTGTGCTGTCCTTGGTTACAATTACAATCCCTACCTCATTTCCAGAAAGTTGATTTGAGAAATTAGCCCAGAGCATTTCTTTCGATTCTCTCCAAAATATACTGTAATAATGGCATAAGCTCACATTTCCAATCTTGTTTTCTGTGAACAAATATTGCCTAAAGTCCTTGTCTCAAAGCAAAAATTTTTTTGGCAAGAAAAAATAAAATGGAGACTGTAGAAATCTGAACCAAGCCTGGACCACCTAAAGGAATTAGTTAAAGCCCAGGCCCACAACGTCTAGATGATCCAGTTGGTAACGATATCCAGTCTCTAGACCCAGGCTCACAAACATCCAATCTGACCCTGGTTACCTGAAACTCTTGTGGACACTTTGGCCTATAGAAACAATCTGCCATCTTCTAAAAGGAGGAAGATGAGGACTTGGTGCATGCCTCTTTGAATGTATACACTTAAAAGCATTTATGATATAAATTTGGCCTATGGTACCAACTCTGTCTCATCATAATAGTGCATTCATCAAAACTGGTCCCACGATACCAGTTTTCCTTTTAGACAATTATTGAAAAGTGACCACAGCATTCAGCACCAAGCCTTTCTTCTGATAAGAGAAGGTACTTTGGGCACTAAGACACCTGGTCAAAGCCTGGACTATTCTTTAAAAAAATTGATTAGGGAGCATGGAATCACAAGTATTGCTCCTATTCCTAGGAAGTAGAGTAGAGACCATGGCCCACAGAATCTAGCCCTACTTAACAACTTTTTTGGTAGAGGATGTGGGAAATGATCAGAAGACATACTTGGTAGGAAATGGAAAGTCGTTGAAAGTCCATGGCCTAGGAGGCAGTCATCTGCTGGAATACGGAAAAGTTGAGTGGACATTTGAAAACACAACATCAAGCTATCTCATATATAAGGTAAACTCGATACAATTAGATTCATGCTCTGAAGCCTGGTTCATTATATGATGTAAAGTGAAAACCTATGGCCACAGTACCAAGTCTGGTCACTTGGTAGGTACCAGATTAGTGCAGGGTATTACTTGATCTTCATGTAAATTCCACCAGGTGTTTACTTGACCTGCACCTGATTCCCTAGTGATTTCTAAGTCATTTTCAGGTGATTTCCACCTTATTTCTCTTCCCCTATTTTCGAACGAATATTTTCTAAACTCATCTCATAAACTCTTATTTTCAATATTAAGCATTGAGTCATTGGCCTTTGAGCAACTCTTTGTCGACAGTAGTGGCAAAATTTTTACATAAAAGAATAGTGTGGGAGTCCTATATGAAGCCATTCAGAGTTATACTCACAATGACTCAGCATTTTTGCTATAATACAGCTAAATAATGTTACAATTTATACCACTGTAAAGCAGCTTCGTCAAGCAGACTTAGCCTCCAAATATCAATGCAGTTTATGTTCTTCAGCAGCTTCCACTGTGTTCAAGCTGGTTGCATGACCACAGATGAAAACTATGGCCAGTTATCTCACAACAATTGCCTGTTAACCTATGCTGCCATCCTCAAGTGAACCTTCTCATGCAGACATGACCTTTCAATTGAAATGCCGTTAGTAGGATACGTTACACAGACACTATAATTATCTCAGTGGTTATCTAAATTATACCAGGTAATTCAGAAGGGTAACTCAAAAGAGAGTGCCATGCCATCAACCCAATATCACGTGACTCCCTATGATGTCCACAGGCCTGTCTCTTGGTGGTCATGTGATTCTCACAGGGAGGCCTGATGAGTATTGCGAGATTCCCTAATCTTGATACAGATTTCCAAACAACTTCTACCACATTTTCCACTGCCTGGCTAAAATCACCCCCTTCGGAACATGTTTATGGGACAGCTTTAATGTCAATATCTCAGATTTTTTTCCTTGGTGATTCAGCCAGTCCCTCTCAGAATTTGTAGACTGAGGTTTGGTATAAAAAAATTCTGAGGCAGCCGTTCTTTCTGCCATCAAGAGGTATCCTCACATTGATTCAGCATTTTTCCTACAATACAGAAAATTGGTGGCTATTGTATCTACCACTATCCAGTTGCCACCTCACAGCATGCTTAGGCTCAATGATCAGTGCAACTCTTGACTCTACAAACAGAAGACAGTTTTCCTGACAAACAGACAAAACTAGAGGCAAATTAAAGATCATTGATTTGCCACATATACCATTGACTTCAAATTAGGTTTGTAATGTGGACATGGCATTCGATTGGAGGACAGTTAGGAGGCTATCTTGGCTACTTTCTGCTCCACGTATACTAATGACTTCTCAGTGTTGATGTGAATTTCTCAGTGATATGCACTTTTCACTGCAAAGGGAGCATGACATTATCCTCCTTTTTGAAGATATGGATTGGAGACATGGGCCCAAGGCTCAGGGCCTGTCTTGCCTACCATAAAGTAGAAAGGAAACTGGGACCCAAAGTACTAAGCCTGTCTATCCTCAGACTAGTAGATAGGAAAACTTAGACCAAAGGATAAGACTATCCTCATGTAATTTGAGTCTTATCTAGAAACCTAAAAATTTGTCTCCGGCCTCTATTTCCTATTAGGAACTATTGTGCTGAAGTTGATTTTGCAGTTCCAATCATTTCCTTTATTTCCTGGAACTAGATCTGGGAAATTAGCCCACAGTATTTCAACCGACTTTCTCTGACATAGATTGAAATGGTGATGAAAGACTAAGTTCCAAGTCTGTTTTCTGTGAATGAATGTTGCCTGGAGCCCTGGCTCAAAGTAAAATACTTCTATATGGAAATAAATATGAAATGGAGACTGTGGAAATCTGAACCAAGCCTTAGCCACCTAAAAGGCAGCTATTAAACTCAGGGCCACAATGTCAAGATCATCCAATTGGTAACAATATCCAGTCTGAAGACCTAGGTCCAAAACATGCTGCCTGACCCCTGCAACCTGAAACTACTGTGGACATCTTGCCTACAGAATTAAGCTGTAATCTTCTTGAAGAAGGAAGAATGGAGGACTCGGGGCATGGTTCCAAGAGTGTCCTTCCTTTAAAGATTTGAGCTAAAAATGGGGTCGAAGACACCAACTTGTGTCATCATAACAGTACATTCACCATGAACATGTTCCATGTCACCAATTTTCCTTTGATACAGTTATTGAAAGGTGACTAAACTTTATCACATCAAGACTTTCCCCTGGTATTAGAACATAGTTTGGGCACTAAGAAACCTGGATCAAGACCTGAACTATCTCACAAGTTATTCAATTGGAGAGCCTGGAAGCACGGCCAAGCATTGCTTTCATTTCCAGTAAGCAGATTGGAGACCTAGGCACACAGAATGTAGCCTCACTTTACTGAACAGATCATTAGAGAGAGAGTGTTACACACATTCCCAAGATCAATTGGTAGAAAAAAATATCGAGGGAAGTCCATGGCCCAGGACCCAGTCCTCTGCCAGAACTAGAGTAAGTTGTGTGGATGTTTGAATACATAACACCATGCCAGTCTCATTTATAGGGAACACTCGGTGCAAAAAAATTCACAAACTGAAGCCTGATTCATTGTAAGAGGTAAGGTAAAAACCTAAAACCACAGCAACAAGACATGTCAGTTGGTAGACACCAGATTCCTGCAGGGTCTTCCTTGAGCCCCATGTGAATTTCTCCAGGTATTCACTTGACCTCCATGTCATTCTCTGGTGATTACTATGTGATTTCAGGTGACTTAAACCTTATTTCTCTTCCTCAAACAAGTGCTTCCAAAACACATATCATAACATCTTATTTTCAATATTTTAGCACTGAGTCATTGGCCTATAAGTACATTCTTCTTGACAGCAGTAGCCTAAGGTTCACCTTCAAGAATAGTGTGATATCTCACCAAAACCGTTAAGGGTTATGCACACAATGACTCAGCATTTCTGCTACAATGCAGCATAATGGTGCTTAGAGTTTCCATTGCTCTAAGGTTTCTTCGTCATTGGGACTCAGCCTCTAAATTTGAACGCAGTTAATGTGTGATTGCTGCTTTCATTGTAGACAAGCAGGTTGCGTGTCCAGAGATGAAAGCTCAGGGCAGTTACCTAAGACGAGTGTGTGTAAGCCCATGCCGCTGTCCTCAAGTAAGTCTTCTCATGCAGACATAACCTTTCAATTGAAGGGATGCTAGGTGGCTATGTTACACACTTAAGCTTATTTTCTCAATGCTTATGTGAATTTTACTAAGGAACGTAGAAGGGTAACACAGAAGTGAGTGCCACACCATTACACAAATTTCGCGTGATTTTCATGTGTTGCCTTCAGGCCAGTCTCTTCCTGGATACCTGTATCCCATGGACAGCTTTGTGAGTATCGCAAGATATCTTAATTCTTGGTACAAGATTTCCAGGTGACTTCCACCTCCTTACATCTGCTAGGATAATACAAGCCTTTTAAGAACATGTTGAAGAAACTGCCTCAATGTCAGTTTCTCAGCTTTTTTCCAAATTGCTTTAACCAGTCTCTCACAGATTTTAGTCTTTCACTTGATATACAGAAATTCTTAAGCAGCCATTTTTATTTTTTCAATGAAGTGGTAACCTCACAATGACTCAGCATTTTTCTCCAATAAAGCAATATGGCAGCTATGGTTTCAACCACTATCCATTTGCTTTCTTATAGCATACTCAGGCTCAACTATGAACGCAGCCAATGTGCGACTTCTGACTCCACTGACATAGGCAGGTTTCCTGACGATCAGACAAAAGTAGAGGCAAATAAAAGATAATTGATTGCTCGCATATACCATTGACCTCACATAAGATTTGGAATGTGAACATGACATTTGACTGGATGTCAGTACAAAGTCTGTCTCACTCACTTTCTGTTTCATGCATATTAGTGATTTCTCAGTGTTGCTTTCATTTTCGCAGTGATATGCACTCGTCATTTCAAGAAAGTACTACATCATCTTCCCTTGTGATGATGTGAATTGGTGACATGGGCCGAAGGCACAAGGCCTGTCTTTTCCTAACAAAAAATAGAAGGAAGACTGGAAACCAAGGCACTAAGGCTATGCTCTCTGAAATCTAGTAGATAGGATAACTTAAACAACAGGGCGTGTCTGTCCTCATGGAATTTGAGTCTTATCTTGAAACCTAGGAACTTGTCTCCTGCCTGCATTTCCTATTGGAATACAGTATGCTATTTTTGGTTGCAGTTATAATCCCTACCACTATTTCCAGAAAGCAATTTGAGAAATTGGCCCAGAGTATTTCTTACAACTTTCTCCGACATAGACTGAAAGGGTGGTGTAGGTCCACAGTTCCAAGCCTGTTCTCTGTGAACAATGTTGCCTGAAGTCTTGGTCTCAAAGCAAAAACCTTCTTAGGGAAGAAATAATAAAATGGAGACTGTGGAAATCTGAACCAAGCCTGGAACTTTTAAAAGGACATAGTTAAAGCCCAGGCCCACAATGTCAAGACCATTCAATTAGAAGCAATATACAGTCTCAAGACCTAGGCCCACAAACATCCAGTCTGGCTCTGGTTAACTGAAATTTTGTGGACACTTTGGCCTATAGAACTAAGCTGTCATCTCCTAGGAGGTGACAGAATGGAAGACTCAGTGCATGCCTCCAAGAGTGTACCTTTTTCAAATCATTTAGGATAGAAATTGGGCTGATGGCACCAACACTGTGTCATCATAACAATACATTCAGCACAACCTGGTCTAATGTCACCAATGTTCATTTTAGACAATTACTGAAAGGTGACCATTCCTTGCAGCATCAAGCCTTTCTTCTGGTAAGAGAAGGTAGTGTATTGTATTGGCCAAAGGTCCACATGAACAAAAGTACAGGAATTTCTCATGAAGCGGTTCATTTATACCCACAATGACTCAGCAATTTAGTGATAATACAGCAAAATAGTGCTTACAGTTTACACCGCTCCCAAGTAGCTTGATCAAGCAGACTCAGCTTCCAAATATCAATGCAGTTAATTTTCACCAGCATTCTATTGCATTCAAGCAGCTTATTAACCACAGATGAAACCTAAGGCCAGTTTCTAACAACAATTATCTGTTAACCTATGCTTCCATCTTTAAGCGATCCTTCTGCAGACGTGACACTATCATTTTCTCAGTGTTTTTCCAAATATTACCAAGGAATTGAGAAGAGTAACTCAGAAGTGAATGCCACATCATCAATCCTATATCATGTGACTCCCTGTGATGTCCTCACGCCTGTCTCTTGAGGGTCACGTGAATCCTGCTGAGAAGCCTTGTGAGTATCATGAGTTTCCATAATTTTTGGTAAGAGATTTCCAGGCGTATTCCACATAACTTTACTCTGCTAGGATAAAATAAGCCTCTTCAGAAAACATTAATGGAACACCCTCAAAGTCAATATCTCAGTTCCTTTCACTGGTGGTTTAGACAGTCCTTCTAAGAATTTGTTGTCTGAGGTTTGGTATAGAGAAATTCTGAGGCAGATGTTCTTTACACCATCAAGTGGTATGCTCACCATGATTCTGCATTTTCATACAATACAGAAAAATAGTGTATTTTTTTCCCACCACTATCCAGTCACTGCCTCACAGCACACTCAGGCTCAATTATCAACGCAGTTAATGTGTGACTGACTGTTGCCTCTATGAACATAAGGCAGTTTTCCTGACAAGTAGACAAAACTAGAGGCAAAGAAAAGATCATCGACTACCCACATATACCATTGACTTCAAATTAGATTGTTATGTGGACACGACATTCAATTGGAGGACAATTAAGAGGTTGTCTTGCTTACCTTCTGCTCTACATACACTACTGACTTCTCAGTGTTTTGAAGTGATTTTTTTCAGTGATATGCACTTGTAACTACAAATGTTATATAACATCATCCTCTCTTGTGAGGATATGGATTGGGGACACAGACCCAAGTCACAAGTCCTATATTTTCCTAATAAAAAGTAGAAGGGAGACTGAAACCTCAAGCAATAAGTTTGTCCTCTCTGAAAACTAGTAGATAGGAAAACTTAATCCAAAGAGTAAGCCTATCCTCATGTAATTTGAGTCTTATCTAGAAACCTAAAATCTTGTTTCTGGCCTCTATTTCCTATGAGGAACCAGGATTCTGACCTCAGTTTTGCAGTTACAATCTCCTCCCCTATTTCCAGGAAGTAGATCTGACATATTAGCCCACAGTATTTCTTCCAAGTTTCTCTGAGATAGACTGAAATGTTGGCCAAAGTCCAAGATCCAAGCCTGTTTTCCATGAACAAATGTTGCCTGGAGCCAGGGCTCAAAGCAAAGCCTTTTTTTATGGAAGAAAATATAAACAGAGACTGTAGAAATCTGAACAAAGTCTGGGCCATTGAAAGGAAGCAGTTAAAATTCAGGGCCACAACATCAAGATCATCCAATTGGTAACACTATCCAGTCCGAAGACTTAAGCCCACAAACATCCAGTCTGCCCCCTGCTACCTGAAACTCTTGTGGACACCTTGGCTTACAGCATCAATCTGTCACCTTCTAGAAAGAGGAAGAATGCAGGACTTGGTACACGGTTCCAAGACTGTCCACTGTTGAAAGTATTTAGGATAGAAATTGGGCCAAAGACACCAACCTGTGTCATCATAACAGTACATTCAGTACAAACTGGTTCCACGTCACTAATTTTACTTTGATACAATTATTGAAAGGTGACCATAGGTTACAGCACCAAGCATTTCCCCTGCTAATAGAACACAGTTTGGAAACTAACAAACCTGGATCAATGCATGAACTGTTTTGTAAGTTACTCGATTGCAGAGCCTGGAAATACAGGCAAGCATTTCTTGTATTTCCAGTGAGTAGAGTGGAGACCTTGGCACACAGAATCTAGCCTAACTTTACTTAATGAATCTTTAGATAAAGGATGTGACATACGGTCACAAGACCTACTTGGTAGGAAAAAATGTCGATGGAAGTCCATGGCCCAGGACCCAGTCTTCTGCCAGAATTAGGGTTTTGTGTGGATGTTTCAATACATAACAACATGCCAATCTCATTTACAGGGTACACTCCAGTGCAAAACAATTCACAAACTGAAGCCTGAATCATTGTAAGGGGTAAGGTGAAAACCTAAAGCCACAGCAACAAAATTCATTACCTGAACAACACCAGATTCCTGCAGGGTCTTCTTGAGTCCCACATGAATCCTTCCAGATAGTCATTTGACCTCCATGTAATTCCCTGTTGATTACTACATGATTTTCAGGTGCATTTGAACTTACTCTTCTTCCCCTATCCTCAAACAAGTGCTTTCAAAACATGTCTAATAAACTCTTATTTTCAATATTTCAGCATTGTCTTTTAGGCAATTTCTTCTCGACAGTGGTAGCCTAATCTTCACCTTCAAAAGTAGCATGGATCTACCACCAAAACCATTATGGGTTATTCTCACAATGACTCAGCATTTCTGCTACAATACAGCGTAATGGTGCTTAGAGTTTCTACTGCTCTATGATAGCTTCGTAATCATATTCAGCCTCTAAATTTCAATGTGATTGTGTGTGTCTGCTACTCCCATTGTATATAAGCAGGTTGCTTGACCAGAGGCAAAACCTCAGGCAATTACCTAAGGACAAGGTTATCTTTTGCCACTGTCCTCAAGTAAGTTCTCATGCAGACATGACCTTTTGAGAGAGTGCTTTTAAGGGGTTATGTTACACAGGTTATCTAATTTTGTCAGTGCTTATGCGAATTTCACCAAGGAACGTGGGAGGTTAATAGAAAATCAGCGCTATACCATCACTCTAATTTCACGTGATTTTTGAGTGTTGCCCTCAGACCAGTCTCTTCCTGGTCATTCCTTTCATGAGTATCGTGAGATTCCCTAATTCCTCGTAGGAGATTTCTAGGTAAATTACATCTCATTTCCTCTGGTAGGCTAATAAAAGCCTTTTCATCACATGTTGAAGAAACTGCCTCAATGACAGTATTTTAGCTTAATTTCCACATTAGTTAAGCCAGTCTCTTGCAGATATTTAGTCTGTGGTTTGATATAGAGAAATTCTTATGGGCCATTATTTTTGCAATGAAGAGGTATCCTCAAAATGATTCAGCATTTTTTCGTACAAAAAGCAATATGGCAGCTATGGTTTCAACCTCTATCCATTCACTGCCTCGTTGCACACTCAGGCTCAATATGGACGCCACCAATGTGCAACTTCTGCACTGACCTCACTAAAGATTTGTAATGTGGACATGACATTCGACTGGAGGTCAGTACAAAGTCTGTCTCAGCTACCTTCTGTTCCATGCATACTAATGATTTCTCAGCGTTAGTGTAAATTTTCTCAGTGATATGCACTTGTCACATCAAAGAAAGCACAACATCCCCTTGTGTGGATGAGAATTGGCGACATGGGCCCATGGCACAGGGCCTGTTTTTTCCTAACAAAAAGTAGATGGGAGACTGGGTACTAAGGCAATCAGCCTATCCTCTATTAAAACTAGTGCATAGGATAACATAAACCACAAGGCAAGTCTGTCCTCATGGAATTTGAGTCTTATCTCAAAACCTAGTACCTTTTCTCCTGTCTACATTTCTTATTGGGATCCAGTGTGCTCTCCTTGTTTATAGTTACAACCCTACCTCTGTTTCCAGAAAGAAGATTTGAGAAATTAGCCCAGAGCATTTCTTATGACTTTCTCTGACATAGACTGAAAGGGTGGCATAAGCCAACATTTCCAAGCCTGTTCTCTGTGAGAAATGTTGCCTGAAGTACCTGTTTTAAGGAAAAATCTTTTATGGAAGGAAACAATAAAATGGAGACTGTGGAAATCACACCCAAGCCTGGACCTTCTAAAAGGACATAGTCAAAGCCCAGTCCCACAACTTCAAGACCATCCAAATTGTAACATGTCCAGTCTCAAGAACTAGGCCCACAAACATCCAGCCTGGCCCAGGTTACGTGACAAGCTTGTGGACACTTTGGTGTATAGAACGAAGCTGTCATCTCCTAGGAGGAGGAAGAATAGAGCGCTCGGTGCATGCCTCCAAGTCTGTACCCCCTGAAAGCATTTACAATAGAAATGGTTCCAACGGCACCAAACCTGTGTTGTCCTAACAGTACATTCAGCACAACCAGGTCCCTGGTCACCAATTTTTCTTTTAGACATTTATTGAAAGGTGACCATACCTTGCAGTAATAAGCCTTTCTTCTGGTAATAAAAGATGTGCTGGCTGGAAAATTGCTATTTGGCTATCACCCAATATGCGCTCTAACAACAAGCTTTCTGCTTCTGTAGCCCCTGCTTGCACAACCGATCTGTGGGTTGACAGTTAGTAAAAAGAAGAAAAATAGACTTGTGTGTTCAAACGGGATGAAGAATAGGGATTTAGGGCTTAAAAACCCTGTGCATCTACATTTTGGGGCTGCTTGATTTGGGGTCTGCGTACCTCTGGCAAACCTAGCTGGCTGAATAAAGAGTGTATTTTCTATAACTCACTAATTTCTGGTGGTCCATGTGTCTATCAGGGGCTGGCAGCTACAACATTTGGAGGCCCCAGCGAGATCTCAGGCAGTGACCCTGAGATCTAAGACTGGACTGGCCTCTGAAGTGGTTGCTGTCCCTGTTACGGACTCGAAGGAGTGGCCACCCTGAGATGTTCCAGGGCCCTTGAATGCCATGATGGGGTCAATGCAATCATCAAAGAGCAACCTTTAGGACACACTCTTTTTTCCTGATCCCACCGGGAATCTCCAAGGCCTCAATGTCTGGATAAAAAGGTACCTTTCTGTTTCTGTTGACCAGTCATTGAGGGTCTGTGGAGAGACTGGACGCAGTCATATCTCCTGGACCATGGCCAGGCCATGGGATGCCACCTCCTGTGCCTTGTCATTGGGTTCTGTCTATTATCTTTGGTCTTGTCTGGGTTGTAGGTGGTGGACCTCTCTGGGTCCACCTACACTCCAGTAATTGTTCTTGTATAAGTGTCTGTTTTGTATTTTCTGCACAAGCAATTGGGGGAGGCCCGAGTTCACAGAAGACACCCTTTGGGGTGTCTCCTGCGACATTTCAAAAAAGGGTTTGTAGAGGGATCTGACTATGGCATAAAGTTTTCTCCAGGCAGACTAAGAACATTGTGTGAAGTTGCGTGGCTGTCTTTTGATGTAACTGGCCTCTGGAGGGTTTCTTTGACAGGGGTTTAGTGAGGGATGTTCGTAAGATTGTCACAGGAGATCCAGGACATCCCGATCAGTTTCCCTACATCGATCAATGGTTAAACCTTGTTCAGAACCCCCTCTTTGACTCTGCTGGTGTACCCTTTCTCTAGGGGCACAAGTCTTAGTTGTGGGAACATGAAACATATGATAACCGAATCTCTAAGACAGCCCAGTCCCTCAGTCCTCCAACCTCCACTGGAGGACAGTGAACTTCCGTCATCCTATAATCCAGGACAACAGAGGCCAAACAGCACCACTTTACCTCCTTGGATGCAGGCAGCTAACCCCTGTGAGCCTCCTGCTCCCACTCCAGGCAGGGGACCAGCCAATATCACCATCCTGGCCATCCTCCCCTTGCGAGAAGTTCCACCCCAGAGACATCACACAGACAGGCCCTTTATGGTTTACGTGCCTTTCTCAACTAGTGACATGTACAACTGGAAGGCACAGAATCTGCCTTTCTCTGAGGAACCCCAGGCATTAATGGGACCCTTAGAAGGTGTCTTTCAAACTCACTACCCCACCCGAGACGATTGTCAACAGCTTTCAGTTACCCTCTTCACTGCGGAAGAATGTGGACACATTCGGGCCGAAGCACAAAAGATAGCTGCAGGAGGGAGGAAAGTTGAGGAAGCACGGGAACAGATTGAGAAGAAATTTCCCTCCACCGGCCCAGACTAGGTACACAATTCTCAGGTAGGAAGAATGGCATTAGATCGGTACCACCAGATTATAATTAGGGGAATTAGGATGGCTGGTTGTCAGCCAACTAACCTTTCTGTGGTAACTGAAGTTATACAGGGGCCTCAGGAATCCCCTGGAGCATTTCTTGAAAGACTATAGGAAGCATACCGGGTATACACCCCCAGTGACCCTGAGGCCCCTGAGAACAAGTGGGCAATTAATGTAGCCTTTGCTACTTAGGCAGCCCATGATATCAGTGTAAAGTACAAAAATTAGAAGGTTTTGCAGGGATGAACCTGTCCCATCTTGTCAAGATAGCTCAGAAGGTGTTCAAACAACAGAGAGGCACCAGATGACCCCAAACGTATGGCTAAAATCCAAAGCTACTGTCATCAACCCAGCCAATCCATTGCCAGACCCAGATCCTGAGACCCCCGTTCATGACTGCACAGATTTCACTGACACTGTGTGTTCCTCACAGCCAGACCTCAAAGACTCCCCTCTGCCTGAGGCTGATGAAGTTCTGTTCACAGATGGGAGCAGCTTTATGCAGAAAGGAAGAAGGAATACTGGGCAGCAGTTGTAACTCTAATGGCACCATCTGGTCACAAGCTCTTCCCCATGGGACTTCTGCTCAAAAGGCAGAACTCATCGCCCTCACTGAGGCACTAAGATGGGGAAAGGATAAGGCAGTCACAATATACACTGACAGCGATACGCCTTTGCCACTGCACATGTACGCAGAGCCATCTACAAGGAAAGAGGGCTTTGACTTCAGCTGGGAAGGATGTAAGAACAAGGAGGAGATCTTAGCCTTACTTGAAGCCATATGGATGCCTAAGGCTCTGGCTATTGTCATTTGTAAAGGGCATCAAAAAGGGAGGCTGAGGGAAACTGACAAGCGATGCAGGCAAGAATAGTGGCCACAAGGCCAGTGGGGCCCCACTACATCTACTGACTGTTGTCCTTACCAGAACTGCCTCCGTCTCCAACCAGAGCCACTAGGAACCAACAGGGGTGGTTGAATACCCCAGATGGAAAAATAGGGCTCTCATGGGCCCTTGAAGGACTCTCCTCCACCAACCACACCAGACCAAACACTAGGGCGAACTAAGATGCTCCAAGATTTAGACCCTACTTTCACTTGTTAGAAGGGAGAAGAACTGCAGAGGAGATTGCCTCAGATGCCCGGCTTGTGCCCAAGTTAATCCAAAGAAGGGAAGATAGAAGAACCTAGGCATAGGGAAAGAGGAACTTATCGGGGGAAGTCGATTTCACTGAGGTAACCCCGACTGTGGGGGGCTACAAATATTTACTTGTTTTTATAGACACTTTTTCAGGATGGGTAGAGGCTTTTCCCACCAGGAAAGAGACTGCCTTAGTAGTTACTAAGAAACTACTACAAGAAATCCTCCCTCGATCTGGTCTCCTCGAACTTTAGGATTGGATAACAAGCCAGCCTTCATAGCAAAAGTATCACAACAATTGGCTAGCTACCTAAATTTGTGATGGAAACTTCATTGCGCCTACCAGCCTCAAAGTTTGGACCAAGTAGAGTGAATGGATCAGACGCTAAAAGAGACATTAGTCAAGTTAGGATTAGAAATTGGTGGGACCTGGGTAGAACTTCTCCCCTTTACTCTTCTCTGAGCCAGGTGTACTCTGTATGTTAATGGATTCACCCCATTTGAAATTTTCTTTGGAAAACACCTACCTTTAGTATCTAAAATGGAAGATGAGAAAAAACACAGAACTACGTAATCTTGTCTTACTTAAGTATTTACAGGCCTCTGAGCCAGGTGTACTCTGTATGTTAATGGATTCACCCCATTTGAAATTTTCTTTGGAAAACACCTACCTTTAGTATCTAAAATGGAAGATGAGAAAAAACACAGAACTACGTAACCTTGTCTTACTTAAGTATTTACAGGCCCTTCAAAGTGTACAGAAGGAGATTTGGTCCTGGGTTCATGCTGCCCACTCAGCCCCGGGGGACAAACTTTTCCATCAGTTTCAGCCTGGGGACTCTGTATTGATCCAGAAGTTCACTTTCAAAGGACTAGAACCCAAATGGAAAGGACCCTTCACTGTCTACTTGACAACACCCACTGCAGTTAAAGTAGATGGCATCCCATCATGGATTAATCCCTTCCACATGAAGGCAGCATGAGAGTGGACAGCTCAGGAAGATGGGCCCTTAAGACTCAAACGTACATAAGTCTAACCCTCTGTTTCTTCCTTTTTTCCTCTTTAGCCCGGGCATACAGAAACATACACAAGCCTAGAGTTTGGGAGCTTATAGTAACCGAGACTGGTGAAATTATTGCCCAGAACATCACCAGCCACGGTACTCCAGAGATCCAAGTAGACTTGTGCCAGCTTGTCAGAGATCCCCTCGCCATTGCAATAGCCAGACACCACTTTGGATTGGGATCTTTCACAGGCAGAGGAGCATACTTAGTCTATAAGGGGGACTTGGGTGTGGCACATTATTGGCTGAGAAAAGCCTCTTAGGGATAGGGTTCTATATTTGTCCTCAGGGACATTACCCAGGGATATCTGGCCACATGGGTAAATGGGACTTGGATGTGAGGACTAAGACCAATTTTCTTGTGCTAACTGGGGTTGTGAGACTATCTCCACTATAGATAATTATAAAGAACAGAATGATGATCATATTAGATTAATAAGAGGACCAAGCCCCTCCACATGCTCTCTTGGGTCTTGCAATCCTATCGTAATCACCATCAAAACTGGTAGCCCTGGGGGACAACACTATTGGCTCACAGGACAGACATGGGATATCAGATTATATAAAACTGGGTATGATTCAGGATTATATTTTACTATACAGATTAAGGACTCTCCCAGGAAAGCTAACCCTATAGGACCCAACAAACCACTTCTAGTTTCAGGACTACCCCAAAGTCTTACATCTAAGAAAACTTCTCTTTCCAGAGCAACTCCAACTCCAGCTCTAGCCCCTCCAGGCAGTAGCCTAACAGCTATTAAACCCCAGGCATTCGATCAGCCACAACCAGAACTAGAAGGAGCATTAATAACTATGTTAATGACAATACACAAGGTCTTGAATAAGACCACCCCAGACATAGGACAGGATTGCTGGTTGTGCCTAAACCCAAATCCCCTTACTATGTTGGGGTAGGAACTCCCCTAAACTTAACCGAGCTCAGCAGACTAGAACTTCAAGTCGATTCACTAGCAGAAGTAGTCCTCCAAAATAGAAGAGGTTTAGATTTATTATTCTTAGAACAAGATGGATTATGTGTGGCTCTAGGTGAAACCTGTTGCTTCTATGACAATAATTCTGAAATAATTAGAGAAAGCTTACTACTAGTACAGAGAAATTTAATTGCCAGGGAAAAACAAAGACTGTATCAAATAACTGGTTTCATAGGATGTTCAATTGGTCACCATGATTAACAATCCTTCTATCTGCTGTAGCTGGAATTTTAATCCTCCTCCTCCTCTTGTTAACTTTTGGCCCATGTTTTCTCAATTTCTTGTTTGCATATATAAGGAAGAGAATTAATTCTATTAAACTATTAGTCATACAAAATAGGGGCTATGAGCAAATTCTGCATGAAGAATCAAGGATTAGATTTTTCACTAAGGCCAGTGGGGAATGTGCTGGCTGGAAAATTACTGCTTGGCTATCACCCATAGGAACATAACATTCTAACAATAAGCTTTCTGCTTCTGTACCCCCTGCTTCCACCTCATTCCTCTTCCCCTATTTTCCAATGTGTTTTCAAAACTCATAAAATCTTATTTTCAATATTCAGCATGAGTCATTGGCCTTTAAGCAGTTCCCTGTTGACAGTAGTGATCAAAGTTTCCTATAAAAAAATAGAGCAGGAGTCCCACTTGTAGTCGTTCAGAGTTATACTCACAATGACCCAGCATTTTTGCTATAATACAGCAAACTGGCATTTACAGTTTACCCTGCTTTAAAGTAGCTTTGTCAAGCAGACTCAGCCTCCAAATATCAACACAGTTAATGTTCAAAAGCAGCTTCCATTGTGCTATAACAGGTAGTCTGACCACAGATGAAACCTAAGGCCAGTTACCTAACATCAATTATCTGTTAACTTATCTTGTTATCCTCAAGTGAACCTTCTAAGCAGACATGACCTTTCGATGAAAGGGACGTAAAATGGCTATGTTACACAGACGCTATCATGTTCTCAGTGGTTATGTAAAATTTACCAAGAAATTGAGAAGGGTAACTTAAAAGGGTTACCCCATCCACCCAATATCACGTGACTCCCTGTGATGCTCTCAGACCTGTCTCTTGACGGTCACGTGAATTCTGCAGAAAAGCCTCTTGAGTATCGCGAGATTTCCTAAATCTTGTTACGAGATTTCCAGGCGACTTCCACCTCATTTTCCTCTGCTAGACTAAAATAAACTTTTTCAGAACACTTTGAAGGAATATTGTTAATGTCATTATCTCAGTTTTCTTTCTTTGGTAGTTAAACCAGTTCCTCTCAGAATTTGTAGTCTGTGGCTTGGTATAGAGTAATTCTGAGGCAGCCGTTCTTTCCTCATCAAGTAACATCTTCACAATGACTCAGCATTTTCTATACAATACAGAAAAATGGGGCTATTGTTTCCACCACTATCCAGAGCTGGGTCATAGCACGCTCAGGCTGAATGATCAACGCCACCAATGTGCAACTGTGGGCTCTATGAACAGAAGGGAGTTTTCCTGACAGACAAAACTAGAAGCAAATTAAAGATCATTAACTGCCCACATATACTGTTGACTTCATATTGCATTTGTAATGTGGACATGACATTCGATTAGAGGATAGTTAAGAGACTGTGTTGGCCTCCTCCTCCCTGTAGACTAATGACTTCTCAGTGGTGATTTGAATTATCTCAGTGACATGCACTTGGCAATAGGGAGCACTAAATCATCCTTCCTTCTGAGGATATGTAATGTTGACATGGGCCTAGGGGACAAGGCTTGTCTTTGCCTAACAAGAAATAGAAGGGAGATTGGGACCCAAACCACTAATTCTGTTCTCTCTGAAAATGAGCAGATAAGAGAACTTAATTTAATGGCATGGCTGTTGTCATGTAATGTGAATCTTATCTAGAAACCTAAGACCTTGTCTCCAATCTATTTCCTATTAAGAACCAGGGTGCTGTTGTTGGTTTTGCCATTCTAATCCCTTCCCCTATTTCCAGAAAGTAGATCACTGACAGCATTTCTTCTGACTTTCTCTGACACACACTGAAATGGTGGCAAAAGCCCAAGTTCCGAGCCTCTTTGCTGTGAAAAAATGTTGCCTGGAAACCTAGATCAAAGCAAGAGCCTTCTTTATGGAAGAAAAAATAAAACAGAGACTGTGGAAATCTGAACCAAACCCAAACCACCTAAAAAAAAGCAGTAAACTCATAGTCACAACATCGAGATCATCCAATTGGTAACAATATCCAGTCCAAAAACCTTGGCACACAAACATCCAGACTGGCCCCTGCTACCTGAAACTATTCTGGACACCTTGGCCTACAGAATTAAGCTGTCATCTAGAAGGAAGAAGAATGGAGGACTCAGTGTTCAGTTCCAAGACTGTCCTCACTTTAAAGTATTTACAATAGAAATTGGGTTGAAGACAGCAATTTTGTCATCACAACAGTGCATTCGCTCAAACTGTTTCCACATCTCCAATTTCCCCGTGATACATTTTTGAAAAGTGACCATACCTTACAGCACCAAGCCATTCCCCTGGTAATAGAACATAGTTTGGGCACTAAGAAACCTGAATCAAGCCTGAATTGTTTTATAAGTTACTCAATTGGAAAGCCTGGCAGCACGGCCAAGTATTGCTTTTATTTCCAGGAAGTGGAGTGGAGACCTTGGCACACAGATCTAGTGTAATTTTACTTAACGGATCTTTAGATAGAGGACATGGCTCATGGTCAGAAGACCTTCTTGGTAGGATAAAATTTCGATGGAAGGTCATTACCCATGACCCAGTCCTCTCCTGGAACTATGGCAAGTAGTGTGGATGTTCGAATACAAAACACCACACCGGTCTCATTTACAGGGTGCACTCAAGTGCAAAATATTTCAAAAACTGAAACCTGATTCATTGTAAAGGTTAGATGAAAACCTAAAGCCACAGCACAAGACCTGGTAGACCATATTCTGCAGGATCTTAACTTGATCCCACTTGATCCCTTCAGGTATTCACTGATCTCCATGTAGTTCCCAGGTGATTATGATGGATTTTCCATGACTTTACCTTATTCCTTTTCCCTTATAACTGTCCTCCAATCGAATGTTGTGTCCCTACTGCAATCTCATTTGAAGACAGCGGTAAGGCAGGATTTGATGATGTTAATTCGCCTCTAGTTTTATATGTTTGTCAGAAAAACTGCCATCTGTTTGTGGGGCAACAGTCGCACATTGGCGATGTTGATCATTGAGCCTGAGTGTGCAGTGAGGCAGCAACTGGGTAGTGGTGGAAACAATAGTCCCCATTTTTCTGTATTATGGGAAAAATACTGAGTCATTGTGAGGATACCACTTGATGGTGGAAAAACCAGCTGCCTCAGAATTTACCTATACCAAACCTCATACAACAAATTCTGTTGAGAACTGGCTTATTATCAAGGAAAGAAATCTGAGATATTGACATTGAGGCTGTTCCATCAAATATTCTAAAGAGGCTTATTTTAGCCTACCAGAGGAAAGAGAGGTGGAAATCGATTGGAAATCTCGTACCAAGATTTAGGGAATTTCATGATAGTCATGAGGTTTTTTTTTTCCATAGGATTCACGTGACCAGAAAGAGGCTGCTTTGAGGGCAACACACGAAAATCACGTGAAATTGGTGTGATGGTGTGGCACTCACCTTTGTGTTACCTTTCTACATTCCTTCGTAAAATTCACATATGCACTGAGCAAATAAGATTACTTGTGTAACATAACCACCTAACAGCCCTTCAATTGAAAGGTCATGTCTGAATGAGAAGACTTGCTTTAGGACAGTGGCATAGGCTAACACACACTTGTCGTTAGGTAACTGTCCTGAGGTTTCTTCTCTGGTCAAGCAACCTGCTTGTATACAATGGGAGAACCAATCACATATTAACCGCATTGAACTTCATAGGCTGAGTCTAAATGACGAATCTACCTTAAAGCGGTTGAAACTCTAAGCGCCATAATGCTATATTGCAGCAGAAATGCTGAGTCATTGTGAGAATAACCCTTAATGGTTCTGGTGGGAAATCCACGCTATTTTTGAAGGTGAGATTAGGCTAATACCATTGAGAAGAAATTGCTTAAAGGCCAATAACTCAATGTTGAAATATTGAAAATAATTGTTTATGAGACATGTTTTGAAAACATGTGTTTCAGGATAGAAGAAGAAAAAGGAAGTCATCTAAAATCACGTAGTAATCACCAAGAAATTACAGGAAGGTCAAATGAATTCCTGAAGAAATTCAGGTGTTGATCATGAAGACACTGCAGATATTTGGTGTCTACCAGGTGATGAGTTTGGTTGCTGCGGCTTTAGGTATTCACCTTACCCTTTACAATGAAACAAGCTTCAGTTCGTGAAATGTTTTGCACTTGTCTGTACCCTATAAATGAGACTGGCGTGGTGTTTGTATTGAAACGTCCACACAACATACTCTAGATTCAGCAGAGGACTGATTCCTAGGCAATGGACACCTATCAATATTTTTTCCAGCCAAGTAGGTCTTGTGACCATGTGTCACATTTTCTATCTTAAGATCTTTTATGTAAATTTAGGCTAGATTCTGTGTGCCAAGGTCTCCAACCTGCTTTCTGGAAATAAAAGCAATGCTTAGCGG
The DNA here is from genome assembly GCA_003508835.1 of Eonycteris spelaea. Taxonomy (NCBI): domain Eukaryota; kingdom Metazoa; phylum Chordata; class Mammalia; order Chiroptera; family Pteropodidae; genus Eonycteris; species Eonycteris spelaea. Next base: position 807,451 of record PUFA01000215.1, on the reverse strand, counting down.
CTGTGCTCTAAGCTCTGCAATTGAATAACTTACAAAACAGTTCAGGCTTTGAACCAGGGGAAAGGCTTGGTGCTATAAGTTATGGTCACCTTTCAATAATTGTATCAAAGAAAAATTGATGATGTGGAACCAGTTTGTGCTGAATGTACTGTTATGATGGAACAGGTTGGTGTCTTCAGCCCAATTTCTATCATAATTACTTTCAAGGGAGGACAGTCTTGCAACCGTGCACTGAGTCTTCCATTCTTCCTCTTTATAAGAGATGAAAGCTTGATTCTATAGGCCAAGGAGTCCACAATAATTGCAGGTAGCAGTGTCCAGGCCTTTTGTTTGATGAGCCTAGGTCTTCAGACTGTATATGGTTACCAGTTGAATGATGTTGACTTTGTGGCCTTGAGTTTAACTGCCAGGAACTCAACAACTTCCTTTTAAGAGGTGAAGGCTTGGTTCAGATTTTCACAGTCTCTATTTTATATTTACTTCCAAAAAGAAGGATTTTGCTTTGAACCAGGGCTTCAGGCAATATTTGTTCACAGAAAACAGGCTTGGAACTTTGGCTTACACCACAATTTCAGTCTATGTCAGAGAAAGTTGAAAGAAATGCTGTGGTCTAATTACTTATATCTACTTCCTGGAAATAGAAATAGGAACCAGCACCCTGGTTTCTAATAAGAAATCAAGGCCGGAGGCAAGGTCTTAGGTTTCTAGAAAAGACTCAAATTACATGAGGACAGGCTTGCCATTTGTATTAAGTTCTCCTATCTACTAGTTTTCAGGGAGGATGGGCTTAGTGCTTTGGGTCCCAGTCTCCCTTATACTTTTCATTAGAAAAAGACAGGCCCTGTTCTTTGGGCCCATGTCACCAATCCATATCCTCAAAAGGGAGAATGATGTGCTCCTTTTGTTGTGAAAAATGCATATCACTGAGAAAATTCACATCAACACTGAGAAATAATTACTTTACATAGAGCAGAAAGTAGCTGAGACAGCCTCCTAACTCTCCTCCAATTGAATATCATGTCCACATTACAAACCTAATTTGAAGTCAATCGTATATGAGGACAGTCAATGATTTTTAACTCACCCCTTGTTTTGTATGGTAGAAACAATAACCACTTATTATTTGTTTGTATTGTAGGAAAAATGCTGAGCCATTTTCAGGATACCACTTGAAGGCAGAAAGGAGACTTGCCTCACAATTTCTCTATACCAAACCTCAGACTAAAAATTCTGAGAGGGACGGCTTAACAACCAAGGTAAGAAAACTGAGATATTGACATTGAGGCTCTTGATCAACGTGTCCTGAAAAGGCTTATTTTAGCTGAGCAGAGGAAAGTGAAATAGAATTTGTTTGAAAATCTTGTAACAAGAATTGGAAAATCTCAAGATACGAGTCCTCCCTGTTGGTTACATGTGACTGTCAAGAGTTAAGACTGAGGGCTTCACAGGGAGTCACATGATATTGGGATGATGGTTTGCCACTCACTTTTGAGTTACCCTTCTCAATTCCTTGGTGAAATTTGGATAATCACTGAGAAAATTATAATGTCTGTGGAGCAAAGCCACCTAACGACCCTTCAATTGAAAGGTCATGTCTGCATGAGAAGGTTCGCTTAAGGACAGCTGCATAGGTTGACAAGTGTTAGATAACTGACATTAGGTTTATCTGTGGTCAGGCAACCTGTTTGAACACAGTGGAAGCTGCTGTTGAGCATTAACTATGTTAATATTTGGAGGCTGAATCTGCTTGGCCATGCTACTTTTGAATATTGTAAACTTTAAGTGCCATTTTGCTGTAGTATAGAAAAAATGCTGAGTAATTGTGAGTATAACTCTGAATGGCATCATGTGAGACTCCTGCACTATTCTTTTTTGCGGACTTTGGCCACTGCTGTCAACAGGGAATTCCTTAAAGGCCAATGACTCGAAGCTGAATATTGAAAACAAGAGTTTATGAGACGAGTTTTGAAAATGTTTGTTTGAATATAGTGGAAGAGCAATAGGTGGAAATTACCTGAAAATCACTTAGAAAGTACTAGGGAATCACTCAGAGATCAAGTAAACAGCTGGTGGAATTCACATGAGTAAGAAGGAATACTGTGCACTAGTTTGATATTTAATAACTGACCAGTCTTGTTGCCATGGCTGTAGGTTTTCACTTTACTTCATAGAATGAACTAGGCTTCAGAGCATGAATGATATTACAGACAATTTCATCATATATATGAGATTGGCCTGGTGTTGTGTTTTCAAACGTCCACCCAACTTACCCCTGTTTGAGCAGAGAACTGTCTCCTAGGTCATGGACTTCCAACAACTTTTCTTTTCCTACCAAGAATGTCTTCTGTCCAAGACTTCTACATAAAGATTCATTATGTAACATTAGGCTAGATTCTGTGGGCCACTATACTTCCAAGAAATTGAAATAATATTTAGTTGTGATTCCAAGCTCCCCAACTGTTTTTAAAGAATAGTCCAGGTTTTGGCAGTTTCCTAGTGCCCACACTACCTTCTCTTACCAGAAGAAAGTCTTGGTGCTGCAAACGATAGTCACCTTTCAATAATTGTCTAAAAGGAAAATTGGTGATGTTGAACCACATTGTACTGAATATACAATTATGAAGACACAGGGTTGGTGCCAACGGTCCAATTTCTACCATAAATATTTTCAATGGAGTATAGTCTAGGAGGTGAGCACTGAGTCCTCCATTCTTCCTCCTCCTAGGAGATGACAGCTTGGTTCTATAGGCCAAGCTGTCCACAACATTTTCAGGTAACAAGGGTCAGGCTGGCTCTTTGTGGGCCTAGGTCTTGAGACTGGTCATTGTTACAAATTAGATGATTTTAAGTTTGTGTGCTTGGGCTTTAACTAATTTTTTCTGGCTTTGTTTGTTTGTTTGTTTATTTTTGATTTTTGTTTTTTGTTTTTTTAGGAAGACCTGGCTTGGTTCAGATTTCCACAGTCTATGATTCATTTTTTTTCTAAAGAAGGTTTTTGCTTTAGGACAAGGACTTCAGACAACATTTGTTCACAAAGAACAGGCTTGGAACTGTAGACTTGTGCCACACTTTCAGTCTATGTCAGCGGAAGTCGAAAGAAATGCTCTGGGCTAATTTTTCAAATCTACCTTCTTGAAATAGAGGTAAGGATTTTAATTGCAATCAAGGACAGCACACTAGATCTCAATAGAAAAGGCAGGCAATAGACAAGTTCCTAGGTTTTGAGTTAAGACTCAAATTACATGAGGACAGACTTGCCCTGTGGTTTAAGTTATCCTGTCCACTAGTTTTCAGAGAGGATAAGCATAGTGCCTTGGTTCTCAGTTTCACTTCAACTTTTTTTAGGAAAACACAGACCTTGTGCCTTGGTCCCATGTCACCAATCCACATCCTCACAAGGGAAGATGATATAGTGGTTTCTTTAAAGGGACGAGTGCATATAACTGAGAAATTTCACATCTATACCAAGAAATCATTAATATGCGTGAAACAGAAAGTGGGTGAGACAGCCTTTGTACTGCCCTCCAATCGAATGTCATGTCCTCATTACAAATGTTATGTGAGATCAATGATACTTGCAGGCAGTCAGTGATCTTTAATTCGTCTCTACTTTTGTCTGTTTGTCAGGAAAACTGCTTATGTTAGTGAAGGTAGAATTCGTACATTAGCTGCGTTCATAGTTGAGCTTGAGTGTGCTGTATGGCAGCGAATTGATAGCAGTTGAAACCATAGCTACCATATTAACTTATTGTAGGAGAAATGCTGAGTGATTGTGTGGTTACCTCTTCATTGTATAAAAAACGGCTTCTTAAAATTTCTCTATATCCAACCACGGACTAAAAATTTGTGAGAGACTGGCCTAACCGATGTGGAAAAAAATGCTGAGATACTGACTTTGAGGCAGTTTCTTCCACGTGTTCCGAAAATACTTGTATTACCCTAGCAGAGGAAAGTGAGGAGGAAATCACCTAGTAATCTTGTACCAAGAATTAGGGAATCTTGTGATACAAGCGTTCCCGCGGGATTCACAGTACCACGAGAGACAGGACTGAGGGCAACACATGGAAATTAGGTGAAACTGCAGTGATGGTATGGCACTGCCTTTTGTGTTACCTTTCTACATTCCTTGGTAAAATGCATATGAGACCGAGAAAATAAGATTACTTGTGTAACATAGCGACCTAAGAGGCCTTCAATCAAAAGGTCATGTCTCCATGAGAAGACTTGCTTGAGGACAGCAGAATAGGCTAACACACACTAGTCATTAGGTAACTGCCCTGATGTTTCCTCCTTGGTCAGGCAACTTTCCTGTATACAATTGGAGCAGTGGTCACACATTAACTGCCTTGAAATTTAGAGGCTGAGTCTGAATGATGAAGCTATCTTAGAGCGGTGGAAACTCTTAAACGCGATTATGCTGTATTTTAGCAGAAATCCTGAGTCATTGTGAGCATAACCCTTAACCGTTCTGGTCGGAGATCCACACTATTCTTAAAGGTGAAACTTAGGCTGCTGTTGAAAAGAAATTGCTTAAAGGGGAATGACTCAATGCTGAAATATTGAAAATAAGAGTTTATGAGATGTGTTTTGAAAACACTTGTTTGAGGATAGTGAAAGAGGAATAAGGTGGAAGTCTCCTGAAATCACCTAGTAATCACCAGGGAATTCTATGGAGGTCAAATGAATACCTGGAGAAATTCACATGGGAATCGGGAAGACCCTGTAGGAACCTGATGTCTACCAAATGACATGTCTTATTGCTGAGGCTTTAGGTTTTCATCTTACCTCTTACAAAGAATCAAGCTTCAGTTTTCAAAATGTTTTGCACTCAAGTGTACCCTGTAAATGAGACCGGCATGGCGTTGTGCAGACAAACGTCCACACGACTTAACCTAGTTCTGTCAGAGCACGGGGTCCTGGACCATGGACTTCCATTGACATTTTTCCCTACCAAAAAGTTCTTTTGATCATGTGCATGTCCTCTGTCTAAAGATAAGTTAAGTAATGTTAGGCTAGATTCTGTGTTCCAATGTCTTTACTTCCTGGAAATAAAAACAATGCTCCAGGCTCTCAAATCGAGTAACTTGCAAAACAGTTCAGGCTTTCATTCAGGTTTTTTAGCGCCCAAACTATATTCTATTACCAGGGGAAAGGCTTGGTGCTACAACATAAGGTCACCTTTCAGTAATCGTATAAAAGGAAAATTGGTGATATGAACCACTTTGTGATGAATGTACTATTATAATGACACAGATCAGTGTCTTCAGCCCAAAACTATCTTAAATACTTTAAAGGTAGAATAGTCCTGGAACAGTGCACCAAGTCCTCCATTATTCTTTCTTCTAGGAGATGACAGATTGATTCTGTAGGCCAAGGTGTCCACAATAGTTGCAGTTAGCAGGGGCCAGGCTGGATGTTTGTTGACCTCTGTATTCAGACTGGCTATTGTTACCATTTAGATGATCTTGACATTGTGGCACTGAGTTCAACTGCTTTCTTTTAGGTGGTTTAGACTTGGTTAAGATTTCTACATCTCCATTTTATTTTTCATAGATAAAGAAGACTTTTGCTTTGAGCCAGGTCTCCAGGCACTATTTGTTCACAGAGAACAGGCTTGGAAATTGGGCTTATGCCACCATTTCAGTACATGTCAGAGAAAGATGGAAGAAACGATGTGGGATAATTTCTCAGATCTACTTCCTGGAAATAAGGATAGGGATTGGAACTGCAACACGAAGGTAAGCATCCCGGTTCCTAATAGAAAAGAGAGGACGGAGACAAGGTCCTAGGTTTCTAGATAAGACTCAAATTGCATGAGGACAGCTTTCCCTTTGGATTAAGTTCTTCTATCTACTTGTTATCAGAGAGGACAGGCTTAGTACTTTGGGTCCCAGTCTCTCTTCTACTTTTTGTTAGGAAAAGACAGGCCTTGTACCTTGGGCCTGTGTCACCTATCCATATCTTATAATGGCAGATGATGTAATGCTCCCTTTTAAGTGAAACATGCATATCACTGAGAAAATTCACATCAACACTGAGAAGTCATTAGTCTACATGGAGCAGAGATGGCCTAGACGGCCTCCTATATGTCCTCCAATCAAATGTTGTGTCCACATTACAATTCTAATTTGAAGTCAATGGTATATGTGGGCAGATAATGATCTCAAATTCACCTCTAGTTTTGTCTGTTTGTCTGGAAAACTGCCTCCTCTTCCTGGCGGCAACAGTCGCACTTTGGCAGCATTGATAGTGGAGCCTGAGTCTGCTGTCAGGCAGTGACTGTAGTGATGGAAAGAATAGCCACCATTTTTCTGTATTGTAGGAAAAATGCAGAGTCATTCTGAGGATACCACTTGATGGTGGAAAAAATGGTTGCCTCAGAATTTCTCTATATGAAACATCAGACTACAAATTCTGAGAAGAACTGGCTTAACCACCAGGGAAAGATAACTGAGATATTGATATTGAGGCTGTTTTAACAAAATGTTCTAAAGAGGCATATTTTAGCCCAGCAGAGGTAATGAGGTGGATGACGCCTGGATACCTCATACCAAGAATTAGTGCATCTCACGATACTCACGAGGCTTTCCCACAGGATTCACGTGAACAAGAAGAGAGTGGCCTGAGGGCATCACATAAAAATCACATGAAATTGGGTGATGGTGTGGCACTCACTTTTGTGTTAACCTTCTACATTTTTTGATAAATTCACATAAGCACTGAGAAAATAAGATTACCTGTGTAACACAGGCACCTAATAGCCCTTCAATCGAAAGGTCGTATCTACCTGAGAAGACTTGCTTGAGGATGGCAGCATAGGCTAACACACTCTTTTCATTAGGGAACTGCCCTGAGGTTTTGTCTCTCATCAGACAACCTAATTGTACACAATGGGAGCAGTGATCACACATTAACCGTGTTGAAATTAGAGGCGGAGACTGAATGAAGAAGCTACCTTAGCGCGGTAGAAATTCTAAGTGCCATTATACTGTATTGTAGCAGAAATGCTGAGCTATTGTGAGCATAACCCTTAACAGTTCTGGCGGGAGATCCACCCTATTCTTGAAGGTGAACCTTAGGCTACTACTCTCAAGAAGAATTTTGCTTAAATGCCAATGAGTCATTGCTGAAATATTGAAAATAAGAGTTCATGTGACATGTTTTGAAACCACTTGTTTGAGGAGGAGGCTGTCTCTTCTACCTTCTACTCTGCATAGAGTAATGACTTCCCAGTGTTGATGTAAATTTCTTAGTGTAATGTGCTTGTCACTACAATTGGAGCACGGCATCATCCTCCCTTGTGAAGATATGAATTGCTGACACAGACTCAAGCACAAGGCCTGTCTTTTCATACAAAAATTAAAAGGGAGTTGGGAACCAAAGCACTAACATATCCTTCCTGAAAAAAATAGTAGATAGGATAACTTAAACCACAGTGTAGTCTGTCCTCACCTTGAAATCTAGGACTTTGTCTCTTGCTTGAGTTTCCTATTGGGATCCTGCGTGCTGTCCATGGTTGCAGTTACAATCCCTACATCTATTTCCAGAAAGTAGGATTGAGAAATTAGCCAGAGCATACCTTAAGACTTACTCTAACATAGACTAAATGGCGGCGTAACCCCACAATTCCAAGTGTGTTCTCTGTGAACAAATGTTGCCTGAAGTCCTTGTCTCAAAGCGAATGCCTTCTTTATGGAAGAAAAAATACAACGGAGACTGTAGAAATCTGATGCAAGCATGAATCTCCTAAAAGAGCATAGTTAAAGTCCAGGCCCACGATGTTAAGATAATCCAATTGCTAACAATATCCAGTCTGAAGAGCTAGGCTCACAAATATTCAGCTTGATCCCTGCTACCTGAAACTATTGTGGACACCTTGACCTGCCCAATCAAGCTGTCATTCCCTAGGAGGAGAAAGAATGAGGACTCGGTGCACGCCTTCAAGACTGTACTCCTTTGAAAGCATTTATGATAGAAATTGGGCTGATGGAACCAACCTTGTGTTATCCTAACAGTACTTTCAGCACAACCTGATCCCATGTCATCCATTTTCCTTTTAGACAATTATTGAAAGGTGATTATACCTTGCAGCACCAAGCCTTTCTTCTGGTAAGAGAAGGTAGTGTGGACACTAAGAAACCTGGCTAAAGGCTGGACTATTCTTTAAAAAAATCAATCGGCTAGCTTGGAATCAAGCCAAGTATTGCTTCATTTCTAGGAATGATAGTGGAGAGCTTGAGCCACAGAATCTATCCTAACTTTATATAATGCTTCTTAAGGTAGAGGACTTGGCAAACGGTCACAAGACAATCTTGGTAGAAAAAGAAATGTCATTCAAAGTCAATGGACTAGGAAGCAGTCCTCTGCTGGAACTGGTATAAGTTGGGTGAATGTTTGAAAACACAACACCATACCAATCTCATATATAAGGTAATCTCAATCGTAATACGATTGATGCTCTGAAGACTGGTTAATTATATGAAGTAAACTGAAAACCTACGGCCACAGCAACAAGACTGGTCACTTGTTAGATACCAGATTAGTGTAGGGGTTTCCTTGATTCCCATATGAATTCTACCAGGTGTTTATTCAATCTCTGCCTGATTCCCTCATGATTTCTAAGTGATTTTCAGGTGATTTCCACCTTATTCCTCTTCTCTTATTTTCAAACAAGTGTTTTCAAAACTCGAGTCATTGTCCTTTAAGCATTTCCCTGTTGACAGTAGTGGCCAAAGTTCCACATAAAAGAAAAGTACAGGAGTACCACATGAAATTGTTAAGAGTGATACTCACAATGACTCAGCATTTTTGCTATATTACAGCAAAATTGTGCTTGCAGTTTATACTGCACTAAAGTAATTTTGTCAAGCAGACTCAGACTCCAAATATCAACGCAGTTAATATTCGATAGCAACTTCCAAGGCAGTCAAGTAAGTTGCCTGACCACAGATGAAACCTAAGGTCAGTTTTCTATAAGAATTTTCTGTTGACTTATGTTGCCTTCTTCAAGCAAAACTTGTCATAGCTACATGATCGTTCGAATGAAAAGCCGTTAGGTGGCTATGTTCCACAGACACTATCATTTCTCAGTGGTTATCTAAATTTTACCTAGAAGTGGAGAAGGATCACTCAAAAGAGTGCTGTACCATCAACCCAATATCATGTGACTCCCTGGCATGCCTTTAGGCATGTCTATGAAGGTCATGTGAATCCAGCAGGGAAACCTTGTGAGTATCGTGAGATTCCCAAATTCTTGAGATGAGATTTCCAGGCGACTTCCACCTTACTTTCTCTGCTAGACAAAATTAAGACTCTTCAGAAGACTTTGAAAGAATACCCTCAATGTCATATATTTCAGTTTCTTTTCTTTTCTTTTTTTCTTTTTTGGTTCAGCCAGTCCCTCTCAGATTTGTAGTCTGAGGTTTGGTATATAGAAACTGAAGCAGCTATTCTTTCCGCCATGAAGTTGTATCCTCACAACAACTCAGGGTTTTTCCTACAATACAGAAAAATGGCAGCTATGGTTTTCACCACTATTGAGTCCCTCCTCACAGCACACTCAGGCTCAATTATCAACCCTGCCAATGTGTGACTATTGCCTACATTACCATAAGGTAGTTTTCCTGACAGACAGACAAAACTAGAGGTGAAGTAAAGATCACTGACTACCTACATATACTGTTGACTTCAAATTAGATTTGTAATGTGGACACGATATTAGACTGGAGGACATTTAGGAGGCTGTCTAGGTCACCTTCTGCTCCACAGTGTCTAATGACTTCTAAGTGTTGATGTGAATTCCTTAGTGATATGCACTTGTCACTACAAAGGGAGCATTAATTACATCACCCTCCCTTGTAAGATATGGACTGGTGATATGGGCCCAAGGCACAAGGCTTGTCTATTCCTAACAAAAGTAGAAGAGAGACAGGGACCCAAAGCACTAAGCCTGTCCTCTCTTAAAACTTGTAGATAGGAGAAGTTAATCCAAGCCAAGCGTGTCCTCATGCAATTTGAGTCTAATCTAGAAACCCAGGACTTCATCTTTGGCCTTTATTTCCTATTCAGAAACAGGGTGCTGACCTTGGTTTTGCAGTTCCAATCCCTACCCCTATTTCCAGGAAGTAGATCTGACAAATTAGCCTACAATATTTCTTCCAACTATCTCCAACAGACTGAAATGGTGTCATAAGCCCAAGTTCCAAGCCTGTTTTCTGTGAACAAATGTTGCCTGAAATTCTGGCTCAAAGAAAAAGCCTTTTTATGGAAGAAAAAATAAAATGGAAACTGTGGAAATCTGAAATCATCCAATTGATAACAATTCCAATCTGAAGACTTGGCCCACAAACATCCTGCCAGACCCCTGCTACCAGAAACTATTGTTGATACCTTGACTACAGGATGAAGCTGTCATCTTCTAGAAGGAGAAAGAGGCATGACTCAGTTCACAGTTTCAAGATTGGCCACTCTTTAAAGTATTTATGATAGAAATTGGGCCGAAGACCCCAACCTGTGTCATTATCACAGTATATTCAGCACAAACTGGTTCCACATCACCAATTTTCCTTTGATACAAATATTAAAAGGTGACAATACCTGACAACACCTAGACTTTCCCCTGGTAATAGAACAAAGTTTGGGCACAAAGACACTCAGATCGAAACCTGAATTGTTTTTTAAGTTACTCAATTAGACAGCCTGGAAGCACAGCCAAGCATTGCTTTTATTTCCAGAGATCTGAGACCTCGGCACGCAGAATTTAGCCTAACTTTACTGAATGGATATTTAGCTAGAGGAGGTGACAGATAGTCAGAAAACTTTCTTGGTAGGACTCCTTGATGGAAGTCCATGGCCCAGGACCCAGTCATATGTTGGAAGTAGGGTGAGTTCTGTGGACGATAAATACATAACACCACGCTGGTATCATGGAAAGAGTATACTGGAGTACAAAACATTTCACAAACTGAAGCCTCATTCATTGTAAGAAGTAAGGTGAAAACCTACAATCACAACAAGACTAGTCACCTGGAAGACACCAGATTCCTGCAGGGTTTTCCTTGATCCACACATGAATCCCTCCACATATTCACTTGACCTCCACGTCATTCTCTGGTGATTATTATGTGATTTTCAGATAGCTTCCATCTTATTCCTCTTCCCCTATCCTCAAATAAGTGTTTTCAAACACGTCTCCTAAACTCTTATTTTCAATATTTCAGCATTGTCTTTTAAGCAATTTCTTCTTGACAGTAGTAGCCTAAGCTTCACCTTCAAGAATAGTGTGGATCTCCCACCAGAACCATTAAGGGTTATGCTCACAATGGTTCAGCATTTCTGCTACAATACAGCATAATGGTGCTTAGAGATTACACCATTCTAAGGTAGCTTCATCATTCAGACTAATCCTCTAAATTTCAATACGGTTAATGTGTGACCACTGCTCCCATTGTATAGAAACGGGTTGCCTGACTAGAGACGAAACCTTAGGGACAAGTGTGTGTTAGCTTATGCTGCCATCATCAAGCAAGTCTTCTCATGCAGACATGACCTTTCGATTGAAGGGCCGTTAGGTGGCTGTGTTATACAGATAATCTTATTTTCTCAGTGCTTATGTGAATTTTACCAAGGAATGTAAAATCGTAACACAAAAGTAAGCGCCACACCATTACCCCATATTAACGTGATTCTTATGTCTGCCCTCAGGCCAGTCTCTTCCTGGTCACGTAAATCCCGCAGGAAAGCCTCTTGAGTATCACGAGATTCCCTCATTCTTGGTACGAGATTTTCAGGCAACTTCCACCTCAAAAACTCTGCTAAGCTAATACAAGCCTTTTCAGACACATTGAAGAAATTGTCTCAATGTCAGTATCTCAGCATTTTTTCCATATTGATTTAGCCAGTCTCTCACAGATTTTTAGTCTTTGGTTTCAAATATAGAAATTCTTAAGCAGCCATTCTTTTGCAATGAATCGGTATCCTCACAGTGAATCAACACTTTCCTACAATAAAGCAATATGGGAGCTACGGTTTCAACCACTATCCATTCAGTTCCTCACAGAACTCTCAAACTGAATTATGAATGCAGCCAGTGTGCGAGTTCTGCCTCCACTGACATAGGCAGTTTTCCTGACAAACACACAAAAGTAGAGGCAATTAAAGATCATTGACTGCCCGCATATGCCGTTGACCTCACATAAAATTTGGAATATGTCCATGACATTCGATTGAAGGTCAGTACGAAGTCTATCTTGGCCACCTTTGGTACTGCTCATACTAATGATTTCTCAGTGTCAATGTGAATTTTCTCAGTGACATACACTCCCACTTCAAAGAAACTACTACATCATCTTCCCTTGTGAGGATATGGATTGGTACATGGGCCCAAGGCACAAAGCCTTTCTTTTCCTAGTAAAAAGTAGAAGGGAGACTGGAAACTAAGGCATTAAGTACATTCTCTCGGAATAGTACTAGGTACGATAACTTAAAACACAAGGCAAGTCTGTTCTCATGTAATTTGAATCTTATCTCAAAACCTAGGAACTTGTCTCCAGCTTAAATCTCCTTTTGGGATCTAGTGTGCTGTCCTTGGTTGCAATTACAATCTCTATGTCTGTTTTCAGAAAGTACGTTTGAGAAATTGGCCAAAAGCATTCCTTCTGACTTTCTCTGACATAGACTGAAAGGGTGGCATAAGCTCACAGTTCCGAACCTGTTCTCGGTGAACAGAAGTTGTCTGAAGCCATTGTCTCAAAGCAAACACCTTCTTTAGGGAAGGAAAAATAAAGTGTAGATTGCAGAAATGCGAACTAAGCCTGGAACTCCTAAAAGGACACAGTTAAAGCCCAGGTCCACAATGTCAAGATCATTGTCCAGCCTCAAGACCTAGGCCAACAAACATCCAGCCTTGTCCTTGTTACCTGAAACTCTTGTGTACACTTGGGCCTATAGAACCAAGTTGACAACTCCTGAGAGGAGCAATAATGGAAGACTCAGTGCATGCTGCTGAGACTGTGCTCCTTTGAGAGCATTTACAATAGAAATTGCACCGATGGCACCAACCTTGTGTCATCATAACAATACATTCAGCACAACATGGTCCTACATCATCAATTTTTCTTTTTAGACAATTATTGAAAGGTGACCATACCTTGCAGCACTAACTCTTTCTTATAGTGAGAGAAGGTAGTGTGTGCACTAAGAAACCTGGCTAAAGACTGCGTTGTTCTTTAAAAAAGATTGGGGAGTGGAACAACAATCCAGTATTTCTTCTATTTCTAGGAATTTGAGTGGAGACCTTCATTTGCAGAATCTAGCCTAGCTTTACATAATGAATCTTTAGGTAGAGGACTTGGCAAATGGTCACAAGATGTCTTGCTAGGAGAAGAGTAGTCCTTGGAAGTACATGGCTGAATAAGCAGTCATCTGATGAAACTAAGGTAAGTTGGGTGGACATTAGAAAACACAATATCATGCCAATTTCATATACAAAGTAAACTCGCTTGCAATGTGATTCATGCTCTGTAGCCTGGGTCATTCTACCAAGTAAAGTTAAAACTTAAGGCCACAGCAACAAGACTGGTCACTTGGTAGATACCAGATTAGTGTGGGGAATTCACTGATCCTCATGTGAATTACACCAGGTGTTTACTTGATCTCTGCAAGATTCCCTAGTGGTTTCTATGTAATTTTCATATGATTCCACCTTATTCCTCTTCCTTGATTTTCAAACAAATGTTTTCAAAACTCATCTCATAAGCTCTTATGTTCAATATTCAGCATTGAGTCACTGTCCTTTAATCGATTTTCTTTACAGAAGTAGCCTAAAGTTCATCTTCAAGAAAAGCATGAACTGTTAAGGGTTTTGCTACCAATGACGCAGCATTTCTGCTACAATCCATAATGGTGCTTTGATTGTCCACCGCTCTAAGACAGATTCATCATTCAGATTCAGCCTCTAAATTTCAATGTGGTTCATGTGTGACTGATGCTCCTATTGTATACAAGAAGGTTGCCTGACCAGAGACGAAACCTTAGTGCAGTTACCTAATGATAAGTATATGTTAGCCCGTGCTGCAGACCTCAAGCAAATCTTCTTATGCAGACCTGATTTTTCGATTGAAGGGCTGTTACACAGGCAATCCATTTTCTCACTGCTTATGTGAATTTTACCAAGAAATGTAGAAGGGGTACACAAAAGTGAGTGCCACACCATCACCCGAATTTCACGTGATATCTGTGTGTTGTCCACAGGCCAGTCTCTTCCTAGTCAGGTAAACACCGTGGGAAAGCCTCGTGAGTATTGCGAGATTCCCTCATTCTTGGTACAAGATTTCCAGGCGATGTCCACCTCATTACCCCTGCTAGGCTAATACAATCCTTTTCAGAACATGATGAAACCACTGCCTCATTGTCAGTATCCAGCTTTTTTCCCATATTGATTAAGCCAGTCTCTCACAGATTTTTAGTCTGTTGCTTGATGCAGAGATATTTTTAAGCAGCCTTTCCTTTTGCAATGAGGAGGTAATCTCACAATGACTCAACATTTTCCTACAATACAGAAAAATGGTGGCTACTGTTCCTACCACTATCCAGTTGATGCATCACAGTACATTCAGGCACAATTATCAATGCCACCAATGTGCAACTGTGGCCTGCATGAATGTAAGGCAGTATTCCTGACAAGAAGACAAAAATAGAGGTGAGTTAAAGATCATTGACTGTCCGCATATACTGTTAACTTCAAATTAGATTTGTAATGCAGACATGATATTCAATTAGAGGACAGTTAGGAGGCTGTCTCGGTTACCTTCTGATCCATGTAGACTAATGACTACTCAGTGTTGATGTGAATTTTCTTAGAGATATGCACTTTTCCCTACAAAGGTAGAACTACATCATCCTCCCTTGTGAGGATATGGGTAGGTAACACGGGCCCAAGGCACAAGGCCTGTATTTCCCACCAAAAAGTAAAAGGGAGCTTGAGACACAAAGCCCCAAGTCTATCCTCTCTGAAAAGTTGTAAATAGAATAACTTAATCCTAAAGGCAAGTCTGTCCTCATGTAATTTGAGTTTTATTCAGAAACCTAAGACCTTGTGTACAGCCTTTATTTCCTATTAGGAAACAGAGTGCTGACTTTGGTTTTGAAGTTCCAATCCTGACTTCTTTTCCAGGAAGTAGATCTGAGAAATTAACCCACAGCCTTTCTTTAGACTATCTCCAACATACACTGAAATGGTGGTGTGAGCCCAAATTCCAAGTCTCTTTTCTGTGAATATGTATTGCCTGAAGACTTGGCTCAAAGCCAAAGTCTTCCATATGGAAGAAAAATTAAAAAGGAGATTCTGGAAATATGAACCAAGTCTGGACCACCTAAAGAGAAGCAGTTGAACTCAGAGCCACAATGTCAAGATCATCCAATTGGTAACAATATTCAGTCTGAAGACATAGACCAAAAAACATCCAGCCTGGACACTGCTACCTGCAATTATTGTGAACACCTTGCCCTACAGAATAAAGCTGTCATCTCTTAGAAAGAGGAAGAATAGATGACTCGGTGCACGGTTCCAAGTACTTATGATAAAAATTGGGCTGAAGACACCAACCTGTGTCAACATTCAGCACAAACTGGTTCTACATCACCAATTTTCCTTTGATACAATTATTGAAAGGTGACCATACCTTATAGCACCAAGCCTTTCCCCTGGTAATAGAATATAGTTTGGGAACTAAGAAACCTGGTTCAAAGCCTGAACTGTTTTGTAAGTTACTCAGTTAGAGAGCCTGGAAGCACAGCCAAGCATTGCTTTTACTTCCGGGAAGTAGAGTGGGGAATTTGACACATAGAATCTAACCCAAATTTACGTAATGAATCTTTAGATAGAAAACGTGGCACACAGTCGCAAGACATTCTTGGTTGGAAAAATGTCGATTGATGTCCAGGGCCCAGATTCTCAGTTCTCTGTCAGAACTAAGGTAAGTTCTGTGGATGTTTGAATACACAACACTATGCGGGTGTCTTATACAGCGTACACTTGAGTGCAAAACAATTCACAAACTGAAGCCTGATTCATTGTAAGGGGTAAGATGAAAACCCACTGCCACAGAAAACAGACTCATCACCTGGTATACACTGAATTCATGCAATGTCTTCATGATCATCACATGAATTTCTCCAGGTATTCACTTGACCTCCATGTAATTCCTTGGTGATTACTATGTGATTTTCAGGTGACTTCCATTTTTTTCCTCTTCCACTATCCTCAAAAAAGTATTTTCAAAACATGTGTCATAAACAATTATTTTAAATATTTCAGCATTGAGTTATTGGCCTTTAAGCAATTTCTTCTCACAGTAGTAGCCTAAAGTTCATCTTCAAGAATAAACCAGGCTTCAGAGCATGAATCATATTGCAAATCAGTTTACCTTATATATAACATTGGCATGGTGTTGTGTTTTCAAACACCCACCCAACTTATACCAATTCCAGCAGAGGAAGGCCTACTAGCCACAGACTTACGACGACTTTTCTTTTCCTACCAAGAATGTCTTGTGACCATTTGCCAAGTCCTCTGCTTAAATATTTGTTACATAAAGTTAGGCTAGAATCTGTGGGCAAGATCGCCACTCTACTTCCTAGAAGTAGGAGCAATACTTGGCTGTGATTCCAAGCTTCGCAATCGAGTTTTTTAAAGAACAGTCCAGGCTTTGGCCACGTTTCTTAGTTCACACGCTACCTTTTCTTGCCAGAAGAAAGGTTTGATGCTGCAAGGTATGGCCACCTTTCAATAATTGTCTAAAAGAAAAATTGGTGACCTGGGACCTGGTTGTACTGAATGTACTATTAAGATGACACAGGTTTGGTGCCATCGGAACTATTTCTACCATAAGTGCTTTCAGGGAGTACAGTCTTGGAGGTGTGCACTGAGTACAGCATTCTTCATTCTCCAAAGAGATAACGGCTTGGTTCTATATGCCAAGATGCCCACAAGAGTGCCCGGTAACAAGGCCAGACTGGATGTTTGTGGGCCCAGTTCTTGAGACTGGATATGTTACAATTTGGATAGTTGACAATGTGGGACTGGGCTTTATCTATGTCCTTTAAAAGTTCCAGGCTCGGGTCTGATTTCCACAATCTCTATTTTATTTTATCTTCCCTAAAAAAGGCTTTTGTTTTGAGACAAGGTTCAGGCAACATTTGTTCACAGAGAACATGCTGGGATCTCTTGGCTTATGCCACCCTTTCAGTCTATGTCCGAGTAAATCATAAGAAATTCTCAAGGCTAATCTTCTTTCTGGAAATAGATGCAGGGATTGTCATAACAACCAGGGACAGTCAACTGGATCCCAATAAAAAAAGCAGCCAAGAGACAAGGTACTAGATTTTGAGATAAGATGCAAATTTCATGAGGACAGACTTGCCCTGTGGTTTATGTTATCCCATGAACTATCCTAGTTTTAATAGAGGATAGGCTTATTGCCTTTTTTCCCAATCTCTCTTCTACTTTTTTTTAGGTAAACCCCAGCCTTGTGCCTTGAGCCCATGTCACCAATCCACATCCACACAATATGATTTAGTGCTTTTTTTGATGTGACGAGTGCATATCACTGAGAAAATTCACATCAACATGGAGAAATCATTAGTATGCGTGAAACAGAAGGTAGCCAAGACAGACTTAGTACTGACCTCTAATCAAATGTCAAATCCTCATTACCAATCTTAAATAGGGTCAACACAGAAGTTGCACATTGGCAGTGTTCATAATTGAGTCTGAGTGTGCTGTGAGGCAGTGAATGGATAGTGGTTGAAACCATGGCTGCCATGTTACTTTATTGTAGGAAAAATGTTGAATCATTGTGAGTATACCTCTTCATTGCAAAAAGAATGGTTCCTTAAGAATTTCTCTATATCAAACAACAGACAAAAAATCTGTGAGAGACTGGCTTACCCAATATAAAAACAAAGCTAAGATACTGACATTGAGGAAGTTACTCCAACATGTTCTGAAAATGCTTATATTAGCATAGCAGAGGTAATGAGGTGATAGTCTCCTGAAATTCTCCTATCAAGAATTAGGAAATCTCGTGATACTCATGAGACTTTCCCTCAGGATTCACATGACCAGGAAGAGACTGGCCTGAGAGCAATACTGAAAAACACCTGAAATTAGAGTGATGGTCCGGTCTCACTTTTTGTTAACCTCCTACATTTCTTGGTAAAATACAAATAAGCACTAAGAAAATAAGATTACCTGTGTAACATAAACATCTAAAAGCCCTTCTATCAAAAGGTCACGTCTGCATGAGAAGACTTACTTGAGGACAGTGGCAAGGGATAACACAGACTTGTCCTTAGATAATGTCCCTGAGGTTTTCTTTCTGGTCAGGCAACCTGCTTGTATACAATAAGAGCAGCAGTCACACATCAATCACGTCGAAATTTAGAGGTTGAATCTGATTACGAAGTTACCATAGAGTGGTGGAAACTTTAAGTGTCATTATGCTGTATTGTAGCAGAAATGCTGAGTCATTGTGAGCATAACTATTAAGGCTTCTGGTGGGAGATCCTCGCTATTCTTGAAGGTGAAACTTTTGCTTGAACTGTTGAGAAGAATTTTCTTAAAGTCCAATGACACAATGCTGAAATATTGAAAATAAGAATTTATGACATGTGTTTTGAAAACACTTGTTTGAGGATAGATGAAGAAAAATAAGGTGGAAGTCACCTGAAAATCATGTAATTACATGGAGATCAAATGAATACCTGGAGGGATTCACATGGGAATCAAGGAAGACCTTGCAGGAATCTGGTGTCTACCAGGTGACTAGTCTTGTTGCTGTGATATTCCCTTACCTCTTACTATGAATCAGTCTTCAGTTCGTGAAATATTTTGCACTCAAGTGTACCCTATAAATGAGACCAGCGTGGTGTTGTTATTCAAATGTCCCCACAACTTACCTATGTTCTGAAAGAGGACTAGGTTCTGGGCCATGGACTTCCATTGACATTTTTTCTTACCAAGAAGGTTTTGTGACTGTGTGCCACTTCCTCTATCTAAGGTCCATTAAGTAATGTTAGGCTAGATTTTGTGTGCCAAGGTCTCCACTGTACTTCCTGAAAATTAAAGCAGTGCTTGGCCATGCTTCCAGGCTCTCTAATCAAGTAACTTACAAAACAGTTCAGGCTTTGATCCAGGTTTCTTACTGCCCAAACTATGTTCTATTTTCAGAAGAAAGGCTTGGTGCTGTTAAGGTATAGTCACCTTTCGATAATTGTATCAAAAGAAAATTGGTGATGTGGAACCATTTTGTGCTGACTGTACTTTTATAATGACACAGGTTTATGTCTTTGGCCCAATTTATATAATAAATTTTTTTCAAGGGAATACAGTATTGGAACCATGCAGCAAATCCTCCATTCTTCCTTCTTCAAGGAGATGACAGCTTGATTCTGTAAGACAAGGTTTCCAGAATAGTTTCATGTAATAAGGGCCAGGCTGGATATTTGTGGGCTAGGTCTTCAGATGGACATTTTTACCAATTGAATGGACTTCACATTGTGGACTCGGTCTTTAACTATGTCCTTGAAGGAAGTCCAGGCTTGTGTCAGATTTCCACATTCTCTGTTTCATTTTTGTTCCCTAAAGAAGCTTTTGCTCTAAGACAAAGACTTCAGGCAACATTTGTTCATGGATAACAGGCTTGGAATTGTGGGCTTACTCCACCCTTTGAGTCTATGTCAGAGAAAGTCATATGAAATGCTCTAGGCTAAATTCTCAAATCTACTTTCTGAAAATAGAGGTAGAGATTGTAATTCCAAACAAAGACAGCACACTGGATCCCAATAGGAAATGCATGCAGGAGACAATTTTCTAGGTTTCGAGATAAGACTCAAATTACATGAGGACAGACTTGCTCTGTGGTTTAAGTTACCGTATCTACTGGTTTTCAGAGAGGATAGGATTAGTGCCTCGGTTGCTAGTCTCCTTCTACTTTTTGTTAGGACAAGACAAGCCTTGTACCTTGAGCCAATGTACCAAATCCACATCCTCATAAGGGAAAATGATGCAGTGCTTTCTTTGAAATAATGAGTATATATAACTGGAAAAATTCACATCAACATTGGGAAAGCCTTAGTATGTGTGGAATACCAGGTTGCCGAGATAGACTTCGTACTGACATCCAATCGAATTTCATGTCCACCTTCCAAATCTTATGTGAGGTAATGGTGTATGCAGGCATTCAATGATCTTTAAGTCACCTCTACTTCTGTATGTTTGTCAGGAAAACTGCCTATGTCAGTGGCGGCAGAAGTCGCACATTGGCTGTGATAATAATTGTGCCTGAGTGTGCTGTGAGGCAGAAATGGATAGCGGTTGAAACCATAGCTGCCATACAGCATTATTGCTGGAAAAATGCTGAGTCATTGTGAGGATACAGCTTTTTTGTGAAAAGAATGGCTGCTTAAGAGTATCTCTATATCAATCCGCAAAGAAAAATATTTGCAAGAGACTGGCTTAACTAATATGGAAAAAAGCTGAGATACTGACATAGAGGTAATTGCTTCAATGTGCTCTGAAATGGCTTGCGTTAACCTAGCAGAGGTAATGAGGTGGAACTCGCCTGGAAATCTCGTACCAAGAATTAGGAAATCTCATGATACACACGAAGCTTTCTTGCAGGATTCGGTGACCAGGAAGAGACTGGCCTGAGGGCCACATATGGAAATCACGTGAATATGGGGTGATGGTGTGGCACTCACGTTAGAGTTATTCGTCTACACTCCTAGGTAAAATTCAGATAAATATTGAGAAAATAAAATTACCTGTGTAACATAGCCACCTAACAGCCCTTCAATCAAAGGTCATGTCTGCATGAGAAGACTTGCTTGAGGACAGTAGCATGGGCTAACACACACTTGTAATTAGGTAACTGCCCTGAAGTTTCCTCTCTGGTCATGCAACCTGCTTGTAGACAATAAACGCAGCAGTCACACTTTAACCACGTTGAAATTTAGAGTCTGAGTCTGAATGACAAAGCTACGCTAGAGCAGTGGAAATTGTAAGTGTCACTATGCTGTATTATAACAGAACTGCTGAGTTATTGTGAGAATAACTCTTAACAGTTCTGGTGGGACATCCACGCTATTCTGGAAGGTCAACCTGAGGCTACTACTGTCAAGAAGGAATTCCTTAAAGGCCAAAAAGTCAATGCTGAAATATTGAAAATAAGTGTTTTTTAAGATGTGTTTTGAAAAACACTTGTTTGAGGACAAGGGAAGAAAAATAAGGTGGAAGTCACCTGAAAGTCATGTAGTAATCACCAGGGAATTACATGGAGTCAAGAGACGATAGGGAGGGATTCACGTAGTGATCAAGGAAGACCCTGCAGGAATCTGGTGTTTACCAGGTGATGTGTCTTGTTGCTGTGGCTGTAGGTTTTCACCTTATCTCTTACAATGACTTAGGCTTCAGTTTGTGAAATGTTTTGCACTGAAGTGTACCCTGTAAATGGGACCCTCGTGGTGTTTTGTATTCAAACGTCCACACAACTTACCCTAGTTCCAGCAGAGGACTGGGTCGTGGGCCATGGATTTCCATGGATATTTTTTCCTACCAAGAAGGTCTTGTGAACTTGTGCCACATCCTCTATCTAAAAATTCATTAATTAAAGTTAGATTCTGTTTGCCAAGGTCTGCACTTTTTCCTGGAAATATAAGGAATGCTTGTCTGTGCTTCCAGTCTCTCTAATTGAGTAATTACAAAACAATTCAGGCTTTGATCCAGGTTTCTTACTGCCCAAAATATGTTCTATTACCAGGGGAAAGGCTTGGTGCTGAAACCTATGGTCACATTTCAATAATTGTCTACAAGGAAAATTAGAGACGTGGAAAAAGTTTGGGCTGAAGGTACTGTTATGATGACACAGGTTGGGGTCTTCAGCCCAATTTCTATCATAAGTACTTTCAAAGTAAGACAGTCTTGGAACCATGCACCGAGTCATCTATTCTTCCTCCTTTTAAGAGATAATAGCTTTATTCTGTAGGGCAAGGTGTCACAATAATTGCAGGTAGCAGAGTCCAAGCTGGATGTTTTTTGGCCTATGTCTTCAGACTGAATATTGTTACAACTGGATGATCTTGATGTTGTGGCACTGAGTTCAACTGCTTCCTTTTAGGTGGTCCAGACTTGGTTCATATTTCCAGAGTTTCCTTTTTAATTTTTCTTCCATAAAGAAGGCTTTTGCTTTGAGCCAGGGCTCCAGGCAACATCTGTTCACAGAAAACAGGCTTGGAATTTGGGCTTATGCCACCATTTTAGTCTGTGTCACAGAAAGTTGAAACAAACACTGTGGTCTAATTACTTAGATCTACTTCCTGGAAATAGGTAGAGATCGGAACTGCATAACCAACGTTAGCATCCTGGTTCCCTATAGGAAATTGAGGCTGGAGACAATGTCCTAGATTTCTAGATAAGACTCAGATTACATGAGTATAGGCTTCCCTTTAGATTAAGTTCTCCTATCTACTAGTTTTCAGAAAGGACAAGCTTAGTGCATTGAGTCCTAATCTCCCTTCTACTTTTTGATAGGAAAAGACAGGTCTTCTGCATTTGGCCAGTGTCACCAATACATCTCTTCACAAGGGAGCATGGTGTCGGTCTCCATTTTTAGTGACAAGTGTATATGTCTGATAAAATTACATCAACACTGAAAAGTCATCAGTCTATGTGGAGCAGAAGGTGGCCAGTACCACCTCCTAACTGTCCTCTAGTCTAATGTCGTGTCCACATTACAAATCTAATTTGAAGTCAATGGTATATGCGGGCAGTCAATGATCTTTTATTCGCCTCTAGTTTTGTCTGTCAGAAAGAATGCCTACTATTTGTGAAGGCAACAGTCGCACATTGGCGGCGTTGATAATTAAGCCTGAATTTGCTGTGATGAAGCGACTGGATAGTGGTGGAAACAATAGCTGTCAATTTTCTGTATTGTAGGAAAAACACTGAGTCATTGTGAGGATACCACTTGATGGTGGAAAGATCTGCTGCCTCACAATTTCTCTATACCAAACCTCAGACTACAAATTCTGAGAGGAACTGACTTAACCACCAAGGTAAGAAATCTGAGATATTGATATTGAGACTGTTCCATCCAAGTGTTCTGAACAGGCTTATTTTAGCCTAGCAGAGAAAAGTGATGTGAAAGTTGCCTGGAAATCTACTAAGAATTACGGACTCTCGCATACTTACAAAGCATCCCGCAGGATTTACGTGACCAAGAAGAGACTGGCCTATGGGCAACACATGAAAATCATGTGAAATTGGGGTGATGGAGTGGCACTCACTTTTGTGTTATCTGTCTACACTTTTTTGGAAAAATTCACATGAGTACTGAGAAAATAATATTACCTGTGTAACATAGCCACCTAACAGCCCCTTCAATTGAAAGGTCATGTCTGCATGAGAAGACTTGCTTGATGATGGTGGCATAGCCTAACACACACTTGGCATTAGGTAAATGCCCTGAGGTTTCATTTCTAGTCAGGCAACCTACTTGTATACAGTGGGAGCAGTGGTCACACATTAACTGCGTTGAAATTTAGAGGCTGAGTCTGAATGACAAAGCTACCTTAGAATTGTGGAAACTTCAAGTGCTATTATGCTGTATCATTATGCTGAGTCATTGTGAGAATAACTCTTAATGGTTCTGGTGGCAGATCTATGCTATTCCTGAAGGAGAACCTTAGGCAACTACTGTTGAGAAGAAATTCCTTAAAGGCCAAGGGCCCAATGCTGAATATTGAAAAAAAGATTTGATGTGATGTGTTTTGAAAACACTTCTTTGAGGATAAGGGAAGAGGAAAAAAGATGAAAGTCACATGAAAATCATGTAGTAATCACCAAAAAATTACATGGAGTTTAAGTGAATACCTGGAGGGATTCATGTGGTGATCAAGGAAGACCCTGCAGAAATTTGGTGTCTACCAGGTGACACATCTTGTTGCTGTGGTTATAGATTTTCACATTACTCCTTACAATATATCAGGCTTCAGTTTGTGAAATGCTTTGCACTCAAGTGTACCCTGTAAATGATACCAGCATGGTGTTATGTATTCAAATGTCCACACAACTTACCCTAATTCCAGCAGAGGAGTGGGTCCTGAGCCATGGACTTCCACCAACACTTTTCATAATCAAGAAAGTCTTGTGATCATGTGCCATGTCCTCTATCTAAAGATTTGTTAAGTAAAGTTAGGCTAGATTCTGTTGTACACTATCTCTTGGAAATATAAGGAATGCTTGGCCGTGCTTCCAGGCTCTACAATGGAGTAACTTACAAAACAGTTCAAGCATGATTCAGGTTACTTAGTGCCCACAATGTTCTATTACCAGGAAAAAGTTTTGGTGCTATAAGGTATGATCTTCTTTCAAAAATTGTCTAAAGGAAAATTGTTGACATGAAAACATTTTGTGCTGAATGTACTGTTATGATGACACAGCTTGGGGTCTTCATTCCAAATTCTATCATAAATATTTTCACGGGAGGACATATAGAACTGTACACTGAGTCCTCCATTCTTCCTCCTTCTAGGAGATGACAGCTTGATTCTGTAGGCCAAGGTTTCCACAATCGTTGCAAGTAGTAATGCCCAGCTGGATGTTTGCGGGCCTAGGTCTTCATAGTGGACATTGTTACCAAATGGATGTTCTTGACGTTGTGGGCCTGGACTTTATCTATTTTCTTTTAGGAGGTCCAGGCATGGTTCTGATTTCCACAGTCTCCATTTTTTTTTTTCTTTCTTAAAGAAAGCTTTTGCTTTGAGGCAATAACTTCAGGCAATATTTGCTTACAGAGAACAGGCTTGGAACTGGGGGCTTATGACACCTTATATCAGAGAAAATTGTAAACAATGCTCTGGGCTAATCTGAAATGTACTTTCTGGTAATAGAGGTAGGGATTGTCACTGCAACCAAGAATAGTACACTGTATCCCAATAGGAAATTCAGGCAGGAGACAAGATCCTAAGTTTCGAGATAAGACTCAAATTACATGAGGACAGAATTGCCCTGTGATTTAAGTTAATCTATGCACTAGTTTTCAGAGAGGATAGGCTTAGCGCCTTGGTTCCCAGGTTCCCTTCTACTTTTTGTAGGAAAAGACAGGCCTTGTACCTTGGGCTGATATAACAAATTCACATCCTCACAAGGGAAGATAAGGTAGTGCTTTCTTTGAAGTGACGAGTATATATAACTGAAAAAAAAAAACACATCAACACTGAGAAATCATTAGTATGCATGGAACAGAAGGTGGCTGAAACAGACTTCATACTGACCTCTAATCGAATGTCATGTCCACATTTCAAATTTTATGTGAGGTCAACGGTATATATGGTCAGTTAATGATTTTTAATTTCCCTCTACTTTTGTCTGTCAAGGAAACTGCCTACGTCAGTGGAGGCAGAAGTTACACTTTGGCTGTATTGATAATTGAACCTGAGTGTGTTGTGAGGCAGCAAATGGATAGTGGTTGAAACCATAGCTGCCATATTGCTTTATTGTAGGAAAATGCTGAGTAATTGTGAGGATACCTCTTCATTGCAAAAAGTATGACTGCTTAAGATTTTCCCTATATCAAACCGCTGAGTAAAAATCTGAGAGAGACTGGCTAACCAATATGGAAAAAAAGCTGAGATACTGACATGAGGCAATTGCTTAAAAGTGTTCTGAAAAGGCTTATATTACCCTAGCAGAGGTAATGTAAATGTTTCCTGGAGCCCTGGTTAGTTAGAATACCAGATTAGTGTGGGGTATTCCTTAATCCTGATGTGAATTCCACCAGGTGTTTACTTTATCTCTGTGTGATTCCCTGTTGATTTCTAACTGAATTTCAGGTGATTTCCACCTTATTTCTCTTTTTCTATTATCAAAGAAGTGTTTTCAAAACTCATCTTATGAATTCTTATTTTCGATAGTCAGCATTGAGTGATTAGCCTTTTCAGCAATTGTTGAAGACAGTAGTGTCCAATGGTCCACATGAAAGAATAGTGCAGGAGTCACACATGAAGCTGTTCAGTTATACTCACAATGACTCAGCATTTTTGCTATAATATAGCAAAATGGCACTTATAGTTTACACCATTCTAAAGTAGTTTTGTAAAGCAGACTCAGCCTCCAAATATCAATGCAGTTAATGTTTGACTGAAGCTTCCATTGCATTCAAGAAGGTTGCCTTACTACAGATGTAAGCCGAGATCAGAAATCTAACAACAATTGCCTGTTAACCTATGTCATCATATTAAGTGAACCTTCACCTACAGACATGACCTTTCCATTAAAGGGCTTTGGGTGGGTATGTTGCACAGGCACTATCATTTCCTCAGTGGTTATCTAAATTTTACTAAGGAATCAAGATAGGTAACTCAAAAGTGAGCGTCACATCATCAGCCCAATATTAAGTGACTCCCTGTGATGCCCTCAGGACTGTCTCTTGACAGTCATGTGAATCCATCAGGAAGGCCTCATCAGTATTGCGAGAGTCCCAAATTCTTGGTATGAGATTTCAAGGCAACTTCCACCTCACTTTCCTCTGCTAGGCTAAAATAAGCCTCGTAAGAACACATTGATGGAACAGCCTCAATGTCAGTTACTCAGATGTCTTTCTTTGGTGGTTAAGCCAGTTCCTCTCAGAATTTGTAGTCTGAGGTTTGGTATAGAGAAATTGTGAGGCAGCAGATCTTTCCACCATCAAGTGGTATCCTCACAATGACTCAGCATTTTTCCTACAATACAGAAAATTGGAGGCCATTGTTTCCACCACTATCCAATCATGCCTCACAGCACATTTAGGCTCTATTATCAATACCACTAATGTGCGACTGTTGCCTCCACGAACATAAGGCCGTTTTCAAGACAAACAGACAGAACGAAAAGTGAATTAATGATTATCAACGGCCTGCATATACCGTTGACTTCAAATTAGATTTGTAATGTGGACACGACATTCAGTGGAGGACAGTTAGGAGTCTGTCCTAGCCACCTTTTGCTCCACGTAGACTAATGACTTCTCAGTGCTGATGTGAATCTTCTCAGTGATATGCACTTGTCATTATAAAGGGAGCACGACATCTTCCTCACTTGAGAGGATATGGTTGGTGACATAGGCCCAAGGCACAAGGCCTGTTTTTTCTTAACAAAAAGTAGAAGGGAGACTGTAACCCAAAGCACTAAGGCTGTTCTCTCAAAACTAGTAGTGAGGAGAACTTACCCAAAGGGCAAGCCTGTCCTCATGTAATTTGAGTTTTTTCTCAAAAATTAGGACTTTGTTTCCAACCTCTAATTTTTATTAAAGCCAGGGTACTGACCTTGGTTTTGCAGTTGTAATCCCTAACTATTTCCAGAAAACAAATCTGAGAAATTATCCAAAGCATTTCTTCCAACTTTCTCCAACCTAGAGCAAAATGGTGGCATAAACCCAATTTCCAAGCTTGTTTCCTGTGAACAAGTATAGCCTGGAGCCCAGACTCAAAGCAACAGCCTTTTTTATGGAAGAAAAAATAAAACAGAGACTGTGTAAATCTGAATCCAGCCTAGATGACCTAAAAGGAAGGAGTTAAACTAATGGCCACCACATCAAGATTATCTAATTGGTAACAACATCCAGTCTGAAGACCTGGGCCCACAAACATGCAGCCTGGCCCCCGCTACCCAAAACTATTGTGGACACCTTGGCCTACAGAATTGAGTGGTCATCTCCTAGAAGGACAAAGAATGGGGGGCTCATTGCATGGTTACAAGACTGTCCTCCTTTTAAAGTATTTATGACAGAAATTGGGCAGAAGACAGCAACCTGTGTCATCATAATAGTACATTCAGAGCAAGTGGTGCCATGTCACCAATTTTCCTTTTATACAATTATTGAAAGGTAACTATACCTTACAGCACAAAGTCTTTTCCCTGGTAATATAACATAGTTTGGGCCCTAAGAAACCTGGATCAAAGCCTGAATGTTTTGTTAGTTACTCGATTAAAGACCATGGAGCACAGCTAAACATTGCTTTTATTACCATGAGGTAGAGTGGAGACCTTGGAACACAGAATCTAGCCTAACATTACTTAACAGATCTCTAGATAGAGAACATGGCACACAATCCCAAGACCTTGCTTGGAAAAAATTTTCATGGATGTCCATGGCCCAGGACCCAGGCCTCTGCCAGAACTTAGTTATGTGAAACTTTGAATACAAAAAACCATGCCGGTCTCATTTACAGGGTACACTCGAGTGCAAAACATTTCACAAACTGAAGCTTGATTCATTGTATGACATTAAGTGAAAACCTACAGCCACAGCAAGACTACTCACCTGGTAGACACCAGATTCCTGCAGGGTCTGCCTTGATCCCCACGTGAATCACTGCAAGTATTCACTTGACCTCCATATAATTCCCCGGTAAATTACTACATGATTTTCAGGTGACTTCCACCTTATTCCTCTTACCCTGTCCTCAAACAAGTGTTTTCAAAACACATCTCCTAAACTCTTATTTTCAATATTTCAACATTGAGTAAATGGTCTTTAAGCAATTTCTTCTTGACAGTAGTAACCTAAAGTTCACCTTCAAGAATAGTGTGGATCTCTTACAAGATCCCTTAAGGGTAATGCTCACAATAACTAAGCATATCTGCTACAATACAGCATAATGGCACTTAGAGTTTCCACCTCTCTAAGATAGCTTTGTCATTCAGACACAATCTCAAAATTTCTAGGTGGTTAATGTGTGACGACTGCTCCAATTGTATACAAGCAGGTTGCCTGACCAGAGGCGAAACCTCAGGGCACTTACTTAAGTGTGTGTGTTAGCCTATGCCACTGTCCTCAAGCAAGTCTTCTCATGCAGACATGACCTGTTGATTGAAAGGCTATTAGGTGATTCTGTTTAACAGCTGATCTCATTTTCTCAGTGCTTATGTGAATTTTACCAAGGAATATAAAAGTGTTACACAAAAGTGAACACCACACCATCGCCCAAATTTCACATGATTTCCGTGTGTTTCCCTCAGGCAGTCTCTTCCTGGTTACGTGAATCCCATGGGGAAGCCTTGTGAATATTGCTAAATTCTCTCATTCTTAATATGAGATTTCCAGGTGACTTTCACCTCATTACCTCTGATAGGCTAATACAAGTCTTTTCAGAACACGTTGAAGCAACTGCCTCAATGTCAGTATCTCAGCTTTTTTTCCATATTGGTTAAGCCAGTCTCTCGCAGATTTTTAGTCTGTTGTTTGTTACAGAGAAATTCTTAAGAAGCCGTTCTTTTTGCAATGAGGAGGTAACCTCACAATGGCTCAGCATTTTTCCTACAAAAAGCTATATGGCAGCTATTGTTTCAACTGCTATCCATTCACTGCCTTTCAGCACACTAATGCTCAATTATGAATTCAGCCAATGTTCGACTTCTGCCTTCACTGACATAGGCAGTTTACCTGACAAACAGACAAAAGTAGGGATGAATTAAAAATCATTCACTTCCTGTATATACTGTTGACCTCACATAAAATTTTAATGTTGACATAACAGTCAATTAGAGGTACGAAACCTTTCTCTGCCATTTTTGGTTTCATGCATACTAATGATTTCTCAGTGTTGATATGAATTTTCTCAGTGATAAGCACTCTTCACTTCAAAGAAAGCACCACATCGTCTTCCCTGTGAGGATGTGGATTGGTGAAATGGAATCAAGGCACAAGGCCTGGCTTTTCCTAACAAAAGTAGAAGGGAGACAGGGAACCAAGGCTCTCAGTCTATCCTCTCTGAAAGGAGGATAGTCTGATAGGATAACTTAAAGCATGGAGCAAGTCTGTCCTCATGTAATTTGAGTCTTAACTTGAAGCCTAGGATCTTGTTTATTGCCTCATTTCATATTGGGATCCAGTGCACTGTTCTTGGTTGCAGCTATAATCCCTACCTCTATTTCAATAAGGTAGATTTGAGAAATTAGCCCAGAGCATTTCTTACGACTTTCTCCAACGTAGACTGAAAGGGTGGAGTAAGCACTGAATTCCAAGCCTGTTCTCTGTGAACAAATGTTGCCTGAAGTCCTGTCTCAAAGTAAAAACCTTCTTTAGGGAAGAAGAAATAAAACAGAGAATGTGGAAATCTGAACCAAGCCTTTACTAAAAAAAAAAACATAGTAAATCTCAGGCCCACAGGGTCAAGGCCACTCAATTGGTAACAATATCCAGTCTCAAGATCTAGGCTCACAAACATCCAGCATGGCCCTTGTTACCTGAAACAAGGAGGAAGAATGGAGGACTTGGTGCTTGCCTCCTAGACTGTATTCCCTTTAAAGCATTTACTATAGAAATTGGGCCAATGGCCCCAACCCTGTGCCATCATCACAGTACATTCAGCACAACCTGATCCCATGTCACCAATTTTTTTTTAGACAATTATTGAAAGGTGACCATAGCTTCCAGCACCAAGCCATTCTTCTGATAAGAGAAAGTAGTGTGGGCACTAAGAAACCTGGCCAAAGCCTGGACTGTTTTTTTAAAAACTCGATTGGGGATCTTGGAATCACAACCACGTATTGCTCCTATTTCTAGGCAGTAGAATGGAGACCGTGGCTCACATAATATAGCCTAACTTTACATAACGAGACTTTTGGTAGAGTACTTGGGAAACGGACACAAGACATTTTTGCTAGGAAAAGAAAATTAATCGCAAGTCCATGGTCTAGGAGTCAGTCCTCTGTTGGAACAGGAGTAAGTTGGGTGGGTGATTGAAAACACAGCATCACACTAATCTCACATGTAAAGTAAACTCATTTGCAATACAATTCATGCTCTGGACCCTGTGAAAACCTAGGGCTACAGCAACAAGACTGGTTACTTGGTAGATACCAGATTAGCGCAGGGTATTCCTTGATTCCCAGGTAAATTCCACCAGGTGTTAACTTGTTCTTCGCGTGATTCCCTAGTGATTTCTAAGTGATTATCAGGTGATTTCCACCTTATTTCTCTTCCTCTATTTTCAAACAAGTGTTTTGTAAAACTTGTTTCATAAACTCCAAATGTTCACATAATAGAATAATGCATGAATCTCACATGAAGCCATTCAGAGTTATACTCACAATGCCTCAGTATTTTTGTTATAATACAGCAAAATGGAGCTAACAGTTTACACCATTCTAAAGAAGCTTTTTCAAGCAGACTCAGCCTCCAAATATGAATGCAGTTACTGTCTGACTGCAGCTTCCATTGCATTCAAGAAGGTTGCCTGATCACAGATGAAAGATGAAGTCATTCATCTGACAATTGTCTGTTCACCTATGCTGCAGTATCAAGCAAACCTCCTACAGACATGAGCTTTCGACTAAAAGGCTTTTGATGGCTATGTTACACAGGCACTATCATTTTCTCAGTGGTTATCTAAATTTTACCAAGGAATGGAGAAGAGTAACTCCAAAAGCGCCATACAATGAGCCCAATATCAAGTGACTCCCTGTGATGCCCTCAGGCCTTCTTCTTGACGGTCACATGAATCCATCAGGAAGGCCTCATGAATATCGTGAGATTCCTTAATTCCTGGTATGAGATTTCAAGGTGACTTCCACCTCACTTTCCTCTGCTAGGCTAAAATCAGCCCCTTCAGAACACATTGATGTAACAGCTTCAATGTCAATATCTCCGATTTCTTTCCTTGGTGGTCAAGCCAGTCCATCTCAGAATTAGTAGTCTGCGGTTTGGTATACTGAAGTTCTGAGGCAGCCGTTCTTTCTGCCATCAAGTGGTATCCTCACAATGACTCAGCATTTTTCTTACAATACAGAAAAATGGAGGTTATTGATTCCACAACTATGCGGTCGCTGCCTCACAGCACACTCAGGCTCAATTATCAACACTGGTAATGTGTAACTGTTGCCTCCCCAAACATAAGGCAGTTTTCCTGACAAACAGACAAAACTAAAGGTCAATAAAGATCATTGATGGCCTGCATATAACATTGACTTCAAATTAAATTTGTAATGTGGGCATAACATTCGATTGGAGGACAGTTAGTAGGCTGTCTTGGCCACCTTCTGCCTCACCTAGACTAATGACTTCTCAGTGCTGATGTGAATCTTCTGTGATATACACTTATCACTACAAAGGGAGCTCGACATCATCCTCACTTGAGAGGATATGGTTGGTGACACAAGCCCAAGGCACAAAGCCTGTTTTTTCATATCAAAAAGTAGAAGGTAAACTGGGACCAAAAGCATTAAGCCTGTCCTCTCTGAAAACTAGTAGATAGGACAACTTCATCCAAAGGGCAAGCCTGTCCTCATGAAATTTGAGTCTTATCTCGAAAACTAGGACCTTGTCTCTGGCCTCTATTTTTTATTGTTTATTAGGAACCAGGGTGCTGACCTTGGTATTACAGTTGTAATCCCTAACTCTATGTCCAGAAAATAGATCTTAAAAATTAACGAAATCATTTCTTTCAGCTTTCTCCGACCTAGACTGAAAGGGTGTCGTAAGCTGTAGTTCCAAGCCTGTTTTCTGTGAAAAAATATTTCCTGGAGCCCAGACTCAAAGCAAAAGCCTTTTTATAGAAGAAAAAATAAAACAGAATGTGGAAATCTGCACCAAGTCTTGACCATCTAAAAGAAGCAGTTAAACCCACAGCCACCATGTCAAGGTCATTCAAATGGTAACAATATCCAGTCTGAAGACCTAGGCTTACAAACATCCAGCCTGGCCTCTGCTACCTAAAACTATTGAACTATTGTAGACATCTTGGTCTACAGAATCAAGCTGTCATCTTCAAGAAGGACAAAGATGGACTCATTGCATGCTTCCAAGACTGTCTCCCTTTACAGTATTTACAACAGAAATTGGGCGGAAGACAGCAACCTGTGTCATCATAACAGCACATTCAGCACAAATTGGTACCATGTCACCAATTTTCCTTTTATACGAATATTGAAAGGTAATCATACCTTACAACATCAAACCTTCTCCGGGATATAGAACATAATTTGTGCACTAAGACACCTGGATCAAAGCCTGAGCTGTTTTGTTAGTTACTTGATTAGAAAGATCAGAAGCATGGCCAAGCATTACTTTTAATTCTGAGAAGTGGAGTGGAGATCTTGGAACAAAAATGTAGCCTATCTTTACATAACGGATCTTTAGAAGGTGAATGTGGCACTAGGTTACAGGACATTCTTGGTTCCAAAGAATGTCACTGGATGTCCATGGCCCAACACCCAACCTCTGACTGAACTAGGGTAAGTTGTGTGGACTTTTG
Organism: Eonycteris spelaea; assembly: GCA_003508835.1. Lineage (NCBI taxonomy): Eukaryota > Metazoa > Chordata > Mammalia > Chiroptera > Pteropodidae > Eonycteris > Eonycteris spelaea. The sequence continues at coordinate 774,160 of PUFA01000215.1, read as the reverse complement.
AATATACAACACCACACTGGTCTCACTTACAGGATATACTTGGGTGTCAAATATTTCACAAACTGAAGACTGATTCATTGTAAGTGGTAAGGTGAAAACCTAAAGCCATAGCAACAAGACTTGTCACTAGGTAGATACACTAGATTCATGCAGGGTCTTTCCTGATCCTCACGTGAATCCCTTTAGGTATTCACTTGACCTCCATGTAATTCCCTGGTGATTACTATGTGATTTTCAGGTGACTTCTACCTTATTCATCTTCTTATGTAACTGTCCTCCAATTGAATGTCATGTCACACTATAATTCTCATTTTAAATCAATGGTATATGCAGGTAGTTAATGATCTTTCCTTCACCTCTAGTTTTGTCTGTTTTTTTTTTAGGAAAACATCCTTTTGTTCGTGGAGGCAATTGTTGCACATTGGTTGTGTTGATAATTGAGCCCGAATGTGCTGTGAGGTGGGACTGGATAGTGGTGGAAACAATAGCTGCCATTTTTCTGTATTGTAGGAAATTGCTGAGTCATTGTGAGGATACCACTTGATGGCGGAAAGAATGGCTGCCTCAGAATTTCTGTATACCAAACCTCAGACTACTAATTCTGAGATGGACTGGCTTGACCACCCAGGAAAGAAATCGGAGATATCGACACGGAAGCTGTTCCATCAACGTGTTCTGAAGAGGCTGATTTTAGCCTAGCAGAGGAAAGTCAGGTGGACGTCGCTTGGAAATCTCGTACCAAGAATTAGGTAATCTCGCAAAACTCAGGTGGTTTTCTCATGAGATTCACGTGACCGGTAGAACTGGCCTAAGGGCAATATACGAAAATCACATGGAATTGGGGTGATGATGTGGCACTCACTTTTGTGTTACCATTCTATATTCCTTTGCAAAGTTCACATAAGCACTGAAAAAATGAGATTACCTGTGTAGCATAGCCACTGAACAGCCATTCAATCAAAAAAGGTCATGTCTGTATCAGAAGACTTGCTTGAGGATAGCGGCATAGGCTAACACACACTTGTTGTTAGGTAACTGCCCTGAGGTTTCCTCTCTGGTCAGGTATCCTGCTTGTATACAATGGGAGAAGTGGTCACACATAAACCACTTTGAAATTTAGAGGCTGACTCTGCATGATGAAGCTACCTAAGCGCGGTGGAAACACTATGCCCCATTATGCTGTATTGTACCAGAAATGCTGAGTCATTGTGAGAATAAAACTTAATGGTTTTGGTGGGAGATCCATGCTGCTCTTCAAGGTGAACCTTAGGCTACCACTGACAAGAAGAAATTGCTTAAAGGCCAATCACTCAATGTGGAAATATAGAAAATAATTGTTTATAAGATGTGTTTGAGAACAATTTTTTGAGACAGGAGAAGAGGAATAAGGTGGAAATCTCCTGAAAATCACATAGTAATCACCAAGAAATTACATGGAGGTCAAGTGAATACTTGGAGAGATTCACGTGCGGATCACAGAAGACCTTGCCGAAATCTGGTGTCTACCAGGTGGCTACTCTTGTTACTGTGGTGGTAGGTTTTTACCTTACCTCCTAACAATGAATCAGGCTTCAATTTGTGAAGTGATTTGCACTTGAGTATACCCTGTAAATGAGCCCAGGTGGTGTAGGGTATTCAAACATCCACACAAATTACCTTAGTTCTGACAGAGGACTGGGTCCCAGGCCATGGATTTACACTGATATTTTTTGATACCAAGGTCTTGTGACTTTGTGCCACATACTATCTAAAGATCCATTAAGGAAAGTTAGGCTAGATTCTGTGTGCTAAGCTCTTTGTGTGTCACAGAGCACTCAGAGGCTATCACACAGTAACCGCATTGAAATTAGGAAGCTGAGTCTGCTTTGGAGCTCTGGAAACAGCAGCCACATTTTGCTGTAATGTAGCAAAAATGATGACTCATTGTGAGAATAATCCTTAATATAGTGCTACTCCAACACTATTCTTAGATGTGGACCTTTGGCTAATATTGTTGAGAAGCAATATCTTATTGGCCAATGCATCAAAGCTGAAATATTGAAAATGAGCAATTTATGAGACATGTTTTGAAAACACTTGGTTGAGGACAAGGGAAGAGTAATAAGGTAGAAGTAACTTGAAAATCATGTAGCAATCATTAGGGAATCTCGAGGTGGTCACGTGAACACCTCGGGGCATTCACTTGGGGATCAAGGTAGACCCCATGAAATATGTGTGTCTGCCTTGTTCTTTTGGGCATAGGTTTTCACTCTACTTCTTATAATGAACCATAGTTGAGAGTGTGGGAAATGCTTTCCACTGAAGTTTACCTTGAAAATGAAACTGGCAATATATCGTGTTTTCAATCATCTGCTTTATTTTCCCTGATCCAGAAAGAAGACTGGATCCTGTTCCATAGAATCTATCAACTTTTTTTTTTCTATCAGCACATTCTCTTCACTATGTGCTAAGTCCTCCACCAAATGTTCTGTTATGAAAAATAAGGCTAGATTCTATGGGCAAGGGTTTCCACTCTATTACCTGGAAAATGAACAATGTTTGGCTGTGCTTCCAAGCTCCCCAAATTGAATTCCTGAAAGAACTGTCTAGGCTTTGTACATGGTTTCTAAATGCCCACATTACTTTCTCTTACCAGGGGAAAGGCTTGGTGATATAGGTTATGGTCACTTTTCAATAATTGGCAAAAGGAAAAATTGGTAATATAGGTCCAGATTGTGCTGAATGGACTGACTGTTAGGATGACATATGTGTGGTGCCATAGGCCCAAATTTCTATTGTGAATGTTTTAAAGGGATGACAGTTTTGGTACTGAGAACCGAGTCCTCCATTCTTCTTCTTACTATGAGATGACAGCTTGGTTATGTGGGCCAAAGTCTCCACAAGAGTTTCTTGTAGAAGGAGCTTGGATGGGTATTGTAGGCCTAGGTCTTCAGTCTGGACTTTGTTACCAATTGAATAGTCTTGACCTTGATGGCCTTGAGCTGCCAACTATTTCCTATTAGGTCTAGGTGCGGTGCTGATTTCCACAGTCTCTGTTCTAGTTAGTATTTATAAAGAAGGTTTATTGCTGTGGCCCTAGTCCAGAAGGTGCATTCCCTCAGAGAGGATAGGCTTAGAACTGTGGACCCAGGCCATCCCTTCAGCCTCTGTTAGAAAAAGACAGAAGAAATGCTGTGGGCCAGTTTCTCAGCTCTACTTCCTGAAAATAGTGGAAGGGATTGGATGTGCAAACCACGGTCAGCACTTTGGTTCCTGATTTGAAATCCAGGCAGGAGGCAAGGTCTTAGGTCTCAAGTTAAGATTCTCTTTCCTGACGACAAGGTTGCCCTGTTGGGTAAAGTCTCCTATCTACTAGTTTTTGAGAGGACAGGTTTATTGCCATGTGCCACAGTTTCCTTTTTACTAATTGTTAGGAAAATACAGGCTTTGTGCCTTGGGCCTGTGTCACCACTCCATGTCCTTTCAAGGGAAGACAGTGTTCCTGGAATGAACGGAGTCCTACATTCTTCCTTTTGTTCAGAGAAGACAGCTTTTTCTGTGGGCCAAGTACTCCACCTGAGTTTCTGTTCGCATTGGCTACCTTGGTTGTAGTGTGAGTAGTTGTTTCTTCTAGTTGGTTAACAATCTGATGGTCTTGACTTTGGGAGCCTGAGCCTGCACTCTAATTCCCATGAGGAGAGTCCAGGCTTGGTGTCACAGGCCTAAGTCTCCATTCTAGTTTTCTTTGTAAAATGACAGGCTTGTTTCTGTGGGCCTAAATACCACTCAATTTTCATTCAGGAAGGACAAGCATAGAACCGTGGGCACAGGCCACCATTTCAGACTCTATTAGGAAAAGACAAGAAATGCTGTGAGCCCATGTCTCAGCAATACCACCTGGAATAGATGAAGGGATTTGGACTATAGCCAAAGTCATCAGTCTCGGTCCTAAAAGAAGTTTAGACACGAAGCAAAGATTCATACTCATGTGCCACGTCCTCTATCTAAAGATCTGTTAAGTAAAGTTAGGCTAGATTCTGAGTGCCAAGGTCTCCATTCTACTTCCTGGAAATTAAAACAATACTTTGCTGTGCTTCCAGGCTCTCTATTCGAGTAACTTACAAAACAGTTCAGGCTTTGATCCAGGTACTTAGTGCACAAACTATGTTCCATTACCCCAGGAACAGCTTGGTGCTTTAAGCTATGGTCAGTTTTAAATAATTACATATATTTAAAAAATTGGTGACATGGAACCAGTTTGTGCTGAATGTACTGTTATGATGACATAGGTTGGTGTTTTGGCCCAACATCGACGGTAAATACTTTAAAGGAAGGACAGTCTTGAAACCGTGCACTGAGTCCTCCATTTTTTCTCCTTCATAGGAGATGACAGCTTGATTCTGTAGGCCAAGGTGTCCACATATTTTCAAGTAGCCAGTGCCAAGCTGGATGTTTGTGGGCCTAGGTCTTCAGGCTGGATATTGTTTCTAATTGGATGATCTTGACATTGTTGCCCTGAGTTTAATTGCTTTCTTTTAGGTGTTCCAGACTTGAGTCAGATTTCCACAATTTCCATTCTATATTTTCTTTCATAAAGAAGGCTTTTGTTTTGAGCCAGGGCTCCAGGCAACCTTGTTCACAGAAAACGGGCTTGAAACTATGGGCTTATGTCACCTTTTCAGTCAATGTTGGAGAAAGTTGGAGAAATTCTCTGGGCTATTTTCTCAAATCTACTTTCTGGATTGTTACTGCAACCAAGGACAGCACACTGGATTCCAATCGGTAATACAGTCAGGAGACAAGAACATAGATTTTGAGATAAGACTCAATTACATGAGGACAATCTTGCCTGAGGTTTAAATTATCCTATGTACTCATTTTCAGAGAGGATAGGCTTAGTGCCTTGTTTCCAAGTTTCCCTCTTACTTTTTGATTGGAAAAGACAGGCCTTGTTCCTTGAGTCCATATGACCAATTCACAACCTCACAAGGTAAGATGATGTAGTACTTTCTTTGAAGAGACAAGTACATATCACTGAGAAAATTCACAAGAGCATGCATGGTACAGAAGTTGTCTGAGACAGACCTCATACTGACTTCCAATCAAATGTCATGTCTACATGCCAAATCTTACGTTAGGTCAACGGTATATGCAGGCAGTCAATGATCTTTAATTTGCTTCTACTTTTGTCTGTCAGGAAAACTGCCTAAGTTAGTGGAGGCAGAAGTTGTACATTGGCTATGTTGATAATTGATTCTGAGCATTCTGTGAAACAGCAAATGGATAGCAATTGAAATATAGTTGCCATACAGCATTATTGCTGGAAAAATGCTGAGTCATTGTGAGGCTACATCTTCATTGGAAAAAGAATAGACACTTAAAAATTACTCTATATCAAACCACAGAGTAGAAATCTGTGAGCCTGGCTTAACTAATATGGAAAAAATGCTGAGGTAATAACATTGAGGTAGTTGCTTCGACATGTTCTGAAAAGGCTTATATTAGCCTAGTAGAGGAAAGTGAGGTGGAAGTTGCGTGGAAATCTCTTACAAATCTCAGGATACTCATGAGGCTTTCCCATGGGATTCAGGTGGCCAGGAAGAGACTGGCCTGAGGGAAACACACAAAAATCAAGTAAAATTGGGGTGATGGTGTGGCACTCAATTTTGGGTTACTCTTCCACAATGTTTGGTAAAATTGACATAAACACTGAGAAAATAAGATTATCTGTGTAACATAGCCACATAATAGTCCTTCAATTGAAAGGTCATGTCTCTCTGAGAAGACTTGGTTGAGGAGGGCGGCACAGGCTAACACACACATGCCATTAGGTGACTGCCCTGAGGTTTCATCACTGGTCAGGCAACCTGTGTATACAGTAAGAGCAGTGGTCACACATTAACTGCATTGAAATTAATAGGCTGTGTCTGAATGATGAAGCTATCTTAGAGCACTGGAAACTCTAGGGGCCATTATGCTGTATTGTAGCAGAAATGCTGAGTCATTGTGAGCATGACCCTTAACAATTCTGGATGGGAGATTCATGTTATTCTTGAAGGTGAACCTTAGGCTACTATTGTCGAAAAGAAATTGCTTAAAGATTAATGACTCAATTCTGAAATATAGAAAAGAAAACTTAAGAGACATGTTTTGAAAACACTTCTTTGAGGATAAGGGAAGAGGAATAAGGTGGAAGTAACCTGAAAATCATGTAGTAATCACCAGGAAATTCTATGGAGGTCAAGTGAACACCTGGAGAAATTCATGTGGGGATCAAAGCAGACCCTGCAGGAATCTGGTGTCTAGCAGTTGACAAGTCTTATTGCTGTGGCTGTAAATTTTCACCTTACCTCTTAAATTGAATCAGGCTCCATTTTGTGAAAGTTTTCCATTCTAGTGTACCCTGTAAATGAGACTGGTGTTGTGTTGTGTATTTAAACATCCACACAACTTATCTTAGTCCTGTCAGAGGACTGGATCCTGGGCAATGGAATTCCATAGACATTTTTTCCTATCAAGAAGGTCTTATTACTGTGTGTCACATCCTCTATATAAATATCTGTTCAGTAAAGTTAGGGTAGATTCTGTGTTTCAAGGTCTCCATTCTATTTCCTGGAAATATAAGCAATGCTTGGCCATGCTTCCATTCTATCCAATCAAGTAACTTACAAAACAGTTCAGGCTTTGATTCAGGTTTCTTATTGCCTAAACTATGTTCTATTAAATTGGGAAAGGTATGGTGCTGTAAGATACGGTCACCTTTCAATATTGTATGAAAGAAAATTGGTGACATGGAACCAGTTTGTGCTGAATATATTGTTATGGTGACACAAATTGGTGTCTTTGTCCTTATTTTTATCCAAAATACTTTAAAGGGAGGACAGTCTTGGAAGTGTGTACCAAGTTCTCCATTCTTCCTTCTTATAGGTGATAATAGCTTGATTCTGTAGTCCTAGGTGTCCACAGTAGTTTTAGCTATGAGGGGCCAGGTTGGATGTCTGTGGGCCTAAGTCTTCAGATTGAATATTCTTACCAATTAAACCATCTTGATGTTTTGTCCCTGAGTTTAACTTCTTCCTTTTAGGTGGTCCAGGCTTGGTTCAGATTTCCACAGTATCTGTTTTATTTTTCCTTTCATAAGGAAGGCTTTTACTTTGAGCCAGTGTTCGAGGCACAATTGGTCACACAAAACAGCCTTGGAACTGGGGCTTATGCCACCATTTCAGTATATGTTGGAGAAAGTCGGAAGAAATGCTGTGGGCTCATTTCTCAGATCTACTTTCTGGAAGTAGGGGTAGTGAATAGAACTTCAAAACCGAAGTCAGTACCGTGGTTCATAATAGAAAATAGGGCCTGGAGACAAGTTCCTAGGTTTCTACATAGGACACAAATTATATGAGGACAGGCTTGCTCTTTGGATTAAGTTGTCCTATTTACTAGTTTTCAGAGAGGACAGGCTAAGTGCTTTGGGTCCCAGTCTCCCTTCTACTTTTTCTTAGGAAAATACAACCATGTGCCTTGGGCCCTGGTCACCAACTCATATCTTCACAAGAAAAGATAACATAGTGTTCCCTTTGTAGTGACAAGTACATATCACTGAGAAAATTCATATCAGGACTGAGAAGTCATCTACATAGAGCAGATTGTCACTGAGATAGCCTCTTAACTGTCCTCCAATCCAATTTCATGTCCTCATTACAAAACTAATATGAAGTCAATGGTATATGCGGGTTGTCAATATTCTTCATTTCACCTCTAGTTTTGTCTGTTTGTCAAGAAAACTGCCTTCTGTTCTTGGAGGCAATATTCTCACACTGGCGGCATTGATCATTGAGCCAGAGTGAGCTGTGAGACAGCGACTGGATAGTGGTGGAAACAATAGCCACCTTTTTTTTTTTTTGTAGGAATAATGCTGAGTCATTGTGAGGATGCCACTTGGCGGAAAGAACGGCTGCCTCAAAATTTTTCTATACCAAACCTTTGAGAGGAACTGTTTAACCATGAAAAAAAGAAACCGATATATTGACATTGAGGCTGTTCCGTCAAAGTGTTTTGAAGAGTCTTATTTCAACGTAGTGGACAAAAATGAGATGGAAGTTACCTGGAAACCTTGTACCAAGAATTAGGGAATCTCGCCATACTTACGATACTTCCCTGCAGAATTCAAGTGGCCGTCAAGAGGTAGGCCTGAGGGGATCACAGGAAGTCACATGATATTGGTTGATGGTGCAGCACTCACTTGTGAGTTACTTTTCTCCATTTCTTGGTAAAATTTAGATAACCACTGAGAACATGATAGTGTCTGTGGTACATAGACACCTAACAGCCCTTCAATTGAAAGGTCATGTGTGCAGGAGAAAGTTCACTTTAGGAAGGTGGGATAGATTAACAGACAAATGATGTTAGATAACTGGCCTTAGGTTTCATCTGTGGTCAGGCAACTTGTTTGAATGCAACCTGCAGTCGAACATTAACTGCGTTGATATTGAAGTTGTATCTGCTTGATGAAACTACTTTAGAGTGGTATAAACTCTAAGATCCATTTTGCTGTATTATAGCAAAAATGCTGAGTCATTGTGAGTGTAACTCTGAACTGGTTCATGTCAGACTGCCAAACTATTCTTTTATGCAAAACATTGGTCACTACTATCGACAGGGGATTGCTGAAAGGCATTGAGTCAATGCTGAATATTGAAAGTAAGAGTTTATGAGACCAGTTTTGAAAACACTTGTTTAAATATAGTGGAAGAACAATAAAGTGGAAATCACCTGAAAATTACTTAGAAATCACTAGGGAATCATGTAGAGATCAAGTAAACCCTGCCGAATTCACATGGGGATCAAAAAATACCCGGCACTAATCTGGTATCTATCAAGTGACCAGTCTTATTGCTGTCACTATAGGTTTTCACATTACTTGGTAGAATGAACCAGGCTTCAGAGCATGAATAATATTGCATACAAGTTTACCTTATATATGACTATAGCCTAGTGTTGTATTTCTAAATGTTCACCCAACTTACCTCAGTTCCAGCAGAGGACTGTCTCCTAGGGCACAAACTTCCAACGACTTTTCTTTTCATACCAAGAATGTCTTGTGACCGTGTAATAAGTCCTCTATCTAAAGATTTGTTATGTAAAGGTAGGCTAGATTCTGTGGTCCATGGTCTCTACTCTACTTCCTAGCAATAGGAGAAATAATTGATAGTGATTCCAAGCTCCCCAGTTAAGTCATTTAAAGAACAGTACAGGCTTTTGTTAGGTTTCTTAGTGCCCATACTACGTTCTCATACCAGAAGAAAGGTTTTTGCTGCAAGGTATGGTCACTTTTCTATGATTGTCTAAAAGGAAAATTGGTGACATGGGATCGGGTTGTGATGAATGTACAGTTAAGAACACCCAGTGTTGGTGATGTCGGCACAATTTCTACTATAAGTGCTTTCAAGAGATTACAGTCTTGGAGGCATGCACCAAGTTTTCCATTCTTCTTCCTCCTAGGAGATGAGAGCTTGGTTCTATAGGCCAAGATGTCCACAAAAGTTTCAGGAAAAAAGGGGCCAGACTGGATGATTGTGGGCCTAGGTCTTGTGACTTGATATTGTTACCAATTTGATGGTCTTTATATTTGGGCCTGGGCTTTAACTATGTTATTTTAGGAGGTCCAGGCTTGGTTCAGAATTCTAAAGTCTCTGTTTTATTTTTTCTTCCATAAAGAAGGCTTTTGCTTTGGGACAAGTACTTCGGGCAATATTGGTTCACAGAAAACAGGCTTGAACTGTGGCCATCTGCCCCCTTTTGTCTAAGTCTGAGAAAGTCATAAACAATGCTGTGGGCTACCTTCTCAAATTTACTTTCTGGAAATAAAGTTAGGGATTGTAACTGCATCCAAAGACAGCACACTGGAATCCAATAGAAAATACAGGCAGAAGACAAGATCCTAGGTTTTGAGATAAGAGTCAAATTACATGAGACATACTTGCCCTGTGGTTTATGTTATCCTCTCTACTAGTTTGCAGTGAGGATAGAATTAGTACCTTGGATCCCTGTCTCCCTTCTAATTTTTGTTAGGAAAAGACAGGCCTTGTCCTTAGACTCATGACCCTATCGACATACTCACAAGGGAAGATGACGTAGTGCTTTCTTTGATGTGACAAGTGCATATCACTGAGAAAATTCACATCAGCACTGAGAAATAATTAGTATGCATGGAGCAGGAGGTGTCCGAGACAGACTTCATACTGACCTCCAATCGAAAGTATGTCTACATTCCAAATCTTATGTGAGGTCAACTGTATATGTGGGCAGTCTATGATCTTTAATTCGCCTCTCCTTTTGTCTCTTTTTCAGGAAAACTGCCTATGTCAGTGGAGGGAGAAGTCACACATTGGTGTAGTTCATAATTGAGCCTTAGTGTGTTGTGAGGCAGTGAATAGATAGCAGTCAAAATCATAGCTGCCATACAGCTTTATTGTAGGAAAAATACTGGATCATTGTGAGGATGATTCTTCCATGCAAAAAGAACAGGTGTTTAAGAATTTCTCTATATCAAACCACAGCCTAAAACTATGTGAAATACTTGCTTATCCAATATGGAAAAAAAGCTGAGATACTGACGTTGAGGCAGTTTCTTCTACATGTTCTGAAAAGGTTTATATTAGCCAAGCAGACATAATGAGGTGGAAATAATCTCATACCAAGAATTAGGAAATCTCGAGATACTCAGGAGGCATTCCCGCAGGATTCATGTGACCAGGAAGAGACTGGCCTGAGGGAAATACATGAAAATTACGTGAATTTGGAGTGATTGTGTGGTGCTCATTTTTGGTTGTCCTTTTACATTCCTTGGTGAAATTCATATAAGTACTGAGAAAATAAATTTACCAGGGTAACATATCCACCTAACAGCTCTTCACTTGAAAGGTCATGTCTGCATGAGAAGACTTGCTTGAGGAAGGTTGCATAGGCTAACACACACTTGTCATTAGGTAACTTCCCTGAGATTTCATCTCTGGTCAGGCAACCTGCTTATATACAATGGGAGCAGTGGTCACACATTAACTGCGTTGAAATTTAGAGGCTGAGTCTGAATGACGAAGCAACCTTAGAGCAATGGAAACTGTAAGTGCCAGTTTGCTGTATTATATCAGAAATTCTGAGTCATTGTGGGCATAACTCTTAAGGGTTCTGGTGGGAGATCCATGCTATTCTTGTAGGTGAACCTTAGGCTACTACTGTTGAAAAGAAATTGCTTGAAGGATGACACGACTCAGAAAATTAAAAAGAAAAGTTTATGAAGTGTTTTGAAAGCACATATTTGCAGACTGGGGGAAAGTAATAAGGTGGAAGTCACCTGAAAATCACATAGTAATCACCAGGGAATTACATGTCAGTCAAATGGTCACCTGGAGGGATTCATGGGGGATCAAAAAAACCCCCTAGGCATCCGGTGTCTTCCAGGTGACTACTCTTGTTGCTGTGGCTTTAGGTTTTCACCTCACCTCTTACAATGAATCAGGCTTCAGTTTGTGAAATGTTTTGCACTCAAGTGTACCATGTAAATGATAACAGTGTGGTGTTGTGTATTCAAGCATCCACAGAACTCACGCTAGTTCCGGCAGATGACTGGTTCCTGGGCCATGGATTCCATCAACATTTTTTCCTATCAAGAAGGTCTTGTAGTTGGTTGCCACATCCTCTATCTAAAGATTTTTAAGTAAAGTTAGCCCAGGTTGTGCATGCCTCCACTCTACTTCCTGTAAATAACAGCAATGCTTGTTCTTGTTTCCAGGCTCTTCAATTGAGTAACTTATAATATAGTTCAGCCTTTGATCCAGGTTTCTTAGTACCCAAAATGTGTTGTATATCAGGAGAAAGGCTTGGTGCTATAAGTTATGGTCACCTTTAAATAACTGTCTAAAAGAAAAATTGGTGGTGTGGAACCAGTTTGTGCTGAATGTAGTGTTATGATGACACAGATTGGTATCTTTGGCCCAATATCTATCGTAAATACTTTAATGGTAGGACAGTCTTAGAACCATGAACCTAGTCCTCCATTCTTCCTCCTTCTAAGACATGACAGCTTGATTCTGTAGGCCAAGGTGTCCACAATAGTTTCAGGTATCAGGGACCAGCCTTGATATTTGTGGACGTATATCTTCAGACTGAATATTGTTACCAATTGGATTATCTTGACATGTGGGGCTATTCTTTAACTATGTCATTTAAGGAGGTTCAGGCTTGGTTATGATTTGCACAGTCTTTGTTTTCTTTTTTCTTTCATGAGGAAGGTTTCTGTTTGGAGACCGGACTTCAGGCAACATTTATTCACAGAGATCTTGGAACTGTGGGCTTACACCACCCTTTCAGTCTGTGTTGGAATATGTGTTAAAAAATGCTCTTGGCTAACTTCTCAAATCTACTTTCTGGAAGTAGAGGTAGGGATTGTAACTGTAACCATGGACAGCACTTGAATCCCAGTAGAAATGCAGACATGAGACAAGGTCCTAGGTTTTGAGATGAGACTCAAATTATCTGAAGACAGACTCTATGGTTTAAGTTATTCTATCTACTAGGATTCAGATAGGACAGAGTAGTGCTTGGTTAGCTCTCCCTCCTGCTTTTTGTTAGGAAAGACAGGCCTTGTGCCTTGGACCCATGCTACATCCTCACAAGGAAGATGATGTAGTGCTTTTTTTGAAGTGATGAGTGCATATCACTGAGAAAATTCACATCAACAATTAGAAATCATTAGTATGCATGAACAGAATGTGGCCAAGACAGACTTCATACTTACCTCTAATCGAATGCCATGTCCACATTACAAATCTAATTTGAAGTCAATGGTATATGCAAGCAGTCAATGATCTTTAATTAGCCTCCTGTTTTGTCTGTTTTTCAGAAAAAATGCCTTCTGTTTGTAAAGGCAATAGTCGCACATTGGCAGCATTGATCATTGAGCCTGAGTTTTCTGTGAAGCAGCAATTAAATAGTGGTGGAAATAATAGCTACCATTTTTTTTTGTATTTTAGGAAACATGCTGTCATTGTGAGGATACCACTTGATGGCAGAAAGAATGGCTGCCTCACATTTTCTCTATACCAAACCTCTAACTACAAATTCTGAGAGGGACTGATTAACGACTATGGAAAGAAAACTGACATATTAACATTGAGGCTGTTCTATCAACTTGTTCGAAGAAGTTTTTTTTAGGTTAGCAGAGGAAAGTAAGGTAAAGTCACCTGGAAATATCATCATAAGAATTAGGGAATCTCGTGAAACTCATGGGACTTCCCTGCAGGATTCACTTGAGTATTAAGAGACAGGCCTGAAGGAATCACAGGGTGTCATGTGACATTGAATTGATGGTGTGGCACTCATTTTTGAGTTACCCTTCTCCAAACCTTGGTAAAATTTAAATAACCACTGAGAAAATGATAGTGTCTGTGTAACATAATCACCTAAGGGCCCTTCAATCGAAACATCATTTCCGCATGACAAGGTTCACATGAGGACATCAGCACAGGTTAAGAGACAATTGTTGTTAGATAATTGGCCTTAGGTTTCATCTGTGGTCAGGCAACCTGATTAAATGCAGTGGAAACTGCTGTCGAACATTAAGTGCATTGATATTTGGAGCCTGAATCTCTTGATGAAGCTAATTTCAAATGGTGTAAACTGTAAGTACCAATTTGCTGTAGTACAGCAAAAATGCTGAGTTATTCTGAGTATCACTCTGAACAGCTTCATGTGGGACTCCCGCACCATCTTTTTTTTGCAGAACTTTGGCCACCGCTGTTGACAGGGATTTCCTTAAAGGTCAATGACTCGATGCTGAATATTAAAGATAAGAGCTTATAGGACGAGTTTTGAAAACACTTATATGAAATAGAGGAAGAGGAGTAAGGTGGAAATCACTTAAAATCACATAGAAAATTACTAGGGAATCACACGTAGATCAAGTAAACAGCTGGTGGAATTCACATGGGGATAAAGGAATGCCTCACACCATCTGGTATCTACTAAATAAACAGTCTTGTTGCTGTGACTGTCAGTTTTCACTTTACTTCAGAGAATGAATCAGGCTTCAGAGCATGAATTGTATTGCAAACGAGTTTACATTATATATGAGGTTCATGTGGTTTTGTGTTTTCAAATGTCCATCCAACTTACCCAGTTCCAGCATGGACTGTCTTCTAGGTCATGGACTTTCAATGCCTTTTTTTCCTACCAAGAATGTCTTGAGACCGTGTGATAAATCCTTTACCTAAAGATTTGTTATGTAAAGTTAGGCTAGATTCTGTGGGCCAGTCTCCACTATACTTCTTAGAAATAGGAGCTATACTTGGTTTATGATTCCAAGCTCTCAAATCGATTGCTTTAAAAAACAGTCCAGGCTTTGGCCAGGTTTCTTAATGTCCACACTACCTTTGCTTGCTTATCAGAAGAAAGGCTTTGTGCTGCAAGATATGGTCACCTTTCAATAATAGTCTAAAGGAAAATAGGTGACGTGCACCAGGTTTTTCTGAATGTACTGTTAGGATGACACAAGGGTTGGTGCCATCGTCCCAATTTCTGTTATAAATGCTTTCAAGGGAGTACTTTCTTGGAGGTGTGCACAGAGATCTCCATTCTTTCTCCTTCTAGGAGAAAGACAGCTTGGTTCTATAGGTCAAAGTGTCTACAAGAGCTTCAGTTAAAAAGAGCCAGGCAAGATGTTTGTCAGCCGAGTTCTTGAGACTAGACATTGTTTCCAATTGGATGATCTTGATGTTGTTGGCCTGGGCTTCAACTATGTCCTTTTAGGAGGTCCAGGCTTGGTTAAGATTTCCACAGTCTCCGTTTTATTTGTTTCTTCCCTAATGAAGGCTTTTGCTTTGAGACAAGGACTTTAGGAAACATTTTTTCACAGAGAACAAGATTGTAACTCTGGCTAATTTTGCAAATCTATTTTATTAGAAATAGACATACGGATTTTTACTGCAAGCAAAAACAGCATACTGGATCTCAATAGGAAATGCGGGCAGGAAACAAGTTCCTAGGTGTCAAAATAAGACTCAAATTAAATGAGGACTGACTTCCTCTGTGGGTTAATTTATACTATCTACTAATTTTCAAAGAGGATAGACTAGTGCCGTGGTTCCTAGTCTCCCTTCTACTTTGGCGATGAATGAAAGGCCTTGTGCCTTGGGCTCACGTCCCATTCCACATCCTAACAAGAGAAGACGAGGTAGTGCTTTTTTTGAAGTGACAAGTGCATAGAACTGAGAAAGTTCACATTAAAACTGAGAAATCATTAGTATGCATGGAATGCAAGGTGGCCAAGTCAGACTTCGTACTGACCTCCAATTGAATGTCATGTCCACATAACAAATCTTATGTGAGGTCAATGGTATATGCGGGCAGTCAATGATCTTTAATTTGCCTCTACTTTTGTCTGTCTGTCAGGAAAACTGCCTATCTCAGTGGAGGCAGAAGTCAAACATTGGCTGCATTCATAATTGAGCCTAAGTGTGCTGTCAGGCAACAAATAGATTGCAGTTGAAACCATAGTGGCCACATTGCTTTATTGTAGGAAAAATGCTGAGTCATTGTGAGGTTGCCTCTTCGTTGTAAAAAAAATAGCTGCTTAATAATTTCTCTACATTAAACCACAGTCTAAAATTCTGAGAGAAACCGGCTTAACCAATATGGAAAAATAGCTGAGACACTGACATTGAGATAGTTTCTTCATCATGTTCTGAAAAGTCTTGTATTAGCGGAGGAGAGGTAATGATGTGGAGGTCGCTTGGAAATCTCATACCAAGAATTAGTGAATCTCGTGATACTCAAGAGGCTTTCCCACAAGATTCACGTAACCAGGAAGAGACTGGCCTGAGGGAAACACATGAAAATCACGTGAAATTGGGGTGATGGTGTGGTGCTCACTTTTGTATTACTCTTCTACATTCCTTGGTAAAATTCACATAAGCACTGAGAAAATAAGATTACCCATGTAACATAGCCACCTAAGAGCCCTTCGGTTGAAAGGTCATGTCTATATGAGAAGACTTACTTGAGGACAGTGGCATAGGCTATCCCACACTCATCTTAGGTAACTGATCTGAGGTTTTGTCTCTGGTCAGGCAACTTGCTTGTATATAATGAAAGTGACGGTCATGCATTAACCGCATTGAAATTTAAAGGTTGAATCTGAATGATGAAGCTACCTTAGAGCAGTAGAAACCATAGTGCAATTATGCTATATTGTAGCAAAAATGCTTAGTGCTGTAAGCATAACTCTTAACAGTTCTGGTGGAAAATCCATGCAATTCTTGAAGATGAAGCTTAGGCTACTATTATCGAGAGGAAATTGCTTAAAGGCCAATGATTCAATGCAAAATATTGAAAATAACAGTTTATGAGATGAGTTTTTTTTTAATTGTTTGATAATAGAAGAACAGGTATAAGGTGGAAGTCACCTCACAATCACTTATAAATCACTTGGGAATCATGTGGAGAGAAAGTCAACACCTGGTGGAAATCACATGGGTTTAATGAATACCCTACTCTAATCTGGTATCTACCAAGTGACCAGTCTTATTGCTGTGGCCTTAGGTTTTCATTTTACTTGGTAGAATGAACCAGGCTTCAGAGCATGAATCGTACTGCAACTGATCTTACCTTATATATGAGACTGGCGTGGTGTGTTTTCACACATCCACCCAACTTATTCCTGATCCAGAGGACTGCCTTATTTGCCATGGACTTCCAGCGACTATCTTTTCCTACCAAGGATGTCTTGTGACCATTTGCCAAGTACTTTACCTAAAGATTTCTAATGGAAAATTAGGCTAGATTCTGCCAGATAAGGTCTTAAGTCAATTTCCTAGAAATAGAATCAATGCTTGGTTGTGATTCCAAGCACACCAATCAAGTTTTTTTTTAAAAAAAAAAAAGTACAGGCCTTAGCCAAGTTTCTTAGTGCCCACACTACCTTCTCTCATCTTAAGAGTGGCTTGGTGCTGTAAGGTATGGTCACCTTTCAATAATTGTCTAAAAAGAAAATTAGTGATGTGGGACCATTTTGTGCTGAATGTACCATTAGGATGACACAGGGTTGGTGTCATCAGCCCAATTACTATCGTAATTGCTTTCGGTGGAGTACAGTTAGGAGGTGTGTACCAAGTCCTCCATTCTTCCTCCTAGAAAATGACAGCATGATTCTATAGGCCCAGGTGTTCACAAGTGTTTCAGTTAACAAGGGCAAGGCTGGATGTTTGTGGACCTAGGTCTTAAGACTGGATATTTTTACCGATTGGATGCACTTGAAGTTATGGGCCTGGGTTTTAATTATGTCCTTTTAAGAGGTCCAGGCTTTGTTCAGATTTACATAGTCTCTACTTTATTTTTTCTTCCATAAAGAAGGCATTTGTTTTGAGACAAAGACTTTAGGCAACATTTGTTCACAGAGAACAGGCTTGGAACTGTGTGCTTTAGCCAAACTTTCAGTTTATTTTGGAGAAAGTCATAAGAAATGCTCTGGGCTAATTTCTCAAATCTACTTTCTGGAAGTCGAGGTAGAAATTGTAACTACAATAAGGACAGCACACTGGATCCCAATAGCAATGCAGGCAGGAGACAAGGTCCTAGGTTTCAGGATAAGAATCAAATCACATGAGGTAGAATTGCCCTGTGGTTTAAGTTATCCTCTTTACTATTTTCAGAGAGAAAGGCCTTGTGCCTTTGTTCTCAGTCTCCCCTCTACTTTTTGTTAAGAAAAGACAGGCCTTTTGCCTTGGGCCCATATCACCAATCCATGTCTTCACAAGGGAAGATAATGTAGTGCTTTCTTTGATGTGATGAATACATATCACTGAGAAAATTCACAAAAACACGGAAAAATCAGTATGTGTGGAACACAAGGTATCTGAGGCAGACAGCGTACTGACCTCCAATCGAATGTAAAGTCCACATTACAAATCTTGTATGAGGTCAATGATATATGTGGGCAGTCAATGATCTTTAATGCTCCTCTACTTTGGTCAGTTTGTCAGGGAAATTCTCTATGTCAGTGGAGGGAACAGTTGCACTTTGCCAGCATTGGATGTTGAGCCTGAGTGTGCTGTGAGGCAGTGACTGGACTGTGGTGGAATCAATAGCCACCACTTTTCCGTATTCTTGGAAAAATGCTGAGTCATTGTGAAGATACCACTTGGTGGCAAAAGAATGTTTTGTTTTGTTTTTTCCTGAGAGGGACTGGCTACCACCAAAAAAAAAGAAAACAGATATTGACATTGAGGCTGTTTCATCAACTTGTTCTGAAGAGGATTATTTTAACCCAGCAAAGGAAAATGAGTTTGAATTTACTTGTAAGTCTCGTACCAAGAATTAGGGAATCTTGGTCAGGTGACCAGAAAGAGACTGCCTGAAAGCAAGACATGAAAATCACGTGAAATTGGGGTGATGGTGTGGCGCTCACTTTTGTGTTACTCTTCTACATTCCTTGGTAAAATTCACATAAGCACTGAGAAAATAAGATTACCTTTGCAACATAGCCACCTAAGAGCCCTTCAATCAAAAGGTCATGTCTGCATGAGAAGACTTGTTTGAGGATGGTTGCATAGGCTATCCACACATCTTAGGAATCTGCTCTGAGGTTTTATCTCTGGTCAGGCAACCTGCCTGAATGCAATGAAAGCAGCAGTCACACATTAACCACATTGAAATTTAGAGGCTGAGTCTTAATGACGAAGCTACCTTAGAGTGGTAGAAACTCTAAGCGCCATTATGCTGTATTGAAGCAGAAATGCTGAGTCATTGTGAGCATAACTTTAATGGTTGTTGCGGGATACCCACACTATTCTCTGAGGTGAAGCTTAGCTTACTATACTGGAGAAGAAATTGCTTAAGGGCCAATCAATGACTCAATGCTGAAAAATTGAAAATAATTGTTCATGAGACATGTATTCAAACAATTTGTTTGAAGATTGGGGATGACTAATATGGTGGAAGTCACCTGAAAATCACATGGTAATCACCAAGGAATTATATGGAAATCAAGTGAATACTTGGAGGGATTCACATGGGGATCAAGGAAAACCCAGCAGGAATCTGGTGTCTACCAGGTGAAGAGTCTTGTTGCTGTAGCTGTTGGTTTTCACCTTAACTCTTACAATGAATCAGGCTTCAGAATGTGACATGTTTTGCACTCAAGAGCATCCTGTAAATGAGACCAGCCTGTTGTTGTATATTCAAACATCCACACAACTTACCCTAGTTCCAGCAGAGGACTGGGTCCTGGGCCATGGACTTCCATCGACATTTTTCCTACTACATCTTTTGAACATGTGCCACGTCCTCTATCTAAAGATCTATTAAGTAATGTTCAGCTAGCATCTGTGTGCCAAGGTCTCCACTCTATTTTCTGGAAATAAAAGAAATGCTTGGCCATGCTTCCAGGCTCTCCCATCGAGTAACTCACAAAACAGTTCAGGCTTTGTTCCAGGTTTTGTAGTGCCCAAACTATTTCCTATTACCAGGGGAAAGGTTTGGTGCTGTAAGATATGGTCAGCTTTCTATAATTGTATAAAAGAAAATCAGTGATGTAGAGCAAGTTTGGGATGAATATACTGTTATAATGACAGAGGTTGTTGTCTTTGGCCCAGTTTCAATCGTAAATACTTTAAAATAAAGGACAGTCTTGAAGCAGTGCACTGAGTCCTTCATTTTCCCTTCTTCTAGGAGATGACAGCTTGATTCTGTAAGCCAAGTTGCCAACAGTAATTTCAGGTAGCAGGGGACAGGCTGGATGTTTGTGGACATTCATATTCAGACTGAATACTGTTACCAATTGAATGACCTTTATGTTGTGGCCCTAAGTTTAACGACTTTCTTTTAGGTATTCCAGGTTTGATACAGATTTCCACAGTCTCCTTTTTATTTTTTCTTCTATAAAGAAAGATTTTGTTTTGAGCCAGGGCTCTAGGCAACATTTGATCACAGAAAATAGGCTTAGAACTTAGGCTTATGCCACCATTTCAGTCTATGTTGAAAAATTGGAAGAAATGCTATGTGCTAATTTCTTAGATCTATTTCTTGAAAATATGGTTGGGGATTGAAGCTGCAAAACCAAGGCCAGCACCCTGGTTCTTAATAGGAAATAGAGGCAGGAGACAAAGTCCTAATTTTGGGAAAAAATCATATTACATGAGGACAGCCTTGCTCTTTGCACTAAGTTCTCCTGTCTACTAGTTATCAGAGAGAATGGGCTTAGTACGTAGGGTCCTAGTGTTCCTTTTACTTTTTGTTAGGAAAAGACAGGCCTTGTGACTTGAGCCCATGTCACCAATCCATATCTTCACAAGGGAGGATGATGTAGTGCTCCCTTTGTCGTGACAAGTGCATATCACTGAGAAAATTCACATCAAAACTGAGAAGTCATTAGTCTACATGGAGCAGAAAGTAGCTGAGATAACCTCCTAACTGTCCTGCAATCACTTTTTCTGTCCACATTACAAATATAATTTAAAGTCAACGGTATATGTGGTTAGTCAATGATCTTTAATTTGACTTCTGTTTTGTAATCTCGCAACATTCATGAGGCTTCCCTGCGGGATTCATGTGACTGTCGTCAAGAGACAGGCCTGAGGGCATTACAGGGAGTCACATGATATTGTGTTGATGGAGTGTTACTCACTTTTAGTTACTCTTCTCAATTCCTTGGTAAAATTTAGATAGCCAGTGAGTAAATTTTAGTATCTGTGGAATATAGCCACCCAATGACCCTTCAATCGAAAAGTCAAGTTTGTGTGTGAAGGTTCGCTTGAGGATGAAGGCATAGGTTAACAGACAATTGTTGTTAGATAATTGGCCTTAGGTTTCATCTGTGGTCAGGCAACCTACTTGAATGTAGCGGAAGCTGCTGTTGAACATTAACTGCGTTGATATTTGGAGGCTGAGTCTGCTTGACAAAGCTACTTTAGAGCAGTGTAATCTCTTAGTGCCATTTTGCTCTATGTAGAAAAATGCTGAGTCATTGTGAGTATAACTCTGAATGGTTTCATGTTGGACTCACGCATTATCATTTATGCAGACCTTTGTCAAAAACTGTCGACATAAATACTTAAAGGCCAATGACTCAATGCTTAATATTGAAAATAAGAGTTAATGAGATGAGTTTTGAAAATATTCATTTGAAAATAGGGGAAGAGAAACAAGGAGGAAATCACCTGAAAAATCACTTAGAAATCATGAGGAAATCATGCACAGATCAAGTAAACACCTGGTGGAATTCACATGAGGATCAAGGAATACACCGCACTAATCTGGTATCTACCACGTGAACAGTCATATGGCTGTGGCCGTAGGTTTTCACTTTATTTCATAGAATGAAGCAGGCTTCAGAGCATAAATCATATTGCCATTGAGTTTACCTGATATTTGAGAATGGCCTGGTATTGTGGTTTGAAACGTCCACCCAACTTATCCTTTTTTAGCAGAGGACTGACTCCAAGGCCATGGACTTCCAATGACTTTTCTTTTCCTATCAAGAATGTCTTGTGACCTTTTGCTAAGTTCCCTCCCTAAAGACTCATTTTGTAAAGTAGGATTGGATTCTGTGGGCCACGGCCTCCGCTATACTTCCTAGAAACAGGAGCATACTTGGTTATGATTCCAAGTTCCACAGTCTAGTTTTTGAAAGAATAATCCAGGCATTGACCAGGTTTCTTAGTGCCCACATTACCTCCTCTTACTAAAAGAAACACTTTGGGCTGCAAACTATGGTCACTTTTCAATAATTGTCTACAAGAAAATTAATAATGTGGTACCTGTTTGTGCTGAATGTACTATTATGATGACACAGGGTTGGTGCCATTGGCCCAATTTATATCTTTCAAGGAAGTAAGTCTGGGAGACGTGCACCAAGTCCTCTATTCTTCCTCCTACTTGAAGATGACAGCTTGGTTATATAGGTCAAGATGTCCATAAGAGTTTCACATAAGAAGGGCCAGACTGGATGATTGTGGACCTAGTTCTTGAGGCTGGACATTGTTACCAAGTGGATAGTCTAGACATTGTGCTTCATGGGCTTTAACTATGGCTTTTAGGAAGTCCAGGCTTTGTCCAGATTTCCACAATTTCTCTTTTATTTTTTCTTTCCTAAGAAGGTGTTTGTTTTGTGACAAGAACTTCAGGAAATTTGTTCACAGAGAACAGGATTGGAAATGGGGGCTTACTCCATTGTTTCAGTCTATGCCACAGAATGTCATAAGAAAAGTTCTGGCCTAATTTCTCAAATGTACTTTCTGGAAACAGAAGTAGAAATTGTAACTGCAACCAAGGATATCACACTGGATCTCTATAGGAAATACAGGCAGGAGACAAGGTCCTAGGTTTTGAGATAACACTCAAATTCAATGAGGACAGACTTTCCCTGTGGTTTAAGTTAACCTGTATAATAGTTTTCAGAGAGCATAGGATTAATGCCTTGGTTTCCAGTCTCCCTTCTAATTTCTGTTAGAAAAAAACAGGAATTGTGACTTTGCCCAATGTCACCAATCCACATCCTCACAAGAGAAGATGATGTAGTGCTTTCTTTGAAGTGACAAGTGCATATCATTGAGAAAATTCACATCAACACTGAGAAATCACTAGAATGTGTGTAACAGAAAGTGGGCAAGACAGACTTTGTACTGACTTACAATTGAATGTCATATCCACATTGCAAGACGTATGTGAGGTCAACAGTATGTGAGGGCAGACAATGATCTTTAATTTGCCTCTACTTTTGTATGTTTGTCAAAAAACTGCCTGTGTCATTGGAGGCAGAATTCGCACAATGGCTGTGTTCATAATTGAGCCTGAGTGCGCTGTGAGGAAGCGAATAGAAATCAGTTCAAATCACAGCTGCCATATTGCTTTATTGTAGGAAAAATGCTGAGTCATTGTGAAGTTACTTCTTCATTGCAAAAACAAAGCAAAACAAACAAACAAACAAAACAACTGCTGAAGAATTTCTCTATATCAAACCAAAGACTAACAATCGGCGAGACTGGCTATACCAATATGGACAAAAAGCTGGGAAAAGGACATTGAGGTAGTTTCTTCAACATGTTCTTAAAAGGCTTTTATTATCCTAGCAGAGAAAATGAGGTGGAATTTGCCTGGAAATCTCATACCAAGAATTAGGAAATCTTGTGATACTTACCAGGCTTTCCTAAGAATACAGGTGACCAGGAAGAGACTGGCCTGAGGGCAACAAATGAAAATCATGTGATATTGGGGGGATGTGGTGCTCACTTTTGTATTACCCTTCTACATTCCTTGGTAAATTCACATAAGTACTGAGAAAATAAGATTACCTGTGTAACATAGCCACCTCACAACCCTTCAATCGAAACATTTTGTCTGCATGAGAAGACTTGCTTGAGGACAGTGGCATAGGCTAACCCATACTTGTCTTAGGCAACTGCCCTGAGGTTTCATCTCCGGTCATTCAACCTGCTTCTATACAATGAAAGCAGTGATCACACATTAACTGCGTTGAAATTTAGAGGTTGAGTCTGAATGACGAAGCAACCTTAGAGCAGTGGAAACTCTAATCGCTATTATGCTGTATTGTAGCAGAAATGCTGAGTAATTGTGAACATAACCCTTAACTGTTCTGGTGGAGATCCATGTTATACTTGAAGGTGAACCTTAGGCTACTACTGTTAAGAAGAAATAACTTAAAGGCCAATGAGTCATTGCTGAAATATGGAAGATAAGAGTTTATGAGATGTGTTTTGAAAACAGTTGTTTGAGGATAGGGGAAGAGGAATAAGGTGGAAGTCACATGAAAATCACATAGTAATCACTGGGGAATGCCACAGAGGTCAAGTGAATACCTGGAGGGATTCACATGGGGATCAAGGAAGACTGCAGGAATCTGTTGTCTACCAGGTGACTACTCTTGTTGCTGTGGCTGTAGGTGTTCACCTTACCTCTTATAATGAATCAGACTTCAGTTTGTGAACTGTTTTGCACTGGAGTGTACCCTGTAAATGAGACCGACGTGGTGGTGTGTATTCAAACGTCCACATAACTTACCGTAGTTCCGGCAGAGGACTGGGTCCTGGGCCATGGACTTCCATCGACGTTTTTTTCTTTCAGGAATGTCTTGTAACCATGTGTAACATCTTCTATCTAAGGTACTCTTCAGTAAAGTTAGGCTAGATTCTGTGTGCCGAAGTCTCCAACCTGCTTTCTGGGAAATAAATAAGCCAATTGGTGGTGGCTGTGCTTCCAAGCTCTCCAATCAAGTAACTTACAAGTATTTCAGGTTTTTATCTAAACTTCTTAGTGCTGAAACTATGTTCTTTTACCGGAGAAAAGGTTTGGTGCTGTAAGGTTTGGTTACCTTTCAATAATTGTATCAAAGTAAAATGAGTGATGTGGAACCAATTTGTTGAATGTAGTGTTATGATGACACAGATTGCTGTCTTCAGCCTAATTTCTATCATCACTACTATCAAGGGAGGCAGTCTTGGAACCCTGCACCAAGTCCTTCATTCTTCCCCCTTTAAGCTTGATTCTGTAGGCCAAGGCTACAAAATTCCAAGTAACAAGGGCCAGCCTAGATGTTTGTGGGCCTAGATCTTGAGACCGGACAATGTTACCGATTGGATGGTCTGGACATTGTGGGCCTGGGATTTAACTATGTTCTTTAAGGAAGTCCAAGCTTGGCTCAGATTTCCACAGTCTCTGTTTTTATATTTTCTTCCAAGACAAGAAGTCTTTTGCTTTGAGATAAGGACTTCAGGCAACATTCGTTTACAGAGAACAGGCTTGTAACTGTGGATTTACACCACCCTTTCAGTCTATGTCAGAGAAAGTTGTAAAAAATGCTCCAGGCTAATTCTCAAATCTACTTTCTTGAAATAGAGGAAAGGATTATAACTGCAACCAAGGACAGCACCCTTGATCCATATAGGAAAGTAGGCAGGAGACAAGTTCCTAGGTTTTCAAGATAAAACTGAAATTCCAGGAGGACAGACATGCCCTGTGGTCTAAGTTATCCTATCTACTTGTTTTCATAGAGCATAGGCTTAGTGCCTTGGTTCCCAGTATCTCGTCTACTTTTTTTAGGAAAAGACAAGCCTTGTGACTTGGGCCCATGTCACCAATCCACATCCTCACAAGGGAAGATGATGTAGTACTTTCTTTGAAGTGACAAATGCGTATCATTGAGAAAATTCACATCGACACTGAGATATCATTAGTATACATGGAACAGAACGTGGATGAGACAGACTTCCTACTGACCTCCAATCAAATTTCATGTCTACATTCCAAATCATAAGTGAGGTCAACCATATATTGAGGAGTTAATAATCTTTAATTTGCCTTTATTTTTGTCTGTTTGTTAGAAAAACTTCTTATGTCAGTAGAGGCATAAGTCACACATTGGATTTGTTATATTTGGGTCTGAATCTACTCTGAGGAGTGAATAGATAGCAGTTTGAAACCATCGCTGTCATATTGCTCTTATTGTAGAAAAATGCTGTCATTCTGAGGTTACCTCTTCATTGCAAAAAGAACAGCTGCTTAAGAATTTCTCTGTATCAAAATGCAGACTAAAAAACTGTGAGAGCCTGGCTTGCCAATATGTAAAAAAAGCTGAGACACTGACATTGAGGCAGTTTCTTCAACATATTCTGAAAAGGCTTGTATATCCTAGTAGAGGTAATGAAGAGGAAGGTGCCCAAAATCTCATACCAATCTTAGGAAATATCACAATACTTGCAAGGCTTTTCTGTGGGATTCACCTAACCAGAAAGAGACTGGCCAGAGGGACAAACATGAAAATCATGTGAATTGAGTTGATGGTGTGGCACTCATTTTTAGTACCCTTCTACATTCCTTGGTAAAAATCACATAAGCACTGAGAAAATAAGAATACCTGTGTAACAGAACCACCTAAGAGCTCTTCAATTGAAAGTTCATGTCTGCATCAGAAGACCTGCTTGATGACAGAAGTATAGGCTAAGACACAGTTGTCATTAGGTAACTGCCCTGAGGTTTCATCTCTGGTCAGGCAACATGCTTGCACATAATGGGAGAAGTGGTTACACATTAACCGCATTGAAATTTAGAGGCTGAGCCATTATGCTGTATTTTAGCAGAAATGCTGATTCATTGTGAGCATAACCCTTAGAATTCTGGTGGGAGATCCACTTGATTCTTGAAGGTGAACCTTAGGCTACTACTTTAGAAAGAATTTGCTTAAAGGCCAATGACTCAATGCTGATATAATGAAAATAACAGTTTATGAGACATGTTTTGAAAACATTGTTTGAGGATAGGAGAAGAGGAATAAGGTGGATGTCACCTGCAAATCACGTAGTAATCACTAGGGAATGACGAGGTGGTCAAGTGAATACCTGTATGGATTCACGTGGTGATCAAAGAAGACCCTGCAGGAATCTGGTGTCTATCAGGTAACTAGTCTTGTTGCTGTGGCTTTAGGTTTTTACCTTACCTTTTTCAATGATTAGGATTCAGTTTGTGAATTATTTTGCACTGTAGTGTACCCTGTAAATGAGACCAGCATGGTGCTGTGTCAAATAACCAAATACCTACCCTGGTTCCGGCAGAAGACTGGGTCCTGAGCCACGAACTTCCATGGACATGTTTTCTACCAAGAAGATGTTGTGACCGTGTGTCACTTCCTCTATCTATAGATCCATTGATCCATTCAGTATCTTTAGGCTAGATTCTGTGTGCCAAGGTTTCCAGTATGCTTTCTGGAAATAAAAGCAATGCTTGGCCATGCTTCCAGGCTCTCCAGTCAAGTAACTTACAAGACAGTTCAGGTTTTGATCCAGGTTTCCTAGTGTCCAAACTATGTTCTATTACCAGAAGAAAGGCTTGGTGCTATTGGTGTGGTAACTTTTGCAATAATTGTATCAAAAGATAATTGGTGACCTGGAACCAGTTTGTCCTGAATATACTGTTATGATGACACAGGTTGGTGTGACCAGCTCAATTTCTATTATAAATACTTTAAAGGTAGGATATTCTTGGAACCATACAATGAGTCCTCCATTTTTCCTCCCTCAAAGAGATGACAGCTTGATTCACTTAGTCAAGGTATCCACAAGTAGTTTCAGGTAGCAGGGGCCAGGCTGGATGTTTGTAGGCCTATGACTTCAGATTGGATATTGTTAACAATTGGATGATCTTGACATTGTGGACCTGAGTTTAACTACTTTCTTTTAGGTGGTCCAGACTTGGTTCAGATTTCCGCAGTCTCCATTTTATTTTTTCTTCCATAAGAAGGCATTTCTTTTGAGCCAGGGCTCCAGGAAACATTTGGTCACAGAATAAAAGGTTTGGAACTTGGTCTTGTGCCACCATTTCAGTCTATGTCAGAGAAAGTAAAGAATTGCTGTGGGCTAATTTCTCATCACTACTTCCTGGAAATAGGAGTTGGAATTGGAACTACAAAACAAAGATCAGCACCCTAGTTGCTAATAGGAAATAGAAGTCGGAGGCAATGTCCTAGGTTTCTACATAAGACTCAAATTAAATGAGGACAGGCTTGCCCTTTGGATTCAATTCTCCTATCTACTCATTTTCAGAAGACAGGTGTAGAGCGTTAGGTCCCTGTTACCCTTTTACTTCTCTTAGGTAAAGTGAGGCCCATGTCACCAATTCACATCCTCACAAGGGAGGTTAATTTTGTGCTCTTTGTAGTGACAAGTGCATATCACTGAGAACATTCACATCAATACTGAGAAGTCATTATTCTAAGTGGAGTAAAAGGTGGCTGAGACTGCTCCTGTTTTCCAATTGAATGTCATGTCCACATTACAAATCTAATTTGAAGTCATTGGTATATGCGGGCTGTCAATGATCTTTAATTCACCTCTAGTTTTGTCTGTTTGTCAGGAAAACTGCCATATGTTCATGGAGGCAATAGTCGCACAATGGCCATATTGATCATTGATCCTGAGTGTGCTGTGAGGTAGTGGCTGGATAGTGTTGGAAACAATAGCCACCATTTTTCTCTATTTTAGGAAAAATGCCAAGTCATTGTCAGGATACCACTTGATGGCAGAAAGAACAGCTGCTTCAGAATTTCTCTATAGCAAAACTCAGACTACCAATTCTGAGAGGGACAGGCTTAACCACCAAAGAAAGAAAACTGAGATATTGACATTGAGACTGTTCCATCAAAGTGTTATGAAGAGGCTTATTTTAGCCTAGCAGATGTAATGAGGTGGAAATTGCCTGGAAATCTTGTCCCAAGAATTAGAGAATCTCATGATACTCATGAGGCTTCTCAGCAGGATTCATGTGACCATCAAGAGACAGGCCTTGAGGGCGTTACAGGGAGTCATGTGATATTGGGTTAATGGTGTGGCACTCACTTTTGAGTTACCCTTCTCTATTTCTCAGTAAAATTTAGATAACCACTAAGAAAATAATAGTGTCTGGAATTTTGCCACCTAAAGGACCTTTAGTCGAAAGGACATGTCTGCAGGACAAGATTCGCTTGAGGATGGCAGCATAGGTTAACAGACAATTGTTGTTAGATAACTGGCCTTAGATTTCATCTGTAGTCAGGCAACCTGATTAAATGCAGTGGAAACTGCTGTCGAACATTAACTGCATTGATATTTGGAGATTGAGTCTGCTTGACAAAGCTACTTGGGAGCAGAATAAACTGTAAGGGCCATTTTCCTGTGTTATAACAAAAATGCTGAGTCATTGTGAGTATAACGCTAAAGAGCTTCATGCAGGACTCCCACTATTCTTTTATGTGGACCTTTGGCCACTACTACCTACAGGGAATTGCTGAAAGGCCATGACTCAATGCTGAATATTGAAAACACTTATTTGAATATAGTGGAAGAGCAATAAGGTGAAAATCACCTGAAAATTACTTAGAAATCACTAGGGAATCACAAGGAGATCAAGTAAACACTTGGCAAAATTCTCATGGGGGTAAAGGAATACCCCACATTAATCTGGTATCTACCAAGTGACCAGTCTTGTTGCTGTGGCCGTAGGTTTTCAGTTTACTTCATATAATGAACCAGGCTTCAGAGCATGAATTGTATTACAAATGAATTTACTTTATATGTGAGATTGGTGTGGTGTTGTGTTTTTAAATGTCCACCCAATTTACCCCAGTTCCAGAAGAGAACTGCCTCCTAGGCCACAGACTTCCAAAGAATTTTCTTTTCATACCAAGAATGTCAAAGACATTCTTGGTATGAAAAGCTAGGCTGGATTCTGTGGTCCACAGTCTCCACTCTATTTCCTAGATATAGAGGCTATAATTGGTAGTGATTTCAAGCTTCCCGATCAAATTTTTTAAAGAAGAGTCCAGGCTTTTGCCAGGTTTCTTAGCGCCCACACTACTTTCTCTTACCTGAAGTAAGGCTTCATGCTACAAGGTATGGTCACCTTTCAATAATTGCCAAAGGGAAAATTGGTGACGTGGGACCAGATTGTATTGAATGTACTGTTATGATGACACTGGATTGGTGCCATAGGCCCAATTTCTATTGTAAATGCTTTCAAGGGAGCACAGTTTGGAGGCATGCACCAAGTTCTCCATTCTTTCTCCTCCTAGGAGATGACAACTTCATTCTATAGGTCAAGGTGTCCACAAGAGTTTCAGGAACAATGGCCAAGCTGGATGTTTGTGGGCCTAGGTCTTGAGACTGGACATTGTTACTAATTGGATGGACTTGACTTTTTGGGTCTGGGCTTTAAATACGTTTTTTTTTTAGGAGGTCCAGGCTTGGTTCAGATTTTCAAAGACTCCTTTTATTTTTTTGTTTTTTAAAGAAATGTTTTGCTTTGAGACAAGGACTTCAGGCAACATTTGTTCATAAAGCAGGCTTGGAACTATGGGTTTATGCTACCTTTTCAGTCTAAGTTTGAGAAAGTCATAAATAATGCTCTAGACTAATTTTTCAAATCAACTTTTTAGAAATAGTTAGGATATGTAACTGAAAACAAGGATAGCACATTGGATTCCAATGGGAAATGCAGACAGGAGACAAGGTCCTAGGTTTGGAGATAAGGTTCAAATTCCATGAAGATAGACATGTCGTCATTTAAGATATCCTACTTACTAGTTTTTAGAGAGAATAGGCTTAGTGTCTTGGTTCCCTGTCTCCTCTCATCTTTTTGTTAGGAAAAGACAGGCCTTGTGACTTGGGTCCATGTCACCAATCACATCATCACAAGGGAAGATAATGTAGTGCTTTCTTTGAAGTGATGAGTGCATATCACTGAGAATATTCACATCAACACAGAATCATTAGTGTGCGTGGAACAGAATGTGGTGGAGAAAAACTTCATACTGACTTGCAATTAAATGTCATGTCTAATGGAAAGTTGGTGACGTGGATCCAGGTTTTGTTGAATGTACTGTTATGATGGCACAAAGTGAGTGCAATCAGCCCAATTACTGTCATAAATGCTTTGAAAGGTGTACAGTCTTGAAGGCATGCACGAAGTACTCCATTCTTCTTCCTCCTAAGAGATGGCAGCATGATTCTATAGGTTCAGGTGACCACAAGTGTTTCAGGTAACAAGGGCCAGGCTGGATGTTTGTTGGCCTAAGTCTTGAGATTAGACATTGTTACCAATTGTATGCTCTTGATGTTGTGGGCCTTGGCTTTAATGAGGTTCTTTTAGGAGGTCCATGCTTAGTTCTGATTTAAAGTCTCCACTATATGTTTTCTTCCCTAAAGAAGGCACTTGCTTTGAGACAAAACTTCAGGCAACATTTGTTCACAGAGAACAAGATTAGAACTGTGTGCTTACACCAAACTTTCAGTCTATTTTGGAGAAAGCATAAGAAATACTCTGGGAAAATTATTTCTCAAATCTACTTTCTGGAATTAGAGGTAGGGATCGTAACTGCAATAAGGACAACACACTGGATTGCAATAGCAAAGCAGGCAGGAGACAAGGTCCTAGGTTTTAATATAAGACTCAAATTACACAAGATAGACTTGCCCTGTGGTTTAAATTAAGATGTTGTAGTGCTTTCTTTGAAGTGACCAGTGCAATATCAGTGAAAAAATTCACAACACTGAGAAATCATTAGTATGCGTGGAAGTGAAGGTGGGCGAGACAGACTTCACACAGACCTCTAATCTCATATCAGGTCCACAGTACAAATCTTATGTGAGGTTAAAGATATATGTGGGTCATCAATAATCTTTAATTCACCTCTACTTTGGTCAGAAAAAAAATGTCTATGTCAGTGGAGGCAGCATTTGCACTTTGGTGGCGTTGATAATTGAACCTGAATGTGCTTAGAGACAGTGACTGGATAGTGGTAGAATCAATAGCCGCCACTTTTTTGTATTATAGAAAAATGCTGAGTCATTATATGGATAGCACTTGGTGGCGAAAGGACACCTGTCTCAGAATTTCTCTATACCAAATCTCAGACAACAAATTCTGAGAGGGACTGGCTTAACCCCACACACACAAAAAAAACTGAAATATTGACATTGACATTGAGGCTGTTCCATCGAAGTGTTCTGAAGAGGCTTATTTTATGCTAGCAGGGAAATGAAGTGCAATACGCCTGGAAATTTTGTACCAAGAATTAGGGAATCTCACGATATGAGGTTTTCCTGTGGGTTCAGGCAACCAGGAAGAGATTGGCCTGAGGGAAACACACAAAAATCACCTAATATTGGGGTGATGGTGTGGTGCTGACTTTTGTGCTGACTTTCTACATTCCTTGGTAAAATTCACAAAAGCACTGAAAAAATAAGATTACCTGTATAAAACAGCCACCTAACAGCCCTTCATCGAAAGGTCATATATGCATGAGGATACTTGCTTGAGGACAGCAGCATAAACTAACACACAGTTGTATTTAGATAACGGCCCTGAAGTTTCATCTCTGGTCAGGCAACCTGCTTATATACAATGGTCTTTGCAGTCACACATTAACCACGTTGAAATTTAGAGATTGAGTCTGCATGATGAAGCTACCTTAGAGCGGTAGAAATTCTAAGTGCTATTTATGCTGTATTGTAGCAGAAGTTCTGAGTCATTGCAATAATAAACCTTAATGGTTCTTGTAGGAGATCCACACAAGTCTTAAGGGTGAACCTTAAGCTACTATTGTTGAGATGAAATTGCTTAAAGGCCAATGACTCAATGCTGAAATATTGATAATAATACTCTATGAGACGTATTTTGAAAACACTCTTTTGAGCATAGGGGAAGAGGAATAAGGTGGAAATCACCTGATAATCATGTAGGAATGACAAGAGAATTGCATGGAGTTCAAGAGAATACCTGGAGTGATTCATATGGGGATCAAGGAAGACCATATAAGAATCTGGTGTATACCAGGTGATTAGTGTAAAAGTGAAAAAATTCTCCAGTAAGCCAGTCCCAAGGACAAGACAGGGAGTGATATCTTCAGGCACCAGCTCCCAAGAAAAAAAAACATTTCCGCCAAGCTGCAGATAACAAAACTGCCTATCAGGCCCCATTTGCTATAAGATTAGGAGTCCCCCTGAAACAATATATCTTTGTACTAGACGCTAATAGCCAACTTCTGCTTTTGTAATCTGCTTGCTTGCTTGATCAAGGCCACCAGGACATAATTTCAGGCTTTATAAGCTGCCTCCTCTGGAACCTCGTGGCTGATTCTCTGACCCTGCGTGGGAGAGAGTCAGTTGCCGACCAGTAATAAAGGCTCATAATTAATCTCGATTGACTTCATGGGTCTTAGATTTGAACACACCACAACAATTAGTATTATTACAATGGCTGTAGGTTTTTCACCTTACCTCTTACAATAAATCAGGCTTCAGTTTGTGAAATGTTTTTCACTGGAGTATACCCTGTAAATGAGACCAGCGTGGTGTTGTGTATTCAAATGTCCACATGACTTACCCTAGTTCTGGCAGAGGACTTGATCCTGGGCCATGGACTTCTATTGACATTTATTCCTATCAAGAATATCTGTGACTGTGTGCCACATCCACTATCTAAAGATCTATCGAGCAGAGTTAGGCTACATTCTGTGTGGCAATGTCTCCAATCTACTTCCTGGAAATAAAAGCAATGCTTGGCCATGCTTCCAGGCTCTCTAATTGAGTAACTTACAAAACAGTTCAGGCTTTGATTTAGGTTTCTTACTGCCCAAACTATGTTCTATTACCAGGGGAAAGGCCTGGTGCTATAAGTTATGGTCACCTTTCAATTATTATATGAAAGGAAAATTGGTAACATGGAACTAGTTTGTGCAGAATGTACTGTTATGCTGACAGGTTGGTGTCTTTGGCCCATTTTCTATCATAAATACTTTAAAGGTAGGACATTTTTGGAATCATGCACCAAGTTCTCCATTCTTCCTCCTTCAAGGAGATGACAGCATGATTCTATAGGCTAAGGTGTCCACAATAGTTTCAGGTAGCAGCTGTCAGGCTGGACGTTTATGCGCCTATATCTTCAGACTAGATATTGTTACCAATTAAATGATATTGACTTTTTGGACCTGCGTTTAACTGCTCCTTTTTAAGTGGTCCATAATTTGTTCATGTTTCCACTGTGTCCATTTTATTTTTCCTTCCATAAAGTAGGCTTTTGCTTTGAGCTACGGCTCCAGGCAATATTGTTCACAGAAAGCAGGCTTGGTACTTGGGCTTATGCCTCCATTTCAGACTGTGTTGGAGAAAGTCAGGTGGAATGCTGTGGGCTCATTTCTCAGATCTACTTCCTGGAAATAGAGGTAGGGATTGGGACTGCAAAACCAACATCAGCACCCTGGATCCTAATAGAAAATAGAGGCCATTGACAAAGGCCTAGGTTTCTAGATAAGATTCAAAATTACAGGAGGACAGGCTTGGCTTTTGGATTCAGTTCTCCTATCTACTCATTTTCAGAGAGAACAGGCTTAGTGCTTTGAGTCCCAGTCTCCCTTCCTCTTTTGTTAGGAATAGATAGGCCTTCTGCCTTGGGTCCATGTCACCAATCCATATCCTCATGAGTGTGGAGAATGTAGTTCTCCCTTTGTAGTGATGAGTGCATATCACTGAGAAAATTCACATCAGCACTGAGAATTCATTAGTCTATGTGGAACAGAAAGTGGCTGAGACAGTCTCCTAAATCTCCTCCAATTGAATGTCATGTCCTAATTACAAATCTAATTTGAAGTCAATGGTGTATGCAAGCAGTCAATGATCTTTACTTCACTCTTGTTTTGTCTGCTTGTCAGGAAAACTGCCTTCTGTTGGTGGAAGCCACAGTCGCACATTGGTGGCATTGATAATTGAGCCAGAGTGTGCTTTGAGGCAGCGACTGTATAGTTGTCAAAACCATAGCTGCCATTTTTCGGTATTGTAGGAAAAAAGCTGAGTCTTTGTGAGGATACCACTTGATGGTGGAAAAAACAGCTGCCTCAAAATATCTCTATACCAAGCCTCAGAGCACAAATTCTGAGAATGAATATCCTAACCACAAAGGAAAGAAATCTAAGATATTGACATTGAGGCTGTTCCATCAATGTGCTCTGAAGAGGCTTATTTTAGACTAGCAGAGGAAAGTGAGGTGGTAATCTCCTAGAAATCTCGTACCAAGAATAGGAAATCTCACAATACTCATGAGACTTCTCTGTGGGATTCACTTGACTGTCAAGAGATAGGCTGAGGGCATCACAGGGTGTCATGTGATATTGTATTGGTGGTGTGACTCTCACTTGTGAGTTACCCTTCTCCATACCTTGGGAAAATTTGAAACCCACTGGGAAAATGATAGTGTCTGTGTAACATAACCACCTGACGCCCCTTTAATCGAAACGTCATGTCTATATGAGAAGTTTCACTTGAGGACGTCAGCATAGTTTAATAGACAATTGTTGTTAGATAACTGGCCTAAGAGTTCATCTGAGGTCAAACAATCTATTTTAACGCAATGGAAACTACTGTCGAACATTAACTGCATTGATATTTGGAGGCAGTTCTGCATGGCCATGCTACTTTCTAGTGGTTGAAAATGTAAGCACAATTTTGCTGTATTATAGCAAAAATGCTGAATCATTGACTATAATTCTGAACAGATTCATGTGGGACTCCCAAACTATTTCTTTTATGGGGACATTTGGACATACTGTCGATAGGGAATTGCTTAGACCAATTAATTACTCAGTGCTGAATATTGAAAATAAGAGTTTAAGAGACAAGCTTTGAAAACACTTGTTTGAAAATAGGAGAAAAGGAATAAGGTGTAAATCACCTAAATATCACTTAGAAGTTACTAGGGAATCATGCAGAGATCAAGTAAAACAACTGGTATAATTCACATGGGGATCAATGAATACCCTGCACTAATCTGGTATCTACCAAGTGACCAGTCTTGTTGCTGTGGCTTTAAGTTTTCACTTTACTTGGTAGAATGAACAAGGCTTCATTCTTACTGCAAATGAGTTTACCTTATATATGAGGCTGGTGTGGTGTTGTGTTTTTACACATACACCCAACTTACCTTAGTTTCAGCAGATGACTGCCTTATTGGCCATGGACTTCCAACAACTGTCTTTTCCTACCAAGAATGTCTTGTGACCATTTGCCAAATTCTTTACCTAAAGATTCGTTACGAAAAGTTAAGCTAGTTTCTTTGGGGTAAGGTCTCCACTCAATATCCTAGAAATAGAAGCAATACTTGGTTATGATTCCAAACTCACCAATCGAGTTTTTTAAAAAACAGTACAGGCCTTGGCCAGGTTTCTTAATACCCACAATACCATCTCTCATCATGAAAAAGGCTTGGTGCTACAAGGTTTGCTCATCTTTCAATAATTGTCTAAATGGAAAATTGGTGATGTGGGATTAGTTTGTGCTGAATGTACTGTTAGGATGACACAATTTCTTTCATAAATGCTTTCAAGGGAGTACAGTCTTGGAGGCATGCACAAGTCCTCCATTCTTCCTCCTTCTAGGAGATTACAGTTTGGTTCTATAGGCCAAGATGTCCACAAGAGTTTCACATAAGGGCCAAGTTGGATGTTTGTGGGCTTCAGTCTTAAGACTGGACATTGTTACCAATTGGATGGTCTTGACTGTGGGCCTTGGTTTTAACTATGTCCTTTTAGGATGTCCAGGCTTGGTTCAGATTTCCACATTTTTCTATTTATTTTTTCTTCCCTATGGAAGGCTTTTGCTTTGAGACAAGGACTTTTGGCAACATTTGCTGATAGAGAACAGGCTTGGAAAAGTGATCTTATGCCACTTTTTCAGTCTATGTCGGAGAAAGTCTGAAGAAATACTCTGGGATAATTTCTCAAATCAACTTTCTGGAAATAGACATAGAGATTGTAACTGCAACCAAGGACAGCACACTGGATTCCAATAGGTGATTTAGGCAGGAGACAAGGTCCTAGATTTGGAGAAACACTCAAATTACACGAGGACAGATTTGCCCTGTGTTTTATGTTTTCTTATCTACTAGTTTTCAGAGAGCATATGCTTAGTGCCTTAGTTTCTGGAATCTCTTCTAATTTTTGTGAGGAAAAGACAGGCCTTGTGCCTTGGGCCCATGTCACCAATCCATATCCTCACAAGGGAAGATGATGTAGTGCTTTCTTTGAAGTAATGAGTGCATATAACTGAGAAAATCCACATCAACACTGAGAAATCATTAGTATGCATGAACTGAAGGTGGCCAAGACACCCTTCATACTGACCTCTAATTGAATGTCATGTCCACACTACTAATCTTATGTGAGGTCAACAGTATATGTGGGAAGTCAATGATCTTTAATTTGCCTCTACTTTAGTGTGTTAAGAAAACTGCCTATGTCAGTGAGGCACAAGTCACATATTGGCTGCATTCATAACTGAGCAAGAGAGTGCTGTGAGTCAGCGAATGGATAGCAGTTGAAACCATAGCTGCCATATTTCTTTATTGTAGGAAAAATGCTGAGTCATTATGAGGGTACCTCTTCATGGCAAAAGAACAGCTGCTTAAGAATTTTTCTATACCAAACCAACGACTAAAATCTGTGAGAGACAGGCATAAGCAAAATGGAAAAAGACTGAAAAACGAACATTGAGGCAGTTTTTTCAATGTGTTCTGAAAGGCTTTTATTAGCCAGAAGAGGTAATCAGTTGAAGTTGCATGAAAATTTCGTACCAGGGATTAGGGAATCTTGGGATACTCACGAGACTATTTTGCAGGATTCGTGTGAAACAGGAAGAGACTGGCCTGAGGATATCAAAAACACGAAAATCACATGAAATTGGAGTGATGGTGGTGTGCCGCTCACTTTTGTGTTACCCTTCTGCATTCCTTGGAAAAATTCACATAAGCACTGAGAAAAATGAGATTACCTGTGCAACATAGCCACCTAACAGCCCTTCAATTGAAATGTCATGTCTACACGAGAAGACTTGCTTGAGGACAATGGCATAGGCTAACATAACTTGTTGTTAGGTAACTGCCCTGAGGTTTCGACTGTGGTCAGGCAACCTGCTTATATACAGTTGAAGCAGTAGTAACACATTAAATGCTTTGAAGTTTAAAGGCTGAGTCTGAATTACAAAGCTATCTTAGAGTGGTGGAAACTCTAGGAGCCATTATGCTGTATGGTAGCAGAAATGCTGAGTCATTGTGAGCATAACTGTTAATGGTTCTCATGGGAGGTCCACGCTATTCTTGAATGTGAATCTTAAGCTACTACTGTCAAGAGAAAATTGCTTAAAGGCCAATGGCTCAATGCTGAAATATCGAACATAATTGTTTATGAGACTTATTTGAAAACATTTGTTTGAGGATAGAGAAGGAGGGATCAGGTGGAAGACACCTGAAAATCATGTAGTACTCACCGGGAATTATAAGGAGGTTAAATGAAATCCTGGAGGGATTCATGTAGAGATTAAGAAAAAACCTACAGAAATTCGGTGAAAACCAGGTCTCTAGTCTTGTGGCTTTGGCTGTAGGTTTCCACCTTACTACTTACAATGATACAGGCTTCAGTTTGTGGAATGTTTTGCACTCTAGTATACACTGTAAATGAAAATAGCATGGTGTTGTGTACTCAAAATTCCACACCACTTACCCTAGTTCTGGCAGAAAAGTGGGTCTTGGGCCATGGATATCCATTGATATTTTCTTTCTAACCAGAAGGTCTTGTGACCCTGTGTCATGTCTTTTATCTAAAGATCCATTAGTAATGTTAGGCTACATTCTGTGGTCTAAGGTTTCAACTATACTTCCTGAAAATAAAAGCAATGCTTGGCCGTGCATCCACCATCTCCAATTGAGTAACTTACAAAACAGTTCAGTCTTTGATCCAGCTTTCTTAGTGCCGAAACTATGTTGTATTACCAGGGGAAAGGCTTGGTGCTGTAAGGTATGGTCACCTTTCAATAATTGCATCAAAGGAAAATTGGTGATGTGGAACTAGTTTGTGTTGAATGTACTGTTATGATGACACTAATTGGTGTCTTTGGCCCAATTTCTATCATAAATAATTTAAAGGCAGGACGGTATTGGAACTGTGCACTGAGTCCTGTATACGTCCTCCTTCTAGAATGCCAGCTTGATTCTGTAGTCAACATGTCCATAATAGTTTCAGGTAGCAGGGGCCAGGCTGAATGTTTGTGGGCCTAGGTTTTCAGATAGGATATTGTTACCAAGTTGGATGATTTTGACATTTTGGACCTGAGTTTAACTGCTTGCATTTAAGTGGGCCAGGCTTCGATCAGATTTCCACAGTCTGTTTTATTTTTTCTTCCATAATGAAGGCTTTTTCTTTGAGCTAGGGCTCTAGGCAACCTTTGTTCACAGAAAGCAGGCTTGGAACTTGGGGTTATGCCACCATTTCAGTTTATGTCAGAGAAAGTCGAAAGAAATGTGATTGGCTACTTTCTCAGATTTACTTTCCTAGAAATAGGGGTCTAGATTGGATTGCAAAACAAAGGACTACAACCCTCATTCCTAATAATAATAGAAGCCAGAGAAACAGGTCCTAGGTTTCTAGATAAGACTCAAATTACATGAGGATAAGCCTGCCTTTGGATTAAGTTCTTCCTAACTACAAGTTTTCAGAGAGGACAGCCTTTAGTGCTTTGGATCCCAGTCTTTCGACTACTTTTGTTTGTAAAAGACAGGCCTTGTGTCTTGGGCCTGTGTCATCAATCCATATCCTCACAAGGGAGGATGATGTAGTGCTCCCTTTGTAGTGACAATAACGTGAAGATCTAGTAAACACCTGGTGGAATTCACATGGGGATGAAGGAATACCCTGCACTAATCTGGTATCTATCAAGTGACTAGTCTTGTTGTAGCTGTAGGTTTAACTATACTTCATAGATTTAACCTGGCTTCACAGCATAAATCATATTGCAAACGTGTTTACCTTATATATGAGATTGGCATGTTGGTGTGATTTCAAACATCCACCCAACTTACCCCAGTTCCAGTAGAGGACTGACCTCTAGGCCATAAACTTTCAGCCATGTTTCTTTTCCTATGAATAATGTCTTGTGACCTTTTTCCAAACCCTGTACCTAAAGATTTATTATGTAAAGTTAGGCTAAATTTTGTGGCCAAGATCTCTACTCTACTTCCTAGAAATAGGAGCAAAACTTGGTTTGATTCAAAGCTCCCCAATAGAGTTTTTTAAAGAACAGTTCAGGTTTTGATCAGGTTTCTTAGTGCCCACAATACCTTCTTACCAGAAGAAAGGCTTGGTGCTGCAGACAATGACCACATTTTAATAATTGTCTAAAAGGATAATTGGTGACTTGGGACCAGTTTGCTGAATATACTACTATGATGATACAGGGTTTTTGTTTGTCAGCCCAATTCTATCATAAATGCTTTCAAAGGAGTACAGTCTGTGTTTTCTATTTTATTTCCTAAAGAAGATTTTTCCTGTGAGACAAGGGATACAGGGAACTTTGTTTACAGAGAACAGGCTTAGAACTGTGGGCGTATACCATCCTTTCAGTCTATGTTAGAGAAAGTCGTATGAAATGCTCTGGATAATTTCTCAAATCTACTCTCTGAAAATAGAGGTAAGGATTGTATCTGCAACCAAGGATGGCACACTGATTGCCAATAGAAAATGCAGGCAGGTGACAAGGTCTTTAGGTATCGAGATAAGAGTCAAATACATCAGGATAGACTTGCCCTTAAGTTTAACTTTCACCGAGTTTTCATAGAGGATAGGTTTTAGTGCCTTGTTCTCAATCTCCCTTCTAATTTTGTAGGAAAATACAGGCATTATTCCTTGGTCTCAAATCACCAACCCACATTCTCACAAGGGAAGATGATGCAGTGCTTTCTTTCAATTGATGAATGCATATAAATGAGAAAATTCACATTAACACTCAGAAATCATTAGTATGCATGGAACAGAAGGTGCCTGAGATAGACTTTGTACTGACTCCCAACTGAATGCTATGTCCACATTACAAACCTTATGTGAGGTCAACAGTATATGTGGGAAGTCAATGTTCTTTAATCTGCCTTTACTTCTGTCTGTTAGTCAAGAAAACTGCCTATGTTAGTGG
Source organism: Eonycteris spelaea (assembly GCA_003508835.1). Lineage (NCBI taxonomy): Eukaryota > Metazoa > Chordata > Mammalia > Chiroptera > Pteropodidae > Eonycteris > Eonycteris spelaea. The sequence continues at coordinate 733,646 of PUFA01000215.1, read as the reverse complement.
AGTCAGAAGTCACACACTGTCTGCGTTCATGATTAGCATGGCAGTGCTAATTAATTATGAGACAGCAAATGGATAAAGGATGTAACCATAACTGCCATATTCCTTTATTGTAGGAAATGCTGAGTCATTGTGAGGATACATCTTTACTGCAAAAAGAGCAAATGCTTGAGAATTTCTCTATAGCAAACCACAGACTAAAACTCTGCAAGAGACTGGCTTAAGACATATGAGGGGAAGAAGGTGAGATAGTGTCATTGAAGCAGTTTCTTCAACATGTTCTGAAAAGGCTTGTATTAGCCTATCAGAAGTAATGAGGTGGAATTCATCTAGAAATCTCGGACCAAGAATTAGGGTCTCTTGTGATACAAGGTTTCCTGCAGGATTCACGTGACCAGGAAGAGCCTGGCCTGAGGACATCACATGAAAATCATGTAAAATTAGGTGGTGGTGTGCTGCTCACTTTGTGTTACTCTTCTGCATTCCTTGGAAAAATTCACATTAACACGAAAAAATAAGATTACCTGTGTAACATAACCATATAACAGCCCTTCAAAGGTCATGTGTGCATAAGAAGACTTGCTTGTGGTAGGCAGCATAGGCTAAAACACACTTGTCATTAGGTAACTGCCCTGAGATTTCATCTCTGGTCATGCAACCTGCTTGTATACAACGGAAGCAGCGGTCACCATGTTGAAGTTTTGAGGCTGAGTATGACTGACAAAGCTATCTTAAGAGCAGTGGTAACTCTAAGCACCATTATACTGTATAGTACCAGAAATGCTGAGTCATTGTGAGCATAACCCTTAACATTTCTGGTGGGAGATACATGCTATTCTTGAAGATGAAATTTAGGCCACTACTGTCGAGAAAACCAAGGTCAACACTCGGGTTCCTAATAGGAAATAGAGGCAGGAGACAAGGTCCTAGTTTTCTAGAGAAGATTCAAATTACATGAAGACAGACTTGCCCTTTGCACTAAGTTGTCCTATCTATGCGTTTTCAGAATGGCAGGCTCTGTGCTTTGGGTCCTAGTCTCCCTTCTACTTGTTGTTAGGGAAAGAAAGGCCTTGTGCCTTCAGCCCATGTCACCAATACATATCCTTACAAGGGAAGATGATGCTGTGCTCCATTTGTAGTGACAGGTGCATTACACTGAGAAAATTCACACTGACACTGAGAAGTCAGTACTCTATGTGGAGCAGAGGTAGCAGAGACAGCTGACTCCTCAAACAAGAGTTTTAAAAACATGTCTCATAAACAATTATTTTCAATAATTCAGCATTCAGTTATTGGCCTTTAAGCAATTTTTCTCAACAGTCATAGCCTAAGGTTCATCTTCAAGAATAACAAGGATCTCCCACCAGAACCACTGAGTGTTATTCTCAGTGATTATGTGAATTGACATTGAAGCTGTTCCATCAATGTGTTCTGAAGGAGCTGATTTTAGCCTAGCAAAGGAAATTGAGGTGGAAGTCATCTGGAAATCTCATAACAAGAATTAGGGAATCTCACAATACTCACGGGCCTTCCCTGTGGGATTCAAGTGACTGTCAAGAGACAGGCCTAAGGTCATCACAGGGAGTCATGTGATATTGGGTTTATGGTGTGGTACTCACTTTTCAGTTACCTTTCTGCATCCCTTGGTAAAATTTAGATAACACTGAGAAATTATAGGGTCTGTGGAACACAGCCACCCAACGGCCCTTTAGTCAATGGGTCATGTCTACAGTAGATGGTTCTCTTGAGGATGGCAGCATAGCTTAACAGATGATTGTAGTTAGATAACTGACCTTAGGTTTCATCTATGGTCTGGTAACCTGCTTGAACATAGTGGAAGCTGCAGTTGAAATTTAACTGTGTTGATATTTGGAGTCTGAGTCTACTTGACAAAGCTACCTTAGAGCAGTGTAAACAGTAGGCGCCACTTTACTGTATTTTAGCAAAAATTCTGAGTCATTGTGAGTATAACTCTGAATGGCTTTATGTGGGACTCTCATACAATGTTTTATGCGGACCTCGACTACTTCTATGGACAGAGAATTGACTAAAGGATAATGACTCAATGCTGAATAAGAGTTTATGAGACGACTTTTGAAAACACTTGTTAGAAAATAGAGGAAGATAAATAAGGTTGAAATCATCTGAAAATCACTTAGAAATCAGCTGGGAATCACATGGAAATAAAGTAAACACCTGGGATCAAGGGGTTCAAGGATTACCCCACACTAATCTGGATCTACCAAGTGTCTTATTGCTGAGGCCGTAGGTTTTCACTTTACTTCATATAATGAACCAGGCTTCAGAGCATGATTTGTATTGCAATCGAGTTTACCTTATATTTGAGATTAGCCTGGTGTTATGTTTTCAAACGTCAACCCAACTTACCACAGTTCTAGCAAAGGACTGACTCCTAGGCCATCAACTTCCAACAACTTTTCTTTTCCCCCCGAGAATGTTTGTGACCTTTGACAAGTCCTTTACCTAAAGACTCATTACATAAAGTAGGGCTAGATTCTCTGGGCCACGGTCTCCACTCTACTTCCTAGAAACAGGAGCAATACTTGGTTGTGATTCCAAGCTCCGCAATTGAGTTTTTTAAAGAACAATCTAGGCTTTGGCCAGGTTTTTTAGTGCCCACAATCCCTTCTCTTACCAGAAGAAAGGCTTGGTGTTTGCAAGCTATGGTCACTTTTCAATAATTGTTTAAATGGAAAATTGGTGACTTGGGACTTATTAGTGCTGAATGTACTGTTATGGTGACACAGGGTTGGTGCCATTGGCCCAATTTCTATCATAAATGCTTTTAAGGGAGTACAGTCTAGGAGGCATGCACCAAGTCCTCCATTCTTCCTCCTCATAGGATATGACAGCTTGGTTCTATTGGCCAAGGTGTCCACAAGAGTTTCGGGTAATAAGGGCCAGGTTTAAGTTATTCTATTTCCACAGTCTTCGTTTTATTTTTTCTTCCCTAAGAAAGATTTTGCTTTGAGACAAGGACTTCAGGCAACATTTGTTCACACAGAACAGGATAGGAAATGTGGGCTTATACCATCATTTCAGTCTATGTTGCAGAAAGTCATAAGGAATGCTCTAGCTAATTTCTCAAATCTACTTTCTGGAAATAGCAGTAAGGATTGTAACTGCAACCATGGATAGCAAACTGGATCCTAACAGGAAATGCAGGCAGTAGACAAGGTCTTAGGTATTGAGATAAGACTCAAATTACATAAGAACAGACATGTCCTCTGGTTTAAGTTATCCTATCTACTAGTTTTCAGAGAGCATAGTGCCTTAGTTCTCAGCCTCCCTTCTACTTTTTGTGAGGAAAAGACAGGCTTTGTTTCTTGGACTCATGTCACCAATCCAAATCCTTACAAGGGAAGATGATGTAGTACTTTCATTGAAGAGATGAGTGCATATCCCTCAGAAAACTCACATCAACACTGAGAAATCACTAGTATGTGTGGAACAAAAACTGGGTAAGACACACTTCTTATTAACCTCCAATCGAATGTGATGTCCACATTCCAAATCTTATGTGAGGTAACGGTATATACGGGCAGTCAATGATCTTTAATTCACCTCTACTTTTGTCTGTTTGTCATGAAAACTGCCTATATCATTGGAGGCAGAAGTCGCACACTGGCTGTGTTCATAATTGAGCCTGAGTGTACTGTGAGGAAGAGAATGGGTAGTGGTCGGACCCATAGCTGCCATATTGCTTTATTATAGGAAAAATGCTGAGTCATTGTGAGGTTACCTCTTCACTGCAAAAAAAAAAATGCCTGCTTAAGAATTTCTCTATACCAAATGAAAGACTAAAAATCTGTGGGAGACTGGCTAAACCAATATGGGAAGAAAGCTGAGAAACTGACATTGATGCAGTTTCCTCAACATGTTCTTAAAAGGCTTGTATGATCCTAGCAGAGATTATGAGGTGGAAATCACCTGGAAATATTGTACTTGCAAGATCACTTATCTCTGAGGACAAGAAAGAAAGTAGAAAACCTGCCATGAAAGCTAGCAATTAGGAGCAAGGCTGTAGTCTTTTATAACGAACATAGACATTCCCAACAATAAATGGAAATGTCACTCAGTGACCAAAAATGGAAAAAGTCAAAAACAATACAACCCCACATTCATGTCTAACCATAAAACAGGCAAGGATGCGATACTAACACAAAGCAACCAAATACTCCTCTCTTTCTGCTAACATAAGTAACTTATCACTTCTTTATCACTGATAACTCTAGCCCCATTTTATTTATTTTAGCTCTTAAATAAAAATTAAGAGAACCTAATCTTTATAATAGCATTACTCATACAGCCAAAAGCTGGAAACAATCCAAATGTCTATTAAAAGAAAAAAGGATAAACAAAATGTTGTTTATCCACACAATGAAATATTATTCAGCCAGGAAAAGAAAGACAGTACTGACATGCTACAACATAGATGAACCTTGAAAATTGTGCTAAGTAAAAGATACCACACACAAAAGACCACATAGTATATGATTCCATTCATATGAAAGTTCAGAATAGGGAGATCTATAGAGACAGAAAGTAGATCAGTGGTTGCATAGGTCTCAGGCAGAGATGCAGGTACGGTGGTGATAACTAAGGCTACAGGGTTTTGGGGAGGGGTGTACTTAAAATAATCTAAAATTGATTGTGCTGATGGGTGTACATATCTGTTGTGGAAGTAAATGAAAACCAATGGGATAAGAACAGACAAAAGTTACTTATTCAGAGTTTGTTATAGCAATGTGATGGAGTCAGCCACCATCATTTACATTTGGCAGAGACTCAAAAGTTGTCAGAGGCTGAAAAAGTTTTATAGTGGAAAACAAAAGAAGCCTTCAGATATGACCTGCAAAGAGTTTGCTGGCATGGGGAAGCTATAGGTAAACTAATTAGCAGTGAGGCATCCTATGTGATTGGTTGGGGTGCATGTTTGGCTCTCTTTGGTTTTTGCTGAGTTGGAAGCAGGGACCCAAATTAGAGAAGCTGTAGTTATTAATTTCTAATCATTGGGGATGATTTTTATAAGCGTTATTTTTTGGCTTTCTGTACCCTTCGGTAGAGATAGTGGTCTGATTTCTTACAAGTCTGACAGAGAGAGTAGGCTGACTTCCTGGGCTCGTTGTTGCAGATTGTGGGTTAGGGTTCTATATTTATCTATGGTCTTACCATTGTCCATGAATACACTAAAAGTCATTTAATGTATACTTTACATGGTTGAATTATCTTTAGTGTGAATTATATTTCAATAAAACTTTTTTAAAAATTCAAGGAGGTGGAGAAAAGATACTCTTATCAAATTACATCTGTTTCTTGCATCACCCAATCTGGAGTCAACTCTTGCTTCTTTACACTTTCTCCCAAACCAACTAATACAAGTATGACCCGGCAATATATCCATAGTTGCTTCCTCTTGCTGAGATGTCTGTGCTTTGTGTTCTATCTTGAAACAAGTTAATAAACTGAACTTTTCACTATGGGCATATTTCTGGTAATCTTTGGACTCTGGGCTTTACCTCTACTTCTGTTTTTTCCTCCTCTAATAATGTCAAGTTTATTCGCATGCTGCTTGCTTCATGTTACTAAGGCATCCTTATATGTGCTCAGGTCACTACAAAAATAAGAAACATTCTTATATCAACGATTATTTTCATTGAATGTAGTGATTGTTTTTCTGACTGGAAAAATTGCAGAAACATATATCTTTATAGATAACAAGCATTTCTTGGTATGAAGAGGCAGATAATTATTCTGTTATAATCAGAGCCTTCTTTAAGGAGTCATTAGAAGACTAAAAATATATGTTCATATGTTTATAACATGCATATATTTATACATAATATATACATATACATATGTGAGAGAGTGTATATAAAGCTATACATCAGAATTAGTTATGAGTCCAGATTACCTCCATTGAAACAAGCATTCATATAGAAATGGTCAAACATAAGAAAACTGAGAATAAATATTGAATAATTTAAATCAGTTATTAACTTTATTACATAGCTTTAGCACATTCATTTCAATTATTTACATAATTAGAGCAGGCAAAATTTCTTGTATTGACAATAAGCCAAATGGGAGACAGAGAAAGGAAGGTATTCTTTACATCAGCCTGACCTTTTCAAACTTTGAACTGGAGAATTTCATTTCTTATAATCATCAAGGACTCCACCAGTTTTTCAGATTGAAGCCATCAGCAGTGCTTCCCCACAAAGAAAGTAACATATTATCACTGTGTATCTTATATTTAAATGTTTATAAGCATAATTTATAATATCTAGGCTGATATTAATTAAATAAAGGCCATATTATAGGAAAACAGGGTTAAGATACTGAATGTGTGACCTACTCACATTTCATCTGAAATGTTTGAGCAACCTAAAGCCCCAGTCCCCTCCTCTTCCTCCAGACAAAGGTGCTATCTTTATAGGGGATCTTCTTTAGCAAAGTACGACCCACATTGCCTCAAGTTCCATCTAAGGCTTTATATCTATTAAAGAAGTTGTTTACAATTAAAATATATCCCATAAAAAACTCCAGGCTCAAATGGCTGTATTAATGATTTCTACCCAAAGTTTAAGTAAGAAAAAAAAAGCCAATTCTACCGAAACACTTTCAGAAAATAGAAAAGAATGGAACACCCCTCAACTAGTGTGCTATGAGGCCAACATTACCTTAATACTATCACCAAAATTATTATAAGAAAACTACATATCAATATCCCTAACAACCATAGATGCAAAATTTCCAAACCAAATATATATTGATTAGATAATTATTTGTACAATTTTTAGTAGTATTCCTGGTTTCTATTGACTACACATCAGTAACACCCCTCCAGTGGTAAAAACTCCAAAATATGATATTGGCAAGTGTCTGCTGGGGGCAAGGATCACCCTATTATTAACCACTGTAATATGCAAGAATATAAAATGCATTATGATCTGATGATAAGTAAAACTGTCTCCGTTTGTAGATAGTATGTTTATTTATTTTTAAAAAATCCTCAGAAACATATGTACTTAATGAATTTATGATGGTCACTGGAAACAAGGTTAAAAATAGATTACATTTTTATGTATTAGAGGCAAAAATTTGTCATTGAAATTAGAATATCAATTAATTTATAGTAATGGCAAAATATTAAATATGTAAGAACAAATTGAAAAAAAAAGATATGGAATTCTTCTACATGAAGAACTACAGAACATTGCTAAGAGATATCAAAGACCTAAATGAGCAGAGAGATATATCATGTGTATTGATTGGAATAAAGCAAGCCAGTCATTCCCACACTATGGTCCAGTTGTGGTTGTATAAAAATTAAACCTGCCCGAAGATTTATTGTGTGGTTTGGTGATAAAATGCAGGTAAAGTGTTTATCATAGTATCTGGTACATTATAGGTTCACAATAGGCATGCAAGTCTTACCTATATCATTACTTATTTACAGCTTTCCTCATTGTTGCTCCATCTGTTTCTTCTAGTATTAACTTTCTTTATCAAACTGATATAAACTTCTTTATTATTGCATGAGTTGAAGCTCTTCATGAGTCTGAATGTATAGGTTCTTCTCATCTTTTTATGTACCGCTTGGAATATAGAACTCCAGAACTGGCCACATAGAAAGTAGATTGATTAATTGTCATGACTAAGTAAATGGATTGTTGTAACTTTCTCTATAGGTAGAAATGAATATCATAACAAAAATCAACCATCATCCTCCTCGTCACATTTCTTGCCTACTACTATCTTCAGAGAAAAAACAAAATGAACTCAAACTGTGGTTCTCATAAACCAGAAGTATTATAAAGGCTTAAGAAACAAAAACTCTTAAAACTACTCTTGAATTGTAATAATACAACATAAAATTACTGTTATATGTGCAAGTAGATTTAGACAATCAACAAAATGTATATTAATAAAATATACATAAATATAAACTTATAGCCTAAAATTCCTTCTTTATACACAGCTTTCTCTGAAGAGAGACCCAAGTTAGACTATATGTTCCCCACATCTTTTTATAGAGTATACATTGTGGAATATGGCCTTGTAATAACTCATTTCACTTCTCCCTGTGCTACTGAGGTAATATTATGAAACAAAGTTTAATACAGAAAAGTAAAGAGAAATAATAGTTTTTTCAAATAATTTGTGACCTGGAGGAGAATTCAATTTTGTTTAGTCTTAATTTGGGGCCTATTTTGACCTTACTCAAGGAAACCAAAAACAAACAAGCTGTGATGGATAATTTCTTTAAGAAGTAAAGAATGGAATCTTTATGCAATGATAAATCAAGGGAAGTCTTTTCCAATAATTTGATTAGTAATTTCAGAGAGGAAGGCAGAGTGCCAAAAAGAGAATCTGATGACATAAGCTTATAACCTTATGGCCTAATCACGTCTGCTACTAAAGTGACTGAATGACATTATTTTTTATTATACTAGTAGCCAACCTGCTGGGTCAAAAGGGAAAAAAAAATCATTCCTAAGACAATCACATTCAGCCACAAGTAACTTATTTAGTTTAGTAGCAATTGAATAACAATCTCTTTGGTGAACTGCTAATCAAATCCTCTTGTCTTAACATCCATTTAATCAAAATTTGCAGCCAGAAGCAATATGTGATGCGTGTCCAAGCTAAGACATTAATTATTCTGGTGCCAAAAAGTGTCTCAACAGTAGGCTCCAAATAGACACTTTTTTGTGTGTGTGACCAGAAGTGCTTAAAGTATTATTTGAGCATTTCAAATTAGGTAGAAAGGAGGGCAAATAAGCTATTCATTTCTCAGCAGGTCCTAGTGGGAAGCATGAGAATCAGAGGAGAAAACATGAATTTATAGTTTTTGTCCTTCAAATTCTGAGAAAAATAAAACATTATGAGCATAAGAGCCATGCCAAATTATAGAGATTAATTTCTTCAGCCCCATTTAGTTAACAATAAAAAGACTATGGTTATTCTATTACTACAAAATTTGTCTGATAGAATACCAGAATTTGTTAAAATTAGAACAATCTCGGACCTACTCATCCATTGTAATGTTTTCTCTAAATGTAGAAAGACCACTGGCAAAGCCATGGACATAAAGTATCACAGACACTGCCATCATGAGAAAAACAAACAAACAAACAATTCTATATACTTAGTACTTACAGGGCTCCAGGCATGGTGATCTGGAGAAAACTCCAGTATAATTTAGCAAACATACAGCCTATTTTAAATTTATTTTCTAATGGAAAATATACATGACCTTCAACTTTCATTTTTGTGAGCAACCATATTGTAGAATTTAAAGCTAATAAGTAATCTTACTTATTACTGGTTAGAAAAAGTTTAGTTTAATATTAATGACAATAACTATTGATGAAAATAATTAGTGAACATTTACTATGTGCCAGATACTTTTGTAAACACTTTATGTGGACTATATCATTTAATCATCATATTAACCCTGTGATAAAGATACATCATCGTGCTTATTTTATTTCATTTTATTTAATTTTTATGTTCTACTTTTTTAAATTTTTATTTATTTTAATTAGTTTCAGTATAGAGTACATTGGTTAGACATCTATATAGTTCGTAAAATGATCCCCCCATTTGCTCTCTCCCTCCCTTGATGCATTCCCTCTGCTGTGCTCCCCATCCCCATAACTATTCATCAGCCACTAATTTGTACATCTTTAACCTTTCACTCAATTCTCCCAGCCCCCAATCCCCTCCACTCTGTCTATCACCAAATTGTCCACTATATTAGTGAGTTTGTATTTGATTAGTTTGTTCTTTTAATTCCTTAGATTCTGCATATGAATGAAACCATATAGTATTTATCTTCCCCTATATGACTTAAATACCTTCTAGGTCCATCAAAGCAATATGTTTTTCCATCCCTTTCTTTCAGTCTGTCTTTTAATCTGAAGCAAGTCTCTTATAGGCAATATATAGGGTTCTTGTTTTTCTTTCCATTCATCCATTCTTTTTGTTGGGGCACTTAATTATTTTCCATTTGAGGTACTTATTGATAGGAATTAGTTGTTACCATTCTTTATTCTTGTTTTTGATACATGTTCTTTTTCTTACAGAAGTCCTTCCAACATTTCCTATAATATAGGCTTGGTGGTGATAAATTCCTTCAGCTTGTTTTTGTCTGGAAAGCTCTTTATCTGTCCTTTAACTCTAAATGATAACTTTGCTGGATGAATTATTCTTGGTTGTAGATCCTGGGTCTTCACCCTGTCGAATATTTTTTGCCAAGCCCTTCATCCTGCATATTTCTTTTGAGAAATCACCTGCCAGTCTTACAGGTATTCTGTTGGAGTTAACTATCTGTTTTTCTCTAGCTGCTTTTAATATTCTTTCTTTGTATTTAACCTTTGGCATTTTAATTATGATGTGTCTTGGTGTGGACCTCTTTGGATCCATGGTTTTGGGGGTCTCTGAGCTTCCTGGGGTTGTATGTATATTCCTTCACCAGATTAGGGAAGTTTTCCATTATTATTTCTTCAAACAGCTGTTCAACATATTGATTTCTTTCAGGAACCCATTGACACAAATATTTTGACCTTTAATACTGTCCCATAAGCTCCTTAAATTATTTTTATAGTCTTGGCCTCTTATCTCTTGCTATTCTGATTGAGTGTCTTTGGCTTTCAATCCTCTAAATAGGGCATTTGACCCTCTTATTTATTCACTCTGTTTCTTTCTTTGATATACTTCTCATCTCAGATAATGTGTTGTTCATTTCAGACTGGTTCCCTTTTATAACTCCCATTTTCATTTTTTATGTTTTATATTTCTTTGATGAAGTTCTCACTGAATTTATATACACTTCCTAAAAGTTCATTGAGTATCTTTATAACCAGTGTTTTGAACTTTGCATCTATTAGATTACTTGACTCCATTATATCTGTATCTCTGTTCTGTTTTCTCATATGGTTTCTATTTCTTTGTCCTCTCATTTTGGCTGCCTTTCCATGTCTGTTTCTATGTACTAAGCAAAGCTCTTAATTCTCCCAGTCTTATTAGTATGGATTTGTGAAGTAGGTGTCCAATGGCACAGTCCTGCAAGAGGTTCAGCTACAGGCCAAATTTAGCCCAAGCCTGTGCCCCTCTGGAGCCACCTGTGAAAATTCAACAAGCAATCCACAGATGCTGTGCTTATAGTTGCCTCAAAAGGCCATACCAGAAACTAAGGCCAGCTGTCTCCAGAGTGAGTCTAGGCACTGCTCAGCAAAGAGCACCTGACTCGCTGAGGCTATACCCGCATGTGGCTTGGGTGGGCTCAAGTTGGGAGAGGCAGGGTTTCAGGGAATCTTCTGGGCAGAGCGACCTCTGTTATCCAGTTTGATGATGTCACAGCCATGGCAGTGCTGTGTCCACACACTGGGAGTGGGGAGGGCTCAACAGGGAACAATGAATACCACCGGCACTTCTGTACAGGGTAAGTCTCACTTTGACCCTCAGTCTGACAATGTCTCCCTATAAGTCCCTGGTGCCCCCTGCCCCCAGCCCAATTGGCACTGGTGCTCAGAGGAAGCAGGTCCAAGACCGCGAATATCCGCTCATGGATATGGTAACTTTAAGAGGCTTCTGCCGCTGCCGCAGCCTCTGCCTCACTCAGCCACTTGATATCTTGCAGCCCCACATCTTCGCCCCATCCTACCTTCTGCCATTGCAGAGTGACTTCGTAGATTTCTCCCTGGTATGGCTTATTCATCTAGATCCCAGGCAATTTTTCATTGCATTTGGTTCTCTGTCACAATTTTGACTGGGTTGCCAAAGGGATGAACAGAGCCTCTGTCACCTACACTATTTTTCCCCCTCCCTCTGTGCTTATTTTATAGATGAATAAATTTGGTGCTTAAAGAAATATGTAACTTTCCCTAGCTCACAAAACTAGTAAGTTGAGGAGCAAGGTTAATAATTCATGGCCATAAAGTTCAGACCATTTAAACTCCACCATCTTGGCAAAGAAATAACTAATAGATACTGAGCATAAAAAGACAGGCATTCTTCCAAGTTCTTCAAGTCACTTAATTCTAACAACCCTATGAGATAAGTACTATTATTACGTTGTTGTTATTATTTCTATTTTATGGAGTGGAAGAAAGAGACACAAAGAGAATGTTAGGTGGCTAAGGACACATAGCTATCTAGTGATGGTGCATGAATTTACATTTTTTACTGGCTCTGGAGTCCACAGTATTGATTACTCAATATAGTACTCTTAAAATCATTAGTTTTTACTTCCTTCTGAAGCTTCTTAGCTTTCTAGGCAACTGAAAAATGTAAGTATCTTTTACTCTTCTACTGTGGTATGAATTGCATGGTAGTCTACAACTGGATTTTATTTAATTTTTTTTTAAATTTAGCAACCATATAGCCTATTTTTAAAAACTCTGAAAATCATAAAACAAATCCCCTGGTTATGATTTACATAAAAATAGTTATAATTACTTTATATGATATTAAGCATTTTTAAAATATATTATGGGCTTTGTTTCCCTGATTAAAAAGCAAAGAAAACTTCTATCTTTCTGTGTCATTCTTCTAAGTGTATGAGTATATAAGCACTCAACTATTGAGGACCTCGTATTGTTTTCTTTGAAGTTAAGGCATGATTTCTCTCCCTCTCTCTCTCTCCCTTTCTCTCTCTCTCTCCCTACCTCCCATTTATCTTTTTGTGTTCTACTTTTTTAAAATTTTATTTATTTTAATTAGTTTCAGTATAGAGTATATTGGTTAGAGATCTATATAGCTCGTAAAATGATCCCCCCCATTTGTGCTCTCTCTCTCGCTCTCTCTCTCTCTCTCTCTCTCTCTCTCTCTCTCTCTCTCTCTCTCTCTCTCTCTCTCTTTCTCTCATATTTTTAGCTCTCTTTACCTGTAGTTGGAGACCAACCTTAATGGTGTGCTTCTAAATAGATAAAGCTTTAATTCCTCCAGGGAAAGCCCTAGTAGAAAAACCAAATTACCTTCCCTGGGAATTAATTTTAGCATCTTTTTAATAAAAAGATAATCGGCACACTATTCCCTCCACAAATCTTAGACAACATGATTAGCACCAATTAAACATGGGAAATGAACTTTCCAACACAACTTTCAAAGACATCTGAGGCTCTAAAGTGCTGCTTCTCAAGCATGCCCGCATTGAGTAAACACCTTTAAAATTTCTTCTTCTGAAAGCTGATCCTGACCAGGAGGCTCAGAAGATATTCCCCAAGAGTGGGTACAAAAAGAAAGACATAATGACCATGTTCTTTTTGGCTAAGGTAAAAAAAAAAAATGAATCCCAGAAAAGGAAGAATAGGAATATATTAGGAATGATGAGGTTATTAAGATGCGCTTCCCACTGATGAATAAATCTGCTGTGTAGATGAGCTGTACTCAAAAAGGAGTTAACACTCAAAGTAAAGCATCATCATTTTTTAATAAACAGGGATACAAAAGTCATTCATGGAAATTAATATTTTAAAAATTATATTTCTATTCCATTCCCCTTTATCCAACTACACTTTAATAAAAAATTTAATAAAGTATGTTTCTATTCTAAAATCATTTCTAGCATAAAATAAGTGTTTGCATTTTCAAAAATAGTCCAGGAAAATGACCAAAGTATATAAAAATAGATGATTACATAAATGTGCCATATCCATACACTAGAATGTTGTACACTCATTAAAAATAATATCTTGGAAACGTTTTTTGAACAGAAAGATGTCAATTATGTATTTTTTATTTTAAAAGTATCTTCCAGAACAATAACCCAATTGTGTCATTTTGAAATGTATGTGTGTGCACACCTCTGTATGTATATCAATATGATAGATGGCTGATTACTTCTGGGTGGTAGATTGTCTAATCTTAAATATGTGTATTTTCTGATTTTTCCATAGTGAATATGTATTAACTCTATAATGAAAGCAAATATATTTTTAAAGTAGTCTAGGAGGGCAGAGCTATATGCAATCAATAAGGCATGTGACATCTCAATTGGAAGAATTGCTTAGACTGAGGATTTGTTGATGTACATTAGGTCTCCTGAGGGGAAGCTGTTCTGAGCTCCAAACCACTGCTGCTAGGCTGTCAATAAATAACCCTGGCTTTGTAGGCTTAATATGATCCACCTGTGGACATCCTCACACTAGCTGAGTGGGACCAGGTGTTTGTCTAAGCATGGAGTCGTATACTGGCTCTGGCTGACCCTACATTAGCACTGTGGCAGTTCTGGAAAGAAAAAGTGGTAAATCATGGGATTTTCAAAATCACAACAGTAACATAAATACTTGACCCACCCATGAAATTTAACCCTGTTGATGGCAAGATCAGATTTACAGCTGAGACCAAAGAGTCTGTTTCTCTCCTTGGTTCACTTTTTAAAAGAAGAAAACACATTAAACAGATCAAGATGGTAACTACAGGAAAAAACATCTATTAAATTTCCCATTCTGATATTGAAGTGCAAAAAATAGACATGGTCTCTTTCCTTATGGAGCTTCCAACCCAAAAGGTAGAGACACACAATAAACAAATAAACAAATCATAACAAACATGATTAGTGTTATAAATAAAATTTATAAGAGGCTGATAAGGGGCTTCTTTTTTAAGGGGACTAAGGACTATTGAGACAAACCATTGTTTGCCTTTTCAAATACATGTTGGTGACATTAACACAGCCACAGTCATAGAAGCCTGTGCTATAGAAAATGGTTGTCACTTTACTACAGTTTTTAAAGGTGTCTTTGTTTCTTAATGTCAACTATGACACTAATAATTCTCAGTAGAGAAGTCTAGTATTAGTGACTAGTATATGGCAGGAAATCCAATAAATAAAGTTGACATTATCTTAAAAGGATATAGCCAATTATAAGTAAATAGTGTTGTTAATTTCACTTTTTTTAAATGAGCGAGACAGAATTTATGTATGTTTAATATTTTATTGTCTTTGTCTCTGATGTTCAAATTGAATTTTATGCACCACTGTACCATGCTCAAATACTTTAATAGGTTTTATTGAAAACAAGTAATTACTACTTCTTGGCTAGATGTACAATCTCAAATAAAGGAAAGACATTTTAGAATAATGTGAGCTTAGTTTCCAACAGGTATCAGAGAAAAAAATAGAGCTTTTTTACCTCATCCCTTTACATATGAGAGATTCTGCATACCTAGTTTAGCTCACTTCAACCCAATAAGTATTTAGCAAATACTAAGTGGAATGAGGAGGGGGGAGATGAGGAAGACAGCCAAAAATGTAATAATCAATGCCTATGCCAAAGGGAAATACAAGATGTCTAAGTCAATACTTGTTATACCTATATCTTCCCTCAGCTTATGTCATAGAAACTAAAAAGGAGAAATTGCAACTTGGCACCAAGACTGCACAACCTAATATGAACCAGTTCATGACCGCAGGCCAACAAAGTCAAAACCATCCAATTTGTAACACTCGACTGAAGACCTAGGATCACAACATCCAGCCTGGCCCCTGCTATCAGAAACTTTGTGGAGACCCTGGCCCACAGAAGCAAGCTATTATCTCCTCCAAGGAGGAAGAATAAAAGGCACAGTACACAGCACTGTCATCCCTTCAAAGCATGGACAATAGAAATTTGGGATGATGGCACCAACCTTGTGTCATCCTAACAGTCAATTCAGCAAAATCTGGTCCCATGTAACCAGTTTTTCCTTTTTACAAATTATTGAATGGTGACTGTAATGTATAGTACAAAGCCTTTCCATGGATAAGAGAATGTAGGTAGTGTGAGCACTAAGAAACTCGACTCAAGGCAGGGATATTTCTTTCAGGAACTCAATTGGGGAGCTCTGAAGCAAAGCCAAGCATTGTTCCTATTTCTAGGAAGTCAAGTGGAGACCTTGGCCCTCAGAATCTAGCTCACTTTTCTGAAGGGGACCTTATGGGTAGGACTGGGTACAAGGTAACAAGGCCATCTTGTTTGATAGTAAATTAGATAGAAGTCCATGGTCCAGGACCCAGTCCTCTGCCCAGAGATGGGCAAGTAGAGTGGATGTTTGAAAACACGACACCATGGAAGTCTCATCTGCAAGGTAAACGTGGGTGGAAAATATTTCCCACACACACAAGCCATGTTTATTCTAAGAAGTAAAGACATACACCCAGGGAAATAAGCAAGTCACCTGAAGTCACGCAATTCCCGGGGGTTATTCTTTGTCCCACACATGAACACTGTGAGGCGTTCTTGTGATCATCAAGTGATGACCTAGTGATTGCTATGTGACTTTCAGGTGATTTCCACCTCATTCCTCTTGCCATGTCCTCAACTATGTGTTTT
The DNA here is from genome assembly GCA_003508835.1 of Eonycteris spelaea. Taxonomy (NCBI): domain Eukaryota; kingdom Metazoa; phylum Chordata; class Mammalia; order Chiroptera; family Pteropodidae; genus Eonycteris; species Eonycteris spelaea. Next base: position 717,303 of record PUFA01000215.1, on the reverse strand, counting down.
CAAAACACATCTCAAAATGTGCACATTTTCAATATTTCAGCATTGATGCACAGGCCATTCAGCACTTCCTTGTCTACAGTAGTGGCCTAAGGTCCACATACAAGGATACTATGAGTGTCACACTTTAAGCCATTAAGAGTCATGCTCACAATTACTCAGAGTTTTTCATACAATTCAGCTAAACGGTGACTGCTGTTTCCACCGCTCTACAGTAGCTTTCTCACAGCAGACTCGGCCTCAAGATTTCAATGCAGTTACTGTACAGAGGCCGCTCCCATTGCCTTTAAGCAGGTTGCCTGACAATAGACAAACTGCAAGCCTGTTAACAAACATTGTCTGGAAGCCTATTATGCTGTACTAAAGCAAGTTTTCTTATACAGACATAACATTAGGATTGAAGGGCTTTAGGTAGCTCTCTCAGCCAAGCTCTGTTACACAAGACTTTTTTTTATCAGTGTTTATGTGCATTTTACCAAGTGAGGTGGAAGTGTAATTCAAAAGGGAGCCCTCCAGAATCATCCAATATCATATGAACTCCCAGGAATGCCCTCAGGCTGGTCTCTTGATAGTCACTTTATTCCAGAGGTGTGGTTATTTGAATGCAGTGCGGAAACCCCCAGGGCGTTCAAGTTAAATCAGAGTAATTGCCTATTTATTGCTCTGATATTTTAGATAACATCCACCTCATTTTGCATGGCTGGTCTAAAACAATGCTTTTCAGAAACTGCCTCTATTTCAATATATCAATTTCTTTCCATGACCATTAAGCCAATCCCTCTCCAAATTGGTAGTCTGAGGTTTGCTTTACAAGATTTTGGAGGCCGCCAATCTTTCAGCCACTAACACTTCTCCTCACAATTCTTCTCCTCACTCAACATTCTTCCTACAATACAGGAAAACGATGGCCACGGTTGCCACTGCAGTCTGGTAGCTTACGCAAAGAAGAGACAACCATGTATATTCGATGCGCTATCTGTGCAACTGCTGATTCCATAGCCTTAAAAAAGATTGCAAGACAACAGACGAATCAATCCTTTATTAAGGATTACAGTCTGGCTGCCTATGTGTCTCTTGCCCCCAGTTTTCTCTTGCAGTCATGACCTTTCAATTGTAGGGCAGTTAGGTGACTGTCTCAGTCACCCTCTGTTACACAGAGAATCTTGTTTTCTCAGTGTTTATGTAAATCTTATCAGGTGATAAGAAATCATTCCAAAGGGAGCATGTTACTGTAATTTGTTACATGTGGATTGTGAGTTTGTTTACCCTTGTGTGAACTAGATTTGAATTATATTACATGTGTGTAAAATGGCTCCACTAATATTAAACCTCAGAGAAAAAAACAACCTGTTTTGCCAAAGTGAAATTGTTTTGACCAAGAGTGATAACCAGACACCCGTGCACCTGGCTGATAAGACCCTGAACACATCACTGCTACACATAAAATCTCCAGGACTCTCTGCCTAAGTCAGAGCACTCTCTGTCTCACAAGAGTGTGTCTCTCTGTCCCTTGATTTCCTTCTTGGCCCAAGACTCTGTCCATCTGAACAAGAGGCCTCTTTGCCAACTGACAGTGATCGACCAGCAACTAGCCCAGCACAGAATTGGCACACTATTCCTGCTCATCTTGTGTCTGTCTCAGCTAGCATCACTGGGTGGTCTGCTATAACTGAAAGCCATCAGGATCTGGTATGAATAAACCCTAGCATGCTTGCAATCTTATTTGTTTTTGTGTCTGCATCCTTACTTAGTTGTTGTCTCGCTGGGCTCTTCAAATTTAAGTATATTAAGCAAAGTGCTATCACGGGTTCAAACTGGCTTAAGGGCCTTAAGGAACAAGCGAAGCCACCTGTGCATAAGTCCAAGAAAGAGAGCGACTTGGACAGAACACTAAGAGATCTCTCTGTGTTTGCTACAGGCCAGGTATTACTGAAGGTCTGTCAAGTGACCCTACTGTGATTCTCGTGTGGCCACATTCCCAAGATCATGGCCGTCTAATTTTTAGCTGACTGGTCTAAGACCTAGGCATACTACAAAGTCACTAGCCTCTGTGAATAGTAACTATTGTGGAGTGAATGGCCCACAAAACAAAGCTCTCTAATCTGACAGAAAAGACTGGAGACCTTCATTCATGTCACCAGTACAGTCCTCCTTTCAGATTATGTACTGGAAATCTGAGCCCATGACACAAAGCCAGTCTCTTTGCAACACTAATTCAACAGAACCCAGGCCTAATGACACCAAGTCTGTCCTCTTTGAAAACTGGATTAGAGACCTTCAACCACAAGGCCAGCCTGTCCTCTGATAAGAATATCTTTCTTGGAGACCTAGATTCTTGGCTCTAGGCCTGGATTTTCTATTCGGTGAGAGATTGGTGACCTTGACTTGCAATTCCCATCTCTTCACCTATTCCAGGGCGTAGAGCTGAGACCTTGGCCCACAGCATTTATTCTGTCTTTTCCTAACAGACACTGAATTGGTAGCCTGGGCCAACAGTTCTAATCCAGTCTTCTCTGAACAAATGTCACGTGGAGTCCTAGGCCCATAACAACAAGCCTGACTTTATGTGAAGGAAACTAGAATGGAGACTTATGATGACACCAAGCCAGGACTCTCCTCACAGGAACTAGAGTGCAAGCCCAGGCTACCAAGGATGAGACTGGCTAATTTACAACAGTCTACACAAAACACCTAGTCACACAACACCAAAGGTACCTCTGCAAACAAACTCATGTGGAATGCATGCCCCACAAACAAAGCTGTCTTCTCAAACAAGAGGAAGAATGGTAGCTTAATTTAAAGCCATCAGCACTGTCTTCCCTTAAAATGATGTGGAGTGTTTACATGGGCCCAAGGCACAGGGCCTGTCTCTTCCTAACAATCAGTACAAGGGAGACTGGGACCCATGGTACTAAGCCTGTCATCTTGGAAAAGTAGTAGACAGGAGACCTTAAGCCACAGGGCCAGCCTGTCCTCTGGTAAGAGAATCTTCACACGTGACCCAGAATCTTGTCTCAGACCTGGATTTTTCATCAGGAAGTAGAGTGCTGACTTTGATTTGCAGTTGTGATCCCTTCCCCTATTGCCAGGAAGTAGAGCTGAACAATTGAACCACAAGCATTTCTGTTGACTTTTCCTAACAGAACCTGAAGTGGTAACATGTGCCCATGGATCTAAGCCTGTCCTCTCTGAACAAATGTCAAGTGGAGTCATGGGCCCATAGCAAGAAGCCTGTCTTTATGTCATAGAAACTAGAAAGGAGAGATGGGAACTTGGCACCAAGCCTGTATACCCTAATAGGAACCAGTGGACAGCCCCAGGCCCACAAGCAGAAGACCATCCAATTGTTTAACAAAGACTCGACGAAAGGCCCACAACACCCAGTATGGTCCCCGCTACCAGAAACTCTTGTAAAGACCTTGGCCCACAGAACCAAAATGTCATCTCCTAAGAGGAGAAAAAAAGAAGGATTTAGTTCATGGCACCAAGACTGTCCTCACTTTAAAGCATTTACAATAGAAATTTGGGCCAATGGCACCAACCTTGTGTTATCCTAACAATCCATTCTGCATAACCTGGTCCTGTGTCACCAATTTTTTCTTTTGCCAATTATTGAAAATTGACTATAACGTACAGCAACAAGCCAATTTCTCGGTATAAAGAGGAAGTGCGGGCACTTAAAAACTTGGCAGAAAGCCTGGAATCTTCTTTCAGAAACTCGATTGTGAAGCTTAGAATCACCACCAAGTATTGTTCCTATTTCCAGGAAGTACTGTGGAGACCTTGGCCCACAGAATCTAGCCTAACTATTTTTATTGGAACCTTAGGTTGAGAACTTGGCATAGGGCAACAGACCATCTGGGTTAAAAAGAAATTGGTAGAAGTACATTCCCCAGAATTCAATCATCTGCCCAGATTAGGGGCAGTAGAGTGGATATTTGAAGACATGACACCATGCTGGTTGGATTCTCACGGTAAACTGAGTGGAAAATGTTTCACACACACACAAGCCTGGTTCATTCTAGAAGTAGAGTGAAGACCTAAGCCCACAACAACAAGTCTAGTCACCTAGTGAACACACAATTCACCCCAATGTGAATCCCACAAATTGCTCATGTGACTGCCGCATGATTCCCAAGTGATTATTACATGATTTTCAGGTGACTTCCAACTTATTGCTTTTCCCCAATCCTCAATCAAGTGTTTGTAAAACACATCTCATAAACTGCTTTATTATCAATATTGCAGCTTTGATGCATTGGCCATTAAGCAATTCTATCTTGACAGTAGTCGTTTAAGGTCTGCATCCAAGAAAAGTACATAGTTTGCACTTGATGCCATTAAGAGTAATGCTCACAATGACTTAGCATTTTTGCTACAGTACAGCAAAATGGCAGCTGCTCTTTCCACCTCCCTAAGTAGCTTCCTCAAGCAGATTCAGCTTCCAAATATCAAGGCAGTTCATGTGTGAAAGCCACTCCGATTCACTCAAGCAGGTTGCCAGACCACAGATGAAATGTCAGACCAGTTATCTAATGGTCACTGTCTGTTAGCTACACCACTCTCCTCAAGCAGGTCTTCTCATGTCTTGATTGAACAGCAGTGAGGTGGATGTCTCGGCAATGCTCAGTTATACAAGTACATTCCTATTCACTGAGTGTATGTGTACTTTACCAAGGAAGGTAGAAGGGTAACTCAAAAATTAAGTGCCACACCATCACCTCATCACCCCAATGTCACATGATCTCTTTGTGATCCCCACCGACCATTCTCTTGATAGTCAAGTAATTTACACTGGGCAGCCGCATGAATAATGTGATACTTTCTCTCTCTTGCTATGAGATTTTCAGGTGACTTCTTCCTCATTTTCCTCTGCTGGCCTAAATCAAGCGTTTCCAAAACACATTGAAGGAACTGCCTCTATTTCAAAATCTTAGCTTTTTTTTTTTTATGGTCGTTAACCTGAGGTAAATTAAGGATCAAACTCTGGCCACATATACCATTGGCTTCAAGTAAGTTTTCTAATGTGGTCTTGACATTCAATTACAGGTTAGTTAAGAAGCTGTCTCAGATTCCTTCTGTTATACACAGACTAATGTTTTCTCAGCATTTATGTGGATTTTATCAAGTGATATGCACTCATCATTCCAAAGGGAGCACTACATCATCCTCATCTTGTCAGGAGCCATTTTGAGACATGATGGAAGCCATTATGAGGCACTGAAGAAGTCACATAGCTAAAAGCCATAGTATGGCTGCTGAGTTTGTTTAAAACAATGGTTCTAGGAAACAAGACGTTGAGTTACCTTGGTAAGCCTCATAAAGTCACCTTTTAAGGTAATGGAATATTATACTACCATGGAAACAAGAATGTGTATGATCTTATGTAATTAACAAGCATTGTTTTAGATATGTATAGTGTGCTTTGCTATGGTAACAGTGATCGATTATGGTATTCAAAAAAATCACATAAAAAGGTTATGCTAAATAAACTTGGGGCTGCAGCTCTGACTGCACGCCCTCCCGAAAGATCTTTTCTGTCTTCCTTTTTTTCCCTTAGGCTTCACCCCCCTCTTTCAGGTGCTGTTTGATCTCAGCTGGCTGGCTCCGGCACCATCTGTCACATGATCTCCCTGTGTTTTATACAAGCTAGTCTCTTGAAGGCATTGTTATTCCTATGGAGAGGTCACATGATCTTGTCATGATCCGTGGTGGGGCAATATTCCTGAGATCAAAACTGTCTAATTTTGAACAGACTAGAGAATAAATCTTTTCACACTACCAACAACCTATACCCTGGGACAAAAGTTGATGTGCAGTGTATTGCCCACAGACCTAAGCTGTTTAATCTTAATGAAAAGAAAGCAGAGCCCCATTCATAGTAATAATACTGTCCTCCCTTCACATAATGACAAAAGCCAGACTCTTCCGAACAATAATACAATGGAGCCCTGGTATAAAGCCAACAAGCCTGTCCTAGATGAAAATATTTATAGTGGAGATCTTAAACTGCAAAACCAGTCTTTCCTCTGGTATGAATATCTTTCCTAGAGAATTAGAACCTTGGCCCCATGTCTGAAATTTCTCCTAGGAGTAATAGGGTGACTTTGACTTGCAGTTTGAATCCCTTCACCTTTTCCAGGAGGTAGAGATGAGGCCTTGGCCCACAGCATTTCTTCTGTCTGTTCCTAATGGAGACTAACCTGGTTGCCTGGGCCCACGATACTAAGACTTTCCTCCCTGAACGAATGTCAAGTGTCATCCTATATCCACCTCAACAAACCTGTCTTTGTGCAAGAGATCCAGGAATAGATATTTAGGCCTCTGACAGCAGACTGGACTCTCCTTATAGGAACTAGAGTGTAGACCCAACTCTCAAGGTAAAGATTGTGTAATTGATAACAGACTAGACAAAACACTACACACACTACACTCAAGGGACCCCCTGTGAACAGAACTTCATAAGGAGGGATTGGCCAACAAAGATGTCTTCTCTGAACAAAAGAATGAATAGTGGCATAAGAGTACACTGCCTTTCCTTAAAAGCATGTGGAGTGGTGAAAGAGGCACAAGACACAAAGCCTGTCTTTTCCTAACAATAAGTTTAAGAAAGAAAAGGACCAATGTCAATAAACAATTCCTCTCTGAAAACAAGTAGATAGGAAACCTTACACCACAGGGCAAGCATGTGTTCAGGTAAAAGAATCTTAATTGAGACCAAAGACCTTGTTTCCAACCTGGATTTTTAATCATGAACCAGGGAACTGACCTTGGGTTGCAGTTTCAAATGCTTCCCCTATTTCAAGGAAATAGAGCTGAGTAATTGACCAACAGCATTTCTTCTGTTTTTCCAAACAGAGAGTGAAGGGGTGACCTGGGCACACAATTCTAAGCCTGTTCTCTCTGAATGAATATCGACTTTAGTCCTAGGCACCAAGCAACAAGCCCTCATTATGGAAGGGAAACTAGAATGGAGACTGCAGAAATCAGCACCTAGTCTGACCTCCTAAACGGAACTTCTTGCAGCCCCAGGCCCACAAAATCATGACCACTCAATTAGTAACAAACTCTATCATGAAGACCTAAACCCACAACAACAGCCTGTCTCTTGCTACGAGACACTCTTGGAAAAACTTTGGTCCATACAAATAAGATATCATCACTTCAGATAAAAAAAAAAAACAACAGAGTACTCAGTTCATAGTATCAAGATTTTCCTCCTTTTAATGCATTTACGATAGATATTTGGGCCAATGGCACCAAGCTTTTGTCATCCTAACAGTCCATTAAGCACAACCTGGTCCCATGGCACCAATTTTTCCTTTTGCCAATTATTGAAAGGTGAACATAGGCTACAGCACCAAGTCTTTCCTCTGATTGGAGAAGGTAGTGTGAGCACTTTGAAAAACAGAGCCTGGACTCTTCTTTCAGGAACTCAATCAGAGAGAATGGAATCATGGCCAAGATTTGTTCCTATTTCCAAAGTAGAGTGGAGACCTTAGCCAGAAAAGTCTGGCCTACAGTTTCATAACAGAAGCCTGGATGAAAGACGTAGTGCACAGTAACAAGACCACCTTGGTAGAAACACAAAAAACATTTGATAGAAGTCCATTGTCTCAGACCATTGTCTAGATAAGGGTATTTAAAGTGAATGTTTGAAGACACAACAACATGCCAGTCTCATTTCCAATGTAAACTTGAGTAGAAATGATCCACTCACGCAGGCCTCGTTCATTATACGAAGTACAGTGAAAATCTACACCCACAGTAACAAGACTAGTCACCTGGTAGACAAATGATTCCTGCAGGGTCTTCCATGACCCAGTATGAATCCCACGAGAGGTTCACTTGAGAACTTCATGATCCCTAGTGATTGCTACATGATTTTCAGGTGACTTCCACCTTATTCCTCTTCCCCTATCCTCAACCAAGTGTTTTCAAATCACATCTCGAAAAGTACACCTTTTCAATATTTCAGCAGTGATGCATTGGCCGTTGAGCAATTCCCTCTTGACAATCTTGGCCTAATATTCACATCCAAGGAAAGCATGGGAGTCACACTTGAAGCTGATAAGGGTTGTGCTCGCAATGACTCAGCATTTTTGCTACAATACAGTAAAATAACAGTGGCTATTTCCACCGCTCTAAAGTAGGTTCCTCAAGCAGAGTTAGCCTCCACATTTCAATGCAATTCATGTGTGACAGCTGTTTCCATTGGCTTGCAGCAGGTTGCCTGACCACAGCCGAAACCTCAGACCACTTACCTAAGGATCATTGTCTGGTAGCCTACACCACTGTTCTCAAGCAAGTCGTCCTGTAGACCTGTTGTGAGAAACACCTGCAGTCTTGGCGGGATGCCTGGTGCTTGGAGCAACAAGGTCATCAGAGCAGATGTGGACTTGCACACAAGGACACATTACAGGAAGGGCACATGTGCTTGACCTGTTCTGGGACTTCTTGCTCTAGGGACAAGGATGGGGAAAAGATACCTGAGAAGAAATAGCTGAAACACAGTCGTGGCCTTGAGGCTGAGTCTGGGAATTGGCTGTAGTTTGTAATTGCTAACCTGATAGTAACTAATTATGTTTTGCAAAGCCAGCTTTGTGAGGGAGAATAAAAAGCCATGGAAACAGGGGTGGGAGCTGCTAGCATTGCCATTCCTTGCCTTTCCTCCTCTCCCTTATCCATGTTAGTAAAAGCATTTCCAGACTCCGACTCTTCTTCCTAACCATCTCCACAACAATTGGCGCACAATGTGGGGCTCGAAGAAGAGGGTGCATAACTACACTGGAAACCGAAAGGGGTAAGTCTGCTCGTGGTAAGCAATAGTTTTTTTTAGCACATTTCCAGACAACACTGGAAACTGAAAGGGGCAAGTCTGCTCAGAGTAAGTGATACCTTTGGCATAGTTTTTCAGCACACAGTTTTAGCATGGGGAATTCTCCTGTCAAAGGTGGAGACCCAGTACATTAAGTTATTGCGACACTTATTGTTGTCTTCAGGAGTAGAAGTGAAGAAAAGTCAATTTCATGAATTGTTTTTGTGTATAGGTAAACATTGCTACTGGTTCAAGCCAGAAGGAAAATCCCAATTAAATGCTAAAGTGTGGAAACAAGTCGTAAGAGCTTTGTGGAGAGCTCATCAACAGGGGGATCCCATCCCTGTTTCTGTTTGGTCTTTATGCACTTTAATTTCTCAGGCTTTACCGCCTCTACAATCTGACTGAAGGTGCTGCAACTAATTTGGCAACATGCCAAGAAGAACCTGAACCTGTTTATGAAAATCCTATAGAAATAGAGTCTGATAATGAGCGAGAGGAATCTACTGAGTCCTCATCTGAAGATGAATGTGCAGGCTGCATTCCTCTCAGTAAAGAGTCATATCAGGTTCTTTTGGCCCAAGCAAAAGCAATAAATCAGAAGTTAAAGCAACTGCAATTGGGGCCAACTGGAGGATATTTTCAAGAACCAAGAAAGCCCTCTGCACCACCTGTAAATACTTTATTTGGGGCCAAGCCTTCAGTTGCTAGTCCTGTTTCATTTACCTTTCCCCTTTCACCTGATTTGACTAAGGAACTAACAGAAGAAGAGAGTAGTTGAGAACATCTTCCTAGACAGACAGCTACTCCTCAGCTGTTGGGGTTCCCTATAGTGAGACAGGCATCCTCCTCTCCCCGCCCCCCACCTCCCGATACTCAATTTCCTCAGGGGGGTATCAATGTGCAATATACTTCATTGGAACATAAATTCCTAAGAATACTTAAATTATCTATCAATCAATATGGTATGCAGTCCACTTATGAGACAGGTCTTTTAAATAGAATAGGCACAGAACGACAATTGTTAGTGTCAGATTGGGAAGCTATTACAAAAACTGTTAGAACCAGGTCCTTATTTACAAATGAAAACCTGGTGGAGAGAGGAAGCCCAACAGGTGGCTCATAGAAAGGCAGCATGAAACCCTCCAGGGGCTACTCTTGAAGAGCTGACAGGTGTAGGAAACTTTACTACCATTGAACAACAATATCATTCGACTGAAGAAACCTTGTTACAAGTGAAATTAATAGTGTTAAGAGCTTGGTCTTGAGTGGAGCCACCTGGCAAACATCCTCAGTCGTTCACTAAAATTATACTGAGTCCTGGGGAGAGTTACACTAATTTTTTGTCTTGGCTACATACAAATCTGTTCATTATCAATATTTAGGGTATAAAATTTTTCAACAGAAAATTACTCCTCAGAAAATAGAAATTAGATTGGATGCTCTTAATACTCTTAATGATTTTCAAAAATTATTAGGAGATATTAATTGGCTTCGTCCTTCCCTCAGTATCCCCACAAATGCTTTAACTAACTTATTCTCTATTTTAGAAGGGCTTACAACATTGGACAGTCCTCGGGAACTAATGCCACTGGTGGAAAAGGAATTTTAAAAATTGTATTATTGAAAGAAATTTACTCTTGTAGTCACAAACTTGCATTGCTCAGGTTTCATTATTGTGTGATAAAGTTCTTTCACTAACTTGATATTTAAAAACTATTAATGATTTCCTTTTTCTTTTATTAGATTAATTAGTCTAAAACAGGACATTTTAGCATGGAGTCAACAGTAAAATAACATGATTTGTATGAAGATGAGAAAAGTAATGACTAAATTACAAAATTCAGTGCTTTTAAAGGTACCTTGCTGTTCTGTTTCTGTTGACTGGTCACCAGGGGTCCATGGAGAGACTGGATGCAGTCATATCTCCCGGACCATGGCCAGGCTGCAGGACGCCACCTCCTGTGCCCTGTTGTCAAAGTCTGTTTATTGTCTTTGTCTTGTCTGGGTTGTAGGTGGCGAACTTCTCTGGGCCCACCTACACCCCAGTAATTGTCCTTTCTGAGTGTCTGTTTTGTGTTCTCTGCACAAGCGATGGGGGAAACCAGAGTTCACAGAAGACCCTCTTGGGGTGTCTCCTGTGACATTTCAAAGAAGGATAAGCTTATAAAACAAAAAAGGGGAATATGGAATACCCCGAGACAAAGGCTTAATAGAGCATTATATACTTTAAATTTTTTAAATCAAGATGAACAAGGCAGCACAGCGGCTCATCGCATTGGGTGAAACAGGCCAGTGAGCCTTTGCAGCAGCCAGTATACTACAAGGATCTGAAAGGGGACTGGGTGCCTGCTGAGGTACTGAAATGGGGCCGAGGTTTTGCTTTATCTCTCAGGAACAGAGAAGCTTTGGGTCCCAGCCAAGAATGTCAGGCTCCGGGAGCAGAAAGGAGTGGCGGAGTGACACCTTGAGTCAAGACATGGCTAGGCTGAACCTAGGCCCACAGACCGTCAGGGTGCCTCTCTCTTCTACTCATCATGCACAGATACCAACATGGGGTCAGATGAAGAAATTATCGGAAGAGGGCTGGCAGGTTGTCACTGAGTCAGGTCAGGAGATAAATCCAACTTCTCTGTTCCTTGCAATGACAGCCCTGATTACAGCACAAGTAAGTGGGGTACAAGCTGAGACAGGAAATTATTCATATTGGGCGTATGTGCCCAATCCCCCTTTAAATAAGGCAGTGGGATGGGGAGATGCTTCAGTGGTAGTTTATGTTAATGATTCTAACTGGATGCCTGGGCCTTATGATACTAGTGGGCCTCTCAGGCCTGAAGAAGAAGGGAGAGTGATTGAGAACTATTTGGTGGGAACAGAAGGGATGCCAATTTGCATGGGAGCTGGAGAGCACTGTTTACAGCTAGGCGCTCAAGCATGGTTGACTATTTTGCAGACTTCTGAACAAAATGCTGGGGTAGGTCACTTGTTTTTGTTAAGTATGGTAAGATTTAAAAATGTTACAGAACCTGTGGATGACAGCTCTCCACCTAATTTACCATGGTGTGCCACTCCGAAAGTTCAGACGCTTGAACATTGGGTTCGGTGGACTCAGTGTCGAGCTGAACAGGCTTGGGTTTTAGTTAATATTTCCTATGGAAGAGTCATTGATTGGAGTTCTTCTGGCTCCGCCCAAGCAAAGGGAGGAAAAGTAAATTTGCAGTGGCACCGAGAGGTAGAGAATAGTTCAGTAAGTATTTCTTCAGACGGAACTAGTAATAACACATTCATCTGGCATGATAGAGGGCCCCCCCCATCTCCTCAACTACCCATCAAGGGCTACAGAATCATATTTGGAAGTTAGGAGCTGCTTTATTTCCCATGCATGCCTGGAAAGGTTTCATAGTTCAATCTGGGAGTTCTTCACACATCACTTTTCATCAGAATGTTATTCACTTTGCTTGAGCCTGTGTTCGGCTCCCTTATATCATTATGAAGGGCAAGGTGAGGTGGAATGAAACTTTAGGTTATGTTTCATGTAAATACTGTTTTTTTTACACTTGTATTAACTCTTCTATTCCTTTTAACAAGTCATATGAAAGCTTATACATTCTTAGAGCTAGAACTGGAGTACAGGCCGGTTAGATTGTCTCAACCCTGGCAGGACTCTCCTGCCACTATGACATTGCAGCGACTGATGGACCACGTTAAAAGAAGAGCTAAAAGATTCCTTGGCATGCTGATCGCTGCTGTTGTGGATAGCATCGCTGTTACTGCTGCTGCTGCCGCAGCTGGAGTGGCTCTGCATCAGTCTGTACAGACTGCTGATTATGTTAGAACCTGGCATCGGGCTGCTGAACAGTTATGGACTTCTCAAAGACAAATTGACTCTGTATTGCAAAGTCAAGTAGCAGATTTACAGCAAGCGTTACATTGTTAGGAGATCAAATGGTTAGTTTGCAGAAATGTGTGCAACTTAAATGTAATTGGAATACTACTTCTTTTTGTATAACTCCTGTATTGTATAATGAAAGTATGTTGGAATGGGATAAAATAGGACAGCATATTTTGGGGTACGGTAATGCTTCAGGTTTAATTACAGATTTATAAATGCATATTGCGGACACTTCAAAAACAGCTTCCTGAATTACAGGGGATTGCAATGCTACAAAGCATGGTCAATAGTGTTGAAGACTTACATCCTATTCAACAAATTCATGGGTTATTAGGCTCACCTATCGCTTCTTGGATTGTAATTTGTTTATTACTTATTTTTCTTTGTTTAGTCTAGAAGAGATTCTCAAGAAGCCAAAGACTAAGAAAGACTCAGGCTGCTGTGTTCTCAGTAATGCTGAATAAAATTCAGCAAAAAGAAAAGGTGGATATGTTGTGAGAAACACCTGCAGTCCTAGCGGGATACCTGGTGCTTGGAGCAGATGTGGACTTGCACACAAGGACACATTGCAGGGAGGGTGCACATGCCTGACCTATTCTGGGACTTCTTGCTCTAGGAACAAGGATGGGGAAAAGATACCTGAGAAGAAATAGCTGATAACACAGTCGTGGCCTTGAGGCTGAGTCTGGGAATTGGCTGTAGTTTGTAATTGCTAACCTGATAGTAACTAATGATGTTTTGCAAAGCCAGCTTTGTGAGGGAGAATAAAAAGCCATGGAAACAGGGGTGGGAGCTGCTAGCATTGCCATTCCTTGCCTTTCCTCCTCTCCCTTATCCATGTTAGTAAAAGCATTTCCAGACTCCGACTCTTCTTCCTAACCGTCTCCGCAACAAGACCCAAACTTTCGATTGAAGGACAGATAGGTGGTTGTCTCAGCCTCACTTTATTACACACGGACTCTCTTTTTCTCAGTGTTTATGTGAAATTTACCAAGGGACATGTAAGGGTAAATCAGGTGAGTGCCACAATATCACCCAATATCTCGTGATCTCTCTTTGATACCCTCAGCCAGGCTCTTGATTGTCAGGTGATTCCCACAGGGTAGCTACATGAATCTCACCAGATTCTTGCTTTCTAGCTATGAGATTTTCAGGTGACTTCCACCTTATTTTCTGCTGCTGGCCTACACCAAGAATTTCCAGAACAATTTGAAGGAACAGCCTCCACGTCAATATCTGTTTTCTTTTATGTTCGTTGAACCAGTCCATCTCAGAATTTGTAGTCTGAGGTTTGCTATAGAGAAATTCCGAGGCAGCAGATTTTTTTCACCATGAAGAGGTATCATCACAATGACTCAGCGTTTTACCTACACTGCAGCAAAATGGTGGCTGTTGTTTCCACCGCCACCTAGTTGTTTCCTCACAGCACACTCAACCTTAGGATTAAATGCAGCCAATAGGTAACATCTGTCTCTCCTGCCATAAAGCAGGTTTTCTTGTATGCAGCATGAAAAACCCTGGGGTGTTCAAGTGAAATTCTCATCATTCCCTATTTATAGCTCCTAAATTTTAGGTGACATCCACCTCGTTTTCTATGGCTGGTCTAAATTAACATTTTTTAGAACATGTCTCAGGAACTGCCTCAATTTCAATACATCAATTTATTTCCACAGTCATTAAGCCATTCCCTATTGAAATATGTAGTCTGAGATTTACTATAGAAGAATTCAAAAACAGCCGCTCTTTCAGCCAGTAAGAGGTCTTCTCACAATGACTCAGCATTCTTCCTACAATCCAGCAACTGTGGATGCTGTTTCTACTGCTTTTGAGTAGCTTCCTCACTGTCAACAAAGCCACATATATTTGATATAGCATCTGTGTGACTACTGCTTCCACTGCTTTAAAAGAGATTGCCAGACAACAGAAGAATCTTCAGGTTTACTAAGAATTATAGTCTGACCATATATACGTCTGTCCTCCAGTCAGTTTTCTCAAGACACATGACCATTCAATTGAAGGGCATTTAGATGGCTGTCTCAGCCATGATCAATTACACACGAAATCCCCTTTTCTCAGTCTCCATGTGAATTTTACCAAGGGCTGTAGAGGGTAACTCAAAAGTGAGCACCACATCATTATCCAATGTCACGTGATTTCCCTGAGATTCCCTTAGTCCAGTCTCCTGTTTCCTGATGGTGAGCCCCATGAAAATGGCAAGATTCCTTTTTCTTGCTATGAGATTTTTGGGTGACTTCTACCTCATTTTCATCTGCTGGTTTAAACCAGGTTTTTCCAGAACACATTGAAGGAACTACCTTCATGTCAAAATCTCAGCTTTCATTTTATGTCTGTAAGTCAGTCCTGCTCAGAATTTGTAGTCTGAGGTTTGCTATAGAGGAATTCTGAGGCAGCAATTATTTCCACCATGACAAGCTATACTCACAATGAATGAGCATTTTACCTACAGTACACCAAAGTGAGAGCTATTGTTTCCACTGCTATCCAGTTGCTTTCTCAGAGGACACTCAGCCTTCAAGTTTCTACATGGCCAGTATGAGACTGTGTCTTCCACTGCCATAAAGCAGGTTTCCTGACAACAGACAAAACTGGAGGCAAATTATGGTTCATTGTCTCGTTGCATATACAGTTGACCTCAAGTAAATTTTGTAATGCAGTCATGACATTCAATCAGAAGTCAGTTAGGAGCTGTCTCAATCAGCTTCTGTTTCACAGAGACTAATGGTTTCATAGTGTTTATGTGAATGTTATCAAGGGATGTGCACTTGTCATTCCTAAGGGAGCACTAGATCATCTCCATGTTTCACATGATCTCCCTGAGTTTCATAGAGGTTAGTCTATCGATAGGCATGTGATTCTCATGGTGTGGTTACATGATCCTTTCACGAAACCGGCAGGGATATGATCCGAGGTTAACACTGTCTAATTTTGAACAGACTTGGCAAAATACTTACACAACTAACAACCTAGACCCTCTGACAAAAACTAATGTGTAGTTCACGGCCAACAGACTAAAGCTGTCTACTCCTACAGAAAAGAAAGGGGACTTCCGTTCAAATGATGTAGACTGGAGTTTGGCACAAAGCTTATCTCTTCCTAACAGTGATACAAAGGAGCCCTGGTCTAAAGCCTCTGAGCCTGTCCTTGAAAATTTGTAAGTTGAAGACCTTAAACCACAAGGCAAGGCCTTCCTCTGGTAAGAATATTATTCTTGGAGAAATAGAATCCTGACTCCATGTCTGAAAATCCTTGTAGGAGCGAGAGTTGTGACGTTGGCTTGTAGTTTAAATCCTTAAATTTTTCCAATAGTTAGAGCTGAGGCTTTGTCCCTTGGTATTTTTTTTGTCTTTTTCTAACAAAGACAGAAATGGTGGCCTGGGCCCATGTTTCTAAGCCTGCCCTCTATGAATAAATATTGAGTGCTGTCATAGTCCCAAGCAACAAGCTTGTCTTTATGCAAGAGAATCTCAAATGGAGTCTTAGGCCTGGACTTTCTTCACAGGAATTAGGGTGCAGGCACAGTCCCCACAAGATCAAGACTATAATTGATCAGGGCTAGAAGATGTAACTACTAAAACTACAACCCAAGTTAGTCCCTGTGAACAGACAATGATGTGGATTGAGGCCCACAAAAAAAAAAAAAAAAGCTGTTTTCACTAACAAAAGTAAGAATGGAGGCTTCTGTCACATCAGCAACATGTCTGCCTTGAAAGGATGTGGAGTGCGAAAACAGTCCAAGGCACAAAGCCTGTTTTTTCTTAACAATAATTAATTAGGGAGACTGGGACCCATGGCAATAAACTTGTCTTCCTCAAACCTTTTAGAGAGGAGACCTAATACCCAGGGCAAGCATATCTTCAGGTAAAAGAATCTTAACTTACAACCTAGGAACTTGTTTCCAACCTGTATTTCTAATCAGGAACCAAAGTGCTGACCTTGATTTGCAGTTTCAATCCCTTCCCCTATTTCCAGGAAGTAGAGGTCAGTAATTAGCCTACAGCATTTTTGTTTCCCCAACAGAATCTGAAGGAGTGGTCTGTGCCCACTGCTCTAAGCCTTTTCTCTCTGAATGAATGTTGACTCTGTCCTAAGCATCAGCAACAGAGCTCTACTTAGGGAAGAGAAATAGAACAGAGTCTGCAGAAATCAGCACTAACTTGGACATCCTAAATGGAACTAGTTGACAGCCCCAGGCCTAAAAGGTCATGAACATTCAATTGGTAACAAAGTCCATCCTGAGTACCAAGGCCTACAACAACCAGCCTGGCCCTAGATGTGGGACACTCTAGGAAAAACCTTGATCCACACCAAGAATATATCATCATTTAGGAAGAGGAAAACTGAGGATTCGGTTCATGGCACAAGATCGTCCTCCCTTTAACACATTTACGTTAGAAATTTCCGCTGACAGCCCCAACTTTCTGTCATCCTAATGTCCACTCAGGACAACTTGGTCTCATGTCACCAATTTTTTGTATTGATAATTATTGTAAGGTGACTGTGTGCTACAGCACCAAGGCTTTCCCCTGGTAAGAGAAAAACAGCATGGACTCTTTTCTCAGGATCTCAGTTGGAGAGACTGGAAGCATGGCCAATCATTGTTACTATTTTTAGTAAGTAGAGTGAGATCTGGGCAAGAAGAATCTGGCCTCAATTTTTATAATAGAACCTTGGGTGGAGGACATAGAACATGATAACAAAACCATTTTGGTAGCAAAAAACCCCCAAAAAACCAGTCAACAGAAGTCCATGTACTATGACCCAGTCCACTGCCTGGATCAGGGGAATTAGAGTGGATGTTCAAAAACACAACATCCTGACAGTGTTATTTTTAATGTAAGCTTGAGTGCAAAATGTTCCACACACACACTACCGATTCATTCTAAGTAGAGTGAAAATCTACACCCACACTAACAAGATTAGTCACCTGGTAAACAAATGATTCCTGTAGGGTCTTCCATGACCCCATGTGAATCCCGCAAGGTGTTCACGTGACTACCTCATAATTCCCTAATGATTGCTATGTGATTTTCAGGTTACTTCCACCTTCTTCCTCTTCCCCTATCCTCAACAAAGTGTTTTTAAAACAGGTCTCTAAAAGTACACTTTTCAACATTTCAGCATTGATGCATTGGCCCGTTAGACAATTCCCTCTTGACAATCTGGGCCTAAGATTCGTATCCAAGAAGAGTGTAGAAGTTGCACCTAAAGCCATTAAGAGTTATTCTCACAATGACTCAGCATTTTTGCTACAATACAGCAAAATGGCGGCTGCTGTTTCCACCGCTCTATAGTAGCTTCTCAAGCAGAGTCAGCCTCAAAATTTCAATACAGTTCATGTGTAACAGCTTCTTCCATTGCCTTCTAGAAGTTTGCCTAAGCACAGCCAAAACCTCAAGTCACTTACCTAGGATTATTGTCTGGTAGCCTACATCGCTGTCCTCAAGTAGTTCTTGTCATGTATTCCTGAACTTTGGATGGAAGGGCCGTTGTTGTAGCACGGTCAATTCTAAGACCCATGGAGCCAATTGAGATGAATTTTGAGCCTTTATTAGCCAGCCAGCGACTGACTATCTACCACGCAGGGTTAGAGGAGATCAGCCCCGAGCTCCCAAAAGAGGCAGTTTATAAAACCTAGAACCACACCCTGGTTAACATCAAACAAGCAAGCAGATTAACCACACCCTGGTTAATATCAGACAAGCAAGCAAATTACAGAAGCAGAAGTTGGCCATTAGCATATCTTTGCCTGAACCACACCCTTAACACAGTGATGTGATTTTCATAGCTTCTCTCTATTTCACACAGACTCTCCTTTTCACAGTTTTATGTGAATTTTTTACCAAGGAATGAACATACAAGGGTAACTCAAAAGTGAGGGCCACACCGTCACTTGTGATCCCCCTTTGATGCCTTAGCCAGGTTCTTGATGGTCATGTGGTTCCCATGGAGCAGCTACATGATCCCTCTAGATTCTCAAATTCTAGCTATGAGATTTTCATATGACTTCCACATTATTTTCTTCTGCTAGCCTACACCAAGGGTTTCCAGAACACGTTGAAGGAACTGCCTCCATGTCAATTTCTCAGCATTTTTTAATGGTTGTTAAGCCAGTCCATCTCAGAATTTGTAGTCTGAGGTTTGCTAGAGGAATTCTGAGCTAGCCAAACTTTCCTCCATGAAGAGGTATCATCAAAATAACTCAGCATTTTAATAACAGTGAAACAAAATGGTGGCTGTTTTTTCCACCAGTATACAGTATCTTCCTCAGAGCACACACAGCCTGAAGATTAAACATAACCCATGTGTAATCTCTGCCTCCACTCTGGTAAAGCAGTTTCCTGACATCAGACAAAGCTGGAGGCAAAGATCATTTCCAGCCCGCTTATACCATTAAAGTCAAGTAAATCTTTTAATGTAGACATGACATACAATTGGAGGTCAGTTAGCAAGCTGTCTCAACCACTTTCTGTTACACAAAGACTAATGTTTCCTCAGTGTTTATGTGAATGCTATCAAGGGATATGCACTCGTCATTCCAAAGGTAGTACTACATCATCCGCATCTGTCACATCATCATCCTGTGTTTCATAGAAGCCAGTCTCTTGATGGGCATGTGATTCACACCAGACTGTCAAGTGATCCTGTGGTGACTCCTCTGGGGCTTTGTACACGAAGTAAACACTGTCTAATTTTGAACAGACTAGGCAAAGGCCTAATCATAATACCACCAAGCTAGATCTTTTGATGGAAACAAATGTGCAGTGCATGGCCCACAGACCCAAAACTGTCTGCTCCTACAGAAAAGGAAGGAGAACTCTGTTCATGGTAACTACTGCCCTCCTTTCAAACGATGGGGACTGGAGACACGGGCCCATGACACAAAGTCAGTCTCTTCCTAACAATTACACAACGAAGCACTGGTCTAAAGCCAATAAGCATGTCATCGTTGAAAATTAGTGTATGGAGATTTTAAACCGCAAGGCTAGTCTTTCCACTCATAAGAATATATCTCTGTAGCACTGGAAATTTGGATACATATCTGGAACTTTTCTTTGAAGCAAGAGTGGTGATATGGCTTGCAGTTCAAATCCCTTCTATTTTAGGAGGTAGAGCTGAGTCCAAGTTCCAGGGCATTTTTCCCTCTTTTCCCAATAGGCACCAAGTGGTGGTCTGGGCCAAAGGTTCTAACCTAGTTCTATCTGGACAAGTGTCGAGTGCAGCCCTAGGCCCATAGCTACAAGCTTGGCTTCATGTAAAGGAAACTAGAATGGAGACTTAGGCCCATGACACCAAGCTTAGACTCTCCTCAAAGAAACTAGAATGCAGAAGTGAGACTCCCAAGGTCGAGTGGAATTCAATAAGGAGAACTCTAGAGATTCTCAATATCATAAGAACTCCGGGCGATGCTTTAGGTCAGTTTCTGGCATGCGGCATGTAACCCTGGGGTGTTCAAGTGAAATCCTCATCATTCCTTATTTATATCTTCAAGATTTAGGTGACTTCCACCTCATTTTCTGTGGCTGGAATAAAACAACATTTTTCAGAACACGTTTCAGAAACTGCCTCAATTTCAATATATCAATTTGTTTCCATGGTTGTTAAACCATTCCCTATCGAAAAAGTAGTCTGAGATTTACTGTTGAAGAATTCAGAGGCACCTGCTCTTTTGGCCAGTAAGAGGTCTCCTCATAATGACTCAGTATTTTTCCTACAGTACAGAAAATGCAGTTGCTGTTTCTACTGCTTTCAAGTAGCTTCCTCACAGGAGACACAACCACATATATTTGATGAAGCATCTGTGTGACTGCTGCTTCCACTGCTTTAAAACAGGTTGCTAGAGAACAGAATAATCTTTAGTTTTACTAGGACTATAGTCTGGCCACCTATACCTCAGTCCAACAGCCAATTTTCTCAAGCACACATGAGCTTTTGATTTAAGGGCATTTAGGTGGCTGTCTCAGCCATGTTCTATCACACAAGGAATCCCTTTTTCTCAGTGTTTATGTGGATTTTCCCAAGGAATATAGAACAGTAACTCAGAAGGGAGTACCACACCATTATCCAATATCACGTGATCTCTTAGAAATGCCCTTATCCACCCTCCTGTTACACATCTGCTTCCCATTGGTCAGCCACGTGAATATAGCAAGATTTGTGTTTTCTTGCTATGAGATTTTCAGGTGACTTCCACCCTTATTTTCCTCTGCTGTCTAATCCATAGGTTTCCAGAATATGTAGAAGAAACTACCTTCATGTCAAAATCTCAGCTTTTGTTTTATGGTCATGAAGCTAGTCCAGCTCAGAATTTTAGTCTGAGGTTTGCTATAGAGGAATTCTGAGGCAGTCATTCTTTCTACCATGAGGAGGTATCCTCCCAATGAATGAACATTTTACCCACAATACAGCAAATTGGGTGCTGTTGTTTCCACTGCTATCTAGTTGCTTTCCCAGAGTACACTCAGCTTCCAAGTTTCTACATGGCCGATATAAGACCATGGCTTCCACTGTCATAAAGCAGGTTTCCTGACAAGAGACAAAACTGGAAGCGAATTAAGGATCATTGTCTGGCCGCATATAGCTTTGACCTCAAGTAAGTTTTGTATGTGTTCACAACATTCAGTTGGAAGTCATTTAGAAAGCTGTTTTGGCCAGCCACCTTCTGTTTCACAGAGACTAATGGTTTCTCAGTGTTTATGTGATGCTATCAATGGATATGTACTTGTCATTACAAAGGGAGCACAAGGTCATCTACATCTGTCACATGATTTTCCTGTGCTTCATACAGGCAAGCCTATTGATGGGGACATGATTCTCATGGGGAGACCAAGTGATCCTGTCATAAAACCTGCAGGGACATTGTCCAAGGTTAACAGAGTCCAGTTCTGAACAGACTTGGCAAAGGCTTATTCACACGAATAAGACCCTCTGACAAAAACTAATGTGCAGTTCACAGCAAAAAGGCTAACGTTGTCTACTCCTACAGAAAAGAAAGGAGACCACTGTTCATGGTAACAGTACTATCCTCCCTTGAAATGATGTATACTGTAGACTGCGGCCCATGACATAAAGACTGTCTTCTCTTTATAATAATACAAAGGAGCCTTAGTATAAAGCCACCAAGACTGCCCCCTTGAACATTTGTAGATTGGAGACCTTAAATCACAAAGCAAGGCCTTCCTCTGTTAAGAATCTCTTTCTTGGAGTGCTTACTAGAAATTTGGCTCCATGTCTGAAATTTCTCTTAGGAGAAAGAGTGATGACTTTGGCTTGCAGTTCAAATCCTTCACCTATTCCAAGAGTTAGAGCTGAGCTTCATCCATAGCATTTTTTCTGTCTTTTCTAACAAAGACAAAAGCAGTGGCCTGGGCCCACGGTTCTAAGCCTTTCTTATCTAAACGAATATCAAGTGCTGTCATAGGCCCACAGTAACAAACCTATCTTTATGCAAGGGAATCTCAAATGGAGATGTGGGCCTGTGACACCTAGCCTGGACTCTCTTCACAGGAACTGAAGTGCAGACACAGGCTCACAAGACCAAGACTATATAATTTAAAATGGTCTAGAGAATGCAACTACTCAAACTACACCCAAGGTAGACTCTGTGAACAGAAAATCATGTGGTTTGCATGGCCAAGAAAAAAAATAAAAGCCTGCCTTTTCCTACAAATAATTATAAGGAAGTCTGGGACCCTGTCCTCTCTCAAAACTATTAAATTAAGGGCAAGCATGTCCTCCAGTAAGAGAAAATTAACTTTAGACTTAGGACCTTGACTCCAAACTGGATTTCTAATCAGGAACCAGAGTGCCGACCATGGTTTGCAGTTTCAATCCTTTCCCCTATTTCCAGGAAGTAGAGCTCAGTAATTGGCCCACAGCATTTCCTCTGTTTTTGCAAATAGACAATGAAGGGGTAGCCTGGGCTCATGGTTCTAAGCCTGTCCTCTCTGAATGAATGTCACTTTAAGTCCTAGGCATCCAGCAACAAGCCTTCTTAATAGAATGGAGAATGCCTGGAACTAGGAATCAGTACCTAGCCTGGACTTCCTAAACAGAACTAGGTTGCAAGCCCAGGCCCACAAGGTCATGACCATTCAATTGGTAACAAACACCATCCTTAAGCAAGTCTTGTCACATAGACCTGAACTTTCGATTGAAAGGCAGTGAGGTGGTTACCTCGGCCTCATTCTGTTACACATCAACTCTCCTTTTCTCAGTGTTTATGTGAATTTTACCAAGGAACATACAAGGATAACTCAAAAACAAACACCACACCAGCCTCTGGATGATCACGTGATTCCCATGGCGATGCCACATGAATGTCGCGAGATTTGTGTTTTCTTGGTACGAGATTTCAGGTTACTTTCACTTCATTTTTTTGTGCTGGCCTAAACCCTGCGTTTCCAGAACACATTGAAAAAACTATCCCCATGTGAAAATTTTAGCTTTCGTCTCCTGGTCGTTAAGACAGTCCCTTCTCAGAATCTGTAGTCTAAGATTGCTATATAGAAATTCTGAGGCAACTGTTCTCTCCACCATGACCAGTTATCCTCACAATGTATAAGCATTTTACCTATAATACAGCAAATTGAGGGCTGTTGTTTCCACTGCTATCCAGTTGCTTCCTCACAGCACACTCAGACTTAAGGTTAAATGCAGCTAATACACAACCTCCACCTCTACTGCCATAAAGCAGGTTTCCTGACATCAGAACAAACTGGAAGTGGATTAAGGATCATTGTCAGACTGCATATACCATAGACGTCAAGCAAGTCTTGTAATGTGGACACGACATTTGATTGGAGGTCAGTTAGCAGGCCGTCTCGGCATCTTTTGTTACAAAGAGACTAATATTTTCTCAATCTTTACATGAATATTATAAAGTGATATATGCTCATCATTCCAAAGGTTGAGCTATGTTATTTGTATCTGTCACATGATCTCCCTGTGTTTCATAGAGGCCAGTCTATTGATGGGCACGTGATTCTCATGGGGAGGTCGTATGATCCTGTTGTGAATCCACAGGACCATAAACTGACTTTAACACTGTCTAATTTTGAACAGACTTGGCTAAAGACTTACTCATATGACCGACAACCTAGACTCTCTGAGGGAAAAATGTGCAATTCACTGCAAAAAAACTAAAGCTGTCACTCCTACAGAAAAGAAATGACAACTCCATTCATGGTAACAATATTATTCTTTTTGTAATGATGTAGACTAAAGACTAGGGCCCATGACACAAAGCCTGTCTCCTCCTAATCATAATACAAAGGCACCTTGGTCTAAAGCCATGAAGTTTGTCCTCCTTGAAAACTTACAGATTGGAGGCCATAAAATACAAAGCAAGGCCTTCCTCTGGTAATAATGTCTTTCTTGGAGAACTAGAACCTTGGCTCCATGTGTGGAATTCCTCTTAGGAGTGAAAGTGGTGACTTGGGCTTGCAGTACAAATCCTTCACCTATTTCAGATGGTAGAATTGAGTCTTCACACCACAGCATGTTTTCTGCCTTTTTCTACCAAAGACAGAAGTGGTGGTCTGGGCCCACGATATTAAGCCTTTCCTCCCTAAACGAATATTGAGTGCTGTCATAGGCCCACAGCAACAAGCCTGTCTTTATGCAAGGGAATCTTGAATGCAGACTTAGGCCTGTGACACCTAGCCTGGACTCTCTTCACAGGAACTAGAGTGCAGGCACAGGCTCAAAGGATCAACATTGTATAATTGATAAGGGACTAGAGGTCGTAACTATTCCAGCTACTCCCAAAATAGCCCCAGTGAATAGAAAATCATGTGGTTTTAATGGCCCACAGAAAAAAAGAAAAAGCTTTCTTCACTAAATAAAAGTAAAAGTGGAGGCCTCCGTTGCTACTAGCAACATGTCTACTCTTGAATGGATATTTAGTGGTGAAAGCAGCCCAAGGCATAAAGCCTGTCTTTTCCTAACAATAATTATAAGAGAGACTGAGACCCATGACAATAAACTTGTTCTCTCCAAAAATTATTAGAGGAGACCATACGCCCCAAGGCAAGAATGTCCTCAGGTAAGAAAATCTTAACTTAAGACCTTGGACCTTGTCTCCAACCTGGATTTCTAATCAGGAACAAGAGTGTTGATCTTGGATTGCAGTTTCAATCCCTTCCAATATTTCCAGAAAGTAGAACAGCATTTCTTCTGTTTTTCCAAACAGAGACTGAAGAGGTGTCCTGGGCACACTGTCTAAGCTTGTCCTCTCTGAATGAATATCGCCTTCAGCCCTACACACCCAGCAATGAGCCTTCATTATAGAAGAGAATATAGAATGAAGACTGATGAAATAGGTACCTAGCATGGACCTCCTAAGCAGAACTAGTTGGCAGACCCAAGCCCACAAAGTTATAACCATTCAACCGGTAACAAAGTCCATCCTGAAAATGTAGGCCCACAACAACTGGCCTAACTCTTGCTATGAGATACCTTTGGAAAATCTTGGGCCACACAAACAAGATATCATCACTTGGGAGAAGGAAAACAGAGGACTTGGTTCATGGCACCAAGATTATCCTCCCTTTAATGCATTTACAATAGAAAATTGGGTTGATGGCTCCAACCTTCTGTCATCCAATGAGTTCATTCAGCACAACCAGGTAACATTTCACCAATTTTCCCTTTTGCTAATCATTGAAAGGTGACCGTATGCTACAGCACCAAACCTTTCCCCTGGTAAGAGAAGGTACTGGAAGTACTTTGAAAAACAGAGCCTGGACTCTTCTTTCAGTAACTCAGTTGTAAAGATTGGAAGCACAGCTGAGCATTGTTCCTATTTCCAGAAAGTACAGTGGAGACTTTGGCCAGAAGAATCTGCCCTGAAGTTTCATAATGGAACCTTGAGTAAACAACATACCACATGGTAATGTGACCACCTTGGTAAAAAAAAAAAAAAAAATAGAAATCCATGGTTCATGACCCAGCCCACTGTCTGTATCAGGGGATTTAGAGTGGGTGTTTGACACACGACACCATGCCAGTCTCATTTTCAATGTAAATTTGATTGGAAAATGTTCTACACACTCAAGCCTGGTTCATTCTAAGAAGTAGAGTGAAAATCTATTCCCACAGTAAAAAGACTAGTCACCTGGTAGACAAACAATTCCCACAGGGTCTTCCATACCCCATGTGAATCCCGTGAGGTGTTCACGTGACCACAGCATGATTTCCAAGTGATTACTACATGATTTTCAGGTGACTTCCACCTTATTCCACTTCCTCTGTCCTCATCCAAGTATTTTTAAAACACATCAAAAAGTGCACATTTTAAATATTTTGGCATTGATGCATTGGCTGTTAAGCAATCCCCTCTTGACAAACTTGGCCTAAGCTTCATATCCAAGAAGAGTGCGGAAATTGCACTTGAAGCTGTTAAGGGTTATGCTCACAATGACTCAACATTATTGCCATGATACAGCAAAATGGCTGCGGCTGTTTCCACTGATCTAAAACAGCTTCCTCAAGGAGAGTCAGCCTCCAAATTTCAATGCGGTTCATGTGTGATAGCCGCTCAAACTGCCTTACAGCAGGTTGCCTGACCACAGCTAATACCACAGGCCACTTACCTAAAGATCATTGTCTGGTAGCCTACACCACTATCTTCAAGCTAGTCTTGTCATGTTAGGCCTAAACATTCAAATGAAGGGCAGTGAGGTGGTTGCCTCGGCCTCACTCTGTTCCACATGTACTCTCATTTTCTCGGTGTTTACGTGAAATTTACCAAGGAACATACAAGGGTAACTCAAAAGTGAGTGCCACACAGTCACCCAATATCTCCCTTTGATGCCACAGCCAGGTTCTTGATGGTCACGTGATTCCAAGGGGCAGCAATGTGAATCTCACCAGATTCCTACATTCTAGCTATGAGATTTTCAGGTGACTTCCATCTTATTTTCTTCTGCTAGCCTACACCAAGGGTTTCCAGAACACGATGAGGGAACTGCCTCCACGTCAATATCTTAGCTTTTTTTAATGGTTGTTAAGCCTATACATCTTAAAATTTGTAGTCTGATGTTGCTACAGAGAAATTCTGAAGCAGCCAATCTCTTCACTATGAAGAGGTATCATCAAAATTACCCAGCATTTTACCTACTGTACAGCAAAATATGGCTGTTGTTTCCACCACTCTACAGTAGCTTTCTCAGAGCACATTCAGCATGAAGATTAAACAAAGCCCATATGTAATCTCTGCCTCCACTACTGTAAAGCAGGTTTTCTGACATCAGACAAAATCAGAAGAGAATTAGGGGTCATTGTCAGCCCACATATACCATTGACATCAAGCAAGACAAGTAATATAAACACGACATTTGATTGGAGGACAGTTAGCAGGCTGTTTCAGCCATTTTCTGTTACACAGAGACTGTTTTCTCAGTGGCTACGTGAATGTTATCAAGGGATATGCACTCATCATTCCAAAGGGAGCACTAGGTCATATGCATCTGTCACATGATCTCCCTGTATTTCATAGAGGCCAGTCTCTTGGCGGGCACGTGATTCACGCTGGGTGGTCAAGTGAGCCTGTAGTGACTCATGCTGGGCCTTTGTACCCAAAATAAACACTGTCTAATTTTGAACAGACTTGGCAAAAGACCTAATCACAATACCAACAACCTAGATACTTTGATGGAAACAAATGCGCAGTGCATGACCCACAGACCAAAGCTGTCTACTCTTACAGAAAAGGAAGGAGACCACTGTTTATGGCAACAGTACTGTCCTTCTTTAAAATATGGGAACTAGAGACCTGGGCCCATGACACAAAGCCAGTTTCTTCTTAACAACAATACAATAAAGCACTGGTCTATAGCCAACAAGCATGTCTTTATTGAAAATTAGTATATGGAGACTTTAAACCACAAGGCCAGTCTTTCCACTCATAAGATTATCTTTCTTGTAGAGCTGGAACCTTCCTCCATGTCTGGAATTTCTCTTAAGAGTGAGAGTGGTGACTTTGGCTTGCAGTTCAAATCCCTTCCCTATTCTAGGAGATAAAGCTGAGACCTAGGCCCAAAGCATTTTTTTCTCTTTTATCATAACAGACACCAAGTGGTGGTCTGAGCCAAAGGTTTTAACCTAGTTCTACCTGAACAAAGGTCGCATGCAGTCCTAGGCCCATAGCTACAATCTGTCTTCATGTAAAGGAAACTAGAATGCAGATTAGGCCCACGACACCAAGCCTAGACTCTCCTCACAGTAACTGTAAGGCAGAAGCCAGGCTCCCAAGGTCCAGTGTAATTCAATAAGGAGAACTTTAGAGATTTCCAGTATCATAAGAACTCTGGGAGATGCCTTCAGGTCAGTTTCTTGTATGTGCAATGAAACCTTAGTGTTTCAAGAGAAATCCTCATCATTCCCTATTTATAGCTTTGAGATTTTAGGTTACTTCCACCTTATTTTCTATGGCTGGACTAAAACAACGTTATTCAGAACACGTTTCAGAAACTGCCTCAATTTCAATGTATCAATTTGTTTCCATGGTCTTTAAGCCATTCCCTATCAAAAATTGTAGTCTGAGATTTGCTATAGAATAATTCAGAGGCAGCTGCTCTTTTGGCCAGTAAGAGGACTCCTCACAGTGACTCAGTATTCTTCCTACAATACAGCAACTGCAGTTGCTATTTCTACTGCTTTCAAATCGCTTCCTCACAGGAGACACAACCACTTACATTTGATGCAGCATCTGTGTGACTTCTGCTTCCACTTCTTTAAAAGAGATTGCCAAACAACAAAGAGTCTTCATTTTTACAAACGTTTACAGTCTGGCCATATATACGTCTGTCCTCCAGTCACTTTTCTCAAGCACACATGACCTGTCGATTGAAGGGCATTTAGGTGGCTATCTTGGCCATGATCTATTACAGAATCCCCTTTCTCAGTGTTTCTGTGAATTTTACCAAATATGTAAAAGAGTAACTCAAAAGTGGGCACCACACCATTATCCAATGTCACGTGATCTCCCTGAGATTCCCTTATCCACTCTCCTGTTGGACACCTGCTTCCTGTCAGTCAGCCACATGAATATCACGATATTCATGTTTTCTTGGTACGAGATTTTCAGGTTTCTTCCACCTCATTTTCTTCTGCTGGCCTAAATCGTGAGTTTCCAGAACATGTTGAAAAAATTACCTCCATGTCAAAATTTCTTCTTTCATTTTATTGTCGTTCAGCTGGTCCCACTCAGAATCTGTTTTCTGAGATTTGCTATTGAGGAATTCTCAGGCAGCTGTTCTTTCCACTATGATGAGATATCCTCACAATGAATGAGAATTTTACCTACAATACAGAAAAGTGGGGCATTGTTTCCACCGCTCTCCAGTTGCTTTCTCAGAACATACTCAGCCTCCAGGTTTCTACACGGCCAGTATACATCCATGGCTTCCACTTCCATAAAGCAGTTTTCCAGACAAAGGACAAAACCAAAAGTGAATTAAGGACCATTGTCTGGCCACATATACTGTTGTCCTCAAATAATTTGTAATGTGGTCACAACTTTGGATCAGAAGTCAGTTAAGAGGCTATTTAATCCAGCCACCTTCTATTTCACAGAGACTACTGTTTTCTCAGTGTTTATGTGAATGTTATTGAGGGATATGCACTCGTCTTTCCAAAGGAAGCACTAGGTTATCCGCATCTATCACATGATTTCCCTGTGTTTCATGGAGCCCAGTCTATCAATGAGGACAAGATTCGCATGCAGCGGTCACATGATCCTGTCATGAAACCCGCAGGGACATGGACTGAGGTTAACAATGACTAATTTTGAACTGCTTTGGCAAACAACCCACTCACACGACCAATAACCTATACCCCCTGACAAAAACTAATTTGCAGTTCACTGCCAACAAACTAAAGCTGTCTAGTCTTACAGACATGCAAGGAGACCTGTGTTTATGGTAACAGTATTGTCCTCCCTTGAAATGATGTGGACTTGAGACTGGGACCATGACACAAAGCCAGTCTCTCCCTAACATAATTCAAAAATGTCCTGGTCTAAAGCCGCCAAGCCTGTCCTTGAAAATTTGTAGACTGGATATCTTAAAACACACAGCAAGGCCATCACCTGGTAAGAAGATCTTACTTGAAAAACTTTAACTTTGGCTCCATGTTTGGAATTACTCTTAGGAGTGAGAGTGGTGACTTTGGCTTACAGTTGAAATCCTCACCTGTTCCAAGAGGTAGAGCTGAGAATTCATCCCATAGCATTTTTTTCTGTCTTTTTCTAACAAAGACAGAAGTGGTGGCCTGGGCCCACGTTTCTAAGCCTGTCTTCCCTGAACAAATATCAAGTGCTGTCATAGGCACACAGCAACAAGCCTGTCTTTATTTAAGAGAATCTCAAATGGAGACTTAGGCCTGTGACACCTAGCCTAGACTCTCATCACACTAACTGGAGTGCAGGCACAGACTCACAAGATCAAGACTGTATAATTGATAAGGTACTAGAGGATGTAACTACTCAAACTACACTCAAGGTAGCCCCTGAGATAAGAAAATCATGTGGTTTACATGACCCACAAAAAAAAAAAAAAAAAAAAAGCTATCTCCACTGAACAAAAGTAAGAATAGAGGTCTCTCTTGATACTAGAAACATGTTTGCTCTTGAAAAGATGTGAAGTGGTAAAACTAGCTCAAGGCATAAAGCCTGTCCTTTCCTAACAATAATTATAAGAGAGACTGGGACCCATGGCAATAAACCTGTCTTCTTTCAAAACTATTAGAGAGAAGACCTTATGCCCCAGGGGCATATCCTCAGGTGAGGGAATCTTAACTTGAGACCTAGGACTTTGTCCCCAACGTGGATTTAAATCAGGAACTAGAGTGCTGACCTTGATTCGTACTTTCAATTCCTTTTCCTATTTCCAGGAAGTAGAGCTGAGTAATTGGCCCACAGCATTTCTTCTGTTTTTCCAAACAGAGACTAAAGCAGTGGCCTGGCCACAAGGTTCTAAGCCTGTCCTCTATGAACAAATGTTGCCTTCAGTCTTAGGCACCCAGCAACAAAGCCTTCTTTGTGGAAGAGAAACTAGAACGAAGATTGTGGAAATTGGGACCTAGTCTGGACCCCCTAAACGGAAGTTGGCAGCCCTAGGCCCACAATATCATCACCATTCAATTGGTAACAAAGTCCATCCTGAAGACCTAGGCCCACCACAACTAGCGTGGCCCATGCTACGAGACACTCTTGGAAAAACCTTTGTTCACACAAACAAGATATCACCAGTTAGGGGGAAAAAACAGAGGACTCAGTTCATCGCATCAAGATTGTCTTGCCTTTAACACATTTACGATAGATATTTGGGCCAACGACACCAACCTTCTGTCATCTTCGCAGTCCATTCAGCACAACCTGTTCCCATGTCACCAATTTTTCCTTTTGCCTATTATTGAAAGGTAATCATAGGCTACAGCACCAAGCCTTTCCACTGATAAGAGAAGGTAGTATGAGCGCTTTGAAAAACAGAGCCTGGATTCTTCTTTCCGGAACTCAGTTGGAGAGGTTGGAAGCACAGCCAAGTATTGTTCCTATTTCCAAGAAGTAGAGTGGAGACCTTGGCCAGAAGAATCTGGGCTCCATTTTCAAAACGGAACCTTAGGTGATATATGTAGCACATGGTAACAAGAATGTCTTGGTAGAAAAGAACTGTCTAAGGAAGTTTATGTACCATAATCCAGGCCACCGCCTGGATCAGGGGAATTAGAGTGGATGTTTGAAAACAGGATAGCATGCCAGTCTCATTTTCTATGTAAACTAGAGTGGATAATGTTCCATTCACTCAAGCCTGGTTCATTCTAAGTAGTGAAAATCTACACCCAGAGTAACTAGTTTTGTCACTTGATAGACAAATGATTCCTGCAGGATCTTCCTTGACCTCATGTGAATTCCACGAAGTGTTCAAGTGACCGCCACATGATTCCCTAGTGATTGCTACACGATTTTCAGGTGACTTACACCTTATTCCTCTTCTCCTGTCTTCAACCAAGTGTTTTCAAAATACATCTCAAAAAAGTTCACATTTTCAATATTTCACCATTGATACATTAGCCGTTAAGTAATTCCCTCTTTTAATCTTGGCCTAAGATTCAATTCCAAAAGACTGTGAGAGTCCCAGCAGAAGGGGTTAAGGTGTATGCCCACAATGACTCAGCATTTTTGCTACAATACAGCAAAAGGGCGATGCTGTTTCCACCACTCTAAAGTAGCTTCCTCAAGCAGAATCAGCCTCCAAATTTCAATGCAGTTCATGTGTGACAGCCACTCCCTTTGCCTTCCAGTAGGTTGCTTGACCACAGTCGAAATCTCAGACCACTTACATAAAAATCATGATCTGCAAGCCTACATCGCTGTCCTCAAACAAGTCTTGTCATGTATACTTGAACTTTCGATTGAAGGGCAGTGGGGTGGTTGTCTCAGCCTCACTTTGTTACACACGAACTTTCCTTTTCTCAGTGTTTATGTGAATTTTATCAAGGAACATACAAGGGTAACTCAAAAGTGAGCAGCACACCATCGCCCAATGTCTTGTAATCTCCTTTTGATGCCCTCAGCCAGACTTTTAATGGTCAAGTGATTCTCATGGGTCAGCTAAGTGAATATCGCGAGATTCCTGTGTTCTGGCTATGAGATTTTCAGGTGACTTCCAACTATTTTCTTCTGTTGGCCTATACCAAGATTTTCCAGAATTCATTCAAGGAACTGCCTCCATGTCAATATCTCTGCTTTCTTTTTAATGTTCATTAAGCTACTCCATCTCAGAATTTGTTGTCTGAGGTTTGCTACAGAGGAATTCTGAGGCAGCCGTTCTTTCTGTCATGAAGAGTTATCATCAAAAAGACTCAGCATATTACTCATCAAAATGCTAGCTGTTGTTTCCACCGCTATCCAGTCGCTTCCTCACAGCACACTCAGCCTTAGGATTAAACACAGCCCATATAATCACCGCCTCCAATGCCATAAAGCAGGTTTCCTGACATCAGACAAAACTGGAGGTGAAATAAGGATCATTGTCTGGCCGCATACACAGTTGAGGTCAAGCAAGTCTTGTAATGTGGATACAACATTTGATTGGAGGTCAATGGCAGGCTGCCTCAGCTTTGTTCTGTTACACAGAGACTAATATTCTCTAAGTATTTATGGAAATGTTAACAAGGGAAATGCACTCATCATTTCGAAGGGAACATTAGGTCATATGCAACTGTCACATAATCTCCCTGTGTTTCATAAAGGCCAGTCTCTTGTTGGGCACGTGATTCACACTGGGTGGTCAAGTGATCCTGTAGTGACTCCTGCTAGCCTTAAGCATTTTTTTTTGGTTGTTGTTTTTACTAACATACATGAAGTGGTAATCTGGGCCAAAGATTCTAACCTAGTCCTATCTGAATAAATGTCGAGTGCAGTCTTAAGCCTACAGCTACAAGCTTGCCTTCACATAAAGGAAACTAGAATGGAGGCTCAGGCCCGTGACACCAAGCCTAGACTTTCCTCAGAGGAACTAGAATGCAGAAGCCAGGCTCCCAAGTCAAGTATAATTGACTAAGGAGAGCTCTAAAGTTTCCCAATATCAAAAGAAGTCCAGGTGATGCCTTCAGGTCAGTCTCTTGTGTGTGGCGTGAAACCCTGTGGTGTTCAAGCAAAACCCTCATCATTCTCTATTTATAGCTTTACATTTTAGATGACTTCTACCTCATTTTCTATGGCTGAACTAAAGCAAGGTTTTTAGATCACTTTTCAGAAACCGCCTCAATTTCAATGTATCAATTTGTTTCCATGGTCTTTAAGCCATTTCCTATCAGAAATTGTAGTCTGAGATTTGCTGTAGAAGAATTCAGAGGCAGCTGCTCTGACAGCCAGTAAGAGGACTCCTCACAATGACTCAGCATCTTTCCTACAATATAGCAACTGTGGTTGCTATTTCTACTGCTTTCAAGTAGCTTCCTCACAGGAGACACAGTCACATATTTGATACAGCATCTATGTGACTGTTGCTTCTAATGCTTTAAAAGAAGTTGACAACAGAAGATTCTTCAGTTTTATGAAGGATTATAGTCTGGCCACCTATACCTCTGTCCAACAGTCAGTTTTCTAAAGCACACATGTCATTTCGATTGAAGGGCATTTACGTGGCTGTCTCAGCCATGATCTATTACACATGGAATCCCCTTTTCTCAGTGTTTATGTGAATTTTATCAGGGAATATAAAAGGGTAACTCAAACGTGTGTGCTACACCATTATCCAATGTCATGTGATCTCCACGAGATGCCCTTAGTCCAGACTCTTGTTGGACACTTGATTCCCAAAGGTGAGCCTCGTGAATATTGCAAAATTCATGTTTACTTGCTATGAGATTTTCAGGTGCCTTCCACCTCATTTTTTTCAGCAGGCCTAAACCATAGGTTTCCAGAACACATAGAAGGAATTACCTCCATATCAGAATCTTGCTTTCGTTTTATGGTCATCAAGCCAGTCTCACTCAGAATTGTAATCTGAGGTTTGCTATAGAGGAATTCTAAGACAGCCATCTTTCCACCATGACCAGGTATCCTCACAATGAATGAGATTTTACCTTTAATACAGCAATGTGGTGCCTATTGTTTCCACCACTTTCCAGTTCCTTTCTCAGAGCTCACCTAGCCTCCAGATTTCTACTCAGCCAGTATGAGACTGTGACTCCCACTGCCATAAAGCAGGTTTCCTGACATCAGACAAAACTGGGGGTGAATTAAGGATCATTGTCTGGCCACATATACTGTTGACCTCAAGTAAGTTTTGTAATGTGGTCATGACATTCAATCAGAAGTCCGTTAGGAGCCTGTCTTGGCAACCATCTATTATGCAGAGATTAATGTTTTCTCAATGTTTATGTGAATATTATCAAGTGATATGCCCTCATCATTCCAAAGGGAGCACTAGGTCACCCCCATCTGTCACATGATCTCTCTGTGTTTTATAAAGGCCAGTCTATTAATGGGCACATGATCCTCATAGAGAGGTCACATGAACATATCATGATACCTGCAGGGACATGGTCCGAGGTTAACACTGTCAAATTATGAACAGACTTGGCAAAAGACTTACTCACATGACCAACAACCTAAAACCTCTGGTGGAAACTAATGTGCAGTTCACTGCCAAGAGACTAAAGCTGTCTACTACTATGGAAAAGAAAGGAGACCTTTATTCATGGTAACAGTCCTGACGTCCTTTGAAATGATGTAGACTGGAGACGACCCATGATACAAAGCTTGTCTCTTCCTAACAATGACACAAAGAAGCTCTGGTCTAAAGCCATCAAGCCTGTCCTCCTTGAAAATTTGTATATTGGAGACCTAAAACTATAATACAAAACCTCTTCTGATAAGAATAGCTTTCTTAAAATACTAGGACCGAGGGTCCCTGTGTGGAATACCTCTTAGGATCGAGAGTGTTGACTTTGACTTGTAGTTCAAATCCTTCACCTCTTCCAAAACATAGAGCTCAGACCATCCACAGCATTTTTTTTTTCTAACAAAGTTAGAAGTGGTGGCCTGGGCCCACAGTTCTAAGACTGTCCTCCCTGAATGAGTATCGAGTGCTGTCATGGGCCTCAGTAAGAAGCCTGTCTTTAAGCATGGGAATCTTGAATGAAAACTTAGGCCTGTGACACCTAGCCTGGACTCTCTTCACAGGAACTAAAGTGCAGGCACAGGCTCACAAGATCAAGACTGTAATTGATTAGGGACTAGTGGATGGAACTACTCAAACTGCACTCAAGATAGCTGCTGTGATCAGAAAATCATGTAGTATACATGGCCCACACACACACACAAAAGCTGTCTTCACTGAACATAAGTAAGAATGGAAGCCTCCATTTATACAGCAACACGTCTGCCCTTGAAAGGATGTAGAGTGGTGAAACCAGTCCAAAGCACAAAGCCTGTCCTTTCCTATAATAATTATAAGGGAGACTGGGACCCATGGAAATAAAGCTGTCCACTCTCAAAACTATTAGAGAGAAGATCTCATGCTCCAGGACAAGCATGTTCTCAGGTAAGAGAATCTTAACTTAAGACCAAGGACCTTGTCTCCAACTTGGATTTCTAATCAGGAACCAGAGTGCTTACCTTGGTTTGCAGTTTCAATTCCTTCCTCTATTTCCAAGAGGTATGCTCACAGCATTTCTTTCATTTTTCCAATTAGAGACTCAAAGGGTGGCCTTGCGCATGATTCTAAGCCTGTCCTCTCTGAAAGAATGTCACCTTCTGTCCTAGGCCCCCAGCAATGAGACTTCCTATGGAAGAGAAACTAAAACAGAGACTGCAGAGGAATCTTTCCACCATGAAAAAGTATCATCAAAATGACTCAGCATTTTATTTATAGTACAGCAAAATGGCGGCTTTTGTTTCTGCTATCCAGTCACTTTCTCATAGCACACTCAGCCTTAGGATTAAATGCAGCCAATATGTAACCTTTGTCTCCACTGCCATAAAGCAGGTTTCACCAGATAAAACCGAAAGTGAATTAAGGATCATTGTCTGGCTGCTTATACCATTGACCTCAAGTAAGTTTTGTAATGTGGACATGTCATTCAATTGGAGGTTAGTTAGCAGGCTGTCTTGGCCACATTCTGTTACACAGAGACTTATGTTTTCTCAGTGTTTATGTGAATGTTATCAAGGGATATACACTCGTCATTCCAAAGGGAGTAGTAGTCATCCCATCTGTCACATGGTCTCCCTGTGTTTCATGGATGCCAGTTTCTTGATAGGCAAAGGATTCACACCAGGTGTCCATGTGATCCTGTAGTGACTCCAGCTGGGCCTTTTGTCAGGAGCCATTGCAAGGCACTGAAGGTGTCACATAGTTTGGGAGCCATAAAACAGTTGCTGAGACTGCTTGGAGCCCTAAAGCAGCTGCTGAGACTGTGTTATCAATGGTTAAAGGAAGCAAATGGTTGATTTAATCAGTACTGACCCTGGAGGGGAGGTTTGCCTCCTAAAGAAATCCTTTTAAGATAATGGAATGTGTTACATCCCAGATAACAAGAATGTTATATGATCTTGTGTGAATGTTAGCATTCAAATGATATACCTTGTGCTTTGCTATTGTATCCTAAAACATATGTAAAGGCTGAGCTAAATAAAGAAGAGGCTGCAGCATTGACTGTATGCCCTCCTGAAGAGCTTTCCTGTCTTCTTCTTTTTTCCTTAGGCTTCACCCCCCTCTTTTAGGTGCTGTTCGACTTTAGCCTGCTGGCTCCGGCAGCCTTTGTACCCAAAGTAAACACTGTCTGATTTTGAACAGACTAGGCAAAAGACCTACTCACACTATCAACAACCTAGATCCTTTGACAAAAACAAATGTACAGTACATGTCCCATAGACCAAAGCTGTCTACTCTTACAAAAAATGAAGGAGACCTCTGTTTATGGAAATAATACTGTCTTCACCTTAAGTGATGTAGCCTGGATAACCAGGCCATGACACAAAACCAGTCTTTTCCTAACAATAATACAACAAAGTCCTGGTCTAAAACCAACAAGCTAAAGCCTTGCCACTCTGAATAAGTCTGATCTCGGAAGCTAAGCAATGTTGGGCCTGGTTAATACTTGGATGGGAGACCACCTAGGAAGACCAGGTGCTGTAGGCAAAGAAAATTTTTTTTAAAAAAAAGTGATTGTAAGCTGACAATGTCCTTGCAATCTGTGAGGCCAACCAAGGGCCTTCTCACGTAAAAATAAATAAATGAATAATAAATAATAATAATAATAATAATAATAATCTTTTAAAAACCAACAAGCATGCCTTTGTTGTTGAAAATTAGTATATGGAGACTGTATTCTGTAAGCCAATCTTTTTACTGGTAAGAACATCTCGCTTGTAGAACTAGAATCTTTGCTCCATGTCCGTAATTTCTTTTAGGACCGAGATTGATGACTTTGGCTATAGTCCAAATCCCTTCATCTATTCCAGGTGGTATTGCTGAGACATGGGCTCACAGCATTTCTTGTCTTTTCCTAATAGAGTCTGAAATGGTGGCCTGTGCCCACGGTTCTATGCTTGTCCTTCCTGAATGAAAATTGAGTGGTATTTAGGCCCACAGAAACAAGCCTGTCATTTTACAAAGAAAACTAGAATGGAGACTTAGGCCTGTGACACCAAGCCTGGACTCTCCTCACGGGAATTAGAGTGCAGGCTCAGGCTCCCAAAGTCAAGACCATCAGATTGTTAACCAACTAGAAGAAACAACTACTCACACTACAACCAAGGTAGCCAATGCGAACAGAAACTCAGGTGGAGTACTTGGCCCACAGAAAAAGCTGTCTTCTCTGAACAAAAGGAAGAATGTAGGACTCCGTTCATTCCAGGAACACTGTCTTCCCTTGAAAGGACATGGAGTGGTGACACAGGCCCAAGGCACAAAGCCTGTATTTTCCTAACAATTAGTAAAAAGGAAACTGTGGCACATGGCAATAAACCTGTCCTCTCAAAAACTAGTAGATAGGAGACCTTTCCCAACAGGGCAATCTTGTCCTCAGGAAAGAGATCTTAACTCGAGACCAAGGACCTTGCTTCCTGCCTGGATCTCAAATCAGGAACCAGAATGCTGACTGTGGTTTGCACGCTCATCCCTTCCACTATTTTCAGGAATAGAGCTGAGAAACTGGCCTTGGGCCAATATTGTTCTTTTTTTCTAGGTAATAAAGTGGAAACCTTGGCTCACAGAAATTTAGCTTAAAGTTTTCTTAACAAAAACCTTAGGTCAAGGACTTGGCACACAGTAACAAGATGTACTGATAGGAAAAAAGGAAAAAGTTGATAGATTCCATGGAACAGGATCCAGTTTTCTTTCTGGATCAGGGAAAGTAGAGTAGATGATTGAAAACATGATACCATGCCAGTCTCATTTTCAAGGTAAACTTCAGTGGAAAACATTTCCCACACTCTCAATTATTGTTCATTCTAAGAAGTAGAATGAAAAACCTATGCATAAAAGAACAAGACCGGTCCCATGGTAGGCACATATATTTCATGGGGTCTACCTTGACCCCAAAGTGAATCCCCCGAGGTGTTCACATGACCCGCTGGGATTCCCTAACGATTGCTATGTGATTTTCAGGTTATTTCTACCTTATTACTCTTCCTCTGTCCTCAACCAAGTGTTTTCAAAACACGCCTCATAAACCTCATTTTCAATATTTCAGCTTTGATGCATTGGCCAATAAGATATTGCTTCTTGACAGTATTGGCCAAAGGTCCACATCTAAGAATAGTGCTGGAGTCACACTTGAAGCCTTTAAGGGTTATGCTCACAATGACTAAGATATTTGCTACATTACAGCAAAATGGTGGCTGCTGTTTCCATAGATATAAAGCAGCTTCTCAAGCAGAATCAGCCTTTCAAATTTCAACACAGTTAATGTGTAATGGCTGCTCTCATTGCCTTCAAGCAGGTTGCTTGATGACAGCCAAAACCTCAGGCCAGTTATCTAAGGATCATTGTCTGATTGCCTACTTCATCCCCATCTGTCACATGATCTCCCTGAGCTTTATACAGGCCAGTCTCTTGATGGCACATGATTAGCACACAGTGGTCACCTGATTCTGTTGTGGCTCCAGGGACCATGCTGCCAAAGTTAAGTGTTCAGTTTCGAACAGAGTAGTCTAAAACCTACACACACTTCCAGTTACATAGACCCAGTGACAGAATCTAATGTGCAGTGCACTGCCCAAAAATCAAACCTGTCTACCTTTACACAAAAGAAATAATATATTTGTTCATGATACCAGTACTATCCTCCCTTCAAATGATGTACACTGGGGACACAGACCCATGACACAAAGCCAGCCTCTTCCTAACATTCATACAACAGAGCCCTAGTCTGAAGCCACCAACCCTGTCCTCTTTGAAAATTAGTAGATTAAAGACCTCCAACTGCAAGGCCAGCCTGTCCTCTGGGAAGAATATCTTTCTTGGAGACCAAGACTTTTGGCTCCAGGCCTGGATTTTCTATTAAGAGCGAGATTGGTGACCTTGACTTGCTGTTCCAATCTCAACATCATGTCCTCCTAATAGTCAATTCAGCAAATCCTGGTCCCATGTCACCTATTTTTCCCTTTTGCAAATAATTGAAAGGTGACTTTAACCATAGCACCAAGCTTGTCCCTTCGTAAGAGAAGGTAGGTAGCTTGGGCACTAAGAAACTCAGCACCAAGCCAGGACATTTCTTTCAGGAACTCAACTGGGAGCTTGGAAGCAAGGCCGAACATTGTTCTTCTTTCTAGGAAGTCGAGTGGGAACCTTGGCCCTCAGAATCTAGCCTAACTTGTCTGAAGGGAACCTTATGGAGAGGACTGGGCACACAGTAACAAGGCCATCTTATTTGATAGCAAAGGAGTTAGAAGTCTATAGTCTAGGACCCAGTCCTCTGCCTGGATAAGGGCAAGTAGAGTGGCTTTTTGAAAACAGAACACCGTGCTGGTCTCATTTGCAAGGTAAAATCGAGTGGAAAACACTTCTTGTATGCTCAAGCCAAGTTCATTCTAAGAAGTAGAGCAAAGACATACACCCATGGAAATAAGCAAGTCACCTGAAAGTCACGTCATTCCTGCACGGTCTTTCTTACCCCTATGTGAACCCTGTGCTGTCTTCTAGTGACCACTGCATGATTCCCTATTGATGGCTATGTGATTTTCAGGTGACTTCCACATTATTCCTGTTACCTTGTCCTCAAGCAAGTATTTTCAGAACATGTTTCATAAACTGCTCCATTTTCAATGTTTTAGCTTTGATGCATTGGCTGTTAAGCAAGTCCCTCTCAACAGTCGTAGCCTAAGTTCCACAAATCTAGAATACTGGGTTACTGACACTTTCCATTGATAAGAGGTATCTTCACAATGACTCAGTTTTACTATAATACAGCAAAGTGGCAGCTGTTGATTCCACTGCTCTAAAGTCACTTCCTAACAGCAGAATTAGCCTCCAATTTTCAATGCAGCCAATGTGCAATGTGCAATGCCCGCCTCTACTGCCTTAAAGCAGGTTTCTTGACAACAGACACAACCTAAGGGTAATTGTCTGGAAGCATACACCACTGATCTCAAGTAAGTTTCCTAATTCAGAAGTTCAGTTAGAAGGCTGTCTCGGCCACCCTCTGTGACAGACTCTCATTTACCCAGTGTGCATGTGCATTTTACCAAGTGATAAGGAAATGTAACTGAGAAGCGAGCACTGCGCAATCACCCAATGTTGTCGCATGGTCTTCCTGTATTTCCCATGGGCCAGTCTCTTCATGGCCACGCAATTCCTCAATTGGGTCACCTGAACACGGTGTGATTCCAACAGGGCCTTTTCATGACCATTGCCTCCTTCCCTAGTTACTGCTACAAGATTTGTAGGCGACTTACACCTCATTCTCTTCCCTGGCCTAGACCAAGTGTTTTCAGAACACATTTTAGAAATTGTCTCTATTCCAATATTTCAATGCTTGCATTGTCGGTAAGGCAAGTCTTTCTCCATATAGGTAAGCAAAGTTTGGCGATACATGAATAATGTCACAGCTGCTCTTTCCACCATTCAGAGGTATGCTCACATGAACTCAGCATTTTACTGAAGTATAGCAAATCAGCAGTAGCTATTGCCACTGCAATAAAGTTACTTCCTCATAGCAGACACAGCCATATATATTTGATGTAGCACCTATGTGATAGCTGCTTCCACATCCTTGAAGAGGTTGCCTGACAGAAAAAGAATCCTCAGTTTCATTAATGATAATAGTCTTGCCATCTATACCCCTGTCCTCAAGCAGCTTTTCTCACGCAGACATGACCTTCCATAGAAGGGCAGTTAGGTGGCTGTCTCAGCCACCCTCTTCACACAGAGACTCTTGTTTTCTCGGTGTTTATGTGAATTTAACAGGTGATATGTACTCATCATTCCAAAGGGAGTACTACAGCATCATTATCTGGGCGCGTGATCTCCCCACAGGCCAGTGTCTCAATAGGCTCATGATTCCCACAGAGACATAATCCCAAGATCAACTTGTGTAAGTTTTAACAGACTAGGCTAAAGACTTACACACACTATACCACCAATGTAGCCCCTGTGAACAAAAATTAATGTGGAGTGCATAGCCAACAGAATAATGCTATCCATTCTTACCTAAAGAAAAAATGGAGAACTCAGTTCACTGCACCAATATTGTCCTCCTATAAAATGATGTAGAATGGGAACTTGGACGCCATGACACAAAGCTAGTCTCTTCCAAACACTGAATAGAAGGGAACCTTGGTCTAATGTCACCAAGCCTGTCTTCTTTGAAAACTTGTAGATTGCACACTCTGAACCTTGGTTTAAGACCTGTACTTTCTTTAGAAATGAGAGTGGTGACCTTGGTTTGCAGTTCCAATCCCTTCTCCTATTTCAGGAGGTAAAGCTGAGACCTTTGCCCATGGCATTTATTCTGTCTTTTCCTAACTGTAATTGAAGTTCCAAGCTGGGCTCATGGTTCTAAGCTTGTTCTCTCTGAACGAATGTCGAGTGGAATCCTAGGCCCACAGCAACAAGACTGTCTTTTTTGATAAAGGAAATGAGAATGGATTCTTAGGCCCATGGCACCAAGTCTGGACACTCCTCACAGGAACTAAAGTGCTGGCCCAGGCTCCCAAGTTCAAAACCATCGAATTTATAACAGACTAGGCAGATTACTTACTCACACTACACTCAAGGTAGCCCATCTACAGAAACTCATGTGGAGTGCATAGCCCACAAACAAAGCTGTCTTCTCTGAACAAAATGCAGA
Organism: Eonycteris spelaea; assembly: GCA_003508835.1. Taxonomy (NCBI): domain Eukaryota; kingdom Metazoa; phylum Chordata; class Mammalia; order Chiroptera; family Pteropodidae; genus Eonycteris; species Eonycteris spelaea. The sequence continues at coordinate 674,770 of PUFA01000215.1, read as the reverse complement.
ATAGAGTCTGAACCATCAATACTGTCTTCCTGTGAAATGATATAGAGTAGTCACATGGGCCCATGGCAGAAAGCCTGTATCTTCCTGACAATAAGTACATTGGAGACCACATTCCAAGGTACTCAGCTTGTTCTTATGGAAAACTAGTAGATAGGAGACCTTAAACCACAGAGCCAGCCTGTCCTCTGGTAAGAGAAACTTCACTCGAGTCCCATATCCTTGTTTCAGGCTTGGACTTTTTATCAGGCACTAGAATGTTAACTTTGGTTCTCAGTTCCAATCCCTTCCCCTATTTCCAGGAAGTAGAGCTTAACAATTGGCCCACAGCATTTATTGTGTCCTTTTCTAATGGAACATGAATTGGTAGCATGGGCCCATAGTTCTAAGCCTTGGCTATCTGAACAAATGTCAAGTGGAGCCTTAGGGCCACAGTGACAAGCCTATCATTGCAGGAGAAAACCAGAATGGAGACTTTAGAACTCAGCACCAAGCCTGGATCACCTAACAGGAACTAGTTGGCAGCCCCAGGCCCACAAGTTTAAGACCATTCAATTTGTAATAAAGAATAGACTAAAGATCTATACCCACAACATCCAGCCTGGCCTCTCCTACCAGAAACCTTTGTGTAGAGCTTGGTCCACAGAACCAAGCTGTCATCTCCCATCAAGAGGAAGAACAGAGGACTCGGCTCACAGCACCAGGTCTGTCCTCACTTCAAGGCATAGACAATAGAAATTTGGGCCACTGGTTCCAGCCTTGTTTCTTCCTAACTGTTAATTCAGCAAATCCTGGTCCCACATCACCAAGTTTGTCTCTTTTGCAAATTACTGAAGGTGACCTTAAAACTCCAGCACCAAGCCATGACCATAGTAAGAAAATAGAGTGTGGAGACTTAGAACCTTGGCACAAAGCCTGGACATTTCTTTCAGGAACTAGATTGGAGAGCTTGGACACAAGGCTAAACATTTTTTCCCATTTCCATTAAGTAGAGTGGAGAATTTGGCCCACAGAATGCAGCCAAACTTGTCTTAACGAAACCTTTTGTGGACGACTTGGCACATAGTATCAAGATTGTTTTTGTTGAAAAGTAAATATATAGAAGTCCATGGGCCAGGACCAAGGCCTGTGCCTGGATCAAGGGAAATGGAATGGATATTTGAAATGCTGTCCACTTTTGAAAGGTAAACTCAAGTGGAATACATTTTCCATTCTCCCAAGTCTGGTGCATTCTAAGAAGTAGAGTGAAGACCTATGCCCACAGCAACAAGGCTAGTCTCCTTGTAGACACGCGATTGCCGCAAGGTCTTCAGTGATGTCTACGTGAATCTCGTGAGGAGTTCATGTGACTGCCGTGTTTCCCTAGTGATGGTTATGTGATTTTCAGGTGACTTCCACCTTACTCCTCTTCCCCTGTCCTCAACCTAGTGTTTTCAGAACATGTTTCATAAACTGTTTCATTTTCAATATTTCGGCCTTGATGCATTGGAAGTAAAGCAAGTCCCTCTCAATGGTAGTGGCCTAATGTCCGCAATTCAAGAAAACTGGGTAGTCACACTTTCCACCAATCAGTGGTACTCTTATAATGATTTAGCAGTTTTGCTATAATACAGCAAAATGACAGCTGTTGTTTCCACTGCTCTAAAGTAGCTTCCACACTGCAGACTCAGTCTCCAATATTCAATGCAGTTAACGTGCAACAGCCACTCCCATTGCCTTAAAGCAGGGTGCCTGTCCAGAGTTGAACCTCAGACCAGTCAATGAAAATTGACTGATAGAGTGCACTGCTGTCCTCAAGGCATTTTTCTCATCCATACATAACCTTTCCAGTGAAGGTCAGTTAGTAGGCTGTCTCAGCCACACTCTATTGCACACAGACTGTCATTTCCCAGTGTTCATGTGATTTACCAAGCGATATGGAACTGTGATTCAAAAGTAGCACCACACAGTCATCCAACGTCACATGATCTTCCTGTATTTCCACAGGCCAGTCTCTTGATGGTCACTTGTTTCCCACAAGGCATTCATGGTGTGATCATGGTGTGATTTCCATGTTGTATGGGAACCCTGTGGTGATTTTTGGACAGATGAAACATCTGCTGCACACTTCCGTATGAGCTGCAGTTGGGGAATTTGGTCAGGAATAATGTTTACTCTGTGAAATCACCTTTCAGGGCCCAGTGTTAGGTCCATGCACATGTTGAGATCTAGCGGGTGGAGCCCCTGTAGGTAAGACTGGTCTAAATGGGTCTAAGCCATATCTGTTTATCTGGGTCAAAGGTGCCCCATTCTGAGGTCATATCTTCTTCTTTTCTTCTGCTGCTGCCAAAGAACGATTTTATTGATTTAACAGGAAAGAAATACTATCAGGTCTGGATAATTTGGCTGCTTTGCTGTTTGTCCAGCCACAGCATCAGCTAAATTATTTCTTTTTGCTTCCACGGTGCCAGCTGCAGGTGTCCTGGAAGTTTGATAATTGCCAGTTGTTTCGAGTGTTGTGGCTCTAATGATTCCACAACCTATTTTCCATCCTTTATGGGCTATCCTTAGGAAATTCAGAAGACTTGCTGCTTCCCCAACATTCCAAGGTCATGAGGTACACCAAAGGCATAGCAACTATCAGCATTAATATTGGGTATCAGATCTTTGGCCAATTGACAAGCTCCAGGTAGGGCAATTAGTTCGGCTGTGGGCAGATCAGATTCAGGTAACTAAGCAGCTTCCTTTACATCCACCACAGAAGTTGTTGCATATCCAGCTCAGTAGTGTCCCTGTTCTTCTTTGGATAAGTTCTGTAACCAAATCAGTCAGCGTTATCAATAGGCGTTTCTGGTAAACTATTCCTGGGAGCAAGGAGGTGGTCAGTGAGCAACACACGATCATGGCTGTCTCCATCCTACAGAGATGGTTGCAAAGGTGCTGGGTTAAGATTGTTACATCCAGGATGTAAAGGCAATCTGACTATGACATATGTCACCCCATTGATCACCAGGGTTGATTCAGCTGATTGACTAACTTGGGGGTATCCCCATCCTCCCTCCCTGCTACTCGTTTGTCCTTCCCAAAACAGCTTGCTCGGCTAAAGAGGAAAACTTCCTGGAGAGTGGAGAGGACCACTCTTACACAAAGGACATACAAGTAGCTGTGCTCCCTGGCTGGAACCTCCAAACACACTCTCAGGGTTCATTTGTAGGAGAACATAGGCTAGACAGACTTCTAAGACTCCAGGCACATTCAAATGAGGCACTACATGTGGCAGACTACTTTTCTACAAACAAATAAGCAAACAAAAAAGATTTATATCCAGTGAAAGCAATATTAGGTGCAGAAAGCAAGTGTACTGCCAGTTGATTGACAGAGATGTGTTGAGTGTGGTGAGAATTCAGTCAAGATTCAACAGAATGAGGAACATAATAAAGAGCTTATAAGTATCTCTTCTGAGTAAGTTTGCATAATATGGCTATAGCAGAGATGGCTGTCATGCAGGGAGGGCCTTTTGGATATTGACTATAATTCTTGACTATAATATCCTATAGATCTATGATAATTTCTGTGGTGTTTTTAGTTAATACTCCTGAAGGATTCCTTTGATTTTAGTGTCTATAAAGGTTTATAACTAAGGTGTCCCAAGGTGGGATCTTTAGACAGTCCTTCCTCTAGAACTTCTTCAGTTTGTTTCCCTTTGGGACTCCATCAAATGGGATCAGGTCAATCTAATTTGAATAACACATAAAGAGGCTGGGCCATTTGCGTAAAACTTGGAATTTGAATGTGACGGTGTCCAGTCAGACTCAGTAATCCTCCAAGCTGTTTTTGTCATCGTTGCCTGTTTTTAGAAGAGAGAAAAAAATGCATGATTCCTCTGAGTTTTGGGGTTAATTAGTAGCCTATCTTTAGGTTATTAGATAACCAAAGTATTTTACTTGTGGGAAAGAGAATAGAAGCTTGCTCTTTGAGGCCCTTTGTCTCTTTGTGGCTAGTATTGTAACAGGTAAAGTGGATCTTCTTGGGAGTCTAATAAGTCCTAGTCCATGAGAGTAAATCATTCACATGCTGGATTAGAGTGGAATCTCTGGCAAATTTGGCATCATTCAAATCAGCTTTTCATGTCTCAGATCAATAACTAGGGCTCCCATGTGTCCCCAGGTCTTTGCTGTCCGATTCAACACCCAGTTGTCCCAGATGGAAGGCAAAGAGGTGTTTCTTGTCATTTTTACAGGAATGCTAAAAAGACACTACATAAAACTATCACTGAAAAATATTGGCAGCCCACAGGAATAGTTGATAACACTGTATGTGGATTTAGTAACATAGGCTGTCTTTATTTACAGCTGTGAGGCCCTGTACAAATCTCCATCCTTTCTCATTGAGTTTCCTTACTGGAAGGATAAGAGAATTACAGGGGATATTACATGGAACTATAAGCACCACCCTCTTTTTAAAATAATGTCATATAATGGGCTAATTCCAGTTAGTGCATCAGGTCTTAAAAGATATTGGGAAATATTAGATAGAGGTGAAATGTTGTCAATAGTTCTTTTAACAGTGACAATCGAATTAAATTTGCCAATATCTGTCCTAAGAAGGCCTAATATTGCATTGGAATGGCCTATAATGAACATCTGGTCAACCTCAAGATTAGTGTTCTCTTATGGGGGGTTCTTTAAAATCATTCATTTACTAACTGGTTCAATGTGATTCATTTATTTCTCAATACATTTCAGCCTTCTGGGGAAAAGGATACGTGAGCATCACTGTTTTCAAAAAAATAATTTAAAAAATTCACACACTATCATGTGAATTGGGTAGATTTGGCTATTCAAAATGTAGCCCCATTACATTGTGTAGCTGGAAGGGAACAGGTTCTGAATTAAAAACAGGCATTAGTGGATCATCTGTCTCCATCATTCGTACAGAAGCCTGGTCCGTGGGAGGATAAGCTCAGTCAGGTAGAGTTAAGAACAGGTAAAGTAGCCCCAGTGTCTGCAACGGCCTCAGTAGTTACCCCTTTTCTGGTCATTGCAATTTCTCTCAGAGTCAGTGAGGAGAAGGGGAAAGCCCTCTGGCAGCCCAGGGAACAGCCCTGCACTTGCTTCTGGGTAGCCTGCAGTGTTTGTGGTCCAGACCTCAACTTTCAGAGCTTCCTTTTTGAATATTGGCCACTACCCAAGTATTGAAATGCATAGCCAGCAGTGTCGGGCCATCAGACTCTGGGTCAACGTTAGTTTATCTTCTAAAAGCCTCAGAATCCTGATAAAGACAACATAAAACACAGAATGTTATTTTGATGAAGCAGCGAGTCCTTGTTTTCTACTCAGAAATTTTTTTAACATCAGCAGCAGACCAATAGTCTAAGAAATATTAAAACACAAGTCTAATTTGCATTAGTTCACTTGTGATATTTAAAATTTTCATCTGGTTTAGCTTAATCACACATAAAAGTTCTTCTTAGGATTTCTCTTCAGAACCCTACAACTTTCTTCATTCTTTCAGTTTGCTGCTTCTCACTCTTTGAGAAATAATCGACTTTAAGGCAAATGTCTTTCCTTCAACACATTTCCTTCAAAATATACCTGCATACTTTATAACCTCTGTCTTCAGAAACAGATATTTCCTTTCCATCATAATTAGAATTCTTAACTCAACTGCATTATTATATATAGATAGATCAGAGGTGGATGCGCATACCCTGATACCATAAGTATTTGTAACTTCCCTTGGGGGTGCATCTATCCTCAGGGAGTGATGAAATAGATGGGGTCCCCAGAGAACTTGCTCTCCACTTACAATCTGAGGGTGAAGGTGAAGGAGAAAATTCCTGATTATTTTGAGGTCTTCTGGAAGCTGCTCCTATCATTGGGCCATCTACTAAGTATGGGTCTTCATTAAGTAGCATAGAAGTTTATAATAGGCAACTTCTTCCCATGTTTCCTGTTTCTTGTAAAGAAGATATAATTGTAGGAGACTATTATAGTTTAGGGAACTGTAAACAGGTCAAACCTCTTGGCTCCCTCCCATTGTTAGTTTGGATGGAAGCAGGAGCTCAAATGGGAGAGTTAGACGGGTGGAACTGAGAAATCGCTCTGCTAAAAGAAAATGCGTACCTTTGGGATTTTCTCCTCCTGGAACAGATGGACAGATGTGGGATGCCTGGCAAGATCAAAACCCATCACTCCTAGGAGGGGTGAATACATCAGGGGTCAGGGCCCGCTCCTGCTATGAGCAAGCACAGGGTTCTGCCTGAGGCTCCAAGGGAGAGAAATGGTATGACACAGAGATTCAGGGATAGAAAAGAAGCCTAGTTTTTCAGTGAAAAACTATCTTGAAATCCTACACTATAGGGGACACAGGCCAGGGAGGCTGACAGCATCAGGACTGGCTGGCCCAGTGCTCAGCTCTGAGCCATTTGGGCTGTCTCTGAGAATGCTCTGAGGTCCCACAGCCCATTGAGAAATGATGACGGGACAGATAGGAAACAAGTTAGGAGAGTTCGGCGCAGCTGCTACTGTGACACCCACCTTCTCCTAGTCAGAATTTCCACTGGAGACCAGTGGGAAAAAGGAAAAGGCTAAGGGGCTTAGAGGAAGGACCGATGATTTCTTTGGGAGTTAAATCATCCTTTTAAGGACAGAAGTTTCTGCACAGTCTTTTAATTTGGAGTTCAAACAGGGTCCCTGAGCATGTCTTCTCTGCAATTCTGATGACAACACCGAGTCAGGGAAGCGAGAGAGAAAAAAATAGGAAAAGTAGAGCGAACTGGTGAACTTCTGGTCAGATAGAAAACAAGTCTCTCACCAGTCCCCTAGAAATGGCATCAACCGTTGGTCCAAGACCAATTGATCTGCACAGCGTAGAGAAATAAATCTCAGCCTGTCTCAGAGGAAAGGAACCATGGTGAATTTGGGTGGGCTGAATTTATGTCCATTGGTACCTTCTCAGTCATCAGAAAAGATGATGTGGGACAGGGCAAAGTTCCCCCAGTGGGGGAAGGCCAAGCCCTGTGCCAAGAATAAAAGAGGGTCCTTTTGCCGAGAGTCCAGAAAAAATTCAACACCCATGCCAAAGTTATAGTTAAAAGAAAAGTTTATTAGAAAAGGGATAACACTCCACAGAAAGAACGTGGTCTCCTCTCAGAGGCAGAGAGGGAATTCTGTTTATGTGTCATTCGTTAGTTCTCATTCCTCTGATATGGACATGCAGTGAGGAAGGGTAGGGGAAGAGTATGTAGCCTGAAGGGCCCACTGGCAGTTCCCCCTTGGTTTTAGCCATAGGGAATGAATGATTTTACTTGTGTAGGGCGCCACTTAAAGACTCTGTTGTTCTTGCCTCCTCTTCCACAGGTGTGGGAAATGGGTCATTAGGAACCCCAATAGAAATCTTCCTTTGTTCTGCAGGTGTCCTCTTGGCCAGACTGCAGGGCCAATCAGCAGATTGCAGTCTCTGAATGTAGCTTAATTAAGATTTTAATTCTCTTGCCTCCCCCCGCCCCTTATATTAAGGGGACTACAGGATTGCACCTTTGTTCACAACCCACCCATGGGGAGAAAACCAGGGTCCCTTTAAGGTTGAGCTCATGCTTCTGCTGTTCTGAATGGCATTCTCATTGGATAGTTGGGAAACTGAGATCCTCAGAGAGGCAGGACTGGTCAGGGTGTATGTCAGGCAGAGTTCAAAGTACAGCAGAGCTCCCCACTCTAGGCTGATGACATTGCCCCTCACCCATAGGGCTGGTTTGAAACTAGAATGCCTAACACACTGGAAAGTTTGAGCCTGTTCCCCCCTGCGTGGGTCCTGTCTTCTCCTGGATCCATGAGTTGTGCATGTTGGCATGTGGCCATCTACTCACACAAACACACACACACACACACACACATGCACACACATACACATATACACACACACCCTCACATATACTCAAACACACAGAGACTAGATGTAGGACTCTTGCAGGACCAGAAGAAGAGTACCTACAGAGGTGACTAGAGGAAGAGAAAAGAGGTTGGAGGCACTATCTACGTGTGACAACAGCCCTCCAGTTTTAGAGCTGTCACCCACACACACCTGAGCATCCCAGCAAAGCATGTGCTCCAGTAACCCTGCAGGCAAACAGGACAGACAAGCCTTGCAAGGTTAATGGGCTCATCTGGGTCTTAAAGAGGTAAGAATGAAGAGTTGAGTTGCAACCCAGGTCTAACTCCTCAATGCTGTTGTCCTGACTGCAGCTAGACATCCTCAGGGAGGAACCCTGGAGAGGAGTATGTTGGTGTCATCATGCAGGCTTTGCATAAAGAAGGGGACTGACAGGGCAGCAGCCTAGAAGACTATTTGGATAGCTGTTACTCAAGGAGGGAAAAACAGAAGAAAAGCTGTGAACCAATTTCTCAGCTCTGCTTCCCGGAAATAAAAGAAGGGATTGGAACTGTAAACCATGGTTGGCACTCTCGATCCTGATTAGAAATCCTGAAAGGAGACAAGGTCTTAGGTTCACTAGAGGACAGGCTTAGTGCCTTAGGTACCAGTCTTTTTTGTACTTTTTGTTAGGAAAAGATAGGCAATGTGCCTTGGGCCCACGTCACCACTCCACATCCTTTAAAGGGAAGACAGTGTTGCTGGTATGAACAGCGGCCCCATTCTTCTTTTGTTCAGAGAAGACTACTTTGTTTGTAGGCCATACACTCCACATGAGTTTCAATACACAGGGGATACCTTGGGTATAGTGTGAGTACTTGTTTTGTTTAGTGTTTTATAAATTAGACGGTCTTGAAATTGGGAACCTGGGCCTGCAGATTAATTCCTATGAAGAGATTCCTGGCTTACTGTCACAGGCCTAAGTCTCCACTCTATTTTTCCTTGCAAAAAGACAATCTTGTTGCTGTGCGTTTAGGATATCACTCGATATATGTAAAGGGAAGACAGGCTTATAACAGTGGGCCCAGGCCACCACTTCAGTCTCTGTTAGGAAAAGACAGAAGAAAAGCTGTAGGCTCAGATCTCATCTTAATCTCTTAGAATAGATGAAGGGATTGGAACTGCAAGTCATAGTCACCATTCTCACTCCTAAGAGGAAATCTAAGCCTAGAGCCAAGGTTCTAGTTCTCCAAGAAAGATATTCTTACCAGAGGAACAGATGCCCTTGCAGTTTAAGTTCTCCTATCTACTAATTTAAATGAGAAGAGGCTTGGTGGCTTTAGACCACGGCTCCATTGTATTAGTTTTAGGAAGAATCTGGCTTTGTATCATGGGACTGGGTGTCCAGTCTACATCTTTTGAAGAGAGGACAGTACTCTCACCGTGAATGAAGATCTCCTTTCTTTTCTGTATGAGTAGCCAACTTTGATCTGTGGGCCATGCAGTTCATATTAGTTTCTGTCACAAAGTCCAGGATGTTGGTAGTGTGAGTAGTTCCTTAGCTTATTCTTTTCAATATTAGACAGTGTTAAACTCAGGAGCATGGCCCCATGCAAGTCATGACAAAATCATGTAACCATCCATGGGACTCATGTTCCCATCAGGAGAATGGCCTGTGTGAAACACAGGGAGATCATGTGACAAATGGGGATGATGTAGTGCTCCCTTTGGAATGATGAGTGTATATCACTTGAGAAGATTCACATAAACCCTGAGAAAACATTAATCTGTGTGTAATAAAAGGTGTCTGAGACAGCCTGCTAAATGATCTCCAATCGAATGTTGTGTCCACATTACAAAATTTACTTGAGGTCAAGGGTATATGTGTACAGCCAATGATCATTAATTTGCATCTGGTTTTGTCTGTTGTCAGGAAACATGCTTTATGGCTGTGGAGGCAGCGGTGGCACATTGGCCACTTTGAAAATTTGAGACTGAGAATGCTGTGAGGAAGTGAGTGGATAATGGTAGAAACAACAACCGCCATTTGCTGTGTTGTAGGAAAAATGGTGAGTCATTGTGAGGATACCTCCTCATGGCAGAAAGAACAATTGCCTCAGAATTTCTCTATAGCAAACCTCAGACTACAAATTCTGAGCGGGTTTGGTTTAATGACCATGGAACGAAAGCTGAGGTATTAACATTGAGGCAGGTTCTTCAACGTGTTCTGAAAAAACCTTGGTTTAGGCCAATAGATAAAAAGGGAGGTGGAAGTCACCTGGAATCTCATAGCAAGAACTAGAGAATCTCATAGTATTCATGTTGTTTTCACGTGGGATTCACGTGACCATCAAGAGATTGGCGTGAGGGGCAGCACAAGATGTCACATGACATTGGGTAATAGTGTGGCACTCACTTTTGAGTTACCTTCCACATTCTTTGGTAAAATTTACATAAACACTGAGCAATAGATAATCTGTGTGTAAAAGGGGGCCCAAGATGACCACCTAACTGCCCTTCAATTGAAAGATCATGACTGCCTGAGATGATTGGTTGAGGACAGCAGCAAAGATTACCAGACAATTGTTGTTAGTTAACTGACCTGAGGTTTCATCTGTAGTCAGGCAAACTATTTGAAGACAATGGGAGACAAATTTCAACCATGTTGAAATTTGGAGGCTGAGTCTGCTTGAGAAAGCTACTTTAGACTGATGGAAACAGCAGCCACCATTTTGCTATATTGGAGCAAAAATGCTTAGTCATTGTGAGCATAACTCTTAACGGCTTCAGGTGGGACTCCCACACTATTCTTGTATGGGGACCTTCAGCTACTATTGTCGAAAGGGAATTACTTAATGGCCAATGCATTAATGCTGAATTATTGAAAAGGAAGAGTTTATGAGACGTGTTTTGAAAACACTTAGTTGAGGATAGGTGACCAGGAATAAGGTGGAGTCACCTGATGATCACATAGGAATCACTGGGGATTCACAAGGCAGTCACATGTACACCTTGTGGATTCATGTGGGGGTCACAAAAGACCCCACAAAAATCATATGTCTACCAAGTGACTAGCCTTGTTGCTGTCGGCATAGGTTTTCACTCTACTTCTTAGAATGAACCAGGCTTGAGAGTGGAAAATGTTTTCCACTACAGTTTATTTCGTAAATGAGAACGGCATGAAGTCTTATTTGAAAATCTCCACTCTACTGCTCTAGTCTGGGTAGAGGACTGGAAACGAGGCCATGGAATTCTATCAACTTCTTTTTAATACCAAGAAGGTCTTGTTACCATGTGCCAAGTCCTTCGCCTAAGGTTCCGTTAAGTAAGTTAGGATAGACTCTGTGGGCCAAGTTCTCCATTCCACTTCCTGGAAATAGGTGCAATGCTTGCCTGTGCTTCCAAGCTCCCCAATTAAGTTCCTGAAAGAACAGTCTAGGCTTAGTGCCAGGTCTTTTAGTGCCCACACTACATTCTCTTACCAGGGGAAAGGCTCAGTGCTGTAAGTTAGGGTCAGCTTTAGATAACTGTCAAAAGAAAAAATTGGTGGCGTGGGACTAGATTGTGCTGAATGTACTGTTAACATGACACAAAGTTGGTGCCATTGGCCCAAATTTCTATTGTAAATGCTCTAAAGGAAGGATAGTCTTGAAGCCATGAACCGAGTCCTCCATTATTCCTCCTCCCAGGACATGACAGCTTGGTTCTGTAGGCCAAGGTCTCCACAAGAGTTCTGGTAGCAAGGGCAGGGTTGGCTGATGTGGGCCTAGGTCTTCAATCTAGGCTTTGTTACCAATTCAATGGTCTTGATGTTGTGGGCCTAAGGCTGCCAACCAATTCCTTTTATGAGGTCCAGGCTTGGTACAGATTTCCATAGTCTCTACCTAGTTTCTGTAGTATAGCGAGACCCCACAAAAGACAGACAGCTGCCAGGAGTTAATCAGAGACAGCCATTCCTTTATTTTTCACGAGTTCGAACACGGGCTCCCAACCACTTGAGAGGCCGAGAGCCCCGATCACCCCAGATTTTAAAATTTTATACCCTCTTGGGGGGCGTCTACGTGACCTTTTTCTCTGATTGGTTTGGCCATCTAAAACTTTGTGGTTGTACGCATCAGCCAAGCGAGACGCTGAACAATTATTCTCTGCCGAGTTCTCACGGGCTTGGTGACCTGTTATGCACCTGGTTGCCTAGCAGTGGAAAGTCTCTAGAGCTCAGAGAGCAGAATGTGCTTGGGGAGGGGGCTAAGGCATTGTTACATTGTTACAATTTCCTTTCCATAAAGAAGACTTTTGCTGTGAGCCTAGGACTCCAGGCGATTTTTGTCCACAAAGGACAGTCTTGGAACTGTGGGCTTACCCCACCCCTTCTGTCTCTTTTAGAGAAAGACAGAAGAAATGCTCTGAGCTAATTTCTCATCTCTGCTTCCTGATAATAGGGGAAAAAATTGGAACTGAAAACCAAGGTCAGCACACTGATTAGAAATCCAGGAAGGAGACAAGGTCCTTAGTCTTGAGATAAGATTCTCTTACCTAAAGACAGGATTGCCCTATAGGTTAAGTTCTTCTACCTATTAGTTTTCAGAGAGGACAGGCTTAGTGCCTTGGATTCCAATCTCCCTTGTACATTTAGTTAGGAAACGCTTTGGGCCCATGTCAGAACTCCATATTCTTTCAGAACAATACAATATTGCTGGTTTTAACAGAGGCCTCCATTCTTCTTTAGTTCTGAGAAGACAGCTTTTCTGTGGGCCATACACTCCACATAAGTTTCTGTTCACAGGGGATACCTTGGGTGTAGTGTGAGTAGTTGTTTCATCTAGACTGTTATGAATTGGATAGTCTTGACCTTGGGAGCCTAGGCCTGCACTCTAGTTCCTGTGAGGAAGATTCAGGCTTGGTGTCACAGGCATAAGTCTTCATTCTAGTTTCCCTTGTATAAAGATATGCTTGTTGCTGTGAGCCTAGGGCACCACTTGACACTCGTTCATGGAGGACAGATTTACAATCGTGGGCCCCAGGCACCACTTCAATCTCTGTTAGGAAAAATAGAAGAAATGCTGTGGCCCGAGGTCTCAGTTCAACCTCCTGGAATAGGTGAAAATTGGAACCTCAAACCAAATCCACCACTCTCACTCCTAACGGAAAGTCCAGGCCTAGAGACAAGGTTCTTGTTCTTCAAGGAAGAATATTCTTAGCAAAGGAAAGGCTAGCCTTGTGGTTTAAGGACTCGAATATACTAATTTTCAATAAGGATAGGCTTTTTGGCTTTAGACCAGGGCTTTGTTATATTAGTATTAGGAAGAAACTGGCTCTGTGTCATGGATCCGGGTCTCCAGTCTACATCATTTGAAGGGAGTGCAGTGCTGTTACCAGAATGGAGGTCTCCTTTCTTTTCTGTAATAGCTGACAGCTTTGATCTGTGGGCCATGCAGTGCACATTAGTTTCTGTCACTGGGTCTAGTATGTTGGGAGTGTGAGTAGGTCCTCAGCCTAGTCTATTCAAAATTAGACAGTGTTAACCTTGGGAGCATGGCCCTGAGGGAGTCACAACAGGATCATGTGATGCCTGAGGGTATCAATGTTGCAGAAATATTGCCTATCAAGACCGGCGAGAAACCAAGCAGCACTCTGAGAGTTGGAGAACTCAGATTTATTACACCAGGAGTCCCAGAAGAGCTGGGCCCTGAGTTCAGGGGTAACCTTAATTTTATAGGCCTTAACATGCAAAGGCAATACATCTCTTCTTAACAAGCAAAGGCAATACATCTGTTCTTAACAAGCAAAGTCAATACATCTGTTATCTAGATAAAACAAGCAAAGGGGAGGGTAAGTCTTCAATTGATCTCAAGGTCACCTGTCTCTTCGCTCTATGCGGCAAGCATGTCCACAGATTACAATATTAGCCTTTTGAGTTGAAAATTCCTCTTCGTTCTTCCGTTTTGATGCCATTTAAATTCTTAAATCCTATCTTCCTGGCCTAGGGGCTAGTATAAAGGTGGTCCAGATGTCACAACCATCTGTAACTTTATGGATTCTAGGGGTGAGGAGACAGTTCAAGATACAGAGACCAAATGAGAGAGCTATGAAGAGCATGACGAGAGGACCTGCAAATGGGAGAAGCCAGGATCCCTAACTTTATATTCTGGACCAGGACCCCCATGGCTCACTTAATTGTTGGTGGATTTTTGCAGCAGACCCAGAAACCCCCTAACTAATTTTCCTGCCTAACTTTTTTCTAAGAGCCACGAACCCTCTTATTATTAGCATGGATGTTGAGGGGTGGGAGGTCTCTTCTTCCATATCTTCTTCCGCTGAGAAGGGTCATAGTCCCTGCCTACTGGGGTTTCATGGAGCTCTTTTCCTTTCTGCCTTAATCAGGGTGATCCTGGGTTTCCTGCTGAAGTGTCACCTCAGTCTCAGACAAGGAACTTACTTCTCTGTCCTGTCCCAGTTATTGGACACCTTAATGACCTCTGGCACCAAGGCAGCCTGTGGGGTTTGGGTCTAGACCCCAACTTTTGGATCTTCCTTTGAATATTGGGCACAGACCAAGTTTTAAAAAGTATAGCCAGGAGTGTCTGGCCCTCAGATTTTGGGCCAATGTTAGTATATTTTCTAAAAGTCTCAGAAAACTAGTTAAGGCAACTTAAAACACAGAAATTATTTTGATTAAGCACAGAATCCTTGTTTTCTACTCAGAAAACTTTTCCATAACATCAGGAGCAGACCAATAGTCTAAGAAACATTAAAACACAATTCTATTTTTGCATTAACTTAATTTTGGCATTTAAATTTCCAATCTTGTTTAGCTTAATCACATAAAATTTCCTCTCCGGATTTCTCTTCACAAACCTTCTACCACTTGCCTCATTCCTTCAGTTTGCCTCACTCATTCAGAAATAACCAACTTTAATACAAACATCTTTCCTTCAATTCCCTTCCAAATAAATCTCCATACTTTTTACCTTTTGTTACCAAAAACATCTCCATCATAATTAGAATCTTAACTGAACCACCATATTACATATAACACAGACAAACATAGATCAGAGATCATGCACATACTCTTATTTCCCCATCATCAGTATTTGTAAATTCCCTGAGGGTACATATCTAGTTTCCTCAGGGAGAGATGAAATAGATGGGGTCCCAAGAGAACTTGTTTCCCCCTCAGAGTCTGAGAGTGAAGGGGGAGAAAATTCCTAATTATCGAGATCTCTGTGAAGGCACTCCTATCATCGGGCCAGTTAATAAGTCTGGGTCTTGGTGAAGGAGCATAGAAGCTGAACTTTTACTGCTACAGCAGTCCTGGCTTGCCTGGCCTTGCCATTATACTAAGCTACTCAATTAACTTGTTGGTCAATGTTTTCTGGTATATTAGCTGATGATTGACACATTAAAAGTCTGGGGGGTCTACACCCAAGTTGTAATATCGCTCCTAACTTAATGAAAATATCCCATCCTAACAAGGGAGTGGGGTAGCTTGTATCTATTAAAGACATCTGCTGAAAGATATGATCTTCAAATTGGCAGGTAGAGGGTGGAGTAAAATGGTTGACTTTGCCTTCCCCTTCTACACCTATGATAATCGTAGTTTGTGAGGAGGGTTTTTCTGCAAATGCAGGGAGAACAGAATAGGTTGCCCCTGTGTGTGTGTGTGTGTGTGTGTGTGTGTGTGTATAAATTGAATTTGTTTATCCATTACGTCCAGAGTTAACTAGGGTTCCTTGGTAGTGATGACCACATTCCTGGACAGGGCCGGTGAGGATGGCCCTGGGCCTCCTCAGTCACACAGTTCCTAGGGTGTTAGCTGGCTGCTCTCCTTTCTGGGAGTGTGGACACTCAACTCTTAAATGCCAAGGATTAGTATCTTCTTTGCATGTGCAGTCTTTTGCCCAATATTCTACTTTCTTGCATTTGAAGCAAGGACTCAATATCTCTTTATTCCCCAGTCTCTTAAGGGATGCTTGTTGGGTACCAAGGGTCTGGCCAATTGCGACAACCATAATCCTGGCTTGTCATTTTTCTTTATTCTGTCCTCTTTTTCCCTCTTCATGTTATAGACCACGAAGGCCATATATAGTAGTCTGTGGCCCCATTTGCAGCTTTTGAAGCTTGTATCTGATATCAGGGGCTGGCTGGCTGGCTAATAAAATGCTGGCCTAACAAAGCTAACCCCGCAGGAAAAGTGGGGTCTACATTAGTATACCTCCTAAAAGAGTCTTCCAGCTGGCTAAAAAAGCTGGCTGGGTTCTCATATTTTTCTTGAGTAATGGTTCTAAGCTCCTCATGATTCACGGCTTTTCTATTCCTTGTTTTCCTTTCTTTCCCTCCATGAGGGTCTCTAGAAATTTGGCACATCTAGCCATTCCTTCTTGGGTATTATATTTCCAATCAGGATCAGCTAACAGTACTACCTCTGTTCCAGAGGCATGGCCCTGGGGGTTCCTAGCAAGGCCTCATCTGCCTGCTGATGGGCCACTGTTAAAATGCAGTCCTTTTCAATGTTATTCTATGGAGCTGCCGATGAGCCCAATTGGACTCCGTAGTCTTTAGAGGACCTTAAGGATGCCCAGCTGTGGAGCCACAAATTTGTACTTGACCAAGTCAAGCCAAACAGGCCATACATCCACTCATTCATTCACACACCAGGTTAAAACACTGCCTCACCCATTTTAGGAGGTCCTAATGTCCTCCCCACTTTGGAAGACCCTAACCTATGTCTTCCCCACTTGGAAGACTCTGATGTCTTCCCCCTTTGGAAGACCCTGACCTATGTCTTCTCTGCTGGAAAGACCCCAATGTCTTCCCCCTGCCTTGGGAAGACTCTGATGTCTTTCCCCACTGGAAAGACCCTGACTGTGTCTTCTAACTGAAGACCAGGAGGTGATCAAGCTCCTCTGCCATCTAAACATGGGACCTTACCTTATCCTGTGGCCATTTCTGGTGAGTTGGCCCACCCCTCCTATGAGTCCAGTTGGGGCTCGGCCATCCTGGGAGTTGGGGTGCCAGTCTGAAAAATAACTCAGAATACCATCGTGTGGCACGCCTCCTTGTTCGTCTCAGAGCTCCTCTGCGCTGGTCTGGCTGAACCACCGATCCAGCAATTCAAAGAGCCAGCATAATTAGTTGGAAACTCACTGGGGCTTGCAGAAATGTTGCACAAACAAGACTGGTGAAAAAAACAAGCACCACTCAAAGAGTTGGAGAACTCAGGTTTATTACACCAAGTGGGTCCCAGAAGAACTAGTGCTCTGAAGATCTGGGCCCAAGCTCAGGGTAACCTTACTTTTATAGGTCTTAACAAGCAAAGGCAATATATCTGTTATAGACAGAACAATAAAAGGAGAGGGTAAGTCTTTAGTTGATTGCGAGATCACTCTGCCTTCAGCCTATGCAGCAAGCATGTCTACAGAAGCGGAACAAAGAGCTAATTTCAAGGTTAACCATTTGAATGAAAATTCCTCTTCAAAACCACTACTGTCTTCTCTTCAAATGTTGTAGATTGGAGATGGAGGCCCATGACACAAAGCCAGTCTTTTCCTAACACTAATACAACCGAGCCCTGGTCTAAAGCCACCAAGTCTGTCCTCACTGAAAATTAGTAGATTGGAGACCTTAAACCACAAGCCCAGCCTTTCCTCTGCCAAGAATATCTTTCATGGAGAACTAGAATCTTGGCTCCAGACCTGGACTTTCCATTAGGAGTGAGAGTGGTGGATTTGGCTTGAGGTTCCAATTTTCACCTATTCCGGGAGGTCGAACTAAGACCTCGGGTCATAGCGTTTCTTATGTCTCTTCCTAATAGTGACTGAAGTGGTAGCTGGGGCCCATGATTGTAAGCCTGTCCTCCCTGAATGAATGTCGAGTCATGTCCTAGGCCCACAGCAACAAGCCTATCTTTATGCAAGGAAAACTAGAATGAAGACTTACGCCTGCGACGCCAAGCCTGGACTCTCCTCACAGGAATTAGAGTGCAGGCCCCAGCTACAAAGATCAAGACCATCCAATTTATAACAGACTAGATGAAACAGCTACTCACACTACACCATGATAGCCTCTGTAAACAGAAACTCATGTGGAGTGTTGACCCACAAAAAAAATCAGCTGTCTTCTCTGAACAAAAGAAGATTAGGGGTCTTCATTCATACGAGAAAAATTGCATTACCTTGAAAGGATGAAGAGTGGTGACTAGGACCCAAGGCACTAAGCCTATCCTGAAAACTAATAGGAGAACTTAATGCACAGAGCAAGCCTATCCTCGGGTAAGAGAATCTTGGCTCGAGACTAGGACCTTGACTCCTGCCTGTATTTCTAATCAGGGACCGGGGTGCTGATTAGAAGTTTTGCAGTTCCAAACCTTTCCCTTTCTTCCAAGAAATAGAACTGATAAATTAGCCTAGAACATTTACCTAACAGAGACTGAAGGGATGGACTGGGCCCATGGTTCTAAACCTGTCCTCTGAGAATGAATGCCACCTGGAGACCTAGGCCCACAGCAAAAAGCCTTCTTTATGGAAGAGAAACTAGAACAGAGACTGTGGAAATCTGCACCAAGCCTAGACCTCCTAAAAAGAACTGGTTGACAGCCCCACGCCCACAAGGTCAAGACCATCCAATTGGTAACAAATTCCAGACTGAAAACCTAGGCCCACAACACCCAGCCTGGCCCCTGCTACCAGAAACTCTTGAGGAGAATTTGACCCACAGAACCAAGCTGTCATTTCCTAGGAGGCAGAGGAACAAAGTACTCAGTTCACGGCACCAAAACTGTCCTGCCTCTAAAGCATTTACGACAGAAATTTCAGCCAATAGCACCAACCTTGTGTAATATTAACAGTCCATTCAGCCAACGTAGTCACAAGTCACCAATTTTCCCATTTGTCAATTATTGAACCGTGACCGTAATTTATAGCACAAGCCTTTCCCCTGGTAACAAAAGGTAGTGTGGTCACTTAGAAACTTAGTACAAAGCCTGGACTGTTATTTTAGGAACTCGATTGGGGAGCTTGGAAGCATGGGCAAGCATTGTTCCTATTTCCAGAAAGTAGACTGGAGACCTTGAACCACAGAATCTAGCCTAATTTTTCTTAACAAAACCTTAGGTAAGAGGCCTTGGCATACGGTTACAAGACCTTCTTGGTAGATAAAAAAAAAAATGTAAATAGCAGTCCATGGCCCAGGACCCAGTACCTGCCAGATGAGGGGAAGTGGAATGGATCTTTGAAAACATCAGACCATGCCATTTTCATTTTCAAGGTGAATTCAAGTGGAAACATTACACACACTCAAGCCTGGTTCATTCTAAGACGTAGAGTGAAAACCTACACCCACAGCAACAAGACCAGTCACCTGATAGAAGCACGATTACTGTGGGACCAACAATAACCCAATGTGAATCTCACGAGGTAGTCACGTGACTGCCACATGTTTCTTGGTGATTGCTAGGTGCTTTTCAAGTGATTTCCACCTTATTCCTCTTCCAAGTGTTTCAGGTGACTTCCACCTATCTTCAACCAAGTGTTTCAAAACATGCCTCAAAAATTCTCTATTTTCAATATTTCAGCATTGATGCCTTGGCTGTTAAACAATTCCACCTCGACAGTAGTGGCCAAAGTTCTGCATATAAGAATAGTGTGGGAGTCCTACACTGAAGTCATTAAGAATTACGCTCACAATGACTTAGCATTTTTGCTAAAATACAGTTAAATGGCCACTGCTGTTTCCACTAGTTTAGAGTAGCTAATTCAATCAGACTCAGCCTCCAAATTTCAATGTGGTTAATGTATGATAGTTGCTCCCACTGCCTTCAAGCAGGTTGACTGACCACAGACGAAACCTCAGGCCAGTTAACTAATGATAATTGTCTGGTAGCCTATACCATTATCCTCAAGCAAGTCTTCTCATGCAGACATGACCTTTCAATTGAAGGGCTTTATATGGCTCTGCTACACATGGACTATTCTTTTCTCAGTGTTTATGTGAATTTTACCAAGGAATGTAGAGGGGTCACTCAAAATAAGTGCCATACCATCACCCAATGTGACGTGATCTCCCTGTGATGCCCTCAGGCTGGTGTCTTGATGGTCATGTGAACCCTGTGGGGAAGCCACATGAATACCGCAAGATGCCCTAGTTCTTGCTAGAAGATTTTCAAGTGACTTCCACCTCATATTTCTTGGGTGAGGTAAACCAAAGGTTTCAGAACACATTGAAATAACTGCCTCAATGTCAATACATCAGCTTTCTTTCCATTGTCGTTAAGCCAATCCCTCTCAGAATTTGTAGTATGAGGTTTGCTACAGAGAAATTTTAAGGCAGCTCTTCTTGCCCATGAAGAGTTATCCTCACAATGACTCAGCATTTTTCCTACAATACAGCAAAATGGCAGCTGTTGTTTCCACCACTATCCAGTCCTTCCATACAGCACATTCAGCCTCCAATTTCAATACACCCATGTGCAACCACATTTACACTGCTATAAAGCAGATTTCCTGACAACAGACAAAAACTGAGGTGAATTAACAATCATTGACTGGCCGCATATACCGCTGACATCAAGTAAGTTTTGTAATGAGGACACAGTATTCAATTGGAGGTCTGTTAGAAGACTGTCTTGGCCACCTTCTGTTACACACACACTAATATTTTCTCAGTGTTTATGTAAATTTTACCAAGTGATATACACTGTCGTTCCAAAGGGTACACTACATCATCCTCATCTGTCACATGATCTCCCTGTGTTTCATTCAGCCAGTCTCTTAATGGGCACGTGATTCCCATGGTGGTCACATGATCCTGTTGTGACTCCCATGGGGCCATGTTCCCGAGTTTAACATTGCCTAATTTTGAAAAGACTAGGCTAAAGACCTACTCCCACTACCAACATCCTAGACCCGGTGACAGAAACTAATGTGCAGTGCATGACCCACATGAAAGCTATCTACTCTTACAAAAAAGAAAGGAGACTTCCATCATGGTAACAGTAATGTCCTCCTTTGATTTGATATAGACTGGAGGCTGGCCCATGACACAGAGCCAGTCTCTTTCTAACACTAATAAAATGGAGCCCTGGTCTAAAATAACTAAATTATACACCTTAAACTGCAAGGCCAGCCTTTCCTCTGGTAAGAATATCTTTCCTAGAGAACTAGAATCTTGGCTCAAGACCTGAACTTTCTGTTAGGAGTGAGAGTGGTAACTTTGGCTTGCAGTTCCAATCCCTTCACCTATTCCAGAAGGCTGAGCTGTGACCTCAAGCCACAGAACTTCCTTTGTCTTTTCCTAACAGAGCCTGAATTGGAGGCCTGGGCCCACAGTGCTAAGCCTGTTCTCCCTGAATGAATGTCGATTGATATTCTTGGCCCACAGCAACTAGCTTGTCTTCATGCAAGGGAAATTAGAATGGAGACTTAGGCCTGTGATGCCAAGCCTGGACCCTCTTCACAGGAACTAGAATGCAGGCCCAGGCTTCCAAGGTCAAGATCATCTAAATTTATAATGGACTAGATGAAACAACTACTCACGCTACACCCAAGGTATCCCCTGTGAACAGAAACTCATGTGGAGTGTACGGCCCACACAAAAAAAAGCTATCTTCTCAGAACTAAAGAAGATGGAGGCCTCTGTTAATACCAGCAAAACTGTATTGTTTTTAAAGAGTTCTGACACAGGCCCAAGGCACAATGCCTATCTTTTCCTAACAAAAAAGTACAAGAACACTGGGACTCAAGGCACTAAGCCTGTCCTCTCTAAAACTAGTATATAAAAGAACTTAACCCACAGGGCAAGCCTGTTTTCAGGTAAGAGAATCTTAACTTGAGATCTAGACCATGCCTCCTTCCTGGATTTCTAATCAGGAACAAGAGTCCTGACCTTGGTTTGCAGTTCCAATCCTGTCCCCTATTTCTAGGAAGCAGAGTTGAGAAATTGGCCCACAGTATTTCTGCTGGCTTTGCCTAACAAAGACGGCGTAGCCTGTCCTCTGTGAACAAATGTCACCTGGAGTCCTAGGTTCACAGTAAAACCCTACTTTATGGAAGAATCTAGGACACAGACTGTGGAAATTTGAACCACGCCTGGATCTCCTAAAACGAACTTGTTGGCAGCCCCAGGCCCACAAGGTCAAGGCCATCCAATTGGTAACAAAGTCCAGACTGAAAACCTAGGCCCACAATACCCAGTCTGACCCCTGCCACCAGAAACCCTTGGGAGACCTTGGCCTGCAGAACAAAGCTATCATCTCCTATGAGGAGGAAGAATGGAGGACTCGGTTCACAGCACCAAGACTGTCCTTCTTTTAAAACATTAGAGAAAGAAATTTGGGTGGATGGCACCAATCGTGTGTCATGTTAACAGTACATTTGGCAAACCTGATCCAACATCACCAATTTTCCCTTCAGTCAATTATTAAAAGGTGACCGATAATTTACAGCACCAAGCCTTTTCCCTGACAACAAAATGTGGTGTGGGCAATTAGAAACTTTGTACAAAACCTGGACTGTTCTTTCAGGAACTTGATTGGGAAGCTTGGTTGCATGGCCAATCATCGTTCCATTTTCCAGGAAGTAGACTGGAGACCTTGGCCCACAAAATCTAGCCTAACTTTTCTTAATATAATTTAAGTGGAGGACTTGGCCTACAGTAACAAGACCTTCATGGTAGAAATTAAAAAGTCAATAGAAGTCCATGGCCCAGTACCCGTCCTCTGCACGGATCAGGGAAAGTAGAGTGGATGTTTGAAAACATGAGATCATGCCATTTTCATTTTCAAGGTAAACTCCAGTGGAAATTTCACACACACAACCCTCATTCATTATAAGAAGGAGAGTTTAAGCCTATGCCCATAGCAACAAGACTAGACACCTGGTACACAAACGATTCCAGTGGGGTTTTCCTTGACGCCACGTGAATCACGCAAGGTGTTCACTTGACCCCCATGTGATTCCCTAGTGATTGTTACGTGATTTTCAGATGACTTCCACTGTATTCCTCTTCCTCTATTCTCAACCAAGTGTTTTCAAATCATGTCTCATAAACTCTTTATTTTTAGTAGTTCAGCATTGATGCATTGGATGTTAGGGAATTCCTCTCAACAATAGTGGCCTAAGGTCTGCATACAAGACTGGACACTCCTCACAAAAAGTAGAGTACAGGCCCAGGCTCTCAAGGTCAAGACCACCTAATTATAACAGGCTAGATGAAACAACTACTCACACTACACCCAAGGGAGTCCCTGTTATCAGAAACATAGGTGGAGGGTATGGCCCACAAAGCTGTCTTCTCTGAAAAAAAGGAAGAATAGAGGCCTCTGTTTGTACCAGTAACACTGTCTTCCCAGAAAGGATGTGGAATGGACCTGGGCCAAAGCACAAAACCTGTCTTTTACTAACAACAAGTACAAGGGAGACTGGGATCCATGGCACTAAGCCTGTCCTCTTTGAAAACTAGTAGTTAGGAGGCCTTAACCAACAGGACATGCCTGTCCAGTTCTAAACCCTTCCCCTACTTTCATGAAGTAGAGCTGAGAAATAGGCCCATAGATTTCTTTTTTTAACAGAGACTGAAGTGGTGGCCTAGGACCAAAGTTCTAATCCTGTCGTCTCTGAACAAATGTCTACATCAATCCTAAGCCCACAGCATCAAGCCTTCTTTATGAAAGAGAAACTACAATGGAGACTGGAAATCAGCATCAAGCCTGTACATCCTACAAAGAACTAGTTAGCAGCTACAGGCTCACAAGGTCAAGACCATCCAGTTTGGTAACAAAGTCCAGACTGAAGACCTAGGCCCACAACACCCAGCCTGGAACCTGCTACCAGAAACTCTTGGGGAGAACTTGGCTCATAACCAAGCTGTCATCTCCTGAGATGAGGAAGAACAAAGGACTCGGTTCATGACACCAAGACTGTCCTCCCTTTAAAACATTTAAGATAGAAATTTGGGCCGAAGGTACCAATTTTGTGTGATAGTAACATTCCATTCAGTACAACCTGGTCCCACATCACCAATTTCCCTTTTGCCAACTATTGAAAGATGATTATAACTTATAGCACCAAGTGTTTCCCCTGGTAAAAGAAGGTAATATGGGCACTTAGAAACTTGACACAAAGCCTGTACTCTTCTTTCAGAAACTCAATTGGTGAGCTTAGAAGCACGGCCAAGTATTGTTCCTATTTCCAGGAAGTAGAGTGAAGACCTGGGCACACAGAATCTGGCCTAACTTTTCTTAAAGTAACCTTCAGTGGAAGACTTGGAACATGGTAACAAGACTGTCTTGGTAGCAAAAAAAAAAAAAAAAAAAAGCCAATAGAAGTCCATGGCCTAGGACCCAGTCCTCTCCCTGGATCAGGGGAAGTGGAGAGGATGTTTGAAAACATTACACCATGCCATTCCCATTTTCAAGGTAAACTCCAGTGGAAAACGTTTTCTGCACATTCAAGCCTCATTTATTCTAAGAAGTAGAGTGAAAATCTATGCCCATTGCAGCAAGACTAGTCACCTGGTGGACACACTATACCCATGGGGTCTTTTTTGATCCCCAAGTGAATCCTGTGAGGTGTTCACATGATCGCCGCATGATTCCCTAGTGATTGCTACATAATTTTCAGGTGACTCCCACCTTATTCCTCTTCCCAAATCCTCAACCAAGTGTTTTCAAAACATGTCTCATAAGCTCTTCATTTTCAATATTTTATCTATGATGCATTGGCCATTAAGCAATTCCCTCTCGACATTAGTGGCCTAAGGTCCGCATACAAGAATAGAGCAGGGAGTCCCACCTGAAGCCATTAAGAGTTATGCTGCTCATACTGACTCTACACTTTTGCTACAATATAACAGAATGGAAGCTACTGTTTCTACCACTCTAAAGTAGCTTCCTCAAGCAGTCTCAGCGTCCAAATTTCAAAGCGGTTAATGTACAACAGTTGCTCCATTGCCTTTGTCAGCACTGAGCTGATCAAAAAGGGAAGGCTTAGGTGTTGAGATGCCCAATTGAAACAATGCATGAAGAGTTGATATGAGAATGAAACAACAGGCACCAACTTTATTGCAGGGAGCACACCTACACTTATTCGTCTCTCCCCCTCCACCACCACCCTTAAGGGGACTGTATGGGATGATTTTTATTTGTCAAAGAACATAAGCGGCATTACGACCACACATGCATTGATACGACAAAGCTGAAAGTAATGTTACATATATTAAAAAGCAGACACAATACTAATACTAATATAACATTCTAAATCAGGGTTATACTTCTTAGCCAAGAGGCCTGGATCATAACCAGACCTTAGACTGGTCAGACCTTGGGCTAGTCAGGCCTGGATTGATCAGGCCTTAGATCACAGCCAGACCTTGAATCACAGCCAGACCTTACACTGGCCAGGCCTTGTGCACACAGCCTTCAGGCAGGTTGCCTGAACACAGACAACACCTCAGGCCAGTTATTTAATGATCATTGTCTGGTAGCCTACACCACTGTCCTCAAGCAAGTCTCCTCATGCAGACATGAACTTTCAATTGAAGGCCAGTGAGGTGGCTGCTTGACCATGCTCTGCTACACAGACTATTGTTTTCTCAGTTAATGTGACTTTTACCAAGGAATGTAGAAGAATAATTCAAAAGTGAGCACCACACTATCACCAAAATGTCATGTGATCTCCTTATGATGCACTCAGGCCAGACCCTTGGTGGTCACATGATTCCCACAGGGCAGCCATGTGAGTACCACGAGGTTCCCTAGTTCTTCTTATGAAAATTTCTGGTGCCTTCTAACTTATTTTCCTCTCTTCTCCTAAAACAAGGGTTTGCAGAATACATTGAAGGAACTGCCTCAATGTCAATATCTCAGCTTTCATTCCATGGATGTTAAGCCAATCCCTCTCAGAATTTGTAGTCTGAGGTTTGCTATAGAGGAATTCTGAGGCAGCTGTTCTTTCCGCCATGATGAGGTACCCTCACAATGACTCAGCATTTTTCCTACAATACAGAAAAATGGAAGCTGTTGTTTCCACCACTATCCCGCCGCTTCCTCACAGCACACTCAGCCTCCAGTTTTCACAATGGCCAATGTGTGCCCACACCCTCTACTGCCATAAAGCAGGTTTCTGGACAACAGACAAAACCTGAACTAACTATCATTGTCTGGCTGCATATAGCACTGACCCAAGTAAGTTTTGTAATATGGACACGACATTCGATTGGAGATCAGATAGGAGGCTGTCTCAGCCACCTTCTGTTACATACAGTCTAATGTTTTCTCAGTGTTTATGTGAATTTTATCAAGTGATATGCACTCATCATTCCAAAGGGAGCACTACGTCATCTGCATCTGTCACATAATTTCCCTGTGTTTCACAGAGTCCAGTCTCTTGATAGGCATGTAATTCCCACGGGAAAGTCACGTGATCCTGTTGTGACTCCCACAGGGCCATGTTCCCAAAGTTAATACTGTCTAATTTTGAACAAACTGGGTTAAATACCTACGCACACTACCAACATCATAAACCCTGTGACAGAAACTAATGTTGCAGTGCATGGCCCACAGATCAAAAATATCTACTCTTACAGAAAAGAAAGAAGACCTCCATTCTTGGTAACAGTATTTTTCTCCCTTCTAATGATGTAGACTGGTGACACTGGCCAATGAATCAAAGCCAGTCTCTTCCTAACACTAATACAATGGAGCCCTGCTCTAAAGCTGCCAAGCCTGTCTTCATTGAAAATTAGTAGATTAGAGATCTTAAACCACAAGACCAGACTTTCCTCTAGTAAGATCTTTCTTAGAGAACTAGAACCTTGGTTCCAGGCCTAAATTTTCTGTTAGGAGCAAGAGTGGTGACTTTGGCTTGCAGTTCTAATCCCTTCACCTCTTCCAGGAGGTAGAGGGGAGACTTCACTCCACAGCATTTCTTCTGTTGTTATCTAACCTTGAATGAAGTGGTGGCCTGGGCCCATGGTCCTAAGCCTATATTCCCTTAACAAATGTTGACTGGTAGCCTGGGCTCAAAGCAACAATCATGTCTTTATGTAAGGGAAACTAGAAAGGGGACTTAGGCTTGTGAAAACAAGCCTGGACTCTCCTCATAGGAACTAGAGTGAAGGCTCTGGCTCCCAAGGTCAAGACTATCTAATTTAAAACAGACTAGATGAAACAAATTCTCACACTACACCCAAGGTAGCACATGTGAACAGAAGATCATGTGGAGTGTATGGCCCACAAACAAAGAAGTCGTCTCTAAACAAAAGGAAGAATGGAGGCCTCCATTCTTACTAGCAGCATTGTCTTCCCATGAATGAATGTGGAGAGGTGACCCAGGTAAAGGCACAAAGCTTGTCTTTTCCTAACAGAAATTACAAGGGTGACTGAAAACGATGGCACTAAGCAGGTCCAGTATGAAAACTAGTAGATAGGTGACCTTAACCCACAGGGCAACCCTGTCCTCAGGTAAGAGAAACTTAACTCAAGACCTAAGACCTTGTCTCCTGCCTGGATTTCTAATCAGAAACTAGAGTGCTGATCTTGGTTTGCAGTTCCAATCAATTCCGCTATTTCCAGGAAGTAGAGCTGAGAAATTGGTCCACAGTGTTTCTTCTGTCTTTTCCTAACAGAGACTGAAGTAGTGGCCTGGGATTAAGGTTCTAAGCCTACCATCTCTGAATGAATGTTGACTTCAGTCCTAGGCCCATAGCATTAAGCCTTCTTTATGGAAAAGAAACTAGAACAAACTGTAAAAATTGGCACCAAACCTGGACCTCATAAAAGGAATTCTTTGGCAGCCCCAGGCTCACAAGGTCAAGACCATCCAATTGGTAACAAAGTCCAGACTGAGGACGTAGGCTCATAATACCCAGCCTGGCCCCTGCTATCAAAAAACTCTTGGGAAGACCTTGGCCCATAAAACCAAGCTGTCATCTCCTAGGAGGAGGAAAAAGAGGACTCGGTTCATGGCACCAACACTGTCCTCCCTTTAATGTATTTATGATAGAAATTTGGGCCGACAGCACCAAACTTATGTCATCCTAATGATCAAGTCAGCACAATCTGGTCCCACATTACTAATTTCCCTTCTGCCAATTATTAAATGATGACCATAACCTATAGCACCAAGCCTTTCCCCTTGGTAAGAGAAGGTAGTGTAGTCACTTAGAAACTTGGCACCAAGCCTGGATTGTTCTTGCAGGACTCGACAGGGGAACTTGGAAGCATGGGCAAGCATTGTTCATATTTCCAGGAAGCAGAGTGAAGACTGTGACCCACAGAATGTAGCCTAATTTTTCTTAATGGAACCTTAGGAGGAGGACTTGGAACACAGTAACAAGACTGTCTTGGTAGAAAAACAAACAAACAAACAACAGTCGATACAAGTTCATGGCTCAGGACCCAGCCCTCTGCCTGGTCAGGGAAAGTAGTGTGGATGTCTGAAAACACGACACCATGCCAGTCTCGTTTTCAAGATAAACTTGAGTGGAAAACGTTTCCCACAAACTCAACCCTCATTCATTCTAAGAAGTAGAGTGAAAACCTATGCCCACAGCAACAAGTCTAGTCACCTGGTAGACACATGGTTCCCACAGGGTCTTCTTTGATGCCCCACGTGAATCCCATGAGGTGTCTACATGATTGCCACCTGATTCTCTAGAGATTGCTATGTTATTTCCAGGTGACTAGCACTTTATTCCTCCACTCCTATCCTCTACCAAGTGTTTTCAAAGCAAGTCTCATAAACTGTTTCAATTTCAATATTTTAACTTTAATGCACTGGCTGTTAAGGAATTTCCTCCCAACAATAGTGGCCTAAAGTCCACATACAATAATAAGAGTAGAGTCGCACCTGAAACCATTAAGAGTTATGCTCACAATGAGTCAGCACTTTTGCTACGATACAGCAAAATGGTGGCTGCTGTATCCACCGCTCTAAAGCAGCTTCCTCAAGCAGACTCAGCTTCCAAATTTCTATGTGGTTAATGTGGAACAGCTGCTCCCATTGCCTTCAAATAGGTTGCCTGAACACAGACGAAACCTCAGGACAGTTATCTAATGACAGTTATCTGGTAGCCTACACTGCTGTCTTCAAGTGAGTCTTCTCATCGTGCCTTGAAATTTCGACAGAAGGGCATTGAGGTGGCTGTCTCGGCCACACTCTGTTACACACGGACTCTCCTTTTCTCAGTGTTATGTGAGTTTTACCAAGGAATGTAGAAGAGTAACTCAAAAGTGATTGCCATGCCATCACTCTGATGTCATTGATCTCCCTGTGACACACTCAAACCAGGCCCTTTGAAGTCACGTGATTCCTGCGCAACAGCCACGTGAATACCGCAAGATTTCTGGTACTTTTTACAAGATGTGCAGATGATTTTCACCTCATTTTCCTCTGCTGGCCGAAAACAGGGTTTTTCAGAACACATTGAAGGGGCTGCCTCAATGTCAATATCTCAACTATCTTTCTATGGTCATTAAGCCCGTCCCTCTCAGAACTTGTAGTCTGAGGTTAACTAGAGAGGAATCCTGAGGCAGCCGTTCTTTCTGCCACGAAGAGGTATCCTCGCAACGACACAGCATTTTCCCTACAATATAGCAAAATGGAAGCTGTTGTTTCCACCACTATCCAGTTGCTTCCTCACAGCACACTCAGCATCCAGTTTTCACAATGGCCAAAGTGTTCCTGTAGCCTCCACTGACAAAATGCAGGTTTCCTGACAACAGACAAAACCTGAGGCAAATTAACAATTATTGTATGGCTGCATTTACCATTGACCTCAAGTAAGTTTTGTAATATGGACATGACATTTGATTGGAGGTCAGTTAAGAGGACTCGGCCACCTTCTGTTACACACAGGCTAACGTTTTCTCAGTGCGTATGTGAATTTTATCAAGTGATGTGCACTCATCATTCCAAAGGGAGCATCTTACCATCCCAAACAGTCACATAATCTTCTTGTTTCATAATGGCCAGTCCCCTCATAGACAAGTGATTCCCACGGGGTGGTCGCATGATCCTGTTGTGATTCCCATGAGTCCATGCTCCCAAGGTTAACATTGCCTACGCTTGAATAGACTAGACTAAAGACCTACTCACACTACTAAACCCTGTGACTGAAACTAATGTGCAGCGAATGGCCCACAATGCTCAGTCCGGGCCCCAAATGCCTGAGGAGGGGGCATGGAATATGGCATCTCTCAGAATGATTTCCTTGCTAGTGAGTTAAGAACCTTTTATTTGCACCAAGATTACATCTGACTTCATCCTTTCTTTTTTTTACTTCACATATGGAATTTCTGGTGACCATGAAAAAGGACATGTGATATGAGCCTCCTTTCCAGTGCTCAGCCTTAACTTTGAGGATTCCAGACAAGTGAGCAGTGGGCCCAGCACCCAGCAGCCACCAGCTGATTCTCTGGCACCTTTCTCCTTCAACCACCCCCTTCTCATTGGGCGTCTGAAAAGAACTGACCCAATGGTTCATTTCAGATGGTTTGCCTTGAAGAATGCCTCGCATCCTGTACTGTCCCTTAAGGAATCCCAACAATAGAGTTTCAGATAGAGGGAATCACCTGGACAGGGCAGAAATATGAAAAAGTTGGCATCTGCCTGGGTCTCTGGGAGTCCTTATTTAGCCCGAGGCCAAAAGAAAAAATGGCTCCCAAGTACTCTTTGTTCTAAACAGGGGTGTTCATTGTTCTCCAACTTTGTACCTTGTACATGCTATTGAGAAAGGGGCCAGGGTGTCCCTCTGTCAGCAGCGTCACAGCCTTCTTTTTATTTTTCTATTTCTCTCTTCCCTGTTCCAGAATAGATTACAGTGTCCCTCTTCCGACTCTCGAGGAGCCAACTTCTCGAGAAGAATCGAACATATACTTTTGGAATCCTTCCCGTTTTCAAAACACAGGAGGAATTTGACAGACACGGTCTCAGGAAACACTGAGGCACAGGAACTGCTGCTCCATTTCAAACGACACTCAGGTGACTCCAGTAGTCTTTGCTAGGCATTTCTGTGACAGCATGGAGAACAATCACATTGAATCCAAGCAGGGTTCCTGTGTATCCAGAAATCTGTCATCACAAGAAGGCCAGACTAGGGTTTAGAAACTCAAAACCTGCTGCGGTCTGTCCATCTGACAGAATAAAACCCAGTGGGGATACTTGGCTTATACCCTTTCCCATACATTAGAGCGCTACCTTCTACTCCAATATCCATCACCGGTGGGGGTGCTCAGCACCCGCTGCCTGGTTTGTCACCGTCTCCCAAAGGCTGAGCCCCTTTACACATATCATTCTCCACCTACAGCCTTAAGTCTCTGATCCACACCAGTCTCATATATGAGCCTCTAAGTTAGCCTTTTGTTTGTTTGTATGTTTGTTTTTTTGCTTGTTGTCTTGCTCTCTTTTTGAAGTACACATGGAGCGAAATCATAAGAACCCTGTCCCTTGTAGTCTGACATGGTTCCATTCTTTTGACGGGAAGGGAGACTGCTCGAAAGGGCCAGTCACAAAATGAATGCATGAGCTAAGATCTTCTAGGTGGCATTGGCCAGAGTTCCAGGTGGAACACAGCTCCAAAACTCCCAGGGCTGTCCGGTGACATCTCACCTCCAGCCTAAACTCCAGTGGCTGGTCTGGCCACTCACCTAAAGGGGACAGCTTATGGCATTTGGGCAAATAGAATGCAGATGTGTCCACAATTAGGAAGGCCAAGGAGGTCAATGCATGTCAGTGGAGGCTAGTTTCCCAGCAGGCCGGCAGCTACTGGCTGAGCCCCTGGCAGAGGACAGGGCAGGCGTCCTGAGCCTTTGTTCTCCTGAGGCCTCCAGAGCATTGAGGCCTGTGGAGAGTGGAAAGCCGATCCCTCTCATCCACCCTGGGCTGAGGCAGAAGAGGAGGTGGTAAGACACACTCGTGGATGCTCCGGAAGGGTTCTGCTATTGATAGAGCCCAAGTTGTACGTACATGGCAGTTCTGACCCACCATTTTCCATTCGGGACACACAAATGGCGCACTCACAGTGAAATGAGGCTGCAGCCCACAACCTAGTTGAGGCTGTTATAACCACCCATCCACCAGCATGGCAGTATGGATGAAGTAACCACATCTCAGAGAAGGCCCAGGACAACGGCTGGCCTTGTTATTTCGCACACTTTCGGCACCAGGCAGGGAAACGTTCTGGAATTGGGAGGTCTGGGAGTCACCGCCCTGCCCCTATCCAGAGAACCAGTACCTGTGGAAACCCCTAAAGGTCTGCAGGGCAGCGGGCAGGGGTGCTGCCTGTCTCACCCCTGCCTTGAGCGTCCAAGTCACTGATAGACATGCTCTCTCCTCAGGCCTCTTGACTGATCGGGAAGTGAACAGGAGCCACTTTTTCCTTCCTCCCGCTCCCCGCTGGAGCTTCTTCTCTGTCTCTTTCTCTGTCCTCGCTTGGCTCTTCTGCAAACTGGTCTCTGCCAGGCCCGTGCACTTGGACACCCTGGAGGGGAGCTCTGGGCAGGAAAGGGAAACTGGACAGTGGTTCAGCTTCTCCAGGCCCTGTGATTGGCACAAGTGAGTTGCCTAATCAACACTCCTTGGAGGCTGGAGTAGCTGTTAATTAATTGAAACTGTTGCCCATCAAATTGATTAGGGCCAGGCCTAGGGATCACTCCTCCTTTCCTCTGCTGTGTCTTCCCATGACACGGCAGCTCCACTCTTTTTCCAGACACCTCATTCCATTTGTCTTCCACTCTCAGCTTTCAAGTCCTCCCCAGGACCCTTCCACCTCCTTCGACCTCCATGCAGCCCATTCCCAGGCTCCTCCATGTTTCCGTACTCCCTTGCTGCCAATTCTACCATCCTCCCTTCTCCCATTTGACCAGCGTCCTTACCCCTTCTCCACAGCCGTGAACCTCACCTACCTGAACCAACACAAGCGGCCCATACTCCCCCTCTCCACCCTCACCCTGGACTGTCTGTGCACAGCAGGGCTTCGGACCACCACAAGCACACCGTTCCTGGGACATTGGCTACTGTCAAGCCCACTACCTAGCCCAGCTGGGGCAGCCAGGCACTGGGTCCTGGGAGCAGAGGGTTGGGTCATATTTTATTATTCCTGGCCAGCACCTCAGAAGGTGAGACCACACATCCCCTCCACCAGCCATGCTGCCAGGCACAGTCCCTTTCCTCCTGAGGCCAAGAAGTCAGAGGGCTGAGGAGACCAAGCTAGGCCTAGGCATGAGGGGCACAGACGAGAAAGGCCTCTGGAGGCCTTGAGAACCTGGCAGGGAAGCCTACTTGACATCGGGGGCCTTCACGTGTCTGTATCAACCAGGCACAGCCATGGCTTGACTCATTTTCCCAGCCGGCTGTGGGTGTGCTAGACCTGTTCCATGTCCCTCAACCTATAAAGAACTGAATTCAAATAGATTTCTGGCTGAGAGTTTACAGTGTCCCCCTGTGTGTGAGAGTGTGTGTCTGTGTGCATGCATGTCTGTATGTGTGTGCGTGTTTGTGCGTGAATGTGTTTGTCTGTGTCTAAATGTATGTGAGACAGAGATGTGGTTGTGTGACATCCAGGCAAGTGGAAATATGTGAGTGTCCTCGTGTGTGTAGCTGGGTGAACATTTCTGAGTGTCAGCATAGGGTTTCACCTGTGTTTAATACTGTGGGTGCATTGTGCATGCACTTTTGTGGGAGCACAAAGTAGCATGTGTGCCTCAAGAGACTTTTGGCGGTATCAGTGGCTGGTAGAGTGTGTTAGTTTGTCAAAGATGTTCCCCAGAGACATCTGCCAACATTTGGTTGGGATTGCTGTGAAGGCCGGGTCTCCAAACAAAGGAGAATCTTCTCAGTCACATGATAATCATTTCCTGGGTGACAGATGATCACTGGACCTCTGTCAGTGAACACTTTGTATGGAACTGTTGCGGCCGGGTGGCGTGCTCCTGAAATCGATATCACTTTTTAATCTGTCTGTGCTTCAGTCAAGAATCTGAATTTCAAGAGAGTCAAAGTAAGGAAAAGAAATCCACCCGGTAAGATCCCCCCACCCACACACACTCGAGCCCAGACCGTTAGGACGGAGCTTCATGTGCTGCCTCCCTACAACCACCAGGTGGCCTGCACCCCGCTCAGCCCAGCATCCAGGTGAGGACCAGAGAGAGCCTCCTGTCCTGAGCTGGTGGCTGACACATCCGGTAGCGGGGGCCAAGGGAGGCCCAGTCCACCTGAGGCCACAGTTCAGTCCAGGGCCCAGATGGCTGAGGAGGGGGACTGGCTGTGGCATCTCTCAAATGTTTTCCTTGGTAGTGATTTGAGAACCTTTCATTTGCTCCAAGGTTACCTTGGACTTCATCTTTTCCTTTTTTGCTTCATGTATGGAATTTCTGGTGACCGTGAAAGAGGGTATGCGAGGTGACCCACATTTCCAGTGCCCGGCCTTAACTTTTGAGGATTCCAGACAAGTCACCAGTGGGCCCAGGACCCAGCACCCAGCAGCCACCAGCTGATTCTCTGGCACCTTTCTCCTTCCCCCACCTCCCTTCTTATTGGATGTCTGAAAAGAAGGGACCCAATGATCCATTTCAGAGGATATACCTCGGGGAATGCCTCGCATCCTGTACCGTTCCTTAAGGAATCCAGATTGTTTTGGGGGGAGCAATGATGATAGAGTTTCAGAAAGAGGGAATCACCTGGACAGGGCAGGAATATGAAATTGTTGGCATTGCCCGGGTCCCTGAGAGACCTTCTTTAGCCCAAGGCCAACAGAACAAACGGCTCCCAAGTACCCTTTGTTCTAAACAAGGTTGTTCATTGTTCTCCAAGGTTGAACCTTGTGGAAGCTCTTGAGCAAGAGGCCAGGGGGTCCCTCTGTTAGCAGTGTCACAGACTTCTTTTCATTTCCCTATTTCTCGCTCCCAGGTTTCAGAATGGATTACCTTTGTCTCTCTTCCAGCTCTCAAGGAGCCAACTTCTCAAGAAGAGTTGAACACATCCTTTTGGAGTCTTTCTAATTCTCAAAACACAGGAGGGAGGTGACGGACATGGTCTCAGGAAACACTGAGGCACCGGAACTGCCACTCTGTTGCAAACGGCACTCAGGTGACTCCAATAGTCTTTGCCAGGTGGCTCTGTGACAGGATGGAAATGATCCCATCTAATCCAAACAGCATTCCAGTGTGTCCAGAAATCTGTCGTCATGAAATAGCCAGGCTAGGGTTTCGTGCCCCCAGACCTGCCGCAGTCTGCCCACTTGACACAATGAAACCAGCGGGGATACGTGGCTTAACACTCACCCACATGTCAGCAGCGCTGTCTTCTTCTCCAACTTCAGTCACCTGCGTGGTGTGCTCAGCGCCTGGTGTGTCACCGTCTCCCAAAGGCTGAGCACCTTTACACACATGTCGTTCTCCCCCGATTGCTTTTAGGCTCTGACCCACAACAGTCTCATGCCTGAGGCTCTGAGTTGGCATTTGCTTGTTTGTTTGCTTGTTTGTTGGTTGGTATGTTTGTTTTCTTGCTTGTCAGTGTCTTGCTTTCCTTTTCAAGACCACATGGGAGCGAAATCACAAGGGTCCTGTCCCTTGCAGTCTGACATAGTTCCATTCCCTTGATGAAGAGAGGGACTGTTCAAAAATACCAGTCACAAAATGAATGGGTGAGCTAAGAGCTCCTAGGTGGCATTGGCTTGAGTTCCAGGTGGAACACAGCTCCAAAATTCCCAGGGCTGTCCGGCAACATCTCACCTCCAGCCTAAACACTGGTGGCTGGTCTGGTCACTCACCTAAAGGGGACAGCTTATAGCATTTGGGCAAATAAAATGCAGATGTGTCCACAATTAGAGAGGCCAAGGAGGTTAATGCGTATCAGTGGAGGCTAGCCTCCCAGCAGGCCGGCAGCTACTGGCTGAGCCCCTGGCAGAGGACAGGGCAGGCATCCTGAGCCTTTGTTCTCCTGAGGCCTCTGGAGCACTGAGGCCTGTAGAGAGTGGAAAGTCAGTCCCTCTGGTCCACCCTGGGCTGAGGCAGGGAGGAAGTAGTGAGACACACTCGTGGCCGCTCCAGGAGGGGTCTGCTATTGATAGAGCCCCAGCTGGACACGGCAGTCCTGACCTGCCGTTTTCAGTTCAGGATGCACAAATGGCGCACTCACAGTGAAATGAGGCCGCTGGCCATGGCTCGGTCGGGGCTGTTATCACCACCCATCCACCAGCATTACTAACTACTATACCAAACTGAACTCCCATTTTCAGGTTTCACAGTCATTCATATAAATAATTATTGTATACTTCCTTCTGCTTGCTTGGGTTTGGTTTGCCCTCACTTTTCTTTCTTTTCCTCAGATTAGGTAATCTTGATCGGTCAATCTTTAAGTTTGTTCAATCTTCTATTAATATCTGCTGTT
Organism: Eonycteris spelaea; assembly: GCA_003508835.1. Lineage (NCBI taxonomy): Eukaryota > Metazoa > Chordata > Mammalia > Chiroptera > Pteropodidae > Eonycteris > Eonycteris spelaea. The sequence continues at coordinate 638,546 of PUFA01000215.1, read as the reverse complement.
GAGTTCCTCTTGTGAATACTTCATTTCAGTTATATCTTTTTACTCCATAATTTCTATTTTTGTAATTTCCAACTCCTTATTGATATCCTCTATTTGGTGAAACAGTGTTCTTGTGATTTCTTTTAATTCTTTAGACATGCTTTACTTTAACTCTTTGTACATATTTAAAATAGCTGATTTAAAGTTTTCATCTAACAAGTTCCATATCTGGGCTTTCTCAGGAACATCTTCTGTAGACTGATTTTTTTTTTCTGTGTGTGAGCCATGTTTTCTTTTTTTCTTGCATGTCTTATATTTTTTGTGTTGAAACTAAATATTTTAAACAATATAATGTGGCGACTCTGGAAATCAGATTCTGTCTCTTGCCCAGGGCTTACTTTTATTGTTGTTATTCTTTGTTTGTTTGCTTTTTTGTTTGATAAGTGATTTATCTGAACTAATTCTGTAAGGCCTGTATTCTTTTTGTGTATGGTCACTAAAGTTTCTGTTGAGTCAGCTAATGATTAGATGAAGATTCCCTTAAAAAATGGAATCAAGGACAAGTAAAAAAAAAATGGCAAAGATGACAGAGGCTTTGTTCATCCCTCTGGTGGCCACATCTAAGTGGTGACAGAAACACGGAGCAAACAGCAAGGAAAGTTGCCTTGGATCTATATGAACAAGCCCTACAACTTGGGAGAGAAATAAGAAATCTGCAACGGGAGGAGGTAGGACAGGGTGAGGACATGAGGCTGCCCAGTCCTAAGTGGCTGAGTGGGACTGGGCAGTGGCAGCTGGCAGCTGCTGACAACACTTAAAGGGGCCATGTCCGCGAGTGGACTCTCGCGGTGACGGACCTGCTCGCTCTGAGCACTAGCGCCAGGTCGACTGTGTGGGGGACACCAGGGGCTTACACGGGACATGGAGTTGTCTGAGTGAGGGTCAGAGGTGAGGATCTCTTCTGGACAGAAGTGCTGGTGGTCTCCGTTGTTGCTCTGTTGAACCCACCCCCTCCCAGTGTGTGGCCTCTATGCTGCCATAGCTGATGCGTCATCAAACTGGGTAACACAGGTCACTCACTAGGAGGATTCCTTGAAACTTCACCTCCCCCAACTCATGGCCTCACTCAAGCCATGTCCAGGTGTGTCCTCGGCGAGTCAGGTGCTTCTCGCTGAACAGCACCTACACTCACACTGGTGGCAGCTGATCTCAGTTTCTGGTGTGATTTCTTGAGACAACTATAAGCATAGCATCTATGGGTTGGTTGATGAATCTTAACAGGTGGCCCTGGAGGGGCACAGGCTGGGGCTAAACTTGGCCTGCAGTTGAACCCCTCTCAGGACTGTGCCACTGGACACCTACTACACAAAGCCACGCTAATAAGACTGGGAGACGTAGGAGCTTTGCTTAGGACATAGAAACAGGAAACCAAAATGGGAAGACAAAGAAGCAAAAACCATATGAGAGAACAAAACAGAGGTCCAGAAATAATGGAGTCCAGCAATCTAACAGATACAGAGTTCAGATCACAGGTTATAAAGATGCTCAATGAACTTAGAGGAAGTGTAGATAAATTCAGTGACAACTTTAACAAGGAGATAAAAAAAAACATAAAAATGGAAATAGAAATTATAAAAAGGAAGCAGTCAGAAGTTAAGAACACATTATCTGAGATGAATAGTATATTAGAGAGAATAAACAGAGTGGATGAAGAGGATAGAAACACCGATATAGAGGATGGGAAAGCCAAGGACACCCAATCAGAATGGCAAGAGAAAAGAAGCCAAGACTATAATAATAATTTAAGCAGCCTATGGGACACTTTTAAATGTAAAAATATCCATCTCATGGGGGTACCTGAAGGGAAACAAAACGTTGAAGAGCTATTTGAAGAAATAATGACAGAAAACTTCCCTCTCCTGGTGAAGGAAATAGATGTACAACCCCAGGAAGCTCAGAGAGTACCAAGAAAGAGGACTCCAAAGAGGCCCACACAAAGACACACCATAATTAAAATGCCAAAGGTTAACGACAAGGAGAGAATCTTAAAAGCAGCAAGAGGAAAGCAGTTAGCTACCTATAAGGGAGCACCCATAAGACTGGCAGCTGATTTCTCAAAAGAAACTATGCAGTTCAGAAGGGCTTGGCACAAAATGTACAACATGATGAAAACCCAGGATCTACAATCAAGAATACTTTATCCAGCAAAGCTATTGTTTAGAGTCAAAGAACAGGTAAAGAGCTTCCCAGATAAAAATAAGCTAAAGGAATTTATCAACACCAAGCCAGTATTATAGGAAATGTTGGAGGCATTTCCTAAAAAAGAAGAAGGACATGTATCAAAAATGGGAATAAAGAATGGTAATAACCACATTTCTATCAACAAGTACTTCAAATGGAAAAGAATTAAGTGCTCCAACCAAGAGACAGAATGACTTAATGGGTAGGAAAACAAGACCCCTACATATGCTGCCTACAAGAGACTCACTTCAGATTAAAAGACACACATGGACTAAAAGAAATGGGATGGAAAAAAATATGGCCTTGATGGACCTAGAGAGTATTGCGCTGAATGAAATGGGTTGGATAGAGAAAGACAAATATCACATGATTTCGCGTACATGTGGAATCTAAAGAACAAAATAAACAACAACAAAAAAAGCAGACATAAATTCATACGGCTACTAGATGGGAGGTGGGTTGGGAGGGACAGCCAAAAAAAAAGGCAAAGTGTTAAGAGATACAAATGGATAGTTGCGGAAAATAGACATGGAAGATGGTTAATAATATAATAAATATGTAAGGGGATGAGGGAGGAAGAGATTTAGTGGGGTGATCGCTTTATGAGTTATGTGGATCTCTAGGCTGTACAACTGAAATTGGTATATTATTGTATGCCAACTATAATTTTTAAAAAAAACTCATTGAATTGTACAATATAAATACAAGCAACTAATTGTCTGTTATATTTCAATAAAGCTGGGGGAAACTTTCAAATAAAAAAATAAAAACATGGGACTAATAAGTCTCCCAATACATGCTGAGTGGCTCTCTGTATGTACAAACCTTCAACATTCAGCCAGGCAGTGGACAACTCTATCTTATCTTTCACTTCCTGCTCATGTAGAGCCTCAAGTTCAGCCAGATGTTGGAGTTTAGGGCCTTTTATGTCTTTGCTGAGCATGTGCACAGTCTTAAGCATGTACATACTCTACCCATGCATGTGGCCTCCTAGAGTTGCAGAAAGATTTTAGAGCTTTTCAAAGCTGCTATGGATGCCCATTCCTCAGTTTTGCCTTTTGAGATTTTTGGCATTATTCTCCACTTCAGGCAGTTGTGAAGTTAAACAATTGTTTCTTCATGTTTTGAGGAAATGCCCTTGAAGAAAAGGCTTTTTATACTCTGAACTTCAAGCCAAATAAAGACAGTCTTGCAAGTGGGATCCTCTAGAGAACATCCAGACAAGTCAACTAATGACGGTTCTCTTGGAATGGGGTTTTGAAGGAACTCCAAGCCCATTCTGCCATCTTCAGTGACTGCTGGGCTGTTGTTTTCCACCATGGTTGAAGCTTGGAGTTTTCATGGTTATTTCTGAGGTGAGGCAGGGGGCAGAGCAAGTTAAAATACCACAAAGCTCACTACTCTTATCACAATTCAGCTGTATTTCTTGCAGCTCCCCATATGGCTGCAAGCCTTTCGCTGCTTTTTAGAGTTCTGAATGAGTTGATGTTTGACAATTTTTTCCCAGTTTTCTTGTTGCTTCTATGGAAGAGATAATTTTGGGAGGCCATTACTCCACCATTTTCACCAACATCACAGAGGTACAGTTTTAACTATTACAGGTATCTGTTTTTTCAGGCAATGTCAGTTTAATAAAGGGGACAGGACATTATCAGAGGAAACCACTGACAGCAAAAGGAAGTGGCAGCTGCCACAGAAAGGAAGTACAGAAATACCACCTTGGGGCCAGCTGTATGAGGTAAAAAGTTCCTGTCTATCAATTGCTTTTGAGTCCACTCATTTCACCCCAGTTGTATTAGTCAGCTAGGGCTGCCAATATAAACAAATATCATATACTGCGTAGCTTAAACAACAGACATTTATTTCTCGCAATTCTGGAGGCTGGAAGTCCAAGATCAAGATGCTGGTAGAGTTGTTTCCCCTGATGCCTCTCTCCTTGGCTTGCAAATAGCCACCCTTCTACTACCTCCTCACGTGGTTATCCCTCGATGCATGTGCATCCCTAGTGTCTATCTGTGTGTCCACGTTTCCTCCTCTTTTAAGGACACCAGTCATACTGGACTAGGGCTCACCTAATGAACTCATTTTAACTTAATCAACATTTCCAAGGCCCTATCTCTAAATAGAGTCATATCCTGAGGCACTGAGGGTTAGGATCTCAACATAAACATTTCAAGAGAAGTAATAGTCTTTTCAACAATATATACACATATATATTGTTGGGACAATTGGATATCCGTATGCAAAAGAATGAAGTTGGACCCCCACCTCACACCATATACAAAAATTAATGAAAAATGGGTGTAGAGCTAAAACTATAAAACTTAGAAGAAAATGGGCATAAATCTTCTTAACCTTAGATTATGCAATAATTTCTTATGACAACTAAAGCATATGAACAAAATAAAAATAGATAAAATGGATTTCTTCAAAATTAAAAACTGTTGTTTTTCAAAGGTCACCATCAAGATAATGAAAGAACAATCTCAGAATGGGAGAAAATATTTACTAATCACATATTTGTTAAGAGACTTATATCCATAATATATTTTTTAAACTCTTGCAATTCAACAATAAAAAGACAAATAATTTAAAAATGGGCAAAGAATAGACATTCTTCAAATAAAATGGCCCATAAGCCTAAAAAGAACATTCTCAACATCATTAAGGATGTTTAACATTATCAGCCATCAGAGAAATGGACATCAAAACCTCTGTGACATACCACTTTGCACCTACTAAGATGATTATAATAAAAAAATGAACAGACAATAAGAAATAGCAGTGAGGATGTGGGGGAACTGAAATTATTGTACATTGCTGGCAGGAATGCAAAATGGTGCAGCTGCTTTGGGACACAGTTTGGCAGTTCCTCAAAAGTTGACTTTAGAGATACCATGTGACCTAGCAATGCTATACTTACGTATGTATATCTAAGAGCGTTGAAACAAATACTCACACGAAAATCTATTCAGGAATAGTCATAGTAGTCAAAAAGTAGAAGCAACCCAATGTCCATCAACTGATTAAAAGGTAAGTAAAATCCTCCATTAAATATTTTCTAGAATGGAATATTATTCAGCTGAAAAAAGGAAGGAAATTCTGACACATGCTACACCATGGGTGAACCTTATAAAGAAAACATTATGCTAAGTGAAACAAGCCAGACACAAAAGACCAAATATTATATCATTGTATTCATATGAAATATCCAGAAAATGCAAATACATAGTAACAGAATTAATGATTGCTAGTAGCTAAGGAGTAACAGGTTTCTGTTTGAGGTGATGAAAATGTTCTGAAATTAGTCATGATGTTTTTACAAATATGTGAATATACTGAAGGCTTCTGGATTGTACATCTTTTTTTTTTCTTTTGACCTACATTGTTTCCCACGATTTTGTCCTGGGAAGTAGGAGACCCCAGATCCCCTAGGCACTTTCATCTTCTTGGCATGGAGTTTCTCCTTCAGGTGCTCACCAAGAATCTTCCAATGGGCCACCTCCTGCTCTTAAGCAAGCTTGCAGAGCATGTAACTGCATACAGATTTATGAGGCTGGGCCATGTCCAGAGAGCTGCCACCCTGGCGGAGCACCCTGGCGAGACCCTGGCACCAGGCAAAGGAGTAGACATGAACTGTACATTTTAAATGGGTGAGTTTTATGTATTTGAATTCATAAATCTCAGAAAACAATACATACATACAACTGTACCTCTGTAAGTGCGAATAGGTTCTGAAATGATTCTTTTCAAGAGTTTAAGTGAACCCTAGGGCGGCTGTCACGGCAACCTGGGGGTCTTCTTTGACTTCCTAACTCACAGCTGTACTCTTTCTTGATAGCTGAGATTGCCATTACATGAACTGAACAAGGGAGGAGTCACAGTGAGTGTTTTATAAAAATAATGTTGAGTACCACACACAGCCTGCTGACCTGGATCTGACACAGTGGCAGAGCATGCTTTCCTGAATCTCAATGTTGAGGACTGTAGACAGCCACCACAGATTTGGGCAAAACCTGTCATGAAAGCCTATCAATAGAACGTTATGTTTATTTTGGGGGAGGCTCCGGGGGGATCCTCTTGGAGGGGAAACAATGGGACGGAGGGCACTTCAGTAGCCACTGCTGCACGGAGACCTGCTTGGCTGCCGGGCTGGAAATCCCAGCTCTGCCCACTTCCACAGCCTCCGCCCAGAGGACCCTCTAGAGGACCCTCTAGAGGACCCTCTAGATTCCTCTGAGAAAGCTTGAAGAGCAGATTTTGGGTTAATATCCGATTGGGACAACATACAGAGACATTTCCAGTCATGAATTCGGACCAGCATATAGCACTCAGACTTGCCCAGGAGCGAGCTGAAATAGTTGCTAAATATGACAGGTTGAGAAGGCACAAAGATTGAACCGTGGGAAGATGCTGATTACCTGGTTTAAAAACGTCACAGATAGAGTTGGTTTTTTACAAAGTTACTGCTGATGGCTTTTATTGTTTGTCACTGTAGACTAGAGTTTTGTGTGATATTGAAGAAAGTCACATGGCATAAGCATTTACATATCGCTCCTTGTCATACCTTGATGAAAGGGTATTTCTGCTATGTTACTTAGTTCTTTGCAATTTTTGATTGGTTCTCCAATGAAATTGGGTTTTAAGTGTCAATGTCAATACAATGGAATGGCATAAACTAACTTTGTAGCCTTCTCTGAGGCTGCTGACTTCATATCTAATTATAATTTTAGTAAATTAAGTGACTTGTTATGATATGTGAAGAAGAATGTCAGTAATTAACAAATGCAGTACAGGACTAACTTGGTTTTATAACAGATTTCACAATAAATATGAAAACTATTGCCAAACCAGCTTGGCTTGATGTTGGAACAGGAATGGTTTTTTTTAGTACTCAGAAATTAAGAGTTCTCCTGGGTCTGCATGCTTGTGATGGAGTTACATCTGGAGAATGGAGAAACTCGGCTTAGTTAAGAAGTTAGAGGACTTTCAACATTTTTATAAAAAATAGTCACCGTTAGTCTGCTCAACAAAGAATTTTTGGTATTTGGAAAATGATAGACAATACTTTTAGGTTACAAGTTATTATAGAAGAATTAGAAGGAAATTGCACCAAAAATAAAGATAAAATTAATAAAAAATAAATTAAAAATAATTTTTTTAAGTATCTGAAATTCAACTTTGTGAGGGCTCTTGACCTTTAGAGAGGTGTTCCAACATAATCAAAACATCCATAAGACACAGACAACTGTTAACTCTCTGTGAGGCCAAGGTGGTTAGAGAAGTGCTTGAAGTCCCTTCCAGAATTCTGAGCATTTATTCTCACATGAAAAATCCAAGAAACAGCCCCACCTGACCTTGACAGGACCCTAGAAGAAACTCTGCTACCACATTCAGACCCTATCTAATGAGTAAATAAATAAACCAAGTGGTTCCAAAGTTTGGAAATTGACACATTTCGTGATCACTGTATTTGCTTCAAATTATTTTAAAGAGGTAGAAGATACTTCAGGCTACATATGTTTCTGTCCTTTTCCTAGAGGCTAAGGACAGTAAATGATACAGCTGGTAATATTCTCAGTTCTGGGGTTCTGCTAAGCATTTTTTATTTAGGGGTCTTGCGGATGGTTTTAAGAACTGAAATGGTCTGTCCTCCTCCCACAACCCACCCCCACAAGAGGGCCGCAGTAATTCTGTATCTTGAGACAGTTATTTTCAAACTGCAGTAAAGTGTCCCCGAAGTATATGGCTTCCATTTTTCATTCACTCGATGTCTAAATAACCTTAGGAAAGTTCTTTAACCTAAGTTACAAAGTTCTTTGTAAAATGGGGTTAATAGTACTACTTTCTTCATAGTGCCAGTGTGAGGACTGAATTGGTGTGTGTCGAACAGGACTGCTGCACTGCCACCTGCAGGTGGCACCATTCTCATTAGAGTCCGTGTGATCTGCCTTCAATGGAACCTGTGCTGCAGCCTGTGTAGCCATACCAGACGGTCCTACCTAACAATGCATATGGCACACAGCAAACACTTACTAAATGGTAGCTAGTGTGATGATGATGATGATGATGATGATGACTGTAACTTTTTCTTGCAAGAAAGGTAAACTTGCTTTTGGATGCATCAAAGAGGTTTGGGTTAATAACAAGGAAATCAGCAAATGTTAGACTTTCCAGACCAGGCATTTTCCTTGGTGCTTTCATGTGTATTATTTCACTTAATTTCAGTACAACTCTATAAGGATATTATCACCTCTCTTTGACAGAGTAAGAGATTTCAAGTAAGTCAAGTTATATCACTATTAAATATCCAAGCCAGAATGGGAATGTGGGTCTGTTTGACTACGTATCCAATGCACTTTTCACAGTGGCAAGCTGCAGACCAGGGGGTGGGGAGAAATGCATTATGTTTTGCTCACCCAGCATCTATTCCTCCGTCTGAAAGCAGTAACCTGATTTTCCATGACAGAACCCCCCACGGACATTCTCAAACCATGTGATTTGGATGACACTAATGGCTAGTTAGTTTATTCTGTCTCATATTGTCACAATGATGGTTCAAGGATAGATACTTGGCCCAAGTCAACTTGATGAAAATCTCAGAACTTTTGTTAGGAACTTCAGAAAGACAGAACCTCTCCTTCTATTGGACTTCAAACTATAAAGCCTGGGACTTTCAAGGGTCACTCTGAGGAGGGAGCCTGTGTTCAAAAGATAGCAGAAAAGAAATGGAAAATAATTGAGTCTGACATTTTCTAAGCCCTTAGATCCATTTTTGTTTAGATGTATGTGAGCTAAATAATTCCAGGACTTTTTTCTCAAACCTATTCAAATTGGAAAGGGGAGTTCTTTGGTTCAGTTTGGTTTTTGATTTGGTTTCGGTTTTGGGTTTTTTTTATCATGTACAATTGAAAGAGTCCTGACTGATCCAGGGTAGTGAAGAAAGTAATACGTGGAGTTCTTAAATATATTTAAGCACCAAACCTTGTCTGTAAATATTCTGTTAACAATGTTAATTCTGGATGGTGGGAATAGGATGTTTGTTTAATTAATGTTTACATGCTTTTTCAAAAATGACAAAAAGATCAGATGTAATAAAAATTGTATTAAAAATAGTAAAATTTGTAAAAATAAATAAAATTTTAAAAAGCAGTTTCCAGTAGAAAAGAGAGGAAAAAAATGAATTCCATTTGGCACTTCTCAGATCCAAAACCTAATTACTTGTATCTGGTGGTACTTCCCATGTGAACATCCTATGCCCAAGCTTTGAATTTGGGCTAAGCAGTGATGGTGAGTCTTATGTGTCAACTGGGCTAGGCTAAAGTACCCAATTATTCAATTGAATACTCATCTAGGTGATATTGTGAAGGATTTTGTAAATGTAGTTTACATCCACAATCAGTTACTTTAAATAAAAGAGATTATCCTCGATAATGTGAGTGGGCCTCATCCAATTAGTTGAAGGCCCTGAGAGCAGAACTGAGGTTACTTCCTGTGGACTACCTCATTGCTCCTGCCCAAGATTTTTTAGCGTGCTGGCCTACCACATGGATTTCATGCTTGCCCAGCCAAACCCCACATTCAAATAAGCCAAGTCTTTGAAAAAATTACTCTCTCCAAAACATAGTTAGATGACAGATAGACAGACAAATAGCCTACTGGTTGTTTCTCAGGTAGAATCCTGATTGATCTGAACAGTCATTCTCTGGGTGTTTCTTGGGTGCTCTCTGATCTCTGATCCCAAGGTAGGAAACCCTCCTCAGTTTTCTCCAGGAGTCGGGCCTCTACTTGCATGCCTTCCTTTTCCTACCATCCTTCCTTTCCTTCTGAAGAGCTTCTGCCTCAAAAGCACAGAAGGCCTATATCTGCTGAGAGCAACATTTTCCCTTGCCTGTCTAGTTTAGCATGCATCTGCTATATATTATAAATAACATAAACAGAGCCACTTTAAAGTGGAGTCAGTGCTGTCATGCCATAGGAACCACCTTATACATCTTATACCTCAAAAGGTTGGAATGTTAAAATCAGAGTAAAATAATCATTGGATTGGGCCTAAGCAACTTGTGCCTTGCAAAACAACAACAACAACAACAACAACAACAACAGCAACACTATTTACAAAAAAACAAAAAGCATATATTATGACTACCAGACTAATGACTACAGGACTGAAAATGAAAAACATTATTTACAATTAATTAACATCACTGTGTCATGTTATCTGCACCAATAGAATTGCCTTCCTTCTATTGATGTAATTGTTCCCCTTCTCTTTCTCATAAATACCCATTGCCTTTGTCTCTTAATTGGAACATTGTTTGGACTTTTGCCTGAATCAGTGCATCCTGGATAGTTATTCTTATTGATTTCAGTAAACGCTTGTTGCTTCTCAATTTGAAAGGCCTTTTATTTTTAGGTTAAAAAATCAGGGTGAATCCTGGCTTCTCCATATAGTTTCATTGTTAAACTTACTCTTCATCTCTGTCCAACTCCAGAAGTTTACCATATTTCCTCTCCTTCCTCCTTCTCCCAGCCCCATTTCTCTTTATCAGCTATCTCCAAATATCCCTTTCCCCTTCTTCCATGGTCATGTGATTTTTTAGCCAGCACATAACTTTCTGGGATAAAAACTACATTTCTCAGGCTCCTTTACAAATGTGTGGTCATAAGACTAGGTTATAGCTAACAGGATGTGAGCAGAAGTAATGTGTTCAACTTCCAGGTTCTGAATTAGAAAGGGCATGCAGGGGTGGCTCCATAGTGTGATGGTTAGCATGTCTGCTTTACATGCAGAAGGTCCTGGGTTCGCACCCCAGGAGTAGCCACAGACCATACACCGGGTGCGCGGGACCCAGGTGCACATCACGAGCATGTGGGAGGAGACGCCCCACCTTCCGAAATCCAGCCTTTAAAGGGGAAATGGTAACATCCATAGGTCAGGGTGGTATTGGGGAGGGGGTGATTAAAGAGTGGAAAAAAGAAAAAAAGGTAAGCAGAATATAGACAGGTGTTGAGCCATACTGGATTTTGTGGCCACAGCACCATCCTAGGAGAGCAATAAGATATATTGCTACCTAGACTTCATCTGGTTTATGATACAATTTTCTGTATATCTGCAGCAAAAGCCAGGTTTTCATTCTAACCAGTACAGCACCAAGCTTGCCAAAAGTATAATCCACTTCACTCAACATTCTACTTCTTGAATCACTGAGTGTCCTATTCTGCGACTGCTTCTTCTCCTTCCTACTCTTAAATATAGGAGACTCCCTCACTCCCAGGGTCTTTCTTTAAATCTAGTTTCTTTCTATACTTTCTCCCTTGGAAATTACATTTGTTTCTCATAGATGTCTTCACACTCTTCTAAGCTTAACTTATCTTTAAGCACCAACTCTGCTTATGGGACCTCTCCTGCCTAAACAAACTCTGTGTGTTTAAAATCAAACAATCTCCATCTCTCTCTCTCTCTCTCTCTCTCTCTCTCTCTCTCTCACACACCACACACACACACACACACACACACGCACACACACACACACACAAACTTACCACAGCATGAGGGTAGACTACCTGCTCTCATCCTCATTTCCTTGGTTTAAGTAAATGGAGTAAATGATACCATCATCCTGCCAGGAGCCCAGGCTCAAACTCTAAGGCAGGAGCCACAATCAAAACACTTCTAGAGACTAGGCAAACAACAGGGAAAAGTGGAAATTGTGAGAGCTGAAGGACTCATAAACAATTTAAAAAGAGCAACCACCACTTCGCAGATTTCTGACATATAGGAATGTAGGCTCAGTATTATGAGATCATTTAATTTTTCAAAATGAGTAAAATTTGGATTTTATGTTTTACCTAATCACTCTAGATTTTTAAAACAATAAAAGCTATCTTCTGCAGAGATGATAGTCAAATATTGAACTAGTAAGGTTATATTAATATATATCAATATGTAATTCAAATTTTAAAACATGTCTCATCCTATTTTCAAAGTAATATATAAGATGACTTGTTAAGAAATATATCTTGTAGCAAAAGTAATTCATCTGATCATTCTGTAAGTGTAAATCATTTGTTTATATTTGGAAATTACTTATCTTTTGATGCAGCTATCACTAAATTTTGTCCCTATGAATCATAATTTGACATAGTGAACATCTAATTCTTCCAACAACTTCTCCATTTACCTGATCCTTAGGTGAATCTTTTAAGTAGAGAATTTTTTTCTTAATATTAATGATTTTTAGTATTAAATCCTCAGCGTCTGATGAATAGCAATTGCATTTAACATTCTCTAAACCTCATAAATAGTCTGAGTCTTTAATATATTCAATATTTCTATTATTGACTAAGACACAAAAATCACAAAAATCTTATTGAAATACCTTTTAACCAGTTAGCTTATTTTACTTTTTGTTCATCCTCGATCTGTGAAACTTCACAAACCAGTTGGCCAAATTTTAGGACTCAATAGATTCAAAGAATTGAAAAATTCAGTACCTTTTCACTTCTGTCATTAAATACCTTTTCATATTATCTATTAGGCAATCCAATAGTTTTTCTCTTGGAACTGATACTTAATTTTGTTTTAAAAAGTATACTAATTTTTTTCTTATCTATAATACCTACTAAATGTTTCAAAGTGTCCTTTATTTGTTTATGTATGGACTGCATGTGTCTCTCCTCACCCCTCCTCAATGTGATGGTATTAGGAGGAGGGAGGTAATTAGGATTAGGTGAAGTCAAAAGGGTGAAGGTAACAAGGATTACTGCCTTTATAAGAGTCACAGGCGAGCTGGCTTCCTCTGTTCTGCTCTGCTCTGCTCTGCACTCTCCTCTGCCCTGTACCACTACCACGTGAAGGCACAAGAAGTCAGCAGGCTGCATACTGGAAGAGGGTTCTCACCAGAACCAGCCCCTGCTGGCACTGTGATGTCTTCCAGCCTCCAGAACTGTGAGAAATAAATTTCTGTTGATTATAAGTCACTCAGTCTGTGCTATTGTTATAGCCACCCAAATGGACAAATTTACATATGTTTAATTATTTTATAATCCATTGAAATAATGTCAGCCCTAATTAAAATATTTCTCACAAAGTTAAAATAAGTATTGACATTTCCAGTAAAATATCATTTATTAAGGCCAAAAGTTCTTAAAACATATTTTTCAAAATGTCTGACCACTCCATTTGTTTCTATTACAATAAACATATAGAACTTACTGATTTCCAAACTGCTTTTTGCAACTCTAGCACTTCAAGCTGTCCATCAAGTTTTACTTTTCATTATTCAATTTGTAGTTCTCTCTGATATTTGATGTGTAATAGTAAATAGTTTTTTGAGAAAAATATAAGAATCACCTGACTTAGATCTTATAGTGCTTTATCCAAAACTAATTAAATTTGATAACTTAGTGCCAAATTAAAACATCCAAATTTTTTCTAAACTTTTGGCTGAAACTCCAGATTCTCACTGGTACTTTTTGTACAAAATCCAGTGACTTTTTTTTAATTGTAAAATATCCTAATGATATTTTTATGGAAATATATTTTAATGAAATATAATATTTTGGCCCACCAGCAAAGTTCAACACATTGTATTAAATGGGTCCAAGTGCCATAAGAGCAAAAACACCATTATCTTCAAAAATCTTGAAATTTATATTTTAAGCAAATCGTTAAAACACTTTTATGTGAAACAAATGAAGTTTCTTTGAGAATGATTTATAGTGTATTGTCTTGATTATGTTTTCTAAAAGATTGTTTTCCCATTTATGTGCATCTATGTTTTATAACAATGGGTCCATAGTACCCAGGTCCATATCAGTGTCATTCATTGAGAACTCCTCGTAAATATTTCATGGAAATGCTCAATTATATTTAATTATATAGTGCTAAAATTCCGTTGGTACCTTCTAAACCTTTCTGATTGCTTTATTCTCACTTCGATAACATTTTGGGGGAGTTTTAAGTTTTCATATGTTTAATATATGAAACTGTTTTAAACTTCTTCCTCATTAATGATCACACACTTTCTTCACTCAAACCATAAGTTTTAACAGCATCCTGATGAAATATATATCATATATACTTTGATTTTTTAACACATAACTACTGAGCACTATTTGCAGCTGAAATTTCTGTCACTAGCGATAAGTCAAATTCCTGGTTGAAAAAAATCAAATCATTTTTCATTCCAGAACTACAGATTTTATTCATAAAATTTATTTAATACAAGTTTTATCTTGTGCAGATTCTTGCACAGTATCAAAACAAGTTCCAGGTTAGAACTCACTATAATTTCCCTCTTTGTTCTCCTGCAAATTAACAAGGTTCACATTTCTTATATTTAAAGTATCAAAAATGTATCCAAATTTTATTGTCTCTTCATTCTAGGAATTTCTTTTAACATTTTATAACAAAATATTAATGTATAAATACAAAACACTGTACAGTTACTACTTTTGAAAAAATTACAAAGTGCTAATAAAATTATTTTGTTAGTGACTCTCCTAAGCATATCCAACTCAGCCAGTCCCTTCAGTGACTCAGGCCAAACTATGTCATCCATGTTTCCCAGCTGTTGCTACAACAGGAGGCCCATTTTCTACGGTACTATATCCTAAAGCCGTCAGTACGAATCAGTGAGTTTACATTAAAATTTCTATTAACTAATTATAACACATAGCACAATTACCATGAAGTATTTTAGTACTTCACCATCAGTGAAGTGCAGGGTGCATAAACATCAGCTCTGGTCTATCTGCTGAATTTAGTCCAGGGGCTGCCAGCTTTAGCTTCTGGCCAAAACTCCAGATTATCAGTGGATCCTGGATAGGAAGATGGGTTGCATTTCAGAAGCAGCTTCTAGAAGAGTAGTTCATGATTACTTTTTTGCGTGCAGGATGGATATCAAGCGATGTCAACCTGGTCCAACTCATTTATTGAAGTTACCTGCCTGCCTCGTTCATTACTGGTGGAATTTATAGTTATTTTGAAAGATAGTATGGCAGTTTTCTTCAAAGCTACACACGTCTCACCTTAGAATCCAACAATTGTGCCTCCAGTGTTTATGCAACTGCACAGCGCTCCAGTGTTCACCAGACCTAGTAAGATCAAACTGGTCCCAGAGACTTGAGCAGGCATGGTTAGCAGTCAATGACCCTAAACTGACCTCGAGAGCATAGCAGAACCAAGATTCATGGAACTCGAGTAACAGAGGTGCTATCATTTGCCATCCAGAACCCTTTCCAAAGAGAGAGGTCTATCAGTAAGGAAGATATGGTGTCCGACCAAATAGGGACACATATAAGACCCACCAATCAAATTCTGCTGGATTGAAATGACTTTATTTTGTCTTGCCCCCTTTCACATTCCTTATCTTAGACTGTTTAGTTCTAAGACTATTCAAACAGACTCCCTCAATTAGAATTAATGAATATGCATACCCTCACCACCTTATTATTTGTTTCAAATCTTTACTTGGGGAGACAGAATTTGGCCTTCTCTCCCTCTCCTCATAGAACTGTCTCACAAATAAAAAATGCATTTTCCTGCAAAAACCTATTGCTTCAGAATCTGGCTTCTTTATACATAACAGGCAAAGAACCCACCAATTTTGATCATAACAAGCACTGTACCTCTGGGATCTGCTTCCTCAAAGCTCATATCCTCATTCTAATCATGAGAAAAACACCAAGTAAATCTCAAGACAGGACATTCTACAAAATACCTGATCAGTCCTCAACACTGTCAAGGTCATCAAAGCAAGGAAAGTCTAAGGAACAGTCAAAGCCAAGGAGACATCATGACTGAATGTCTGTGGTACCCTGGGTGGGATCCTGCAACATGAAAGATAAAACAGAGGGAACTCAAATAAAATATAGATTTTAATTGTGTTTAATTAATGAATAATACATCAATATTTGTGACAATTCTATAGAAAACTAGAAAGAGAAATTAAAAGTTAAATAAGAAAAATCTATTGCATCAAAATGGAAACCTAGAGGAAATGGATAATTTCCCAGTAAAATGCACATTAACAAAGTGAACCCTGAAGTAAGGAAAATACAAACAGACCAATTGGCAGGCCAGGAATTTCTCTGCCTCCCCTCCGCCCCCGCCACACTCCGCAACCCCCACTGGCTTTCCCCGCATTGTCCTGAGGTTTCCCTCTCCAAGCAACAAGAAAAAAATTCTAAGATGTTCTAAATGAAATTACAGTGGCTGGAGAATGGGAGAAAGAAACTGAACTTGTTGTCTACAGTGGCTGTGGGCCAGCTAACAAAAGACTGTTGAAACAGACCTGGCAAACAGTAGGGCCTCAGTGACACCGGGTAAGTAATATTGAAGGTGAAGTGGGACACGCTGGATGTCATCCAGCATTGACCCAGATTGAGAATGAAGCATCAGGACAACCTGCTGTAGATCTTGTTCTTTTGGAAACATCTTATTGTTATTGAAAAATGCAAAATTAAGTTTAGGGAAGGCAGCTTCCCTGATTTAGGGACAATTCTAAATATAATGAATTGCTAGGGGTGTGTGGGTCCAAGGCTCTCAGAGGCATTTCACCTCCTCCCAGTATCTCCTTCCATCCACCTAGAAACCCCACACTCAAGACACCTCAGACCAATACCCTCTCTACTTGGTGGGAGCCGGGATTGAGCTGTCAATGTTTCCAGCCCAGAAAAAACCTTTGACCAGTCTTTGGAACTTGGAAAACCCTCTTCCTCCACCCTAAGTCCATCCAATCCACCTGTTCCTCAGTTCCTGTAACTCCTAGAATGTTTCTGAGTCTTCATTAGAGAGACGAGCACCCATCAAGTATCAATTGCTGAGGCTTACTTCAATCACCAGGTTCCACCCAAACCACAGATATGTTCCTGGTCCTCATGAGTAAATGGGCTCCTGTGTGACTCCACCAGGACGATAGCTAAAACTCCTTCCTATCTTGTGTAGTCTCGAGGAGTGAAGCCTGCAAAGTTAAGGAGTCCTGATTGTGCTGCCTACCTACCCAACCCTACTTAACCCCAGGCTGGAAAATCACAGAGTCTCACACCTAAAGAGACAAAGCCCAAATCATGGTGTGACTCTTAGGGCACTCTACAACAAGGCTCCAAACTTCAGACTTGCCCTTGGATGGTCCCTGCCAGTCCCACTCACCTGTACTTGCCTGTTATCCAATTAACCAAAAACAGTTGTTTTTTATGAATTTTGGTCCAATTTTCCAGGTGTTTATGGTGAAGAGAAGCCTCAGAATACTTACACATTCATGGAATGTTCTAGAATGATCTTTATGCACCTTTCTCCTGCTGGACTTTGAGCTCCCAGAGCACAGCTAGATTGTGTTGGGCCCCAACACTCAGCACCAGACTGACTTTAGCTTTTCATCAGGTTCAATGTGGTAGCTTACTCCAAGGATAGTCACCATCAATCCCTTCCTTTCTTCTGCAGATACAACAGTCCCCCCCACTGAAATGTTGGGTCTGTCCCACACAGAAGTGTCCCCTCCAATACTGCTGTTTGTATTGGTTAAGATTCAACTGCTGTAACAAAGGACCCCACATAAGAGTGGGAGACAGAAGTTTGCATCATTCTCCCACTAGCTCTGGAGGCAGACGTTCAAGGTTGCTGGGCTGCTTCAGGCAGCTCCTTTCCCTGATGCCTCTGTCATCCCAGGGGAGTTGCCCTCATCCACAGGGGCCAGGACTTAGCTCAACCTCAGAGCTAAAAGTTCCCAGCAGCAACACAGAGAGAGAAGCAGAAGGAATGGACTAGGAAATACCAAGAAGTTGCACAAATCTGTTCCCTCCCCATGCTGGAAAAAGAGCTTGGTAACAGCCTAGCTGCAGAGGAGGCTGAGAACTCCATAGTCCTGGGTGGCCACATTCCCAGCTGTAAGTCAGGTGATGGGTTGCTTGGAGAGAAAAGTGTGCAAGGCTATTTAGTAGCCACCTGGTGGGCAAGGCTATTGGGAGCCATCTGGATTTCTCTGCCACCTGCTTTTAATGTTCTCTCTTACCTCTTCCACCATTCCCTGAATTCTTGATTTATGAGAGATTGTTCATCAGGTAAACTGAATCAAGTAATTCATAATTCCAGAACCAGCTAAAAATCATGAGCTAGTGAGTGCTTTTCATTTGATTTGCTGGCACATCACAACTGAGACTCTGTTCCTGACTCTGAGGCTCTCTCCACCCCAAGCACACTGTGTTACAGGCAGCCAGAGGTGTCTTATCCAATGGCAGTTGATCGTGTCCCTCTCTGCTCAGGATCCACTGCTCTTTGGAACCAATCCAAAGCCCTTCATGTGGAAATGAGCTGGGACTAATGAAGGAGATCAGAGGTAGCCACTGGCCCAACCGGCCAAGGACAACGCTCACAGGAGGAGGAAGTGTGAGAAGAGCATTGTCATCGGAGCTGACTGCTATCCAAGCCCTGAGCTGGGAGATTGTTCAGTTTGGAGATGCAGAGCGAAATGTACCAGTGGGGGTGGGTCCTGGAAACAAGGAGTTCTGGCCCAACTCTCCTCCCCTAGCTTGGCCCTACCCTACTGTCTATATGCACCTAACAATACAGCTTCCTCCTGTCCCATGCCTCCTCTCCGTTTCTCAGTTAAACCTACGCATCGGGGGCCCCTCTCAATGGGTAAAGGGGAAGGCCCAACTCCTTGCCTGTTAGTCAAGAAGCTCAACTGCACAGGTAAGTTGAATCCTAAGCCATTTGGAGCCCTCAATCCTGCCACTTAGGCCACAGGACCAAAAGTACCCCTCGGTCCTTCTGAAAATGTGAGGTAATGTGGAGGAAAGTAACACAATTTCTGCCTTTCTGCCTTGCATTACAGCTGACAGCCTTGGAACACATTCATTGCTGTTGAGTTGCCAAGATAATTCTCTTCAGTAATTTTTCCATTACTTGTTCTGATTAAGTCCTAATACTACATCACTATATGCTTCTCGAACTGTAGGGAGCACAGCCCCAATTCTGTTCAGGGAAGAATCAAGAGACTCCAATACATCTTTGTGGAGCATCCAGTTTATTACAAGATTTGGAAAAACCAAGTACTTCAATAAGAATTGCTTCCTCCCCCACAAACATGGAAGAAAAGAGGAGCAGGGGCAGGGAGAAAGGCCCCAGGAAAAACAGTCCAGTCTGAAGTTACAGCAAGATGGGGGCCAAGGAGTCGAACTGCAGCAAAGGCGGCCTCTCCTCTTGTCCTCCAGAGAGCTCCACGCTGTCCTCCAGGCTCACCAGGTATTTTGGGTACAATGCTTCTGAAGGCCACTGAGGTAACCAGTATAATCCTGATTTGAATCCTGTGCAGAGAACCTTGGGAAAATTTGCATACCTCCATTATCTGCTGGACCAAGTCCTTCACATACAATCATGTACTCCTTGCACTGCTTCCAGCTGCAGTTGTTTGCATCCAGCCTCTGGCCAATCTCCCACACCCACATTGCGAGCCTCCCTGGAGCTCAGCATTTTAGAGTTCGGCATTTAAAATACAAGGAAAGAGGCTTGGCCTCCCCCAAGTCTTTGTGGCCCTGCCTTGGACATTCACAATTTAAAACATACATTGGCTTTACTTGGGTCCATGTGACAAATTTGCCGTGCCACTTCTTAATGCATGGCCTACAGTAAAGGTGTCTTAATGGAAAGTTCAAGAACCTCATAAACCACCCCTGACAGCCCTGGCTATGGCCAGAATTAGAGCTGGAGTCACACCATCATGTTGTCAGCGTGGAGGGAGTTTTCCTTGTTGGTTCCCTCCGGACTCCGCTGCTGCTGCTACTGCTGCTGCTGTTGCCGCCGCCGCCACCGCCACCGCCGCTGCTGAAGCTGGCAGTGCTGTGGTGGAGGAGGAACCCCAAGGGCCACTCTGGGAGGCTGGGCTGGGGTGGCAGTCCTCAACTCTGGTCTATGTGGGAAAGTAGTGGTCCTCCACTTCAGGCTAGCTGGGGAACTGGTGGGCTCTTTGGCCTTCCGGCCTAATAGCTGAACCCTGTGGGTCAGGGAAGGACTGCATCTGTTGAAATGTGGGAAGGGAAGGGCCTACTGTGATGGTGCAGCCCTCCACCTTGGGTCCTTCATTGGCTCAGATCAGGTACGTGGACATTGCTCATAGTTTTCTGCCTCTTACCGACTCCTAGATCTGTTCACGCTCAAACCCAGGTTAATCATTTATCTCAGTCACCTGGGTTTATCGTGAGATACGGGCGGCTCCCTGTAAGGCCGGAGTTTCCTCCTCCCAGCCCACATTTAGCTATGTCTTTTCATAGTCTTCCAGAATTCTCAGTAATGGGGGTTGAGAGTCAATAATTTTTTCAAGTCTTCTCACACTCAAAAGACATGAAATAGGGGACATGGCACTGCCTCTTGGGATCTGCTACTGTACGGCTGACAAAAGTCTTTGCCATGAATGAGCAGGAACCCAGTTGACTGTTCTGATATGACTCCCAGGCTCCACATATCTGCTCTAGGGCCGTCAATAGTTTGGCCCTGGAAGGCTCTTGGGCCACATGAAGGAGGCTGCCAACAGAACATGTTCAGCTTTGGCTGACACACTCATTGCTGAGCCCAAAGTCTTGCAAGTTTTTACTTTCAGCTAGGCATCAGAAAGCTGAAGCCTTTGGCTTCAGGTTCCTGTGGACAATGCCCCTCCGTTGGCAATACTGCAAGGTTGATACCAGCTACTAGAAAATGTCTTAGGCCTCATTCTCCATCCTATGGCCAGTCCTGCAGATAATCAAACATGTGCCCTCTGTCACATGCTTCATTGCAACAAACAGTGTATTTTCAGGGTCAACCACCTCAATAATTTCACAATATTTGGGTGAACTTCATTCAGGGACTTCATGCAATGGGCTCTCAAAAAAGTCTAGAGGAGCCCTGCTAATATAATGACTTTGACAGCTACCTCTGCCCTGGTTAGAATGTGCTGGGCCACCTCATCCTGGCAAAGGTTCCCTGGCCAATGGTATTCACAAGCTCATAGTGGCCAATATAGGGGTCTTGTCAGCAGACATGGTTGCAAGATCATGTGGCGTTGTGACCTGCTAATTACATTAACTGATAATACTATCAATGCAAAAACTAATATGATAGCAAACAATACTAACTATACTAACTATGCTAACTGTGCTTACTAACAATGCTAATAAACAATACTAACTACACTATGCTGACTGATACAAATACTAACAATGTTAACTATGCTTACTGTGTTAATAAATAACAAACAATGCTAACTATACTAATGATACTACTATTAGCTCTATTAAATATACTAACAATGCTAACAACACTAAAAATATTTTCTAAGAAAAAAATGAGAAAAGAACAAAGAAAATTTTTTTAAAAGAAAGGAAAAAGAAGATACAAGGAAAGAACAAAGAAAAAAATTGAGGAAAAGAAATGGAAAATGCGAAGAAAAAGAAAATAGAAAACTAGAAAGATAACAAAGAAAAATAAGAAAAATGAGAATAAAGAGAAAAGAAAAACGAGAAAAAGGAAGAGGAAAGATAAAAGAAAAAATAAGCAAAACAATGACAACAAAAAGGAAAACAAGCTAACTAGTGCAAGTCCAACAGGTCACCACAAATCAGCTTCCTGATCTATAAGGACTAAAACCTCAGCCAGCCAGGATACGACATAGTTTTTTTGTAATTCCATCACAATGGTGCCTTATGAGGCCAGAAAAAGACACAGACCAATTACGGCTGGGGATAAACTACAGTGGTTTTCTCATTTCTTGGTCTCAAGACCCCTTTATGGTTTAAAACAAAACAAAACAAAAAACAAACAAGAAAAACAGGAAAGGACCCCCAGAACTTTTTGTTTCTGTGGGATATTAAAGATTGATAGCTAACTTTATTAGAAAAGAAAACCTGTAGGATGCTTCAGTATCCTTTTCATTTATAATTTGAATGTGTAATAATTTTGTCTTTTAAAGACCTTGAGTGTCTACACTTAAAAAAATCAATTCCTTTTTTAAAAAAATGATGCTACAACTTAACTGATACCATGATATTATAGGAAAATGTTCTGTTGCATAAGACAAGATAGGGCACACTATTAACATGTATAAAGCTGAGAGGAGGTAGCTTTCATCATATTTTTGCCAATAAGATCATGAGCAGATAGATTTCTTATCAGAAACTGTGGAGACCAGGGGGCAATGGGTTGATGCAGTCAAAGCGTTGAAAGAAAAAAGCTGTTAACCAAGAATCCTATATCTGGCAAAACTATCCAAAAATGAGGGACACCTTAAGACATTCCCAGATAAACCAGCATTGAGGGAGTTCTTAATCACCAGACCTGCCCTGCATGGAATGCATCCTTCAGGTTGGAATGAGAGGATACTAGGCAGAGATGCAAAGCCTTATGAGAAATAAGATCTCAGCTAAAACTCAATGCATGGACAAGTACTATTGTGACTTTGGTTTGCAGCTCTACTTTTTGTTTTCTACTTTAGAAACTAATGTATTAAAAAGAACAATTATTAGTCTGTGTTTATGGACACACATTGCATAAAGATATAATTTTGTGACAACACCACCAGGATGGGATCAGAGCTGTGAAGGAACGTAATTTTTATATGTTCTTGAAGTTAAGCTGGTACAGATTCACATAAGAGTGTTATAACTATAAATCACTAGGTCACTCTGGTGACCAAAATATATTTCTCATATATATTTAGTCTTCCTCTGTGGTTTCTGGCTCATGGCATCCAAAGCCCTTGGAATTTTCCTTAGCAATAAAAACAATGGGAGAATTCTTTGTTACAATGTCTTCTCTTGTCCTCAGTTCCTGAAATGATAAAGGTGAAATGAGTTTCTGTTAGTTGTAATAAGGCCCTTCCATCACAACCGGGTTTCTGTTCATAAGATGACTTTTTGAAAGCACCTAAAGATGAGGGCCATTTGCCAGAGGAACCAGTCATGAATACAGGTTCAGTCCCACCCCCTGATTTCCAGGAGAGGAGAAAGGCAGCAGTGGAGGTCAAATCCATCACTAATAGCCAATGAATTAATAAACCACACCTATGTAATGAAGCCTCCAAGAACCCCCAAAAAAAGAGTGTTTGAGGACCTTCCACAACGGAGAACCGGGGTGCTTCTATGTGCCACAGTGCCAGGACCCACCTCCACATGGACAGAAGCTCCTTTGTTTGGGACCTTTCCCTATGTATTTCTTCTTCTGACTATTGATTTGTATTCTTGAATTTCCTTTATAATGAACCAGTATCTAGTAAACTGGTTTCTTGAGTTCTATGAGCTGCTCTAGCAAATTCATCAAACCCAAGGAAGGGTTGTGGGAACCTCTGATTTGCATCCAGTCAGTCAGAAGCACAGGTGACAACCTGAACTTCTGATTGGCATCTAAAGTAGGGGCAGTCTTGTGGGACTGAGCCCTGAACCTGTGAGATCGGAAGCTATCTCCGGTAAAGTGCAGAATTGAATTGAATTGTAAGACATCCAGTGGGTATCTGAGAATTGCTTGGTGGTGTGGGTTCCCAAGCTTCACCTCAAAATTGCATACCAGAATCTTACCAGGTGAACTCACAGTGTGAAAACTCACCTTGCCACACACTTAGAACATCAGCACTTTTCACTATGTTTTGTATAAAAAAAATGAAAAAATAATAATATGAGAAACATGGTGGAGTGAGAGACATCCCCAGATCTCTCCCCTTGAAACGGAAATAAGCTCAACATCTAAAACTCAACCCAAAAACTCCCAAACTACACACCAGCATGCCTGAATGTGAGATCTGCGCATAAGAGCTATCACAAGTCAAACCACAGGAGTCAGGTGGTAGACTGGGAGAAACAAAGAAGCTCTTTTGCAGCCAAAGCTCCCTATAGGAGAGGGGGGAATGGAGAAGTTTCAGGAGTTCCCTGAAGAGCCCTGCCTGGGAGAGCTGTGAGCTCCATACAGCCCATGGCAGTACACCGGCATCAGAGAAGAAAGCAGACACGCAGAACAGCAGAGAAACAACAGTTGATTATTACCAGCCACGGCTGCAAAACGCAAGGCTGAGCCACAGCCCCCATCCTCCAACCCAGAGGGCCACTCCCCACGTATCCTCTGAGATAAAACACCATAGAGCCCCAGGGGAGACTGAGCAAATGTTGCTGAAGCTGGCACTAACACTGACAGGGACTGAGACTGAGGGTAGCGAGCATGATTGAATATCTATAATTTAAAAAAAGGCATTATTAAGAGTTTATATAAAACAGGGATTCAAGAGGCTTAGATGCCACCTACTGTAAACTAAAAGAAAACACCTTCTTTGCAACAGGCTAAAGAGAGTCCTTCATATGATAGATAAATCTTTCTGGGAAAAAAGCAGAATACACTTCCATTAATACCCAAGCAGAGTTTAATGGACTTCTCAGAACAAGTCCATTAAACACCATGAACCACCAAGGTGACAAGGCAGGTCAGAAAGAAAGAAAAAAAAATCTCTAGAAAATAAACTTATAGACATAGAAATATGTGACTTAAATGACAGAGATTCAGGATGGTATTTCTGAAAAAAACTCAATGAGATCCAAAACAATTCATCAACAATTTCAGGAATAGAAAAAATTACGGATGAAGTGGAATGAGTTCCTTAGCAAAGGAATTGAAACCCTGAAAAAGAACCAAATAGAACTTCTGGAAAAGAAGAACACACTGAACGAGATGAAAAATGAAATAGCAAGCTTGGGAAATAGAGTCGACCAAATGGATCAGTAATATCAAAAGACAGAAATCTGGAAATAAATCAGAAGGAAGAACGAGAGAAACCAAAAAATGAAAATAATGAAAGAGAAATAAAAGAACTAGTGATACCATTCAGGAGATGAAACATAAGAATTATGGGCGTTCTCTGAGGGGAAAAAAAGATGCAGGATAGAAAGCATTTCAAACAACTAGTTGACAAGAATTCCCAAACCTAAAGGAATGAGCTGGAGCTTGAATTGAAGAAGTCAACAGAATACCCAATTAAATCAACCCAAATAGGCCTTCTCTAAGACACATTGTATTAAAACTATCAAAAAATCAATGATGAAGATTTCTCAGGGCAGCCAGGAAAAGGAGACAGTAACCTATGAAAGAAAACCCATTAGATTATTGTCAGACTTCTCAGAAACAAACCTACAAGCCAGAAAGGAGTGGAATCAAATATTCAAACTATTAAAGAAAGAAACTACTAGCCAAAAATAACATATCAGCAAAGTTCTCCTTTAGATATGAAGAAGAAATAAAGACCTTTCTTGAAGACAAAAATTGAGGGAATTCTCCACTATGAGGCCTGTATTACAGGAAAACTGAAAGGAGTCAGCTCACCTAAAACAAAATGACACACACAAAATACATAATTAGGAGTAAGGTGATTGGCAGGCAGATAGAAGCAGAGGAGTGCAACCCTTTACTAAGAAACAGGGCATTATAAGCTTAAGAATAAGAGATTTGCTATAGCAAGATAGTAATGAACATTTCTGCAGTACATAGGACAAATTGAGAACAATGACTGAAAAAGGGGAGAATTCAAAGATCTAAATTCGCAAAGGGAAATGGAGATAAAGCATGTGCAAAAGATATCGGTGACTGTATGTGTATATATATTATATTTTTTAACTATCCTTTTCATATTCGTAATGGTAACCACAACATCAAAGATTCAGAACTGAAGTATATAACATAAAACCAGAAGGACCAGAGGGAAAACCCACAAAACTAAAAAAAAAAAAAAAAAAAAAAAAAAAAAGACAGACACACTAGGGCAAGGAAGCAATGGAAACACCGAGCTACCAGAAAGCAAAAGATAAAATGGCTATAAGACCTCATATTTCAATAATCACCCTAAATGTAAATGGACTGAACTCATCAATAAAAAGGCACATAGCTGCAGATTGGGTCAAAAATCAAAACCCAACCATATGCTGCCTCAAGGAGACACACCCCAGTTCCAAAG
The DNA here is from genome assembly GCA_003508835.1 of Eonycteris spelaea. Taxonomy (NCBI): domain Eukaryota; kingdom Metazoa; phylum Chordata; class Mammalia; order Chiroptera; family Pteropodidae; genus Eonycteris; species Eonycteris spelaea. Next base: position 612,366 of record PUFA01000215.1, on the reverse strand, counting down.
ACATATAGACTCAAAGTTAAAGGGTGGATATGATATTTCAAGCAAATGGCACTCGGCGAAAAAGAGAAGTACTAGTGCTAACATCAGACGAAATGGACTTCAAAATAAAAAGAAAGGTAAAGAGAGATACCGAGGGAGACTTCATAATAATAAAGGAAATCATACACCAAGAAGACATAAACTTATTAATATCTATGCTCCCAATCAGGGAACCCCGAAATATGTAAAGCAATTACTAACAGAACTGAAAGGAGAAACAGACTGAAACACTTTTGTAGTTGGATATGGACAGATCATTTAAACAGAAAATCAATAAGGAAATAACATCCTTAAATGACACATTAGACCAAGTGGACATAATCGATATTTACAGAGCCTTTCACCCCAAAACAGCTGCTTATACATTCTTCTCTAGGACACATTCTCAAGGACTGATCACATATTAAGACACAGAGACAGCCTTAACAAATATAAGAGGGCTCAAACCACACCCACCATATTCTCTGATCATAATGCTTTGAAGCTGGAAATCAACTGTAAAATGAAAGCAGGAAGAACCACAAATACATGGAGATTAAACAACATGCTACTGAAGAATAACTGGGTCGAGAAGAAATAAAAAGAGAGATCAAGAGATACATAGAAATGAAGATAATGATAGTACAACATATCAAAACTTTTGGGACACAGCAAAAGCGGTCATAAGAGGAAAGTTCATATCATTATAGGCCTATCTCCAAAAACAAGAATGAGCCAAATAAACAACCTAATGCTTCATCTTAAAAAACTAGAAAAGAACAAATGAAGCCTAAAGTCAGCAGAAGGAAAGAAATAATCAAAATTAGAGCAGAAATAAATAAATTGAAAAAAAAAATAGAAAAAATAAATGCAACAAAGTGGTTCTTTGAGAAGGTTAATAAAATTGACAAACCCTGGCTAGACTCACTAAAGAAAAAAGAGAAAGGACACAAATAAAAAAATCAGGGATAAAGAGGGAAATTATGACAGACACTGCAGAAATACAAAGGATCATACGAATACTATGAAAAAATATATAACACCAAATTTAATAACCTAGAGGAAATGGACCAGATTTAGATACAACCTTCCTAGACTGAATCAAGAACTGGAAAATCTAAATAGACTGATCAGCAGTATGGAAATTGAAACAACTATCAAAAACCTACCAAAAAGTAAAATTCCAGGACCAGATGGCTTCACCAGTGAATTCTAATAAATTCGAAGACGATTTAATACTGATTCTCCTCAACTCTTCCAAAAAAATCAAAGAGAAGGCAATATCTCCCAACTCATATTATGAGGCCAGCATCACCTGATGCCAAAACCTGATAAAGATAACACAAAAAAAGAAAACTACAAACCAAGATCTCTCATGGACACAGATGCAAAAATCCTAAATAAGATCTAGCGAACCAAATACAGTAACCTAGTCAAAAGATTACACACCAGGATCAAGTGGGCTTCATCCTAGAGGCACAGTGATGATTCAACATATGCGAATCGATTAATGTGATAAACCACATAAACAATTAAAAAATAAGAATCATACGATCAATATCAATAGACATCATATCAATAGACGCAGTAAAAGCCTTTGACAAGATACAGCATCCATTTATAATCAAAACATTTAACAATATCGGTATAGAAGGAAAGTACCTTAACACAATAAAGGCCATCTATGACAAACCTTCAGCCAACATTATACTTAATGGCGAAACATTAAAAATCTTCCCTTTAAGATCAGGAACAAGGCAAGGCTGTCCAATATCACTGCTATTATTCAATATAACATTGGAGGTCCTAGTGAGTGCAATCAGGCAAGAGAAATATATATAAGGCATCCAAATAGGAAATGAAGAAGTCAAACTGTCACTATTTGTGGCTGACATGATCTCTATATAGAAAACCCTAAAACTCCACAAGAACACTACTAGAAACAATAAGCAAATACAGTAAAGTCTCTGGATACAAAATCAATGTTCAAAAATCCATAGCATTCCTATACTCTAATAATGAAGTGTCAGAAAAAGAAGTGGAAAAAATAATTCCTTTTGCAATTGCAACAAAAAGAATAAAATACCTAGGAATAAATAACGAAACATGTGAAGGACCTATATAATGAAAACTTAAGACCCTATTAAAAGAAATCGAAGAAGATACAAAGAAATGGAAAGATATTCCATGTTCTTGGATTGGAAGAATCAACATAGTTAAAATGACCATATTACCTAAAGCATTATACAGATTTAATGCAATCCCATCAAAATCCATTGGCATTTTTTAAAGAAATAAACAAAAAATTTGTATGGAAGCACAAAAGACCCTGAATTGCCAAAGCCATCCTGAGAAAAAAAAAGGCTGGAGGCATCACTCTGCCCACTTCAAATTATACTACAAAGTGACAGTAATCAAAACGGCATGGTATTGGCAGCAAAACAGACACACAGACCAGTGGAACAGAATCGAGAGTCCAGAAGTAAACCATATTTATATGGGCAAATAATTTTTGACAAAAACCAAAAACATACAGTGGAGAAAGGAAAGCCTCTTCAATAAATGGTGCTGGGAAAACTGGAAAGCCACCTGCAAAAGAATGAAACTAGACTCTATCACCACACACCAAAATTAACTCAAAATGGATTAAGGACCTGAATATAAGACCTGAAACAATAAAATGCATAGAAGAAAACATAGGAACTAAACTCAAGGACCTTGGACTTAAAGAGGATTTTATGAATTTGACCTCAAAGGCAAGGGAAGTAAAAGCTAAAATAAATGAATGGGACTACATCAAACTAAAAAGCTTCTGCTCAGCAAAAGAAATGTCAACAAGGTAAAGAGACAACCATCCAATGGGAAAATATATTTGCAAGCAACATCTGATAAGGGCCTAATATCCAAAATATACAAAGAACTCATACACTCAATAACAACAAAAAAAAACAAATGATCCAATCAAAAAATGGGCAGAGGACCTGAAAGACACTTCTCCTAGAGGACATACAAATGGCCAACAAATATATGAAAAGATGCTCAACATCAGCTAGCTATTAGGGAAATGCAAATCAAAACCACACCTTTGAATAGCTATAATCAACAGGACAAGTAAACAAATGTTGGAGAGTGTGGAGAAAAAGGAATCCTCATACACTGCTGGTGGGACTGTAAATTGATACGGCCACTATGGAAAACATATGAAGTTTCCTCAAAAAAACCCACAAATTGATCTACCATATGATCCAGCAATCCCTCTCCTGGGTATTTACCCCAAAGATGTGAAAACTCATTATCTGAAAAGATATTTGCACACCGATGTTCGTAGCAGTATTATTCATGGTGCCCAGGATGGCTTTGGCAATTCGGGGTCTTTTGTGCTTCCATACATGGAAGCAACCAAAGTGTCTCACGATAGATGATTGGCTAAAGCAGCTGTGGTACATATATACAATGGAATATTACTCAGCCCTAAGAAGAGATGAAATACTGCCACTTGCAACTTGACGGACCTCGAGATAATCATGCTAAGCAAAATAACCCAGACAGAAAAAGCTGAAAATCACATGTGACTTGTATGTGGGATATAAACCAGAGGGTAGGGGGTGGGAGAAAGGGGTGGGTAGATGGGGTAAAGGGGGTCAAATATGTGGTGACAGAAAGAAATCTAACTATGAGGTGAACACACAGTGTAAATATATCATGCCTTACTGTTAAAGTGTACAGATGAAACTTATTGGATTTCATTAACCAATGTCACCATAAAAAATAAATAAATTTAAAAAAAAAAGATAGTCTATGCAAATAGTAAGCAAAAGAGAGTAGGGTCCATTAAAAGGAAATAAATAATTGTGGATTAAACTCCCCAGTCAAAACACACAGATTGGTAGAATGAATTAAAAAACACAATCTAAGTATTTGCTGTCTACAAGAGACTTACTTTAGATAAGGCATAAATAGATTGAAAATTAATGTTTGAATATTTTCTGTACAAATAGTACCCCAAAGAGGGCAGGGGGCTATACTAATGTCAGACAAAATCAATTTTAAATTAAATATATCCATGTTCGTAGTAATATGAATTTTCTATGCCTGGATTAGGTTTTCAAAAAAAGAGAATTTACAAAAATCCTGAGAAAGGACTTTCAAGTCTTGGCTACCTTCTAGAAATGGGAGGAAAGGGAGAAGTAGACAAAGCAATCTCCAAATTATTATTGCAAAAAAAGCATTTCACCACGTCTGCAACCTACAACTTCTACTGGTCCAGGACAGGATTTCGCTCCATGAAATCTTCCCTAATCCACAGCTAGTAGCATCCACCTCCTTCTCCGCCTCTAAACGCTCGCAGCATCAAGTCTCTTTGAGATTATTTAGCACATGCTACCGTTGATTATAGATAAATCGAAAATAAATATAAAAACTCTCCGTCTAAGCATCCCTTGACCAACCCGTTGGCCCACGAACACACTAAATCTTATTGTTCCCCTCCACAGAGCCTTTGCCCTAGCCAAACAGGACTTCTTTCCTCAGATATTGAGCATTCACACTGCCGTATCTTCCTCACAAGTTTTCTCAATCAGGCACCTTCCTTCCTCATATTTCTCGCCAGAATCCGTCTATGTTTGGCCCAAAAGCAAATCCTCCAGGCGGCCTTCCCGGATTTCCTAGTGGGCTAGAGAATTTCCTTAGCTGCTCCACCTCTTCTCCAACCGTCAGTCTCTCCGTGCACTCATCCCATTCTTCCTCAGATAACAGGCGCCCTGCAAGAGTCATTTCCGGGACCCAAAACAGGCCTCTGGTTTGCTGACTCTACAAAGGTGTTCCCACTAGCCGAACACCTACTAGGTGCCCGGCACTGTGGTCGGGCACTGTGGTCGGCGCTGGGACTAAGCCTGCTCAAAGTCGTTTACAGCCTATTCACTAATTGAAAGATTTATAAGTGCTGTGAAAGGCATCGAAGTGACCCGAGACTCCGCCTCGCAGGCGCAGGCGAGGCCTACCATTCGCCTCAGTTTCTCCACCAGCTAGCACCGCTTCTGTCTCCTGAGAATACACGCCCTGCCACTACGCTCTCGCGTTGCCAAATCCGCTCGGTCCCCACGCCAGGCTGAGCACCCTCTTCGGGACAGGTCGGGAGCCCCGCTGCATGCCGGGAGTTGTGGTCTTCGCGGTAGCGCCGCGGCCCGGCCGCAGCGCGTGGCAGGAAGCGGAAGCGGCTTACGGACCGCCTCTGACATTGAACCCGCCCCGTGCCGTTTGGCGCCGCGACGCTCACTCGGGTACTAGCACTGACGTGTCTCTCCGCGGAGGTGCTGCGCCCCGGAGCAGGCTGGGACGCGGGCAGCGTTTCCTCACTTGGAGCGGAGAGGAGCCGAAGCGGCACCCGGAGACGGAGCAGCCGCCACCATGGCGAGTGAGTCCCTCCGGGCAGCTCCGTCTCCTCCGGGATGGATCAGATCCCCCTTCCCCTCACCAGTCAGGGCAGGCATCCGCCCTCCAGGCCTGTCCGGGGCCCAGGCCCTCCTCCGGGTCTCCGCGCGTCCCCTTGCTCGCCCCGCTTGCGTGCCCCAACACGTCCTCGGCAGTGGGCTTCCTCGGGTAGCGCAGAAAGTGTCTCAGAGCCTTAACTCTTCTTTTGTCTTTCCTATTAAAGTCAAATTTCTGGAAGTCATCAAACCCTTCTGTGTCATCCTGCCGGAAATTCAGAAGCCGGAGAGAAAGGTAAGTTCTCCCAAATCGGCGTCAAAGAAAGCTTCGTGAAACTCTGAGCACCTGAAGTTTAACAGTACTATTAAAAATGGCTTCAACACGCCAAATGGGAACTCTCTCTCTTCTTTTCCGCCTCGAATGTAATTGTGTTTACTCCTGAGCTTTGTCGAAAGGTGACTTGGTTGTGTGGCAATTTCCACCAAAATCATCGTGCTTTATTCGGAGCATCTTTTAAGGCTGTTTACCCAGTGAACAAGGCCTTGGGTTTGCCCTGTCCCCAAAATTGATCCTGGCAGTGAATGAGTAAGGCCTCCAAAGCCTCAGGATACTCAGGTTGAGTTACCCTTCCCTCTTCACCTCCGACAGGAGCAGATCAGGTGAGGTTTTTTTTGTATGAGATACTCTTTGTAGCCAGATGCTAAAAATAGCTAAGAGCAGTCACTTTATTCTGTACAAATGAGTATCTTTCGTGTAGGCTGTCACATTAACTGAGTGAAGGCATTTGTGAACCTTGCTTTTTACTGCAGGCACATTAAAACATGGAAAAATAGAAATGTAGACTTATATTGAATCTTTGTCAGAATTTCCACTGCTACACAACGACAGGCCAAGATAGGAAGTGTTGCTAATGTAAGTGAAGTTATTATATCATGAAGAAAAGTTTCATTGGGGTTTTTTTAAGAGAATGAATAATAGTATATTTTTATATTCAAGTTCTTTTCAGACTATTGTTCATGCATTCACATATGTGTATAAGTGTACTTGACATCAACACAGACACTTAGGTTCTTGGAGTCTCTTTTTTTTTTTTTTTACTTCAAACGGATTTGTATACATTCCTTACATATGTACTGCCTTCTATGGACTAATACGCAAAGCTCTTCCCACTCCCTACCCCCACCCCCAGCATAGTAGAAAGGCTCTGGAGGCAGGCAAACCTGGGACCCACCCTTCACAGAAGTTCTTAATAGCTGTGTGATTTTGGCCTAGCTAACGTGTGATGGAGCAGTGAAAATATGTGTAGTGGCTTCAACAGGGAGTAATTCTGGAAGATGTGATGTCTGATGGTGGTTTTGAAAGAAGAATAGAAGTTTTCTTGAAGTAAGGGAAGGGAGTCCCAGGTCTAAGGAATATATAATGTGCAAAAGCAAAGAAGACAAGCAGGTTGGAGGGTGTTAGATATAGTTCATTATTAATAATGAACATAAAGGGTAAGTAGGGAGCGATAGTAGCCACACAGATTAAACAGTTGCTTTGGAAGTAGGGTTGAGGATTAGAGTGGTTTAGAGGCTTTTGCAGTAGAAGGTGAACTATGAGAGTGGGCTAGGAGATGAGGATAGATTTAGGAGCTGTTTAAGGAGAAGAGCAGACAAGGCTAGATAAATAGCTTTTGATGTTTTCGCTGTTGAATTTGACTGCATCCAGGAGAGACTTAGTTATTAACAAAGTAAGAATCCTGTAAAAATTGTCCATTCTTTTTTCCTATAAAGAATCACTTCAATACAAGTTTGTTATGTTACTGCTTAGCCTGAAGTGGTGTCGCCTTCCCATGGGCCTCCTAATTCCTTGGTGTGGTGCGATGACAGGTGGGAAGGGGAAGCATTATCAAGAGAAAGAAGTTCTGTGAATTCACTCAGCTTCACATGGAGTATCTACATGTGGAATTAACACTGTCTTTGGTCGTATTACTGTGGCCTAAAGTGGTAGACAGAGGACCGACTACAACTTCTATTTCGACCTAAAAGCCAGGACAGGACTCTGGCTCAGTTCTTCCTTAGACATCTGTTCCCCTGAAATAAAAAGGTATTTTAAGAACACAGTTTTTGTTCACTTAATACTGTCACTTAAAAGGCATTTCCACATCAAAATCTCCAGTCCACATAATAATTACTGTGTTTTTTAAAGCCCTTTAAAGCCTTTCTTGCAGTGTAGACAGCAAACTAAAGATTTGGTTTTAGAGGCAGAAGACCCGGAAGAATTTCCACTCTACTGCTTAGTACCAGAGGGGCCTTGGACAGGGCTTCTAAACTTTCCCAATGATTCTTATTAGTCACCTGTAAAATGATTCTAAATTGTAACCTATCCTGCTTAGATTCCTGAGGAGATGCAGAAACTCTTAAATAACGTTACACAGACGTTACTAGTAGTTAGTAGGTTAAACTTGCAACTTTCCCTGCCCACCCCCCCCAGTATTGTTTTTACATTATTTTACCCTTAATTCATAGAAAATTCATTATGTATTAAACAATCACAAGTTCCAAATTAGTTGACTCCAGAATAACAAAATTTGTCAGTTACAAAACCCTTTCAAAGGAATGGTAATGGCTCATACATTGTAAGGGCTTGTCTGGGTTAGGAATCCCTTTCTATTGCAACATTCTTTGCTCTTGGGTCTGATCTTAAACTTACTGCTAATGGTTAAAGAGTACACGTTTTGAACTCAAACTCACTTCAGCTGTGGCATTTGGGACAAATTACTTAGCCTTTCTAAGACTCATTTTTCTCACTGTAAAATAAAGATGATAATGCTATGTAGTGCAAGGATCAAATGAGAGATGAATATGAAGGTCTTTGCATATGTACCTTGTAATAGAAGCACGCCGTGCCTGTGCTGTGTTTTGGTACTCCTGTTTGGTGCATGGTTTGGAGTGTTCAAGGATACTTTTGTGGTGAACAGAGAAAGGGGTCTGATCTGAGTCTATTTCTGTTAATTGTTTATGAAAATTAGTTGCCTTAATTCATTCTCCTTTTCTATAGATTCAGTTTAAGGAGAAAGTGTTGTGGACTGCTATCACCCTCTTTATTTTCTTGGTATGCTGCCAGGTAAGCCCAGCTTTTCTGTTGTAGTATTGATGTTGGGTTCAGAGAAGGCTGGAGATAAGTGCACTGACTCCTTTTTTCTCTGCTTGTTTCCAGATCCCCTTGTTTGGTATAATGTCTTCAGATTCTGCCGATCCTTTCTATTGGATAAGAGTGATTCTAGCCTCTAACAGAGGTAGAACTCTGGCTTTCTGCACCTCTTTCTGTACAATGTGGGCTTGACTGACCTCCTTTAAATTACAGGCTTTGGCTTTACATGGAGTTCAGAGTGTTTGGGAAGAATGTTAGTGTGCTATGCTGAATAGCCTTAGTAAATGCCATATTCAGCACCGAGGCATATCATACTCAGAATTGCATATGAATGCAGTACAAAACCTGTAATAACAAAATAAGTCTATGTTATAGAGAATAAAAGAACTGGAATGCTTTTTAAACAACTGAAATGATATTTCTACCTATCTTTTTTGTTTTGATAATCTTTAGAATATGTAATTTCTCAGTTGTATCTTTTTCATATCTATAGGTTACATATAATATGTCAAAAAATATGTAACTGTTTTGTATACTCTAAGCAGTTGCCTGGGTGGGTGGATTTTGAATATTTATGTAAGTACTGCTTTTGATTAATTCATTTTTTTAAATATAGTTCAAATTAAGTTCCAAATCAGTTGGAAGTACAGCTTATTTTATCATAATGGAAGTAGAAGTTTATTCACAAATACATACAATTGTACAGACTTCCTTTTCAGACTTGAAATTTTTTAATTTTATCCTTTTTTATTAACTGGCGGAGTGATGAACCTTTCTTATCTTTGTGAAACCAGAATGAATCTGTTTATGGTGAATTTAAATGCAACAATCTGTTTAAATGCAATGTGACTTCCAAAACAGAATAAGATGTTGCCTAGCAGACTGAAAAGAATGAATTATATTCTAATTATTGATATTTTGGGGTTATTCTCTAAATTAAATGCTGTTAGGACACTGAAGCACACTGGATTTATATAAGGGGTCAAATTTGGCTTGTTCGTTTCCTTATTAATGTGTTGTTATTCCAAGCTAATACAGACTGTGTTCTGCCTCCCCTGTCCTCAGGCACATTAATGGAACTCGGTATCTCTCCCATTGTCACCTCTGGCCTCATCATGCAGCTCTTGGCTGGCGCCAAAATAATCGAAGTTGGTGATACCCCAAAAGATCGAGCCCTTTTCAATGGAGCCCAAAAGTGTAAGTGAGATTTTGCATGATGTTCAAATTCAAATGTCTATAATTGAGAATCTGAATTTGCTGTGAAGTTTGGGGCATCAAAATAGTTTTTTCTTTGTTACATGTAATCTCTTTGGCCCACCAGCCCTGTTAGTGCTCCATGGCCTGTGTTACCAAGAAAGTACTAGGAGAGCCATGGTGCAAGGCACTTGGATGGGCTGGACAGGGCAGGGGAAAGGATGTTCAGTGTCCCGGAGGCTGTATGATCAAGTGGAAGGAGCAGGGCTTGAAGGTTTCCCCTCCACCAGCCACATATCCTTACCACTTAGGAAGAGATGATGGTGTACCTCAGAGCTGTCATAAGAATTCAGTGGAATAATGTTTGTAAAACATCTCTCTGTGCCTGGCACATTTTAGATATTTGACAAGTGTTGTTTTTCCTCTGGGAGTTTAAAAGGATTCAGCTTAGGGGAAAGGTGATCATCTCAGCCCAGCTCTACTATTTACTAGTTCTGTGACTTTGGACAAAGTTAGATGACAGCTCTTATATCTCAGATTCTTCATCTATAAAAATGGGGATAATAATAATATTTGCCTCATAGCAATTAGTGTCACTGGTAACAATGACCAGTCATCAAAATGACCCATGTTCAGCCTCTGACTCAACTGAAATATATTAATTAGAAAATATTTACAATTTTTATTTACAATTTACAATTTTCTAGCCAGCCATATTTTCTTTAACACTGGCTCCTATCAGAAATCTTATTAAGTAGGTTAAATAATTGAGTGGAAAAAACTAATTTAATTTAAACTTGTCAGTTTCAGACTCAAATCAGGATTTCAAAATATTTACATGAATTATTTTTCAAAATCACAAATCAGCTGTTTTTTCTTTGGTCTTGACAATTTTTAAAATTTCTTCTGCCTTAAGAATTCATTGTTTTTGAGCAGTTTTTTAAAAGTCAGAGACTACATTTGATGGGCACTTCAAAGTGAAATTTTATTTTACTAATCAAGTTTGACAAGCTAACCAGAGAAGCTGAACTTGAAGCCCAAACCCCTACTTAGAGATTCATCTAGTACTGTGGAACCAGAAAAATGTGTCAATTCTATTGTGCCTAACAATGAGGTATAAGAAACCAAAGACAGTCTAAAACATGGAAAGCTTCTCTTAGGCCAAAAGAGCTTTGTAGCAGAAGAAATGGGACAAGTGACTAAATTGGTGGCATTGTGAAGCTTTCAAGTAAAGAAAACACATTACATGCCAATTAGAAAAGGATCACTTTATGCCAGTTAATCATCTGTGTTCTAGACTCAGACCTGGATGATGGTCCAAGCATGTAGTTCAACTCAGGAGCTCTCTAGAGCCCAAGCAACCTGACCCAAATTTAAGTGCTATGGATTGGTGACATCCCCAAATTGTGTACCTCAGGGTACTGTCTTCAGTAGATTTTGCTTCCTGATTTGCCTTCCACCAGAACCAGATTTGTCATGTTCCAGTGTTTTTCCTTCTCCTGTCATTATAAGGAAAGTGAATTTAGAAGAAGATGAAATTAAGGCATTCCCCTGCTTCTGTTAACAGGCATTTAAGTTATTGTGTACTTTGATGATGTGACTGTTGGGTGTTTCTTGGACCAAGCTCCTTGGAGGCAGTGTCAGTATTCTTCATTTTTGTTCTTCTTGGTTCCTGGCACAGAGTAGGTGTTCAATACTGTTTCTTCTATGACTGTCTAATATCCTACTTTGAGAAAGTTTTCTTTTGATTTCTAGTATTTGGAATGATCATTACCATTGGCCAGTCTATTGTGTATGTGATGACGGGAATGTATGGGGACCCTTCTGAAATGGGTGCTGGAATCTGCCTGTTAATCACGATTCAGGTAATTGTTATGCTAACATCCCCCCTCCCTTATACTTCCCAAATAACAAACCTGAACATGCAAAAAAGAAACTGAGAAGGAGCCAAAGAACTTGTGTTGGCCCTTCTGAGCTCACCACAGGAAGGCTGTGCTGTCCACTGCCTAGTCAGCCTTCAGCATTTATACCAGAGAAGCCTCTTACTGAGGGAGGATAGAGCCATGCAAGAATGTAGTCTGTTTGAGTTTCTCCACTTTTTTAAAGTAGAAGTATCTTGATGTCAGTTATTTTTAAAATTTTTACAGCTCTTTGTTGCTGGCTTAATTGTCCTACTTTTGGATGAACTTCTGCAAAAAGGGTATGGCCTGGGCTCTGGTATCTCCCTTTTCATTGCCACGAATATCTGTGAGACCATCGTATGGAAGGCATTCAGCCCCACCACTGTCAACACTGGCCGAGGTATGTCATATGTAAAGCAAAAGATACAAGATCCCTGTTCCAAGAAAGAATCACCTCCATTTTAGGTACATTACTTCTGATTTTTCTGTGTGTATCTGCAAAAATTTTTTAAACACAGACAGGCTTCTGCTTATATTGAGACACAACTTGGATTTTTCCACATCAGAGTATTTCATGGACATTTGCCAATGCCAGAATACAGAATCCTGTTTCATTTTTCCTAGCACAGCATGGACTTCATGGCAAGGATGAAGCAGCTAACCAGTCTTATGATGGACATTTAATTTGTTTCCAGTTTTGGTTCTTATTACAACAGAGAAACAGTGAACAGCCTCATAAGTTCATCTTTTATGTATTTTGGCAGTTGCTCTCGGTGAATATGTTTCTAAAAATAAAATCACTGAATCAACGCAGTTAGTCGTGCAAGAGGCAACTTTATGAAAGAGGCCTAAACTTGTATGTAGTTCACCTCTTGGCTGCTCCTATTAGTACATGAGTGGCTTTGAGCAATCCGTCTACCTCTGGGCCTTGGTTGCCAGGATGAAATGAGAAATTACATGAAATGGCATGATGTCAGGCGCATGGTAGCTGCCCATTAAATGTTAGTATTCTATACCCACAACGAGTGCCAAGGACATCTTGTTACTGCGGATGTTTTTAATAATTTCTAAACAAAAAGAAATATGACTTATTACGAAAGGTAATCAGCATTCATCACTAAATATGTTATTTACTTGTAAGAGTCCTGTGAAAAATAAATATTCATATAGAATTGAATGCTGGAAACTAGATCCCTGGGCACATGAAGGTTCCATGTGTCTACATGGAACCTTGATTCCACATGGAGGAATCATAAGATTTGAGTCCTCTCTGGGTACTCCTTGGAATTTTAGGAAATCCAAGGCAAATAAGGACACATGGCAGCAGAAGGCAGGGCTTTTCAGGCATGGGTATGAAAGGCAGGAAGATGAAGGATAGAAGTTCAGGGGTATGGCAAAACCATGCTGTAACTGGCCTGGGTGACATCCTGATTATGAGGAAGTGATACCAGAATAGAGCAAAGCAGCCACCTTTCATTCAGGGGCAGGCCGGTGAGGTGATAGCAAGCCAAGTCTAGAGGGAAGGATTCACCCCAGGCTGGAATAGAAGGTTGCGAATGCAACTTGGTAACTATTCAGTCTTCCATCTTTTTGACAAGGCAGCCTGTCACAAGGAACCCATTGAGGGAAGGCATTAGGAGAAAAGAATGTAAGGGACAAGCAAAAGAGGGGGTACTTTGAAGGGTGATGAAATTTGAAAGCAAAGGTAGGTTTGTTTCTGGCTTTAAAGTAAAAGTGTCTTAATGTCAACTGGCAGTGTTTGAGAACTGGCTTGAGAGAGGATGCCGCCAGGAAGGGTGATTCCACAGCCACTTGCATATGGGCCAGTGAGTGAGGCTGCAAGACTGCCATGCTTGCTGAGGAGTGAAGGGAAAAGGAGAAGAGTAGGGTCACAAGACCCTAGAGAAGGGGAGAAGTCACAAAAGTCACAAGGCTGAGGCAGAATGACAGCTGCATCTAGAACTCTGCTGTGGCTTGGCTTGGTGACATGGAAATGCGCTGTTGACTGAGACCCCTCAGGTCTGGGAGATTAAGCATTGTTGCTTCTCCAGGCAAGTGGGAACAGCCCAAAACAGGATTAGCAGGGACAGCGCATAGCTACAAAATAGCCTTCCCCCCTTAAGTAACATTTAACACTTAGAAACGTCATTTGTTCCCAGAAATTAGGCAAGTAGTGAATTTTAAAGATTAATTATGTTAAAAATTAGAAGAACTAAAGCCTAACCCTGGCTTTCATTTAGCAAATATTTATCAAGTGCCTGTTAAGAGCCAGCCATTGTTGAAGGCATTAGAAATACAAAGTAAGTAAACTGTGTTATATGTATGTTAGGTGTTACTGCAGGTATGAAGGCGAATAACAGGGCAGAGAAAAGATGGGAATGCCAGGAGTGTTGTCACGGGATTAGTGTAGGTAATTGAAGTCCTGAAACGGGGAAGGAGCCCTATGAGAATTTAGGGGAACCTGGAGGTACAGAGAGCCCTGAGGTGGGAAGGTGCCTGGTGTGTTAGAGGTCAGTGTGTGTGGCTGCAACAGAATGAACAAAGGGGAGAGTGGTCAACACTGAAATCACAGATAATGTAGTGTTGAGAGTGGGCAGAGTGTGAACAAGTTCCTTCTTCCCTGGTGACCCAGGTGTCATCCTCTATGAAATAGCTTTAAGGTCCCTGAATTCTGCACATTGGTTTGACAAGCCAGTGCTGTTACCTGACCAAAAGGAGGAAAGGATGGGAACTGAGGAAACTGGTAGGACAGAGCACTTCCACAGAAGCCCCATCCCAGAGACTTGAAAAAAAATCAGTAGTGATGCTGGTATCCGAATGGTCCAGAAAGAGTCAGAGGGAGAAGAAACAGGTGGTTCCACCATCAAGTGTTAGAAACTTGAGCAAAGTGCCCTCCCAGGGCAGTACATAGTGCACTTCATGGTACTAATATAATAAGGACCCCCACACCTGCCTGCAGACCACAGCTCTAAATGCAGAGCTGGCTTCCTCCATGAGGCCAAACTTTCTTTGTGGGATAGTCACACTGTCCTGGAACGGCAATGATTACACAGTAGTATAGTGCTCCTATTTCTTACTTTAGCTGGGAATTTGGCGGGGGCGGAGGGAGGGAGTGTGGAGGTGGGGTTTTAACTTCAGTAAATTTCTGGAAACTTAGAAGACTTCTAGGCCTTACTAATGCCCCCATGCTCCCTTGCTTCCTCTTACTTGTCCCTCTGCTGCCTAATCCTCAAGTCAGGTACCTGTTCTTACTCTTAATTCCTTCAGACCCCCTGTAAACTGCTCTGCTTCCTGGTTGTACTTTTCTGGCTCTCTTCAGCACCCTCTCATATTGGGGTGTATACTCTGACTAGATTGGGATGTGTGGTGAGCATTCATGTTGTCCATTCTGCTTGATCATCATTGTAAGAAGCAGAGAAGTCAAGCCCCGCCTTGTCAGAGGCAGCCTGAACTTCAGAGCTAGGGTGCTCTGCTGCCTGGGGTTTACCTGGGAAGTGGCCTGGGCAGCTCTTGGCTCACTCTCCAGTGGCAGACCCCTCTAGCTGGAGTTCAGCAGATCCTGTTTTTATGATTTTATAACTGATCGTCATTCCACACATCTGGTAGCCATTGACTCACATGCCAGCGAAATGAGATAATTAAATCAAAAAGGTCGAATGAATAGCCCATTTCTGCAGGTTGAAATTTCTATGGAAGAAATAGAAATGAGGGACGAGAAAATGCCACTGTATTTTATGGTTATAGGAGGAGTAGGCACTGTGAATTTTAAATTCAAAAAATTTAATTCTATTTCCCTTTCTCTTTTGGCCTCTAAAACTCTATTTGTTTTTTTACCATATGTGTTTCCTTTACCAACAGGTATGGAATTTGAAGGTGCCATTATTGCACTGTTTCATCTGCTGGCCACACGCACTGACAAAGTCCGAGCCCTTCGAGAGGCCTTCTACCGCCAGAACCTTCCCAACCTCATGAATCTGATTGCCACCATCTTTGTTTTTGCAGTGGTCATTTATTTCCAGGTGCGTCCAGCCCCACCACAGGGAGCCCTGATGGGGTTGCATTTAAGTTTCAGAATGCCTTGGTGTGTGTGCCCCCCAACTCACACTCCAGGAGTGGTATATGTCATCGTATCGTATTGAAGTGGTGGGATGGCATTTGAAAGGAGCAAGTTTCTGTGTGAGCTGGACAAGTGTGTTCCATTGAGTCATGGGGACTTGCCTGAAATAAACAAAACTGAGGCAGATATAACATTTCTGAAATTATGCTCCCTCGGGTTGGGCCTATCATCAGATAAAGAAGATAGTTCTTTAAGTTCTTCGTTCAAGAGAAAAGAAAAGTTGTTACCCAAAGTTTATAGAGTATTTTTAGATAGTATCATCTTCTTGGTAAAGGCCCTTCCTCTTGAGCTCTTACTTTCAAATTATTAGTCTGTGTCACTTGTGAATAAGAGACCTGAACCGCAAGTTGCTTTTCCATAGCCGGATTAATCTTTGTATTTTTTCTTCGGCCACTTTGTATTCTGATATTCATTAAAATGGAACAGCAGTGGAGAAGAGAGTTTAGTGCTTGTGAAAAGGTATTTATGCCAGCCAGATGCTTTTTCTGAGGACCAGACAGGTCTCTTCCTTCAGCTGAGACTTAGATGGGTGAGTAATAATAAGCTAACTCTTTAGGGGCTTGCAGGTATTTGTGGTTAGATCATTAACAAATTATTTTAAATTCTTTATATTCTGAGTTCTGTTCTAGGTACTGGGAGTTTGTAGAAGTAGAAAAGAAAACCTTCCTATTTTCCAAGTTTCAGAGGGAGAGGCTTTATTTATAAAAAGCTTAGCTTTTCTGTTTGTGATTTAAGGCTGCTCTGGGGTGTGAGGTAGTGGCCATGATGGCTTTACCTTGGGATGACTAAAAGCACAGGAGAGGTCACCACCAAAGAGAACCACTATTAAGACTTAACTTGTGTATGTGTCCTTCAGGATCTTCTGTATATTCCACATTGATACAAATATAATGTGGTGGACTTTGTTTTGTTTTGTTTGTTTGTTTTGACAAAAACAGGACTGTTGTACTACGCTGGGTTTTGGTGCATTTTTAGCCTGTCTTTCTGGGAACCCTCTGTTCATGTCCTCCTGAATGCAGTGGTGGGTCAGAAAGGAGCATGAGAGTCCCCTGCTGGGCTGTGTCCATGCAGAGACTGGAACGAGGCAGTGAGCCTACTCTGTCTGCTCTGTTTGGCTTCTCAGGGCTTCCGAGTGGACCTGCCCATCAAGTCGGCCCGTTACCGAGGCCAGTATAACACCTACCCTATCAAGCTCTTCTACACCTCCAACATCCCCATCATCCTGCAGTCTGCCCTGGTGTCCAACCTGTATGTCATCTCTCAGATGTTGTCAGCCCGCTTCAGTGGCAACCTGCTGGTCAGTCTGCTGGGCACCTGGTCTGTAAGTATGGCCGCTTAAAGAAATCAGTTTTAATGTTGCAACTAGTTGCAGTGGTGTGCATCCATGTGTCTTGTTCGTGACCAAACATTTTACCCAAAGATATTTTCTAATTGTGCCTTTTACAAATTCACGTTAAATTTTCTTTTCATCAAGAACACTGCACTGTGGACACTTGAACAAAATTGTATTCCTTTTCATCTACTCAGAACTACTTCATTACACCTGATGCTAAGGTGTAATGAAACAGCACTCACAGGCTCTCTGTGTATTCGTCCCAGGATACATCTTCCGGTGGTCCAGCACGTGCTTATCCAGTTGGTGGCCTTTGCTATTACCTGTCTCCTCCAGAATCATTTGGCTCCGTGTTAGAAGACCCTGTCCATGCTGTTGTGTATATAGTGTTTATGCTGGGCTCATGCGCATTCTTCTCCAAAACGTGGATTGAGGTCTCAGGCTCCTCTGCCAAAGATGTAAGTATAAGTTATAATTTAATTAAACCAGGAAACAGTAGCTGTCACCTGTCACCAGTACAAGGGGTCTCGACTGTCACTTCTTCCTAAGAAAGGGGTCATACACAACTGCTTCTTCATTGGGGGCTTTTCTGTTGATGGAGCCCAATCATCAATTAGTGCTCACCTGGGGAGCTGGAGCCAAACTAAAATGAGACTTTCCATATGACTTTGCAGCAGTTTTAAAATTATCTATACAAATATTGGTAGAGTGGTAAAGAAGGAAACCTGTGAGTATTCAGTGCCACTATGAAATGTCTACTTGGTTTTCAGTATCAAGCTTAAAAGTGAACATTGTCTTCTCTTCCGGCATCACATAGGTTGCAAAGCAGTTGAAGGAGCAGCAGATGGTAATGAGGGGCCACCGAGAGACTTCCATGGTCCATGAGCTCAATCGGTGAGTGCTGGTCCCAGGTCCCAGTGGTTTCCTTACATTTGTAGTTTTCTTACACATCAAGCATCCTGATAGGGCTTAAGAGATTTCCAGTTCATTAAATCTTATTCTTAGTTACAAGATAGAAAAGGATCCTATATCCACAAGAAAATGAGCATTACAAATTTCAGATTGTTTTCCAATCCCTAACAGGGGCAGTAGGCAGTTTTGTTCATTCTCTTAATAAGAATTCTTTGAAGCCTCTACGTTTACAGTACATGATTCAGGAGAAATATAATGCAAGCCACATATGAAATTTTAAATCTTCTTGTCACATTAAAAAAGTAAAAATTGATGATATAAGAAAAATCTCGAGATATTTTATAATCTTGTCTTCAAAATCTCCTGTGCCATATTTAATATATCAACTTGGACTGATCACATTTTACTAGCCATGTGTGGCTTGTGCAGCCACTTGCTGGATAGGAGCCCTAGTCTAGACCATTAAGGTAGGTAAGTGAAGTTTCAAGAAGATAGCAGAGCGACCTCTAAAAGAGTTAGGTTCCTAAATCAGAGGTAAGCATGTCAGACTGCCTTGCCCTGCAGTTAGGGGCGGGCCAGGCTAGAACAAGCTACATGGTGGCATGTTGCTGACCCATCTCCCACTCCCCAGGTACATCCCCACTGCTGCTGCCTTCGGGGGACTGTGCATCGGGGCCCTCTCCGTTCTGGCTGACTTCCTGGGTGCCATTGGGTCTGGAACCGGGATCCTGCTTGCAGTCACAATTATCTACCAGTACTTTGAAATCTTTGTAAAGGACAAAGTGAGGTTGGCAGCATGGGGGCCCTTCTGTTCTGAGCCATGTCTCTCTTGGACCGGGAAGAGGAGGCATGCTCTGGAATTGCTGAGGAAGGGGAAACAACAAATCCACCATGGGGTGCTGCTGCGGCATATGGACCTTTGTTTAATTTTTTTTTTTTAATTTCATAATCTTTCATTCCACTTTGTAAAGTGCTAGAAATTTCCAATTTGAAATTTTGCTTTTTTATTCTAGAATTGGCAAAAGAACTGTAGAAGCGAGGGTTTGTCCAGCTGATGGCCAGAGCTTGGGAGGATAAATGACTCCCCATGTGTCCATGTAACTTTTGTTTTAACTTTTGCACCTTCTCAGTGCCATAGGCAGCTGCAGTTGTCCCAGCTGTTCCCCTACAAGGGAACGTCTTGTTGGTTAGAAGCACAAACATTGTTGAAAGGGCTTTGTTTCAATGTGCCAACAGGATGTGAGGTTGGGAAGCAGACTGTGTTTTCTCATGGATGTGGGTGACTTACTAGCATGTCCCCTCATGGTCAGGGGTGGGAACATCTGCTTAAAACTTGTTCTCTGGAAGACAGTTTAAAACTACTTTTAAAAGTAGTTTTTTAGGACAGAGCTGCTTTCAAAAGAGAGGGATCAATTTCCCAGCAAACATTTTTGGGCCATCCCTTCCTTCTGAATGCAAGGTTGGGATTTGTCAGTTTTATAAAGTTGTACCTGGCCAAGCTAGATAAATGTTGTGCAGAGGACCCCTGAAATGATGACTGTCCAGTTCTTCTAGTTGTCATTGGACTTGGCCCCCATGGTCTTCTTACTCCCCACTCAGCCCTACCAAGGGGAGGCACTGTGGCAGGCACTCAGACGTGGAAAGACAGCAATTTACTTGGTGTTCACAGGTCACTGTCACCCTTTAGACTGAACACTTCGCACTTGTGTTTTTATAACTCTTTCATTGTGCTTAGGACCAAATGCAAGGTAAGGTAAGGTAAGGTAAGGTAAGGTAAATGACTAGATGCATCGATCTCCCAGCTGTACCAGAAGAGAAGGGCAGAGGCCCAAGATCTGTGATGCTGTCAGGGTCAGAGAGCTTGTGTTATTGGTAAGTTGCTCCAATGTTTGCTATAGAAAGACTCATAATTATGTGGAAAGTAAGTTCTATTCACAGTTACAGGTGATCTAGATCTTAGGAATTGGAACCTTTTCTAAGGCCTCTAGGAAGGTACCTCTCAGGGGACAGGCACCCAGCAGTGCTTGGCAGCAGGAACAATAGGCACTGCAAGCCTAAGGGCTTCTTGCTGGAGAACACCCCAGTTCTAAGAAGGGTGCACTAGGGGTAAGTGCAGCCATGTAGAGAGACATCCCACCAGCAGCAGGCACACAGTTGCCTCTAAAACACAGAGCCATGGTCAAAATTTAGTGGAGGTGGCAAGCTTGACACCAGAGATAGGAGGACTTCTAAGAGTCTTCACTAGCAGTGCTAACAGAAAACAAACTGACCAAGAGACGAGAAGCAACTTGCTTAAAACCACCAGCAGTCAGCCACAGAACCAAGAGGGGCCTGTTGGGTCTTCAGCCCCCAGTCCAGGGTGTACCACCATACCACACGTGGCCTTGTCAGACCCAGTCCTGAGCAAAGACCTAATGCCTCCCCCCCACCTGGTCTGCTTGGTTGCACCAGTAGGAACGCTGCGGCCTCTGGCAGGCAGGGCAGCAGTCCCCAGGCTCAGGGGCTGTGCATTGGAAGGTGCTGGGCCCTGCCTGCAACCTGTAACCAATAGTGGGGCCCCACAAGGCTCTGGCTCCTGCTCTGTGGTTAATGACCATAGTGGGGAGGGGCTGACCCCAGCTTCCAGGGACTGTCACTGTGGACGCCAAAATGGCATAACTGAGATAAGGTGAAAAAGTGACAAATAAAGCCAACCAACTTTTTACAAACCATTTGCTCATGTTCTTTTGATTTTAAATTTCCTTTCATTCCCAAGAATGCCAGTGAGAGAAGATTCCTGAGGCTGGTCAGGTCCTGATTTTTCACAGGGTGCCCAAGGTCTCCCCTATGTAGACGTTCCTCAGGCATTTTGCCTGGAAAACTTTAATGGTGTTAGTGCAACCACATGCTCAGGTTTTTGGTAATTTGAAACACAGGTGAGTGAGAAGGCCCAGTGCTAGGCTGGTGTGCACTGCTTGAACCCCTCCCAGGACTGTGGGAGTAGACTTAACCGTCTGTCCTGCAAGGTAGTGTATTCCTCGCAGGAGTCCACACCTCCCGGCCCTTCCAGTCCAGGTCAAGGGGTTGCTGTTGCCCTTGGCTATAACAACAGACATTAGCACACATCCAGTTACTGATCATGAGGCTGGCCTTAGCCAAACCTAAAAGTGAGCCAGAAAGGTCTCCACCCTGGACCACAGAATCATGTGGATGGCAGTGGTAGGTATGGTGTCTGCTCCCTAGAATGTGCCATGCAAAAGTCTTCCAACACTTTCCACTTGGAAACAATTGACAGGCTATATTTCCAGGGTAAAGTAAGAAGAAAAACCTCACACCCAGATTTCAAAGCTGAACGCTTGTCCTGGGCAAGACCTCATCCCAAGGCCTCCACTACTACCCCCTGCCTAGTGCTTCCTCAGTGACCCACAAAGGAGGCACTGAGGCTGGAAATGAGCTAATGACCCACCTGTCATTGTGGGTCACCGAGGTGGTGGTGGGCAGGGCAGGATGTCCATCTGAAACCACTTGAGGGACAGGTGTTGGGGCATGGCCCTACAGGAGCCACACATCAGCAATGTGCTCTGAGACTGCACCAGGACTACGCAGCCAGTCTGCTATGTGTCCTCCACACCGGCCAGCCACAGGAGTGGGTGCAGTCAGATGCAGGGCAAGAGCCAGCAAGCAAGCACTACTGAGACAGGCAGGGTGCTCTGTTTGGACCTCCAGAAACTCAGAGAACCTCCTGCCCCCAGGGAAACACTACACCTTCTCTTGTTCTCTATACCTGTGGCCAAGCCAATAGAGTCCACATTCAAGCAGCCATGTGTGTTGTTTGGATACCAGCCTCTGCCTTGGCTCACTATGATGCCAGGCAGGCTTCTGCACCTCACTTCTCACTGTAATGGGGGTAATGCTCTTTTTCCATGGGACAGGCACTGTGATAGCCACTTCCTACACATGATCTCATCCACCATCCCCACTCCCCAGCTGCTAAAGGCCTGGGGAAGAAACCATTTGTCCTGGTTTTATAGGTACAAAAATAGAATGTTGCTAGAGGTCACAGGACCACTTAGTGGCAGAGCTGGACCACAAAGCTCAAGGACCTCTTTCTACTCCAAGCTCCTGTTTGGCTGCTGGGCCTGCCTACAGGTACCTTTGCTAGGGGCCTAGTTGAGGAAGGAATGAGGGGCTCAGGAAACATGACCCACTACCAGGAGCTCCCTATGCTACCCATAGCTGGGTCTCTGCAGGGAACCTGCCCTGGCTTGGGGGCAGCCCCACCTCAGCTGACACCCCTATTCCAGTCTCACCACCTTCCTCTACCTGCTGATACCCATGCCCCATGCCACTCCACAAGTCTGCTCCTGCTGAATGCGCTTCCTGAGTGTGATTCACTGGGAAAAAGTCCTTGGGAAGCTCAAGTGCTATAGGAAAGATCAGTGACCCTCCCATCTATACCCTGAAGGTCAGCCCAGGAAAGAGCATGGCTTCCTGACATGAGGGCCAAGGGGTGGATATGTGATAGCATCTGAGAGGGGCAGCAAAAGCTTCAATATGAAGGACTTCAACACCCACCACCACTGCCTGATTCTGGAGAGTCCCAGAGTACCCCTTAGTGGCAGTACCCACTTCCCTCCCCTGCCCCAAATCTTCTGAGACTCCCCATCATCACCCTGCTCCAGAGCCTTTTGCCAGCACACCCCCACAATCGCCCATTACTTTACATTCAACACACATTACTGAGTCCCTGGGATAAATGGGTCAGGAGCTGCTTCTACCCTTAGAAGCAGTTGCAATAGGGGTTCTGGAGCATCTGCCAAGCCTCTGGACCTTTCCTGTTTCCCTCTGTCTACCTGACAAACTTCTTTCATCCTGCAAAGCCCAGCTTAGTGAGGCTAGATACATCTAAATGCCCATCAGAAAGAGACTGGCTAAATGACAGGTCCTCCCTCCTGTGGAAAGGAACTAGTGACATTCTTTATATGCTGAGTTAGAAGAATCTCCAAGATGTGCTGTTGAGGAAAAAAATTAAAAGCCAAGAAGTAGAACAGTGTATGCTATTTGTGTTTTAAAATAGGGAGATAAAAAATAGACTGCCTCAGAAGATCTAACAATCTAACATATACCTACCCAAGAGAAATAAAAATATATGTCTAAACAACGACTTGTACAGGAATGGTCTCACAACCTATTGATGATAGCTGAGAAGTGGAACTAGACCAAATGGCCATCGGCATGTGAATGGATGAGTATAAATGGTAGGCACCCATACAGTATATGGCCTTGTACCTAGCAAACAAGAACAAACTTATGAAATACACGAGCATGCATGAATCTCAAGAGCATGAATCTTACTATCTGAAGTAGATTGAACAAAACTGATCACAACAGAGTACATATACATCATATGATTCCATTTTTATGAAGTTCTAGAGCAAGCAAAGCTAACCTATGGTGAGAAAAACCAGAACAGTGTTGCCTCTAGTGTGTTAGAGATTTAAGAGGCACAAGGGAACTTTCTGGGGTAACAGTAACATCCTTGATAAGGTTTGGGTTTTACTTGTCAAAACTCATGGAATTGTCTACTTAAGATTAGTGCAATTCACTGTGTAAAAGTTTAACCTTTAAAAAATATATTGAACTCCAGATAATTATATGTATACTAAAGTATTTAGGGGCAGATGTAGTATACTGATGTCTTCAACTTAGTTTGAAATGAACAGAAGAAGATAGGATCAAAATGAACTGATAGAGAGAAGAATAAAAAGTGTCTAGGCGATAGGTATGCAGATGGTCACCATACAATTCCTGCAACTTCTTTTATTTGAAAATTTTCATATATGTTGGGAATGTATGTGTGCTGGATTGTATATGCACAGGATATGCCTCGAGAGGTACATTGGCAGTATAAGGCAATTTGCTTCTGGAGAAGGGAATAGGATGGCTGAGGGCAGGGGAGAGGGAGATTCTTCATTATACTTTTGAAACATGATTAATTTTATCCATTAAAATTTTTAAATTAAAAGCTCAGCTCAGGAAGCTTTCCCTGATTGCTTTTCTCCCACAGGTACACTGGGACACACGCTCCCTCCCTGCCCACCCAGGCCTCTGCCTCCATTGCAGGGAAGAGAGCTGGAACTGTGTGGCGTGGTCTCCTCTCAGATCTCACTCTAGGAGTCACTCAAGGCTTGGCCACGCCAGGGAACAGGAAGGCGGGACGTAGGGCGGAGTCAGGGCAGGGCAGGCGTTATGTGCATCTGTCCGTAAGGGGGCGCTGCGACCTCGTAATCACTAGCGAAGCGCAGCTTCAGGGCAGTAGGGCGTGGCTGCCAAGACCTCCGCGGCTGGAGGAGAGGAAGTGGCCCGCCCCTGCTTTGGATCGCCTGGGACCCAGCCGCCCACCGGATTGGCCCCAGTAGGGTCTCTCACCCTTCCTCTCTCCTCGTCTGCGACCCCTCGGCCACTCCGGCTACCCGCACTCCCTGCCAGCCCTTCCCGCCTGCTGGACCTTCTGCCCCGGCCTGCAGCGGCAGGCCTCTGCACTCCCGTCACCTCCTCTGTGACGCCCTCCTGGGCCCTCCCTTATTTAGCACCTGGTACATGGCTTCTCCCCGTCTGTCCGATGGAGCCGACGGGTGGCTCTTTTCTAGAGGAGAGGTCTGGTTGGTGGGGCGGTGGTCACCTCGGTGGGCATTAGTGGGCTTTGGTGCAAGCTGGGCAGGTGGGTTAGCGAGAGTGCCCGGGGGACTGCGAGCTGAAGGTGGGCGTAGCCTAGGGGCGCTGTGAGGTGCACCCCTCAGGTCCTGTCCCTTGGGCCATGGGGACCTAGGAATTGGTTTTGAGCAGGGAACTGGGTCAAATAGGGAATTTTCAAAGATGGCCGGGACAGTGGGGAGGAGCCTGGGCCAAGCAGGGTTCGGGGTGGGGAGGTCTCATTAGCTGAGCCCCACCCCCACCCACACAGCCGACTGTGTGCCTCAGCTGGAGTCATGCAGGCCCATAACTGCGCACGTGGGCCCGTGCACGCCGACCATTCGCATACCCCCAGCCCATGCGTTTCTGTACCACACACAAGTGTCCTAGGTACTGCAAGGCCCCGTGCATACCTGCTGCAAGCGTGTGCCCCCAGACCTGCAACCACCGCCTACTCGGTGTCCGCTGTGACCCACACGTAGGTCCGCCCCCCTGGCCAGCACACACCCTGCAGCCCGACGCTGCCCCACTTCCCTTCCGTGCGCGGTCCGCGCGCTGGCGCCCTCCCCGCTACTGCCCGCGACTGCCTGCGTCCCCATTAATCACGCGGCGCTGACGGCGCTGATCTGCGCGCAGGCGGCGGGACTGTGATGGTGACGGCAGGTGACGGAGCGGGCAATCGGCGGGCGCCCATCGGCCCATCTTATCGCTTGGGCCCAGCTGCGGCCCGACTCGTACCGCCCATTGATCGTGCGGGGCCGAGGCTGGGGGTCAGTGCAGGCGGTGCCGGCCTGACAGCCGCATCCATCGGCGCCCAGACACACGCTGATGGCGGCACAGACTGCGTGGACTGGCCATTAATCACTGAGCCTGCCGCTGTGTGACACCGAGGGGCAACAGGGCCAGCCGGCCGTCAGCCAGCTACCGCGGTTGGCCTACCCTTCCTCACTCCTGGGTACTGCTACTCAGCTCTGTGTCCCAAGCATCACAGTCATCCTGCCGGAGCCTATTATCCCTGGTCCCCACAGGACCCTGCTGGGCCAGAAGTAAATGGGAGGGACAGTGGCTCCACACTGTAGGAAAGGACAATAACCATCTGTAAGGAGGGTAGTAAGGATGGGGAATTGGAGAAATAACTGAGGTGGACACTGTCCCACCTCGCAGTGGGCCTGTTTTCTGGAGGCAAAAGCTACTACTTGGCTGGGAGGAGGCAGCCACTTCCCTCTGGCTGCTCCAGCCCTGGCTGGGCCTCAGTGGGGATGAGGTCCCAGGGGTCCAGTAAGGGGCAATCTCCTCTCCTTGAAAGTTGGGCGTATATACTGCAAATAAAGACCTAGGCCTTTGAAGGTTCTCTCCTCTCTGCTCCAGAGTGTGTTGTGTGGTCCTGAGCCTCTGCTCCTTCCTTGGCCTAGTGAGGAAGCGTCCGGCCAAGCAAGATCTCTCTAGGCCTTTTCTAGGCATTTCCAAGGGCCGACTGTCAGGGAAAGAGCCAGCCTCTGGCTCTTGTTATATACACTGACTTTCTCTTCTCCCAAGAGGGACAGGGCTTGGGAACTCTTCACTGAATTTTAGTATCTAGAGTGCCCAATGCAGCCACCTGTTACCTCACCATGTCCTCAAATTGATCCATAAAATATGACTGCCTCCACAGCATGGATGAGAAAACTAAAGCGCAGGACCCAAAGGGACTAGCCTCATCAGGACCAAGGGCCAACTGCAATCAAAACCACATACCTGTCTGCCATCCTTCAGAACCTGGATGCTCCCCTCCTGTTGCCTCTGTTCTGGGCCCCTCAAGGGCAGGAGCTGCTCAGGCCAGTCCTGGCTGGCCTAGGGAGGGAAGGAGGAATGCTGGGTGACCACTGAATGCCTGCTGCTTTCCTGGCAGAAAGAAGCCTGCTGGGCCCTGAGGTCTAAAACCTGGAGGCCAACAGGGAGTTTGAATCTCACCATTGGGCAGCTCTGTTTTATTAGAAAAATGGTTGAGAAAGGCTTGCTAACCAAGAAGTCACTTTCTAGCATGACACCACCTTCTGTTTAATTCTAAAAAAAATCCCAAAATATCCTATGAACCAATCTGGGGTGGGGGTGGGGGCGGCAACCTAAGGGGTGTGGTGGTGAGAAGGTATTCGAGCTGAGAAAATAAAGCGGGACAAGGTGGCTTCTTAGTAAGGGTCAGGGATGCTGTCTTTCAAGTACCCTTCCCACTCTCACAGGGGACCACTGACAGGAACAGGGAGCTGAGATATATATACAAACACTCCCTCTCCTGCCCACTCAATTGGTTTGTTGGGAGGCACCTAAGAGAGCCTGGGCCCAGAGCTTGGAATATCAACCACTTCCTATGACCAACCCCCACCCTGCTTCACTTTTAATATTACAACAATTTTTCACGCCAAAGCTGAAATAGTGCAAAAAATGGGGTTGCTGTAATTGTTGGTAGATTGTGTGTCAGCCTGATAAGATGTAACAAATATTTTCCTCCCCAGCAATGTCTGTTTCCCTCTTGGTAATGGATGGAGAAACTTCTCATAGTTAGCGAGGGATTGGTCATAAAAACTTCGCCTGGAAGATTAATAATCACAGGCCTTGCTGGAAAAAAATGGGAGGAAAATTAAAATAGCCCAACCTTCCCACTTATCCAAAACCATCTCCCTCACTTTAAAGGCCAGACGAGTGAGGCGGGCCACAGCCCTAAGCACCAAAGAGCAGGATTCCTAAGGAGTAGGAATGGGGGCTGTGATCACACACTACCCCCTCACCAGGACAGCTCTGGACATTAGGGTTCCCTGAGCAGCTGGGACTCTATCCCAACCTGTGCTGGAGAGGTTTGCTGTCACCGCTGTTTCTCTACTGCTCCTCCAACACTGTGAAAGGTTTGGAGGCTAGAGGAAGAGGTCCATATGGGCAAAGCCTGATTCTTGTCCTCTGGGGTATGACCTTAAGTAAGTCACCTTCCTCACACCTGCCACTGCTTGCCTTACATGCGTGGGATGAAGGTCAGATCTTGAAGACTCCTCTAACAACTCAGCACCTGAGGAAAGTGGTATAGCCTTAGGATATAGGAGCACAGACTCCAACCACGGATTCCAAATCCTCCTGATTTTGTCTCTTACCAGCTAGCTGGGCAAGTGACATAAATGCCACCAATATCATACGGCTGCTATGAGAATGTAAAAGGAAATGTGAAGCATTAACACAGGCCCTAGTCCACAATCAGCTTTTGCTATATCTGTTGGTATCTGAGGTATCACTATTCTGTTTTTCTAATGTGGCTTAAGGTAGGAGACACAAGATGTGGGCAGCCAGGACAGGCCACGGACTGAGCCCTGACTTCAGGAAGTGTCCCACCATCTACCACTGGGCCCTGTTTCCTCAACACCCCACCACCACCACCACCACCACCACCACACCATCACCATCCCACCACCATCACCATCACCAAGAACCCCTATGCTGGGATCCTTCAGAGGCCAGGCCAGAAGATCCATTCTGGCAGTGGGGACTAGCTGGGCCCTTCTCAGGGTCTGAGCATGGCCTGAGGGCTCTCAGAGAGCTGGATGGACTCCCACAGAATTATCTTAGCCCTCCTGCCCACAGGCTCCTGGACAGGCTCAGGTGATCATTATTAATGGGAGAACAGTTGTGCCTACTGTACGAGGACCTCATGGCTAACTTGGATTAGAGCAATGACTGGATCGAGATGACCATCTTGGTTAATCTCTTCTCTCCTGCACATGCAATAGCATGGAGATCTGCCTATAAGGGCAGAGAACCAAAACAACCAGCCTGTACCAAGGCATGGCTTCTAAGGCTAAGCCCTATCTCAGGCAGCACAGAGCTGGCAAACAGGAACTTGCCTGGCAGAGAGCGAGAAAATGTGGTGCTCATCCTACCAGGTAAGAATGTGTTGGTATCTGTCAGACATTGCCATTTCCCCTTCCTCTCGAGGGGCTGAAAGACCTACTTCAGTGGACTAACAAAGAGATGTAGTACCAGTGATCGGGACATGTCAAAGGGACACAGGAACCAATTGACTTTCAATGGTCAAAGCTGGACCAATTTGAGCAACAAAATAAATGTAATATTGGGTTATAATCCAAAATACATAATAAATATCCATGAGTCCACACTGAGATAAATGAATGAATGAAAAATAAGGAGACAATCTCCTGTGTAGAATTCTAAATAGTTTATGTAGATGCTCACTCCTCAAGGAGGTGGAGCAAAACTGCCCACCCCTTAAGTGAAGGGCTGTACTCCTCAAAGAGGACTGTGTGGAAAGGGGTTAAAGAGTAACTACTGTGGACAAAACTGAAAAACACTTCAGCCAGGTGATCAAAGTCAACATTAACAGTGATAAGTTTTGTTGATAGTATGTGATAAAAATTGTACTTTACCTGTATGGTCTTACTCCCAATCACAAACAATTCCGGTTTAAAGAGAAAAACATCAAACAAACCCCACAGAGGGGTATCTCAGAGAACACACTACTCAGAATTGTCAAGGCCATCAAAAACAAGCAATGTGTGAGGAACTGTCACAGCTATGAGGAGCCTAAGGAGAAATGACAACTAATGTAATGTGGGTCCTGAATGGGATCCTGGGACAGAAAAAGGCCATTAGCTAACTCAGGAAATGTGAATAAAGTATAATAATGTAAATGAATGTTCATTAACTGTGACAAAAATACAAATAGTAACTGTAAGATGTTAACAGTAAGAGAAACTGAGTGTGAGGTATGTGAGAACACCCTGTACTATCTTCACAACAACTCTGTACATCTAAAACTGTTCTAAAATATAATATTTTTTAATTAAAAGAAGAGAAAGCGATGTAATTAAAATAACCTATAAACATTTATCAGAAAACAGGCCAGGTGGGGCAGGTTCTTCAAAACAACCATGGGAAAAATTATGATAATTTAAAAAGAAATATTTTCCACACTGAACTGACAATGCTGCTAACCACACTGGGATGGGAAGAGAGCCAAGCCCAGGGACGAGCCTTGTGTCCACAAGCTGGACCTGGGCCCAGGAATACCCGGGAGTCTCTCTCTGCACAAAACCCTGGCTGGCTCACTTCATGTACTTATCCTGCTGGTCAGCCAGGATTTTGGCTGATGACTTGGCATCATAGAAGAGCTCACTGATCTTTCAACGTGCTCTTTCTCGATGCTGTCTTTCCCGTTGATCTTAGCAAGCAAGTTGGCTGGGGTCAGCAGCTGTACTGAGTACCTAGAATAAACAGAGGCCAGGACAGGAGTGAAATGGTGGCCACAGAGAGTCTCCTCCCAGATCAGCAGAAGCACTGACACTAGGGGCTAAGTCCAATGCTAAGCTTGTGGCAAATGCAGCAGACACAGAAAATATGAGAGTTGTCCTTGCTCAAAGAGCTGTAGTCATGACCCATTGGAGGGATCAGAAGTCACCAACATGACAAATTTTTGTCAAGTCTAAAAGTTCTCTGACCGCTCATTGAAAGGAGTATGACCTTAGGAAAAACCTAGATGTATATAGGTACTAGGCTGGTAATGCCAAGGTCCAGATTGGGACACTGAACATGCAGGAAAATGAACACATAGGCAGCCACCTGAGATCACATGCCCATCCAAAGGCATGAAAATAAAGTTTTTTAAAGGACCACTCCACCCAAACAAAAGTTTGCAATTCTGCTTCAACCTTAGGAGCAAGATAAATAGGGACTGGCTGAGGACTGTAAAGTCATGATTTCACAAGGAGTCAGGACACCGAGGAGGGACATCCTGCATAGGCAACAGTTTCAAGCCACTGGTGAAGAGTCAGGAAAGCAATCTACATATGCACTCATGCTCGCCTACATCCACCATCCAAACCAAGACACACCTAGAGAACAGATCCAGCAAGAGCAAGGCAGCGAGACAGGGCACAGCCATTGAACTCCCTACCCCAGACCCTGGGCTCTGGTTCTGTTCATCTATTCTACCAAGGGACTGGCCTGGGGTCAGAGTCAGCTCTCTACTATAGGGGTGCATTCTGCTATAGGACAACAGGACTTCAACTGTTATTCTAGCTTTTTAAACACCATTATCTAAATATTCTGCACTTGGAACTGAAGTGTCCTGGGACAAGACCCATCACACCAGGAAGAGCAGACATGGTCCTATGCCTTGTGAAGGAAGCCTGCATTTATGTCCCAGAACGGACCCCATCCAGGCCTCACAGGCCTTCTGAGAAGAGTCTGGTGCAGCTCCAGGGACATACAGGTCCAGGGGACAACCAGCTCACCTTAAAGTGGTCTTGGTACGATCTCCCCCAAGTGGTTCAGCGCTTCCTCACTGATGTTGATTCCCTCTGTCTGGGCTCGGATTTTAATGATCTTTTAGAGGAGAAAAACCGTGATTGATAAAGACTGAATTCAAGTGTCCTATTTATAAAGTACTTTAAAAACAACCTTGTTCAGTTTTCTATTCCACACCATTAGAGAAGCAGAAAATCAAGGTCTGGTGGAGCAGTGAGCCACCCCTACCCAGGGCTGCTGGCCTCAAATACCTCTGGGGCACTAGCCACATAGTGAATGGCTTTGCAGCCAGGGTGTGATGGTCATACTGACTAGAAAGTGGCTAGTACCCATGGAGGTGTGCACAGGGTATGGCTCTGCTCCTGCCTCTCAGCTCCTCCCACTCAATCCCCAGACCCAGAAAACTGAGGCCTCTCCAAAACCTGCATAGGCTCTGACCTTCCTACTGCCTATAAGCACTCAGGCAAGAAAAGACATTTTTTTTTGCTTAATAAATACGATGGTTAAATAAATCAAAAAGTTACTTTTAAAGATTTACCAACCCTCCTAACATCACCAGGAGATACCTAGTCTATCAAGAAGAGGCTGATGCTTGTTGCAATTTAAAGATCCTGGTAATGCTAGATGGGAGGCAAGCTGATGGTGGGGATACTTCTGTAACACAAGTGGCACTGGGAGCCTACAGGCACACCAGCACTGAGTGATAAGGGGCAGCTGGGATAATAATGCTGAGTATTGTGGAGCAGAGATAACTCGAGGACTTGAGCCTCATATAATACAGGAATTTTTCACTTTGGCAGCTTCGTAAACAAGATATCAAGAAGCCCTTGTTTAAATTAAAGCCATAAAAACACACCCGGGTAGAGGTAGAGGAGTAGGAAATGAGAAAGACAGAGCCCCAGCTAAAGCCTTACAAGGGGAAGAGAGGGACCAGAAGTTTAGGAGATGGACACTTCAAACTGGCCTTTCAACTCTCAGGCAGAGACCTTGAGGATAGAAGCTGCATGCAAGTAGACAGAATTTAGTGTCTGGTGACTCTGATAAGGGCCCCACTAAGTCAGCTGCTATGAACAGGAAAGGTCCTGCTCAGTAAGAAAGCCAGGTCTTGCAGAAGTGGGATAGGGGCCGGGGCTGAGGTGGCCAGGCCAGCATGCACTCAGGGAGGTAGCCATGGCTAGAAGGCCAGGTGCTGGAAAATCTTTCATTCTGTCAAGGGACTTGAACTCAGATATTTGTATGAAATGTCCTGATTTCTAAATATTGGCAACTTGTTCAAATATTTCATGCTGCACCAGCCACATAAAACCTATCTGTTCAGCCAATGCTGCCAGGGTGTAATCTCTGTCAAAAGAATCTTAACTTGTGCATGAAGGGTTCCACCATCTGGGGTCCAAAGCTAAATCAGCTGAGCACTGAGGTTACTGAATGGGCATGAGGAGGAAGGCAGGAAGGGCATGGGGAGAGACCCTCATTTCTGGCTCTAGACACAGCACTCCCCTCTGACTGCAACAATCTGAGTTAGACAGGTTTGCGCTCCAATATAAAACAGTCTTCTCACTGACTGCTGGGAACTAAGGAAACCTCCAAGTCCTGCCGAGAAAAATGTCCCCTGGGGCCTTCAGAAACTCTGGGGAGATGCAAATATTTAATCCTAGAGCCTGGTCAATGGGGAAGACTTCAATCCTGAGCATCTCATCTTCAGTGAGCTGCACTGAATTGGAAGCTGGGCTTCAGGAATGTCAGGGACACTGCTCTCACTCTCCCTAGAGCAGGTGAGAGCAATCCCAAGAGCTCCTGCCTCAGACTGCTCAGAAATGGACAGTTCATAAATTAGATCTTTAATCATTTAATAACCTGCAGGGATAGTTTATGAGGGTGTCGGCAATGATGGCAGAGTAAATAAGTAACAGTTACTTTGTTTTTCAAAAAACCTACCTCAGGCTCCAGTAAAAATACTAAAACCACAAGAACAAAGCAATATGAGTGCTGGCAGTTAGTCTGTCCTCTGCTAACCCAAGAGGAAGCCTGGCTGAGCCAAGACAGGAACCAGCCCAGGAGCCAGCCGGCAGTCACTACTCTGGAGGCTCAGTGATGAACAACACTTCACGGGAGCTCAGACTGCAGGCTCCAGGTTCAAATGGAAGCAACAAATGTGAACTGGCTCTGAGTGGGGTCCTAGCTCTGCAGCTTATTCTCTGTGATCATGAGGTCCTTGTTGTCCCTGAGCTGCAAATCCTGGTTATTAAAAGCTATTGTGAGGATCACAGTGGATGTCAGTGAAGCACCTGTAAGCTGTTAATAACAGTAATAATTACTGCAATAAGAAGGGATGGCCAGCCCTATTCCTTCCCTAAGTTATTGTCATTATCTCACTCAGTCCCACAACAATCTTAAAAGGGGAGAGCAAATCCTCCAGTAAACTATGAAGGCCAAGGCTCACAGAGGTACACCAATTGCTTAAGTTACTCAGCCAAAAAGTGTTCCATGTGTGCATAGCTGCTTCTCACAGCAGGAAACTTGGGACTCTTGCTTTTGCTTCTGATTCTCTTCAGTGAATACCTTGGCTTCAACCAAGCATTCATCCAAGAGCAAGAAACCATTATCTGGTGACAAGGCCCCTAGCCATGGACACTATCTTCCAAAAAACACACACAGTCGCTGCTATGAACTACACTTGTTTTGGTGTTCTGTCAATGCTGGTTATGAAGGGAGATCTCTGGCTGCATGTTAACCCTGATACTCCTGGGCACTGGATCAACATGAAATGCTGTCAGGGCCAGGCAGGACGGGCCACACGCGAGCAAAGGGGTAACTGGGGAATACTCAGGAGAGGCCTTCCTCAGAGCTCCAAAAGAAAAGGCCCTGCCAACAAACTGCCAAAGAGATGCCACACCG
The DNA here is from genome assembly GCA_003508835.1 of Eonycteris spelaea. Taxonomy (NCBI): domain Eukaryota; kingdom Metazoa; phylum Chordata; class Mammalia; order Chiroptera; family Pteropodidae; genus Eonycteris; species Eonycteris spelaea. The sequence goes on along the minus strand of PUFA01000215.1, from coordinate 578,486 downwards.
AATTTAAGGATTTCTAGTAGGAGGGAGGCAGGTGGCATAGCACTAAGGACATGGGCGTCAGGATCAGACAGCCTAGACGCCAGTTAGTTAGTCCAGTCACCTATTAGCCACTAACAAGCTTTATGAACTTAGGCATTGAGTTCGCTTGAGTCTTGCCATCCTCATCTTTACAAATAACAATGATAATAGTTTGCCCTACCGCATGGTTACTGAAGATCAAACAGAATCATGCTGGCTAACCATGTCCATGGGCTTAGCACGATGTCCAATAAACAGTGCCTTTGCTCTGGTAAGAGGAGAGGGTCCAGGCAGAGCCCATCAAGACATCAGTGCAGCCCTCTGATCCACTCCACATTTCCAGCCTTGGCCGCACACAGACTCCACAGTGAGAGACCTACATGTGAGCAGTGAGATCATCTGGGGCATGGGTGGGCAAAGCAGAAGAGAACAGCCCATGCTCCCGTGGGACAGCAGCCTAAGGCACAACCCACCACCAAGCAAATGGCCTGAGCTGTACAATGCACAGCCTGGCTTTGCATCCTGGACTTGCCACTCTGTAGCTCAGCCATCAAAGAAAAAGACATTATGACCGTAACAACTGCTAAAGTACCAGCAAGGGGACCAGAAATTCTAAGTGTGCAGTGCCTGGGCACTGTTTGGCACACAGCTGGTGCTCCTGGCTCCAAATCAAGCAAGAAACAATTCACTCAGGAAGACTGGGACTGAGCCCCTTGGGATAAGGCCAGTCTCATATGTCCATGTCACCTCCAGCCCCCAGCACAACCCAAATTCAGCTCACACAGAATTTTGACCATGCACTCTGTCAGGGACTGAGGTAGATGTTTCCATATACACCTCCTTCAAGCTTTTCATTGTCAGGTTAGTTTTATGACCTCCATTCCAGGTGCTCCTCTAAACTGTGTGACCCTACTTCACTATCATCTCTATTGCCAAGGCAGCAATCCCAGGCACAGCTTCCAAAGACCACAAGAAATTAGTCATGTTGTTTACAGCACCCAGGCTCTGCTAGGACCCAAATGTAGCCTCAACCAGGTTCTGCGCCCTGCTAGAGCCAGCTTGCTATGGGTTCTGGTGGGACAGAGTGCCTGACTTTGCCCACTGAGCAGAAAAGACCTCGGACAAGGCCTAGCCTGAGCACCAAGCTATTGCTAAATCATATTTTACTGCCTCTTTCCTAGAGCCAGTGGCCTCCCTAATGGCTGTCATCTAGTCAATATCTTTCACTATTTCTTTCTTAAAGTTTTTAAGAAGGGATATAGGCAACTGAGGTTTTCTGACACGTCAGGCAATGTCTAGTTGGCCCACGCATCCCTCACATTGGGGACCTGAGGCTCCAGAGTATTGTGACTTCCTCAAGGCAGCAGCTAAGTGGTGGGACAGTGGTGGGAGCCAGGTCTACTCTGTGGATACCTTCCTGCACGGCCTCAGGGAACACTGGGAGCAAATGAGGGGAGAAAGGAAAATAAGGGAGGGGGAAAGGCAGGCTTACCTGTTTCATTTCCTGTGGAGTGTACAGCATGGTCCGGATGATCATCACCCGGTCTAGAAGGTCAAGAGGGATGCCATGAGGGGAGGTGATGTCCTCAGTGCCCCTGCAAGAACCAGAGTGATCACATCACCCCAGCCCCTCTGAAACCAGAAACTGAACACTGGACATGGCTGAGGCACCCACAGTGACAAAACAGCTAGTTCATATCCTGAGAGTCAAGAGCCAGAACCACAGGGTAAACAGGCTAAGATTCAGGTGTCATCAAAAACAACTTCATTATTTTAAAAAATATCAATATCACAGGAAATTTGGGGAAAAGAAAAAAAGGACACATACAATCATATTACACATATTTGCCAAATTTTCATATTCACATTTTTATAAATTTCAACTATGCAGGTTTTTTTTCTTTTGTCCATGTTGCTTCAGTCTTAATAACCCATTAAGTATTTTACAAAACCCAAATTGTTGGGTATTTAGGTAGTTTACAATTGTTGGTATTTTTATTAATGATGCTTTGATAAATAATTTTACGCATACAGCCATGAACATTTCCTGAGCAACTCTTGTAGTGCCTGACATAATCCTGATATCTATTTAAATGAAAGGGTGAATGACTATCCTAATTTACACAGCTACACAAGTGATCTGATCTTATTGTAGTATAGGCAACACTAGGTATTCTAATTCTTAAACTCTGCTGCTTTGATGGTTTAGAAAAAGGAAGGGTAACACCTTGTTTGAATTTGCATTTCCCTGATTCATTTGAATGCTTTCCCTTATATCTAGTAGTTATTTTAGTTCTTTTGGGGAACTGTCCAATCATGTCCTTTGCCTATATTCCTCTTGAATCCTTAGCCAAGCCACAGGAAGAATGGCCCAGGAGAGGAACCCTGTTAAACCACCAGGCCCTGAGGCACCTGCTGCCTGGCTTCAGCCACAATGTCTGGAAGCCCACGTGCTACAGGATTCTGCCTCAGCCTTTGGGAGTCACAGCATCGACCGATCTACATCAGCACCATTTCTGATGTAGAGAAATACAGAGTCTATGGTCATAACTTAGCAACAAAACAAATAGAAACAGGTCACTTGGATCTAATTGTTGACATCAGAATATTCAGTTTCAAATATAAGTAAGCATTGTAGATATACAACCTCAGTAAAAAAATCTGTCTGTTGAAATTCCATCCAGTCAGTTGAACTGTAAATGTATATTTATTATTGTAAGAATAAAAAGTTCTGATACATGCTAAAACAGGATGAACCTTGAAAACATGCTAAGTGAAAGAAGCCAGCTACAAAAGGGCAGATATTAGATGATTCCACTTAAAGGAAATATCTAGGAAAGGCAAGTTCATGAAGACAGAGTAAAACAGAGGTCACCAGGAGCAAGGGAAGGGAAAATGGGACTTGCTCCTTAAGGGAGAGTTTCTGTTTGGAGAAACAGAAAAATTTTGGAAATGGATGGTGGTAATGGTTGTAAAACACTGTGAATGTAATTAATGCCATAGAATTGCATATCTAAAAGGCAAATTCCATGTTATAGACATTTTACCACAATAAAAACAATTTTAAACAAGAATAAAATTCTACATTAATGAATAATTGTTAAATGTAACTAAAAAAAATAATTAAGACCTTACAAAATAAATGGGAAAACAGAATAATAGCAAACACAAATATTAAGATAACTTTAGAGAAAACAAATCTCTTCCACCAAATCATTCTAAATAACAAGGAAGATTATAAAGATTAAATTCTATTATGATTCAAATCCTGATATTTGGTTTATCTGCAATCTTCTCATTGAACAAAATAACCTTTAAAAACTACATTTAATTTTAGTTATTTAATTCTAGTTTAGGCAATATGTTTGGGGTTTCTTAAGTCCTATTTGGGAATTCTCTTGAAAATTCTTGGGAAATCTTTAAAAGACCTCACCTTTGCCATGTTAAAATATACCAAATACTGTAACACTCATGATAAATTATCTTCAATTCAGACATAACAACAAATGTAAATCTACAGAAGAAATGGTTATGGAAAAATAAAGTACTCCCTAATCAAACTTCAAAATAACAGAATTTATAGGAATGCCTTAAGAAAATTTCTTATAGTTTTGAGTCCACAAAATTAAAAATTTTAACAAGAGAGTCTTCTTAAAGACTGCTAAGCATTTTTCAGGAATTAAAGACAAAATATTTTTGAAATTTGTCCAAGCTATGAACCTTAGGTACAGTTTTAGAAAAAATATTAGTGAAATATGGTTTCTGGAACTCTATTCTGCTAGGCACGAAAGGGTTTGTGACATTGCTAAGCCAGCCAGAGAACAGAGCCCCTACTTACCAGTACTCCTACACAGGGCAGTGACCCCAGATGGCACTCTCTGTGCAGGGCAATCACTGTTTGACAAGGTGGCCATAATTGCCATATTACAACCTAAAATAGCTAACAATAAACTACAATGATAATTATATTTTGGCTAAAACTGCAAATGCATTCTTGCACCTGTAAGTTCATTTCTGGCCTTGGCCTCAGACTAACATTGATTTCACCGTTATGCTATTCAACAACTGTTCAAACTGTGTTAATGGTATGCCCCTTCCAGATGTAGAGTTTGGGGTTGTGAGGCCACAGGCGCAATCCTCCTTGGATTCAATATGGTAAGTCTGTAGGAACAAGGTAATTATGCTTCTAGAAATGTATCCTATAGATATACTTACATGTGTGTAAAATGATTGACTCATTTGTGAATACTTTTACTTTACACAGGGTTCCTCCACTGTAACACTAAATTTTGGAACAAATAATTTTTTTTGTAGGGGACTCTCCTGAGCATTGTAAGATGATCAGCAGCATCCCTGGCTTCTACCCTCTAGATGCCAGCAATACCTCCCATCACAAGAAGTGAAAATGTCCCTGGCTGAGAATCACTGCCTGACTGATTCTTTATGTAACCCCCTATAACTAAAGGGACACCGATAACACAAAGTTTCTATGGTAACAGAAGTGTGCTAAAGAATACTTATCTGGGTAAAACAAAGTGTAACTCCCAAAAGTCCACTGAGCCCTGGCTCAGTAGACATAGGAAGAGTGTTAAGAGGAAAGCCATTTGATTTTTTGATGAAGCGGCCAAGACAATTCAATGAAGTAAGAACAAGAATAGTCTTTTCAACAAATGCTCCTGGGACAATTGTGTATCCACATGCAACAGAATGAAATTGGACAGACTCTGTGCACCACACAAAAATCAACTCCTTAAGTGATCAGAAAACTACATGTCAGAACTACAACTAGAACTCTTAGAAGAAATCATTGGTGTAATTCTTTGTGACCGTAGATTATGTAATGAATAGTTTCTTAGATATGAGACTAAAAACACAGGCAAAAAAAACAGATAAATTGAACTTCATCTGAAGTAAAAAATTGTGTGTCAAGACACTATCAAGAAACTGAAAAGAAAGCCGACAGAATGAGAGAAAATACTGCAAATCATATATCTGGTAAGGGTCTAATATCCAGAACACATAAAGAATTCTTACAACTCAATAATAAAAATACAAATAACCTGAATAAAAAATGGGCAAAGGATCATACACAGATAATTCTCCCAAGAAAATATACAAATGGCCAATAGGCACATGAGAAGATGCTCAACATCAAAAACCATCAGGAAAATGCAAATCAAAACCACAGTGAGATACCACGTCACACCCAATAGGACGGCTAGAATCAAAAAGACAGACAATAACAAGTGTTGTTGAGTATGTGGAGAAGTTGGAACCCTCACACGCTAGTGGTTGGAATGGTGCAGACACTATGGAAAAGAGTCTGACAGTTCCCAAAAGGTTAAGCAGAGTTACCATTTGACCCAGCAATTCCATTCCTAGGCATCCCAATGTCCATCAACTGATGAATGAAAAAATGTGCTATTTAATATTCCATACTTTGGAATACTATTCAGCCTTAAAAACAAATAAGTATTGATACATGCTATAAAATGGGTGAACCTTGACAACATTACACTGAGTGAAAAAAGCCAGACACGAAAATATACAGATTGTATAGTGCCATTTATATGAAAGGCCCATGAAGGCAAATGCATAGAGACAGAAAGTAGATTAATGGTTGATAGGGGCTGTAGGGAGGGGTTAGGGAAAAACTACATGGGAGGGGAGATGCGGGTAAAGGTGGCAAGATAGCTGTTGCTAAGTTTTCTTTTTGGTATGATGAAAATGTCCTAAAATAGACTGTGGTGATGACTGTATAACTTTGTGACTATGTTTTTTAAAAACCCTAAAATTTATACTTTAGCTGTGTGAATTGTATTATGTGTGAATTATATCTCCATAAAGCTGTTTTTTTGTTTAAAGTGAACTCAGAGTGAATAGAGACCACACTGTTTCTTAAGTCTCCATGCAACAGTGACTTGTAGAGAGGAACTCCTACAAAGATTTCTTAATCCCAGAAAACTATCTTCCACAGGATAAAAAGGTATCTCAGTTTTTAGAGCTAGAATCAGGGCCAGGCTCTCCTTCCCCTGAAAGGGAAAGGACTTCTCAAGGTGAGGAGAGTGGAGCTAGTGCAACTTCACCTCCTACTGTGTCCATGGATGTATCTCTTTCCAGAAGGAGTGTGAGATACCATGGAAGAAGCCTAGGGCCAGATGCTCCTCTGGGAATGGCTTCCTTCATCTTCCTGTGCACAAGGAGAGGTGACCTAGAGGACTTAGGGACTGTCTGCACTTTCACAACCACTTATCACCCTCAGGGCACATTCCCTTCATGGTGGTTCCCTGCACCACCATCAAAGCTCAACTCCCAGTCATGGATGAAGCCACTTGGGAAAGCAGTGCAGGAGAGCAGAGATGGTATGGGCTTTGGAGCCAGACGGCCCTCAGGCTTGTGGCCCATACAGGTCACCTCCTGTGTGAGTCTGGAGCTATCACCTACCCACAGGGTGGTCAGGGCACCTTAAATTACATGAGATGACCCAGGTAGAGTACTCTGGTCAGTTTCTGGCATAGAGGAAGCCCTCAATTACTGTGAGTTCCCTTTCTCCATCTTTTCCTTTCGAGCGCTGTAGGTCAGATGTGGGTCTGAAGTTAAGAAAGCTCAATAACTCTCCTGCGTGCCAGGAACACACAGCCTCCAAGGTTCTGTTCCCCTCACTAGTCTGATGGGCAGCAAGTCAGATGTTGCCAAAACTGTACATATGTCCCAGAAAGTCCATCATTTCGCATCTAAAACAAATCTTGTCGAGAGCACGAGCTCTGGGGTCCCACGCTCTGGTCAAATTCCAGCTTTGCTTCTGAGCTGTGTAACGATGGCCAAATGCCCCATCCTGGTGTAGCCCTAGTGGTCTCATCCAAATGAAAACAGCAGTCCCTTCCTAAGTTGAGGTGAGAACAGTGTGCCTGGTACACAGATAGAGCTCCTCAATACGTTGGCTATTATTTTTGTAATTACTATTTTGACATTATCATCACTGCTAAGCAAATTTCCCACTAGGGCTTGGCACCAAAATCCTTTTGGAGAGCACACACTACAATTTTAACTGCCTGAGTGGGCCTGCACAAGACCTACACTCTGAGCATCTTCTCTCCACTTAGGTGACTACAGTCTGACAACAGCGAATAGCTACAGCCCCGAGTAGCGCTTGATCAAGTCAATCAGAATGGGGTGGGGCCAGGGCCAAGTCTCCCAGGTTGCAGGCTGACCACAGCTCTGTCCACATTAGGTAGTTATGAGATAAAGCCACCTTCCTATGCACTTTTTTCCTAGATAAGATATGACTGAGAGAAGGTACTTGAATCCTAAGAGATCTTGGTCCTGCAAGAAGCTGTCAGGCTCTACTGGCATCTGCTGGGCCGGATTATCTACTGTAAAGGAAAGTAGTCTGTTAGCAGAGCTCCCCAGCAGAGGGCACCATTTGTTCAGGGCTAAGCCCTTTCACCAGCTGTCCAACTGAAGCCAGGCCTGACTAAAACAAGGCAAGTCTAGCAAACCTATGGGGACTGTGTGGCAGGGACACCAGGCCACATATCTAGTTTCCAGATGCTTGCCAGGTAGCCAGGCTCCTCTCACCAATGGCTGGCCTGGACCAGGTACAAGCTGCCTTCTCTCCAAGACTGCAGAAAACACTTGTGACAATGATGTCATCAAAACAGCATTACGGGGATTCAAAGAGTGAATACAAGATGTTGCTACATGAACCTGAATCACACACACAAGTCCTAATTCCCAGTCAACTGAGAGGGGATCTAAGAGAGCCCCATCTCAGCACCAGCAGTACAGCTTCTGGATAGCCTCAAATGAGACAAAGCTGTTCCATCGAGAGCCAGCTAAATTGGATGTGACTCACCTCCATTCAAGAGTTAAATCTAAGTGAATCAGCAATATGGGTTCCTAACTCAGTGTGGCTCCAGCTCTGTGCTGATACTCATGGGCCTTGAAGTCTCTTTCTGAATTCCTAGCACTCGGGCTGCCAGGAGCATGCAGTCTCCAAAGCTCTATTCTCCTTACTACTCTGCTGCAAGCTTGAAAAGGCACATACCTCACCATCCTACTTCACGCCCCTAGTTCTGCTGGAATCAGGCCCCGACTCTCAAACAGGAGCACAGAAAACAAAAAGAGCAAGAAAACTACCAAGTATGGGATACCGACACCAAGGCTTGTGAGCTGGGAAGATGGTATGTTCTCTGGGGTTCACAGGCCTACAGAATACTCAGGAGAAAAAAGAACTTCAAGCCCCATCCCTGCCCTGGACCCATCTTAGCAGGGTGAGCACCATACACGCATTTGCCTTCCAGGTATCAACACCTCCCCTTTTCAAAGACAGGCCTAATGGAGTAGGGGCAGGTGCCAGGGTAGTTCCAAGGTCTGAAATAGAGAGAAATTTTTGTTTTCGTTACCAGTCTCACTATCAGAAAGACCTGGGTTCTCATCTTATCTTTATGACCAGGAGTAAGTTATGCTGCCATTCTGTTTCCTCATCTGAAAAATGAAGCCAAGAATACTTACCTCCCAGAACTAGTAAGAGGATAGAAGCTAACATATGTAGTGTCACCCAACGCCAGTATGTCTGACCTTACCTTTGCCCACTCCAACTGAAGGACCAAAGCATACCCCAATGTAACCCCAGAGACCCCGTGGGAGACCCACATATTTAGTAATGGTGGCTGTTGCCTTTGATGACCCGACAAATGGAGGCTAACACATGAACTACCTCTGAAGGCAAGCCATTCTGGCATATTTCTCTAAAAGTAAACATGACCTCCCTTTATCCCCATCCTGACTCATGACATAATGGGTTTAAAGTAATCCAAGAGGAACAAATGAAGCCAAGGAGAAGGTGGAAAACCCTCGTGGCTGGCAGGCAGCCACCCTACCTGATTACACAGTTGCCTCGGTTGGAAGCAAAGATGACAATGGGGGCAATAGAAGATTCCAGGGCCCGGTGCAGGTAGGTGAAGCACTCGATGTCCAGCATGTGGACCTCATCAACAAAGAGCACACCTGGAACCAGCTCAGCAATGCCCTGATCAATGTACTTGTTCACTACCTTGTTAATTTCTCCTCGAAGTTTATCTAGGAGACAGTAAGGGTGGACAGGCAATGTCAGTAACAGGCAGGTGGAGAAAACTGTCACCTTCTTTCTTTTTTATTTTTTATTTTATTATTTTTTTGTCACCTTTCTTCTCCTTCCATCTGAATTCAGCCCAAATTAAAGTTTGGAGCATGGTTTTACTGCTAGCTATGTAACCCTAGGCAAGTTATGTCCCCATTCCAGGCTTCGGTTTCATTATCTGAAAGTAGGTATAATTATAGTAGAAGTCACAAAATCAGCAGCTTCCCCCAAAGAAGTGCTTTAAGTCATAGGCCCTATTACTCACGTGCACCCAAACTTAGCTCCCTGCCTAATCCCAGAGACACTGGTGTTCGGGAGTCCTGGATGAAATGAGTTTCCATATGTAAATTTTCCTGTTCTGCACTAACAAATGACTCTTTCTTTTAGCCCTGTATGACAAAGCTTAGGTTAATTAACCTTCAGTCAAGTGCCTGGACAAAGGAATGAAGGAACAAATAGAAGACATGTGTAGAATCCTTTCTGGAAAGAACCCCATGAGGAATGAAAGGTTCTGAGGAAAGGTCCAATTTCAGAGTTCTTAAAGGGATGAGTCTCTCAAAAGTTAAAAAACCCATCTAAGGTCATAGTTCTCATTTTCCAAACCAGCTCCTGCGCTATCATCAGGAGGAAACAGCTCACAAACAGAACATGAAGATTTGATACAGCATCTTCCAACAAAGCCCAACAGGAGGCAGGAATGGTCAAATGGGGATACATGGCCAAAATCATGTTAAAATACAGTAACTGCTCTTGCTGACTCTAATAGAAAGGTCTCAGATCACTCTGTTGGCTAAAACTTAAATTAAAAAGATGCTTTAATATTTAATATTTTAAGGTGACAAAGCTATAGGTGGTAAATAGAAAAGAGAGGGATGCACAAGTTGGGAAGAGAAGCAGGCTAAACTAAAGGTCCACAAGGGAGCAGCAACATTTCTGCCAAGCTCTGGGAAGTGCCCAAGAGGCTGAGTAGGGTGGGCTGGGAAATCTTGGCAGCAGAGGGTGGTCCAGTACCTAGGCAGGGGAGTTTGCTATGTTCAGGTGCGCTCTGGCAGAAGCTATCCTGAAGGGCTGGGGCAACACAATCCACATTTCTGGGGCCTCAAAGGGACCACAGACTGTGATGGCCTCCATCTCCAAAGATGAGTGCAAGGATATTGAATGTAGTCAAAAGAGTATGCTAGCAGACCCAGCCAGAGAACACACAGTATGCTTTTGGCTGTCTAAACAGACTATTAGGGTAAAGTCAAGCTCTGAAGGAAGAGGAAGAAAGAACATGTTCTGAGACACTCCCTCAGCTTTGGGGAGTCACTCACAGCCCCTCGCACAGGAAGGATATCAGAATCCAGGGCCCTCCACATCTATTTCTGGCTCACAGGCCTTGCTGTTTCTCTTACCTGTGATTTCTGTCTTCTTTGGCTTCATTAACTGACCCATCATAGACAGGATGTCTTGTCCCCCCTGTGTAAGAAAAAAGTTACAGAGTCCTGCTTTCTAAGGCAGTGGCAAAAGCCTCACCCTCACCCCCTATCCCACCAATTCCCATTATACTCTACATGGCGTTCTGAGGTATGCAGACCCTGAACAGCTCCACTGGAAAGCTTGAGGAGCTTCTAAATACCAGAATTCTTAAGAGGTTCCCCTAGACCTGCAGGAGTCAAATAAAATCCCTTTGTGGGAAGTAAAACTCTGTGGGAACTGCCCCAGCCTCCTCCAGCTGTATCTTTTTCGAATCCTATATTCTTTGATTATCCAAACAGGACTCCTCACCCTTCCTTGTACACCCAAGTTTTTTTATGACTCAGTACTTTTGCGTATTCTAGTGCATCTGCCAGGAACCACCTTCACTTTCATGGGAAACTCCCAGTTATACACTAAAGTTCAGGTCAAATGCCCACTGTGGGGTGTCTGACCCCTAACCCTTCTTGATGCTCCCGCTCCCTTGGTAACAGATGGACTATCAAAGTAGGTATAAAGACATATCTAATTATGTTCCCATGTCTCCACTCACTAGACTCGGCTACACAGTCACATCAAGCTACTCCTGACCCGGAGCTGCTCAGAGTCTTGTGAGCTTGTCCCTGCATGACAGCCAACTCTTAACAGGCTCACCCTCTCTGCCAGCTCCTTGCAGTGCAGTCAGCAAGAAAAGTCTGCTGTTTTGTCATTTACCCAGCATTTCATGATCACCTGTTGGTTACCAAGCCCTGGGTCACAGAGGTACTCACTAAATGTTCAACAGTAAAAAGTAGCGACATCTTCCAAGTACATACAACATCTGATCCTTAACACAGCCCTGCAGGCAGGAACTATTATGCCCTTTTCGCAGAAGAGGAAACTCAAAATCAGAGCCCCAAGTCAAAGAAAACCCTGGGACCCAAGGCAACTAATTAGCCGAGTTCATTAGTGTCAGAATGACACAATCCCTGACTTTTAATTCTTAGCACAGCATTCTTTCCAAGTCAAAAGCTCCCAGGAGGTTGGTTTGGGAAAAGCCATTCCACAAGGAGACGGGACCTTTTGGTCCAGGATGATTCTTTAGCAATCTCTTAGGCAAGGCTCCACGGGATAAAACACCAAAGGATCCAATTTCAAATTAGAAAGCCCATTTCCTGCTAATGAAGAGGTGGCCTCTCTTAAACTGAAAACAAATTGAAACACTAACAGCATGGAAGAGTTGGGTTTTTAAAATCACGCATTTCTCAAAGTCATACTGTATTTTCCTACATTTTATTAGTCAAGGTGCAAGTATCCATCTTCTACTTAGCATGGGGACCAGATACAGTTTCCGGGATACTGCTAAGCACGGGGAAAGACACAGCTTTGTCAGGCTCTCTTAAATCTGATAAAGGGCTCAAAGAATACTCCTGCCCTCCTGCCATTAACACCCAGAGAATCCCAGGTGTGAGCCCACTACTGGAGAGAAGCCATAGAAGAAGCTGCCTAACTAGGACCAGAGGCTTAGCTGGGATAAGAAACAATTCACATGAAATCATCTGTGACTAGGGAGCATTTGAATCGGAACAAAGAAGTCCCTCCTAGCTCAAGTTGCTGTTAATTGCTGAACATTACATATTGAAAAAGACTGGCTGCTCTAGGAAACGGCAGCAAGATACTGACAATTTCCTCCCAGAGCTCCCATGCACATGCAGAGGGCTCATATGCCAGGCAGTGCTGGCGTCAAAGTGGTACCTGGGGCCGGGCGTTGGCCACATCCAGGTCATGCAAGGTCACATCCTGGATGATTTCTTTCTTCTTGTGCACATCCCCCTTTGGCAAGGGGACATACTCTTCAGCTTCAAGGTCAAATTCTGTGGCATAGGTATCACATCTGCCCTGTCTCTGCAAAAGGAGAGAAACCTGAGTGCCTGGTAAGTTTTCACTGCCAAGTCCCCAAATGGCACATTGCTAAGTGAGATAAAAGTCTCCATTTCCAAGTGTGGACCTGACAACCTTCTTGACAAACTCCAATATGTCCCACTCTCCTGCTGCCAAGAGAAGGGAATCTGCTCATCATTTGGACTCCAAAAACCCAGTTGAAAAACACCTGATACATTCTCCAAGAATCTTTTTCCTCCTCTCTTTTACCTGTATGCAATTCCCGATAAAGGGCAATTCCAGAAGATTAACTGAAGACGGAGGGAGCTGTTAAGATGCTTTTGTAGGTGGGTGATTTATTGTATGATATGAAGTATTATGCTCATCTATTAAACAGTGAGGAACACTGTACAAGACACTGAAAATCAGATAGAGAGAGAATGCCAACTAACACAGCATTCCTTTCCACATGCATATATCTTGGAAAGAAAATACCTAAGAGATAAAAGGAAGATTAAATACACTGCACATTTCAATTTGAAAATGACTATAGTTGTTTGCTTTCTTACCCTGTAGTCTTCCTCTACACAGGTTTTAGTATTTTTTTAACAAACTATTTTAGAATAAAGATAAAGGGAAAGCAAACTTTATTAACAGAAAGGGGTAACTACTGACCTTCTGTCAGCATCATACCAGACACCCCGTTCCCCTGGTCACCTGGGAACTGGGTCTCCTCATGGCAAACAAATCACAGCATTACCTTCACGGCTCCACTGTTGGCTTCAATGTAAATCACATCTCCAGCCTCCACTCGTTCTTTTTGCAAACTTTCAAAAATGCTGGGATCCAGCTTATAATTTAAAAAAAAAAAAGTAAATCAGAGAACTATAATACATATTATATTTATTTCTGACATACTGTAAGGTATCTTTCCATAAGAGATTTGAGGTAGCTAATGACTGCTAGAGAGAGTATATGTGCGTGTTTACGTGATGGTGTGTGTGTGTGTGTGTGTTAGGATGTGTGAGACTGGGTTTGGGGGTTGAGCGTCCTAGAGAGAAAGCAGGAGAGTGAGCGTACCTACGTGCCAGGCAGTGAGGAACACCGGGAAAGGCCTAGTCTTCTTCTTCCCTCTACTCCTAAGGTTACAAACTGGCAAAAATGGTTCTGGCTGCTTTTAGGCGGCCTACACTGTCCATGGGACCATGGGCCCCAACACCCCTTTAGAGACTGCTATCCCTCCTTCAAACCTTCACATTCCTCAGCTCGGAATTTTCTATAACTAAAGCCATAGCCTGCTTATTCTTTGTGGCTGGCATTTTGTGGGCCTATAACTTTGGACAAGGCTTTCTATGCCTGTTTCTTCATCAAAATAACAGCACCCAGGTGTGATCACTGATGTGTAAATTTCAAAGAAAACAAAAACTAGGATCTTTCCTAAGCCTTTTGATCTAAATCCCACTGTTTGCTCCCTTGGGTCCCCCTGTTCACATCTCTAGGAAAGTAGCATATTTTGGGAACTTGCTTTTCTCCAGATCATCCAAATTCAGGCTACCTGTGGTGATCAATATTCTAGCACTTTTATAAGGAATTAATATTTAGATATAAATTCCTTTCAGTTAACTTCACATTTTATAATGTGGAAAAAAAAAAAACCTTGGGCTTTGTCTCAAAAAAAAAAAAAATTAAAGAGTAAAAACTCAGGACTCAGTGAAAGAAACCAGACACAAGAGAACATATATTATATGATCCCATTTGTATGAAATATTCAGAAAAGGCATACAGAAACAGAGAGTAGATTAGTGATTGCCAGGAGCTATGGGTGGGAATGGGAAGCTAGCTGTAAAGAGGCAGGAGGTTTCTTTTAGGGCAATAGAAATGTTCTAAAACTGGATGGCAGCGATGGTCGTATAACTCTGTAATTAGATTTAAATTCTTTAAGTTGCACACTTAAACTGGGTGAGTTTTCTTTAAAATTATATCTCAGTAAAGCTGTTGCAAATGGTACCACAGAAACAAAGCCTGAGCTCTGCATCACTGGCTGGGTGGCACCCGACAGCCTGCTGAAGCACTGCCATGAGCAGGAGGGACAGTGATGGTAAGTAAGCCCCTGGCACAGGGTCCGGGATGAGGAAGGCACTCAATACTGGTGGCAAATATGGCATTCTCTTTCACACTTAAATACCCGCCTAGTATTTGAGCTCTATCTACCCAAACATCTTGTACATATGCTCAAAGTAGCTAGAAAAACTCATTTTGGAAAAAAAAAAAATTCACCTCTCCCTTCTGTTATTTTCTTAAAGAAACCATTTATTTTTCTTCCCACCCCCCCCCTTGATTCCTCCCTCCTACTTCCACTCCTGACCTATGGATGTTGCTGTCTCCATTTTTTTTTTTTAAGAACTGGATCTCTGAAAGCAGGATGTCTCCCCCCACATGCTTGTGGTGCACCCCTGGGCCTGATGCACTCGGGGGGCCTGACACACCCTGGGCCAGGCACACTCGGGGTATGATCCGTAGCTCCACCTGGGGTACGAACCCAGGACCTTCTGCATGTAAAGCAGATGTGCTAACCATTACACTATGGAGCCACCCCTTAAAGAAACCATTTAGAGCAACCTTATGGATAACTGAAATCCAAACTGCATGCCTTATTTTATCCATCTTACATTGGATAGTATACTTTTTATTTTTTTGCTTTAAGCACTTTTATATCAGTTAATTTCCCAAATAAACTGACTAAAGATATAATTACTGGAAAGATGGCAGAACCTACTAAGAAATCTAATTAATATAGAATGGGAGAGATGAGGGGCAGGTTTAAGAAATACTTGCAGAGGCATACTCCTATGATGGAAACCCTGTCAGGAAAAAGAAAAATGGCCCTTTGAAAAAGAGACATTTTAATGATCTCCATAAAGCGGTGACCAAGAAACCACGTTACAGAATCCAAGAACCATAAAATCACAAAGGGAAGCAAAGATGGAGAAATTATATTGTAAACTGTGATCAATCTACCACAGTTTACAGATGGGAAAATGGAGGCCTGGAGAGCTCCACTGACTTTCAAAGGTCACACAACAAGTTGGAAGGTGCTCTACCACTTAATTAGCTGTATGATCCTAGGATAATTGCTGACCTCGTTATGAGCCCAGTTCCTTTATCTTTGGGAAATTACACACACACATACACACACAAATACAAAGTTATAAACAACATAAATAAAATATTTGTTGAAGCAGTTAGCCCAGGGCCTGGCACATACAATAATATTATGAGCTATAATAAAGAGTGTTATTTATTATTAATAATAAGGCAAAGTCTACAATCCACATTGCCCCGTTTCTCTAACTGAAAGCTCTCATAATAACATTAACAGCCTCCACTTCTTAGGTAACTAGGTGCCACATCCAAAGTTACAGCTTTTATCCTTAAAAGAACTCTGTGAGATAGGCAATTTTCATTCCCATTTAACAGATAAAGAAACTATTGCTCAGAGAGTCATCTGCCAAAAGCCACTACAGAACCAGGATTCCATTTCGGACTTTGACTCTAAGATCCATGCTCTTCCCCCCAGGCGTCCCCTGCTGCAAGCATTCTCAAGGTTTACAGGACAGGGGTCTGAGGAGGGTCATCTGGGGCCTTCCACAGTGCCAGCACTATGGCTTCTCCACAGATCCCAGGCCTGAAAAGAGGCCCTGACACATATAAGAAGCTGCAGTCAGGATTCTGTTTGGTCCCTTGGAAGTCCTTCCATCATCTGCTCTACAACTCTTCCCATGTTACTCAATGCCATTGCTTCCTGTGACATGAGCATTATAACTATAAAATTAATGCCCAGGTTCAGAGAGAGGCCCAGGGCCTCTGACAAATGGTTATGACATGGGGTATAGGATGGCAGAAGGTAGACTTAACTAACTACATGGGTCACCTTTAACATACACAATTTCCTAAAAATAAATAAGAAAAGCTATCTTTTTGATCCTCCTGCATACTGGCCCTGTACCTAGGACTGCTTTATGTATATAACATCCTCAAATGGCCTTGTGATGATCATCAACCACAGTGCACAGACGAAAAAACCTGGGACAAAATGTAGTTACACCACCTGCCCAAGGCCACATAGTGCTGAGAAATCCTGAGGCAAGAGAAAAGAGTCCACAGACATGTACTCACTTTCAATTGTTTCGTTCCTTTGGCTGTTTTGAGTCCTATGATTACATGGCTAATGGTTTTGCCATACCCCCCATGGGGTTCTCTGTCTCACATGGAGTTAGCTCTGTAACTTCACCTTCATAAACTTCCTTGGTCTCCTTTATCCGCAGCCCTGGAAGAAATGGCAGACGAGCTCTGGTGAGAAACAGAATTATCCTTCTTACTCCTTAACAGCCTTTTTAGCTACAAAACTTATATGTCACAAGAATTGACAAGTCAACCTTACTGATCATTCAAGAGCATTATCCAGAGTAGAAAAGCACTACAAACACAAATGTAAACTGGAGGAGCTGTTCATAATGCAGAAAAACAATTTTATTTCAGCTTTTCAAAGGGACTTCCTGGGTTCAAATCTAGAACTAGACAGACAAGCTATAATTCTCAAAGTTGTTTCAGATATCTGCTATACCTTCAAGGGAGTGAAACTTAGCTTTAGCCTCTCATCCAGCCTCTGAACCCAAATCATCCTACTCCACAAGAGCAGCAACTACATATGCCTCACTTATACTACTTCCAACACTATCATGCCTGAGCAAGGTAACTATGTTAATTGGAGGTCCATGCCAACAGTAGGTGACACCAGACCTTGCCAGGTATTCTGAGCCTCTGGCCAACCCTCACCACATACCCCAAGAAGAAATATCCAATGTCATTCACTATTTTCAGGTTGTTCTATATAAATTTTCCAAGTAAACGACAATTAATTTTCAAAGCAATCCTCCCACAATAAAGCATTTATAGATTTTAGATTAGAATATTGTAAATAAAGGTAAATGTCTCTCCTCATTCTAAACATCACCCACAATGGCTGCTCAATAAATATTTGTTGCCAAATTAATATTTAGAACATGATCTCAGTGCCTTTTTATATAATGCTTTTGCTGCCTGAAGCACTTTCCCTCCTTTTCAGCCTTACCAACTCTTCCTTGCAGACTCACAGTTCAAGACTCAACTCCTCTAGAAAGCTTACCCTCCAGATCACTCCACAGCCACCTGCACCTCCCACTTGACACCTGCACATGGAATCACAGGGGCTTGTAGACCTGATTACCCCCCTCATAGACTATCAACACCTGGGCTAAGGGCCTAGAACATTGTTTACAGAAATGGATGAAGAAAGGAAATCACTCAAGGTTGAGGGAGTATCATCAGGCAGACAGACCATCCAATACCCAAGAATTCTGCCAACATACTTCAACACATTCTGTGTAAAGCCTAAAATCTCTAAGCAGGTTGCCATGTGATGCAATAGCCAAAGTCATCATTAACACCTCCAACCTCAACACCCAAACCCAGGTCTAGTCTAGACCAAACTTTTTTTTCCTCCAAAGTCAATATGGGCATATTTCTGCCCAATGGTTCAGGGGGACAGGGAGAGGTGACTAGAGGAGGCATAAGGAGCTTCTAGAGTTCTAACAAGGTCTGTTTCTCTATCTTGGTGCTGGTTACATAAGTGTGCTAACTTTACAAATATAAATGATTTATGCTCTTTTCCATAGGTATATATATTATGCCTAAATAATACTTACATTAAAATGAGAAAATATTTGGATTTTTCTAACAATTATAATCATCAATGTATATTAGCGAAGATTTTCTTAAAATTGGAAAACAAATACACATCACTGAACACAGCTTCTCTGAAAGTATAATTACGGACACACTGACTGACACACACACACACACACACACACAAACACGTGCACACAAACCTCTCTTTCCAACTCCCAAAGTCTGGGTCAAGGGATACAAATGACTTTCTCTGAATCCACAGCTACACCAAAGGTAAGTTAACAGCTATTAAATCCATTTTCAGAGGATTCTAGAAACATCCACAAGAAAGCCATTCTAAGTCACTCCGCCTGCCATCAATTAAAAGGTGTGGAAGGAAACATCCTTGATTCCTACTAGTTAAGATGTGTATTATAGAGGGGCTCCTAAATTGAAGGGGAAGCTGACAACCCATGCCCAACTCATACCAACAGGAATAAACTATAAAACTATGACTGCAGGGCCTCTTTACCTATAGAAGCAGCTCTCCCACATAGTCTGTGCCTTGCATGTCACTGCCTACACTGGAATAGTGAGGACAATAGGAGCTGCCATCACATCTCATTTCGACCTAGCCCTATGAAACAGCCAGGGAAAGTACTCTTTATCTCCATTTTACAGAGGGGAAGTCAGCTCCACAAAGTAAAGCAAAGAGTCCTTTCCTCCTTCATGGTAGACTCAAGACTGAAATTCAGTTTTCAGGCTGGCACCAGTTTCTTCCCACCATACCACAGGATCCCAGCTCATGAGCAACTATTTCTACAGCACCTGCTCTGTCCTTTTCCCTTTCCAGTTAACATGTGTCACTAACTTGATCCTTCCCTTTCTGCCTGCCCTAGTATCTACAGGTGTGATCCTAGTCTCCATCTAATTTATATTTTGCTCAAAGCAAAAAACAAATACAAGGGAAACCGATAAATAAAAAAGATATGACACGTATCAATCAATCTATTACAGAGAACCTTATTTGTATCCTGATCCAATGTATGTAATACTATAAAAAACACATTATGGTATGTATGAGACAACTGGATATTTGAACATAAACTAGATATTGAATGATATTAAGGAATTTACTGTTCATTTTTTTCTAGGTATGCTAATGGCATTGTGGGGTTTTTTAAGGCCTTATTTTTCAGAGGTACATACTGAAATATTTAGGGATAAAAAAAGCAGGTCTGCAATTAACTTCTAAATAATCTGGGAGGGTCTAATGGGCTATAAATCAATTAAGATTAGCTAAGAGTTGAAGCCTGGTGATAGGACCATAAGGTAGGGTCATCATACCAACTGACTACTTTTGCATATTTGAAAATTTCCAAAATAAATTTTTTTAAAGAAAAAAGAAAAAACAATGAAATACTACTCTATAACCAGTAGAATCGCTAAAATTAAAAAGACTGATAATACCAAGAGTTGGTGAGGATGCAGAAAAACAGGAAGGTTACACTGCTGGTGGGAGTGTAAACTGGTATAAATACTCTCAAAAGTTGAACACATGAATGCCCTATGATCCTGCAATTCATCTCCTAGGTACATACCCACTAGACATGGGTGCATGTGTGCACCAAGGGACACAATCCAGTAATGGTCAAAGCAGCATTGTTCTTAATTGCCAAACACCAAGAAAACTCCACTGTCTGTCAATAGTGGAAGAGACAACTGAATTGTGGTTTACTTATACAACAATATCACAAAACAATGAAAAAGAATTATGGCCACATGCAACAATATGGATAACTCTCAAAACATAACTTTGTAAGAAAGAAGTCGAACACGGAAGAATATATATTGCAAAATTGCATTTATTTAGATTCAAAAACAGGCACAAATACACTATAATGTTAGAATCAGGGAGTTATTAATTTGGAGAAAGAAGGAAGGAAACTGGGGGTGGACACAAAGGGTACTTTGGAGTACTGGCAATATTCTTTAACTGACTGGGTGCTTGTTTCATGGGTTTTCAATTTATGATAATCCACTGAACTATATATTTATGATCCATGCACTTTTCTGTAAGTAAGCACATTAATTACCAACTCACCCTAAAAAGAAACACTTAAGTAAATCATACTAGTGGGACCTGGTAAAGGAAGAACACGGATGGCTTTTTAGGAAACACTGCTCTAAGCCTCAACTAGAGTCTACAGTCATGGTTCTCACCCTTTAGAATCACCTGACTAACTTCTACAATTCCCTAGCCACACTACTAACCTTCAAATCTCAGGGGTTTGGAGCCTGCCATCATTATTAGTTTAAAGTTCCCTAGATAATCCCAATGTACAGCCACATCTGAGACTCACTCACCTAAAGAATAATGAAGAACTCTGTTCCATTCACAATGTGGAAACATAAACTACTTCTGATGGCAGGAAGCCCTGATATGGTTTGAGTGTCCTTACCCTCAAGCCACCTCTGTTTTGATATGGGAGTACCCCAATGGGGAAGGGGAGGGGGAGCGGAAAGCTGCCAGTGGTGTCAATTACTTCTCACTTTTAAATGTGATCATTAACTTATTTAGGTTGGCTGACTTCTTTCTCCAAAAACCCAATCAGGACAAAGACTCTCTCAGATATGAAAGGTAAGGAAAAGTTTTACTCTGCCTTCATTCAATCTGATAGCCTACAAATGGAAGTTTTGGAATAGCCCCCAAATAGAGGTTGCATTTCATTCTCGCCTTACCAAATTCTTAGTTCCTGAACATCAAGACAAAAATTTTCTAAACACAAATGTATCGGAAGATCGTGATAAACTTGGAAAATTCTGAACTTTTTAAATGAACTTTCATTTTTTTAAATCAAAACTTTTATATCCCACAGATAAATTCCTTCAACTGGAATGCTTCCTTATATTTACTGTTACACAACTATGACAAGAAATTCATCGAGCAGGGGAAGAAAAGCATTCCCATCTCTCACTAGTCCCCACATTTGTTTAGAAGTTGTTCTGTGCTGACATGCAGGCAGGGGATGTGGTTGATGGACAATGAAATAGGCTGTTAGCCAGGAAAGGGACTGAGCTGGTGCTATCTCTGGCAATGACAACGCAAATGACACAGGTTTCATCTACTGGCTCAGGTTTCTAAATCCCTGACAGGGACCTTCATCACATCAAGGAAATAGCACAGACTTCTTGCTTTTTATTTCTGGTCAGCTTACCGTTTTCTCCTCGGCCCCTCTGCCAACTTCGCAGGAATTTAAAGGCAGAGGAAGATGGGCAGGGTTCCTTTTTAAAGGAAGTCAATGGCCTGCCTTTTTATGCTGTGGCAGGATCAAGAAATTTCTCTTCACCTGGCTGCCATCAAAAGAATTGCACTGCCCCCCGCCTCCCCACCACCCCCCCCGCCCAAATCCCAAAATGGCAAATCACAAAACTGATGCCTTGGAAATCTATCTCTATTTTTCCAAATTTGAAAGCATAAAATTTACTTTTAAGCAACCTAAACACATGCACTCGTGTAAAGGTCAGCTCTGCCAGATTTTATCAATGTCAGAAAAATTTTTTAAATAAATAAAAATGTATTTAAAAAGTACTCAGATATCCGAAACAGCTGTAACATCTATTTATCTCATTAATTAATGAGTTAAATAAAATTTATGGCACATGTCATTACATATTTGTATGGTTTGAGTGTCCTCACCATCAAGCCACCTCTGTTCTGATATGGAAATACTCCAATGGCAAAAAAGATCTGACCCCAAAGAGGGACCTGTGAGCCATTTCCACTGTTTTACCAGATAATGATATAAAGTCCAAGGACAGCACTTCATGTGATAACATGGGCTGAACCTTACAAAATAAATATTGCTAAAGCAGCAAGACACAACTAGTATAGATTCCATTTAGATAAAGTTTAAAAGGGCAAAATTCAGTCACACCGCCGAGGGATACACACAAGGGTGTACAGGGTTATAATGACCACAGAAGCCACTGACACGCAACTCTCACACTCTGTGGTACACGTGGGAGGGGTGAGGGGTTGTGACCATAGAGGATGTGAGTGACATCTGTGGTGCTGGCCATGTACCTTGAGCTGAGTGGTAACTACATAAGTGTTTACTTCATAATTAATTGTTAAAGTATAGGTACGTTTTATATGCTTTTTTACACATGTTATATTTCAGTTAAAGATAGGCACCAAAAAATCCAATTTCCAGTAAGAAATATTTTGCGGTTTAAAAAAATCCATATTCAAAATTACACAAAATAGCCGACAGACACATTTCACAGCGTCTCTGGTTTAGAACAAAAATCCCAAACCCCAGAGCTTACCAGGACCCGGCTGGGAACATCAAGAAGCAGAGCAAGTCTTACAGAGACAGGGCAAGCTGGAGCACAAGCCTGCTCTGAAAAGGAGGGCACCTATTTAGCTTCGGCTGACCGCTGCTGGTAAGAATGAAAGCCTCTTTCAAAAAGCCAAAACAAAAAAAGGTTTTATATGACATCTCCCAATCTCTACATACTGGCAACTACATAATTCAAATCTTATTTTTAAAAATACTGTGTAAATCAAACAAAATATATCTAGACACAGACCAAGAACTATCTTACTTTAGCTAAAGCTTCTGTTTTCTCTCTGCTTTAAAGTCCACCCTGTTCTCTCATTCAGAAAAACTTCATTGAACACCCACTATGTGCCAACAACTGGGGCAACAAATATAAATACTGCCCACTATATCCAGAGGAGACATTTAATGAACACCCAATCCATCCTTTTCATACTTTCCTATCTCTCAAAATGACAAAACCTGGAAGAGGAGGCTGGCATCCTTGCCTCCACTCTTTCAGTCCCAACATCTAATCCTTCCGGAAATCCCGTCAGCTCTACCTACATCTGGAATCCAACCACATATCACATCTACTACCACCACCCTGGTTGAAGCCACCACCATCTCTTGCTGAGACTCCTCATTGGATCTCCCTATTTGTACCCTCACTCTCCTTACTGTCCACTCTCCATACCCCAGCCAGAGAGATTCATATAAAACCAAAACCATTCTCCAATTACTCCTCCTTTTACTCAGCAAAAAAGCCAAAGTCTTAACCATAGCTTAAAGGCCCTACAGGATCTTACCCCTAAATTAGACTTTAGCTGCACTGAGGCAAGGATTCTTGGCTAGACAAATCTATTCTTTCTTAAACTTTCATAATTTCCTTGAAGTTTTTGAGTAAGTTTCCTTCTTCAGAATACTTAGTTTTGACAACCAAAGGGACTGGAAAATGGTACACTCTGACAAGTGTTCATAACCTATGATTCGGCAACTATGTATCCTAGAGATAGATGCCCACAGGAGCAGGAATACATTAAATATTTCTTGAAAGCTTAAAAGGAATAAGCTATTTCTACAAGTAGATGTGAGGGAACCTGAGATTTCCCCAAAGCTAGGCAAGTAAAAATGGGGTTAGGAGCCTGACCCACAAGTCCTGACTGGCAAGAGGGAAACATTTGGGAGAAGCCATTTTCTCCTCACAGAAGATCTTCAGAGCATAAGCTCTAAAGTCAGATTAGGTTCAAACTAGAGTTCTGCTACTTACTAGCTGGATCAGTGTAGGTAAGTTATTGAACTTTCTGAACTGTTTTATAGATGTTAAATGAAGACTGAGAGCTTCTTCTTCGGGAAGGAAAAGGCTACAATCAATACAGGGGTCTAGCACATAACAAACACACAATATAACAGTTCTGAGCCCTATAAGGTTGGCACCACCGACCTCAAAGCTCTGCCAGTGATCAAACAGGATTTTCACTCTCTGACAGGCCACAGTTCTTCTGGCTCAATATCCAAGACCAGTGGCAGCATGACACATTATGCTTTTGTGTTAGTATAAAATTTGTTCATAGTGGACAGTCATTTCTAAAAGCATAATAAGGCTGCCAGGAAAATCTGACTTGTTTTTAAAAAATCACTTATAGCCACATCTACTTTGTCAGGTGAAGAACCCCAGACCCACATCTGGGGCCCGCATCTGCTAATTGCTAAAGCACTTCAATTAAAAAAGCTGTGTTTTTGTTTTATTTGCAAAGATGACACTATCGGTGGGAAAAGAAAAAGAGCAGTGCAACAGATACAAATCATCAAGGCATTTTCGCAACCATGAGACTTCAGCGCAGCGTGCAAGTGAGAACTCCTCCTCCCACAAACGTGACACTCACCGATGGCCCTGCGGAAGTTCTCCATCAGCACTTCTGTCTTCTTGATCTCTGTAGAATAAACTTCACTCCCCACCATGGGGCAGAAAGGCACCTTACTACCCAGCTCCTGAGCAATAGCCAGAGCTAGAGCTGTCTACAGAAAAAAATAGAAACATACTTGTTTTAATTTCTTGAAAGTATGATCATTCAGAAACATATGCTATAAAAAAATTATTAGCCAGGAACAACTAAAAATCTGGTCCTTTTAGTTTCAACATCAGTTGGGATGTTTCACATAATAAACATTTGTTGACTCTTGTGGGTAGTCGATGATAATCTAAATGGCATTTTTAATCATCCCTGTAATTACGGCAGTTACCATTCATTGAAATCCAGTCCAGGCCCAGCTCTTAAGTGCTTCACATGACCCTCCCTACATACCCTCTGAATTATATATACTACTACTCTCCCCACTTCATAAATAAGGAAACTGAGACATGGAGATTAGATAACACGTCTAGGTACCATATCTAGGAAATGACAGACTGGGTACTTAAACTCTGGCAGCAAGGATAGAGAGATCATGTTCCCATCATAATTAGTATAGTCCTCCAAAACTGTTCCCTCAATATCAAAACTGGGTCCTGATGTAATCACTCAGAATACCACTACTTCCTATAACCCATCAGAAATCAATAATCAAGAAATGAATTATGTGGTGTTCACTTTATATTGAGTGGCCTGCAAATAATGAAGTAGGATTCTGAAGCTACGAGCTGGTCTTAAATTACACTTGAACACATCCTAGTAAAACTACAAGTCGATTTTTGGTGAGAAAACCACACTTGGCAGAAGACAACAGATGTACGGTCGAATATCAAGTACGAAAAGCTAGTCCTTCAAAGCCGGTACAGGACTGGTAAATGCTATGACCTTTTAATGCTGTTTTCATCTTTCCTCAGCTTTGAAGCAAGAGCCTGAAAAAGATCAGTTCCCAAGGTGTATGGGCTAAGGAAGAAAACAAGCTTACTACTAAAAACAACAAAGTGGCTCTCTGTGACAGTGCTTAAGATTGGCCTGGTAGAGGCTCCACTTAGATTGTCTTTCTGACACTGCTTTGGTGATAGTGTTGAGGCAGTACAATCCTCCAGAGAATCAGCATATAGCACAGCACAAAAAGCACTAGCCCAAAGGGGAGAAACAGGGTTTTAATCCTAGCTCTGCTACTAATTTTTAGTGTAACCCTTGGCACAGGGCGAATGTCTGGTGCCTGATTTCCTCATCTGCCAAATGCAAGTCCTGAGTTAGAACACAGGTAGCAAATTGGTTGCCCACAGACTGCTCTGTTTTGCCTGGTACAGTCTCATATGTGTTTTAAAACTCAATCTGTGGCTTGCTTTTTTTAACATTGGCAACTTTCACATAAAAATCCAGCTATTTACAGGCATACCTCGGAGATATTGTGGGTTCTGTTCCAGACCCCCAACGCAGCTGCCTCCTTTAGTGAGGGGGTGCCACTCCAACCACCACAGCTGCACTGCTCACTGGAGCTCTTATCTAGGTGCTTCACTCATCTCCACTGCCTGTCTGAGTAAGCATCTGACTTTGTAATCGCTGGACATCTAAA
This sequence comes from Eonycteris spelaea, assembly GCA_003508835.1. Lineage (NCBI taxonomy): Eukaryota > Metazoa > Chordata > Mammalia > Chiroptera > Pteropodidae > Eonycteris > Eonycteris spelaea. Next base: position 552,509 of record PUFA01000215.1, on the reverse strand, counting down.
ACTTATTTTCTAGTATTCTAAGAGTGAAGAGAAAATCTCTGGAGCACAACATGGCACGATGAGAGGAGTGGCACTCAAACACCAGGCCTCTCAATGGGAGCCACAGGCCGGCCACACCCACCTTCTATCTAAACTCTGCAACCTTCCCAGTCATTCCTTTTTCTCATCCAGGTATCTCTAAAGGCCCAATTCTCTACTCTTGGATGCAAACTTCAAAGATAGTGACTGTATCTGATTCTGTGGCATCCCTTCATCTCTGCTGAATACAGAAGAAATGATCAATATACTTCCATGAAAATATAATAAGTACTCAGTTAAGAAATGCATCAGATGTGCCTAGTTTCCTCTGTTTAAAGGCTCTCAGAAATCAAGTATACACTATGGCTACTATGCCTACACCTACTATATATGCTTGTAGGTCACTTGCATAAGAGATCACATTGAATCTTCCCCATTAGCCCATGAATTGGGTAGTCTAGTTGGCATTTGATAAATTTAAAAACTGAAACTCAGAAGTTAGCAAGTCGCCCAAGGTCAAACAGTTATCAAGCAGAAGAGCCAGGATGCAAACCTTGATCTCCAAGACATTATTTCATTATGCCCACACCCCTCCATGCAAGATTGAAGATTGAAGAAATCTACTTTATTTTCAATTTCATTTCAACAGCTCCTTTTTAAAACCCAAACACACAACCCTGTTATTAACAGCGTGGGGTCCTCAAGAATAGAAGTCCATATGACCATGTATTTGCATCTCTAAATAAGCACCATATTCCTGCCCATCACTCAATTTAGTTACCTAAACTTTGGGTCCCATCAGCATACTATAAAGCAAGAGTTACCACATGCTTTCATGTACATCAAAAGAGATTAGACAAACCCATAAGTTCTGAGAACTTCTCATATTTCCTGGGAGAAAAATGGTATATTACAAAAGGAATGAAGGACTTGTGCTTCCAGCAGTACAGCAGACCAGAACCAATGAAAATCCTTCCTATTATAAAATACCTAAAAATAAATAGATAATAATAATAAACTCAAAGTAGGAGACTTCCACTGCATTAAAGTTCAAAGGGTATTGGAAAGATACCAGAAACCCAGCAAGGTGTAGTGTTAAGGCAGAAATCCCTGAAAAAAAAGGGACCATTCAAGGGCCCCACATAAGCAGAAAAGGTGGGCCATAAAAAAAAAAAAAAAAAAAAAAAAGCCTCATTAAGGTACAAGGTATAAACCTGTCAGTCTTGCCTTGGCTCTGGGTGAGGAAAAAATGCCTCCCTATCATGCTTTCAAACAGATTTAGGATTGGTCTTTACACTAACTGATGGCCAGAAGACTCAAGCCCCAAAATTCACATCAGGTGCTCTGGATTGGCAGCATAGCAGGGCCCCTCACAAGTCCTCTTAGGAGGCATTCAGTCCTGACTTTAGGAGATCAGAGAAGCCTCACAGATTTGATCAGTCAAACATGATTTCATAAGCAGATGAAGAAGAGGAAAGAAAAAAGAAGGGGGAAGAGGTGGAGGCAGAGGAGGAGGAGGAGGAAGAGAGGAGGGGGAGAAAGAAGAGGGGAGAAAGAGGGGGAGGAAGAGGAAGAAGAGAAGAAGAAACTGGGTGACACTGGTTAAATTGTTCCATGAACAAGGAACAAGAGGCTATCAAAAATAGCCAGACTTTGAAGAAAAAGAAAAAATATAGAACTTTATGTGTGTATGTGTGTGTGTGTGTGTGTGTGCTTAACCTTACAAAAACAAAGCAAGTTAATATATGTAGAAGAAATTACATTTAGAAAATTATCATTTTCTATTATCAATAAGAAATACCAAGGTTTGAAGAGGATGTGGAGAAAAGGGAATTCTCGTACACTGCTGGTAGGAATGTAAACTGGTGTAGCCACTATGAAAAATAATATAGAGATTCCTCAAAAATTAAAAATATAGCTACCGTATGACCTAGCAATCTCTATTCTGGTTATCTATCCAAAAAATTGAAAACATTTATTCATAAAAATATATGTACCTCTATGTTCACTGCAGCATTATTCACAATAACTAAGACATGGAAATAACCTAAGTGTCCTTCAACAGATGACTGGATAAAGAAGATGTGGTACATATATACAATGGAATACTGCTTGGCCATAAAAAAGATGAAACATTGCCATTTGTGACAACATGCTTAAGTAAAATAAGTCAGATGGAAAAGGACTTCACTCATACATGCAATGTAAAACAAAATGCAGCAAATAAAACAAATAGATATGGACAAGAGAATGGTGGTTACCAAAGGGGAAGGGGAGTAGGGAGAAGACAAAAAAGATAAAGGGAGTCAAATATATGGTGACAGTAGGAGACTAGACTTTGGGTGATGGCCACACAATAGAATATACAAAAGTCATATTACAAAGTTGTACACCTGAAACTTACATAATATTATTATTAACCAATGTCATCCAATAAGTTTAATAATAATAAAAAATCACCATTTTGCAACCACCAATATGATAACTGATAAACAATGACCATTGATGAATGCTACGCCCACAGGGCGAAAAGATATTCGCAACACCTCAACATACCACTTCACAGATTATGCATTAATTACAAAGGGAACCACAACCTTCACAGTGAAACTTGGCACCAGCCTCCTACTGTGAAGCAATGAAAGAATACAACATCACCTGTGTGGTGTTGTGCCAAAATGTTTAACATTTTATACAGAAACAATCAAAAAATCACTGTAGGACCGTTGCAGGACATTCTACAAAACAACTGTCCTGGACTCTTCAAAAATATCAATGTTATAAAAGAAAACAAAAAAATGCTGTAGAGGATAACTTCTAGATAAAAAGAGATATAACAATGAATGCAATGTGTAATCTTTGATTACATTCTGAATTTAAAAATATAAAAACATAAAACAGCCAAAAACTGGAATAACTTTAAGAAATTTTAACATAAATTAGAAATCTGCTAATACTCTTAACACCATTACATTTCTTTGGTGTGATAATAGTATCCTGGTAATGTAGGAAAATGTTCTTAGTTTCAAACGGTTCAGAACAGAAAAAGCAAATGCCACAAAATATTTACAATTAGTCATCTATGTGTAGAGTATAAAGGAAGTCATCATACTGTTCATTCAACTCTTTTGTAGGTTTCAAAGTTTTCAAAATGAAAGGAAAAAATATTCAATGAGTTGGATTAAACAGCAGCTTAGTCATAGCTTACAAGACAATTAGACTGGAACAGAGGTCTAAAGAAATCACCCAGAATGCAGCAAAGTCAAAGAGATAGGAAAAAGAGGTTGAAAGACAAAGAAGGAAAAACAAGTTTTAGCCTGGGTTTCCCAGTCTTGGCACTCCTGACATTTGGGGGTGGACAATTCCTTGTTGGAGGAACTACCCTGCACACATTGTATGATGTTTCTACCCAGGAGATGCATGTAGCATTCCTCACCCAAGTCGAGACAACCAAAAATGTCTCTAGATGTTGCCAAATGTCCTGGGGGCGGGGAATTGCCGCAGGTTGAAAACTTTTGCAATCAAACTTAGCATCTAACTGAATTTCCAGGAGAGGATAAAGAGAATGAGAAAGGCAATATCTGAAGAGATAAAGACTGACAATTTCCCAGAACACATTAGAACGATAATATTCAGATTCAGAAAGCAAAATTAATATCAAGCCAGATAAATAAAAATAAATTCACTCTTTGACATATCATAGTGAAATATCAAAATCAAAAAGAAAAGCCAAAATCCTCAAAATTAGACTCAAAAGCAAAAAGAGAAGTCACCAGGTAGCAGATATTATTGAAATAGTACTAAGAGAAAACAGCTGTCAACTGAACTACATATCCAACGTAACTATCTTTCAAAACAAGGGCAATATAATTAACACAAACTTGACTTTGCCACCAACGAACTTCTAAAAGGAACTTCTAAATAACATACTTTAGGAAGAAAAATGAAAGGTAAATGAGGGTCTCAGATGTAAGAACAAACAGTTACACAAATAAATTGTAAATAGATACATTTGGACAAGCCAATATTGCCTGTTGAGAGGTAATGTTAAAGTTTTTAAAAACTTTTTCACAAACAAAGCACTTCTTCTGTTATAAGACATCAATATAAGATACATCATCAATTCAATTTATGATTTCGAATGGCAATTAAAGGCATTATCTTACAACTGACCACTTTAATAACTACCTGAAATAGCAAGGCATGTGTTATGACTTCGGAAAAGCTAAGGGACCTGCACTGGGTCTCACGGTAAGTCAGTACAGAGCTGGAATTTAAAGCTTATTTCTTTACAAACACAATTCCAAGTTCCTACTCTCCTGTACCAAGTGGCCCTTTAAAGAATAAGGAGGACTCAAACTGGGAACTCTGGGCATTTCAAGTATCTAGCCAGTCCTTCATGGATCCCAACAAACCATAATGCCTCCTCTACCTGGAAGTCCCTTTTCCTCCCTGCAAAGCCAAATCCTCTCCCAACTCTGCAGGGCAAATGTCAAGACTCAACCCTTCCAGCTTAACCAGCCCTCAGTGCTGCCTCCTGCTCAACTTCTGGTGGCATTTAAGATCAGTAGTACCTCACAGCTCAGTATTCAATGGAAGCATTTTGCAGCATCACAGTTTCCTCTCTCTGCCTTGTAAGCCACTTGAAGTTCAAAACCATGTTTCTGATTCCTTTCTTCTTTTTTTTTCCCCCCAGCTCTCACACAGTCAGAATAATGCTAAGTAAAGTTAGCATTCAGAAAAATGCTTGCTGAATGATTTTTCTCCCCCTTAAGTAAGATGTCACTCTGAAAATTTTATGAAGCCCTAGGCCAAAAGAAATGTAATTCCAAAGCAAAGAAAACTTGAAAGACATATAAGACAAATTCTAGAGACAATGAAACCCCTCTGAGGACTTCATTTTCTCTTCTCTGGAGGTCAGCAAGGATAATCTGAATTTTGGAAGCATAGATTTTAGCTATTCAATTGTATTATTACACATTAAAAAACATACATATAACCAATTTAGCTAAGCAAAGACTAGTTAAGACACAAATTCAATTTGGCTTAGACATTAAGATCATTCTCTTGGGTAGATTAAAAGAAATAGAAAAAATGAGTACCTTGCCAGTTCCAGGAGGTCCTGCCAACAAGACAGCTCTTCCAGCCATTTTTTTGCTTTTGATTAATTCTACTATCACGCCACATGCCTAGACACCACAATGGAAATAATAAATCAACATTAAAATGTTTCATAAGGGGAAAAAGTCCAGTCTCTGGTCAAAACTATTCACATACACATTCACTAACACAGAGTGCTAATCAATACACTGCAGGCACTGTTCTAGGTGCTGAAGGGAGTGGAGGGCAAGACAGAAAAGCCTTGTGGTCATGGAGCTCCTGTTCCAGTGGAGAAGACAATCACAAAGACATTGTGCAAGATCACTACCATGAAGAAAAAAAAGGGTAATGACAGAGCTAGCGGCTGGGGCAGAAGTTATTCTAGAATGATCTGTCTGGGAAGCCCTCTCTGAAGGGTTATAATTTGATATGTGAAGCTCTGAGCAGTGTAGGAGTCAGTGCTGCAGTCAAAGAAAACAGCAAATTCAAAGTACAGGAATGAGTCTGACATGCCCAAGGGACAAAAAGGTTATAATGACCAAAGTACAGTGATCAAGGAGAACGGGAAGATGAGACTGAAGACGCAGGCAGAGGCCAAAACTCAACAGAATTTTAAGAGTCCATAATAAAGTTCAGATTTTCTTCTACATGTAACTGGAAGTCACTGAAAAAGTCCTAGGCTACATGTCATGTTATGATGATTTGTTTTTAAAAGATCTTGATAGCCGCTGTGTAGGGAATGCACAGCTGGGGTACAAATGGGAGTAGGGACTTTTACCCTGGGGACCACAGACAGACTCCAGGAGCCCACAGATATTCTGAAATTGGAAATGAAATTATAAACAAAGTTGTTCATATATGTTCATACGTATATTTTTCCAGGAAGAGGATTCACAGCTTTCACCAGATTCCCAAATTAACTCATTAAAGGTTAAGAATCACAGACAGACACTACTAGTTGGTCATCAGTTAACTATCCCAGAATGCTACAAAACAAATGGTGCACATAGCTCTTCTCTCCGGGCAGTGATGACACTATACTCTATTGATAGGGTCTTATGACTACAACTTATCTCATCTGCCACGATTCCCCATGGACTGTGGAGAAGTATCTTGGTCCCACAAAAACTGTGGGTTCAAGAAATGCATGTAGATGTACTACATTCCATTTCTGGCTCAGGTAGAAAACCACAGTGCCCTTAAAAGAGCCTGGAAGCTATTCTTTAAATGCTGCATTTCTAAAAAAAAAAAAACCAAAATAGAGCCACTATAATCTTTCCATAGAACTCTAATACAATCCTCAGCATTGAAAGTCTTTGAGAAACACAAGAGATAGAAGAGAATTTCCAAACTTTGGACATGTACTCTTATTCACACACTAGGGCCTCTTTCATTTAATCTTCCTCAGTTTAGGCTCCAACTTCTCTCCAGTGAGGTATGTTCAGTGACTACTAAAAAGTATAAAACTGGAAGGGCCTTTAAAAGATCATCTATCTTTTAAACTATCTCATTTTCAAACTATCTCATTTTTCAGGTGAGGATATTAAGCAACAGCAAGACTGCTGATGTGACCTGTCATACAAGGACCTGGGAGCTAAGGTGGGATGCCTATTAATTTGATAAATAAATATTGAACCTCTATAATGAGGCTGGTTCTGGGTATTTAATAATATTATCCAGTCTCTATTCTCAGGAAGTTCTTAGTCATACAGAGCCATATAGCATCACAGTTAAAAACATGGATTCTGAAGTCAATAGACTTGGGTTTAAATCCTGGCTGTACAACTAACTACCAGCTGAGTGACCCTGGTCCTACCTATTTAAACTGAGTAAACTACAATTTCCTTATTGGAAAACAGAGTTCATAATAGTAGCACTAAAGGGTTTAAGGGTAAAGTGTGCTATTGTCTGCATCTTACTTTGAAATGTAAAAGTGGATTTGTGGCTGAGTAAATGAACAAATATATGATAAAACAACAGTAAAATGTTAATTGTAGAATTTAGGTGCACAGGTATTCATTATACAACTTTTTTGTATCTCTTAAAAGTATCATAGTAAAGCTAGGGAGGCACAATTATTAGGGTGGTGAAAAGACAATGAAAATAAAGCTGTTTTGGCACATAGGAAGCACTCAACCAACGTTAGCTATTTGTAGTAACAGTTCCTCAGTAAGCAGAAGCTGCATAAAGAGAAATTTGAAGCCACCTAGACCATGCCAGTATTTCCTCTTTGGAAAGATGATGTTCAAAATGGAAGCCAGAGGCTCTTCTTTGGCCCTATTAGCACATTAGACTAGGAGGAAAGAGTCTTAACCTCATATTAAGGTTTCTGAAGCTGTCAAACCATGGCAAGGCCAAGGAGCATGGATCTGAGAGCACAGCAAGCCGAGAGGTGGCTCTAATATCATATACAGCACTAATTTTGGAGTCAGAAATACCCATAGGTACAAATCCTAGCAACACCATTACTAAACTGAGTACCAGTAAGTGGATAAGTGAAGTGACCTCTCCCATCCTCGATTTTTTAATTTGCAAAAAATAATAATAATAATACAAAGAGCTTAAATAATTTTACAATTATAATGTAAGTGAAAGGACTTGGAATCACTACCACTTAATAAAAGCAGATTGAATTGGAATGCTCAAAAAGATGCTGAGAGTGTGGGTGAAGCAGATTGTTCCCCTCTGTAACTCCCACTGCCCTTCTTCAGCTCCTATCCTGGGTATCAAAGTGAGCTTTTTCGGATTGATCACTCCCTGACATTAAACCCCCCCCCCCATCGCCTCTCACTGCGTTCACAAAAAATCCAAATTCCTTACCATGGCCGGCAAAGCCACGAAGGAAGTGGCCTCTAACAATACATAATTATTATTTTGTTTACTGGTTTAAACGTTTATCGTCTACCTCGCACCACACTAAAATGTAAGCTCCATGGGATCAGGGACCTTATCTATCTTGTTTACCGCTGGACCCCAGCGTCGCGAACAGAGAATGGCAAGGAATGGGGGGCTCACTCAGGACTTGCCAATGAAGTGAAGCAAGCAGTCAACCATCCCCGTAGGGCCGTAACCTGCTCACCTGAAACGGCCCTATTCCTAGTCCCAGTGAGGCCCCCTCGCCGCTCCCCATAGCCAATTTTCACTGCCATGAATAAATTTTGGGTATACACCCCAGCTCACATCTCGCTCTGAGCTCCCGCTCAGCACCCCAACCCCTGGCCCGCCCGCCACACCTCTCGCGCGTTCTCCTGGCCCACGAGCCCGAGGCTGCCTGCTTGGCCAGACCGCTCTCGTCCAGCCCTAGCCCCTTCACGTGGCTATGGGAGGCGATGCGCTGTGTCTTCGTGGTGCTCTTCACCTCCTCAATCTTCATCTTGCATACGTCGGGAGCCAAGACCTGCGTGGAAAACTAGGAGCGAGTACCGCAAGCACGCAACCTAAGTTACCACGCGGCTGTTACTAAGGCGGTTTGTCAGGGCCCGCCTTGATCGGCGCTACGTTGGCGAAGGCGAAAACGCATCCGCTTTCCATTGGCTCTTGGCTATGCCCATCGCGGCGGCTGCGGGGCTCCGCCCACCATTTTCCGGCTGTGTCTCAGCGTTAGCATTCCCAGCAGCCTGCACTTCCTGCTCCGGCGGGGGACGGTAACACAAAGCAGTTACGCCGCGGGTTTTTATCTGGGTTTGGGCCCTGACAATGTGGTGTAATTAGTAATCGGACAATTACACACATTTCGCATTGGAACGTCATATCCTTTCGGTGAAGCTCAAGTTATTACCTCCGTTTTGGAGATAGATAAATAGGTTTAAAGCTTAAGCTTTGACTTTTCTTACTAAGTTTTCTGACTCCCAAGCGTTTGCTTTCCCTGTGGAGGCCCAGCTTAGCCACCCACTCCCACCGCTGCACTGCTCGGTATCCTTCACGGAACTGGCTTCCTCTCCTCCTTGCCATCACCCTCTCCCTTTATTTAAATTAAGTGGGCTGTAAATAGCATTTTATGTTTACAAAACTCTACAACTCAATAAGGTAATATAATTCCTAATACAAATAAGGACGCAGGCTAAAAGAGCCCCCCCCCCAAAAAAAACTACCTAAGAACACAGGAAATAATCAGCAGAATTGAAACTCCAGCTGAGGACTTAAAGCTTCACAACTCATATAATCCTCATCTCATCCATGACCTCAGATCAGACTATCAACCAGCAAACATGTTCTGTCAGGTTCCTGTCGGGTTCTGTAATGATATTAACACCCCTTGTACCAAAGTGTTCTCTTCCCATCCATCCAGTCATTCAGCGAATATTTCTTAGCACCTGCTATGAGCCAGACACAATGCACTAAGAATACAGAGATAAAATACAAAATCTCCAGCCTTGACGAGCTTAGTCCTTAGTTGGGAAATTTGCAACATGAGATGTGCAAGAACAGGTACATCCGCCTAGTGTCCAAGCCCACAGCAAGGCCACCTGGAACAGCCTGGAATGCTAGGAAATGCATCATGAGGTGATAATGTGTGGGCCAAATCCTAATGAATGGATAAGACTTTATCAGAGGCAGATGGTATGTCACCATTTTATAGATGAGTAAACTGAGATCCAAAGAAAGGGAGGGACTTGCCCAGAGGTTAGGACAGCTTGCATTAGGGTTGAGACAGACCTGAAGTCAAATTCAGCTACAGTCGTTCCTGATTCACATCTCTTTGTACTTCTCCATTATAATTTGTGAATCTAGATTTCTAAGCATTTGCAAGATTATTGGGTCAATGTTTGTTTCTCCCAATCAGCTACAGGCATTATGAGAGTATAAACAACATTTGTACTGTTTATCATTTTAACCCCAGGGCCTGGCAGACAGCCTGGCTCACAATTAAGACTTCTTATAAATTCAAACAAGATTCTAGACCCCTCACATACATACTAGAAGTCATGCAGTTTTGCTTTATGTATTTTATACACTTGGTTTTATGGGACTTGGTAATGGTTTCTGTCAGTGAATGAAACCTTTTGGCATTTTCAGAGCCCAAAAGAGCCTTGTGCCTTGGAAGGCTGAGGTTGTTACTGGTAGCCTGTGATTCATCAGCCCTAAGGATATCACTTTTTGGACACCCCAAAAGGTCACTTAGCATCTCACTGACTTATTCTTGGTCATTACCCATAGGTGAGGAGCAATTCTTTTCACCCAGTAGAGGAGAAAGACTTTCTCCCAACTAGTAGTCAAAGTGAGGCACTCTGTGGAACTAATTTCTTCATGTATTTTCCAGTTAAAAGAGAAGATTATTCTCACATTTATTGTTTTAAGTCCCAAACTTTGGCATAAAGTAAAGAGAAAGATTTCCTTCCAGCCAAATATGGGGATGGAGGATAAGTAATTGAGAGCTTGGAGGAATCCCTCCGAGGGGCACTTGGTTCAGTGCTTTTAAAACCACATTCCCTGGAATTGTAGAATTCTTTTGTGGACAGTATGAAGGGGCAAATGGAAGCCTCAGAGTGCAGAATACCAGTTCCATGCCCCGACCTCCCCTTCCACCAGAGCTTTTCCATTTTTTCATTGCTAAAGAATGGTTCATAAATCACTTATCTGGCTCAGCATTTTCATTTTACAGGTAAGGAAGTTAAAGGGGGATGGAATTTGAACAGTGTCACAAATTGAGCTATTGCCTGACATAGTCCCAGCCCCCAGATCCAATGTGCAAGGAAACTGAACCCAGTTGCAGAGCCAGACAGTTCTTTTCACTTCCACAGAAATCTATGTGGTGGCCTTGTATCTGAGATATATAAGGTGAATGAAGGGCAGGTGAAGCCCACAGTAGTGGTCATGGGTTATTTTGCCTACCTAGCATCCATCTGACTTCTTCTGGCTACAACCACTCTAATTTTCTTTAGAGAACCACTCTTCCCTCACTCTAAGTCCAAGTGGTTTGGATGGGTTGACCCACCCCTCAGTATTGTTTCAGGAATGGACACAGAACTCTGACCTATCAAAGTATCCCATCCTCCTGGACATGGAGATTGATTTAAGAATGTGAGTGGACAGTCTAATGACAGTCCTGGCACTTTTACTGGAAATATCAGGAAAGAAAACTTGGATCATGGGTTTCCAGGTCATCTTTGCCACTTTATGGGAAGACTCACAGGAAATGAAGCCAACATATAGGAAAGGAAAGTTGACAGAGATTCTTGACAAAATTCTTTACATTCCCAGATACAGCCTTGCCCTACCTTCAGTGTAATATGGCACTGACGTTGGGGCTTAAATAGTCTGAGTTAGGTTTATACCTGTGGGCACTGAAAATCCATACCGATGCGATGATAGATATGCAAGTAACTGTGTGAACTGCTAAATTCCAGAATTGCCAACCCTCTTACTCTCTCTCACTCTCTCACTCTCATGACCCTTGCTTTTTCACCTCCAATCCCTCGATTCATCTTTTCTCCACCCCAGGTTCGCTCATCTCAGCCACTTGGTTTCCAACACTTGCCTTGCCTTGATTCCTTTCACACCTGACTTTTGAACCCACAAGCCCAGGTCAAGCTTGGCTTTGCCTTTTCCACAGCCTCATGAAGGCAGCAGGCAATCATTCAGTGGCCTCTGAGCACTCAGAGACACCCAACTAATGATTAAATGTTGTATTAGTTAAGATATTAATTCAGCTGCAGTAACAGAAAGACACAAAATATTAATGAACTAAACAAAATAGAAATTACTTTTTCTCACATAAAATCCAAACAGGCATTACACCTGGTGAGGTCTATAATCATTAAGAACCTATCATCCTCTGTCTTATTACTCTGCCATTTCCATTGCACACCATCTATCTCATGGTCTAAGATGGCTGCTTGAGCTTCTCCGGAAAGGCTATATTTGAACCAGCAAGAAAGAGAAAGGGGGAAAGGGAAGATATTCTCCTCTTAAGCTTGACTTCAAGTTGCATTATCATTTCTACTGATGTCACAGTGGTCAGACTTAATCAAAGGCTACAAATATCTGTAAGGGAGGCTGGGAAATGTAGTCTTGAGCAGGAAAGATATGTGTCCACACTAAAAATTCCATTCCCATGTGAATAAAGGGAGAAGATAGATTGGGAAACAACTCTCACTTTCCCTCCTAAGCTTCCAACTGCCAGACACTGCTGGGTTATCCTTGTGAGCTAACTAAAAGATATGATGTTCCTCCTAGTCAATCTGGGCCCCATTCCATCTCTCAGAGGTGCCACTCTCTACTTGTTATCGTCCTTCTCTTGTATTTCCATCTATTCTCCCTGATCATTCCCCACATGATATAAACATACTCAATCTTTCCAATCTTAAAATACACATCATAATTCAATGATGAAAGACCGAAAAATTTTTTCCTTAAGATTAGGAACAAGACAAGGATACCTGCTTTAGCCACTTCTATTCAACATAGTATTGGAAGTTCTAGCCAGAGCAATCAGGCAAGAAAAATAAATAAATAAAAGGCACCCAAATTGGAAAAGAAGTCAAATTACCTCTATTCTCAGATGACATAATCCTATATATAGGAAACTCTAAAGAACACACACACACACACACACACACACACACACACACGCACGCACACAGAGTTAGGACTAACAAATTCAGCCGTGTTGTAGAATACAAAATCAATACACAAAAATTAGGATATAAACATAATCTTTCTCCATTTTAAAACACACGCTAATGGTTTTTGCAAGAATAGACAAACCCAACCTAAAATTCATATGAAATTTCAAGGCACATCAAATAACCAAACAATCGTATAAAAGAAAAACACAATTGGCAGTCTCAAACTTTCTGATTTCAAAACTTACTACAAATCTATAGTAATCAAAACAGTGTGATACTGAAGAGAGAGAGAGAAAAAAAGGCATAGACAATAGAGGCTTTGTACATCCTTCTTGCGACCAAATCAAAGTTATGAGAGAATCATGGAACAAACAGCAAGGAAAGTCACCTGGGATCTAGAAAACAAGCCCCACAACTAAAGAGAGAAATAAGAAATCACCCTGCAACAGGAGGAGCTAGGACGGGGTGAGCACACAAGGCTGCGCAATCCCGAGCGGCTGAGTGGGACAGAGGCTGCAGCAGTGGCAGCCAGCAGCTGCAGACCCTCTTAAAGAGGCCATGTCTGAGAGCAGACTTTCGCGGTGACGGACCTGCTCGCTGTGAGCACCAGTGTCAGGTCGGCTGCGCTGATGGCACCAGGGACTTATAGGGGCACACTAAGTTGTTGGAGTGAGGGCCGGAGGCTATGGTCTCTCCTGGACAGAAGTGCTGGCACTGTTCATTGTTCCTCTGTTGAGCCCTCCCCCTCCCAGTGTGCTGACACAGCACCACCATAGCTGAGACATCATCATTGAACTGGATAACAGGTTGCTCTGCCCAGGAGGATTCCCTGAAACTCTGCCTCCCCCAACTTGCAGCCCCATCCAAGCCACATCCAGGCTTGTCCTCACTTAGTCAGGTGTCCCTTGTCAAGCCGTGACTAGACACACACAAGTGGCAGCTGGCCTCAGTTTCTGGTGTGGCCTTTTGAGGCAAATATAAGCATAGCATTTGTGGATTGCTTGCTGAATCGTAATTGGTGGCCCTGGAGGAACACAGGCTGGGACTAAACTTGCCCCAGCTGAACCCGTCTCAGTACTGTGCCGCTGGACACCTACCACACAAAGCTGCACTAATAAGACCGGGAGACTTAGGAGCTTTGCTTAGTACATAAAAACAGGTACTGAAAGGCAGGTTATAAAGCTGGTCAATGAATTCAGGGGAAGAGCATACGAACTTAGTGAGAACTTTAACAAAGAGATGAAAAACATAAAAATGGGAATGGAAATTATAAAAGGAACCAGTCAGAAATGAAGAACACATTAGCTGAGATGAAGAGTATTTTAGATGGAAAAACAGAGTGGATAAAGAAGAGGATCAAACCACCGATACAGAGGATGGGAAAGCCGAGGACAATCCATCAGAATGGCAAGAAAAAAGAAGCCAAGACTATAATAATAGTTTAAGGAGCCTATGGACACTATTAAATATAAATATATTCACGTCATAAGGGTACTGGAAGGAAGACAAGACATTGAAATGCTATTTGAAAAAATAATGATGGGAAACTTCCCTATCCTGGTGAAGGAAATAGACAGAAAACCCCAGAAAGCTCAGAGAGTCCCAAGAAAGAGGAATCCAAAGAGGCCCACACCAAGACACATTACAATTAAAATGCCAAAGGTTAACGACAAGGAGAGAATCTTAAAAGCAGCAAGAGAAAGCAGTTAGTTACCTACAAGGGAGCACCATAAGACTGGCAGCTGATTTCTCAAAAGAAACCACACAGGACAGAAGGCCTTGGCACAAAATATTCAACTTGATGAAAACCCAGGATCTGCAATCAAGAATACTTTATCCAGCAAAGCTATCATTTAGAGTCGAAAGACAGATAAAGAGCTTCCCAGACAAAAATAAGCTAAAGGAATTTATCAACACCAAGCCAGTATTACAGGAAATGTTGGAGGGCTTCTCTAAGAAGAAACATGTATCGAAAACAGTAATAAAAATGGTAATAACTACATTCCTATCGATAAGTACCTCACGTGGAAAAGAATTAAATGCTCCAACCAAAAGATAGAGTGGCTTAATGGTTAAGAAAACAAGACCCTTACACATGCTGCCTATAAGAAACTCACTTCAGATTAAAACACACACACAGACTATAAGGAAGGGGTTGGAGAAAGATATTGCCTTGATGGACCAAGAGGGTTATTGCACTAAATGAAATGTGAAGGATAAAGACAAATATCGCATGGTTTTCACATACATGTGGAATCTAAAGAACAAATAAACAACAACAATAAAAGCAGTAATAAATTCATAGATATGGAGAACATTTTGAGGGCTACTAGTTGGGAGCAGTGTTGTGGGGGATGGAAAGAAAAAGCCAAAAGGATTAAGAGGTACAAACAGTTGCAGAATAGACATGGAGATGTAGAGTGTAGCATGGGGAAGAAGGATAATAATGTAATAAATATATAAGGGGGAAGAAGGGTACTAGATTTAATGGGGTGATCACTTTGCAAGTTATGTGGATTTCTGATTACTAGGTTGTACAACTGAAATTGATATATTATTGTTTGCCCACTATAATTTTAAAAACTCATTGAATTGTACAATGTAAATACAAGCAACTAATTATCTATTATATTTCAATAAATCCTGGAATAAAAAATAAAAAAAAGAAAAAAAACAATGTGATACTGGCATAAGTACAGACATACAGACCAATGGATTAGAATAGAGCCCAGAAGTTCATAAACAAGATTGCCCAGACCATTCAAGGAGGAAAGGATAGTCTCTTCAACCAATCGTTGGGAAAACTGAATCTTCATATACAAAAGAAAGAAGATGGACTCATATAATTCACAAAATTAACTCAAAATGGATAAAAAAACCTCCATTTAAGAGCTTAATGTATAAAACTTTTAAGAGAAAACATAGAGGCAAATCTTCATAACCTTGGATTGGCAGTGATTGTTAAATATGACACCAAAGGCATAGGCAACACAGAAAAAAAAGATAAGTTGGACTTCATCAAAATTAAAATTTTTGCATATGAAAAACAATATTTCTCAAGAGAGTATAAAGACAACCCATGGAATGGGAGAAAATATTTGCAAATCATACATCTGATGATGGTTTATTATCTATGATATATAAAGAACTCCTACAACTTAAAAAATGAACAATCAGTTAAAAATGAGCAAAGGATTTGATAGACATTTTTCCAAAGAAGGTATGCAAATGACCAACAAGCACATGAAAAGGTGCTCAACATCATCAGTTATTAGAGAAATGTAAATCAAAACTATAATGAGATACTACTTCATACCTACTCACATGACTTATAATAATTAAAAAGACCCCAGAAAATAATAAGTGCTGCCAAGGATGTGGAGATATTGGAACCCTAGTGAATTGCTGGGAATGTATAATAGTGCAGCTGCTGTGGAAAACAAATTGTCGGTTCCTCGACAAATTAAACACAGATCTAACATACGACTCAGCAATTCCAGTCCTAGGTATATACTCCAAAGAAGTGAAAACAGGGACTCAGAAACTTATACACCTATGTTCATAGCAGCATTATTTGCAGTAGCTGTGATAACAAATAATAAATATATACTTGGTCTTTGTCCCTGTTTCTGGCATCAAGCTCCTAAAATCCTTGGAATTTTCTAAGTGATGAGAGCTGTAAAGGTATCTCATGTTATAAAAATGAAGTGACTTTTGAACCTGCACAAAAGGATGGGGGCTAATTGCCCAGAGAAACAACTAAGTAATTAAAGGGTTGGAACTTTCAGTCCCAAACTCACCTGACCTCTAGGGAAGGGAGAGAGACTGGAGGTAGGATTAATGGCCAATGGCCAATCATTTAATCAATCATGCCTGTGTAATAAAGCCTCCATAAACACTCAAAAGGAAGGGGTTCAAAGAGCTTTCCAGGTAGGTGGAGATTTGAGGAGAATCATATGCTTAGAAAGCATGGAAGTTTCAAGCTCTTTCCCCATACCTTGTGCTATGTATCTCTTCATCTGGCTTCACCCTTTAATATCCTTTGTAATGTTAAAAAACAAAATTCAACTTAGTAAATTTTAAAGATCTTTTTGGTTTTATTCAATGATTCATTAATTGAGCATTACCAAATTAGCAAATAGAAAGGAACTCTGAGGAGCTGTACAAAATAAAAAAAATTTTATAGGCAGAAGAGAGACAAAACCAGAAAGTTATACTAGGCAAAAAAAAAAAAAAAAGCAGGTTGGTTATTACAAAGTCACTTTCCTTTCAGAGATTGCATGGGTCTAGATGAATCTCTGGTATTCACAGGTCAGGACAGAAGGGTCACATTCTTTGCTGGTTATTGTCTTCATTCCTTTTCTGATGTTCCAGTCTTAGGGAGATCATTTGCTTGGTAGTTACTGGCTGTTAACATGTATTTAAAGCTTTTGAGAGAATACGACATGCCAGGGAGACTACTGTGATTATTATAAGCAGGATAATTCCCACTGGAGTGCACTTCAAGCCATGGTCTTCAAGACCTAAACCAATCAGAATCAAATAAGTCAAAGAAAAGCCCTGTTGAAGGAGTCACTCTTTAAAGCTAACTGGCTTATTCAGTGATCTTATGTTCCCACATCCTCATCATCATTTGGAATTATCCAGTCTTCTGATTATTGCCAACCTAATCAGAATACTTGTTATTTCAGCCTTAGGCTGATTTCTGGCAACAGAGGGGACTGAGATGATTTTTCTGGCACCTTAGAGGTGGTACAGAGATATAAAACTAAGTAACATTAATTCACATAGTGAGAACAATATTGCCTTTTTAATTTCCTTTCAGTCACTCTTAGAGGGTGGAATGTGATTTTAACCCCTTCCTAACACTTGCTAATTTCCTTTTTTATTAAAGACTCTGAAACTGAGCTCATTGTGGTTCTTGGCTACTTATGGCAAGTGATAATGTTTTTCTCTATATATGGGAAAATACTTGTATTTGAGTCAAAAAGCAGGTCAATTTAAAGAAAAACCATAAGCCATAGGTGGTACCTGTGTAGTGCATTAATGTCGTTGGGGCTGAGGAAACCCAACATAAAACAAGAATCAGCTGGCAGAGAACAGAGGGCCCCTGTGCTCCGGGCAGCATGGAAGTCTTCCACTTCTGCTCAGATGATGCAGATTCAAACCCTGACCCTTTCTGAGCAATTACCTCTCTAGGTCTACCACCCTCTGCTGTAAAACATGAGTAACAACACTCACTTACAGGATTATTAAGAGAATTAAATGAGATCTTTTACAAAGGGCTCTAGCACTGGGAGGGACCCAGAAAATAGTATCAGAGCTTTGGAGTATAAAGAGGTAAGCTTATTTCCCCCTTAATAACTGCCTTCTCTGTGTGTTTCCTGGCCTTAGTGATTAACTTTATCATGCTTTTTAAATTGAAACCATACCCCAGAGCACTCCCAGGAACATTAGAAGGAGGCTTTAGGGGAGAATCCACTATCTTGCCTTTTCCAGCTTCTATGTTCTACAGGCTGTCCACTTTTCTGAGTTCATGTCCTGCCATCTCCAAAGAGAGTTACGGCTGGTTGAGTCTTTCTCATAATACCATCTCTCTAGTTCTGACCTGCCTGCCTCCCTTTATAAGGACTCTTGTGATTGTATTGGGCCCACAGGATAATAAGGATAATCTCCCCATTTTAAAATCCTTAACTAAATCATACCTGCAAGTCTCTTTTACCATGTAAGGTAACATATTCAATAGGTTCCAGGACATGAACATCTTTGGAGGGCCATTATTCTGCCATAGCCAGGCTCCCCTCACAGACTAGACTGATTTCCCCAAATTTTAGTCTAACATTAGAGGGTACACTTTTTGTATTGCTTGCCCTGGAAGAAATTCCAGGGTTTTCTCCAACTGTGCTAACTTGGATTACAGGCTCATTACCAAACCAATTGCAAGACTGGTGGAATGGATCTTAGTCTGAGACCCACCCCTGGAGCTAGAGTGGGGTCAACACCCACAGTGACCTAGAGAAAGGGAAGTGTGATGCCTCCAAGGAGGATCCAGTAGCCTTACAGAAGAAGAGGGAGTGAATGCTGACCATTATAGACCAAAATAATTTTGTAAAACATGATTATGTCCATATGCAGGTAGAAGGAATTATGAGTCACATAGCCACAATGAGGTCGGGCCATCGTACGAACATGTGTGGGACCAGTTCTTGCTAGGACATCTTTTTCACCCTGTGGCTGATGTGGCATTAGTAGATCTGTTTAGTGCTGGGAATGCCATGAAGCACAGCTGGTGGCCTGGGTAACAACTTCATCTGAGATTAGTATGGGACATATTGAGGAAGGTCCATGATTAACACAATCGCTGGCAAGGTAGATACTCTCAGAGCAAAAGGAAATTTTTATTTCACTCCTAAAGTAATCTTTAAAGCCAAAACTCAAATCAAAAAGCAAAATATAGTAACTTCCTCCGGGCAAATTTATAATTAATCTGAGATTAATTGTCCTTAATAAAGTTGAATTAATTGCTCGCTATTTCTAAAGAACTATGAACTACTGTGTACAAAGTGGCATTAAAGAAACAGAAAGGAACCAGCATCACATTATCATTAAGAACAAATTCCAAGTGATCACAGTTCTATAGGTCATTTCCTGTCAATCATTTTCCAGGGACCATGCACAGCCTGTGGGACTGTTTGGGACCAGGAGTCTGCTGCAGAGGAGGATGTATTTGTAGACTAGAGGTTTGGGGGTGAATTCAATCAAGAAAAAGTTATGGATCATTTGCATATGCCAATCTCTGGGCAGTCAAAGATGTGTAAGAGATCCTCAGCCTACAAGGCTAGGGACGAGCACCAAGCTCCAGCTTGGTCTAAAGCAAACTTGACTCAGTGTGATAGATGCCAGGATAGAGACAGAAGACATAATGGAGGGGAGTGATGTGACCAGGATTTTGCTAGCAACAGCAGTCCAGTTCCTATAGGGAGTCCCCACAACTTTCCTGCTGCCTTTTGGAGTGAGCTTATGACTTATCTAGGCAGAGCATTGTATTTCTCTGTTTAGTGTAGGGGCACATGACTTCATGAGGGACAATGAGACTTGATGTGGAGATTATGTAGGGTTGCTGAGGTTGAAAGCTTGGAGGTGCTGGCAGCTATCTTGACTCCATGAGGAGAGAACCTGCCTGGAAATGGAGGCAACCTAGAGGAAGGAAGAACAGAGACATAGAGAAAAATAAAGTTGGTAGCTCTGTATTGTCATTTGAGCCCAGAATGAGGCTCTGACTAAAACAAGCTTTCTCTTGGACCTTTTAGTTAGGTTTATTTACTTAATTTAATAAAAACTGATACAGTACTTGCTACACAAAGATCGGTTCATTTAATCCTTGCAATGTTGTGAGTTAGGAACTATGATGTTGTCCTACTTTACAAATAAAGAAACTGAGGCACATAAAGGTTTTGTAACTTGCCCAAGACTACACAGTTTTCAGATGATGGAGGCAGGATTCAAACACAAGTAGTCTGCCACCACAGTCTGTACTTTTAACTGTACCATGGGCCAGTTTCCTTTTTGTGTAAGTCAGTTTCATGGTGGTTTTCTGTCGTTTACCCTCAAAATTGTGACTAGTGCAGAACATGACATGGAGGAACTTTCCAGAAGGGAGAAGACACTGGGTAAGTATAGGGAAGAGCGGATCAGCACTGTCATTTGCAGGGTTGCACAGGTTAAAGGTGGGCCAAAAGGAGAGTGGTGGAGTGGGGTGGGGTGATAAATCCATCCATAGGCAGCAAGAAAAGCATTTGCGATTCTATCACTGGGGACTAAAAACTAAAGGATCTTAGTCCCACTGGTACCCTTAGGACATAATTTTAAATTCCAAAAAAACAACATGTTTTGAGTAAAATGTCTTCTTCTCTTCCCTCCAGCTTCATTACAAGGGCATAATTGATTAAATCCTTGGCCATTGATTCAACCTTCAGCCCCTCCCCACTCCCCTTGGAAGACAGGAGGGTAGGATTGAGAGTTCCAATACTTTAATCACATGGTTGGTTCTCCTGTCAACCAGCTCCCATTCTTAGGTAGTTTCCAAAAGTCAGCTCACTAACATAACAAAAGACACACATTTATAGTTCTCATCTTAGGAAATTCCAAGGGTTTTTGGGACTGTGCCAGGAACAGAGATGAAGACATATGTGTGTGTATGTGTGTGTATATATATATACATATATATGTATATATATTCATATATATATACACATACATACACATGTATACACACACATACATATATATGTATTTCTTATTATAAATTACAATATCACTGCCTCTGACAGGCCCTCCAGAGCATCTGCCTTTGATGGTCTAGAAGGCTACATCTTCAGACTAAAACCATGCTTGGAAAGACATTTTCAGAGTAAAGTTAGCATGCAGTTTCTCCTCCCCACCTCATCACCTGCCAAATGGCCCAGCTTCTTGGTACCTGCCTGCCATTCTCTCTTTACTGCACATTCTTTCCTAAGTTTCCCTCGGTTCTGTGCCTTGCTGGCCCTTCTCATAGTATCTTTGTCAGTTCAAATGCCACTTCCTTGATAAGTGTCCTCCCCTTTACCAGGCACTCTTAAACACTTGCCTCAATATATTTTTTCTAAATCACTTCATCCTTATTTGTCTCATTCACTGTTATACTTCAGCAAGTATCATACTTGGCACAGAGCAGGTACTCAATCAATATTGGCTGGTAGACTGAGTAAATGAAAAAAAGGAACATCTAAAGCTAGAAAGTGGAGGATCATCTTAGGCTCCTTCTCCATTATCCTAGGTCCAATTATTCACAAAGTCCACTAGGTGGGAAATGTTCTTCAAAGGCAGTCAGCTTTTATTATTTGTTCACTAAGCAGTAGACCCTCAAAAGAGGTCTACTGCTTTTACCATTGGATTTTTAAAAATGGAAGAAATGTATTTATCATTTCCTATTCGCAAAATGGGGAAATGGAGACACACAGGCCACGCGGCGGGGGCGGGGGGGGGGGTGGGGGGATGGGGACGGAGGGGGGGGAGGGGGGGGGGAGGGGGAGGGGGGAGGGGGAGGGGGGGCTGCGGGGAAGGCTGCCCAAAGCACGGAAACCTCAGCATCTTCCAGTCCTGTCCAATCTCTTGTTGCACAGCTAGCCCCAGGGATATAATCTGAATCTGGCTGACTTTTAGACAAGCTCAGAGCTTCTGTCTCCTTGGCACTTGTAGAGACTGGGTTGGACTCACTAGAGGGCTCATGCCCCAGGCTGCTGGTGGGTAGGACCAGTCTTGGAGCTAGCTCTGGTGGGAAGAGCGTGGAAATTGAAGACAGAAAGATCAGGGTTAAAATCTCATCCCCACTGCTGTTAAGCTCTTAGATGTAAGTCATTACAGGTTAATTGCTACAACCTACAGCTCCAAGTCTCAGTGGCTTAACACAGCAACTATTTATTTCTCTCCCTACCCTAGACCTATGCAGGTTGGTGGGGTGGGCGTGGGAGAGTTTCGCTTCATGCAACCTTATGGGGACTCAGATTCCCTTGATCTTGAGACTGCGCCCTTCCCTGGCCTTTAGCGTCCTCTTCATTGAGCCAGCTGATGGGGAAAGAGGGTAGAGGATTGCCCAAGGGAGGCCTGGAAGTGGCTGATGTCATTTCTACCTGGATACCATGGGCCAGAATTCAGTCAATGGCGTTTGCTAACTGCAAGGGAGTCTGAGAAATGTAGTCTAGCTGAGTTCCCAGGTGGAAAAGAAAAATGGCTTGGTGAACATGAGCCAGATTCTTTCCTCTTGCTTAGGACTCAACTTATAGATTGCTTCTTCTGAGAGGTCTCCTTGGTCATCCCCATGTCTGGGCAAGGTCCTTCTATCATGACATTTACACTGTGATGATGTTGACTTGTTTGTTTCCCCCTCTGGACAAGGAGAGCAGAGACTATATCTCTGGCTTTTTAATGTTGGATTCCCAATTTCTAGTGCAGCGCCTGGCACATAGTTACTCAATTTGTATTACTGATTTAATGAACTGATTTAATGACAGTTTCCTTTTCTATAAGATGAGGATACCAGCCAGATAGGACTATTGTTAGTATGGGTGTTTTGTGTGTTTGCACCTAGCAGTACATTTTTCATCATTGAGTGTCATGTGCCTGACAAATAAGTGTTACATCTGGCCCTTCCCCAAGCCCCTGCCCTAAGCCTTCATCCTGTGCTGTGCAAGCCTCTTGTCAAGTGGCAGCACATGGCTTGTAGCTATCCCAGCATGTGTCCTCTTCCTCCCAGTGCTGCAGGGTAGCCTGGACTATGTCTGCTCATCTCTGGGATCCTTTTCCTAGTGCAGGACTTAGACCACAGGAGGCATCAGGGAGCACTTACTGCAGGCATGAATACATCAGAACATTGCCTGGCTCATCTCAGAGGGCAAATTGGCTGCCAGGCAAAATTGAATGAATTTTGTGCTTGGCCACCATAGTGTTTAAATTAAAAGCTAAATTGGTTGCTGACACGTAAAAGTCATCTTTCATATAGAAACATTCTCTTCTCCTGAAAAATAATAAGATCAGGCAATGCTGGGCTAGCAGTCCTGCCTGGTATCATATTGGCTGAAACTGAGCAGAGTGGCTTCCTGGGTTCGACAGGACATGTGCTCTCCACTTCTCCACTCTCAACTACCCTCTGGCATCTTACGCCCTGCTAAATTTTCTCCTTTGAGTTACCTGCCTAGCCAGTGCAGACACTTACATTTGTGACCCTAGGTTGTTGACCTTTGTGGTTGACAACCTTTTTAGTGGTTCTAGACACTTTAAGAATCTAGTGAGTTAAGGACACTCTTCCCAGTATATGTTCATAAACACAAACTTTTATATACAATTTGGAGCTTTGTAGCCCCTCCTAAGGCCAGACTATAGACTCTCAGGACGAGAATTCCTGAGTCAGAGAATACATCATTCTCTCCCATTTTTTTTAACACTCTTTTCTAGATTTTCCCACGGCTGTTTCCTTCTCAATGTTGGAGCCTCAGCTCAAACAGCAACTTTGAGAGGCTTTTACTGACCACTCATTGTAAGGTAGCTGTCCTCCCTTCCCCTGGCCTTCTAGTCCTTTATAGTCTCCGCTTTTATTTTCCCTAGAGGGCTTCTCACTCCCTGAACTGGTCTGGTTTAATCATTAGTTCACCTGTTTGCTGTGTGACCCCACCTCCACCCCCTCCCCAATACAATATAATGTTGAGAGAGCACGGTATACCAGCGCTGTGAATAGTGTCTAGTGCCCAGGAGGCACTTAATAAGAGCTTGTTGGAAGGGATGGATGGATGGATGGATCCCAATCTCGGGCTTTTTGAGGCTTCAGGTGGAAGGAGCCAGGTGAGAGAGCAGACCTGTAGTTGGTGACATGGGTTGAGTCCCGTTCCTGGGGCACCCTCCTCCTGCGCGGTGCCAGGCGGTGCCCGTAGGTGCCTGGAGGTCGGAAACTTTGGGGCCGGAACGGGCGTGCCGGGCGCGCGGGTGGCGGTGGGGGCAGCTTAACCTGTCGGACCGCGGCGGAGACGCGGTAGGGGCGAACCCGGCGGGTGTTCGAGGCGGCGGCAGCGGCATGGCTGGGCGGCGGTTGAACGTGAACGTGGGCGTGCTAGGCCACATCGACAGCGGCAAGACGGCACTGGCGCGGCGCTGAGCACCACTGCTCCACAGCTGCCTTCGACAACAGCCGCAGAGCCGCGAGCGCGGCATCACGCTCGACCTAGGCTTCTCGTGTTTCTCTGTGCCGCTACCTGCGCGCCTGCGGTCTGCGCTGCCTGCGCCCCACGCGGCGCCCGAGTCCGGGCCCGAGCCCGGCGAGCCACAGCTTCAGGTCACGCTGGTCGATTGCCCGGGCACGCCTCCCTTATCCGGACCATCATCGGCGGTGAGCGCGGGCCGGGGCGGGAGCCGGTCTCCGGGACGCTGGGCGGAGCGGCCGGCCTCTGCTGCTAGGGAGGGAAATCACCACACTTCACAGGTGGGATCACCCAGTCCCCGAGACTCTCCAGAACCGGTAGCAAGTGTGCGGAGGCTTTGAGACTCGTACTCACTGCCAGTTCACTTGGAAGCTTTTCCCAGCAAGCACAACCGACCAGAAAAGTGCTTTTCTCTTAAAAAAAAAAAAAGTTTTTAAAACAAGTCAAGATGTGTTTGTAATACACGAACACTGAAAGACAACAAAAGGTATACGTAAGAAGTGCCACAAAAAGAAGTCTTCACTCACCTGTCCTTTTGGTCGCTTGGTTCCCATCCCAGAGTCAAGAGCTGTTCCAAATTCTTTGTGTATCATTTCAGGAAAAAAAAAAAAAGTAAAGACAGGCATATCTGTGCATATTTGTACCCTCCTTTTTCTTCTACTTTTTTTTTTTCATGAAATGGTAACACCATATACATTATTTTACTTAACACTAAAGGCTCTATATCTGTATGTGTAAAACTGCATCATTCTTTTTAAAGATCTCGTAAAATTACATTGTAACCTTATACCAACATTTTCTTAACTAATCTTTTAATGATGGACATTTATGTTGTTTCTAGTGCTTGCTAATGATGCACCAGTGTTTTGTAGAATGGAAGTCTTTGGTAGGTGTGCTAGTTAGTATATCTGTAGGATAAGCTTCTAGAACTGAACTGGCTGGGGCAAAGGTCCTCTATTTTCAGTCCTGATGGATATTGCCAAAATGCCCTCCCCAAAGTACCATTTAATTTATTTTTAAAGAGGCAGGACATGAATGTGCTCTATTTGTGAAGAAATAGAACATTACACATCAGGCAAATGTTTCCTAATTACTCATCACGTCTCCAGAGGAAGCCATTATCCTTTGTGGATTACTTTTCCAGATCATTTTACAACTTAAGTCTATGGACAGGGCTTTAAAACTTGTTTTGATACAATAATACAAGCATATGGCACAAAAGGACATGTAGCTGAAAGTCTCCTCACTGCTGACCCAAGCACCTGGTTACCTTCCCTGTTTTCCATCTCTTTGCATTTTCTTCTAGCAGTAGTCCTTATGCCTGCAAGCACATATGAGAATACATAGGACAGATAATTTTATTGGCTTAATTGGTCCCTGGGCATACCAATTCCCAGCTATAGTGATGAGTGAGTTAACTATTTTCATCTTTCATCTTAACTGTTCCATGCTGCAGGCAGTCTAAAATAATTTCCCCATTTTACAGTAGAGGAAATGGAGGCTCAAAGAGAAGGGACCTCCCCAAGGTCACACTGCCTAAAGTCTTCAACTCAAGCCATATTTCAGTCATCGGATGAATATTAAGGGGCCCATGATCTTCTCTATCCTTTTCCTCTCATAACTGAATTCTGTTTGATTATATCCAAATACATTTTAAGACGTGTACTCCAAGCCAGTCTAGAAGAGACAGGTTAAGAAAAAAACGAGAAGGCAAATTCTTAGTCTTTTTCCAGTAAATAGTATAAGCAAGTGGTGAAGGACATACTTTTGGAGTCAGAACTGGACTTGAGTCCTGGCTCTCTCCCTTACTGTGTGACCTTTGAATCTAACTCTGGACCTTCCACATGCTGACAGCTCTTTATTGGCATTGCTTTTCTGACATGTTTGCCACTTCCCTGGCAAACTCTACAAGGAATGTGGTGGTTACCAGTTGAAGAAATTGGGACTTAGGAGGGCTGCTAGTGAGTGGCGCAGCTTGGATCTGCTTCACTGCAAAACTAGAGTCCTTTCCTATGCTTCCCTAGGCCATTTTATTCTGTCCGTCCCCCACCGCACAACCCCCGCACCCCTTCTAACATAATATTTATAGAGAAACTCTTCATAGGACAAAAAGGTTTCAGGCACCACTCTGATCCTATGTAACCAATGCCTCCAAGAATTTAGCAAGTCCTTGGTCTAGACTATAAAATTGTAGAAGAGGAATTTTTCTCTTTTTGTATGTACACTGTGGATCTTTTCACTTTTCTCTCACCTTCTGAATGGGGACTTTCTTTTTCTTCCTACAGGCATTAAAATGTGACCTGAGCACATTGAAATGGTGAGAACCATTGCTGCTACTATTCTTCCTTAAATAGGTCAGATCCCCACCCTCCTTTTCAGGGAAATGAGACAAATAGATTTTTTTCTTTTGAGGTGAAGAATACTTGCATTTGAGTTCCTGCCCTGGCCCAGGCCTGTTGCTAGGATTTCTCTGCAACAACCACGAGTGGTGAGAATGTGATGAGAGTGTTAGCCCTATTTTTCAGATAAGGAAACTGAAGCTTGGAAAGTAAATACCTTGGGCTGGTGTTGGAACCAAACTCTGTGGCCCTTAACCTGGATCTTGTCAACAATACCTTTAGTTATCCTTGTGATCCATAATATCCACGGACATCTTTGCCTTCTTGAAATGGCTCAGAGGCCAAATCTTGGCTTATGGCAGCTGAACTTCTACAATTCTGGACCTTGTTCTTCTCCTGACTACTTGCACTTCTTTCTTTAATTCAGTGTCCACATAGACAGTGTACTCTTTTTATAGATGTTCATCAGATCATATCAATCCTCAGTTTTAAGATGTTCAGTGGCTTCTCATTGTGTTTAAAGACTGGCCTCCTCTTTATGGCCCACAGGAAGAGAGACCTTTATGGTCTGCCCTCTGCCTTTCTCTGAGCCTTATCCCTTGCTCCTGGCCTTCAGCTACATTGGCCTCATTTCTGCTTATTGAATAGACCAGTGTTTGCACCTGTTGTTCCCTCTGGTACATCTGGCTCTTCATCATTTAAGTCGCAGTATGAATTGCACCTACTCAGCCTCCTCCAATTACCCATTCTAAAATGTCCCCAACTTTCTCCTCCTCATACTTTCTTGTGTCCTTGTTTTATTTCCTTATAGCCCTTTTTACTATCTGACACTCTTTATGTGTTTACTTATTGACTGTCTCTCCTCCATGAGAGCAGAGCAAGCACAATGTCTGTCTTGTTCACCAGCATATTCTCAATACTTGGGCACTTGTAAAGTTCTGAATGAATGAAGCTGTGTACCGGCTCCTAGGCTAGCTGATTATACTGAACAGAGAACCTTTGTCATGTGTTAGTGAACAGAAAGCAATCAGCTCTGTAGTAGGTACATAATGCATGTTGATTCTTTTCCCTTCCTCTAGGACCTGACAGCAGAGCTGAGGAGAGGGTACTGTCCCATGTCCAGAGTGACCTATTAGAACTCTTTGCATATAGGACAAAAACAGGAATAACTTACTTTGCTCGGTGGTGAGGTATGGGCTATAACAGGGAAAGAAGGGCCTTACTAGTAGAGAAGATACCTGGGCCAGGCTCTGAGGCTTAAACCTGCTGTCTTTTCTTTTTAGAATTACAGATAACTCCCAGCATTTAGGTGAGGCTGGAAATCAGCATGGTATATAGGGAGATGTGCTGAAGATTAAGGTAGAAGGATTGGTGGGCCAGGTCTTATGTGTGGTAAGTGTTGGGCTTAGACTAGGCTCTTACTGTAGATTTCTCCAAAGGGCCCTGGGAGGCTTTTAAAGCAGGTGTGTGACATCAGGCCTAAGCTTTAGAAGGATGCAAGATTGGTGGGCAGGGAAAACTACCGAAAGCAGGAACTATACCAGTTTCTGGGATTGCTGGAAGATTGGGCTCTTGTTAGAGTTCTTGGCCTACTCTAATGCTTCAGATCCCTTGCTGAATACATTATCTCCAGTAGAAGGAAATCACAACTTTTGTCTGAGTTCCATGATGTTATCTCTGAAGTTTAATGTATCTTAATTAAAGTCGTCTCCCTTTAATTCCATTGCTCCCCTCAAAATACTCTAAAGGACAAAAATAATCCTTTCTTAGCTTAGAGGAAATTAGATTTTATCTTCTTGATCCACGTGGCCATAGGTAAAACTTGTAAGTGGTACTGTGGAGTTAATAGTAACAATAGTACTTAGCATTTATTTAGTGCTATCTTTATACTATGTGTGTGTGTGTGTGTGTGTGTGTGTGTGTCCATGTCCATTTAACTCTCACAGCAGTCCTATGAGGTAAGAGGTAATATTCCCAATTTACAGATGAAAAAGCAGAGGCTCAGAGAGGTCAGGAAACATAATTCATAAGTGTCAGAGCTCGGTTTGAACCCATGTTCATCTGACCACACAGCTCATACTTGGGCATTCTCAATGTGAATGAAAAGTATACCCGTCATCTCCAGTCCCCTGTAGTGGTGTTTCAGGGCAATATTTTTCCCTAATCCATTTTAGAGTATAAACCTTTCAGGGTTAGAACTTCAAAAAGATTCAGTAATGTATGTTTTAAAGACTTGGGTGGGAGTGAGGGACTTGGACCCATCCTCAATCTAACTCTGGCAGGAAAGAGGAGAGCTGAAAAATGCTGGTCTCATGGCTTGGCAATTTATAGTCCTCTGGTGGCTGCTAGGATTAACAGTGTATTGTCTCCTGGTCTTTTGTTCTGGTTGTTAATGAACAGCAGCTCTTCTGCCAGGACTTGTTGCCCTGATCTCTTGCCTCCTATGCCTACCATTTAGATGGTGCTTTCTGCGGGGCTAGGACCCTCTCAGGCCCTCCCTGGCCACAGTGGATAACTGCGGCCAAAGCCTTGTAAGTCTGACTCCTCTGACTCCAGGTTACTCTCTTTGGAGGGAAAACAGTTGGTAGTCCCAGGGATTTTTGTCACTGCTGCCTGGGAGAGAACATTCTTTGTAAAACAAGCTACTTTGCCGTCTTTGTTTTTCTAGCTTTCTGTGCTCTTTGTGCCAATGTGGAGAAAGTGCTTGTCCCTTTGTCCTGTTTAATCAAGGAATGTGCATGCTTTTCTGCGGGGTATTCGTGTGTGAATGCGTGTTTTAAACCAGATTTTTTACATTAACCTTTGAGAAATAGCACATAATAGCCAGAAAACAGCATGGTACACGCAGAGATAACAAACTGGGGGCTTGGCCACATGATGAATTTGGGCATTATTCTAATGAAAAACCAACCAACCAGCCAGACAACCAACCAGCTAAACAAACAAACAAAAACACTTTTGGTTTTCTTTGTCCTTAGTCTTTTTATGAATCTGTAGAAATACTTTGTTATATTATGGTATTTATTTATGTTTGTCTTAAAATATTGAGGCATATTTAAAGGAGTTGATATAAGTAGAAGTACTTCTTTGACCTTAACTTTTATAGTTTCTACATTCTGTCAGGCCTCAGTTCCTTGTCCCTTTGTGCTCATGCAGGAAAAGCTGCCTTTTATTTTCTCCTCTTTGTTAAAAGGTGCGCACCATAACTGAAGATCCTCCTCTCCAGTGCCACTTCTGCAATGTTCTCTACTGTCAAGTGAAACAGAGGCAAATACTGGTGTCTCTTGTGTTAACTTGTTTAAAACCTCTGTATGTCCAGTAGGAAGTCAGCCTCACTAAGTGCCAAGTGTGCCTGTACTCAAATACAAATTTTCTTGTTTTGCCTGCTATGTTGTTCTCTGACCCCAGCTTATCTTCTTTCAAGTTGAAATGCTTTTAGCCATCTCTAGGAGACTTTTAAGTTCATTTGTGTCTGTAGCACTTTCTATTAGAGTTGGACAGCAGGTGACTTTGCTTTGGTTTGATGACAGTGTGGGAATAGCACAACATCAGAGATGCACCCTTGAGTTTATATTAATGCAGAATATTTGAGCAGGAACCAACAGGAAAGAAAAATGGAAGCAGGTAGTCATATTTCATTCTGTTGGGGTACATTTTTCTTCTCATGGGGCTTGCCCTTGAGAACAAAACATATCAAATGT
This sequence comes from Eonycteris spelaea, assembly GCA_003508835.1. Classification (NCBI taxonomy): domain Eukaryota; kingdom Metazoa; phylum Chordata; class Mammalia; order Chiroptera; family Pteropodidae; genus Eonycteris; species Eonycteris spelaea. Next base: position 522,057 of record PUFA01000215.1, on the reverse strand, counting down.
TAAATCAAAGAATATTTTTATAGTCATGCTAGGAATAAAAATAATGCAAAGACTGCCTTCTTGAGGCAAATATTTTGCTGGAAGGTTATAATCAAAGTCAGAAGGAAATCATAGCCACAACTTTTGGTAAAGCTGTAATCATTTAAAATTAATTTTTTTAAATTTTTTACTTAGCATCTCTTTTTAGTTTTCTCTCAGCATGTCTCTTGCTTTTTTCTTCAAAGTCACCCTTCCAGGTTGGAATAAGATTTGGGCAGACATCCCAGGAAGCAACCCATAAGTTAAGCCCTAGGACATATTTCCTGCTCTGTTCCTTCATTCTTTGTTGGCTGGAGCCTTGGCCAGGCTGGCTTCTACCTGTTCCCATTAACCTCCCAGGAGAGAGACGTCTGAATTATTCTGTGTGGACCTGACACATAGTAGCTATTCAATAATGTTTTTAAACATTTTTATTGAAATATAATTCATATACCATAAATTCACCTATTTCAACTGTACACTTCAGTATGTTCACAAAGCTGTATAGCCATTGCACAATCTAAGTTGAGAATAGTTTTCATCACTACAAAAAGAAACCCCATACTCATTAGCAGTCACTCTCCATTCTCCTCCTGGGCCTAAGCAACCACTAATCTAAATATCTCCATAGGTTTGTATTTTCTGGATATTTTATATAAATGGAATCATACAATATTTGGCTTTTTGTGTCTGGCTTCTTTCACTTAGTGTGAGGCTTTCCAAGTTCATGTAGCAGTAACTATACTTCATTCCTTTTTTGAAAATCTATTATTTATTTTTAATTGTACATATTACATAAAATTTACTGTCTTAACCATTTTTAAGTTTACAATTCAGTGGCATCCAGAAATCTTTTCATCTTACAAAACTGAAACTCTATACCCATTAAACAGTAACTTCCCATTACCCGTCCCCTGTACTTCATTCCTTTTCCTTTCCATTGTATGGGTAAACCACATTTTTGTTTTTTAATCCAGTCCTTAGTTGAAGGACATTTGGATTGTTTTCACTTTTTGGCTATTATGAATAATCCTGCTATGAACATTGGTGTACAGGTCTTTGTGTGGACGTATGTTTTCATTCTCTTGAGTATCTACCTAGGAGTGGAATTGCTGGCTCATAGGGTAACTCTATTTCTACTTTTTGAGGCACTGCCAGACTGTTTTCCACAGCAGCTGTACCATTTTACTTTCCAGCCTGCAATGCATGGGGATTCTAATTTGTCCACATCTTCACCAATACTTGTTATTGGTATGTCTTGGATTATAGCCATCGTAATGGATGTGAGATGGTATCTCATTGAATTTCCTTGATGGCTGGTGATGTTGAACATGTTTTCATGTGCTTCTTGGCCATTTGTATATCTTCTTTGGAGAACTATCTGTTCAGATCCTTTGCCAGTTTTTAAAATTGGATTATTTGGCTTTGTATTAATGAGTTGTACAAGTTCTTTATGTATTCTGAATGCCAGTCCCTTATTTGATACATGATTTGCAAATATTTTCTTCCATTCTGTTGGTTGTCTTTACTCAATAATATTTGAGTTAAACAAATAATTGCGTTGAATTAATAAGTGACTATATATTGAGAGGATTAATGTGCCCAACACATTATCTGGGCTGTGGTAGGTGTATAGCAAGTGCTATTTGTTTGTTTCTGGAAGGCTTGTTAGGGTACCTTCTGTCCTCTTCCTGTATCTGCCTATTTCTGTCTTTAGTGCATGGCAGGAGATGGGTCATTCTGACTGTTCATCCCTTAGGAGGGGTCTTATCCCACATTAAGGTCTTGTCCAGGGCTGGCCTGCAGATATGTTTCGATGGCTCATATAACCACTTAAAAAATTTGAAAACTCATTGCCAGCGTTTAAAAATCAGGAGATTTCGTATAACAACCCAGATTCCAGGCTTGTCTGGAAATACAAGAAGACTCTCATGTCCATGGAGCGATACTCCAGTGTGGCAGTACTTGGCCTGAGGCTGAAAAGGGGCATGTGCTCTGCAGAGTGTTTTTTCTTTCTGTTCTGTGCCTGGGCTCTGGAGACATTTGGGCTTGTATTTATTCAGGGATTCTGCAAACATATACGCTTGTTTTGGACATGAAGGCAGGTGCAGACCATGCCTGTCTTCAAGGAGCTCCCAGTCCCAAGGCTCGGGGAGAGCAGGGGCAGTGCTAACAGCCAGTGAAGATAAGCTGCAGAGTTGTAAGGAGCACAAGATAACTATGCCTTGGCCCACAGGTGGGGACCCTGAAATGGGCCTGGAAGGTGATCTGTAGGTTTTCTGGTAGAGAAAAGAAAGGGCATAGCCGATCCAGGGCACGGGTCCCAGAGCTCAGGGGCTTGGAGAACCTCTTGTGTGTGTGCAGTGGGAGAGGTTGGGTAGATTTTAAAATGGGAGATCTTTTGGTGGCATTTGAAGAGTCTGAGGAGAGGGCATGTGACAAGTGTCTTGGGGCCGGGCATTTCCTCCCCATTCCAGCTTTAGCTTTCAGATCTGCTGGAAGAGGGACAGAGAGAGGGAGAGAGACACCACTGTTAGGAGGGCACCATCAGGAGGGAAAGTGTTTTTTTGGAGTGCAGATGTGGGAGGCTGAACAGAGGCTGAAGAGCCATCTGCCTCTCAGAAGGAACAAAGAGGAGGAATGGAAATTTTGGAAATAGCTACTGTCCACTGGACACTGTTCTAGACCCTTGATCATCTCACTGCACCCTGCCAACTAGGCCCTGAGCGTGGTGTTTCCTCCCTGGATTGTATAGCCCATAAAAATGGGACTCCAGGGGCTAGTGGCTGGAGCAGGTGTTTCACCCAGTCTAATTTTGGAGCCCCTGGTTTGCCCAGGCACTGTTCTCAGACCTTAGCCCGCACCTGTTTTGGTAGAATTGTGGCTCGAGGAGCATTTTATGGATAAGTCGATTTGTCAAAATAGAGATTTCTGCTTCCATTCTCCCCTGGATTATTTGAGTTCTGTTTTTTTTGTTAATTGGGTCGTGTGTGTGTGTGTGTGTGTGTGTGTTGTGTGTGTGTGTGTGTTTGTGTGTTGTGTGTTGTGTGATTAGGCTCCTGCTGCTTTGGTTGAGTAGGGAGGAAGTGAAAAGGACTTAGTTAACTGTGGTGATCCTCTCTTGGCAGGAGAAGAAACAAGTTTTGCTGTTGAGAGAGAAGTTGACTCCTTTTTTCCATATCTCTTGTGTTTTGAGGATGCCTTTTTTGTCTTGGGGCATTCAGGAAGACTAAAATAATTTCCTTTGTCTCTAACCTACTTTCCTGAGGATATTTATTTGGTGGCATGCACAGGTGCTACCTAAAGATAAATATGACTTTTTTCTTTTAAAATTAGTACTTGGAATTGCTAGCATTGACCTACTTGGCCTCAGAAACCTGCCCTGCCTGGCCTTGTAGCTTCATCCTTTACCATAGATTTATTTGGGTTGCTTAAAGTTCTGGGAGGGTCAGTGGCTTGTTCTTGGTCATCTGACACTGGGACTAGACCTCTGTCTTCCCGGTTATATTACAGTGTGGCACTTAAAAAAATAGCTCTGCCTGTGGTCATTTTTAGGTGAATTTCAGAGTCTTATGCCATAGGCACCAAAGAAAAAAGATTTTACATAAGAAGGATCACATTTTTTGAGCACTTGCTGTTTAATGCCCACAGACAAGTAGACCATGGAAAGATTGGAAAGGAAAGCTGGTGTTTGCCATTGCAGACATTGTTTATCATCAGCTTTTAGCATGGGTGAGAGAGGGCTGACAGTAATTTTTAAAAAATCTCTGCAGTGGCTTGATCAGCACTTTCCAATAGAATTTCGGTGATAATGGGAATGTTCCCTGGTGGCATAGGCCAGCATGGTAGCTGTGAGCCATTGGGCTGAATACTTTCACTGTGGCTAGTGCAACTGAGGAACTAAAAATTTAATTTTATTTAATTTAAAATGTCAGTGGGTGGGTATACACCTGAGTATCCAACTGCTTATTGGTCTGGTTCCCTACCAGTGAACACCATAAGCCATCAGACCATATCTGTAAGACCACCCTCTCCACTTCCACACTTTCCCAGTGAAATGATATCTCCATTTTCCCAAGGCACAACCTTTGACATGATCTCAGCATATCCTTCTTTGCTTTCATATGAATCAGTTACCATGTTTTTTCCTTCCTGCATGTCCTCTAACCTGTTCAGCATCCCCATTACTACAGCTGCTTCCTAGGGCAGGCCTCCATTAGCTCCTGACGGTGCATACAATATTCCTTAATAGTCTCTGATCCCAGCCCCTCTTAAAACTACCCTCCCCTCTGTAGTCAGGAACTCTATCTAAATTGCTAATATAATTATTTTACTTTCCTATTTAAAAGTCTTCAGTTATTCAACATTGGCATAAATGCCAAACTCCTCGGTATGGCTGACAGGGTCATTCTGGATGGGTCTGTGGTTCTCTGTCTCTGTCTGTCTCTGTCTCTGACTCTCTCAGGACTCCAAGCTTAATGAACAGATGGACCATGCTCTCTCATGCTGTGTCATGTATGCACTTTTGGGGGAAGCCTCACTGTTGGCCTTCCCCAGCCTGGATTAGTTGACCCTCATTTGAGGGCCTGTAACATCCTCTGCAAAACCTAGGATCTCATTTTCTCCCATCTGTTGTCATTTTCTGTTTACTGGATTGTGTTTTCCACTGGACTTGATCCCTTGGAGGGTGGAGTTTATTATTCAATTCCAACTTCAAGGCCCAGGACATGACTTGGCACAGAGTAAATGTTTGGTGCATGCATATATGAATGAATGGATGGACGGGTGGACGAAGAGGTCATTTCCCACTGCCTGCAGCAATTACCTATCTTCCTGTGGTGCTTTAAACCACTGGCCAAACAGAGTTCACCGTGGAGGAAGCCTGACTTGACGTTAGACAAGTTAATCTTTCAATGGAAATTCGATCCTCATATTTCATTTTCAGGCCACTTTTTGTAGCAAAGTAGTTTAACTCAGAGCAGATTTCTGCTTTGCTGATGGTTAATTTCATGGCCCACAGAGGGTCAGCACACTAATGCTGGGAACATGGCAACTACAATACAGCTCACCGCACACGCTGAGGGCCCAGCAGCCCTGTTGTTTTAGAGAAGCAGTGTTCAACATCCTTCAGTGGGCTGATTTTGAGTTAACAGGGGTGACCTTTTCAAGAACATTTTTAAAAGCTATAGCATAGATCCCTCTCAGACTGTATATTTTCCTTACTCCATGCAGTTCAAAGGGGCTGGGTTGTCTCATAGGTTTTTTGCCGGCAATCTTTAGTTTGACCCTGGTTGTTTAAAGCTGCCGGAGGAAATTTGAACAAACTTGTTCTTTAGTAATTCTTCTGCCTCTGTGAACCTTTAACCTTAAGGTTTCTTTCAGAGCCAGGGCCTGCATTGTCACCAGCCGTCCCTGCTGGGGCTTTCAAAGAACATTGTCTGGTGCGTCTGTTTTCACTTTGCTACTGGAGTTCTTTTGAGGAAGGGTATTAATTCAGACCTGATTCTGAGAAAGAATGAGGACTTTTAAATTTGCCCTAGAGCATGGGGACAGGGAAATGAGCATAATGCAAGCCTGTGGCTGGTGCCAGTGATTGTTCTACAAATAATCTGTTAAGGGAAAGGGAGAAGAGGCCCTCCAGAGATATATTGGGCATGTTTGTCGTCCAGTGGGTAACACAGTTCTTCCCAGCTGTTGTTTAATGACATGACTAAAAGAGCTTCCTATCTCTGATGGTCAAACTTTGGGCCAGGAGTCCTTTCTCATATAAATTTTCTGGATTATCAGGATCTTATGAACTTGGGAGGCCAGACATGAACTTGGTTCACATACTATTACAAAATGCTTGTATGATATGAAACCTGCTGGGGAAAGAGAGGAGGCACCCTGAGGCAAGAAGGTAGAGATTTGATGCTGATCCTGTTGTCTAGCCCTGAGATCCTCTGATTCACCTCCATCAGATAGTTTCATCATTTAATTTCTCATATGTTTTCTCAAAGGAAAGCCCAAGGACACACAAAAATGTGTGACATCATAGTCATAGGCCCCTGTGGACTTTGATGCTGGTGTCTTAGGTCCTTGACTCCTCCAATCCCTCTCCAGACAGCTCCTTGTTTGTTTTGTCACCTACTCTTTTCAGTAGGTTGGGGGCTGTTTAAGCACCTGGCCTGGCTCATTGTCTTTCTTTCATTCCTTCTTCTGGGATTCTTAGTGTCCTGAAGATTTGACTAGGTGACCTTATTCCTTAAGGTCAGACATTATAGAACTAAAGGTGTTTCATTATATTGATTCAGTCAACAAATCCCAAGCAGCCTACTTACTACATGCTAGGAGTTGGTGAGTAAGGCAGCAGTGAAGCCAGCTTTCATGTACCTTACCATCTAGTAGTACAGGAGGCAGACATTGTAGAAGTAAACAGAAATATGCAGAATTATAAATTGTGATGGTGCTGTCAAGGACCATACGGGATGGTCAGGGAGGGATGAATGGATGTGGGGAATCTAGTTTGGGGACCAGGGAATGCCTTTCTGAGGAAATTAAGTTTAAGCTAAAATCTGAAGGCGGAACAGGAGCTGGCCACTGGAATGTTGGGAGGGAGTGGCACATGTGAGTTTTGAGGCAGGAGACAGGTTGGGCTTTTCAGCAAGTGAGAGGTTCATTCTGGTTGACTGTATCAGAGACAGTTTCAGCGACCTGGACAAGTATTTGAACTCTATGTTGGTCTCAATTTTGCTAGAGGATAAAGCAACTGTACCTTTTTTTCATTCTGAAATGAAGACAGAGAGTAAGAGGGAGGAAGACATCCAGCCTATGGAGATGTCTGGTCTTAGCATGGCCAATCTGTTGGCCTTCTTCCACCCATAGTATTGTAGGTTTCTAGTACTGTACCCCTCATTTTCTTCCCATGGTCAAGGGAAGGGCTGAAGTGAAAGTAGGAGCTGGCAGGTGATCTTGGCTTGCAGTGAACCAGAGTTTTCATTGCATTGCTCTGTGATTGTGTTTGACCATTTAATCTTATCCCATTGACTGCTTATGATTCATAGTCAGGCAGAGGTTAAAGATGTATTCCTGAACCACTAAACCAAGCACTGGACATTAGAGATGATGAGTGAAGTAGCTGAAGTTACTGGAACCTAGCCCACCTTGTGACTCCTGATCACAGCCCTAAATATATTTTCCATCCCCTTTCCTTCTGGGGTTCCCATAGGTTGAAGATAACGCATTGGGGGCAAATTTTGCCTTTTTTTTCTCCCCCAGAAGTGAGTTTGGCATGAGATTGGTCCAGCCTGGATTGTGCTTAGAAGGGTGGAGGAGTGGGTGCAACATTTGGATGGTTTATGGGTCAGAACTAGACCTGGAGACTCACTTAGAGAAGGCCAAGGCCTTCCCTGGAGGTTACTGCCAAGTGGGCCTGCCCTAACATCAGACTTGAGTGGATATTTTTCTGCCTTTGATTTTTTCAAGTTTGTTAATAAGGGAACAGAAGGCTACATCCTTTAAGGCTCTCTGGAGATGCCAATTTGGTCTTTCAGGGACAGAGCCCTGTACCTAAGTTGGAGGAGAGAATGTTGACAAATAACCCTACCAGGTCAGGGCTCTTCAGAAAGGAGAAGAGGAACATATGACTGAGCTTTAGGGAATTCCTCTGAGAAAGAACAACCTGGGTCCCCGTCGTTTTTTTTTCCCCTCAAGGATCAAATGGAATCTTTTCTTGGCAAATATTTCCTAGATAAAAAAGTACTGTACACTTGTTATTGTAGATTCATTTGTTTCTAAAAGTTTTAAAAAGTATTTAATAAGAAACTTGCCTGGTAACCAATAGTTTCTTTTTGAGGAATGAATATTTTCTAGGAAAGATAAGAGTCAGTTATTTTTTGGTTTGATTTCTTTAGTTGAATCTTCCTTTCTTCCTCTTATCTCATAATCTGCCTTGGAAGGCAATCTGGGGACATTTTAGCAAGCACTCTGGTAACATATGTGTGTCATCCTTTTCCTGACACCTCTCCAGGCCCAGAGAGGCAGCTGTACAATTGCAAGTTGTCCATGGGGCCATGGGTGGAAACCATCTCCATGCTGACTCTGGGACTGTTTGGTGCACAAGAGGGCAGTGTTTGCTTATGGTCCTGGATGGAGATGATCAGGTTCTCAAAGTTAAAAATGACCTCAGACTTTTTCAAGACAAAATAAACTGTAAACCATAGCCATGATGGCTTCCCATATACACCAGTAAGCGCCTGACCCCTCCACAGTATAGCTGCTTGCTGTCTTTTTTCTAAAAAAGAAAAATATTGTTTCTTTCAACGTTGATTTTTTTAATCAATGAAAATATGATTTGCAGCCTTGTACCTACAATACCAGAGGTTAAAAAGTGTTGCAAAAGCAGAACAACTGCTTTCTAATTAAAAACCATATGGGAAAGGGTTTTGTTTGAAACAAGGGTCAATGTATACTCTCCCCCTTTCACACATTGTAAAGATGATCTGACTTTTAAAGCATTTGAAGATGTGGCTTCAGTCATCAACCTTTCTTACACTCAGTTTTCTTTTACTTTTTATGGTATTAACCAAAACAGGGAATTCCAGGAGGAAAAAAAAGGTGATCTCCTTGCCTCCTGGAGGCACAATGTACTATGAAATAGGCCATGTCTGCCATGGTATAGGTTTGTCTATTTTTCAACTCTTCTGTGGTGTTTTCCTGTATAGGCTTTCAAGCCACAAAGACACCTATTGGTGTACAGTCCTGTCCCACCAGATTGTATCCTGTGCCAGAATTGGGGTCTCACACCATTTTTGGTTCCCCCAACCCAGAACTACTGATTTTAGGCCTCCAGGATATTAACACCCCAAAAGAGCCTAATGTGTAACAACAGCAGTAGGTAATGGCGAGGTAGAAGGAGCTGTGCTCAGGCATGACCTGGACCTGGCTCTGGTACTGTAGCAGCAATGCCACTTCTTTTTTCCTCTCTGAGCCAGTTTGTATACCTCAATGTGCAGGTGATTATCTTTCTTGGGGTGGTTATATTAGAGAAAATGTCCATAAAACTTGTGGCACACAGTAGGGAGCGGTTCTTGTAATGATCCCTCTGGCCTGTTGGTTATAAGTATGTGAGGGAGAAGGTTGTAGAGACACAGATACAAGCGATAGTGCTTTTATTTGATCACTAAGTGTGTCTCTTGCTCAGCTCCTCTAAGCACCTGCAACAAGGCGAAATGAAAATCTAAGTGAGGGTGGGGGTACTGTGTTGCCACCTGATCCTCTGATAGCCATCGAGGAGAAAAGCTAGGTTCTCAGGCTTAGCCCTATATGAAATCAGTTGTCTACTAATCTTTTCTCATTGCAACATAAATCTTCTAAAGTGAGTGTGTCTATAGATAGATACCACATATGCTGTGGAACATATTAATATGTGTGACATCCTCATCGAATTTAATTGATCATCGGCATTTAATACAGAATTTGGGCACTGAGTGAGGAGACGCCTGGTTGGCCTACTCATTTGCTTACCCATGAAGCTCCTGTCTTGGCTTTTATTAGAAGGGTCTGGGTAGGAAAGGAAGGTTTTTGAGCTGCAGGCTTTCAAAAGAGGCTCACACCGTGTTTTTCTAGGAATGTAATTTTATGAAAAATGACAGAGCCCTGAATTTCCAAAGGAACCTAATTTGTAAAGGGACTGAAAAGTCGTTTCTGCGTGTAGTTTTGGGGTCGTTCTCCATCTTCACTCCTTAAGGCAGGGCTGGTGAGTGGGCAATGGGACAGATGTTTCTTTGGTAATAATTTCCAGTTAGATTCTTGAATGCCTTGTATACTCTGGGTCACCATCAGCTCATAATGGAGCAAAATTGAGTGAGAATTCCTGTAATGAAAGACATGAACGGCACACCAGAGAGATATGATGGTGGAGATAGAGTACATTCTGTGAGAAAATATTTCCAGTGCTATCTGTAAAATTCAGATTGAATAACCATTCTGAAGTGCTCCCTTTAAAAGAGTTTCCTTCCACAAGCATTGCAGCTGAGTAAATACCAATAATTTTTATTTCCCGTCTCCTTATCGGTCCCTACTGAAATGTTCCCATAGCCTATCTGGTCTTTTCAAGTGAACATCAATGATTAGTGTCAGCTTCCAATTTGAATTATGATCCTCACTTCAGAACATAAACTGCTTCACTTTTGCATTTGGAGGTAATTATCAATATTTATCAATACTGGTGAAGAGCTGGAAATGGAGGAAATGTTGCCAAAAATGATGTCTCCAAATGAAGATAGCAAGGAGGGGTCGTATGTGTCATGTGTGTATAATGGTAGGGGGGCTTGAAGGGCCTAGCCTGACACTGTATGGCCTGTCTTTCCTGCTCCAGCCTTACTGCAATCTCTCACAGATGGATGAAGGAGACTGTGTGGCCCCAGTTGTACAGCCATCTTTTGGGAATGGGAACTCTGAAGCAGCTGGGAAAGCTATTCCTAATGCCTGTAGGAAATGTTTGTTCTGGCCTGTGCTCTCAAAGGCTCTCCCCCATTTGTTTCCTCAGGGTCTGCCACTGGCCTGGTGGGAGTGTCTTTTGGTGAAAAGAGCAAGAGAAACTGTGGGCTGCTCTTAGGCCTCTGTGGGCCTGAAGCCCACCCCCAGCCTAGAGAGCGGTGAAACATGAATAAAATGTATTAGCTTCCCACGTAAAATACATTTTACCCATATTTACAGCTATGTTAAATCACAAGTTGCTAGGTGACATTCTCATATCTTAGTAGACATTTAATTCAACTTCAAGAATTTCATTTTCTGCAGTTTTGGAGCCAGTAAAAATTATAAGTTTGCAAACACTGTAAACTTTGGTATTTTACTAGTCATGCCTTATTAATGGCTGCCTTTAGGAAATCCAGAGGAGATATCAGACTTCGCCTCATAGAAAAAACTTCCCAGAGAGTTGAGAAGCTGCAGCACAATAGGCCTGGGCTCTGGAGTCAGAAGAATTTTAATTATAATTTTGCCTCTTCTGCTTGCTTGTGTGACTGGATGTTTTGCTTTTCCTTACTTTCTTCCCCTGTTTAAAAAAAGGAATAATACTTACCTTTGGGTTTCACTGTTGGGATGAGCAGTAGTAACTGTGATACGATTAGCATGGTTCTGGGTGCAGGGTAGAGAGGTCTAGTAAATGGAAGCAACCCTCATCGCCACTGTCATCTTCAGACTAGTACTGCAAGGTTTGGCACAGGAATGTCTCTGAAGGTCATTGGGGAGAGTCAAAAACCCTCTTCCCTTAGTATTGTAGACAGCTGGAAAGACCGTTGAAATTATGCAAGAGCTGTGTTTCAAGAAAGAAATGAAATTCTTGAATTTTTTAAGGCAAAGAAGAGGAGGGGAAAAAACCAGATTCATTGTTTTAGTTGGCTATTCAACGGAATGCCGGACAAAGCTGGCCTCTCTCTTGTCTAATGTCATCATTGGCATTCTTTTTCTTCTTTTTTTCCCCTCCTCCTCCCCTCCCTCTCCTTTCCTCCTGTTCCTCCTCTAGTCCCTTCCTCCTCCTCTTCCTACTTTTTTTTTTTTTTTGCTACAAAACTCCCCTTTTCACTCGCCCTTTTCTCCAAGTCATTCTTAGGTTCTGAGCCTGGGATTAAATCCCAGGTTCTCCAAGTCATTCTTGGTTCTGAGCCCTGGAGATGCTCTGATGCTAAGAATTAATTCCTCTTATGTGGTCTTCGGTCTCTTCTTCATTGTTTCCTGTTGCTTTCAAAGGACGGTGCCAGGTGCTGGCCCTGAAGCTAGTTTTGGGGCTTGTAAAGAGGCCTAAAGAGGGGCTTTTGACACACGGGAGCTTTTGGACTTGTTCTTGCAGTTCCATTGTCCCTCAGCCAGGGCAGCAGGGTGGTGACAGGGCTCTGTTGGAGGAAGATGGGTGTGGATGGAAAACTGGACTGACTTCTGGGTAAAGCTTGCCTGGGGTCTCAGGCCAGGTAGAGACTGGCAGATGCTGGGGGAAGTTTCCTGGGAGGGCTGAGAAAATTGAACATCACTTTAGCATTTTTTTGAAACATCATCTCACCATTTCATGAGTACCAGCAAAGTGGGCTAGGTGCAGGCTTTGAAAAAGCCCAAATGAAAATGATAGGGTCTCTGCTTTTGGGAAACTCAGTGCTGGGAGAAGCTTGCTGGGCTTCTCTATCAGATAGTGGAAGAATGTGGGTTCAGTTGCGAGCCCACTGATTAGGCATCCAGTTTTTCTGGTGGCGATGTGCTCGGCCCCAAGGGCCTGGGTTTGTACCTTGTCCTTTTTTCTCTAACAGTGGCTCATGACACCTGTAGCTATACTTATTTATAAGGAGTAGTAGAAAGAGCTTGGCTCTGCATGCTGGCTTGGGTTTAAATCGTAGGTCTGCGGTTAGCTTGTGAACCTCAAGTTTTCTCATTTTCAAATGGGGAGAATCAACTTGCAGTTTTTTTGTGAGAATCCAATGAGATAAGCTATGTATAGTGCTTATTTCACTTCCTGCAACCTCTAAAGTACTCAATAAATGGTGTTAGCTATTGTGATAACAAAATATGATTTGATTTTTTAATCTTTAAGAGACTGTTTATAGAAAAATAAATCATTTATCAGGAGTGTCACTTAGTTTTGGTTGGGAAGGCAGGCTAGATGGATGGTGTCTGATACTATACGTGGTATATGATTTTTGCCTCTGCTTTTAAATTGGTGATGATGTAGTTGGGGAGAGCTAAATTAACATACTTTACGTACAGTGTAAGTACTTAATTGTGTTTATCTGGCTGTAAAATTGTGAGTGTAGTTGGAGTTGAAAGGAGAAAGGCCCACAATGGGGAAAGAGACAGGATAGAAACCCAGAAGAGAAATGTGGATGGTTTATTAGAAAGCAGTGTGTTTTGTCTATCAGGAGAGATCAGTCTACAGGAAGTCTTGGCTTGTTTTGTGTTTGGAAGCTGATAGGTGCCAATCACTGCTGAATGCAGATATACCTAAAATATATGGTGGAGGGAGCTTAAGTTTTCTTTAAATAATTTATGCATCAGTATTAAAAAAACCAAACCCACCAAACAGTATAAATAACAAACATGGTATAATTTTAAAAGCTTGAGGCTTAGAGTTTGAGGCACAGAATTTGAATCCGGGCTTCAACATTTATTAACTGTATGATCTTTGGCAGATTACTTAACTTCTCTGGGCCTCCACTTCTGGGTCTGCAGAATAAGAAAGAACCGTTTCAAGAATTAGAAGAAATATATCTGGTACACGATAAGCTTTTAATAAACATGGCTGTTGTCATCACCATTACTTTTTCTCCTGATAACAAAGTCTCTTGTGACTCTACTTTGCCAGCTATAAATGTGGGCTTCCCTGAAATGGTAAAGTTTTTTTCTGAAGTATAAATGAGTATGTGGGAGCATTAATTCAATGTTGCGGAGAAGTTTATAAATGAATTTATATGACAAAGTTTTGGAAAGCTTTTTTGTTAATTCCTGTTTTAAAACCAGAACAGATAAAGCCCTTAATAGTTTATTATTTTTAGAGCCTGACGCCTATGTGTACGCCTGGGGAGAAATTCAGAAAACTTTAGCTTTTTTAAAGATATGTTGGAGATGCCCTCATTTAAATTGGTGGAAACAGATTTTGCCTTTGAATTTACTGTTTCTTTTTGAGGCATGCACATTTTCAAATATATTAAATATTATAAATGATAACATTTCAGGTTTTTAAACTAACAATAAAACATTAGACCTTTACAAGGAATTGGAAAGGTCTTGTTGATTTTCAGTTTCCCCCAGATTTGCGGGAAAATTTCTGGATGCTTCACATCTCTAGCTGAGCCAGAAAACACTTCTGTTTCAGGATTGTAAAAAACTCCATATCAAGCCCCATATTATATTATACTTTAAAGAACCTCCCACATTCTTTTGTTTTGCTGTAGCACAGATTGCTTAAACTAAGTAGGAAATTGGCCGTGAATTTTAAGAAACGGCATTGTCAAATTTGTCTTAGAGGAGCAAGCTCCTTTGCTTTTTATAAATAGGAAAATTTGATTTGCAAAGAAATGAATGAAGAGTAGCAGACAGGAGATGACATGTGGCACATTTAGAATTTGATTGGAGAAATCACAGCCATAAAAAAGTGGATAGACATTCCTATCCATGTGAATGGATAGGCCTTCTGGGTCTCAAAAAAATGCTTGACACAAACACTGGATTTCAAGGCGAATTTCAGATGATTGAATTAGTTTACACAGCACGATGGTATGTGTGGAAACTCATGGCAAAATAGTATACCATAGTAAATGCATATACGTAAATAAAACAACTCAGACTTACGAGTTATATGGTAAAAATATGTGAACTAAGTAATTTTCAGTGAAGTTTTTATTATATTGAGACTAGGTCTTTTTAATTGTCTTAAATGTCTCTTTTGGGCAGATGTGAAATATGAAAAATATCTTATTTTCCTATAACTGAAACATTTAAATACTTTTTCTCTGCCATAAAGTTTTTCAGCATATAAAGTGAAACTGGAAGTAGTTTGGTAAGTAATTTATATTTGGGGGGCTGAGGAGAAGCACTAGAAAATTCAGTTTCTGAAACTCATGCTTTTATATGAAGTCAGCAGCATCCAGACAAATTATCATGGGAATATTTTCTAAGCCATAACCAAATTTTGCTTCTGTTGTATTCAGACTCAACTTAGTTTAAAAGTGAAATTTATAAATGAACTTTCTAAAGGTGGGTGCTTTCTGGGGTAGGCAAATTGGTGGAAGCAATAACATAAAAATCCAAGGACAAAATGACACTTTGTTTTTTCCTGTTAAACTCATTTAACATTTGATGTTTCAAAATTCATATTGAATTGTTTTAGTGGAACATTTGTGATTACAAAAGCTCAGAACCTGAAATAAATTCAGATTGACTTATTATTCTTTTCCTGAACGGTCTATCAGAACCTTTTGAATTTACCACTGACCAAAAACTGCTTCTTACTATTCATTCTAGCTTATTCTGTTAAATCTCCAAATCCCTGTTGTTATTATTATTGCCATTGTTATTTTTATTGTCATAATTATCATTGTTACTGTTATTGAACAAGCTTTAGATGTTTGGTTTGAAAAGATTCAGCTGAGCATTTTGAGTATGGTGATTAGTGTGTGTGAGAAGCTGAGTATGAAGCCATGCAGAGAAATTATGTATATTTTTAGGGTATTTTTGCTGTGATACCAGAAAGTAAGATTTTTGTTTTTCAACAGGCTAGAAAGGTTGCTGTGACTTTGAATAGTTGGGAATCACAGCTTTAATTTTGACTTGTAGTAAAATAAAAATTAGCCTGTGATACTGTTTTAATCTCTTGAAAGAATGGGACCTATTTCTGATTCTGATTTTACTGAAGCCGTTTCCCTCTTTCCCCAAGTGCCACTTCCCAAGGTGGACAAAACATGTTCTGTGCAGGAGAAACATGAGATGCTGGCTGCATGGGGGAGGAAGGGAGAGAGGAAGCTGTTTGCAAAACTACTTAAATAAATTTGAGGGGTCAAACATAGAACACAGTTGCAAAAAAGAAAGGAAAAAAAAATGCCTTAGGTCAGTTCGGCTAAAATAGTGTAGGCATTCACCTTGCCTAGAAGGTTGTGTATTTCTTGTTAATCAGATGCAATTGGTGCAGATAATATTTGAGCATCTGAGGCTAGCTCTCATTGCCTTTATATCAGGGAAATTAATCTAAAGGGGTATGTTTTAAAGGGTTTATTTGGGGGAACAGATAGCATTTGGAATAGAGATGTCAGCTGTTTGTCTCATTGTCCAAAAGAGTGCTCAGACTTGAGTCTTGCTCTCTGACTTGCAACCTGTTGGTCAGGGATGCAGCCCTGGCTTGGGCCTCAGCAGATGTTAGCACTTCATTTAAAAGCAATAGGTAATTTTAAATTAAACTTGCAAACTTATCTTGGTGAGGTATTGAGTGGGAAGTTGCTGGATTATTGAATTTGGCCCATAGTTTAGCCAGTTCAGCAGGGATTTGGGGTCTGAAGCAATTAATATGCAAGAACATTTGAGTCAGCAAGGTAGGAGATTACTGTCTTATCAGGGTAAGAAAAATTTCTTTCCCCAAGATCCATACTTTTTAGGAGATAGATAAAACCCATTCTTTAAGGTTCACGTTTGAGAGTGACCACCTCAAACTGCCAGATTTTAACCACTAAAACACACAAGAGGGAACGATTACATTAAAAAACCCTTTGATCTATTATTTTGCATTTTGCATTATGCTTGGCATAGAAGAGACTCCAGTTTCCAGTTTCCTTTCTCACCTTTTTTTTTTCTTTTTTGCTTATGTGGGTTGGGAGAAAACTTAATTTTCTTTGTTAAAAAAATCATTCATTGAATTGATCAAAGCATGGTAAGTTGTTTTTTCCTGTTGACTGCTTAAAAAGACAAAGCTGAAAAGGATTTCAACATGTAGCTAAACCCTCATGCATCCTATAAATCCAGACGTGCTCCATCCAAAATGCTGTGATTTCCTGACCAAATGACTTGGCTTGGTTAACAGTTATTTCTTTGATAAACTACTTACTCTTCTAAAGAGCCAGAACCCTTATACCAGTTTTTTTTCCACATGGCAGACAGCATTTGGGCATGACACATTTTTATTGTATGACTCAGCTTTTCATATAGTGCCTAGTGTGGGGAGTGTGCTTACCATTGCTTTGTCTTTAAAATGAGGAAAGTAAGCCCTAAAAGAGTTGTGATAGAGTGAAACCACAAGTGTGAGTTGCTGATGTAGGGAGTGATGGGCATGCAGCACCAGCTCTGGAGACACCTCTTCCTTTCCCCTACACTTAGTGGGAGACACCAGGCCCTGCATTTAGGGGACATGACAGGCCTCTGACAAACAAGAGCACTGAGTCCAGGGGCTGGCAGGAATTGGGAGCCATTGGGTAATTGAGACTTGGAAATTGTTGCTTTATTCCAGAAGACAGGAAGGGATACCAGGGGCACAGTAGGAAAGTTTAGTCTTTGAAAATCACATGTGACTTAAAAATAAAAAAATAAAAAGTGGGGTGGTAAAGGCCTTTTTTTTTTTTTTTTTTGTATTTTCTGTGTAGAACCATTACTTCTGAAAGCTTCGATTTCACTGTCTAATTTCAGGAATTTGGGGATCCCAATAACTTAGGAGATCATTACTCTGGGGTAGGAGGCTGCCCTTTAGCCAGGGCCTGAGCTCCCTTAAAAGCATTTAGCCTTTGCTACTTGAGGGGCATTTCAGGACATGGCCAACTGACCATGTTCTTTGGGCAGGTGATATAGGGACCCAGCCTGGGACTGAGTGAGTGTGTGGCCTGGCTCCCTGGAAGAGGGCATCCAGGGTTTCCTATGGAGCTTGGCCTTTTCCATCCAGTGTAACTGCCTTTCTATTTCAGATGAAGGATAAATAGTTTGGAGAATAACTTTCATTGTTTCCATTCCCAAATCTTTCTGTGTGTGGAGAGCATTTTGAGTTTGTCTGTTTGTTTACTGTCCTCTCATCAAGACCCGTGGCCTGTGCTGACATTCTTCTGAGTAGATCACATGTGCTTGGCCAATGAATGCGGGCTTTCTGAGCACTTTTTTTTGTTTTGTTTTTTAGCCATGGTCCTTAGTTCTCAAGGGATACTGCCATCCTCCATCCTTATTCCAGATTTAGAAAGAAAAAGATACCAAACAAAACAGTAAAGAAACCTTGATATAAAATGGAAGTAGAACTTGGCAGCAGCTAGTGGAGATTGCGATAAGGAGTTTTGAAGTGTCTTTCCTTTGAAAAGTCTTTCTTGTCGGAGAAGAACAACTCTCCCAGCGTGTCTGATCCTGGGGATGCCCCAACTGGGCTGATAGGGGGATCCTCATTGTTCTGAGCCTGGGTTTTTTTTTAACTTCAGAAATGTCCTGAGGAGTAATAAATGAAACATGAGCAATTCAGGGGTAATATTGTTAAATTCTTATTTATTTACTTTGTTAATGCGAGAAAGTGCCCAGCTGCAGGTTATGGACTTTAACAATAATAAAGCTGTGCATTTGAGTACCTGTTATTACATGATATCTCATTTAATCCCTCCAAGAATTCTGGGAGGAATTTTTTTTTTTAAATAAATGAAGAAGTGGTGACTCAGAGAGGTTAAGTAGCTACCTAAAATTATATAATAGGAAAGTGACTGATTACTAATTTTTTTAAAAAAGTATTATGTTTTGATTAAGTAATACAGGCACATGGTAGAAAATTCAAACATTACTAAAAGATATGTAGTGCAAATAGTCTTCCTTTTATCTCTGTGCCCAGTTTCCTCACTTGCCTTCCAAGATATCAATTTTCATTATGAATATATTTTGGAGATGAGTCCATATCAGTGTGTAATAGTTTCATCTCATCTTTTCAGTGGCAGCATACTGTCCCACCCTGGCAGGATGACCCTGTGCTATTTCAAACAATGCTGAATGGACTTGGTTATTTTATGTTACATTAGTGTGAATGATTATAGGGTGAGTTCCTGGAAACAAAGCTCTGCCTAGACATGGGGTTCCTTACTTGCAGGCCTTTGCAGACTCCATTGATCATTCTCTTCTCAGTTGGGTTTAGTAGCTGTTACAGAAGCCTCCCACCAGCCATGCTCCCCACAGAGATGCAGTGATAACTCTTGCTTTGGCTCTTTTCCTGCCTCCTGCTAGCCACTGAGGGGCTGTGGTCCTGAGTAGGTGCCGCTCTTGGAGGGGAGGAGCAGCAAGGGGCCTTTTTTTTGCTTTGCCTGTTCTGTGCTATGTCATCTTATCCTTCTCTGGAATCCCACTGACCTGGGCTTGAATTCTAGTTCTGCTGTTTTATTGGTTGAGTAACCATAGGGCAACTTATTTAAACTTTCTGAGTTTCAGGTTTATAATAAGTAAAATTGGTGTTCATAATACCTACATGTGAGAGAAAATAGAATAGAATTTTCTCTATGAGAAAAGAGAATAGTACTCCTGCTAGTACTACCTGTAGTTAGCATTATTGAGCTTTGACTGTGTCAGGCACTGTTGTAAATCCTTTAACCTGTGTTATCTCATCATCTGTCATATCCATCATATCCATCTTCTTTCATATCTCATCCTAGAGATGATCATTTCTTCCCAAGGAATGCTCTTGGAGTTTGGTTTCCTACCATGCTTATTAGGAATGTGACCTGGAACAAAACAAATATATAAAATCTCTTTGCACCACAGTTTCCATGTCTGTACCATAGGGTGGTAGTACTATACCTTGTCATGTCATTGTGAGGACTGATACATGCAGAGCACCCTGCGCAGTGCCTTGTACATAGTAGGTCCTCAGTAAATGTGTTGGTTCCTTTTTCTTCTTCATTTTGTGGATTCATAGACTGCTGGAGGGAATTCGAGGGTTCCATCAATGTAACAGAATCTCCAGAATTTTTTCATCCATCTCCAGAATTTTTTCATTTTCCTAAACCGAAACTCTGTCCATTAAATACTAACTCCCATTTACCCTCTCCCAGCCCCTGGAAACCACCATTCTATTTTATATCTCTATGAATTTGACCACTCAAGATACCTTACATAAGTAGAATCATATAACGTTTGTCTTTTGTGACTAGCTCATTTCATTTAGCATAATATCATTCAAGGTTCATTCCTGATGTAGCATGTGTTAGAACTTTGTTACTTTTTAAGAGTGAATAATTTACCATTGTATGTATATTCTTCCAGGTTTTCAAACTTTAGGTTAAATACATAAACACATATGTGTACTTACTAGCACGTTTATTTGTAACCATATCTATTAGTTTGTAGTTTACTTTGACAACACTTTATGAATATTATTGTTAATGATACATTGTTTCTCTCTAAAATGAAGAGCATCTGTTTCTTTTTCTTATCTCTTACAGAATTAGTTACAGTAAATGCTTTACATATTTCTGAAATTAACAACTTTTCTCAGTGACACTGAGAAGTTTGTGGTCTGCTCTTTCTCTCATTTTCCTTTTTTTGAGATTCCTGGTTGCATTGCAAATTCTTTGGGATGGGTTAGCAATATCAAATGTTTTGTACTGTAATTGGACATGGTAGGAAATACAGGTCTACCATTTCTTATTCGTAATTCCAAAATTCAAAAAGCTCTAAAAATTGAAAGTGTTTTAGGGGAATTTAGATGCAAACCTGTTCTGAACTGACCGAGGCTATTTATAGCTTTTATTTTTTTCATTTAACATCACATTTAAATGTTTCATTATAGGAGGTGGCCCTCTCTGTGCTGGGGTATATTCTTATACATACTGAATAACGTTTTTAGGGGTAATGTATTTTAATTTATTCATAATTTTACAATTCAATATAAAGCACTTCATATATAACTTTTTACTTAATGATGTAACATGGAAATCTTTCTATGACATTAATTTATAATAGGACATTCTTTTGTATGGTAACCACATCATATTTAAAAATTTTTTTTCCAGGTTTATTGAAATGTAATAGACAATTAGTTGCTCGTGTTTACATTGTGCAATTCAATAAGTTCTTTCAATTATAGTTGGCATACAATAATATGTTAATTTCAGTCATACAGCATAGTGATTAGAGATCTATATAACTCACAGAAGTGATCACACCACTAAATCTAGTACCCCTATTCCCCTTTAGATATTAATTAAAACATTGTTAACTATTTTCCTTATGCTATGCTTTATATCTCCATGTCTATTTGGTAACTATCTATTTGTACTTCTTAATCCCTTTGCCCTTTTTTGGCATCCCCTCACCCGCTCCTGTCTATTAGCTCTCAAAATATTCTCTGTGTCTATGAGTTTATTTCCATTTTTGTTTGTTGTTTACATTGTTCTTTAGATTCCACGTGTATGTGAAATCATGCGATATTTGTCTTTCTCTATCTGACCTGTTTCATCCAGTGCAATACCCTCTAGGTCCATCAAGGCAATATCTTTTTCCATCCCCTTCTTTTTAGTCTGTGTACGTCTTTTAATCTGAAGTGAGTCTCTTGTAGGCAGTGTATGTAGGGGTCTTGTTTTCTTACCCATTCAGCCATTCTATCTTTTGGTTGGAGCACTTAATTCTTTCCATTTGAGGTACTTGTTGATAGGCATGTATTATTACTATTCTTTATTCCTGCTTTTGATACATGTTTTTTCTTCTTAAAGAAGTTCCTCCAACATTTTCTGTAATACTGGCTCAGTGATGATAAATTCCTTTAGCTTATTTTTGTCTGGGAAGCTCTTTATCTGTTTTTCAACTCTAAGTGATAGCTCTGCTGGGTTAAGTATTCTTGATTGTAGATCCTGGGTCTTCATCACATTAATATTTTGTGCCACGTCCTTCTGGCCTGCATAGTTTCTTTTGAGAAATCAGCTGCCGGTCTTATGAGTGCTCCCTTGTAGATAACTAACTGCTTTTCTCTTGCTGCTTTTAAGATTTTTCTTTGTATTTGACCTTTGGCATTTTAATTATGATGTGTCTTGGTGTGGGCCTCTTTGGGTTCCTTTTTCTTGGGACTCTCTGAGCTTCCTGGGTTTTATGTCTATTTTCTTCACCAGGTGAGGGAAGATTTCCATCATTATTTCTTCAAATAGCATTTCAATGTCTTGTTTTCCTTCGGGTATTTCTATGACACAGATATTTTTACATTTAATAGTGTCCCATAGGCTCCTTAAATTATTACTATAGTCTTGGCTTCCTTTTTCTTGCTGTTCTGATTGAGTGTCCTTGGCTTCCTCATCCTCTATATCGGTGGTTCAATCCTCTTTATACACTCTGTTGACTCCCTCTAATTTATTCTTCATCTCAGATAATGTGTTTTCATTTTTGACTGGCTCCTTTTTATAATTTCCATTTCCATTTTTATGTTTTTTTGTCATTTTGTTAAAATTCTCACTGAGCCCATCTGTTCTTCCCCTAAGTTCATTGAGCATCTTTATAACCAGTGTTTTGAACGCTGAATCTGTGAGATTGCTTGACTCCATTATTCCTGGATCTCTGTTTTGTTCTCTCATACGGTTTCTGCCTCCTTGTCTTCCCATTTTGGCTGCCTTTTTGTGTCTGTTTCTATGTACTAAGCAAAGTTCTTAAATCTCTCAGTCTTTTTAGCTGGCTTTGTGTGGTAAGTGTCCAGTGGCACAGTCCTAAGGGGGTTCAGCTCCAGGCCAAATTTAGCCCAAGCCTGTGCCCCTCCGGGGCTACCCATTACGATTCAGCAAGCAGGACATGGTTCCATAGTGTAGCAGTTAGCACGTATGCTTTACACATAGAAGATCCTGGGTTCGCACCCCAGTGGAGCCACGGTCCATGGTCTATGGCCATGCCACCCTGAACAAGTCCGAAGTCTGATCTCGGATGCTAAGTGGGATCGGGCCTGGTTAGTACTTGGATGGGAGACCACCTAGGAAGACCAGGTGCTGTAGGCATTAAAAAAATATATATATATATATTTAGCAAGCAATCCACAGATGGTGTGCTTATAGCTGCCTCAGGAGGCCACGCCAGAAACCGAGTTCAGCTGCCACCAGTGTAAGTCTTGGCACTGCTCAGCAGGTGGTACGTGACTCACTGAGGACACATCTGGATGTGGCTTGGGTGGGCCATGAGTTGGGGGAGGCAGAGTTTCAGGGAATCCTCTGGTGGAGCACCCCTGTTATCCAGTTCGATAATGATGTCTCAGCTATAGTGGCACTGCATCAGCACATTGGGATGTGAGAGGGCTCAACAGAGGAACAGTGGATACCCCCAGCACTTCTGGTCAGTAGAGAGCCTTGCTTCCGGCCTTCACTCTGACAACTCAGTGTCTCTCTGTAAGTTCCCATTGTCCCCCAAGTGCGAAACCTGGCGCTGTGCTCAGAGCAAGTGCTTTTAAGAGGTGTCTGTATCTGCCAGCTGCAGCTGCTGTTGCCGCTGCTGCAGCCTCTGTCCCACTCTGCCACTCAAGACTGTGCAGCCTCGTGTCTTCGCCCGCTCCTACATTCTGTCATTGCTGGGTGATTTCTTATTTCTCTCCCTAGTTGTAGTGCTTCTGTTCAGCTAGGTCCTGGGAAACTTTGCTTGCTGTTTGCTCTATTTTGTCACAACTTTGATTTTGTCACAAAAGGGATGAATGAAGCCTCTATCATTTACGCCACTTTTCCCCCTCAAGCCTGAAAACTTTTTATAACAGGTTTATTGAGATATAATTCATTTACCATAAAATTCAACCATTTAAAGTGTAAATTAAATGGCTTTTAGTATTCACTGAGTTGTGTAATCATCAGCACAATTTTAGAATATTGTTTTCACCTTCCAAAGAAACTTCATACCCAATAGTAATTACTCCTCATTTCCCCTTTTCCCATACCCTAGGCAACTACTAGTCTGCATTCTGTGTCTATGGGTGTACTTATCTGGACATTTCTTGTAAGTGAAATCACTTACAATATGTGGCCTTTTGTGTCTGGCTGCTTTCACTAATGTTTTTAAAGTTTACTCGTGTTGTAGCATAAGTCTATATTTTGTTCTTTTTTTATGACCAAATAATATTCCATTGTATGGCTATACTACATTTGTTTATTCATCAGTTGATGGACATTTAGGTTTTCACATTTTGACTATCATAAATAATGCCACTATAACTATTCTTGTGCAAGTCTTTGTATGGGCATATGTTTTCATTCCCTTAGGTATATACCTAGCAGTGGAATTGCTAGCACATAGGGGAACTATTTCTGCTTTTTGAGGCACTGCCAGACTGTTTTGCACAGCAGCTGTACCATTTACATTCCCTCCTGCCATTCATAAGAGTTCTAATTTCTCCATATCCTCCCCAGTACTTGTTATTGTCTGTCTTTTGATTGTACAAATTCTAGTAGATGTGATGTGGTATTTTATTCATGTTTTGATTTGCATTTCCCTGATGGCTAGTGATGTTGGGCATCTTTTAATATGGACATTAATATATCTTCTTTGAAGAAGTATCTATTCAGCTCCATGCTCATTTTTAAATTGGGTCGTCATTTTAGTGTTGTGTTGTAAGAGTTTTTAATGTATTCTAGATAATCCCTTATTAGATATATTATTTGCAAGTATTTTCTCCATTCTGTGGGTTATCTGTGGTAGTGTCCTTCTGAAGCACAAAAGTTTCAAATTTTGATTAAGTTCACTTTATTTTTTCTTTTGTTGCTTGTGCTAAGAAACCATTGCTTAGTCCAAGGTTAAAAAATGTATGCCTCTTCCAGTAGTTTTAGTTTTAGCTTTTACATTTATGTGTTTTATCTATTTGGAGTTAATTTTTGTATATGATGTGAGGTAGGGGTCTAAATTCATCCTTTTGCATGTGGATAGCCAGTTGTCCCAGTAACATTTTGAAAAGACTGTACTTTCCCCCATAGAATTATGTTGTCAATCCTGTTGAAAATCAATGCACTGTAAATGTGAAATTCTATTTCTATACTCTCAATTTTATTCCATTGATCTAAATGTCTACTCTTATTCTGAATTACTTATTAAAATGTTCTGAGTTATGAACCACATTTGCATCCAGAGTCTTAAGGACTAGATAATAATAATAGATTACTATTGACTGTTGGGAAGGCAGTGTTTTCTTAGCTCCTCAGACATCACACTTATATTGCCTGCCTGTCTTACTCTGTGATCTCCATGGCACGCCCTAGGAAAACCTGAGAATAGAGCTGAAGCCCACCATAGGTTTTCACATGATGACATTTACACCATCACTGTGTTGCGGCATGATAATGTGATTAGTTTTTTTTTTTTTTTAATTTTTTTTCTTAATCCCCTCGATTACTCTAGCACCCTTCTGGCTCTATACACAACCATTACAGTATTACTGACTATATACCTTATGCTGTACTCTAAATCCCTGTGATTGTTTTGTAACTACTAATTTGTACTTCTTCATTCTTTCCTTTTTTACCAAGACTCGCAACCTCCCTCCCCTCTGGCATCTGTGAGTCTGTTTTAGTTTAGTGTGTTTGTTTCTTTTGTTCCTTAGATTCTGCATATAAGTGAAATCACATGCTATTTATCTTTCCCTGACTTATTTCACTCAGCATAATACCCTCTAGGTCCATCTATGTCATTGCAGAATGGCAAGATTTCATTTTTTTTAATAGCTGAGTAATATTCCATTGTATATATGTACAGTAACTTCTTTATCCTGTCATCTACTGATGGACACTTAGGTTGCTTCTGTATCTTGCCTGTTGTGAATAGTGCTGCTTGAACATAGGGGTGCATAGATCTTTACGAACTAATGTTTTGGTTTTCTTTGGATAAGTACCCATAAGTCCTATTGCTGGGTCAGAAAGTAGTTCTATTTTTAATTTTTTGAGGCATCTCTAAATGGTTTTCCAGAGTTGCTATACCAGTTTGCAATCCTTCCAACAGTGTATGAGGGTTCCCTTTTCTCCACATCCTCGCCAACATTTGTTGTTTTTTTATTTATTGATGATAGCCATTCTCACAGGTGCGAGGTAGTATCTCATTGTGGTTTTAATTCACATTTCTCTGATGATAGTGACCTTGAGCATCTATTTATATGTCTTTTGGCCATCTGTATGTCCACTTTGGAGAGAGATCTATTCAGGTCGTACGCCCATTTTTAATTGGATTGATTGTTTTGCTATTGTTGAGTTGTATGACTTCTCTATAAATTTCTAGTATTAACCCGTTGTTAGATGAATTGTAGGCAAATATCTTTTCCCCATTCAATAAGTCGTCTTTTCATTTTGTTAATGGTTTCCTTTGCTGTGCAAAAACTTTTTAGTTTGATGTAGTCCCATTTGTTTATTTTTTCTTTTGTTTCTCTTGTCTGAGGAGATATATCAGAAAATAAATTACTAATAGCAATATCAGAGAGTTTACTACATATGTTTTCTTCTAGAAGTTTTATGGTTTTGGGTCTTCTATTTAAGTCTTTAATCCATTTTGATTTTATTCTTGTATATGGTGTAAGAAGGTGGTCCACTTTAATTTTTTTTGCTTGTATCTGTCTAGTTTCCCCAGCAACATTTGTTGAAGAGACCATCTTTATCTCATTGTATATTCCTGTTTCCTTTGTTATAGATTAAATGACCACATAGATGTGGATTTATTTCTGGGCTCTCTATTCTGTGCCATTGATCTATATGTCTATGTTTTTTCGCCAGTACCATGCTGTTTTGATTACTTATAGCCTTGTATAATTAGATATCAGGTAGTGGGATACTTCCCTTTGTTCTTCTTTCTCAATTTCTGTGGCTATTTGGGATCTTTTATGGTTCCACATAAATTTTTGGATTATTTGTTCTAGTTCTTTAAAAATGCCTTTGGTATTTTGGTAGGATTGCATTGAATCTATAGATTGCTTTGAGTAGTTTGGCCATTTTAACAATGTTGATTCTTCCTACCCATGGGCATGTTATATGCTTTTGTTTATTTGTATCTTTTTCAATGACTTAAGATTTTCCGAAAACAGGTCTTTTATTCTCTCCTTGATTAATTTGATTCCTAGGTATTTTGTTTTTGAGGCAGTTTTAAATGGGATTTTTAAAAAATTTTCTCTTTCTAATAGTCCATCATTGGTACATAAAAATGTAACTGACTTCTGAATATTGAATTCATTTATCAGTTCTAACAGGTTTTTTTTTTTTTTTTTTTGGTGAAACTTTCAGGATTCTCTCTTATAGTATCATGTCATCTGCAAATAATGACAGTTTTATTTCATTTCTGATTTGGATGCCTTTTAACTTTTTTTCTTGTCTGATTGCTGTAGTTAGGACTTCCAAAACTATGTTGAATAGAAGTGGTAAAAGTGGTCATCTTGTCTTGTTCCTGATCTTAAGGAAAACGTTTTTAGCCTTTCTCCACTGAGTATGTTAGCTGTAGGTTTGGCATATATGGCCTTTATTATGTTGAGGTATGTTCCCTCCATTCCCGCTTTGCTGAGAGCTTTTATCATAAATGGATGCTGGATTTTGTCACATGCTTTTCCTGCATCTAGTGATATATATGATCATATGATTTTTACCTTTCAATTTGTTAATGTGGTGTATCACTTTAATTGATTTGTGGTTATTAAACCAACCTTGCATCCCAGAAATAAATCCAACTTGATTGTGATGTATAATATTTTTAATAAATTGCTGAATTCAGTTAGCTAATATTTTGTTGAGGATTTTTACATAAATATTCTTTAGGGATATTGGCCTATAAGGTTTTTAAATTTTTTTAATTTTTATTTATTTATTTTTTATTTGTGCTGTCTTTGCCTGGATTTGGAATCAGGGTAATGGTGGCTTCCTAAAAAGAGGGAGGGAGTCTTCCCTCCTCTTGAATTTTTGGAATAGTTTGAGAAGAATAGGTGTAAATTTTTCTTTGAATGTTTGGTAAAATTCACCTATCAACTCATCTGGTCCAGGACTTTGTTTTGGAAGTGCTTTGATTACTGATTCAGATTCGTTGGTGGTAATTGGTCAGATATTCTGTTTCTTCTTGATTCAATCTTGCAAAATTGTATGTTTCTAGGAATGTATCCATTTCTTCCAGATTTTCCAATTTGTTGGCATATAATTACTTATAGTATTTTCTTATAATCCTTTGTATTTCTGTGGATTTCATAGTTAATTCTCCTCTTTTTGGAGATTTCTGATTTTATTTATTTGGGTCCTCTTTTTTTCTTGATGAGTCTGTTTAAAGGTTTATCAGTTTTGTTTATCCTTTCAAAAAATCAACTCTTGGTTTCACTGATCATTTGTACTGTTTTTCTAGATTTTATTTCATTTATTTCTGCTCTGATCTTTGTTATTTCCTTTCTTCTACTCACTTTGGGTTTTGTTTGCTTTTCTTTTTCTAGTTCTTTTAAGTGTAAGGTTAGATTGTTTATTTGAGATTTTTGTTTCTTGAGGTAGGCCTGTATTGCTATGAATTTCCCTCTTATGATTGCTTTTGTTGTGTCCCATTTTTGTGTCATTGTGTTTTCATTTTTGTTTGTCCCTAAGTATCTTTTGATTTATTCTTTGATCTCATTGTTAACCCATGTTTAATGCCATTACTTTTATAATCCAAACCCTGAGCAAGAATATGAGATGCTGTAATACCAGCTGGAAGGTTGGCAGCCCTCAGCAAGTCCTCCATCTCCGAACACCCCGCTACACAGGTGTGAGCACCCAGGGACCATATTTGATTATGGTGACCCTGACCACTTTCAGCCACATCCATATTTAATTGATCTTTTGCCAAGGTGGACTAAAAGGATGTACTTCCCTAGGAATTTGGAACTTGAGAAGAAGAGGCAGAGGAACTAGGAGCCCTGGAAATCAGCATTTTGATGGAAATAGTGTGCTAGACCAGAGAGAAGGCTGTTGAGGTCCCTAGAGTTGTTTTACTTTTAGACTTCCCCAGAAGTACACAAGATCCTTTTCATAAATGCTACTTTTTGCTTAAAATTACTCAGTTGCTGTTACTTATGAAGAAAAAAAAATCTTCATCAGTACCTTAGTGAATGGGCCCATGCAGTGAAGAGTGGATGTCTTTTTTTAAAATTTATTTTTATTTTTTTTTTATACAAATGTGCATTTAAAACCTGCCAGTGTCAGGGCATTCTGATTGCTGAGGCACAGAAAACATCCTGGTAGATAAAGGATGGCTCTATAGGACTCACTGTTCATTGGGTTGGAATAGGTAATAGTAAATGGGTTGAACTTTAGATAGATGTGCTGTGGTCAAGGACCAAGAGTGCACCACAGGGGTTCTGGGGCTCCAGGAAAGTCAGGGGCACTTCCAGAGGAGGTAACATTGTATGAGGTCCTGATGAATGAGTGGAGTCCACCTGGTGGCACATGAGAAATGATGAATCCAGAAGAAGGGCACTGTGTGTGCACAGGCTCAGGTGCCTGAAGGATTCAGGTGGTGGGGAGGTTAGCAGATTCAGAGTTATCTGTGGTTTGGTCACATGTGCGAGCAGCCAGTGGCAAGCTGCTGAAGTAAGTTGGAACAGATTATGAAGGGCCTGGTATTTCAGGTCAAGACATTTTGACTTTGTTCTGGAGGCAGCAGGCCCCTTTGTGGGATTTTAAGCAGGAAAGTGAAGATATGTGGTTTACAAAGCTTACCTTGGCATAGGTTGGGTGGAGGGAGAGAGGCCAGGAGACCATTTGGAGGCAGGGCTACAGATTAGATGGTAAGGCAGGGATGGAAAGGAGGGAGGAGGAAACTCAAGAAGCAGACTGGCCAAACTGGGGGACTGGCTCTTGGTAGGGGACAGTGAAATTTAAAGAAAGGGGGAAGAAGAGAGGGTGGTTATAACAGAATGGGTATGAGGTGTGGGTATAGGAGAAGGGTGAAGACTCTGATGTGATCAGGATGAGGGCTGGCAATGAGGCAGGGCTGGGGGCAGCAGGAGGTGGCAATTTCAAGGCCCCTCTTTTGTGGGGTAGATGAAAGGGGCTCCATTCCATTTGTTTTATGCCAATCAGGTGCAGCTTTTGGATTCCTGGCTAGCTGCCATGTTGCCCCCGGCAGAAGTTTGGCAGCCTTGGTATTGTTGACCCTTTTTGCTGGATGGTTAACATGTCTGCCTTGCAGACCGGGCCCTGGAATCAGGTATTTGGAATGCATAGCTAATGTGTTCCACTCCAGACCTTGGTATTATTATTCCACAGTATCACATCTAATTGACTATTTCCAAACGTTCTTGTACATTTTGACTATACAAGCAAGGTAGGTTGCCAGCAGCTCCTCTTTGCTCAGGCTGTGAAGTTTGCTGGCACACCCCATTCCTAGGCACCTAGTACCTCCAAGCTCTGATCCATCTCCCAGCCTCACCCACCTTGTCCTTCTGGCCCTTCTCACCTGAGATTTGGATGAGGGGCTATTATGTACAAAGGATGACCTCAACCCTAGGACTGCCCACCTGCTCCCTTTGTGTGGGTCTTTGTGGAGTTGGATGGGTGGGTGGGCCATGATATCCAGTACCTGGCATGGGGTAGTGGTGAGGAGCAGTGTTCCCAAAGTTGGGTCACCCCCACCATAGTAGGAGTACTCAGGTGTTAGGGGCTACTCGGATCAGGTGACACTGAATCACCTGATGAGAGAATTCTTCCCTTTCCAGTCCTCTCATAGTCCCTCTGACATAGCAAAGAGAAAGGACCATAGTCTCTCTGAACACTGCTGATTTCCCTCCCTGACTAGGAACAAGCAGCTCACAGAAGGTAAAAGCAAAATCAACATCATTTAATATTTATCATTTTTTTATGGTGTCTTATTTTGGTATGTCATTATTTTCTATTTATGGCAGCCATATAAATTTCCTTTTGGGGGATATTTTTTAAAATTGCAGTAAAATATACATAACATAAAATTTACCATTTTAACCATTTTTAAGTGTATAACTTAATAGCATTAAGTATATCCACAATATTGTGTAACCATACTACTATCTATTTCCAGAATTTTGCCATTATCTCAAACTGAAACTTCATACCCATTAAGCAATAACTCCCTATTTCCCCAGCCCCTGGCAACCACCATTCTACCTTCTGTCTCTATGAATTTGTCTCTTCTAGGGACTTTATATGAGTAGAATTACATAGTTGTTATCCTTTTGTGTCTGGCCTATTTTACTAAGCATAAAGTTTTCAAGATTTATCCATGTTATAGCAAGTAGCTTGTAGAATTTCCTTCCTTTTAAAGCTGAATCATATTCCATTGTATGGATAATAGCACATATTGTTTTTCCATTCATCAGTTGATAGACACTTGGGTTGTTTCCACCTTTTGTCTAGTGTGAGTAATGCGTCTATGAACATTGGCACACGTGTCTGTTTGAATCCTCTTTTTCAGTTCCTTTGGGTATATACCTGAGTGAAGTCATTGGATAAAGTGATAAATTTTCCTTTAAGGAACAAGTGTGGGTTTTAAAAAATGTGGCAAAATTAATTATTTAGAGAAAAATATTAAGTAACAGTGTGGGTATCATTATGTTATACTGGAGAAGATGGAGCTGACTGACAGTGATGGCTGGTGCAGTAGTACAACCAGCTTGGGTGGAATTCTGACTGCTACAGCTGTCATCTCTAGCTCTGGGCCATTACACTACCTTTGAGCCTCAACCTGTCCATCTGTGCAGTGGGGACAGTACTTCATTTCCCTCCTGATTGCTTTATGATTCTACACTTGATCTTAGCCAGAAGGCCAAGAAGTGATGCTGTGTGATTCTGATGTGGTTGTGTGTGAGAAGATGGACGGTTCTCACTGCTGGCATCCCTTAACCCTGTTCCTTTCCAGATGCTGGGAGATCATGGTGCTGCTGCAGGCACTGGACCTGTTCTTCCTCTGCAGGTTCCAGGGTGTGCATGTAGTGTTTTTAGCCAGAGTCCTGTCTCCCTAATTACATTCTCCCATTGCTACCTACTGCTCTCGCACCTAGAACAGAACCCAAAATGGTTAGGGATCTCCTTGAACTTTACAAATGTATTTTTATAAGTACTTTTACCTTGTACTAATTTTGTAGCTATTTTCTTATACCTCCTTTTAAATTCCTTTGTCTTTTGACTTCTTTCATTTAATTATATGAGTAACACTTTCCCCGATATTTGAGCACCTGTGATGTTGGAACGAGGAGTGTGTGTTCAGTGGTGGGAGCTGAGGCACCTAAACTGTAGAAGTCATACTCCTCCACTCCCCCAGTAGCCTTAGTCTGCTTGCATAGAAAAGAAAGGAATCATTGAAGTCATCAGGCAGTAGTAATAATGTATAATGACAGATAGTTTCTTTTTTCTAGAGGCTATCCTTCTCACCTACCCAAACTCCTGCACAGGGGTGTTTTGCTTTAATTGAGGGACTGCATGACATTATGGAAAAGAAGATGGGTCTAAGAATCTAGGTGTGAATTTCCTCACTGTCACTTATCAGCTGCATGATGTTACACAGGAAGGGTGCCACCTGCCTTTGAGGGCCATGGTGAGGGTTATATAGGGTGGTGTCCATGAAGAGCCCAGCAGGGTGCCCTTGCTGGTGATGAGTTACTGTGCCTTCCTCCTCAACACCTCACTCTATTGTCTTTCCGTGTCACTGAAGTTCTGTCAGATAATGGGGGCATTAATGGATGCTATAATACTGGTGGGGCCCCCCAAAGGTCCTTATGCATTGTTGGATAGTCCCTCTTCACATCAACCTCTGAAAGGGAAGCAGAAGAGGCCAGGATTTCTGTTACCTTTGCTAGCAGAGCCCATCCAGCAGATTTGGTGGGGTTTCCGGGGCTGTGACAGAGCTAACCTGCTGGTACTACAGGAGGGACCCACTCTCTCTGCCCCCTAGCCTGAGTGTTGGCAGGGAGCCATTGTACTGCATTTTTTCATTTCTTCAGTTATTTAATTTTTTCCTTTTGGATGATCATTTACTTGGTCATTTTAGTGATATTAATGATTTAAAGATATTATTTAAAAAGTGAATTAACTTTACCACCATACCTATGTGCTTTACACATTTTCCCTTACATGACTCACAACAGTACTCCCGTTACTCAGTCACAGCAAGTAAAAGTCACTTGCCTAAAGTCACAAATTGACAGACCAGGATTTGAATATAGCTTGTTCAACTCCAAAAGTGTTTCTCTAAAGGAAGAAGAGATCTGATGTCAGCAGATGGGTTTATCCTCTGGAATGGGAAGGCAGAGGGGAAGGGAAATAGTGCATTTATCTAAGTGAGCCTGGGCTGTGAATACTGAGTAGTATAACCACTGTTTGAGGGGTGTGAGGTGAGGACTTTGATTTCTTCTGGGGCTTGAGTGAAGAAGAGAAACCCAACTAAAAACAACACATGAAACTGCTGCCACATGCTGCACTGTCTAGAGTTCCTGGTGTTAGAGCTCATGTTTCACATCCCTCTTTTCCCTCTTCCTTCTTGGGACACAGAAAGTTTTCTGATTCATAAAACACACAGGGCACTCGCACAGTATATTTAATGGAAACAGCAAGACCAGGGGTCATCTGAGCCTTTGGGGCCTCCTCCTGTCTGGTCCAGCACCTGTCCTGCCCTATGGCTGCTGTTCTCTCCCCAGCAAGGACAGAGAAGGCCTCTCAAGGAGGCATCTGTAGTTCAGATGTCTTCGGGGCGGCAGGGACCAGCAGTGGCTGAGTGGGAATGCCATGGTTGTTTTAACAACAGGTTACTAGAAAGCTTTGGCTTGTCCTAGCTTTTCTGGGGAGTAAATCTATCTAGAGCCTTAAATAATTCTAATTTGTGATTTTGTATTTCATCTTCTAGGAAACAGTCTGAAATGAGCCTGTGGTTTATGCACAAAAATATTCCTCACAGCATTGCTTAAAGTAGCACAAAATTGGAAGCCACCCCAATGAAACGAATTAAGGTACTTTTTGCTGCTCTTCCAATTAAAATTATATTTATGAAGAAATTTTAAAAACATAATCACATTAAATATAATGTTAAGTGAAAAAGCAGGAAAGAAACTAGAAAGACATCAAATGTTAATAGTGGCTAACTTTAGGGGATAGAAATGTAGGTCAATTTTAGTTTCCTTTAATGAAGGTATTTTTTCCAATTTTTTTTCTTAATATTAGTTTCCAAAACTTCTGTAATGAACATTATTAGTTTAATAGTGCCCCCTTCCCCGCCGTTACATAACAATCACAACTAGCTCTTGCTAGGAAATTCTCATTCTCTTTCAAGATGCTGTATAGCTGAGGCAAACAGATGTGGTCAGCTCATGCTGCTTGTTCACCCAACTCTTTCTCCGAGCACTGGGGGGCTGGTTCCCAGAAGCAGCATTATAATTAATATTTCACATACTCTTTGCTGAAGGTCTGTTGTTGACAGTTTAGGATACTTCCTTTAAACTCATTTTAAAGTTTAGGGGCCAGGCTATTCTGTGACTTGAGGAAACATGAAAGAAATCTGCCTTCCTTCTGTTTGTTTAAATATTAAGCATTTAAATATTTTTCCTTCTTTTAGATAACCAAAACACAGCTGACTCTCCATTGCTGTTCAGTGCTGGAAGCCAGCTTCCAGTGAGGGCAGTTAACTCCATAGTATGGAGAGGACACATTTTAAGGAAATAATTAAATAGCTCTCAGGAAATTGTTATTCTTTTGTCCCATAATAGAAAACTAAGACTGTTTCTTGTTGCTGAGCACAGTATTCATTGACCAGCAGAGAACAGAACATTCCAAGGTCACACGTAGAGCCACTGACATCTGTAAGGTCTGTTTTATCTGGTGGGGCATGTGGGGCCTAACAGACATAGGTGTATGCTGGCTGCATGACCCTCTTCTGAGCCTCAATCTCCTCATCTTCATTATGGGCATAAAAGTGCCTCCCATTCACATATCAGTTTTTGAAAATGGCTAAAACTTTCCTGGGTTCCTGGAAGGTAGGCTGGGATTTGGGCATGAATCCAGATGGTAAAGCCAAGGGAATGGCCATGAAGATTCATTGTAAAGTCTAGGACTGGCATGTGTACATTAGTGGTTAGAGAGTCCTTTGAGAAACTGGGGAAAGCTCTGGCCCTTCTCCCTAGCAAAATGCATATAACTGTTGCAGGAGGTGTTTGGATGCTGGGCCTTCCTTCATTTATGATTCACAGAATGATGGACATAAACACAAAAATTTCCTTGGCTCAGGTCTCTCAGCATGTAGATTTTCTGATTCTGTTACATAAGGTGAATTTTTATGTAAAACAAAAGTGAGTTGGTGTGCATATGGGCAGGATGTGCTATGAAACAAAAACACAGTGACCCCTTAAATAGTTTTTGAGTATAAAGTCATTTTTTTCTGAGTATAAAACTGATACAGACCTATTTTGGAAAATCTGATAATAGGCAAAACTATAAGGAAGAAAATGATCATCTGGTTTATTTGGTTGAAATTATACATTTCATTTAATTTTTTTCTGTTGCTTTTTAAAATTTAACATTATATCCTAAGTATTAATCACTTTCTCCACATACCATTTTTACATGCCTGCAGGAGTTCTGTTGTACAAATATACAATTTTGTTAAGCATGTGGTATTGGAGAAAGCATATAGCTTTGACTTAGAGAAAACCTGTGTTTAAAACCTTTGCTGTCATTTCCTGGCTCTGGGTGACCCCTGGAGCCTAGGTTTCCTTATGTATAAAACAGGGACAAGAAGAAGCCCTTTGTGGGGTTGCTTAGAGGAGTACTTAGTGAGAATGGAAATAACCTTGTACAGTGTGGGCACTCAGCAGTAGTAGCTACTGTTACTGTTGGTGGAGGTGTTGGCCGTGTTATCTTGTGGCCCCTATAGGAAGAGTGTGGGCTCTTACAGTGTGTTAACCCTGGCCTCATTTTTTAAAGTCTTTTTTCTGTTGCTGTGATTCCTTCTCTTGCATTTTCCCTCTTTGTTCTGTGTATTTATGTAAGCTGCATTACATCCTTTTTGCAGCAAGGCAGTTAGAAATAAACATTTGACTCTTCCCTAAAGCTGTTGGACATTTAGATTGTTTCCGATTTCTTGTATATACTGCTATACAGCATATCTTTGTGAATCAAGGTCTGTCCCGGGTTGGATTATTTCCTGGGGCCAGAATCCTAGATGTAGAATTCCAGGGCCAAAGGGCATATGCATTTTTATGCCTCTGGTCCAAATTGCCAAGTTTCTTCTTGGAAGGTTATACCAGTCTATACTTCAAGAGCAGCCCAGTGAGAGAAGACCCATGTCACCAACTCTGTGAAGTTGACGTGAATGATATCATTCTTTTCCAGCACTCCCCACCCCCCAAACTCCTTCTCCCGAGGCCCAGGGTAGCATTGATATAATGTTCACCTGGCTGCTGTGTTCTGTGTCATCATCAGTAAATAGAGCTCTGGGTTGAGGTCTGCTCCAGCCTTACCCTCCTCCCCCTTTGGTAAATCTTATTTCTGATGGGAAGGCAATCCTGTCGCCAGCCAGTCCTGCTTGCATAGACTGCCCCCTCTGCTAAACAATGAGCACATTCAGACCCAACTCGTGTTTTCAGTTATTAAAAAACGGAGCCGTCTGTCTCTGCCTGTGACTTTAATCTTTAAGCCTTTATTCCTTCTACCCTTCCCCCTTCCTCTAACCTTTTGTTTGTGCAGTTCCAAGCTCCAGGATATGTGGGTCCAAGAGTTTCTGAATGTATTGTGCCTTCAACTGACAGCTACAGATGTTGTAGCCCTGAGTGATATTGTTTCAGGGCAGGCAGAGTGGGGGAGGACTGTGGATGAGAGGGAAGGAGAAAATGAGAGGCTGGTTCTTCTTGCCTTCAGCAGTCATGTGGACTTTGCAAAAAGTATTTATTTTTGTATAGCTCTGGAGTGAGTGCTGCAACTCCATTCACTCCCCATTTTCCAATTTAGTGGAGACCAATTCTGCCTAGAAGTTGCTTAGTCTTAATAAAGTTTACGTCTTCCTGAGGTCTCAGCACTTCCTCCTGAGAAGTAGTTTTTGTTTTTGAATTATGTATATGTATATTTAAATAAAAGCAAAAATCCCAAAAAAGAGCCTTCAGTAATAACCCCAAGTTCCCTGCAACATAACTAAAAAGTACAAAATATAAAAATATCTTTGAGTTCAGAAAGGAAACTCTTCTGGCAACAGCTTGGGTACCTGATCTTCTCACTCAGGACCTGCCAGAAGTTCGGATGTGAAAACCTGAGACAGGGCCACGAGGTGGCTGGTGGAAAGCATTGGACATCATGTCTCTCTTATAGGGACACTGGAGCATAAAACAACATGTTGGAGGATAGGCTGTGGGCATTCTTGCCTAAGGAAGGCTCTTCCTACAAATCCAGTGCTTTTCTTTTTCAAGAGATGCTTGGCACCTTCCTCTGAAAGACCCCACTGAATATGGGTGGGTTAGCTTAGAACCTGGGCCTACAGGTGCAGGTCTGAAGGTGAGGCCCAGAGAAAGAAGACATTTTTTGAAGTCTTTTCTTTTTTGGGAGATGTTTGCATTTTTATGTGGGAACACTCCCTGTTTTCAAACTTTTTTCTTGAGTACAAAGTTTCTGTAACACAGCAGCAATTTCGTAAATGCTTTTGGAGAAAGTGAGAGCCTCCCCGTGCCTTTCTGATACTAATGCATCTGGCTTTTTCCATACAGATATATACTTACACTCATATTAATTAGCATCATTTTAAAATTTATTTTAAAATTTCACAGTGGGGCTACAGTACACCTGCTCTTTTACACTTCTCTTTCCCCCATTTGACAATATCTTGGAAATTCTCCACACGCATTCAGTAGTTCAGATGCACTCTGTTTTAGTGGCTGTAGGATACTCCTTTGTGTGCATGTAACATTATTCAGTCTCTTAGTGGTAGCCATTAAGGTGTCTCTTGTCTTTTGCTAGGTGAACATAACTTTTGAACCCTTGTGGAAGTGTTTCTGTGGATTTCTGCCTCAGAAGTGGAAATTGGTGGGGCAATTTTAATAGATATTGCCAAATCTGTATCCAACCCCAAAAGTTGTACTCATTATGTTTGTTTTATAAAAATATTACTTTAAGCGAGTTATCATCAGGAAAAATGAAGGCTTTCTTAAAAATCTCAGGATGACATATTTTTTATATTTCTGCAAAGTTTCTTCTGTAAAGTTTATGTCCTTATATGACATTTATTTCGGTGTGCCCTGACACACCAACATGCACACTGTTTGTTTTTTTGTAGTGCTAGAATTTATATTTTTCTTTCCTACATTTTTCTTTTGAGAATTTGTTATATGTAAAATGTAATACAAATCTTAATTGTATAATTCTTTGAGTTTTAACAAATTGAAATCTATGTAACCCAAACCATTTTCATGATACAGAACATTACAATCAGCCTAGAACATTGCATATTGGAATCACCTGGGGAGCTTCAGCAAGGTGCCAGTTGAGATGCTGATCGAATTGGTATAGTCACTGAGCTTTGAGCTTGTGCTATGGAATGTTTCAAGGCTCCACAGGGAATTCTAATGGGTAAACAAGTTTGGGAACCGCTTCTCTAAAAAGTTTTCCTATGCTGTCTCCCTACTCCCCCAGAGATAATCACTGTTGTGATTTGTTTCCGTCATGGATTAGTTTTCCCTGTTCTTCATGAAAGTGGAATCATGCAGTATGGATTCTTGTGTGTTGTGCTTCTTTCCCTTAGTATGAGATTCATCTCTGTTGTCACCTGTATCAGTCATTTATTCCTTTTCAGTGCTAATCTATTTTATGAATATTCCACTGTGTTTATTTATTCCCTTGTTTATATATACCTATGTTATTTCAAGTTTTGCACTGCTATGAATATTCCGTACGTGGTTGGTTTTTTGTTTTTGTTTTTGTAGACATATGTTTTCATCTTTCTTGTATAAATTCTTAGGAGTGGAATTGCTAGATCAGAGGGTGAGCATGTTTAATTTTATAAGAAATTGCCAGAGTTTTTCCCAAAATGGTTGTACCATTTTATTCTTCCTCCAGCAGTGTAGGAGAGTTCCTGTTGCTCCATTTTCCTCAACGGTATTTAGGGTTGTAGTTTTTAGAATTTAAAATTCTGGTAAGCATATGGTGATATTTTATTGTGTGTTTTTAATTTGCATTTTCTTGATGACTAATAATGTTGATACTTTTCAATATGTTTATTGGCTATATATCTTTTATGAAGCATCTTTCAAATCTTTTGCCCATTTTTAATTGGGTTTAAAATATTCATTTTATTAATGAGTTATAGGAGTTATTTATATAACTTGTTTAATTCTCCTTTGTCAGATATATGTTTTGTAAATATTCTGGCACAATCTATGGGTTGCCTTTTTTTTTTATTACTTTTCAATTATAGTTGACATACAATATTATATTAGTTACAGGTACACAACACAGTTATTAGACATTTATATAATTTACGAAGTGATCATCCTGATAAATCCAGTACTCATATGACACCATACATAGTTGTTATAATACTACTGACTCTATTCTCCATGCTGTGCTCTATAACTTCATGACTATTTTGCAACTACCAAAATGTACCTCTTAATCCCTTCCGCTCATACCCATCCCCCCAATCTGAAAACAGTTAAAATGCTCTCTGTATTTATGTACTTGTTTCTGTTATTTCTTTGTCCTGTTCTCCAGATTCCATATATGACGTTTAAATTTCTCTGTCTGACTTAACACGTTCAGCACAGTACCATCTGTGTTGTCACAGATGGCAAGATTTCATTCTTCTTATGGCTGAATGATATTCTATTGTATATACGTACCACCTCTTCTTCATCCACTCATCCGCTGACAGACACCCAAGCTGCTTGCACATCTTGATTACTATAAATAATGCTATAGTGAATATAAGGATTCTCATGTCCCTTCAATGTAGCCTTTGTTTTTAAAGTCTATTTTATCTGGTATAAGTATTGCCACCCCAGCCTTTTTTGTTTCCATTTTCATGAAATATCTTTTTCTATCTCTTTACTTTCAATATGTGTTTGTCTTTTGATCTGAAGTAAGTGTATTGTGGGCAGCACATGTCAGGATCTTGTTTTCTTATGCATTCAACTACCCCATCTTTTGATTGGCACATTTTAACCATTTACATCTAAAGTAATTGTTAACAGGTAAGTAGTTACTGCCATTTTATGATTCACATTTTTTTACCTATTTTCTATTTTCTTTTTCTGAAAGAAATCCCTCTAACATTTCTTGTAATACTAGTTTTGTGTTGATAAACTACTTTATCCTTTTTGTCTGGGAAGCTCTTTATCTGTCCTTTGATTCTAAATGATAGCTTTGCTGGTTTATCTTGGGCATAGGCCTCACTTTTCATCACCTTGAATATTTCCTGCCAATCCCTTCTGGCCTGCAAAGTTTCTGTTGAGAAATCAGCTGACAGTCTTATGGAGCTCCCTTTTTCTGTTGCTGCTTTTAAGGTTCTCTCTCTGTCTTTAACCTTTGCCATTTTAATTATGATGTGTCTTGGTGTGAGCCTCTTTGGGTTCACCTCGTTTGGGACTCTGTGCTTCCTGGACTTGTACGTCTATTTCCTTCACCAGGTTAGAGAAGTTTTCTATCATTGTTTCTTCAAATAGATTTTCAATTCCTTGCTCTCTCTCTTCTCCTTCTGGTATCCCTATGATGCCTGATGCTGTCCCAGAGGTCCCTCAAACTATCCTCATTTTTTTGGATTCTTTTCTTTTTTTTTTTGGTTGCTGTTCTGGTTGGGTGTTTTCTGCTACTATATCCTCTAAATCGTTGATTCAGTCTTCTGTTTCATTTAATCTACTGTTGATTCCTCCTAAAGTATTCTTCATTTCAGTTATTGTATTCTTCATTTCTGACCAGTTCTTTTTTGCTTTCTGTCTCCACTTTTATGTTTTCTTTCTTTTTGTTAAATTTCTCACTGAGTCCATCTATTCTTCTCCTAAGTTCATTGAGCATCTTTATATCCAGTGTTTTGAACTCTGCATCTGGTAGATTGCTTGTCTCCATTTTTAGTGCCTTTGCTCTGTTCTTTCATTTGGGATATGTTTGTCTCCCCATTTTGGCTACCTCCTTATGTTAGTTTTTATGTATTAGGTAGGGCTGCTATGTCTCCTGGTCTTACTAGAGTGAGTGACCTTATGTAGTAGATGTGCTGTGGGTCCAAGTGGCACAGTGTTCCCTGGAAGGCAGGGAGAACTTCTTAAAAGTTTTTGAAGTATGAGTCAAGAGTGGAATTTGAGCTGATGGAGAAGGGGAGACCATTGTAGGCCACTATTTCCCAGAGCTTACTTTATAGATCATTTTTTTCCGTGAGGTGTTAATGCATGTTATGGGAAAAGAAGAAGATCAATTAGTTTGAGAAGTGCTGGTTAAGCAACATTTAACAATCTCTTTCTTCCCCTACCAGAGCCTTTAATCTTTAATACAATGAAGTGTATTATGACTCTTAAAGAGCAGGATGTGGTGGTTGTTTCTCAAACTTATCTTGGAGACTGGTTTAGGCGGGGTAGAAAGTACATGCAGTGTCAGATAGGTTTGAAAGCCAATGGTCACGGGTATGGGGAACATGGCATAGGGAATGCAGTTAGCTAGGTGGAGAGCAAGTGGAGAAAGAGCAATTGGGAGGATAATTTTATAAACGATCTAACTGTCTATCCAATGTGCTGTGTATTTGAAAGTAAAATTGAAAAAAAAAAGAAAAGAAAGATTATGGCTAATCCACGAAATTGTGGGGGAGAGCAAGACAGCAAAGAAATTTGGGGACTTGAAGGGAAAGGGCCAGCTTCTAGAGATCTGCTTTGGGTGCTACATCAGAGTAGAAGGCTAGTCTTTAAATATAGTCATTTTAGAGCCATCGTCGCAATTTCTGTCATGGGCTTAATGCCACACGTTCTGATTTAATATACATATTTTTTGAGGTATTAAGTAGATTATGCCCCAATTGAGATTTACTTATTGTTTAATCAGAAATGGAAAGAAAACCAAAAAATTCATAATTTTCTTATACTATAATGTCAGATGATTGTGTCACACAAAATGTTTCTCATTTTGGGAAACACTGCTCTAAAGGTTTGTAAATAGTACTTGTTCATGCCTTAGAAAGCCAGTTTGTGCAATTTTGTGGGTAGTGGTTGTAATTGTAGGACTGGAGTCAGGAAGCCTATAGCTTAAGGAAAAAAGCAGCTCAGGAGAGGTGTAGAGGTCTGGGCTTTGGGGCTATGGCTACAGCAGGGAAGAAGGGACTGTTGTATAATTTAGCAGAGAGAATGGACAGGACTTGGGGGCAAATGATGAGAAAAGAGGACTTGGCTTGATCTCCTGGGCCAACCATAGTGGACTGAGGAGAGGTAGGTAGGTTTGGGGATCAGGAGGCATGCTGACTTTGAGGTGTCTGCAGGAAGTCTTCATGGAGAAGTCAGGTGAAACACATGTATATTTATATGTATGTGCAACTCAAGATCTTGTGTAAAAGAGGAATAGATTTTAGAGCTGGATAAAATCTGAGTTTGACTCTTAGCTTCACCCCTCATTTTGTGGGACCTTGGTTTCTTCTTTTGACTGTGAAATTGCAAAGCCCAACCTTAAGGATTATTGTGAGGGATGTTGGTGAAGGAGTGCCTGGGCTAGTATGTGGTACAGAGCAGATGCGCAGAAATCAAAAATGATTACATAAGGTCCTAGCTTCATAGTCATATATCTGATATTTTGCAGAAAGCTAGCTTCAGAATCAGCAGATTGCTACGTGTTTCCCTGGAGTGAAAGAAGGATCGATTCCACATATATGTTGAATCTAATCCTCCCAACCACTGAATTACATTGGGCATTCTGTGTTTGGTGGGTTTTGGGTGTAGAAAGAACAAATGACTGACCTTCGTCTTCTGGAGAGAAGCTCTT
Source organism: Eonycteris spelaea (assembly GCA_003508835.1). NCBI lineage: Eukaryota > Metazoa > Chordata > Mammalia > Chiroptera > Pteropodidae > Eonycteris > Eonycteris spelaea. The sequence goes on along the minus strand of PUFA01000215.1, from coordinate 479,716 downwards.
GGCTGCTGCTGGAGTTCAGAGTCTCAGACCAGCTAGACATCATTCGAATTCTTCCCTGTCTATATCTGTTTTGCTTTTTATATAAGCAAAAGTGAAAGGGCTCTGCCAGTCTTCTTGACAAACTTTGCCAACTGCCCAGTGGCTTGGAAAGGAGTAATGTGGAGGCCAGAGCTTTGTAGTTAGTTACACAACCTCCATCATTTATTTGCTAGCCTTGTGAGCCTGGGCAGGGGCACTTTCTTAAGTCTGTGTTTTCATTTTCAAAACAGGGTTAGAGATAACATACCTAGAGAACTGGTTTAGCCCATGTGTAGGTGGTGGTGTCATCTGTGAAGCTCCTTGTGGTAGACAAGGGGAAGTGGGAGGCAATTATTGATATGAAAGCCTTCATCCAGAGATAACCCTCTGTCATTTGGTAATGCAACATGTGAAGATCTAGACTGACCAAGAAGGGAGATACAAATACTTATTCCCACTTGGAGAATATTGATCTGGAATGGGACTGTGGAAGATGTCTCTGATTTTTTTTTTTTTAAGGCAGTAGAAGGGCCAGAAGGTCAGGGAGCTGCCCCAGTTTATATCTGAATAGGAGCTGGCCCCTAGTTCATCACAAGTGTCCCTCCACTGTACTTCAGTACTAGAGTCAGCTTTCAGTGTTGTTCCTTCCAATTCTCCACATGCCTGTCAGAGACCAGCTCCTATGCCTGCTGTGAACCTCGTGAGCCTTCTGGTCCTTTGCTTTACAGGAAGGACCCTGTTGAGCTCCTGTTGCACTCAAAGCCCTGCTCTTGAGTGTCATTTCTCACTGATATTGAGTAATATAAAAGTAATGATGTGAGCCCCACCCAGGAGAAGGATTAGAAGCTGGTTGAGAATCATAGCCCACGAGCTGTGATTAATAGCTCTGTGTTGACGTGGGGAAGATCTGGTTTAGAGATAGGACTTTGGCTTTGGCCTTCTGCTGTGGAGTGTTTTTAGAGAGACTAGTGAAAAGAATAAAAGTGTATTTGGAGGTAGAATTTCTACTCTGTTGGAGACAGCAGAATCAAGATTCAGATGATCTCTGTGAGCTTGGACACTGAGCCAAAGCCAACATGATGTATGAAACAGGAATAAGTGGAAGGGGTGTTTAGAGTTCCAGCTGGCCACCAGCTTCCCCCAGCAATAATGGGCTGCCTTGTCAGCCAGCTCCCTCTAGGCTGCTTTCCTGTGAGCATGGGATCCATGGCCTGGGGAGCAATGTCCAGCCAGCACAACACAGCTGGAGCACTGGTTTCTACTCTTGAGCTCCTGTTTGAAGAGGAACTGTGACAAACTGACATTGACCCCTAGGAGGGCTTTGACCATTACACCACACCTTCTTCATTACCCAGTTAGATGGCCCCAAGGGAAGGCCTTGGTTAGGTAGGATGACTGGGAGACCAAGGACACTGGAATCAGAGTTTTGAGTTGTGATAGCTGCTCTGTTATTCACGGATTGTGTGGCCTGGCCTTCAAGAATCACCTTCCTGATCCTTGGTGATACCCCTTGTGGTGAAGGGTCTGGGGATCTTTAGCCAGGGGAAGAGGAAAGTGGTTGGCACATCTGGGCATGTAGGAGATATCGTGGAAAGTGCTTATATAGTCTAGCAGATTTGGAGTGTTCGGGCAAGCATCATACTCTCTGTGAGCCTGTTTTCTCATCTGTACATGGGAAGAGTGACACCTCAGAGTAGACACCTGGCCCAGTGCCATTGAGGTCTTGGTAGAAGTCACAGGCAGGAGGAAGTCTCCTCCTGAGGAAGGATATACTCTGGAGCTGAGGCAGAGCTGCCCTTATGCAGTGCTTAGAGCCTTCAGGGCACTGAGCCAGTGGAGGGGTCAGGCTGAGGCCGGGTGGGGGACCAGGCTGGATCGGGGTGTCTTCTCACAGGCAACATATAGGATAATAGAAAGGGAGTGCCATCAAACAGTATCATCAAACTTTTTAAAGTTACATACTTATTGGTACTAGGAAAAAATCCCAAATAATTAGTATATCAAACCTGTAATTTTTATGGGAGTTATTAATTTCCTTTTGGCGTCATTTTTTTCAGAATAAAATGTTTGATTTTAAGAAAAATATCAAGTAAATAATAAACCAGGCAAAATTCTTTAAGAGTGTCAAGATCATAGAAGACATTTCCTATCACCTACCAAAAAAAGAGGGGGGGGGATGGAGGGGGCAGGTTACACTTCTAGATTAAAGGAAACTAAAGAGTCCAGATCTGGAAAAAATAAAGAGCAGTTCTGAAAGACATGGGGAATGAAAGACAGTTGGGAGAAATTTGAATATAGGTAGTAGAGCAGGTAATATGTTCTCAGTGTTAAATATCTTGGTTAGGAGAATGCCCAGATTTTTAGAAGATAGATGTTAAGGGTTTAAGTGTCATCGTGTCTACATTCTATTTTAAAATGGTTAGGGAAACATTTATATTTATATTATCTAAATTATATGTATTACATATTTGTGTAGCATACATATGGAGAGAGAGAGGAGACAAGTGTAGAGACTTAACAGCTGGTGGCACAACTAGGTGAGGGGTATACTGTGTACATTATTTTGTTCTTTCAGTTTTTTTATAGGTTTGAAAATTTCAAAATATAAAGTTGGGAAATTAACAAAAAGCAGCGATAAACATATCCCCTATGAGGAAACCCTCTGCCATTTGACATTATTCTTTGAGTCAAGCTGAGCTCCTGTGGTGACCTCTCCTCTTTCAGCTACATGGGCCTTTGAATTTCAGGACCTTTGCATTTGCTGTTCCCCAGGCTTAAACTGCCCTTCCTCTGTTTTGTCATTTTGATCTCATCTCTAATGTAACCCTCTGAACAAGACGACCCCAAACCTGATTTCTAATGCTGCCAGTCCCCAAGTTACTCTCACATCAAAATTTAACTTCTGCACTGTATTGTCACTATATGATATGGCCTTTGTAATTAGTTATATGGTACTGTTTATCTCTCTTCTTACTGGAATATAAGCTTCGTGAACACAGAAAACTTAAAAGAAGAAAACAAGACCAGGAAGTAGTAGTAGCTAAAGCAAAATTTGTGATGGTGGCACCAGAATGACTATCATTTGAGAACCACTGCACTGTGAGACTTTCCTTCATGTCTTTTTGTATCCTTGCTGACTTTTCATTTCTGGAACATCTTTAATAGTATACTATGATTTGGTAAGAAAAAAAATTTACCTAAGAAAAGTCATTCAATGATACATCCCTAAAGTAATATGTTAGAAAAATGATATGAATTTTTAAAAATTCAGTTTTTTCAGTTATGTAAAATGAGATGGCTAAATTAAAAATGTTGTCTCCATTGGTGAGGCAGAATTTATTCAGTAACTATTTGCAATCACCAGTTAAGATATTTACTCAATAGAAAATGACCTAGTATAGACCTAGAGGCCATCAGTTGACTCCAGAACATGTAACATAGGATGATAGAATTACCTGAGGCTTCTTTATTTCCAGGAGGGAAAATGGAAATTATTGAGCTTTGTGTCACCTTAAAAGCTATAATTCAGATGCTTCTGAAGAAGGTAGTAGGCAGTCCTGAGGCAGTAATACTGGCCCTGAGCAGTTTTACTCTTGGTGTCTAGTTATACAGTGAGAGGGAATGCTTTTGCAGTCTTGGAGGAGGGCAACAGCAAAATTCACATAATAGAGGAAACCTTGATTAAAGATGGGTCTGGGGAAGTTGAGGTGGCCTGTGAAGAATTGAATTGGAAGTTTCAGTATTTCATTATTGCAGTCGTAATACTGTTGGTGAGATTCCACGCCAGCATCGAGCACTGAGATGTTGCCTCATTGCCACCTCAACTTCCTGCCATGTGACTAGTACCTGGACCACACATTTGGACTCTCAATAATATTGTGGCTTTTAACATCCCTAACTGGTTCATGGACTTAATGTCTAGTTTCAAGGTGGTTGCAATCCCTTGGATATAAGGTATGTGGTGTGTGTTCCTTTTATGTTTGCCTGCATTTAGAATGGGATTGCACACACAGGCAACTTGGCCTTCCCCGGGGATTCAGAGGACCTGGGTTTGGATTCTGCCTCCACTACCTAATATCTGTGTGATTTTGGGTAAAATGATGATGATTGTGACAGTGACTGTAGAAGGTAAGGAATTCACTGGGCCTTGTCTGGGAAATAAAAGTGATCATAACATGTTGGTGGGTCAAGTGAGATAATGTGTATAAATACTTAGTTTAGTGGCATGGAAGGTATTAAAATCATGATACTCAACTTGCATTATTAAAGCATGGGCTAATATATTCATGTATCATCTGGTTATAAAGGACAGAAATTTAATCCAAACTGCTGCTTAAAACCAACAAAGTAGTGAGGACAGGTTTTAAGCACATATGGATCCAGGGCCTCAAATGATGCGATTGGGACCTGCCTCCATTTCCCTGATGTTGGCTTATTTCTCAGGCCCCTGGCTCCCATGAGATTGCAGAGGTACCCATGGACCTTCAGTTCGACTATCTTTCTGCCAAGGGGGTTTCCTTAGCAGAAAGAGAGATCTCTTTCCCGGGGATCCCAGCAGAAGACACAGGAGAGACTGAGCAGCCAGATCTGGATCCCATGCGTACACCTAGAGCTGGGACTGGAGTTCCTGCCACCTATACAGTAGGGATTGAGGGGGAAAGAGGTGATCTCAAAGGAAAAGAGAGGCTCTGTGACCAGCCACTCGAAGGGATGCTGGCCTTTCTCATCACAGGAGGGGCACAGTTCCTCCAGGGTTCCAAGTCTCTCAAAGGAGGAGCTTTTCTTATCCCATGCAGCACTCAGCCTACCAGATCTACTAGTCTTCATTACAAACCAAGCATTCTCCTTTTTGTTTTTTTGTTTTTTTTTTTGCTCTGGAAATCGTTGATAAAAACTCTCCTGTTCAGTTGAAACATTGCAAAAATTATATCAGAAAAATAAACAAACCTGAGGCTCTGGCCAGTTGTGAATGGAGAACATCAAAGCTTGGCCAGTCATCAACTTCAGCTTCCCCTGGGGTGGCTTCATGTCCACAAACAGGTTTGCAGATATGGGGTTCTAGTTTGGTTTGATTGGTTGCAGGAACCAGAAACTAGCTCAGAGTGGTTCTAGTGAAGGGATGGGTTTGGAGGAGGCAGATCTGTGCTTTGGCTGGGCATGCTGAGCTCAGGTTGGAGTAGGTGGTTGTCCCTCCTTGGCCCTCCACCTGCGCTAGCCAAGGTACCTGTCCCCCAATTAGTCCCTTCACCCCTTGAGTGGTCTACTCAGGCCTGCACCTGGCCTCTGACAGCTATCTCTACATGGGCTCTGTCTCATACCTTCACTTCAGCATCCAGCTTATGGTCCTGTCTCCTAGTGAATCATTCACAAGGTCCCCAGAGGAACCTGTTAGCCCAGCTTGCCGAAGTCACAGGTCTTTGGCCAGTTTTTGGCCAGGCTTTTCTTAGGACAGGGCAGTGTGGTCCCATTTATTGTGACTGATTTAGGGCAATGGGGACTAGAGGTAGGTTAGAATCTTTAGGCAAGAGAGGCAGGCAGGGGCATTCTTTACCCTATTGCCTTCGGAAGTGGTCCTGAAAACTGTTTTCAGATACTTGACATAGCTGGTGGAGACCTTCGGCCCAGGGATGGACTCTTACCATATGCAAAGGTCAAGCAGTTTTACTCTAATATTGCAATAGGTAATACTTTTTATTATAAAGTATATTTATTATGAAGTAAATTTTCTTTTCTTAGTTTTGGAAAAGAGAATGGGAAGAAGAAAATAAAAATTACTCATAACCCCACCACCATATATATGAACAATGATAGCAGCTAACACTTTTATAGCTTTTGCTTTGTGCCAGCCACCATTCTAAGGGCCCTTTGTATCTACTCATTGAATTCTCACAGCAATAGTATGAGGTAGGATGCAGATATTATTATCTCCATCCCTAGTTCTAGAACGGAAGTTAGGTCTTTGGTGGTAGGGGCTATGACAAGGATGCCTAGCTTGCAGGGATACTGACATAAAGCCCTGTTCAAGTGTCACCCAAGGGTTGACCAAGTGCTAACCAAGGGCTTCTGTGAGTATCATCCCAGGTGGCATGAGGTTGGGATAGAAGTGGTATCCCATCTGGTATCTGCCATGGTACAGCCAAAAACAGCATCTTGCCTCCCTCACTCCACAGCAGGAGGTGTTTCAGGATCATTAGGTGAGATGATTAGACCATTATGTCTTGGCCTTCCAGTTTAGCTCTTAGGCTCCTAGTCTTTGAAGAACCTCTGGGGCAGCTCACCTGTCCCTAGGACCTGCCTAGATGTGTTTGAATTAAACGAATACACCAGATTCTGGGATCAAGTGGCACAGTACCAGCTCCCTTTTCCCTTTCTTCCATGTATGTAACTTGTCTCAGCTTGTGGTCTTCTTTTCCACACTTGCCATGATTATTGTCCTGGAAATAGGCCTCATGGGAAACCCCAGCATCTTAGGGAGAAGGGTCGTGTGAGTGATGAGAATGAGTCAAGTATTAATTATCATCCTATTTATTGAACATCTTTTATATTTCAGACTCTGTGCTTGGCACTATGAAAACATTTCCAGTTTGCTGCACAACTCTTTCAGGTTTTCTAGAATAGGAAAGTCAGGCCTTCAGGGTGAGGGCGAAGAGGTTTGCTCAAGACCACACAGCAGGCCAGTGCAGAGCTGGTGTTGGAATCCAGATCCCAATAAGGCGGCAGAGGCCAAGAGTCAAGACCACAGTGCCATGTGTTTCTTTTAATCCAAGTTCCTTTTTAATGGGCTTTTCGCAAATAGCATTGTGAACACAGATTCTCTCCAAGGTATTGCACTCTGCAAGATTCAAGGAATTGAAATGCAAGAGAGGACAAATGAACAAAAAGACCAAGTGCAACAAGCTTCATGGATAGGCCTCTTTAATTGTCTCTGGTGCTGACATAGACGTAAACTATAAGAATTACTCTGGGAAGAGCTGGTAACAGGACACCCTTCTTTCAGCCTTTCTCTTTTTGTTCTTGCCAGAATAATAACAAACTCTATATCTTATGTGCTTGATAAAGTGGCCCAGACACAAGCTGTAATTTAAAACAATTTTTGTTTTAGTTGATTTTAACAAACAGATGCAGCTGGCTTTCTGGGCCAAGCACAGTGTCCGTGTCTTATAGTGGGCTACTTGAGCTGCTCCACTCTCTTGATTTGTGTTTCATTCTTCCTTTCGATATGTCTATTCATTCATTCTTTTGGTATGTTTCCAGAGGCTTGGGTTTGGGTTTTGAAAGAGTGATTCTTGACTGAATAGTTATTGTGACAGCATTTACTCAATGTTTCCTATGTGCCGGGCACTGTGCTAGTACACTAGGTAGACAGGCTGGGGCCCTAGCCCTCGCCAAGCTTATAATCTAGTAGAGAAGCCAAACAAGTAAAAACAACTTTCCCTCACCAAAGGCAATCATTTTCAGCTCTTTTAGTTGATAATTTTTGTATAATCTTTTCAATATGTTTCTTATGGTACTTTTTTCCCCCTTGGTTTCAGACATTTATCTGTAGCTTTCCTCCTAAGGAAGACAAGAATTCATCCCTTTCTTGTCTGCTCTTTTCAGTTGTAAATAGATATTTCTTCATATCTTTAAAAAGCTTATGAGGGCACTGTGCTTTGGTAACACTGTTCAGCTGAGTAAAACCCAGTGCTTGCTGACAGGAAGCTGGGGAGCCCAGTGGGGAGATGGGCCTGTAAGCATGCAGTGAGTTGATCAGACATTCTATATTAGATCCCAAGAAAGGGTAGGGCTGAATTCCCCTGGCCAGCTTTGTAGTTTGCGTCCAAGCCAGTTCACTCTGGCTGAGTGCTGTGGAGCAGAGCAGTACCATCCTCCCCAGCGCTGCCCTGGTTCAGCCGCCATCCTCCCACACTGGCACACAGCATCAGCTTCCCAACTGGCCTCTTGCCTTTAGTAATCCGTTGTCCTTACAAGGACCATAGTGATCTTAAAAAAACATATCACTCCCTCAGTTGAAAGGCTGCAGTTGGTCTTTTGTTAAAAGTGAGATAAAACCTAAGCTCCTACTTTAGCTTTCAAAGATCTATGTGACTCAGCTCTGCTCCCTGCCCCTCCCCCAACCCCCCTGCCCACCATCACCCTCTCCTCGGCTTCTTGTGTGTAGCCCCTCAGACTTGTTTTCTCTCAAGGGCATTCTCACTTGTTGTTTCCTCTGCTGAGAACACTCTTCACTTTTATCTTCCGGGGCAACCTTCCTGACTACTCTTTAGACTATCACTCTACTGCACACCCGCACTCCATACCATAATCCTGTTTTATTTTCCACATAGCTTTTATCTCTATCTGAAAGCACCTGTGTATCCCACTAGAATGTAAACTCCATGAGGCCAGGGACCCTGTTTGTTTAATGAAATAGTGCATCCCCTTAGAGTAGTGCTTGGCCCATAGTAAGACACTACACAAAAATGTACTGATGAATCTCGAAGGTATGCTCTTCCACTGTATCCCTAGGACTTAGCGTTGCCCTGCTGTCTGAGGTCATTAATGAAGGCATTGTCCTAGTTATAGTTGTATCGAGGAATACAGTATTGTTGCTAAATAGCACTTATGAGCAAAGAATGACCAAGAGTAGTAATACTAGCAAACCCTTACATAACACTGTGTGCCAGGCATTGACTGATCTGTGCACTTTATTAGAGTAACATATGTTTCTCACTCCCACTCTATATGGGATAGGTATGATTATCAGTGATATCTTGCAGGTAAGGAAACTGAAGATAGCCTAATTTAACAAAGTCCTTAGCTTTATAAGCAGTGGAGCTGAGATTTGAACCCAGACATTCTGACTCCTGAGTTTGTACTCTCATTCAAACACGTGAGTTGCATCCAGGGGACTCTCTCTGAAGTTGCATGAATTGGATGCACTATAGCCGTAGAGGTGGAACTGGGAATAGTAGGAATCAATCCCGCTTACTGAGCACTTTGTTACGGTGTTTCTGTGGCTATTGCACTGTGTCCAGTGATGGTACACAAGTGCCCACAGACATAGAGGACATAAATGTCTTCAATATCAGACGATAGAGGTCTTTCCAGAGACTGTTACAGGAAGCAGGAGACAACACAACATGCTCAGACAGGTGTGAATGGCCAGGTTCTCTGGTTTCCATGGGATGTATAGCTATGGCTTTTTACTACAGTTCAACCCGCAGTCTGAGGACTCCTCCAGGTTCAAGAAACGCTCTTTGCTGTTCTCATAAGGCTTTTTATGCCCTCCTGGCCCCTTCTTCTAACTTACTATTCTGAAGTTTTGACACTGTACTTGCCCAAAGTCATTGGTAAAAACAATCCCAGCCTGTCCTTGAATGTGTACTATGAGACCAAGCCAATCAGAGACCAACTTCCCAGGAACATCCCACAGCAGATCAGGCTTCAGGCCTGCATTTCCTCTGTAGTGGTTTATGTATGTGATTGCTCGCTCTCACGATATCCCTGTGGGTGGGTGGTGGGACAGATCAGTGCCCCCATATTATCAGGCTGGCAGAACTGGGGTTCAGATCCAGGTCTCTCTGACTCAGAGATGACAATACAATTCTGGTTATAGTTATCTGTTCCCCCAAATGACTTCCATTTACTCCTAGTACATTTCGTTTCTATCAGTGTTTTCAAGTGGTGAGAATGGCATGATGTCAGGTGTCCCTCACAGTGTGCCACACCTGACCCCTTAGAGTATATTACATTCTTTCAGACTTTTGGTTAGTGTGATGGGCCATGCTGCCATTGGAAGCCTTGTGTCCCACAGTGACATGCTGGATAAAGGTGAAGAAACACAAACAGAAAGAGAAATATGCAGTTAGGTTCAGGAGCTGAAAAGGTACATCTTTAAGGGTTGGAAGGAAAGGAAGTCAGATTTACAGCAGCGAATAGAACTGGAAGCCAGTTGTTTCAAGGGGGTATGCAGGATGGAGTGGTGAAAGGTTATCACATAAATTAAGAAAAGGAACTAGGAAAGTTCTCTGGCAAATCGAGATGAATTGCTTGCCCTGGGAGCTGAGCTCAGAAAGAGTTCCTGTCCCCCAGGAAAGGACAGAATTCCTTAGACTGCATGTACCCAGATGCAGTGTTCATATCTACCTCATTGGTGCTTATGGAAACCCTGAACCAAGAAATTAATGTAAACACTGGTGATGCTATTTAGCTCTGGCCACATGGGCCCTCATCACCCCACAGGAGCATTCTCCAGTCACACACATGTAGGACTTCCCACAGGAAACAACCCTTGCTGGAGGGATATTTATTTATAGACAAAAAACATAAGGCCCACACAGGAAAATACCACTAATGAAAAAAGACATTCTATAGACCACAATTGCAAAAATTTTCATATTTTTAGAAACTAGAAACCATAAAACAAATCCGAAAAGGGCTTTAAAATAAGAATGTTTGAAATGTAAATGAAAGAAATAGAATGTATAGCAAGATTAGGGCTATTGAAAAAAGAATAGATTTTGAATAAAGAACCAAAGAAGAAATTCTAAATATTGACAATGTAGTCATTGCTATGTCCTTTTCAGATTAATTAGTTTATTAACACTTCGTGTGGATTAGTGTAATGCAGTTTTATTTTTCATGTGTTATTTTAAAAGACTTTCCCCCTGGATATTTTAAGTGATTTATGCATATTCAAAATTTTGGAAAATAGAAGAATGTATAAGAAAAGATATAAGAATCTAGGTAGGATAACTCCTATTACTATTTTGAACATTATTCAGAATATAAATTTTTAGATCCCTGATTTTTAAAAAAAGTTTTTTAAACCATAAGCCTTGTTCTATATTATTAAATATTCTTCGAAAACATCTTTAATGGCTCTCTAGATTCCCACTGTCTTATTCTGGCGTTCTTTGTTTATGAGCGTTTGTTTGCATTTCAGATTATTTTTCAGAAAAGATGACCAGAAATGAGATGACTCCATCAATAGGCGGGATTTATGTTTTGTAGTGGGGGAGGAGGAGGAATGGTGGGCAGAGATGTGTAAACATATTTTAGCCTTATTGTTGTATAATAAAGAATTTGGTCTTTGTCCTGGGTTCCTGGGAGTTTCTGAAACATTTGGAATCTCCCTAGTGATAGGAGTGTCTTTGTTGTTCTTGGTGGGCCCTTGGATTACACCTGAGTTTGTGCTAAAGGGAAGACTCAGGATAGGCTGATCATGTCAGAAAAACCAACTGTGTGATCAGAAGTTTGTGGCTTTGGGCCATAGCTAGCAATCCGACCTTTTGACCGCAGGGGGAAGGAGAGCGACTGGAGATTCAGTTCTATCTCATGGTCAGTGATTCGATTAATCATGCCTGTGTAATGAAACCCCAGTAAAAACTCTTAACACTAAGGCTCAGTGGAGCTTCCTCATTGGTAAAGAGATTGGTGTGTTGAGGGTAACATGCTCCAATTCCATGGGAAGAGGGCATGCATTTAGTACCATCCAATGCTTGTCCTGTATGTCTCTTCATTTGGCTGGTCTTGATTTGTATCCTTTGTAATAAAACTGTAATAATAAATATGGTGCTTTCTTGAGTTCTGTGAGTTGTTCTAGTGAAATATCTAGCTTGAGGGGTGTTGTGAGAACCCCCCAGATTTGCAGCAAGTTGATTAGAAGTGCATATGGCCTGAAGATCCCTAAACTTGCAGCTGGCTGGAATGAGTGCAGTCTTGTTGGGGACCTTGCCCTGAACTGGTGGAGTCTGACATTAACTCACCTTTTGTTTTCTAAAGTTTATTTACAAAATTATGCTTTTATTAGCTGACTAAGAGGATGAAAGGTTGATCTCTCTGTATCTCAGTATCCTCATCTATAAAACAAAAAATTTAATAACAACTTAGGGTTGTTGTATGATAACCTTTGTGTAGTACTTAGACTGGTGCCTGGCCTGTTGACCATGTGCATGTGGGTGTGTGCGTGCACACATGTGCCTTGTGGAGAAATAAGAAATACAGCTAAGAAAAAAGAGAAAAAGGAAATCATTTCAAAAACTATTCCCCAAAGACATCAAAATAGTATATTTTGAAAAATGCATTCTTTTAATAGGTCAGTTTAATCCCTTTTACAGTTATTATACATTTGTTCTTTTGTCACGTTCTATTTACAAAATTTTTCCACATGCTTTCTTGCTCTATTCTTTATTTGTTACTTTCTGTGTGATCTTCTCTCATGCTTTTAGTTTGCATAGATCTAAAATTTATTTTACTTTAGCACTAGTAATAGTTCTACCAACAGTTATATTGAAATCTCTAATACACATGTTGAAGCCTGGATTCCTCAGGCTGCTGACTACAGGAATGAATACCCACTCTGAGACATTCTTCTGTACTCCTAGTTTTAGTTGTTCTACTCCATGGGTTTTTCTTAGACAATTTTGGTGAAATCATTTGTACTATGTATCTATACTTTCGAGAATGGTAAAAAATGCAATTGGTATATAATAGGCACATAACTTTATGAGAGAATTGACATTACAGTTCTTTAGACTTGATTCTGTGTTTATGTGGTACAGGCTGCCTTATTTCCAGGTTCTCATTTAGACTCGCTTCTTTGTTGCTAGAGTCTGTCTTTGAGGAGGTTGTCGTTTGTTTATTGGTTTTAATGAAAAATTTCAAACATACTCCAAATAGAGAGAATCAGTAACAGTTACTAAATTTTTTGCCATGCTTGTTTCAACTATTCTCCCCCACTTTTTCTGAAATTTTAAAATAAATAAGATCACAAGTGATTTTACCCCTAATGTTTATGTATATGTCTCTAAAAAATAATCATTTTCTTACATACATCAATGTCATTATCACAACAATATTAATAATACTTAAGTATCATCTATTACTCCATTCAGATTCAGAATTTTCCCAATTTTCTCAAAAAAAAAAAAATTCTTTGAGTATGGCTCCCCGCCCCCTGGCCGCATGTAGAGACATGTAGAGATATGTATCCCTGGGTCCTTGATAGTGGTGAGGAATCTCAGGTCCTGAGAGGTGAATAGGCTTCCTCAGATCAGATAGCAATCTTAAGACTCAAGTCCAAGCCCCTCTTTTTGAGTTTTGTGTTTTATGCCCTGTGCTTGGCTGCCTGGGACCACTTTTCCTGAGTATGATGCAGCCTCTAACCTTAGCCTAAAGCTTTGTCCACAGATGTAGGGGCTGCAGCTGGGAGAGGCAGACATGAAGATAAGTGCTGCCTCAAGAAGCCTCATCCCCCAGCACAGAGTGGTTTTTCTCTAGAAAATGGAGCTGGTTGCCATGTAAGTCAAGGCCAGCCCCCACCCTAGGCCGATGTGGTTTCTTCTTTGGGTTTGAGTCTATTTTTTAGGACCTCCTTCTAAAGTAGGAACAGGGGCAAGACCCCTTAAAATGAGGATACCTGGCTACAGAGAACTCTGTAGGATTGTGGAGAGCATAGCCTTTGGGATCTTGGTTCTGCCACTCACTCACCATCTGTTTGGGCCTGGGAATTGACCTCTCTGACTGATCTTCTGCCTTCGGAAATTGGAATTACAGTTTTTACCTTGCAGGGTTGTTAAGATTATATGAATGTAGGTGTTAGTTTCCCTAGCGTGGTGCTGGCCACAGAGTAGTTGTTTATATATGGGAGTTTATGCCATTTCTCTCTGCCAAGGAGGATGACAGACAACTGAGTCAGCACTAGCCACTCCTCCCCTCTTCCCTCCTCACACTGAGGAAAACCTCACACATCCCTCTCCACTCTTCTTTGCTATTGTAGAAGGCAGTCTGGTGGCCAGGCCTCCAGCCTCTACAGGGCTTTGGAGAGAAGAAGAGAAGGACAGTGTCCAGCACTTTTCCTGTGTCCTGTCACTTTTTCACCAGATCTGGTGTGAGGCCACTTTACAGACAGGGTGCTGGGCACAGAGGGGAAAAACATCATTCTCTTCTCTGAACATTAAGGGTTAATTTCTTATTTTAAATCGAGAGACCTAGTTCATCAACCCAAGATGTTGGCAGAAGTGGTTCTGACTCGGAATATGCAGGAGGACAGAACCCCACTTGGCATTGGCCAGGAGCTCAGTGACTGTGGAAATGCTCTGTGCCAGTGAGTGTGCTGAAAATACAAAGGAAATGTTTGTGGTCCTTTTAGAGTAAACGTTTATTTCACCTTAGAGTAAATGGGGCCTAGGTAGCTGGATGAAGTGAGACAGCCTGTGCAGTGAGCTACATAAAGGATGGCATCAGAACCAGCTGGGCTAGAGAGGGCCTAATAAATCATGTCCCTCATAAGGGACAGTGTTTTCTATTCCTTGGGTGGGCCACATGTGCCATACTCTTGAGAAGAGTGGGAACAGCTGTCCTGAGTTGTTGCAGTTGAATCATATTTGGTCCATGCGCCAGAGGTTGGCACCTCTGGTCATTTCTTTCTTTTTCACAAAGTTCTAGGTGACTTGGCCTTCTCCCCAAAGATCCTGGGCAACTGCATGCTCAGCATCCTCTGTGAGGCACTGGCAGCTAAGTCTTCCGTAGCCTCCTGCTGTGTCCTTTGCCCAGAATGGCCTCTTCCTTCAGCTTTCCAGCCTCTTCCCTCCCTTCAATTGCTAAATTCCCCTCTTGTGTGCTTGCTTAGCAGAAACTCTTCATCTTGCTTTGATGTACTTTTCTGTGTTGATATTGCAGTTTGAGTGTCTTCCCACCAGACTGTGAGCTCCTTGAGGGCAGGGACTGGGTCAGATTTATATCTGAAGCCTGGGACCCAGCCCAGGGGCAGCAGCATAGAGATGTATGGAGTGGAACAGAATCAAACGTTTATTTCAATGCTGGGTAGCTGCTTTACAGGTACTGTACGAGGCATCTTGGAAATTAGTAGTGGAGTGGGAGAGCCTGCAAGGTGGGCATGCTTGTCTGGGATGCCGGCCTGGCTTGGCCTGCCCTCCGTGCTATCCCTGTGGTCACTTGCTCAGGCCTGGGCTTGCATGGTGGGCTTCACAGGGAAATGGGTTCCTGCTGCTCTGTCTGAAATGTGACCTGCCATGCCTTTTTTAGTCCCCTTCGTCCTGTCCAGAAAAATGTCTAATTGTATCTTGAACTCATTTACATTGCTCGCTTCATTGGCCTCACTTGGCAGCTGAGGCCATATGCTAATTCCACTCTTTTCATGAAGGAATTCTGCTGATTTTACTTACTTTTTATGGTAGATTCCCCACCCCATTCCTTTTCTTCGTGTTTTTTTTTTCTCCCCTGTTTCCCCAGTAAACAGTTGCCTAAGTCCATTCTCTTAGGCTCTGCGACTCTGCAAATTCTCGGTGTCCCACTCGGTGGAGCTCTGAATGGGCCTTCCCTTCAAGTACCTTCAGCTGAGGTTGATCAAGAATGCCTCATCTTGCTTTCTCTGCTTCAGAAGAGGGGTTCTCTGTGGCCTGGGGACCCATTTCTATAAGGCCTGTTTGTGTCTGAGGTCACAGTGACAACCATTGTTTCTCAAAATCAATGAGAGTATGAGTCAGCTAGAGTTGCCCCGTTTTCCTGCCTCAAGCACCTTGTGAGGGATGGACCTCACTTTCATGGTGACAGAAGGGATATGAGACCAGGGGCTGTTTAGATCTGCATCTGAGTCGCAGGGCTGCCCTTGCCAGCAATGTGGCCTTGGATGGGTTTATTTTACCACTTCGAGTCTTAGTTTCTCTTCATCTGTAAAGTGGACATGTGAGGACCCATCTCCTTCTACAGGGGGGATTTGCTTGTTATCTTCCCCAAGTGGAAGCAGCCCTTGATGTCCCCTGGGTCTTCTCTACAGGCCCTGGGCCACCTCATCTTCACAGAAACTAGGGCTCTGAGCTAAGAGTGCCTACTGTGTCCCACCACTGACCAGTTCTTTGATCTTGGGCAGGTGATTTAACCTGTCTGTGCCTCGATACTTTCCTCTGCAAAGTAGGTGTGCTGATGATACTACCTACATCCTAGGACTGAATTAAATTAGCTAGTGCTTACAAAGCACTTAGGACAGTACTTAGCTCATAGGAAGCACCCATTAAATGTTAGCTATGAAGATAATGCTCATTTCTTATGGAAAGGGCTTACACCAAGGAGGACTCAGTGAGGACAGGACAATGTCTTGGAGGAAATTCTGGCCTGGTGTCTCTGTGGTTTTCCTGCTTCATTCTTCCAAGAAAAACATTGTCTTAAGTTATTATTGGACTTTCTAGCAACTCGAAGTATTTTGAGACTCAGTATGGAGATCCATGCTTGAAACTAGTAAAAAACCCACCAGAGAGAAAATAATATGTCAGACACTGGAGATTTTATGTGCATTAACTCCTTCAAAACCTTATAACAGTCCTGTGAAGTAGGTACTTTTGTCACCCCCATTTTACAAAGTGTTGCTGGACTGTGATTGCTGTACTAGGCGAGAGTCTCAGTCCAGAATGTTGGGGCATAGGGGTACCAGCATTGCCTTTTCATCAGCCTAGAAGAGGCCAAGGCCAGGTGGGGAGAGAGCTCGCCCTGTGGTCCAGCGGGGGCCAGGTCTGAGATTTGTCAGACTCCCAAGCCTGTGGCCTCCCTGCTGTAGCACTCTGGGGCTTGGAGACACCAGAGAGCCCATTGCCCTTTTCCTGCAGGACAAATCCTTCCTGGCATCTACCTTCTCCACCCCCATCAGGGCCAAAATATGAGACATAGGGATAAGAGGGGTTGGGACTGCCAAACTGCCAGAGCTCAGCAAACTGGTCCTGAGGACAGTACTTAGGTATTGTTTTTGATTCAAAACAGGTACCAGTCAAAGAAAGCTGGATGTTTATTCTGTTTCTTCTAACTCTCTAGAGAAAACTGCCCCCAGAGGCCCCACACTTACCAGTTTTGGCCCACGGACATGTTTTGTTTGGGCCATGCAGTTTAAACATGTTTTTGAATTGGTTGTCTACAATTAAAAATTGGCACGTTTCATATAATAATCTAGATTTTTGGCTTCTCTTGAAAAAACTGGAAGATCTGTCAAGTCCAGGCCCAACATTCCTGTTCTGGTCATGTGGGCTGGAGCTGAGGAGAGACTGTCCCTATAGCTCTGGCACAGGAGTTTCTGTTTCCCTATAGGTTCACACCTCATCTTGAGCCCGCTAGGCTCTGTAGGCTTTTATGTTGGATAACACTGTTCTCTTACTGTCCCCATTTCAGGGCAGGCTTTATCCAGTGCTAGAATTTGTGAGAACGGGAACTCAGGTCCAAGAACACTGATAATTATTACTTCCATGATTAAGCACCTGCTTTGTGCCATGCCCTGGATTATGAGGTTTGCATGCATGGTCTGTGAGCCCCATGCTGTCCTGTGAATAATGTATGATCCTCATCTTGTAGATGGAGACACTGGGGCTCAGGTAGGTAAGCCCCTGGGACCAGGTCTCACTAGGCATGCAAGTAGGGGATGTGGAAGTGGGATCCAGTGTGTTCCCTGCAAAACTCTGTGTGTCCCTTTCCCCACTCATCTGGTCCTCATTCTCATGGTGACCAGCACATCTACAGGTGTTCTCTTCACACCTCTCCATGGGAAGGAAATATGTATGTGCTCACAAAACCCAGGGGCTGGCCTGCTCCTCTAGGTGGAAAGACTCCTGGTAGAATTTCCTTCAGTTTCCTTTTGGGATCACAGGGTACTATCTTCAAGAGAAAATCCTCTCTGGTGCCACTTCATGAAGAGGCCTGGTAGAGCAAAAATGGGCCTCAGATCGGGTAAACTCATATTTGGCTCCTGGCTCCACTATGCTCTAGCTGTGGGAGCTGTGCAGTCTTAAATTGCCTGTCCCATGCCCCCTTCATCTCTGTCTCCTTCCCCTCTCTCCCATTTCTCCCTTCTCCCCTTCTCCTGCTCTCTACCCTCCATCCTTCCCTCCTCTCCTCCTTGCCGTCCTCCCTATCACTTAATGAGCACTTGTTGTGGACTGAACAGTTTCTAACTCTTCTGAGCCTCAGATTTATCACATATAAATGGGCTGTTGCCTGGCACAGTGGCCAGCAAAGTTTAGATCTTTGATAATTGGTAGCCGCAGTTATGAACAATGAGACTTTCTCCTTGATTTTCACAATGGAAATCACAGGGCCCTAGAGGTACAGAGTTTTTGTGGAAAGTATTGACTTAAAAAGGAGCATTTTCCCCAAGGCACCTTGATAAAAGCATTAGAAAGACCTAGGATAATGCTGGGCCCTTCTTTTTCCTATGGATCAGGTACTTTTTTGTTCCAAGCACTGTGTTAGATACAGCACATAACTTCCTAAAAGGTTAGTAGTGATTTTGACTAACTACTTGACTAACCCCCATCTCCATTTTATAGATGAAGAAACAGGCTCAGAGAGCTTAGGTGTTTTGTGAAAGACATACCAGCTGGTTAATGGAGCAGAGGTCCAAACTCGAGCTGACCCTCCACAAAGCTTGTGCTCTTTCACTTTCCGCTGTGTGAGGCCCGACCATGACGTCTGCCCTAGAATCCAAAGTGGACCCAGAGATGCTAAGTAACTGTGTAACAAAGATTCAGGAATTCTCTGTTCCCCTGTAAATGTCCTATTGTTCCCTCTCTCTCTCCCTCGATCAAGCAAGTCCTCAATGTTTAATTGGTTTTGCTAAGGAGAGTTCCCTGGTGTCATTCTGAGATTCTGAGCCTCCTCTTATACCCAATCCTGGCTGAAAAAAAACTGTGACGGACTAGGTAGCCATGGATAGGGTCTCTTTCCCAGGTGAGTTGTGTTTTTTGGTACTCTCAGACATCACTGTCTGTGAAGTTTACTTAGACCCCCCTAGGATGGTTTTCTTCATAATTTACATTCCCATGTCAACCTCATACTGTTATGTCCAGAAGTTACTGCATCCATATTTGGTGATTTGTCTCTCTTTCCCTCCCCCACACCTGAGGTGTCTGCCAAAATCCTGTATAATTTGTGTCATCTCCCAAGCTTGTTATAGTATATGAGGGCCCAGGATAATTTAGTTACTTTTGAAAAAAGATTCTTAGCAAAAGTAAAAAAGGAGGGGAAGTTTTTATACTCACTGCATGAAATAGACAATATTTCCTGAAACAGGAGATATGAACCTCAAAGAATTTAAAATAAAACATTCATTTTATTATTTTTTTAAAGAAGGAAAATGAGGGAAAAAAGTAGAATAGTCAGTCTTTTTATCCTAAGTACAGATGAAATTGATTAAACCTTAAAGACTGGCCTCCGCACACCCGGTTTATTAATTGAAGAATTTCTCTTACCCAGAATGGGAAGTTCACATTAAAATTGAGCTTGCCCCTGAATGGCAGTGACACTGAGAACTCAACATTTTCCACAATCCTATTTTCTCTTCAGTGCTAGAGGAAATCCTAAAAATGGTTAAAGGTGGGGAGGGGGATTGACGGGAGAGAGCAGAAACCATACATTTTGAGGAAGCTTTCTTCCATTTCCTTGTAAAGCATGAAATCAATTATAGCTCATGGCCCACAATTATTTTATTTCTACATTTTAAATTCCATTTTCTGCTTCTTTTCACTGCTTTTGAACAGGAGTTGTGCTGTTATGCAAAGTCAGCTGAAAAGATACCCCAGATAGACTATGACAGTAGCTTAAAAAGCAAAGGGGCAAACTGCCTGTTGAAGTTGGGGACAGAAGACAGAGGTGGCCACCACCCCATTTGGCCTTTGACCTGTAAAGGCATGGATACCTCTGTTCTTCCTGTAATGCCCGAACCTGCCTCTGCTTCTCTTCTGAGGAAGGCACTGGAGGGAGTGGTGTTAACTCTGGAGCCTTCTTAATTGCTGGCCTGGGGTGGGTGTCCTGTGATTAATACTCCTGCTTGACTGACTGGGTCAGAAGGTCACACCTCTTCCAATTCCCACCCAATCTCTCCCATTTTGTTAAAGAGAAAGACTCAATTTAGTGCTAATATTTCTTTACTGGCCCTTGTTGATCCCTTTTTTACAGAGAGCAGGCCTCAGGCTCAATATCCAGTTAGCATTTGATAACATTGCATCACATTGTGTTGTCTTTTTCTTTTATCTTTACAGTTAACTTCTTATGGCAATTAATGCATTTATTTTGATATAAAGTTCTTTTTATATAAATGTATTTGGGTTTAAAAAATGACTTGATTTAAACATACATAAATAAGTGCTAGTAAAGATAGTATCCAGGGATATGGCAGCAATCACAAAGTGGTATAGGGATGGGAACCCTGGTTTAATTCATACTCCTTCCTGAGGCAGGACACACTGTTCTGAAGACCTTGGGGAAAGAGCTCTTTAATCCTGTCTCCAGTTATCTATCTTTATCTTTACTAATCCTGTCTCTCGGAAGGTCTCTTCCAGGTCTACCTGAATTAGCTGTGTAACTGTGGGAGAATCACCTTCAAATCTCTCCAAGTCTCAGTTTCTTTCTTCTGTGAATAATAATAAATACCTCCTTCCTGGACTGTTGTCAAGATTAATCGAAATAGTGTCCACGGTACATTCTTAGACTCTCAATAAATGTTAATTGTCTTTTCTCCTTTCCCCAACTCCCTGACCCTTTAGTTATATTTTTTCTTTCATTGGAAACAATTTCAAGGTTAAAGAAAAGTTGCAGTAGTATGGAAAATTCCCATATACCCTTCACTCTTTAATTATCTTCCTGACTGTTCTCAAGTATGCACCCAGATTTAGGAGTAACTCTCTGGCAAGCCTGACCAACAGTTGGTTGTGGCGTGAGGGCAAGTCTTATGGAAGGATGAAACATCATTCGTGTTCATGAGAGATATTGGTCTGTAGATTTTTTGTGTGTGTGTTATCTCTACCATGTTTTGAAACATCATTACAGAATATCTTTATGTCCTTTAAACAAACATTATTGGTTGTCTCCATCCCTCTTCTGTCTCCAGTGTTGGATTGTCAGTGGATTGTAGGATCAATCCAATCTCTTTACTGTTTCCTAACAGGAGAAATGCACACTGAGAGTGGTGCCTGAGGTGATTTTATGTGTGTGCAGGCATGATATTAAGGGATGCTAACCACAGTAAGAAAGTTATTTCCTCTTCGAAGTTCTTTAAATTCTTGGATTCTGTTAAGGAGAAGGTCTCTGGTGTCTGGAGCTTGTCTGTCCAGAATTTAGTAGCAGTGTTTTCTTTTTCTTATACTTAAAAAAAAAAATCTTTTACTTGTGGTAAATAATACTGGTTTTCCAGTGGTATAAAACTTTCTTTAAAAATATTTTTTTGATAATAAAAAGTAACCCAATTAAAAAATGGTCAAAGACCTGAACAGGCACTTCTCCCAAGAAGACATACAAATGGCCAACAGATATATGAAAAGATGCTCAACTTCATTAGCTATTAGGGAAATGCACATCAAAACCACAATGAGATACCACCTTCACCTGTTAAAGAGTGGCTGTGATTAACAGGACAAGTAATTACAAGTTTGGAGAGTTTGTGGGGAAAAGGGAAACCCTCATACACTGCTGGTGGGAATGTAAATTGATACAGCTACTATGGTAAACAGTATGGAGGGTCCTCAAAAAAACCTAAGATTAGAATTACCATGTGACCCAGCAATCTCTCTTCTGGATATTTGACCCCCAAACTTGAAAACATTTATCTACGAAGATATGTGCACCCTGATGCCCATAGCAGCATTGTTCACAGAGGCCAGGACATGGAAACAACCAAAGTGTCCATTGATAGATGACTAGATAAAGAAGATGTGGTACATATTTACAATGCAATATTACTCAGCCATTAGAAAAGATGAAATACTGCCATTTGTGACAGTGTGGATGGATCTTGAGATTATCATGTTAAGTGAAATAATCAAAAAAATTTGCAAACCATATGATTTCACTCATATGTGGGATATAAAACTAAAAAAACAAACATGACAAACAGACTTATGGATGTGGACAGTAGATTTGTGGTTACCAGGGAAGGAGAAGGGGGAGGGGGGGTACATAGGGGTAAAGGGAGTCAATTATTTGTTGGTAGATGGAAATTTTAACTTTGGGTGTCGAATACATAATGCAGTATGCATATGATGTATTGTTGAATAGTACACTTGAAACCTATTTGATTTTCTTGACCAAAGCCATCCCAATAATTTTAATTATAAAAAAAATAGGATAGGTAGCCTGAGGTTATACAGCTAGTAAGTGGTGGAGCTTGGTATTCAAATCTTAGCAGATTAGGACATGTGGCATCTCTTTGTCCTTATTCCAGCAAAGGTCCTGGTGGGTCTGACACTGGCAATTAAATCCCCCCACCCTAATTCATTGGCAAGAACTTCTCACAAAATCCCACCCAATCAGGAAATAAAATCCTTCTATGTGCCCAGAAAGTATCAAGCCAGCAATAGTTGGTAAAAACATGACTACTGCAATATTCCTTTTCAACGACAAAAAATATGATTAACTCTCCTTCCTGCAGGCAAAATATGCTCATCTTCCCCCAAGGGAGATGACCCAAATGTCCCATAAATCATGGTTTTCCAGCTCAAAGTCCAGGATGTAATAGGTGATTTGTGCTGGTCTCTATATCAGGCCTGGATGCACATTACAAAACTATACATACCCAAAATGCCAGCATCTAACCTACACCCAAACCACAAAACACTCAAAACACTCCCATTCAGAAAGGAAAATGAAATAATAATAATAATAGATGGTTTTTGAATTAGTAATATATGTACATGGTTCAAAACTTAAAGGTTTGTGTGGATCTCTGATTAATATGCCATACAGCCGAGGCTGGTGTGTTGTATGCCAACTATAATTGAAAAAAAAAAAGCTCATTGAATTATACAGTGTAAATGCAGGCAACTAGTTACCTATTATATTTCAATAAAGACAAAATGAAAAACTCAAAAGGTTACGAAGTGTAGACAAGAAGTGGATCTTCCTTGTACCCCAGTCCCTGCTTACCTAGTTTACTTCTAGGAGTCAAACCACTGTGACCATTTTCTTCCAAAAATTCTAAGGACAGTGATTTCAGGCATATACTTTCTCATGCAAAATTTGTGGGAATGGCAGTATACTGTGCTTACACTTTTGGCAAGAGTTGCACTCAGGGAATATAGAGCCACTTCGTACTTTTTAGTAGCTGTATAATATCTATTATGTGAATGAACCGAAATGTAGGTAACTGCTTCCCTCCTGATGGGCTATCAGGCTGGCCCCATGTAATTGCTGTTGTAAACATGGCGCAGTGATGTCCTTGTATGTGGCTTCTTTGCATGTAGGATACAGCTGGGTCACAGGGTGTGCATTGGCACCTTTGATGGCTTTTGCCAGAATGACCTCCAAAAGAGATTTTGCTAGCACACGTCCCAAATGTACAAGATTGTCCATCTCCCCCATCCTTAGCAGCAGAGGTTACTAAATGTTTGAGGGATGACGTGGTCTCTGGAGCTGCAGTTGACTTTGAATTCTAGTCCCTTCATTCCAGTCCTTTTGACCTCATTTCCTCATCTCTACATGTGGGTCATGCTGCAGGGCTGTCTGGAGAGCTCCTGGAGTCTGTGTGTAACCGGCAGCACCTTTTATTATGGTCATGATTATTTTGTCAGCTCATTAGGCAAAAACAATAATCTCAGTGTAGTTTCAGTTTCCATCTCTCGTTATATGTCTGAGCTATTTGTGTATCTTTTCTTTGCCCTTACTTCCTATCTGACTTCCCCTCAAGCTACCCTGGCCTCCTTGCTGATTGTATGACACCCGCGACATCTATAGGTCTTTACACTAGCCCCTCCCTCTGCCTAGAATGCTCTTCCTCTGGCTAACTCCAGCCCCCCTCTCATCTTAGTCCTGGCTCAAATGTCTCTTTCTCAGTGAGGCTAGTTTATTTAAAATTACAGCTCACCTTCCTCATACATTCCTGAGACTTCTTTTCCTGCTCTGCTTTTCCCCAGGACACTTATCATCCTCTCTCCTTCTGTGAGATTCACATATTATGTGTATTATGTGCTTTTGGCCTTACCTCACTGGCCAGTGAGGGATAGGGGTTGTTGCCTGTTCTCATCACTGGGGTTCTAGCAAAGAGGACGGGCTCAGTGAATGTGTTGAGTGTGACCTGTCTGTTGATATTGTTTCTATTTTTGAATGGATTTTTGCTCGTTTTATTATCAGTTTGAAGAAGCGTTTTAAATAAGGAAAGTAGTCCTTTGTGAGTGGGGTATATTTTAAGCTTCTTTCCCCAGTCATCTTTGGCCTTTATTGTTTGTTTTCTATGCAGAAATGTTTGATTTTTATGTCATTAAATTTGTCTATCTTTCCTTTCTTTAAAAAAATGTGTTTCTATGTTTTGTATCTTACCTAGGTATTTTTTTACTTTTAAATTATAGAAAATGCTATATCTTGTGTTTTCTCCCAGTACTTTCCTGGTTTTATGTTTTTATATTTAAAAGTTTAATATATTTTGAATTCATTTTCGTGTAACATATAAGGTAGAAACTAAAGTTTAGTTTTATCTAGGTAGCTACCCACTGTCCCTGTATCACATTGTGTGCTTTTTCCCTTTTACAGATGTGGACAGGGAAGCTCAGAGAAGGAAGATTGCTTACCCAGTAAGCCTCATTCTGCACCGCGGCCTTCTCTCAGCTCTGTAGGTGTTTTGCCACAAGTCTCCAGTATTTACTGTGCTTTGGCTTTTCTTCCTTTTTGGCAGGGTCTGGCACTTCTGTTTGTCAACAAGCTTGTCTGCAGCTATTTATTTTTTCCCTTGGTTTCTTACGCCAGCTCTCTTTCTTGTTTCCCCTGTTCCTGCACCACTAACATTGCTCCCATTGTTCCCCTCTTGGGTTTCTTTCTTTTTAAATTTATTGGGAGTGACAATGATTAATAAGATTATATAAGTTTCAGGTGTACAATTCTATAATACATCATCTGTGTATTGCATTGTGTGCTCATCACCCAAAGTTTTAGTTTTCTTTTGTCACCATATATTTGACTTCCTTTATCCTCTTCAACTTCCTGCCTCCCTCCTTCCCCTCTGGTAACCACCATACTGTTGTCTGTGTCAGTGAGTTTTTTGTTTGTCTGCTTTGTTTATTTGTTGTCTGTGCCAATGAGTTTGTTTTTTGGTTTGTTCATTTGTTGCTTTCTGTTTCATATCCTACATAGGAGTGAAATCATGGTTCTTGTCCTTTTCTGTCTGACTAATTTGGCATGATACTCTCAAGATCTATCCATGTTGTCACAGATGGCAGTATGGCTCATCTTATGGCTGAATAATATTCCATTGAATATATGCTCCATATCTTCTTTATCTAATTTTGTTTTCATGTCTTGGACACTGTGACTAATGCTGCAGTGAACATAGGGGTACATATATTTTTACAAAATAAATGTTTACCCAGAAGAGGGATTGCTGGGTCACATGGTAGTTCTAGTCTTAATTTTTTGAGGAGCCTCTATACTGTTTTTCATGGTGGCTGTACCAGTTTACATTCCCTCCAGCAGTATATGAGGGTTTCTTTACCTTACATCCTCTCTAAACTTATTTCTTGTCTTATAAATTATAGCCATTCTAACAGATGTGAGGAGTTTCTTACTGTGGTTTTGATTTGCATTTCCCTTTTAGCTAGTGAAGTTGAGCATTTTTTTTATATTGTCTATTGGCCATTGTATGTCTTCTTGGGAATAGCATCTGTTCGGGTGCTCTGCACATTTTAAAAATTGAATTGTTTTTCTGTCGTTCAGTTGTGTAAGTTCTTTATATATTTTGGATATTAGCTCCTTATCGGAGGTATTGTTTTGCAAATATCTTCTCCCATTCATTTGGTTGCCTTTTTGTCTTATTGATGGTTTGTTTTGCCATACAGAAGCTAGTTTGATATCTCCCATTCATTTATTTTTGCTTTTACTTCTCTTGCCTTTAGGGTCAAATTCATAAAATTCTGTCTTAGACCAAGGTCCATAGGGTTTAGTACTTATGTTTTTTTCTATGTAGTGAATTGTTTTCAGATCTTATAACTCTAGACCTTTGATCCATTTTGAGTTAATTTTTGTGTATGGTGTCAAATAGTAGTCTACTTTCATTTTCTGCTTGTGGCTTTTCAGTTTTCTTCCTGGGTTTCTTTAGGTGGTGAAAAATGCCCCTTTCACTCCCTCCTGAAGGACCCTCTGGTTTTGGATGCGTTCTAGAGGATGCTGGCAGTTTGCCTTTGCATATTGGCTGCTCTCCTTCCCATCCTCTGGCCTTTTCACTTGCTCCTTGGGGTGCTATAGGGTTCCCAGGAGACTCAGGAGGCAGCTGGCAATAGACAAAACAGAAATTTTAAAATCAGACAGCCCTAGATTCTAAACTCTGTCTCTGTTGTTTACTATCATGTGACCAGACCTCAAATATCTTTTTATTAAAATAGGAGAGTCTCTGCCACATGGGGTTGTGGTGAGGATCAGAGCTAATGCACGTTAAGCAGAAGTCAGAAGCTTATATGCTGTCAAGAACCAGGCTGGTAGTAAAAATGCCAGGGTATCAGGCAACAGGGAGTTGTGGGGACCAGAGTAAAATTGAGAATATATCACTGATCTCAAGGGGCAGCTGCTCTTCAGCCATGTCAGATGCAGGCTCAGTGTTGTCACATCTGCTGATTTGTAAAGATTTTTATATGCCCTCTTTCGAATTGCGTTGGCAGTGTGTTCATATTGTCAGAGGCACCGTGCAGGTTAAATTACACCCTTTTTTTTCGAGCCTGTGCATCTTTGAGTGTCAGTTTGAAATCCGAAGGCCAGGGCTTGGCACCAAAGCCAGCGCCTAGTCCATGGTGGCTTTTGCTTGGAATGTGGCCGCATCTTTTGGGTTTCTTTTTGGTCAAGCAGCATACTGTTTCTACTGGTTGCTAGGTGAGCTCCACTTCTGCTTGTTATCTACAGTATTTGAAATGTTGAAATATGTTCTTCTTCTGGTCCATTTGGTGACGTGGCATATCATTTACCTAGAAAACAGGAAGCTGGGGTTTTGTTGTTAATGTGTCCTGTGACCTCGACGTCCAGGTTGTCCTGCTCAGGTGTCTCCTGGCTGGTCTGGTGGAATTCGGCAGGATGTTTGTAGGCCAGTTTAAAACAATAAGGATTTCCTGCTCGTTGGTGAACACAGTGCTCTAGGCTGTTGACTGGTACCCACCAAAGACCCCTGTGATGGGCTTATGGGATGCCACTGGATTTGGTATAGGGCTTGTTACTATTAATACCACATTGCTGTTAATAGTCTTCCTATTCTTCCTCCTGTAAATGGTATGGGGCCTTTTGTACATGTGAATCATAGGGAAGGAGATGGACTTTTGGACTTTGACTATGCTGGACGTTGTGACATAAATACCAATATCTGATAGCTATCTTTATTGTGCGCCAAATGCTGTGCTAGGTTGCACCTTCCTTGCTCCTTAACATGTGTTCTCTGGCTTCAGCATTCTACGAAGAGGAATCCAGGCTCCAAGAGGTGAGCAGGCATACTTGCCTCAGGCTGCACAGCTGGCACAGGTGGAACTGTGCCTCCGCTGGCCCGTCCTGCTGGCACCCAGGCTGCTGCTTCTGCTGCCTCTCCATGTACCTGCTAGGGCACTAGAGGTAGGCTTACTGAGTTATTGCCACATTCTTTCTGCTGCAGGGCAGCAAACCTCTCCATAGGGTCCCTTGCTCACATGCCCCAAAACAAAATCTACCATCTGTCTTGGCTGTCTCCCATCTTCATATCTGAAATTCCAATGAGGTCAATAGAAATCAACATGGAGTTATCATCCCCATTTACAGATGGGGAACTGGAGCTCAGAAAAGGTAAATAGCATTATGGAACTGTCCTCCCCCTGAAGCTGTTCATGAAAATGACTGTCTCTGGTAAGAAAGAGAGTCAAGGTCCCTGCAGCCTCCTCCAGGGACTAGGGCCTCCTATGGTCTTTTGGTCCCCCACCAGGGCATCTGGGCCTGGCCAGGCTCTCCAGCCTCTTGAACTCATAGCACGTCTTACAGTGAATGAAGCACCTGTGACGATTGTGTAGCAGCATGGACAGAGTGAATGTTTGATGTCAGGTGAGGGAGGCGGGTGTGAAGAGAAGGGATTCGCTGGCAGTGTGTGCAAGTCAAACACTTGCTTTGCCAGGTGGGGGCCCAGGTCCTGACCACTCCCCTGCTCGTCCTCCTCTCCTGGCCTCCACTCCAACAGCATTCTCAGTTTTATGTCCACATGTGTCTTCCTGGGGCCACCTGGACTAGTGGCAGCAGCTAGGCCCTGAATGCTTAGGCTGAGCCAGAGCTGAGAGCTTGGCTCAACACTGACAATTGTCACTGCAGCTTTTACTTACCCAAGGCCCAGCAGGCCCTGCC
Organism: Eonycteris spelaea; assembly: GCA_003508835.1. Lineage (NCBI taxonomy): Eukaryota > Metazoa > Chordata > Mammalia > Chiroptera > Pteropodidae > Eonycteris > Eonycteris spelaea. The sequence goes on along the minus strand of PUFA01000215.1, from coordinate 451,405 downwards.
CTGTGATTCTCTCCAAACCTTTTGCAGGGGCACCTTTGTTTATACTCTGATTTACAGACAAGGAAATCCAGCCCCTGGTAGGACTATGATTTGGATGCTGGCTAGGAGCCCCCAAGTCCTGGTCTCGCCTCTTCCTCCCACTTGGCTCCCAGCTCCCTGCCTGCCTGACCCTCTTTGCTAAGCCCCTTCTGTTTTCAGATCCTTTGATTCTGTGGTGAGTAAGGTAGAGTGGACATCCCTGGTGCACAGTTGCACCCTCTTCTGAACCAGTAGTAATTCAAGAGGGAAACTCCATGGCCACCCTACTTTGGGAAAAAATCTCAGAGGGAGGAAAACTAAAATGCACAAAACCACCACACACTTGAATTGATTCTCTTTAAGGGAACACAATGATGGAAGTTTTGACACCTCTGGCAGAGATTCAGGGGTGGGGACAGCTGAACCTGTTGGAGTCTGACTGGTTCTCACCCTAGCTGGATGGCTCAGGGCAAATTATTTAACCTACCTCAGCCTTAGTCTTTTTGTGCGTAAAATGGGGAGGCAAGCAATGGATTGAATAAATACATATAGATAGTAGCAATAATGGTGGTGCCTGGAATTATAGAGCTGCAGTCTCTCCTTCCACTGGGCTCTGAAAAGCTATACTCTGAGGGAGACCCCTGACACATGCTCTGCTGTCCTCCAGCATCTACAGGGGCTGGCACACGTGCCCCTGCCCACGTACAGAGAAGATGTTTCCACTCCAGACACAAGATTGCTGCTCGGGGATGCAGAGTACTGTGGTAGAAAGAAGTCAGTGGCCCAGGTTCACATCACTCCAATGGAGTCCTTGTTCCTTGACCTCAGTTTGGCCACTTCACTTCTCTGAGCCTTTGTTTTCTCATCTCTGGTACCCGTATCACAGAGTTGAAATGCAGTTAAAATGAGATGAAGATGTATAGAACATCACAATGCATGCCACAGCAGTAGTTGTAGAAGTAAAAACAATCATCACAGCTAACGTTGTTGAGGATTTCCTGTATCCCAGGTGCTTCTCTAAACCCTTTCCATTATATTACCTCATTTAACTTTACAGCAGTCCAGTAACTTGCCCTTTCACTGTCCTCCTTATACAGATGAGGAAGCTGAGGCACATGAAGATTCAATGCATTTAGCAAATGATCCTAACAATAGTAGGATGTAAATTGCTACTGCAGTTTTATAATAATGAGGTATTTCTATTATATCATTTATTAAATATTTAATAAGTCACTGGTTAAAAATACATTTTTCTTTATTTTAAATTTAATATGATTTCTCCTTTTAGGATGCTCGTAGCTTTTTAATTAAAAATCAAATTTTGATTAACTATCTGATTTTGTGGTTGCCTAAATATAAAGTTTTACATTCTGCTTCTCCAACTGAAACTTTTTCTAAATATACTTTTTTTTCTTTAGTACCAGAAGGAAAATTATATCTCACAGATACCTATGCTTTGTTAAACGCTGACCTTTGTAAGTTTTTCTTTATTTTCATTTTTTAAATGATTAAGATATACAATCTACAGAATGGGAAAGTGTAATTTTTAAAAGTACTGAGAAACTTTAACCCATGTTATAATTATTTTGCAAATCTTTAAAGGATTCTGTAGTCAGTACAACCAGATGAAAAGCTCTGATAGACTGCAGAATATAGAGGGTCGTTTGTACATTGCAAGTTTTTGACTTGTGTTTCCCACCCACTGGCTCACTCTGTTCCTCTGGTCTCAGAACAATTTCCTCTCCTGGGTTCATGGGAATTGAGAGGGACACTGTTTGATTCATTCTGTGGAAATACTAGGGATTTTGAAAAAGACAGACGGGCCAGTTATGTCACTTCCTGTTGTATGATCAAAAGTTTGATGAAGAAATGGGAGTAACTAAGTGAGAGCTGCTGCCAGGCAGTGGGAAGTTGCCTGATGCTGACCCTGGTTTCTAGTTATGCCCTAGTTCTCAGTGGGGCCAGTCAAATCGTTGTGACCTCTGGTCTCTTTAGAAGTCCCTAATGTTGGCTGTGCTGTAGCAGTTTGCACAAGAGCCTGGTCTTTTGGAGCAGAGCTGTGTGCCCCCTGCAACAAAGGCGGTTTGTAGATGCTAGAGTGAGGCCGCAGAGGAAAGCCCCACAGGCCTCGGAGGGTTTGTTCCCATCTGCACTTATATTTCTGGGTTTGTGAGTTCAGTTTCATTTCCTATGCCCAGGAGCCCAATAGGCATCAGAAGGGAGATGGGAAATACTTGGAATACATCATTTTCCCCTCCAGCCACCAAGCCAAGACAAGGCACTCCCGCATAGTTTTATAGACTAATAGGAAATTGAATCTCAGAGAAAATCTCACTGGGAAAGAAAGTGAATGATATGGGGGGAGCTGTTTGCTCAGTAAGTCCAACAAAAGTTGATTAAGCTTGTGCAGAGCTGGGTCTTGTGCTGTTGCTGTGAATACAGATTGAAACTCAGCCTTAGTCAGTGAGCAATCAGTGTGGGGTTGGGTGGGGAGGAAGGGCCAGGGCAAGTGGGTCTGAGCAGAGAGGAGCAGGAGCAAAAGCAGGCAGGGAAGGGGTGAGAATTAGCGTGAGATGTGCCTTGTTTCTCAGTGTAAAGTAGAGGCTGGGTAAGATTGTGGGCGAGGAGAGAGGTTGGTCCCATTTGCAAGGACAGGCTTTGTGTGGCATGTGGGTAAGAACAGGCACCAGAGTTCAGAGCTCTTCTCTACCCCCTATTTGCTGAAGAACCCAGGACAGTCACCTAACTTCTCTAAACCCAATTTCCTCATATGTACAATGGGTCAATAATAGTTCGGGTGAGGTAAGGGATGGCTTTTAGGTTCTAGAGGGAGCCAAGGTAGCTGGAGTTACTCCTGAGACAAGGTCTTTAAGTCATCCGTGGGGTAGAGTAACCCTTGGCTCTGTGGGTGCAGTTTGCTTACCAGAGTTCGGGGCCATAGGGCCAAGTATAGGGGGCCATTCTATTGTAAAGTCTTTGTGGAGAACAACATGCAAGCTGAGAACCCAGGGTGCTCTTCACCATTCACTTCCAGGCTCTGTCCCATTCCACTGCTGCAGAACCTGGCCACATAGCCCTGTAATTGGTGACAGGTTTGCTTGTGGCTGGAGAACCTGTGGAGTGGCCTGTGGTAGGTTAGGCTTAGTGGGGGTGGTGGTGGTGGTATGGTGTGGTGTGGTGTGGTGTGGTGTGTGTGTTGCCTGGGAGCAGAGCGAGAGCACCGGGTGGGGGTTGGGGGTGGGAGGGGGTTCTGTGAAATGCAGCTTGATGATTGGAACAGAGTGAGTGTATCAGGACTGCGAGATAAAAGGAAAGTCCCCACAACCACACCAAAGAGGGTGGTTTCAACAGAGGACAGTATGGGCTCTTAGCAGGAGAAATAACAATTAGGTCACTGTTTTATTTATTTATGTACTTAACATTATAATTTGTTTATTCTGAGTGGATAGTATACACCTCTTTTTAGAATGAAAAGGTACAGAAGAATGTAGTGAGGATTTCCTTCCTGCCCTTGTCCCTGCCTATCTATTACCCAGCTCCTTAAACAACAGAACCAAACGTTCTGTTGTTTTCCTTAAATATTTATGCATATAGAAGCGAACACTCATATACAACACACGCACACACACACACACAGACACACACACATCTTTCCCCCTTTTGAACAAATTATATCGGCCTGCCCTTTTTCTCACTTATTTCACTCTGGAGATCATTCCATAGTTGCATAGAAAGAGCTTTCTCATTCTTGTGATGGCTGTTTAGTATTCTGTTCTGTGGTGTCACATTATTTATTTTTACCCTGTCCTCTACTGATGGCCATTCCCATGGTTTTCAACCTTAGCTACAGCAAGCGTGCTACAGGGACATTTCACATGTATGCAGGCTTGGCTGCGTCAAAGACTGTGTATTTTTGATAGCTGTTTCCAAATTGACCTTTTAGAGGTTATTACTAACTTATCCCTCCCAACCTCCCAAGAGCGTATGAATCAAATATGTGTCTTCCTTCCTTCCTTTCCTTCCTTCCTTCCTTCCTTCCTTCCTTCCTTCTTCCTTCTCCTTCCTTCCTTCCATTTTTATTATGGTGACATTGGTTAATGAAATTCAGTAAGTTTCAGGTTTACAATTCAAAAGTAAAGCATATATATATTGCATTATGTGCTTACCACCCATAGTTAGATTTTCTTTCTGTCTACCACATATTGGACCCCTTTCACCCCATCTACCTATTCCCTCTCACCCCCTACTTTCTGGTGGCCACTAGTCTATTGTCCGTGTCCGTGAGTCTCTGTTTGTTTCTCCTGTTCGTTTGTTTGCTTTTAGGTGTATATCCTACATATAAGTGATATCATGTGGTTTTCAACTTTTTCTGTCTGGGTAATTTCACTTAGCATGATTATCTCGAGGTCCATCCATGTTGTTGCAAATGGCAGTATTTCATTCTTCTTATGGCTGAGTAATATTCCATTGTAGATCTGTACCACAGCTTCTTTAGCCAATCATCTATTGTAGGAACTTTAGTTGTTGCCATGTCCTGGCCATCATGAATAATACTGCTATGAACATCAGTGTACAACATATTTTTATGGATATGAGTTTTTCAAGTCTTTGAGGTAAATACCAGTAGAGAGATTGCTGGATCATATTGGTAGATCAATTCTTAGTTTTTTGAGGAACCTCATACTGTTTTCCATAGTGGCTGTACCAATTTGCCGTCCTACCAGCAGTGTATGAGGGTTTCTTTTTATCTGCCTCCTCTCCAACACTTGTTATTACTTGTTGTGTTGATAACAGCTATTCTAATAGGTGTGAGATGGTATCTCATTGTGGTTTTGATGTGCATTTCCCTAATAGCTAGTGATGTTGAGCATCTTTTCATATATTTGTTGGCCATTTGTATGTCTTCTTGGAGAAGTGTCTGTTCAGGTCCTCTGCCCATTTTTTGATAGGAACATTTGTTTCTTTGTTGTTATTGAGTTATAGGAATTCTTTGTATGTTTTGGATATTAGGCCCTTATCAGAGGCATTGCTTGAAATATATTTTCCCATTTGGATGGTCGTCTCTTGTTGACGGTTTATTTTGCTGTGTGGAAGCTTTTTAGTTTGTTGTAGTCCCATTCATTTATTTTTGCTTTTACTCCTCTCACTTTGAGATCAAATTCATAAACTCCTCTTTAAGTCCGGGGTTCATGAGTTTAGTTCCTATGTTTTCTTCTATGCATTTTATTGTTTCAGGTCTTTATTTAGGTCCTTAATCCATTTGATTAATTTTGGTGTGTGGTGATGACAACAGTCTAGTTTCATTCTTTTGCAGGTGACTTTCCAGTTTTCCCAGCACCATTTATTGAAGAGGCTTTTCTTTCTCCATTCTATGTTTTTGGCTCTTTGGTTGAAAATTATTTGCCCATATAAACATAGGTTTACTTCTGGACACTCGATTCTGTTCACCATCTGTGTGTCTGTTTTTCTGCCAATACCATGCATTTTTTGATTATTGTCACTTTGTAATATAATTTGAAGTCAGGCAGAGTGATGCCTCCAGCCTTGTTCTTTTTCTCAGGATGGCTTTGGCATTGGGGTCTTTTGTGCTTCCATACAAATCTGATGATTTTTTTTTCTATTTCTTTAAAAAATGCTGATGGGATTTTGATGGGGATTGCATTAAATTTCTATAAGGTCTTTATATGTTGATTCTTCCAATCCAAGAACATGGAATATCTTTCCATTTCTTTGTATCTTCTTTCATTTCTTTTAATAGGGTCTTATAGTTTTCATTATATAGGCCTTCACATGTTTTGTTAGATTTATTCCTAGGTATTTTATTCTTTTTGTTGCAATTGCAAAAGGAATTATTTTTTCCACTTCTTTTTCTGACACTTCATTATTAGAGTATAAGAACGCTATGGATTTTTGAAATTGATTTTTTTTGTATCTAGAAACTTTACTGTATTTGCTTATTGTTTCTAGTAGTGTTCTTGTGGAGTCTTTTAGGGTTTTCTATATAGAGAGTCATGTCTTCTGCAAATAGTGACATTTGCTTCTTCATTTCCTATTTGGATGTCTTTTATATCTCTCTTGAATTATGTATCTTTAGAAAGTTCCTTTTGGAAGGCTGTTTGGAGGATGGATTTCAAAAGGACAAGTCGAGACTAAGGGACTTGTTGGAAAACAGCTGACAAGGGCCCGATTTGGGCCATGGGGACTGGAACTGGAACAGAGATGAATTCCAGGGATGAACTGGCGATTTGGTAGAAATGAGAGAGAATCTTTTAGATGATGAGATTTTATAGGCTTCATTATTTTAAAAGGTGAGTCTGTTGTACCTAATTTATCCTTTGTTCATAGTAGATAATAGAACAACTATCTTCCTTCTGTTTGGCTGTTGTAGAGACCTGAGCCCTACTGCCTGGTGGCTTGTCAAGGGCAATGCCAATGGGGACTTCTGTGAGCATCTGGCCTGTCGCTCCTGGCCCCTTTTGACCACAGCTACCCTTATGTCCCTGGTTGACAGGGTGAGATAGGAGAGGGGGCTGTGGAGGGCAGAGTGGAGGGGAGAGGGAGAGTTGGGACATTCCAAGGCCTACCTAGAATCAGAGATACATGCTGTTTCTCCTGGGGGAGGCTAGAAGAGCTATGTACGTATTGGTGAACAGGGAAGAATTCTTTAGCAATGGAGTCAGGCACCCTGGTTTCTGGTGGCCTGTGGTGCCAGTTGGCTGTGTGATCTAGAGCAAGTGACCCTGTGATTCTGAGTCTCCCCTTTGTCTGAAATGCTAGGATGTAGAGAATAAGTAGCTGTCTAGTGCACACAGTAAGTGTGCCAACACAAAAGACTACTGCTCCTCCTTGCCTTCCTCCCACCCCCATCCCCAGCAGTGAGAGTCACCCATGACAATAATTTGATTCTGAAAATCCCTCATGGGGAAAAGAGGAAATATTTGCATATTCCTGCATCTATAAAACAATAACTTTTTGTTGAAGTTATTCCAAATTCCATTAAAAAGGACATAGTTACTTCACTGGCTAACATTAGTGTTCCTAACATGATTTATAGCGGTTTCCCTTCAGTGTAATTTGTCTTATAATTTGTCTACCTCCTGCTGTTCAGGTCAGGTGTGGCTGTGTATTCGAACCTAGCTTACAATCTAGCACAGACATGCAATGCACACATATATGCACATGCACACACATGCATGCGCATACACATATGATACTATGTTGATATAGCTGAACCTTGTATTTTCCTACTTCCCTATAAAGGACAGGAAATCCCTCAAGTAGAATAGAAAGGACAGAAGAAGTGAGCATACATAGTCCAGACAAGCATGAGGTGAGCATGATGAAACTACAAGTATGTGAGTAGAAGACCTAGGAGCCATAGATGAGGTGCCCCTCTCCACCCCAACTCCTTCTTTCACTGTTTCAGTTCTCACCTCTGCCTTGATAAAGGCGAATCTCTAGGCATTTGTCAAGTCTAGCACTGAGCTTTTTTCTGATTGTTTTTTTCCCATGTTGGATGGAATGAAATGATAGGATTGGTGCAATAGAAAGGCGTGGGTTTTGGAGTTACATAGTCCTGCTACAGGCTAGCTGTGTTGCCTGGGCAAGTTCTCTTTTGTGAGTCTCAGTTTTCTCATCTCTAAATGGGGTAACACGCCTGCCCCTCACAGTGGTTATGAGGATTCAGTGAAATCATGTAGGTCAAAGCACATCACCTGTGGCCTGGTGCTAGGTATGTGGTTATAATTCATTTCTCACTTTGCTTACTTTTAATACTTTAATTTGGCTGGTTTTACCTGACCTAGGGCATCAGGAAGCTTTCTGAGCTCATCTCCTCCTTTTCTCTTTCTAATCTTGTCTTCTCTCCTCCCAGGTGCCCAGATCATTGATCTGATGATGCTGGTTATCGACGTGACCAAGGGGATGCAGACTCAGTCAGCAGAGTGCCTTGTGATTGGGCAGATCGCCTGCCAGAAGCTGGTTGTGGTTCTGAACAAGATAGACCTCTTGGCTGAAGGAAAGAGACAGGCAGCGATTGATAAAATGACCAAGAAAATGCAGAAGACCCTAGAGAACACCAAGTAGGTCTGCCAATGACAGGAATGTTTACATACATAAGCAGGCTTCAGAGCACACACAGATTGGAGAGGCAGTTATTAGCCTCTAGTACTAGTAAGTGGGATCTCATCTGGCCCTTGCTTGCATGAAGGGTAAAAGCTAAGGTACTGTTGCAAGAGGCAAAAAAATACAGAGGCATACAGAAGCGAGAAGTTAATTTTTTTGGTAACTTCCTAATGTGGGCAGTAGGTGGTTCTGTTCTGTACAGCATTCAGAAACCCAGGTTGCCTCCATCTTGCTGGCCCTCCACTGTAGAGTGTGTCATTGTCTGGTCAAAGCGGGCATGGGCACTGCTGTGTTCACATTTACAGGAAGGTCCAATGTGTAGGTCCTGGACCTGGAAAGGGCACACCCTGTTGGTGATGACTGTCCTACCTGTTCATTTAGCCAGGGAATATGTCCCATTAGTGAGCGTCTTTTTAGCTACAGCTGGGTTGTCAGAAGGGGATATGAATTTTGGTAGATGACTGGATGTTTGTCACAGAGGCTTATAAAATTGGATGGATAGACAACATATGGATGGACCGATGGACATTGGTGTTGAGGGGAGACTGAAAGGCAAGATCACAAGAGGACCTTTGCAATATTTCATGCTAAAGAGTTTACAATGTCAACTTGTGGAAAGAAGGGAGCTGTTAAAGAGTTTTGTGCAAGGGAGTGATTGGAAGAGGTTTCCATCTCCTCTAGAGAAGTCTGGCTGCTGGTGGAAGGATGGCGTGGCAAGGAGGATCTGGAAGCAGCAGGGGGACAGACAGGGAGAGGCGGTGGTGTTGGTTTTTTCAAAGAGAGAAGTGTGGCTCTGCATTAAGGTAGTGGAGGGAGGGAAAGGTGATCTGGGGAGAGCTTTAACAGGAAAATCAGCAGGCCTTGTCAGGCTATTGGCTCTGCCTACAGTCAGCACATTCTGATAGGAGAGGTCCATGAGGGCAGAAAGGTGGCAATACTACTGGGCAGGGTGAGGGTGGGAGGGATGCAGTACTATGGAACAGAAGCTACCTGGTTGCTCAAGTGGCCAAGAGACTTACTAATTGTGATGTGGTTGAGAACATGAGAAAACGACCTTGTCGAACACACAGTGTTGCCAAACCTCACTGTTTTATCAATTCCTCTCTTCGTCTCCAGGCCAGTGCCTTTTGATCCATACTAAATAGCAGTCACCAGGAGACAGCGATGCTTCCTCAGTGCTATGCAGCCCAAGACAATATTCAGCTACTTCCACTTCTCCTTCTCCTGCCTGAGGAGGGCAAACAAGTAGAGAGTGTTTTTGTTTCCACATCATAAAGATTGATAGCCTTCCCATTTATGATTTTTTTTTCAGACCTGACACCTGCAGCTCTCCCTCAGAATTCTCAAGTTGGTTAAATTAAAGCTCTAGCCCTGTGAATGGGCCAAAATGTCACAAAAGATTTCCTAGCGCTGCCTTTTGTTAGCAAAATTCATCAATCTGATAAAATCGACACATTTAGATAAGTATTGCATAAGAATTCAGACTTCTTTATTCCCAACGGAAGTGGATATGAGGCTGTAAAAAGGAAGATAAAAAATTATATCTTCTTTTCTAGTGAGTTATTTGATCTCTCTGCCATTTTGTTTACTTGTCAGAAATTGGAGAACAGATCCTTTGGACTCCGGCATAAAAACCCAGCACATTACATAGCAAATGTTAGTATCATTTGCTTTATAAACAGGACCTTCTGGGAAGGGATTAGGGTACTTTTAAGGATGAATTAATATTATTTCAATTAGTTAAATTTAAGGGAAATTCTCACTTGTATGTTTAAATTACCATCTATTTTGATTTATTGGTCGAAGGTCAAATTGCGAATTTTATCACACATCCAGAGGAAATTGTCACTCTGAGGGGTCTTTGAAACCTCTCCCCTCCTCACTTAATGCCCAGCTGCTGGGAGAGAAACTTAGATAAAGGAAAGGATTGCTGCCCTGATGGATTGTAGTTAGTGGGTCCAGTGGGCCTGTGGCCAGGCCAAGGTGGGCTGCCTCCGAAGAGAACATTTGTTTTTACCTCTCTGCATCAAGGAACTTCTTTAAATCATTTTAAGCAACTGTTTCCTTTTCTTATGGCCCCCTTTTAAGTAAATCCTTTGTAAATGCTGGTCTAAAAGTGAAGAACTTTCTATCTGGAAAGGAAAAATTTGGACTGGTGAACTATGTGTTTGATCAAAACCTGAAAAATGTTTAAACATAAAAGTTTGTTTTTCTATCTAAAGCGTAATTGAAAGAAAATTTGAAAAACAGAGAAAAGTGATTAAAAGAAAGAAGAGACCACCCAAAGATTTCTTTTCTCAAAATAGCAGCTACTGACGTTTTGATATACTTTCACTCTGCAGAGTATTGCCCCCTCCCACTTTTTAAATTGTACTAGATACATGTAACATAACATTTGTTATTTTAACTATTTGTAAATGTACATTTCAGTGGTACATTCACTGAGTTGTACATTCACAAAGCTGTGTACCCATCGCCACTGTCTGTATATCTAAAACTTTTTCATGATCCCCAACATAAACTCTATATTTATTAAACAATAACTCCCCTTAACCCCCCGCCCCCCCCCCACACCATCCCTGGGAACCTTTATTTTGCTTTCTGTCTATATGAATTTGCCTATTCTAGGTACTTAATATAAATGGAATCATGTAATATTTGGCCTTCTGTGTATACTGGTTTATTTCACTTAGTATAATGTATAATGCTTTCTTTCAGGGTCCATCCATGTTGCTGCTTGTGCCAGAATTTCACTTCTTTTAATGAATGAATAGTATCCTATTATGTACATATACCATATTTTATTCATTTATCTTTTGATGGATACTTGGATTTTTTCCTTTCAGTTATTGTGTATTAATTCTGCTATGAACATTGGTATACAAAAATCTCTTCAAGTTTCTGCTTTTAGTGCCTTTAGCTATATACCCAGGAGTGTAATTGCTGGACCATATGATAATTCTATATTTAACTTTTTGAAGAACCATCAACTGTTTCCCACAGTGGCTGTACCATTTTATATGCCCACTAGCAATACACAAGAGTTCCTACTTCTCCACATCCTTGCCAACACTTGGTTTTGCTTGCGTTTCCCTAATGTCTAATGATGTTGAGCATCTTTTCATGTCCTTATTGGCCATTTATATACCTACTTTGGAGAAATGTCTATTCAAGACCTTTGCCTCTTTTTTAATTCAGTTGTTGAGTTCTTTATGTATTCTGGACATTAATCTCTTGTCAGATATATGGTTTGCAAACGTTTTCTTCCATTTTTTTAGGTCATCTTTACACTTTCTTGGTCATAGCCTTTAATGCACTAAAGTTTTTAATTTTGATGAAATGTAGTTTATATATTTTTTCTTTTGTTGCCCGTGCTTTTGGTGTTATGCCATGAAATTGTTGCCAAATCTAATGTCATGAAGATTTTCCTCAATGTTGTTTTTCTTAGAATTTTATAGTGTTAGCTCTTGTTTAGGTCTTTGATCCATTTTTGGTTAATTTTTATATATTGTATAAGTCAGGGCCCAACTTCATTCTTTTGGATGTGGATATACAGGTTTCCCAGCACCATTTGTTGAAAAGACTATCCTTTACCCTTTCCACTTGTCAAAAATCAGTTGGGTTTATTCTGGGTTCTCTCTTCTGTTCCACTGGCTTATGCATCTGTCCTTAGGTCAGTACCACACTGTTTTGTTTGCTGTAACTTTGTAGTAAATTTCAAAGTAAGGAAGTTGAGTCTTCCAACTTTATGCTTCCTTTTCAAGATTATTTTGGCTATTTGAGGCCCCTTGCAATTCCCATATGAATTTGAGAATTTGCTTTTCCACTTAGACAAAAAAATGGTTGTTGGAATTTTAATAGTGACTGCACTGAATCTGCACATCACTTTTTGTAGTGTGAGCATCTTAAGAGTATTGTTTTCCAATCCATAAACACTGATGCCTTTTTATTTATTTAGATCTTCTTTAATTTCTTTCATCATTGTTTTATAGTTTCCAGCATATAAGTCACATCCTTGGTTAGATTTATTCCTAAGTATTTCATTCTTTTAGATGCTATTATAAATGGAATTACTTTCCTAATTTTCTTTTTGGATTGTTTTTGCTGGTGTATAGAAACACAGCTGACTTTTGTGTATTAATCTTATCCTCTGTAATTATGCTGAATTCAGTTCTTCCCTTTTAAAAATATAATCATGTGATATTTACATTTTTGATTTATGCTTTTATTAACATTTTATATAGCAATTCTTTATGTAACCATTATTGTTGTTGACCCTTTCAGTGGGCTTCTGTTTTCTTATAAGTAAATAACCCTTTGACCATCATTAAATTTTGTATTTTCAGTTTTTTCCCCATGAGAGAATCCAAGTGCGAGATTACTGGATCAAATGGTACAAACCCTTTTAGACCTTTTATTATACATCCCCATATTCTCTTCCAAAAGGGTTTGTCCTGTTTTACAAAGGTGTCAGCACCTAACTTCGATTTCTCATTTTAAAAATATATTTGAAACTTAATAGATAGGAATGATGTTTTACTCATTTTAATGTGTGATTTTATAATTACTAGTGAGATTAAATATTTTCCTTTAAGTATATTAAATGGTTGTGTTTTTGTGTGTTTGAATTGTGCCTGTATGTTTTGTCTATTTCCTTTTTGCAATTTTAATGCTTTCTTTTTGATTTTCAAGAATGTTTAATATTAACAAAGGTGTTATTAACCCTTTGCCTATCAATTTTGCTATAAATACATCTTAAGCATTTATTGTTTGTCTTTCCATTTTAGTTGCTTTTTGACCTGCAGAAGTTTCTAATTTTATGTAGTCAAACTCTTTGATTGTTTTTCTTTGTGATTGCTTTATTTCTGAAAACATTTAAAATTACTCTTGCATAAGCATTTGTTAATGTTAACAGAAATCAAAATAGAAGATAAAAATGTACCCATAATCTTCCCAATGCATCAAATTAAAGTGTTTTTCCTTGGGATCCTTGTCAGTCTTTCCCACATGTACATAATTTGAGGTAGTTGTTATCACAACTTTGACACTGTTCTGTGTTCTAAGCTTTTAAATTTATTTTTCCACTAAATGTTACTGTCTGATACTAAGTATCCTTGATGCATCTTTTTTCTGGACTCCCTCTGTTTCCTGCTGCTTTCTGTTTCCTGTTTCCTTAGCCAAGGTGGTCTGCTTAGAGTCCAGAGAGGCTCCCTTCGCCATCCATCTCTCCCTGGGATTGGTAGAATGCCAAATGTCAGGTGATTTGACTACTGTCGAGAAGACTCTTACAAGGTGCATTTCATACTAGTTCTGTGCCTGACTAGCTGTGTGATCTTGGGTAACTCACTTTATCTCTATGAATTGATATTTCCTCCTCCACAAAATGGGAGCTGATAAGTTCAGCCTCACAGCATTTTTTTTATGAGGGGGCATTTGACATGGAGCCTAGCACATAGTAGGTATTAGTAATAATACCTGTAACATGTAGAGTACCTACTGTGTGCTTGGCACAGTACCAGGGATTCCCATATACAATCCTTTGGATTTGTGGGTATGTTTTATATCCTGCTTGACTGGTGTGAAAAATAACACATAAAAATATTGGCTATTTTGAATTGTACAATTCCAAACCTAAAACATACTGCTAGTTTAATATCTTTTATACAAGTTATACATAATAATACATAATAATATATACATACACATTTTTTTTTTTTACTTATCAGAGATCGTTTCTGTGGGTTCACAGAGGTTAGCACATAACAGTCAGTGTGTTTAGGCCCAGCTTGCCTCATTATGTATCACACCTGCAAGGGGAGTCTGGAGGAGGTGGTAGGGTACTGGGAACAGGAGACGCACTTGAATGTGCTCCAGGTGAGCTCCTGCCTGCACTTCTGAGCTGTGGGACTGGGCTCAGGGCTCGTCTTTACATCTTTGGTTGGAGCCTCTTATGCTCCTGGAACCCAGATACCAGTTTATATCTGGAACCCAAGGCAGGAGGGACCTCTTGTACACCAGGGGCTGCTGAACTATCCTGCTACTGGCAGAAGCCAGGGTACCCCAGTATGTGGCATATTCAGGAAATCAGCAAGTCCATATTCTTGTGCCTGGGAAAGGAGCAGACACCAAGCCCCACACGCCTTTATGTTTTGTTTTGATACATTGACCAAATGGATAAAATATAATTGAATTTTCAAAAGCTTTATAGTTAATCGCTAGAATTCTCTGTGCACACTTTTACCCTTCTCTATCCCTCTGGGCCCTGGGCTCTTGGAGGGTAAGCAGAGATGATGTACTTGTACTGAGCCCTGGCTTGTGGTTGGGTCCTGGTTCACTGATTTCTGTGGCGTGGAGCCCTTCCTTTGGATTGGGAATGGGTTCTTCTCTCACCTTCCTCCTCCATGGGAGAGGCCTGGACTCAGGACCCCTATAGACCGACCATTTACTCCTGGACCCCCTGGAAGCCCCAGGCAAGTCACTTGGCTTCTCTGACAGTAGAGGTCAGAGTCCCTGTTCATGGAGTATTGAGGTCACACGAAGAGCACACAGTACAGTACTGGCACACAGCAGATGCTGAGCTCACAGCATCTTTTCTTGCTTTGTCTTGTGTTTCTTTTCTTCTCTATCTCCCTCAGTGTTTTGATGTCTTCTCTTCTCTCTCCTTACTATTCGTTTTCTTTTTCATTGTTTACCCTCATTCTTCTTTTCCTTTGCAAACTCTCTTTTCTCTCTCTGGGTATTGCCCTTTCCAAGGTAAATATCTAAGTCCTGACATTTCTCCAGAGGCAGCATGGCCTGCCTGAGCTTCTCTGAACTTATTGGCGAGTGGGTCTTAGGCTCTATCTGGAATCTCCCTGTGAACTTACATCATCTTGTCACAGTGACCTTTGGGCAGCCAGTAGCTCCTGAGATTATTTAACTTGCTCTTTAGGGAACTCCAGCTTCTCAGAGTTATTTCCTCTCATCTTAAAACAACAACAACAAAAAAACCTGATGCTTTTTACCCCCAGGCAGGCCCAGGGCAGTATAGTGTGGAGTCAAAGACCAACTGAACCAACTCCCATCCCCAGTGGACTGTATTGTACACTTGGGCAAGAAAAACCAACTTGTGGAAGAAGTAACTGGAATATTTGCCTAGAAATTAAAGACAAGCTGAAATGTCTTCCTTAGAGCAGCATGGGGACTTCTGAGGAAGGAGAATTTGCTTCTGGCCTGGGGAGTCAGGAATTTGATTTGGTTTTAGAAAGGCATATGATCTAAGTGGAGGTCACAGTATGTGTTGCAGGTCAGGACACTGACTACTCAGAAGGGGTGCAGGCAGCTGGTGTCTTCTCTGGTTCTAAGGACTTTTTCCAAGCTTCCCACGGCACTTTTCCACACTTTATTTGGTGTGAGAGTTGACTCTGCAATTTGGATTATGCTGTTTTCTGTTGGACAGGAAAATGGAGGCTGAGGGAGATGGATTGAAAATTAGTCTGGGTTTCTTGTTCAAAGTCCCATCCTCTGTGCATTGCCTCAAGTTTCCTGTCACCTGGGTTAGGTTTGGATAGGCAGGGGAGAGGAACGAGTTGAGGGCAACAGTGGGTGTAGAGTTTGGTGCTAGGCAAGGACTTGAGTTTTTGTGAGTCAGTAATGGGAAGGCTGGGGCAGACCATAGAATGCATTGTGGACCAACCTGGATGCTGGATTTCATTCTGGAGCTGTCATGGAGCTCCTATAAGTATGGAGGGATGAAGGCTAGTACCCCAAAGTGGTGCTGCTGGAAGGTTATCAAAGCTGTAGTCAGGGCCTGGGTATATGAGCACAGACTTTGGAGAGCAGTTGGGCAGCCTGGGGTGATAAGGGCCTTACCTAGGGTAGAACTTGTTGAGAATGAAAAGTGAGATGGATTGGAGCCAGATCCCAAAAGATGAACCAACGAAATGCAGTGAATGCAGAGAACATTGGTGACCATGCCACCAATAGTGACTTCAGAGACCAAAGGAATGTTGTCCCATGATCAGAAACCAGAAAGCTAGGGTTGGTAAGCTGCTTGCTGGTAGATGATGAGATAGGACTATAGTGCTGGCTGAAGATACAGATTTGAGAATGTCCATAGACATAATTGGCGTGGCTCATCAGAGTACAGGGAGCTCCTACAGGACAGAAATCCAAGGGGAGAAGAGCTGGGCTCTCAGAGTGATCTTGGAAAAGATCTATAGTGGATAGGGGAGGAAAAAGGGCCTCTTCAGGAGCCAAAGGGTAGTTGAGGCCCAATAAAGTTTTGGCATTGTGGGGAAGGAGGGTGGGGAGCCAGTTGGCTGATGGTTATCTGGGTCAAATGTCATGGAAGGGAAGAGTCTGAAGGAAGAAAGTTGACTTGACCATTGGAGAGTTGGTGTTGACCTTTAGGAACTAATATCTCTTCTGTATCTCCTCACCTACTCCTCTTAGTGTCACACAGAGATGGAACTCAAAGTCAGTGTCCCAGCCCCTCTTGCCCCATTGCTCTGGGAACCCCTGGTTCATTGTATAGCCTCTATGGAGCCTGGCACAGAGGAGATGCTTAGTAAAGTTATTTCGGCATGAAAGGGGAGACAGAAGATGTTGTAAGGAAATTAGACATAAGCTCCTGGTGAGTAAACAGAAGCAGAATTTTGAAATGTGAGTGAGAAGAGAAATTGGCTTTTGACTGAAAGTTGCAGGGGGTGTCAAGCAGTCCCCCAAGAGAAGAGGAATTTGGGAATGTAGAAAGGCAGAAGGCACAAATCCAGAGATGAGACTAGATGGGCTGGGGGTTTAGTTGGCAGGGGCGGTACGGGGGTTGGTTTCTTTAGACATGTCAGGTAGACTGAGTGGCAGTAGATTCTTTCTTAGACTCTTCCCTTATGTTTCCTTTTTTAGGACTGAGTTCTTTGTCCTGCTTCCCATTGGGGGCCACAGTGGGGAAATGTAAGGGAATGGCCAAAGGTCTTGAGGAAGATAAAGAAGACCATATTACTCAGATTGAGGGACTTACACTACATGTCAGACAAGTGAAATCTACACTAGTATTTAGGTGTGGTGAAAATGTGTGGAAAGGATTCTGGGAAGATGGCAGAATAGGAAGCACCAGGAATCTATCTCCCCATGTATATAACAATTTCACTGGCAGAATCTGTCTTGATACAACCATTTTGGAACTCTAGGGTCTATTGAAGGCTTGCAACTTCCAGGGGAAGGCTTAGACAGTAAATTGCAGTTAATTTCTGTCGACTTCAGCTACTAGCATAGTAGTAGTTACGTATCCCCTATCCCCCGTCCCTTAACCCTGTGGCAGGTACCTGTGCAAGTGTTTCTGGAGCAGCATGCACATAGCTCATGGGAGCCACAGTGGGCAAAAATGACCCTGTCTTCAAAATTTTGGAGATCTGTGCTCTGACCACTCATTGATTACTGCTTCTGATCACAGAGGTGCAAACGAAGAAGCAAGCAGCCATTGTTCTCGTACTCCCTCTCAGCTGAAGTGACTTCTGGGAGATTTAAAGGACTGGCAGTCTTTTTCGTTCCTCCTTCATTTTTCTCTTTTTTTCCCTTTCAGGAGTCAGACATAAAGACTAAGACATTGAGAAACAGTTGCATATATGGGGAAAATTACAAAGTGACTGCCCCTGTTCAGGGAAGGGCTCAGATAAGACCTGAAAAGACCTTAAGTTTACACTTCAAGATGATTTTTATGCAAAGGAATAGCCTATAACAATCAAAACCACAAAAACAATAAGTAAAAACAATAATGAAAAACAGGAAATCCTGGGGCAGGGGAAGAATCTGTTCTCCAGAGTTACTGGATTATTAGACTTAAATGTCCAATTTTTAACAACAACAAAAAATCACAAGGCATATACAGAATCAGGAAAAAATAAATCAATACAAACTGTTCCTGAAAAAGACCTGATGGCAGATATACTAGACAAAGACTTTAAACACTATCTTAAAGACACTCAAGAAATAAAGGAAAACGTGAAGAAAGCCAAGAAAACAAAATATAAATGTCAATAAAGAGATAGAAAACCTAAAAAGAAATAAACTCTGAAGCTGAAAAGTATGATAACTGAAATTAAAAAAAAAAAAAACCTCATTAGAGGGATTCAGAGGCAGAGTTGAGTAGGCAGGGGAAAGAACTGGCAAACTTGAAGATGGGAAAATGGAAATTATCAAGTCTGAGGAACAGAAAAAAAATTGAAGAAAAGTGAACAGAGCCTAAGGAACCTATGGGATACCATCAAGTGGACTAACACACAAATTGTGGGAGTTCCAGGAGGAGAGGTGAAAAATAAATGGGTAGAAAAAATATTTAAAGAAATAATGGCTGGAAACCTTCCAAAGTTGTTGAAAGACATTAATATAAACATCCAAGAAAAACAAGAAACTTCAAGTAAAATGAACTCAAAGAGACCCACACTGAAACACATTATAATAGAAAATTTTAAAAGACAGAGAAAATCTTGAAAACGTGGAGAAGTAACTTGTTGCACACAAGGTACCTTTAGGAAGTTATTTAGCAGTTTTCTCATCAGAAACTATGGAGACCAAAAAGTAATGGGCCCATTTAATCAAAGTAGCAAAAAAACCAAACCAAACCAAAACAAAACAAAACAAAAAAAAACACCAAGAATCTCATATCCAGCAACACTGTCCTTGAAAGATATAGAAGAATTAAGGCATTCTCAGATAAACAAAACTGAGGGAGTTCATTACCACCAGACCTTCCCTGCAAAGATAGAGAACTGCCCTGCTCAAAAGAATCCTGTGAAGTGAAATTAAAGGAGCCTAGATAATAACTTGAAGCCCTGTGACAGAATAAAGATCTCAATAAAGTAAATACATGGGCAATTATAAAAGCAAGTGTTGTGATAACAACAGTTTGTAATTCCATGTGTATTTTTCTACATGATTCAAGAGACTAATACATATAAAAAACAAAATAATTATTTGTCTGAAACCTAGTATTGTAACTTTGGTTTATAACTCCACATTTTGTTTTCTGCATAGTTTAAGAGACATGCGTTTAAAGGAATTATTAATTTATGTTTTAGGGCATACAATATATAAAGATATCATGTTGTGGCATGACAACAGAGTCTTATAAGAGCAGATTTTTTGTATATTATTGAAATTACCTGGCATAAATTCAATTAGAGTGTTATAACTTTAGGATGCTGAATGTAATCTCTATGTTAACCACAAAGAAAATAGCTATAAGAATATACACAAAAGGAAATGAGGTAGCAATTTAAGTATTTCACTGCAAAAATTAACTAAATACAAAAGAAGAGAGTAACGCAGGAAATGAGAGACAAAAAAAAAAAGCTGTAAGATGTATAGAGCATAAATAACACAATGACAGAAGAAAGTCCCTTATTAGTAATTTCTTAAATATGTATTGCTTTAGCTCTTCAATTAAAGTACAAAGATTAGCAGATTGTACAAAACCACATGATCCAACTGTATGCTGTCTACTAGAGGTTCACTTTGGGTCCAGAGACACAAAGAGATTCAAAGTGAAAGGATGGAAAAAGATATTCCATGCCAATAATAACCAAAAGAGAGCAAGGTATCTATACTAAGACAAAATAGACTTTAACTTTAAAAAGTTTATAAGAGCAAAAAGAACATAATATATTAATGGAAGGTTCAATACAGCAAGAAGATAAAATGACAATTATAAATACTCAATGACAGATCATCAAAATATATGAAGCAAAATTGACAGTATTGAAAGTAGAAATAGTTTTATGACAATAGTTGGAGATTTCAGTACTGTTATTACTTACAGTAATGGATAGAGCAACCAGAGAGAAGATGAGTAAGGAAATAGAGGACCTAAACAACACAATAAATGACTAGATCTAACAGACACATACAGAACAGTCTACTCAACAACAATAGCAAACACATTCTTTTCAAGTGCAGATGGGACATATTTCAGGATAGATCATGTGTTAGGCCACAAATTAAGTCTCAATAGATTTTAAAAGATAGATATCATACAAAGTGTCTTTTTTGACTGCATCAGAGTGAAGTTAGAAATCAATAACAGAAGTAAAATAGGAAAATTCATGAATTTGCGGAAATTTGAAATAAACAACCAATGGATCAAAGAAGAAATCACAAGGGAAAT
This sequence comes from Eonycteris spelaea, assembly GCA_003508835.1. Taxonomy (NCBI): domain Eukaryota; kingdom Metazoa; phylum Chordata; class Mammalia; order Chiroptera; family Pteropodidae; genus Eonycteris; species Eonycteris spelaea. Next base: position 431,124 of record PUFA01000215.1, on the reverse strand, counting down.
TTAAAAATATGTAGAGATTACTGATAATAAAAACGTAACATACCAAATTTATGGAATGCAATGAAAACAGTGCGGGGGAGGGGCATTTATACCTATAAACTCTTACAGTAAAAAACAAGTAAGATTTCAAATCAACAAACTAACTTTACAACTTTAAGGAACTATAGAAAGAACAAACTAAACCCAAAGGTAGCAGAAGGAAGTTAATAATCAAGATCAGAGCAGAGATAAATGAAATAGAGAATAGAAAAATAATAGAGAAAAATGAATGAAACCAAAAGTTGGTTCTTTGAAACAATTGACAAAATTGACAAACCATTAGCCAGATGGACTATGAATAAAAGAGAGAAGACTCAAATTACTTAAAAAAAAAAATGAAAATGGGCATTACTACTACATCTACAGAAATATAAAGAATTATAAAAGAGAGCTATGAACAGTTGTATGCCAACAGCTTAACTTGGATAACCTAGATGAAATGGACAAACTCCTAGAAACACAAAATCTGCAAAGACTAAATAAAAAAGAAATAGGCAATCTTAATAGATCTATAACTCTTAAGGAGATTTCATTAGTAATTAAAAATCTGACAAAAGCTCTAGACCTGATGACTTCACTCATGATGACTTCATTCTAACATTTGAAGAAGAACTAACAAACACCAATCCTTCTTAAACTTTTCAAAAATACTGAAGAGGAGGGAACATTTACTAACCATTCTGTGAAGCCAGCATTACCTTGATACCAAAGCCAAAGATACTACACGAAAAGAAAACTACATATCTAAATCCCTTATGAATGATATAAAAAATCTTCAACAAAATCCTAGCAAATTTAATTTAGCAGCAAACTAAAGGGATTATAGACCACAACCAGTGGGACTTATTCCTAAAATGCAAAGATGGTTCAGCATACAAAAATCATTTAATGTAATACACCACATTAACAAAATGAAGGGAGGAAAATCCCACATGATCATCTTAATTGATGCAGAAAAAGCATTTGACAAAATTCAACACCCTTTCATGATAAAAATAACAAACTAGGAAGAGAAGAAAAATACCTCAACATAATTAAAGCCATACATTAGAAACCCACGGCAAACATCATATTCAATGGTAAAAGACTGAAAGCTTTTCCTCTAAGATCAGGAACAAGACGAAGAAGCTCACTTTTCCCACTTTTATTCAACATTATACCGGAAGTACTAGCTAGAGCAATTAGACAGGAAAAAGAAATAAAGCCATCCAAATTGGAAAGGAAGAAGTAAAATCTTTTTGCAGCAACCCTAAATATTCCACACACACACAAAAACTATTAGAACTAATAAATTAATTCAGCAAAGTAGCAAGATACAAAGTAAATATGCAAAAATTATTTGCATTTCTATACACAATGAACAATCTGAAAAGGAAATTACAAAAATAATTCCATGCACAGGAACATCAAAAAGAATAAAATACTTAGGGATTAACCAAGGAAGTGAAAGGCATAATGAAAACCACAAAACAGTGCTGAAAGAAATGAAAAAAAAAGATAAATGGAAACATCCCATATTCATAGATTGGAAGATTTAATATTGTTAAAATGTCAGTACTACCCCAACCAATCTAAAGATTTAACATAATTCCCATCAAAATTCCAATCATGTTGTTTTACATAATTAGAAAAACCCACCCTAAAATTCATACGGAGTCTCAAACTTCTCCAGATAGCCAAAACATTCTTGAAAAAAGTTGAATAAAACTGGAGAGTTCACACTACCTAATTTCAGTTCTTACTACAAAGCTACAAAACAGTGTGCTACTAGCATAAACAGAGACACATAGACCAGTGTAACAGAATACAGAGCCCAGAAATAAACCCTCGCATATATGGTCAAGTGAGTTTTAACAGGGGGGCCAAGACCATTCAGTGGGGAAGAACAGTCTTTCAACAAATGATACTGGGAAAACTGGATATCCACATGCAAAAGAATGAAGTTGGACCCTTATCTAACACCATATACAAAAGTTAGTGCAAAAGGATCAAAATACTAAATGTAAGACCTCAAATTATAAAACTCTCAGAAGAAAACGGCAAAAACTTCATGATGTTGGATTTGGCAATGGTTTGGATATGATACCAAAGGTGAAGGCAACAAAAGAAAAATAGACAAATTGGACTTAATGAAAATTAAATTTATGCATCGAAAGATAATATCAACAGAGGAAAAAAGGCAGTCCATTGAATGGAAGAAAACAAACTATATCTGATAATATATAACCGATAATCAGACTACATAGAGAACACTTTAAAACTGAAGAACAAAAAGAGAACAAATTACGTGATTCAAAAACAGGAAGGACTTGGATAGAGATTTTTCTAAAGAATATATGCAAATGGCCAATAAGCACATAAAAAAAAATGCCAACATCACTAATCATTAGGGAAATCCAAATCAAAACTAAAATGAGATACCACCTCACACCCATTTGAATGGCTGCTGCCAAAAAACCAAAATAACTTGGTGGGGATGTAGAGAAATTGGACTCTTGTGTACCCTTGGTGGGAATGTGAAATGGTACAACTGCTGTGGATAAGAGTATGAAGGTTCTTCAGAGAATTACAAATAGAATTACCATTCAGCCATTCCACTTCTAGGAATTTACCCAAAAGATTGAAAGCAGGATCCTCAAGAAATATTTGTACACCCGTCTTCATAGCAGCATTATTCACAATAGCCAAGATGTGGAAGCAACAAAAGTGTCCATTGATGGATGAATAGATAAGCAAAATGTGACCTTATTTAGCCTTACAAATGAAGGAAATTCTGACACATGCTACAACATGTATGAACCTAGAGGACACTTTGCTAAGTGAAGTAAGGCAAGGCAGTCATAAAATAACTAGATGATTCCACTTAACATGAGATAATTAGAGTAATCAAAATCATAAAGAGTAGAGTCATGGTCACCAGGAGCTGAGGAATGGGAAATTAGTGAGTTATTATTTAATGGGTGTGGAGTTCCGGATTTACAAGATGAGAAGAGCTAGGATGATGGTGGTGATGGTTGCACAGTGTGAATGTATTTAATACCATGGAACTGAACACATAAGTGTGGTTAAGATGGTAAATTTTATGTTACATGTTATTTTGACACTAAAAATTTTGAAAAAAAATACATGGAGTTATTTGAGGAAGTTAATCTTTTTCCAATTATCCTTAAATCTCATCTATTATGTCCAGGAAATGTCTCAACTTGATGCTATAGTGTCTTCTGCTTTTCCTTTTTAACCGGAGTCAGAGCTTTCAGCAGGGAACAGTATCTAACTAGAAGTTAAGAGACTTCTTTTGTTTTGTGTTTATTTTTTTAGCCAAGTAGTAGATTTTTTTAAGAAAATTGTGATTGATTAATCAAAATCCCTTAAAACGGAGAACCATAAAAAATAACACATTGATATCTTAAACGTAATATTTTAACTTAAAATATATACATGCATATTTAATAATATCAATAATATAAATTATGGGAGAACATAAAATGTTCTCAGCATTGTACCTTCCCTTCCACATGTCGACAATTGGTTCAGCCTCATCTGGGGTATCTTGGCTTTGTGAACAGCTTTGCATATTGAGTTCGGGTCTATCTCCTCTTCTTGCTGTTCTTTTGAGGCATATAGGATTTCTACATCATCTATAATTTCACAAATTAGAATTTTACACAAATTAGAATGCATAACCTATATGTTATCATTAATTCATTTGGTCTGAATTCACTAAAGTAAGGTTTATTCTGTATTTCCTTCTTGATCAGATTTATGTTTTTAAAGTTCTTGTGTTTGTTGCTTTGCCAGCAATAAAAAGTTATAATTTGTGAGTTCTAGTTGTAACATCTTAGGCAGCTGCTGCCATTTTGGCTTTTTTTCTATTTAGATGCAGCATGCCCTTTTTTTTTTCTTTTTTCTTTTTTCTTTTTCCTTTTTTTTTTCTTTTTTGCAATTGTTCCTCTTGCTAGAATCTTGTAAATTAAAATAGTTCATCCAGTAATTTAGAGGTGTTCCCCAGGTAAATTGCCTGGAGAAAAAAACTTCAGTAAATGACTTTAATTCTGTTGTGAAGTTTTGAGTAGCAGGTAGCAGATAGCTTCTTTTTGCTTTGGTACTCACCACAGGAACTCCATGAAATAGGGCAAAAGGGGATCGAGTAGAGCAACACAAAGGTTTTTCCTTCTCTCCCTGTCCTGGTAGGTGGGGGCACTGAGCTACATCTTCTTCTGTTCTTGTGTTTTGAAAGACCAGTGGTGACATCTGATAGAGTAGTCATTGTCCCTGGTGAGGGATGGTGGTCATTTTTGGGTTATCCAGCATCATGGGAAAGACAGGTATGGAACAGGGCTTTGGGGACCAAAGAGAAGATCTCTGGGTTCCTTGCTTCTGCCATTTAGCAATCATTTAACCTCTCCGTGTCTGAGTTTCTCCATATCTAATACAACACTTTTACCCTCACAATATTACTATGGGATTAAATGGGGCAATGGCTACGAAAGCATTCAGCACAGTGCTGTTTGCATAGTGCTCAGCCGATGTTGGTGAATGGGTGTTGATTCTGAGTAGGAGAGTAACAACTGATCTTCCTACTTCAGAGAGTGGTTCTATGGATCCAGTAAATTTATGTCTTTACGTGGAAGTGATAGCGAACAGTAAAGATATTGAGTACTATAATTGTATCTGTCATCCTCTTTATTATTGCTTTGAATACTAAAATTACCAGAGGCAAGGGTTTTGTTAATCCGCTTATAGGACTTAAATATGTTACTTTTGAAGATCAACAACTTTCTAAATTCTCATGGATTTGAGAAGAGACACATATTCCTGCCTCTAAACCAGGCTGATGGAGCATCGTTTTCATTATATTCTCAAGGTGGATGGTAAACCTAGACTTGGCTTTTAATCACAGTGCCACAATTCATGAGCTGTGTGACCTGAAACATGCTATAGAATCTAGCCAAGCTTAGGACTCTCTTCTGTAAAATAGGAAGAGAGTAATAACAGCCACCTCACAGAGTTGTGATGAGGAGATAGGAGTGTAAAACCTCTAGCACAGGCAGTGGTACCATAGGTAAATGACAGCATCCTTTCCCCTCACTCTCACTGAGTTGGACACTAGACCACACAGAAAGAGACACACAAAATAAGTTTTTAGAGTCAGCGGAGGGTAAGGATGGCACTTATTGGAGGAAGCAAAGTCCAGAACTAGAAGTGCTGCAGAAATGTCTCCTGAAAATACATTTAAAAAATAAATAGGTGGAAGATGTTCAGTGTTACATGGCTTATTAAGGAAATAGAAATTAAAATGAGGTATGTATAAAAAATAATGAGATTTTGATGTATGTGCGGAGAAATAGGCATTACAGTTGTCTATCATGGTAGTGTAAAGGGTGGCAGATCTTTCAATGTATGTTTTTTCTTCATTGAAATATGATTCATATACCATAATATTCACCCTTTTAATGTATACAAAGTTACACAACCATCACCACTAGTTTTAGAAACCCTGTTCTCACTAAGCAATTGCTCCCTATTCTTTGGAAGCATGAATTTGTTTTCTGTCTCAATGGACTTGCCTATTCTGGATATTTCATGTAAATGGAATCACATAATATGTGACCTTCCGTGTCTGGCTTCTTTTACATTTCCACTTACCATGGATGGACACCTGGGCTACTACCATCTTTTGCCTTCTGTGAACAGTGCTGCTGTGCACATACATGTACATATTTTTGAGTACCTGTTTTCCATTCTTTTGGATATATACTTAGGAAATATCAGGGTCATGGGGTAATTCTGTTTTTCTTCATTTTTAAAGCATATTTTTGCTAAATATAGAATTCTTGGTTGCCTTTTTTTTTTTTCTTTTTTGCACTGGGCAAGCTCCAAAGCAGGCCAAATAAGGATAACTTGGCAAAGTGAGATCTTCCAGGGAACTGCCAAATAGGAAAAAATATGACAATTCTTTGCGAGAGGGCTTTGATGGAATTCAAATCAATTCTGCACCTGTTAGTGGCTGTCAGCCGGCTGGTTTCCACTCTGGCTGTAGATGCTGCTTATTGAGGCTACAGTAGAGTTGAGGAGGGGCAAATGGGAATGACAGGTTAAAATGCCACAAAGCTCTCTTATTTTTACCGGGGTTTAGCTGTTTTTCTTGAATAAGCATTCCACAGGTTGTCTTTGGTTAATTTCTAGAGTTCTATAAAAGTTTATTCTGATAATTTTGCCAATGGTCTTATTTTATGGCAGAGAGGCTTTTTGAATGTCCTTACTCTACCATTTTGCTGATTTTTCAATGTATATTGAGTCTTATAAGTCCATGAATTTATCCCAAAGTAAGGCAAAAAAAAAAAAAGTCAGTCATGTCCATCAATATCTTTATCACAGTGTTATTTTATAATAGTGAAAAACTTGAAATGTTCTAAATGAGTAACAGTATGGGGGAAAGCATGTAAATTTTGTGTCACACTATTATGCAGCTGTTAAATATGAGAAAAGGAGGCCTAGGGAGGTAGGAGTGTAACATAGAAGTTGTGAGCCTTGGTTCTAGGGTTAGATGGACTGGTTTGGAGTTTGGCTCTGAGATTTATAGTCAATGACTTGGAGCAAATTAATTTCTTTTTCTAAGCCTCAGTTTCTCATGGTGACAATTCCATAGTGATGTAAGTTTTCAGTGAAAGGGTCCAGGGTATATGCTTGGCTCAGCCAAGTGAGTTATCATTGTTGTTGCTATCATTCGACAGAAAATTCTTTATGGTATAACGGTAAATAAACTAGGATATGCAATTATATGTATACTATAACCAAAATATGAAAAACATAATGCACTATAAAAATATAATGCATTGAAAAACCAAGGTTGGAAGAGAGCACACTGCAATAATGGGATTATGGGTTGTATACTTTTCTTTTTCTATTTTTTTTAATGGAATAACTAAATCTCTTCTTAAAAAATAAGGGCTCTCTGGGAGGTCCTGGGAGGAATGGCCTCCATAGGACTGGGTTGGTGGAGGGTTGGTGGAGATGTGCTCTCAGGTGCATCTTCAGGGACTTTTGGTTACCAGTATTTTCTGAGTCTCTGCAGGAGGCTGGGAGGTATTTATTTATTGGTCTTCTTTATTTATTTATCGGTCCTCTCAGGGAGGGTTCTGAAAGTGGAAGTTAAAACCCAAGAGCACCTTTTTAATTCTGTTGTTCAATATAAGGCATTTCCCCTTGAGGCCTCCATTTTCTCATCTGCTAAGTAGAGTAGGATGGCACTCTCTAGGCACTCCTGAAAGGAGGAAAGGAGAGAATGCCTGTTGTGCTTGGTGATCTGCCAGGTGCTTCACGGAGTTGCTCTGTGTCCATGCCGATGATCTCTCTAACTGTGGTGGGACTTGTTTTTCTGTTCCAGGTTCCGAGGTGCACCAATTATACCTGTGGCAGCCAAGCCTGGGGGACCAGAGGCCCCTGAAACAGAAGCTCCACAGGGCATCTCAGAGCTCATTGAGGTACTATCGGGTTGAATCCTGTTTGGTCTCTGGTCCCAGCCCTGCTCAGGCAGGTTCCTTTGTGTTCTGCTCAGCCTGAGAGAGAAAGAGAGAGGCATCCCCAGCAAGAGGACTCTGAGGCGGTTCCTTTAAACCAATCCCACACACCTTAATGCAACCTCTCTCAGAAAGTTAAGTCCAAACACAACCAAAGGCTTACCCCTTTCTAACCCTTTCTTTTTCCTTTCTCTTGTCAAACACCTCCACTTGACAAAGTGCCTCCAGCCAGCCTGGAATTCTGGGGTCATGTCATTTGTCCAGTCTCTTCAGATTGTACCAGCCCCTCCAGTGTGTCCCACCTGGGCTGGGGGCCAGCGAGGCAGGGGTTAGGAGGTGGGCCTAGCAGCAGAGGCAGTGCAGCTTAGATCCTGTGGCTTCTATCAAAGCAGTGGAGGCTTCATCTTTGAAAGCTATGGGCCTGAGGCCCAGGCCATTCCTCTAGGCTGGGTAGTAGTAGATGGAGGGTGCCCAGGACAGCTAGTGGACAGAGGAGAGGTATAGGGAGTGCTGGTAATATACTTCTATGGAAATGGAAGTGAGACTGAGGACTGCAGTGTCCCTCTGCTGAGCACTTAGGGTAGCTCAAAGGGATAGAGTGGTGAGGTGCATTGACTCTGTGGCTGGGTGGCAGGTGGCAGTTGCTGGCTCCACCACCTGCTCTCTCTGTGACCTTAGGCACATGACCTGCTCTCTCTTGCCTCAGTTCCCTCACTTATAAAGTAGGGAAGATAATACCACAACCCTCTTATGGAGTCAGTGTGAGGGTTAAATGAATTAATGTATATAATGTGCTCAGAACAGTGCTATATCAGAATTTACTATGATGGTGAGGTTGATTTTTCACATACCAGGCACTGTGCTAAGATCATTGACATTCACAATGACCCTGGGAGGCTTAAATTATTTATCCCCATTTTACCAAGGAAGAGTCTGAAATTCAGAGAGGTTAAGTAACTTGCCCGAGGTCTCACTGTGAGTATGCGGTGAAGCTGGGATTCAGACTCGGGTCAGTTGCAGGATGGGCTTTGGGGTCCGCCTGCTTCTGGATCCACAGAGCCAAGATCAGGCGTGATGGCATGTGCTACCGTTTCTGGAATTACACGGTGCTAATCTTGCTAATTTAGAAAAACCAATATTTAATGAATAAGGCTTTTGGTTCTTTTTCATCAGTTGTAGGTATCACTGATTCAGGAACCTGGGACAATTGTGTTTGTTAAAGCAAAATCCACAAAAATGCTGCTGTGAAAGGTGTTTCTATATTCCTTTAAGAAGCTTCTGCATAAATCTCAGGCCAAGCCTATTTTGAATCTCTAGTCTTTTTCTAAAAGAATTATCACAAGAATGAGTTTGGAACATTCACTAAGAAAATACTTTTTTGACAGCCTGTGCCCTAGTGAAATTAGAAAGTAGCACAATTAAAGGAATTATTTTCATTTGTTTAATGGTAATTAGCTTTGACACCATCCTCAAGCACATAGATGGCATGAGAAAAATGGACTGATTGAGATTGAAGCATGAGGAAAGAGTCAACAGAGAATGAAAAGCAGAACCACAAACAGGGGCAGCACTAGCTCTTTGCAGATGTTAGACCATCCCTCTGTCTCTGCCATGGGCTTAGAGAAGTGGCCTTCACCCTTTCTGCTCTGTTAAACACAGGCAGTTACCTCTGGGAACATCCTTGTTCTCCCCAAATCCTTTAGTTTTCCTTCAGTCAGTTGTTCTCTCAAGCAAGATGCCAGCTTCTGGAGATACTTGGAAGTACTCACAGCCCTGGGAGGGGAGACCAATAAACAGATGATCACAACGGCATGCTAACTGTGGTAATGGATGGGGAATTGGGATGTACAAAAAGGGCAGCAAAGCCTTTCCAGAGGCAATGTTCCCCACCTGCCTTCCTGGAAGAAGGGTGAGTGAGGCTAGGTAGGCTGGTGAACTTATGGGCCTGCCAGTGGCTGGTGCTTTGTGCAAAAGGGCAAGTGGTGGGGGGCTAGGCCTCAGCGGTACCTAGGGGCTAGATGATGATGAATCTTAGATTCTACAGGTGTCAGGAGGCTCGGAAAGCATGTGAAGCCAGGGAGCAATGTAACCAAGAGTGTCCTATAGCAGGCTGCCTCTGCTGCAGTGTGGGCGAAGGCTTGGAGGCCCAGCCTGTTAGAAGACTGTTAAAGTAACCCCAACAAGAGAGAATAGATGAGTCTTCTCCAAGTGCCCTTTTCCTTTGCACCGAGGGAAGGAACTGAGAGCGTGGCAGAAGTTTGGAGTGCAGTTAGGGAATTGTACATTTCTGATCTTCTGGTCTAGATTGCCTGGGCACCATCCTACCCTCTGCTCTCCTCTGCCCTGCCCCATCCAGTCCTCTCCCAACAGAGTGTGGTACCAGCATCTCTTTTCTAGCTCCTGACGTCCCAGATTTCCATCCCAATGAGAGACCCCTCGGGACCATTCCTCATGTCTGTGGACCACTGCTTCTCCATCAAAGGCCAGGGCACAGTGATGACAGGAACCATCCTCTCAGGCTCCATCAACCTTGGCGACAGTGTGGAGATTCCTGCTCTTAAGGTCAGTCTTACCTTGTCCTTTCTTTTTCCCTGTCAGGTGGCAAGGGAAGGGGATGGTCCATTTGTCTCCAGCTGCTAAGCCTGCTGGGCCTGTTTCCTGAGACTGGCCAGCTGGCTCTGCTCTGCTTCTGCCCTTCCTGGATTCTAGAACTACCACTCCTCTAATTCTCATAACAATACCCATTTATTGGGTGTGCTGTGTTGAGCCTTCCACGTAGATATCCTTTATAGATAATGAAACTGAGGCTCCAAAAAGTGCAGTGGGGCTCAGGACCACTTGGTCAACAAATGAGGTGTTGGGTGTGAACCCTCCTTCCTACAAGCTCCCTGGGTCAGGGTGGCAAGTATATGTGGACTGATTTCTGGGTACCTTTGGCTCAATCACAGAAATTTCAAATTAAACTCAATTAGAATCTTGTGTTGCTCAGTCATACAATCTGGAAAACGTCTAGATGAGTTTCACACTCCTAGTAACCACTGGCAAATACATGTCATCCCTCAGGAGACCTATGAAAAGGATGGCATCTCCCCATCACTCCCACCTTCTGGTAACTTCTGGCCTGGCTTCAATTTAAAAGGTTTCCAGTGGCTTTAATATTTCTTTTCTTCACTGGTCTTTCTTATGGTTTTAGTTTACTGGAAAAGAAAGACTTATAGCCTCCCTGACCACTCTTCCCCTTCAAGGGGAATAAAGGATGGGAAATAGGGCTAGTTAGAACTAGGAAGACCCTACCAAGAATTCAGGGTCCAGGGCAATTCTCTTGTTCTCAGACAACCCCAGAGCACAGGGAAATACTGGCATGCACTTCAACCAGGGACAATACCAGCTGCTGGATGTACTCATAGTCCTGGTGAATGAATTCAGTTTGTGTGCTGAGGATTCTTCCTGGAGGGCTGTATTGATGTGGATTCTAAGGTTATCTTGCTCACTATTTGTATTAGTCAGGGTCCTTCAGAGAAAGAGAAGCAAAAGTATTTGTACATACATGTAAACAGAGAGAGAGAGATATACTTTAAAGGAATTGGCTCATACAATTATGAAGCCTGGCAAGTCCCTCATAATCCACAGGGTGGGCTAGCAAGATGGAAACCCAGGGAAAGGTTGCAATTTGAGTCAAAAGGTTGTCAGCTGGCAGAGTTTTCTCTTCAGGGGAGTTAGTCTTTCTCTATTCAGGCCTTCTACTGATTAGATTGGGTTCACCCTCACAATGGAGGGTCATCTGCTTTCTCAGTCTACCCATTTAAATGTTAGTCTCATTTCTGAACATCCTAACAAAAACATGCAGGTTAATGCTTGACAAAATATCTGGATAAAATGGCATAGCCAACTTGACACAGTATTTACCATCTCACTAGGACAGGGAGGACCAAGATCACAGTGTCTGCCCTAAGCAAGGAGAGGGCAAGGGAGCACCTGTGCCTTGCATTGGCCATTCCTGGTCAAGGGAAGCTGGGGAAGATATAGAAAAGGGCCATTTCAAGAGTGAGAAGAATGGGTCGGGCTTCCCCAGGTAAAGGAAATCTCAGGTTAAAATCTCCTGCTCCACTCATTTTATGGCAGTGTGACCGTCGCTTCTTCCTGTAGGGCTAGGGGTATTAGGGAAGAGTCTCCTGATCAGGAAGAACCAACCAAAGAAAAGCTTCTTCTATAGGCCCAAGGCTGGCAAAGTTTGGAGGGTGAGGCCCTGCTCTTCTGTGTCCTAGGACCTTCCCTGACACTGTGGGTCATAATCCCCTCCTCTACTGGCTGTTGTGGATCCTTCACTGAAGACCATTAGTCCTGGATAAAGACCACTTAAATCAAATCCATGTTGTGCCAGGGACTAAAAGTGAAAATCTTAAAAAATAAAGCACAGAATTATGAAAGTAAACTAAACATATTTAACAAAATTAAGATTATAATAGTGACTGCGTTAATACTTAGCTAACAAAGAATGAATCAGATGTTAAATTTCTTTCCATTCTTTATGCTCCCTGAGGCAGACCCTTTGCAGCACCCTGATCTGGTACCACCTCTGCCCTGGAAGAAGAAATGTCTATAGCCTGGGAGAGTAGCTTGGAGTAGGAAGGAGGGTATCAGAAGAGGGCTCTGTGGGAGATACACTTTGAATTGGGAGGTACCTGAGGCTCTAGAGAGAGGAAAAGGTATATGATGATAGGATCAGTGGCTACAATGGTAGGACCAAGGGTATGGGGGAGTAGCTGAGACAGAGATAGTTGACCATGTTAAGTAGATAAGGATGTTTGAGTTTTCGGGCATGTTCTGAGGTCTTTGGCTACTCTCCTTGTCCTTATAAAGATGGGACTTGCCTATCAGGATCCCAGTTACTGATCTATTACTTGGGTATGTGGAAGGTGCTTAGCAAATATAATTTTAATGCCCCTTTTGCTTCTGTGAGCCTGTTGTCCTCCAGCCTATTTTTTAACCCTCTTGCTGTAGATGGCTATTTGATTTTCCGATTTACTAGTTAGGGAAACTAGACTTGTAAGCAGTGAACTTGGATATTTGGTTGAGGAATTTTCCAAGCAAAATGTGGAGGGTGCAGCCTGGTTTTCCTTTGCTGATTATAGTAAACTTGAGAGGAAGGGAATGGATTGAAGAAGGAACTATTAGCAAAAAGGAACTAGCACTTGATGATTTAGGAGAGTCTCGGCCTGTCCAGATTCCAAAGGATGCTACAGGTAGGAAATTCTCTTTGAGAATGCATGCTGTGGTGAAAGGCCAAGGGAAAGGCTGGACAGCCTTTGCTAAAAAGTTGAGGTGTGTGACTCATGGATCTAATCAAACATTTCAGCAGAAGCCAGGAAGAGAAGTGGGCTTATCCAGGAGGGATCTGGACATACATGACATACATGAGAGAGACCCACAAGCTTTTTGAGAATGTTATGGCAGTAAAAACATTGCCAGCCTGGACTGAAAGGGACAGAGAGACCTGAGGAAATGGAATAAAGAAAAGCAGTTGGACTTGTGGGATTCCACATGCAGGAAATGAACTGATAGAACTACTAATTACTTGTGGTATGGTTTGTAGTATGGTTTGATATCAGGTAGCATGAAGCCTCCAACTTTGTTCTTCTTTCTCAAGATTTTTGTGGCTATTAAGGGGGCTTTTATGGTTTCATATAAATTTTAGAATTATTTGTTCTAATTCTGTGAAAAATGCTATTGGTATTTTGATAGGGATGACATCAAATCTGTGGATTGCTTTGGGTAGTATGGACATTTTAATGTTAATTCTTCGTATTCATGAGCATGGTGTATATTTCTGTTTATTTGTATCTTCTTCATTTTCTTTCTTCAATGACTTATAATTTTCCTAGTGCAGCTCTTTTACTTCCTTGATTAAATTTATTCCTAAGTATTTTATTTTTGATGCGATTGTAAATGAGGTTGTTTTTTAAATTTCTCTTTCTGATAGTTCATTATGGGTATACAAAAATTCAACCCATTTCGGAATATTAATTTTGTATCCTGCTACCTTAACTGGATTTATTAACTAGTTTTAGTAGTTTTTTGGTGGAGTCTTTAGGGTTCTCTCTGTATGGTATCATGTCATCTGCAAATAATGACAGTTTTACTTCTTCCTTTCCAATATGGATGCCTTTTAATTTTTTTTCTTGTCTGATTGCTGTGGCTAGGACTTCCAATATTATGTAGAATAGAAGTGGTGAAAGTAGACATCCTTGTCTTGTTTCTGTTCTTAAGGAAAACACTTTTAGCTTTTCCCTGTTAAGTATGATGTTAGCTGTGGGTTTGTCATTTATGCCATTTATTATGTTGAGGTATGTGTTCTCTGCTCATACTTTGCTGATAATATTTATCATAAATGGATGCTGATTTTTTTCAAATGCTTGTTCTACATCTATTGATATGATTATATGATTTTTATCCTTCATTTTGTTTATGTGGTCTATCATGTTAATTGATTTGTAGATATTAGACTAGCCTTGCAACCCAGGAATAAATTTCATTTCATCATGGTGTATGGATATTTTTAATGTATTGCTGAATTTGGTTTACTAATATTTTGTTGAGGATTTTTGCATCAATGTTTATTAAGGATATTGTCCTATAGTTTTCTTTTTTTTGTAATATCTTTTTCTGGTTTTGGAATCAGGGAAATGTTGGCCTTGTAAAATGAATTTTTTGGAATACTTTGAGAAGAATAGGTGTTGATTCTTCTTTGACTGATTGGTAAAATTCCCCTGTGAAGCCATCTGGTCCAGGACTTTTGTTTGTTGAAAGTTTTTTGATTGCTGATTCAATTTCCTTAGCAGTAATTGGTCGGTTCAGATAATCTGTTTCGTCTTGACTCAGTCTTGGAAAATTGTATTTTTCTAGAAATTTATCCATTTCGTCCAGATTGTACAATTTGTCATAGTATTTTCTCATAACCCTTTGTATTTCTTTGGTGTCAGTTATCACTTTTCTGCTTTTATTTCTGATTTTATTTATTTGGGTCCTCCTTTTTTCTTGATGAATCTAGTTAAAGGGTTATCAATTTTGTTTATCATTTTAAAGAGTCAGCTCCTGTTTTCATTGATCTTTTGTATTGTTTTTTTTTTTTAGATTCTATTTTGTTTAATTTTGCTCTGATCCTTATTATCTTCTCTCTTCTACTCTGGGCTTTGTTTGCTCATCTTTTACTAATTCCTTTAGATGTAAGGTTAGGTTGTTTATTTGAAATTTTTCTTGTTTTGTGAGGTAGGCCTATATTGTTAACACACATGCTGATTTGCTGGGAGGAGGGCTGAACACAGGAACAGTGGTGGCTGTCTCTTTAGCCCTTGTCTTGAAGCCATACAACTGTTTCTCCCTGCGTGTTTCTGGCACCTTCTGAGCCACAGTCCCTCCACCAGAGCCCAGGGTGAACGCCTGTGAGTGAGTGTGCCTATGTGCCACCCCTTTAAGGGACACTTGGGTTTTCAGCAGCCTTTCATCTCACCCAGACAGATGGAATCCCAGCTAATTTTTACAGCCAGATGTTGTAGGGACTCATTTTCCCTGCATTGATGCTCCATGCTGGGGATCCTGGTGTGGGTCTGGGACCCTTCACTCTTCAGGGGAAACCTCTGCAGCTGAGATATGCCTCCTGATTCTCAACTGCCACATGTGGGCGCAGAGCCAGCCTGTTTTGCTTCTTTGCCCCTCCTACCAGTCTCGATTTGGCTTATTCTTTATATCCTTAGAAATTATATTCCGCTGGTCTTCAGATGGTCCTCCACATTGATTTTTCTATAATTTAGTTGTAATTTTGATTGGTCATGCTAGGAGGCAAGCACAGCATTTATTATTTCATCTTGATCAGAACTACTCTCCCTTTGCCTGTATTTTATAAGCAGATAACTTGTTTTCTAGTTTCACAGGTCCACACATGGAGAGGCATTTTGCACCAGGATGGATCATACCAGTATCACCCTGCCTAATTAGGTGACTTAGGTGATGAGATTTTTCAGCTGATGATATTTGGATGAGATTTTGGATTTAGAGTTAATGCTATAATGGAGTAAGAATTTGGGGATGTTGGGGTGGGGGTAAAAGTATTTTGCACATGGAAAATATGTTAAGTTTTGGGGACCAGGGTGTGGGCTATAGTGGGTAGAATTGTGTCCCACAAAAGATATGTTCACCCAGAACCTCAGAATATGACCTTATTTAGAATAAGTCTTTGCAGATATAATTAACATAAGGGTCTCAGGATGGGCCCATCTTGATTAGGGTGGGCTTTTTATCCAATTACGAGTGTCCAGTGACCCAGATTCACAGAGAGAAGGGCCTCTGAAGCTGGAGGCTGAGACTGGAGTTATGTAGCCACAAGCCAAGGAATGCCAGAGGTCGCCTGCAGCCACCAGGAGCTAGGAGAGAGAGGTGTGTAAGGGATTCTCTCTCAGAGACTCCAGAGGAAACTAACCCTATTGATGTATTGATTTTGGATTTTTAGACACCAAAAGTGTGAGATAGTAAGTTTCTGTTGCTTTAAGCTACCAAGTTTTTGGTAATTTGTTATGGCAGCCCTGGGAAACTAATATAGTGGATGGAAAGTTCTGAAGTCCAAAGAAGCCTTAAGTCCTTTATAATCTTGGGCACATCGCTGAACTCCTGAGCTTTGACTTTTCCATGAAGAATTCCAACCCCTGGCTCACCTTCAAGGGTTGCTGTGAGGGTGACATGAGTTGATTGCACATTTAGCGTTAAAAGGTTTCACAGGTAATGGAAGAGTGTAGCATACTGATGGCCAGCTCTGCTCATTCCTTCCTTTCCTGTGATTTCTATCCAATAGGTGAGAAACCTAGACTCAGAGGGGTTAAATAACTAGACATCATAGCCAGTGTTTGAAATCATTTATCTGGCTACAAAGACCAGGTTTGGTCCACTGTACCTGCAGTCCCTGGACTCCCCAAGGAGAACCTAGGGTTAGTGGTGTCTCCTCCCTAGCAGCTTTGTAGGTGAGCTGCTGTGCCCTTTTGAGCCCTCTCCCCGGTCACGGAGCTCTTGAAGTTTATAGGTCTTGACTTCCTCTCACCTGCCCTCCATTAACCGTGATTGGTGGCCAGTGCTTCTTGGGTGCTGGGGACCTTGCAGGGTGAGGCTTTAAACTAGATGGCCCTCCTCCCACACCCAGTGACGTCCCTGTCACATTTCAAGAATCAACTCGGACACGTCTGACTGCTTGAACTTCCTCAGAGGCAGAGCACAGCCATTTCAAATAAATAGTCACATTCCCCTCATAGCCAGGGCTGGCCCTCCAGAGCTTGTCATATCCTGGCCCCTATTGCTGCTGCCCGTGTTTGTTCCCAGCTGGGGTCCATTAGCTGATCGAGTGAATGCTGGGGAACAGGGAATGAAGGAGAAAAAACAAATCCCATTTAGACCCCAGAATGTTGTAAATGCCAGACATTCTGAGATTAGCCAGCTTCTCCTTATTTATTTGTTTGTTTGTTTGTTTGTTTGTTTGTTTTTTGGTTCTTTAGATCTTCAGCCTGGGAAATCCCTGTGGTAAGGTTTGATGTTGGGGCTTTGGGCTAGTGATATTTCCAGTGGTGACTGGCTGTCAGGGTTGTGATGTCCAAAACTATCAGAGTCACACACCATGGAGAAAGAGAAAGCAAGGAGAAAGAGCTAGAGGTCTGGGAGTTCAGAGGGACAGACCACAGGTAGGTTATTCAGCTTCTCTGTGTTCCTCTAATTCCTCACAAACTAAGAGACCCCTGTGTGCTGGCCAATGTCCTGGGCCTCAGGAAGAGGGTCAGAGGGGTGTGGTGCCAGCTAGGGGTGATGCAAGTTCCTGGCAGACAGTAGGCTGATAGTTTTGTCATCTTTACTTTTGCCATTCAACATGACTTTCATGTGGATTTTCTATTTTGGATTCCAGTAGTAAATGGCAAGGTTCTTTCCTGGTTGAAAGGAAGTAGTTCTCAGGGCTCCTTAGTGAGTTATTGAAAAAGAAACATTCTTCTGTATAGCCCTGCCCTGATCCTCTGTGACACTACCTGTTTTTCCCCAGCCTACTCTTTTAACCCTCTTGGTGTCAGTGGCTGCATGATTTTCTAATTGACTAGTCAGGGAAAGCAGAACTTGTAAGTAGTAAACTTGGATACCTGGCTAAGGAGGGCCTACACGTTCGGCTCTGGTAGCACTGCTTGTGTCCAGCTTCCCCTGGCTCCCACCAGAACTGCTGCCAGATCCCACGCCTTTTCTGACCTCAGGCGCCAGGCTTCATAACCCAGCCCCACTTGCTGACATCCACTGGTGGGTCCCCCTTATCTCCAGGATAAAATTCGAAGTATTTTGCGTGGGCCAGAATGCAGAGTATGGTCTTGCTTTTGTCACCTCTCTAGCCTGTTTCTTATTCCAGAGCCACAAAAGATCACTCCTGCTCTCAGTGTATTAAGCAAGACTCTATCACAAGTGACAGAAACCCAACTTAGACTGGCTTAACATGATAGGGGCTACATTGTCCCAGTTACTGAGAAGCTGGGGGTAGGGTGACCCTGGGCCTTTCCTTCTAGTTGTGTTCTGCATGGGCCACCCTCCATGGCATAGTGCCTGCAGCCCTAGCCTCCCTTTCCTTCCCTTGAAGTCCAGGGTGTAGTGGGCTATATAGCCTTGTGATTAGCTCCTGAGGAGATAGACCCAGTCAGTGGGGTTGTCCCTCCCCTGCCAGTGACAGGTTACCCAGTTATGGCCAATGCGATGTGAAGGGAGATCTCCTGGGGTTTGGGGAGAAGTGTCTGTGCCTCTAGGAAATTAACCCAGAAAAAGACAACCTTTCTTCTGCCACTGGACACTGAAAAGGGAAGGGATGTGAGGCCTTGACTTGAGGGGGGTAAGCATTCCTCTTGTTACCAGCCTGAGGTGGAAGCAAGCAGAAAGGGGCCAGAGCAAAGAGGGAAATGGCCCCAAAGCAGAGCGTGCACCCTGATGGACTTGCTATTGGGACAGAAATTATGTTTGTTTGTTTTTTTTACTGTGCAATCAGGCTTGTCTTCTCTGAGGGAAGGAAAAGGCTTCCCAGGAATTATCAACAAAGTTATGGAATGAAGTGTCCTTGGCCTGGCTGGACCAGGAGTTCATCCCTGTGGCAAGGGCAAGTGTCATGCTGTGACTGGGAAGGATGCTTATGTGTCTACCTCCAGAGCTGAGGCTGGGGTTGAGAAGAATGGTTCCCAGAGGAAGTTGGGGTACTATTGCTAGAAAGTAGATGTTGGGCTGACAAAACTGAAGTGTCCACATGCTCTGTGGTTCCCTGTGTCCATGCTTGGGTAGCCTAGGCCCTGGACACAGGAGCTGAGCTTAAGTCTCTCCCTACCGTTTATGTGCTGTGGCAGTTGCTTCACTTCCCAGAGCCTGTTTCCTGGTGAGCTATGAAGATTTGAGGACATTCACATAATGTCCTTGCAATGGAGCTTGTATGTGGACACAGCTGCTTTTATCATTTTTATTATCACATGCTCCTCTGAATCTTGTCTTTTCCCCATTTACTGTGCCTTTTTACTTGGTCCACAGAATGCAGTGGCTGAGGGGTGTGGTGGCCTAAGCCTGGCATGCCCTGAACCCAGGAGCATGATGCTGTGTAAGACCTTTACCTCGGCCTTGCCTTTCTGCTGGCTTGGGGATTTGAATCACATCAGCAGCCCAGTTATAATATCCTGTAATCTCCCTAATGAGGTTAGCAAAGGAAGGACAAGTGACAGGCAAGGACAAAGATTGATCTCAGAGCAAGCAGGGAAGTCAGGATGGTATCTCTATGCTATTGTAGGGACGTGTGCTGGGCATCACAATGATGTAGCAGGCTGTGGCAGCCTGCCTCTACACTTAGGCCTTTCTGTGTGGAATTCCTCCCACTTGTCCTTAGCCCTCAGTCCCAAATGAATAGTGTGCCCCCTAACATCAGTCCCTGAGAATCTGCCACGGTTCCCTCTTCAACAAGGCCTGTTTCCCTTTTGTTCTTTTATGTGTGTGTCTCCTTTTATTTCTGAGAATGGTTTTTCATGCTGACGTACCCATCCGTAGAGATGGTGCTGATATGTTGATACCCATGGCCCATGCTGGATGCTGGTGGCTGGGTGAAGCAGGTTGCATGTCCAGCTTAGCTGGGGTCCAGCATTCTCTTAGTTTACTGTTAGACAGCTTTTAGAAGTGTGAGCTCAGAAATGTAGTGGGGTATTGGCATAGCACAGGGAAGGAGCACAGAGTGGGCAGCAGCTTGGGGATGGGTGTTCGGATCTCTGCGCTGTGTGCCAGGCTCTTGTCTCAGACATTATCAGGTTCTTATCCTGTTCTTTCAACAAGTCCGTGGGAACTGTGCTGTCCCATATTATTTTACAGAGCATAGAACAGACATAAGGCCATAAACATCTTCAAACTAATCAGTGGAGGGCTCTGGATTCAAACTCTGGCAGCCAGAGTGCTCTTGACCCTGCCTAGATCTCCCTGGGTCAGGAAGCCACTGAGCCCCCTGGCTCTGCCCATCTCATCAAATGAGGTGATCTAGGTACCCTCAGACAAGAATTTCTGGAGCTGACTTTAGAGATTCCACTTCATTCTGCCTTAGCCTTCTTCATGGCTTCACATGACCTTCATTCAAGGAGTTGAAAGTCCTGGGGCCCTCACAACAGTAGCTGTCCCAGCAGAGGTTACAGCCAGCTTCTTGTGCTGAGAGAGGCCTGGATCCATGATAATGGGTCTATCTCCAACCCTGAGAGGCCTCAGCATTTTACATAGTCCTCTGCAGATATGACCCTGGCCTCTGAGGTCAGAGAGGGAGAGAGATGGCTGCTATGATCCAAGAGATGTTTTCTGAGAAAGGGTGGCAGCAAGAGTAGCTGTGGCCCCACTGCTGAGAAGGGAGGGCCCTCTCATAAGCCTGCAACTCATCTGGTCATGCTGGGTGTGTGTTCCGAGCCTTGCGCCCATCACTGTGTGGGCAGGTAGAGTCCTACTTGATCTGCAGCACTCCCAGCCCTTTTATGGAACTCTAGTACCCAACACCACAAATAAAAACCCTACTCCAGCCTGACTAATTTCCCTTGAGAGCAGGACTGGGTACTACCCTTCTGCAGCTGCCTGCTGACTAGACTCTCGTTAGGCTAGATGGATATCTTAAGATTCAGCCTCTCCCCTGCCCACTCTGAAGCCTCAGTGCAGACACTCCCCACTGCCCAGATGTGCTCTGCCCTTTACAGATGAAGGACAGTATAGCAGGGAAGGAAAGAACAGTGTTTTGGGAGCCATTCTGCCTGAGTTTCCACCCCACATACCAGCTCTGTGACCTCACGCAAGTTACCTAACCTCTCTGTATTTCAGCTGCCGGTTGTCAGCGAGTTAGTGTGAGAATTAAATGGGCTAAGCACTTTACAGTAGTGCCTAGGTCAGAGTTAGTGCTCAGTAATCATTGCTGTCCTTACCACCACATAAAGTCTTTTGCCCCTGGGAACCTCGTAAGTACTCCACCAGGTGGAGCCTCGGGTATCAGGAGTTCAGAAGTCATGGAGGTGGCAAACGTGGGGCAGGAGGGGAATGTGGTCACTTCTGAGGAAAGTATAGGCCCCCAGAGCAGCCGTAGCACTCTGCTATCACTCTGCAAGATGTCGTGTGGAAACCTCTGTGTATTATAAAACATCTGAGTGAAATTAAATCAGTTTATTGTTTCTAGGAAGCGATAGTGGTTTGATTACAAAGAACATACATGAGTGCTATGGCATGGCCTAGTGATCTCTAGGGTCTGGGGTCTCAGGTGTCATTGCCCAGCTTTGTGACCATGGATAGACCAGCAGACCACCTTAATGAAGAGGTGAGAACAGTCCTCATGTGGCAGCGGTTCTTCTGTGGGCCTTGGGCAGTTGCTGTTTACCCGTCTGTGGTTAGTTAGACATTAGGGGGAACCTCTCACTCAGCGCCAATGCTTTTGGCCCAAATTCTGAAGCAGTGGGCTGAGATGAGTGTGGGCTTACCAAGAATTCTGGGGGTGCTATAGTTTTCCTCTTCATTGTGGGCTATAGCCAGCATGAGGAGCATGTCATCGGGGGAGTGGGAAATGGGAACTGACAGCCAGGCTGAGGACTACAGAACCTGGAACATCAGGGTCAGGGGGCTCTGTCAGGAAGTGGGAGCCCAGCCAGGGTCAGAGCCCCAGCTGGAAGTGGCTTTGCTGCAGAATTTCAAAAAATGTTCAGTCAGCAGGCAGTTGACTAGTACAGGGCTATGTGTCAAATGAGCATGGCTGCTGCTTGGCCCACAGAGGTGTGTTTGATCTTGGCCTGTCTGAGGTCCATTGCTTTCTTTCTGCTTCAAAGAAAGTTCTGGTTCCAATAGAAAGGGCGGCACACAGATCCTGTGTGACTGTGCAGGTTGCACACCCATGAAGCCAGCCCTGCCTATAGCCTTCCCAAAGTGCTGCAGTGCATTTTGTGTTGGGAACAGGCCACTGAAAGAGATGAGAGCCTGGGATGCCCTTGAGCCTACTGTGGGGTGGGTGGCATAGGCGTGGTGGGCAAGCAGGCAACTGTCTCCTTATGTGGGGAAGGTGCTCAGTGAGAATGGCTTTCAAAGCACCTCAGACATAGGAGTATTGAAGCTGAGTCTCAGGAAGGCAGAGGCCTTCATGCCAAGCAGAAAGAATAGCAATGTGGTGAAGCCCAGAAGGGAGAGCATGCCCAGTGCATCTGAGGGAAACATGAAGTTCATTGTGGTAAGGTCTGGGAAGGAGTGGTCAGAAGATCACCAGGAGACTGGGATTCAGGCAGTAGAAGAATGTTCTGAAGGCCGGTCTTGAGGAGGACTCTCCACTTGGAATCACATCGCATGTGGCTTGAGAGCATTCCTTATCCTGTTGGGGAAACACTGCTATACCCAGGAATTAGACTTGACTGATCTCTTCCAGGGGTTCTAATGGGTCATTATACCCTCTTCACTCCCCTTATCTGGCCAGCTATGGGTCCTGGTTCCCTGTGCTCTGTCTTGTCCCAGGGCCCTTCCTGAACTTGGTCCCTGCCTCTCGCCCAATGGTTGGAATAAGTACCACATGCGACCTCTGCTCCTGGATCTCTTCCCCTTGACAGTGGAATTCAAGGTCTAGCAGCAGTAATGAGTATACTCAGGGATACTCATTATTAATTCTTGGTCCCAGCCCAGGTCCCTGAATCCCAGTCAGCAGGAGCCAGGGAATTAATGTTCGTACCAATCATCTGAGGGCATTCTGACTGTTACAGAGTTTGGGGAAACTGTGGGCTGGAGTTTGGGCTCTGGAGTTGGGCAGGCCTGGTTCCCGTTCCTGATCTTCCATGTGCTCTGTTGTCTTGGTGTCACCTCGCTGAGCCTCAGCTCCTCACTTGCACAGTGAGGAGGTGTGACACACAGTGCCTGTTTTGCAGGGTCACAGGGGAATAGGCAGAGATAAAGACTTCACAGAAAGTGGCCAGCGTATTTATTCAGCACATACTATTGAGCACCCACTGTATGCCAGCTGCTAGGCTATGTGTGGGATAACAGTCACATTTCTGTACTCACAAAGTTTACCTTCTGACAGTAGAGGTGAAGTGATTAAGAATAACAGGGGCTTGGGCTCTTTAGGTCAGGAAAGCTGTCTTTGAGGGGTGATACTCCTTGGACAAAAAGGATCCAGCCTGTCAGAGCTATGGGGAAGAATATGGGAGCATGTGGGGTGTGTGCAGCTGTGAGAGGAGAGGGTGGAGGGACAGGGATGAGCTTGGAGTGTCTAGGGGCTTGGAAGCTACTGCTGGGTCGGGTTTGACTTGAACACAGTCAGTGTTCAGCTGGTGTGAACTTCCTTTTCCGTCGCCTAAAGGAAGCAGTGCCTCTCTGAGGCCCTGCCAGCTTCTCTGACTTGGCACCTTGGGGAGAGGCAGGCCAACCTATAGCCTATGGTGAACATGGGGGGCCCTGTTATCCTTCTGGGGCTCTGCTGTGACCTTTTTGTTTTTATTTTTCTTGGTAAAGGAAGGTTGAGTGTTCCCTGGGTGTGCATAAAGCCAATGCACCACTTAAACTGAATATTTATCAATCTTTCTTTTAAGAAATAAAACAATAATACCATGAACATTGTTTTAATTGTTCACAGGCTTTAACTTGTAATAATCATGGTGAAAGGGCAAGTGAGATGTCTTATTCAAATAAAGGCACTTGCCTGCTTTGGTTTGAAGTTTTGCTAAAATGCCGTATTATAACATGTCCTTTAAAAATCCAGCCATTCAGAGGTCTGCACCTCTCCACCGCCCCCCACCCCCCACCCCACTGCCACCTATCCCCTGTCTTTTCTAAAGTATTTACATGAGAGGATTCTGGGCAAGGGTAATTCAGAGTCTGAGCCGGCCTGTATGACAGGCTCTGCCCTCATCTGCCTGCACAGCCACCTCCTTGGCTTTCTGTTAGTGACCAGTGTTTGTGAAGACATTAATGGGGTATAGATGAGGCTGAGTCCTGAGTCTATAGAATCGCATCTGCCTCCTGCCAGCCTCACTGTCTGGCATCTCCCTTCCCTGTATACTTGCACATGTGGAGTTAGGCCTTTTCGGGACAGGGTAGAGTTCTCTGATAGCAGATAACCAGGGACCAGACCTAGGCTGAGGGTCAGAGCAGTCTTCTGGGGTCTGAAGGAGAAGGAGGACTTATCTAGGAGATGAGCTGACACGTAGGCATAGAAAGCGTTCCAGGCAGAGGGAACAGCAGTTGCAGAGATCCCCTGGTGGGAGATAACTTAGTGATTTGAAGACCTGAAAGAAAGGCATTTCTGCCAGAGGCCAGAAAATAGAGTTGGGGTAAGAGGTGCTGTAGAGCAGGGGTCCCCAAACCCAGGCCCCGTGTCATGGACCAGTATTGGTTTGTTGCCTATTAGGAACTGGGCTGCACAGCAGGAGGTGAGCAGCGGGCTAGCAGGCAAAGTGTCATCTATATTTGCAGCCGCTCCCCAACGCTAGCATCACTGCCTCAGTGCCACTTCAGAGCATCGGGTATTAGATTCTCATAGGAGAATCCCTGCTGCCAAAAAGGTTGGGGACTGTTGCTGCAGAGGCAGGCGGGAGTAGACCACATAAAGGCTAAAGATTTTAATCTCATTTTAATAATGCAGATGGTTTTGAAGTGTCGTGTGTGTGGTGTGTATGTGTGTATGTATTTGTGTTTTGGAGGGGTAGATGTTATGGGGAGTGGATCTGAGGCAAGACAGAGTACCTTTCTGGGGCCCAATTAGGAGGCTGTTGCAATTGTCCTGGCAGGTGGAGGTGGCAATGCACTGGGACTTGGGGGTCTTCAGGAGGTACGGTTAACAAAACTCGGTGATGGCATTGACCTGGGAAAGGTAGAGGGGAGAGACATGTCCCAGATGACTTCTAGATATCTGGCTGGAGTAGCAGCCTGGGCGGTGGGGCTGTTCCTGTGTGAGAGAGCCCTGAAAGATCTGAAAGTAAGTGTGGAGGCAGAGTGGGGAGTGTGGGTTGGGTTTTACTAAGTTAGAGGTGTTTGGGGCACATCCAGTTGGAGAGGTGATCTAGAAGGCAACCTGGTATTAGGGTCTGATGCTCAGAAGTCTGGGGGAAAACATGAGTTTGTGAGTCATTGGGGTATCCAGCTTTTGCAATTGGGGCCTCTGGCAAAGAAAGATACAAGAAGTTAAAAAACAAGCTTCAGTTGTTTTTTCTGTTAATTTCTGATGCCTTAAAGGCTTCCAACCCTCCTCTTGTTCTTGGTTGGGGAGGCTTTCCACTTCTGAAAGAAGAGAGTCTGAATACCTCTGGCTCTGGCATTTAAGGAAAGCAGGGAAGGTATTTCTGGGGACAGTTGCATTCTTTAAGATCACAGACACCTGGGCAGGCCTCGGGAGTTGCTGCACTGCCTGCTCTGTGCCAGTACCTGTCTTCGAAGCCTCCATGAAGCTATACACAAGCGGGGTGACTAGGCGGAAGGTCAGGAGTTTAAGAGCTTGTTTTATTCGAGACAGGGGTAAGAGACAAGAGGGGAGTGTGTGGGTTTTATATATGGATCCTGGTATTTTCCTTTGAGTTCGGGCGGAGAGTGGTCAGGGCAGGGAGGGAAGGCAGCCTGCCAGAGGGAACGTTGCCAAGCAGAGCACTGCTAATGTGAACCAGACGCAGGGCCCATCTCCTGGCTGCTGCTTAATAGAGTCCTTGCAGGCTGGGCAGGAAGGCAGCCTGGGCAGTGCACTGATTAACTCTTTGGGTGCTGGGCACCAGCTGGCCTCCTGATCTCAGCACACTGATGTTTGGGCCCAGTATTTCTGTCCTGTGCATTGTAAGGTTTAGCAGCATTCCTGGCCTCTACTCATTAGATGACCGTAGCATACCCTCCTCCAGTTGTGATGACCAAAATTGTCTCCAGGTATTCTAAATGTCCCCAGTTGAGAATCAAGTGGCCTAACTCAGCTGCCTGGCTCCAGCCTGGGCTCTTACTGACCTGTGCCCTTCAGAGGCCTTCCTGGACACACTACTTCTTTCTGTGGGGGCACTGACAGGGTTGAATATGTAGGGGACATTTTCTCAGGAAGGAGGTGGCCATAGGGTCACAGGGGAGGTGTGACTAGTAGACTTGCCCAGGGTCACATTACTACTAGGAGATCAGAGCTGGGATATGAATTCGAGTTCCCAGGTTCAGAGCTTGTTGTGCACTGCGCCCCTTCCTACACTCCCTAGGCAATCTGCTGGGGGACCAGGGGACCCTCTGCTGGCATCAGTATCTGGTTGCAAGTGGGGGCTGTAAACCCTGCTTCGTCCTTGCTTCCTGGGAGGACTGGCAAGTAGATGAGCATGGCAGCATCTACTGCAGTGTTTATGCCGTGGGCAAATGAGATGAGCTCAGTGTGCAGGGCCAGGGGTTGGCTGCACAAACTGTGCGGCACCACACAGCTGTGGAAAAGGATGACGTAGATGTAGGTGGAAAAACTACCTCTAGAATCGTCAGACTCATGAGGGCAGAGATTCTTGTCAGTCTTGTTTCTAGGCCCTTAATTAATATTTTGTGAGTAAATATGATACCTGTGTGTTAAGTGCAAAAGCAAGTCTCAGAACAATGTGCATGATTTGGTCCCATTTATAGGGGAAAACTGTGTATATATGTACATATTTTTGTATATAAATGCATCAGAAAAGATCTGAAAGGAGACACAGCAAATTGTGACTAGTGGCTCCAACTTGAGGGAGAGAGAGAAAGTGGAATTTAGGGGCTGAAATAGAGCTTTTATATTTTAGTCTGTGTAATTGGCACGCAGCTCTTTCATGACTATGTGTTCATCTGTTTCTGTGTGGCTTTTATGAAGGAAAAAATACAAAGAGCCAAAAGAAGAGCAACTCCTATTTTACCCTCACCGGCTTCTCTTTCACTTCCTTGTGCCCTGGGAAGCTGTTCTTTTTTGGGGAAGCCTCTATGTGGGGAAGTCTGGGTCCAGCCTGGAACTGCAGTGCTACAAGGCCAACGCCTCTTCAGAAGTTGGAGCAGGCCCTGTTTCCTGAAGCCCTGCAGAGTGGCCTGTAGTCACTGGCCCCTCTGTGTGGATGTCTGGCCTTCTGGGGCCTCAGCACAGCTCCTGGCACCCACACCCTTTGCCTCTTGTCTCTGCTCAGCCCTTCTCTCAGGCCTGCTGTGCCTGCAGCTTGCTCAGCAAATGACACGCTACCTGTCTCTCATCCCCTCACCAGCTGTTTTCACTCATTTCTCACAGGCTTCAACCTCTTTCCCCCTCATTCTTCTCTCTCCACACTCCCTTCTCAGCGATGCACATGAGGCCTGTTTGGGGATCTTTCCTTCTTGATGTCCCATTGCTTCCTCCTCTAAGCATATGTAATTACTCTTGCCTATTTTACAGAGGCCACCATCTTTCCTAATAATATTCTGGGAAGACAAATACACTGCTTTCATTCACCAACTAGGACTCAGCCTTGGCACACTGGTCTTCACATGGGGTTAAACAATGACAAACTTCTGCTTCTCTCTCAGGTCCCAAAGGAGATTCTTATCTGTTGCTTCTCTACAACACTGTGGAAGATGCACTTACTCCCCCATTTAACAGGCAAAGAGAAGCCAAGGCCCAGAGAAGGTGCCCTTGGTCCAGGCTTACATATTTTGAATGTAGACCTGGCTCCAAAATGTGTGCACTCTTCACCTGGCCCGTGTGCCTCTTCTGTGAGCCTGTAACAGTTATAACACCCTTGGAGACATGCCTTGATTTGAGCTCTCCATGTCCTAGCTCTCTTTACCTGCTGTGGGAATCCCTGAGAATCACCCTGCTCCTGCCAGCGGACCTGCAGACCTCCCAAGTCATCCTTGGTCTTAGTTGAACCTGTGAGGCCTTGAGAGAGGACGCGTTTGGTGTGATGTGGCTGGGTTCTGTGGCTGACTCCAGCCTAGTTCTGGTAAGAGCCATGTCTCAGAAATGTATTTTGTGGACAGATATGAGCTGTGTATGTTGGGGTGGGGCAGGAGGGGTGAGACAGTGAAGGGACCAACCCCTTTGGAGGGTCCAGAACCTCAGGAAGCCAGGCAGTGGAGGGGTTAGACCTGATGACAGGAAGCTCTCAGGGCTGTTTCACTGTGGAAATACCTGGATGGAGAGGAGTAGGTGGGGATGGGTCTGTGTCTTCCTGAAGGGACCAGGAAGTGCAGAGCTTGTAGCTCAGAATCTGGAGTCAGCATGCCTCTCTGGGATCCCCCTTCAGATTAGTAACATGGAGCCCCTGCCCCTGGAGCTCTTGGTGGCCTGGCTTGTGAAATTGTTCAGGGACAGGTAAGTAGATACCATGAGAAGTGATCAGGTGTCCTCCTGTGGGCCCAATACTGGGGCTTTGTGCATTATTGCTTGCTGTAGGGCCCTGAGCTGCAACTTTGGCCCTATGATCTTCAGCACTTTGTTGTTCAAAACAAAGGGTAGGGTGGGAAGCAGGCAAATTTCGTTGACTTAGTGGTGGCAATCAGTCCGAAGAAGGCAGTTGCAAATTCAGTTCTGTCTTGGCCCTTAGGCCTGAATGGATGTCTGACAGGAAATGCCTTGGAAACTTGGCCAGGTCACTGAATAGGGACTCTGAGACTCCCCCAAGACACAGAGCTACATACAGCCCACTTGCCCTCACTGTCACCTGCTCAGTAGAATACACTGAAGGGGGCTATCTGGAATACAGGCACCTGGCTGGAGAGATGGGAAGGGTGACGGCCTCTGCCCTTTCCTGCTGTGAGCAGTTCTGGCCTGCTGGCCCTGACTGGTAGTCTGATCATATGACCTGAATGAAATGCCAGAGACTAGTAGTGGGAATTGGGTGGCCTATCCTTTTTCAGGCCAGGAGTGCATCAGTTCCAGCCTCCTTCCCACTGCAGGCCTCGGTTCACAGGGAGCCCTCTGAGGGACATTTGATGTGCACCATGGATGCTTGGCTGCACCAAGTTTGTTTGCTTAAGCATTACTCTTGCCAGTTCATTCGGACCTTCTCTTTCTTTTAAAAATATGCTGCTTGCCAAAGGTTATTTTGGATCTGTTTTTGTTTATCAGGTAGAATTGTTCCAGCACAATTGAAAGCAGACCCACATGTTGACACACACTTGAGCTGCTCACCAGGTCACGCGCACACATGCACACACAGAATCTATGAAGAATTGTCCAGAGCCCTAGAAAGTCCATGGTTTATGAGTGGGGTCTGGGGAAGCTGCCTCTTTCACTGGGAACTTGTAGTTGATTTTCATCCCCTAAGTGCTAACAGTGGAAAGACTTCAGGTGGGGAGAAATGAGAGGCTGTTACCTCTTGGGAGAGGCAGTCTAGTGAGTTTCAGATAGCTTTGGGGTTAGGCTGGCTGGAGTGGAATCTTGGCTCTACTGCGGTGTCTGTGGACCGGCCTGCCCTGGGGTGTGACTTCCTGTTGTGGGGCCGGCTCAGCCCACCTCACAGGCCTCTGTGAGGAATCCATGCCAGAAGTGGGTGACAGCTCTGGGAAGTAAGCTGTGCTGTCTGCTATTAACATAGGGCAAGGGAATAGGATATGGGGCTCTGCACTCATGGTTCCTGTTTGAGTGAGTTCTTTCTTACGGATGCAGTTGGAGACCCACAATGAATTTCTTCTGAAAATGCGTCTCTCTCTCTCTATTGAGGCCTGCTGCATGCATGCAGTACTGCTCAGAAAGCCCTTTCTGCAGCTGACTCTCATAACTAACTCTTCTTTGTTTCCTAGGTCCATTATACCTGGGAGGCACATGAACAGTGGTTAATGTTACTGTCTCTTCTATCCCAGACCAGCAGCTTTAGCATACTTGTCTAGCTCAGCATCTCCCTAAAGAGGACACTCTGCCCAGAGGGGTGGCAGTGTTAACTTGTTGATATTTTTTGACTAACTCAGGTGAACATAGGTAACAAAGGGAATTTATTTGCTTACATAAGTGACAAGTCAGGGTCCTCCTGCTTTCAGCATGACTAATTGAATCTAGAGCTTGAAGGCTGTCAGGACTCAGTCTCCTTCCATTTCTTTTTTCTTTCTGGGTTTTTTTTTTTTTTTTAATTTTTTAGGCAAGGCAACCCTTGGTTGACCTCACAGATTATAAGGACCTTGTCAGTTTACAATCCCTTTTTTTTATTTTTTACACCTACAGCACCTGGTCTTCCTAGCTGTTCTCCCATCCAAGTACTAACCAGGCCCGACCCTGTTTAGCTTCCGAGATCAGACTTCTTCCATTTCTTGACTTAGCTCTGCCTCAAGTGGCTTTACCCTCAGGCAGGCTTTCTCCTTGTGGGAACTGTGGGCAGCTCTAGGTTACCATTATTTGAGCTTCTGTCTAGTCCCTTCTTCCTGGCAAAGCTACATAAGTACTGAGCTCTTCAAGACTCAGTTGCCACCATCAGAGGCCTGGCCAGAGAGGCGTGCTGGGGCCCTGCTGCCGATGGGCAATCTGTACCTTGGCAGAAATGGGTGCCCTGAGCTGGTGACTTCTCTGTGTTGCTGTTGTCACACCTGGCCTGCTGGGATCACTGTTCCATTTCTAGTCCTAGACCAATGCCGTCCATATTGGGGGATTTGGAGAAAGATTCAGTACCCCACAGATGGAAAGGGGGAGACTCACATTTTAACATTTTCTTCAGATGGAAAAAAAATGCGTATCATTAAACATTCAACACTACTGGAAATAATGTAAAGATGATCTCTAGTCTTGTCTACTGGAGAGCAGCACTGATATCCTTTGTCTCACCCCACACACAGCTCTAGTGAATACATAGACACATGCATGCAGTGTGACTCCAGTGGAATCACATTGTGTATGCTGCTGTGCGTCCTCCATTCCCTCTATCCCCACACAGCCTAAACATCGTTCCTTTTCAATAAATAGAGATCGTATAGTCAGGAAGCTGGCTGCAAAGCACAGAAGTAAGTATGTTTTATCTGAGTTTGAGAATACTTCTAAAATGTATCTTAAACTCCCCTCTTTCCTCGAACTACACAATTCTTCCTAGAGTACTGCATATAACTTTATGTCTTCTTGATGACTCAGCTCATTTTAATGAACGATTTGCTTTTATAGGATTGGAGCTATCAAAATGTATGGTCTTTTTGTTTCTCTAAACAGCTCCATGCTAGCAGGCCCAGGAGGGCTGTGGTAGCCTGTCCAGTGGGTGGGAGCCCTGGCACTGTGAAGGCCACTAGGGCTCCTTCCCTAATTACAGGAGCCTCAGTGGGCTTCTGGGCACTCTTAGTGTTGCCTGATGAAGGGAAACCCTCTTCCTCTTTGCTTTTACCCCCAGAGCAAGGGAAAGCACTGAAGGGTTTTCAAGAAGTTGGGGATAAGGAGGGAAGTGGGGGAAGTAACCACTCTGGCTTGGTAGAGGTCTGATTAGAGGAACCCAACTTAGCTGTAGGAAGCTGGCTAGGTGCAGGCAAGAGGTGTTGATCATTTGGTCTAGGGTGGTACTGAGAGAGAACAGGCCAGGTTTGAGATATACCTAGCATACAGTAAGGCTTCGTGATGCATGGACGTGGGGGAAGAGGTAGAGGTAGGGGTGATCATGACTCCTGAGTTCAGGTTTGCATGACAGATGGGTGGTGGTGCTGACGATGTGGTAAGACCAGGTGCAGGGGGAAGAAGGTGTACCGGGTGTGAGGGCTGTAATGCCCAAGAGATATCCTGGTGGAGAACATGGTGCTCAGGAGGTGACATCCAGAGTGGGAGTCCTCCTTGATTGCTGGTAATTGAAATTGTGGGGTGGGATGATATCAGCTGTTGACTTTAAAATAGGAGAAGGCCTTGCTTTTTGAAGAACCGTGACACGTAATGGTTAGGCAGAGGGGGTCAAGCCTGCAAAAGAGAAGAACTGGCCAGAGAGGCGGGAGGGGAGTGGGAGAGCAAGGCCTTGGATGCTGCCATGCCCCCTCCCTCCTTCTCCTCTTCCTCACTGCCCACATCATGTCCATTTTTTCTCTCCACCCTGTGCGCTTACCTGTTCCTTCCCAATCTGCAGCCCATTCTAGAGAGTTTCCCGTGGTTTCCTTGTACAACCATGTGGACACCAGTGTGTGTTCCCTCAGCACACACACCCTGAGCCAGCTCCTGTCCACCCTTAGGGCCAGTTCACATCATCCTAGAAAGAACCTGGCCCTTGGCCATTCACCCACCCCTTTCATAACCCTTTCCAAATCTGTGGTACCTCTCTATATCACCTGTACTGTCCTGTACTTCATGTTAGTTAAGCAACACACTTTTAAAAATATTTTAATTTATTTAAGAAAGGGAACTTGATAATATCTGTGAACTCATGAGTTTGTTCTGTCAGTTGTTTTTTTTTCTGGAATTTGATATAAAATAGCTCTCCCACATATGTTTGTATTCACAAATAATATATGTCATTGTTTTGCATGTTTGAAAGCTGTGTCTAAGTGGTAGTATCCACTATACATCCTACTCCAAGCTTGTTCTTTTCATTCAACCTTGTGATGTGAGGTTTATCTTTGCTGATGTGGACAGTTTCGTTTGAATTCTTACCGCTGTACAGTGTTCCATTGGGATTCAATTAGAGTGCACTGATCCTTTCTTTTTTTGATGAACATTCCCATAGTATTTTTTGCACCCTTGCCTTATGCTCTTACATATATACTAGCTATCTGTTTTGTGTCTGTCTCCACTTCTTTGGGGCAGGCCAGGTGGGGACCGGGAGAAAGTGAAGCTGTACCTTCTTGAGGGAGGAGTATCTAAGCAAATCATTTAGAATTCTTCTTTACAGGAGCTCTGTCCCTTCTTCCTGTTGATTTATTCAGTCATTTATTATTATCAGCGTGGGCCATGGGTATGTATTTTATACTTTGGGTTATAATCCAGTACTAGTATTTTGTGATTCAAACTGTCCCAGCCTTGGCCACTGGGAGGTCTTTCAGACTTGTTCCTGTGTCCCCTAGACATGCCCCCATCCTTTTGCCTTTTGAGCACTTCCTTATTCTCTGGCACTACAGATATCTCAGGGTTTTTTTTTGACTGTGGTTGCCCATGGGTTCCTGAGCCCCTGATCTGTGGCAGCAGGAAGGTTGCTGTTCACACGGACATTTTGAGGAGTGAATCCTGAAAGCTAATTTGGCAGATAAAATGGTAAAGTGATGGCTCTTCTTGCTGGTGGGCTGAAGAGATGAGGTCAGAAGAAAGAGTTCGTAGCCATGCACATGAGAGGGGGCAGGTGGGCTCTTGCAGCCTGCTGCTGCCAGGGGCTGCCATGGAAAGGTTGCTCAGAGGCCAAGCACAGGGTGGGGAAAGAGTGAGATCGGGAATAGAGCCTGGGACCCTGGGAAATCTGGGTCCCAACACAACAAGTCACATTAATTGGGAAAGATGAGGAGGCTGGGAAGGGGTTAGACACTATTTAATAGCTGCACCTTTCTTCCTACTAGTCTTGGCTTCCATAAGGCCACAGCATGCACTGGAGTTACTGCTGTGGAAAGCAAGGCTTGTTGTAGACAAAAGAAGGAAGGGATGATGTGGAGAGATGTAGTTGGTAGGCTCTCCTGGGGCCAGACCCTGAGAGGTGCTCTCTGGGAAAGTCAGCCCACAGGCTACAGGCATCCAGGAGCTGGTAGGGATTCAGTAACTACAATATTTAACTTAATTTTTAATTGTCAAAAAAAAAAAATAGGTGTAACATTCTCATGATAGGAAAAAATCCAAGTTATACAAAAGATGTAAAGTACGTTTCCCACCCTCATACCATTTCTAGTGTCCTTCCAGAAATAGTTTGTGTGCATTCAAGCATATCTATAAACATTCCCTACCTCCTATTTTTACTTTGTTATTGCTATCATAATGTATACATTGCTTTGTACTTTGTCCCTTTTTCCCACAAAAACTCTGTCATTTGGTACTTCTGTATGAGAACAGATAGATCCACCTTTTTTTTTTTTTTTTACTGCTGCCAGAGTGACAGTACACATGCACCTTCATTCATTTTATAGCTCTTCCAGTGAAAGACACTTCTGCTGCTGCCAGTTTTTGGCTTGATTTTTCTATTTCTTGTCTTAGTGTAAATTTATGATGCAGGTTTTTTGTAGTTACTTTGGGCAAGTGGTTTTTGGATTGTTCATTTTCACAGGATCCCTGGGCAGTGGCTTTGGCAGATATTCCAAAGACAACAATCAAGCCTCTGCTGAATGATGTTTTGCTTATGGTCACGGAAGTGCTGGATGGGAACTTGGATCTTTGTCTCCTAGACCTGAGAGACATCATGCATGCTATAGCAAAAGACTGAGTTCCTACCTCTATTTAACAACACATCAGTGGGCTGAGAGTGGGGTTGTCCCTGAGGTGACTCATCTCTGGGACCACAGCATGGGGCTAGGCCCAGAGCAGGGATCAGGAACCCCTCGTTGAATAATGTATACCACTGAGTCCCAGGATTTGGGGTACACTGTGGCCACTGGCTTTAGGAAGTGCTCATAGGATATGGCGATCTGCTGGTGCATTGAGGTTCGAGTAGAGGGCCTATACTCTATACTTCCCAGGTGCAGTAGTTTATTTCATCACCAGAAGTCTCCAAGTAGAAGTGTTCTGCCACATCATAAGAAGGGTTTCTGTGAGTAGAGCAGCTTGGATGCCAGATCCTACGATTTTTGCTTTTGGACTAGGCAGGTGCAGACAGCCCACACATTTTTCAGAGGTTTAGTAAGTTGCTTGTAGTCAAGAGATTTCCTATTTGAAACATTTGCAATTCTTTTTGGGTCCATTTGTGCTTGAGTGCATGGGACTATCCAAGGAAGGTGATTGTGATTGTCCTTGAAATGGTGGTATGTCCAGTTGGAGTAGCAACTTGCAGAGGTCAGAGGTCAGAGTGTAGCAGTGAGAAAGGGTGGTGAGGTTATGGCTAACTTCCATGCCAGTGCAGGCAGATGCTCCTCAATTCGTGTCTGCACACTTTCCCTCCTGAGGCAGCTGTGCTGTAGCCAGTTGAGCCCTCTGGCTCCCATTTTTTCTTGGCAATACCAGTCAGCCTCTGGAACTTTTCCTGGGTGGACCAAATACTGGCCTCTGGAGCAGGACCAAGTATGGGTGTTTTCCCTGTATACCAGTTTACAAAGACCTGGAGACCACTATCACATCCCATGCCTTTCTTTCTGCATCCTGCACATTTTCAGTGTCTTCTAGAGTCTTTCCAAAATACAGGTCCTAGAGTTGAATCACAAACTCAGGTGCCTTTTGGAACCTGGCAGAATCCAGATGGAAGGAAATAGCACATAGGAAGAATTACACTTCAGTGTCCCATGTAAGTAGCAGAGACCTAGGTCCACCAAAGTGCCACTATTGCTCACCTCGGCTATGTATGGAGATCTTGCCAGATCTTGCCATTTTTACCTTTTTTTTCTTGCCTTAATTTGCTTGCCAGGCACTCCAGTACAATGTTAAATAGAAATGGAGAACAACAGATATCATTGTCTTGTTCCTGATGTTACTGGGGAAGTGTTTACTATTCCGCCATTAAATATTATGTTAGCCGTGGGTTTTTTTAATGTATATTCTTTATCAGACTGAGGAAGTTCCTTTCTATTTCTAGTTTGCTCCAAGTTTTTATCATAAAGGAATGTTGAATTTGGTAAAATGTTTTTTCTGCTTTCATTGAGATGATCATATGGTTTTTCTTCTTTATTCTGTTAAGAGGGTGAATTATATTTATTAATTTTTAAATGTCAAATCCACTTTGGATTCCTAGAATTAATCCTATTTTGGTTGTGAATATTGTCCTTTTTATATATTGCTGGGTCTGATTTGCTAACATTTTATTTAGCATTTTTGTTTCTATGTTCATGATATATATTGCTCCATAATTGTCCTTTTTTTAATAATATCTCTGTCACATTTTAGTAATACTTTCCCTGGGTTTTTCCTGCTGTTCTTTATTTAGCTTCTTGAGATGAAAGCTTAGGTCCTTAATTATCAACCTGTTTTTTTTCTCTAATATATAATTTAGAACTATAAAATTTCCTATAGGGGTGGTTCCATAGAGTCGTGGTTAGCACGGCTGCTATACACGCAGAAGGTCCTGGGTTTGTGCCCTAGTGGAGCCATGGTCTGTACCCCGGGAGCACCAGGCCCGGGGTGTACAACGCGAGTGCATGGGAGGAGACACCCCACCTTCAGAGATCCAGTTCTTAAAGGGACACAGCAACATCCGTAGGTCAGGGGTGGAAATGGCGGGGAGGGGGATTTTAAAAAATTTCCTGTAAGTACTACTTTAGCTTTATCTCATTGATGCGTCGTATTTTAAAATTATCATTTGGTTAAAACTTTCAGAAATTCTATTGTAGTTTCTTATTTGACCTATGAATTATTTATATGTGTTTTGCATAATTTTCAAGTATTTGGGAATTTTCTAGTTAACTTTTTATTGTTGACATACTTTTATTTCACTGTGGTCAGAGAACAAACTCTTGGTAACTATAAGATTACTCTGAGAACGTGGATGGACAGGTGATAGCAGGTGCTGGTGGCCTAGGGAAGCGGGGTGGTTGGTCTGTGGAGAACCAGCTTAGAAGAGAGGTTCCTGTGAGAACATCCCCTCCTTCCTTCTCTAGTTCCTTGTCTGTCTGCTTCTAGTAGACATCTATATTTGCTAAGGCCTTTTCAAACTTTCCTTATAGAATTACAGGGCTTCAGAGTCAGAGAGTGCTGCCTTAGAATGCCGCCTCTGTCACTTCCTGGCGCAGTGTCCTTGGACAAGTGACCTCACTTTTCTGAGCCTCAGTAAACTTTTCTAAAATGATGATGGGAATACCTCATCATCTAAAATGATGATGTGGGGTGTCAGAAGGATTAAATGAGATGTAGAAAATGCCTTTCATAGTTCTTGACTTTGTCAATGGTATTTTTAGTTGTAGCAGACCTGAGAATTTAGGAAAACTTATATGCACAGGTAGCTGCTTCTCCCATTTAGGCTGTAGTCAGAGTGCTTGCACTGCTACTGGTGAGAAAGCTGCTCTCTGCCCGTGGCTGTACCTTTGGGCCAAGGAACCAGAGGAGACAGCCAGCACAGAGCCAGGGCTGCTGTGGACTGGCTGTGCCAGCGCTCACAGGGTGTGCTGGAGATGGACAGCCATCAGTGGTCCCTGCTGGGATGCCTTAACAAGATGCCTGGTGAGCAGATAGTCCTCCTTCCAAGGGGGTTTCCCTCAACGCAGGTGGGAGAACATTTTCTCTCTGCTACTCAGTATTGCCAGGAATAGATAAAGTTTGCTGACCCCATTGGGGCCTGACATTTGAAGTGCATACAGGAAGACTTGTGTCTTCTTAAAAGTTTATTCTAGGAAGGGAAACTTAGAAAGGAAAAGTGAATTCAGCCCAGTCATATCCGAACATTAAAAAAATGTCAAGTGTTGGACCTATAGAAATGACAAGTCAAGTTTTTGCTAGGCACAGAGGGTGAGGTTTTAGCAGTTGTGCCAAGTGCCTCCCCTAGGATGAGTGGCGAAGACCCAGACCTAAGTTAGACACTAGCTCTGTCATCAGAGCTCATGATCTGTGGGTGAGAGAGCACCCAGAAAGGGTACCACCTGAATATTGTGAGCACACTCATGAAAGCCCACCAGTCCTTCCCTTACTAGGTGCAAAAATGAGGGAAGGACATTCCCATCAGAGGGAGCAGCATGTACAAAGACCCAGAAGAATGGAATAGCAAAGACTATTCTTGGATATTTGACCTTTTTGTTTGAATCACAATTACAAAATAAAATCAAAAACAAATAATCCCTCCATCTCATGTCACTGCCATTTTAGCCAAGAAATAGCCTGTTGTGTGTACCTCTAGTCCTGTTTTGTGTCCATCATGGAAAACTCTCTCTATGATGCCTGGGAGGATGTCCGTGGTCGTCCCCGCAGAGACTGATGCAGGGCATTTGTGTTGTTGGTCCAGCACTGGAATGTGCTCAGTCAGGTAGATTTGTTTCTTTTGGTCATCCAGACTCAAGTGACGTAAAAGGGGGCTGTTTCAAAAAGCTGCAACTGATTGTGGGCTCCCTGAGATACTTTCTGCTTTGCACAGGCAGCAGTGAGCAGCTCTCGGTGTCGTCCGTGTTGCCCACTGCAGGAGCTAGGGGGTCCCCAGGCTGCCTCCTGGAGTCTGGGCAATAAAGGAAGAAAGTTCAAATCCGTCACCTGTTTGTAGTTTTCATAATTTTTGATTTGGCATTTTGATCAGTCTGGTTTTGGTCAAGGAAATACATCCGTATCTCATAACAGGAAACCCCTTTTGTGATCTTTACTTCAAGGCATTTTTCTCTCTCTCCCTTTTTCCCCCTACCTTTTTTTTTTTTTTTTTTTTTTTGGCAAAAATGTAGACCTAATATGATGTGCATCTTATTCAAAGTTCAGCATAAATTATTGCCATTGGTCTGTTTACAAAATAAACAATGTCAAGCTACATAACATGGCCTTCCTACAGTTGCTGGCCTTTTTAAAAAATCTTCCTTGGGGCTGGTATTGGGTGTGAAGATGAAGTTGCATGGTCCTGGACTGCTTCCTGTCCGAGTCCCACTGTTAACTAGTAGAGTCTTAGGCAGTGATCCAGCAGGCTCCCCAGAATGCAGCAGGAACCACCCTGCAGCAGGGCCTGCCGTCCTCATCGACGCATGGTTTCAGT
This sequence comes from Eonycteris spelaea, assembly GCA_003508835.1. NCBI lineage: Eukaryota > Metazoa > Chordata > Mammalia > Chiroptera > Pteropodidae > Eonycteris > Eonycteris spelaea. Next base: position 392,408 of record PUFA01000215.1, on the reverse strand, counting down.
GGGGTAGTGGGAACCCAGGACGTTCTCAGAGCGTCAGCCCTGCTGTCCTCCTGCCCACAGAGTCCCAGTGGGGAGTATGAGAGTGGAGAATAAGAGGAAAGCAAGCCAAAAGCAAGCCCAAGCACTTGCCTCTCAGCTCTCAGTCATGCATTGGCCTGTGGGGCAGGCTATGCCTTTCTACATTAATGGAGCACACACAGTCAACCCAGAAAAGGAGGAAAGACAGTCAGTGAGAGGTGTGGTTGGCCCTGGTTCCTAGGGCTGAGCTGTCTTGGCTCCCTCTAGGGACAGGGTCCTGACAGGGTATGAGATAGCTGCATCTTCTCTGAGGGGCAGACCAAACCCCATCACTTTGAGCTCAGGCCTTGTGGGTGCACTGGAATATACTGGATCTGGAAAACTCCAAAGCCCCACCTATGGAAAGTGTAATCTACTCAGGATCTTGGAATATAACCAGCAGGATCAGGCTTCCTGATGCCCTGTAGGGGAAAAGGTGGGGTAGAGGCAAGGGGAAGGAAGGAATCTGAGCTGACTGTCCCTTGTGGCCAACACTATAGAATGCCCCTCTGAGCTTGTCCTAGCCATTTGGAAACCTTCCTTGTCAACTCTTTCTATCACCCAAAAGTTAGCATTCAAGACTGTCCTGATCTGCTCTACTTTCCTCCATTGCCATAGCACACCAAGTTCTCCTGTTTCCTCACACACATCTGCCTCCTGCTGGCTGGCCACACGCAACCTGTGGGACCTGCACTCCCTCTCCCATTGGGAGCGTCTGTGCAGGCACTTCAAGAAGCAGCTCCTTCCTTCACCTCCTGCCCTTCCACCTACACTTTCACCCCTCTGTGTTCCTCTGGCCTCTGTGGACCAACTGACAGCTGTTACCTTGCTGTAGTGATCTACTGGTCTTTGTGCCCCTGAGAGGCCTGAGAGATGGGCTGCACTCTGGAAGTATGCATCGGCTAAAAGGCCCCTTCAGTGCCTCTTGTCAGCAAAGCTGCACCTCCTGCTCTGCATCGCCTAGGTAATGGGGTCTCCCAGAGCCCCAGAGATTTGGCAGAGCTCCTGCAGTCTTTTCTGTAAAAGAAATAAAGCAAGCGTGATGCCCAGGTGATAGAGACCCCCTGTTGAGGTAGCAACGTGGTGCTGGCCTCTGTGCTCTGACCTCTGTGAACCTGTTCATCCTGGGAGACCAGAGGTGTTCACTGGGGAGGAGCAACATGTAGGAATAAGAACATGCCAACTTGGACCTTACTGTTGGGTCTAGAGTCTGGGAGGAGTGATCAGGGATTGTTGTGTGGGGGGGTTGGGGATGTAGGGGAGAAAACCCAGTAAAGGCACTTGGTCCCCCAAGGGAGGGACAGCTTGGGAGGGATCATGAAATAAATTGGAAACCTAGAATATAGTAGCTGTGCAAGATATATGCTTTCCTCTATCTTGATTACCATTTTGTTTAAAGAATTTTTTTTTTTAATTTTTACTTTTCAATTAGAGTTGACATTTGGTATTATTTTATATTCGTGTCCGGTATACACATAGTAGTTAGACCATTCAGTTCGATAATAACTTTCTGGAGAATTATTTTAGAGGAAAAAAAACTCTTCCATGAGCTGCTTTCTGGAGACTTGGTCCTATCAATGCCTCCATCTTTGTTTTTGGATTAAGCTCTCTGCTCCAGTTTCTTTAATGGGAGGAGAGTTTAAAAACACTTTCCAAACTTCAGGTGGATAGAGGCTGCCACAGGGAGGAAAGAAGCTCATGCTGGGAAGCTTGGACCTACAAGCCGTGACCTGCAAGGTTATCTTGAGTTCACAATTACCCAATGTATCTCAGAGCCTCCTATCTCATTCTGATTCCTCTGATGGCTGTGTAGGAGGATTTCAAATGTATGACCGCCCTGTATTCTGGGCTCAGGTTACAAGCCTTGTTCCTTATGACTCGCTCATGCTATAAAATAATGCATTTTTGAAGAATTGAAATGTGAACCTATAAACATATAACATACAAAATTGTAAGAGTAGGTTCTTTATAGCCAGCTCTGTGAAGCTAGTCCCTTCACATTCCCAGATCTTGGGTTCAAACCAGATGCTTATCTCAGTTTTGCTGAAAACCCTAGCCCATTAGCTCCCGGCCATCACTGCTGATTCTCTAAGCACTTGCTGGATGTTGGTGGGACATGTCTCACTGGAATTCAGTAGCTGGAGCAGTCAGGAGGACCTGTAGCAGGAGGGAGGGTGCATCCTGTGTGACCTCATGCAGGGAGCAGGGATCCTCCAGTTTAGGGTAGTGTTTGGCCAGATGCGCTTACACAGGGTTCTGGAAATCACCTTAACCCTTGGGACTGAGGGCACATGTACCTGTGTCAGCTTCTCTTGCTCTCTTGTGCCAGTCTGAATCACCACTGTTTTCTGGCATATTACATGTGCTCAGGACTATTTGTTGAGTGCTCTGAGAAGGCAAAATGTCATGATGTGCATGAATGCATGACATACTGGGCAGTCTCGGAGAAGGGCATTGGGGAGTCAAGAGCACAGACCTGGTTCAAATCCAGGCCTGGCTGCTACTTGCTATGTGGTCATGGTCTTTTTACTTCTGTGAGCTTTACTTTCCTTAATTCTCCGTGTATCACAGCATGCTACAGGTTCCAGGGATGAGGATGTAGACACCTCTGAGGGGCCGTTACTCTGCCTGCCATAGCAATAGTACTTACAGTCACAGAAACAGCTGTCATTCTGGAGTGCCTGCTATGTATTAGGCAACTTACGTGACCTCACACGAATCTACACAGCTGCCCTTTAGCGAACGGATGGTACCGTGTTTTGTGGGAGGGATAGTATAGGGGTCACAGTGCTGGCCTAGAGCTTCCACTAGTAGATGGTCGGGGCTGGGATTCAAAGCTGTATGCCCTGCTGCTGTAGAGAGGTGTGTGTTTGTGTGAATGCCTTATATACGTACATACTGTGCGCACTGAAGAAATAATTCTAATGCTACATGAAAGGAAAGCCCCTTCAGTACCTTTTCCCAAGAAGTTTGATAGTTGAAAGATTTACTCCTCCAGATATTTTCTATGCATATATAAACACAAATAGATATATAATGTGTTTTAAACAAATAGGACTACACTGTATCTACTGTTTGATGCTGAGGTATTTTTTTCCACATTAACGTGTGGTGATATCCTTCCTCCTTCCTAAAGGCAGTGACACATTTCATGTACTATAAGTTATTTTCTTTTCTTGGGTATTTAAGCCGATTCCAGGTTTTTGTACTCAATTGTTGTAGTTAAGTAGAGATAAATGCAAAATTCTGTACTTGGTTCTCCCAAGCCAGCTCCATGAATGGAGAAACACACTTTTCCCTCAGCACCAGTGGTGTTGTGATTGTCTGTCCCAAAGGAAGGGTTGCCACAGATGTGTCAGAAGAGTCTATCTGCTGGCCCCCGGACTAGACCATACCATGTGTGTGGTGTCCCATACCAGGGCCATGCTTTAAAAGGTACTCTGCCAACTTGGAGTAGTCAGAGGAAGCCTTGGAGACTAGGTAGTGACGGTGAAAAGATATGTACCTAGGCAGTCTCCAACTCCTATTTCTGACAAGTGCCCAGGCTTCCGGCTTTGTCTACATACTGGCAGATCCTGAGGTATGCACATATTTCCCATCTCTCCCCTCTGCCCCACGAGCTCCCACACATCAGTGAGGGTTTGGCGCACATCTTGTGTCTTCTGTGAGGCTTGACCCCATCCAGGCTAGAAGCCTCTCCTATGCCTTGGGCTCAGCGTATAGGTAGGACTTGGGGTTGTCAGCAGAACTGAAATGTGAGGTGGTAAATTGATTAGACTTAACAGTGCAAGGAAATCCCCTCTGGCCGTTGGGAGGTGGTTCCCAGGAGGTTATCAGAATAAATGGGAGACAGATAGGATTCCAGACCTGCTCTTCTCCTCCTGCTTGCACTAACAGTCCAGTGTCCTCTGCGAGAACCTTTCCCTTCTCTCCTTGTCCTTCATTCCCCTCACAGCAACTTGTTTCTTACAGCTGTAGTGTCATTCCTGACAGACTGGAGGGGACAAGAGCTAGTGTCATTCCTGACAGACTGGAGGGGACAAGAGCTCGATATGGTGGGAATGAGGGAGGAGGGGGGCCTGATGCTCCGAGGGGTTTACAGAAGTCCAGGCATTTTATGAGGTAGATATGAGCAGAGAGGCTACATGGTCCCAAGAGAAAGGCCCATGGGTAGAAAGAAGGGCATGAGGCTCAGCAGAGGACTCCACTGGGAAGGTGTACCTATGCAGAATGGCCTGGGAGGGGTCTGGGTAGGTTCTAGCATTTATGTGGCAGGGTGAAGATGAATTTTTCTCATTGAAGTGGAAAAGCAGCCTGATTTTTATCTGGGCAGGTTGTTTAGAGTGTTAGTTAAGTCTTCTGTCTAAGCTCATTTAGTTGTCAAAATTAAATCATTCTCCTCCATTTCCTAGTGGATTGGTTACAATGATAACTTTCTTGGCATGACATCATCCTGGTCCAAAAGGTGGGGGAGGTATACACAGAGTGTATATGATGCTCTGTTCCTTTTGTAGTAGGAAGACGCTGCTATTTTAATAATATTTAAATTTTGTTCTCACACTGTTGGTGTTCATTTAGTTGTAATTGTGTGTGTAGTTTCAAAGTAGAACAGCAATGATCATGTTCTTGTAGGATGGAGACAGGATGAGGTAGGTATTATCCCACCCGGTGATGTTGACAGCAGCACAGTGCAGCTCTTCAGACAGACTGATTCACTGCCCTTATTTCCAGCCATGAAATTAAAAAATAAAAATTCTAAAGTAATTATTAAAAATGTTTGGCTTATAAGCAGAATATCTAAAAACATTTATCCACTTTTTATAAGGAAGAGAAAATGGTTCAGTGTCTCATTTCTTAGAAAATCCTTGATTTTTCTTTCACATACATGATTAGAAACTTCGGACAGCACCAAAGTTATAAGATGAAGGGCAAAAGCCTCTCTGCTCCTCCCCAGTCCCACTGTTATAAACAGTGTTAAGTTTTCTAAATTTTTCCCAGAAAATATTTTATGCTTATACTAGCATATACATAAGCTGTGTATCTATACACAAAATTCTTTTTAGAATTATACTCAGAAGAAATGCTTGCTTTTTATTATTGTAATCTTAGAGATATTTCTCAGCATGTATATTCCATCTGTCTTAATTTAAATGTTTTATATGTATTCCGTTATATGGATGTACCATTTTTTATTTAACTAACATTTAATCAGCCCTTGTTTTGATTGGATTGTTTTGCCTTTTTTAAAAAATTACAGTTGATGCTGCATAAACATAGTTTTGATAAATTTTGCTTAATTTCCCTTTGTTGCCGGCCTCCTGGGTTCTTTGCGATCTCCCAGGATGGAAATCAAGAGAGATTGCCGCAATGAAATTCAGGCACAAGGTAAAGGTTTATTAACCTTCTGCACAAGGGAACCAATACCAAGAAAAGAAAGGTTCAGGAGGCTCCTGGAGAGAAATTGGGGCAAGGTTAAAAAGGGAGCTAGGTATAGGTGGGATAAAAGCCATATCTAGGCATGTGAAAGCCAAGGTTTCTTGGAGCCTGCGCAGTGCTACTGCATGCCACTTCATGCATCGTATGTCTCATTAGTGTGGTAAATGGTAAATCTCTATTCCCCGGCTTGTTTTTCTAAATTAGGGAGAGGTCACCTTAGGGACACTCTTGGGCCTTACTGCACATGTGCAGTGGTAAGGACAGTCCCTTGTTGATGGTATGCAGAGGTTTGTGGTTTGCCTCCCAAGGGCTCCTTGAAGCTGATTGGTGCTGTGCCCTTGGTATATTCTTGTGAAACTTACCAGGCTCCAACAGCTCACCTTTCTGACTAAACAGCAGGAAGTTGCCCCCCTGCCCTCCTGTCTCACTTTCAGAAAGGTGATGTAAAATTACCTTCCTACAGTAATGTGTGATGTGTCCCTAGACTTCTGCCCAAAGTATTGTCAGTGACCTGGCAAAGTAGTAGTCCTGGATCCTCCATTTGCCTGTTTCTTTAATTTATGAATGAAGTTATCCTTACATATGTTTATTGACCATTTGTGCTTAATTGTCAGTAAATTACCTGTTTATAGTCTGTCCATTTTTTATTGGGTTGCCTTGTTTTTATTAATTAATGCAAACTGTAAAATGAGGAAATTAGCCCTCTGTTGGTTGTGTTATAAATAACTGCTGCCCCACCTCTTATTTACTGTTTTGACTTGGTTTACCTATTTTTTTTCCCATGTAGAAGTTTTATATATTCATGTAGTCTAATTTGTCAATCTTTCATCACTTCTTTGTTTTCCATTCTGCTAAGAGTGGCCTACAAGATTACAAGTTTACCCATTCTTTCTGCTAAAAATTTTTTTGTTGTATCGTTCATTTTCACTTAATCTTTGGCTGTATTGTGGTACAAGTAGAAGGTAGCATTCAATTGTATTTTTCCCACGAGTTAAACAATAAACAACTTTGTTTGGTGATCTTTCTTTTACCCTTGATTTGAAATGTCAGCCTTTGTTATAGATTATTTAAATTAATCTCTGAACTTGTTGTTTCATTCATGTGTTCATTTTTTTCTTCCAGTCCCAAACTGTTTCTTTTCTTTTCTTTCTGATTATTATAGCTTCATAATAATTTAGTTTTAACTGGAAAGACTAGTCTCTGCCTCTCCCTCCACCCCTACCTTATTTCTCCTTTTGTATCTTTATAGCTGTTTTTGCATGCGTATTTTTCAGATGAACTTTAATATTTTTTTATTTGCCAAAAAGTAATTTTTGATATTATAATTGGAATTGATTTGAATGTAGATTAATTCAAGAGAGTTTACATCTTTATGATCTCTAGTCTTCCTGAGAACACTATATTTTTTCATAGTTTTCTTCAAATAGATCCTGCACATTTCTTCCATTTCTACCTAGACATTTTATCTTTTGGGTTGCTTATTATCAATAGGATCTTTCCTTCCATTGTAATTTTTAATTTGTCTTTGTATAGAAAAGCTATTGATTTTTTAATATTAATGCTAAAACCCACCACTATACTGAAACAGATTTCAATATTGTTTCTCTTATTTTAAAAAATTGATTCTCTTGAGTTTTTTAGGTATATAATTATATCCTTTGCAAATAGTGATAATTTCCATACTTTCTTTTTACTATTTAGACCTCCAGTTTCCTTCACTCATCTTATTACATCGTTTAGTAGTTCCAGAACAATGTTAAATGGCAGGCATCCTTTTATTTGTAATTGTCATGAGACTGTGTCTAATGTTTTATCCTTAAGCAAGATGCTAGATTTTGGTCTTATATATCTTGTTTCTCATAGTAAAGAAATATGCATTTATCCCTATTTTTTAAATCAAGAATTTCTGTTGAATTTTAAAACTCATTATGGCATTTTTTGGATTAATGGTTTTTGTCTTTTGACTCGTTAATATGCTATTTTATATTAACAGTTTTCTAGTATTACATTCCAGCCTATATCTTCCTTAGTGTCAGTATATTTATTCTTTTACTGTACCACTGAACTGTATTTGCAGATATTTTAATTGAGATGTTTGTATTAATATTCAGAATTGAAATACCTGGTTGACTCTTTTTTGTCATGTCAAGTTCAGGTATCATTATGGTAGCTTCATAGAAGGCATTTGGGTGATTTTCTTCTTTATTTATGTTTATTTAAACAGTTTAAATAGTTATCCACTACTTAGAAGATTATAGTAACTTGTCTCCGAAACCATCTTAACTTGTTACTTTTAGGGGATAGCACTTTGATAACTTCAATGTTTTTTCCCTTTGTATTTTCATTTTTTTGATTTACATCTCTTCTAGGGATAATTTTGATAACGTATTTTCCTAGAAAATTGTTATATTTTCAAATTTATTTGCATTGAGTTTTGCAAGTAAACTTTTTTATTTTTTATGTATAGTCATTTTCTATTTTTATTTCTAATTTTGTATGTTTGTGCTTTACTGTTTTTTAAGAACTTGCTTTTGTGTTTTTTGTCAATTTCTGCTATTCTCTAACTAAATAATTTGGGGGTTTTTTTGTTTGTTTTTGTTTTTTTGTTTGTTTGTTTTTTTGGCTTTGTACTGCTTTCCTTGGGTTAACTTTATTCTTTTTCTAGCTTCCTTACTTACAGGTTAAATATATTGATCCTATGTAGTTACCTAGGTATATAAAGTTGTAAATGTCCTCTGAGCTCTGTTTTAGATGCATTCTGCTAATATTTTGTTGTTATTTTCTAGATATTCTGCAACTTCTGTTTTAAGTTCTCCTTTGACTCAAGTTGTTTAATGAAAAAATCTTCTTCATTTCCAAGTTGGGTTATTTTCCTTTAATTTTGTTATGCATTTAGAGTTTTTACTACATGACAGGAGAGAATGTGGCCTGTGTCATGTCAACGGGAGTTTATTGAGTTTTTTCTTCATAGCCTAATATACGATTTCGTAAATGTTCCATGGGCTCTTAAAAAGAAGACTTACTCTGTTATCAGGATATAAAATTTGAGATAAACACACTCACGTACCCCTTATATATCACATATATTTAGATCTTAGTTTAAGCTAATCACTTATTTTGTTTACATCCTCTGCTGTTCTTACTTTTTCTTCCTACTTGATATGTCAGAGGCTCACAGGTGAAAATTGGTTGGTTTTTATTTTTTTCCCTTGCCTGTAATTTATGCTTTATGTGTTTTGTTGCTCTCCTTTGGGGTAAGTGAATATTTATGACTCAGATCCTTATTTTGAATTAAGACTTTCATTAATCATTAGGAGCCCCTTTGACTCATTTAACATTTTCTACCTAGAATTTAGGCTTGGTAGAGTTAACTTTGGTAATTCAGTTTTCTTTTGTTAGCACAGTAATCTTTATTTATTTATTTATTTTTACTTTTAACCTAAGTCCTTTTATTTTAGATGTGATTCTTATTTATAATACATAGTAGCCTTTTAAAAATCAAAATGAATTTTTAAAATCTATAAAGCTCTTTGAACTTCACTTTCTCCATCTGTAAAATGGGGAGTTTTTTTTTTTAACTACAAAAGGTTTGAATAAGACAAAGTTTGTGCTATTCACTCTACATACATTATCTCACTGAATTTACATAATGCTATCCTTTCCAGATACTTCTTATTACGGGGGAGAAAAGTAAGATCCAGGAAAGTGACTTTTGCAGGGTTGCACAATTGATCTGTATTTGAATTGCAATTCATCCTCAACCCAGGGCTTTCTAATGCCAAAATCTGATTCTTTCTACACAGCCTATAGAGCTGCTATAGCACCATGGATGAAACCACAGGTCACCCTGTGTGAAATGATTTCTGGCTTTTCAGATGAGTTCTGGCAAGTAGGGTAACCTAGCAACTAGACTTATTTTTGTACTTAATTGAAACCAGACTGTAGTAGGCCCAAGGGTCAAGCAAACAATCTTGTCATCAGTACTCTCCTACCCTGCCGTGTCCTCTGAGGATGAGGGCAGCTTTTCTGCTCGGTATGGGGGCCTGGCCACACGCAAGGCCTTTCTTGCCCGTGCCCTGGCTTTCCCCAAGCCTTCCTCAGGGCTTACAGTTACCCTCTGGACAGTTTCCAGCCTCAGCTCCTGGTGACATACGGAGACAGCAGATGGAGCCAGAGACTTGGAAAAAAATGACACCCAGTTCAGGGGGCCAAGGCCACAGTGCTGAATGTGAAAGAAAGAGCTTAGTTCATTAGTAGTGAGGGGGGCTTTTCTCGGATCCTCTCCCTGTGGTAGATTATGTCTCAGGCTGTCAGGCTCCCATAGACCCATTTGGTTCCTGAAAGGTCTTTACAAAGTGTCCTGCGGCAAAGCTCACATCCATCTTGTCTCTGTCCCTCCAGGGCCTGATTCTAGTCTGCATTCAGTGAATGTTGGCTGGACTAACTAGGCAAGGAACTGATTCAGCTGCTTTATTTGCAAAAGGACAGGGAGATATATTTAGACAGAACCACGGAGCATTTGGCACTGGGTTCTAAGGTGAGCACTAGGTCGGTGCTCACACTGGGTCCAGCCTCACTACTTCCAGGGGCATGGCCATAGCCATCAGTGAGTCTCTTAGGGCCTTCTCTATAAAGCAGAGATGGTGCTGTTTGCAGAGTTGTTCCCTGACCTTGTTCCGTTTTGAGGGACAATGAAGATGGTTTCAGTTGTGCTCTCTACAAGACAGGGAGGAGTGCCTATTCGTTGGCACTTTGTGAGACCAGCATTGTCTGTAATTCCTGAATTGTGAGTCCTAGATGGTATGTGGTCCCAGTGATACCTTGAGCTCAACAGTAGTCTGTCTTAATAGTTGAGCTGCATGGCTAAAAGTGAATGGGCCAAGGAGTTTGAACTTACAGCAATTTGCAAACATGCTCTTCACACACAGCTGAGTACAGTTGTAAATGTGGAGCTCTCAACAGGGAGCTCAGGTCTCTGCTGTGCAAGCCCTGGAGCTGGCCCCAGGAGAGGGGGCTGGATGCCAAGCTCAGTCATGGCTCTGTCCTGAAAGAGCCAGGCCATCCATCTGGGCAGGGGCCAAGGCCTAACTTCAGTACTTCCAGGGCCAGGTTCAATTCTGGGCTTAGTGTGTGGGGTGGGAGCAGCATAAATTGGGAGAAGCTTTTATTGAATGTATACTGTGTACCATGCACTGAATTAGGCCTTCTACATACTAATTCTCAGAAGAATCTTCCAAAGCTGGTGTTATTATTTCCTCTTCTCAGATGAAAAAACTGAAGCCATTGCCATTAAATGGCACAGCATTTGGGTGTCAGAGCCAGTAGAACCAGCCTTCTCAAAGTCAAGCTCTGCCCCCTCATGCCAGTGGTTTTGTTCTTTTGAGCTGGAAAGTTCCATGTTTCAGCTACCATCGATTGAGGACCTATTGTATACCAGAGAGCCAACTAGATGCTTGCATACATTATCTCATTTGGATGAATTGCCTTTGTCTGTGAGTGAGAGTATGAAAGTGAAAATTTATTTGTTCACTCATTAATTTTTTCACAAACATTTACTGAGGGTTGATAATGGGAGGACAGTGGAGCAGGTTGTCACTTATTGTTGGGTGATCCTGCACATGGCTTGGAGAGACCTGAATTCTGGAGTGGAGTGGGGTGTAGGAGTACCCAGAGCAAGCCATCAGGGCCAAAGGGGTCAGTCAGCAGGGGTGAAGAGGGAATGGGGGAGTGTTGAAAAGAGGTCACTGAATGGAGTTTGGTGGAACTGTCATTGTTAATGGAAAAGGGGAGGACCTTTGAGGGAAGATGAATGTGTTTGGGGGTGAGTCTTTTTTCAAGGATTAGGGTCCTTCCAGATGCAGGTGAATGGTAGGTACAGAAAGGGTGAGAACCAGCTCAGAGACATAGATTTGCACAGAGGCACCATGGTTGGGCAGGATGTGGGCAGCACCAAGCTGTGAGTCCTTGCAGGAAAGATGGCCCAGGGGGCTGACCATGCAGACACGAGTGAGGGCAGCTTCTTAAGACTGGGTCAGTTAGAGGCTGGATGAGTAACAGAGTGATAGAGAAAGTCTTAAGGCAGGAAGTTAAGGACCCTGGCCTTCCTGGAGGAGACAGGTCAACACACAGAGACTGCCATTTGCTCAGAGCTTGCTGGTCCATGCAGATAATAAACATGCCCACTGAGTAGACCCTTTGGCTGCTCTGACATAGAGGTACCTTCTCCATTTTTCAGATGGGGAAATTGAAGTTTAAAGAGGAAATTTTCCCAAGGCCATAGAATTAGTGACATAGACAGGATTCAAATCTGGATTTTTAGCTGCCGAAAGTCCATCACTTTTGGCTCTAAGTCACTGTGATTTTAGATGTGAAGATTCAAATCACATATTTAAGGATCTATGGCAGAAGTTGGGAAAAAATGGAGAAAAGGCTGATTGCTTGAGGAATGAAGTATAAATTCGAATCACCTGAGAGTGCTGTTCCCAGCCTCCTCCTCCTCCTGGTGGAGCTTCTGGAACCCTCTTCTTTCCACTGAGGAAAGCAGAGATGCTTCCAGAAGGCACCTCCTCCAGGGCTGCGTTCACCTGTCCTCACTCTCCTGCCCCAGGCTGGCTTGGCCTGCTGAGGTGCTAGATGCCACATTGTGGGATCTTATTCAGATGCTACCTTTTTGTAGCTTTAACATCCATTGACCCATTTAAAATAGACATATTCAGAGAAGGAAACTGAAAAGCAACACAAAGGAGCCCTTGTTTTCCAACCACAGGTACCTTGTGCAGCTTAATGAAGTCATAACAGAACCAGAGGTAGTGTGGTATCTATGCTTCTCAGGAGAAGCAGGTGTCACTGTTATTATCTAGGTGCCCTTCGGCCACAGTGTGTCTGAGGCATAGTTGAGATGTGATGGGGTATATATGAGCCTTTTGGCAAGGTTAGGAAATTAGGGATCCATCAGAGTTGTATATTTAATTAAACCCAGGAGAAAGTCACAGGATTTCTTATGTTTTCCCTTCTTTCCCCTTATGAGGAAGGTGCTATGGAGAACGATTTCCCGCTGTCTCTAGCTGAAGCCTCTGCCTGTGCTTGGAGGTGCAGAGCTGAAATGGCGGCCTAACAGGGTGCTGCTGCTACTTCAGCTGACTCCTGTGAGGTTGTGGCTCTCACCTCAATCTTACAGTTAGACTCCTTAAGAATCTAACATTTTACAGGGTCAGAGCTAGTAGACTGCCTCTTAGCACATCACCCCTGTCCCAATGTTTCCCTGCCACACTTCTGTAGTCAGGGACTGGAGCCCAGGGGCCAGGGACAGTGCTGCTTTCTTCATGAGCACACAATAACACTGTTTTTTCCCCACTTGTTTTGCCCCCTAATCCACAGCAGAGATAGATTTTTACATCATGACCCAAAACACATACAGATAGAGAAAATAGAAGTTTTTACAAAGCAACACATTTACCTCCTGGTTTCTTTTGTGTTGAGTTCTACTCCATTTTGTTCTGTTCCTTTTCACTGAGAACAAGAACAATTGGTTTTGATTCCCTGACTTGTCAACTCAGTGTTTGAAAACATGCAGTGTGCTCTGTATGCTCCTTGCTGCCTCAACCTATGCACATGGGGTCTAGGGCCTTGGCCTGCTCCCAGCTTCAGTATCACCCTTTGACCTTGGCTGCGTCTGTGTCCTGGCATAGCTTTGGTGGGGAGGCCTTCTGTTAAAGCAGCACACTGTGTGAAAAAGCCTACTTATTAAAGCCTTTTTATTTTTTTAACGGAGTTAGACTTCTTAAGAAAAGAAATATACAACAATGTGAGCTAACTGAAAAAATAAATTAACAAAGATTATTTATAATTCAGGATATATGCCTCTAAGAAAATCTTAAAAATTAAAATTTACATTCAACCAAAGTCTCATGATAGGATGGTAGTGTGTTTTAGAAAAGGGTTAACCATGTGATTCCCTTTAATTTCTTGGTCACTTCATTGAAAATGTAGTTACATTTACAGAAATTTGATCTGTCTGCAGTTGTCAAAAGTGGACCCATGGGCAATGTTTAGCATGCAGGAAATGTAAGGAGTTCTTCCATGGTGTCCACACATTTCAGGGTCACCTCTTTGGTAGCCCCTCTCCTAGTTCTGGGCCTGCCATTTTACTGCAAAGCGGAGAATCAGAAAGATGGTCAGAAGAGGACTGAGCATTGCTAAAGAGTGGGAAACCAAGCTCCTACAGCTAATGCGGTGAGCCCACAGTGGTTTCAGGACACAAGCTGAAGCCTCAAGTGGCACAGCTAGCAGTCCTGTCCTATGAACGGTACCCCAGGTGAAGGTCCAGACCCACAGAGCCAGTTTGGTTCCTGGGCCCAGAAGCTCTCCATTTCTCCAGGCTTGTTGACAGCACTGTTCCTCTTTTTTTGGGAGTTTGGGCAGAGTAGTCCTGAGAAGACACTGATCACGTGACGTACTTAGAGTTGGAACTTAGATTGTTTCTTGTCATTGTTGTTGTTTTACATAGAATGCCCATTCCACCACTGACCATATGAAATAGTCTTAGAAATATTAACCAATGTCAGCCCAATAAATTGAATTTAAAAAAAATTCTTCAAAGTCCACTTTGAAAGTTGGAACATTCCCTCCTCCTGGGGCTGTGTGTGTACTAAGGCAAGAGCTCATCCTGTGTCCTCATTATGGCACGAGTTTTCTCCTTCTTGACTCTGTGCTTCTTGAGCAAAGGCTCCTAATCGCTCCATCTTGGAACCCCTAGCATCTAGCACAGTGCCTGGCCCCAGTGAGCACTCATCAGTGTCGATCTGCCCTTCAAGAATTTATAAGGGGCTACAGAAAGGGTTCATCCCACTCCTGCCTCTGATGGATTGGTTGTGGCATTCAAGAGAACTGTGTCAGGAAAATTCTGAAACAGAACTTTAGAAAAAGGGAAAGAATCCTGCCACTCGGCAGATATGGAGCCAAGCATTTTCTTCACATATTTCCTTCTTATTTAACCCTAGACAACCCTACAAAGTAGGTACCGTTCTAATCCTTTTCCCTCTGATATGAAGGAACCAAAGTGTAAAGGAGTGAGCCCTGTGCCTGAGTTACATGGCATCATGGGCTTTAGATAGGCAGTCCTCCCAGATGCCTCAGTGTGCCTGGACCTATGCCAACTTCTGGGCCTGGAGCCCCTTCTCAGGCCAGGCTCTTTTCTCTAAAGTTCTAGCCCTGTCTACCTGCTGGCTGCTTCTGTGCTCAGAGGATAGGTAGACAGATCCTGTGCCTTTGTGTCACCAGACTGCGCTGGAATAGGGGAGCTTTTGTTTGGTGTGTGCACCCACCAGGAGAAATACCAATGTTCAGAGGAGGGTCCGCCCTCTCCCTTAGAAGGACAGAGGAGTCCTTGGTTGTTGAAAGTGGAATGTTCCAGCTAATGAGGAAGAGTTGAGGGATGGATGAGCCACCATCCCTGTGGCAGGCTGCTGCCTCACCTCAGGTCTTGACCTGCTTCTTGAGGTGCAGACAACAGGCAGGGCGGCATCTCATAGCACCTTCTGTTTGTATGACATGGCAAGGGTGCTGGACCGACAGGGAGGGGTGAGATCTCTTAAAGTTTTCTCTTCCCTTCCCTCCCCTCCTCTTCTGATCATTTAGCTAAATCTTTTTGTAAAAGAATACCCAGAGCTACCATGTATGAGTAGAGAATTCTAAACTCCTTTGCAGAGGGAGCTCCTGGGAAGATGGCCTGGTTTAGGGTGAACATTAGCTTAGGACTTGTGTAGGTCTTGGGCTTCCCATTTCTTGTCCGTGTGGGCTTGGTCAAGTCATGGAGGCCTGCTGGTCTTGTCTGTACATCACATCCTTGTCATGGCTTGGCTGTGATGATGACCACATTCAGCACCTGGCACGTTGTGGGTTCTGGATAGAATGCTGCCACCTCCTAGCTATGTGATTTGGGCTAGGACTCTTGCCTCTTCTGGGACTCATTCTTCTCAGCTGTACAATGGGCATAATAATAGTAGCTCCCTAATTAGTGGGGATTGATGCATTCGTGCCTGTAAGAGCATTTACTTATGAGCACAGTGCCAGGTATGTGGTACATGCTTCATGTGTGTCAGATATATCACAACTATTGTCTGTGGAAAAACAAAATGACTGCTTAGCAATTCCAGTGTTCTGGGATCTTTGAACAACTGATGGTTACAGTTAGATTTACCTATAGTTGCGGGTAGTAGGGATCATCATCCTATTTACATTCAGGAAACAAAGGCTCTTGCTGCATTTCTGGATCACAGGACTGGTGAGCCGTAGGGAGCAGAGCCAGGGTGAGGGCAAGGCTGCTCTGCTGCAGCCCTCTGCCTTCATCCATCCAGAAGGCATGGCCTAACTCCTGAGGAGGAAGAGCCAGACTTTGTGCTTGGTACTGTGTGTTTTAGCCCATTATTTGGCGGAAGTCCTTCTTAGTCCAAGGTCACCACAGTGTTGGTGATAATGGAGGGTAAGGCCCCATTTCCAGAAGCCTGCACTCTTGCCAGGGCCCTGCCTGGTCACCCCAAACCAGCCAGCATCCCCACCTTTGGGGCCCAGCCCTCTGTTGCATCAGCTGCCAGGGCAGTTGGGATTGTGTGTCCTCATGTGGATAGACTTTTTCAGTCTTTTCTTCTTTTTTGTGATGACACCTTTTTTTCTCATTGTAAGAGAAATGCACACCTTATAGGAAAAATATAGGAAATCAGGGGGGAAATTGACCATAATTCTAATGTTCACTTTTATATGCATTTCCTTTCATTCACTTTCCTATGATATATGGTATATATTTGCATAGTAGGGATCACTGTAGTTTTACTTAATATCATATTTCTATTTCCGATGCATTTTAACACCAGAGACAGTAATATGTTTCACAAATACATCCTCATCTCTTTGAAAGCTCTTGGTTAGTTGCCATTTTATTGCTTGCGTAATGTTTTTTTCTTTTGGTTTTGTTGAGATATAATTGACATACAGCACTGTATAAATTTAAGGTTGACATACAGCACTGTATAAATTTAAGGGATACAGCATGTTATTATAATATTATTATAATAATTATAACATTATTTTTATGTTAAATGTTTTCTTAAATTTTTCTAAATTAATTTTAATTATGCAAGTAATACATGAGGTACACTTTTATTGAGACTCGTCATGCATTCCCAGGAGAGGTAAAGTCCTTTTTGATCATCCTTGTAGCACTTGTTTCTGGCACAGGGGTATTGCTGTTTGTTTGTGTATTTATTTTTTGAAGAATGATATTTATTTATCCAATTGTAATAGAAATGCATGTTTGTTGTGAAAAATTAATACACTGTCACCTAAAGCTGAAAGTTAAAGTTTCCTACAATCCTTCTCCCCAGAAAGAACCAATGTCAAGAGCATGTTACATATCCTTTCAGACTTTTTAATGTACCAATATGCAGCACACACCCATTCATATACATAATTAAGAATAAGAAAACAAGACTGGCTTCTCTTATATGCACCGTTGGTTATGTTAGTTTTTTCACTTACTGTGTAGTGGAATCTTCACACATCACTAACAGGTCTTCACATACTTCATTCTAATCCACAGAAGGGAGGTACCACACTATTTATTTCTCTATCCCTTGTGATTGATGTGTGGACTGTTCCTGGTATTTCTGGCTGACGAGAAGGGTACTGCACAGCATCTGTGTGTGTGCAGCATTGTTAACGGGCTATCCCTGACTTTCTGGATGGCTCTTGCCTGAGTTTGCTTGTATGCAATGTCACATGGACTAGAGGTTGGGGACTCGAGGACATAGGGGATGAGCAAACACTGAGCCTTTCTGGAGCTTGGGTGCAGAAGGACCAGGGCTGGGAGCCAGAAGGCTGGGGCCCTCCACCCACCACCGGCTCAGTGCCGCCAGCATCCATGAACCAGGGTACAGCCCTCCCTCAGTGTTGCGTGGTGCCATCATTTTCCCCTCCCATGACATACGACAGAGGGGAGTTGAGTGGTTTGTTTCATCTCTTCTTAAGGAAAAGTTAAATTTATAATCCTAGCCCCGACCTTCCTTGTAACTCATGTGCTCATCCTGTTAACTGATTTAATATATGGCACCACTATTTCATTAAACAACATACAGGAATAATTAGTTCAGCAACGATGCCTCAGAACAAAAGCCCTTGATTTAGTTTAACTTTATAAGTTGCTCTCTTTTGATGTGCAAGAACACATCTGGGGTCTTAAAGAAAGCAGAAAGAAAAATAGAAGACATTTAGTCAGGCTGGGGGTTAGGGTTTCCTGAGTGCAGCAAGTAACCCTTTGGTCTCAGGCCTCGCCAACACAGTGTGAGCACCGCAGACACGGGTGTGTGCTGCTGCTTAGGGAACAAGAACTAGGCTGCCAGCAGTTGTTTGGCTGCCTGTTGCCAGGCCCAAGAAGTAGTGCTTCTTATTCGTCTAGACACGTGGTGGTTGTCCAAGTGTTCTTGCATTCCCCAGACTGTGTGTGGCCCTTTTTTTCTCATCCAGCTTCCCTGATTTCAGACTCTCACTCTGCTCTTTCTTACTCAACAAGCACTGATTTGGTGCCTGTTGTGTGCCAGACACATCCCAGCACTTGGTTGTCATCGAGAATAAGACAAAGGTCCAGCCTCTGGACCCAGTTTCCATCTGCCAGTTCTAGCTTCTGCCTCTGTTTTGCTTGCCCTCAGTCTTTTTCTCCATCATCTGTTTTATCACTGAAGGCCTACTGAAGGGGTCCTTCTGACTTTTATACTTCATCACCCCTCACCCCTGTGCCACAGTGCCTTGTGCCCTTCCCCTGCCAGTAGGGGGAAGCTCCAGTTCCTTGTCATGACCGCTGGAGCTTTGAACAGTTAGCTTTAGCCCCAGCTGCAACCATTCGTACTCATGCACTGTACTTTCATTGTCTCCTGACTTCCTTGCATCCTTTCTAAGTATCCGGGCCTTTGCTCCTCTTGTGCCTTAGCTGCCTTCTCATCCTCAAGGCCCCGCACAAATGTCACCTTCCCTCTGGATTTCCACCCCAAGTTCCCTGCCAGGTGGTAACCAGGTCCTTTCCTCAAGACTCTCCTGCTCTCCTTGCCACACTAGGCCAGCCCTTGCCACATGGTATATGCAAGCGGATTGTCAGGTGGCTGGAGGCTTCAGGCAGTGGTGGCTGGTTATGTCTGATTCATCCATGTCACCTAGACTTGGCATAGTTCAGGGTATCCACCAGGCTCCATGTATAGGAGGCCCCCTGGCCAGGGGTGCTTCTCCTGGCCTCAGCACTTTGTGACTCTGTACTAGCTGCATGAGTCCAGGAGCCTCAAGCTCCTGAAATGTAAAACCTGCCTTGGAATCCCTCCCCACAGACTGTTGTGGGTCCAGGGTATTCTTATGAATGGACTTGTCTGATAGCCGCAATATCATAGATGCTTTGCATAGAACCTTTGCAAAGGTTCATTGGACTGAATGTCACACATTTTTTTTTCCAGTTGGTTTTTTGGAGCCCTGAGGTTAGCTGAGGCAGATTAAGTGACTCTTTCCATCTCTGGCTTTTGGTTTCTAGGGAATCAGGTTTTGTGGTGGGCAGATAGATGTCCTGAGTTTGCGGGAGGCCAGCAGCTTTCCTGAGCTGCCTGTCATAGCACTTACCGACCTATCCCTGCTCTGCCACTTGGTTTTCTTTTCTCCTTGCCCCCCTCACCCAGGAAAGCAAAAGGTACAGAATGTTCTGTTCTTTCTCCCTTCTACCAGCTGGACCTAGCTAGAAATGTCAGGATTTTTCTCAGTCTCATCCCAGGCATTTAATAAGTCCATCTAGACTGTTGCCAGGATGCTCGTTGGATATTGTGGCAGGATTGCCCTGGGTCAGTGTGGCTGCGAATTCACAAGTCAGAGCTTCCCCATTAGCCAGCATCACTGCTTCTGCCATTCTGGTCCATGACCGAATTTCATTTCCCTTCCCACATGATGCATGTGCCAATAGGCAACAGATGTGTGACAACATATTGCCACACTGGGTAAGTGCTCTGGGCCAGGCATCTGGTATATATAGTATCTCCTTCATTCTCACATCAGCTGTGGAAGGAAGGTAGTACTTAGCCCCAGTTTACAGATGAAGAGGTTGAGGCCCAGAGAGGTGAGATGACATGCCCCAAGTTCAAGTCCTGGACAGGCTTTGAACCCAGGTCTGTCTGGTTGTAAAGTGCCTGCTCTTTTGGCTATTTGCGAACTTTTTAGCCATCACAGCTTTCCCACCTGGAACAAGTTTCTGTTTTAAATGCCATTTTATTCCTGCTCTGTTTTCCAAAGTCCTGACAACCACCCCGTGCCCCTTGCCCCACAACCCCTCCTCTCATTTTCTATTGCTTCTGACCCTCAAGGCAGAAGTCCTTAGACCAGCGGGAAGGAACCAGCTTACGCTGGCCGGCTCCCTCACTGGGGACAGCAGGTTTCAGGAGGCTCTTCTATAATCTCTCTATCCACACAGCCCTCAATTTAATTTGCAAAATTGAACCCAGATCAAGAGCAGTAAAGCCAGAGGTTGGTAAATATTCATGCCTTGATGAGTGAGGGTGGCTCCATTACTGCTGTGAGATTGGGAGAATTACCTTGGGGATTATGGATATTTATGGGCCGATTGTTATTTGCGATATAACATGACTCACATTGGCCTGTGAGTTACCCGTTCTACCCCAAACAGACTTTGCACAAAGCTTATGCCTTTAAGCTTCTGAAAGTCATCTCAAGTGGATTGCCCTGTCCCTCTGCCTCCTAGGAGACAAGTAAAAATAACAATCACTCCAGTCCCCACCAGAGCTTCCGAGCATTGTTCTTGTTCTGCTTCACAACATGTGGTATTCTGTGTCCAGGTTACAGATGAGGAGACTGAACCAAATGTCCATTTCTAGTGCTGCCTTCCCTCACAGGTTGCTGACCCTTCAGCTGCAGGGGCTGTGCCTTATTCTGCCTGGTATGCCCAGAACAGAGTAGGTGCTCAGAAAATGACTGCTGGGTGAATGTTCCCAAGTGTGTCAGCATCCACGATGCCCTGCCTGTTGATCTGACCAGGTGTGTCTGGCTGCTGCAGCACAGGGTTGGTGTTTCTGTTCTGAGAATTTCAGCTTACAGTGGCCTGGCCCCCAGTGTATGGCAGGGGCAGTACACTGTGGCTGGCTGCCTTTTCCTGTAAATAGAGCTTTCTCTTCTATGACTGTTTCTGTGCTGCAGTGGCTGAATTGAGGAGTTACAGGAGAGACTCTGTGCCCCCAGAGCCTAAAATATTTACCATCCCGCCTTTTACAGAAAGTTTATAACTCCTGTCTGTGGGCTTCCAGGAAGCTGGCAAAGGGCCCTTCTTCATGTTGCTACTGCAAGTCCTTTTTTTTGCCAAGCCTCAGTTGGGTGCCCCACATCTCTTAATGTCATCATTACAGTAATCCAGTTGAGGTTGGGGTGTTCATCCTCCTTCTATCGATGATGAAATAGTAATAGCAACAGTGTTAATCACTAATCTTCATTGAACAATTTCTAGTTTTTATGATGCCACACTAATCATTTCACACGGTTTATCTCATATAATCCTCACAGCTGCCCATGGAAATAGGTACATTCTCTGTTTAAGGAAACATAGAGGTGAAATCTCTTGCCAAAGGCCACATAAGTAGTAGGTAGAATTTGAACCCAGGAAGTCTGACTCCAAAATCTGCTTCTTAACCATTGCATCTCCAATTCATGCTGCAGTTATTACCACCAATAATGTACCAGGCTCCCTCCTGGGATGGAGAACACAAAGAGTTATTAGCAGGACCATGTGGTCAGGAGGCCCTGTGGGCTGGGTAAGTAGGGCAGTAATACCCACTACGTATCCACTTTGGACAGGTGCCAGGGCTTTCAGGACAGGGTCTGCAACCATGCCTCCACGTCCTGCACCCTGGTTTTACCACTGCTGAGCCAGGTGGCCTTGGGCCCCAGTTTGACCCCCTGCACAGTATGGGTCATAGTAGGACCCACCTCTTAGGTGTTTGTGAGGACTGAGTAGGTGGATACATGTGAGCTTACCAGAACACTGCCTGGGATATAGGAGGTACTTACTACATGTCAGCAGTGGTGAGTGTGAGAGGGGGGGTCAGAGTGAGGGGGACAATGACAGGAATCAGCGCAGGAGGCCTGGGTACCCAAGGTAGTCTTAGAAGGCTGCCTAGAGGCAGTGGAGCTTCAGCTAAGACTGAGCAACCAGGCAGAGGAAGGTGGGGGATCCTAAAGACACTAAGAACAGGAAGAATAGGCCACTCACCAGCTTCATGTAGCAGGTTACCAGTCACCTAAAGGCTAACCTTGGCCAATGGCCCATTGGTTAGCATGTTACCAGAATGTCTGCATATCATGAACCATTTGAATAGAAAGAGCTGCAACTGAACTGATGGGGCAGAGACTTGGCATGGAATTTAGTGGTTGTCATCTCACCCAGGCCTTTGAGGTTTGGAGCCAGGGCAGGAAGCACTGGGCCAAGGGGCAGTAGGAGCGGTGGGGGAAGCTGAGGTCTGGAGCCGGCTGGGCAGGGGTGGTTTGGACACTGCTCCAGCCCATCCTTTCCACCTTTGCCTATACTGTTCCTCTTGTGCTTCTTTGCTTTTTGACATATAACTATCACCTTGATGGGAAGTTCCCTCGGACTCTCCAAGCTGTATTTCCTTGACATTTTGCCATTCAAACATTTCCCATTTACATGTTCAAAGTAATTTTCATTAACGTAGTTAAACTCCTAAACTTTTCAGATAATATTTAATATTCTTATCCCAGTCTACTTTCTGGGCAAGTACTTATAAATTCATAACCTACTTTTGGGAAAGAGATTCTTTAGCCCCACTTAAAAGGAGTGTGTATATATGTTGGTTGTCTACACTTAGCAGTAGTTCACATTAGATAAATCTCTCCAGATATCCAGGAAAACATTTGGCAGTCTCAACCTTTGCCTATACCTTTGGAGAGTTCTTTTCACATGGAAACTGAAACCAAGTCCATCTGGTCACCCAACTTTTGGGGACCTCCTCCTGATGGCTTCATAAGGGCCAGACACAGCAGAGGGGAAGGGGCTTCTCTGCCTCCACTAAGTGCATGCATTTTGCTGGCTCTGGCTCGGATCATTTGCGCAATGTAAGATGGTGACTTGGGGATTTTGGTGCTTGGCCTGAGGTGTCAGGGCCTTTGACCTTTGTTGTTTGAAGTGCTGGAAAGAATGCACCTTCCAGATGCAGTTTTCTGCTGCTCCCGCTACCCCCTACAATTTTATAATTTTACTCTAAATCATAAGAAGGATTACTCTTTCCCAAATGCTGGGTACTGTGCTTAGTCTTTACTTACATTCTTAATTCTTGCCACAGCCCTGCAGCTATTATCATCTCCATTTTACGTACAAGGAAGCTGAGCTGGGACTTGAGGATAAAGAGCCCAAAGTTGACCAGCTGGAAAGCGGTAGAGCTGGCCAGCATGTTTAACTCCAAAGCAGAGTGCTCCCTACCATGCCAGAGCAATTTCTTGGCCTGAGGCTACCTTCTGAAGCCAGCCCCAAGACAAGTACCATGGAGAGTGCACCTTCCCTCAAAAACCTCTCAAGCAGCTGCCCTCTCGGTCACCAGCCCATGCCTCAGAAGGCTCTACTGGTGTTGGGACTGCCTGATGTTCCCATGCTGAAATAGAAGATGAGGGCTGGATGGCATATATGTATCTCTGGATATGAGCCTCTCTCAGTGTGCAGGTGCTCACACCAGCTGTGGCTTGCTGCTGAAATGAGGTCCTAAAGGGACAGTGGACTCCTCGCTCCACTTTGATGTGCTCCAGGCTGGCAGTAAGTGCGAGGGGTCATGTGGCGTTCACTGCCTGCCTGGGCCTCTCTTCCCAGGCCTGTGAGTGCTCACATTCCTTCAACCGAATGTATCCCTCCTTTCTCTCCCTTTGCCCTGAGACTAGGGGATGGGGTGAATGCCACCACGTGCCAGGGACGGAATGCCCAGGGCCAGCAAGTCAGTTCCCTATAGTGTCAGTTTTTGCAGAGCAGTTAATACTAAACTTTATTTTTATATTAAAGCAAACATGGATCTATTATGGTGTAGAAAAAGTGTGCCATGAGTCTTAAAACCTAAAACTTGGGACTTCAAAGAAATTCTGTACTTCTAGCAGGCAGTTTCAAGCACCATCCTGCATTTATTCTTCTCTGCCGTTAGGAAAGGCAGAAGCACATCGTGTTGTCTCTCAGGACTTCTGGGCACTTCTGTGCACTGTGCTCTCAGCATGAGGTCCCAAGGAGTGCACAGTTCCCTGGATGGCTCCGTGTCTAGTGCAAAACACAGGTTTCCTTGGGTCAGTGGCTCCTTCCTCCATTGTGGAACTCAGAGCTTTCCCTGAGAGACCTCAGAGAGGAGGGAAGAAGGGTCCAGAGGGAGAAGGTGCTCTTTTCTTTGCTCAACTTCTGACACTTCCATCCTGCCTGCTTTTGTGAACTCCCTGCCGCAGCCCTGCTTGCCTGTCAGGTACTTGGCCATAGGCCCAGCTCCTTGAACGTCCTGGCACATAGTAGGCCCTCTGTGGTTTTCAGTGAAATTAATTCCAGGTGATGTATTTGAGTTTAAAATTGAGACATTTGATACTTGCTTTCAAAGTTTTTTTAAATTCTAATATTGAAGGCTAAAAATAAACTTGGAAAATATAAAATAATATACAGAAAAATAGAAAGAAGGAGGAAAAAAATCTTGGGCAAAGGGTACCCTTCCTTTTACTGTTTCAAGACTTCCAAATGTGAGGCTGCCTCTCCTTCCTGGACAGACCTTACTTTGTTTATTCTTTTGAAATTAGAAGGCAGCTTCCTGACAAAAAAGAGACAAAGGCCATCCAAAGGCAGCTTTACTTATTACAGGCAGGCTGAGCTTCTAGACCTTCATTGGTGGCCCTGTTTTCTCCTGGAGCTGGAGTTCTTTAAGTCATCCCCTGGTCCTGGGTCCCACAGCTGCTGCTGCTGTCCCAGACCCTCTGATCTCTGCAGAGCTTTCATTCCTGGGGAAGAGAGGCAACATCCCTTTCCTTTTTCTGGGGGCAAGATTTGTAAGCCTTGCTGACAAAATCCAAGCCATCTTTGTGACCACTTCCTCACTTTGCTCCAAATTTGGGGCCAGTCTGCTAAGCCAGTCATTGCCAGTACTGGGTTTGTGTCATTTTACTCTTTAGCAGCCGAGTGGCCTTGGGCAAGTTGCAGACTCTGTTTCTTCATCTATCAAATGGTGATGATGGTACCCACCTCAGGAGGGTATTGTAAGGATCGGAGAGAACATCATGGAAGCAGGATTCCCACCCAACAGGCTGTCTGGGTACAAGCATTTAGCTGAGAAAGGACTCTGACAGTCTTTCCGCAGGTTCGACACATCACTGCAGCCTGGTGGAATGGTCTGTCTTTCTCTTTTAATTTAAGTTTTTAAAAAACTTTCCTCCATAAATCAAAGCAACACATGATTACTTTAGAAATTTCTGTGAAGTGTAAAGAAACTAGGAGAAAAAAACCTCACCAAGTAGCCCATCACCCAGACCCAGAGGCAGCTGCTCTCTATAGTTAAGATGATATTTTAAATATTTCAATGACCTGTCTTTGCCTTTTGGAGACTTTCCTGGAGGTGGTATTCTTGGACATAAAATGCAGAAGTGATTAGCTCTTTTAGAAAGGCCAGACCAGCGTGATCTCAAGCAACCAATGGGGGCGGGGGGTGGTCATGGGGGCCTTATTTTGGTCTCCTGGTAACTGCATGAGGAATAGGCCCTTGCCATTGGGCACATAGATGGAGTCGGGGGGGGGGGGTCTGCTCAAATTTGGGACAGAACATTTTGGTGTCTTCACAACTTCTGGCTCTTGGTCCTGGTCTGGGACTGTACCTCCCACTAGCTGGTTCAGGACTAGGTGCTATATACAGCTGGGCCTGTTCTGAGCATTGCACCTCACATTTTGCTACTTTCCCTTTTATTTCATAGTGCTCAGAGACTTTCACTGTCCCTTTTTCCTTGCCCTCTTTGTAGGTGGCATGGCTGTTTCTGGAGCTTTCAGGAGGAATGAGAGTCTCCCATCCTGTGCCAGCTGTCTTAGCCAGAGTTAACTCAGTTTCCCATGTGAAGAATGTGGGATGGACCAGACTTTAGTAAGGGGGCCTCTGGCTTTTCATCCTGTGGCTGTGGCTTCAGGATGTTTCTGGGGAAGAGGCTCAAGTCTATGGTTAGGACACTGAGCTGGCAGACTAGGGAGGGTGTCTCTTTCTCTCAGCTGCCCTGCGCCATGCTCCATCTTCCGTTTCTCTTGGCCCAGAGTCCGGCTCCGAGTGGTTGTCAATCTTTATTGAGTGAATTGATTTGACCTAATTTTATTAAATCTAATTTATGAGAATGTCTTTTTATATTTAAAGAATTAATTTTTAATTGCATAATGAATTCATGAACGCCTTCTTGGAACAAAAGTGAAACTTTTCAGTTAAGGGAAAAAGGCCTGTTACCTTGCACCCTATCCTCGCTACCCATGTAGAGGAGACCCCTGTTAATTCTTTTGAGTGTATCATTCTAAAGTCTCTTTATGCTTTACATATATGCATATCTTCATCAAAATACATAATGCCATTTTGTAAGTGTGTGATGTGTACAGTTTTTGCATTTTTCTACTTTTGCCCAATATTGGTCTTAGAGATCTCACCTCCTCCCTACATGCAGAGCTGCTATACCACCCAGCCACATGTATTCATTAGTGTGGACATTTCATATTTCACATCGCCCTTTCCCACTGATGGACTCTCAGACTCTTGTCTAATCTCTGCAGTTATTACCTGTACTGGTTATTGACCATCTTATCTGGTACACAGGTGTGCATGTTTCTTCCTGGTAGGTATCAAGAAATGAGAATCCCAGCCTCAATGCTGAGTCCCTTCTCTGTTGGCAGGCCCTGCCCCAGCATCAGCTTCTTCTTGTTCTGAGCCCCATCCCCTAGATCTCTGCCCACACCACACCCATCACTCTTTGCACTCCACACTTTGTCTCCTCTCTCCTGACCTAGTTTGCTTGGCCTCATCCTTTGAAACACAATTTAGATGTTGCCTCCTCTTTGCTCGACCTCTGAACCCCTCACATGGCACTCAACCTGCTGCATTCTCTCAGTAGCACTTTACATACCTGCTCCTGCCAATGAGCAAGTGGAGGGTGAGGAGTGCAACTTCCCACATCCCCACTGTTGAGTGTGGGGCCTACCTCACAGCAGGTGCTACTCAAATAGTGTTGAGTTAAACCCAGGTGAGGGAATGTGGGCAGTGACAGTGGAGATGGACCTGGAAGAACACCCACTGTGAAATGTGATCAGGCAGGCACTCGGCATGGCTAAACAAGCGGGCGCAAAGGCGTGGGGTGAGCTGGGGGCCCAGGTGAAAGCTCTGAAGAGCCCTCAACAGATGCGGAAGGAGGCCAGGCTAGAGAGGAAGTCCAGCAGGTCCCAGTGGGGAGTGAGTGACCTGGCCCCTATACTAGGCAAGTGGCCTGGGAAAAATGTGGGGAAGGGGTGGCTTTTGTAGGAGTCTAAGTGAGAAATGAGGGCCAGTGAACAGGAGTCAAGTGATTCCTCATAGTCCCCTGTTCCCAGGTGGGCACACTGAGCCCTTACTCTAGCTCTGAGCTTTGGACAAGTTTTGTGACATTTCCAAGTCAGGATTTGCTAGCTTATGGACTGGGATAAAGGATGAAGAGGAAGCCAAAGGCTGTGACTACAGTGGGGGGTGGGCCACCATGTTCAATGAGGGCCTGGCACTCACCAAGTGCTCTGCTAGATACTAGGCTCATTCTTCCTTCTTAAATCTTCACAGAATCCTTGTGGCCTAAGACACAACAGCCCCATTTTATTGGTAAAGAAATAGACTTGGAAATGTTACAAAACTTGCCCGAAACTCAGAGTGAAGGGCCCAGTGTGCCCACCTGGGAGCAGAGGAGCATGGGGGAGGGGTGTGCTCATGCAGGAGGTGATGTGGCTTTTATAAGTCCAGCTGAAAGAAAAGGGAGCCTCAGGGCTGTGGGTACCTTTTTGTCTGCCTGTACCTGTTCCTTTGAGACCAGGTTTACCTGAATTCCTTGTGGAGGCTCAGGGCTCTCAGGTGTGGTGTGGTTGTGCTCACTGCTCCATAGTGATAGTTGTTCTGGGCCCATCCTTGAAGGCAGAGCCGGCTCCTTTGGCTTGCTTCCCAAGGATTCCTTACTGTACCCCTCCTCTCCCAAAGCCAAGGGATGTTGTTAAAAACAAGGCCCCAGTTGTATGGAAAAAAGAAGACTCACGCATTGTTGTAATTCAATTTAAAGTTTTATGGGATGACAAATGTGTGGAGGGTGGCTGAGGAGGAGCATAAAGCTTTCTGGCAGGCCCCTTGTCACTTTTATGGTTCTCCATTGTTGCAGTGAATGGGAGGTTAATAATCATCGTTTGTTTGTGAGGTCGCCATGGAGGGGCAACGGCCTTTGGCAGGCTATATGGTAGGAAACCAAACCCATTCCCTCCCTCCTTGATTGCCCACCATGGGCAGGCACTGTGCAGGGACCAGCAGTGAGCAAAATAAAACCAGCTTGCCTACAGCGGCTGTTCATCCACCTCATGTGGGAGCCCCACAGAAAATAATGAAACACACAGTCACCTATTGGAAATTATGGTAAGGCGCTATGAGTGCTCTAAGGAATGATGTTGTAGGGTGCTCCAAGACTCTGAGCAGATGACCTGAGCTGGCCTGGGGCTAAGAGGCTTGGGTAGGGGGAGACCTGCAAATGGGGAAGATGTACGTGGGCCCTGGGCAACACTGATCACAGCTGGGGCCAGGGGCATGGCTTGGTTGCTTGAGATTGGGAGGGGAACTGAAGCAGACAGATACACAGACAGGCAAAGCCCATTCCATCTCTGAGCCTAGAATTGGGTCTTTGGTTGTCTGTGGGTGCCAGGGCTTCTAAAGATCCTCTTTTCCTGTTTGTAGGGGCATTTCTCATTGTTAAGTAGGGATCCCTTAAGAGGAAACTCACCCTGGCTTCCTCTTCTATCTCCCCAGGGGACAATTGGTCTTTTGTTGAGGCCCCGATGGAATTTGAGCCTAGAACAGAGTCCACCTCTGGTCAGCCTGCACAATTCCCTGGAGACCGGGTCAGGTGGTAGAAAAAGTGTCTCAAGTGCTGCCAGGACCACATTTCCTGGCACTGGTGCCCAGAGAGCTGCGAGCCTAGGAGGAGAGCCAGGGCAGCAGGGAGAGGCCTATGCAGATCCCCACCTCATTGCTTCCCTGCCCCCACAGTGCATCACCCCTTCCTCCAAGTGCTGAGTTGGGCCTGGCAGGGTCACAGTAGGTTAGGAGCTTTTAATACTTGGTCTTTGCAGTCAACTCTGCAGAGCCCATCCCTAGTAATCCAGGAAGCACACATTAAGTAAGCAGTGGGACACCATGCTTAATCTATCAGCCTGGCAACAGCTGAAAACCTGCAAAACCAAGGGCTAGTAAGGGTTGAGAGGAGGCCCTTTCTTGCACTGCTGGTAGGGGTGTAAATGTAAGCCAGCCACTTCACAGAGCAATCGTAAGACCTAGTGAAACCAAAAATGTGTCCCTCATACCACAGTTTTCCATCCAGGTACTTACACTAGAGAAACTCTGTGCATGTGTGCAAGTTGATGCATGCGGAAATGGTCACTGCAACTCATTTATAGTATTGAAAAATAGCAGCCCGGCAGCTCTTAATAAGGGTGCAGCTAAATAAAAGGTGGCGATGTGATAGAAGGAAATACTACACGGCAGTAAAAAGAAATAACCTAGATAGATGAAATGTATGGAGGAGACAAGAGAACTAAAAATTAAATCAAGCTACATTCAAAGACTGCAATATGCTGATCAGTCCTGCAGCCAGACTCAAGGAAACCTGCAGAACAAAAGAAGATTTCTGCTGGGATTGCTAACAAACCATTTCCCCACACCTTGAAGGGAAAACAGAGTCTTTAAGTCATGCCCTACACAAAATAGTCATTCATTTCCTATGGCTAAAATCATGGGGAACCTATGGATCAAAGGCTGGGAATTGCCAGCAGGCCTTTGACACTACTACTTCTTGGTATGCCCATACCAAAGGAAAATGGGTAAATGATGTCTCTCAACTATAATTCACAGAAACTAAGGACAATATATAAACTGTGTTCACCTGCACTCCAGACTTTTACTTGTCTTGGCTTTTTGTCTTTGTTTTTCTCGTCTTTGCATTTTCCCTTCTCTAATAAACTTTTCTTTTGACTCTAACTTTGGTGGGCATTTGAATTCTTTCTTGTATTCAGCAAAGACTACTTTTCTCTCTCAGTGCAGGGCTTGAGCTCCCCACTCCCAGGAATTTGTCCTGTCCTGCATCAGGTAGGTAGGTAGGTAGGTAGGTAGGTAGGTAGATAGATAGATAGATAGATAGATAGATAGATAGATAGATAGAGTATATCTAGATCTATATAAATATATAGATCTATAAATCTACATATCTCAATGTGAATAGATGTCTAAAACAATAGTGAATAGATGTCTAAAACAATACAGAAGGAAGGAGACAAATGAGTTAAACAATAATATAGTACCATTTGTATAAACTAACAAATATATATGCTATTTAGGGACACATTCATGGGTGTGAATGTATAAAATAGGAGGACACATAAAGAATTCATGAAGGTAATTGCTACAGGGGAGTCGAGGAAGGGAAATGTGACTAGGGGTCTTCATTTGGACAGAAATACAAGTGAGACAATTTTGGTGTCAATTCCAGGTGGTGGGAACACAGGTAGTTATTATATCATTTGAATCTCTATACTTTTCTGAATTGTTTTTATTCCTTTAAAAAAAAAAAGTGGGTAAGAATTGAATCCCCAAAGCTCACATGGCATTCAGCTCTTGCAGCCCTAGAGGTAGTGCCAGGGGAGTTGGGTTCCAAAGCAGCCTGGGAGGCACTGGCAGGCCTCAGGGCCCCACAGTACCCTCTCCTCATGCAAGGCCCTGAGTTTGGCTTTTTGTGTAAGATACAGTTAATAATGCCTTAGGTAGGAGATGTCTTATCTGTACCTCGCTGGAAGAGGGAGAAATAAAAGCAGCCAAATGGAAACATTATTAAACAAAATTGGTTAGGTCTGATGGAGCCAAACCTAGACTGATCTTTAAAAGCTTATTTCGTTTTTTTCCCCTTCCAGTCTGAACCTCTTTGAATTGAAGTAACTGATCCTGCTGTAAGCTTATTAGTGTCAAACCTCGTGTGTTTCTTTTCCTCTTCGATTTACATTTTATTAAATAAGATAGGTGAACTTGCAAGGCCCCAACCCTTGCCTCTGGCATAGCCAGGAGCTCCTAGGCTCATAAATGGAATGACAATAGGTAATAGAGTTCCAATCTCATTACAGCCAGTACCCTTATTACAAAAATCTTGGTACATCAAAAAGACTACTAGGCACAGGGTTTTGCTTACTTCTTTAAGCGTCCGTTGTTTCTCTAGAATGCCAGGAGGATCCCAAGCACTGCTGTTCTGTTACAGTTTGTATGATGATGTTGGGCCTGTCCATTTCTTACTCTACAGAGGCAATGCTGCCAAAGACCTCCCTGCATCAAGTGAACTTCACAGCGGTGGTTGTGCATTTTGGGCTTCCACAGTGGAACAGACATGTTTTTATGGTGTGGTAGAGTAAGAGATTATGGCTCTCATAATGATAGGCAGATCTGGTTGCTAAGGACTCAATTTCCTTGTCTGTAAACTGAGATCATGATTAGCTACCTCAAAGAATGTTAGGAGACTTATATAGACCTAGCTCTGTAAGCTTCTTCACA
Organism: Eonycteris spelaea; assembly: GCA_003508835.1. Taxonomy (NCBI): domain Eukaryota; kingdom Metazoa; phylum Chordata; class Mammalia; order Chiroptera; family Pteropodidae; genus Eonycteris; species Eonycteris spelaea. The sequence continues at coordinate 361,050 of PUFA01000215.1, read as the reverse complement.
GTGTAGGTATCCAACAGGTGTGGAGTGTGTCTTCCTTACCTCTATGTGGGTCACATTGGTGACATACTGAATTCCATTGGAAATTAGTTGGGTTCTCACTGTTCTGTGTAAGGTGTTGTGGAAAGCAGAGGTGAATACTTGATGATTCCCACCTCGAGTTGCTTCCATGGAAGGTTTTCAGTGTTCTCAGAGAGAGAGACCAGGTCCTCTGGGCACAGTATCCTGCAGAGTCCTCACAACGCTGGAAGACTAAGTTGTAGATACTCAGAACATCAGAGAGAGTAACTGCTTCAGGACTGAGAGCAGAGATAGAAGGGGTTCATTTGCTCTCTAATTTTTATCTCATTCAGCAGATGTTTCCTGAGTGTCCTATGCTGGGAGTACTGTGCTGTGCTAGGGGTACTGTGCTACCCAAAGACAGACACCAGACAAGTCAGGTCTGAAACTGTCTGCTGGGCTCTGCAGCAGGATTCTGTTGCTGACCTTGGCTGGGCTGCCTCTGCCTCCACCTCTGCCAGCCTGGGTCCCACGGCAGGCCTGACATTCCTGGCTTTATTCCGCGCCTAAGAAGGGCTCCCCTCTCTGTGGCAGATGAGGGATCTCCCCTCCACTCCTCCAGAGCCACGTTCCTGGGTTCATGCCATCGGGGCATCTCTCTACATCGTCAGTCATCCAGACCCTGCAGCTCCTGGCAGGGCAGAGCCACTCTGTCCCCCAGCTCCAGCCAGCCCATGGTGCGGTTTCTGCTCAGCTGGTCAGGGTACAGGGTTGTGGAATGTCAGGCCTCTTTTTCATCCCAGGGTTTATTGTCCCAAGTCTCAGTCTATTTGCTTTGTGACCTTGGAGACATCAAAAACCTGTTTCTTCATCCATAAAATTGAATGTAAAAATATTGACCTGTGTTATAGGGTTTTTATGAAGAATAACTGACCCAAATGATAATAAAGCTTCTTTGTTAATCAAAAAGGACCAAACTGCTTAGCAAGCATGAACTTAGGTTTTAAAAATTATTTGCTTGCTTGATGTATTCCTTCCTCCCTCCCTCCCCAGAAGTGCGTGGTGCCAGAGAGAGAGAGAGGATGGGAAGAAGAGACAACCATGCCCTGTGGGGAGCCACACTTAGGGACTGCCTGGAGGTCCCTTCCTGTCCCGCTCAGATGGTGTCCAGCATTAGTGCCCCTCCTGCTCTGCCACCTGACTTTCTCTACTGCCATTCTAACCACATACTGCTAAGGCAACTAAGGATCCTGCTGAGCCTCAGCCCTGCTTCTGCTCTGCTTAGGAAGCTCCTTACCCTGGGGATTGTCTGGAACCTCTAACTACCCAGCCAGTCTCAGGGCTGGTCCTCCTCCCACAGCATGGGTGTGTATCTCCATGGACCTTTGTGGATGCACAGATCCCAGGCTTGGACTAGAACTGTCTAAGGGTAGGAACAATGTTGCACCTATCCATGGCTCAATTCATTTATTCTACAAGTACATGTTGAGATCTCTTGTTTGTCAGGCAGTATGTTGGACACTAGAGATAAAAATCTTTTAAAAAGCAAAAATAAAAACAAAGCCCTCTTCATCATAGAGGTTACATTCTAGCATGGAGAGACGGTCAGTAAACAAATATATGACAGATGGTGGTTAGTGCTATGAAGAAAAATAAAATAAGGAAAAGAAGATAGAGAGGATTGGGGTATGGTGGTCCTGTCTCTTATTGTTGGGGTCAAAGATGGACTCTGATAAAGAGACATGAAGGAAATGAGGAAAAGAGAAATAAGGATATCTGGGGGAAGAGCATTTCAGTTGGAGGCAATGGCAAATGCAAAGGCTCTGAGGTAGAAACATGCTTGGCCATATTTAAGGAGCAAGAAGCAAGAAGGCTCATGTGACTGAAGTGACATGAACAGGGGTGGAGGGCAGAGGGAATCACAGCAAATAAATTCAGAGAACTACTTGTGGTAAAGACATTAGCTTTTTGGGGGTGAGATGGGAAGCCAGTGGACAGTTTGGAGGCAAAACTCCAGTGTCATGTCATCTTATGTGTAAGCTGCACTTTGGAGAATGAACTGCAAGGGGAGGGGCAATAAAACCATGTGGGCCAGAGACCAGGGTGAGCAGTGGATACGATGGGAAGGGCTCAGGTCTGTTTTGAAGGTAAAGCTCACCAGTTCACCTGATGACTGATTGGGCAAGGAGACCAAGGAGAGCTAAGGTGGAATTACGTATTTCCTCTGAGTGTCTGGAAACATGGAGCTGCCATGTCTGAGGACAGGACTGAAGGAATTAGATCTTAGGTGTAAGAGGCTGAAGATGCCACTGGACATCCAGGTGAAAACAGCAGGAGGCAGCCAGGTGTATGAGTCTTCTCCCAACTCCTAACCTCCACCCCTCCCAGAACTCTGGCATCTGTGCTCATCGGCTGCCCACCGCCTTTCCTTGTGCTGCCTCTCAGGCATCTCCTGTTCACAGAATACTCAGCTGCCTCTCCCAAAACCGCGTCCCTATTGCTTCCCACATAGTGTGAGGTGGTTTCTTGGACTGGAAGTCTGGAGTTCTTCTCTATGTGCCAATTTCTCCTCATCCCACATCCAGTCTGTCACCATGTCCCATCGTTTTACTGCTGAAAGAACCCTCTGGGTCTCTTCCTTTCTAGTTTCCCTTTTCTTATTTCTCTAGCTCCCTTCCTCCCCCACATCTATACTTTATACTGTGCAGTCAAAGTGATCTTTTAAAAGTACACATTAGAAAAAGGTATCCCCTTCTGCTCGGCCCACTACCGCTGGTGGCTTTCTGTTGTCCTTCAGACATGCTAAAGTCACACGTGGCTGGCCTGTGTCTCCAAACTAACTTCACTCCCCCCAGCCAGCCTTGCTGCCTTTTAGTTCCTCAAACAGGCCACGTTCTTTCCCACCTCAGGGGCTCAAGCCCCCTCTGCTCTTCCCTCTGCTTAGAGTCCCTGGAGTTACTTTCCCACCCAGCTGGTCAGCTTTAGTGCCACCTCCTCAGGGAAGCCCTCCTTGACTAGCCAGGAAGAAGTAGATCCCTCACTTATTCTGTCTCATAGCACCTCCTGGTTTTGTAATTCTGCATTTATTAGTTGATGATTTAATTGTCCCCCTACCTAAGCATAGGACCCAAACTGTCTGTTCTGCTCACTCCTGTATCATTCCAACACCTGGTAGAAACTTTATGTGTTGAGTGAATGCATAACGGTGTCTCAGCATTTGACATAGATATTAGTAGATATTTGGTGAGTGAGCTGTTGAAGAGATGACTAGAAAATAAATACCCGAAAGGAAAGCCTGTGTTTTCCATACTTAAGTTGATTTAAAAAAAAAAACAAAAAAACTATTTTTCTATATTTTTGGTGTCCTAGATAGAATTTTGTGTTCTTGAAATGCATCTTGGTGGATTGTGGACTTGCCAGTGACTACATGTGGTGATGCTATCTGCATGCACCTGGTGAGAGCCTATTGTAAGTGCCCTGCTGCCCTGTCCACATCTGTTTCACAATTTCCTGTCTAGGCCCTTAATATCTTGATTTGCAGTTATTTGTCTTTCTGTTCTTCATGGTGCCCTCTTAAGGCATCCTTTATTATTTCAGTGCTAAGAAAACGGACCCCGTTGAAAAGAGAACATGCTTCGAATAAAGTCTGCTTGGTGGTCAGCTTGATGGTCAGCTTGATGGGTGGTGGTGGGCCTGTCAGGTGGTACCTTCTCTCACAGGAAGGCTCATAAACAGAAAGGTCTCTCAGGCCCAGCAGGCCTAGAATCTCAGCTCAGTGGGCTGCCAAGTGTGCTTTGCCATGAGGGGCATTTCTTTTCCAGATGTGCTGGGTTTGTAAATAGCCTCCTATGCTTGGCACTGAGGATGCCGCAATAAGTAGACCATAGCCCTGCCTTCAGGATTTAGAAGGGGAAATAATACAAATTTGATAAGCAAAAATTCAGAAATCCAACACTGTCAAATATTGGAGAAGATGTGCACCCGTTGCATGTTCTGGCCCTGCAGGTTCAAAGTACATTAGCACTTTATTTATTTAGTAGAGGTGGGCATTCATTCACCCTGCCTGCCACCCAGCGGTTTAGTCCACGGCCTGTATCCTCCAAAACCCCTCCTTGCACTGTGCACCAGGCGGAGTTCTTGTGTTAGATGGAATTCATCACAGTGTTTTCCAGTACACAACTGGAAACAGCCCAAGTGAGCATCTATAGGAGACTGGGTTGTGGTCTGTGCCCTCTGTGTGCTCTATGGCATCAGTGGTTTAGGAGCCACACGTGCTGGCAACACGTGCGCCAAGTCAAAATTCAACAACTCACAAAAGAGAGTGAATTATCAGTTAGGCATGTGTCCTACATATACAGTTAGCCTCTGCACCAAATCCAAGGCAGTCGTTACCTCCAGGCAGGGCAGGCGGGAGAGCAGGCTGGGAACATATAGAAGAGGGGCTTCATGGGCCCAGGGCAGGGAAATATAGAACCATGGTATGTGTGATGAATCATTCAAGCTTGGTTAAAGAATTGGGAGAGCATGGGGCAGGAAGAACTGTAAGGCGGGTCTGGTGGTGGGAGGCTCTAATGAAGGCAGAGGAGCCCCGGAAGCAGAAGGGGTGCTTGGAGCTGTGGCAGCCTGCACCCACACTGAGCAGCATCACTCGGTGGGAAGGACTGGTTTCCCAAAGAAATTCAGTGGAACAAAGCATCTTCCTGTTCACAACAGCTACAGCGAAAAAGGTTTGAAAGTCACAATGTAGAAGTTAGGAGCCCGTATATATGTTGGTGCCAAAGAATTGCATCATCAGACCTGTGTTTTAGAAAGCTAGCCAGTGGGAGAGAAGGCAGACTTGGGGCCAGAGGACAGCTCACAGGGCTGCTGTGGGCCTCAGGGGAAGAGTTATGATTCAGGTCCTACCTCGCTGGGCAGACGCTTAGTGTAAGATAATATTCTCCAGTTACTCTGAGATGCATTCCTGAAAATCTTAGTTTCCCATTGCCCATACAGACCATTTCAGAGATGTTTTATGTTTCTCCTTGATTGATCTTGCCTGTGGCTTTTGACACTGTGCTTCTCACTTTCTCTGTGCCCTGACCTCTTGGTTAGGTAGTTAATGATCTTTAAACAAACACTTGAATATTATGGCTCTCCAGGAAGGGACCTGGGCCTGGTGTCAGCATAGCATTTTACTTTATCTGGAGAGAAAATGAGTGTTCTATACACCCCACTTTGTAGATGGGGATATTTGTGACCTAAAGGTCAGAACTGTCTTTAGTTTAACAATTTTTTATGGCAGGTTTTCTGAAATATATTACACATTTCTCTGCTTTCCTAAGTAGAAATCCATGAACATGATTTCATCTCACCTGAGACAGTGGATCTTAGTAGGAATATTCATTTATTTCATGAATGTTTATTAGAGCCTGTTCCTCGTCTGTTCCTGATTTACAGACTGAGGGTACAAAAATTGCCTGGTGTAGAGTTGGTGTGGTGATTTAAGAAGCTGAGATAGAATCAGCTTACTCCTTTGCCTAAACTCCTAGGTGACTACCCTCCTGCCGTCCCTCCCCGCCCTGCCTTCTCTGCTGCAGCCCTCCCTCTTCGTTTATTTCTCAAACTCACCAAACCTCTTCCAGTCTCTGGACTTTCACACTTATTGGTTCCCCTGTTCAGAACGTTTTCTGGACCCTCAAACAGCTTCTTCCTATGATCAGATCTTAGTTCAGACATCACCTGTACAGAGGTCTTTCCTGACCATTGGTCAAAAAAAGCTGGACCTTCCCCTGACCCCTGGCCTTCTCTATAGCACGTTATATATAATACACATATTATGTAATTATATTGTATATTGTATTTTATTGTAATTACATGTCATAATTATGTAATTATATATATTTAAACACAGAAAATTGTATTTTATTTGGATTAGTATACATTTAACTAATATTAATGTATTTGTGATTTTATTTTTTCTGGATACTAAGCTCTTTGGAAAGAGACCTGGCTCTATTCCTACTCTTAGAACAGTGCCTGGCACACAGCAGGTCCCCAGGCACTATGTTGATGAATGAAGAGTGACCCTGAACTGGAGAAGCCCACAGGCTAACAGGCAGGCAGGTATAGATTAGGCAGTGATAACACAGCAGGCTGAATGTGATTCAGAGGGGTTGAGGTGGCACCATGGAGAAAAGGAAAGATTCTGCCCACTGAAGTCTGGGCAGACTTCCCAGAGCAGTGGTGTTTGGCCTGGGCTTTCAGGGACAGATGGGCATAGCTTGGTAGGCCGAGGAACTTGAGGGGCTATTCTGCATGAGGTGGCAAGCCTACACAGAGGGCTGGAGTCAAGGAAGTACAGGAATAGAACCTGGGGTGGAGCAGGGACTAGGAGGTTGGAGGAAACGAAGGTAGTGCAGGATTTGGCTGCTGTGACCACTGCCCACATCCTGTACTAGGGTGTCCTGTGGACCTGGGTCTCGTGTTTGTAGTCTGGAGCCTGTTTTGGCCAAGGGGAGTCTGACTGGTCCCAGAGCTCCCCTTGGCTGGCACGCCAGGTGCCAGGTGAGTGTTCGTGGCACTGAGACAATGATTTCTGCAGCTGGAGCCCAGCTTCAAGATTCATGGGTTTCATGAGCTTTGTTTATCACTCCTGACCAGGTGGTGAAGAAGGTCAAGTCCATGCAGATGTTCCATATGCCTGTCACCTCGGCCATGCAAGGAGACCGGCTGGGCATCTGTGTCACCCAGTTTGACCCTAAGCTGCTGGAGCGTGGCCTGGTGTGTGCCCCTGAGTCCCTGCAAACCGTCTATGCAGCCCTCATCTCCGTAGAGAAGATCCCATATTTCCGAGGGCCCCTGCAGACCAAGGCCAAGTTCCACATCACAGTGGGCCATGAGACAGTCATGGGTCGATTGATGTTCTTTAGCCCTGACCCTGACAGCTTTGACCACGAGCCTATGCTGGACACCTTTGACTTTTCCCAAGAATACTTGTTCCAGGAACAGTACCTCTGCAAGGATATGGAGCCAGCAGTGACAGATAGTGGCCAGGCCAATGAGAAGGCAGGCCAGGCCACAGAAAGCCGCTGCCCCGGCAGCAGTGGGCCCTCGTAGAGTTTGAGAAGCCTGTAACCTGCCCTCGGCTATGCCTGGTGATCGGCTCCAGGCTGGATGCTGATATTCATGCCAACATGTGCCGGCTGGCCTTCCATGGTGTCCTGCTGCATGGTTTGGAGGACAAGAACTATGCTGAGAGCCTCCTGCCTAGGCTCAGAGTGTACAAGCTGAAGCACAAGCATGGCCTCGTGGAGCGGGTAAGCAGCCCCTCCCTGCCCATTACTCTTCTGTTGCTCTCGGGTGGCTGGGCTGGACAGCTTGGCATCCCAGACGAAAGCCAGGAAGGCCTCAGAGACCTCTTGTCCCAACCTCTGAAATTTTTAGACAAGGAAACTGAGGCCTGCAGTGGTTGAATGGCCCAAATTCTTTCAGCCCATCAGTTATCATGCTGGGGCCTAAACCCAGGTTGGGGAGCCCACTGTATTTACCACAGCCCAACTGTCCCTGCCCTTCTCTTACTTAGGTGATGGAGGTGCCCACATAGCGCAGAGCAAACCTGGCCTCTCACGTAAGCCAGTTTCAGATGGTAACATTTCACCTGGGCTAACAGCCAGCGATATCAGGGGCCTTCCTGACCTTTGGATGGGAGACCGGGCCCTGCCCTATCATCCTGATGCCAGGCCCTGGCTCTCATGTCCTCAGTGAGGTCTGAGCCTCCATCAGGCAGAGTGGCTGCCATATCTTCCTCAAGCCAGTCATGTCACGGGAAGGAGCATGGCTGATCATTCAGGCCAGGCTGGGTCAAGTCTGTCCTCAGCCTATGAGGTGGGGAAGTAGGGGCTAATGGTGGCAAGGGATGCCAGAGTGCAAGAGAGGAGAAGATGACACAGGGGGACAGTCCAGGCTGCTGGCTTTCTGGGGTACTTGATGTCACTGGAGGCAGGTCTTTAGTATATGGGTGAGTCAGTCTAGTTTGTAGGCCTGTCATTATGGTGGACAGATGTGGTTGCCTGAGAGAGCCTACATAGGGTCCCATAGCCCTGGAAACCTCTTCATCTGTCCCTGAAGGTCTGAGTGGGAATTCATGCCTGCTGGGCCTCAAATGAATGAGTGGATGACCATGCAAATCTCACTGTCCCTGGGGCTGGCTGGCTGCCTGGGCGAGGGCCTGTGCAGGTCAGGGATGGCTGTGGGTAGGCCTGGGACTGGGCTTTAGTTGACCAAGCATAGCAATGCTAAGACTCCAGTGTTGGGTAGCTCAGACGCCTAGTAGGGTGTGCTCCGAGGCTCTCAGAAGGCCCTGAAGTTCTTTTCCTCAGACAGTGGGATGAGGTCACCCCTCTGGTCTAGCCCTGCCAAAGTCAGTGCAGGCTCCAGTGCAATGTCAGATACATACAGAGCAGGTGCTCAGGAGAAGGTGCCCAGGGCCTTGGGCATTAGGCGGTGTTGGGGTTTCCATCGCTCACCACTCACTCTGTCTCCCTCCTTCTTCCAGATCCCCAGGTTTTTTCCTCTGGAACTCTGTCATCTCAGACCCTTCCCATCTCCTCCTCATAGTTTCAGAGCACTCAAGCCCTTTCGTTCTTCCTCTCCCACCGCTACACCTAACCCACCCTCTGGAGGGGACATGAGAAGCAGCCCCTTCCTTACTTGTCCACTGGTCCAGAATTCAGGATCCCCAGCTCCATGAGCACAGCCTTCCAGCTCAGCCAGGCAGAGGGTTGCTATGTGTGGATCCTGGAGCTGGGTCTACATCCTATCTGCCATTCTCCGGACAGGGGACTATCTTCTGTGAATGTTGGTTTTCTCATCTGCAGAGCAGTGGCATATGCATAAGTTCCTGGGATTGCTGGGAAGTGTGGAGGGCCAACCTGGGAAGTGGGGGCCTGTGCAAGTGCTCCATCAGCCATAGGCCAGCCCTGAGATGCTGGCTCATTCTGAAGATGATAAAGCATGCATCACTCATTTATCTAGCTTGTTTTATTAGCAGCATTATGAAGTATAATTACTCTGTGGTGACATATATATTGTGGAGTAATGCCCCACTTGGTGTGTTCATGAATATCATTGCCCCCATACAGGCCTGTCAGTGGTGGGGCAGCAGTCATCTCCCTTGAGGACAGGAGTATGGGTTTGTGAGGAGCAAGTATACACACTGCTGAAATGACTCAAGCCGAAGTGTCCTTGCTGGGAGATTTTCCTTCCTAGTAAGGTTAGGAAGGCATTGAACTTGGTGGTCAGATGGACAGAGCACAAACCTAGCTGTGCTGTGCAACACTTGCATACCTTGGACGGCCATTTTATCTCAGCATCCTCATTCGTTCAGGGGCAAACTGTTGACCTCATAGGGTTATGTCTAAGGAGCCCCCCTATCATAGGACATCATATATAAGAGCTGACTTTAGTGCAGGTGCAACAGGAAGGGTGGGCTAGTTGTGAGGGGTGTCCTTGTTTGCTATCAGCAAGACCCAGAATGCCCAAAGATTGTCAGAGCGCTTGGTTGACCATGGTCTAGGCTGTATGGCAGACTAGGCAGATGTGCAGGCCTGGGTTTCAGTACTACCCTTTCTACCCTAGTGTGGAAATGGGGCAGTCACGAGACTTCCCTACACCTGGGGACTGTCACCGTGTTGCCCTATGGGGTGAGATGGAGTGTAAGGGCCTGAGATTAGTGCTTGGTTCCTAACTCTGTGCTTGCTGTTTTCATGATTAATACTTTTTAAACTCTTAGAGTGAAATTATAAATCCTGGAGCTTGGGGCCAGAGTAGTATTTCACTCCTTTCCCCAGGGCTTTATTATCCTCCTCTGAAACACAGGGGCCAGTCAGGAGCCACCCAAGGCTGGTGGAAGTGGCATGTGGTTTAACTCGTTGGTGTCAGAGCTCCACATTTGGGCAACTGGTCTTGCCTCACTTCTAAACATCTTGCAAGCTGGTTTTCTGTGGATTCTCTTTCTGAACTGCTCTAATCAAACAGTATAATTAAACTCACTACTAGAAGTGGCTTTCCTTGCTGAGCAACAAATGAGCCACTTGGAAACTGATTTTGGTTGCAGCTTCATTCTCATTTTTTATTTTTGTGAAGAAATTATGCTGTGATGAGATATACTATTTGAAATTTTCTCATTTGTCTGACCATTGTTTTTCCGTGAGCTGAGAACATTGTGATGTCAGTGTATGCTGTATTCTGTCAGCAGAGCCAATAACAAACACAACACCTTGCTATGTAATTTGATAAAATAGTATCCATACCCCATGGAACTTTAAAAGTGTGACATTAGAAGTCCACTTTTTCTGTTTTGACTATGCCCCAGTGGATGTGCACTGGTAATACAAGTAAATAACTAAAACGTGTACCTGGAAGTCTCTGTTGTAACTGCTTACCTCTGCTGTGTAGACAAGATGGAAATGAGTGGGTGTGGCTGAGTGCCAGTAAACTTTACTTATGGACACTGAAATTTGAATTTCTTATAGTTTTCATATATCATGAAATAGCCTTCTTTTGATGTTTTTCAACCCATTGGAAAATATAAAAGCCATTCTTAGCTCAAAGGCCATACAAAAACAGATAGTGGGCAGAATTTGGCCCTCTAGCTATAGTTCGTTGACCTCTAATCAAAATGGTAAATAAGAGTCTTGAAATACAGTGCACATCATACAAGGAAAGGTCTGACATCTCCTATAGCTACAAGTCTTCTGCTCTCTCTGCATTCCCTCGGAGTCAAGTCCTGGGGGGCAGGGCTCAGGTTAACTGAGCCAGTCCAAAGGTCTCCCCCCAGCAGGGAGAAGGGAAATGAAGGTGTTCTAGGGAGAGAAGGAAGGAAATCAGAATGTATTGGTCTGAGGGAAATCATTAGTATCCCATTTTCAAGTAAAAATACAGAAATGTGTATAAGATTATGAACACGGAGAAAGGGAAAGAAACTATGAATGGAATGGAAAAGTATAGTAGAGCTTTCACATTCACAGAGGGAAAAACTAGAATGAATTTGATTAAACCAATAAAAATAAGGAAAACAAGAACACTGTTCATAAATAATAGCAAAAACAGAAGGAACAAAATTAAGCATCAGTCATACTAAATGTGAATGGCTGAGTTATCTTATTTAAACACAGAGACTGATATATTGGATAAAAACACAGAATCAGGTTATATGCTATTTATAAGAAACAAAGTGATAAAGGTTAAGAATAGAAAGATGGACAAAAAGATGTCAGGTGACAATAAACAAAAGAAAGCATGAGTGGTAATATTAATTTCATTAATATCATCATGTAATGATAGAAAACATAGTTACAAACTTGTGAGCACAAAACCTATTAGAAATTCAAGGAGAACTTGATTAGAAAAGTGGAATGATAATTACCGTGGGACACTTTACAGTGCATATTTCAGAATCTGACAGGAGTAATAGACAGCAGATAAAGACAAAGAGGCATACCATCATTATGCCTGATTTCTAGATAGGCAGGTAGGAGCCCTATATCCCTCGAATAGAGATTATATACTTTTTCCTATGTCTATGCCACATTTATAAAAACCGAGTATTCAGCAGTAGTCATTCAAAAAAAATTGTACAATACTATGTACTGTTTTCAGGGCTGGAGATATAACAATGAGTTAAGAAAGGCAAAATCCCTACTCATGGCATTTAGTTTCTATGAAATATTATCTAGATTCTAATTGTATGTGTGGCCACAGAGAAAACCTGAAGGGATTTTTGAAAGTAGAAATCATGAACCATTGAAACTAGAAATGAAGAATTTATATATAGGCAAGGACATAGAGCTATAGATTTATTGTGTGTGTGTTCATTAATTCTCTCATATATTTTCTGCTTGGAAATTAGCAAACAGTAAATTGCTATTCATTTGATTAAGACCACTTCTCATATTATTATATAATGTTGAATCCCTTAAATAATCTTCTCTTTTTTCAGTTTTCTGACAGTCCTTTGATTACACTGCAGAGAGCCTTAGATTCCCACAAAGGGACTTGCACATAAGACCAAGATTCAGACCCTTCCATAGTAGCAGTATACAACTAGGGATTCAGTGCATTTTCTTCATTGTATTTACTTTTACCATCAGGTTCCTGTTTATGACAAGCCAGTCTAGTTTTCTCTTTAGGGTATCATGTGAAGTTTCCCCTTTAGGCATATATATTTAAAGAAAACTATTGGGTAAATAATAGTACAGGTGTGCAAAGATCTGGTGAAAATGGTGAGAAGTGAAGAGTTTGTCACAGCTGAGACTGGGAGCTGCAGGACCATGTCCCTAGAGGTCCATGCACCTTCGCCACATGCAGATTCAGGCCAGTGGCTCCTCCTTAGTGAGCCCAAGACAGGGTCTGATAGGAAACGGGGTCTTCCTAGAGCAGGACAGACTCATGCCTACACCAGAGTGACATTCAGAGAGCTGCAGAGGCTAGAAGAGGAACAAGGAACTCTGCTGAAGTGGGAGGAGGTTGTCTGGCCAGGGAAAAGTGTAAAGAGCTGGTCACCTTTGATCTGCACCTTGTCACTCAGACATTGAGGGCAGGGGAGGAGGGAGGAAGGGGGATGGATGAGGGGTGTCTCAGGTCCAGGCACTCTTTCTGCAGAGGCATAGAGCCGCCATGCCTGGCCTCAGCCATTTGTGAAAGGACTCTCAGCCCAGGACACCTAGCAGCTGGAGGGCAGGGGATAGGAGCTCCAAGAAGCAGGTAGGGCCTGCTACCGAAGCCAGGCTCTTCATCCCTGAACAGGGAAAATGCTGCAGGCTGGGGTCTAGGGAAAACTAGGCTCCTTTGTTCAACTTGTGCTGGAAAAATCATCTGAGCAGGGCCAGAGAGGCTGTCTACTCAAGGTCCCTAGCCACGCCCCTCTCACCTAGCCTTCTGGTCTCACCCCGAGCTCCAGCACACTGGGTTGACTTGAGTCATCTGGCTATTAGCAAAGTCACTTAGTCCGTGGGGCACATGGGGGCTTAATGCCAGGGACAGTGAGTGCTCTGCACCCCTGCCTGCTTCATTTCACACCTATTGCCACACCCCAGAAGACCCTCCTTGCCTCCACGTCCAGCTCCCTCCTCCCTGCTCTTGCAGCTTGCACAGCTCCACCCAAGTCATTTTCTATGAAACAAAGGTGGTCATGCCAGCTCACCTCATTTCTTTCAGCCCACCTCTCCACCAGGACAAAGACAATACTCATACCTGAGCATACTACCATTTGCCCGCCACTAATTGTGAAGTTGGGTGCTAAGGCATGGCAGGCCAGGGAGGCAGGCAGGTGGGGCCAGGTGGATGCTTCTTGAGAACAGGGCTGGAGGAGATGGACAGGGCCAAGCAGATGCTTGGATTCTTCTTGTAGCAGGATCAGGCCAGGAGTGCTAGTCATCCTGGTTCTGGCATCCATTGGCACCGTATGGGAAGGCCAGAGGGCCGGGCCAGAGGAGCCTGTGGCATTGGCCCAACCAAGTGTAAACAGACTGACACTGCCAGGAGTGCTGGCCAGCTTCGAAGTTGGAGGCAGTGCTGCTTCCCAGCCCCTGGCTTGCCCACTATGTTTCTGATTACTTGTTAAATTTGTCCAGGGTACTAGGAAGGTGCTGGCTGAGGTTCAGGTCTGCCTGCAACTGCCTCTGGTGAGCAGGGCTCCTCACCATCCTTGCTGAGCAGGGGCCATCCAGCTGGCTTGGTGGCCCCAGCTGAGCAGCTTTAGTACCCCAGCTGCTGGAGAAAGCAGCATTGCGGTCCAACTGGCCACTTGGCTCACTGCTGCCCTTCATTCCCCTATGCCCCTGTTAGCAGGTGGAAGGCGATGTCAGCTCCCAGGCCACTCTAAAAAACAGGTGCTCCTGAAACAGAGACTGAGAAGGTACTCTCATTAGGGAGAAGATCAGATGGCTGTCCTAGTGTTCTGGCCCTAGCCCAAACCCTTGGATTCTCTCTTCCCTTACAGATGTCAGTTCAGCATCAATAGTTGAGTCTTGCTTGACATGGTAGAAAGAGCTGGCTCTGGAGACCAGTGCACTGAGCAGGTGCTGTCTTGGCCTGGCCATGGACAAGTCTCTCTCCCAGAACCTGTTTCTTCTTTAAAAGAGCTATGGTAGGGAGTTAATGTGCAAAGGGCCAGGATGGGGCCTGGTATATAGTAAGTGCTCAGTAAAATGTCCAATTTTTTTTTTTTCTCCAGGAAAATGCAGCTGCCTTTAGGAGCTGTGCCTTGGTACCTCTTGATCAGCCACTGACAGGAACTTTTACCTGCACAGGTGCCTGGGTAATGGAAAACAGAAATAGGGAGGGACTCAATGGGGGTAAGAGGTCTTGAGGGTGGAGGGAATTAGAAAGCCTGTCTTTTCATTAATGGACAGGGCACCTGCTCAGTGATGGCTGGCCTAGGTTTGAGAAAGACAGCTCTGGCTAGTCTAAGAACTGGTTGTAGGCAGCAGCGGGCCCACTCCTCCCCAGGAGGGCACCCTCTGTGATGCCCAGACAGTGACCCACCCTAGGCCTCCTCACCCTGGGCCTCCAGAACCTGCTTGAGAAAATGAAATGAACTGAAGGCTATTCTCTTCCTGGACTTATCCCAAGGGATTTCGATGAGACTGATCCTCACCGACAGCATACATTCACATCAGAAATCCCATGCCTTCCTTACATCAATCTTGGAAGTGGACACATTTGTCTTGTTTCACAGGAGAGAACACTGAGGCTCAGAGGAGTGACTTGACTTGCCTGCCCATGGTCCCACCATGGCCCTGTACTGGGCTTGTTTTGGTGAAATGTTCCCTATGCCAAACAAGAATGGATGGTACCAGAACATTATCATCATCTCAGGAACTCTTGGGGAAGTTGTCAACCCTGGTGGTCTTCACGTGCCGTGGAAGAATTAACACCTCATTTGTGGAAGGACCTAAGAGAGGACTTTGATTGGGGAAGGGAAGTTGGGGTAGGAGGGAGACCTGAGGGCAGCCCCTGGCAGGTAGTCTGTACCAAGCACGTCTTAGCACCCTTGCTTTTCTTCAGCGGACTCCCTAAGTCTCTATGTCTCGTGGTTGCTGGGTATGTTAGAAGATCCCCTGTCCCAGATGGTGCTTCCATTCTTCACTTTAACTTCTCCCAGTTTGAAATTCTGCCAGTTGAGATTATTTCCTTTGGTGGTTATTGTGCTACCAAGTCTTTGGTATTCTTGCCAACATCAGCACCCCTAATCCTGACAATAGCCTTTTTC
Source organism: Eonycteris spelaea (assembly GCA_003508835.1). Taxonomy (NCBI): domain Eukaryota; kingdom Metazoa; phylum Chordata; class Mammalia; order Chiroptera; family Pteropodidae; genus Eonycteris; species Eonycteris spelaea. Next base: position 345,800 of record PUFA01000215.1, on the reverse strand, counting down.
AGAGGAAGAAACTTAGGTTTAGAGAAGTCGCTTGCCCAAGGTCATAGAGCTGGAAGAGGCAGAGGCAGGACTCAAACATTTCCATCCCCTTCTCTTGGTTTAGTCCTCCTCACACCCGACCCCACCAAACGCTCTATTTCACAGCCTGCTGCTCCTCTTTCCTGGGTGCCAGTTCTCCCCTTTGAATTAGAATAGTTGTTACTGAACTTGTGCAATTCCCAAGCCTCGTCATGGGAGCCAGGCCCTGAGAGAGACGCACACATGTAAAACATAATTATGTGCAGTGGCAGCCAAGTCCCCACTCAAAAGCTAGGGACAGTGGGGACTCAACTGGCATGTAAGTAAGAGCCTGGCTTCCATGGGCAGCCACTGACTGCCAATGACTGAAGGCTAATAAATGAAGCAAATTACTCATGCAAACAGTGAAAGTCCTCCCCTTAGAGCTATTGTAACTGTGCTGGCCCCATTTCAACATTGCTCCCCAAGAGCAAGGCCTGCTGAGCAAATCCCACATGTGTTGCCTTTGGTTTGACATCACAATGATTGATTTCAAAATGAAAAACCTCCAACTGTTCTCTGAAAGTTATTCCTTGTTGGATATATTGGTGTCTGATCTGAGGTCTCTTCTTTAGTTAGAAGAGTCTGTAATTTGGAGAGGAGCCCAACTATTGTACATGCGCATGCGCACACACATTTTCTAGGGCTGGATGGGGCCAAAGCCATTTCCCTGGTTCCCTGCCTTCAACACCCAGAAGAGATGATGACCCTGGTCTTCCTGAAGCTCTTCAGAGATGCAGGCCTCACTGCCTCCATCAGAAAGGGCTGTTGTCCATCTCCCAACCAGACTTTTAATCCAATGAGGTTTCATGCAGCAGACATTTGATGAGTCCCCTCTTAGCACCCACCCCACCCCCAACCCAGTAATTTCTGGAGGGGGTTTATTCTGGGATGCAGAAATGAGCTTAGGCCAGCCCCTGCCTTTTAGGACTCCCCTGCCCCTTCCAGTTGGGGCAGCTGGTGCAGGCAAGCTCTGGCTGTGCTTGGACACCCCAACACAGGCTTTGCTCCCACCACTCCTACTGTAGCCCTCTGCCTTAGGATTCTGCAGTTGTCAGGGTGCTGTGGGAGAATGCTTTGTTAGCCAGCAAGGTCTGCTCATATCTGCGGGGCAGCAGCCAGTGGGTTTGGGGGCACAGGCCACCACCTGCTGCCCTGTGGTCCTGTGTGGTATAGCTGGGGAAGCCCCAAGGAAGCATCATGGGGCAGCAGAGGCCCCATATGAATCTGCAGCAACTTTCTTCCCTCAAATTGTAGATGGGAGCTTGAGGCCCACACAGGTTAGGCCTCAGGCCAGTCCCCAAGGCCACTAGACTGGGGCTTTGAGACCAGGCAGTCTTGCTCCAGGGCCCCAGCTCTGATACACTATGCGAACAGACGTTCACCATGCCCACCAGTCTGCTCTTAGATCCTTTCATTTTTCTTCACACCTGGCCCCATCCTTTTAGCCTTTGCCCTCAGTGTTCTCTTGTCTTTAGTATGCCACATTTTCCCAAAGAGAGAGGCCTGTATTGAAACTGGTTATTTGGAATTCACCAGCACCACAGATGGGGAAAGCTCACCCTTCCTCCAACCTCATTTTGTAGTTGAGGAGACTGGAGGCCCAGGGAATCAGTATTTCACTTCACTTGCTTTCCATGTATTCCGTATCTGGTCCACAGCACTGCACAGCCATGCGTCCACTAGACTGGCATATCATCCTTTGACAGGGAGCTGCTTGGGCCTGCCACAGTTCCTGCGGCACACTCCATCCATCCTCCCTCATGCTTCCTTCCTTCTGGACCGCCCATGGGGGCTGGGTCCCTGTACTTGCACATCGGATCCTCCAGGAACGTGGGGTTTCAGGAGCTGGGACTTGGAGGGATAGAGCCACATGGTGCCCCTGGGCAGGACTTGCAGGTCAGCTTGGGTCCAGCCAGTCACAGCCTGGCTCAGGGGAGCCCAAGGGATGGAGAATGCCATGACTGGGCTCCTTCACTGCTGCCAAACCTCTGCCTCCCCTTGGCTCTGGTTCCCCACAGACACCAAGTGGCGGGAAAGGTTAGAGTGTGACTTTGGACAAGTCCTTTAATGCTGCTAAGTTCCTGCAGGACTTTTCTAAAGATTAACTAATAGTGTGGAGGCACCTCTCCCAGAAAGTAGCTGAGGACAACTTGTGGCTTTCATCAGCTGCAGGCCAGGTAGGAATGTGGAGCTGAGGGCCAGGAATCAGAGAGAAGGGATTTGCTGCTGGCTTCTAGCAGGATGTGCTCAGGCTGCTATAACATGACACTGTGGACTGTCAGTGGGCACAGGGACACCAGTGTTCCTGAGACCAGGTTCCTGGCAATGTGCTGAAGGCCAGCCTCATCCCCTCACTGCCTGACCTACAAATGAAATCAAAAACCTGAAGGTAGCACCAGGGAGACAGGGGGGCATGGCATGGTACCCAATCAGTAGTGTTGTTTCTTCTGGCAAAACCATAAGACAAGAGAACAGAAGTGACAGATGCTCTCTTTGAACTTGAAATCCTTTCTAAGCGGCCTCTCCAGTTCCTGTGAGACTATGAGTCCCGCAGCGAGAGAGAGCCCCTCAGGCCCTCCTCAGAGGGTAGAAAAAGCCCATTCACTCCTCACCTTATCCCAGATGCTTACAAAAATATTGTGGTAATGTAGGTCAGTGAACTGAATGGCACCACACACCAGCAAGATTACAGGCCCTGCCAGCCCACACACCGGCCCACTTGGTCAAATGAGAACATAAACAAAAAGTGCTAAGAGCCCTCTACTTCCCAGCTCCCGGCCTGTGTTTATGTAGCACTTAAACCAACTTTGGGGTCCTCGCTGTCTGCCATGAAAGCCCTGAAGCTTTTGAAGTTCCCCTGAAGTTAATAAAATTAGTCTGTCCTCATTGCAAGACCTTTGCTTGGGGAAAAATGGATCTTCCACTGTTTCTATGGTATTTAGCTTTTTAAGTTAATAGTTTATAACCAAAAGAATGGAGCGGCAGGGAGGAGATGCAATAAAAAGTCTTATGAAAGGCCTTTTTGCTAATAGGTAGCATGCCTGCTACCACCGGGCTCTAATCACCAGGAAGCCCAGCACCAGGCTGTTGTTCTAATTTGAAAGAGACCAGCATTGGGTGTGCAAGACAGCTAGGCCCAGGACAGGCTTGCTGGGCACCCTTTGATGAGTGTATCCTCCAACCATACATCCACTGGAGTGATTTACTTTTATTCCCAAGGAGCTAAGAGCCACCTTCTCTCACCAGTCTCTCCCTCCCTACCTCCATATCACGTGCATATTTACTGGGACCTGCCATGAGTCAGGGCCTTGCAAGTCTTGGGCCGTTTGGACAGAATTTCCAGTTTGGGAGACAGACTATCTGTCAGTGATGATACAAAACAGCTAGGCTCTCAGGGCAGGAGGGGCTTGTCCTGGGGAGAGCTGCCTGAAGGAGGGCATGCCCAAGCTGCGCCAGGAAGAGCATGGGAGAGGAGGGAGAAGGGAGGTGTAATAAAGGTGCAGGAGGGATTTTGGGGATGGGGATGATATACATGTTCAGTGCCTTGATTGTGGTGATGGTTTCATGGGTACATACATATATACTAAACTTAGCAAATTATGTACCTGTTAACGATGAACTGCAACTTTAAGCAAATATAATCAGTTGGGAGGGCCTATAGGAGTAACTAGGGCTTATGGAAGTTGTCACACTCTGCTTTGCATAATAACGAGAACCCTACAGGAAGTACTCTGTGTATAATAAAGCTCTATGGTTCTAACTTCCCCTTCCATTAACTTCTTTTTCCCTTATATAAATACCCCTTCATTTTGGCATGCAAGCCAGAGTGTACATGTGGCTTATCATGTCTTCATGCACAGGGTTGAACTCTTTTTTCCAAATAAATCCTTTTGGTGACAAAACACATAGTCAATATTATTTTTCAGACAACATTTTGAGGGCTTGTCCAAAATCCAAAGATCTCGGGGGCAGGAGAGCAACTAGGGTCTGGCACTTGACATAGAGAGCTGCTTGGGTTCACTGCTTGCTCTCTGATTTGGAAGCTTAGAGTGAGTCTTCTGGTATTTAGCTGCCACTTTTTGTATTTTGAAGCTCTCAGGGCTTTATGCTGGAATCATTTAGGGGTTTTGTTTTGTTTTGTTTTCTCTGTGTGTGCATATGTTAAAGAAGGTCTAGCTTGTTTGTCTGTCCGTTGTCTGTGAGTATTCAATTTGGCACATTGGTTTGATTTCTTTGGAAACACATTGTCCTTTGAGACTAAACTGGCTTTTGCCTAAAGGTCACTTTGGGGACAGAGATTATTTCTACTGAAATTAGTCAGTTTGGCCCAGTATTAAACTGTGCCATCTCAGAGAGAGGAGTGTCACCCCGCTCAGCCTATAACTAGACTCTGAGGGTCAGTTATTTTCCCAGAACTGGCTTTTAAGCCTTTGGCCTGGTACTCTATGATCAGATTGTTCTAGAGTGAGGCTGGCTGGTGTCTGACCTGCAAGTTGCTCTACTGTGGCCACCATAGATTTCATTAATTTGGCCAGTCAGCTTGCCTATACTCTAAATGAGCCACCTAGAAGTAAGATTGCTAAGATTTTAATTTCAGCCTTGAGAGGCCCTATGGAAACTGAGAGACTCAGACTTTTGCCATTATTGCAAAGAGCCAGGACACTGAAAAGGGATTGCCATAAGTTTAAGCATTTCAGACACTCTCAGCGTTCTAGCCAGCCTTTTCAAAGTCCTAATTCCCAATGATGGGCTCTGAGAAACTGCAGGGGCTTTTCCAAACCTTCTTCTTAAGTCAGCTTGGAGAAACTTCTCTTCAAATTGGTAAGGAAAATATTTTTATTTTTTGACACTGGAACTACACTCTCGGTGCTTAACCCCACTGTCATAAAACAGCCTCTGAAGCGGAGTAATAAAACAATGTGCATAGTGGGGATTTCAAATAACTTTAACAGGTTCCTTTTTGCTTAGGCCCCTCTAGAGATACACATTGTTTTCTCCTTGGTCCTTCTGCCCGTAGCCATTTATTAGGCTAGACTTCTTTGAGAAGTATCATGCTGAATATTCTTTTCCCAAAAGGGAGAAATAATGTTAGAGTTTCATGGTTACTGTCAGCTGATTAGGTGAGTTAAATGGCCTTTCAACATCTTTTATTTGTTGTTTTCGGTGGTATAGTAGCTGAATCTGAGAGCACTGATCAGTTGTCCTGTTAGACCAACTGCCATCTTCATTATGGACAAAATCTTCAGCTCATATTAGCAGAATCCACAGTGCACCTCCTATTAAGATTCAGGTTAATCCTTCAAAACCTCTTCCCAGAATCAATCTATCTTATAAATAAAGAGAACCTTCAAGGTCTAAAGCCTATCATAGAATATTACATAACTCAGGGCCTTATTATTCTGTGTGCTAGTCCTTGTAACACTCCTATTTTGCCTGTGAGAAAGACAAAGGGTTGAGGGTTGGAGGTTTGTTCAGGACTTCCGAGCAGTAAACCACATTGTTATCCCTCGTTCCTAACCTCATATGCTGCTAGCATCTATCCCAACTGGAAGTAAATTGTTTACGGTAATTGATTTATGTAGCACATTCTTTAGTATCCCAGTTGATGAAGCTAGCAAATACCTTTTTGCTTTCACTTGTGAAGGAAAACAGTTTACCTGGGAAGTAATGCCTCAGGGTTTTACCAAAAGCCCTTCTTATTTCTCACAAATTTTGGAGACTGATTTGGACAATATAATTTTCCCTAAAGGTTCTTTACTCATCTATTCAGGTCTCCTCACAGGAAGATAGCATCCATCTGTTAGAACCTTGGCCTTATAGGGACATAAGTTCTCAAAGAAAAATTACAATTTTTCCAAACTCAGGTTCAATACTTGAGACATCTGATATTGGAACAAGGACTGCACTTGGATCCAGATAGGCTGCATGGTGTCCTAAGTTTCCCAAGGCCCAAAACTAAGCGCCAATTGCGAGGTTTTCTTTGCCTAGTCAGCTATTGCCGAAATTGGATTCCAAATATCTCTCTCTTATGCCAGAACTTCTTTATGTCTTTCTAAAAAATGATGGTCTGGACCCAATTTTCTGAGAAGAATAGGATGACATACCTTAAATATGTGCATGCTATTATATATCCGTTGTGCCTCATTGAAGCTGTTAAAAAACGAAAGACTACAGACAAGTGAGCACTGCACATGTCCCAGCAACCACAGCAAGGCCTGCAGTCACCATTTACTCTGGTATGCAGGGACCATCCAGTGAGGGAACGCCGCTGTGGAGGAGACATGTTATTGCCTCCACAGATCTTGTGTCCTGGTTGGGATAAATGAAAAGTAACAGATAACAGTCAGGGAACGCTCTGCCCTCTGAAAACAGAGACAGGCAGAGGGGTGACGGGACAGGGTGCAGTGAGCCATGGCCTCTGGGGACATAGTGGACATGAAGGCCTTGACTGGAGCCCTTGCTGGGCACCAGGGGCTGGTACAGAGATGGGGCACCCTCTCTTGCCAGTGCACGGTCCACAGGCAGTAGGGCAGAGGGCAGTGTAAACATTCCTTTTCCCTAGGATGTGCATAAGTTTCTTGGGGCAGGAGCTTTGATTTGTTCTCAGCTGTACACCAGGCACATGGTAGCCTCCAGTGGAAGAGAGAGCAGTACTGTGAATATGATGAGGACTTGCTGTCTAAGAGAACACCTATTTTTGTTACTTTGCTTGGTCCCTCTGGTGCCTTTAGAAGGTGGTTCTCTCAGTATGTGTGGAAACTTCTGATGCAGACACGGCCCTTTTCATTTCTTGGCCAGCCACCATGCCTGGGCAGGTCTTCCGGCTCAGCCACATCTGTCTCTAGCTAGCCAAGAGCTGGGACCCTCCCATGCTGCCCCAGTGGGCCCAGGGTGTCCAGGCAGCACCACTTGCCTGCTTCTCTAGCTTGGCATGAGTTAGCCGTGGTCTTGTTCTGCTTTGCAAAGGCCCAACAGACTGGGAGTTACATTTCTGCTGCACTGCTACCTCAGGTGGCCGCAGCCTACTCAGGTCTTGTCTCTGAGCTCAGCTCTGCCCTCTCTGAAGCAGGAATGAAAACCATTATAGATAAAGGTTCTCAGGGGGTCAGTGGGACCTCCTAATGCCTTGGTCAGCATAGGCCAAGGGGTGCTTAGAGGCTCTGAGGATTGAGGGGCTTTGAGGGTTGGGGGACTGAGGGGCTCTGAGGTGCTCTCTTTCTCCCAGTGACAGGCAGTTTTGGCAGTAGAGGCTGAGCTGGGGACAGAAGGTGACAGTGAGTGCCTTCAGTCATGGGGAATGTGGAATGGCTAGTCCAGAGCCATTGGGTCTTGGGCACCTACTGTGCTAGGCTGGACTGCTGAATGCGAATAGATGGGCTTTGCCTTCAAGGCTCCTGGCCATGTTGGGAACGGAGCTCCACATGCAGGCCATTCTTATGTGTGTGGGCCAGGGGTCCTGGGAGCTGGGAAGCATGGGAAAGCATTTGGGGCTGGTGACATCTATTTGCCCTGACTGCATGTTCTGCAGGTCAGAGGAACCATGTGCATTCAGTTCGCCCACCAGTCTTGCTGAATACCCATTGCAGCAGGAGCAGCAATGACAGAGCCAAGGAGGGAGGGCAGAGCCCACAGCAGCCCCAGCCTGCAAGGGTTGCTCTGCTGGAGCCAAGTCCTGAAGGACGAGGAGGAGTTCACGTGTGGGAATGAGATTTGTGAATTCTAAATGGCCGTGCAAGTGGAAATGATTATTCTTATCATTATTTGTATCCAATTCATCCATCACCCGGGAGAGGAGGAATGCAAATACCTTTTATCTGGCACCATGAATCAAATAGAATAGGATATGTTTTTCCAAAAGGTTTTTAGGGTAAATGGGACAGTTTCTGCTTTTCAAAACAATCCATCTGGGGCCCATGGCTGAATCTTAGCTGAAGTTTCTGAGGCTAAGGAGAGCCCAGCCTGTGGAAGTCCCCTGGGAGTCTCTGCCTCAGGAAAGGAGCCTGGTAGATGCGGCAGGTCCCACTGCTGGCAGCGCCTCTGGCCTCCACACTGCTTGGACCAGATCCTGTGTCCCCAGAAAGCACCCAGGCTAGTACCTAGGGGGCTGGAGAATAGGGGGAAGCTCCCCAAGTCCTTCTGTGGCCCCCATGCAGGATCCAATGTGACAAAGGCCAAGAAGGGCATGGGCCCCTCTTCAAAGAGCAGCAAATCTCAGGAAGAAACTATATGAACTCTGCCGAGATCATCTAGGGGAGGGTCTGGTCTTTAACATTCATGCACGCGTATTCCTTCTTCTCCTTTACAAAGGCCCAGCACCTTCCTAACACAGGCTCTGGAGAGGAGCTGGGCAGGGCAGAGGGGCTACCTGGCCAGGGCCTCCTGGTCATGCTACCTTCCCAAGTGGAGTAACTGAGCTTTAAGAGGACTCAGGAGCAGGAGAGTAATACTTTCAGTCCACACTCAGTCCCATGGGGAGAAGGTTCAAGATGAATACAGCTCATGGCGAAATTAAGGCTTTACCAAACTAACTTTTTCATGCACACATGTGTCTCTCTTCTTAGCCCGGGGCCTCCACCAAGAGGCAAGGGAGCACAAGCTCTGCAGCAGAGAGCCTGGCATGGACCCTAGGAAACCATGGGAAATAAGACTTCTTTTGGGGATAGAGATAGGAGGGCATTGTAGAGGAGGGACAGTGGGGCTGTGGAGTAGATGTGGGCCAAGCCAGGAAGGCGGCTCTGGGCAGAGGGAGTAAAAAGCCTTAGGCTGAAATATGCATGTATATTGGGATGAGGTGGCAGAGACCAGTTCCCAGAGGCACCTCATGGGAGGGGAAACCAGAGAGAGGGTGAGGTATGTTCTAGAAAGCCTAGATGCAAGCTCAGGGGTAGACATCATCTTTTTGGCCTGGGTTAACTGGAAAAGCTATCATGAAGATAGTGCCACTGGCGGTCATTAGACTAATTAATGCTGGGGACAGGCGGGGCCATGCAGAGGAAGGTATAGGCAGGACACCTTTGGATTCTCAGCTACCCCTACCCTGTGAGCTCTGTGACTTTGGGCAAATGACCTAACTCTGCTGTGCCTCTATTTCAACATCTGTAAAGTGGAGAGAGTGCCTTTCTTACATTGCTGTGGGACTAAATATGTTGATCCACACAAGGCACTCACAGCTGCTTGACACACAGCCCAGGCTCAGTAGGTGGTGGTGGTAGGTAGTGATGGTGATGTGGGTTCGGTCATCATAATGGCGCCAGTACTTTCCATTATTGGTAAGAGGGACTGATCACCTGGGAGGGTGTTGCTTTAGCCTTTTCCAGTGGGCACTGATGTTTTCTCTCTCCGGGGCTGGGTATGTGTGAACAGGTGATAGATGACTACAGTGTGATTGGCCGCTCCCTCTTCAAAAAGGAGACCAATATCCAGCTCTTTGTGGGGCTCAAGGTGCACCTGTCCACTGGGGAACTGGGGCTCATTGACAGTGCCTTCGGCCAGAGTGGCAAGTTCAAGATCCACATCCCTGGTGAGTATGGTTATTTCCTCTTGTTCTTGGGTGCTGGCGACCATGGAGAGATGGCAGAGATGGTGCCCCAACAGTGCCCCTTGGCTCAGGGTTCTAGGCCTGCCTGTGCCGACATTCAGGGCTCAGCCAACCTGACACATGGCCTCTGTTCCCACCAGTTTATGGCTGGAATGCCAGTGTGGATCTTGGAGAAGGCTAATGTGGAGTCAGCATCTGGTCTGAGCCAAGTTCAAGCTCTGAATCTGAGTTCTCGCTTTTCTGTGACCATGTGGAGTGACCTTGGATGTCTCACATGGCTTGTCTGTGAAGTGGGGATAACAATATTGATCTGACAGGCAGTTTGGAAGGAGAGAGTTAGTAATTGAGACTGCCAAGGGCCTGGTACGCTGCCTTGGTAGCCAGTAGGACTGTGAGTTGCCACCTCCTTTTGAGTCCAGCGGACCCTGCTAGCCTTCCACTCGGCTGAACTGGCCTTGCCTGTGGTGGGGTCAAGGGTGTCCATTTGCTGATAGAAATTGAGCCATTGGATTTCTTTAGCTCTGTCAGCCCTTTTGTTACCCTGCACTCTTTCCATACTTATTTTCCTGAGGTCCTGCTATACACTGGACAAGGTGTGTGGTCATGGGAGGGGACAGTCATGAACAAACTCAGTAAAGATAGACTGTGCTGAACAGAAAAATACAACAGGGAGATGGCCAAAAATTGCCAAGTGTGCTGTCTGGACAGGGCAGTCAGGGAAGACCTCTCTGAAGTGGTCACAGTAAAGTGGAGGCCTGACCTAAGGAAGAGAGGGAACCATACAGATATCTAGGGAAGAATGTGCCTAGGAGAGGAAGATAGACATGTACAAAGGCCGTGAGGTGAGGACGAGCTTAGTGTGCATTTGAGGACAGGGCGTTGGGCAGGAGTGGCTCAAGCATGGAGGTCTGTTGGTCTGTTTGATGCCCACCGTGGCTCTGCTGTAGCACCTGGCGACAGGACAAGGACCAAGGGTTGCTTCCATGTTAGCAGATTTATGAAATGAACCAATGCACTGTCTTTTCTCTGGCAGCATTATGATGTGACAATGATCCATCACGCCACGAAGTTGAAGGATTTGACAGTTAACCTCACGTCACGTCAGTGTTTGCTGCGCTCTGCATAGCTGCAGATCTCTGGGTTGTGTTCTGTGAGGGAGGGTCATGGGGAGCAATGTGATCTTGGTGTGTAGTTTTTTGAGTAAAATCTCTGGCTACGGTAGTGTCCGGACTCCAACTAGGAAGCAGGACTCCCAGCTCCTGGGAACTCGCCATGCAAAGCCAGCACCCCCTCTCCCAAGAGCCTGGCTGGAGCCTTGCCTCCGGGATCCTTCCTAAAGCCCAGAGGGCACATGTGGCATTTGCCTTATCATGAGGGAGAACAGTAGTCCTCAAAGGCCTCCTTCCCTGCATACTTGGCTCTGTTGTTTGACTGTGCTCCAAGGCCCTATCTAGGTGAGGCTGAGCCCCATTACCCTAAGGAGAGACTGTCTCCAGGCAGGTGACGTGGCACACCAGTGGGAGCCTCTAGACCTAATTCTGGGCTTCAAGATCCTGTCCTACCCAGTTCGGTGCTCCTCAGCTGCATCTGGTCCTCACCTCAGCCAAACTGGAGCCCCCAGTGCTCTGTTCTGGGCTCCAGGCAACATGCACAAGGCTCGAGCCAGGCAGACCAGGGGGCAGGCCTCAGTCCTCAGGGCCCTGGGCCCAAACGTGTGGGAGCCGTCTGGGAAAGGAGGTGTGCGGGGTCCTGGGAGGGCAAGAGCAAAGCTGCCTGGAGGAAAGAGCTGTACTGCAAAGCACTTGCCCCTCCCCCAGGCTTCTGGGGGCCCCACTGGTGCAGAGAGGAGGGCATGTCTTTGCCTCTTTTAGGGTAGATAGGATTGTGCCGACCTTCCTCTCAGTTCTCCTTCCTCTAGCCCAAGGCAAATTCAGAGTTGCAGTGTTCCCAAAACAGGCCAGAACGCAAAAGGAAGCTTGTTTGGTGGCCCTGAGTTCTGGATAGGAGTGGAGGGAGGGGAGACGTGGTGACGCTGCTTCAGTCAACTCAAGTTCACATTCCTTTGTTAGGTCAGTGTTGCCTATTTAATAGGTCTGCTTCCTGTTTATGGCTTTTAAGCTTTTTATTAAATATAACTGGTCAGATTCCTTCATCCCACCCACCCTCACTACCCACCCCTACCTCCTTGTCTTTTCCTGCCATTTCCTCCCATAAAGAATTACTTTTAGCTTTTTTGAAGTGCCTTAGTTGTGAAAGACTCTTCAATAAACTCAAGCCATCAGTGCCAGGTGGAAGAGGAGAGAGCACTGCTGGCTGCAAGTTGGGAGTGCAGGGGTGGAGAAGCCAAGGTTGCAGTGCTGCAGGGTTAGAGGCTCCCCAGAGAAGGAAGAGGCTCAGAGGGCTTGTCACAGCCCTCTGCCCGTGAATGTGTCTGGTTCAAATACAGCTTACTGGCTCTCTGCCGGCTCTGCAGGATGACCTAGCTGGGGAAGGCAGACTGAAGAGCCCTCTGGGTGTCCCTCCCATCTGTCCCCTGACCCCCAGGCCCACAAGCTCTCTCTGGGCTCTCACCTTGGGTGGCAAGGCCAGATGCTGGCAGGGCCAAGCAAGTGTTGAAGAGGCCAGGTAGCAGGTGATACCAAGTGGTAGGGACTCTGGTGACCTGGAGAACTGCTACTCAGTGCCAGCCAAATCTTGCTATATGGGAATATAGGTCCAGGGATCAAATTTTACCTGATTTAATTATTAAGTAAAATTTCCTGATTAAACACTAAAGTTGTCAGAACCAAACAAAATGTGCCTTTGGCAGGGTTTGGCCCATAGTGACTCATGACCACTGCCTGAATTTCAGAAAGGACATTTGGGCCTCAGATTCAGGAATCAAAGCTGAACTATAACATGCAAACAGTGTTTGATGGAGCTGTAGTGCCTTCCCCAGTTCACCCCTAGAGCGCTGTCAGAGCTTCAGAGGGCTTGGTACCTTGCCCAGAGAGTAATGAAGCACAGTGGCCTGGCCGCCTGTGGCTCACTCCGGCCAGCACTGTCCTACTGCTCTCACCCTCTGCTTTGTGTCAGTGCTCCATGCACCAGCTTCTATTCTGAGAAGCAGCCTGGACACTAGGCTGGGACAGCAGTTCCCACCACCCACACCTCTAGCTCTTCAGGGGAAGTGACTTCTTGGATGACATCAAACCAAGGAAAAGTGGGAAGGCAAATGGACATGTCACTCTTGACAGCTTCGAGTCACTGCTTATTGACTCTAGGAGTGAAAGTGAACATATACACATGATTTCATCTTATGAAACACTGTCCCATAACCCTAAAATGACCCAGTAGTTGTTATGGGTGCCTTGATAGGATGTGGCAAGTTTTTTGAGTGGCCCAAATTCATGACAGTTGGCCCATCTCCCACCAGGTGCTCCAGGAAATGGTGATTTGAGGAAGATTGTGCATGATCTGCATTAGCAGTCCAGTGGGGTTAGCTCGCAGTGCAAACAGAGCTTAGAGCTTTGTCACTAGAAAACTCTAGGCCCCAAATACCACTGGTATAATGGGCATCACTGCCCCTCATCATCACCCACAACTCGCAGCAAATGAATCTGACCATGTCACAGAGCTGCAGGCAGATACTCCCCTTAGGAAAGCCAGGGCAGCAATGATTGAGACCCATAGCTACTGGCGGCCCCAGCAAGGGCCTCATCATTTCTGTGGGCCCTGCCCCACCTGCCAGGAGTCCAGTCATGTGCCAGGAACTTGGTCTTGTTGTGAAGTGACCAGATTCTCAAACTCTGACATGGAGGTCTCAGGTCCTGCTGATTTTCATTTAAGGTCATCAAATTTTGGTGATCTTTAAAACCTTTTAATAATTACTAAGCACAACTTAATGGATTCTAGGCAGATGAGAAAAGAAAAAAAAAACCTGTGGAATTGTACTTCTAGTAAGAACTCAGAGGAGACTTATGTTTGCTGCTCATCAGGAGGAGCCAACACTCAGGAGCCATTACAGCAGTCAGAGGACGTTCCTAGGAAGCTCCTAGAAAGGATGGCTTTTACTTATAACCACTTAGAGTATTTCCATTTCACAGATGAAATTGAGGCTTGGAGGATAAGTAGCGCAACTTGCTCATGTACTATGCATCAGAGCTGGGATTTGAATCAGGAACACCTGCCCAAGACACTCCCTGAGACTTGTTTTTCATGCACAGGGCAGGTAGCGAGGTTTGAAAGTGCAGTTCTGTCCCTCGGCCTGTGTGGGAAAAGGGAACTGTGTGGTCAATCCCCTTGGTGTGTGCTTGAGCAGAAGGTCTCTGAGCTTGCTGCTGGTAGGACAGGGGTGCCTGCCGCTATGTGGCCCCTGGGAGAGTGGCTGGATGTCAGAAGAGCCACTGCCTGCTCACTTCCAACGAGTGTTTTGAGGAGGGTCCCTAGGCCTCCTGGCTTCAGCTTCTGCCCTCTGAGCCTATCTGCAAGGGTTTAGGGCTACAGTTTGCCAAGCCAAAGGGGATGGCTTTCCATGGAATAGGAAATGTTGCTTGCACGAACGAATAAATGAAGGAGTTCAGTGCAACAGATTGGACCGGAATGAACAAATGGATGAACCCAGGCCTATGAGGGCCAAGGAGTCTGGTGGTTAGGCTGTGGGCCTCCCTAGATATTCGTTGAACATAGGCAGGCACCAGCGTTGCTGAACTTCCTCAACACAGCCATCTCTTGATGACATGGCTTTGGGAGCTCTAATTCTTTAAAGACAACTTTAAAGGAGAGGGTGCCAGCCTGTCCTACTCAACAAATTCCAGTGGAGTCTCAGGGTCAGGGATGCCAAGACCATTCTAACAGAGTCCTGCCCCAAGGCACCTCCCTATGGGAGAGACGAAAGCACAGACCAACAATTCAGTCAGCATGGCTGGGAAGGCAGGGAGTGCCTCTGTTTAATCTGACTCATCCCCATTTTGCAAGTAAGGAACCTGAGGCCCCTTGCTGATGGCTGCAGAACTGATAAGAGTCTGGAGTCTCTCTGTCTGCCTTTTCAGTCCCCCACACAGTGGCCACCAGAAGCAAGGGGCACAGAGGCACTGCAGCTGACTTGTCTGTTAGAACCCTTCTAGCCTTCTTTCGCAGGCTTGAGGTTCAGGCAGACCACCTTAGATCCTTTGCACTGAAACAGTGGGCATACGGTATCACCTTTGTGTCCTAGGACTCAGACGGGCAGCCCAGGCCTCTATTCATCTCTTTCATTAGCTGTTTATTGGTATTGGGCCCTTGAGGTACCAGGGGTAAGAGAGCCTTGGCCAGGAGAGGGAAGTCCTGAACACTGGCTGTGGAAGGAGAGTCCTGGAGTACCTTCCTTGGCCTGAGCACTCAGCAGAGCAGCACCAGGCCTTCAGCATCACTGGCTCTCAGTGCCTAGCATCAGTTTAGGAGGGTGGCAGGACAGGCCAAGGCTGCAGGGGCCACCAGCCCAGTTCTTAGCGGGTCACCTGGCTCAGTGCAGGGCATGGCCTCCAGAGTCAGGCAGCTTGGACCCCTCACATTGCCTGCTGTCCCTTCTGATTGTGGTAGGCCATCCCCCACCTGGAGCTTCAGTACTAATAACATGAGATGAATAATTCTGATTTCCAAGAACAGAGTGCAGCTTAGGTCATAAAATTCCCACCCACAATATCTGACCCAGGACAGGGGCTCTATAAATAGTGGCTAGGGTTGTGTGTTGTTTTCACCTACCAGATACCTGCCCTCACCTGGGGTAGCACATGTCTACTGAGGTTTCCCCTGAGGCCTCTCTCTTTGGTTTACAGATGGCTATCTTCTCTCTGGGTCTTCATATGGTCCTGCCTCCTTGTGTGTCTGTGTCTTAATCTCCTCTTCTTATAAGGACACCAGTCCTCTTGGAGTAGGCCCACCCATATGACCTCATTTCACCTTAATTACCTCTTAAAAGGCCTTGTCTCCAAACAGTCACATCTGAGGTACAGGAGGTTAGGACTTCTACATAGAAATTTGAGGGGAGAGACCATTCATCCTCTAGCAGTTGGGAAGATGGACAAGCATTTATATTTTAGCAAATCATATCAAGCTGTGCAGGGAATATGTGAAATGCCAGGAAGAGCGTATAGCAGGACCCTAACTGAGTCTGGGGAAAGGAAGGCTTTCCCAAGCATTGGCCTTGCACCAGGCCCTGGAGGATGAGTAGAAGTCCCAAGCAGAGGAGGGGTCTGAACAGAGCTCTGAGTCAGAAGAGATCAGCACAGGGACAGCTGGGCTCAGGGACCCAGCAGATGATGGGGCCACACCCTGGTGAGGACCCGTGAGCTGAGGAAAGATGTTTGTCTCTGTACTAAGTTTGGAGAAGAGCTGTCGCAAGGCCTGTAGCAGGCTTATGTACAAAGATGCCCCTGCTGTGTGCTGGTGCCTAAAAGCACAGGCTCCTCCAAGCAGGGGATGAGTCAGGCACCTTGTCCTTGGTGGGCAGCTATTGCTCAGACCCATATCAGTGTTTTGGAGCAGCATAGCCACAGTGTATCAGATCTCCAGTTTTTCATGAGATATTGGGAAACTGGATTTTTACATGAAATCTCCCAGGTCTCAAATGCGGGCCACTATGCCTGGCCTGTTGGTGTCAGGTCCTTGATGCACAGCCTCCTCCTGCTGCATGCAGCCCTCTTCCCTTTTCCCTGAAGAGCATAGAGGCTCAGAGGAGTTGGACAACTATCCCAGTGGACCCTGGAGGCTCCCATATGGAAGTGGGCCTCTCTCGTGGACACCATGCAGCTGAAAGGTTTCTGGAAAACCCAGCAAAGAGAATTAAAACTCATCTTGGTGCCAAAGGGAGGGGTCACAGGAGCCCTGAGGTGTTGTAGGTGTGTTTGTGTCTCATAAACAGGCGCTGTGATAAGGACTGTTAGACTGCATGTTCCCTCTGGGGTTAGAAATAAAACTGGTTTTCTTTTCCCTTAAAATGTGTTCTCTATACCCACCTACCCACCCAATTGTAACTATAGACTCAGTTTGGAAAGGGTTCTTGGGCAACCTGTCCTTGGGATTTCAGAGTTTGTAGCTGACTGCCTCAAGAGTAGCCCCTGCCAGGACCAAAATGACTTCTACTGAAAGATGTTGACAGGGGTCCGGCTGTGTCTGCTCAGCATTTTCTGCCCACTCTGGGAGGTTAGAAGCAGGGTACTTTCAAAGAATAAGAGCTTTGGAGTCGGCCAGACCTGAGTTGGAATCCTGGCCAGAATTTTAACCTTTCTGAGCCTTTGTTTCCTCATCTATAAGATGAGTGATTTTGAGGGTTTTTCCTCCCAACTTTTTGAATAACTTCAAACATACAGAAACGTTGAAATAATAGTTTATTGAACATTCATTCCCTTATATTTCACAATTGTTAGTATTTTGTCATATTTGCTTTCTCTGTATGTGCTGAACCATTTGAATGTTAGCAATGGAATTCAGTTATACCTGCATACTTCAACATGTGCCGCTAAGGACTAGAGCATTCTCCCCTGTGACCTCCATGTGATTATGACTTGAGAAATTTAACATCAACGCAATATTACCTAAGATACAGTCCATTTTCTGATTACCCCAGTCGTCCCAATAATGTCTTTCAAAACCCATTTTCCTGATGAAGGATTCAGTGAAGAATCATACCCTGTGCTTGGTTGTCATGTCTCCTAGTTTCATTGACACTGATGTTTTTGTATTTTAGGTCGTTATTTCCCAAATGCGCTCTTGAGGTCTCTCTGGTGTTTCATGACCAGCTTCCGGTGTGCATATGTAGAAGGAACCCCACAAAGGCCGTCTCGTGCCTTTTTCTTAGTGCATCCCTCGAGATGCATGTGACGTCCATTTGCCCATTGTGGGTGATATAGGTTCAGTCACTGGTTAAGGAGGTTGTTAGGAGGGCAAATGAGGAGACAAAGATAGCATGTGGCCCAGGGATGGCTGATGTGAAAGGAATGCAGGGTCCCCCGCTCAGCAATTGTGCCCACTCATGAGGCCTCTGTAGCTTGTTTGGAGGAGGGCTTTTAGGAGGTCCCTTTGGAAGTCAAGGTGAAAGCCCTGGTCTGGCAGCGGTGAGGCAGAGCTGGCTCTGTGGAGCCTGATCAAGGGGTGTCCACAGGCCAGGGCCTATGGAGGAAGAAGTTGCTGCTTCCCAAAGCCTTCGGAGTCCTCTCTCTCCCCCCTTCATTTGTCCATCTGTCTTTCTGCCCCCTCCTCGCTCCAGTCAGACCTGAACACACAGAAAATTGATTTCCGCACTCCGCAAGGGGGCACCAGTCTGTTGGTGATGACTACAGAAAGTGACAAACACTGTGGTTGTGCCCTACGACCGTGGGGACAGGGCAGATGGAGTGACCACTCCCTTCCAGAGTGGAGTGGTGCACAGTAAGGCTTGAGCTGGCTTTGAAGTTGAGGGGGTTTTCTCAGGTAGAGAAAGGGAAGAAAGGCGTTCAGAACAAAGGGAACAGAGCATGCTGCCGCACAGAGGCTAGAGAGTGTGTGGCACGTTCACTGCTTGTTGTACTGTGTAAGACATTTTGAGTGTTTCATATGTTACTAACTCATTTAGTTGGTTGTGTTGAAAATGGTTGTTTTGGAACTGTTGTTTTAAAGAAATGGAACTTTTTTTTCCTAAACAGTCTTACATGGAAAAACCGTAGCTGAGCCCCTGGGGATCCTCCCACTGTTCATTTTCAGTTCCAAGCCTGAGACTCTGAACCCCACTCTTGGCATCTAACCTTTGTCAGGTCAGGGTTCCTCAGCCTCTGCACAACTAACATTTGGTCCAGGGTCATTCCCTGTGGTAGGGGCTGTCCCGAGCACTGCAGGATGGTTAGCGGCATACCTGGCCTCTGCTCACTGGTGCCAGTAACAAATCCCTCTCTGCCCCCCTCCTATTGTGACAACAGAAGACTTCTCTGGACATTTCCCTGGAGAATAAAATCACCCCAGTTGAGGACCACCAGCCTAAGCAGAGGGTGGGAGCTGTGGTGAGTGGTATGCAGGGAGCGGAGCACAATCAGAAAGCTCTCCCTGGCAGCCGATAGGAGGGGGCAAGACTGAAGGCCCCAAGCTGGGACAGTAGACTTGTGGAGAGCAGGCCAGGGTGGCCTGCACCCAATGGGCACTGCAGTGACTCAGTGCCCATTGGGTGCAGTAAAAGGAGCATCTTGAATAGCCGCCTCAAGCCACCTCTGGGTGCCCTGTGGCACCTGAGCAGGGCAGGTCCCAGGGAAGCCTCAGGTCACACAGCCCATTCAGGCCAAGCGCCTGCACTCCCTAAGCACAGGTGATGCACAGCGCTGTGCCTACTTCATCCTTGAGGCCTCGTCTTCTGGGATGTTCTCTGGGCACTAGAGTGGTGGGAGGCCCCTGAGATCTGGCCCCAGCAGCCTTAAAAGGACGGAGGGGCTTTTTCCAGCCTAACATGTGCTAGGAAACACAATACCTGTCCCTGGACTCTTGGCAAGTTGAGTGAAACTTCTTTGGGAAACATCTCTCTCTCTGTTTAGCAATCTCTAAAACTTTCTAATTTTTTACCGGCTTCTGGTTTTAGGGAAGGTTTGTATTTTTCATTTGACTCACACTGCCTAAATAAAGTCATCAGAGTAAACCAAGTATTTGTTTTAATGTTTAAAGCAGTGGTAAGGGAAACTTTTGTGATCGGCTAAGTATTGTTTCTTCAGAAAGCCTTGATCAGCAATCATGCAACAGTCTTAAATACCTGAAAGAAAGTCCCAGAAACCAGAGCTGGCCCTACATCCTCTTATGGAATGATGTTGACTTGGGCAGTTCTGCCAGCTCTCATGTCTTAATACCCAGTGCCTTGGGCTGCCGCTGGTCATGTGCCCCAAAACCTCAAGGCTGTCAAAGACATTTGTGGAAGGAACAAGAACCTCTCATCCATTGGTTCTCCCACACTTTGAATTCACCTCATTAACAGAAGCATTTCACACGTATTCAGTGAGCCTTGGTAGGTATAGTTATTAACAAGGGGCTATAGCTGGCCAAAGAAAATCTCTCTCTATCCAAATGCTGGAGCTCAGGAGAGCCCGAGACAGTTGGGCAAGGTCCAGCGTAGACTGGTTCAGCCTCTGCTGCTGGCCAGTGTTCAGCTCTTGCTGTGTGCCAGACTCTGTCTGTCCCCAGTGTCTTCCATAGATGACATTATATAGTTTATGGAGGGGTGAGGATGAAGCATCGCAACAGCCCTCCGAGTTGGAATCTATCCAGACATTAAATCACTCATCCCAGGTTTTAGCCTCTGACTCTAGGGCCACACTGCACAGCAGCCCTCCTGGGAGAGACTGTGGTGGGGATGAAACAAGTTGTCTATTCAGGTGCCTAGAATTGTGCCAGGCGAGGTCAATGCTCACCTAGGGTTTGCTGTTGATACTATTCTAGGTTCTGTTCCGTCCAGCCTCTGAGCTTCCCCTGGCCTCCTTCCAGTGAGCGGGTATGCCAAGGGAGATTGGGGGGCAAGGGGGGCAGTGATAATAACAACAACAACACTGTCACTACACTAATAGGAGCTAATATAGAACCACCAAGGCTGAGAATTTTGTAACCAAAGGCTCATGTAGTCTTCATTGTATAGATGTCTCAGCGAGGCCCTGCTTAGGTCACATCATTGGGCAGTGGAAGAGGATATGGGCTTGTACCCCACTTTGACTGCAAAACCCCAGTGGGTTGTAGAATTCCAGGAGACATGGAGCCAGGCAGGCTGGGGCAGTCAAGAGAACCTGGCACTTCAACGCATGGGCTTCAGCCTCACCTTGCTTGTGCCCTCGTCCTCCCCCCGGGGCCTTCTTTCCAGGCCATAGACCCAGCTGAATTTAGATGGCACTTGGTGAGTTACAGGTGGCTATTGTCTTGCTCAGGCAGTTTCTATCCCCTGGGAGCCACCCTTGGCCCATTTGGGGACTGGCCCCGAGGTGAGTATACTGCTTGCTGCCGGTACGGTAAGTTAGAGAACATATGCTTCTAGCTAGGGTTCCTGTGGTCCAGTATTTCTTTATGTAGAGCTCAGCAGTCAGGGTCACTACCTGTGCATTTCTAGTGCGCTTTCCCAGCAGGGTGATAAGTCTGACTACTGGCTATCCATTCAGCCATGAATCTGTGAGGTAGGTCACGTCTGGATGGAGGGTAACCAGAAAGATCCTGGTGTTGTGTGTTTATCTTAAACTACTTCTGACTCATGAAAGTTGCATAATTATATTAGAAAGAAAGCTTTAAAATCTGGGGAGAAATGTCACCCACAGTCTCCTCACTCCATTGATACCCCATTGGACTTTGGGTCACATCTCCTTGCAGGAATTGTTCAGGTGTTGCTTGGTATGTGCAGGGTCAGCAATGAGAGTTTAAATCCACCTCCCTCATTAACAGCTGTGATGCCTACAGAGAAGGAAAAGGCCAGTCCTCGCTCTTTATAACGTCGTTGAGAGAACAGCTTGAAGCCATGTGTGAAGTGCTTGTCCCAGAGTTTGATGCTGAGAAGACATTTAGTCAGTGACAATTTTGTTTATGTGAGTCTGTAAGTCATGGCACACTACACAGCCAGCTCATGCTGGGTCTTCCTTTACAGTAACCCGGCTCACAGAGTCATCTTTGAACTTTTACATGACTTTCTCATGCATCAGGCTTTCAATTCAAACCATTCCATCAGTAGACACTTCCTTACTCTCACGTAGAATCTTATAATTTCATCTGCAGATGAGAGGGAGACTCAGGGAGACCCCACCCCAGTTCCTGGCAGTAATAGGGGCTCAATAAATACACACTGAATAAAGGCATGACAAAGTTGGCCAAAACAATGTGAGTTTCTTCAGTGTTCATGACTTGATGACCAGTTAGAAATTTTTTTTTAAGTATGGAAAAAGATTATATTTTATTGCTATGTGCCATGTACTAGTCTATATTTTACACATAATAGTGTCACTTAATTTTCACAATAAACCTGACAGAAGATGCTATCACAATTACAGTTTTTGGGATTGCCATTTTACAGTTGAGGAAACAGAAGCACCAAGCAATATGCCCAAAGTCACACAACTGTTGAGTCCCAACACTGAGATTAGAACCCAGGCTGTCTGGCTGCAGAGTCCTCGCTCTTACTTCTCTGCTCCCCATCTCTGAAAGTTCACCCTCTTGTACATCTGCTCTGCATGACCTGAGCTCAGGGCCCAACACAAATTCCAGAAGTTCCTATTTCGGCTCGACCCTACCACTGGAAGGGTTACAAGAATGTCCCGGACCTCAGTTTTCTTATATGAAAAAAGGGGATATTCCTTGCCTTCAGGATTGAGATAAAAAAGTGAGAAAATGTACGTAAAGTGCCTAGATCCTTGTAAATGTTCAGTAAATGTGAGTCTCTTTCTCTTCCTGTGAATGGGAGCCACAGGCTGTCACTTGGGAATGAAGCACAGAGTAAGACCTGAAGTTTGTCTGTGTCTCTGGGGACTGGTCAGTGTCTGGACTCTCAGATGACTTTTGCCAGCACCTGACTATTAGGTGAACACATACTTCTGGCGGCCTTCACAGCCCCTGCTTTACTAACCCCTGGGCGATAATCCCCCTCACGGTGGGCATACACCAGCTTGTTGTGGGGGCTGCTGTGACTGTCTCCTCTTGTCTGGAGTGGAGTCCAGGCTCATTAGGTAGCATTCAGCTCCTTCCCACCCGCCTGCTCTGCCACTCCTACTTTCTGGCCCACATGCTGCCCCCCAGCCCTACATGGGCCCAGGTAGCTGTCCTTCCTTCTGCTGTTTGTGCTGGATCCTCTGGGCTCTGCTCAGATGCCACCTCTGGTCCTTTGACCCCACCTGCCTCCTGCCATGCCGTGTGTATAAGCATACTCCTGTGATGCTCCAGACCATCACACTGAGCCAGATGGAATTGAGGAATGGACTACTGAAGCCTTAATTCAGTTGATTCACATACCTGAAAAAGTGGTGCTGTGTTCAGGCAGGGCTTAGCTCTTAGATTCCAGGGTTTTAGCCACTGTCCGCCAGGCTCAGCCCTGCCCTCCTCTGGTGGCTGCCCCCAACCAAGTTCTCCTTTAGATGGTCTTCTCAGCTGCCAGTCTAGTAGAAAGAGATTCTCTCTCCCAGTACCACAAAAGTGCCAGAGCCCCGTGCCCCTCCCCAAACAAGCACTATGGCTGGGAGCATGTACCAGCCAGCCTGGGTCATGGGTGCTCCTGGCCCCAAAGGTGAACCGTGCTTTAAGGAAAGCCAGAGGCTGTTGCAAGAAGTAGCAGAAGTGACAGGTGTTTGCTGCTAGTGGCATGCCCAGTAATCATGCCACTGTTTCTCACTTCACTCCTGATTTCCACTCAGCCTCAAGACAGTGGGAAGCACCCTCTATAGTGCCTCCCTTAGCATCCTGGGCTGGCCTCTTTCTCTGAAACTTCTGGACTGCTGTGGCCTCTCACCAGTCTTACTGGGCACCTCTCTCAGAGGTGAGGCTGAGTGCCCCAGCTGAGTCTCCCTATATCCCCAGGGCCCCTTGTAGGAAGCCCCATGGTACATGCCTGGTAGGTTAGGAAGGGCCCCTATCCCTTCAGCTGTTAACAGACCTTCCCTTTTCCTGATCACAGTCATTAGTCTAATGGCAAGGATAAAGTTTTTCATTTTCATTAGGCCTGTTCCACCAATATGTGAGGTCAAAAGCAGTAAGGATGTTAGAATTTGCCAGTGGCCTTACCAGGCCTCAGAAGTCTCAGCAGAGTGAGCAGCAGTCATGATTCTTGGAAAATGGGGGAGAATTCTGCCTAGAACTTGTGGCAGGAACAGGTTATTATTCTGCACCTAAGGGTTTGGTGGGACCCTCACCATACAGGCTAACAATTGTTCACTGTCACTAGGGAAAGAAAGCCTCTTCCTGTCCCAGCAGGGGCACCCTCCCACACAAGGGTCAAGGCTAGATACTCTGTCTGCTTCCAAATGAGATGTTTTACATGATTTGAAAAAAATCACAAATCTTCTTTATAACCTACAAGTAATAGTAATCTCATTCAGTGAAATTTGCATGTTACAGAAAAATGAAAAGAAGGATAAAAGTTTCCCATAGTCCTATCATTAATATTTTCAATTGGTTTCTTCTGTTTTTTTTTTTTTTTCTCTGCAGAGGCTTCTTTTTATGCAATTAAGAAGTTATGACGTATACTATTTTGAGTTTGATTCTCTTTTCAATTATTGTAATTATGCAAGCTTTTTCTTTTCTCTTTTTCTGGTTTATGTTGTAGTCTTCAGGAGAGATTGAATGTACAGTGCTTAAGAGCTTGGGCCTCAGACAGAGCTTGGTTCAAACCCCAGCCCCATTACTTACCAAGTCAATAACCTTGGGTGAGTGAGTAGACCCCTCCAGGGCCTCGTTCCTTATCTGTAGAATGGGGATAACGTTTTGCCCTGCATGGGGTCTGTGAGATCTAAATGTGTAGTGAGATGTAAAGGCACCTACACACTAGCACAATACATGACAGACACACAACGGCTACATAAAGTCTTAGCTGTGTCGCAGTCATCCCCCTAATGCAGTACCATGAGTCACTTGGGCAACTGTTGAATGGTTAGATGTTTCCAACTTCTCTATCGTAAATAACATTGCTGGAAACATCTTTGTGCATAAATCTCTATCTAAATATAGGATATTTTTCTTAAGATGGATTATCAAATTTGAATTATTCTGATTTTTTAAAAATAAAATACTATAAACATTTAAAAAGTTCTTGAAAGCTCCTGGGACAGTGATTTCCAAAAGTATCATGCCATTTCATACTCTCATTAGCACTGCCTGAAGGCGTCTCTTTTCCACCATGTTATTTATCCTGGCTAAGTTGATACATGGAACATGACATCTTGATGTTTTTATTTGCATTTCTTTGGTAACTAGTGAGGTCAATCCTTTTGCCATATCCAAGTTTCTTTAAAGAGACTTAGAAGAAGTAGATATGTGGAGAAGAGGGTGCAGTTCACAGCCTAGTGTGCTTATAGATGCCTGCAAGAACTCTCCACCTCGAGCTCCCACCCTGAGTACCTCTTGGATTCTGACTTTCAGATCCCCAGGGTATAAACTCTGTCTCCCTAAGCCCCGTGCAACCGGGAGGCACTGCTACCAAGACAGCCCTTCATCTACCTTGGTATCCACAGCTCCAGTCCAAAGTCATCGGAGACATTCTCTCTTCCATCCAGTGTAAATCCCTCTGCCTCCAGACTCAAGGCCTGTCTCCCGGCACTCAGTCCCCAGGTAGAGACGCTGTGTCACAAGTAGGCAGCTCTCACCCGCCTCTGGCCAGGCCATGGAGGAGGTCCATCTGACACTGTGGGAGGAAGCTGAGGATTGGAGGGCTTCCTAGAACCTGAAAGGATGACTTACCCTTTACTAGACTCAAGGACTACTGTGCGTCCTCTAAGGACAGGGACCATGCTGCTTCTATGTACCTAGGCACTGAGGAGTCACTGAGGATATTGGGGCTGAGTTGGCCAGGACCTGAAGTGTGTTTGAGGATGATGGTCCTGGTAGTCCAGGGAGGCTAGTGAACTGCCTGTGGGAGCCCCTGAGAATTCACAGGAGAACAGGAAAGCAGGTGCTGGGGCAAGAAGACTCAGGCAGTCCTCTTTCTGTCCCCTAAACCCCAGGCCAGCTGCTGGCCCAATAGCATGCTGGCCCTATTCAAGCAGCTGACTTCTTCAATAACCTGGCTGTCCCTGGACAGAGAGGACTGAAGCCAGCTTTGTTGGGGTAACTGTGGACAACCCCCAGTGACCCTGAGGTGAGGATAGACTCTCCCAGGCCGTCATGGGCATTCCACTGGGTTCTGTCCCGCACAGCAGGCCAGCAGCCAAGGATACCCTGGAAAACAGAGCTGGGATAAAAGAAAGTTGAAGAGAGGTAAGAAGTAAAGTTGAGGTTTCAGAAAATCCCAGTAAAAATGAAAACAAACCATTTGTCTTTCTCACTAGCATCTTACCCCGACAGTGGCCTTTGTGGATCTTGTCCCAGTGTCTGTGGGAAGGCAGCTCTGTAACCTAATCCAGCAGCCAGCTAGCTGCAGCCAACACCCCACCCCAAAGGGCTGCCTGGGCCTTTTGGAGGGACCGCCCCTGACAAGGCCAGCCTCTCTTAGAAACCATCTTGACAGAGGAGGACCTTTCACCAAGAGCAGAGAGCACTTTGCGATGTCTTTTTTGTGCTAAACAAATGACCGATCTCCTCCCCCTTTGGCCATTGAAGCATTTCAAAGCAATTGTAAAAATTATATGAACCCCATCGAAGAACTGTTACAACAATGTTTATACCCAGTGTTTGAAACAAAGACAATGATATTATAAATAATTGTAGATGATGAAGATAGGCAAGAAAAAATAGCATCATTAAAAATTTTACAAGACGGACCGTTCACAAAGATGGATGGAGTAACACAATACGTTAAAAATATCTGCAATTAATGTAAACAACGCAGTGGACAGAAACCATCTGCTGGCCATACTCACCCTGAGCATGGTCCCATGTCATCCACATGGGGCAGTGCCAGGCTTTTTCACTGTAGCCACAGTTAGAACAGGGTCCCCAGGAAGAGGCTGCCTTGGGGTAGTGCCCTGGCAGCCAATATATGCCCATGGCCTGAGACTTATTCAGAAGGAAGTCCACAAACAAAAGGGAAACTTAAGACTAAGGAAATATCCTCTTTGGGATCATAGCTTCCTCCAGGAGCTTTTCCTTGACCCTAGCTGAGGTTGAGCCCTGTCAGCTGCCCCCATGGTACCCACTGCTTCTCTGTCACAAACTTTGATGCTGCATTATTTCCCCAGGTATCCTGTGAGTGAGTCTCTGGCTTTTCGTACTTCATAGGCCAGTGTGTATAAGGAACAAGAAGGGTAACTGGCCTTGTTTGGTAGCAGGGACGAAGGCCTGGCCTAACCAGTCGGATTCTGAGTCAGAGACGTTTCAGGTGCCAGGCTCACCTAAGCAGAGCCAGCTCTCATGACAGTTGCCAGACTGACATCATTATCCCCAGTGGACAGATGAAGAAATTGAGGCCCTGGACATGCAAATGCCTAGGCAGAGACTTCCCAGAGCACAGCTGGTGACCTACATCTTGTGTCCCTTGCACCTTTTCTCCTTTCAATCAGTACTCGATTTTCTTTAAAAAAAAAAAAATGGTTTTAACCATTAAAAACTTTGGCCATACAGAACAGAATATTTCTGACACCAGCAAGGTCAAACAGATATGAGTATTCTGTCACATGTTTCAAATCTCTCACACATACACTCCCTTTTGTCTCTTTTTTTTTTTAATAGAATGTTACTGATAAAAGTAGAAGCTCCCATCCCTGCCCGATTCCTTGGAGGTAACACCCCTCCCTAAGTCAGGGACCTCATGTTTCATCTCATCTTTGTGTTCTCCCTATGTAAGATTGCATCCTGAACCATACTGATGGTTTATGTGTATTAAGTTTTACATGCTTGGTCTCACTCTGAACCAAGTATTTTCAGAACACTTGCTGTTTTCATTTCAGAATTTGCTGTTCCATGCAATAGTTCTAGTTGACTCATTTGACGCTGCGTGTTATCCCATGGTCTGCATGTACCAGTTTGTACATATGTTACCTGACTGAGGACAGATGGGTTTCCACTTTTTCCTCTGCAGAGTAGTGTCAGAGCATTTCTTTAGGTAGGCACTGGGAGTGTAGTTGGCCCTAGAATGTGTCTGCAGGCGAAACAAGGACTGGCCAGATGGCAGTGCCCATTTACACATCTGCCAGCCCTCCAACCCCTACCTTATCACATTTACCATTTTTTGCCAAAAGACAGGTGCCATTGCCAGAGTTCCAGAACAGCTTTCTCCCTAGAAGCTTGTGCTCACCTGGTTTCTCAGAGGCCGAGGATTAGCCCTAAATATCTGGCCTTTGCAGGATCTTTCCAGCCCTCCCCTGCAGAGGAGAGCTGGGGGTTTGTCATTGCTCTTGCCAGGGGTGATGGAAACCTGGGCATTTAATCATAAATTGGGCTCCTGATTTGCTTTGTCCGGTTTCTGCTAGAGGCTGTTTCCATCTGTGACTTGGAGTCAGACAGCTGTGGGTTTGAATGGACCCTTCCTGAGCAATACTACCTACTCCTGATGCCCCTGATGCCCCTCCCCTCCCCCACCACCACCTCTAGTCATTTCACAGATCTGGAGACTGTCGTATTACCTTCTAGAAGGGTCCTGTGAAGGTGAAGTGAGCTGGGACCTGGAGGCACCTGACGAGGGCCTGGTGTGTAGTTGGTCCTCCGCCCGAGCGCTTGTCCTTACTGTTGTTAGAAAGGGAATTGCTGGTTGCTGGAAACTGGCCTCTGGGTCTGGGCCTTGCCCCAAGCAGTGGATGATTTGATCTCTGAGGCAAAGGTAAGCTACTGGCAAGGCAAGACTAAGTTCTAGTAACCTGTGTAATGTTAGTCTTCGCTTTTAGAAACCAGCCCAGAACCAGTGGGGACCTTGGAGAAGCCACCTGCACCTCCAGACTCTAGAGCTTCTTGCTTGCTCATTCATGTGTTATTCACCTCCCCTGTGCTATACCCTTGCAGCTGGGGACTCAATGGCAAGAAAAATTGCTCAGTCCCTGCACTCCCGGAGCTCCACAAAAGGGGTAGTCAAGACAGTCTCACAATAGCACATGCTTCTGGGTAGATAGGCACCATGGAGGAGAAGGGCAGGTGTCACAGGGAAAGGGCAGCATCATGAGGCCTTAACAGAACCTAGAGCACTTTTTAGGAAGCAAAGTTGTAGCTAGCTCACTCGAGTGGCCAAGAGAAGTCTATGGAAAGGCCCTGAGGCACTGAAAAGGACAGGAAGGCCTGTGGCTCGGCCCAGGGGGTAGCGGAGAACAGTGGGAGAGGTCAGCAGAGCTAACTCATACCTGGGCCTAGTGTTGGACTTTGTCTACAGCCTCGGGACAGGAAGCGAGAGCACTTCCTAGATGACCTTAGGCAAGGCTCTTGAGTCTCAGTTTCTTGCTCTCTGAAATGGGAGCCCTAACACTCTCCTGAGTCATTATGAAGAATAAAGCCCCGGAAAATCTAGCCTCTCAGTAGGCACTCTGGACTGCTAGAGATGAGGAATCTAAGGCCTCAAATCAGAAAGCCTCCTTCAAACTCCTGGATCTTGAGGCAACTCTCCTGGGACAGTGGGGTGCTAGCTAGCCTGCCGTGAACACAGAGACAATAGGAGGGCCTGGGACCTGTACCTGCCAAGGGCAGACACTATATATATAGCCAAGAACCAGAACACATGGCAAAGGAGGAGGCAGTGTGCCCAGAGTTGAGATGCTGGCAGTCTTGGCTGAGCCGTGGGGTACAGGTCCCTGCAGACTTGTACAAGCTCAGAGAGAGATAGTACTACCTCCACGCCTCTCCCTGTGCCCTGTGCCTGCCTGAGAGAATGTGATACCAGCAGGAGCTTGTGTGGCCTGTATGTCTCTGCAGGTATGTCTGAGTCTGTATGTGTGTGTATGTGAGTATGTATGTGCCAGTGAGTGTGTGTATTTGTATGTGTATTGTGTTTTTTTTTTTTTCTTTTTTTCACAAGAGGGAGGTGAGTGAGAGGCCAGCTTCCTGACAGGGCAGTTGTAAAACATTCATAAAACTTTTATTGGACTTGCCACCCTTCCAGATAAATATTTTTCAATTTTATGGGCTTGTTTTAGGGCCCTGAGCTTAATCATGGCTTTGTAGCTGCCTTTAAAAAAAACTGAATATTGTTTTGGCAAAAGGAGCCCCTTTCCTTCACCCTCACCAAAGGCAGGCTGCACTCTGAGCTCATAAATTCCTGCCACTCTCAACTCTTGTCCTTTCTCCCTCCATATCCTCACAACTGTACTAGGATGAACCTGAAAAAAGAGAAAAGAGGGAGAGAAAGAAGAAAAGATAACATGTACCCATCTTCCTCCTGTTTCTCCACTGCCCACCCCAGCCTTGTGCTAGAGACACGTTGAATCAAGGTCCTAGTTGCACTCAAAAGAAACTGGCAGAGGGGTCCAGATAGAGCCTCCACTTGGTGTCTCCCTGAGAGGCAGACCACTGCGAGGATGAGGTGGTTTGCACAGCCCTGCCCTCCCAACACCTTCCCCCAGCCACACCAGCCTCCTTCCTACCCCAGGGAGGTCCTAAGCAAAGCCCCCTCTGTGTTCCCCGCTCAGATCTTCGCAGACGGCTCCTCCTTATCTTTGAGGCTTTAGACCTGTCTCCCTGACCACCCCATCTAAAATAGTATCCTCCAGCCACAGACTCAGCTCCATCACTCTCTGTCACTGTGCTGTACTTCCTTTGCAGCACTTACCACTCAGAAATTTTCTCCTTCATTTATTTATTGGTTTTCGTCTGTCCCCCTTGAAAACTTAAATTTAACCCATACACTGCTGTATCTTCCACACCTGGAACAGGGTCTGGTGCATTGTAAATACTCAGTAGATATGTGTAAGACGTGGTAAATGAATGATACATGGTAGATACACATAGGTGGTCATGAAGGGACAGTAATAATAAAAATGATTACTATTGTTCAGTGCTTTCTGATATATTAACTCGCTCAGGTCTTACAAAAACCTTGTTAAGTAATTTCTGTTGCTGTCCACATTTTTCAGATAAGGAGACTGAGGCAGAAAGTCAGACGTCTTATATGAAGCCACACTGCATGTGAGCAGTGCACAAGCCAGGGTTTGTGTTCTGGCAGTCAGGATGCTCAGCCTGAGCTCTTGGCTATTACCCTGAATTCCCTGGGGGAACAATAGTGAGACAGCGTTTGCCTTCTGGCTGCCGCAGACTGGACTAAACCCTGCCCAGCAGATTTAGCCAGCACTTGGCGGATGCCCACCCTCCTGACCTTTTGCCATACCTGGGACCAGAGGTGCTCAGGCTCAGATGCTTTTACTGCCAGATTGCCAGCTCACGTACCTTCAAGGGATGGGCAAGGGACCCAAAAGAGGGGAGCTTCTCCTATAAAAGAAGCCGTGTATGGCAGTGAGAGAGAGTAGCTGGTGGTTTCAGGCACAGCACAGGCCATGAAGGGGCAGCTGCAGCCTTCCACAGAACTCACTGCTTCAGGGTGGGAATGAGGATAGGTTTTTTCAAGATAAACTAGAAATTCAGAATTGCACATCTCATGTCCTGAGTTTCTAGGTGAGTTTTTCAAATATTTCAGAAATGCTGGGAAGCTGGTGCCTGCCCCCAGGCTAGCATGTTTCTGTTTTGTCTCTGATGAGAATGGTAGGTCCCAGGAAAGAGAGCCAGGCATCTCTGCCTGTGGGCACAGAGAGAAGCCCCAGCTGAGCCTACCTAGGGAAGAGGCACTGAGCTCAGCCTTGGAAGGTGGGGGAGATGGCCTCTGGGAGAATGTTCCAGGCAGGGGGAGCTTCAGCTCTGCTCAGGAGAGAGAGCACTCCCTCTGTTCAGGGTGGCTGGGCTGTGGGGACCCAGGACACCTTGACTCCTGAAGAGGTTGGGGTTCCATCTACGGGATGGCGGGTCTGTGAAGGACCTCCAGAAGATCTCATGGGCCATTTCATGAGGCATAGGGTCACAAGTGATTGGGGTCCAGGCTTCAGGGACAGAGAGAAAAAAGCAGACCAGACCAGACACAGTGACAGAGGGAACGCTCAGGAGCTGGCCCAGCTCAGGTGACTTTGCTAACTCACATAGGCCTCGCAGCAACCCTGTCCAGGTCGTTACCCCACTCTGTCTCCCCCCAGCGTGCACAGGCGTGTACACACCTCCATGCTCACATACACACCAGTTGCTGGAGAAGGAGTAGAGCAGGCCCTGAGGCAGCTTTGTTGCCCCCCACCTGTGCGAATGCATCCCAGGCTTAGAGTGGCCATGTGGAGCAGAGCTTCCGCTTCCCCTTCAGTGGCATTTCTGAGTCTCTAACTGGACCAAGTAAGTACACTGGGGGTTTTTCTTACTCCTCTTCCCACGGTCTGTTGAGGGTGGTGTTGCTATCCAGTTTCACAGGGGAAATAACAGAAGCCAGAATGGTGCAAGGCCTGCCCAGCGTTGCCCTCACAGTAGCAGCAACAGAACATAGGGAAGAACAGTGCTCCTACCACAGTGACTTCTCCAAACCTCACAGCTCAGAAATTGAAGAAGGGGCACCAGGTATCAGAGGCACAGCTCCAAGTGCCTCTGCCCTATCCCAATTTCCTCCTCCTCTGGCATCTTCCTGTGTCACCCCAAGATGTGGCAGGCAGTCTGGATTCTTCCAAGCTCCCCAGACAGCCACTAGGGCCCACCAATCAATGGCTGCTGTAGTTCAGACATATGACAAGGTAGCTCTGTAGCTTTTAGAATGGACCCAGAAAACCAGAATGCCCCTGGGGCCAGGCGGGCAGCATAGGTGAGTGGCCTAGCTGGAACTAACATGGGGATCATTGACCGCAGTATCTGGGGAACACACCCCATCCGAAGGGATGTCCCATGCTCACCTAAGGCCACATGTTGCCCTGAGAATTCAGGCCACATTTTTAAATGTTGGCAACTGATTTTTTAAAGCACCTCTAGGGGCCAAACCCGACCCACTGACAGCCAGATTATAACTGCAGCTATAGAGTTTCCAGGGCATCCACCCACAGAACTCGGTGAGCCCTGCCATGTGCCATTCCCCATTACAATAGTGACACTACTGTTTTCCATGTGTCATGCACACACTGGTTGTTGTGCACTGCCTTGTTGACTCTGAGTCCCTTTCCATCAAAGTCACTGACCAAGCAGGAGAGCCTCATGCAAGATCACAGCTCTGGATTCTGAGGCTGGCACTGAGCCCAGTGCCCCCAACTCCCCGGCCTGTGGCCTAGGAGATGGTACTAACAGGTAGGCTGGTCTGAGAACCTACGAGAGGAGGAATGCCCAGGATCCAAGCAAAGTGCTATTTGGATCCTCCTGGGGTATCTAAGGGGGATTCGAGATGGCACGCAAATAAGCCTATAGACAGTGTTTCTAGTTATGTGTCTGTTTTTAATGTGTACTTTGTGGGTGACAAGGGATCCTGACTGTCAGCCTCTGGTAGCATATGTTTTCTGCTTGAACTAATGAGTTGATTTAAAGAAATACTTAGGTTTACGGCCATGCCACCCTGAACACGCCTGATCTCATCTGATCTCGGAAACTCAGCAGGGTCGGGCCTTTTTAGTACTTGAATGGGAGACCACCTAGGAAGACCTGGTGCTGTAGGTGTAAAAAAGAAAAAAAGAAAAAATATATATACTTAGTGAATAATAGGTGGTGGCAATGGATATGGCAAAAGCAGTAAGGCAGAGAAGAGATTTGGGAAATTCTGGGCTGGTCATCTGAGAGCTTTGATGTGTAAAGAGGAACTCAGGTGAAATTTCGATCAGGGAGAAAAGGGGTGACTGTGAGCCAGATTTCCAGTTCTCATGAAAAGCAGTGTGCTCTGACGTTCTGAGCACATTTCTGAATGAGTGAGCTGTCAGTCACTGCCCTTCAGTACCCTTCAGCTCCCTAGCCCATTCATTTCCCCCAGCCATGTGGGCACCTGCATTTGGGATCTGGTGTCAGGTGACAGGCAGGAGGGGCTGTCCAGTAACAGGTGACACCACAATTGATTTAATGAGGAAAATGAGCTTTGTAGGTGACTGGACAGTGAGGCCTGGCAGGCAGACCCAGGCAAGGTTGGGAGGGTCCCTCTGGATGCTCATTTCTGTAGCCCTCAGTGGGACCTTCTCTGAGACCTGGTGCCTACCCTTTCTGGTGGTTGAGGCCTGTACTTCCCAGGTGCTTACACTGGAGTAGGCCCAGCCCAGAGCTCCATACACACCATGTCCATGAACTGTCACAGAGCCCAGGAGAGGGAATTGGGTGCCAAGGGGACGGGCACCTGGCCCTAGGGCCATAGGTGGCTCAGCCACTCTCCTGGGCACCCTTTCTCCTTCCCTAACACTGGACCTTGCCATGGGGCCATGGGCACTGTGGGTGGTCTGGTTCAGGATCTGGTTTGTTTAGGAAAGAGGCAGCAGCTCTGACCCCTCTGCCCAATGCAGGCTCAGATTTTCTTTGGATGAGAATGTTCATGTGTCCTGGCAGTTCTCATTGTTCTGGCTATCTAAGGAAAAAAGTAAAAATCTTCTTCAAAATGATTGAAATGAAGGTGTTATGTGGCAAGACATGTGAGTATGTCTCTCTCAACTGAGGAATCCAAATGCCAGCTCGGGATTTGAAACAGTCACTGGTTTCCCCTCTTTTCACCTCCAGAAATGGGAGAGGAGGAAGTCGGTCCTGACTCACTTCTGCTTGACATTAGACCCAGACCATGGTCCAGGCCAGATGGGACCTTTTCACCACCATTGGAAACTCTCTCTGTCTGCAGAGTGGGACTGAGGGGACAGTCCCTGCTTGGCGCTCTCATTCCATTTACACTTCCTGCCCCCATTGCAGACACCATTGTCCCCATTCTGCAGATGTGGCTGTGGAGGCTCTGAAAGTCAGAAAGGCAGCCCTAGCCAGTAAAAGGCAGCTCAGGGTCCATCCATGCAAGGAAAGCCCAGGCAGCACCCATCTGTCTAAAGGGCTTCTCTGGCAGTCCCTACTTCCGCTTGTGGGTGTCATCTGCTCAGTGCAGAAGACACACTCCCTGGAAGAAGTAACCTCGGCAGGCCTTTTCTAGTTGCTGGGTTGGGAAAGTCGCTAGGGTAGCTATCTGCGCATGGGAGGATCAAAAGCAGAGACCTGGAGACTCAAGTGAGTGCATGGGGTCAAGGGCTGGGGAACAGTGGGAATGAGGCAGGTCTGGGACCAGGGGACACTGGATCAACACAGTCCATGCAGACAGAGGCTCACTCAGACTAATTCCACAGGACCCCGGCTCCCTCAAAATTGCACAACGGTGATTCGAGTTCTGGTGCATGCTCCACATTCTCCCTTCTCTGTTATGCCCAGCACCAGAAACAGCCAGCCTGGGGGTCACCTGGGGACAACAGGCAATGCCCTGGGCGTTTGTCAATGGCGTAATTTCTCTGTACTTTCTCTTCCTACCCTCACCCTCCTCGACCCTCTGGAGCAACCCAAGGCCTCTGTGGGGCCCAGCACTCAGCCTCTGCGCCATATTCAACAGCTCGGGCCAGCCCAACCCAGCGCCAACCACTGGGCTGATTAGCGTCTCAGATGGCTTCCTGTCAGGCCCCTGCCAGGCCTTGAGGCTGCTAGCTTTCCTAACCCCACAGTGCTTGGGCCTGGCCACCCTCAGGGCTCAGCCAGAGTCTTCTCACTCACCCACTTGGATGGTCATTGGACTCCCTGGAGGGGTGAGACACCTCAGGTGGCCTTTGATAACGATAGCCAGAGACGGTTGTGAATGAACAGGGGTGTTGACCGCTCCTTGCATAGCTCTCTCTTCTAACTTTCTAAAATGCATTTATTCACTCATCCATTTAGGGTGAGCCCATGTTGTACCCTGGTGGCTTTTCTTGGCAAACTGGTCCCAGGCCAGAGTCGTGCCTCCCCACACCAGGCTCCTCACTCTCCCTTCCCACTATACCAGCTTTAATTCACTTCCTCCGAAGCTTCAGCTTCTTCCCTTTGCATGCACTATTCCCTTTGTCCACAGCACCATCATGCTCTTTTCTCTTACCAATGGCTTCCTCATACACCTCCTTCAGGTCTCTGCTTTAAACATAACCCGGAGACCTTTCTTGGTCTCCCTGTTTCAGTAAGTAGCTCATCTGTCTTCTCACTCATAGCACCTGCTCTTTCGTTGATTGCATGTGAGAGGTACTTTGTCCAATGGTGAGATCTTGGGTTCTCAAGCCCAAATAGGTCAGGATTCCAGCTCCACCATTTACTTAGCTATATATTCTTGGACAAATGGCTTTACCTCTCTGGGCCTCAGTTTTCACATTTCTAAGTTGGGAGAAATAACAGAAGATACTCCTAGTAGGTTGTTGTGGCTAAATGGATTAATAGAAGAGTACATTTAGAAAAGAACATGTACTTGTTAGCTTCTGATGACATTGGCTACTTGTCTGCATCCACTGTAAGCCCCATGAGGATAGAGATGAAATCAACACTCTCAGTAGACATTTGTTGAGTAAATGCATGTGCCAAACCCTGCTTGGGCCTAGGGCTGAGAAATGAGTCCTTTACAGCCCCACCCCTCAAGGAACTCACAGCCCAGGGAGGAAGCTCCACAAGGGAAAGCAGGCCAAAGCAGACCGAGGACCATAGGCCTTTCCAGAAGGTGTCTTGAATAAAAGCCTTCCTGGTGTCTGAAAGAAGCCAGGGGCATGGCATGGCATGGGGCATGTTGGATGGGTGCCAGCAGTGTGACTAAAGCTAAGGGTAGATCCACTGGGACCCTTGGGGGCTGGCAGGCCCAGCCCAGAGCCTAGAACTGATCCAGAGACAGTAGGGCCAGGAAGGCTGGTTCAGCCCAGGTGTGTGCAGTGGATTATTGGGGCGGGGTAGGGGGGAGGCCAGTGAGGAACAGCAGCAGGGACCCATGCTGGAGACACTGAGGCTCATGCTGCCTCCAGCTTATTCTCCTGCCCAGAGCCCCTCAGACTCTGTCTTTCCACCAAGTGCTCATTTTACTTTGAGTAAAGTCAGCCATTACTTTGGTACCAGAGTCTTCTCAACCCACATCTTGGAACCATAATCTAAAGAAGGAAGTCCTTTGTTCTGAGCTTCATTTTTTTCCTCACTGTTTCTAGTCACAGCTTCTTTTTTTTTTTTTTTTTTTTTTTTTTTTTGTATCCAGTCTGGTCACCATCCTTTGGGAAACCTACAGAAAGAAGGTCCAGGCCTCCACCACAGTTGTTCGTGCACCTACCTGTACCCCTTGGCTCACAGCCTCTGCCTTCAGCCAGCCCTTTACCTGCTGGCCACACCACCCCCCGCAGTGCTTTCCCTGCCACACCCTGCCCCCTCCCGGCCTAGGCTCCCTTTGGCCTGGCCAGTGCTCTGAAATTGCCGTTATAGGTGGGGTTCTTTGGTCTGACACTGCTTAGCTGGCTGCATCCCTGCCCCATTACCCGCCTACAGGCTCTCTGTTCTCCAGTAAGGAACCAGCCAGGCCTGGGCCCTCCTGAGTTTAATGGCCCACTGTTATGCTAGGGTCCCTTCTCCTCAGTGCTGTCTCTCACTAACCTTGCATTCCCTCTACTGCAGCCTCTCAAGCCTTCTCTTCATTGACCATGTATTTTCACATGGTGTGCCCAGTTGTCTAACAGAGAGGGGCCAGCCCTGTCCATTCTAGGTACCTGAGCTCTAGGCCAGTGCTCTGTGAAATCCAGTCTAGGAAACATCAAATGGTGGGGGTGGGGGTGGGGGGTGGCTATCTATTCTGCTTTTCTGATTAAAGCAGAGGTTTTGCCCATCCACAGTGCTGCTGCACAAGCTTCAGGCCCTTCCCCAGTCCACTTAACCCCTCTCTGCATTCCTGGGTCAGCAGATAGAGGGGAATTAGTGCCACCCTAACGATTGACACTTGCCATGGGACCTCACCCTACGGGAGGCAAAATCCATCCTCCACTCTGACGGGTGCTTTGTAGGGGATAGACAGGTAGCATTCTCAATCTGGTCTTTCCCAGCACCCTCCCAGCTATCTGGGACACAAATGTTCTGTTCAGCCTTAGTTGCCAGGTGAGGAGTTAGCCCAAAGCTCACATAGCCATCCTAAGCCACACAGTGGTCAATGGCAAAGCCATGTCCCTAAAGAGCACCACCACCACCACCACCACCACCACCACCACCACCTCGCCCCAAGCACTTGGGAATTGACCCCACACCACTGGATAGGGTTGACTGCCTGGTTGCATAAACACAGTTCATTACGGGAAGATGAGGAGGACTTTAGGTGCTCATTCAACACACTGACGGGGAGTGTAGTGTGCTTGGCCTCAGGAGAGGGGATGGTTGAATCAGCCCCAAGTGTCTCATTTCCTGCTGACCGCCTGATATGGCCTCAGCCGAGCTCAGGCATGGAGCACATGTGCACTAAGTCACCTGGGGTGGCCAACTGTGGGCCCACAGGCAGCACTTTGTGCTTTCAGCTTGTGGAGCACAGACCGCTGAAGTAACGCCACCAACCCAGGCACTGATGATGACTGCCGACATTTGGGAAGGGCTCTCCACATGCCAGGCAGACGCTGGATCCGCTCTTCACATACAGCATCTTCACATACTGCTACAACAAGCTCTAACAGCTTCCTGAGTCCAAAGCCTCATGAGAACTCTAGCTAGGCACTTCTCAGAGTCACCAGAATGGAGAGAAGGCCAGGCATTTGTGGAGCTTTCCTACACGTCATGCCCCTTGTCTGGCATGAACCCTCATATTGACTGTGTGTGTTAGAGTTTGTGCCCATTTCCCAGAAGAGAGAACAGAGGTGGACTGCCTGCCTCGAGAAAGCACGCAGCAAGCCCGTGTTGGGACTAGGCTATGTGGAGCCAATCCCACCCTCTTTTTCACATGGGTAGGCAGGCTGCCACTTAAATAACCGAAGCTGGGTTGGTAGGGCAGACTGGTTATTGAGGCCAGGATGCCATCAATTTAAGGATTTGGGTCTGAGGGGCAGGTACAGTAGAACTGCCCAAAGGCTTCATTTTATATTAGAAGGCACTGGCCCTGAATTTTTTTTTTTGTATTATCATAGTTACCCATGCCTTATGAAAGTGTTTTGCCCCAGGAAAATGTAGTGAGGGCTTTCCTGCCTACTCAGAGAACTCTGAATATAATTTATACTGTCTTGACAATTCAAGCTTATGATGAAGACAACAGTGTGGGACTTAGATGGGTTGTTCCATAAGCCTGAACTGATGCCCAATAAACAAGTTGGGTGGACCATTCTGGGTTCAAGTATATAGGGGTAGATGAGGGCTGCAGGGAGGCGGGCAGGTGGCCTAGCATCTCAAGGTTGGAAGCACTTTTAGGGGTCAGCCAGGGAGGACATCCCAACCCAGGAAGGGTGGGGGCTCTTCTGCCTCTTGGGAAGATAGTGGAAGTTTGGTGCTTCAAGGAGATCTCCACAGCTCAGGACTGGAGATTTCATTTCTGGCCTTTTGGAAGCAATGAGCACACCAGCAGCCACTGTCTTCAGAGATTAAGACTTCAGCTGCTTGCCTAAGGCCGTGCAGTTAGTTCAATCACTTGATGCTACTGGCTGAGCACCAACTTTGTGTCTAGTAATGCACTGAGTGCTGTGGCCACAGACCCCGTCTCGCAGAGCTTCCATCCCAGTATGAGAGCTGCCACTCAACTAAGTTAGAGTGTCAACGTAAGTGCTGATAGCACTGAGACACAGGGAGCTGATGGCAGAGACATAGGGAGCTTTGCTTCCTTGCAGACAGTGGCCAGGGGAGACCCTGCTGCTAAGATGGCATCTGAACAGAGGCTTGGTGAGGTGTGGGGAGCCCCAGGGAAGAGCATGTGCATGCCTGCGTGGTGTAGGTGTGGGCTCCTGGAAGATTTAGAGGAGGTCTAGCTCTTGTTGACAAGGCAAACATGGCACCTAGGGGTGTAGCTGGGCTGCCAGCCTGCCCTAGTACACTGCCTTGCCAGAGGCCAGCCCGCAGGCCGTCATCTCTCAAGCACTCAGCCCGGCGTGAACTCGTGTTCTGGTTAGGCTTCATAATTTAACAGTTCTCCACATGTCACTCTTCCTTCTCTGGCAGTCAAAGCTCTAACCTCTCTACTTTCCAAACCACAGAGAAAAGGGAGTCAGAGTTCCCAGAGGCCTCTCTGCATCTGAGATGAACAACCACGGAGGCTCTGCACCCTGCTCCAGTCC
Source organism: Eonycteris spelaea (assembly GCA_003508835.1). Lineage (NCBI taxonomy): Eukaryota > Metazoa > Chordata > Mammalia > Chiroptera > Pteropodidae > Eonycteris > Eonycteris spelaea. Next base: position 306,434 of record PUFA01000215.1, on the reverse strand, counting down.
TGCCTCTCCCATCCATAGTCAGGACCAAAGGGTCAAGTAAAAACTGCTGAAGTGCACATGGAGGCTACTGCCCTCACCTCAGCCCAGGCCCAGCTGTGGTTTGCCACACACACACACACAGCATGGGCTCTGCTCTGCTCTGCTTCTTCCTCCCTCTCCTGCCCCTTCCCAATCTCACACCTGTCTCCACTATAATGCCTGTGCAAAGGCCATCTCCTCTACAGAAAAAATGTTTGCTGGATAAACAAGTGAGTGAAGAATGAATGGGAACTGTTAGAGGCCTTGATGCCAGACAGTGGCTGCTGGTGTGCTCATTGCTTCCAAAAGGCCAGAAATGAAATCATCTCCATTCCTGAGCTGTGGAGATCTCCTTGAAGCACCAGCTTCCACCATCTTCCCAAGAGGCAGAAGAGCCCCCGCCCTTCCTGGGTTGGAATGGCCTCTCTTGTGCCTTCAACCTTGAGATACTAGGCCACCTGCTCACTACTCTGCTGTCCTTGGCCAATACCATGCCCCGACAGGCACAGCCATGGGCTTCATGATGTGCAGAGTAGCAGAGGCTCTCCAAGTTCCCAGGCCATGTTTGCTATTCATCAGTCTTTCCCCTGCCCCCGCACTACACTGGTGACAATTTAACAGGCCTTCAGAGGGTCATAGAGGTGACGTGCCTAGCACATAGGATGCTGCAGGGGCCTGCCCTAGGCTTACTCTCTGCAGAGTTCCATGTGCCCCAGACTGGTTTGGGGGTACCATGATTGGAGAAGCAGGTAGTGGGTACAGCCCCTCTCCACAGGGCCCTGCCAGTGTTTGTTATCTCCTAGCCTCCCAGGTTCTTCTTGGCCTGTCATGGTCTTCATAAGACTGTGGCTTCCTCTGAGCCCAGCCTTGGTCTACCCTAGCCCCTTCTCTGACACCCACAAAGGACCACGCATGTGCAGATACTCCTCTGCAGGCATGGTGCTGTGTATGGCAACTCACACCTCAGTACCAGTAGTGCAGGAAAAACAGAGGACAAAGACATAGTTTTCAAGGCTGAGGAAGACAGGGAACATTGCCAGAGCCCCTCTCTGCACTGTACTCTCTGCAGGGATCTGATGTCAGTCCACTCACTGCCTCCCTGAGGGGCTATTCCCCACTCCCTACCAAAGCAGGGGCATTGTTTGGTCTATTTCACAGACATGGAAACTGAGGTTCAGGGGGGCCATCCCCCAAGTACCCAGCAGAACTGGGAGCTCCTGACCCTGTGACCTTCCCATAGCTTGTTGTGGTGCAAGGCAAAGCCCAGGAAATAGGCCATGATGGCAGCCATTCCTTGGTACATAGGCTGCGATTCCCAGACAAGAACACCCATGTGTTCATACTGGCACAGAGACACCACAGATGGCTCAGTACTGTTATTGGTACATTCTCCACCCTGGGCCAGTCCCCTCCTGCCCCATAGAGCCCTGACTCCTAAGGATAGAGGGACGCCTAGTTGGAAGTACTCCAAGCTGAGGCCTACACACTCCCCCAGACTCTAGGGCAGCCTCCCCAGATGTAAAATAGCCCCGCCAAGTCCCAGTGAAGGATCTGAGCCCTGTGGCCACAAAGAGATTGAATCCTGCCTAGGACAGAACCACAGTGTTTTGGAAAAAGGACACACACCAGATAGGGGTCCACATCAGCCCATCAGCAGCTCATGGGACAGCACCGAGCCAGGGGTGGGCACTCCATCCCCATCATGCCTACAGAGAGCCTCAGGGCTGGTGGCAGTGGACAGTGAGCCATGAGACAATTACAATCCAAAGTGCAGAGGGATAAGGACCAGGATGTGGGGAGGAAACAGTGATGCTACTAATAGGTACCTACCCTTTGCCAGGCCCCATGCTGGGTGTGGGAGACTCAAGTGGGCATGAGGGCTGAGATGGAGAGAGCTAGCCCAGGGCCTGATACCAGGCAGACACACAGCAGACAGCTGTCAAACAAACCTGGTATGCATGCAATAACAGTACAGCCAGTCTCAGAGAGTATGCTGGGTTTTAGTAGGGTGCCCAAACGTCAGGAGGGTGGATCAGCCCCCCACACACACTGGCCTCCCTGGGCCCAAGCCTGGGACTTTCCTTTTGGGGGCAATGCATGTGCACATGACTCATTGTGCCCATGTGGACAGGTGGCCAGCCCTGTGTTCACCCAGCTGCAGCCAGGGAAGGGGTAAACCATGGAAGCCTATAGCTGTCAAGAGCATGGACAGGGACCACTGAAGCTTACCACCCTCCCTTCCCTGTCAGCTAAAGAGGACAACCAGCCCCTGCCCTGCCCACCCCTCTCCCTGACTCTGGAAAGCGGGCTGATACAGTAATCAGGATGCCACATATGGACCCTGGAAGATGAGTACTCCCCAGGCCTTTGTTCACCTTCATTATTCAGGTTTTTTTACCCTGTCATAAAAATGACATTTTTAATATGTGAAATTTTTTTTAAGAGAAGCAATATGAAGAAGACTTTTATTGTCAATAAGCTCTACCTTTTTAACCAGTTATCTTAGTTTCTGCTCTAGGTATTTTAATTGAAGATTAACTGCTATTAAAGAGTACACATTTAAGGAGTGAATGTTTGGAGCATTAAAATTCTGCTCCTTCAGTTGTGGGGACAGTCTCCGTGGGGCGCCGCCAGGAACCATGTACTCCCCCGCTGTCTGCCCTAGGGGCTGTCCACGGAGGAGGGCACCTGCAGGAGGGACAGGTTGGGGAGAGTCAGGGGGCCACAGTGGCCTCCTGGAGGCAGAGCCAGCTGTATGTCTTACTCCCTTCATCCCTCATCCTGACCAAGGAAGAAAGCAAAGCTCAGAGTGAGGCAGTAGGGCCACCGTGTCACATGGCCTAACATCCAGACCCGGGCACAGGCTCAGGGCTCTATTTCTAGCAGCACCACATCACCCATCCCCTGCTTGTCCCTTGTCCCCACTGCCCTCTGAGGCCTGGTCACTGTCCTCTGGCAATTACCTAAGACTGACTTAGTGGCCGCTATGTTCCAGGAGCTAAACAGAACCTACTGACGCCAGCAGTCCCCAACCTTTTTGGCACCAGGGACCAGTGCTCCTATGGGAATCTAATACCTGATGATCTGAGGTGGAGCTGAGGCGGTGATGCTGACGCTGGGGAATGGCTGCAAATACAGATGAAGCTTCACTCGCTCACAGGCTGCTCATCTCCTATTGTGCAGCCCTATTCCTAACAGGTCATGGACCAGTACCCAGTACTGGCCCATGGCCCAGAGATTAAGGACCCCTGCTCTAGGGAGTCTCTTGATCAAGAGGTGTCTTTCTTTGTGTGCAGGCTGGTGCATGTGTGCATGCGAGTGTGCATGCGCATGTTTGTGCATCACTGTCAGTCTGTGCAGAAAGGTGGCACTCTTTGCTGCTGTCTGATAGAAGAGAGATAGCCCCTTATCTCCAGCTACCTGGAAAAGAACTTGGGTTCCAGGTAGTAATGAGGACATGTCATCACTTCTCTGCCAGTAACTGTGGCCTTGGGAGAGTCATTTTGTATCCCTGGGCCTCAATTTCCACCTCTAATGATGGAATTGATGGTGTGCCCTCCTTGTATGAGTTGAGGAAAAGTGCTTTTCCAAACCTTCCTGGACCAGGCCTTGTGCCAGACTGTGGGATCTAGTCTGTGCCCTCAGAGAGCCACTGTTGGTTAGAAAAGGGAGCTCACATGCATGCACCTGTGATGGAGGTCATGCGGGGTCAGGACCAAAGCCCATGGGCGCCAGGCCATGGTGCAGCAGAGGGGAGTCCAGCTCAAACCAGACTGAGTTTTCACACAGCCCACCGCATATGTCATCCCTGTGTGCCTCAGTTTCCTTGCATATAAGCAGTCCCCCGAGGAGTAGTTGTGTAGTTGATGAACACTGTTATGAAAGAGTTCTTTGAACATGGCCTGACATGTCGTGAAGGTACCCCCAATGTTAGCTGGTGTTTTTTTCATGATTTTCAAGAAATGGCTGGTGCCCAACTTTGGGGCAGTGGGGGTCAGGCCTGCCTTACACAAGATGGTCTTTCCACTTCAGACCTCCTCTCTGCTATTTAAGCTACTTTCAGCATCTTTCTGGGCTGTGGCCAAGGCCATTGGGCCCCTTCCCCCCCCCCCCCCACCTAACTCATTGGTAGCTGGAGCACAGCAGCCCCCAGGGCTTGTCTCTGGAAGTCTCTGGAGATGAGTTGCCCACTCATCTAGCCCACACTGCTTACTCACACTGCCCAAGGTGGGGTGGCCTCCAGCCATGCCACCTTGCCTTTTGCCAACTGTGCCCCACTCAGAGGCAATTTCAGCCCCTTGGCCAGGCCCACGGCCAGACTCTCAGGCCTGTGACATGTGGACAGCTTTGTAAAGCCCTGGGTCTGAATGGAAATTGTTGCTTCCTGGTTACCAGCTGTGTGACCTTGGATGGTTACTTCCCCTGCCTAGAAAGTGATTTACTTATAGGATATCTGCTGATCTGTGCAGTGCACCTAACCTAGCTCCCTCCCTCCCCTGCCCCGGAGCAGAGAGCAGCAGGGATCCAGCCAGGCCCAGTTCCTACATTCTAGACTTCCCTCTCCACCCGGAGACTTTGTCAAACTTCAGCCTAAGACCCAGCCAAAAGAGTCCCCAGGAGCAGCAGTTCTGCCTGGGCTCACTTTTTGGAAACTCGGCCACTCAGAGGCAGCTCAGCTCCTTCTCCAAGTTGCAGGGCCTCTATCCCCTGCCCAGCATACCCCCCACCCACTCATGGAGCACCTGACCCATACACCCTAAACAGTCAGATACCCACATGGCTGTTTTCGCCCGTGCTTATAGGGAGCATGAACTGAAGGAAAGGGACTAGGGTCCAGCCTCCCTGAGTACTAAGGAGCAGGCCTCCAGATCTGGGTGAGCTCAGTATGTGGGATGAGAGGGTAAATGCACTCCTGCCTCCTCCCCAGCCTGACCTCTGATATACTGCTCTCTAAGCCTCCTATAGATTGACAGGGCCTGACTTGGCTATGGAAGGGGTGATTAGGAGGCAGGCAAGTAGATAGTGAGTCCTGACCCTTTGAGGGGAAGTTTGACTTTGGGAGAGAGCCAGTTGTTAGGGCCCGGCCCACTGGCAGACAAGACAGAGTATTGGTGGGCCAAGGTTGCCAGTAGTGTCCCTTTCTGGAGCTGCTAGCTCCAGAGACCCAAGATCTGGATGTGAGGCAGATCGTGTAGGGCCTTGTCCCCTATGGAGGAGGGAAGCCAGAAAGGCATCAGAGAAGGCCAAACCAAGATATTAAGCCTTTTGCCGAGAGACTAAAGGAAGAGTAAGGTTTTACAGGTAGATAGTGTCATGGGTCCCCCAGGCTGAAGGAGCACTTATACAGAGCCAGGGCAAGGGTTACTAGTAGGGCCCTGTGCAGGGGCGAATGGTGCTGGTGAGAAAGCGCTGGTTCTGTAGGAGGCAGCTGATGAGGGGCTGCTTAGAGGGATTTGGACTGAGGAATGGTTGAAGATTTCTGAGCTGGGAGGGATGATCAGGTTTTGTTCTGAAAGGATCTCTTTGACCATAGACACAAGAGCAGATCAGTAGAGAGAGCTGATGGGAGAACAGCCTGGTGGCTCCTGCCAGGAGGCCAGTGTCTATGGCCCCAGTGCCAGGAACTGCCCCTGCAGAACCTGCTGGGTCACTGAAGGAAGGGACCCTTGAGGAGCCCAAGGCAAACCACCAGAGCTGCCAAGTAGGCTCCCTACTCTCAGCTGTACGACCTCAAGCAGGGGTTTAAACCTTGCTTGAGCTTCTAGGCTGCACACCGGGAATGACCTTCTTTAGCCTACAGCCAATCAGGGGGATATGGCCCACCCCAATTGGGTATCATGATGACCCTGGGCCTCCCCTGAGAGGGATACATGGGAGCCAGTGTTCAGAACCCCTGCCAGCCCACACCAACTGTGCCTGTCCCCCAAACACCCACCCCTCCGTGTGATAACAAACTTTCCTTCGCTTCAGCTACTCTTCTAATTGAGCTTCTGTCTGATTCTAGAAACCATTTCAGAATGGTTTTGTTTTGCCTTAAAACAGAATCCTTCCTTCCATATAATTCACTGGTTTCCCTTCCCCATGCACCCCCAGTCTCCAAAGATTTGACTGCATTATTATTTCAGTTTAACACAGTTTGGAAAAGATTTCTGCAAAGGGTCCTTTTTTGTTTTTGAAGAATTCACCATTGCTGCCAAGAAGCTTAATATAATTTAAAGGAGGAATTAGGCAACATTAAGACGTCAAAATGGGAGTATGGGCACCAACTGCCTTATCCCCACCCAATCAGAGGGGACACGTGGAGCCTGTTGAGTGTGCACTCCAGAACCTCAGGCAACACGAGTCACAATTCCAATAAAGGGCCTGTTCTGTCCCCTGCCTTCCTTTAATTCCCTTTGTTTCAGGGACAGCAAAGTACATTTCTGATAAAAACTTAATCACCTTATCTTTTTAAAGCAAATTGCATCTTTGTTTACATGCAGGACCCATAGCTGGAAGAGAAAAGAGGGAGAACTAGGTGGACGTCCTCTCCAGCCAGCCACTTAAAGGCTTCTGCTCCCAAGGATAAACTCAGAAACCAGGCCTGACTGGGAGATGTCAAAGGATTCTAAGGTCACCACCACCCCTCAAAGAGTTCAGGGGTTTAACAGGAAGGGAGCTGACTGGTATCCAGGCTCACCTCTCGGCGGCCTCCCCTTCCTCTACCCAAGCGGCACTCACACTGGCCCCTTATGCCAGCCCAGCCCTCCTGGTCTGGCCTACCCTGGCCTCATCCTCAGCTGTGTATCCCACACAGGCCATTATGTTGGCCACATCAGAGGTCTTGTCAGGTCCTGCACCACCCATACCTCCCATGATCACCTGTGACCTATTTGGGGTGACTTCAAAATTGGGGGCAGGTGGGCAGAGACCCCTCTCTTCAGGTGAAGTGTGATACTGGAGCCCACTGTGTAGCAGTGGAGTCCCCTGTTTGAGGGACCTCAGCCCAACTGCTCAGGGCCACCTTATTGAGGGAGGTCCCCTCCTTTGAGCATCCTCTCTGCTCACAGGCTTAGCATCCAGTTCCTACTCAGGGCCTGGCTGAATTCAAGACCCTGTATGGCCACCCAGCTCCAGCTACCCCATACATCAGTTCAGCCCAACTGCCAGGCATGTACCTCTGAGCTTCCCAGTCTATCTGTCATCTCCAGATGCTGACCCCAAAAAGGGCCCCACCCCTTGTCCTGGCTCTCTTTCTGCCCTGTCATTTCAGCCTCTCTTCAGAGCTGCTTATTCCAGGAGGGGGCAAGTGCTGGAGTGGCTAGAGTTAGCTACGGCCCCCTGGGGCCACCGAGGGGGCTAATGACCCCAAGTTACTTGCAAGGGTTCAGTTCCCACTGGGAAGGTACAAGCCACCCACCAGTGTGGAGGCCCCTCTTGCATTCTGTCCCCCAACATGAAAGGGACACCAGCAGTTGGAGGCAATTTACCAGCCTTTGATCGTCATGTCAGGGCAGCACCCATGGCCAGGGCTTGGGAAACAGTGTGCTTCCTGCATTCTTCCCTGATTACCCCCAGCCTGAGCCAAGACCCAGCAGCCTCCAGCCCACTATGCCTTTGTGTGGAGTTGGCGCTCAGTGAGAAAGGCCAGCCTGGCCCTGGGAGAGTGTTCCCAAGGAAAGCCATAGGCAGCAGTGTCACCCCCAGGGTCATGCCGGCCCACCCCCTGCCTCCTTGATCTGAGCTCATCAGGAGTAGAGCACGGCTGCCGGGCTCCAAGAACCCCCAGATTTGGGCAGAAGGAGCAGGGGATGTCAGCCGAGACCCTGTGGAATGATGGCCATGGTCTGAACCGCACACACACGCTGCATTCATTTCACCTTTGTGCCCACCCTGCCTGGCTCCAAGTCACATGGGGCGGGAGCCTGCTCTCTGAGTCTGGGCATCTCCGTGGGCCACAGGCTTGCAGACAGGTAATATCTTGTCTTGGAAGCTTGGGACTCTGTTGGACCTCTTTTCTTTGCTGCCCTGCACTCCTGGGTGAGACTGTTCATTTCCTGTTTTCATCCAGCGAACCCTCCCTGAGCCCACGTGCCAGGCCCTGTGCCCAGCACTAGAGAGGCAGTCCCTAACAGACCACCAAGGAGATGAAAACATAAAGCAAAAACCATGCTAAGTAGGGTTCCAGGAGGGATCCCACTCAGCCTGGGCAGGTAAGGGGGAGCCTTCCTTTGGAGACAGTGGCTTAGCAGGAATTGGCCAGGCAGAAAAAGCCATAAAAGTGTTCCAGACAAAGGATATGTGTTATGAGGGCCTGATTGATTTCTTCTGGTTGGAGCATGGAGCATGGAGCATGGTTGGAGATGGGGCTAAGGAGTGAGCAGGGGTGAGGCGCAGAGCGGGGCACATGCTGGATGATGCAGGGTTGCAGATGCCAAGTAAGAGGACTCTATGCCTGGTGGTAGAACCCAGCCCAGATTACATGTCTATGCCTTAGAGCTGCCCCTCCACAGCAGAGGCGGGACCAGGGAGGGGCAAGGATGGAGAGCAGGGGGTAAGCCTTTGGGAGGTTGTGGAGGGCGAATTCCTAAGCCCGTGCCTGCTTTTGGTGCAGCAAGAATTACTAGTCTTGGAGCAGCAGCAATGTCAGAAACATGGACTTCCAGGGCCTGGAAGGAGCCCTGAGCATCGCCTGCCCCATGGTTCTACTCAGCCCTGTCCTTTACTGGGTAGCGCTAGAGAGCTGCGGAGACCATACTGCTCTCCCTCCCTGCCCATCCCCCTGGGGCCCTCTCCCCATTCTCTGCTGCCTCCCTAACCTATCAATTTAGCAGCCAGACTACACTGAGAGGGCACTGCCTCCTCTGGGCGCAGGAGGCCATGCCAATAGCCCTGTAGTAGAAACTTGGGAAATAAAGAAAAGTAGAGGAAAGAAGAAAGTGTTGTTTGTAACTGTACTCCTGACCCCAGATGGCCTAATGGATAGCCTTCTAGTCTTTTCTTTCTTCATCCCAGAACTGGAGCCGAACTCACAAAAATTTTGATTCCAGCATGTTTTTAATTAACGTTATAACATCAGTCTGTCTTTGTGTAACTTTAAACTTTTCTCAGGTGTCACTTTTCACGTCCCAGAACATTTTGCTACAGCAAATGCATGCTGGTCCTGTCCTGACTGCGCTCCCCTGGGTCTCAGCATACCCTCCCTCGTGAGCACATGGACTGGAGATCAGGAAGCCTCACTGAGTTGGTCTTTCTCTGCCTCTCCAAGAACTGAGTGACCTTGGGCCAGTTACAACTCTTCTGGGCCTGTTTCTTCCTCTACACTGCATTGTGAGGATTAAGTGCCTCCATGTGTGGTGACACAAATCTGTTGTGTGATAGGACTGAATTCCTAGAATTGGGTTGCTGGGTCCATGCTGTGACCATTTGGGGAGCTCAACAGCCAGTGCTTGCCCAGCAGGGCCTCATTCAGTATTCATTCAGCAGTATTCTTTGAACACCTATTATAGGTGATGTTCTAGGTGCTGGGCTTACAACATGAGTAGAGAGGGGGAAATCCCTGCTGAGATAGGATTTATATTTTAGCAGGGGCAAACAACCAATATCAAATTAGGAAATAATAGCATATGTTAGAAGGCAATAATAGCTATGGAAAATAGAGTTGGGTAAGAGAGGTCAGGACAGCAGAGGCGTGAAGGTGGTCAGGAAACCTTTATTAGGAGGTGACTGTTGTACAGCAATTCCAGGGAGAGGCAAACCTGGGAGCCATTGGAACTCCTGGGGTAGGAATCTCCGAGTGCACAGGCTCAGGTGGGAGTACATGTGATGTATTGGATCAAGGGTGAAGTTCACGAAGTCATATGGGTCAGGTCGGAAGAAAGGAATATAGAAGTCAGAGGCCAGGAGCCACAGGACCTTCCCTGGTTTGGGCTTCTGCAGAGCTGGGCATATGGGGTGCCTTATGGATGTGGTATGCTGCAAGCCACATGCCTTCTCTCATCCTTGAGTGTGTCACACTCATATCCCCCTTGGACTTGGCACTCAAACTCTCTTTGCTGCAGACCTTTGCCTGGGATCTCGTGTGGCCAGCCCCGGGTCTTCTGCTCCCCTTTCCAGAATTCTTCCTCAGAGAAGTCTGCCCTTGGCATGTGGGACCTGACTGCTATCCCCTCTCAGGAACACAGTGGTTTTGTTTCCTTGATTGCCTGGTGGCTATCTGGATTATCTCGCTGGCTTGATTACTGTCTGCTCTTTCTCAGACTAGTAAACTCGGTGGGCCGGGCCCTGGTCTGCACATTTCCTGCCAGTGTCCCTCAGTCCTGGGGCATCCATGAATGTTTTTGAGTGAAAGTCCAGGAGCAGGAAGGGAAGTTCAGCATGACCCCAGCCACCTAGCACTCTAACCTGCCCCTCACTTCCCTCCATTTGCCACTGCAAACAAAGCAGCTCCCATTGACATTAATGTGAATCCAAACAGCACAGCAGCCCCGGCAGACAGGTCTCTATTGGTCAGGTTTTATGGGTGATGTGTTCATGCCACCCTGGAATGGAGCAGAGGTAGACAAGCCTGACCATCTGAGAAGAGCAATTAAATGGCCACTTCTTCACCAGTGCCAGATAGATTTTCCAGCTCTGTCTGCTGTAGGCAGTGGAAGGTATGTGCTGCATGTAACGAGAGCCATTTTGGGCGAGATGGGCCGCCGATTGAGCCACACCTGTCTCCCCAGGCTGACACAGACGCCGGGGAGCCCCACACCTCTTCAGCCATCAGACCTCCTGGCACCAGAGGGAGACAGGCTGCCCATGCCATTTGTCAAGGTCTGGTGCCAGCCACCTTCTCTGTTTGCAGAAGGAAGGCCGGGTCTCTGATTTGGAGAATCAGATACCTGCAGGCCTGGCGCTTGCTCTTAGGGGCTGGCCCAGGGCCATTCCCACGCCCCACACCCCATCCCAGAGGCAAGGAGACCAGCAGGGTGTGGAGCCTGAGATTAGACATTGTGCCGCCTAGCAGGAGGGCTGCTCCCCTTGGTACGGACCCCAGAGGCCCGCTGTGTCCTGGAGCCCCGTTAATATCAGTTTGTGTTCCAGGGGATGCAGGCTTTGCGATGGCTAGGAATCTCACCTTCGTCCCTGGAGAGGGAAGCAGAGTCCTTCCTGCAGTGGGGAAGTCATTCAGGTCCCCGACCAACTGTACAAGTATCCCTTGAACGAGCCTCCTACCCACCTTTTTAAATGTTCAGGAACTGCAGGGCAGGTACAAAATGCTCTTACAGCCTGCATTACTCTGCAGAACCATTTTTGGGAGTCTACTTAGAGTGACGGGCTAGGGATAGTAGCCTGCATTTGCCACAGATGCAGGCCCAGGGATCAAATCCTGTCTCTTCTTGACTTACTATGGAGCCTCGAATAAGCCACTGCCCTCCTTGGGGCTCCATTTTCTCATCTGCAAAACCGAAGGGGTTGCTGAAATCATTAGCAAACATTCACACAGTGCCTGCCTGGTCTAAACAAGAACTAACCCTCCTGCCCCTGCTGCCCAACCCTCCCCTGATTGAGACACACTGGGCCAGGTAGGTTCTCCTAGCACCGAAGCTTGACACCTAAGCTCCACAGCTGGCTTCTTTCTGAGCTAGCACCCAAGCAAGACGGGCCAGGGAGGAACCCCTTTAGTGCCAGCAGATATAGAGCAGGGTGCCTACCCTCAACTTTCCACTAGATCTGGACGTCCGCTGGCCGATGCAACCCCACTGAGCAAATCAGGAGTGCCTCTGGGGGACACAGAGGCCTACCAGGACCCTTCATTTGGCAAGCAAGGTGTGGGATGAGCTCTATCCCACTTGCCCCTCACCAGGTTATGAAGGCTTCATATCCAGCACCCCCCCAGAAGTCCCAGGTGCTGACACCCAATGGGCCTGCTTGCCGCATGCCCATCTTGTGGTGCTTCCTCAGCTCAACCTTGCCACAGCCATGCCAGCTTGCTCACACCAGGGCCTCCTAGCATGGTCATGGCGCTCACAGAGGATGAGCAGCTTGTACCAGGGCTTTCCACTGATGTAAAGCTGTGGTGCGGCCTGGCACCTGTGCTCAGGGCCAGCCAAGTGGTCTCATCTAGGCCAGCAGCCCCTGATAAAGGATACTATAGCCTGGTATTTCAGGACAAGCAGGGTGGGAAAGGAAGTGTATTCCAGGCAGAGGGAACAGTATATGCAAAGGCTCAAGTGTGATGGGACTCCAGGAGCAGCCCTGTTTCCTCAAGGCTGCAAGGAAAGCACCAAAACAGTTATGGCGGGGGGAGCAGCACTGGAAGGGCTGAGTGGGTGTTAGTTGAGTGTCAGCAAGAAAGGTTTCCGCTCAGTAGTTCAGGTGGAGGGAGTGAACAGAGGATCTGTACTGTAAATGAGTGGGTGAGACATGGTGGGAAGCAGGGAGGCTGCTCCCACCCCCACCTGGGGACAGGGGAACAGCATCTATCATCCAGAGCCCAGGGAGAAAGACCTCCAACAGGAGCCCTGGCCAAAGGAGTAGGGTCAACACCCTGGCCACTCTGTCCTCCTCCCTCTGCTCTGCTGGGGCTCCCATTGGCTGAACTCAACTAGAGGCCAAGGGCATGGGAGCCCACAGTGCCATCAGCAGAGATCAGTATTTCAGGCCACAGAGTGGTGGAGAGTGGAAAACACCTAGCCTGGTAGGCCTCAATTTCAAAGCATGGGTCTCAGCCTGAGTGTGCCAGAAAGCAACGGGACCATTCAGAGCAGAGGAAGGACATGGACACCGGTTGTGGGGCTGATCCCCAAGGGGCCCCAAGTCCAGGATGGATGGGTAAGCAAGGGACCAGGAGACCAAGGCAGGAGCCCTACTGAGCTCCAAGCTAGGCAGACCAGTAGCATAGACTAGCGTGGTGGGGGTGGCAGGGCAGGGGCAGGGGTGGGGCAGGTAAGATGCAGGGGTTTAAGTGACAAAGTAGATCACAGTCCTCAGAGATCCATTGGCTGGGGAAGGAAGCAGAAGGGGCAAGCCCAGAGGGGCATTGAGGGTCCAGGCTCAGCCTAAGGGTAGGTGGGTATGAGGGTTGGCCAGTACAAGTGCCCATTCAGTGTATCAAGTGAGTAACCTAGGGAGTGTCAGAATGACAGGCTCTCCCATTGTGCCTTGTAGGTGGCCTCAGCCCCGAGTCCAAGAAGATCCTGACATTCACCCTCAAGAAGCGGAGCCGGGCTGGCCGAGTGGAGGCAGCCAAGCAGGAGGAATGTGTGGATCAGCCTGAGCCTGTGCAGCATGTGGCACTCAGCCTATCTTTCAAGCGTTATGTCTTCGACACCCACAAGCGTATGGTCCAGTCTCCCTGAGTGCCCCAGTGATCATCCCCAGGACCACCTTGCCCAAGCCTAAGCTAGGCCATAGTGCCAAAGACCCAACCAGACATGCCTTGACTTCCTGCAGTCTCCCCACAGCCCTATAGGCAGCAGGCCCCCAGGCCCAGTGTTCAGCCCCAGCAAGAAGCCCAGGGAGTGGTGTGAAGCAGTGTCCTTCCAATCACCCCTACACCTTCCCACTGGGGGATGGCATCCAAGGAAGAATGGGCCTTGGCTGGAGAGCTGGTGGCCAGCATCTCCCAGGCTGCCCAGCTGGTGGCCTCATGGAGGGTCGCTCCCCACTCTCTCCCCACCCAGCTGCCGGGCACTTGCCAGGTGCAAATAAACGTCTCATGGTGTCCCCCACTGCCGGTCTCTGCGATTTCACCTGAGGGATCCCCACCTCACCCACACCCAGGGCTTCTCCCGAGGTGGGCTGAAGAGTCCACAGGATGTTGGCCGCTAGGCCAGGCCAGGCAGCCCCTGGGGTCTCCTGGGCCTTCAGAGGGCATAGGGGTTCTCTGGGCATTTGAGTCCAAGAAGGACACCTTGGATGTCAGGGTGCAGTGGGGTACTGGGCCAGGGCAGAGGCAGGCTAGAGGGGTTTCTCTTCCATTCTGACTCCAGGAGTCCCTAGGTCCCTACCTTCATGTTTGGGGCCCACATTTTCCCCTGAATATGAATGTGAGGGCTGGTAACAGCCTTGCACAGAGCATACTGTAGGCCAGGGGAAGTGAGATCAGCCCTTGCTCCTCTACCCCCTGCACCCACCTTGAAGCCCAAGCTATTAATACTTAGAAAAGGGTGAAATGGCAGAACCGACTGATTGAGGGGAAAGCAAAGCTTTTAAAGACATTCATAGGATGAACAGGTGTTCCAACATTCCTTTATTTGGCCTCCAGACAGATGAAGAGGCCTCCCTTTTAGCTCAGTAATTGGTTGTATTATACTTTAATTTTCAAAAATGGCATTAAAAATATGAACAGGCAGGTTTCGATCAAATGCCTTAGAGTTGTTAAGCCCTGGAGCTGCCAACAGAGAGGAAAAAGGAGTGGCGCTGCAGGACACGCTGTCCCTGTGTGTGGTGGCCCGCAGCGGGCAGCCCTCATTGCACACACCAGCAGGAGGACAGGGCCCCTTGTGAAAGGGTGCAGGTGAAGGTGGCTGGCCAGGACCCCCACGGGCCCTCGTAGGGACCAGTGAGGGGCAGCAGTCAAGGGCAACAGCTGAGGCCTGGGTGGGCAGAGAGTGTCCAGGCCTGGCCCCCACTTCTCCCTGGGCTGGAAATGAACCAGAAGAAGAATTTAGGGAGAATGACACAAGGCCCTGAGCACGACTACTGCTTCTGCTGTGAGATCCCAGGGGATCTGCCCCCCAGCTCCTGGGAGCCTTGCTGCCACCACCAGATGGGATGCCTCCAGTAATGGCAGTGGGCATGTTGCATGGCCCACCCTGCCACTATGGGCCAGGCTTTGGCCCCTCTTCTGTAACCCCCACCCCAGCCCAACAGACCATCTCCTTGGAGAGATGGTATCATTGAACTCAGGCCACTAGTTCAGGGAGGCAGCAGGCTCCCAGTGAGGACTCCAGGGCAAGGCCCTGCAGCTCCTGCCAGCCCATTCCTGGGGAAGCAGGATAGGCCTTTGTGAGTGCCTAATGGTTCCAGGTCCAGGACTGGCCACCTCCCGTGGCCACTCAGCTCTTTGGAGTAGACACAGATGGGTGGAGCTGGAGTCTTCAGGGACTTACCTCTTAGATGAGGAAAACCCCATCCACCATCATTCTCAGCAGGTGAGCAGCCAGGCCGAGTCTTCCCTGGCCAAGGGCTGTGAGGCCAACCTCTCCATTCAGGCCCCCTCTGCGGGTCCCTGTAACTTGGGATAGAAAATAGCCTGGGCTCAGCCCTAGGTCCCTTCGCTGTACGGGTTGTGTGACCTTAGGCATGTCACTGTCCCTCTCTCTAAGTGGGGGGGCATGTGACCTAGTGGAGCCATCCCTCCCTGTGGGCATAGAGAAGTGCTTAGTAAGCAAGAAATAGTTCTGGGGACAGATCCGTAGGGGTGAGGGTATGAACAGACACAGGGTGAACTAGAGCCACTGCCTGGGTTAGATCCTGGCCCCTGGCCCCTCTGCTGTGACCTTGGGCAAGCCCCTAACCTCTGTGCCTGCATATCCTGTGTATGAGGTGATAACAAAAGCAGCTGTTTCATGGAGTTGTTCAGTCACCTGGGAACACTGCTGGCCATCATATTATCCACAGCCCTGGAAGGGGGCCAGCAGACACAGTCTCCCCACTGAGATGAGAGGCCCACAGACCCCTCTGGAATGGTGCAGCCAGACCCAGACCCAGCACTGCCCCGAATGGGCCATTTTTCCAGGATCTCAGTGAGGGCCCCCATGTCCATCCACACCTTTCTTCCCACCTCACATCTCACCTAAAGACAGTACTCCTCCATGCCTGGGGCAGGCAGGAGAGGGGGTGTGGGGGAAGGGGCCTCAGGGGGAAGAAACTGAGGCACAAAGGAGAAGAGGGAGCAATCCGTGGCTGTGCCACAGGGAGAGGCCTACAGTGTGGCTGACTGCCTCAGGAGGGGCCTCTATCAGCCCTGGCATCAATTGAGACCTGAGTGGCCCATGAGCCAGGTCAGGCTAGGGGCGCAGCCTTTGAAAGGGAGGCACAGTGGAGCTGTCCCCCTTCCCCTGGCTCCCAGCATCCCCAGGCCTGAGAGGAGAGGGCTATGGCATGCTAAGCCCACTGCAGCCACCATCACATGCATAAACTCAGTGAATCTGCTCATAGGGGTGGTCTGGGAAGTGTCTCTCTAATTTTACATGAGGTGGGGGGGGCAGTGGGGAGGCAGGGAACTGGGCTCAGCTGGCCTAGCCATTGCCTCAGGTAGAACTGGGATTTGAGCCCAGGTTCTGACCCCAGCGCACCTTGTTGTATGCTTAGAATAAGGTGCCCTCTGGGGCCTGCTTTGGGTGGAGGATAGGGGGACAGCAGTGCCCAGCCCACTCCCCCGCCTGCCTGCCTGCTCTTCCACAATGAAGTCATGGGTAGGCATCCTGCCACAGACCAGGGCAGGAGGGGCAGCCGTGATTGGCAGGCCCCCGACAAGTCATGCTAATGCACCAGCAATGAGATAAGGCTTATCTGGAAATGTCCCTGGAATCGAGACTCTGATAGAAACAGGCTTCTGGGTTAATATATTTTTGATAGATAAAGTCTCGTAAAGGGGAAGTCCTAGGGGCCCAGGGCAGGAGCAGGGACAGCTTCTGTTCTGGCAGTGCTGTGGGTATGTGTGTGTATGTGTGAGTGTGTGTGAGTGTGGGGGGGTGTATAAGAGATTGTGGGGTGGGGGGTTGTGTTTATATGTCCCCATGTCCCAGGTGTCTGTACCTGTCAGTGTCTATGTGTGTGTGTGTATCTCGGTGTGTCTTAGTTGTGTGTATTTGTGTGTACTCAGGGAAGGTTTGTCTGTCAGGCTATGTGTCTCTTATGTCTTTGTGGGAGTGGGGTGAGGAAGAGGGCTGTTGGGTCCAGTGTGCACAGGATGGTTGGTTACATGTTGTTCAGGGCCAGTTTGTACTTTGAGCCTCAGGGGCTTGCAGTTTGGTGGGGCCTCTTCCTCAGGACCTGGTGGTATGGGGGGGCTCCTCATCCCCATTCCACAGAACCAGAGCCCCGCTCAAGGTAGCCTAAGACCCTCTCAGTGCCAGCTTGCCCTCGGGATGATCCAGGCCTCAGGCCTCCACAGCCTCTTCTGCCTGGGCAGCCTCCTCATGAGTTGAGCTTTCCAGGTTCCCTTCTGCAGGCCAAGGCCAGCCTCCCAGCTCTAAGGTCAGCCGTGACTGGTGTGAGGGGTTGGCCTCTAGCCAAGGGGCCACCTGGGCAAGGTCTTGGAGAGATAGGAGTTTGCCAGAGGGAGGGAGGATGACATTCTGGAAGAGAGAACAGCAGGAACAAAGGCCCTATCAAGAGTGCTTGGAGAGGAAGGTTAAGTCACGGCTCCCCAGTCTTCCCCTAGTCCCTGCTGGGCCTCCTGGAACCTTCACACAGGCAGCCCTGATTAAAAAGAGTGATTAGCCCTTGACTAATAATGGAATCCAGCAAGCCATTAATTAGCCGAGCTCAGCCAGCACCGGGGCTTAACTGCTAGGAGGCAGCAGAGGCAGCTAGGAGATGCTGGGCCCCCCCCCCCCCACTATGTATTCCCTGGGGACAGCCAACCCCAATTCTGCTTTTCTGTGAGAATCCATCCCTTCTCCTGAGCTCCAGTGGTGGGGACAGCTGTAGAGGCCAGCTGGGTGGGTGGAGGCCTTGAAGGCTGCAATAGTCCTGAGGGCATAGACAGGGAGAATGTGTCAGTTGAGGTTTTAAAGGACCCTCAACTTCTCGCCAGCTGTGGATGCTTGAACACTGACTTCCCAAGGCCCACCAGAAGGTCAAAGAATGTGGGTTGGAGAAAGACCCCCAGGATTGGTTGGTGATTGGTGGCACGAGCCTAAGGGAGAGGGCAGTATAGTCTTGGACTTTGGAGGAGGAAGAGGATCTCTGGGAAGGTTTGAGGGTTCACTGTAGGGGTGGAATATCAGAGTAGGGATGAATTTGGGAAGAAGCCCCAAAGTTGATTATTCCACATTTATCAAGTGCTTCCTGCGTGCCGGGCCCTGGGGTCTTAGCCCAGTGTTCACTGGAGTGGCTGGACAGAAGCAGCCTGGACCCCACAATCCCACCCCCTGCCTCACACGGTAGCCTCCAGCCCCTGTGCCTGGGCAGCCTCCTCTGTGCAGTGCTGCCATCAGGCAGGATGGGGCTGAATCCTACCCACACCCCCACCCAAGCCAGCAGGTCAGATCATGTGCCCAGAATCTCCCAATGTGCCCCACCATGAGGTGTTACTTAACCCCCACACCCCTCCCATGTTATCACCAGGTCTGGTAGGGAGAGAGCACAGCACAGAGAAACAGCCACTTCCTGTGTCCATAGATGGGTTCCAGACAAAGGCCAGCCAGGAGCCCAGGCTGACCTAGGGAGACTGGGGTAAGGGGCCAGGTTCAGCCACCAGCCTCGCCCCTTAAGAGATACCCCACAGATTCTGTCCTATGCCTCCAGGCTTCCCACGTAGTTACCACCTCACCACTGGGCAGGGCCGGATGTTGGGCTGTTAACTGCCACTTCATTCCTCTTGGCCAGAGCCTCTGCTCCCCTGACCTGCACACTTCCTCTCCAGGGTGGGTCCTGTCAGCTCACCTGAGCCCACTAGCCCCATCACCATTCAAAGCAGGTGACCAGTGAGGGTGCCTATGGCTGGACACAGCTGTAAAAGCTGTGCTCACTGGGCTGACCAAGGGACCTCAGAGGGGCCCTCTGGGCCCTTTGTAAGGCCTGTGCACCCTGCCTCCCCAGCATGCCTGACTTCTATTCCGCCCTCCAGCCTCTGCCTCTGCCTCTACCTCCGTTTCCACATCCATCTCTCTCTGGTCCTTCAGAGTGACCTTTGCTCCAACTGAGGTTAGGTTACTTCTCCAACCTACTACACCCTGAGTCCAGGGCCTAGCCCTGGGCAGCAAACCATAGTGGAGCAGATTGGAGGGCAGGCTGGGAGGTACAGGTCTTCATGCATATCACCTGCAAAGGGTACCTCTTTCCACCACTTCTTTACATTTTCCACCCTGATACTTGCTCCTCCATCCTGCAGCCTCTGTAGGGGCCCCTCCTCGTCCTGTCTCTTAAGCTTCCTGTTGCAGGTGAGAGAGTGTCAGAGAGAGGCTCTGGGCTAGAGATGTAAAAGATGGGGGCAAACCAGGTGAATTGCAAGAACCAGACCTTCCCCTGAAGCTCCAGGGAGAGGGCTTGGAAGCCCAAATTTTCCAAAGGTTCCACAGCTAGGGCACAGACCAGAACACGGAAACCAGATCCCTGACCCATCATCTGCCTTCCCAGCTCAGTATCCAAGCAGGACCTCCCAAGCTAGTCCCTTACCCTGTCCCTACACTGTCACCACCAGCACCATGGCTAACATCACCAGCACCCTGAAGCTACCACCACCTCCTGTACCATTATCACCAGAGTCCTGCTCAAATCCATGTGGGGTGGCCTGTCTGGAGGACACGCCAGCAAGAACATGAGGAAGTTGGCCAGGACAGAGGTGCCAGAACCAAGGCCAGGTGAGGGAGTAGTGTGTAAGCTGAGCCAGGGGTGGGGGTGGGCTCAGTGAAGAATGAAAGGAAGAGGCAAATTGGGAATGATTTCAGGAGGTAAAATCACTGGCTTTGGCACTGATGGGGCACTCGAGGGAGTGGGAGGGATGGGGTCCAGGATGGCTGGTGAGTGTCTCCTGCCCAGCAGCAGGGCGGGGTTGGACATCTTAATGACTCGATGTTGGACTCCTGAGCTACACTACAGAGACTTTGGGGAGCAGCCTGGCTGGAGACAGGGATCATGGCACATTCATAAAACAAGAGCAAGGGAATGTGCAAGACTGAGGAGGGAGTGGAGGGAGAAGGGAAAAGTGTCCAGGACAAGTCAGGAAGAAAGCCCAGTTGAGACACAGGCAGCACCAGGGGCACCCAGAAGGAAGACGGAGAGGAACAACCAGGGAGGTGGGGGTCAGGGCGTGTTCCAAGGGGCTGACGGGAGGGGACACACTGACCAGGGTAGTGAACATTGCTTGAGATACTCCAGACCAGAGCAGGGGCAGCCAGGATGGTACAAGGCAGGGTTCCAGTCAAAAGGGCCTGGGTTACCTCAGGGTGGCAGGTGGGTGTAGGTGGGCACCCAGCAAGACTATTGTGTAAATGGGTGTGGTGTGAGATGGAGCAGTGTGTTTTCTAATCAGATGTGGAGCTAGACAGTTGGGCAGTTGATAACCCCAATCTGCAGCATCTCACTGGTTCTCAGTATTCAGCAGCGTGAAGGAAATGCACACCCATCCAGGCCCTGGGCCCCCCATAGCAACCTAACCTCCCTTGGGCTGAGCCCCAGCTGATTTAGGCCCACCACCTTCCCTGTTCCATGTCCCCTAAGGGGGCCCCACATTCTCTGGCCTTTGCTCTCATTGCTTCTTCTGCCTGACAGGCCTAGGTTCAGGGCTCACTCACGTTCTATCTGCCTCCCTATGGAATCTCAGACAAGCTGCCTCCTCTCTCTAGGCCTCAGGGCTCTCAACACAGATGATTCCCAATGGCCAGAGTGAGAGGAAGAGACCGAAAGAACAGGGTGCTCAGACAGGAGGCCAGGTGTCAGAATGATATCAGGGGGCAGACCTGCCCTGTCCCTCCCAACACTGCTGCCCTTGGCCTATGAATGGGCTGGAAGGCAAGGAGCAGCTCTGGGGACTTTCTTTCTGGAAGGTAAACGAAAGCAAAAGGGAGGGGTCGATCCTCTGCCCAGCCTTCCAACACAGGGAATCCTGTGCGGGGGAGTGGCTGCCCCCCGGAAACTGGGAGTCTGGGTGTATGTGCGGACATGCTGGCCAGCTGGGGCCACTCCCACCTCATGGACAGCCGGGTGAGCTGCTGATAAGGAGAGACAGTTTTCAGAGTCATGGGATGCCACTGATAAAACAGACAAGCATCTCCCGGTGGCCGGAAGGTGGTAGGAGGAGGCCCAGTCCTGGGGGTGCTCACATCTCGAGTAGAAACGCTGAGGCTTCTGGTTCTGGACAGAACCCTCCTTCCCTTCAGTGGAAGCCCTCACCAAGGCAGCTGGGCAGCTGCTGTACACAGTGCTGGGAAGGAGAGCCAAGCCTGAGGTCAACTCAGACCAGGCCAGAGTCCCAGCCTGCTCCAGCCTCCTTTGCCCACTTGCCAATCCCATCTCAGCCCCAGACAGCTTCAGATAGAGCTTTTGAGGGGACCCTCACATGCCTGACCCTTCCCACCATCACACCTTTCTCATGCTGTGCCCCTGCCTGGATCCCCATTCCAACCAGGTCTGTCACCTGCTCATTGTTCTAGGCATAGCTGGCACCTAAAAGGGTGACTATCCATCTAAGAAGAGTGCTTCTGGGAAGTTGAAACTGTTACAAACTGGGGGTAGTGGTAGTGGGGACTTTTGCTTACACGTGACAGGCCTGATGTGGGATATGCCACAGGCTTCCTCGCAGGTAACCCTCATGATACTCTGCAAAGCGAGAATCCTCACCCTCATTTCATCAGTCTGCTGAGTCCCAGAGATGCCAAGTGGCATGCCCAAGGTCACACAGCCTGTGGAAGTCCACTGGGCATTGGAGGCCAAAGCCTGGCTTGGGGCTCAAGGGTGCACAGACAAGAGTTTAGTCAGAGCCTGTGGGGAACTGGGCACCAGCTGTAGGAGTGACATTTGTCAGTGTTGATAGTTCATAGCCCCACACCAGCTCCCCTTCTGGCTCTGGCCCAGGTGGGGCTTTAAGGTTGCAGTCTTAGGACTCCCCAAAGACTCACACAGGTCACCTGGAAGTAGATGGGGGATAGGAACTTGACCCCAGGCCTGAAAGGGTCTAGAGCCCACACCCTTCCCAGATGTTGCTGTCACCCTTTAGGATACTTTCTGCATCTCATTATCCTTACTTTGCATGCATTATGATGGGTCTTACACAGGTGTGGGGTACAGTCTCAGGAAGGAGACAGTTCCTCAACAGGTCACAGGTGCAGAAGCCCATGTCTCACTGGCTCCGGGACCAACTACCCCCAGAATCTCAGATCAGCAGGGTTCCTCCTGACCTGCTCCACCCCTCTGAAACTTTGGGGTGGCAGGGGCCAGGAATGTCACTGGGTTATTTTGCTGGAGCCATAAGGAACAAGGCCCCCTCTACAGGCTGAGTTTGACGAGCTGGTGGGTAGTAACTTGAAGCTCCTCTGGCCATGTTGCCAGCATGAAGGAACTGAAGTCTGTACCACAAAGGAATGACATCTACACTGAGGAAGACTGACAGAGAGATTCCTGAAGGTATCTGCTGAGTGCCTGTTATATGAGGCAGTAAATTCCCTTTGTTGTTGAAGCCTTTTGGAGAGGGTTCCTGTTTTGTGACTCATAGAGGACACATGGGCAGAATCAGTGAACTATGACTCTAGCCAGTCTGAGACATGTCCTGGGGCCGGGGTGCATTGCACAGATACTCAGAGGCCCATGTCTGCCCATGTGTACCCATGGATCCTCAGTCCTGCCTGCGCTGGGAGTCTTTTCCCATGGCCAGTGCTCACATTCAGCTGTAGGGGTTTGGGCATGTCCTCCTTCCCCTACCCCTCACAAAACTGTCTCCTAGCCTAAAGGATGCTCAACCTTTTACCTCTGCCTGGCCTCCCTCAGCAGCCCAGCCAAGGTGGGCACAGATCAGCACGCTGGATCAATTCTCACAGTTACTGCCTGCCTGCCCACCTTCTCCCTCACCCCACCCCACCCCCCCCACACCACCCATCCCCACCCCAAGACCCAGTTCTGCCACAGAGCACACCACTCCACAGCTCAGGCAGGCTCGTGTTTGTTTCACATGGCAGCATTTTCAAATGATAGCTTTCATGTAAAAACCAATTTTTGCCACTTACCAACCTTACTGACTTCAATCTACTTGCTCATGCCTCAGTGTTCCCATCTGAAAGCTGATGATAACAATAGCAGCCCCTGAGCTCTCCTATATCTCGTCTGACTCATCACAGGTCCATGGTGTCACCCTCAGAACCGACCCAGAGATCGCCTCACTGCCCCCGGTCCTGGCTGGCCAGACCTCTGGTCTCTTGCTCAGACTATTGCAGTCCCCTCTCAATGGTCCCCTGCTGGGCCTTGCTCCTATGGACTCATTCACAGTGCCAGACAGGTCTTATTCACACCTGTTAGGTCACATCCGCCTCTGTTGAAAACCCTCCCAGGGCCCTCAGGGTAAAAGTAATTTCTTCACTGTGATCCCCGGGGCGCTGCATGACCTGCCCTGAGACCTCATGACCTCTCCCCATCACCCCTCACCCACCTACCTGCTCCAGCTCCACTGGCTTCAGGGCCTTGGTACCTGCTGTCCCCTCTGCCCCCAGACAGGCCCCAGCCTGCCCCTCACTCTTTTCAGTGAGGCCCTGCCTGGGCACCTCAGTAAAGTCCTCCCAGAGGCCACCCATTTCCCAGCTCTGCTTTAGTTTTCTTACTAACTAAATAAAATTCCTGAAACAGTGAAGAGTTTGCTTATTTACCTCACTCATCGTCAGTGTCCCCCATGTGAATGTGACCTCCAAAGACAGGAGTTTCTGTCCCTGGCACCTGGCACTGCACCTAGCCCGTGCAGGGTGCCCCGCACTGTTGGGGCACTCATGGGCTACTGAGGAGTAAATTAGTCAGTCCACATTGAGTCCTTGGGTCCTCAACACAGCTGGTTCCATCATAGCTGTTGTTACTGTTTCTGGCCACACTGGCTTGGCCTATTTGCCTCAGGGCAGCCTTGACCTCAGGGACAGTTTGCCTCTGATCCTGGTCCCATCACTATTAGCACCCCAGTTTACACACAGGGTTGCAGGAGAAGGCAAAGAAGGGGGAGGCAGAGATCCTCACAGAGGCCCTTAGGCTCCCTTGAAAACTGGCCCTCAGCCCTGTCCCTACTTTCCTCTTCCACCCAGGCAACTGTAGTGAGTGCAGTTCAGGGGTTGCTGGTTAGGACCTAGGTCCATGAGCAGGTAAGTTAATAGTTTAGAGCAGGAGTTCCCCAGAGGCTGTGTGGAAGGAGGCATGGGCCAGTGGGTCCTGGGAGCTGAAAGGAGGCGTGTGCAGGAAGGCCTGCAAGTGCCAGCTGCCAGGGGTCTCAGCCTAACCACGGGACCATCCTGAAGGGACCCAGGTGTTTCGGGACCTCTGCACACAACTCAGTGTATTCGGGAGCTGGGGTGAACTCGAGGCTGGAACCCCAGTGGGCAACCTATGCACATACCGTGTGTGAGTATAGGATATCCGTTTAGGTGAGGCTGGTCACACATCTGGGCCAGGCTGTGTACACAGACGCAGGTGCCTTTTGGTTGGGTGATTCTAGAGGGTGCGCAGGTGTGGGGAAATCCTGCACACTGTGTCTGTGAATGTGGGTTTTGGTGAGTCTCTGTGCACATATGTGGTGTACCTGTATGAGCTTGGATATGTGGACATACACATGTGAGGCTGTGCACACGTGTGTCCATCACATCCAGTCCTGACTGTGTCCTAGAGGGCTTTAGAGTCAGGCAGACCTGATGCCTATATCGTCCACTCTGAGCTACATCACCTATGCCTCAATCTCCTCTCCCCAAAATGGGCAGCAATCTCCCATTGCTGCTTGAGATAGCTACAAGGATTTAGAATAATGTGTGTATGCCCTGAATTGAAGGTTAATTAACTGTCTTTATCATCCCTTCACCTTATCTGTTGCCATTCCTCAGCCTGTCTCTGGGCATCTGGGTCCCCTGTGCCACCTCCTCAAGACTGAGAGACTCCCATACCACCCCCCACATCCCAGGTTGCCATGGTCTTCACCCGCATACAAATTAAAGCAATCATTGGTCAAAATGATAGAAGTTTTTTCCCCCTCTTTAATTCCCCACCCCCCACTTCCACCCCTGCCCCATGGATATTGCCGTTTCCCTTAAGAATGGGGCGTCTCCTCCCACACTCTGGTGCGCGCACGCACCTGGGGCATGGTCTGTGGACCCACCTTGGAGGTGAACCCAGGACCTTCTGCATGCAAAGCAGACATGCTGACCACTACACTATGGAGCCACCCCCAAAACAATAGAAATTTTAATATTTGATAACATCAAGTGTTGGAGAAGAGGCTGGGAGATGGGAACTCTTGTACTAGGTGTAGATATCCGCACAGCTGCCCTGGACAGCAAGCTGCCACATCTAGTAAATTTAAAATGCTAGTTAGTGCCCTGTGGGCACAACCACACACTCACATGTATGCAAAGGAAAAAGAACGGGAAAATACAATATATATTCGTCAGTATGGAGTGAACCCACCTAATTAGTAATAGGTAGCCAGCCATAGGGTGAAAAATTCTATAACAGGTAGAAGGAATTAACTCTGAGTGTCCTGTTGATAGATCCTGAAAACAGGTAAAAATAAGTTGCAAAAGGATACATACAGAATGATAACCTTTTAAATTTAAAAGAAATTCTATAAAGCATGCTGTGTGTGCTCTGTGAATATAGGTGTATGTATTTAAATTCATAGAAAAAGGCATGCAAAGATTAGCTCCAAACCTATGATCAGTGGCTGCCCTAAGAAGGGGCTAGAAAGGGCAGTGGTGAGCAATGGGCATTCTAACCTTACCTTTTATGTTTTAATTTTGTTCAAAGAGTTGTATTGGTGTATTAGCCACAAATTATAGATGAATAAAAGAAAGACTATCACAAAGCACAGAGTTATGGGCAATAATGGAGATCATGCAGGCACCTTATTGTTCACAGCCACTTGACTCCCTTTTCCTGAAGATTGTTCTCTGGTTGGTCCCAAGTTGGTAGATAAAAGGCTGGCCCTGAGGGGTGAGACCCTGACACTCCTCTGCGGCTGCCCTGGATCCCCTCCTGGACTCCACCCCAGAGCAGCTTCTTACCCAAAAGCCCAGGTTTTTCCTGGGCCCCATATCCTTTGAACTCCACCACCCCCACCCCATTTTACAACCTCTACCCAAATCCCCATGTACATAATTCAGCTGTGACTCTGGCCAGGAAGTGTAGCGTGAGAGATGTCGGTGACTAGGCAGGACCAGGGAGGGGATAGCATGTTCTGTGTTAGTCACGAGGGTGACCCTGACAGAGACCCTGAGGGCAGGGGTAGAGACAGGCCAACAATTCATCCCACCCTCAGCTCCCACCCTCAAAGCAACAGCTCCAGGGCCAAAGACAGATTGCAGTAGGAGCCCCAGGGACCACCAACCTGGGGGGTCATGCCTGAGCCCCATGGTGATGGGGGAGGGGGCAGCTGAGACACAGACACGCAGTGAGAGAGGGGAGGAGACATACAGAGTGAAAGGAAGAGTGAACGAGGCAGACACCAAGACAGAAAATAGAGAGAGAGAAAGAGAGACAAGGAGACAGAGAGGGTCCCAGAGAACTCAATGCATCTGGGGGAGGAGGCAACAGAGACGGAAAGACTGAGGGCTTGAGTGGGCTGCCCTGCTCTGATTGGCCAAGACCGACCTCAATTACAGCCCATGATTGATTCCCTGGGATGACAAGGATCATTCCAATAGAGAGTATTAAGGTTTTCTCCCAAGATGGAAATAAAGATTAATTTGCAATTTCCTTCCTCACTGTACACATGAGAGCAGCCCCTGCTGGGAAGAGAGGTCAGCCCTGGCAGGTGGGCTGTGGGTGGGCCTTCAGGGCCTGGGTTCGCAGTCTTGGAAGAGGGGCCAGTGCAGCCCCAAGATGACAACCTGCCCTTCTCAGGCTCCTGGCTGTTCAGTGGTCCTGTGGAGGTTGGAGGGCATCAGCCCACCTTTAGGAGCCCCTCCACTCCTCAGGTACATTGCAGGGAAGATGAGGCCAAGTCCAGAATTATGACTCATCACTCCTCTCTCATTGTCTGACATCCAGATAGCCACAGTGGAAGTCGGCAGGAAAGCCCTAAGGGAAAAGTAGAAGCCCCCAGACCTCATATCTCCCTTTTGTGGGTCTTTCTTCAGGGCCCCCTGTCTCCTCCTGCCACCCTAGGCAGAGCTAACCCAGCTCCTCCTAAAACTCACACAGAGGAAGAGGGGAGGGAGGAGGTAGATGGGGAGGGGGGATTTAAAATCATTTCTTTAATTTAAAAAATCAATTTAAAAAAATAAATTTTATAAATAAATAGATGATAGAAGATAGATAGATAGATAGATAGATAGATAGATAGATAGATGATAAAGTAAGGGGATGTGGAGGAGCAGGGGACTAACACAAGACTTCCCTGAAGTGGAAATACACACTGGGCCCAGGATGGTGCTCCTTTCCTCTTCAGCCTTGGCCCCCACAGACCCCGCACTCTCTGCCCTTCGCTGGGGGTACCCCAAGCACAGCCACATATGCAGCTCCAAAAAGCAGCCCCTGGGCCTGCCTCTGCCCAGCTGCCTGAGGTCCACTCTTAAGGGTTGCCTATCCAGTCCTGAGAGGGTCAGGACACCGGTCAGAGGCAAAGGGGGGACTGTGAGCCCACCCACACCTATGCCCCCAGCAGCATGGCATCTTCAAGCCTTGTCCCTGGTGAGGCTCACCGGGGAACCCTTGTCACTGCCTCTGGCCTCTCCAGGTCCACACCCTGCTCAGGGCCAGGCACCTGTACAATCTCTAAGCGAGCACAGCCAGTCCATAGGCAACCTCCTATGGGCTCAGGCTCACCCCACAGCTGGGCAGCTCCTAACTCCAGGGACCCAGTGTGAACAGTCCAATAGCAAGACATGGGAAGAAGCCTGCTATCTTTGCTCGGGTCTTCTGAGCCCTTGTCTTTGCAATCCCTGAGCGCTCAGGGACTATGTTCTATGCAACCTCTATGTGGGGCTACCAGGATCCCCAAGAATTTGAACGGTGAGCTGGCTGTAGCCCAGTTGTTACAAACTTCCAGGAGTTGGATATGGTGCCTCTTGTGCCAACTTTTCCCAAGGGTGACTTCCAGATGGACTCCTGGTAGGTAAGGAGGACGAGTAGGTTATAATCAGCCGGCTGGCACATTCCTCCTAGTGGCCTGAGCCTAGGCCTGTCTCACCATTACCCTAGGACCAGGGTCCAGGCTGCCTTCCAGGGCCTCAGAGGGCCCCTTCTGGCCCATCTGCTGACATCATGTGGTCAAGGACCCAGGATTTCATTCGGTCTCTGAAAGAGGGTCTCCTAAAGCTGGGCTGGGCCCCACTACCGCTTCATCCCTCTAAGTCTACCCTCCTCTACACACCTCAAGGCACGGGGTCCATACCCCGGCTGACTAACAGCTGAGATAAAGTAGCAACGCTGGGGCAGCCATGAAGACGAGGTGCCCAGCACAGTGCCAGGTGCCCAGGGCTGTGGTTGTCTCTCAGAGTCACTCTGGTGCATCCCAGTTCTTCCTTCTGACCTGCAGCTCCTCTTGTCCCCATGACCCTGAGACAACTGCAAAGATTTGGAGGCTGTGCTGGGGCTTTCCTCCTAAGCTGCCTTCTCAGAATCCCCCACACGTACCCTGCTGACTCCCAGAACTCTGGGCATAGCCACAGAGAGCAGGACTGTCACCTCAAAAAGCTGAACCCTGAGGTTCCTCTCTCTCACTCTGTGAGCCTTGAAATGCCCAGCTTCCGTGCTTACTCATTCATTCATTGATTCCTCTGACCAATAATTGTACGGAAAATTCCTGATCATTTGCCAGGGCCCTGGGGTGGCTTGGATTGGCCTGTCCCCTGACAAGGGGTGCCCAGGAGGGCTAGGAGAGTTGCCGCCCTGGCCAGAGGCCCAGACGTCCTTGCCCACCCTTTCTACCACCATGTCTGGAAGTCCCAGGGAACATGGGCCCAGGGCACACCCAGTATGGACACCCAGCATCCAGATGCTTCTCACAGGTTCCTCCTGTGCCCGTCAGACCTGCCAGGGGCACCAGGTAATGAGAGGGATCACTGGCACCCACTCACAGGTCACCAGCACTGTAGTGGTCATGTGACCAAGGGGCTATTTCCCAGATCTCACATGACCACAGCAGCTCTTCTTTTAACAGTATGGACAGATCTGGGATCCTGGAGTAAGTGTCTCACCCTCTCTGTGCCAAAATGAAATAAATATTAGGATGTGCCTCACTTGTAGTGGTGAGAATAAAAGGGGCACACAGCAGGTGCTCACTAAATGCTTCATGGCAGCTATTTGGGAAAATGATCTAGGTGTTTTGTAAAAAGTTACACATAAGTGGAAGCAACCCAAATGTTTATGGATAAACAAACTGTGATATACCCATCTACCACATGGGCTGTTATTCCATGGAATAGTTAAATGTAATCTTATTCAGCAATAATACAAGAAGAAAGGGAGGACTGATGTGTGCTGCATGGATGAACCTTGGAAACACTGTGCTAGGTAGAAGAAGCCAGAAACAAAAGATCACATGTTGTGTGATGTCATTTATATGAACTATCCAGAACGGGCAAATCTGTAAAGACAGAAGTAAATTCACAATTTTTCATGGCTGGGAGATGATGGAAGGAAGAATGTGATGTCTACGAGGTATAAGGTTTCTTTTGGGGGTAATGAAAATGTTCTAAAATTGGTTGTGATGATAGATGTACAACTCTGTAAATATACTTTAAATGAGTAAATTGTATTGTATGTAATTATATCTCAATAAAGTTGTTTTAAAAAAACAAAACTATGAAGTTACCATATAAGCCAGCAATTCCACTCCTAGGTTTATACCCAAAAGAACTGAAAACATATGTCCACACAAAGACTTGGTCATGAATGTTCATAGCAGCTTGATTCAGAATAGCAAAAAAGTAGAAATGACCTAAATATCCCTCAGCTGATGAATGGATAAATAAAATATGAATCATGCATATAGTGGAATAATATTATCAGCCATAAAAAGGAATGAAGTACTGACACCTGCTACAACACGGATGGACTTTGAAAACATTATGCTTAATGAAAGAAACGCCAAGATCACATATTGTGTAATTCCATTTATATTAAATGAATGGAATAGGTAAATTCATAGATGCAGAAGGTAGATTCGTGGTTGCCAGGGGCTGGGGTATCTAGGAAGGCTGTGAGTGACTGCCAGTGGTATGACATTCCTTTTGGGGGCAGGGACAACATGGTGTAAATTTAGATTGTGGTGATAGTTGCACAACTCCATAAACATGCTAAAACCACTGAATTATGCACTTTAAGAGGGGAGTTTTATAGCATGTCAATTGTATCTCAGTGAAATCATTTTAAAAATTAATAAATGCTCCATGAGCTTCCTCACAGCCTCACAGCCAGTCCTCAGTGGCACCCCTGAACTGTTTGGTTCTGGGCCAGAGTCTTGCCAGATGGAAACCAGTCCATTCCCTGGGGATAAGAGGCAAGTTGGATTGGAGCTGCAGCAGGGAAGAACACACTGGCTTCTGTTTCTGGCTGCCCAAGGCTGAGGGCCGGAACTCTCTGACCTCCGTGAGGCCCATGCACTGGCATGGGCTGGGCACATTTTAATCATAATAAACGAAGCACTTTATTTTGTACAGAAAAAAAAAAAACAACCCCCTGGGCTCAGGCCTCTTCCCACTCCAAACATGCTGGAGAGTCACCAGCCAGCTGGTGACTCTTGAAGCCTCAGTCTTCTCTTCTGTTCAGTGGACAAAATGATACCTTCCTCCCAGGGCTACAGAAGGCCAACATGATTCCACAGTGGAAATCACTTTTTCTTGTTTTTAAGTTATGTTATTATTTATCATATTACTAAGGAAATAGTTCAAGCATGGTGAAAATGCAGAGTACAACACAGTGAGCTCCCATGCCCCAGCTCAAGAAATAAGAAGTGACGAAGCAGGTGAGCCTGGGGACTATTGTTGTCACCTCTCTTCAGTCCTCACCCTCTGTTCTGGACCAGAACAATCTCTAACGTGAAGATCACTGGCGGTGGCCCTGCTCCGGGAGGCAGGGAACCCGTTCCTCCTTTATTTCCCAGTTTAGGGAGGTTAAAGCTCAGGCCCCATCGGGACTTCTCCGTTGCCCCTTCCCACCAACCCAGAAGGCAGGGGGGACTGAGTCACTTGATGATTCTAAAGGTTTACAACTTTGGTTGTTTTGAAAATTGTTGCTTATTACATCTAGTAAAAATCACCATTTTAAGTGTACAGTTCTATGAGTTTTGAAAAACACATACGGTAGTATAACTCACAGTCAAAATCCAGAACAGTTGCACCCCTTCCCAAATCTTTCATGCCCCTGGTAGCCTCCCTTGTATCCACCCCACTCCTGGCAATCACTGATCTTTTATATCCCTACAGGTTTGCATCATGTAGAATGTCACAGAAGTGGAATCAAGTTCTACATCACCTTTTGAGTGAGGCTTCTTTCCCTTAGCAGTATGCCTTAGGGATTCATCCATGTCCAGTTTGTATTGATGTTGATTTCTTTGTTGTTGCATAGTATTCTGCTGTGTGAATGTGCCAGTTTACCTGTTCATTAGTTGAGGGACATTTGGGCTGTTTCTAGGTTTTAGTGATT
This sequence comes from Eonycteris spelaea, assembly GCA_003508835.1. NCBI lineage: Eukaryota > Metazoa > Chordata > Mammalia > Chiroptera > Pteropodidae > Eonycteris > Eonycteris spelaea. The sequence goes on along the minus strand of PUFA01000215.1, from coordinate 274,958 downwards.
ATGAATAAAACTGCTACAAACATTTATTTATGGATTTTTGTGTAAATATAAGTTTTTATTTCTCTTGAGTAAATACCTAGTTGTGGAATGTTTGGGCTGTATGATAAATGTATGCTTACCTTTATAAGTAACTGGTAAACTTTTTCCAATGTGGTTGTACCATTTTGCACTCTTATCAGGCACTGTACTAGGTCAGGGATAAAAGTGGCCAAGACAAGTAAGACTGTCCTCCTGGGACTGCCAGCCCAATGTGGGAGCAGGTAAGAAATAAGAAAACCCATGAACAAATATATAGGATCAGGTCAGGGTAGCAAAAAGAAAGGCCTCCCTCAGGAGGTAAGTTTGAACTGAAACTAAGGCTGATGAAGAGCCATCTAACCCAAGACCTAGGGCAAAGGCCTCCAGGCAGAGCAGTGAGCAGGTATAAAGGCCCTGAGGTAGGCATGGCATATTATGATGTTGTGACTTTGATGGATTTACTGGATACCTACTATGTGCCAGAACATGCTGAAAACCTTAAAGACATCTTCCTATTTGATCCCCATAACAACCCTAAGCAGGATTACTGTCATCCCTGGTGTACAGCCGAGAAACTATGAGGTTCAGAGAGGTGTCACCTGTCTGAGGGCACACAGCCATTAGGGGCAGAGCCAGGATTTGTACCCAGTGGACTCACAGAACTGTGCTTAACACCTGGGTCCCAACCTCAGCTAGGGACCTTCCCTGCAGTCCTATCGTGTGACTCTGGGCAGGTCACTGGCACTCTCTGAGCCTCTTCCTTCCCATATGAAAAACGGGGTTGGTGTTGCCTGCCATGCAGTCCGCTGTGAGAATCTTGGCACGGTGATGCTGGCAGTGGGCAGTGGACGCGTGGCGATTCTGCGGAGGGTAAAGGACCCACCCAGCCAGGCCCTGGGGTGAGTGAGCACTGCGCTATCTCCCGGCGCCGACAGAGGGCAGGAGCGGGCCGCACCTCACCTCTCGCCAGGAAGTGCGGGCAGTGGCAGACTCGGCATCTGTGCGGGACGCGGCAGGGGTGCTGCAATGGGCTGTGTCCCAGTGTGCTGTCGGGACGTGGGCATCCCTTTTGTGTGTAAGACTTTCAGGAGACACACGACCCAGGAACAGGGGCCCAGTTCAGGGCGTGGAGGAGGGGCGTAGAGGGCCTGGTAAACCCTGGTCATGGGCCCACCCAGCTCTGGGTTACCTTTTCTGCAGCTCAGTTCCGGGGAGGGGCATTACAGCAGGCCCCGCCCTCCCTACTTGGTGAGACCATGTGTCTTTCCTAAGTTCAAAGCTTCAGAAGTGGCCAGTCTGATTTGAGATGTGCTGCATGTCCCTGTCCCATACGGACTGGACTTCAACGGCTTAGTATGAAAAACAGAATCTAAACTATCACATTAATCATTTTTTATATTGATCATATACTGACACAATATATTGGATATACTAGATTAAATAAAATATAAGATAAATTTCACTTTTATTATTTCAAAGGTAGCTATTAAAACTTTTAAATGACATGCTCTCATTTGTGGCTGTTCTATTTGTACAGGACATGCTTGTCTACATACACCATGTCTGTTAGCCCAGTTACTCCTCATCTCATCCTGCCTGTGAGGCCTGTACTGTTATCATCCCTATTAAACAGATAGAGAAACTGAGGTGATACAACTTGCTCAGGGCAGGTTGTAGGAGCAGACCCAGCCATGCTGCCCAATTCTCAGGTGCACACATGCATATGCAAAACACAAGCAAACGTCTGAATGTGATCATGTGTGCAAGGGTACACGTGTGACAGATAGACCAGTGCATCAATGCACACTGCCAACATCCCAGTGACTGCACGTGCAAATGTTACTTGCTTGCATCCGGTCTTGTGGCGGCCCCACGGGCACACATGCCCATGAACCCGTGCACAGCCCCCTGTTCACATCCACACACACATACCTGCAGGTGGGCTGGCCTGCAAGGTACAGGAGTGCAGCCAGCATCCCCTGAAGGCCCCAAGTGCCATCTGGAGGACTTTTGAGGGTTCTGCTACTGGCCAGCAGGCCCAAGATCAGCCTGATGGTCTTCCTGATCACCCAGGGTCTGGACCCTTAGGGGCCTGGCTGCAATTCCATCTGTGTCCCCAAGAGCCAGACCTGAGGTAAGGAGTGGGCCTATGTTGGCCCACCTGCTGCTGGTGCTGCTGCAGGGCCCTTTCTCCAGGTTGCAGAGCATTTGCATACAGCTCCCCAAGCCCTGGGATCACATTACATGGAGTACCGATGATAATCTTTGTTGAAATAATATTTAACACATGCTGCACTTTTAATTAACTATCTGAATAATCTCAAATTAATACCAGAGCTTTAAAAATAAGTTTTCATTTTCACTTTGGTAACATAATAGCAGCCCGGCTCACCCATTTCCCCCTCCTTTAATTAAAAGCCCCTTTGTGTGTCTCTTGTCACTTCAGAAATGGACAAAAGTGGGGGCAAGGGGTGTGAGGGGGTGGGCAGGCCAAGGCTCCTGGCTTGGGGCTGCTTAGGGCCTCTGGCACTGGCTCTGGTGTGACTATCACAAACATTCACAGGGACTCTTTAACATGGTCACAGATGCCCACAAGTTGCCTCTCATATGCCAGACACACACACCAGAGGCAAGCAGTACTTGCACCCCACTCCCTGACTTGCTTGTCCACGGCTCAGATGGCCAGGCCCACACCGATGCTTCCTGCACCTGTAGGCAGTCGTGTACACATGCACACATAGGATTTTTGGGGCTGGAGTTCAAATTTGCATTCTGAGTCTACATCCAAGAAGATCACAGGCTGCTGTGCCCATGTCCCTGTTCCTAGCTGACTTAAGAATGATACATGTGTGTGTGAGTATGTGTATCTCTCTCCATTTGTCTCTGTTTCTTTCTATCTTAGGCTCGACACTTCTAGAAACAGAGCCAGGAAGGCAGCCCCTGGAGTCAGTTAGTTGGCTCCCATGAGTGACCATGGGAGTCACCAGGTACCCACCTCTGTGGGAGAGATAGTCACATGGGTGCAGGTGTGTGGGACTGGGAAGCCGGGCTGTGGTCCTCAGCTCTCATGCTGGAGGACAGGGTGGAGAGGTGAAGCAGCATGCAGGCTCTAGGCCCTACCCAGCCAGGGTATCTCATCAGCAAGACGGTCAGAAAAAAGGCTTCTGGGGCTGCAGCAACCAACACCAGGGTCTAGCCTCCCGTCCCATGTCCTGGTCCTGGGACCCAGAGCATGAGTGGCAGTGCTAGGTCCTGGGAACTGACTGCTCTGGGGCATAAGTCCCCTTTCCTGACACCAACCCGTCCCTTCTGGCTCAAGCCAACCAGCCAGCCAGGTCAACTGAGACCCAGTGGACACCTGCCTCATGAGCTGCCTAGAGGGGCGGGGACCCTGCTCCCACCTACCCCGTCTTGGCCAGTGAAGACTGGCTAGGCCACTCTGGGCACCTCACCTCCTACCATCACCCACGTGCACATCTCACTGATGGCCACACTGTCTCATACATTCACATTTGTGTTCACACATGCACACATGTGGTCATAGCCACCCAAGTCTACACTCACAAGTGAGCATAGAGGGTCCCGGACACCCAACTAACCCATGTGGAAGAGTGACAGTCATGGACAGGCTGCAGGAGTCTCATCCACCAGCTCTTCCACCTGGGCAGCCAGTTCAGGAGGCCATGTGTGGACCAGGAGCTGCTGTTGTCCTGAGTTTCCATGACATGCTAGGGGGCATAAACAAGCTCCCAGAATTCTCACAAGTCTCAAGGAGAGACAGGGGTCTGAGGTGAAGGGAGGTTGTGGGGAATGGGCTCAGAGAAGCGAGCTAAGTTGTTCAAGGTCACACAGGGAGCCATGGATAAAATCAGGCCTAAACTCAAGCCTGTACACCAGTCAGCCCACCTTGTGTCCATTCTATTCCTGAAAAGCTAACCTGGCAAGACCTGTTGGGAAGCGGGGTTAACAGGCAGGTAGGTGCAGGGCTGCATCTGGAACATTAGGAAGAAACCTTGGTGCGGTACAACTCAGCTTCCCCAGAAGACGCAGAGCCCCACTTCTGTGGTGAGATCCCAAAGAGATGGGAAGATGGGTCTAGAGTGAGGAGAGGGTTCCCCAAGCTTCTCAGGGTTGTCACAAGCCAGTAATAATGGTGGTTTGTTCCCCCAGCAAGGGACCTGTGCATGACCTCGCCCCACAGATCCCATGAGCTTTGGCAGAAGGCTGCTGTGCACAAATTTGAGGATTGGATACCTGGGAAATGCTTAGAACACAGGTTGCTACAGAGAAGTTCTTTATTAATTTGTTTGCTAATTCGTTTGGTCAATCAATAGATATGCACCCACTGCCTGCAAGTGCTGGTGCTGTCCTAGTTGGGTATAGCAAGACTGACCTAGGCCCTGCCCTCCTGGAGCTGCCATTCTAATGGGGGAGATGGAGAATGCACACATCAGATTAATGAAGTAATTTCAGATAATGACCATAAACCAGAGTAATCATGGAGGGCTTCACTGAGGAGGTGAGATTTGGGCTGAAACGTGAGTGATAGGAAGGCAGTAGCCAGACAAAGGAGCATAGGGAGACGATTCCAGGCAAAGGGATCAGCAAGGGCAAAGGCCCAGAGGAGTGAACGCTCATAGGAGGGAGGCCTGGGCAGGACGAGGGTTTGCAAGGCCCTGCTGGGAAACAACCTGGTGGAGACTAGGGCAAATGGGGCAGCTCACACCGTGTCTGAGAGGTGACTGCTGCTCATCTCAACCTCATGGTTGCCTGTGGAACTGAGGGCTCAGTGTGGCCGAGGTTTCGATTTTGCAAGAAAAGCTGGATGTCTAGTACTTTTATGTAATACCTCTTAACTTTTAAAATGGCTACGATTGATTCTACTATTCAAGCCACATGAAATCTTTCTGAAAGCCAAAACTAGCCTGTGGGCTTCTGGTTTGAGACCTCACTATGAAGTGAGGGCTGAGATTCAAGTTCTGCCTCCCAGACTTTCCAGCTAAGTGACCTTGTGCAAGTTGCTTGCTCTCTCTGTATTTCAGTGCTTTCGTGTGTAAAATGGACGTAATAGTGCTTACTTACAAGGTTGCCATTAATTTATTCATTCAGCAAATATTTATTTAACATCTACTATATACCAGAGACAGTGCTAGGCTTTGGGTGGGGGGTATGGGACACAACAATGAATAAAAGAGACAAAATTCTCTGCCCTGGTGCGTCTTATAAGCCATAGAAGATGGAATGTGAGCAACATGAGTAAGTGCTCATGTAGAAACACCATGTAGCAAAGAAGTGCTGAGGAGAGAAAATAGGGCAGAAAGGGAGGTGAAAAGAGTTGAGGAGTAAGAGTTGACATTTTCGATAAAGTGACTAAGGCGGGCCTCACTGAGGAGGTTGCATTGAGTAAAGGTCTGAAGGAAATGGGGTAGTGAGACACACAGACATCAGGATGAAACATGTTCCAAGCAGAGGGAATGGCCAGTGAAAAGGCCCTGAGGCATGGCCGCTCAAGGAACAGCAAGGAGACTGGTGTGGCTGGAGTGAAGAGAATCAGGTCAGAGAGGTGGGGAAGTGAGGTGAGGGCTGGATAACAGACCACTGTGAGGACTTAGGCTTTTCCTCTGAGTACGTGAGAGAGCCATGTGAGGGTGTGGAGCAAAGGAGGGGCAAGGTCTGACCTTGATTTTGACAGGATCCTTCTGGCTGCTGCTGGGGTAGAAGCAGGAAGAACAGGAAGGAGGCTGCTGCTACAGCCCAGGATGGAGATGATGGGGGCCGGACCAGGGGCAACAGTGGGGCTGAGAGAAATTGGTTAGATTTTGGGTAGATTTCGAAGGTCCATCCAGGGGAGGTGAGGGAGAGAGAGGGAGAGGAAGAAGGAGAGAGAGAGAGAGAGAGGGAAGGAGGGATGGGGAGAGACTGGGGGGTGGGGAGATATCAAGGATGATGCCTAGGTTGGTCTGGACACTGGAAGATGGAAGTGCGCTTTTCTGGGAGCTGAAAGGTGTGGAACTGGGCTGGACATGCAGGAAAGGAGCTGGAGAAAGGAAGCTGGGAAGACAGGACTCACCAGGGACCTAACACTGGGCACCATCCATAGCAAGTGTAGGTGGAAGTGAGGACAACTGGCTTCTGGCAGCCCATGGCCCACAGCAAGCTAGGACGGCTGGATGCTAATATCATTTGTCATTTCTCGTTCCAGGAAAGTAGGTGCCTGGAAAGCAGCTCTGGAACGCAGGCCAGGGAAGAGGAAGCCACTGACCCTGGGGCCCCTGACCCCACGCCAGGTAGCTGGAGATGGTCTCCCGCGGGCGGGGTGCTCCTCTCCCCCGCCGCCTCGGCCCTCCCATCCCCCACCTGCTCGCTCTCCAACCCGCCTCCCCTCCCCCCTCGCCACCTGCGGGGTCGGTCAGATCTGGGCCTTTGTCCCGCGCCCCAGCCCTGCAGCCCTGCGTGGCGCCCCCCCCCGCCCCGCCCCCGAGCAAACACAGCTGAGTGCCAGGGCTCGTGTGCCGCCCCCGCCCCCCAAATCTTCGGGTCGCGGGGGGCGGGGAGGCTTAGCCAGGCAGCTGTGGGACTGAGGGCGGGTGGGGCCAGCTAGGCCAGGGGCCCATCGCACGCACCCTCCCACGCGGCGGCTGCGCCTTTGTCATGTAGATGGCCCGCTGACGGCCGGACGCCTCCGCACCACCAGCTGACCAGGGTGGGGGTGGGGCAGGGGTGTTGTCTCAGCTCCCAGGTCCAGCCCAGCCCGGCGGCGGGCGAAAACTAGCTTTATCCTCCAGCCCCGAACTCAGATCTCCCTGATGCTGGGCGACCTGCTCTAGTCGCCGGGCTTCTCTGGACCTGTCGGCTTTCCTTGCATTCCAGCCAAAGGAACCTGCGTGTACTAGGGCCTAGAGACTGAAGTTTACACTGCTGTAGTGCGGAGCAAATTGGGAAACAGCTCCCAGTCAGCCAGATGAGCAAACCAGGCTCCCGCTGCCATCCCCACCCCTGCCAGAACTGTGGGTTCTTGGGACCCAATCCCAGCCCATGCTGACCTCAGTCTTCCCATCTGTACTTTGAAGGCTGGTCGCGGAAGGCAGAAAGAACCTCTGCGATGATTCTTCTGGCCCGGCAGGGTGCTGAGAGTCTGATAGACATAAGGGTAAATGCAGGGTGACCGAGCTTGGTGATGGCACAAATGTTCACCACACCAGGGTTCCCTCACTCCTAGTGCTGACCCCCCCCACCCATCTTGGCTTCTTCTATGGTAGCTGAAATGGAGCATTCACTGGGGACCCCCTCGTAAAGATTCACCAAAACAGAGGTGATGGAACCGAAAGTTATTACCTGCATGCTGTCAGGAGTCAGGCCTGGGGCAAGACTGGGAAGGAGAAACAGTCCTGAAGCTGGAATCAGGCCTGGAGCATCTGGTTTTCCCAGCGAGGGACACCATGTCCTCCTTAGGAGCATCTCTCCCCACTTTGCTGATGAGGAGTCTGAGGCTAGAGAGCAGTGGGACCCTTGGCTTCCCAGCCCTTGTCCTTGCCTGCAAAGAATGGAGGACTGGAATTCATACCAGAAGATACAGAAGTGACCAACACGCTTAGACAAGATGCTTGGAGTCCAGGATGTGCAAATGGAATAACATAGTATCATTTCCTACCTCTCAGGCAATGAGCGGAAACACTTGACACCACAGTGCCAGGTGCTGTTGGACCGGGCTCCTCTTCAGGGTGAGTGCTGCTGGCACATTGTCAATATGAATCATGCTCATGGTTCTGCGGGAGCTTTGGTCCAGTGATTTTACATTTAGGAATTTATTTTTATATTTAAAAGGAACCAATAGGGAGAGTAGGCCACTGTGTTTATTGCAGTGAGGCCTAGAAGTCTCCCAAGAGCATGACTTGGCGGGCAGATGAGAATTCCAGTCCCAGCTCAGCCATATGTGACTTTGGGCAACTGACCTGTTTCCTCATCGGGAGGGTGGGAATAGTAGCAACATCTACCCTTCCATATGCAGAGCGCCCACCCCAGGGTGCCTTATGAACACACAATCTAGATTTACATGAAAGAAAAGCAGAGTTTTCTGAGGTGGTGAGTTATAATCAGTCTACAAATGGATATTAGAACCTCTCTGAGCCTCAGTTTCCCTTTGAGCAAAGAAAACTTGGTCTTTGTAGCTCACTGGGTGGCTCCTAGCTCTCCCCAGTGGCACCAATTCCTGATCCCCACCCTCCTGGACTCTGACTCTAACAGCTGAGCCAGGCCATCCCTGGTTGGTGGAGAGAGGGACACCAGTCAGTCTGTTGGACTGTGTGTCAGTCCCAGCCCAGACTCAACCTGGCCTATTATAGGAGAGGGTGGGGAGGGAGGAAAGAACAGCTGCCCACCACCTCCACCCCTGGGCCTTGGCCTTCTGGCTCCCCTAAGCAGGAAAGGCTGGTGGAAGGTGGGATTTATCTCACTCTCTCTCTCTCACACACACCCACCCACCCACCCACACACACACACACACACACACACACACACACACACACCCCTTCAGGGAAGGGCCTTTGTGACCAGATCCAGTTTCTAGCTGGACTGGTTAGTCCAGGCAGCCTTGATGGATGGCCAAGATAATGTCTGTGCAGATTGGCTGGCAGGCCAGGAGACCCGAGCTGGGCAAAGACTTAGCCTAATTCAGAGATGGGATGGGGTCTCTACCTGTCTTGTCCCAGCTGCCTTTACCAGCTTTTGGAGGCCACTGGGATACCCTCTCTGAACCTCGCTTCCCTGCCTGCAGTGAGAGGTAACCCTGCGGAGGGGTGCACAGACCTGAGGTTGTCCAGGCAGGAGGTGCACCCTGTGGTTGTGCTCCAGTTACAGAGCCTAGCACCACATACTGATCTGGGCTCAATGCATGTGCTGTGTCATGGAGGACAAGCCCAAGCTCTTGGGATGTCCCAGCTGGCTCCATTGCTAAGCCTTTAACGGGCCATTCCTTTTAGATCAGCTGCATCTGAGTGATGTGAACTGGCGTGTGAGCAATGGACCTGTGGTTATATTCATGGTTATATTTGTGGTTAAATGTCACCTCCTTATGTCAGACAATAGTGAGCAGGATACAAAGATTCCATGAGAAAATGAAGTTCTAATAACCTAAGGCACTACTATACATAATAAATTAACTTCTTTCCTGTGCATCTGAAACAGTACTAATGATGTACTATCCTTGGGTAAATTGAGAAAGTAATCACTTGAGTCATTTTTGCGTGTTTGGTTTGCACAGGAAACTGATTGAGAAGCCACCTACCTTGTTCCAAAACCTATAGCCATCAGGCCCCTGTGAGCTCTTGGCGCTGGTGGAGGCAACCCAGAGAAGATGTTGGTTCCAGGAAGGAGAAGAAACTGGCCTCTTCTGGTGGAAAGGGTCCAGTGTAACCAACCTGCCATCAGATGGCTTGGTCAGTCTCTTCAAGGGACAGCCAATCAGGGACTCAGCATTGGTCTCTACTGCTGAAATATGGGCGTTCTCAGCAACAGTGCCTGCAACGGTGGATGCTATTGGCTCCACACATGGAGTCGCCCTGCACTCCCATCATGCAAATGTAGGAGTGGCCAGCTGGCAGATCAGTCTACCCCAGCTGTGGCATCTCTCCTCTGTGGTAGGCACACACATGCTACACCCACTCTATAACTTAATTCCCGGGCATCCTTCTTTCTGGTCATCCATTCTTGATCTTCTCGGGCCATAACCAACTAGCCAGGCCATTGCTCACTGCCCTTGAGTCCATACTCACCCATCCTCAGGCTGCTTCTGCCTCCCTACTCTGCCAGTAATGGAGTGCACTGCTCATAGGACTGCCCCTGGGGATATCTCTCTATTCTATTGTCCTTTAGGGATACTTCCAAGGGGGCTATAGGATGGCAGAGTTCCACATTTGGCTGCAGACCTGTTTGTGAGCCAGGCTTCAATCTTTTCTTCCTCCATTAGTTGACCTTAGGGAAGCGCCCATGAAGCTTTAGGTGGGAGATGAACAAAGAGGTACAAGTGTGGGCTTCTGGGCCACCTCTTTACCAACCGGTGCCACAGACCCGCTCAGGCCCTATCATAATTGCTCATGTAATAGATCACCACTGGCCCCAGCTCTTTGTGGATCTGATGGCCAGCTCCAGTAACACTGTCATGTGCTGTCCCATCATGAGATGTTCAGGTCCTGCAGGGCCCCTGTGGCATTCCAGAAGTTGCTCCTAGAATAGCAAGGCCTTGCTGCGGGACTCTGAGCATCAGTAGTACTGCAACTCCTACCAGGGCTGGCCAGAGGTTCCACGGGGGACTGTATCCACCACCATCAGATAGAGCGCGTGACCAAGGGGCAGCTTGACGACAGTCTGAGCCTTCTGCAGAGATCTCTTGCTCTGGGCCCCATTCAAACTTGCAGTCACTCTATGAGTGGGCTGGGGCAGAACTGAGTGAGATGTTTGTGCCTCCCAGATTCCAGGGCCAACTGAGTGCTGGGCCTCTTTCTTCATGGTCAGAGGTGGGAAGGACAAAAACATGTCCTTTTCTCGAAAAGGGATTTCCCAGCATGCCCCAGGCTCTGGGACCCCTAAAATCTTCACTGATTTGGTCTCGTATGCCTCACTAGGATAACGAAGGTACTTGCACAACCTGTCCCAGGTCTGAGTAGCATGTTATCAGTAGGGTGTATGGCATGACATTTGGTGGCACATAGACACTCAACAGTTCCTTCGGTGGTACGTTCATCAAGTTTTTTCCTCTTCTGTTAAATCCAGATAAAATTAAATGTAATCCTTTAACATTATTAAACTTCCAGCAAAATATTTTATTTCTATACCAGTGACCCAGTTCTCTATTTCCTACCCTCTCTTGGGGTGTGTTTATGTAAGAGATGTCTGGAATTATGCTACCTCTAAGGTCGATGATGATTATCTTAACTAGTTTGGGTGGTGGGACTTAGGAATGATTATTTAATGTTGCTTTATAATTGTTATGTTGTTTGAAATTTTAAAATAAGTATGTTAAATTTTTATTAAATAACATTTTTAAAATTTAGTGAACATTGCAGAATGCACCACATAGTGTGGTCAGGTGCATTTAGTTAGAGCCAACCCTGGCTGCAGGCACTGGCACTGAGAGTAGGTAGGGTGCCCCACAGCGTGTTTGAGGGGTGAACTCGACTGTGCTTTGAGCCAAGTTTCACATAAAGGAGGTATGATCAAGAAGAGAAGGTACTGGGGATAGCCTCCACCTTCCAGAAGCTGTGGTGTAGGGAGCATGTCCAGACCCCAGGGGTGGGGTAGCATGCAGCCAAGCAGCCTGGAGGTGAGAGAGGCCTCCACTACAGACTCAAAGGGCAGGACAAGTGAAAACATTCATAGTGAACATTTATGTGGCCCTTAGTGTGTACAATTTTCTAAACACTTTATCCATATTAGCTTATTCAGTTTTCCAAACAACCCTATAAAGTAGGGTCTATTGTTATCCCCATTTTACAGATGAAGAAACTGTGACAAGGGACCATTTTATAACTTGCCTGAAGGAAACTGAGGCAGGGGTCTGGGTCTGGAGATAGAGCCAGCATTAATGCACTCACGCATTTATTCCTTTCAACAAGTGTTTTTCATGTGCTCAATGCAGTTTCTGGCAGTGAGAAAATGAAAGTTAGCAAACACATACCCCTACTCATCCACATATCCCTGCCCTCAAGGATGTTCCAGCCGGATGGGGAGAGACACATTCAAGATGTGAGCACAAAAATATGTTGTTACAAACAATGGTACCTGCCACAAAGCAAGGGTATACAAGAAACTTACATGGCTAAGAGGTCAGAGCAGGGGTCCTAGAACAAAGGATATTTTAGTTGAACACCGAAGAACACAAAGAAGTTAAAGGTTAAAGGACATCTGGGCAGAGGAAGCAGTATGTGGAAGGACTCTGTGGTGAACAGGTTAATTCATTAGAGACTCTGGAAGGGGTGCAACATTAACTAGAGAGCAGTGAGCAAGAGAGAGCCTAGAGGGAGATGGGAATGAAGAGGTAGGTAGGGGCTTCATCTTTTAGAATCTTATAGGTCAGGATAAAAGTTTGGATTTTATTCTAGATGCATTTGGAAGCTATTGGAAAGTTTTTAAGTGAGGCAGTCTCATGGCTGATTTACCTTATCATGGGATACTTAGGCTGCTATATGGAGTCAGGAGGCAAAGAAGCAGAAGGACCCATGAAGAGGCTGTTGTAGTAATATGGGCAAGAAAGGATGGTTGCCTGAACCACAGTGATGAAAATGGGGGTTGAGATGCTGTTCTTTCCTTGAAAAATCTCCCCAGCAGTCCCCCACATTAACACTCATATCCCATCAGCTAAAACATAGTCTCCTGGCCACACCTAGCTGCAGGGAGCCTGGAAAATGTGATCTTTGTTTCACAGGATCTCATGCCCACGTAGAATCTGGAATTGTGTCTAAGGAAGAAAGGGGATAGATTTTGAGGCAGATATCCCTGTGATGTTAGAATCAATGGTGATGATAATGCTGATGGCGATGGTGGATGTAGAGGTGGTGATGTCTGTGATGGTCATAGTGGAATTCTTGATGGTTGGGGAAAACAGTGATGGGGAATGTGGGGGGCCTGGTGGTGGTAGTGATTGTGAGATGATTGTGAAAGTAGTGGGGAAGGTGGTGATGGTTATGGTGGTGGTGATGGTATTTGTGCTGGTGGTGAAGTTGATGTTTTGGTTTTGGTCAGGATTTTGCTGACACTGATGGTGATGGCTGCAGTGGTGATAATAACGTAGTGGCAACAGTGATGGGGATAGTAGTGGGGGTCGTGCAGTGGCAACAGCGTAGGTGATGACTTTAATTTCTCACTTTCTACTTATCCAAAGCCAGGAAGTGGGATCGGTTATCTCCTTACTCTTTAATTTCCTTTCTGACTAGTACTCTTACTTTAGGCCAAAACTAACAGACCTCCTAAGTCCCACTTTCCCCTTTAAGGGCCAAACCATCAGGCCTCCTCCATTCCCATCCTTGATGCTGCATCTCCTCATTTTCTAGTAACTCATCCTCATTCACTGAAGAATTTGTAAGCTGGCTCACAGACTTCCTCTAGATCCCAAGCTATTCCATCTTCCTGGAGGATTTTAATGTCACCTGGATGATCTACTCCATATCTGGCCTTGCAGTTCCTTGACTGCCTCATCTTTAAAGGCATCCTCCCTCCCCACTGTGTTTTTGGGTCATAATCATGATATTAATTGTCTATTGCTGTGTAATAAATTGCCCTCAAATTTAGTGGCTTCTAACCACAACAAATATATTCTCACACAGTTTCTTTGGGGCAGGAGCTTAGCTAGGTAGTTCTGACTCAGGGTCTCTCCCAAGGTAGTGATCAAGATGTTGCAATCAAGATGTTGACTCTCATCATCTGAATGTTTGACTGGGGATGAAGGATTCACTGCCAAGATGGTGCACTCACAGGGCTGCAAGCTAATGCTGGTTCCTGAGAGATGGCTTGGTTCCTCACCATGTGGGCCTCTCATGTAGTTGACTGTCCACATGAATGACAGCTGGTTTCCCCAGAGCAAGCAACCCAAGAACAGGAGATGAAAGCCATGATATGTTTTATGGCTTCAGAAGTTACACTCTGAAGTTACACTCTGGCATTTCTGAAATATCCTATTGGTTCTGTGCATGAGCCCATCCAATGTGGGGAGGGGCCACACAGGGGCCTGAATACCAAGAGGCTGCTTTGAACACTGGTCCTCAAACTGTCTACCTTCTTCTTGCCTGCTCCAGAGCAACTGAGCCCAGAAAAGAAAACCACAAACCTGGGCAGATTGGTTCCAGTGTGGATTCATGATTACCAGCTCCAGAGGCCCTCTACCCTGCTTGGCAATGTGCCGTCTACTGTGCTTCTTTGGCCAACCTATCCTCCCACTCTCTAAACAGCTATTTCAAAACTTCACCCTTCCCACCCTCTCCGCTGCTCTATCTCACTTTATTCTCAAAAAAATGGCCTCACTTCCAATTCTACAGAAAAAAAAGGCTACAAGAAGTCCCTCATCTTCCTGTGACCAAGCACACATGTGTCCACCTTCACTCTCTGCTGTTGCAATAGAGAAGTTATTGCTTCCACCCAAGGCTGATCCATTCACCTGTGCCTTGGACCCAGCCCCCTCTCCTTTCCAAGAACCTTGCATTATCAACCATCCCCCCACCAACACACACACTTTCCTCCTCTTTCATGCAACTGTTTTCTTCCCAATTACTGGGACACAACCTCAGGCCTCCATTGCCAAATACTTCATATTTCTACGTTAGGCGCCCTGCAGTCCTCCATTCTCCTGTTCTTTAAATACCATGTTCCATGAAAAGGAACCAGGGCTCACTGAATATATGTCTTGTTCCAGGTCTGGGGCAGAAAATATTCAAGATGAGCCTGCAATAGCTTATCATACAGAATGAGAGGGGAGTGACCAAAGTTTGTGGGGTCATGAAAAGAATAATCAAGAGCTGACTTGCACGGGTTCCCACAAGGGGCAGAGGTGGGACAATCGGGACAATCGGAACATGAAAAAACTGCAATAGACTAAAATACAACAAAGATGTTAGAAATCCAATTGTTTATCATGGTAGCTAAAAACCTTACTTGGGTCTTCTAGGAAACAACTTATTCCAAAAAAATTTTTTTTAATAAAAGGAAAGGACCATTTACCCTCCATTTCCTATATGAATTATTTTTCAGAATAACTATTTGATGAGGAAAGTTCTCTTTATGAAAATTCCAGCTAATTAACAAAAAGAGAATGAGAGAATACCACCACTTTCAACCTCCTAATAATGGAGTAAGGCATGATCATCAGTGGGTACCAAAATCATTAGTAAAAAGTGGGTGAGACATCTTGTAAAAGATGGGCCAGACTGGGAACTCCTGAACCATTGTTCAGTCTTAATCTCACAAAAAGAAAGTGATGAGATACTAGATGTACCCTAAAGTGATACCATAAGTAGTACACAATGCCATCTATGCAGTATCCTTGAATCTGATCAAGCCCCTATACCTATCTCAAGTGTGTAGAACTTTGGGAAGCACAGGGCTTACAGAAACATGTTAAATGACACCACAGGGATACAATTGACAAACATAAAATGGTCAAATACCACTTTCTTCAACAAATGAAAAAGGGACAGGGAATTTGTAAACTTAAGAGCTTAAAAAGGCACATCAGTCAAATGCAATTTGTGGCTGTTGTCTGAAAGCTGTTTTGAACAAATCAAACATAATCAGGGAAATCTGAATAATAACCAGATGTTTGATGGTGATATTAAGATCCATTGTTTTTTAAGTATGATAAAGGTATTGTGATTATGTTTTTGAAGTCTTTATCATATTTGTTTAGATGAAATATAATGTTAGGGGTTTGCTTCAAAATAGTCTAAGGTTGGGGGAGTGGAAGGGGATGTAAATGAAATAAGATTGATCATATGTAGGTGGAAAACCAGAGGAGAGAAGGAGCCATTAGAGGTATCATTTTATAAACTACATAAATGTCTAACCAATGTATTGTGTACTTGAAACTAATAATAATTTTTAAAAGATTGGCCAGATGCTACTAATTGTTGAAGCTGGGTGATGGGTGTAGGAGGTTCATAATACCACTATCTCCAATTTTACAGATGTTTGACACTTTTCATAATAAATATTTTTTTAAAAATAGTCCAGTCTCTTTTTCTGTACCATGGCAGCTGAGGAGGTAGCTGCTCCAAATGGTGCTACTACAAACTGATGGCAACTGTTGTCCTGCATACCTGATCGACTGTGTGGGGAGAGACTCTCCCCCAGGGACCAGGCATGTAGTGTGAGCTTGAAATACACATTTATTGGGTTAAGCCATGAAGATTTGGGAGTTGTTAACTCAGTATAATTTAATTCATTCTGACTAGTACATGTTTTCATTCCAGTCTGGCTACTCCCACGCTCCTCTGCTCCTTCTCATAACCAGATATCTTGTGAGACATTAACAGACAGAGTGTTGTCTATGTCTATGTTCGCTACTCCACCCCTCAGCACCTCAGCCTCATCCCCCTTGGACTTCTCATCACTCCATAGAAACAGTTTTCACTAAGGTCATCAATGTCCTCTGTGTTGCCCAAACCAGTGAATGCTCCCTAGACCTCATTCTTCATTCTTATGGTCAGCATAGTTGGCCACACACCCTTCTTCCCCAGCACTCTCCTCTGCTGGCTCCCCATCCTTCTGCAGGCTCCTGCTCTGTGTCTTCTGAAGGCCTAGCCTCTTGGGCCTGGTATTAAGGATGCAAGTTCACGGCCTGTCATCTTCCTGCCCCTCTCTCCTTTCATTTACTCCTTATCTGCAGATGACCCCAAAAGTGTATTCTCAGGCCTGAGTTCCCCTCGAAGTCCAGATCCATGTATCCAACTGCCTGATTGAATATCTCACAGGTCTTAAAGCCACCTCTTACCTAGCAAGTCCAAATCTGAACTGTTTTTCCCCATTTCAGTGAATAGCCCCATGATTCATTCTGATACTTAGGCCAAGAGTCTGAGGATCTGCTTCAACAGTCTCCTTCTCTTTAATCAGATATTTGGTCCACCATCAAGTCCTTGGGATTTTACTTCCCAAATAGCTATTGAATCCATCTTCTCTCCATCCCCACCCCAATCTCCCTGGATAGGTGGTCGCTTCCCACCTGGAAGACTGTGACATCCTCTTAACTGGTCTCCCTGCTTCCATGTCGGCCCCTTTTCCACACTGTTGCTTAATAGTCTTTTCACAATGCAAATCCAGTGTGTCACCTTCTTGCTTCAAACCCTTCTGTGACTTCCTATTGCTCTTAGGATCAAGGTGATGACACTCGTACAAGACCCTGCAGACCACCCTGCCCCTATGCTTCTTGCTCTCTCCTTCCAGCCACAATGGCCTTCTCCCAGCTCCTTCTTTTCATATACCCCTTCTGCCACAGAGACTTTGCACATTCAGGTCCCTCTGCCTGATGTACTTTTCCTTCCCCTGATGAACTCACACTTCCCTTTCTGATCTCAGGGTGGCTTTCTCTCACCTTCCTATCTGGGTCAAATGCCCCTAGAGACTCTTTCTGAGAATCTTGTTTGTCTGCTGTGGCACCTCTATGAATTGTAGTCTTACAATTTCTTTTGTGACTATTTGATTAAAATCTCTCTCCTTCATTAGTCTGCAATCCACTTTGCTTATCATGATGTCAACAAAACCTAGGATTCTGCCTGTTATGTAGCAGGCACACAAAAATTCCTTGATAAAGTAAATGAAATAGTGATGAGTCTCTGATGATAGTGTTTGGGTGTTGGTGATGGTAATGGGGGTGGTCGTTGTTAGTGGTGACAGTAGTTGTGAAAAATCGAAGTGGTAGTGGTGTAATGATGGCAGTGGTGGTGGTGGTGGTTGACAGGATGGTGGTGGCAGTGGCAGTGCCCACCTTCCTCCACACTCACTTGGCCAGTTGACTCCAAGCAGAGTCACACAAGGATGGAGCATTGTCAGAGCTGATCTGTTCCAACAGAAGCAGCCCAGAGAGACCACTCTCAATCTAAGAGCGGCCTGACCTTCCCACAGGTGTTGCGATTTCTTTTTCTTCTCACTTAGCCTATACCCATTCAATAGTGCCCCTCCCCACTTTTTACTTACACTAGCTAGGATTGATTTCTGTCCATTGTAACCAGGTAACTCCAATGGAAACAGAAAGGCCAGAGAGCTGGTGAACTGAGAATGAGCCCATTTCTTCTCTCTCTCCTTTGCCAGTTCCTCCTCCTCTCTCTGGCCTCTGACTGTCCTTGGACCTTTCTTCATCTCTGCTCCCTGGGTGATCGCACACATTCTCAGTCCTTTAAATACCATTGTATATGCTGATAAATCTCGATTTTCCATCCTGGTCCCAACCATCACCTTGAGTTCTGACCTTCCTCTTGAGTCCCAGATTACATGTCCCAGTGGTTACTGGGCATCTTTGACTTGGCTTCCTGTTGTGCATGTCTAACTCATCATGCCCCAAATGGAATTTCTGATTTTTCTCCACAAATTTGCAGGCCCCACTCCCCCCAGCAAGTCTTCCACAGTTCAGTGAACGACAACTACATTTTATCACACCAGAAAATGAAGAGTCACCCTTGATTCATTTCCTCACCCCCACATCCAATCCACCAGCAGAATTCGGCAGTTTCACCTTCAAAATATATTCTAAAAATTGTACCACCTCCACTACTATCCCTCTCATCAAAGTCACCATACTCTCTCACCTGGAGAGCTATAACAGCCTCCTCTCAGGCTTCTTGTCTCCACTCCTATACCCCAATAGTCTCCTCCACATGGCAGCCAGAGGATCCCTTGAAAATGTTAAGTCAGCCTCTCCTTTGCTCCAAACCTTCTAATAGCTTTCCATTTACCCAACAAAGAATACAGCCTATGATACAGCCCCCTGCTGCCTCTTCTAAAACTCCTCACTTTATTTAGCTAAAGGCCTTCTTTGCCTTCCAGAGGAGGCTGCTGCTTTGAAACCTTTAAACTTGTGCTCTCTGCTGGGAATGCTCTCCCTATACTTTCACCTGACTTGTTTTTTCAACTACTTCTGGCTTGGACCAGACTGGTGCAGAGGGCACAGAGAGGAATAATCCCCAGAATGATTCCAGGGTGTCTGGGCCGGGAACTGGGTAGCTGGAGGGACCTCCCCTGGGCAGATTAGGGGTCAGCTGTGGGAGAAAGATGTCAAATCCACATTCCATATGGTGAGTTAATGGCCTTCTTTGTGGGGCATCCAGGGTGAGGCACCAGGAGACAGTCCAGTAAATTCATAGTCTGGAGCCCAAGGTGCAAATAAGACTGGGGAGAGAGAATTGGCAGAAAGAAGATGGCAGATAGCAGGGTGGTAAATGCTGTGCTTGCCTACTCTCACGACCACTTCAAAATTACAACTAAACTACAGAACAGCAATCATTGAGAATCATCTAAAATCTAGCTGAATAGAAGTCCAATAACTAAGGATTTAGAGAATAAAACACCTCTAGACTGGTGGGAGGGATGGAGACAGAGCAGACTGGTCCCACACTCATGCATGGCAGTTAAGTATCAGGAAGAATATCTCAGCTGTGGCGGTCCTCCCTGAGGAGCGAGGGGTCTCAGCCCCATACTCAGCTTCCCAGCCCAGGATTCCAGTGCGTCTAGCTATGAAAACCAGTGGAGATTGTATCCTGAGTGAAACAGAGGGTTGCTAGAGTCCCAGGTGCTTACTCACTGATGGACTCACTTGCTCTAAGCTCCAGCACCGGGCAGCAGTTCAAAAGTTGCCAGGGACATACAAGGAGTAACTGAACTATCTGGCTTCACGATAAGGGCTGGAGAGGCAGCTTTCTCTCAGACAGAAGTGCTGGCCAAAACTATTGTTCCCTTGATGAGTCCTCCCCCCCACCTGGCCTACACACACAGATAGGCACCATATCTGAGTATCTATCAACCTGGCTAACACCATAAGCCTTGCCCTGGTGATTTCCTGAGACCTGGCCCCCAACCCAACTTGTAGGCCCACCTGAGGCCCTTCCAGTGCCTTTTCAACAAATGGCTTATCTTAGCTTATGCTGTGGACTTTCCTACAATCTCTCACAGGTTCAGAAACTCCAGGCAACCAGAGTCTGGCCTCAGCATAACCTATTCTTATCGCTAAGCAGCCCCAAGACTGGCACTAGCGGCAGCAGGCCTGTTTACAGCTTAGCCTCTTCCAGGCAACTCCAAGCCCAGCACAAAAGGCACATCTGCATATCACTTTGGTGGCTCATACCAAGTGGTCCCAGGCAGTGGCTGACCTTGACTTGCACCACAGTTCCACCCAAGAGGCCTGAGAACTAACACACTGGTGGCAAGCTTCAGACCACACAAGAGCACCCCATCCAACCACCTCTACAAATTACACACTCCATGGGCATACTTGTCAGGCGCCAGCACCCTGCTCAAGAGAACCCTGCTCTGTAGGGTCAAATCCTTCAAAACAGCTCCTCCACTGTAGTTACAGCTAGCCCTCACAACCAATAAGCCTGAGGATGTCAATCCCTCCCATTGACATGCCAACACCTATCAAAGCTCAACTACAACAGGAGAGTACACACAACTTATACAAGGGACACACCTGGAGCACCCAGCTAAGGTGGCCAGGAAGACAGTGTCACTGGGATCCACAGGACACCTACACGTACAGTCAACTAAGACTGGGAGACTTAAGAGCCCTACCTAATACTTAGAAACAAACACAGGGAGACAACCAAAGTGGAGAGACAAAGAAACATGTCCCAAATGAAAGATCATAACAAAGCTCCAGAAAAAGAACTAAAAATGGAGATAAGCAATCTACCAGATGCAGAGTTCAAAACACTGGTTATAAAGATACTCACTGAACTTAGTGGAAGAGTGGATGAATTCAGTGAGAACCTTAACAAAGAGATAGAAAACAAAAAATGGAGATAGAAAACATTAAAAGAAACAGTCAGAAATAAGAATACAATAACTAAAATGAAGAATACTTTAGGAGGAATCAATAGTAGATAAGATGCAGCAGAGGATTGAATCATCAATTTAGAGGATAAGGTAGCATAAAACACCTAATCAGAACAGCAACAAGAAAAAAAATTCAAAAAAATGAGGATAGTGTCAGTGACCTCTGATACAACGTTATGCATACCAGAAGGAGAAGAGAGAGAGTGACTAATTGAAAACCTATTTGAAGAAATAAGGATATAAAACTTCTCTAACCTGGTGAAGAAAATAGACAAGCCCAGAAAGTGCAGAGAGTCTCTAACAAGGTGAACCCAAAGAGGCCCACACCAAGAGATATCATCATTAAAAAGCCAAAGGATAAAGACAAAGAGAGAATCTTAAAAGCAGTAGGAAAAAAACAGCTAGTTACCTACAAGGGAGCTCCCATAAGACTGTCAGCAGATGTTTCAACAGAAACTTTGCAGGCCAGAAGGGATTGATACAAGATATTCAAAGTGATGCAAAGCAAGGACCTACAACCAAGATCACTCTATCCAGCAAAGCTATAATTTATAATTAAATGACAGTTAAAGAGCTTCCCAGACAAGAAGCTAAAGGAGGTCATCACCACCAAACCATTATAACAAGAAATGTTAAAGGGACTTCTTTAAGAGGAAGAAGTCAAAAATATGAATAATAAAATGGCAATAATTACATGTCTATTGACAATTAATTTAAATGCTCCAATGAAAAGACATAGGGTGGCTGAATGGATAAGAAAACAAGAGTCTTACATATACTGCCTATAAGAGATTCATTTCACATCTAAAGACACACAGAGACTGAAAGAAAATAGATGGAAAAGATATTTTATGAAAAGGGGAATTAAAAAAAAAACTGGGGTAGTAATACTTATACCAGACAAAATGGACTTTAAACTAAAGGCCATAACAAGAGGCAAAGAAGTACCTAGTAATTCCAACTTCTGGGTATTTATCTGAAGAAACCCAAGATACTAATTTGAAAAGATTTGTACATCTATATGTTCATTGCAGCATTATTTACAATAGCCAAGCTATCTAAGTATCCATCAATTGACGAATGGATAAAGAAGTGGTACAATGGAATGATACAGTGGAATATTACCCAGCCATAAAAAAGAATGAAATCTTGCCATCTAAAACAACATGGATGGACCTAGAGAGTATCATGCTGAGTAAAATAAGTCAGAGGAAGACAAATACCATGTGATTTCTCTCATATGTGGAATCTATCAAGCAGGATGGGCCAATGAGAAAAACAGAAGCAAACTCATAGATTCAGAGAACATTTTGATGGTTGCCAGATGGGAGAGGGGTAAGGGATTGAGAAGTACAAATTAGTAGTTATAAAATAGCCATGGGGATGTAAAGTATAGCATAAGGAATATAGTCAATAATACGTAATAATTATGTATATGTCAGAGGGGTACTAGATTTATCCGGGAGATCACTTTGTAAGCTATATAATGTCTAATCACTATGCTGTACACCTGAAACTAATATCATACTGTATGTCAACTAGAATTGAAAACTAAAAAAAGTTATTTAAAAAATAAAAAACAAAAACAAACAAAAAACTAAGGATGTCAGACCCCCACAGCTGCTGTGGAGAGTACTGAGATCTGCCAGCCCCAGAGGGTCCAGACCTGGCATCACCAACACTTCTGAATCTCCAGCTGAGAGAAGAGCCAGCCCATTGGCAGCAGGATCAGCAGCTGAGTTAATGTGAACAGCGATGGTGCTGCTGACACAGCTCATCAAGAAGCACAAATGCGGTGGGTGGTTCCACAAGCCAGACTATCCCAGCCAGCAACCAGCAGGCAATTGGTAAGCCTAATTAATAATTAACTTTTAAGTAAATATTAATTTAAAACAAATATGAGGACCAATCTCTTGCAGTAAAGGCTTTTGCTTTCCTTTCCTAAAGGGACTCTATTGAAGGCCCAGGCTGCAGGACCATGTGGGTGGAGGCCCACCCATAGCACAGCTGTGGGGAGGGCCAGGAAGGGCACAGGAGAGTGGAGAAAGGGCCAGGCCCAGCTCCATCCTCCCTATCCAATACCGCAAGGATCCTTGGGACACCCACCTTGTCTCTTTTAGCCTTGCAGGGAAATGCTTTCTCCACTCAGCAGTCACTGCTAAGCCACTGCTGCTGGGCCTTCTCCGGTTCTGGAGACAGAGCAGAGAGTGTCTCTGTCCCTGAGGCACTGGCCACTCTAATGATGCGGGTGGAAGATATTCAGGAATGTTAAGTGGAGAGAGATTGATTCCTGTGGTCTCAAAGAAGAGAGAAACAAGGTGGGGGGACCATGGGCCATAAAAAGATGGCTCCACTTGGCCTTGGTGGAGAAGAGTTGGAAGGATGCTTGGGGTGGGAGCTGCATGGCCAGAGGTGTGGTGGAAGGGAAGCCATGTAGGTATGGTGAGGATTCGAGAGGCGGAGGGCTACCCAAGCATCTGGAGAAGATGGCTTGTACATACCCTGCTGCCACCCCAGAACTCCATGACCCCTGGGGTTTCCTGACTGACTGCTCTGGTGACCGCAGGCGTAACCACGGCGCCTGGGGGCTCAAGTGGCTGGTGCTGCCAGGTTCCTGCTTTAGGGGTGTGACAGCACAGTGTGGTTGGCGGCCCTGACCCAGTGCTGCTAGGCTCCTATGTCTCCCAGGCCTTGGGAGGGGAGGCCCATTCCACTGGCCATACCCCAAGCCAGGGAGTGTCATGTTCAGGAATCACAGGGCCAGGCAGCTCTGGTAGGATGAGTGGAGAATGGGGGGCTCATAGATGTCATCTGAGGTCATGCTCAATCTTGGGTGGGCCTCGGACCCCTCTGAGATGCCAATGGAGGCTGTGATCAAATCTTTTCTTCAAGCAAAGCCAAACTGCCCCTGTAGACATCCCACAATCTATTGACATCCTAGGACAGCTACCCAGGATCAGCTCTGTGCTGCAATTCTGGGCCTTCCCAGAGACCCATGTTCAGCCCATTCACAGGTCTCAATGAAGCAGGGGGCTAATGCCTCTGAATGGATAAGATGTCAGGGGTTCTGGGCAGGCAGCACAGCCTTGGGGAGTAATCTTCTGGGAGTATTTACAGTGCCAGAGGAGAGGGAGAACTTTGACAGATGGAAAAGCAAGTCCCAGGCAGGGGGAAGGACTGACCTGGGGTGTCCGGCTAGTGGGACTGTGCATGTCTTGGACGATAGCTGTCTCCCAACTGCGCGACACACATAGAGGCTGGCCCCAGCCCCACCCTTGTGAGGGCCTCTTTCCTAGTCCTGGATCCCAGCCAGGGCCTTCTAATTTCTTCTCCTTTGTTCTGATCCCTTTTCCTTTGTTCTGATCCCAGATGCAGCCTGCCTTCTTCCCACTGGACTTCCCTTCAGGGCACTGGAGTTGGGGCCAGGTCTTGCTCCAGGGATCCAGGCATTCAAGTTCCCTGTAGGCAAGAGGTCATTGAAGAAGTAGGTGGCCATGAGCTGGCCTCATACCAGCCCCTCTGTCCCGCATTCTCTCTACAGGGGTGAATAATGGCCCCCAAAGATGTCTACTTCCTAATCCCTGAAACATGTATATTACTTTAGATGGCAAAAGGGACTTTGCAGATGTGATTAACTTAAGGATGTAAAATGAGGAAATCATCCCAGATCATCCAGGGAGCCCAATGTAATTATAAGAGAGAAGCAGGAGGGTCAGAGTTAGAGATGTTTGGAGATGTAGCATTCCTGGCTCTGAAGATGTAGGATGGGGCCACAAGCCAAAGACTGCAGGCAGTCTCTAGGGGCACAGAGACAGATTCTCCTGCAGTCTCAAGAAGGAACACAGCCCTGCCAATACCTTAATTCTAGCCCTGTGAGACCTATTTTGTAATTCTGGCTTCCAGAACTGTAAGAGAATAAATGTGAGTTGTTTTAAGCCACTAAGTTTGTGGCGACTTATTATAGAACAACAGGAACTAATATAGGCTCCTTCCCTGAGAAATCCTAAAGAAAGTGAAGGCCCTGGATTGCAAAAGAAAGACGTTCTAGAGGTGAGGAGAAATGTGAGCAAAGGCTGGAGGG
The DNA here is from genome assembly GCA_003508835.1 of Eonycteris spelaea. Classification (NCBI taxonomy): domain Eukaryota; kingdom Metazoa; phylum Chordata; class Mammalia; order Chiroptera; family Pteropodidae; genus Eonycteris; species Eonycteris spelaea. Next base: position 250,339 of record PUFA01000215.1, on the reverse strand, counting down.
GGCCTAGGAGGGTGGCAAGCCCACTGCCCCAACCCTCATCCCAACCACTCAGACAATGAAAAGAGAAAGGGGCATATGATCATGGGAAGCGTTGCCTAGGTACCAGTACTCTACATGCCTTTCCCCCAGCACCAGTGTGAGGGCCACCATGTAGTGGGTAGAAATGCTTTAGTTGGCAGATAAGGAAACAGGCAAGGTGACTTGCCCAGGGTTGGACCCCTATCTGTCTGATTCCAAACCCCATCCCTCCTACCAGAGCCAGGTGCCAATCTCACCTAAGGCTGGAGGTCTGTGTGACCCCCCCATAGCCCCCAAGGGGAGCATCCCCAAACTGTCTGCTTGAGTTGTTACAGGCCTGGTGACAGAAGTAGCCCAACTGAGATAGAGCTGAGGCCTCCACTTCCACGAGACTCTCAGGCTGCTGGGCATCTATCTTCAGGAAAGAAGACCCGGCTGGAGACAGCAGGAGACTGGGTGTCTAGTGACCTGAGATCTGACCATACTCCTCTACTTCCTGGCTGGTGAGGCTCAGCAACTCCATTCTACTACGAGACCTCAGCTTAACTTCTGTTTGATGTGGTGACAAGGAGGATAGCCACTGTCCACAACATGCTGTTATGTGGACAAGCCAGAAGCATCATGACACGTGTGGAATGAATCCTGTTTTGTTTAGAAAGGAGAAATATGTACATGTATAGTATAGTTTTCCAAAGTGTTGACTAGGACACATAGCAACTGCAGCCAGCGAAACTTCTGGGGAGCCAAGTGTTGAGTGTGTCTGTGGAGGTATTTTTATTTTATATTCTATACATTCTAAATGTTACAGTAAACATGAGCTGTGAAATAAATTTCAAATTTGTTACACAAACTTGTCCATACAGAATTGCCATGTATGTAAAAGGTGGTGGAAACCTTCAAGGTTTTTTTCCAAATGCTGCTTCTCACTTCCTCCAGCCTCTGGGTGGGGCCAGCCTCGTCTGCAAACACCCACAGCTGAGCCATCCACCGTGGGTGGAAACACCTGCCCACCTGGGTCGAGAGAGATCAGAGCAAGTCCAAGCAATCAATAGAAGCCCAACAGAAGGACCAATACTGTATAATTCCACTTATATGAGGCCCCTAGAGGAGTCAAATTTATAGAAACAGAAAGTAGAATGGTGGTCTCCAGGGGCTGGGGGAGGGAGAATGGGTAGTTAGTGCTTAATAGGGATGGAGTTTCAATTTGGGAAGATGAGAAAAGTTCTGGAGATAAACAGTGAGGATAATTGCTCAACAATGTGATTGTACTTAATTCCCTGAAATGAACACCTAAAAATGGTTAAAATTGTAAATTCTATGTTGCATGTGTGTTTGAGCCCTCGAATTGGCCCCATCTCCTGGCGACCCTATGGATGAGTGATGTCTACAATGTCTTGTCCTCAACAACCCTGCTCAGCTCCCATAAATGCATGCCTAGGACTTCTCTTATGGAACCAATGCATCTCACATTTGGTCTTCCTCTTTTCCTGCTGCCTTCCATTTTCCCCAGCACCATTGTCTTTTCCAAAGACCCCTGGCTTCTCATGATGTGCCTGAAGTAGGACTGCTTCAGTTTTGTCATTTTTGCCTCCAGTGCTTTCTCAGGCTTAATTTGCTCTAGGGCTCACTTGTTCATCTTTTTGGAGGCTCCAGGTATTCTTAGCAATCTCCTCCAACACCACATTCCAAATGAATCCATTTTCTTCCTATTAGTTTTCTTCACAGTCCAACTTTCGCATTTGCACATAATAATTGGGATGTGGATGATCTTAGCCTTGGTCTCTAATGATACATCTTTGCCCTTGGTGATCTTTCCTAATTCTTCCATTGCTGCCCTTTAGTGTGTATTTCATATGTGTGTTATTGTTATTTATATTTATTAATTGCCTATCAATTAATTGCCTATTGCAGTTAAAAGAGGAAGGTGGGAAGTAGAGAAAGATGATGCTGGGAGACTGGGGTCTTGGCAGGTGTTGGAAACTTAGTGCTGGGGTCTTTGAGAGGAGTTTGGAGGTTTTCACCCAAGGGCATAGTAGGAAGTTCCAATTTGTCTAAACGTAGAGGTTATTTTAATATTTTCCCATAAGCCACTTTAGAAAGTTTGGTCTTTGGACTACTAGCAATGAATGACTCTAGAACAAATTAGAAATGATCACAGCCCTCAGTGAAAAACAAAGTGCTTTGTTTTTTCTGAGGACTGGAGCTAGGGAGTGACAAGGTCAGAGGAACATTCGGATTGCCTCTGGGGAGCTGCTGCTTCGAGCTGAGCGGTGCTGGCAGCCCAGAGCCCAGGGAGGAAGCTGGGGACAGTGGTCAGGTATCTGGACTTCACAGTGGGAATTCCCTGGGTCATCGTGAGTTGCATGGGGGGTGGCCAGAAGCATCCAGCACACAGTAAGTGTACAGATCTGAAGTCTGAGCCTGCTGCCACCAGGGTGGACATGTCAGCATTCCTAAGGCCCCAAAGTGTACCACCTTCTGATGCAGAGGCAGGACTAGACAATGGGGAACAGCATGAGGAGGGTAATCATGGAGCCCATACAGGTAGCTGGCCAGGGGGTGGTGGTTGTGGGGTGCCACCAGAAGCAGCAGTCTTAAAATTGCTAAATCAGTGCTCCCTGACCCCATCTGGCTGGGACAGGACAGCATCTGCAAAGGCTCACAGACCAATTGTGGGGTGGGCTTTGGCTGTGAAGGCAGAGCCATGGTGCCTTGAGGATAAGACTGAGGCAGGCCAGGCTTCGAGCTTGGGAAAAGTGGGACATGGGTAGTAGGGGCCAGCAGAACAGAGCTCCGACATCCTGTCTTGGCACCTTCCAAGGCCTGGTACACTGGAGGTGATGGATAAATATTTGTTACAGTGGGGCTCTTTCCAAGTTCCTGCCCTGTAAAATGGCCAGGACCTGGAGGCATGGGTGATGTCTGGTGGACGAAACACGCAATAGGTACTCAGCACCTCCCCTCCATCTGCAAAATGAGGCCATTATTGAGTTGGCAAGTTCTGATGATGTGATTGTCCTAAAAGCCAAATCAAGGGTGCAGGCAGCTGTTTGGTAGAGGCAGCTAGTGTCCCAACTCCAAGCTGAGCTTGGGACCCTGCCTGCCCAGGGAGAGACCCTCAGGTCTGTGACCCTAACGTGGCAGAGGGGCCAGTCTGGGGAGGTCTGAATGTCTCTCCTAAGGCCCTGTCCCAGTAGGAGCGCTGCTGTTGGAGGCCATGGCTCAGGGAGAGCTCTGGAGCCAGTGTGAGGGCCAAGAGAGTAGTAGGCAGGCAAGGCACCCCCATCGCACCTCTGTTGTTCCCACTGGACTGGCTTGGAGACTGTGCTTGACATCCATTCTGCAGCTGTCTCCCTTTGTCTCTGTCTCTCTGTGTCTCTCCACGTTTGGGCATGCTCAAATTGTCTCCCTGGGCCCTCTCATCTCTGTGGCCTCATGTTTCTGTGTCCCTGACACTCTTTCTGAGTCTCTACTTTCTTCCATGTCTCTCCCTGTTCCCCCATCATCCTGCCTATCCCCACCCTGCCCATGCAGCCCTCTCCAGCCCACTCCTGTGCCCTTATCTGGGTCCAACCCCTGCACACTTGCTGGGAGCCCATCCCCATGACAACAGGGCAGATGGCTTGGAGTAGCCTGAGTAGCCAGCCGCCCTCCCTTCCACCACAGCTCAATCTGTCTTTGAAATTAAATCAGCTGTGATAACATCGACTGGCCAGAGGGAGGAAAGGCAGGCAGGAGGCTGCCTGAACTCCATCCACCCAGCTCCAGGCCGAGGGTGCAAGGGGAGAGGGTGAAGAAGGCAGAACTGGACTGGCTTTCAATGTTGCTGTGTAACCTTGACTAAGTCTCTCTGAGCCTCAGTTTCCTCATCTGTAAAATGGGGTCAAATAGCCATCCCTCTTTCTTGGAGCCAGTGCAAGTCTCTGGGAGAGTGTGCTGGCAAAGTGTTTTGTAGGACTGAGAACATTGCCACCCCCACAGTCCAAGCAGAACCTGGATCCTAGAGGAAAACCCCACGATGGGTGCAACGTTGTCCAGCCAGGTCTCAGGGGTCAGGGCATTCGCTCAGCCACTTGCACTGGAGAAGTGCAGACTCAGCCCCCTGCCTACTCTGTGAGCCAGGGTTTACCCTCCCTGGGCTTTGGAACCCTCAACTGTAAAATGCCCCAGTGCACACTAGAGCACAATTTTGTCCACCCAGAAATGGGGAGACTACTCCCTTTCCACAGGATTTTGGTCCCTTTAGACGTCCAGGGGCTCTGGTGGGATGTGGGGCCCCAGGACTGGTGGGTGGAGGAGGTGGGACCCTGTCTTAGTCATAGGCCGCCCTGAGGAAGGGGCATCTTAGGCAAGATGAGATTCTTCAGAGTTAGCTGGGTGGGGCTGACAGGGATGAGTGTTTCAGGCAGTGGAGTCAGTATGTGCAAAAGTTCTAAGGCAGGAAGGAGGTGGGGAGAGGCTGCAGCACAGAGAGTGAGAGGGAGAGTAGGCAGATGAGCAAAGACCTGAAGAGAGGCAGGGGAGAGAGGGACTGCATGAAGATCTACGAAGAGAATTCCAGAAAGAGGGCACGACCCAAATGCCCTAAGTCAGAAGTGTGCCAGGCATGTATGTAGGACAGTGAGAAGGCTGGTGAGGCTGGAGCAGATGATAGGGGAAACCAAGGAGGTCATGGGGCCAAATGATGCAGGGCTTTGTGGACCACTGTAAGGACTTTGGATTTGACTTTGAGTGTTTTGCAAAACTTTTGGGATTTCATGAAATCCTTCTGGCTGCTGAGATGAGAATAGGATGAAAGAAGAGAAGGGATCAGGCAGGGAGGAGGCTGGTGCAATGTCTAAGCACCCATTTGGGGCAGGCTCCATGCGGAGCTGGGCTAGCAGAGGGACCACATGTAACCCCCACCCTCTAGGCATTCCTGAATGGGAAGCAGGATCATGCTGTGCCCAACCAGCAGATCCCCAAGCCAGGGTGTGGGTGCTGGGTTGTGGGAGCCCTGTGGAGGGCCCCTGGGCTTTCTAACTGCTGCAGTGCCAGCATCCTGCACAGGCCAGGGAAGTTGCCATCACCAGAATGGTCTGTTTTGGTGTGGCTTGGTAAGGCAGCCCCAAGGAGATGACACAGAGTGAGGCTTCCAAAAATGAATTTAATAGGCCAAAAGGAGGTGAGACATGTGGCCCAAGGAAGGGGAACAGCATGTATAAGACGTGTACATCGAAAGGGCCTGGAGAAGGCGGTGCCCGTGGGGCAGGTGAAGTGTGGTGCTGGGAAGACATCGGGGGCCTGAGTGCTTGTTTGGGAAGTTACACTTTATCTTGGGTGTGCAGCCCTAATTGTTCCTCAGCCTGTCTGGGCTTCATTTCTCCACCTGTCAAATGGGGCTAAAGGTTGAGACAAGGATTTAGTGAGGTAGTTGAGGGCATGTCAGATACTTAGCTGGGTACATCAGGTGCCACATTCGGTAGCCATGGGAGGAGTTGGAGCAGGGGAATTCTCTGCTGGTCTGTACTGGAGAGGGGAGGCCCCAGCTTCAGGTGCAAGGCTTGGTGAAAGGAAGGCAACATAGAAAATAAGCCCTGGCCCTGAGGTGCTTGGGGTGTCCAGGAACACCTGTGCCTTATAAGCACCCAGATCTCTGCTGTGCACCCAGTCTTCGGAACACACAACCGTCTGGGCGGCTGAGCCATAATTGGATTTTTCCTAGCAGCTGTCAAAGCTAAGCAGGCCCACCTGATGCAGCCACGCTAGCCAGCAATTGGTGAAATTAGCAAGTCAGCAGGGGCAAAGGTCAGGTGGTTAATGCTGTAGCAGGGGGCTTTGATGAAGTTAGTCCCACTGCAGAACTGGGAACTGGGGTTTGGCCTTCTGTGTTTCTTGGGGCTCCTTGCCACTTGGGTAATGTGGTTAGGGGACCTCCAGCTGCCAGCTTGTCCCAGGGGCTCCTGGAGGCAGGACCTAGGGAGCCAGAGTGTGGAAATGCAGCTGAGCAGCGAGGTCATCTACTGTGTCCTCCTGGACAGGACACTTGCAGTACCTGAAGGGCTTTGCAATCCCTAGAGATTTGGGGGTGATGCTCCCTTGGCTTCCTAGAAGGCTTCGACAAGCTCTTCTGGGGAAATTAGAACCCAGGCCCACCTGTAGGTTTTTAGTGCCCCCACCATGGGTGCTCCTCATCCCAGCTCCACATCTGGAAATGGGGATGAGTTTCTCCCCAGGTCTGTCCATAATCAGGCTCCACCCTCCCCAGAGGTTCAAGGCCTCCCAGCATCTTCTCCCATCATGGCCCCCAGAGGTTATCCTCTGAGCATACTCCTTGGTTCTTGCTGTTCCCTGGAAAAGTCTGCTTCCACCTTCACTTCATATTACTTGTTGGACACCTATTACATGCCAGGCAGTAGGCTGGAGCTGAGATGCATGGCTGAGCAAAATTTAATCGAGTCCCAGCCCAGCAGCACTCCCAACACCTTTCTCAGCCATGCGCACGCTCACCTCTTTCCAGCCTGGGAATGAGAGACCCTGTCACTAATCAACCTTGAACCCTGAAACCTGGAATCACTTTTTCTAACTTTATTTCAGCCCCCAAGAAACAAGGAATTACCAGCATACTGATCCTTTTCTCTCTCTCTCTCTCTCTCTCTCTCACACACACACACACACACACACACACACACACACCCCCTACTTTTAGCTGTTACTGAAAATATCCTTCTCTCTCTCTCTCTCTCTCTCTCTCTCTCTCTCTCTCTCTCTCTCTCACACACACACACACACCCCTACTTTTAGCTGTTACTGAAAATATTATTATTATTTTAAAGAAAAATCCTTTGGAGTCAATAATTTCGATGAAATTCTGGCTCAGCCACTTGCCAGCTGTTGGCTTCTCTCTTCTCCATGCCTCAGTTTCCTGTTGGAAACTGAATAACATGGATCAATGACTTCCCAGGATGGAGTCTCCAACCTTCTCCCACTCTAGTCAACATCTCTGGACCCACCCCAGGCTGCTCCTGCCCCTCTACCAGGGCAGGGACTGGAGCTGAACACAAAGTAGGATCAGAAGATCTGACTAGAGGAGCTGTCCCCTCCCTGAGGGCACATGAGACTTCCTAGGCACTTTCTCATTAATACCTCTCTGGTCACACAAAGCTTGGGGCCCATCCACTGCTGAAACAGCGGGATCATGCCAGCCTAACTGCCTTCTTCTCTTTAAAGCAGAATTATTCACTCCAGTTTCCAGGGTTATGCATCTTCTTATTTCTAATTGGGGTAACAGCTCTGGATCTGCTCCCCTCCCAGCTAAGTGTGTCAGAAAATGTGAGGCCTGTGCCTTTTGTGGCTGCTTCAAAGCTTTGGTGCCAACATTGAGTACGCAACGCTGAGGACAGAGCACTGTGGCCCAAATGTAGAGACTTCACCCAGGTTCATAGACAAATGTACATAAGCATGCCCACACAAACGTCTTACAATGCCCTGAGCTAGGTGATGGGGATCAGCGATAAGAAATTAGAGCTCCTATTTATGAGGAGTTCACAGTCTCCTGGGGCTGCAGACTATAATCAAACCATCCATCAATTCTCCATTACTGCATATACACAGAGAGAAAGGTATACATAGCACCCATACATGCGACCCTTGGGCTACGACTCCACCCTCCATGTAGGGGCTTTTGGGAGTCATTTAGGAAATTATACAAGTCCTAAGAACACCTACGAGGGGTTCTCACGTGGATCCATGGTCTTATCTGCCCACAGCAGCTCTGTGTACCCATGAATTTCCTCTCCTGTTTCCCCCTGCCTACAGCTGACAAAACTGCTCAAAGGATGTCCTCCACCGCCTCTGCTAGAGCATGATGCCCAGAGCCTACCTTGACTCTGAAGGCTGCCCGCCCTCGGAGCCCAGCAGTGAGCACCATGGAGGCAGGCAGGAGCCTCCATCTTAAAGTGTCTCTGGGGCTTGAGCAGGCCCAATTCTTGTCTCCCATTGCCTGCTCCAGCACCCACTTCCTCTCAACGGTGGGCCCCACTTTGGCCTGCCTGGGATCACCACACATCCCACAACACCCAATACTCACACATCACGCCCTCACACACATCACACCTCCACCACACCATATCGTGCACCTCACCACACACACACCACACCCCACGCACCACACACACCACACCACACCACACCACACTCACAAACATCACATCACACATACCACACACATACACCACACAACCACACACACCACACAGCATACACAGCACATCACCCCCCCACACACATCCAGGAACATTCATTCTTCCAACAAATATGTACCCTGCCCCTGTGGACATAGCAAATAGACAAAGTAGGTGCAGGCCCTGCTCCCTTGGACCTCAGTTTGCTTGAGGTTGCATCCATCTCTCAAATAGTCACATAGATGAATACATAAAGGCCAGGAAGAAACAGGTCAGGGGCTATGAGAAAGCAGAGCAGGTGTGTGGGGAGCTAATTCAGAATAGGGTAACAGGGAAGGACACCTTGAAGAAGTCATGTTTGAGCAAAGGCCTCAAGATAAGTGGGCATTCACTAGGAGAGAGGCACATATGAAGGCCCTGAGGCTCTCAGGCATTTGGTACAGCGAAAGAACAGAGGGGAGGCTAGCATGCCTGCAGCTCAGAGAGTGAGGGTTGTGGGGAGGTGAGGCCAGGAAAGTGGGCAGGGCAAGGTCACCAGGGTGTTACGGTGAGGCTGAGGCCTGAGGTTTTTATGCTTAGAACAGAGAGAGCACTGAAAGTTTAAAGCAAGGCAGGTAATATGATGCAACGTGGGCTTTGGTGCCACAATCACACAAAGAATCACTGCCAGGTTCAGGGGCTGAAAGTTGAAGCCAAAACCCTGTGAGAATAACGTGGCCGCACGGGAGTCAATGGTGGGCATGGAGGCATGGGGTTGGATTGAGGTGGAATGATGGTCATGGCATTTGTCAACCCAGATGACACAGACAAGAGGTTATAGGTTGCCTACAGAACCACCCTTATGCTCCCCACTAATACAACCAGATTTGGGAGGCAGCACCCACATGCCTGGAGGCACAGACACCTCTGCGTGTCTACTCTTGCCCAGCCAGCACCATGCAGGTCCACCAAGATGCCCACCACCCCCTATAGCTGAGCCAAATGTTTCCATGAACTCACTTGGCACATTTATTAACCATCGGCCTGTGGTTGTGGCCAGGTGGCAGATGCAGGGCCCGAGTGGCCATGCTTACTTGTTGTCCACCCGTTTGAGCTGCTCCTTGCCATTGATGGTCACTGACTTGAGCTGCCCATCCTCTTCCACCTCCACACGTTCCTGCCCATTCTCCATGATGCGCTTGGTGGTGACCTTGTGTCCATTGACCATCTCAGTGGACGACATCACCGACTTGAACCCCGAGCTGCCAGAGCCGGAGCCCCCAAAGGAGGTGGACGAGAAGGTGGTACGGCTGGCGCCCCACCACGGCCCAGTGTGTCGAAGGCTGAGAAGGCCTCCATGAAGGCCGGGAACTCACCAAAACCAGCCGAGAAGGCACCCCTCAGGCCGTGGCCTCGGCCAACACGGTCACTGTTGAAGGGAGTGTCCCAGAAGTCAAAGGAGAAGGGGTCCAGGCCACCGAAAAACTCACGGAAGATGTCCTCGGGGTTCCGGAAAGTGTAGCCGGTGTCAAAGGGGCTATTATAGGGGGTACTGGCCCCACCACCAGCCCGCCAGCTGTCACAGCCTGCCCGGTCATACACAGAACGCTTCTTGGAGTCAGATAGGACCTCGTAGGCCTCAGACACCTGCTTAAACTTCTTCTCAGCCTCCTCCTTGTTGTCAGGGTTCTTATCGGGGTGCCAGCGCAAGGCCAGCTTGCGGTAGGCCTTCTTGATGTCCTCTGGGGAGGCACTTGACTGTACCCCAGCACTTCATAATAGTTAGCCATGCCGAGGGGGGAGCAGGAGCAGAGGTGGGTGAGAGGGTGAAGTGGGCTCTGGGGCCCAGGTGATTGGGATGGGCGTGGAAGAGGCAGCAGGTGGTGTGAGTCCCTCAGCAGGAGACTTGCTGGACTCTGCTGGCTTTGGGCGTGGCTCTGCCCGGTGAGGTTACCTTTTCATAGTACCAGCTCTCAGGGACAGGTGGGCACTTCTACTGAGAGAGGGGTCGGGGGAGGGGAAGGACACTGCCACAGTGGGGCCAGGCCAGGGCAGGCCAGCCTACAGAGCTAAGACCAGGCCCTTTATGACATCAGCCCCTGGGTGGGGCAAACCCACCCCCAGCTCTGGACTGCACAGTGCCAGGCCCGTTGGCTTGCCTCTATGAACAAGGTGGGCCACCACAGTGGAGCTGGGTCACAGTGGGGTTGTTGACTAAACCTCTCAGTCAGCCATAGGACCCTGGCCCAGGTGAGTAACGAAGGTTAGAGGGTAGTCAGGGGAGGGTAGTGAGGGCTTCCTGATATATGTCCACTTAGCCCAATGGCTGGGTTGTTGGTATGGAGTAAGGGGGCCCAAGGTGGGGGATCAGGCAGGTAGAGGCAGTAGTTCATTCTTCTTGTGGCCCATTATCCCATCAGATTCGCAAATGTAAGCCTCACAAAGTCAGAGATGTTTGTCAGCATCTAGGACAGTGCCTGGCAATGAGTTCAACTTATTGATTGAATGAAGTTCAGAGACACGCAGCAATGTACTCAAGGTCACACAGCAAGTCAGTAAGAGAGAGGCAGATGCAAACCCAGGGTTGTCTAAGGCTGTAGTGAACAGAAAATTAAAAGAAGCATTCCACTCAATTCTGGAAAGAAAAATAAGGATTAAAAATAAATATAGATTAGTGAGTGTAATGGTTTGAACATGTCCCTGTCCTAATGGCCAGAATATGTGAATGTGACCTTATTGGGAAAGGATCTTTGCAGATGTAATTAAATTAGGGATCTCAAGATGAGATCATCCTGGATTATATGGGTTGGTCCTGAGTCCAATGACAAGTGCCCTTATTGAAGACTCACAGAGAGACACACTGAGAGAAGAAAAGGCGATGAAAAGATAGAGGAAGAAATTGGGGCAATGCAGTGTGAGGAAAGGCAACAGTCACCAGAAGCTGGAAGGGGCAACGACGAATCCTTCCTCAGAGACTCTGGAAAGACTGCAGCCCTGGTACACAGTCAGTAACTGTATACATGTGTTCATGATGACAGTGACTCTGCTGAAGCTGGTGTGAGTTGTGGTGGTGGGCACGGTGATAATGGTGATGATACAGGTGATGGTGATGGTGTGATGTCATAGATGGAGTTGGATGTGATAATGATAGTGATGATGATAGTGGTGGTAGAGTTAGAGGTAATGGTGAGATATGGTAGTGGTGGTGGTGGTGATAGAGGAAATGATGGTGATGAGGAAGGTGGTGGTATGGTGACACTGGTTAAAGTGGAAATGGTGGTGACACAAGTGGTGGTGATAGTAATGACAGTGGTAATAACGGTTGTGTTAATGGAGATATTGGTTGAGGTGAAGATGATGGTGGTGATGGTGGTGGTAATGGTGATGACAATGTGTAAATCGGTTGTCATGGTAATATGAATACTGGTTGATATGGATATGGTGTTAACAGTGATAGTAATGAAACAGGTAGTGGAGATGGCGATAATGATGGAGGAGATGTCAGAGATGTGATGATGATTGTAGTGATGGAAGTGGTGATGATGATCATAATGATGTTGGCGATGCTAGTAATAGTGATGGTAATGATGGTCATAATGGTGATCTTAGTAGTGGTGATACTGGTTAAGGTAATGAAGTTGATGTCAGATATAGGATGTGATGGAGGTGTGGTGTGATAATAGTGATGTGATGGTGATACTGGTTGAGGTGGAGATGGTCATAGTGATGGTGATGGAAATAGTGATGATGGAGATGATGACGGAGATTTGGATGACGGCATGTTTATGGTGATGGAGATGGGGTTTGTGATACTGGTGAGAGGGTTGATGACAATAGCATCACTACAAGTGAAACTTGAGGGTGCCATAACAGTGTAATCAAAACAGTGTTTAAGTGGTTACAACAATGTTAGTAGACAAGGGACCCAGGATAATGAGGTGCCCAAGAATCCGACAGATACTTCCCCTGACACAGACTCTCCTCTCCTCACTTTGCCTGAGACTCTCACCTCCACTGTCCTCCTAGGGAGGAAATTTCTCTTAGCAACTGCTATTCCAGAGACTTTTAGCAAGTTCTGTGCTCTGCTCCACACCCAGACCCTATTTTCAGGCTGAAGCCCACCTTGGGATAGGTTTGTAGGAGGCAAATGTCATGGAGACAGAGCTAGAGATTCCCATCATATCCCCTGGGTCAGAGCTGTCCCAGAGCACAGCTCCTTATTGCTGAAGGTGTTCTGAAGATGGAGAGTTCTCTATAGTTTCCCAGGGTGACAATGGGGCAAGCTCCCCATAAAGGAAGATATGGAACCTAGTGACAGTATGCAGAGGTGATTTCTCCTTCTGCAAAGATGGAGGAATAGGGAAGAGTGGGCATGGGCATTAGCTCAGGCCTCCACACTCTTGACTCTCACAGGCTGATTGATCACTTTCCCTCTCTGAGCCTCTCTGTTCTTATTTGTCAGTGAGTTGGTAAAACTCTTTCCTTTCAGGGCTTCCTCCCTCTGGGGAGCCAATCTAGTCTCCCTGACCTCCGACCTCTGATATACTGTCTCAGGTCCACCCTAACCCCAGCCCCCTGAGCCATGGCCTGGGAAGAGAGAGAGGACCTTGAGTGACCAGGTGATCTCAGGCAGAGCCTGACCCAGTGCACAGGGAGGCCCAGAGAGGTCAGAGCACAACCAAGGCCACACAGCAGTCCCAAGAACCCTCCCCAGGGTGAGCTGATGGAGGCCAATTAGGCAACCAATTGGTATTCTGAGCAGCTAGAGGCCCCTCTCTGTCTCTGTAATTAATGGAGTGGCTTTTAAAAAGGATTCTAATCACCCCGATTCCTATCTGCTTATCACTAGTGTTCCTAATTAGATGATCCTGGCAGTCACTTGGCTAATTCCCTTCAGCCCCATGCAGCATTGGCCAGCCTGGGGCAGCCCATCTCATCCCCACATCCACCCCAGCCCAGACAGATGGGCAGTTCAGGCCTTCTCTCCCCTCAGGGCCCCTGGTTCTCTAACTGCATTACCTTCAGGATGGATGGGCGACAGCAATGGATGGATGGGTCACTGGATAGACAGTGATAGGTGAGTGAAGGGACTGAATGAACAGCTATGAGGGTGCATGGATAGATGAACAGACATATTGTGAGATTAAGAGCTTGGCCTATCAAGTCAGACAGCTCTGCCATTTACTAGCTGTGTGTTCTCAATGGGGTCACTTAATCTCTCTGTGCCAGTTTCCTCATCTCGTGGAGGTCGTATTTTCCTAACATAGTTGCTGTGAGGACAGCTCAGAACAGAGAAAGTCTTTTGCATATGCACTTGCTAGCATAATGATAACAATGTTGATAACAGTGCATTGAAGGATGGCTGAAAAGACAGACTGACAGATGAGGGAAAGGAAGGAGTGGTAGATAGACAGGTCCATGGAAGAATGAGTATGAGGGAAGATGTACATACAAATTGGTGGGCTTATGGAAAGGTGGTGGGTGACTAAACAGGTGGAAGGAACTATGAATGTACAATGTCAGACAGGGAAGCATGGGAAGTAGGGGAAAACTGCTTTCCTCTAGAGGTAACAGGATGATTTCAGCTCAGGTCTCAGCACAGACCTGGCTCAGACCTGCTTTTCCCCTTAGGACTTCCAGGAAAACTTGCTGCTCAACACTCCCAGCCAATGTTGACAGGCTCCCACTGGGTCCTTGTGATTTTTTCCTCCCCATCTTGATCTAGGTAATGCCCTTCTTGGTGAAATCCCCTGTGGTCTCTGGAGGCTCAGATCAAGTCTCAAGCAAAAGCATCATTTGTGGAATCCCATCTGAGTTCCAAAGTGCACCAGCCTGTTAGGACAGACGTTTTCCCCTCCCCTCCCATAGTGCCCTAGACCCCAGCCCATCCCTGTATGGAATGACCCTGGGCAGGACTCTGATTCCAGTTCTAATAGCAGGTCCTAAACCTCTAGGAGGATTCAACCTCCAGAGCCTCCCCCACATACTCATGGGCCTCTGCAGCTTCTGGTGTGGGATTTCTTGGAGCTTTCTAGAAACTGTATAGAACAAAGAAGTCTAAAGTATCTTCCAGAGTCAAGGCCTGCATGCACACATTCACATCAGCAGACATTTAGCCATTCATCCATCGACCCAACTACTCATCCATCCATCCATCCATTCATCCATCCACTCATCCAACTATTCGTCCCACATGTTTCTTGAGCTTCTATCCACACATATGCTGTGTGCCAGACACTATTCCAAGTGCTACAGGTATATATGTCAGTGAACACACTAGACAAGTGTGCCCTCATGGAACTGACATCTAGTGGGGAAGATACAAGAAACTGATAACTAATGAACATTTAATATAATGTCAGGTACCAATAGGTGCCAGGGAGAAAAGCAAAGCAGAAAAAGGACTTAGAAAATGATGGGGCTTCTCTTTTAGACATGATAGTCAGATAGAGCACCCCACACCTCCACGTGCATACTCAGGCACCCATGCCCTCATGTGTTTGCACATATCTGTACAGACAAACACACATGCATACATGTGCACTCAAGCGCACACATGTTCCCAGACAATGTCTGCAGCCCTGCTGTGTGTGCCTGGGTGGTGTCTCTAAAGGTACCTCTACTGGCCCCAGCTGGGGAGGTCCAGGGACCCCCTTCTCTAACCTGCCCTCTCCATCCCCCATCCCCAGGCCCTGGAGGGTGGGCAGGACCTGTGACTTGGTATAACCCATAGAATGTGGCAAAGGCAATAGGATGTCATTCCTGAGTGCAGGACATTAGATAAGACTCCTATAGTGCGGGCTGATTCTTCTCTCTTAGAGTCTCTTTCTGTTGCTGGCTTTGAAAGAGCAAATTGCCAAGAATCCTACAACTGCAAGGAAACCTGAGAGAGAGCCCAGTCCTGGTCAGCATGTGACTGCAGCCTTGTGGGACCCTAAGTGAGGGTCCAGCTACCACGGTATTGTTATCTTAGCAGCTATTTGTCATGCTCTGTGGGCTCTTGACCCAAAGAGACTGTGAGATAATAAATGTGTGTGGTTTTAAGCTGCTCAGTTTGTGGCAATTTGTTATGTAGCACAGTACCATGGTGTTTGTTGTATAAGTAGCTATATTTTTGGATATCTAAAATATTTAATAATTGAAATTAAAAGATTAAGAAGGATCCTTATGATATAAAATGAAAGTAGAAAATGAATGAATAAAACAAACACATACACAAACACATACACACACAAAACCTCATAACATTGCTGGAAAAAAAAAAAAGTGGAATACAATCTCATCAATGCCCAGGCAGAGAAATAGTCCGTCAAACATCATGAACAACCAAAGTGACAAGGCAGATCAAAAAGAAAAAGAAAAATCTCTAGAAAATTAGCTTAAAGACATAGAAATATGTGACTTAAATGACAGAGAATTCAGGATTGTACTTCTGAAAAAAACCTCAATGAGATCCGAAATAATTCAGATCAACAATTCCAGGAGTTGAGGGGGAAAAAAAACAACAGATCAACAGAATGAGTTTTTTAGCAAGAGGATTGAAATCCTGAAAAAACTCATAACAATATGGTGGTTACCAGAGGGGAAGGAGGGAGTGGGGAAATTGAAGAGGGTAAAGGGGGTCAAATATATGGTGATGTAAGGAAACTAAACTTTTGGGTAGTGAGTACACATGCAATGTACAGATGATGTATTATAACATTGTACACTTGAAACACATAATCTCCTTAAACAATGTCATCCCAATAAATTTAATAATAAAAGATTTTAACAACAACAACAACAAAAAGATTCCTATGGCGGAAGAGACAAGTTGCAGAGCACAAGCCTAAGTCAGGGGATGGGAAAATAGGGGAGGGAGGAGGCTGGTGCTACAGAGCAGGTGAGGATGGAGCGGGGCCATGTGAGGTGAAGAAGGGAGAATGGAAGATGATGTCAGGATGGTGCCAGCAGTGGTGTGCAGTGATGTGTGTGTACAAAAGTCTCCTCCTTCACTAAATTCTAAGGAAAGGAGGCCCATCCCAGTATCCACTCAAAGCTGGGGAAATTTGGATCATAGCCGCACCTTCCAGATCAGCACAGCCAAACCTGGGGAAGGAACAAGGGGGCATTTTCCTAAGGTCCCCTACAGAGTCCCACAATGTGAGGGGTAGGGTATGGAAGGGACAGATGAAGCATGGAAGGAAGTAGCTAGCGTCTGCTGAGTCCCTTCTCCAGGGAGGTGAACCCTCCAACTCTGGACTGCATGCCAGTGGGAGCGATCCTCTCCTGCCCCCTCCCAGGGCCTGAGATACCCTCATTCTGGCCCCCAGTGGTCCTCAGTTTTGAGCTGTTCAGGAAGGACCATCTGTAGGGATTCTGCATGGTTGGGGACAGGATGGAGGGGATGCTTATAGCACCTACTAAGTAGTCAGGAATATCCTTTTGGCTCTCCCGGAAATCCTGAGAGCCTTAGGTGCTGTGGAAGGAGAACAGAAGTATATGAAACACCTTGGGCTTCTAAGAGTTGAGAAGTGTGTGGGAGCTTAGTCTGAAGACCAATGGGCTGAAATGGCATTAGAAGAGGGTCTCCTTGGTAGGTGGGCTCTCCAAGAACTGAGGACTATCTGCCTTCCTCTGTTATCCTTATGACAACCCTGCAAGGTATAGTCTTGTTTTACTGGTGAGTGTCAGGATTCAGAGAGGCTAAGCCACTTGCTCAAGGCTGTACAGCAAGGGAGAGGCAGGTCTGTTTGCCCCACACCTAGGTCTTGTCCCTAAATAACATTGGTTAGGGGCTGGGGAGTCTTTGCGGAGCTCAGAGAAGAACTCAAGTAAGGCTTCCACTCGGATCTTTGCCTGGGGTTTTGAAGGACGAAGAGGAGTTCTACAGTCAGATCTGAAAGGTAGAACAGTCCAGGGAGAGAGACCAGTCAGGAGTTAGGACAAGACAGAGAAAAGAAAACAAGTTTTTGTTAATAATTCTTCTTCTTATTATTTTTTTAAATCATAAAGGAAACACATAGTTATAAGACATTAAAATAATAGCACAAGTTTATAAAGTGAAAAGAACCCTCTTTCTCAACCCAGATCTATCACACTTCTCAGAACTAACCATCGTTATTCAATAGGTATATATTTTCTCAGATGTTTTACTATCTCTGCACATTTTTAAAACAAACAACAAAAAAAGAGTCATTCTATATTTATTGTTCTGCAATTTGCTTAAAAAAAAAACCTGCAATTTTGCTTTTCTGCCCCCCTAAGTTTTCTGTGAGGTGCCCCTGAAGAGGGCTCATTAGGCCAGAGAGCACATGAGATTTTAATCAATATTCCTACCAACAAGCATGTACCAGGTCTGTTTCTACACATCTGACTTTTTCCATTTTTGTTAAGATGAGAGGTAGAAAGTGATACGTCCTTGTTCCATTTGCCTGTATTTTATCATTTCTGAAGTTGAGAGCCTGTCCATATGTTTACTATTTATTTACATGTCCATCGAGAAGGACTTCTTTGTGTATCCTTTGCCTGAACTTCTCTATTTTTTATTATATATTATTATATATTTATTTTTGTGTTTTGATTTTTTGCATGTGTTGCAAAATTATCTCCCAATCTGCAATAATTATTTTAAAATATTTTTATCATTAAAGCTATTAAGCCTCATTACAGAATATTTGGAAAATGGGGAGAAAAAAGAAAACGCATCTATCACATAGATGTTGCCATTTATTAACATTTGGTGAAAATTCTTTCTTCTCAGATGCTATAATTACTGTCACCGTTGTGTTACATATTTCTAGTCCATGACTTGGCTCTATAAGAGCATAATCTTCAGGAGAGATTTTAAAAGCTTTTTAGTGGGTGTCCAATAGTACCCTTACCTCCCTTTCTTTTTTATTGTGACAAATACACATAACATAGACTTGACTATCTCAACCATTGCAGCTAGTGTCCAGTTCAGTGGCACTAGGTGCATTAATGTCATGCAATCATCACCATCTATCTCCAGAAATTTTTTGTCTTGCAAAACCAAAACTTTGTACCCATTAAACACTAATTCTCCATTCCCCTTTCCCTAGTCCCTACCATTATGCTTTCTGTCTCTATGCTTTCTGTCTCTATGAATTTTACTCCTCTAGGAACGTCATATAAATGAAACCATAGAGTATTTGTCTTATCGTGACTGGCTTATTTCACTTAGCAGAATGTCCTCAAGGTTTATCTATGTTGTAGCATGTGTCAGAATTTGCTTCCTTCTAGGGCTCCTTTGCATGGATAGACCACATTTAGCTTATCTATCCATCCATGGATGAACACTTGGATGGATTGTTTCCATCTTTGGGCTAAAGTGAATAATGCTGCTATTAACATGGGTGTACAAAATACAAGTCCCTGATTTCAATTATTTTGGACTATACTCTTACGCCCTTTTTTGAGCATTTAGGTTGTAACTAATCTCTTGGTTACAGGACATAAATAATGATGTCCTGAACATCTTTGCATAGTAGCTTCTTGCAAAAATATTTAGATGGTTACTCAACATTCAAGTCTTGGAAATGGAATTATTTTCTCAGAGCTCATTTTAAAAGCACTACCCCAAATTATCCTACCACTCCCACTTCACTGCAAAAGCTTTTATTTGTATGTTCCATACTTTCCCTTTTTCCTCTTTTATTCCTAGAAAGGCTGAGCTTAACCTTGAGTTTTGCAGTGTCCCTCTATCAATTCATTTGTAGGTTGGTTCTTAATTTCAAGACTAACTCCTTAATAATCCTTGACTATGTTATAGGATATGTGTAATGATGTCAGGACTCAAACTCAGTGTCCCTGAGACCCAGCAGGCATAGACATGCGGGGCCAGGTGGAGATGAAGGCAGAAATGCTACCTCTGGGGCCAGAGCTTCTGCCCATCTTTAAATGAATCTCCTAATTTAAGATCATTTACAACTCATTCATATTTTTGCAAAATATCTTGCAACACAAACAAAAGTCTTCTGCTGACTGGATAAGGCAAGTTTTAGACATCTGAGTAAGTGTTCACCCAGTGATATGCTAACCTGCTAGTTGTTCAACTCCACTTGATTGAATAATCCTCCGCCCTTGCATTAACTCAGGATATCTCCTTTGTCATCCATTAACTTATAAATAATAGGGTCTGCTTCAGGCTTACCCAAGTCTGAGCCATTGATCTGCTGATTCTTACAGCAGAACCTCAAGGTTTGAATGATTTTTATAATAGAATCTTGTTTAATACTGGAAAATGTTTTACACACACACACACACACACACACACACATTGCTTTATGTTTCCTAATTTTCTGACTTGGTCTTGTTAGTTTTTTCAGGTACAGTTTGGAGTCATTTTATCATTTTTCCTAAAAAGAAACATACAAACAAACAAAAATACCCCTCTGGACTACTAATCTCCCTCAGGTAGGAAAGCCCACCTACTTTGGGAGTGGCTTCTGTTTGTTTTCTTTCCCACCTCTCAGGTGAGTTTGTCCTTTGTCCTTCCCTTCCATCAAGTGGATGGTAGGTCTTCCTCCCAAACCCTATTCCCCTGGGGCAGTGTCCATTCTGTGGCTCCAAGGAAGGGGAAGATTGTTCCTCTGTCTTAATCCTACTGGTGGGTTAATAAGGCAGCTGGAACTTTTGGAAAAGGATGAGCTGGTCTCTAAGAATTACAAAGGGGGGTTGGTTTCTTCTACAGAAAATCGCAATAAGAAATGGGGCCTAAGAATGTCCTGGTAGGAGGAAGGGGGAAGAGGCCTTGGGCCAGCCCCACCTAGGTGCAGACATATGGAACAAAGGCCAATCCAACCCAGGTGCCCTAGCACCAGGCTCCAAGAAATCATAAAGGCACCATTGCCTTGTTAACTTCGGCCACTTGCAGCCCTTGGCCTGCCTGCCCTGACCTGCCCTGCCTTAGAGCTTTGAGGCCACAAAATCGAAACTGTTTATTCGCACAATGACTCTGGGCAGTCAGAGTCATTGTTAAGAGCTAACTATTTTATGGAGGAGGAAACAGAAGCTGCAGGAGCAGAAGCCCCTGACCGAGGTTCTGCTGCTCTAAAGTGAGTTTGAACCTGGAACCCACAAGAGCCAGCATGCTTCCCTTGCTCCTGGAGGTCACTCACGCCCACTCAACACCATCTTCCCACCCCCACCACAGCCTTCCCCAGAAACAGCTCCTGTCCTCCAAGAATTTCCTGGGTGCCAGAGGGTGCAGATTCACCAGAGCAAGATTTTTGTATGTTTCATCCCCCACCTGAATACTGAGAACGAATGAGGTCAATAAACATTTGTGGGATAAATGAATGAATCCATTCAACAGGCATTTGGGAAGCACCTACCACAAGCACCTGAGAGGCAATGGGGACACATGAATGACAAGGCAGATACAGTCCTTGCTTTCTTGGACCTGTCTCAGAAGAGCCACTCTTCTGCTTATTTCCTGCTAGCTGCCTGGCACTGGGTGCTCCAAAAGTATTGGTTGGCAAAGGCAAGGCAATAAGACTAGGAAACAGGAGAAACAGGAGATTTCCCTCAGGGCTTGCTCTGAGCTCTGGATTCCGGCCACCAGATCCTACGCCACACTCTAGGCCCTAGGCTCCATGTCCTTGGTGCTAAGTTATGGGTTCTGAGCTCCAAGATCTAGGTTGTGGATTTGAGGGTCTATCCTCAGGGCCCTGGTTCTGGACTCCCATGTTCTGAGATCTGGATTCTGAGGGAGAGGTTCTGGGACCCAGTTTCATAGTTCTTAAATGGAAGTTCTGGATTCTGAGTTGCAAGATCTAAGTTCTGAACTTGAGGGTTTGTGTTTTATGCTTTGTTTTGGGTTCTGGTTTCCAAATTCAGAGGTGCAGGTTGTAGACCCTCAGCTCTGGACTCCATATTCTGGCTCTGGGTTTTGAATTTGAAGCCAGGCAAGTAGGACATTTTGCCAGAGGCCAGGCAGAGTCATTACTGTGCTTCCTGCCTGGAATGAAAGCTCCTCCAGGGCAGTTGTTTGTTTTATTCACTGGGGTAGCCCCCACAAGTAGAACAGCACGGTATGCAAGAGGTGTTCAACAGACAAGAGTATGGTGCACACTTGAATACATGATCATAGAGGCACAGAATCCTGCAGTCTGAGCTAGGACACAGGAGAACAGGACCATCCCTGCCCTCACTGTGGAAGGGAGGGAGACCAAAATGCTGTGAGCTGGGGAAGAGCCAGAAGGGGAGCTGCTAGGAGGCCTGAGAAGGTCTGGGTGTTCAGATGGGCAGGCAAGCGCCCATCCAGATCTGCACCCAGGTTGGTTCCTATTTGCTTTAGGTTTCTGTTCCACAGGGAAAGGACATGGGTAGGATAGTGGTGGTACACTAGGGGCATTAATATCCTGAGTCAGAGTCCCAGTCGGGAGTATTGGTAACCAGAGTCACTACTGAGCACATTGATAGTCTGAAAATTTGATTTAAGAGGGTTCTATGATCAGGAACATTGTTGGTTAGCAACGCTGGTGATTGGAGACAAGTGACCAAACACATCATTAAGGAGTCATTGGTGATGAGAAATAGCCTGACTAGAGATGTTGGAGATCACATATAAGTGATGTGATCTACCTACCATTGATTAGAAAAACATTGATCGATGACATTGGTGATCGTATTTCTTAATGAACTAGGACATTAGTGACAGAATGCACTGGTCATCAATACAAAGGTAATTAGGAACTTGGGGAAGAGGCACTGGTGATTACATATGTGGTGAATAGAAATACTGGGGAAACAGATGGTGGTCACCAGAGATATTGGCAACCAGACACATTGAATAAAAATACTGATGAACAGATATACCGATCAAAAACATTGGTGATGAGATATTCATGATCACGTTTATTACTGGTGAGAAAGGACAGTCTTTGGAGACAGTGGTGATCACATTTTTGTGGATGTAAGCAATTAGAAACAATATACATCAGAGGCATTGATGAAATATTGGTAATTAAGTACTGGTAACGAGTTGTTAGTAATCTATGATCACAAGCTCTGGTGATCAGACATGTTGAATATCAGTCATGGTGGCTATCTCTAATGACCAACATCATTGATTAAAGAGGACATCAACCAAGGATATCAGTGATCAAAGACATTGGTAGTCAGGTTTGTCAATGAATGGGAATTTTGATGACCAGATAGCTCAAAAACAAGAGCTCATCAGCACCTGAGAAAAAGTGGATGTGGGGTCAGTTCTTGCTGGGTTCTGCAAGAGCACCAATTGAGCCCTCAGGAAAAGGATCAGCATGTGGGCCAAAAGCTGGAGAAGCCACCGCCTCCTTCAGCCTCTCCAATACCCACCAAGCCACCAGGACTCCCACTTAACTAATAACGAGGAAATTCAGATGGAAGTGATTCAATGTGTCAGGATCCCAAGTCCCAGCACACGGAACCCCAACATCTATTTCAGGAGCCCTTCCGTCCAAATCACTGGGCTATAGGAAAAGTTCAGTTTGACGGCTAATCTCTGTACCTGGGACTCAGCTGCCCTAGGAGTCCACAAGACAGGACAGAGGCATTCACAAAAAGTATTTTATTATTCTTAACAGTATTTACTTTAATGGAATAGGAGGATAGCATACAATTTTTACAGACAATATATAAATGTTGTACATAATTAACAATAACTTAGTTCACTAATCCAAAATAAAACAAGCCAAATAAAACATAAAAACAAAAAATACTGCCGATTCTTCTTAATGTGGATGCTAGTACAAAATAAGTTACTTATGGTGGTGGTGCCCCTGCAGCGATCAGCTGCCTATATTGCACTTGGTCGACTACATCAGCACAATCCTCTTCCTGGGCCCGGCCCCCACTAGCCATCACATCCCGCCACCACTACATACAGAATCTAAGCTCAGACATGGTTATGTACAGCTGTACCTTGGGAAGGATCCAGCTAGCCACAGCAAAGCAGAGCAGAATGCAGGTCTCCCAAGACCCCAGGAGGGTCGTGGTCTCTCAGTCTTGGCTCTGACCCACCCCAACTCCTGGCTTTGCCACCTGCCAGACCAGCCCCTGGAAGCCAAGAGCAGTCAAGGCCCCACTCCTTGGCCCCCAGCTCCCCATTCTAGGGCTGTGGTAACCAAGAACTTTTCTAAAAATAATTGCAAAGCTACAGCCTTGGTTTATAGGTTTTATTCCTCTCCATAGTAAGGGCTTCCATAGCAAAGTACAATTGACTGGACCCAAAAAGAGTTTAAAAACAAAACAACTCATCTGCGAGTAAAGCTTAGGCAGCTTTTTTTTTTTTTTTTTTAATATTTTTTCTTTTGTCTCATAGTATGAGAGGAGGGGACTGAGGAGTTAGCAGAAAAAGGATGTGTATGTACAGGGGTCACCTGGCCCAGAAGGCAGGCTGTGGCTCTGCCAGTAAGGGGACACAGGTCATACCAGCTTCAGCCTGAGAACCAGGGGAGCCAGCTGGGAGACATTTCCCCTCTCAAGAAAATGTTGTTTCCTTCCTGTGACCCAGCCCTGGCCTGGGAATCTGCGCCAGACCGCCAGTGATTGTCTCTGCCCTCCAGGGCCCACCAGCAGGGCATGCACTGGCTCAGCCTCCCAGTGGGCAATAAGCCCTCTAAATTGGCTCGGTCCAGCCTAGGGCTCAGCATTTCAGAAAGAGAAACCTGAGGACAAGGTGTGTGCTGAAGTTCCCCCGCACACCTGTCCTCAGAATCCTGGCAAGTGGACATGCTGAGCAGCACTCGGCACTGAGGAAGGCTGAGGGAGCCTGGGGAGCTCAGACCTCCCGAATCTCCCAGTACTTGTTAAAAATAAGAGCAAAATAAATTATTTTTGCCTACTCCCTTCTTCTCCTGAAAGTGGTTTCCTTTGTTCGTCCCCTGTCCCCTTTCTCTCTTCATAAAGTTGTCCTTTCTGTTCTCCAAACAATTGCTGGTGATAGAAACCCCATCTGAGTAGCAGCTGGATTGAAGCCACCTCTCAGCCCCAGTGAGAATCTTTAGTGACTGGTGACTGCTGAGCAGAATGCCCACAGGCGAGGCAGCGTGGGGCTCAGGCAGGGCTGGTAGGAGAGGAATCAGTCTTTGAGGAGCGGACCACTAAGGTTTTGGTCCACTTGTCCTGGGAGCACCCAGCCTCGAGCTGCAGGCTGCCCTCCTCTGAATCCATCTGTCCCTTTGTGTGGGGGCTGTCCTTAGCCCATGGCGGTCACCATGCTGGATGGGTGGGGGTGGCCAAAGGAGAGGCTGGAGGAGGGGTGGATGGGTGTTGGGGTGGGCAAGATGTGTCCGGAGTGGCTGAAGGGTGGGAGGTGGCTTACAGGTGCCATGTGTCCAGCCAGGGCAGCAGCGCTAAAGGGGAGGCCTTCTCCTGCATACACTTGGACAGCTCCTCAAAGCACTCTGTCCCCTTTTTGTTCTTCTTGGATTTGTTAGACATCTTCCGGTTCCGAGTTTGGATCCCCTCCTTTTTCATGGTCAGTGGCCTGTTCACCTGGAGGGCAACACAAAGCCTTCAGGGGGTCAAGTTCCCTTCCCTGAGCAAGGCCCTCCACCCTGTACTTTGGATCATAACAGAGGCAGGTCCGGGCTGGGGCCCCATCTCCAAATGCTGACAGTAATCCTGTCACCAGCACTGCAGTGGTTTCAGGAAGGGCGCATATCACTATGTGGAGCTGACCTCCACCCTGCAGGGCACTGAGCCCACTAAATGCCAGCATTGCTCCAGATCAACACCACTGAAATCCACTCCCTCATTTTTGTTTTAAATAGAAATACCTGTTGGGTCCTTCTGTGGGGGACACACCTCCAGCCAGCTTGCCCTCTCTTAAGGGAGCCGTTCTGGTGCTCAGGGCTTTCCCAAGCCAAGCCAAGCTGGAGAGTGTGGCTGGGGCCTCTTGCTTGGCAGCACAAAGAGCAGCGGTCCCTGGGGAGGGGTGGGGCAGGTGGAACAGGGCGGACTCACATTGTGCAGCTTGTAGTAAAGGCCACAGGCGTTGCAGACAGGGTCTCCATTGGCGTTTCGGCGCCATAAGGTGGTGGTGGTTGTCTGACAATTTGCACAACAGGTGCCTGCTCTCCTGGCAGCGGACTTAGAGAGGGAAAGCAACATGAGCAGGCTGGAACCTTATGCCCAACCTCGACCGGCCTCCCCAACCCCTGCCACACACCCACCATGCTCCCACCCCGGCCCCACCAACTTTGCCAAGGAGCTGTAAATCTCACAGGGGGATCAAGGCATCTCAGAATTGTGGACATTTAGAATTACTCTCAGCAGGCTGATCTCACAATCGACAGGGTTTTGAGAGCTGGAAGGAAAATCAGCCATCTCTCTCAATCATTAAATAATCTAACTCTATAGATGGAGAAATTGAGGCCCTGAGAAGGGCTCTTTAGTTTAAAAGGCTGGTTCGGTCCCCTGGAGCCCCTGGGTCTGGAGCTTGCTTCTTCTCTGTCTCCTCCCACATGACTCCCCTCAAAATCCACAATCTTGGACAGGGGCATGGGGACCCTATGGCTGCCCAGGATAGGGATAGAAGCTGTTTAGGGAGTCTCACTCAAGCTGCATTGTCCGACGTGATAGCACATGTGGCTACTTAAATTAAATTTAACTGCAATTTAATAAAAGTAGAAATCCCGTTTCTTCAGTTGCCTTGGCCACATTTCAAGGAATCAATAGTCACAACGTGGGCTGGAGGTTACCACAGTGGACCATGCAGATCTCTAACATTTCCATAATCTTAGGTATTGGACAATGCTGGTCTCTCTGTTCGGCCAGCCCCTCAAGGAATGCAGGATAGACATGGTCTGAAAATGAGTATCTGGTTCCTGGAGAAAGCAGTGGAAGGCTTGTAAAAGAAGGCAAGAGAGTTCACCCAAAAAAGCTGATCCCTTCTTCCTGGTCAACCAGCGCCAGCCCCAGTCACAGAACAAGTTCCCCCAACACTTCCCAGAGAACCACAGGCAACAGGGGTGGGAGTTGGAGGCCGAGGCCTTCAGAGGCTGGAATGGCCCCAGGCCAGGGCCGGGTTGCTAAGGGGCCTCGGACTGCAGCCTCAGGGCGGGGAGGGTTGAGGGTGAGTAAGCAGCCTGAAGCTGGAATTCTGACTCAGGGGCCAAACCATAGCCTCCACCTCCTACCCCTACCCAGGCCCTCACCCCGCCCTCGCTGCAGGGAAAAAAAACGGGGGCCCCCAAAGAGGTGAGCAATTTACGCCTCGTAAATCACTTTGCCCTGAAAAAAATATATTTATTATTCTTAGCATTTTACACATTATTTGCAGAGTGGAGGGTATTAGAAATTTCAAAACAGCCCAGCGAGAGGCAGGACTGAGCCGAGGAGAGACTCTAAAAACTCTCAGAGTCCGGAAACAGATACACGAAGTTTCCTTATCTTCAGGCTGCAGATGTCCGGATAGGAAACTCCGGCAGGAGATCCGAAAGGGCATTTTTAAAAAATCACTCAAATGAAAATACACAGTATAGGTGACTCCATGGAAAAATAATAAAGGGTAGGTTTTTTTGGTGGTTGGTGTGAGTGTTTTATTTAAATAGGCATGAGGAGATTGTGTGTTGGGAAGAGAGAGAGCTGCCCTAAGCCACAAGGAAAATTACTTCATGGCCCTATTTTTAAAAAGAGTTAAACAGAGGCCAGGGCACGGGAGCTGGCTCTTGGACACTCAACTTTTGGTATCTTAAGTGGGCTGGGGTGAGGGTCCGGAATGGACTGCGGAGGAGGAAATCTGGCACCCCAAAAAATCTGGCCTGAAAGAAGGGTGACCCCAACTGACATCAGAGTGATTTTAATGATAAAAGAGGACTTCAAGTGGTAAAGTATCTGCATTTGAAGGGCTCTGTTATTGTTTTTTAAATTAACTGTCGGCTCTAGCCTTGGTTAGTGTCCCCTGGGTGCCACACTGCAACCTTCTCCGCAGCCACCTGCTGACCCGCCGTGCACCCGCTACCTACCAGTCTCCGCTTGGGCTTGATGAGCGGCCTGTTCTGCCCGTTCATCTTGTGGTAGAGCCCGCAGGCATTGCACAGGTAGTGGCCAGTGCCATCTCGCCGCCAGAGAGGGGTGGCTGTGGCCCCACAGTTGACACACTCCCGGCCTTCTGAAAGGAAACAGGGAAAGATACCAGGTCTGCTTAACTGACAACGTCACGGGAGGGAGTCAGGGGCGGGAGGGTAGGCACCGATCAGGCAGTAGTCACCTGGATCAGATTGCTTCGGGGTGGGGTAGGTGACTTTTAGTCCTAGCCTGGGCCAAAAGAGGGACCCAAAAAATCTACCCCATAAGAGTGGGCTTCAAAGAGTAGTTTAAGGCTGAATCTCTCTGTTCAAAATCCTCTCTAAAAGAAAGGGAAACAGGGCAGGAGGGAGAAGTGCCGCCAGGGCCCCAGGGGTTCTCCAAATGAGCGACGGGGAGTGGGTATTTTGCCAATAGAGGGTCGGTGGCAGAGTCCCGTTTCTAGTTCTGCTTCTCCTCTTTTGTCCCCAACCGTATCTGCCAGGTCTCTGCTCCCGAATCTCTGCTCCAAGTCTATGCCCTCAGCCCTTACGCTGTCTTTCTGCTCTCAGTCCAAGGTAACCTCCTTCTTTCTCCCCAACTCCCCGCTTCCGCTGAAGCCCTACAATTCAGTTTGGGAGTTGGATCGAAGCCGTTGTTCTTAATTTAAAATAAATAACAAGTCCTTTCGTTTTCAGGCTAAGTAGGCTAAGCGACCTTGTTTTGCTGTTGTTGGCTTTTTGTTTTTTGGTTTTAGTTAGTTTGTTTTGTTTTTAAGACCATCTAGAATTCCAACAGAATGTAAAACAAACTTGGGAGAAAGGACTAATTACAGGCAAACTAGCTGGTCTGCGCAGAACAGAGACCCGCGGTAAGACTAAGGTAGGTGCGAATGGCAGCGTCAGGGATCAAGCAGGGTAGCTGCCTTAGCATCATGTTACCCAGGAAAATTTTTCCACATTTACTTTAAACTAAATTGTCAGTTTGTTTCAATAAGAAAAGGTGGGTCTTGAACTCAGGAGTAAAAGTTTTTAAAATCTTTCTTTTTCCTCAGGTTAAAAGCATTGGGAAGAAGGCATCAACACAATACCCTCCCCACAGCTAGCCTCGGTTTCTGCTCTACAGCCAGATTCTTGGACAAACCCAACTTGGCCCCAGCTCCTGCTGCAAAGGAGCAGAGGCACCTACACCTCAACCCTTCGCTCTAGCCTTCAGGGAGAGAGAGCGAAGGACATGGCAGGGCTGTGGGGGCAGGGAACAGGAACAGGTCCTGGGAATTTTGCTTTGGGGAAATCTCCCAAAGAGATCGAGAGCCATCAAAATCCCAAGATTGAACTGATTGAGTTGGAGAACCAGATTCCTTAAGGGTCTGGAGTCTCTGGAGTGTACCCACAGCACGAACACATGCACGTACACAAAAGTACAAATGGCCTCACTGCTCTCACCTGCACATCACATTCTCTCACAGTGAATTTTCACTTTAGATTCAGGGAGGGAAAGGGGGAATTCACCTTCTGTGTTCAGGTCTGGCGGTGGCCAGACTTGAAGTGGGGTGAGGAGAGGGGAAGGAAAAAGTGAACTTTGGGGGGCCACCAGGAACACTTAAGAAAAGGGCAAATGCTTTAGGGTCCCCCATTCTGGCATCTCGGACATCTGTTGGGGCTCTTAGAGAGAGACATTACCCATCCCCCAGACCTGGGAGACTGACACTGCCCCCTCTCCCGCATCATAGCACCCACCCAACCCCAACCCCACCATTCCCAAAGCATAAACCCTCACTTTCTCTAAGTCCCTAGCACCTGCTTTTACCTGAGCAGGAGCGTGCCTTGGAGCGCTGCTTAGGGGTGAAGCTGGAGGCAGGGCCACCCAGGAAGCCTCCTGGGTGGAAGAGTCCACTGCTGTAGTCGTGGGCAGCAGCGGGCACGTAGGAAGGATAGGTGGGGATGGGGTGGTGTGTGGCAGGCTGGGTGCCCATGGCAGCCAGGCCCGGGCGCAGGGGACTGCCGCTTTCCAGCTTCATACTCTCTGCAAGCGACACCTGGTACTTGACGCCATCCTTGTCCTCCCCCCGGGGAGCACTACCCCCTGCGGAAGAGGAGGCTGGAGAGGCAGCCCCGGTAGTGCTAGGGTCAGGAGACACTTCCTTGGGCGGCGTGGGTGGGAAACCAAAAAGGTGGGAGCCAGAGTGGGCTGCAGTGGGGGCAAGGGAGGCCACAGAGCCCCCACTGCCGCCGCCGCTCCCGCCCCCAGCCCCTGGGTACACGGAAAGGGGGCCTCCGGGGCCTCCAGCAGCTGAGGGGTGCAGCGGCGTCTTGGAGAAGGGGCTCACGGTCCAGGGGTTGTGGTGGTGTGCTGCAGCCGCCGAGAGGGCTGCTTTACCGCCATCCAGCCACGGTAACCCCGGGCTGTGCAACAAGTGTGGACGGCACATCTGGCCTCCCGTCAGGCGGGCTGCAGGAGGGGAAAGAGGGGTTAGGATACAGAGGAACTGGGCCCAGCTAGGACACGGATACACAAGACTCACAACTCACAAACGACAAGCGGTAACCCCTTTCCTAAAGAAAACCAGAAATGTAACAACAGGCAATCATCAGGAATGTCAGTTTGCAGCTGAGAGACAAGTGGCATCAAAAGGAACCCCACTGAACAGGGCCTGGAGGGAACCCCCACGGGCCAGTTGGAAATGGGCAGAAACCCTATGGGACCCAGACGCTCCCCAAGAGGCCTCTGTCCCCACCTTTCCCGCCCCGATTTCTCAGCTGCTCCTATTCCTGCGGATCTCACATCCGGGAAGCAGGCAGCCGGGCCTTCCTCCCCTTCCGCGCCTAGAGCGCGGCGCCGGAGCTCCCAGTCACTCATCGGCCTTGGGCTCACCGTGCGCAGGACTATAGGAGACGCGAGCCCGCGCGTGGGCCGGGTTGGCGTAGTAGGGATTGCCCTGCGAGTCAAGATGGTTGAAAAAGACGTCGACCTCGTCCGGAGGCAGTAGCTGCGCTGGCTCCATATAGTTGTGCGCCAGGCCGGGGTGGTGCGAGTCGGGGTGCTGAGCATTTAGCACTGCCGGGTGCGCCATCCAGCGCGGTTGCTCCGGTGCCACCTCCATGGGCCGCGGCGGAGGCTCGGGTTCTGTGTAGAGGCAGCGGCGGCCCTGCGCGACCGAAGAGGGCGTGAGAGGCGCAACCACAGCCCAACTCTCCCAAAGTCCCCTTACGCGGCGTCCGGTACGCCGCTGCAGAGCTCACCAGCCGACCAGCCCAGGGTGGGAGGACAGCTTAAGGCTCAAAACGAAAGGAAGGCGGGGAGAGGGTTCAGCCTCTTATACTCACATGGTGGCCGCTGGTCCCAAAACCGCACGCCCGTGCATACCGGGTCACACAGGAGGAAGAGACCCGACACCAGTTACCCCAACAAACGCACACACGACAGTCGTACTTTAGCCAGAAATTCACACCTTTCCGGTACACAAACACAGAAACAGACTAAAAGTTGGAGACAGGCTCCTGAGCACCCACTGGGGCACATGAACCTAGCGACAAGCACACACTTACACTTAGCGCTGGATACAAATTCTGACCTTTCTTCCCCCCTCCCCCCGCCCCCCAACACTCACACACAGCCCCACAGGCGGAGAGCCAGCCCCCCGCGCGCACTTCCAGGCATCACAATCAGGACCTCTCAGCATGACACACCAAAAGCAGTCACCCGCAACCCGGCCCTGGTCTTGCACCCTCGCCCCTCAGACCTCTCAGAACTTGACAAGCCCCAGGCCCCCGGCCAGTCCTCGCACCCCAAACTTACGCACGCAGCACCGCGGGGAGAGGAGCGCAGGCTCAGAAGGGAACAGCACCCGCGGGAGCTCTGAGGGTGGCGGGCCCAGGGACAGCGCGTCAGGCGATTGGAGTGGCTCAAGCAGTAGGAGCAGGGGCAGCGCGCTCCTCGGCCTCAGGCCCGCCGGGCTCCGGCCCCTCGGCATCCTCCGGCCTCCCTGGCGCCAGCTCCTGACTCCTGCACAGACATGAAGCGGGGGCCGCGCACGCCTATGAAGCCCGCGCCAGCCAATCAGCGCTGCGCACCGCCAGCCTCCGCCCCCCATTGGCTATGCCCTAAACTCTGGCCTGCCCGACTCTGCGACCCACTCACCAGCGGGCCCTCTCCGCCCGCAGGTCCCCTCAGCTGGCAGGCACCCTCCCAGTGCCGTCCCCGTGGCCCCTGCGGCCAACGCCCCACTACCACCCTCATCCCCAAAGCTGACAGCTGTGGCCTCTCGCGCGGACACTGCAGGATCCTCCTAACTTCTGGGACCTCTTCCCAGTAACTAACCTTCAACTGGGAACCCCTCTCCCGCAAACACGGGCCGCACACACTCTGGGTGTCTGTTCTCGGGACGCCAGCCCTTCCACTCTCTCGGATCCTACCTCCTGAATGTGGCCAATCGAAGTCCAACTACCTACTCATACCGTTCCCTCCTCCAACTCGGGAGCTGGGCGGAGTCGGGGTGGCAGAACAGCTGCGGGATAGCAGGAACGGTAGATGGAGGGGCAGGAACATGGGGTCCCAATGGGCACCTGGATCTCGCACACAAGGTCGCTTACGACTGTGGTTGACCGGGTGGAGGTGGCCTGGCAAACGGCTCCAGAGAAGGGGAGGGGGCGTCCCCTTCCCGGGCGTGGCCTTCGCAGACCAACGGGCCGAATTGCCTAGGGCGAGGCTGTGGAGACCCGGACTGGCGCCGGCGCCTGGTGGAAGGAGACGCCTCTGGGCAGGAGGAGGCATTTTTTTTTTTCCTCCCTCGGTTCCCTAAGGCTGCCCCTGGGAAGAGGGAGGCGGTGGTCTGAGAACTCTGTTCCCTAAGTCACCTGGAACTGCTTCCCACACATCTCCAGCCCGGAGATCCAGCTCTATGTGTGGAGTGGGCACGGTGCACAAATCTGGCTCTCTCCCATTGTACGGACGGAGGTGACCGAGGTTCGAAGGGAACCTATGGCTGAGGAGGAAGGTCGGGAACAAAGAAATTAGGGGAGACTTAGACAGGTGCGGGGGTAATGGGGAGTAATCAACGTTCTCCAGCCTCTCTCCTCTCACTGGGGCCACGGCTCTTGGGGTAGATGCCCTGAGGAAACCTAGGTGGGTCAGAGGCTGGGAAAAAGATTGGGGGTCCAGGCCACCCCCGAGAGGGTGGGGGAGGGGCGGCGGGATTGACAGTCGGTAATTGGGTAACTGGAGGCGGCTTCTCCGGCCGGGCGGCCCCGCCACCGCGACGCCGGGCCCCTGACGTCACCCAGTTCGCCAGGAAATGAACTTTTTAATAATCCGAGAAGGAGGAAAGCCCTTGGTCCCCTCGGCTTGGGGGGCGCCTGGCCTGGCCCAAATCCACAGGCGCGCCCCATCACCCTCTCTCAGGCTAGCTCTGGGCGGCACCAAGGGGGTGCGGGCCCGGACCCGCTTTGGCGCAGGTAAAGGCTTGGGACTGGGGTCGCAGAGCCCTCTCTGGCTGGGAACTGGTGTGTCTCCGGCCCTTGGGGACCCGCCTGCCCTGAGTGGCCGCTAAGCTTCCCGCGCCTCTCCACTCTGGCACGCACAGGACCCAGGCTTCTCGGAACTCTACTCCGCAGGAAGGGAGGCTGGCGCCCGCGGGGTAAAGCGCGCCGAGGTTGGGAGCGGGAAAGCGAGGCCGCGGACACCGGGTCTCGGTAGCCGCTCTGGGCAGATGAGTAGCCTCCGTGCCTCCTGGTTCGCGCTCCCAGCAACGCGCGGCGTCCGAGGAACCCGCTGTCTCTTCGTAACTCTGTCTCTTCTCCTTGTCTTTAGCTTACAATTCTTGGTCAACACGTAAAACGCGATCTTTGCGAAGCCTCGAGCCTGTTTACATCTCTGGAACCCAGCATGAACTTCTCAAAGACAACGCGGCCGGGATGATAATCGCCCGTGTCCGGTAAAACTGCCCTGCTCGGGCTCGAACCCGGTAATCCAGCGTGATAGGCCGCTGGCCCGTTGGCCAGCCGCGGGGCCATGAACGCCAGAGCAGAACAGAGTCCCTCGCAAGGCGGCAATCGACGCCTTTTCTCGAAGAGGTGGTCGCTCGGAGCGCTCGGAAAAGCAGGTAATTCACCTTTTCGTCGCAAAGGCGCGATTCATCACCGTTTGGCGTGATTATCCCGTTTGGGTGGGTCTGCAGTTTCATCACCGCGAGCTCGGCGTCAAGCTCCTCCGGGGCAACCCGAAGCCCCCCTGGGGCAGTGTCTTGGCCACCGCAGGGGTGGAGGTGACTGGCCTGGCCGGGAGCCCTGCCGAAGTGGCAGCCCAGCGCTGCCGGCTGGCCTGGCGCAGAACGTAGCGACAGCGAGGATTTAATTACCCCGTTCGGCGGTTCAGAAAATCGCCGCGCAGAGGAGCTTATCAAAGCAGTTAAGCAACGCTTGAGCCGGGGCCTCAGGAGATCCGCACCAGCCTCCCTTCCCGCAATCCCGGCCTAGAGGGGAAAAAAAGGGGAAGGGGGGCGCCGCCAGGCTTCCTGGGGCCCTGGAGCTGCCTTCCTGGGAAAGGCCGAGAGGCAGCCGCTTTGGCAGAAGCCTCTGCACTGATGGGAGCGCCTGCGCTGGACCCGGGACTGCCGCGTTCTCCCGCAGGAACGAACCTGCCTGGGCAAGAAAAGCAGGGAGCCCGGCAGCAGGGTGCCCAGCTGACCAAGGACGGGGGGCCGCTCCTGAATGTATCTCTATGCCAAACAGACCGACGCCAGCCAGGCGCCTCGTCCACCTGGCAGCAGAGACCATTCCATCACTTCTGCCCAAACAAACGTCCCGGGAGGGTCAGGGAAGCCCCCAAGATACGTGGGGGTCGTGGGGCTAACCTCCGCCGGAGGCGAGCAGATTATTTCTGTTCACGGCTTCGGACTTTGGGGGTCTCCCAAGTACCTTCGGAGGGACATGGTCCCTTTTTCGGCTTTTTTGTTCGTTCCCAATAGTTGCAACAGGCCTCTGCCTTTTGTTGTTGCATGGGAACAAGGTTTCAAGAAGGACTGGGAGACAGCGGCGGAACTAAATTTCCTGACGCCTTTCGCACGCAACCCGAGATTCCCCAGCGGAATGTGGGGTGGTGCGACCGAGATGCTCTTACTCAGGAGCTAGAGGCGCAGGGATCCAAATCCCAGCTCTAAAGGACCTCATCCGCCTGGACTGGGCTCTCCGCTGCCCAGGGCTTCCAGGCCCCACGTAGCCCTCTCCTCCATGCCCTTTGTTTAAACTTCGTTTATCAGAGGTGGCACCTCCAGGATCGGAAGTGTGCCCTATTTGTAACCCAATTCTAACCCATTCCTATGCGCATCTAATTGGCCGGCAGTGTGTGTGGAAGGTGGGCGTGGGGGGGGGGGAGAGTAGGTCAAAGAAATCCTTTGGCTTAGGGCTGTATTCCATAGGGATATTTAATTTGCAAAATAGCGGCCTTCCAGTCCTACACTGGCAATGTACCTTGAGAGGTACTGAGGAGCAAGGGGGGTCCTCTTTAGCCAGAGAGGTTCAGAAGTCCCCCTCCGAAGCAAGGTCTTAGAGCGGCTCAGGTCGCAGCAAGCCTTCCAGAGGGGTTCCCAGGGTTTCAAACAGTCCCTTCTGTTCTTTAGGCTTCATTTCCAGCACCCCAAATCTGAAGGTTTCCTATCCTCTGGCCTCCATGCTGGCAGGCTCTCACCCCATCCGTCTTCTGGGCCCCTTTGAATTATAAATACCGGGGGCCCAAAGTCCTAGACGTCTCAGCGCGTGGGACAGAAGCGCCTCAGAGATCCTGTATCTCCTTACCAGGTTCTAACCCCACGTCCAAGACGGGAAGCCTCCCCTAGGGGCCCTGCTGAGACGGTAGACAATTCTGTCTCCTCCATGAACAGCCACGGTTTACTCAAAGAGCCCGGTGGCTAGGCCACACAACAACTGGTAAGTCCATTTCGTTAGATGTAATTTGTTTGCAGTTTGTCAACCTGGCTGGGAAACACTCTCCAGACGCCTGGGCAGCCGCACTGGCCCTACCTGTTTCTCAAATCCTACCTACTCATAAACGAATCCCAGCGTGAGGTGCCTAGGTAGACCCATACTGCCAGATATTCCTGACCCTGGGAGATGTGGCTTTTTCCAAAACAACGAATTTCCTTCCGTGTTTTCCGGGAAAGGATCCGCCACCACACCCGGGGACCCTGAACACTGACTGGACCTTTTCTCTCGCCGTTGGAGCAACCTGGAATTCGAGCTTGGCCGCCACGAAAGGATCCTAGGTGCCCGGAATCCAGACAAGCCTAGACCTCCGTCGACGCCTCCCGCCGGCAGATTCCCCAGCCCGTGGCGGCCCCATTCTTATTGAAATTCTACTAAAAGGATTCTGACGCCGGCTTGGAGCAGGGGGTAGACATCCAGACCCGTCGTCCTCGCCTACCCGCACCCCAACCACACAGGATAAAGAGCCCCCGTGCGCACGCAGGAGCAAGCCGGGTTAAGCCGAGCAAAGCCGAAGCACGGGACCCGCCGGCAGGTGCAGACGGCGGCTCCGAGGCCCCGCTCCGGCGCATCCGCCACCACAGCCCCAAGGTGGGGGGCAGCCGAGACAAAGGCCCCAGCTCGGGGGGTTGGGAGGGGGCCTCTTTACTTTCTCTGGGAATAACCAGAACTCGCGTCCTATGGCTGCCCGAGAAATGGGAAGGCAAGAGACTCAAGGTTGGCCTGCTGTTCTCACCTCCCCAAATACTCCCTCAGGTTTAGCCCTTGTGACCTAGGGCTCGGGCCACTGGCGGTAAGGCGCGCCCCAAGGACCACATGTCAGAAACCACTGGGCCAGGCAGACCATGCGACTAGGGTGCTGGGTGGGCTGAGCCTGGGGGCTGGAAGGGCCCTGGTCAGGTGGGGTGGGGGTACTTACTCAGCACGGTGCGGCGGGCGGCCGCCGGGCGAACGGGGCCAGGGCACAGCGGGGCGCACAGCACCGTGCGTGGCTAGGTGCGCCTGCGGGACCGGGTGCGGGCTGATGGCGTTCACCGGCAGGGCCTGGGCGGCTTGCCGAGAGGCCGCGTGGAGCGCAGCGTGCCGCTTTTGTTCTCCCGGTGGCCGACGGGGGCCGGCTGGGGGTGGAGGCGACGGGAGCCTGGAGATAGAGATTTGAGCGGCGAGCTCCTGCGCCTCTGGCCTCCCTACCTCTCGTTCCCGCTGCTTCTCCCACCCCGCGCCTCAGCGGCCGCTGCTTTTTATTTCCACAGCACTTTGGGGGGAGGAGGGGGCGCGGGAACGCCGCAGGGGGCAGGAGGGTGTCTGGGGTTCTGGGCCTCGTCTCCTTGGTCCAGCGACCCATGGCAGGCCAAGGGCTGGTAGGCATTCAAGGCTCTGGCATCCTACTTGCCCATACTCCAGACCACTTCTGCCCTGGCAGGGACGAACTTAAGTGTACCCTTGCTTTCCGGGATGCATGCTCAAAAAGCCCGAATGTCTCCCTTTGGACCCTCTCTTGGTGGATCCTCCCGCGCTGTAGGCACATGTACTCAGAAACGCACTCACACAGATGCCTGCTCCTCCTCATCCAACCCGCTTTCAGGACTGCTCACACAGACACGCACACATTTTTGCACACGGGTTAGCGCAAACGGCTATGGCTGCATGGAAATTCTCAGAGAAGAGATCTGGGTCACACCAACACGCACATATGCATGCACTCAAATGTAGTTTGACACACAATACCACCCTCACTTCCAGGCTGATTTGGCTAAGTGTAGTTAACATCCCCTCTCTCCTTCCACCTATACCCTCACCTCAGTACTCCAACTCCAGAGCAGACAAGAGCATTTAAGAAGTGGAGTTTGAGGCCTCTCCTTGTGCAGGAGGGAGGAGGAAGAGAGTAGAGCGCTTGCTTTGGAAGGCTGACAGGAGTGTGGTGGGTCTTCACCTGCAAAAGGCTCCTGGGTTTGTGAGTTAGTCCTTGAACTTCCATAGCCCCTACCATGAAATTGAACCCCGTATTCTACCACCACCCCAGTCCCATGTGAGCTGCCCAGGAGAATGAAAGTGGCCTGGGAACCTTGGGCACAAAGAGAAAGTGTTTTGCCTTGGAAGGATTGAAAAGTCTGTGGTCATAGGAAACTAGAGTATGCCCAGGTGTTCCTCAGAGAGGGATGTCTTTGGCTCCCCAGGTCTGTGGGCACCTGCTATCTGTGGGTCTTTCTTTGAAGCTGGTGGTGACCATGTTGCATGTGTCTGTGCTCTGTGCATGCAGGAGAATATCTGTATGAGTGCCTGTGTGTGTGTGAGCATTTGTGAGCACATGGGAAATCTGCAAAACTGAGTATATTCGTATGTCCATTTCTTTCCTTGGGTCCCTGAGAGCTTGTGCATTGAGAGTCTGTGTTGTGGGTCCCTGAGAGTTTGTGTAGAGTCCCTGAGACTTTGTGTATTGTGTGTAGCTATTGCAGAGTGTGGTCCCATATGTGCACATGGGAAAGTGTATCTGTGGAACCAGATGTGTGTACCTGTGACTGTGTGTCTGTGAGATCATTGTGTCCATGAATGATGTGGGCATTTCCAAGTGTTTGTTTATAAATTGGTGTGGGTCAGTAGTAGAGTGTGTGGGGGGTATCCTATGTCTATAAATTTGGAAGTTTGTCCACATGTGTGTGTGTGTCTGTCTTTAACAGCATAGGTATAGGTGTCTGTCATTGTGTCTTTCAACTGATGGTGGGAGGAGGGAGAGGGTATCCAAGTTGTCTGCATATCTGTGTATAGCTCCATTTTTGAACTAATATGTATTAGGGTGGATGTTTGTGTAAGTGAGGTGTGGGCATCTGTAAGTATTAATATATCTTTGAATTATATGTGTCTCTTTACCCACTGCTACCCTGTGTCTGTGGAGGACTGTGTCCCTGGGTGATGCACAGTATGTGTGTCTTCCAGATCACCCGCCATCTGCACTTCCTAAACCTGCAGGGCAGGCAGCCAGGGACCTCCAGGGTACCATTTGCCAGGGCACTTTCTGTCTGTCTGTGGGATGGGGAGATGAGTTGATAAGGCTTATCTGCTAACACCAGTGCCATGCCGAATAACTACTCTAATGAGGTGGCCTCGCTGGGACCACTAGCTCCCAAGGCCCCAGCCTCATTGGGGAGGGGCATGGGGGATCCAGTCCTGGGGTGCAAGTGCAAAGCCCCATGAACTGAGAAGGACCCGAGTCTCTAGTTCTGTCTTGTTTCCTGGGTGGTAGGGGTGGGGAGTGTCCATGTGTTACATTCCCCATATCCAACCTGCCAGCTAGCTCCCTGCTGGAATGGGCTGGCCAGAGCCAGCTGGAGCCTCCCAGCCTCTGGTCTGCCATCAGGAGCATGGCTTCGAAAGGGCAGGAGGTGCAAGGCCTGGAGATGGGGGGGCGGGGCGCTCTG
Source organism: Eonycteris spelaea (assembly GCA_003508835.1). NCBI lineage: Eukaryota > Metazoa > Chordata > Mammalia > Chiroptera > Pteropodidae > Eonycteris > Eonycteris spelaea. The sequence goes on along the minus strand of PUFA01000215.1, from coordinate 211,792 downwards.
GAGCTGGAGTGGATTGAGAGACATGGAGGCCCAGTGATAGGCCCAGAGAGAAAGGGAAGAGGGACAAGACAGGAAGACCCAAGGACAGATTTTAAAAAAATGACAGCCATAGAGGGACAGAGACATTGGTGAGGGGGTGGATTGAAGACACTCAGGGATAGACAGAAACAAACAACTAAAAAGTAGCAAAAAGTGTCAGATCAGAGAGGCGGAACAAAAGTAGAGAGAGACCTGGACAGAGAGAGGAGATACAGGAAAGAACTAGGGAGGAGAACAAGACAGAAATAGAAAGATGATAAGAGAAAAGAACCCAGAGAGGCTCAGAGAGAAATGGGAAGGAGAAGGGGTCCCAGAAAGGAGGGGAAAGTGGGTACACGGAAGACGAAGACGGGCTGCTCAGGATGGGGCAAACTGAGATGGACAGCTCGGGGCTCGGCAGTGCCTTGCGTCAAGGGGAAACCGAGTGTCAGGTAGAGAGAGTGGGCTGGGAGGGCGTGAGCCCAGAGCCTGCGGGCCGGCGAGGTGCAGAAGAGCTAGAAGCTGCGGCGGCTGCGGCGGCTGCGGCGGCGGCGGGCGGGCGGGGGTCCGCGCGGGGCTGCGCTGCTGTCCCGGGTAATTTTTCATCTTGGCCGGCTAATCTTTGTTCCCGGCGAAGATAATGAATAGCCAATCGTTATCTGCCCGGCTCCCGGAGGCTGCCCAAGAAGGGGGCTGTACAGGGCTGGGAATTGTTTCCAAAGTGCCGCGGAATAAATGGTGTTCCTTATCTCTGCCTTCCAGATTATCGGAGCCCTTTCAGAGCGCGCACAACAAATGCGCCCGCCATCGAATGCATCATTTACCACCGCAGATCTGCGCGCTGATGGGCAGGCAGATAGTCGTCTGCGGGAGCCACGCTAGGCATCCGGTGCTCGCGCTGCCTGCCTGCCGGGGGCACCCGAGTGTGCGCCCCCCAGGTATGCCCGGTATGTTTTGGTTGGACATGTAGGTGTGCCAGTGGGTGGGCACTGAACGAGCAAGGGTGTTGGTGTGCATGCAGGTATGTCAAACAAGTGTGCTACAAGAAAGTGCATGTGTGCAAGCCCATGCACACACTCATGGTGAGTTCTGTGAGTGCCTCAGATGAGGCTGTTTGAGGATGACAGAGGAAGGGGTGTTGCACGCGTGCGGGCATGCATGTTATCAGAGAGTAAACAGTGTGTAAGGAGTGGGAGTGCAACCGTGTGTTCAAATGTGGCTGATGTGCGATGTGAGTAACTCAAAGTACCTGCCTAAAAGAGGCTGTTTGGAGTGCATACAGAACGATGTGTGTCTGCCCCTCAGGAGTGTGCATGTGTGTTTTTAGGCATGAGTGTGTTACTCTCTCGAATGTGTGTGCTGCAGGTGTCCCACCTTACACGGTGATTTTGGGGGATACATGCTTGTAAGCATGTGCATCCATGCATACCTGTGTGTCTTGGGGTGTGCACGGATCTTCCGTGAAGTATATATATATATATATATATATATATATATATATAATATATATTATATATATATCCGCTCAGGTGTGCCAGAGCTCTGAAAGAGGGGAAGGGGAAAGGGCGTGGATGGAGCCTGTCCCTGTGCTTGCCTGTGTAGGCTCAGGGCTAGACACTAGAGCTGAGGCCTCCCTCCAGCTTGGGAAAGAGAGAACAGAGGGGAGAGAATGGTGTGTGTGGGTGTGACAGATACTACAGTGGAGTGGGATGTGCCATGTAATATGAGTGCTTGTGACAGAAAACAGGCGTGCAGGCGTGTAAGGAGGAGGGGTTTTCTGAGGAACACTCAGGGATCCTAACCTGCCTCAGGAGTATGCTCTGCAGGGGCTCCAGTGCCTCCCCACTGTGGAATTGGGGGAAGAAAGACCCGATTCCTGCCGCCTGAGGCCCCCGGCGCCGTTAGTGACACATGCCGCCGACAAAGCTGTGTTTTTCCAGGCTTGCGCCTCGCACGCGTGCGCGCGCGATGGTCCCCATGGCGACGCAAATAGCACCGCAGCCATTTTCCTATCTCCCCGGGGTTTATCAAACGGTGGGATTAGCTCATCTCTAGGGAGTTCAAACCCAAAGTCACACAACAAAGTGTGGGCCCCGCCCGCAGTTCGGCTGCCTCTCCCTGCCAGGGTCTGGTCTCCGACCCTCGACCCCTAGCGGCGGCCCATGCGCAAGCGCAGAGCGCCCCTAGCGGCAGCGAGTTTGCACAAGGGCCTGCGTCCTGAAATGGGAGTCCTGGCGTCCCTTACATCAGGAGCAGGGCTTTGTTTTGTCACTGTTGCGTCCCCAAGGGCTAGGCAGACACACAGTAGATGGCCCATAAGTGTTTTTTGAAAGGATGGATGGATGGGCAGGAATTATAGACAGAGCAAATTGTCAAAGGACACACAGCTTAGTTGGCACCAAATCATTTCTTTGAAGTACCCACTGAATTTAGATAAAAGGGAAATTCCTTTGAGCCTATGTAATGGCTCTTGCTGACTGCTCAGACCTGTTTCTCTCTTGCTCCAGCTACAGTGACCTTCTTTCTGTTTTGAACAGGGACTTTGTGTCTGCTGTCCCTCTACTCAGAGTGTATTCTGCCTCTGCTCAGATATCACTCCTCAGAGAGCAAAGTCACTCTCCTCTGCCCTACTTTTTTCAGTCTATACTATATGTTTCTTTTATAGTGCTTAGCACCATGTAAAATCATCTTGTCTCAGTCTTTAGTTGGTATCAGTTGCAACTTTGGAATGAGTGAATGAGGAACAGAGGAGGCCAGAAGAACAAGGGCCAGGCTGTGTACTTATTATTATTTCCCTTTATCATTATTCCATCTCCCTTCATCTTCCATGTTTTGCTAGCCCTGGGTGTCTCCCAGTGACCCAGGGGGCCTGGGATTGAGTTAGAGAGAACCAAGAGGCCCTCCACAACATGCACCTGCCTTGAGGGCAGAAAACGGTGTTCACACCTCATTTTTAGGAGCGTACCCTATCTGTGGACACTTGAGCTGTCAGGTGAGACCTCACCCATAATAAAAGATATTATACCAGGGTTGTCATGAGGTGATGATGATTAATTGCTGTTAGTGGGTGCAAGCACAGCAAGGTATCTACAGCTGAGAGAGGGCCACAGCTTGACTGGACTTCCAGGTGGGAACTCAGCCTGCCGTCTCTGTGGTGGAAGGGACTAATCAGGCACCAGGCTAAGCATTGCCCTGCCCCAGCAAGCTTGGGACAAACCATGTGACAGGCTTTACCTAGGGGCTCCCAGAATTAGCAACCTCTTGCCTCCAGAAGAGGGAGCTATGGGGTAGCTCAGGCCATCTGCCCCACTCCAACACACACATGCATGCCCGTTCTGGCTGGCAGTCTTAGGCAAGTCTCTTTTTTACTTTAAGCCTCGGATCTGTCTCTGCAAACCTCTCTCCAGGGTTGTTATGGGATTTACTAATGCATGTATTTAAAAAGAGCTCTGTAACCCAATCTTCAAAAATTGGTAACCTAAGTCTCAGGGGCCCATGCAACTACTAATTGTTGTCCTATTTTGAAGTGGGAGATTTCACAAAAAAGAGCTTCATTTCCAGCTTCTCTTGGAAAGTTAGAAGATTGGTTACCCTGGGCCCACAGTCTTGCATGGTAACGTGATGCTAGAGTTCTGTAATACCAGCCTCTGTAGACTGGCATTTGTACCCTTGTACTAAGGTCCCTATCCACCCACTTCAGGCCCATGTGTCCCTCACGGAAATCCTGGGTGCTGTGGCTGTGGTTTTTGGCTTTCCTTCTCCATATCCTTTGGTGGGATTTCCAGTATCTTTCTCCCTCCAGGTACTATAAACTACTTAGTAATTAATTAATTAACCCAACAAATACTTTTAAAAAATGTGCTAAGCCACACTGTTTTGGACCCTAGATATACAGTATTGAACGAAACAGCTATGGTACCTGCCTCATGGAACGATCAGACGTGACTCACTGCACAAATCAATACATTGCCATAAATTGTGATAGGAACTCTGGGGGAAAAGACAATATATTTACAAATATCAAATCCAAGGGTTTTTTGCAGAGACTTACTCTGGGCCAACCAGATCCTGTGCTGAAGGTGGGTGACATGGAATGAAACCAGATATGGTTACTGTGTGCAAGCAACTCACAGGGTGGTAGAAATGCAGGCACATCAAGAGATTCTGGTAATTTCAGCCTGAGAATTGGAAGACTAGGCTACTTGTTGGAGGAAAGGCACTTACTCTAGTCTGGGAGCATAATATATAAAGAGTACTTGCAAATCAATAAGACAAAAGTAGACAAAGGGTAGGAACATAAAATTCATAGAAAAGGAAATAGAAATGACTTTTAAATTAATGAAACATGCTCAATTTCATTCGGAGAAGTAAAAATTTAAAACATATTGAGATATTTGGGATAAGAGAAATGTTATAAATGAGAACTTATGATGATGGTTGTTAACTCCATAAATTTACTAGAACTCATTGAAATGTAGCACTTAAAACAAATTAGCTTTATGGTATGTTAATTATACCACAATAAAGCTGTTTGAAAATAAATTAATTAAAAATTACTTTGAAGATACTATTTTATATTTATCAGTATTAGAAAATATCAAAACATTTGATCACATACTACATTCCTAAAGGATGGGGGAGACAAGTTGTGGGAATGTCAACTGCTAGGGGAGCACAATCAAATTTACAAAAACATTTATGCTTTGAGCCAAGAATTCTATTTCTAGGACTTTATATGGATATGCTCTTATATTCATGAATTTATAAGGAAATTTATTGCCACTTTTGTACATTATGGCAAATGATTGAAAGCAAAAGGTGCTTATCTAGAAGATACTGTTAAAAAAATTGTCATATGGTCAAAGAGTGGGGTGTCATACTGCTGTTACAAAAAGAAAAGAAAGAAAAAGAAAGAAGAAAGAAAAAGGCATGTTTTTATGTACAGCTATTGAATGATCCCAACGTAGAATTTGTGGGAAAATAAAGGTGCAGAAGAGTAAGCATGGTGTGCTACTATTTGATTAAAAAACAGAGATAAGGGGAAAAGATATACACATATTTGTTCACATAATTGTAGAATTTCTCTTGATGGAAAACAAAAGAACTGTTAACACTGGTTGGCATCTACAGAAGGCCATAAGATTGGGTGGCTGGGGATAGGGATAGGAGAAAGAGTTCACTGTGTAACTTTTGATTACCATTGAAATTACATAGATGATAGATAGATGTATAGGCAGACAGGTGATGGCTGATAGATGATAGACAGATAAATAGATATTGAAACATAAATATATACAAACATATATGCATATATATCATATAAAAAATAAAGATTTAAAATCCAAAATGAAAAATAAATTTTTTTTTATTAAAAAATAAAGATGAAGAAGAACAGAAGTTTACTAAGAAGAAAAGTCAGGGGAGAAAATTCCCTGCCTGGCTAGAACATCGGGAAACAGGAATTTCCTGCCTTATTGGCTAGAATATAAATTGCTGCAAGGATTTTGCAGAGTAATTTGGTTGTATCTAGTAAAGTTGAAGATAGAGATGCCACATTACCTGGCAATTTCTCTTCTAGGCATATGAAAAATCCTCACACATGAGTAAAAGAGGTGTGGACAAGAGTATTCATGGAGCACTATTTGTAAAACAAAGAAAAACATAAAGAAACTTTGGACCCAAGCTAATGGCCCATCTCAAGGGTGCTGGATATACAAATAGTGGGACATTCTTTGGAACACCATGCAGCAGTTACATGGTACGTATAGATGTAGGAACACATGGTTTTAGTCAAAGAAAGAACTGGCAGAATTTTAAACATGAAATAGTACTGTATATTTGTGGAAATGAAGCAGATAAAGTAAAAGTATAGAAACATAAATGGGGTTCAATCTTCCAGAGGATTTCAAAATAAGATCTGGAAAAGAGCAAGCCATGCCATGTTCTTGGATGGGAAAACTTAATACCATAAGATGTCAATTCTCTCATTTTTTTGGTATTAATTTAATGTAATTCAAATTAGAATACCAACAGGGTGATTTTTAAAAAATTGGATTAAATGACCTCAAAGATTATGTAGCAGAATACATGCCCCTAAATAACCAAGGAAAATTGAAAAAAGAATAATGTGGGATTTTTGTCTTACTGGAAATAAGAACACACTATAAAACCACTGTAATCAAATCAACATGACATTGGAAGAAGAATAGACAATGGAAAATAATAAAGAATTCAAAAATAGATCCCAGTATATATGAAAATGTAATATACGACAAACATCATATTTCAATTCAGTAAAGAGTAGATTGTGAAATAAATGATGCTGGTAAAAGTGGATATCCACCTGGAAGAAAATAAAATTAGACCCCTCTCATATATCTAAATAAATTTCAGGTGAATTAAAATTTAAATGTGAAACAAAATGACTAACAATCTTGCAAAACGTTTCAGAGGAGATGTATGTAATCTATACAGAACAGCATGTATGAAGACCAGTGAGTGAAGGGCTCAGCAAGTTCTGGAAAAGGCAGAAACTCCTGCAGTTGGGATGAGGGAGAGGTCAGATGTGTGGAGGCTTCCTGAAAGCCATTATCATCTTCAGAATTTTTTGCCATATCTCTTTACCTCCTGTGCTATTTTGTTAATCTTTTTCTTTAAATCAATTCATTTCTTTATAAATCAAATTGTTTCGAAAGGTAAATTTTATATTATTGACAAAACCATAGGTTCAGTGAGCTAATTATATGTTTTCCAAATCACATGGAAATAAATACATTGACTATTAAGAAGAAAAAAACGATCTGAGATTACCTTGACTGATGGGATAAATTTGCATTCTGGAAGTTGCTCTGACACTTTGTGTGCAGGAGGGACTGGAGGGGTAAGGTGGGGTTGGAGCGAGCAGGGAGGTGGACAGAGTAATAATTCCTTAGGAGATAGTGAGTTGTGAACCAAGGTCATGGGGAACACCCTCCCTTCTCCTCGAACACCTACCTTCAATCTGTTATTCCAAAATCTGATCACTTCCCAGCATCAACACAGCTACTGCCCAGGTCCAAGCTGCCATTATCTCACCTGGGTTACTGTACTAGCTTTCTCTTTGGAAGTCTCCCAGCTTATCAACTGTCCATTTAGACACAGCAGCCAGAAGGATCCTGTGAAAATGTGAGTCAGACGCTCTGCTCCACACCCTCCCATGGCTCCTGCCTCATTTAGAGGAATCCACACCATCTGGTCCCTCATTGCCTCTTTGATCTCATCCATTGCTTGCTCAACTCCAGCCCAACTCGAACATACCTGGCACATTTCCACCCTAGGACATTTGTGCTTACTATTGCCTTTGCTCAGATATTCACATGATTTCTTGACATACTTTGGACATCTGCCCTCATGTTGCCTTCCCAGAAAACCTAGACCACCTCTTTCTTGATGAGGGCAAAGCCAACTGTGAGTGACAACCAGGTCCTAGAGGCCCTGCAGGCTCTGGCAGCATCTGAGCAGACTGGAAGCCCTGAAGCCCGGGTTCAGGGCCAAGACTCCCTGATGTTGCCTAAACCCCTGTACCTGAAGCCAGATACATTCTTGGCCTTTTAAGTTACATGAACCACCCCCTGCCCACCCCCTACTCCCCACCCCCACTTTTTTTTCCTTTAGTTGGTCTAAGGTGGAGTTTTTGCCTGATACTACTGAAAGAGTTCTGGTAATCAGACTTGTTGTAGATTAAAGATGGCCACAAATTGTTACTGAGAAGGACATCTTGCTTACCCACGCACGCCCTGACCCTTTACATATGGGTAGCCTCTGCGACTACTTGATGAAGAGAATGTGGTGGAAGTGACACTGCAGTTTCCAGGCCCAGGTCTTACAAGATTTGTAGCTTCCACCTCGTTTCTTGAAACCCTCTCCATGGGCATTCTGAGCTTCCATGTAAAAAGTCCATCTACCCTGAGGCCACCATACTATGAGGGAAGCTCAAACTAGCCAAGTTGAGAAGTTGTACCGAGAAAGAATTGCCCAACCAGTTGTTGTTCCATCCCCTAGCTATTCGACTCATCCCAGCTGAAGCTCCAGATATCACAGAGCAGGCATGAGCCATCCCTGCTGCATCCTGTCCAAATGTCTGACCCACAGTTGTGTAAAATAAAAAACAATGAGTTGTTTTTAAGCCAGTGAGTTTTGGGGTAGTTTTTTTTAATGCATCAATAGGTAAATGGAACAATTTTATTAGCAAAGAGCCACAAATCCCTATTGGATTGAGAGTAAGCCAGAGAGGTGGGGCTGCTGATATGTAAAGGATTGGCTCATTTCCTTAGGAATTTTTCATACATCCATATGGGCACAGGATGCATGGGTAGGATGGTGGAGTAGAAAGAGTCTTGACAGCAGATGGTCTTGATTTTGAGTCCCTGCTCTTCTATTAGACCAGCTATGAGACCTGGGGGCAAGTTATTTCCCTCCTTGAGCCTTAGTTTCTTCAAATCTGTCAAAAAAAATTAGTGCTGTATAGCTAAGAAAAGATTTAGCTGCACATAACAACAAGGTAGAAGTTTATTTCTCTGTCATGTGAAAATTCAGAAATAGGTAATCCAGGGCTGTTATGTCACTCCCTGGTGTCGGAGACCAAAACTTACTATCTTGTTGCTCCCAGTGCATGACCTTCATTGCAACCATCACCTAGTGATCCAAGATGGCTGCTACAATCATGTCTACATTAGGAAGCAGGAAGGAAAATGTGAACAAAAGAGACCAAAAGTGCACACCAGCTGTCTCTTAAGGAAGTTTCCTGAAAACTAACACATCAAGTTATATCCCATTGGCAAGAGCATAGTCATATGACCATGTCTAGCAGCAAAAGAGGCTGGACACTGTAGTCTTTGTCTAATGAGCACTGTAGCCATGTGCTCAGTCCAAATTCTCCTATGGAGGAAGGAAAGAATGAATTTTGGAAGATATCTAGCAGTTTCTGACATAAATATCTATGTTCAGAATTCTTGTAAAGAATATCATTATTTTGGCTGACACATAGTAGGTAATCAATAAATGTTGGCTCCTTTCTTTGCCCTTCTAGCCTGCTCATCTTGTTTCTCTTTTCAATGGCATTTATCTGCCCCCAGACCCCAAGGATGAACTTTACTCCTTGTGGAAAGACCCTATTTTCTTTTCTTCATAGCATTTACCATACTATCTGTTTCTTTATTTGTTCATTGTCTCACTCTCTACACTCTAATATAAACAACATTTAAAAAGGGATTGTATCACCAGGGTCCAGCCAGGAAAATAGAAACCATTTGGAAAGTTTAAAACTTAACTTAAAAGTTTAAATTCAGGAACATGGTTGTGTAGGTAGTGAAACTGCTGAGAACAGGGGACAGTGAGACAAGCAGGAAGCTACTATCTCCCCCTCCCCCCCCAGGGCTGGAGAGGACAAAGGTGGTATTTCCCAAGTCCAGGGCCTGGGAAGTACCACCAGAAGGTGCTCAGCAAGCTTATCCTGTGGGAGCTGGAGCTACAGAAGGGACATATCAACAACCAGAGATGCTGCCTGAGACAGGAAGAAGGGGTAGAAACACTGTGGCTTCTCCCTTTCCCCTACCCTTCTATCTACCTCCATTGGCCTCCCATTGGCTGAATCCAGAAAGGAATCAGCTAGCAAGGGAGTCTGAGAAATTTACCCTGCAAGTGTAGGTTCTCCATCCCCTGCCACATTGTACAGAACAGAGCAGGATAGAGTAAGGAATATTTACGAAGACAAACGAGTTGAGGAGTGGCACTGGGACTTTATCTGTCTTGTTTACCTCTGTATTGGACCTTTAAAGACATAGCCTGACACACGATAGAACCTCATTAAATAGTGGATGAATAGATTGAGGTTTTCAACTCATCAAATGCAGAAGGCTACCTAGAGTCCACAAAACAATTTTAGTCCAATGAGGGCAGCCTGGGTGCCAGGCCCACAAAGGCAGGCACATCCCAGGTAGGCAGTGTGGCCACAGAGTTCTGCTTGGTCAGCATCTGAGAGGAGCCTCCCAATTTGAGGATTCAGCTCAACTTGCTTCAACTCCTTTCCAGTGAAGCTGTCCTCTTCTCAGCACCCAGCATTCTCCATAATGAGTGTCTCTCCTGCTAGGGCGGGGGTAGCACATCCTCACAAGAAAGGGGGGAGGGGAGAGAGACAGAGACAGAGAGACAGATAGACAGACCAAGACAAAGGGACAGAGGGACAGAGAAAGACAGAGAGAGAGAGAGAGAGAGAGAGAGAGAGAGAGAGAGAGAGAGAGAGAGAGAGAGAGACAGGGAGAGAAGGAAATAGCCATGTGAGCAGGCTGCTTTCTGCCTGCCATTGCCCTCATACACTAATGATGGGCACAGGATGGGCACAACCTGCAGTATAATACACTCAAGCAAGACCTGTGGGAGGCACATGGGTGCTACTAGAGAAGCTTTCAACCCTGGCAAAGAAATCCTAGGCATTTTCTGTGGCCCAGCACATGGGCGGGTGACTTCAACAATATATCGTAGAAGAATCTGAAGAATTGACTGGTAGGTCCAAATGTTGGTGGGGAGGTGGAGCAACAAGCACTTCATACACTGCTGGTGGGAGTAAATATGTGTAAGTGCACTTTGGGGAGGCATTTGCTGATTCTAATAAAGAGATGCACACTTGTCAACTTGGAATTCCACTCACAGGTAAAGTTCTCAGCAGCGCCAATTGAAATATCCACAACCACACTAACAACACACCTGGAAACAATCCAAAAGTCTGTTCAAAGGGAGGAAGAGTAAAGGAATTGTGTTACACAGTGTAATACCATGTGGCAACGACATTGCACATCAGCATGAGGAATCTCACCAACAGTATTGTGAGAGAGAAAAAAATAAGTCACAGAAGAAGACGTAGATCCCATTTAAATAGTGTTTAAAACAGATAAAACACTTTTTACCTGCATAGGGCTGTGAATACAAAATTGGGGTACACAGCACTTAGTGGATGACCTTAAAAGGTGAGATCTTAAAAGGTGATGTTGATGCAAAAGATTTTCCCCTCCTGGGTATGTGTCAGAACATGCGTGGGTCCTGAGCTAGCCTGAAACGGCCCCCTTGCCGGCTGCTGGGAGGGAGAGGAAAGCACAGCACCCAATCTAACTCTGATTTACACTCAGTAAATGATACCTATTATTACTATCAATATATCGCTCTCATTTTATAGGTGGATAGAGACCAAGCGAGGGGGGCCAATTGCACAGGGTCACAGTTTGTGGGTAAAAAGGTCTCCTGGCTCATTCCACCCTTCAAAATTGCAACCTAATATTTAGCGGTTTTCAAGTCTGTCCAAGACTTCTGGAGGGAAATTTTCCTCTTGGACAGACAGGAAATGTGAGGAGGATTATCTCTTTCCCTCTGATATAGGCTGAACTGTATACACCTGAAATTTCTGTGTTGATTTCCTAAACCCCAGTACCTCAGAATGTGACTGTATTTGCAGATAGAGCTTTTAAAGAGGTAATCAAGGTAAAATGAGGTCATGTGGGTAGGCCTTAATCCAACAGGACTGGTGTCCTTATGAAAACAGGGAATAGGACACAGAAACACACAGGGACAACCTCATGAGCACACAGGGAGAAGACAGCTGTCTGCAAACTAAGGAGATAGGCCTCAATGAAACTAACCCTATGGACACATTGGCCTCAAACTTCCAGCCTCTGGAACAGTGAGTCAATAAGTTGTATGTGGTTTGAGTGCCCCGGTCTGTGGTACTTGTTATGGCAGCCCTAGAGAATTAATACATGGTCTTCCAACAAATTAGTGAAAGAACTGTGGTGTGTGGGTGTGTAGCAACCGACTAGGAAGCATGCAGTGAGATGCCATGGAATAAACCAGCACTCCAAGGATGCTGAGCAGAAAGAAGAAAGAGCCTGGGCCCCTGAGGACTTCACCAAGCTGCCATGCCAAGCCTAGAGCTCTCACCTCCAGATTTGTTATCTGAGGGAATTATATGTCTGTGTTGCCTAAGCCACTGCTAGTTGCCTTGAAAACATCCTAAGTGACCCAGATCCCCGTTTAAATGTTATGCAGTGGCTTCTCCCACCAAGGCTGCTGCTCTTCTCTTCTGGAAGTCAAGGAATTCCTCAAGTTTCCAAGCTGAGTTCAAATATCGCCCCTTTGACAAAAGGGCATGACGACCAAATGCACTATGAGGTCCTCAATTGAATTATAGACCAAGACAGAAATAGCTATAAGGATATGATTGGGACAATTACTGACATTTGGATATGGATTGTGAGATTCGATAATCATATTGTATCAGTGGTAATTGTCCTGATTTTAATAAGTGTGGTAAGTGTTTATGTTTAAAGAATGTCTTTGTTCTTATGAAATACACACTGAAATATGTGATAGTAAAGGGGCATCACCTTTCTAACATACTCTCAAATGTTTCATAAAAATATGTGTATCTATATGTACATATCAATATACAGAGAATGATAAAGCAAATAGGAAAAAATGTAAACAATTGATAAATCTAGGTAAAGAGTATATGGGAACTTATACTAAAGTTAAAAGTTATCCAAAATGAAAAGAAAACCTCTTTTTAATAAAAATAGCCCCAATCTTTCCCGTCCAGCACAGCTTTCCCCAACAGATGGGGCATTCTGTGCCCATGCCTTTGCTTCTGGCTCTTCTCTCTCTAGCTTCACTTAACACCCGACATTCAAAGGCCATATGTTTTCACAGATGCATATTCTCAAGACTAATGCACACACTTTAAACATTTGTTTGGTTGTATATGCTGAAGGAAAAAAAGGAATTCATTGGCTCACAGAACCAAAAACTCCAGGGTAGACTGTTTTGGGCAACTCGAATTGGAGTGCAAATGACATCCACACATTCACACATCCATATAGGCTCCTATCATTGCCACAGGGGGTCCCTTCTCTGACATGCTCTGTCCTCATGGATGCAGGATGGCTGCAGCAACTCCAGCTTCTACATTCTTTCATGTCCAAATCAGCAGGAAGAATATCTCTTTCCAGAATATTCTCATCTGCAAATCTCATTAGTTTTGGTTGGGTCATGTGCTCATCCTTGAACCAGCCTCTATGGCTAAGGGAACACAGTGGCCAGACTGGCCTGAACCATGAGCCTGCCCTCAGTGCCTGACTGGGAAGAGGACAGCGACCCCAGAGGAAAATTAAGATGTGGATTCAGGAAAAATAGGAATAAACTTTGGGAAGTTCACCCTAGTTCACACCTTGACTGTCCAACATCCATAAACATCCTTCTTACCATGCTCACTTCTGAGGGAAGTGTGGTAGACAGAATTATGGCCCCTTAAGATGCCCGCCCTAATCTCTGAAGACTGTTAATGTCTGTGAATTTATTCCTTATATGACCAAAGAGACTTTGCAGATGTAGTTAAAGTTACTAATCAGTTAATCTTAAAATAGAGACATGAGCTTAGCTTATCCTGGAGGGCTCAGTATAATCATGTGAGCCCTTAAAAGCAGAGAACTTTCTCTGGCAGGTAGTAAAAGAAGAAAGCAGAAGAGGAAGTTAAAAAGAAGTATTAGCAGGAGAAAAGAGATTAAACTCAAGAATAGTTCAAAGCATATTACTGCTTTGAAGATGGCAAAGAAATGGGGAACTGAGTCTTACGATGTAATCACCTCAATGAGCAGTGGGCTCTTCCCCGTGAGCATCCAGAAAAGAGCTCAATCTCTCAATACCTTGATTTTAGCCTTGGGATACTCTAAGCAGGAAACCCAGTTGAGACATTCTCTGCCTGGACCCTTGACCCACAGAAACTGTAAGATACTAAATGGATGTTGTTTTAAGCCTTTCACTTTGTGGTAAATTATAGCAGTAAAGGAAAAGGAAGACTGGAGGCAACACACTGTCTCTTCCAGCCCAGGAAGCAGGATTTCAGTGATCCAGTGTTGAGTTCTAAGCTTAACTCCCGATCACCACTAACATGACCCATGTAGAGATGAAAGGAAAAGACTATAAACTCCTATGTGGGAAAGGGGATAGTAGATGGCCACAGCAGTGGATGCTAGGCCATAGCACATCTTAAGGCTTGCTAGCAAGAATACTGGGAAATGTTAGATATAGGATTACCATAGGACCCAGCAAAGCAACTCCTAGGTATGTATCCAAGAAACATGAAAAAATATGTCCACACAAACACTGTACATAGCAACATTGTTCATGAGAGCCAAAAAGTGGAAATAACCCAAATGCCAACCAACTGATGAATGGATAATAAACTGCGATCTATCTACACAATTCAATTTTATTTGGCCAGAAAAGCAATGAAGTAATGACACATGCTACAACATGGAAAAGCAGATTTGTGGTAAATGAGTGTACTATGTTTTTTTTGTATATTTACAAAATTGTGCAACTATTACCACGGTCTAAGTTTAGAAGATGTTAATCATCCCCAAAGAACTCCTGTACCCATTAACAGTCACTCTGCATCCCCCCTCCCCCCAGCCCTTGATAACAACTAATACACTTTCTGTCTTTTTTTTCTATTAGCTTCTCTTTTATTTTCATATTTGTTTTCTTTGCTGACAAATAGAAAAATTAATATTCACACACATTGATAGTAGCAAGTGGTAACCAGTTTTATTATTTTATAATTCTAATTTTTTCTGGATAAAAAACCTTTGTTTATTTTTATGGGAATATATATATATTAATATATATATGTATATATGAACAAATATATAGATTTATATATATATATATTTGTTCATAGAAAGGAAAAAGACAGTTTTTAAAAATTAGTGAATAAAGGAGACCAGAGACTGACTAGCTTAGTAAAATTTTCTTAGAGTACAAAAATTTTGTACATTCCTCAACATCTAATATTATAGGTGTTACTTACATGTCCATTTTTGTCTTTATTGAAATATAAGAGACAATTAAATCTTGTATTTACATTGCACAATTCAATGAGTTTTTTTCACTTATAGTTGGCATACAATAATATACCAGTTTCAGTTGTACAATATAGTGATCAGAGATCCACATAACTCACAAAGTGATCGCTGCACTAAATCTAGTACCCCTTTTTCCCCTTACATATTTATTGCAACATTATTAACCATCTTCCCCATGCTACACTCTACATCTCCATGTCTATTCCGCAACTAACCATTTGTGCCTCTTAACCCCTTTGCCTTTTTTTTTACCAACCCCCCTCACATCTGGTAGCCCTCAAAATATTCTGTATCTATGAGTTTTTGTTGTTATTGTTATTTTTTTGTTCTTTATATTTCACATGTACGTCAAATCATACAATATTTGTCTTTCTCTATCCGACCCATTTCATTCAGCGCAATACCCTCTAGGTCCATCAAGGCAATATCTTCTTCTATCCCCTTCCTTTTAGTCTGTGTCTTTTAATCTGAAGTGAATCTCTTGTAGGCAGCGTATATAGGGGTCTTGTTTTCTTATCCATTCAGCCAGTCTATCTTTTGGTTGGGGCACTTAATTCTTTTCCATTTGAGGTACTTGTCTATAGGAATGTAATTATTACCATTGTTTATTCCTGTTTTTGATACATGCTTTTTCTTCTTAAAGAAGACCCTCAAACATTTCCTATAATACTGTCTTGGTGATGATAAATTCCCTTAGCTTATTTTTGTCTGGAAAGCTCTTTATCTGTCCTTCCACTCTAAATGATAGATTAAGTATTCTTGGTTGTAGATCCTGGGTTTTCATCATTCAAATATTTTGTGCCAAGCCCTTCTGTCCTGCATGGTTTCTTTTGAGAAATCAGCCACAAATCGTATGGGTGCTCCCTTGTAGCTGCTTTTCTCTTGCTGCTTTTAAGATTCTTTCTTTGTCCTTAACCTTTGGCATTTTAATTATGATGTATCTTGATGTGGGCCTCTTTGGATTCCTGGTTTTGAGGATTTTCTGAGATTTCTGGGGTTTGATGTCTATTTCCTTCACCAAGTTTAGGAAGTTTTCCATCACTATTTCTTCAACTATATATTCAACTTCTTGTTCTCCCTTTTCTCTTCAGGTACACAAAATTTTTGCATTTAATTTTGTCCCATAGGCTCCTTAAATTATTATTATAGTCTTGGCTTCTTTTTTCTTGCCATTCTGATTGAGTGTCTTTGGCTTTCCCATCCTCTATATAGGTCATTTGATCCTCTTCTTTATTCACTTTATTTTTTCCTTTTAATATATTTCTCATCTTAGATAATGTGTTCTTCATTTCTGACTGGTTCCCTTTTATAATTTACATTTCCATTTTTATGTTTTTTATCTTTTTGTTGAAGTTCTCACTGAATTCATCTACACTTCCCCTAAGTTCATTGAGCATCTTTATAACCTGTGTTTTAAACTCTGCATCTTAGATGGCTTGACTCCATTATTTTTGGATCTCTGTTCTGTTCTCTCATGTGGTTTCTGCTTCTTTGTCTTCCCATTTTGGCTACCTTTCTGTGTCTGTTTCTATATACTAAGCAAAGCTCTTAAGTCTCCCAGTTTTATTAGTGCAGCTTTGTGTGATAGGTATCCAATGGTAAGGTCCTGAGACAGGTTCAGCTGCTGGCCAAGTTTAGCCCCAGCCTGTGCCCCTCTGGGGTCGCCTGTTAAGATTAAGCAAGCAATCCACAGATGCTGTACTGATAGTTGCCTCAAAGGCCACACCAGAAACTGAGGCCAGTTGCCACCAGTGTGAGTTTAGGTGCTACTCAGCAAGGAGCACTTGACTCGCCGAAGATATACAAGGATATATGAGGATATACCTTGGGTGGGGCCACGAGTTGGGGGAAGTGAAGTTTCAGGGAATCCTCTGGACAGAGTGACCTCTATTATCCAGTTTGATGACATCTCAGCTATGGCGGCATTGAGCACGCATACTGGGAGGGCTCAACAGAAGAGCAATGGGTATTGCCGGCACTTCTATACAGAGCGAGTCTCCCCTCGACCCCCTCTTTGACAACTCAGAGTCCTCCTGTAGATCCCTGGTGCCACCTGCACAGAGAACCAACACTGGTGCTGAGTGAGCACATTTGTTATTGCAAAAGTCTGCTTACAGATGCAGCCCCTTTAAAAGGCATCTGCAGCTACCATGCCACTGCTATGGTATGGCCTCCATCCCACTCAGCTGCTTCGGACCAGGCAGCCTCCCATCCTCGCCCCATCTTCTGCCATTGCAGCTGATTTCTTAGATTTCTCCCTGGTTGTATGGCTTATTCATCCAGATTTCAGGTGATTTTTTCTTGCTGTTTGCTTCTTTTCTGTCACAACTTTGATTTAGTCACCAGGGGAATAAACAGAGCCTCTATCATCTACACTATTCCTTTCCCCTATCTAATCTGCTTTCTGTATGTCTTATGGACATATTATACAAATGGAACCATACATTCTATAATCTTTTGTAACTGGTTTCTTTCATTCAGCATAATGTTGTCAAGGTTCATTCATTTTGTAGCATGTGGTAGTACTTCTTTGTGAGTTCGTTGGGCGTCCAGTTCAGTTGCCCCAGTTCTACTCTTTGAGAGACTGTTCCCTGTCCACCATTCTTCATGACCATGTCTGAGGTGGGCATTGGTGTTTTTATCTCTTTAGTAACCAGTTACTGATGGTGAAGATTTCAGATGTTAGAGATTGCTTAGGCTTAGAGATAATGTCATATAGTCTTCTTTTGTTTGTTTTCACCAGACTTGGATTTTTTTTTCTGAAAGTGCAACCCCATCAAAAACTTATTAGGTTTTCTCCTCTCTTTATTTCTTTAAAAAAACATATTGAGAAATATTTGAGGCACACAAAAGATTAAACAGAATAATATAAAACCAAAAAACCACCTATGTACCCAACACCTAGCTTAAGCATTAAAACATCACCAATACAGTTGGTATACAAGAATTTACCACATACTTGAAGAAAATGTTAATTTTTTTTTATAACTTTGTGGTAGGGAGAGATTTTCTAGGTATTGCGCAGAAAGCAGAAAATATTTTTTTAAAAAAGATCAATTCATTGAGCTACATAAAAATTTCCAACTTCTGAACAGTCAAAGTTGCCATAAACAAACTGTATGTAATGAAGTAACTGTAACAATATCTACAATATGCAAAGTGTTCCTAAAAATCAATAAAGAAAAGACAAACAACCCAATAGAAAAATAGACAATTCACACAAGAAAAAATATAATAGTCAATAAACATGTGAAAAGAAAGCATGCCTTCATTTATAATCAAATAAATGAAAATTAAAAATGAGATACCATTTGTCATTTAGCAGATTGGCTGCATACACAAAAAAATTACATAGGTAACAAGGTGAGCCTATGGGAAAGTAAGAATTCTGCTCCACAATTGGTGAGAATGAGGATATAACCTTTTGGAGCAAATAACTAGAACCTATCCCAATTTAAAGTGTATACACCCACAATTACACATTTAGTAATATATTATTCAGAAATACTAACACATAAAAAATAAATGTAAAAACATCATTTGAAATAGCAAAAATATTGGAAACAGCTTTAATGCCCATAAATAGGGACTGGTTAAATAGGTTTTGATACAACCATTATTTGACTTGTTATGCAGCTTTTTAAAAGGATGAGTTAGATATGTGTGTGCTGATAGGAAATGTTCACAATTTATCTCAAGTAGGGAAAACTAAGTTATAGAATAATAGATATCCTATATGATAATGTGTATGTTTTCCTTAGTGCTGTCTGTGAGTGGCAGTGTTTGAATTATAATAACAAACATATTTCTTTTGTTATACACAAAAACAACAAAGACTTTAAACACCTAATTAAGAATGCTTAATAAATGTGTGATTTAAAAATAAAGATGAGGTCTATTTTGTTATTTTTCTTTTATAGGTTGTGCCTTTTGGATTCTATTTAAGGAATCTTTGCCTAACCTGGCGTCACAAGATTTTTTCCCCTATGTTTTCTTCTAGACTTTTAAGAATTTTGCCTCTTACATTTAGACCTACGATCTCTTAATTTTTTAGTATGGTGCAAAATAAGGATTGGTGTTCCTTTTTTGCCTAAAGATATTTAATAATTTAAGCACCACATGTTTAAAAAGCACTATTTTCTCCAGATGAATTACTTTGATACCTTGGTAAAAAACCGATTGACCATGTAAATGTGGATCTATTTTTGGACCCTTCTTTTTCATGGTTCTATAGGTTTATCCATACACCAATATCACAGTCTTGATTGCTATAGCTCAATAGAAAGTCTTGAAATCAGATTGTGTAAATCATTTGATCCTATTCTTCCTTTTCAAGGTTATATGGGCTTTTCTAATACATCTACCTTTCCATATACACTTTCAAATTTGGTTGTCAATTTCTCTTTTTAATAAAGGCTAGATTTTTATTAGAATAGTATTAAATGTATAGATCAATTTGAGGATAATCATCACCTTAAGAATACTGGATCTTCCAATTCCTGAATATGGCATATCTCTGCATTTGGTTAGATTTTCTCTAGCTTCCTTAGGTACGATTTCATAGTTTTGAGTGGAGAGATCTTGTTAAATTTATTCTTGTTTTATTTTTGATAATGTTACAAACTGTGGGGGTTTTTGTTTTTTATTTATTTTTATTTTTTTATACTTTAACAGTAAGGTGTGTGTGTGTGTGTGTATGTATATATATATATACATACACACACACACACATACATATATTTACACTGTGTGTTCATCCTGCATAGTTAGATTTCTTTCTGTTACCATATATTTGACCCTCTTTACCCCATCTATCTCCCCTTCTCCCTACAACTTTCTAATTGTTCATTGCTAGTATACAGAAATACAATGAATTTTTGTATACTGACTTTTATCCTGACAACTTGACATATTATTCACTTATGAGTTCTGGTAGCTTAAAAAAATTTTCTTTCTGCGAGCACAATCATGTTGTCTACAAATAGACTTTTATATCTTTCTTTTCTATCTTTTTGCTACTTCTTTCTTTTTCTTGTTTTATTAATAAACTGGCTAGGATCTTCAGTATAAGTGTTGACTAAAAGTTGTGAAAGCAGACATCTGTGCCTTGTCCCTGATCTTAGCATTGAGTATTTCACCACTGAGTATGTTAGCTATAGGTTTTTCATAAATGTGCTTCATCAGACTGAAGAAGTCCCATCTATTCCTTGTTTGCTGAGAATTTCCTTTGTGTGTAAATTGGAGTTAAATTTTGTCAGATGCTTTATTTGCATATTTCAAAGTGATCATATGATTTTTCCCTCTTCTATTAATATAGAGAATTACATTAATTGATTTTTTTGATATTAAATTAACTTTGCATTTCTGGGATAAGCCCTACATGGTAATAATATATTTTTCTTTATATATATTGCTGTATTCAATTTGTTAAAATGTTGTTAAAGACTTTTACATCTATATTCATAAAGGATTTTGGTCATAGTTATCTTTTCTTGTGATTTTTAAAAAACATAAATGTCTTATTTAAAAAAAATTTTACTCATCCCCCACCCCTCTCTCCTTTGGCAATCATCACCTTGTTCTCTACATCAATGGGTCTTTTTCTGCTTTGTTTTGTTTATTCATTTTTTAAGATTCCCATAGAAGTGTAATCATAAAGTATTTATCTTTCTCTGTCTGACTTATTTAACTTAGTATAATACCATCTCGGTCCACCTATCTTGCTGCAAATGGCAAGATTTTATTCTTTTTTAAATTTCTGAAAAGTATTCCATTGTGCGTGTGTATCTCACATTCCTTTATCTATTCATCAATTGATGGACACTTAGATTCCTTCCATACCTTGGCTATTATAAATAATGTTGCAATGAACATAGAGGTGCATATATTTTTTCGAATTAGTGTTTTTGTTTTCTTTGAATAATACCCAGAAGTAAAATTGCTGTGTTGTATAGTAGCTATATTTTTAATATTTTGAGGACTCTCCATACTGTTTTCCATAGAGCCTGTACCAATTTACAATCCCAACAGTGTATGAGGTTCCCTTTCCTTACATCCTCACCAGCACTTATTATTTGTTGATTTTTTGATGATAGCCACTCTGACAGGCGTGAGGTGACATCTCATTGTGGTTTTGATTTACATTTTTCTGGTGATTAGTGATGGTGAGCCTCTTCTCATATGTTTGTTGGCCATCTGTATGTACTCTTTGGAGAAGTGTTCATTAAGGTCCTCTGCCCATTTTTAATTGGATTTTTTGTCTGTTTAATGTTAAGTTGTATAAGTTTCTTATCTATTTTGGAGACATATATGCATATGTATGTATTATATATGTATGTGTATGTATATATGTATATGTATGTATGTGTATGTATGTGTGTATATATATATACACCTAATATATATAACCTTATCCAGCGTATCATTGGTGAATATCTTCTTGCATTCAGTAAGTTGTCTTTTCATTTTGTTAATAGTTTCCTTCTCTGTGCAACACTTTTTAATTTGATGCAGTCTCACTTGTGTATTATTTCTTTTGTTGCCTTTGCCCAAGGAGACATATCAAAAAGATACTGCTAAGACTGATGTCAAAGAGTTTACTGCCTATGTTTTCTTCTATGAGTTTTATTGGTTTCAGGTCTTACATTTAAATCTTTAATTTATTTTGAATTTATTTTTGTATGTGGTGTAAGATAGTAGTCCAATTTCCTTTTTTGTATGTACCTTCCAGTTTTCCCAACACCATTTATTGAAGAGACCATCTTTATCCCATTGTATATCCCTGCCTCCTTTGTCATAGATTAATTGGACATACAAGTGAGAATTTATCTCTGGGCTATTTATTCTATTCCATTGATTTATATATCTGTTATTTATGTTAATACTATACTGTTTTGATTATTGTAGCTTTGTGGTACAGTTTGAAATTGAAGAGCATGATTGAAGAGCACTTTGTTCTTTCTTAAGGTTTCTTTGGCTATTTGGGGTCCTTTGTGGTTCCATATAAATATTAGGATTAATTGTTCTAGTTCTGAGAAGATATCATTGGTATTTTGATAGAAATTACATTAAAACTGTATATTGCCTTTGGTAGTAAGGACATTTAAACAATTTTAATCCTTCCAATCTATGAGCATGGTATATTCTTCCATTTATTTGTATCCTTAATTTCTTCTTCAAAATCTTGTAGTTTTCACAGCACAGGTCTTCATCTCTTTGGTTAAATTTATTCCTAGATATTTTATGCTTTTTGATGTAATTGTAAATGGAATTATTATTTAAATTTCTCCTTCTGATTGTTCATTATTGGTGTATAGAAATACAACAAATTTCTGTATATTGATTCTGTATTCTGCAACTTTATTGAATTTATTTCTTAGTTCTAACAGTTTTTTAATGGAGTCTTTTGGGATTTCTATACATAGTATCATGTCATCTGCAAATAGTGAGAGTTTTACTTCTTCCTTTCTGACTTCCTTTCTGACTTATTTCTTTTTCTTGTCTGATTGCTATAGCTGGGACTTCCATACTATGGTAAATAAAAGAGTTTTGTTTTCTGATCTTAGAGCTTTTTTGTTGTTGTTTGTTCCTGGTCTGAAAGCTTTTTGCCATTCAGTATGATATAAGCTGTGGATTTGTTTTATATATATAAAACAATATATATTTGTTATATATATAAAACAATATATATACATATATATATCCTTTATTATGTTGATGTATGTTCCTTCTATACCCACTTTGTTTAGAGTTTTTAATCATAAAAGGATTTTGAATTTTGTCAAATGTTTTTTTGTATCTATTAAGACGATCATACAATTTTTATTTTTCATTTTGTTAATATGATATTCATGTGTTGATTGATTTATGGAGATTGAACCATCCTTGCACCCTGTATAAATCCTACTTGGTTATGGTGTATAATCTTTTCAATTTGTTGTTAAGGCTGGTTTAATAATATTTTATTGAGAATTTTTGCATCTATGTTCATCAAGAATATTAGCTTGTAATTTTCTTTTCCTTTTTTTGTAATGTCTTTGGTTTTGGTGTAAGGCTAATGCTGACTTCATTGAATGAGTTTGGAAGCATTTCTTCCTCTTTGATTTTTTTGAAATAGTTTAAAAAGGATAGGTATTAATTATTCTTTAAATATTTGGTAGAATTCACCTGTGAAGTCATCTAGTCCTTGGGAGTTTTTTACAATTCTCATTACTGCTTCGATTTGCTAGTAATCAATCTATTTACATTTTCTATTTCTTCCTGGTTCAGTCTTGCAAGATAACATGCTTCTAAAAATTTATCTGTTTTTTCTCGAATGTCGAATTTTTGAAATATAATTATTCATAATATTCTTAATAATTCATTTTATTTATGTAATGTCTGTTACATTTATTATTTTACTTACCGGGGCTCTCTCTCTTTTCTTGATAAATTTAGCTAAAAGTTTATCAATTTTGGTCATATTTCCAAAGAACCAGCTCTTAGTTTCACTGATCTCTTCGACTGTCTTTTTAAATTTTCTATCTTATTTTTACTCGGATCTTAATTATTTCTTTTCTTCTGTTGACTTTGGGTTTTGTTTGTTCTTCTTTCACTAGTTCCTCTAGGTGTAAAGTTAGATTGTTTATTTGGGAGTTTTGTTTTTTTTGAGGTAGGCACGAATAGCTATGCATTTCCCTCTTGGAAATGCTTATGTGCAACACACAAAATTTGAAAAGCTGTGTTTTCATTTTCATACATTTCAGGGTAGTTCTTGATTTCCTATATGATTTCCTCTTTGATTTAGTAGCATGTGTTAAGTCTCCATGTGTTTGTGTTTTTTCTTGTTTTCTTCCTGTAGTTGATTTCTAGTTTCATGCCACTGAGGTCAGGAAAGTTGCCTGATATGATTTTAATCTTCTTTGAATTTATTAAGGCTCGTTATGTGGTCTAATATGTGATCTATCCTGGAGAATGTTTCATGTGCACTTGAAAAAAGTGTGTATTCTGTAGTTTTTGAATGAAATGTTTTAAAATATGTATTATGTCAATCTAATATGAAGTGACATTTAATGCCATTATTATTAATTTTCTGTCTACATGATTATTCACATATATTATGTGAATGGGGTATTAAAACCCCCTACTATTGTATTTCTGTGAATTTCTCCCTTCATGTTCATTAGTATTTGCTTTATATACTTAGTTGCTATTTTGGATGTGTAGATATTTACAACTGATCTAACCTCTTCTTGGATTGACCACTTTATAATAATGTAATGTAGTTTGTCCTTTTTTTTTTTGGTTACATTCTTTGTTTTAAAGTCTATTTTTTCCGATATGAGTATTGCCACCCCAGCTTTCTTTTCATTTACATTTGCATAAAATCTTTTTCTAACCCTTTGCTTTCGGTCTGTATATGTCTTTGGATTTAAAGCATCATATAGGTGGATCATGTTGATTGATTGATTGATCTATTTTTTTTTAAAGATTTTTAATTTAATTTTATTTATTTAATTTATTTTTTAGGCAAGGCAACCCTTGGTTGACCTCACAAATTGCAAGGACCTTGTCCACTTACAGTCCCTTATTTTTTTTTATTTTTTATGCCTACAGCACCTGGTCTTCCTAGGTGATCTCCCACCCAAGTACTAACCAGGCCTGACCCTGCTTAGCTTTTGAGATCAGATGGGATTGGACTTGTTTAGGGAGGCATAGCCGTAGACTAGATGGGTCATGATTTAAATCCATTCAGCCACCCTGTGTCTTATTATTGGAGCATTTAATCTATTTAACATTTAAAGTAATTATTGATAAGTATGTAGTTATTGCCATTTTATTATTATTTTTTTGGTGTCCTTTTAGTTTGCCTCTGTTTCTTCTCTTGATCTCTTCCCTTGTAGTTTGCTGGTATTCTTTAGTGTTTTGTATGGGTTTCTTTCTCTTTGTTCTTTATGTATCTTTTGCAGGTTTTTTGGTTTGTGGTTACCATGAGGTTTATTTATGTTATTCTATATCCACAATGGTCTGTCTATTTGAAGCTGATATGCATTTAAGTTCCAATCTATTCTAAAAGGACAATATTTTTCCCCCATTCATGCTTTATGTTTTTGATGTCATGTTTTAAATTTTTTGTTTTGTGTATCTTCTATTTTTTGTATTTTGATGTTCATACTTTGTCTTTTGACTTTTGTAGTAGCTTTTTAAATGTCTGATTCACTGCATTTATTAAATATTTGTCTTTACCTATGATTTTCTTATTCTGGTTATGGCCTTTACTTTTCTGCTGAAAGAAGATTCTAATGTTTCTTTTTTGTTAAACTGGTTTAGTGGTGATGAACTCTTTTAGCTTTTCCTATACAGGACACTCGTTATCTCTGCTTCAATTCTGAATGATAACTTTGGCTAGCAAATTATTCTCGGTTGTAGGGTTTTTTTTTCCCCCGGCACTTTAAAGATGTTGTGCCACTACCTTCTGGCCATCTGGTCTGTAAGTTGCTTATGAGAAATCAGCTGATAACTTTTGGACTTTCCTTTGTAGATAACTAGTTGTTTTCCTGTTGCTGCCTTCAAAATTGTCTCTTTAACTTTTGCTATTTTAATTACAACATTCTTGTTGTGGGTGTCTTTGAGTTCACCTCGTTTGGAACTCTCTGTGATTCCTGGATGTAGATGTATGTGCCCTTTCCCAAGTTAGGAAACTTTTTAGCCATTATTTCTTCAAATAAAGTTTCTGTTTCTATCTCTCTTTCTTCTTCTTCTGGATCCCTATACTGTGAATGTTTGTGCACTTGATGTAGTCCCCAATGTCCCTTAAACAATCACAATTAAAAAAATTTTTTTCTGCTGTCCTGATTGATTTCCACTAGTCTGTCTTCCAGTCTGTTGATCTGTTATGTATTAGCTAACCTGCTGTTGATTCCTCCTAGTGTATTTTCTGTTCCAGTTATTGCATTCTCAGCTCTGCTTGGTTCTTCATTATACTTTCCAACTCTTTGTTGAAGTTCTCCCTATGTTCCTCTATTCCACTATCTAATTTGGTGAGCATCCTTATGAAAGTTCCTTTTTTATATCAAGTAAATTACTATCTCTGTTTCATTAGGGTTTTTACCCCTCTGGGATTTTACTTGTACCTTCATTTGAGAGATATTCTTTTGTCTTTTCATTTTGTTTGACTTTCTATGTTTGTTTATATGGATTAGATGAAATAGTTATCTTTTCCAAGCTTAAAAAAGGGTTTTATGTAGAAGCAACCTCTGTGTAGGCTGTGTGTTATAGATGGTTTTGGCAGGCCAGTCAGAGCCAAGTGGCATCCAGAGCACTGCCTAACTGAGCTGGAGAGGCTTTAGGTGGGGAGGCCAGGTGTGTGTAGTAATGCCCTGTTGATCCTGCTTGCTCTCTTTGTTTGAAGCCCAGGAAGGTACTCAGGCTACCTTTGCAGGCAAGTCAGAGTGCCCTATGAAGGTGGAGAAAATATACAATGGCACCCAACAGTATCTCCAACCCAGGGGAATTCCCCATTTTTAGAGAGCTCTCATGTCTCTCCAGTCTTCTCTATATAGTCTCTCTCTCAGTTGTTGTGCAGAAAGTGGTCTTATGTAGAAGCAACATCTGCATAGGCTGTGTGGCTAAGTAGTTTTGGCAGACCAGTTGGAGCCAGGCAGGTGCTTATGATGCCTGAGACACTGGTCTGCTGGGCTGGAGTGGATTCAGACAAGAAAGCCAGGTGCACATGGTTATGCCCTGTTAACCTTGTTTGCTCCCTTTGTTCGAAGCAAAAATGTGTCTCCAGGCAGTGTGGCTAGAAATGCACTATGGCAATCTCACAGGCTAAAACACCTGGATAGAGCTACTGCTCACCCTACTGAGGGGAAGAGTGACATAAACAATTGCACTCACAGCACCTCCAATCCTAGAGGGTTCCCACAGATCCAGGAGAGCTCCGGGAAAGGTTTCCCAGCCTCTCAACTTGGTCTCCTCCTGTAATTTGATGTTTAGAAGATTTTCGATCAATCCTTAGCAAGAGTAATTGCTCTTTATGTAGATGTATATTTCAGTGTGCTTGGGGAGGGGAAGAGTTCAGCATCTTCCTATTCTGCTGCCATCTTGGACCTCTCTTTCATGATGTTTTTATCTGTTTTGGGCATTAGGGCAATACTTGCCTCGTAAAAGTAATTGATAAATGTTCCGTCCACTTCTATTTTCTTAAATAATTTGGATAATGTTTATATAATTTTTCTTTAAATGTCTTCTCTGTGGAAAGGTTTTATGTTATAAATAATTTTTATATTTCAATTATGGTTGAACATACAATATTATATTAATTTCAGGTGTACAACATAGTGATTAGACATTTATATAAGTTATGAAATGATCACCCCAATAAATTTAGTACTCATTGGACAGCATACATAATCATTACAATATTATTGACTATATTCCCTATGCTGTACTTTACATCCCATGAGTCTTTCTATAGCTGGCAATTTGCATATTTTAATTTCTTCTTTTTTTTCACCCAAATGCCTGACTCCCCTCCAATCTGGAAACCATCAAAATGTTCTCTGTATCTATAAGTTTCTTTCTTCTTTTTTTTTTTTAAGGATTCATGCCATAAGTTTAGTTGTTGAGTTCAACAGTTTGATCCATTTTTCAAAGGGACTACAGCATTTTAAGAGGTTTCATGGATTAACTAAAACATCCTTATTTCTTAAGCAGCTATAAAGAAAGGCGCAGCAAATCCAGATCTAGAGTACAAAGTCATCATAGCTAGCAACCACCATTTATGTTCCACTAAAAATGGCAAATTCTTCCCTGGGCCCTCCTCATAGTGGCTCCTACAGACCACTGAGGTTGTGAACCTCCAGATGCTCTGTCCAAATGTGGTCCTGTTGGAAGCCCTGCAGAAGGAGCAGGGACCAAAGCTAAAGAAATGTATAAGTTTATTCTTGTTTTGTTTGTTGATTTATTTTGTTTTTCAGATCCCATATATAGTGAAATTATATGGTATTTGTCTTTCTCTGTCACACTTATTTCACTTAGAAAAATACCCATATGTTGTCACAAGTGACAAGATTTCATTCTTTTTTTTATGGCTGAGTAATATTTCATTGTATATAGGTACCATATCTTCATTATCCATTTGTTTATTGATGGACACATTGGTTTCCATATCTTGCCTATTGTTAATAATGCTGCAATAAACATAGGGATGAATATATCTTTTCAAATTAGTGTTTTGAGTTTCTTTGAATAAATACCCAGAAGTAGAATTGCTGTGTTCTTGTCTCTTATTATAGTCTTTGTTTTAAAGACTATTTTGTTAGATATAAGAATTGCTACCCCTGCTTTTGTATCATTGTCATTTGCATGAGATATCTTTTTTCATCCCTTTACTTTCAGTCTGTGCATGCCTTTCAATCTGAAGTGGGTCTCTTGTAGACAGCATGTGTATGGGTCATGTTTTCTTATACAGTCAACCACTCTATGTTAGTAATTTGGAAGACAACAGAAAACATCTAATTGAAACAGCAAAAAGAAAAAGAATCCAAAAAAGTGAGGATAGTTTAAGGGGCCTCTGGGACAACATTAAGCATATAAACATTTGCATCATAGGGGTGCCAGAAGGAGAAAAGAAAGAGCAGAAAATTGAAAACCTATTTGAAGAAATAATGACAGAAAACCTCCTTTTCTGCTGAGGCAAAAGAAATAAACATACAAGTCTAGAAAGCGCAGAGATGAACCCAAACAGGTCCCCATCAAAATACATCATAATTAAAATGGCAAAAGTTAAAGACAAAGAAAGAATATTAAAAGCAGCAAGAAAAAGGAAGTTACTTACATACAAGGGAGGTCTCATAAGACTGTCGGCTGATTTTTCTACAGAAACTTGCAGGCCAGAAGTGATTAGCATGAAATATTTGAAGTGACAAAGATCAAGGACCAACAACCAAGATTACTCTATTCAGCAAGCTATCATTTAGAATTGAAGGAGAGATAAAGAGCTTCTCAGATAAAAAAAAAATGCTAAAGTAGTTCATTACCACCAAACCAGTATTACAAGAAATGTTAAAGAGACTTCTTTAAGAAGAAGGGGAGAAAAATAATACAAATGTGAATAATAAAATGGCAATAACTATGTACCTATCAAAAATTACAGCATAATGATAAAGGAATCAATGCAGCAAGAGGACAACCCTACCAAACATTTATACTTCCAACATAGGAGCATCTAAATATATAAAGAAAATATTGACAGATATAAAGGGAGAAATCAACAGTAATAGTGTCACAGTAGAGAACTTTAATGCCACATTGACATCAATAAACAGATCTTTCAGATAGAAAATCAACAGGGAAAAGTAGATTTAAATGACACATTAGATCAGACTAATTTAATTAATATTTTTGGAATATTTTGCCCTAAAGCAGCAGAATATATTCTTTTCAAGTGCACATGGAACATTTTCCCAAATAGATCACGTTAGGCCACAAAACAAGTCTCAATAAATTTAAGAAGATTGAGATCGTATCAGGTATTTTTCTCTAACCAAATGATATGAAACTAGAAATCAATTACAAGGAAAAAAAACTGAAAAACACAAACATATGGAGGTTTAATAACATGCTACTAAACACCGAATGACCTAACAATGACATCAAGGAAGACATCAAAATATACCTTGAGACAAATGAAAATGAAAGCACAATGACCTAAAATCTATGGGACACAGTGAAAGAAGTTCTAAGAGGGAAATTCATAGTAATGCAGGCCTACCTCAAGAAACATGAATAATCTCAAATAAATAACCTAACTTTACACCTAAAGGAACTAGAAAAAGAAGAGCAAACAAAGCCCCAACTGAGTAGAAGGAAGGAAATAATAAAGATCAGAGTAGAAATAAATAAAATAAAACCTAAATTAACAATACAAAAGATCAATAAAATGAAGAGCTGACTTTTTGAAAATATAAGCAAAACTGATAAAATTTTAACCAAACTCATAAAGAAAAAGAACCTAAATAAATACAATTAGAAATGAAAGAGGAAAAGTGACAAACCCCAAAATACAAAGGATTATAGGCAAATACTATGAACAATTGGATGCCAACAAATTGGACAACCTGGAAGAAATGGATACATTCCTAGAAATCTACACTATTCCAAGACCTACTCAAGGAGAAACAGAAAATCTGAACAGACTGAATACTACTAACAAAATTGAATCTGTAATAAAAAAAATTCCCAACGAACAAAAATTCTGGACCAGATGGCTTCTCAGGTGAATTTTACCAAACATTCAAAGAAGAATTAACACCTATCTTTCTCAAACCATTCCAAAAACTTGAAAAGGAGGGTAGATTAAAAAGAGGAGGGTAGGTTTATGAGATAAAAGCTACCCTGATTCCAAAGCCAGACGATGATATCACAACATAAGAATATTATAGGTCAATATCCCTGGTGAGCACAGATGCAAAAATCCTCAGCAAAATAGAAGCAAACTGAATGCAGCAATACATTAGAAAGATTGTACACCATGATCAAGTGGGATTTCTTCCCAGGATGCAAAATTGTTTCAACGTCCATGAAGCAATTAATGTGATATACCACATAAACAAAATGAAGGATAAAAATCATGTGATAATATCAGTAGATGCAGAAAAAGGTGTTTGACAAAAATCCAGCATGTATTTATGATAAAATCTTTCAACAAAGTGGGAATAGAGGTAACATACCTCAATATAATAAAGGCCATATATGACAATATAATAAAGGCCATAGCTAATATCATACTAAATGAGGAAAAGCTAAAAGTGTTTTCCTTAAGATCAGAAACAAGACAAGGATGTCTACTTTCACCACTTTTATTCAACATAGTATTGGAGGTCCTAGCCACAGCAATCAAACAAAAAAGAGAAATAAAAAGCATACAAATTGGAAAGGAAGAAGTAAAACTGTCATTATTTGTAGATGACGTGACACTATATAGAGAGAACCCAAAGGATTCCACCAAAAAAAATTAGAAGTGATAAATAAATTAGTAAAGTAGCAAGCTGCAAAATTAAGACATTGGTTGCATTTTTATACACCAATAATGAACTATCAAAAAGAAAATTTAAGAAAACAATCTTACTTACCATTGCATTAAAAAATAAAATAAAATACTTCAGAATAAATTTAACCGATGAGTCAAAAGACTATACTTGGAAAATAAATCATTGAGTAGAGAGATTGAAGAAGATACCAAAAAATGAAAGCATATATTGCACTCGTGGATAAGAAGAATTAACATAACTAAGATGTCCACACTACCCAAAGTATATAGATTTAATAAAATCCTTATCAAAATGCTAATGACATTTTTCACAGTACTTGAACAAGTAACCCTAAAATTTATAAGGAACCATAAAAGAACTCAAGTAGCCAAAACAATTTTGAAAAAGAAGAACAAAGTTGGAGGTATCATGTTACCTGACCTCAAACTATACTACAAGGCTACAATAATCAAAAACAGCATGTTATATTGGCATAAAAACAGATGCATCAATTAATGGAACAGAATAGACAGCCCAAAAATAAACCCACGCCTTTATCATCAATTAAGTTATGACAAAGAAGGCAAAAATATACAATGAGGTCTATTCAGTCAATGGTGTTGGGAAAACTGGACAGACACATGCAAAAAAAAAAAAAAACAAAACTAGACTACCTTCTTACACCATGTACGAGAATAAACTCAAAATGGATTAAAGACTTAAATGTAGGACCTGAAACTATAAAATTTCTAGAAGAAAACTGAGGCAGTAAACTCCCTGACATTGCTCTTAGTAACAATTTTTCTGATATGTCGCCTCGAGCAAGGGAAACAAAAGAAAAATACATATAAATGAGACTATGTCAAACTAAAAAGGTTTTGCACAGTGAAGGAAATCATTAACAAAATGAAAGATAACTTACTAAATGAGAGAAGATATTTGCTAATGATACATCTAATAAGGGGTTAATATCCAAAATTTATAAAGAACTCATAAAACTCAACACCAAACAAACAAACAATTCAATTAAAATATGGCCAGAGGACCTTAATAAACTTTTCTCCAAAGAGTACATACAGATGGCCAATAGACATATTAAAAGATGCTCAATGTCACTCATCAACAGAGAAATGCAAATTAAAACTACAATGAGATATCACCTCACACCTGTCAGATTGGCTATTGTCAATAATCTAAAAAACAAGCGTTGGCAAGGAGGTGGAGAAGAGGGAATCCTTGTACACTGTTGGTGGGATTGCAAATTGGTGCAGCCACTATGGAAAACAGTTTGGAGGTTGCTCAATAAATGAAAAATAGAACTACTGTTTGACCCAGCAATTGCACTTCTGGGTATTTATCTGAAGGAAACCGAAAAACTAATTCAAAAAGATTTATGCACCTCCATGTTCACTGCAGTGCTACTTACAATAGCAAAGATATGGAAGCAATCTAAGTGCCCATTGGTAGATGATTGTATAAAGGAGTGATGGCACGCATGCTTGTGCACACACACACACACACACACAATGGAATCTTACTAAACCGTATAAAAGAATGAAACCTTGCACTTTGCAATAGCTTGGATGCACCTAGAGGATATTATGCTAAGTGAAATAAGACATAGAAAGAAAAATACCATATGATTTTACTTATATGTGGGATCTAAAGAACAAAATAAATGAACAAAACAGAAACATACTCATAGATACAGAAAACAAACTGATGGTTGTCAGATGAGAGGGTAGCATGAGGCTGGTTGAAGGATTAAAAAGACAAGCTGGTAGTTACAAAACAGTCATTGGGATGTGAAGTACAGCACAAGGAATATAGTCAATAATATTGTAACAACTATGTTAAATGCCAGGTGGGTTCTAGAGTAATTGGAGGGATCACTTTGTAGATTATATAAATGTCTAACCACTATGCTGTACATCTGAAATGAATATAAAGTAATATTGAATATCAACTGTAATTTAAAAAATAAAAAGAATAAGAGCCATACAATAAATAAATAAAATATTACACTAATTAAAAAAGTTAAGCACAAAAGGCTATTCACTGTATGATTTCATTTACATGAAATTCTAGCAAATGCAAAAATATAGTAATAGAAAGCAGATTAGTGGTTACCTGGGCTGGAGAAAGGATCTACTGTAATGAGGCCCAAGAACAATATTTAGGGAGATGGAACTGTTTTAGATCTTGGTTATGGTGGAAGACACATAACTATTCAATTACCAAAATTCATCAAACAGTACATCTAAAATGGAAGAATGTTATTATATATAAAATATACCTCAATAAAGTTATTTTTTAAAATTAAGCTGAAAACAATCTAAGGAAGAAGTTTTCCTTGAAAATTCTTTTTAGTTCATTTTAAGGTGCGGTATGTTTTTCTCAGTTTCTGCTGGGAGAAAAGTTAGTGTACAAGAAAATCTAAATGCATGCTCTTAATCCTTCAACTGGCAAATGGTCAACAACTAGTTCGAGTTACAATAATCTATTACTCAGCAATTGCAGAAGGCAGAGTAATGGTCCCCACACAGATATCCAGACCTGAATCCCCAGAACCTGTAAATATGTTATTTTACAAGGCAAAATGGGTTCTATGGGTATGATTAAGTTAAGGGTCTTGAGATGGGGAGATAATCCTGGATTATTTGGATGGACCCAATATAATCACATGGTTCCTTATAAGTGGGAGGCAGAAGGTGTCAAAGCCAGAGAAAAAGGCCATGTGATGCTGGAAGCAGTGACTGGAGTGAAGATGAAGGATGGGGTTATGAACCAAGGAATATAGGTGATTACTAGAAGTTGAAAAAGCTTGAGAAATAAATTCTTTTTTTTTTAGAGCTTCCAAAGGAACCAGCCTGCCAACATCTTGATTTTAGGACTTCAAAGCCTAGGGGTGAGAGGTTGAGGCCTGGTTGCTCTTCCTTCCCTTAGCAAAGGCTGCTAGATCCCACTCAACCCTAATCCCTGGCCTGGGGTTCTTACCCAGCTGCTCATGCACACTTGGGTAGCACCCCATCCTTGACGCACCTGTGGTTCCCTGGCCAGTCCCACCTCCTGAAGCCTGCCTTTCCTGCCATAGAACTTCTCCATCTTAGCCTTTCCTTGTGGTTGGAGCACCTGCTGATCCCAGGAGTGGCCGTGGGCCTGGGCCAGGCTTCTGTGCCGCCCTCTCCCAGCACACAATGCTGTGCAGTGCAGTGTCATAAGCCTTATGTCTCCAGGAAGCTGCTATACTGTAGGAGCTGCCTCCACTGCCATGGAAAAGTGTTAACAGGTTCCTGATGGGCCAAAGGTTTATGAGGCTGAGAGGCAGGCATCTTTAGGGAGGCCCTGGAGTTGAGGGCCCAGGCAGCTGGGGGTGGGACATACAATGTGCTGTTGAACCAAAATTTAAGAACTGACATTCAATGACTGCTTTTTATTCTGAGTATCTTATCTCTATGATCTCATTTACCACCCCCCCCCAATACATATTTTGTAATGACCTTTGATGCCTGAGACCCTGCTTGAGACCACTTATGGTCAGAGAGTGAAGCTAGAGTAGGGGACTCTGTCTGTCTCAGCAAAGTCCACACCACAGCAGATTGGATCCAGTGGTGTACAGAACACAGCTGCCTGATCTGAGGGTGAAAGCTTGAACTGGTTAGCAACTATTAGCCTCCATTCTGCCAGATAAAGTGAGCTGAGAAGCTGCCAACTGGAAGAGGGCTCCTGAATCTCATTTCTCAGACCACAGAGGTTACACAGGGCTCCCAGATTGACCCTGAAGATGAGACGATGAAATAATGGTGGTCTTGCTGTCCTCTAGACATACCTGCTACCGGATGCTCCTCACTGGAGCTACAGGAGCCATTTGTGGAGTACTCATCATGAATCATATCTTAGCTCAGATGTCATTGCTTTGGAGAGATGCCTGATCACCCTTTCTAAAACAGTATCCAGACAGCAACATCTAGGCAAACTTATCACTGTGAAAAATTTCAAATACACACAAACATAGATATGATAAGATACTGACCCTCCATAGAAAGATGTCTACCTCTTAATCCCAGAACATGGCAAAAGGGACTTTGCAGATGATTAAGGTTAAGAACTTTGAAATGAAGGAATCATTCTGGATTATCCAGGTGAGCCCAGTGTAATCACACAAATCCTTAAAAGAAGAGAGCCTTTTCTGGCTACAGTCAGAGAGAGATATAACTACAAAAGAAGGGTCAGAGAGGCGCAACATTGCTGGCTTTGAAGATAGAGGAAGAGGCCATGAGCCATAGACTGTAGGCAACCTCTGGAGGCTGGAAATGATTCTGCCCTACAGCGTCCAGACGGAGCACAGCCCTGGGACACTTCGATTTTAGTCCAGTGAGACCTGTATCAAACTTTTAATCTACGAAACTACAAGATAACAAACTCCTATAATTTTAAGCCAGTAGGTTTGTGGTAATTTGTTGCAGCAGCAATAGGAAACTAATCCTCTTCTGTACCCTTAGCCCGCTTTAACAATTACCCAAACCCCTCCTTTGGATTATTTTGAAGCAAATTCCAAGCATAATATTTCTTATTATCTGTAAATATTTAAATATATGATCACAGACAATAACAGCTTTTTACTAATTACTATTAAAAATTAATAGTAATTATTTAATAATATAAAATATCTAGTCAAAGCTCAAATGTCTCTGATTCTCTCATAATTCTTATTTTATAGCTTATTTTTCTTCGTTTGAACTAAGACCCAGATAAGGTTTCCATACTGCAGTGAGTTGATAAATTTCTTAGATTTCTTTTAATCCGTGCCACAACCCTTTTGTTTCCTGCAGTTTACTTGCTGAATTTTGCTAATTTGCATCCCTGTGGTGTTTTTTAAAAATTATTATTTTAAACAAGTTCCCCTGATTTCCCTATTTCCTGTTAGATCCCAATTAGATTCAGGTTTGATTTTTTGGGGGGTGGGGCGGGGCAAGACTCATAGGTTGGTGCTGTCTACTTCCATGAGGGGCACATAATATCTCCTTGTCTCACCCTATGTGGTGTTAGCAGCCATTAATGACAGTTGTCCAGATCTACTATTTCATTAGCAATTGCACAATGATGGTATTCTAATTCTATCATTCATTAGCTGAAATACTTTTATCAAGATACACTTCCATTCATTAACTATTTGATTGTACCATGGTGCAGCTCACAAAAAAGGACAGGATGAATGCTTGCTTATTTCTTTTTATTTACTAGTTTTCAAAAAAAAAAACCAAAAAACCAAAAAAACAAGTTAGTTCCTTAGCACTCTCCAATGGTGGTGAGTGAGGTGGTGGTGGTTGTTATTACGTGTATCCTGAGAAAGAAGATACCTACTAAGGAGGGCTTCTGGTGGCTAACTGGGCTCAAATTTACAAACAGAGCCTAGCAGCCATTTTCTAAACACGGACCTCTCATGAAAGCCATGATTGAGGGAGAAACCACCACTAAACTGTGTACCTCCCTCATTGAATTGTCTACCACCCACACTGAACTGCTTGCCTGCACTGTGTTCCTGCCATCTGAGCCAGCCCTTAAAAAGGAATTCCTGGAATTGTATTTCCACCAAGAGGACTGAGGCTTTCCCTATTCAATAGGAGCTACAGAGCAATATCCCCATCAGCAACTTTACTAACCAATCAGAGTGGCTCCATTTTGACCAACCAGTGCTTTTTGTACCAATCAAACTGCAAGGATTTGGGTCTTTGTTGGCATGAGGATGAACCAGTCAGTGACCAGGAGCTAGGACTTCTCTCTATATAAGTCAGCTCTCCTCTGGCTTAGAGAGCACACTTCACTTCCACTGAGTATTGTTTCCTTGGCTGGAGCTGAAACACCAAAGACATTTCACAGGAGTGGAGTGGAGCAGACTGGTATAGAGCAGAGTGGACTGGACCAGAGCAGATGGAGCAGAGCAGGGCAGAGTAGAGCTACCTAGCTAAAGAGGGGTGTCTCCTCAGAGCCGCCTCACAGCTGTGCTGCTTCATAATTGAACTGTAACGCTATTGAGCTTTTCCACAGCTATGCTAGTCTCACAGCTGTACTGTATCATAATTGAGCTGTTTGCACAGAATGGTTTCCTTCTTCATCATACCCCATATCGGAGATTCCTGTTGGTATGAAATTGGTGCCAACAACCATTGGTTAACAAGTATCATTATGAACTCATGGTTTTAAATATATTTGATGCAAGCTCCATTCCCACTGCCTAGAACAAAGCTGGCATAAAGGTGGTCCCCCAAAACAAAAGGGGAGTTTCTTGAATAACAGAACTCACACCCAAGCCCACTGGTAGGAAGGGAGCTAAACTGGAGTGTGGAAAATACCATGTGACCTTATGGGAGGGGCTCTGCAAGTGGCAGACAATCCATCCACTAATACTATTGGTTGTATTACCTGTGCTGGGCTGGTCAAGGAGGATAAACAACCGCCATCTACAAACCAGTTTGCCTGTTAGCTCACACAGTTATTTACTCATCTATAATTCAAGGGAGAAAACCTAAGGTTAGGAGTCAGAGAAACCGGTCTTTGAGCCCTACTCTTACACAAACCTTCCTCAAACTCAGTTTTCTCACTTGTAGAATTGGAATAAGAATTTTTACTTCATGAGCTTGTTATGAGAATCAAATAATGATTTTTATTCCACGCACATTGAACATCTCTTGTGTATAAATAATTGGGTGTTTTCTCTGTAGCCTAAGATCCTCCCACTCTCTTTGGAAGACAAGTCTCGGAGGTACAGGAAATTAGTGAATGTGACTCCAAGGTGATCACAGAGATTCTCCTTTCTTTCTGGACACTGGCTAGACTATTTTCCAGCCTTCCTTAGTTAGATAGGTCATGTGAGTGAGTACCAGGCAAGAGACCGTGGACAGAAGTGATGTAAGATTCCCCCACTCCCTCTGTGCAACTGGACATCAATGCCCTGGGATGACTTTGGAAAGTCCCTGTGGAAGAAGGTTGAGCCTGTGAGCTCGGACCTCCAAATGATAGCATGAAACAGAGCCTCTCCCCTACACCAGCTGTGGCCCCTCATTAGAAACCAAACTTCTATCATGTTAAGCTACTATGATTTCAACTTTAGTTTGTAATAGAAGTTAATGTGACCCTCACCAATAAGAGATCAATGGGGATGGGGAGTAATTAATCTGAAGATGTTCAGAAAAGGGAGTGTTCCTTGAATTCAGAGGCATGCTTAGGGATGTAGGACCACTCTGGACCTCAAAGGAGGAGAGAAGGCACTGAAAGCAGGACAGGAAGACCAAAATAAACATAGGAGTGGGTTTTAGGTCACAGACTGGCGGTAGAAGAATCAGGGGAAACAAAAATATAGGTTGGAAAAGTAAGTTGATTCTGGACTTTCTCCTGAGGCACTGGGGAGCCACTGACAGTAATTTAGTGAGGGAGACACAGGACCCTATTTGAACTTTAGAAGGATTGCTTCCCAATAAAATTTAACTGTCCATCAGTGTGCTGGAGCTGGCTGTACCCACTCACAAGAATTGATTGTAAAATTCACAGGAAATTTATGAGCCATTTGTTGAACACACCAGTATTAAAAATTAAATTGCATAAACTTATAGTTAAATAATATATAAAAATAACAATGAATGCTCAAAACTTATCACTTCCTATTTGACTTTTTTACATTTTACATTTGCTCTTAAAGTTACTTGTTTATTGTATCTGAATGTTGGAAACACTAGACGTGGTGTGCAACTCTTCCTAAGTCTGCACTCAGGGACATCACGTCCTTTGCAATTGGCTGTGGAAATTAGCAAGACCACAAATTAGGCCACTTGTTTCCCTGGAGAATGTTAAATAGTTTCTACCACTCCACTGCATATGACTCAGAAATTCTACTTTTTGGTATCTGTCATAGTTCTGTGACAGAGGCCATATCTAAATGCAAACATGTTTATAAAATTGTTGAACTGGTATTTCTCTACTTTTACAGGTAAAGA
This sequence comes from Eonycteris spelaea, assembly GCA_003508835.1. Classification (NCBI taxonomy): domain Eukaryota; kingdom Metazoa; phylum Chordata; class Mammalia; order Chiroptera; family Pteropodidae; genus Eonycteris; species Eonycteris spelaea. Next base: position 172,825 of record PUFA01000215.1, on the reverse strand, counting down.
AGCCAAGGACCCAAGGAGACCTCTGAAAGTGCAGAGATAGTCTTTGCCAAGATGATGTCCCTCAGAAGCAGGCTAGTCTGCCACCAAAAAAGAAAAAAGCAAATTTCTGAAAGCCAGTTATTTTTCCAATTCTGCCAAGCTTATCAACTTATTCACTTCATCTAAGGAACATTTTTATGGAGTATATTCTTCTTGTTACTTTATTTTACATGTAATAATGGAAGTGTGGCCTATAGTGAAATGATCCTTGGGCAAATTGGCTGTCTAGAAAAGCTGGCTTTAATATATGGATTTGAGGAGAATTGACTCAGAACTGTTCCGAAGGTTAATGTTGCCCCTCCCTAAAGGACTGGTCCTACTCCCAGCTTATGTGAGCCTATCTCTACAGATTTTTGGAGCCTTCAACTTTAACTCATAGAATCTAATTGCTGGATTCCATTGAGCATTTCTCTACTGATAGGGCTCCTAATTGGGAATGTAGAGGCTTTTAATCCAGACTCACAGACTCTGGCTGGAAGGGACTTACAGGATCCATAAGCACAACCTTTTAGAAAATCAAGAAGTCCCTCATTGATGCCTCTACCAGGTGGTCTTCTAGACTCTGCTTGCATGCTGCCCTTGATGACAGGCTTCCTCCTTCTAAGTAACCCTTCTAAGCTCTGACTGTGAGAAAGGTCTACTTCACATATTGTTGAACCTTGCTTCCCTGAAACTCTTCCCATAGCTTCTGTTACTGATTCCTGAGACTATAAGTCCCATCTTTTCCATCTGCCCAAGACAGCCCTATAGAATCTTGGGAGTAGGGACTCGACAGACCCCAAAAATCTGAATCTTAAACCAGCAGTAGGAAAAGTTAAGGACTCACATAATTGACATCAGAGAATCCTCATGGCATCAAAAATGGCAGCACTGACTATATCTGGAATTGGAGATGATAGGATGAAAAACATAAAGAAAATTATTTCCTACCTAAAAGTTTATACCCAGCCAAACTATCAACCAGGAATGAGGATGAAGACATTTTCAGACATACAAGTTTTCAAAAATATTTGTCTTCTACATATACCTTTTCAGAAATTCCTGGAGTTGTGTCACCATAATGAGAGAAGAGAGAGAAAGGCCGGGCACAGAGGAAATGGATAAACCAATAACACAGGAAAGAAATGAAGGGCATTCCCAGGCTACAGATAGGCACCAAAAAGGGAAAAGGAGCTGTCCAGATTAGAGCAGGCCTAAGGGCTTTGGGGGATGTGGTACTAAGAAATTGAAACTGAGAATATGTGATGCATCTGAACATCTTGATGGGATAGCTAGACAACCTGCTGAGAGTCTGAGGTTAACTTAGCAGTAAACATATATAGAAAACTGAACAAAAAGAACAGAAACCCAAACCAAATGAACTCCAGGGGAGAAAAAAGATAGTTGTGTAAGAAAGAAAAAAAATAAGCATAGTTTATTTCAAACAATGTTTACATACTCATCATAATGATTTAACCAAAGTTATGCTATAACTATATTAGGATATTAGGAGAACATGGTGGGTAGAGTGCAGGGGACAAAATGAAGTTAAATTCTCATCTTACATAATAACTTAAAACAATATTCAAGTATGATAAGTATTTAGGGATATGGAGATAAATATTACAAAAATAAATCCTGACTTATTTGAAAGGGGCAACTTGGAAGAAGGCTATTTCTCCTAAAAAGTCTTGTAGAACTATTTGACTCTTTCCATATATATGTGTAAAGCTTTGATTAATTTTTTAAATATTAAATAAGGGGAAAAGGATGATGAATGGAACTCTTTTGATGAACCATTGTCAATAACTAGGAGAGTTGAAATTAATGCCCTTCTACCCAGAAATTCTATTTTCATAGTATAACTCCAGGCATAGACCTCAGAGAAACTTCCCCATATATGAGAATGTTCATTGCAGTGTTGTTTATAAGAGGAAAAAGCATACTGAAGAGAAAAGAATAGGATAAAATGTTCTTCAATTTTATCTGTACTATAAAGGATTTTTTTTTAATTTAAAAAGAGATCCAAAGAAAATGTTACTTGTGGGGAGTAATTAGATTGCTTTCTCTATTTTTCCATATTTTTAAAAGCTTTACACATTGAACAGGAGGGAGAAGTGTTTTCACACAAATTAAATTAACGAAAGTGATTGTGCCACATCCAGTGCTGGGTACTAGGAATATGGAACTGGATAAGAGAGATTATGACCTCAAGGGACTTATAATTTTGGTGAATCTCAGGTTGGACAACTCAGCAATTTTACCCACAGCAATTTCATGAATTTCCTAATGCCACAGAAAGAGCAATGACATTGTAGTCAGGGAAACCTGTGTTCAATTCTAACACTCATTTATTAGCTGTATCATTTTTGATAAAATAATTAATTGTTCTGAGCTTCAGTTTCCACCCTTATAAAATGGAATTAATAATAATAATTTTCAGAAAAACTTTGTGTAATATAAACGATAATACTAAGAATCTGATCCATACAAGGTTCTCAATAAATAATAGCTGTTGTTATAAATAGGTTTTTTTAGTTCATTGCCTCCTTCTCCAGCTCTCATACCCAGAGAATATCTCTGTGGATGCGGTGGCTGTGTGGTGTAGGGAAATAGAATAGCTGGATAACAGCGTCATGCAGATCTAGATTTAAATCTTGTCTCCATCATTCAAATAATATATACTTCCTGCTGAGTTGTGAAGATTGAAGTGGAAACCTGTACTTTTTATAGTGCCTGGCACACAGTAGGTCCTCCATGTGTTATGATGGTTTTGATGCCAAGGACTGGTTCTTGTTTCCCCATCACCATCATCATGCATCACTTCCCTTTTTGAACTTCAGGATGACTTTCAGCTCCTCAGTGATGCTTAGCAGACACTGTTGGTTACCTAATATATTAGTTTCCTCTTCCTGCTGTAACAAATTTTCACAAACTTGGGGGCTTAAAACAACACAAAGTTAAATCTCTTACCATCTGGGGGTCAGAAGTCTGAAATCAGTTTCACTGGCTAACGTCAAGGTATTAGCAGTGCCGATCTGTTCTGAAGGCTTGGAGGGGAGAACCTGTTTTCTTGCATTTCTCTAAGTGGCTTCTAAGTGGCTGCCTGTGTTCCTTGGCTTGTGGCTCTTTGTTTCATCTTCAAAATACATCACTCCAATCTCTGCTACCTTTATTACCTTCTCCTCTGATTCTGTCTCCTTCTATGTCTCTATTATAAGTATTACTGTAATTATATCAGGCACACCTGCATAATTTCTCTAACATAATCGCATGTGCAAAATTCCTTTTTCTATATATACCAGCATTCATGGTTCTAGAGATTAGGATGTGGACATATTTGGAGGCTATTATTAGCTATCACAGTCAATCCTCTGACCCTCAAAGATTTATATCCATTTCACACCCAAAATATATTCACACCCATCCCCAAAGTTCCCACAGTCTCAATCCATTGCAGCATCAAATACAAATGTATCTAGTCTCATCAGCTCAAAAGTTCTAAATCTCATATCTTAAACTACCTAAATCAGAGTTAGTAGGGTGAGGCTCAGAGGCACCTGTGAGCCAGTCTGGGGCAAAATTTTGTCTTCATCTATGGAACTATGATACTAGAAACATGTGATCTGCTCCCAAAATACATAGTGACAGGTATAGATACAAGTTACAGATTATCCTTCTCAAAAAGGAGAAATGGAAGGAGAAAAGAAGTTCATCATTCTCAAGTAATTTTGAGATTCATCAGAACAAAAACTCCATTAGGTTTCAAAGCCTAAGAATAATTCTTTGTGCTTGAGGCTCTGTTTTTCAAGGCCCATGACCTCACCTACTGGACCTTCCTTCCTATTCATTAGTAAGTAGTATATTGATTCTGCTTGAGCTGCACATAACAAGATACCATAGACTAGGTGGCTTAAGCAACAGATGTTTATTTCTCAAAGTTCTGGAGGCTTAAATTCCAAAATCAAGCTGCCATCAGGGTGATTCTGGTGAGGCCTCTCTTCCTGGCTTGCATTGTAAAGATATGAGAAAGATCACTGGTGTCTCTTCCTTTTTTATGAAAGACATCCATTGCTAATTAGATTAGGGTACTTCATTTAACCTTAATAACCTCCTTAAAGTCTTATTTCCAAATCAGTCACATGGGAGTTTAGGGCTCAAATGGATTTGGAGGGGAGCAGACACAATTCAGTCTTAACAGGTAGCATGTGTTTAAGCTGGGCAATCCCTTTCAGTCCAGGGCTGCAATGTTTATGTTGTATAAGTTTCTAAAAATTTCATGAGTCTTCTATGTATGTCACAAGTAATCATTCAATTAGCCAAGAAGCTCCTCTACAAATCTTTCCTAGATTAACACACCTCTATTCCTAAGCTTCTGCTGAGATGGTTGAGGTAGATCCATGAGTCACACACCCTCACGGCCCCACCCAAGCTACATCCAGTTGAATCTTCAGAGAATCCGTGCAACTTACTGAGCAGCACCAAAGACTCGCACTGGTGGCAAGAGGATCTCATTTCTGGCATGCTTTTTGAGGCAACTAAGCACAGAATGTTTGGATTGCTTGCTGAATCTTACAGTGGCCCAGAGGGGCAACCTGGGGCTTTACTTGGCCTGAAGCAAACCCCTCTCAGGACTGTGCCACTTAGACACTTACTTATAAATCCACACTAATAAGATTGGAAGAACTTAGGAGTTTTATTTAGTAGATAGAATAGACATGGAAAGGCAGACCATAATGAGAAGACAAAGAAGCAGAAACCATATGTGAGAACAGAACATAGATAAGGAAAATGGAAGTCAGCAATATAACATATGCAGAGTTCAAAACATTGATTATAAAGAAGCTCAATGAAATTAAGGGAAGTGTAGATGGACCTCAGTGAGAACTTTACCAAAGAGATTTTTTAAAAATGGAAAATGGAAATTATAAAAGGAAACAAGGCAGAAATGAAGAACACATTATCTGAGATGAAGAGTGTATTAGAGGGAATCAACAGAGTGGAGAAAAGAAGAGTAATCAAAACACTAACATACAGAATGGAGAAGCCAAGGACACCCAACCAGAATGGCAAGAAAAAGAAGTTCCAAGATTTTAATATTAAGTCCTATGGGACACAATTAAGGGTAACTACATTTCATGCCAAAGGGGCACTAAAGAGAGAGTACAAGAAGCTGAATATATATTTGAAAGAAATAATGATGAAAAACTTCCTAACCTGGTGAAGAAATAGATATACAACCCCAGAAATCTCAGAGAATCCCTCCCTGCCTCAAAATGAACCCAAACAAGCACACACCAAGACATGTCATAATTCAAATGCCAAAAGTTAAAGACAAAGAGAGAATCTTAAAAGCAGCAAGAGAAAAGCAGTTAGTTACCTACAAGGGAGCACCCATGAGACTGACAGCTGATTTCTCAAAAGAAACCATGCAGGACAGAGGGCTTGACACAAGATATCGACATGATGAAAACCCAGGATCTACAACCGAGAATACTTAATCCAGCAAAGCTATCATTTAGAGTGGAAGGACAGATAAAGAGCTTCCAAGACAAAATAAGCTAAGGGAGTTATCAACACCAATACAGTATTACAGGAAATGTTGGAGAGGCTTCTTTAAGGGAAAAAAAAACATGTATCAAAAACAGGATTAAAGAATGGTAATAAACTACATTCCTATCAACAAGTACCTCAAATGGAAAAGAATTAAATGCCCCAACCAAAAGATAGTGTGGCTGAATGGATAAGAAAACAAGACCCTATATAAGCTGCCTACAAGAGACTCACTTCATATTAAAAGACACACATGGACTAAAAGGGAGGGGGTGAGAAAAGATAGTGCCTTGATGGACTTGAGGGTATTGCATTGAATAAAATGGGTAGGATAGAGAAAGACAAATATCACATGATTTTCACTTATACATGTGGAATCTAAAGAACAAAATAAAGAACAACAACAAAAGTGGAAATAAATTCATAGACACAGAGAATATTTTGAGGGCTACTAGACAGGAGGGGAGTTGAGGGGGTTGGCCAAAAAAAGGCAAAGGGATTAAGAAATACCAATAGATAGATACAAAATAGTCATGGAGATATAAAGTGTAGCGTAAGGAACATAGTCAACAGTATTGTAATAAACATGTAAGGGGAAGAGGTGTACTAGAATTAGTGGGGTGATCACTGGAGTTCTAATCACTATGCTGTACAACTGGAACTAATATATTATTCTATGCCAACTATAATTGGAAAAAAACCCATTGAATCGTACAATGTAAATATGAGCAACTCATTGTCTATCATACTTCAGTAAAGGTGGGGGTGGAAAAGAAGTTCAAAATCAGCTCACTGGCTAAAGTCAAGGTCTTAATTGGGCAGTTCCCTCTGGAGGCTCTGAAGAGAAAATCTATCCTCGACTTTTCAGCTTCTGGTGGCCACCTGTAATCCTTGATATGTGGCCTCTTTCTTTCATCTTCAAAGTTTGTCACTCCAATCTTTGTTTCTGTCATCTTATTGCTTTTCTGCTCTGACTCCAAACCTTCTGTGTTTCTCTTATAAGACCATGTGGTTACAGAAGGTGTTCTGATTACATCGAGCACACCTGGATAGTTCAGGATAACCTTCCTATCTCAAGTTCCTTAACTTTATCACATCTACAAAGTCCCATTTACCAAATCAGTTAATATTCATGAGTTCTCTGGGATTAGGTCATAGACATATTTAGGATGCTATTACTCTGTCTACTATACCTACCAACCATCATTATCCTCCATCTGCATTTCTAATCGAACCCTGATTTTTGCTTATGTATAGGGTAGTCATGTGCTTAAGAGGAGCTGGTCCTCTTTCTGGCCTCAAGAGGTGAATCTTGATCAGTCTAGCCTAAATCAATTCCTGTAATAATTCCATTATATGGCAGAGACTGCTCATTCCTTCTTCTTCTCTTAGTAACGTAACTGTCCAGAATAAAGCTAACATTAGGTCCTTTGCATCTAAGGTGGATAGGTGTTTAAATCGAACCAAAATTACACCTGAACTTCCAAGTTATTTCTGTAAGGGGAAGTGAAATGCCTCTAACACCTCCTCATTTTCCAGTTGTTGGAATGAAGACAAGGTGGGAGGATTTGGTATAGCCACCTTGGATCACAAAATGAAAGCCCCAAGTTAAAGATGGCAGAGACATAAGATGGAAAGAACCTGGGTACTGTTCATTGTGGACACACAAATCAGCCTTGGGAGAGAAATAAATATCTCTTTTATTTAAGCCATGCTACTTTTGAGTATTTGTTACAGTCACTAATCCTGAGTTGTACTATATTGATTTGGCTTGAACATGCCCCATTGTGGCCAACTGAACATAGGAAGTGGTCTTCTGGGATGCTTATAGGAAATGTTTTTCTCTTTGTGAAGTGCCTCCATCTTGCTTTTGGACATTTTTGTGTAAAGATATGAATCCTGGGGCTGATGCAGCCATCTTATGACCTTGAAGAGCCAGTTATATGGGTGAAACGTATCAAGCCTGGCAAAGGGAGACAGCCCAGGGGTACTGGATAGTGTCCCTGAGCCACTGTATAAACCAACTCAAGTATGCCTATTTCCAGACTCCTGTTACAGAAGATAACAACTCTTTGATATTTAAGCCACCTGTAGTCAGGTTTTCTGTTACTTGCAGCCAAATAAATTCTGTTTGGGGAGCTTCCTCATTGAGCTTCAACAAAACCATGCTGACCTCCATGTTGGAGGAAGCTTCAGGACTTTGGATGACTCCTGCCTTGGTGCAAGGTATCATGGATCTTCTAAGATCTTCAGTCCTCATCATATATCTCTCCAATAAGTCCTGCTGAGGACTGTGAAAATTCAACTCCTTCTAATGTCAGGATTTATCAGGCATCTAACAGTCCATTGAGCTGTACATGAGCTATTAATTCTCTGAATCTCTCTTCCCTTACCTTCAGAATAAGCTAATACATATATACAATTTATATATATAAATTATATATATATATATTAGTTTTATATATATGCCTTTTTGGTTCAATTATATATATATATATGTGTGTGTGTGTGTGTGTTTGTGTATATATATGTGTGTGTATATGTGTGTGCGTGTTTATATATATATATAGATATAGATATAGATATATAGATATATATATATATCATCCTTCTTAAAGATCTTGCGTGAATCAAACCAATAATGGATTACTTTTTAAAATTCGAATCAACTTTTATCATACTTGGAAGTGAGTTCTTGAAGGATAAGTGAATGACCACAAATTCTATATAATCCCAGAACCTATCGGAGAGTCTAACAGCAACCAGATGTTCAGTAAATATTTACACATGAATCTTAGATATGAATAAGCAGCTCACAGCAATTTCCTTAAGGCAACAGTAACTTGGTTCAGGGTTGGCTAAAACCAAGCAATTGGGCCCAAGCAAAATGAATCCCAGGACTTTTGCTTTAGGCAGCTGGAAATAAGATTCATTTTCCCACTCAGCTCTTCAACCATGGAGGTATTAGTTCAGACTTTTGTAGCTAACTTGCCACATGAGAGGAAAGATGCTGCAAGTAGAAGTTCAGAGAACAACAGAAAGAAAACAGGTTTTGATGACCTAATTTAAGCCCTTGGATCAAACCCCTAAAGCCCAATCTTAGATTTTCAGTTAAATGAAACAATACCACTCTTTTTTTTTTCTTAAGAAAGCTTAGGATTTCCCAGTGCTATGATTAATAATGAAGATAATTAGTAAATGGATCAGTCCTGTACATGTGTATAAATCATACCTGCTAGCCTGCATTAGTAAAATTGCCAATCTATCCCTCGTTTTTGTTCTGCCTGGATTAGTGCAGTAAATGGTCACTTTTGTTTGTGGTAATTAAAAGGCAATTAGATGGTTTTCCTGTTCAAAAAATGTTTTAGAGACTTTGCAAAATAAGGTATTTGCAAGTGTTTATTCTCAACCAAACTCTGCTGTTCAATGTTCATCTTCTGAGTATCCTCACTAGAAAGTCTCACTTAACGGTACTGATATATTTAAATCTTCTACATTATGGCAACTGCTTTCTCTTTTCAAACCAGAGTGCACATTTTTTTTTTTTTTGGTTTAATGCAGCCAAAAGACTGCCCCAACAAGAGTAGCCAGAGAATATAGTTGGCTTAAATAGACTACACCAATGAGCAGAGAACCACTAGTTTGATAATTCGAATTTGTTTTGGTCTACATCTTTTTAGTACAGCTGGACTCCCCTGTGGCTTGGCATACTCTCTTAGGTTGGGTCCTCCAGGGAACAAACTTCAAGAGGTTTTATGAGGAAACTTCAAAATCAGACTTGTGAGGGAACAGAGGAAGCAGGTTGGGCAGAGAAAAGTTGGGCTGTGGGTAGTCACCATAAAGACTAGCAACCCCATGGGGAGCTCTGGACCGGGATGGCCTCAGAGTTGTCCCAAATTGGAGCAATGGGGCTGGGCCTTTAGACTATACTTCACTGATCAGTTCATTGGATGCAGGCTGTCCCCAAGAAAGGATCTTGTCTTGGGGAGGCATCTCTCTTAGCTGCCAGAAATTTTTGGAGAAGGGACTCAGCAGCAGCATCGCCCCTAGCAGGGATGAATTGGGGATCTATGAGACACATTATAGTGGTCCTGCATACTTTCTGACTTCACCAAAAACCTTTTTAGGAAGTGGAAAGTGTCCTAGTCTTCTCTTCATTCTTGGTTCATTTTCCAGAGATTCCTGGATTTGGTTTGGAACATCACAAAGCCATCTAGATCAACCCCCAATGCCCTGGGATACTAGTGGCAGAGAAACTGTGGTAAAATGGCCAATCCTCAAGCCCCCTGGGTAACCCCTCAACAGCGGTTCTTGAAAGGAATGCATAGACTGGCAGGATGTCCTCTCTATTTCTTTTGTCAACCAGTGGCCCCCTCACTCTCTCCTCTTAAAACGCCAGAGTTCACTCCTTCCTCATAACTCACTCTGGAATTAACTCTCTGACATGCCTGCTCCAATTGGTGCTGAGCTTTGCCACATGTACCTGTGGTTCTTTCCTGGCACATGGCCAATTAGAGTTCTGTCCATGGGGTGACGAGTGGGGGTACCCCTCCTGTGGAATTTGGGGGGCAAATTTTCACTTAAAACATCAAGGGAGCTCTTGGCATATGAAGGTGGCTTCATCAGAAGTCCATACCTCCTCCTGGCTGCTCTGTGGGGTCAGTCAGCTTTCCTTTTTGACCAGAGGACAGTGGGACCCTGGGAGCCTCCTGCTCTGCCCAGCAGAGAGACCGGGGCATGACCTTGAGAGAAAGGAGCATATGTTTGCGGCTGACAGGTTCCTGGGAGGTGCTGTCAGTTGTGTTCACTCTCAGACTTCCTCCGGCCTCTGTGGAGGACTGGCGTGCCAGCCAACACATGTGGCACAGCAGGCTGGGTTGCAAAATATATCCGGCATGGCAGTTGGTGAAAGAGTTATGCAATAGCCACCAACTTACGGAAACCACTGTGAGATGCTCCCTGGAGTAGAGGCTCCTGGCCGCAGGCTCAGGTTCCACGTTGGCAGTCTGAAGAGTGCCTCAAGATGTGGGATGTCAAGAACTGTGACAGATATTCCCTGAAAGTCACCCTGGTAACATGTGACTCACAAGACCCAGCATTGCTGGCATTTTCTCCTCTGAACGTCTCCAGGGCTACCCTCTCTTTCACATTCCAGAAACTCCAGAAAGCAGTTGAATTTAGTTATCAGCTGCCCCACAGACCCCCAGACCTTCCTAATAGGAACGGGCCAACCTGAGGAAAGTGTCTGGAGGGGACAACTGGAATGGGGTGAAGCTGGAGATCCCATCCTGTAAAGAGCTGATGTAGCTCAGCTTGGATAAAGGCAGTGTGAAGGGACCCACTCACTGACTCTCTAAGTCTCTGCAGAACTGTCTCAATGTGAAGAAAGCAGGTATCATTATGGGGTACAGATGACAAAGCTGGGACCTGAAGGGAAGTCATAGGAAGGCAGATCCTAGCCCCATATCAGAAAGAACTCCCTCCTGTTCAGAGCTCTCCATGGTGGAATGAAATGACAAAAAGGACTGAGCTCGTCATCATGGAAGGGACTAGACAACCACGTGGTGGGTGTCACAAAAGTAAATCTAAGTAGCCTATACCCTGTCCTGGAGTACATTCACCTACACAGAGAAAGCATTCCAAGAAGGAGAGTGAAGGGAGGAATTTTTGTAAATCAAGCAGGGAGCCAGGTGTTCCCTCTTGCTCCCTTAAGCCCTCCTGCTCTCAGAGAATGGGCTTGGATATAAAACCTACCTGGATCTCAATCTCAGTTTTGTTATTTACTCTCCGTGTGACCCTGGCTTAGTCATTTACTTCTCTGAGCCTGTGGTTTCTCCTCAGAATTACATGAGATGGATGTGAGAGCACACAGTTAGTGCTCAAGAAAGGAAAGCTGGTTTTATTTCAGTCTCACTACTGGCCACATTAAATCCTCAAACTGAAACCTTACATTTAAGAATTACCACCTCCAAGTATTTATAAAAATCGACATAAGTGGAACACATCTTTCTAGACATTTTCATATGCTTGTACATATGTATGCATACCCAACTGAGGAGGGTTATTTATGTAAATGTTATACTTTGCATTTTATTCTGCATCTTGCTTTTTTGCATTCAGCTACAAATCTTGGAGGCTTCTTTATTCTAATAAGTATAAAATAACTTCATTATCCTTAACTACTGCCTTATTTAAGAATGATCACACTGTCATTATTTAGCTCTTTCTTATGAATGGACACTGAGTTTATTCCTATTTCTTCATTCTTAAAACAATGAACCTCTTCATTGATGCCTTGTACCATATATGAACAAAAGTTCCATTTCAAAAGAAGTGGAATCCTATATCAGAGAGAATGTGCATTTATAACTTTAATATAGGTAGTAAAAATGCATTAATAACTAAATACAATGTTTCAATTCAGTCATCTTAAGCCCAGGGCAAGTTTCAGGTATTTTAGTTTTTCTTATATGTTTAAATTTGCATTTAAAATTAAAAAATAAATGCATGCTCCTTGTTAAAAAAATAGATGCCCATGTGTTTTCTTTAAAGTTCAAGTCCTTTTCCTTCTTATTCCAGTCCCTCTGCCAACTGTAAACAGTTGGCATGTTACTTCCGGATCATTTGCTCTCATTCACAAACACAAGTAGCATATAAATCAGATGATTTTTCTTTTTACATGAATGAGATACACATAGATAGCAGATAGATATAACTTGATATCCCACTTTATTGACATGTCTCAGACATCTTTCCATGTCAGTATTTCATATCTGATCTTTACTTTTAATGATTGTATAGAATTTTATTGTTAGAGGACCTTAATAAATTTACTCAGTCTCCTTAAATAATGAACATTTTGATGTTTTCAATCCTTCGCTATTATAAAGAAGATGCAGTGAATATCTGGGTAACACACATCATTGTGTGCTTTGAAAGATACATTGAACTAAAAAGATAGCAAACTAATCTTAGAGTGTAGAAGACAGGAATTAGTTAAACTTTGGAAAGGTGGACTGTAAAGTAATACAAGGAATGCTGTATACAAGAGAATTTCTCTCTTTGATTAGGTGCTAATTACATTGTTTGTTCAGTTGTGAAAATTCATCAAGATATACACTTGTGAATTGCAATTTTTTTCTGTATTATACTAAAACATACCTTTTACTTCAAAACAGGTGAAAAAATTATATACGTAAGTCTTTCTTAGGAAAAAGTTAGATATGATAGAAGCTCTATAATAAGTTAAATTCTAATTTGTGCAAAACTCATATACTAAAATAGTTGAATACACTTGCTCACAGAATGTTGTACAATAATTAGGGAAAGCACGGGGTGAAATAGGACTGATTTACTCAGGGATTTAATAAGTCCAGGAGGCTGAGAAAAACTTTCCCTGAGAAGTGATGTGTCAAACTGAAACTTGAGATAATGAGATCTATTTCTGTTGTCTGTTTGCTCTCTCAGGTTTTCAGTCACATTCTGTATTATCATAGGCCCAGTGATTTCCACCATCCCCTAGCTTTATTGAAATATAATAGACAATTATTTGCCTCATATCTACATTGTACAATTTAATGAGGTTTTTTTTTCAGTTATAGTTGGCATATATTAATTCAGTTTACATCATAGTGTTAGAACTCAAGTGATCACTTCACTAATTCTAGTACACCCTCCTGCCTTAATATTTATTACAACATTGCTTGACTATTTTTCTTATGCTACATGTTATATCGCCAAGACTATTTTGTATCTATCCATTTGTATTTCTTAATCTTTGCCTTTTTCACCATCTCCCCAATCAAACTGGATAACAGAGTCACTCTGCCCAGAGGATGAGAAAAGATTTTATTTTACATCTTTTTAGAAGATAGTTGGCTAGAAACATTTAACAATCTTGGGACATCTTAATCCAACCATGGAAATGTTCCAAAACAACAAGCATCAGTTCCTATGAAAATGGCTTTTTCAGTTCACTTTATTTTGTTTTATAATAAATCAATAGAGATATAATCACATACTGTACAATTCAACCATATAAATATCAAAATTCAATAGTTTTTAGAATGTTCATGATATGTGCAACCACTACTATGGTCAATTTTAGAACCAACTGAGAGCCCCAAAAAGAAACTCCATACCATTTAGCTATCACTCCTTTATTATCCCTTTCCCCTCCTAAGCCCTAAGCAACCACTAATCTACTTTTGTTCTACATATTTGCCTACTTTGACATTTCATATAAATGGAATCATATGTGGTCTTGTGACTGCTGTCTTTTACTTAGCACAATGTTTCAAGGTTCATTTATGCCACAAACATGTATGAGTACTTCACTTTTATGGTTGAATTAATATCCATTGTATTGGATAGACCCATATTTTATTTATCCATAATCAGTTGATAGGGTGTTTCTACTTTTTGGCTGTTTATGAGTAGTACTTATATAAACATTTGTGTACAGTTGTTGTGTGAATGTGTGTTTTCATTTCTTGGGTAGGAAACTGAGAGTGGAATTGCTGGTCATGTGTAACTCTATATTTAACCATTTAAAGAACTGCGACTGTTTCCAAAGTGGCTGCACCATTTTACATTTACACAGCAATGTATGAGGGTTTCAATTTCTCTACATGTCTGACTCTTTGATTATAGAGATGGCATGAAGTGGTATCTCCTCATAGTTTTTGATTTGCATTTCCCTGATGACTACAGTTTGTCAATCATCTTTCCATGTTTATTAGATTTTAGTATATCTTCTTTGGAAAAATCCCTATTCAAATCCTTTGCCCATTTTTTAAAAATGGGCTATTTGTCTTTATTATTAAGTTGGAAGTTTTTAAATATATTCTAGAAACAAGTTCCATATCAGATACACGATTTTCAAAATGCCGTCTTTCATTTGGTGGAGGGTCTTTTCACTTTCCTGACAGTGTCCTTTGAAGCACAAAGTTTTAAATTTGATGAAGTCCCAATATATATGGCGTTTTTAAATTTTATTCATATTTTTTGGTGTCATATCTGAGAATCTTTTGTCAGATCTGGGCATGAAATAAATCCTAATGTTTCTTCTAAGAGTTTTATAGTTTTAGATCTTATTTTATGTCACTGTTTTAATTTTGAGTTAGTTTCTGTGTACGGCGTGATGTAAGGGTCCAACTTAATTCTTCTGTATATGATATCTAGTTGTTTAGTATCATTTGTAAAAAGATTATTTTCCTCATCTTGGTGACATTGTCAAAAATAGGATAACAACAGACACGTGATTTGTTTCTTTTCTTTCTTTTTTTGGCAGCCCAAACCAGCTCACCCATTAATTGACTGAGAAACAAGAAGGATTTATTACTGGGCTTTTCAATTCTATTATATTGCTTTATATATGCTTATTCTTATGCCAATACCATACTATTTTGATTACTATTTCTTTGTAGTAAGTTTTGAAATCAGAGAGTGTGAGTCCTCCTACTTCATTTCTTTCTTTTTTTTTTCCATAATAGTTTGGTTATTCTTGGTCCCTTGCAATCCATGAATTTTAGAATCAGTTTTCAAGTATTACAAAGGAGTATTTCTGATTGGGACTGCATTGAATATGTAGATCAATTTAGAGAGTATTGTCATCTAAACAATGTCAAGTCATTCCAATTAATGTTTTACTATTGATTGTTATATTATTTAGTTCTTTCAACAATGTTCTATATTTTTCAGAGTACAAATTTTGCACTGCTTTTGTTAAATTTATTGATGTCTTTATTTTTTTTGGTGCTATTGTCAATTGAATTTTTTTCTTAATTTCATTTTCAGAGAGTTCTTTGGAAGTGTATAGAAATACAATTGATTTTTATATATTAATCTGTATCTTGCAAACCGTGCTTAATTGTTTATTAATTCTAATAGTCTTTTTGGTTTCTAAGGGTTTTCTAGATACAAATTATATCATGTGTGAAAAGAGAGAGTTTGAGTTTTTACGTCCCAATATGGATGTGTTTTATTTCTTTTAATTGCAAATCACCCTGGTTAGAAACTCTAGAGCAATATTGAAATAAGTAGCAAGAGAGGACATTCTTGTCTTTTCCTGTTATTAAAGGAAAAGTATCCAATTTTTCACCATTAAGTAAATATTAATTACAGGATTTTTTGTAGATGCCCTTTATTGGTTAAAGAAATTCCCTTCTATTCTAAGTTTTGTTTTTATTTTTGTTTTTAGTGTTTTTACCATGAAAGGAATCACATGCTTTCTCTGCATCTATTGAGATGATCATGTGTATTCTGTCCCTTGTTCTATTGATATGATGTATTACATTGACTGATTATCAGATGCTAAACTAAATTCACATTTTTGAGATAGATTCCACTTGGTCATGCTATTAATTCCTTTATATGTTTCTGGATTCAGTTTGCGAGCATTTTGTTTATGATTTTTCAAAGCCATATTCATAAGAGATATTTTCCTGTGGTTTTCTTTTCATGTGCTGTCATCATCTGGTTTTGGTATCAGGGTAATTCTGGCCTCAGAGAACGAGTTAGGAAGTGTTATTTTTACTTTGTGGGTAGCTTTTTAAAAATATATTAATTCAATTTCTTTACTATATTTTAGGTGTATTCAGTTTATTTATTCTTGAGTCACTTTTAGTACTTTGTGACTTCTTAGGAACTGATTTTGTCAAAGTTCTCTGACTTAAGGGCATACAATTGCTTATAGTATGTGTTTCTTTTAGGTCAATGATAATATCTTTTGCTTTTCTGATTCTAGTTATTTAGTTGTTCTCTCACTTTTTTTGTGGTCAATCTAGCTAAAAGTTTACCAATTTTTGAAATCTTTTCAAAGAACAGCTTTCTGGCTTTGCTGATTGTCTCTATTTTTCTATTCTATATTTTCTAAATTTCCACTCGAATCTTTATAATTTACTTCCTTTTTCTTGCATTAGGTTTTATTTGCTCTCATTTTCTCCATGTCTTAAGATGGATAGTTAGGTATTATTTTGATTTTTTTCTGATATTAACATTTATCAGTTATAAATTTCCCACTAAGCATGCTGTAGCTATATCCCATAAGTTTTGACACGCGTGTCTTCATTTTTATGCATCTCAAAGTATTTTGAATTTCCCTTTGTCCTATTGGTTATTTAAGAGAGTGTTGTTTAAATTACACATATCCATGGGTTTCCTAAATTTCATTCATTCATTTATTTCTAACTTCATTCCACTGCTGTCAGAAAACTTTGTAGTATTTTATCTATTAAATTTTATTTAAATTTGTTTTATGGCCTAGCATATGATCTCTCTTGAAAAGGTTTCCATGCAACTTGAGAAGAAATGTATATTCTGCTGTTGTTGGAAAGAATGTTCTATAGTTATCTGTTAGCTCCAGCTGATTTATAGTGTTGTTCAAGTCTTACAGGTTTTTTGTTATCTTCTGCCTAGTTTTTATTCCATTATTACTATTGAAATTTCCAACCATTTTTTGTTGAATTGTTTATATCTCCCTTAATTTCTATCAGTTTTGCTTCATACACTGTTGTTAAGTGCATATACGTTTATAATTACTATACCTTCTTGATAAATTGAAACTTTCATTGTTATAAAATGTGCCTTTATCTCTAGAAGCTTTTTGTTTGTTTGTTTTAAAGTTCATTCTGTGAAAAATAATGAAAGAGAAATACAAGAACTAGCTGATACCATCAGAAAGAAACATAAGAATAATGGGCATTACCAAAGACAAGCAAAAGGAGCAGAGACTAGAAAGCATTTTCAGACAAATAGTGGACAAGAATTTTCCAAATCTAAGGAATGAGTGGGAGCTTGAATTCAAGAAGTCAATAGAACGCTCATATTATATCAACCCAAAAAGGCCTTCATCAAGACACACTATATTAAAGTTATTAAAAATCAATGACAAAGATAGAATTCTCAGGGCAGCCAGGGAAAAGAAGACAGCAAACAATAAAGGAAAATTCATTAGATTATCATCGGACTTCTCAGTACAAACCTTATAAGCCAGGGAATGGAATCAAATATTTGAACTATTAAGTAAAAGAAACAACCAGCTTAGAGTAATATATCCAGCTAAGCTCTCCTTTTGATATGAAGGAGAAATTAAGACCTTTCCAGACATACAAAAATTAGGGAATACTCTACTACGAGTCCTGCACTACAGGAAATACTGAAAGGTGTCAGCTCATCTAAAACAACAAAACAAAAAATTATATACATAATTAGGAGCCAAAGTGACTATCAGGCAAATAAAAGCAGAAGAGTGCAACCCTTACTAGAACAGGGCATTATAAGCTTAAAAATTAAGAAGAGAATTGCTATAGCAAGATAGTTATGAATGTTCAAAATACATAGGAGCAAATTGAGATAACAATGATTGAAAAGGGTAGGATTCAAAGTTCTAAATTCGCAAAGGAAAAAAGGAGATAAGGCAGAAGAAAATAGACTGCTGTTTATCTGTAACTATCCTTCACATATTCATAATGGCAACCACATGCCAAAGATTCAGAACTGAAGTATATAACATAAAACATAAAGAACCAGAGGCAAAACCCACAAACACCAACCAAAATAGAAAACAGAAATGCAAGGACAAGGAAGCAAAAGGGAACACCAAGCTACCAGAAAAGCAAAATATAAATGCCTATAAAAAAAGACCTCATATCATATTTCAGTAATCACCCTAAATGTAAATGGCTGAACTCACCAATAAAAAGGCACAGAGTTGCAGAATGGATCAAAAAACAAAACCCAATCATATATTGCCTCCAGGAGATACATCTCAGCTCCAAAGACAAATATAGACTCAGAGTGAAAGGGTGGGAAAGTGATTTCAAGCAAATGGCATTCAGAGAAAGTGGGAGTAGTAGTACTGCTGATATCGGATGAAATAGACTTCAAAATAAAAAAGATAAAGAAAGATATGGAGGGAAACTTCATAATGATAAAGAGAATCCATGCACCAAGAAGACATAACACTTATAATATCTATGCTCTAAATCAGGGAGCCCAAAAATATATAAAGCAAGTACTAACAGAACTAAAAGGGAGAAACAGACACAAAAACATTATCATAGCAAGGGATCTAAATACTCACTGTCAGATATGGATAGATCATCCAAATAGAAATCAATAAGGAAATAACATCCTTAAATGACACATTAGACCAACTGGACATAACTGACATATACAGAGCCTTCCATCCCAAACAACTGTTCATACATTCTTCTCTAGTGCACATGAACGTTCTCAAGAATCGACCACATACTGGGACACAGACATAGCTCAACAAATATAAGAGGGTTGAAATCTTACCAACTATATTTCTGATCATAATGCTTTGAAACTAGAGATCAACTGTAAAAAGAAATCAGGAAGAACCACAAATACATGGAGATTAAACAACGTGCTACTGAAGAATAGCTGGTCAGGGAAGAAATAAAAAGAGAGAACAAGACATACATAGAAACAAATGATAATGATAGTACAACATATCAAAACTTTCAGGAACACAGCAAAAGCAGTCATAAGAGGAAAAGTCATTTTATTACAGGTCTATATCCAAAACAATAATGAGCTCAAATAAATAACCTAACATTTCATCTTAAAAAGCTAGAAAAAGAAGAACAAATGAGGCCTAAAGCTGGCAAAAGGAAAGAAATCATCAAAATTGAGCAGAAATAAATGAAATTGAAAACAAACAAACCAAAAAAAACAGGAAAAATAAATACAACAAGGAGTTGGTTCTTTGAGAAGGTTTAATAAAATTGGCAAACTCCTGGCTAGATTCACTGAAGAAAAAAGAGAAGGACACAAATAAACAAAATCACGAATGAAAGAGAGGAAATTACGACTGATTATTACAGAAATACAAAGGATCACACAGAATACTATGAAAAAGTATGTAATAACAAATTTAATAAGCTAGAATAAATGAATCAGTATTTAGAAAAATACAATCTTCCTAGACTAAATCAAGATCTTTAAAAAATCTAAATAGATCAATCAGCAGAATGGAAATTGAAACAATCATCAAAAACCTCTACCCAAAAGGAAAAGTCGCAGGACCAGATGGCTTCACTAGTGAATTCTACCAAACATTCAAAGAAGATTTAATACCTATTTTCCTCAAACTCTTACAAAAGAATCAGAGAGAAGACAATACTTCTCAACTCAATTTTATGAATACAATTAGTACCCTGATAACCAAACCCTGGTAAAGATAACACAAAAAAAGAAAACTACAGACCTATGTCTCTCATGAACACAGATGCAAAATCCCAAATAAGATACTAGTGAGCTGAATACAGCAACATATTAAAAAGATTATATACCCACAATCAAAGTAGGCTTCATCCCAGGGCACAAGGATGGTCCAACATAGGCAAATTAATGTGATACACCATGTATAAACAAATAAAAAATAAGAATCATAGGATTATTGCAATAGATTAATAAAAAGCATTCGACAAATACAGCAGTCATTGCTGATCAAAACACTTCACAAAATCGGTATAGAAGGAAAGTACTGTTACATGACAAAGGCCATATATGACAAACATCAGCCAACATAATTTAATGGTGAAAAGCTAAAAACCTTCCCTCTAAGATTAGAACAAGGCAGGCTGTCCACTATCACCGCTGTTATTCATTATAATATTGGAGGTCCTCGCAAGTGCATTCAGGCAAGAGAAAGATATAAAAGGCATCCAAATAGGAAATGAAGAAGTCAAACTGTCACGTATTTGTGGATGACATGATTCTCTTACAGAAAACCCTAAAAGACTCCACAAGAACATTACTAGAAACAATAAGCAAATACAGTAAAGTTTCTGGATACAAAATCAACATTCAAAAATCCATAGCATTTCCTATACTCTAATAATGAAGCATCAGAAAAAGAAGTGAAAAAAATTCCTTTTCAATTGCAACAAAAAGAATAAATACCTAGGAAAATTAATGAAAATGTGAAGGACCTATATAATGAAAACAAAGACCCTATTAAAAGAAATCGAAGAAATACAAAGAAATGGAAAGATATTTCATGTTCTTGGATTGAAAAATCAACATAGTTAAAATGATTTATTACCTAAAGCATTATACAGATTTAATGCAATCCCATCAAATCTCATCAGCATTTTTTAAAGAAATAGAACAAAAAATCATCAGATTTGTATGGAAGCACAAAAGACCCAAATTGCAAAGCCATCCTGAGAAAAATGAAGGCTGGAGGCATCACTCTGCCTGACTTCAAATTATACTACAAAGCAGTAATCAAAACAGGCATGGTATTGGCAGCAAAACAGACACATGGACCAGTGGAACAGAATCGAGAGTCCAGAAGTAAACCATATTTATATGGGCAAATAATTTTTGACAAAAAAGCCAAAAACATACAGTGGAGAAAGGAAAGCCTTTCAATAAATGGTGCTGGGAAAACTGGAAAGCCACCTGCAAAAGAATGAAACTAGACTGTTTCTATCACACACACCAAAATTAACTCAAAATGGATTAAGGACCTGAATATAAGACCTGAAACAATAAAATGCATAGAAGAAAACATAGGAACTAAACTCAAGGACCTTGGACTTAAAGAGGATTTTATGAATTTGACCTCAAAAAGGCAAGGGAAGTAAAAGCAAAAATAAATGAATGGGACTATATCAAACTAAAAAGCTTCTGCTCAGCAAAAGAAATTGTCAACAAGGTAACGAGACAACCATTCAAATGGGAAAATATATTTGCAAGCAATACCTCTGATAAGAGCCTAATACCCAAAATATACAAAGAACTCATATGACCAATAACAACAAAAACCAAATGATCCAATCAAAAAATAGGGAGAGGACCTGAACAGACACTTCTCCCTAGAGGATATGCAAATGGTCAACAAATATATGAAAATGCTCAACATCACTAGCTATTAGGGCAATGCAAATCAAAACCATAATGAGATATATCTCACACCTATAGAATAGCTATAATCAACAAACAAGTAATAACAAATGTTGGAGAGGATGCGGAGAAAAAGGAACCCTCATACACTGCTGGTGGGACTGCAAATTGGTACAGCCACTATAGAAAAAGTATGGAGGTTCTTCAAAAACTAAGAATTGATCTATCATATGATACAGCAATCCCTCTACTGGGTATTTACCCCAAAGACTTTAAAACTTGTATCTAGAAAGATATTTACACACCAATGTTCATAGCAGCACTATGCACAATGGTTAGGACATGAAAGCAACCAAAGTGTCCTATGATAGATGAATGGCAAAGAAGTTGTGGTACATATATACAAAGGAATATTACTCACTACGAGAAGAGATGAAATACTACCATTTGTAAACCTGGATGGACCTTGAGATAATCATGCTAAGCAAAATAAACCAGACTGAAAAAGTTGAAAATCGCATGATATCACTTATATGTATGATATAAACCTAAAAACAACAAATAAACAGGACAAACAGAGACTCAGAGACATGGTCAATGAACCAGTGGTTACCAGAGTGTTGGGGTGGGGGAGGAGTGAAGAGGTAGACAGGGTAAAGGGGGTCAAACATGGGGAATTTGGGGGATGGTGAAGTGGGTAAAGGGGATCAAATATATGGTAGCTGAAGGAAACTGGACTCTAGGTGGAATCACACAATAGAATGTATAGATGGCAAATTATAATGTACACCTGAAAATTATATAATTGTGTTAATCAATGTCACCCCAATAAACTTAAAAATAAATAAATAGTTAAAAAATAAAAATAAATAAATTCATTCTGTCTGATAATAGTTTAGCCCAGTCCAGTCCAGTCCAGTCTAGATTTCTTGTGGTTGCTGTCTGCATATTTTTTTCTATCTGTATCTTTGAATCTAAAGTGTGTCTCCTGTAGACAATATAGTATTGAAGCTTGTTTTTTAAACTATTCCGACAACCTCTGCCTTTTATTAGATTGTCTATTCATTCACATTTTGTTATTATTGAACAGTTGGATTCGCATCTACTAGTTTACATTTTATTTTCTATATGTCTTTTGTCTTTTTGTTATCCTATTCTTTTACAGCTTTTTTTCATTAAGTGAATATTTTCTAGGGTAGCATGTAAATTTCTTTAGTGATCTTTTCATTACATCTTTTAGAGTATTTCCCTAATAGTTGATCTAAGACTTATCATCAGTTTCAGAATTATACTAACTTAATCCCAGTGAGATATAGAAATGTTACTCATATATAACTCTATTCCTTTTTTTTCTTTCTGTGGTATTATGGTAAATATATAGTATACCCATAAATGTTCTAAACACAACATTACTTTTTATTATAATAGTCACTTTATATATTTTTGTATCGCCTAAAGACACTGAGGAGAAAAAAAGAGCAAGTATATATTTATAAGTTTTGCTGTATTACTCTTCTTATTTATCATTTATGGCTCTCTTCATTTGTTCCTGTGGAATCAAGTTACTATCTAGTGTAATTACCTTTGCTCTACCTATCTCATTTTTGCTTATTATTGGTAAATATATTATGTGCCAACGTAATACAGACCCTACAATACATTATATATATTGTTTTATGTAATTATTTTTTAAACCAGATGAGAAAAAAAGAAAATATATGCAATTATACTTTCATAATTACATAATAACTTTTATCAGTGATCTTTGATTTTTGTTTGAATTTTATTTATTTTCAGCTTTACTGAGATATAATAGACAACTAGTTGCTTGTATTTACATTGCACAATTCAATGAGTTTTTTCTTTAATTATAGTTGGCATACAATAATATACCAGTTTCAGATGTATACCATAATGATTAGAGATCCACATAACTCGCAAAGTGATCATCCCATTAAATCTAATACCCTTCTTCCTCTTACATATTTATTACAAAATTATTAACCATTTTCCCTATGCTAACACTCTACATCTCCATGTCCTTATTTTGGAACGCATCCATTTGTACCTCTTAATCCTTTGCCTTTTTTTGCCAAGGCCCCAACACCCCTCCTGTCTAGTAGCCCTCAGAATATTCTCTGTATCTATGAATTTATTTCCACTTTTGTTGTTGTTCTTTATTTTGTTCTTTAGATTCCACATGTAAGTGAAATCATGCGATATTTGTATTTTTCTATCCTACCCATTTCATTCAATGCAATACCCTCAAGTCCATCAAGGCACTATCTTTTCTCACCCCTCCCTTTTAGTCCATGTGTGTCTTTTAATATGAAGTGAGTCTCTTGTAGGCAGGTTATGTAGGGGTCTTGTTTTCTTATCCATTCAGCCATGCTATCTTTTGGTTGGGCACTTAATTCTTTTCCATTTGAGGTACTTGTTGATAGGAATGTAGTTATTACCATTCTTTAATCCTGTTTTTGATACATGTTTTTTTTTCCCTTAAAGAAGCCTCTCCAACATTTCCTGTAATACTGTATTGGTGTTGATAAATTCCCTTAGCTTATTTTTGTCTTGGAAGCTCTTTATCTGTCCTTCACTCTAAATGATAGCTTTGCTGGATTAAGTATTCTCGGTTTAGATCCTGGGTTTTCATCATGTCGAATATCTTGTGCCAAGCACTTCTGTCCTGCATGTTTCTTTTGAGAAATCAGCTGCAGTCTCATGGGTGCTCCCTTGTAGTAACTAACTGCTTTTCTCTTGCTGCTTTTAAGATTCTCTCTCTTTAACCTTTGGCATTTGAATTATGATATGTCTTGGTATGGGCTGTTTGGGTTCTTTTTTGGGGGAGGACTCTCTGAGATTTCTGGGGTTGTATATCTATTTTCTTCACCAGGTGAAGGAAGTTTTCCATCATTTCCTCTTCAAATAGCTCTTCAGTGTCTTGTTTTCCTTCTGGTACCCCTTTAACACAATATTTTTACATTTAATAGTGTCCCATAGGCTCCTTAAATTATTATATAGTCTTGGCTTCTTTTTTCTTGCCATTCTGATTGAGTGTCCTTGGCTTTCCCATCCTCTATATAGGTCATCCTCTTCTTTATTGATTGTTTATTCCATTTAATATACTTCTCATCTCAGATAATGTGTTCTTCATTTCTGCCTGGTTTCCCTTTTATAATTTCCATTTCCATTTTTATGTTTTTTTTTTAAATCTCTTTGGTAAACTTCTCACTGAGGTCATGTACACTTCCTTAATTTCATTCTGAATCTTTATACTTGTGTTTTGAACTCTGTATCTGTTAGATGCTTGACTACATTATTTCTGGATCCGTTCTGTTCTCTCATATGGTTTCTGCTTCTTTGCCTTCCCATTTTGGCTGTGTTCTGTATCTGTTTCTATATATTAAGCAAAGCTCCTAATTTTCCCAGTCTTATCAGTGTGACTTTGTGAAGTAGGTGTCCAGTGGCTCAGTCCTGAGAGGGGTTCAGTTGCAGGCCAAATTTAGCCACAGCCTGTGCCTTCCAGGGCCACCTATCAAGATTCAGCAAGCAATCTACAGATGCTGTGCTTATTTATAGTTGTCTCAAAAAGCCATGCTAGATACCGAGATTCACTGCCACCAGAGTGAGTCTAGGCGTTGCTCAGAAAGGGGCATCTGACTTGCCAAGGACACACCTGGATATGGCTTGGGTGGGGCTATGAGTTGGGGGAGGTGGAGTTTCAGGGAATCCTCTGGGCGAAATGACCTCTGTTATCCACTTTGATATCTCAGCTATGGCAGCGCTGACTCTGCACTCTGGGAGCAGGGAGGGCTCAACAGAGGAACAAAGGATACCTCAGTCACTTACGTACAGAGTGAATCTTGCCTTGGCCCTCATTCTGACAACTCAGTCCTCTGTAAGTCCCTGGTGCCCCTTGCATGGCCAAATTGGCATTGGTGTTCAGAGAGAACAGATCCATCACCATGAAATTCCACTCGTGGAAAGGCCCTTTATGAGGCGTCTGCAGCTGCTGTCTGCTGCTGCTATGGCCTTGGTCCCATTCAGCCACTCTGGACTGGGCAAGCCTCACATCCTCGCCCCATCCTACCTCCTCGTTTTGCAGAGTGATTTCTTCTTTCTCTCCCCAGTTGTGTGGCTTGTTCATCTAGATTCCAGATGATTCTCCTTGCTGTTTGCTCCTTGTTTCTGTCACAACTTTGATTCGGTTGCAAGAGGGATGAACAGAGCCTCTATCATCTATGCCACTTTTTTTCCCTCTAGCTTTTGTTTGAATTTTAAATACTGTCTGGGGCAATTTGCTTTCAGCCCTAACAATTTCTTTTTGAATTTCTTGTAAGGCAGGTCACCTGGTGACAAATTCTGTTTTTGTTTATCTGAGACTGTCTTTACTTCAACTTTTTTTTAAAAAGATAACTTTGCTGGATATAGGATTCTTGGTTGATAGTTTTTTTTTCCTTTCATCAGTTTGAAAATGTTATCCCACTGACTTTTGACATTTATTGTCTGGTGAGAAGTCAGCTGTTAATCTTATTGATGTTCATTTGTAAGTGCTAAGTCATTTTTCTCTTGCTGCTTTAAAGACTTTCTCTAGTCTTTGAATTTCAGCATTTTTACTATAATCTGTCTATATATGTCTTTACAGTATCCTACTTCGCGTTTGCTTGGCTTCCTGGATGTGTAGGTTAATTCTTTTTTCAATAAATCTGGGAAGTTTTCAACCACTGCTGCGTCAAATATTTTTTCTGCTTATTTTTCTTCCTCTCCTCTGACACTCTTGTTGTAATTTAGTGTGCTTAATGGTTTTGCTGAGACTGTTTCTTTCTCTTCATTCTTTTTTTTTCTTTTTTGTTCACTGGATTGCATACTCTCTACCAATCTATCTTCAGGTTTGCTAATTCTTTCTTCTGTTGTTTCAAATATACTGTTGAGCACCTCTGGTAAATTTTTTTTTTTCATTTTGGTGGTGGTACTTTTCAGCTGCAGGATTTTTATTTTTTAAATTAGTTATATCGCTTTATTGATATTCTCTCTTTGATGAAACATTGTCATCATACCTTCCTTTACTTCTTTAATCATGGTTTACTTTAGGTCTGTGAACATATTTATAATGACTCTTTTGAAGTTTTTCATTCAGTATCTGGTGGCTTTCCTGGGTAGTTTCTGATGCTTTCTTTTTTTCTGGTGTATGGGTTATATTTCTTGTTTATATGCATGTCTCATAATTTTTTTTTTGGAAATTTGTCATTTTAGGTAGTATGTTGTAGCAACTCTGGGCATGGTCCCCTCTACTGCCTCAGGTTTGATACTGTTATTTTCCTGTTTACTTTTTAGTCACTGGCTGGATTACACTAGTGGCATCATATCTCACAGCCATCCTGCAGTGTGAAACCTTCGATGTTGTTCCTTAGGGGTTGCAGCCTTGGGTATGCCCACACACAGTTACCATGGATAAAAATGATTTAGGCAGATCTCATTTTGGTTGTTTCCTGACTATATCTAGCTGTTAAGTTTTGCTAATTGAGGTCGATTGCTCTATTGTTAACAGTGCCCTTGGGCATAAATTGTTTCATAAACTGATCCAATCATACTCAGGCTCCTTTGAATGTAATGCGTAATGAAGAATTATCCTTGCCCCTAAATATGTGGCCTTAGCCCTTAGGTTCTGGAGGTAATTACTAAGTCTTGGAATGTTATGCCTGATAAGAGTGTCTTTGTTTGGCTGGGGTCCTTGGGTCATACTGGATAGTCTAATGATATGATTTAGTGTGGAGCTGCCTACACCCCTGCCTACACCAGGGACTGGTCACACTGGAAAAACCAACAATATGACTTAGGGTAGGGGCTTTGGGCCAGCAGCTATCAGTAAACCTGGAGTCTGAGATCAACCACGTGGGCAATCAATTAATCATGCCTAGTAGAGACCCAATAAAACTCTAGACACCACCATTCAAGTGAGAATTCTATGATTGGATTGGCAATATTCCACATGTATCATCACATATCAATATAATGTTCCACTTTGGTAAATTTTCTATGTCCTATGCACTTTCTTTCTTTGAATGATCTTAATCTGTATTTTTCCCTGTAATAAATTGTAACTATTAGTATAAGAGCGTTAAGTGAGTTCTGAGTCTTTCTAGTGAATTATCATAGCTCCAGTGGTCTCAGGGATACCCAAACTTGCAATTGGTGGCAGAAGTGAAGGGAAGTCTCATGTGGGCTATGTTTCTCCTGACTTTGTACTTGGCCTAACCTTCATAGATACTTCCCAAAGACAGTGTTTGAGATTTATTCTGATCTAAAAGTGTTGCAGAAACAAGACTTGTGAGAGACCAAACACCAATTGGAGAGTTGGAAAACTCAGGTTTATTACGCCGGTGGTTTCAGAAGAGCTAGCACTCTGAAGATCTGGGCCCCGAGCTCAGGGGTAACGTTACTTTTGTAGGGCTTAAGAAGCAAAGGCAATACATCTGTTATCTAGGCAGAACCATCAAAGGGGAGGGTGAGTCTTTAGTTGATTTCGAGATCACTCTGCCCTTCAGCCTTTACAACAAGCATGTCTACAGAAGCAGAACATAGAGCTGATTACAAGGTTAGCCATTTGAGTGGAAAATTTCTTTTCATTCTTCCTCCTTTAATGTCCTTAAAAATTTTATAGGATATCCACCTCCTGATCTTCCTGGCCTAGGGGCTGGTAAATTTTCTGTAATTTTATGGACTCTAGGTATGAGGAGACAAACTTGACAAGACAGTTCAGGATACAGGGACCAAGAAAGGGAGCATGAAGAGTGGACCTGTAACTGGGAGAAGCCAGGATCCTCAACTCCATATTCTGGACCAGGACTTCATGACTCATTCAATTGTTGGTAGATTAGGGCATACCCCTTCTAGGATAAGATGACCTCAGTGTCTTTACAGGCAGACCCAGAAATCCCTAACTAATTTTCCTGCCTAACTCCTTTCTAAGAACCATGAACCCCCTTATTATTAGTATAGATGCTGAGAGATGGGAGGTCTCTTCCGTATCTGCCTTCTGTTGAGAAAGGTCAGAGTCCCTGCCTACTGGGATTTCATGGAGCTCTTTCCCTTTCTGTCTTAATCAGGGTGAGGTCTTGGGTTTCCTGCTGAAGTGCCACCTCAGTCCCTAGACCAAAATTCCTGTACTTCAATGAGTTGTCAGAGAAG
The DNA here is from genome assembly GCA_003508835.1 of Eonycteris spelaea. Lineage (NCBI taxonomy): Eukaryota > Metazoa > Chordata > Mammalia > Chiroptera > Pteropodidae > Eonycteris > Eonycteris spelaea. Next base: position 144,184 of record PUFA01000215.1, on the reverse strand, counting down.
TTAAAACAACATAGTCCTTTAACTTCTTCACATCCATGGTTATATCTGAGTAATAGGTCGTCTATAGCAGCCCTGTTTTCAAGTATAGCTTTTCTGACCTGTCCTAATTCATCTCCCATGGCATGGATGGTCTGAGAAGGCTTTAGCCATGGAGCAGGCTATTCTGTTGGCACCAAAGCAGCCTTTGAGGTTTGGGTCTAGGTCTCAACTTTTGGAGCTTCCTTTGAATATTGGGCACAGACCAAGTTTTGAAATGTATGGCCAGGTGTGTCTGGCCCTCAGACTTTGGGCCAATGTTAGTATATTCTCTAAAATTCTCAGAAAACTGGTCAAGACCACATAAAACACATAAATCATTTTGATGAAGTACAGAGTTCTTGTTTCCTACTCAGAAAACTTTTCCATACATCAATAGCAGACCAATAGTCTAAGAAATGCTAAAACACAATTCTAATTTTGCATTAGCTTACTTTTGGCATTTAAATTTCCAATCTTGTTCAGCTTAATCACATAAAATTTCCTCTCAGGATTTCTCTTCACAAACCTTCTACCACTTTCCTCATTCCTTCAGTTTGCCTCTTCCCACTCATTCAGAAATAATCAACTTTAAGACAAACACCTTTCCTTCAATTCTCTTCAAAATAAATCTCCATACTTTATACTTTCTGTCACCAAAAACATTTTCCTTTCCATCATAATTAGAATTTTTATTGAACCACCATATTACATATAACACAGATAAATATAGATTAAAGGTCATGTACATACTCATATTTCCTCATCATCAGTATTTGTAACTTCCCTGAGGGTACATATCTAGTTTCCTCAGGGAGCAATGAAATAGATGGGGTCCAAGAGAACTCAAAGTCTGAGGGTGAAGGGGAGAAAAGTTCTGATTACCAAGATCTCTGGGAAGGCGCTCCTATCATTGGGCCAGCTGATAAGTCTGGGTCTTGGTGAAGGAGTACAGAAGCTGAACTTTTACTGCTACAGCAGTCCTGGCTTGCCCTGGCTTGCCATTATACTAAACTACTTGATTAACTTGGTGGTTAATGTTTTCTGGCATATCAGCTGATTCTTGATGCATTAAAAGTCTGGGGGTCTACACCTGAGTTGTAATATTGCTCCTAACTTAGTTAAAATATCCCAACCTAACAAGGGAGTGGGGCAGCTTGGAACTATTAAAAACTCCTGCTGAAAGATCTGATCTTCAAACTGACAGGTCAGTGGTAGAATAAAATGGTTGACCTTGCCTTCCCCTTCTATTCCTATGAAAAAATTCTGGCCTAACAAAGCTAATTGTAGTGCATGAGGAGGGTTTTCCTGCAAATGCAGAGAGAACAGAATAGGTTGCCCCTGTATTTAAAAGAAATTGAATTTGTTTACCCATTACATCCAGAGTTACCTGGGATTCCTTGGTAGTAATGACCACATTCCTGGACAGGGGCAGTGAGGATGACCCTGGGCTTCTTTAGTCAAACAGTTCCCAATCCTGGGCCTCCAGGGATAGGTACCAGTTTCTTTGCATGTGCAGCAGGGGCTTGGGGGCTTTTGGGTACAGTCTTTTGCCCAATGTCCTACTTTCTTTTGAAACAAGAACTCAATGTCTCCTTATTCCCCAGTCTCTTAAGGGATGCTTGTCAGGTACCAAGGGCCTGACCAGCTGCAACAGCCATAATCTTGGCTTGTCGTTTTTCTTCTGTTCTCTTTTTCCCTCTTCAAGATCTTGAGTATTATAGATCATGAAGACCATATATAGTATTTGGTTAGTCTGTGGCCCCATTTTCAGCTTTTGAACTTTGCATCTGATATCAGGGGCTAACTGGCTAATAAAATGCTGGCCTAACAAAGCTAACCCTGTAGGGAAAGTGGGGTCTACATTACTATACCTCCTAAAGGATTCTTCCAGCTGGCTAAAAGCTGTCCAGGTTCTCATATTTTTCTAAGCTTCTCATAGTTCATGGCTTTTGTGTTCCTTTTTTTTTTCTCTGCCCCCAGGAGAATCTCTAGAATTTAGGCACATCTAGAAATTAGGCACCTCTTAGGTATTGTAATTCCAATCAGGATCAGCTAATGGTACTACCTCTGTTCCAGGGACATGGCCCTGGGGGTTCCTAGCAAAGACCTCACCTACCTCCTGATGGACTGCTGTTAGAATGAAATCCTTTTTACTGAGTTTTACTCTACAGAGTCACAGATGAGCCCAATTGGATTCTGTAGCCTTTAGGAGACCTTAAGGGTGCCCAGCCATGTAGCCACAAATTTATACCTGACCGAATCAAGCCAAACAGGCTGCTCATTCACTCACTCATTCACACACTAGGTTCAAACATTGCCTTCCCCCTTTTGGAAGGCCCTGATATCTTCCCCCATGGGAAGTCCCTGATGTCTCCTCTGCTGGAGAGACCCTGATATCTTGCCCCAACTTAGGAAAACCCTGATGTCTTTCCCACTAGGAAGACCCTGGCCTGTGTCTTCTAACAAGACTAGGAGGTAATCAAGTTCCTCTTTCATCCAGAGATGGGACCTGACTAGGGGGCTGAACCCTGGGGCCTTACTTTATCCTGTGGCCATTTCTGGTGATTTGGTCCATCCTTCCTATGAGTCCAGTCAGAGGCTCAGCCATCCTGGGAGTCAGGGCACTGGTTCAAAAGACAACCTGGAATACCATCATGTGGCATGCCTCCTTGTTTTTCTCAGAGCACCTCTGCCCTGGCATGGCCAAGCCACCCATCCAGTGGCTCAAAGGGCCAGCATGCTTGGGATCTGGCTGGGGCCTCCAGAAATGTTGCAGAAACAAGACTGGCAAGAAACCATCCACCACTTGGAGAGTTGGAGAACTCAGGTTTATTACGCCAGTGGTCCCAGAAGAGCTAGCACTCTGAAGATCTAGGCCCCAAGCTCAGGGGTAACCTTACTTTTGTAGGGCTTAACAAGCAAAGGCAATACATCTGTTATCTAGACAGAACACTCAAAGGGGAGGGTGGGTCTTTGGTTGATTTCGAGATCACTCTGCCCTTCAGCCTATGCATCAAGCATGTCTACAGAAGCAGGACAAAGAGCTCATTACAAGGTTAGCCATTTGAGTGGAAAATTCCTCTTCAAAAGGACTCTTCATAGCTGTCTCTTTCCTTAATTCTCTCCAGCAAACCAGCCAGCACTCAGTTTAATCTATATCTCTAATTAATCCATAAGTTCCCCTTTCACTAGAACATTCACTGTTTTTCAGAGTTCTCTTAGGCTGAATTTCTCCAAATTCCACTGCAAATAGAGCCGGTTCCTTTGGAGAGGAATTTGCAGGGGTTTTTTCTTTGTTTTATGGCCTACTTCTCTTTCTGGGCCAAATCTTTAAGAGATGGCTCTAGTGCTTGGGGTAGGGCAATGATACGTTATTCTCTGGTGATACCCCAGGTGCTAAGCACTCAGTGCAGGGAAGTGGCAGCAGCCCAGGTCTTCTTGGCTTGCCTCTTCCAGTGTGGATCCCCTATCCTACAAGCTAGGAAAGAACATAGGGAGCCTGGTATTTTGATGGTGCCATACCCTAGACAGAGTCTTTTTCTCACAAGTGGGAACTGGCAGAAGGAAGTAACTTCTACTTCTCATTTGTATTTAGCCAGAATTTAGTCTGACGACAGGTAGCTGGGGGCAGGATGAAGAAATCTGAAGCCCCTTTCAGAAATATAGCTCTTCAAGTACAAGCTGAGTAAAGAGGAGCCATGTGCTCTTGGCTATACCAATCTGATGTGAAGCTTGTGTCTCATTAGTTGGGAAGTAGATGGAGGAAAGAGCATCTTGGTTCGAATACCACAAATTATTACTGATTTTTGGTATATTTTCTTAAATAAATATTTCTTCGTGTGCTTCATGCTCTTAGGATCAATTCTAGAGACTTTAAATGGTTTTATTTAAAATAATTTTCCCCCAGCTGAAACTGCAGTCTCTCTTGAATAAGTCTCAAGAGTCCACAGACCAGAGGCGAGCAGGCTGGCCTCGGTGTGATCTGAGACTTTGTGCCTGGACAGACTCAGCACTGGTATCAAATCTAAATCTGCACTGGTCTGGTGAAATCTACTCATGTTACTCTAGTAACTCACTGGGACCCCACCCCACCCAACTTGGAATAGTTGGAGGCATATCCATGGATGGGCAAACAGCCTCACCCAGCCCTCTCAGCAGGAGGCTCTTTTAGCAACAATCAACAGGCCTCAGCCTGTGTACCTCTAAAGACAATCCTGGTGGTGAGCAACAAGCTCCACCCTGGCTACAGTATTTCTTGCACAAATCTTAGCTGTCTGTGTACAAGAGGTTGGTACGAGCTAGCTTTGGTGTGATCTGAGTCTTTTCTGAGTGACTACAGGCTCAGCACTGACACCAAATCTGTATCTGGATTGGCTGGGTGAAATCCACTCTCTTTATCCTGGTGACTCCCTAGAACCCCACCCTATACAATTGGTGTATCATCCAAAGACCCTTGTAGCTGCTGAGACTTATAGACAGCTGGTAGGCAGCCCCAGGACTTGCGGCACCCTGGACTTTTGGCTAAGCTGTCCCAGGCTCAGTACTGGTAGCAACAGGTCTTGGTTTGCAGCATGGCTTCTCCCACTGCCTCTAGATTCAGCACAGGCAGCAACCAACTTCAGATCACTTTGTACCTCCTACCAGGTAGTCCCAGGCACTCATAGGCAGCAGCTGACCTTGGCCTTCACAGGGGCCCCTCCCAAAGGGTCCTAGAACCAACACACCAGAGGCTGGCATCAGACCACAACAGAGCACCACCTGATTAGCCCCACAAATGTAACATACGAAGGGTGGTCTCAGGCATACAAGTCCATTCGGGTGAATCCGCTCTGTAGGATCAGCCCCCCATAGCAGATCATACCATGTAGGCAAGGCCAATCATCACAACCAGTTAGCCTGAAAGAAAATCCCATCCACTTATTTGCTAGCAGCAATCAAGGCTTAAATACTACAGGAGAATACACATGACCCACACAAGGGAAACTCCTGAAGCAGCCAACACAGGTGATCAGGAAGACTGGGCCACTGGGCCACACAGAGCACCTACTACATAAGGCCACCTAGCCAAAACTAAGAGACATACCAGATATACCAAATATATGTATATAAACACAGAAAGGCAGCCAAAATCAGAAAATATAAAAACATCTCCCAAATGAAAGAACAGGAGAAAACTCTAGAAAACGAACTAAACTAAATGGAGACAAGCAACATACTAGATACAGTTCAAAACACTGGTTATAAAGATGCTCGATGAATTAGGGGAAGAAAAAATGATCTCAGTGAGAACTTCAACAAGGATATAGAAAACATTTTAAAAAACAGATATGGAAAATACAGTAAATGAAATGAAGAATACACTAGAAGGAATCAACAGTAAATTAGATGAAGCAGAGGGTCAAATCAGTGATTTGTAAGGCAAATAGCCGAAAACACCTAATTGGAACAGCAAAAAGAAAAAGAAACCAAAAAATGAGAATACTTTAAGGGACTTCTGGGACAACATCAAATATACCATAGGGGTACCAGGAAAAAAAAGAGAAAGCACAAAAGATTGAGAGCTCCTCTGAAGAAATAATAATGGCAAACTTCCATAACCTGGCAGAGGAAATAGACAAACAAGTCCAGGAACCACAGAGTACCAAACAGATTGAACTCAAACAGGCCCTCACCAAGACACATCATAATTAAAATGCCAAAGATAAAAGGCAAAGATAGGATCATAAAAGCAGCAAGATAAAGGCAGCTGGTTACTTGCAAGAGAATTCCCATAAGACTGTCAGCTAAGATTCATTAAAAATAAAAAAATAAAAAAATAAAAAATAAAAATAAAAAACTTTGTAGGCCAGAGAGGTTGGCACAAAATAGTGAAAATAGTGAAAAGCAAAAAGCTATAACCAAGACTACTCTACACAGCAAAGGCATCAATTAACATTGAAAGTAGGTTAAAAAGCTTCCCCGACAACAACAACAAAAAGCTAAATAAATTTATCAATACCAAGCCAGTATTACAAGATATATTAGAAGAACTTCTTTAAGAAGAAGGGGAAAATATTAAAAAACCATAACTATGATTAATAAAATGTCAATAACTACATACCTATCAATAATCACTTTAAGTATAAATAGATTAAATGCTCCAATCAAAAGATAGGGTAGCTGAATGGATAAGAAAACAAAACTCACACGTATGCTGTCTACAATGGACCCCGTTCAGATTGAAAAACACACGCAGACTGAAAGTAAAGGGATGGAAAAGATATTTCATGAGAATGGACATGAAAAAAAAGCTAGGGTAGCCATACTTATATCAGACAAAATAGACTTTAAAACAAAGGCCATAATAAGCGACAAAGAAGGTCATTACATAATGATAAAGGGATCAATTCAACAAGGATATAACCCTTGCAAACATTTACGCCCCCAACACAAGAGCACCTAAATATATAAAGCAAATGTTGACCGACATTAAGGGAAATCAGCAGTAACACAGTCACAGTAGGGGACTTTAACACCCCCGTTGACACCAATGGACAGATCTTTCAGACATAAAATCAACAAGGAAACAGTGACCTTAAGTGACACACTAGACTGGACGGATTTCATTGTTACTCTTAGAACATTTTGGCTCAAAGCAGCAGAATGTACATTCTTTTCAAGTGCACGTGGAACATTTTCCAAGATAGACTACATGTTAGGCCACAAACAAGTCTCAATAAATTTAAGAAGACTGAGATCATATCAAGCGTCTTCTCCGACCACGGTGTTATAAAATTAGAAATCAATTACAAGAAGAAAACTGAAAACCACACAAACATATGGAGGCTAAATAACATGCTACTAAACAATGAGTGGGTTAACAATGAGATCAAGGAAGACATCAAAAGATACCTTGAGACAAATGAAAATGAAAACACGACTCAAAACCTATGGGACACAGTGAAAGCAGTCCTAAGAGGGATATTCATAGCATACAGGCCTACCTCAAGAAACAAGAAAAATCTCAAATAAACAATCTAACCTTACACCTAAAAGAACTAGAAAAAGAAGAGCAAACAAAGCCTAAAGTTAGTAGAATGAAAGAATTAATAAAGATCGGAGCAGGAATAAACAAAATAGAGTCTATAAAAACAATGCAAACAATTAATGAAACCAAGAGCTGGTTTGTTGAAAAGATAAGCAAAATTAATAAATTTTTAACCAGACTCATCAAGAAAAAAAAGAGAGAACCCAAATAAATAACATCAGAAAGGAAAGAGGAGGAATGACAACTGACCCCACAGAAATGCAAAGGGTTAAAAGGAAATACTATGAGCAATTGTATGCCAACATATTGGACAATCTGGATGAAATGAATACCTGCCTATAAACGTTTTCCAAGACTGAGTCAAGAATAAACAGAAAATCTGAACCAACCGAATACTACTAACAAAAATCGAATCGGTGATCAAAAAATCCCTACAAACAAAAGTCCTGGACCACGTGGCTTCACAGGCGAATTTTGCCAAACAGTCAAGGAAGAGTTAACATTTATTCTTCAAAAGCTATTCCAAAAAATTGAGGAGGAAGGAAGGCTCCCAAGCTCATTTTATGAGGCCAGCATTACCCTGATTTTGAAACCAAAGACGTTACGAAGTAAGAAAATCATAGGCTGATTTCCCTGATGACTATAGATGCAAAGGTTCTCAACAAAATATGGGCAAACCAAATTCAGCAATACGTTAAAAATAGCCATACACCATGATCAAGTGGGACTTATTCCAAGGATGCAAGGTTGGTTCAATATCCACAAATCAAATAAGGTGATATGCCACATTAACAAATTGAAAGATAAATTATATGATCATATCAATAAGTACATAAAGGGTGTTTGACAAAATCCAGCATCCATTTATGATAAAAACTCTCGGCAAAGTGGGAATAGAGGAAACATACCTCCACAAATAAAGGCTATATATGACAAACCCACGGCTAGCATCATACTCAATAGGAAAAGCTAAAAGTGTTTTTCTTAAGATCAGACAAGGATGTCCACTTTCATCACTTTTATTTAACATACTACTGCAGGTCCTAGCCACAGCAGTCAGACAAGAAAGAAAATAAAAGGCATCCAAACTGGAAAGGAAGAAGTAAAACTGTCATTATTTGAAGATGACATGATACTATATAGAGAGAGCCCTAAAGGTTCCACCAAAGACTTGTTAGAACTGGTGAATGAATTCAGTAAAGTAGCAGGATACAACATTAATATTCAGAAAATGGTTGCATTTTTATATACCAATGATAAGCTATCAGAAAAAGATATTAAGAAAACAATTGCATTTATAATTGCATCAAAAATAATCAAATATCTAGGAATAACTTTACAAGGAGTTAAAAGACCTGTTTTCAGAAAATTAAAAGTCGTTGAAGAAAGGAAATGAAGAGCATATACCATGCTCACGGATAGGAAGAATTAACATCATTTAAAATGTTCATACTATCCAAAGCAATCTATAGATTCAATGCAATCCCTATTAAACACCAATGGCATTTTCCACAGAACTGGAACAAATAATCCTAAAATATATATGGAGCCACAAAAGATTCCGAATAGCCATCGCAATCTTGAGAAAGGAGAACAAAGTTGGAGGTATCACAACGTCTGATATCAAACTATACCACAAGGCTACAAGGTAATCGGAATAGTATGGTATTGGCATAAAAACAGACACATAGATCAATGGAACAGAATAGAGATCCCAGAAATAAATCTGTGCCTTTATGATCATTAATCTATGACAAAGGAGGCAAAAATATACAATGGGGGTAAAGAGAGTCTAGTCAATAAATGGAAAACTGGACAGATACACACACACACAAAGAAACGAGACCACCTACTTACACCATATTTAAGCATGAACTAAAAAATGGATTAAAGACTTAAATGTAAGACCCAAAACTATAGAACTCCAAGAAGAAAACATAGGCAATAAACTCTCTTGATATTGCTCCTGGTAATATTTTTTTCTAATATGGCACCTCGGGCAAAAGAAGCAAAAGAAAATAAAACAATTGGGACTACATCGAACTAAAATATTTTGCACAGCAAGGAAACCGTCAACAAAAGGAAAAGACAACCTATTGAATGGAGAAGATATTTGCCTATGATCCACGTGATTAGGGGTTAATATCAACAATTTATAAAGAACTCATAGAACTCAACAGCAGCAACAACAAAAACAGTCCAATTAAAAATGGGCAGAAGATCGGAATAGTTATTTCTTTGAAGTGGACATGCAGATGGCCAAAAGATGTAGAAAAGATGCTCAGCAACTAATCATGAGAGACAAATTAAAATCACAATGAGATGTCACTTTACAGCTGTCAGATTGGTTATTATCAATAAATCAACAAACAACAAGTTTTGCAGAAGATGTAGAGAAAAGGGAACCCTCCTGCACTTTTGGTGGGATTGCAAATTGGTAAGCCACTGTGGAAAACAGCTTGGAGGTTCTTCAAAAAAATTAAAATGTAACTACCTTATGACTCAGCAATTTCACCTCTGGGTATTTATCCAAAGAAAAACAAAACACTAATTTGAAAAGATATATGCACCCCTGTGTTCACTGTAGAACTATCGTCAAATGTGGAAGAAACCTACATGCTCATCAATAGATAATTGGATAAAGAAGTTATAATACATATAAATGCAATGGGAGATTTCAGCCATGAAAAAAAAATGAAAACTTACCATTTACAATGACATGGAGGGACCTAGAGGATATAATATTAAGTGAAATAAGCCATACAGAGAAAGACAAATACTATATGATTTCATTTATATGTGGAATCTAAAGACCAAAATAATTGAACAAACAAAATGAAAACAGACTCATAGATACCGAGAACAGACTGTTGATTACCAGATGCAAAGAGGTTAGGGGTCTGGGTGGAAAGGTGAAAGGATTAAGAAATACAAATCGGTAGTTACAAAATAGTCACAGGGATGTGAAGTACAGCATAGGGAATATAGTCAATAATATTGTAATAACTATGTATAGTGCCAGGTAGGTAATAAATTAATAGGGGGGATCACTTCATAAATTATGTAAAATGTCTAACCACTCTGCTGTACACCTGAAACTAATATAAAATAATATTAAATATTAACTCTAATTAAGAAAAGAATAGCACAAATGTAAAATATAGAACAGAGAATATAATGAATAATATTATAACAACAATGTGTGGAGTCAGATGGGTACTAGATTTATCAGGGTGATCACTTTGTAAGTTATACAGAGGTCTAATCATTATGTTATACACCTGAAACCATTATAATATTGTATGTCAACTGTAATTGAAAAAATAATTTGAAAAGTAAAAATAAAATAATTTTTACCAGTTTTGCTGGGGGTGGGTCTCTGGATCCCTACATGCTGTTATGCCAGAAGTGGAAACTTCTATTTCATTTTTAGTTCCAGAGTGTAGCCCTTGAGGTATGAAATGGAGAGTTTATCAAGGCTGTTTCTCTTTGAAAGTATCTAAAACACAGGGTTTTAAAAAATCTCCCAGGCTATGAATGTGTCAAGAGATCAATTTACTTCTTAACTTCTCAGACTTTCAGAATCAGTTATTGTCTTGAGAAGAAATGATGTCAACTGCCAGATACACTTCTCTGGGCATCTTTTCTGTGCTATATCTTAGCCTCACAATCCCTCATTGCCAGATTAGCTCTTCAAAAAGATGGTTTTTAAATATTTAGTCTATATTTTCTAGTGATTCTCAGAGAACAGGTTGGTCTGGAACAATATAATCTGTCATTGATAGAAGTTCATACTGTAGTGGTTAACAATAAAGATGGAGAGGAAGATGTAAATGGAATAATCATTTAGGAAGTAAGTTCAGTAGAACCTACTAATTTGTTGATTTGAAGTGGGAAAAGGGAAATCAGGACAATGTGAAAATTTCTGGATCTGATAATTTCATGGTTGGTGGGCCCTTCACAGAGACAGGGATCCATGAAAAGGAGTCACATGGTGAAAGAGGGGAGCTAATGAATTTAACAGTGAATATTATGAATTTAAGATGCCTGTGTGACATTCTAATTTCCAGAAGGCAATGCAGTATAGAGGTCTGTAGTGCAGGAGAAAAGTCTTGTGGGGACAGAGAGGTTTGAAAGTTATCAAAAAAGAGTTGAAAACTGAAGTTATGAGAGTAGACAAGAGTGGGCTAAAAGAGAAAGAAAAGATTCTTGGAAGGCATTGGCTCTTCTTCAGTGGAGGTTGACATCAGAGAAGGAACAAACATAAACTTAAGAGAAATTTAAGACAGAACAAAAATAGAATAAATCAAAGGAAATAAGAGTGATCCATACATCAAATGCTTCAGATGGTCCAAGAAAATGAGATACTTTTCAGAGAATCTTACTGACAGTGGGCAGAAGCCAGATTTCCAAGCTTAGAAAGTGATCAGGTGGTAAATAAGTAGAAGTTAGGAGTATAGACAACTCTTTTGAGAAGTTCCTAAAAGGTGTCTGCTAGAGATATTTATTCTTTTGGGTCCACCTACTTTAGAAAGTACGTGCAGCATTCCTGCAGTCCACACTGGTTGTTTTTGCTTTCTACCTCTGATTGCCTCATTAGGGCCTTGAGAGAATCCCTATGGTGATGGCCTCATTGTTGAATCCAATAATTTCTCCTTTTGCCTCTATATATCTTTTCATTTAGCATCATTTAATGCTACCAATCTCTATCTCTGTCCAAGATAATGTTTGTGATGTTTTTAAAACATGGGTGTACATTTTTGACATTCTCCCTGCTGCGACCCCTCCCTTTGAGGTTGAGCAGGGTTTTGACCAGTTTTATCAATCGAGTATGGTGAAAAATTATGCTATGTGACCTTCAATACTAAGTCATAAAATGTCATGCATCTTTCTACCTTGCTGCTAGAATTCTTGCTCCCAGAGCTTTGAGCCACCATATAGGAAGTCCAACAATCCTGAGAAGTACAACAACCTCCCTACCATGCTGGAGAGGTCACAGGTAGGTACTCCTGTAAAAAACCTTACCTGAGCCTGTCCTTTAGTCTTCCCAGTTTAGGCACAAGGCATGAATGAAAAAATCATCTTTGAAATGGACCCTTCAGCCCCAACTGTTTTAGCTCTCCAACTGTCAGAGTTACCCACAGCCATTCAATCATCCAGTTGAGGGCCCAGATATCCAGAAGGAGAAAAGACCCACTGTGTCCTTTTCAAATGTAAATAGATGGTCCACAGAATTTGTGAGCATACTTAAATGGTTGTCTTATATCACTACATTTGCTGTTACACAGCAACAAAACAGCATTTCTTTCTTCTTTTTGTTCTTTCATTCAAACCATTCTTTTTCTCCTAATTTTACACAGCTACACAAGTTTGTGTTCCCACCAACCAGAGTGAGGAGTTCTCCTAACTTGATAATAGGGCCAAATTAGCCCTAATTTAACGGCTTCTTCTGGACCTAACAAAGCTTAAAAGCAAGCCTCAAAAGAATCAACTCTAGCCCAGAACGAAGCCCCAAAATATCTAATGAAATACAAAGCAAACAAATTTAAGCACTCAAGAACTTAAAACGTACAATATCTGTTATTCAATCAAAAAATACCAGACATGTAAGAAAGCAGGAAAATGCAGGGAAAATATTAATCAATAAAAACAAACCGAGAAATGATTAGATGACAGAATGATTTGATAATGCTATTAAGACAGCTATTATAAATATACTCATTATATACAAGAAGGGAGAGTTAAACATGAACATGATGAAGATAGAAACTGAACATATAAAAAAAGACCAAAATCAAACGTCTTCAAATGAAACATACACTGGATAGGATTAGCAGCACAATAGACACTACAGAAGAAAAAGGCAGGAAAAGAAGGAAAAGTGAGCAAAGAAAGAGATGGGACAGATAGAAAGCAATATGTTAGATTTAAATTCAGTCATTTAAATAATTACATTAAATATAAATTGTCTAACATTCTAATTGAAAGGCAAAGATGATCAGTTTGAATAAAAAGCAAGACCTAAAAGAGAAAAAAAAAATGGCATAGATGATAGAGGCTCTGTTCATCCCTCCAGCGACCAAATCAAAGTTGTGATGGAAACAAGGAGCAGCAGCAAGGAAAAATCACCTGGGATCTAGATGAATAAGCCATACAACTACAGAGAAATCCAAGAAAGCGCCCTGCAACAGCAGAAGGTAGGATGGGGCGAGGATGCGAGGCTGCCAGGTCTCCAGCATCTGAGTGAGAGGGAGGGGCGGTAGCGGTTTATGCCTCTTAAAGGGGCTGTGACCATGAGCAGATTTTGTGGTGATGGACCTGCTCACTCTGAGCTCCAGTGCTGATTCAGCTGTGCACAGGGGGCACCAAGGACTTACAGGGAGACATTGTTGGAGTGAGGGCCAAGGCGAGACTCACTTAGTACAGAAGTGCCAGCAGTATCCATTGTTCCCTGTTGAGCCCTCCTGCCTCCCAGTACACCAGACACAGCCCAGCCATAGCCATTACATCATCAAACTGGATCATAGAGGTTGCTCCACCCAGAGGATTCCATGAAACCTCGCCTCCACCAACTTGGGCCCCACCCAAGCCACATTCAGGTATAGCCTTAGCGAGTCAGGTGCTCCTTGCTGAGACTAACTGGTGGAAGCAGCTGGCCTTGGTTTCTGGTGTGGCCTTTTGAGGCAATTATAAGCACAGCATCTGTGGATTGCTTGCTGAATCTTAACAGGTGGCCCCGGAAGGGTAGAGGCTTGGGCTAAATTTGGCCTCCAGCTGAACCCCTCTTACGACTGTGCTACTGGACACCTACTTCACAAATCCACACTAATAAGCCTGGGAGACTTAGGAGCTTTACTTAGTACACAGAAACAGACACAGAAAGGCAGCCAAAATGGGAATACAAAGAAGCAGAAACCATATGAGAGAACAAAACAGAGATCAAGGAAAAATGGAATGAAACAATCTAACATATGCATAGTTCAAAACACTTGTTATAAAGATGTTCAATGAAATTAAGGGAAGTGTAGATGACCTCAGTGAGAAAATCATTAAGGATATAGAACAGCAAACAGATCAGCCTTGTTTTGTAAATAAAGCTTTATTGGAATATAGTCACATAAATTTATTTACATATTGTCAATGACTATTTTCATGTTGCAATTGTGGAGCTGAGTAGTTGCAACAGAGATGGTGATCAAGTACACACAGAATATTTACCAAAACAGATTGTATTTGGCATGATAATACAAGTCTTAATACATTTAAAAGGATTCAAATCCTGCAAAATTCCCCTAACTCCAATTTTCTCTGACACAATAGAATTAAATTGGAAGTTAATAACTAACTAAACAACACATTTCTAAATATTGTAGGAGTCAAATAATAGAGTAAAAGTGGAATAGAAAATATTTTGAACAATAGAAATGCAAATGCATCTCAAAATGTGAAGCGTGCAACTCAAGTAAGGTTTAGTAGGCTGCTCGTGTTTTAGTTCAGGGACACCACAGAAGATTTCTGTGGGTCAAGCCATCCTAACTACTGCTCTGGCCCAGCTACCCATCTTATCTCTGGGGGTTATGTGCCACCACCTGTGCTCTCCTGCTTCCTTGAATCAGTTAACTTTCACCAAATTAGTGGCTGAAATGCCAACCTTTCATTTTACTCAGCTGAGTAGTTCTTGTGGTCTTGCTGGGCTCACGGAGCCCTTTCACATGCCCTTTGTCAGCTGGGGGATGATGACCCCAGAACAGGCTAACTCACACATCTAGCAGTTGACTGGCTGTTGGCCAGAATAATGGGCACAAGGGACCACATGTCTCTCATCATCCAGTAGGTTAGCTCAAACTTTTTCACAGAGGCAAGTTCCAGAGCAGAAGGAAATGTCAAGCAAGCTTCAGTGCACAAGCATTTTTCAAGCCTTGGTTTGGGGCTCTAGTTACTGTTCTGTTTTCCAAAGCAGGTCACACATTTGAATTCAGAAACAAGATGTGTAGAAATAGGTATCACCTGGAAGAGCTGCAGAGTGCTGTGGGTACAAGGAGGGGAAGAATTCATGGCTATTTCTACAAGCTATTCAGGGAGCTCATTTCAATGGGGACATCTCGCACTGTCGTCACTGGCCTGCAAAGAATAGTCATGACATGGTCTTTCAAAATTCTGATATTCCCTTCACCAATGTATTACTCAAAGCTCTGGTTGAGAAAATGTTCTCCATTTACCTGAAACTAAAATAAAATAATATTGAATGTCATAATAATAATAATAATTAATAATAATTAATAATAATACTTTAAAAGTTCTAAAAAAAAGTGCCAGGTAACATTACTGATAGCCACTTGTGATCATAGAGTAGGTCAGGAAATTTAGAACTAGTTGTATGTACATAAAAAAGAAAAATGTAATAATCCTTAAGACAATTTTATGTATTATGCCATGAGATAACTATAACATTTCTATATGGTGCAAAATATTTTGGTAGTCACTCTCCACCTCATTAATTAAAAATTTTATTTTTTATACTACATAAAAAAATAAATGTCCTCCAGACCCCTCTCCCCTGGGGTCATTGTAAGGGGATAGATGAGTGTTTGATTGCTCAAATCTCAATTATTTCAGGAGCCCTGACTGCAAAGGAGTCTGGAAAGGGTTCCTTATTGTTTTCTAGCCTCTGCAGTACAGGAAGAACACCAGAAGGTGGTGGCACAGATGCTGTGCACTAGCACATCATATCCCCTCATGCAGAGGGGCTTTGTGAGAGGGATTTTCTCTGAGGGTGAGACCTACAGCAATTGGAAAGAAAACTGAGGCAGGACTTCCCCTGTGTCAGCTCCTACCCCTAGGCCCTGAACTCCAGCTCCTTTAAGCTATGTCCAAAGGGGCCTCCCACTTGCTGACTCAGGCAAGCCATAGCTATCATCCGAATCATCCCAGCAACAGCAAGGTAGCCCCATCCATGCCTTGGCCAGACCCCTTCCAGCACATACTCCCAAGGCCCAGAGCCTACAATAATCACCTTGGTCACCAGCCCTACTGTGGGCCTGGGACTATGCTCTGCACTCTAGATATATTATCTCATTTTACCCTCAAAACCACCCTGGGTGTGGGAAGCATTACATAAGAACTAAAATGAAGGATCAGGGAAGTAAAGTCATTTCCTCAAGGTCATCCACAATACAGTTGACTGAGATGGAATTTGAACCCAGATCTAAGTCACAGGAAAGCCTTCCCACTGCGTTACACAACTGTCCCACCTCTTGTTTTCCAACCTACAATGGTCCCTAGACACCAGAACAAGGAACCAAGGGAGAATCACATTGTACTACTCCTTGGCCCTGAGCCACTGGTGCTTGCCCCAGGTCCTGTACCTAGACCTCTGCAGGAGGCTCTACCAACCTCCCTGCCACCCATAAACATGCCATTTGGTGAGAGAAGCACATTTTTACCTCTGACTTCCTAGACAAAAAACAAATAGGTAATTGTAAGATACACTGCAACAACCATACATCCTTGAAGTCAGCTATGTAAATTGAGGGGACATTCTCCTTCTGCAGAGAACAGACCTTTTCTAAGGAGAATACCTTAGTATATACTGGGGTGTTGACATCACCCTTTACACAGGTACCAAGAATATATCATGTGACACATGATATATGTGCCAGGCCAATCAAAGTCGCTGTGATTGGTTCAGGGATGGGTGTATAACCCAACCCAAGCCAATGGTCAGTCAACCTTATGACTTTTTTCTAGAACTAATGAGAAAGAGAAGTTGTTCTTCCACTAGAATTGCTAAACTGGTTAATTATAGGCCTGAAGCCTCTGGAAGTATTTGGCGAGCACAGAGAAAACCTTCAGAGCAAGAACCCAATGCAGAGGCCTTGGAGCCAGGCATTTTCTAAGCCAGTAGTGTTTTCAATTACATAAACCAATAATTCCTCTTTTTAAAGACATACAGTTGGGTTTCTGTCACATACAATCACATGATTCTATTGGACACAATAAATTGTGAAGGTGAAGTCAGGGTTCTATTTGTTTTTACAAGGCATAAACTTTGCCTCTTTCTCATAAAGTAAGAAAATAAAATCCTTAAAAGCAAAATGATAGAGTAGGTAAATGCCGTACTTGCCTTCTCTCATGACCATTTCAAATTACAACTGAACTACAGACCATCCAACATGGAGAAACCCCTGAAGCTTAGCTGAACAGAATTCCTCCAACTAAGAACATACAGAAGAAGCCACCTCGAGTCTGGTAGGAGGGTTGGAAACACTGAAGGGGCTGGTCCCACATCTGCATGTGATAGTTAAAAATCAGGAGGGATGGCGCGGCTATGGAAGTTCCCCTGGAAAACCAAGGAGTCCCAGTCTTATACCAGGCTCCCAGTCCAGGGTTATAGTGCCGGGAAGAGAAGTCCCCATAACTTCTGGCTGTGAAAACCAGTAGAGATTGTGGCTGAGTGAGTAAGCATTTCTCTTAAAGGGCTCATACATAGACTTACTCACTAATAGACCCAGTGCTGGATCAGAAACATACAGGAAGAAACTGAGTTGTCTGGTTTCATGGCAAATGCTCAAGGGGCAGCTTTCTCCCAGACAGAAGTGCTGTCAGAATCCATTGTTTCTTTCTTGAGTCCTCCCTGCTCCCAGTGTGCAGATGCAGGAGACTGCCATATCTTCATCTCCATCAATCTGGCTAAAATTGGTCACTCTATCCTGGTGATTCTCTGAGAACCTATCCTATCCAACTAGTAGGCCCACTCAAGCTGCGTCCAGTGGCTTTTTCATACAAAAGGCCTGTCTTGGTGCATGCTGCAGACTTTTCTAAAATCTCTTAAAGGTTCACAAAACCCAGACAAACATCATCTGGCCTCAGCATGCCGCATACCTCTTGCTGAGCATCCTGAAAACCAGCACTAGTGGCAGTTGGCCTTGGTTCATGGCTTGGTCTCTCAAGGCACCTCTAAGACCAGCATGGGTGGCAGCCATATGTGGATTGCTTGCTGCGTCATGCTAGGTGGCCCCAGGCAGAGCACAGTCTGCAGCTGAACTTGGCCTGTGGCAAGGCTCCTCCTTGAAGGCCCTGGGGCCAGGACACTTGGTGGCCATCTTCAGCCTAGCCAGAGCACCACACAGAGTCACATCCAAGGATGACACACCAAAAGGCAGACTTGGCAAGCACCAGAGCCCACTAAAGATAATCCTACTTTATAAGATAAGACCCTACATAACAGCTTCTCCACTGTAGTCATGGCCAGTCTTCACAACCAATCAGCCCATGGGCCAATCCCTTCCATTAATGTGCAAACAGCAACCAGGGCTTAACAATAATAGGAGGGCACACACAACCTGTACAAGAGAAACACCTGGAGCACCTGGCTCAGATGAACAGCGAGACTGCACCAGTGAGCCACCACAGGACACCTACTACCTAAGGCCACTCTATTAAGACTGGGAAACAGCAGCTCTACCTAATACATAGAAACAAACCCAGAGAAGCAGGCAAAATGGGAAGACAAAGAACCATATCTCAAATGAAATAGCACAACAAAGTTCCAGAAAGAGAACTAAACTAAATGGAGATGAGCAATCTACCAGATATAGAGCTCAAAACACTGGTTATAAGGATGGTCAATAAACACAAAGGAAGAGTAGATAAACTCAGTGAGAACTTTAATAAAGAAATAGGAAACATAAAAATGAATGTAGGGAACATAAAAAAGAACCAGTCAGAAATGAAGACTACAGTAAATGAAATGAAGAATACATTAGAGGGAATCAACAGTAGATTAAATGAAGCAGAAGATTGAATTAGCAATTCAGAGGATAAGGTAGCAGAAAAACACAATCAGAACAGCAACAACAAAAAAAGAATCCAAAAAATGAGGAATAGTTTAAGGGGTCTCTGAAACAAAATCAAACATATTAACATTTAGCATCATAGGGGCACCAGAAGGAGAGGAGAAAGAGCAAGAGTTGAAAACCTATTTGAAGAAATAGTGACAGAAAACTTCCCTAACCTGGTGAAGAAAATAAATAGACAAGCCCAGGAAGCACAGAGAGTCCAAAACAAGATAAACCCACACCAAGACACATCATAATTAAAATGCCAAAGGTTAAAGACAAAGAGATAATTTTAAAAGCAGCAAGAGAAAAGTAGCCAATTACCTGCAAGGGCAATCCTGTAAGACTGTCAGCTGATCTCTCAACAGAAACTTTGTGGGCCAGAAGGGATTGGCAGGAAATATTCAAAGTGATGAAAATTAAGGACCTACGACCAAGATTACCTAGCAAAGCTATCATTTAGAATCAAAGGAGAGATAAAGATCTTCCTAGACAAGAAAAAGCTAAAGGAGTTTACCTCCACCAAGCCATTATTATAAGAAAAGCTAGAGGAGGAGGAGGAGGAGAAGGAAGAGGAGAAGAGAAGGACAAGCAGGAAGAGGAGAGGAAGAAGAGGAAGAAGAAGAAAAAGGATAAAAAAACAAAAATATGAATAATAAAATGGCAATAACTATGTATCCAGCAACAATTACTTTAAATGTAAGTGGATTAACTGCTCCAGTCAAATGATAGAGTTGTTGAATGGATAAGAAAACAAGACCCTTACATATGCTGCCTACAAGAGGCTCACTTCAGATCGAAAGACACACAGAGATGAAAAAAGATATTTCATGTAAGTGGCAATGGAAACCAAACAAAACATAAAAAGCTGTGGTAGCAATACTTAAACCAGACAAAACAAACTTTAAAACAAAGGCTACCACAAGAGACAAAGAAAGACCCAGTAATCCCACTTTCAGGTATTTATCTGAAGAAACATAAAACACTACTTTGAAGGGACGTGTGCAAATGTTCATTGTGGCAGTGTTTATAATAGCCAAGATATGGAGGTAACCTCTGTGTCCATCAACAAATGAATAAAGTAGTAGCACATATGCACAATGGAATATTACTTAGCCATAAAAAAGAATGAAATCTTGCCATCCGCAACAACATGGGTGGACCTGGAGGGTATTGTGCTGAGTGAATAAGTCAAACAGAGAAAGACAAATGCCAGATGGTGGGGAGAAGTTAGGGCATGGATAAAAAGGGGGAAAGGATTAAGAAGTACAAATTAGTAATTACAAAATAGTCACAGGGATGTAAGGTATAGCATAAGGAATATGGTCACTAATATTATAATAACTATGTATGGTGTCAGATGGGTACTAGATTTATCAGGGTGATTACTTCATAAGTTATATAAATGTCTAATCACCATGTTGTATGCCTGAAACTAATATAATATTGTATGCTAACTGTAATTTTAAAATGAAAATATATTACAATTTAAAAAAAAGAAAAAGAAAATAGGAATGAAGCTTCCGGCCCTGCCTGTACTTGGCTCATAGGTTTGCTCTAAAGTCAAATGCTCTTCAGCATATGGGCAATAAGTTGTTATGCTTAGTAAAGGAGGGGAAGATGAACAAGATGCAGATAAATGTAATAGGAAATAAAGTTACCAGAGTAATGGAGAATGTTGAGTGTTTGGCAAAATGTGGAAAAAAAGAATTACCAGGAGGTTAATGAGAAAAAGTCTTGGTATCAAAAGGTGGTATAACACTCTTGCCAGAAATTCTAGAATAAATTTATCAACTGAAAAATAATCTTCCATTCTCAGAACCATCATTCTAGTCATTCTGTTGCCCTTTGGGGCCTTGCCCAGCATTCTTCTGAGCTGAATACACACACACACACACACACACACACACACACACACACACACACACACACACCACGGCAGGTCTCCAGTAGCCAATGACAGTCTTTCTCCTGTCCAAAAGCTCCTCCTGCCTTCCTTGATATTCAGAGTCTAGTTCTCTAATCTGTCCTCCCTCCATGGAGGCCCAGGTCTTTCCCACACAGGGACATAGGCTCAGGGCAAGGGACCGAGCAGAAATAGCTTTAGGCTGATGGTCACCAAACTATTTATCATGTAGCCTATCAGTAAAAACTTTTGAGCAAGCACCCCAATATCTATGTTTATTTTTAAATTACATACTTTGCAATACTATTACCATTTTATATATTAATAAAGCTTCATTAATTTCATATTTAGATGAACATTTAAAGAGAAATTTTTAGCTTCTCTTCCTTCATCTATCATGACCTCTTTGAAGACCTCAGAGTCAAGTGAGAGTAGAGGTGAAGACAGGTATGAGGCCATGGCCTAGACTCTATTTCCCATCCTCAAGTTGTTTTCCAAGCTTTCAATATCGCAAGTAAAAGGAGGGCCCCACCTGGAGAGGACTGGCTGAATCATCCCTGAATTGTGCAAATATTGGCACCCTTGGCTGGGGGCAGGGTGGGCCTAGTTTCCAGGAATGGATTGGGCAGGAAGCCAGGCAGGAAGGGGCTGGAGTTTCTGGAAGGGCAGCCTGGCCTCACCTCAGTAGCAGCACATCTGGCCTTCCCTTTCAGAGATGGGGAGTCCTTGGCACTTCCTGGCACATGGGGAAGAGCATGAGGATTCCCTGGCTGAGCATAGGGACAAAGGTATCAGGTGGCTCCTCAGCAGGCCTCCAGGAGGAGTGGCAATGGTCATAGACAAGGTGGGTAAATATGGAGGTTCAGTAACTGGTGGCCCTGGGGTCTCACTCTGAGCCTGGCTCCACCACCCACAGCTTACGCTTCAGGCCAAAGTAGGGAGCCATCCCACTGTATGAGCTGCACTTCCAGCCAAGAAGGTACTTGGAATAAAGAGGGATAGAAAGGCCACAAGGGCTTTAATTGGTCCAGGGTTGATGTCACGTTAGACACCTGAATCCCACTAGTGGGTTGCATAGGAGCAGCTCCAAGGGTCCTCTCTCAGACTTCTATGGTTCCCCCACGACATCTAGCCCAGGAGGTGCCTTCCCCTTACCTTAGTTGAATAATAGGACAGAAATCCAAAATAAGAGTGGCATAAATGATATAGAAGTTTCTTTCTTTCCCACTAGTTAGGAGCATAAACTTTTGTGGGCTGCTATGGTGGCTCTGAGGTGTCAGAGTTCAGGGCTCTCTCTGCCTTGTTGCTCCACTGTCCCTGTGTAGCCCAAGATGGCCCATCCTCCTGGCCACCTTCCAGACAACAGGATGGAGGGAAGAGAGAAGATGGTTTAGAACCTAACTAAAAGAATGTGGGGAAGTAACTTTAGAAAGTGGTTGCATATCTCATTGCAAGTTCTCTGACCACGGAAAGAGAGAACAGATATTGGGGGCAGGGGGCAGCTGACAGTCTACTCCACACATCTCCAACACTCGAGCTCACACAAGAACCTAACTGCTCTTGCTGGTGTCCCCCAAACAAGAACTCTGCTGAATATGACAGGGAGGCAAGCACAGGATAGTCATTATAGGACTTGTGCATGGTGCAGAAACAGACTGTGGCCCCCACACAGGCCTCTCGCCAGAGAGAACCCCTTTGTGTGTCCTATGGCCTCTTGTCCCCTAGCCTGGTCCTCTGTCAAAACAGCCTGAATCATAAGATCCCCCAATACAAGCCTTAGCAGCTAAGGCTGAGTGGTTCATTCATTCAGTCATTCATTCTTCCATTCATTCAACAAATATTTACCTAGTGGCTCCTAAGCCCTAGTTTGCATTCAAGGGTCCTGCAAACTTCAGATCCTATGCTCCTGGTTGGTCCTGCCTCCTACCTCCGCCCGCACAGTGAGTGGTTCAAGATGGAAATGCTCGCTCAGGTGGTCCAATCAGAACGAGCATCAGGACTGTAGCAGGCAGTGCCAAACAAAGATTTAAACCTGGGAAAGTGAGGGACCTAGAGTGGCTGGTGGGGGTGGGGCGCACTCCTATCATGGTGGGAAAAACCTTACTGCAAGTGGACCCAAAGGAAAAGGAAACAGATCCAAGAGTTGTGGAGAGACTGGCTCCTGTGGCGTCTGAGCCCCTTGACGCAAGTGCTGCCCCCCAGACAGGAACTTCCATGTGTGTCAGGTTGATGCTGGTTTTCTATTGCTTACAACCCAATGCATGCTGGATGTAGAGACAAGCACAAAGGATGACCAGGACTGAGTGAGAGGAGAATGGAAGAGAAAAAAAATGGTGGGGCAGGCTGCTGGCTCCAGTCTCCACCCTACTCCTGCTTCCCCTTCTTCCCTTTTCTCACAGTGGCCACTCACCCACCTCAATGAACCTCCAGAGGGAAGCGGGCAACTCGAAACTTCAGGTCAAGATCTATTTGCTAGAGCCAATGGGGTGGCTGGGGTTGGTCAGAGGCAGGTAGGATCTATGGCTTTTTTAACTGACCCAAGTAGAAAACACAGGTGTATGTTGGAGAGGGGGGCGGTTCTAGGGTTCTTGTTTATTCTGAACATATTTAGCTCTTTAAACTAACATTGAGCATCACCTGGGCTTAGCTCCCACATCCAGGTCATAGCCAAAGTGCAGAGTTCAGTTATATCCAGTGTAAGACACAATTCAGGGTTCTTGTTGCTCTAACTGCTACACAGGCAACATTGGCCACTGCCTGAAAAGTGTTTCTTCCTTACATCTTCTCCTTGGAGTTTAAGTCAACCTCTCTTCTCCACTAGATGTCCTCCCTTACAGCTGCATGACATTTCAGATTTTTTTAAAACCTCTTCCTTAAAAATCTTCATAACTGAAAGGATGAAATTATTACAATCTAGTAGTCATCTGGAGACACCAGAGGTAAAAGTTGAATGTGCTTACAAGGGGTTACAAGAGAGAGAAGGCAGATGTCCCAAAGACAGGAAGCAGTTCAAAATAGCATGTGGGAGCTGTTGGAAAGACATGCCAAGCAGGAAATGCTTCAGGAGTGGGGAGGAAGACTAAAGTGTTCCTTCAGCAATGCTGTTTGCTTAGAGCCCCTTCCCTGACAGGCCTGCATCTTGAAGGAGAGGAGCATCCCTGCCTCATAGGTAGACGATCTCGTGGAAATATGGGCCTTGTCCATCATGGCACACACTTAGTACAAATCGTGGTGTGTGCTCTGAGACAAAGCATAAGATGCCAAGAAGGCATATGAGAGGGGGGCCCAGACCTACACACTGGTCGATCAGGAAGGCTTCCCTGAGCTATCCTTGAAAAACCTAAGGTCAGGTGCTAACCAATGTGCAAGCATGCTTGACGGGCCCTCAGCATCTGCTCCCACCTCCTCCTATGGACCGTACTGTAAATGCAGAGTCTGGTAAACTTATAAACTTCATGTCTCAGATGCCTTTACAACAAGGTTCAAATTAGGTTCCACCAATCAGGTGCACTCATGTGTGATTTGGAAGGCAAACATAAAGAAGAGGTCATCTCCAGAGGCCTTTGGGGGCTTTATACTGGTTAGTATGGTCAGAGAGGTGCTGGGCCTCTCTACAATGATGTTCCATGGTCCAGGCTCTGGCTTCATGGGGTTCAACCAGAGCTGTTGCAGCTAAAGTGGCTTCTGATCATTGGATCACAGCTGAAATGCTGTTCATGAACTAGCAGGTCCAATGGAAACCTCATGACTTCCTAAGCCCTGATGGTAGCAGAGTTGGGGCCACTTTTGCTGTTTTTCTGGGATCATTCTGAAGAGTCAGCCTAGACGCATTCTTCCAGCCCCTCTAAAGTTTCTGTAGCTCCCAAGTCCCTGTATTAAATATCCTTCTGCTTAAAACATCTAGAGTGACTTCTGTTTCCGACAACAGAGATACCAGGCAAAGAAGGAACGAAAGAATGTTCTAGATAAGTGACTAACACAGGTGTACTGGCCTAGCTATAGATGCAGGAGAGGGGAGAGGCAGGGCTTAGAAAGGAGTTGCTGTATGATGTAAAGAGGAAAGACAATGAAATGGGGGAAAAGAGAGGGTGGGGCGAGGGGGGGGGAATAAGCCACTTAGTAACTGATTACCTGTGAGCATGAAGAATGACCTCAAGGTCTTCAACCCAGGTGGCTGGGACAAATGAGATTCCATTTACCTAGAAAAGCAAATAAGGTAGTACGGCACTATGAGGAAAGCATGGGTAAGACAGATAAGACTCCTGATCTCATGTGACTTATATTTCAGCATGAGAGACAGATAAACAAATGGATAAAATAATATCCAAAAGTGATAAGTTCTGCCAAAAAATGGAGTGTTGGAATAAAAAAGGTTGAGTTGGTCAGGAAAGACATCTCAGAGAAAGTGACAATTAAACTGAGAATTGAAGGATAAGAAGGAAGAGGCATGGGAAGACCTGGGGGAAGTATAGCCCAGACGAAGGGACCAGCCAGTGCAAAGTTCTAGAAGCAGGAAGGGACTTGACATGTCCAGGGAGCACACAGAGGCAGGAAGGCTGTGTTGAAGTAAGCAAGGGAAGAAGGGAAGAGATAGGTCCTAGAGGAAGGCTGAAGAGGGCATAAAAACTCAGTAAACTGGAACTTTTGATTAATTAGAACTCCTTCAACATCTTCCCCATGTTCACAAAATAAGCTCTTGCCATTACTTTGGCAAGTGAGTGAATAATGTGTTAAGACTCAGACATTCTAAGTTCTGGTACTCCAAAAGGGCAGGAACCATACACACTGGTCACCAGAGGCAAGACAAATAGCACGAAACACCAAAGACAGTAGCAGGAGAGGAGAGAGGAACCAGATAAAGACAGGGACCACAGGTTGCCAAATACCAGGCAGAGGGGACTAAACAGAACTTTGCAGATGATGGATGGGAAGAGGAGGGTATGGATGAGGGTAAAGAGGATTCCAGGTCAGATTCTACTAGATTAAGGACTTTTCGGTGTCAGGTACTGGTGACCTAACCTGCACTGGCTTAACTAAAATGAGCATTATTGATATAAGTAGCTGAGACACTCAGATGTGGACCAAGCCCAGATGAAGAGGGTTCTAAATGCCATCCCTGTCGCCCAGCTCTTTCAATTAGGATCACCTTCTCTGATGGCTTCACTCTCCCCCTGGTGGAAAGATGGCTGCAGCAGTTCCACCCTTACATCTGCTCAGTCTCAAGGCCATCCAGAAAAGGAATGTCTCTGGTTGACTGGGTCATGCCCATCTCTGTGCCCATTGCTGTAGGCAAGGGAATGCAGGGCACTGACTAGCTATGGCTGAGAAGGCCCATTCCAGAGCCAGATAGGGCCAGCCCCAGCAAAACACACAGGCCAAGAGTGGGGGAGATGCAGTTCCCAGAGGAATTGGAATGAGTTATTAAGGAGGGAGTGGTTGCTGGTCCACCAAGGGCTTCCAACAAAGAGTCACCAGAAACTACAGTACTACGACGACTACCACTAATAACAAGTATCATCCACGGTGCACTTGCTCCATGTCAGAACCATCTGACGACTTGACACATTACCTTAGTCAGTTCTCATAACAGCCCCTGAGGCAGGTAGGCTCTCTTCGTCCCCTCATGCAATATTTGTTTAGAAGCAGGCAGTGACCAAAAAAAGATCAAGTGTTACCACCTTCAACCTTCACACAGACTTTCTAGCTACGTAAGCAAAGTCCATGGAGGTGGGAAATGCCTGGGAGACAGTGCAGCAGGAAGTGGGAGAGGGGAGGGTTTAAAAGGAGAAAGTGACTTTTGAATAGGACTTCAAAGGACATGAGGATACAAAGCTTGGTGATATCTGAAGTAGATGTCTTCTAGGAGGAGGGAGGAGCCATTGCAAAGCCCCTTGGGCAGGTGTGAACCTGTGGGTATGAAACACTGACTGGGGTAGGGTAGTGGGGGCAAGTGGTGGGAGCTGAGGTCAGAGGGGAGGAGAGCAGGGAGGGAAGAGGGGAGAGGAACAGGAGGGAAGGAGGTGGAGAGGGGAGGAGAGGAGAGGGGAGGGAGGGGGAGGACTTTCTTTTGAATGACATGGGAAACTTGGGAGGGTTTTGAACAAAGGAGAGACTGTTTTAAATAGGATTCTGCTGCTGGCATATAGATAAGAGGTTGTATTGGGACAAAAGGGGCCTAGGCAGGGGTTGGGGGCCTTAGGGTAGGCTGGGACCAAGGGGCCAGATTCTAGATGCTTTGTGAGGGTGGAGCTGGCAGGACTTGCAGACAGATTAAATGAGTGGGTGAAGAAAAGAGATTGTCATATACAGATGAGAAAACCAGACCACAGGGGCTTAAGAAACCTGCTCTGGACTCTGAGTCAGCCTCAGCAGGCTGGTACGCCATGTACAGTCACAGGGCTTGCCTGACTGTGGGGACACTCAGAGGAAGGGGCGCCCCTTTCTAGTTTCCCTCGTGGCTGCCCTGCCTGTCTGTGAGAGCCAGGGTTCTGCTGCCTGACCCCATCAAGGACAGTTGCTGACCCACAAGTGACTGTTAACTTTTTTTATATCCCTGGGGGTGTTTGTCCAGGTGGACTGGTCCCAAGGCTGGGGGCTGAGAAGCAGAGGCTGCCCAGGCTCT
Organism: Eonycteris spelaea; assembly: GCA_003508835.1. Taxonomy (NCBI): domain Eukaryota; kingdom Metazoa; phylum Chordata; class Mammalia; order Chiroptera; family Pteropodidae; genus Eonycteris; species Eonycteris spelaea. The sequence goes on along the minus strand of PUFA01000215.1, from coordinate 116,774 downwards.
CTCTAGAAAGAAAACAGAGGGACGGAAAGCCAAGGCTGGTGTGTTTTTCAGGAAGGAAATCTTCACTGCTGTAACAGTCTGGGAATCAGCTTGGCCTAGCAGTACAGCCTAGCCAGGAAAGGCCCCCTCCACCACCTTCACTGGTCAGAAGCAAACGCTTTTGAGGACAGGAAGGGAAGAGGTGAGGTGAGCATCAAAGCAGCTGTGGAATTTTGGAGATGTGCCCAATAAGGGGGTCCTTGCCATCTTAAGTGCTGGTGGTGACTTCCAAGCCCCCAAATTGTGAGCAGTCAGTGGGGTGGGGATGGGGTGGGTTGTCCTGGCAAATTGCCCAGGTTTTACAATGCATCGCATTACTGAGCCGGAATTCCTGCAGGACGCTTTGTTCTCAGAAGGCAGCCCTGTTAGGGCCATCAGGCAGCAGGCCAAAACAAGGCCTCTGGAAGCCTCAGCCAGCCACAGGGCTGAGTACTGCCCACAGTACCTGCCTGCCCTCATCTAGGCACCTTCACGTGACCAGCGCCATCACACCCCTGGGCCCCTGCTCTGGAGCCATCTGGAAACTAAGCCTGGTCTAGCTGCACAGGCTGCATTGACTCTAGCTCACAAGCTTCACTGAGGTCACCCTTAGTCCTGTGGTTATGCCTACTGTCCACAATAGAGACCACTCATCCTGCTTCTCCTCACGAAGTCACCCCATCCACTGCCACAGCCACACGCCCACAGGGCAACCTGTTGGGCACTGAGCTAGGGGGCATTCCCAGGACTATTCACAATGGAAACTCTGCAGACCTGCCCCAGTCTCCAGCAGGCTGTGTGATATCAGGAATGAGACTTAATCTCTGTGCTTCAGCCTCTTCTGCTTTATAAGAGGCCTCGGTTTCCCATGTAGGTGCAGTAAAGCAAGGACATCATGAGAGGTGAAACATTTGACTTCAGGGAACCAATTCAGAATTACACAATCAGAAAAATCTGGAGGAAAATCATGTTAATTTCAGCACTAAGTCTGGTGTTACTTTGATTTATTGGATTTTTTTTTAAACAAACATATAACACTTACCCCGTGCTAGACTCTGTTCTAAGCACTTCTCCTGTATGAAGGTGCTGACGGCAGCAGCATTCTCACTCTTTAGCAAGAGAAGAAACTAAAGCATGGCAGATGAACAAGTTGCAGAACTGGGATTCAGTCCTGGCATTCTGACACCAGGGTCTGTGTTCATAAACACTGCTACATACACCACATTCTTAGGACCACTAATGCCTTAAGCTGACCCTTCCCCTGCTAACCTCAAAAGAATAAGGTCTTCACCCTAAAAAGAGAGTAGGTTGTTCTTCAGAACTGTGTAAGGGGTGGTGTATGTGAATATACGTGAATGGGTGTGTGTGAGTGTATGCAGATGTGCATGTGTGAGTATGTGTGTTGAGTGTGTGTAACTTGTAACAGTATTTGTGTGTATACGTATATATGCATGTGAGACTGTAAGAGTGGGGGTGTGAAAGTGTGTATATGTGAGTGCGTGTGGTGTGTTACTGTGTGGTATATGACCATGTATGTGTGAGAATGTAGTAAGAGTGTGTAAGTGTGCATGTGTATGTGTGTGAGTAGGTATGAGAGTACAGGTGAGTATGAGTGAGTGCATGTGTGCATGCATTGTATGAGTGTGTGATGTATGTGTGTGTGGTATATGTGTGAGTGCATTATGTGCGAGAATTTGTGTATGTGTAAGTGTGAGGTGTGTGAGTGTGTGGTATGTGAGTATGTGTATGCATCAGTTTATGTATGTGTGAATGTATGGTATATGTGTGAGTGCATTGTATGTAAATGTTTGTATGACGAGTGTATATATGCATGAACACAAATGTGAGTGAGTGTGTAAATGTGAATGTGTATGTGTATGTGTGTGTGGATGTGTGAGTGTGTGTGAGTGGTTCTGTGGGGGTGGGGTGGGGGTGACTGCGTGTATAGCTGAGTGTGTGACTGTGTGAGTGTGTTATGCAGGTATGTGTGGCAGCCTAGAGAACTCCTAAGAAGAGCTGGGAGGAAAGAGGGAGTGGGATAGGGGCAAGACTGGGATGCGCCTGAAAAAATTAAAGAGCAATTAGTCAAAGTTGAATTGTTTTTTTTATAAAACTCCTAATGCAAACAACATGTGGGGCAGCACTCAGATGGTGCCCGGGAGCTCCTGACAGGGTTCTCAGGAAACAGGTGCTCTTGGAATGTTTCCTGCTGCTGGGCCGTGGCAGGCTAGCAAAGTCGCCATGTTCTTTATTACCATCAGGCAGGGCCCAGCTACAGCCCGGTCCAGCTGGGTGGAAACCTATGGCCACTACTTGCAACAATGTGGGCCTTACGTTGTGGACAGGCCTCACAGCTTCCCCTTGCCCAGCTTCACCAGCCAGTGTGAGGTGTATCCCTGGGTCTGGGCCAGTGTGTGGGCAATGGGTGCTCTGTTAGCTCCATGGAACTGCTGGCATCAAGGTTATGAGCATCTTTAGCTTGGAGAGCTGTTGCCTATTATTCTCCCAAAGTGTTGTACCAATGTATAGTATAACCCACTCTGAATGCTGAGAATTGTTTCCCTATACCATTTATAAGCATGAAGTATGCTCAATTTTCTTCATCCTTGCTAGTCTGATAGTGAAAAAATGATATCCCCCAAGAGAAGGATTTCAAGTAGAAAAGGGACAGAATCATGCCTAGGTATTAGGAAGATCATCATGGTAGCTAAATTTATGATAGACTGGGGTACAGTTAAGATTGTATTCTGTCACATACATCACACACACACATGCACAACTTTCTCAATTACTTAAACAAATAAGGCTATATTTTTCTCCCATAATGAGAAATCCAAAATGATGTTCAGTAGCTGAAGCATACGTGGACTGAAATCTCTACAATTGATTCTCTTTCCTCATGATCACAAGATGACTGCTATAGCTCCAGCCATTAGATCCATGTTCAAGGCAAAGAGAAAGAGGAAACAGGAGGAGTTGGACCAGGTGAGTTCATCTCTTTTTATCAGAAAAGAAAGCCTTTCCTCAAAGTTACCTCCAGCAGTTATCTGCTAATATATCATAGATGAAAACTGAGCCCCTGCTACTTCTGGCTATAGTGAAGTCTGCAGAAGTATTTGGCTTTCCAGCCTCCAAGTGGAAGGTCCCAGGGGAACAGAGAGTTGGGAATGGATATTGATTTTAGCTAGTTTCAACCACCCCACATCCTCTCAGTTTTAATGTTTGTTTCCTCATTCTCATACCACCTTCACAATTTTGTTTTATTTGTCTAGCATCTGTGTAATTATTTACTCACTATTTTCATTTTGATTTATTTGCTTTTTTAAATGAAAGTATTTTAAGAGAAAGCATTTATCACCTAAAACCCTTTCCCATACCCCCAGAGGTACTTGTCCTGCATGTTTAACTTTAAATAATGTCCTTAAACCTCGATTCTTTCTCAGCGTATTTTAATAGCTCTGGATGGCAGCCACTTCTCACTCCTATTTTCCCAACCTACTTTTTTCTCAGATTTCCTATCCCAGTTGCAAGTAATTCCTCCTTCCCATTGTCCAGGCCAGTCGCCCCACATCCACCCGAGTGTCTAAATGGACACTGCAAATTTAACCTGTCCAAAAGTGTGGAGTCAGCATTGGGATATATGAGTCTGGAGTCAGGGGAGAAATTAGGGCTGGAGATAATCTGTTTGGAAGCCATCAGTGTGTAGATGATGTTTAAAGACTTGAAACCGAGTGATATCACTAAAGGGATGAGCAGATGGAGAAGACAAGGCTTAAGGGCTGAGTCATGGGGGCATTCTGAAGGTTAACATTCCAGAGAGGAACCAGCATTAGACACTGATTCAGAGCAGCCAGAGAAGGAGAGGAGAAGCAGGAGAGAGTGGTGTTACAATGGTTTACCAGAACTAATACATGTGCTTGCTGAAGGTAGGTAGATGGATAGATAAATGATCAATGGTTGGTGGATAGATGATAGATGGATGATATAGATGATAGATAAATGATAGATGGTAGTTAGATGATTGATAGATAGATGATAGATGATAGATAGATAGATAGATAGATAGATAGATAGATAATAGCTAGATATAGAGATGATAAATAGACAGACATCGATGAGAGAGAGATTCAGTGATTTATATTGTTTTCCAACTTTCATGGTCCATTTCAAGCTCCAAATGTAATGTCACTGAACAGGTTGTTGGCACACGACCAACTCTTGCAAGCTGATATAAGCTGGCTCCTGCTCACTGCCTGGAAACCAAGTGAAGAATTACAAGAAAGAATTAGAAGAATGAACAAGTGATTGACAATATTAAATGCTGTTGACATGTCAGATTAGGTGAAAACTTTCATGGAGATGTATTTAACATTTTTCCCCACAAAAAATGTTAAACCTGATTCAGGTAAAATGCAAAAATAGCATGACTTTATTATCTGTTTGTAAAGTCAGGCTCTCCCAATGCACGTTAGAAATCAAGCAAGAGAACCGACCGCTTAGTTCACTTATTTTCAAACTTTCCTTTTTTCTAATATATGTATTAATGCTATAATTTTCCCTCTAAGTATGGCTTTAACTGCATTCCACACATTTTTATATGTGGTATTTTAAATATCATTTATTCAAATATATTTTTAATTGTCATGTTTTTTCTTTGACCCTTAGGGTATTTCTTTTAATTTTTTTAAAATTGAGAGACTAGGGAAAGTATTCAAAAAGATCCTAGGTTGACAGCAAGCTGTATAACATTAATAAATTTTCAATTATTTAAGTATCTATAAAATAAATGCATAACATTTCATTTTTTTAAAAGTCTTTTTAGTTATCTTTTAAATAATTATTTCTAGCTTAATCAGGATATGGTCAGAGAACATATCCTGAATTATTTCAATTCTTTGAAACTTTTTGAGACTTGCTTACTGGTACGAGTTAATTTTTGGTAAATTTCCAATGCATGCTTGAAATGAACATGTATTCTAAAGTAGTTGCTGTGTCCAATGTACTACACATGTCCATTAGGTCAAGTTCACTTATCATGTTATTTGAATCTTCTATATCCTTGCTGATTTTTCTTTCTGCTTGTTTTATAAGTTACTGGGAGAGGTGAGAGTATATTAGTATCCCGCATTATAATTGTGGATTTGTCCATTTCTCTTTGTCTGTTTTCTGTTGTCTGTTGTTTCAAATTAAAAGTTTTTGCACAGCAAAACAACAGACAGCAGAAAACAGACAAGGAGAAATGGACAAATTTCCAATGCATGCTTGAAAAGAATGTGTATTCTAAAGTAGTTGCTGTGTCCAATGTACTACACATGTCCTTTAGGTCAGGTTCCTGCCAAGACTGGTCTGTGTCTATAGCCAGCTCACCCTTACTCTCAGGTTGTACTGCTTCAGAATCCTAAACCACAAGCAGTATACCAGCTCCTACCAACTTTTCTCCTCCAGGCCCCCAAACCATCGAAACACTGCTTAGCTCTGAGCCACCTCTTCTAAAATTAGCAACAACCTCAGGGAAGAGTGGTCCCAAATACTGAACTCACTTTTGGAATGTTTATACTGAATCCAGACCCAGTCATTCATGATGTTGTTAGCTCTCCAATGACTTCAAGCAGTCATTTTGCTTTGTTTTGTTTTGTCCAGCTTTTATTTTTTTAAAGATTTTTATTAAAATATAGCTAACATACAATATTATATTAGTTCCAGGTATACATGATAGTCACTCAACATTTATATACCTAAAGAAGTGATCACTATGATAAGATTAACACCCATCTGACACTGTACAACACTATCATAATATTATTGACTATATTCCCTATGCTGTACACTACATCCTCATGCTTATTTTTTAATACCTAGAAGTTGAAGCCTCATGTCTATGGTGATGCCACCCTGAATAAGCCTGATTCTGTCTGATCTCAAAAGCTAAGTGGGGTCAGGCCTGGTTAATACATGGATGGGAGAACACCTGGGAAGACCAGGTGCTGTAGGCAGAAAGAAAGAAAGAAAGAAAGAAAGAAAGAAAGAAAGAAAGAAAGAAAGAAAGAAAGAAAGAAAGAAAGAAAGAAAGAAAGAAAGAAAAGAGGAGGGAGGGAGGGAGGGAGGGAGGGAGGGAAGGAAGAAGAAGGAAGGAAGGAAGGAAAGGAAGGAAGGAAGGAAGGAAGGAAGGAAGAAAGGATTGTAAACTGACAAGATCCTTGCAATTGCTGAGGTCAACCAAGGGCTGCCTCATCTAAAATAAATAAATAAATAAAAATAAACCTCTTATCCCTTTGACCTCTTCCCCCTCCTATTTGATTTTTCAATTACAGTTGATAATCATTATTACTGTATAATAGTTTCAGGTGTACAGCGTGGTGGTTAGACATTTATATAATTTATGAAGTGATCCTCCCAAATAGTCTAATTCCCATCTGCCACTATACATAGTTATTACCATATTATTGACTATATTCCTTATGCTTTACATCTTTATGACTTTTTTGTAACTACCAATATGTACTTGTTCCCTTCACCCTTTTCACCCTGCTCCCCAAATCCCATCCCATCTGGCAACCATGAGCATGATTCCTGCATCTATGAGTCTGTTTGTTTTGTTCGTTTATTTTATTCTTTAGATTCCACACATAAGTGAGATCATATAGTATTTGTCTTTCTCTGTCTAACTTATGTCCCTTAGTATAATACCATCCATGTTGTTGCAAGTGGCAAGATTTTATTCTTTTTTATGGATGAGTAATATTCCATTGTATATAAGTGCCATAATTTCTTTATTCAATTATCTATTGATAGGCATGTAGGTTGCTTCCATAATTTGGCTACTGTAAATAATACTTCAGTGACTATAGGAGTGCATATATCTTTTTTTTTCAAATTTATTTATTTTAATAAATTTTGGATTCCTTGGATAAATACCTAAAAGTGGAATTGCTGGGTCATATTGTAGTTCTATTTTTAATTTTTTGAGGAACTCCATACTTTTTCCATAGTGGCAAAACTAATTTGTAATCTCACCAACAATGAATGAGGATTCCCTTCCTTGCTAACATTCATTTACTGATTAATTGATGATGGCCATTCTGCAGATATGAGGTGATATCTCATTGTAATTATAATTTGCATTTCTCTGATGATTGGTGACATTGAATATCTCTTCATATGTCTATTGGCCACCTGTATGTCCTCTTTGGAGAAATGTCTATTCAGGTCCTTTGGCCATTTTTAATTGGACTGTGTTGTGTGTGTGTGTGTGTGTGTGTGTGTGTGTGTGTGTGTGTTAAGTTACAGGAGTTCTTTATAAATTCTAGATATTAACTCCTTATTGATTGCATCATTGGCAAATATCTTCTCCATTCAATAGGTTGTCTTTTCCTTTTGTTGACGGTTTCCTTGCTGTGCAAAATATTTTAGTTCGATGTAGTCCCAATTGTTTTATTTTCTTTTGCTTCTTTTGCCCGAGGTGCCATATTAGAAAAAAATATTACCAGGAGCAATATCAAGAGAGTTTATTGCCTATGTTTTCTTCTTGGAGTTCTATAGTTTTGGGTCTTACATTTAAGTCTTTAATCCATTTTTTAGTTCATGCTTAAATATGGTGTAAGTAGGTGGTCTCGTTTCTTTGTGTGTGTGTGTATCTGTCCAGTTTTCCATTTATTGACTAGACTCTCTTTACCCCCATTGTATATTTTTGCCTCCTTTGTCATAGATTAATGATCATAAAGGCACAGATTTATTTCTGGGATCTCTATTCTGTTCCATTGATCTATGTGTCTGTTTTTATGCCAATACCATACTATTCCGATTACCTTGTAGCCTTGTGGTATAGTTTGATATCAGACGTTGTGATACCTCCAACTTTGTTCTCCTTTCTCAAGATTGCGATGGCTATTCGGAATCTTTTGTGGCTCATATATATTTTAGGATTATTTGTTCCAGTTCTGTGGAAAATGCCATTGGTGTTTAATAGGGATTGCATTGAATCTATAGATTGCTTTGGATAGTATGAACATTTTAATGATGTTAATTCTTCCTATCCGTGAGCATGGTATATGCTCTTCATTTCCTTTCTTCAACGACTTTTAATTTTCTGAAAACAGGTCTTTTAACTCCTTGTTAAAGTTATTCCTAGATATTTGATTATTTTTGATGCAATTATAAATGCAATTGTTTTCTTAATATCTTTTTCTGATAGCTTATCATTGGTATATAAAAATGCAACCATTTTCTGAATATTAATGTTGTATCCTGCTACTTTACTGAATTCATTCACCAGTTCTAACAAGTCTTTGGTGGAACCTTTAGGGCTCTCTCTATATAGTATCATGTCATCTTCAAATAATGACAGTTTTACTTCTTCCTTTCCAGTTTGGATGCCTTTTATTTTTCTTTCTTGTCTGACTGCTGTGGCTAGAACCTGCAGTAGTATGTTAAATAAAAGTGATGAAAGTGGACATCCTTGTCTGATCTTAAGAAAAACACTTTTAGCTTTTCCTATTGAGTATGATGCTAGCCGTGGGTTTGTCATATATAGCCTTTATTTGTGGAGGTATGTTTCCTCTATTCCCACTTTGCCGAGAGTTTTTATCATAAATGGATGCTGGATTTTGTCAAACACCCTTTATGTACTTATTGATATGATCATATAATTTATCTTTCAATTTGTTAATGTGGCATATCACCTTATTTGATTTGTGGATATTGAACCAACCTTGCATCCTTGGAATAAGTCCCACTTGATCATGGTGTATGGCTATTTTTAACGTATTGCTGAATTTGGTTTGCCCATATTTTGTTGAGAACCTTTGCATCTATAGTCATCAGGGAAATCAGCCTATGATTTTCTTACTTCGTAACGTCTTTGGTTTCAAAATCAGGGTAATGCTGGCCTCATAAAATGAGCTTGGGAGCCTTCCTTCCTCCTCAATTTTTTGGAATAGCTTTTGAAGAATAAATGTTAACTCTTCCTTGACTGTTTGGCAAAATTCGCCTGTGAAGCCACGTGGTCCAGGACTTTTGTTTGTAGGGAGTTTTTTGATCACCGATTCGATTTTTGTTAGTAGTATTCGGTTGGTTCAGATTTTCTGTTTATTCTTGACTCAGTCTTGGAAAACGTTTATAGGCAGGTATTCATTTCATCCAGATTGTCCAATATGTTGGCATACAATTGCTCATAGTATTTCCTTTTAACCCTTTGCATTTCTGTGGGGTCAGTTGTCATTCCTCCTCTTTCCTTTCTGATGTTATTTATTTGGGTTCTCTCTTTTTTTTCTTGATGAGTCTGGTTAAAAATTTATTAATTTTGCTTATCTTTTCAACAAACCAGCTCTTGGTTTCATTAATTGTTTGCATTGTTTTTATAGACTCTATTTTGTTTATTCCTGCTCCGATCTTTATTAATTCTTTCATTCTACTAACTTTAGGCTTTGTTTGCTCTTCTTTTTCTAGTTCTTTTAGGTGTAAGGTTAGATTGTTTATTTGAGATTTTTCTTGTTTCTTGAGGTAGGCCTGTATGCTATGAATATCCCTCTTAGGACTGCTTTCACTGTGTCCCATAGGTTTTGAGTCGTGTTTTCATTTTCATTTGTCTCAAGGTATCTTTTGATGTCTTCCTTGATCTCATTGTTAACCCACTCATTGTTTAGTAGCATGTTATTTAGCCTCCATATGTTTGTGTGGTTTTCAGTTTTCTTCTTGTAATTGATTTCTAATTTTATAACACCGTGGTCGGAGAAGACGCTTGATATGATCTCAGTCTTCTTAAATTTATTGAGACTTGTTTGTGGCCTAACATGTAGTCTATCTTGGAAAATGTTCCACGTGCACTTGAAAAGAATGTACATTCTGCTGCTTTGAGCCAAAATGTTCTAAGAGTAAAAACATGAATAATTTTCCGTTTTTTTTTCCCCCCAGTCTGTGTGTCACTTAAAGTCACTGTTTCCTTGTTGATTTTATGTCTGAAAGATCTGTCCATTGGTGTCAACGGGGGTGTTAAAGTCCCCTACTGTGACTGTGTTACTGCTGATTTCCCTTAATGTCGGTCAACATTTGCTTTATATATTTAGGTGCTCTTGTGTTGGGGGCGTAAATGTTTGCAAGGGTTATATCCTTGTTGAATTGATCCCTTTATCATTATGTAATGACCTTCTTTGTCGCTTATTATGGCCTTTGTTTTAAAGTCTATTTTGTCTGATATAAGTATGGCTACCCTAGCTTTTTTTTCATGTCCATTCTCATGAAATATCTTTTCCATCCCTTTACTTTCAGTCTGCGTGTGTTTTTCAATCTGAACGGGGTCCATTGTAGACAGCATACGTGTGAGTTTTGTTTTCTTATCCATTCAGCTACCCTATCTTTTGATTGGAGCATTTAATCTATTTATATTTAAAGTGATTATTGATAGGTATGTAGTTATTGACATTTTATTAATCATAGTTATGGTTTTTTAATATTTTCCCCTTCTTCTTTTTAAAAGTCTCTTTAATATTTCTTGTTTCCTTTTACCGTTTTCCTGAGGTCTTTTTTTTCTCATACAGGCTATTTCTCAAAAGTGTATGTTTGGGTTCATTTTTCTTTGCATAATCCAAGGAATCATAAATCATGCCAAAGCCAATTGTCTTGACACCAAAATGGGTTCTGAATCTAAATAAAAATATGACATCTAGTATGGTTTTGTACATTTTGGTTAGTTTTTCTCAAATTTTTATCTTAGGTACTGTCACCTTTCCAGGGCAAAGGATGCTGAGGACCATTTGCTTTCATTGAAGTAGTCTATTGATCATATACTTCCTGGTCTGTATAGTTACAGTTTTAGTCATCATGGTAGGCAGCCCTCAAGGAGCCAGGGAAGAAAAGAGCTTGTCAAGCGTTTATAATCGTCTTCAGTGGAAAGGTTGGCATAAATCACTTAGACATACTTACAAAAATCAAAACTCTTACCTTAGTTTTAAAAGGAAAAAAGCCATGGCTTCCTATTCCACAGAAGAAAGAGTACTTTATTTTAATTATCAAAGAGTTCTTTTCATGATATAATAGCCCCAGTAATAAAAATTTGAGGTAAACAGTTTGCTACTAAGGCCTTTAAAGGCAGAAGAACAGAGTTGGCAACTACTAGCCAAAATGCTAATGAAGAATTCTGTTTCCACACATACAAATTCTAGCAAACCACAGCTACCATTAAATCTGCTAGGCATGTAGGCAAGATGTAAACTGCACTCTCATTAGGTGACAGCATGTCCTAATTGCAGGCAATGTACCTAAATGGAAAACAATGGTGTCAAGCCTCTGCTTCAAAATATGCCAGGGAAAGAATGATATAAAAAAACAGATTCTGGAGATTTGCTGAGGAAGAAAGACCCAGCCCTGCCCCTGGCCAGCACCTCCTCTTCCATACACCATAGGCCCAAACTCAGCCCAATTGCCCACTATCCTCACCCCTTAGTTCTCACTAAAGGGAACAATTTATTTGTGAATGGAACCCTAAGATCTCAGGAGAAATCTTTGTCAATATTTTAGCCACTATCTTACATCTGCCTCATTCAAGTCCCCTCTTCTTGACTGTATTGTTCTAAGCCACTTTGCCACCAATAAAAATACAATTTCTAGTTCTTGTCCTAACAATCAGAAATTTTGTGCTGGAATTGCTTTTGAGAAATCACTTCATGTTTAAAAAGGAGGAAGGGAAATTCAGAGAGCTCAATCACCTCACACAAAGTTACAGCCATTGGAAGATGGGCCAGGGTAGAGCTGCTGCCTCCTGACTTCCTGACACTCTTTGTGTTGATTCTTGGTCACACCATTTTGCACAAGTCCAGGGATCTAGTACCTTGAGCTGTGGGTGTCGAGACTGGGGAACAAACTTCTTAGGGTCTGGAGAGACTTAAAGTATGGTGCTGGCAAGAGAAAAAGGAAGATTTCAAACTCTTTTTGGGTCAGCTAATGCCTTCCACTCCCAGCCAGACTGTGGCCCAAAATCCTAGTGCTGCCTGCAAAAAGGACACAGAGGCACATCAGGCACCTGGCCAGCCAACCAATCTACAAGTCTACAGATTGATTTTTCTCTTGAGCAAGATCTTTTCTGTCAAACAGACCCAGATTCAAACTGTAGCTCTGCCATTTAACTAGTTGTGTAACTCTGGGAAAATTGTTTTACCTCTCCAAGCATCTCTTTTCTCTTCTGTACTGTAGAGATAATATATTGCCCATCCATAGGGCTGTGATAAGAATAATATGAGTTGTTATATGTAAATCACCTAGAACCATGCCTGGCACATAGTAAGTGCTCAGTAAATGTTAGCTGTTGTCAGCAGAAAAAGCAAAATTGAGAAAGGGTTAATGGCACATGGGAAGGTTTAATGCCATGGCCTTGTGCTAGGTATCTTACTTCTATTTCAGAGTTGAAGATACTGACACTCAGAGTTCAGATACTGACACACAGAGAGACTGTGACTTTCTCAGCCAGCAAGTGATGCAACTGGAGTCTTGTTCAAAATCAGGCACTTTGCATAGTTTGTCCCATTTCATTCTCTCAACAAACTCAGCTGACCAGCATTATTAGTTCCATTTGACAGGTATGGTAAATGTAAATACCTTGCTTAGGGTTATACTCTTGGCCAATGGCAAAGCCAGGTTTCAAACTCAGAACTTGCTGTCTCCAAAGTCCTTGCTCTGCTGACTGAGGTGCCACAAAGAATTGTGTAGAACAAAGCAGAGGTGTGCCCTAGCTGTTGTGGGGAGTCAGTATGACTCAACCCAGGGTTTGCCAAGGGAGTGAGGGAACATAGACCTGATATTTGAATTGAACCTCAATAGTCCTGTGACCCAAGCCTGCCTTTGTCCTGTACAGTGAATTCTTCAATAGCTCACCTCTTAATGTTTCATTTTTGAACAGTCCTGGTGGATCAGGAAGCCTTTATTTCAGGAGGAATGTACCACCTGCAACACTGGTCCCAGTCTTGCCATCCTGTGCCACACAGATGTTGCCTTCACATGAAATAATGATGACAATAATAATAATAATAATAATAATAATAATAATAATAATAATATAATGGTGATTATTTTTTAGGGATACATTGCACTAATCACTGTGCTACAGACTTTTGTATGTATTATTTCATTTAGTGTTCGAAACCAGCTGTTATGCCCACCCTAGCAAAAACAGAATGTTCCCAATTTATGAACTAATAGTATTCCTAAAATTCTTTTGTAAGGCTGTTGTATGGATGAAACTGCTTTTTCACATAAACGATATTATAAATGGTTGTGGGTGTCCCCATTATACCCTGATGAACCACCAGGCATTTGCAGTGAAAAAGAACAAACTTAGTTGGGTTATACCATAGTTGCAGATACTAAACTTAGAGATATTTGGAAAAAGATATGTTTTCATTGTCAATGCCAGCTGCTTGAGAAGCACCAGTCTGGAAGAATACAGCTAACTTTCCATCCAGAGGCAACCATGCCTGAGAACTGGCTCCAAAGCCAGTTCTCTCTTATTAATAGAGCCAGACAGTGATGGCCCAAGAATTTTTTTTGCCCAAAGAATCACCCGCAGTGGCGGAGATGATGTGGAGTTCCAGAAGAGTCAGCCAGGCCTGGCTTTGTCACTTTCTGCATGTGTGGCCCTGGGAAAACTATTTGACATCTATGAGGGTCCCATGTGAAAAGTTGAAACACCACTGTTCTTCCTGGGTGGCAGTGATGATTCCAAGAGACAATACGTGTCAAGAACCTAGAAAAGCCTGTGGCACATAGTAGGTGCTCAATAAATGATGGCTTGTATCATTAAAAATAAAGCTCCACAAGGTCTATGCGTAAGAGAAAAAGATGGGGAAAGGAGCAGTCCAAGTGCCCCAAGGCACTGGGCAGAACCTATGATCTAAGGAGGTGGGTTTCTTTGATCTTGCCCAGCATTTCTGCTCAGCAATGAACTAACAATTAAAAACAAAGAAGCAAGAACTAGAGGTCTCAGAAAGACCCAGAATTTTGAAATAGGATAGGAGGCTACCTTCAGTCATCTAGGACAGCCTGGAAGCCTGCTGATAACCTAGGAGACAAGGTAGTAACTTCAGGTAACAGCTAACTTCACAGGCAGGTAGAAGCAGCCTGAAAGAGGCTAGACTGGTGTTTCTCAAACTGGAGCCCATAGACATAGTCTCTAGACTGTGATAGTTCACTGAGAGCGTTTAAACTTGGAGAGTCAATCTCCTTAATAATTTGCATAGCTACCTTGTAACAAAATTCCAGTACCAGCATTCAGGCCTGTCATTGCCTAATAGCCATTGGGTGCAATTTTAATGGCCATTGGATATTAAGGAAAGAACAGAGATGGGAATAACATGTAAAGGATGCATTTGTGACAAGAGAAAGGGAAACAACATTTGTGTGTGATAAAACTAAGACTTTGCAGTAGTTCACATAGAGAACAATGAAGGAAAATTGTTTCATCACAGTAGTAAAAAAAAAAAAAAAAAGCCAGATTCCACGGAGCCTGTGCCAAGGCCACAAGCACCTTCTTCCTGTTTAACCAGCTTCAGTATCATCTACTGATGTAAGTAATGTCATTCATTTATGTTTCATTAATCTTATCATTTTGACTGCATTTAATTTATACATTTGTTTTGGTTTTGTTGGGTAGTTGGACAAACATCAGTGATGGGGGAACAAAGGGGTGAAGGCCAAGCCCAAAGACAACCCAAAGACTGCCCAAAGGATACTCATTTTGTAATTAAAAATCACTCCTGCATCCTGAGACAAAGGATGGGAGGACCACAACCTATAGCCAGTTTAACCCAGCCATAGATGCATACACGGTAAGGACTGCTCTGACTCTCTCTTCACTTCAGCCTTGTTATATCATTATTATAATATCATGCCTATGACCAGAAGTTCATGAGTCTATAACAGAATGAATTCTGGGTAATTGCATGCACAGTAGTCAGGGAGTTATATAACAGCCAAATGTGAATCAGAATGACCTCACATGCCAATCACCTAGGGAACGTCTTTGTAACCTCCCATCATAGCCCTAATATAATACAGACCTCCCCACTTACACAAGGTTACAGCTCTCTTCTCTGTAACCAACCCCTCGCTTGGAGCATGCTTTTGTTTTCACGTGGCTATAGCCAGTTTAGGCATGACCCGTTTCTACCTCAAAACGTGCCTTTAAGAAATCTTACATCTCGTAAATCTCATTGAGCTAGAATTGTTTTCTGCATTAGTGAAAAGAACTGAGAATCCTTAGTGTTACCAGGACAACACTGGGGTTCAGATCACCTTGAAGGGTAACAGTTTTATTGTTGTAGAAGTAGATAGTCCAGATGTTTAATTTTGGGTGTATACAAATTTATGTAATGTTAAAGCTTAAGTCACTAAATAACGAAAAGGTGAAGCAACCCAAGTGTGCATCATAGGATGAATGATAAAAAAATGTGGTCTATATGTACAACTCAATATTATTGAGCCTTAAAAAGGAAATTCTGACAAATGTGGCAACATGGATGAAGCTTAAAGACTTTCTGCTAAGTGAAATAAGCTAGTTGTAATGGGACAAATACTGTATGATTCTACTTATATGAGGTACCTAGAGCAGTCAAATTTATAGAGACAGAAAGCAGAATGGTGGTTGTCAGGAGCTAGGGGAAGGGGGTTGGCGAGTTAGTGTTTAATGGGCATAGAGTTTCAGTTTGGGAAGATGAAAAAGTTCTGAAGATGGTAGTGATGGTTGCACAATAATGTGAATGTACTTAATGTCACTGAACTGAACACCTAAAAATGGTTAAAATGGTAAATTCTGTATTATGTGTATTTCACCATGTTAATATAAATAACACTTGCTGTGTTTTGAGAAACTCACTTACCCGTTCTGAGCCTGAGAAGGAGGGTGACCAGCATTGATTTGTTCAGGAGATTTTTATTGAGCACCTACTAGGTTAAGCCTTCTACTAAGGGCACAGAGACCGCCATGAACATGATAGACACAGGCTTTACCACAGGCTGACAGTCCAGTGGAAGAGTCAGTCTTTAGTCAAACCACCCACAAATATCTAATTACAAAATTAAATATTTACCTTAGAAAGCTGTTATCAGGCAATGGTTCTTCCAACAATTTTTTTAGCAGCAAATGCTTCATTCAAATAGTCTTACACAGAAAGTTGGTATGGAAGATAGATCAAAAGGAAACTGCACAGAGGTCTCTGGGAATATCTCAGGACCCTAGGGCTTCAAGGAGCCCAGCTGGAAACCAGTGTTCAGAGAGAGAGGTGAGGAAATGTCTGCGGGTGGCTGAACAGAGTCCTGGCCCATTGTGGGCACTGGAGACACAGCGGTTTCCATTCCCAATGCTGTCATCTCTATATATATAGGAGAGAAGGGGACCTGTTTAAACAGTAGTAGGGGCAGGGGGCAGTGAGAACAGGGGTCAGACTCAGCCTCAACCCCTGTATCTCCTAGCTGGCAGAGCCCCCTGCTGTTCAGAGTCCCTGTACATCCTGGCTGAGGGTGCCTCAGTGGCTGGAGTCTAGGGGGTCACTGGCAGGTGGGGACACATTGACTCTGAGTGCACACATTTGGAAGCCAGCTTGCTGCAGACAGCCTATTATCTGATGGCACGCTTCCTTCATCAGTGCTAATATCCATGTAGCGAAACAATGAAAGGGTTTCCTATCAGTTCCAAATAGGACGTGAAAAACTCTCAGGGCTAAGAGTAGAGGATGCTGGAATAGGGCAATGGGAAACGCCTGAGTCACCAGAGGGCCTCTTTGATTCCAATGGCCCAATCATTGGAAAGGAAAAAGAGGGGGGGGGGTCATTAATAGACAGTGGGAGGGGACAGGAAAGACTGGCCCTTAACATGGGGCCTCCCCAGAGGGCCGAGAGTGGGAGAAGCCTGGCTGTGGGGTCACCACCCAGAGAAAGAAACAGAGCCCACAGCTTCATCCACCTCCACTCAGCTTCAGCACCTCCACAAGCCACACTCTACAGGCTATCCCAGTTTCCACAAATAAAAACTTCTTTTGAGAAGGAATTCTAGAACATATTTGTCTCAGAGCACTTGCTCAACCGGGAGCTGGACAGCTGCAGGGCTGACCCAGGACAAGGAGATTACTTGCTTACCACCTTGTCCTGGGGCTCCAGGCAGGTCCTTTGGCTTTGTAAGAAGTCAGATTTTCTGAAGAAAATATGGAACAGTCACACATACGAAGAATTTCTCAGGCCAATTACAACCCAAAGTCTTTGATCCTCTGTCTCCCCTCAGGTTGGACACAAGCCCTCTCCTTTTCTCTTCTCTAAGAATGCACTAGTCCATTATTCTCTAGAAGACAAAATATCAACCAGCAAGGCAGAATGACTATTAACTTCGTGGCCAGTAAGTGTTCTCATGCCTGTATTTCCAAAGTGAATTGTGTGTTCCGGTTAAACCACGTGGCCCTGGTTATCAGTCTCAGAAGTTAAAAGGAGCCTCTTGTCCCTTGACTCTCATGGCCTTTCACTCAAGGAGCCAGAGCCAGCCTCCATCAAAGCTTTAGTTGGCCCAAGAAAATGATTCAAGCCAGTCTTGCTTGCATAATGGTTATCTTTGGAGTTGGAAATTATTGTAATTAATGACTTTCCTAATTGTCCTTACTTGCTGATGATAGCAGATGATACTCATTTTTAAGCTCCTCCAGTAAGACAAGAATATTTGAACCTATGTGCATATCACTTGGGTGCCTGCCTCACAGCACGTGCATGCAGTAGCGCTCTGCTCATTGTTAAACAATAGCTTTTAGGAAAAGAAAAGCCTTTTGGTGATGCACTAAGAAGTGTGCAGGTTCTGTGCATAGTAGGAGCTTGTGAATGTGCATCAAATGAAACTGAACCGAAGGAAGCTTATTCAACATGTGTCATGTAGGAGTCTGCTTCCCCAGGAAATATGTGTCTCGGGGGAAGGGTGAAGGCTCCTTGGGCTCAATTCCAGAACAAGGTGGAGGCTCCTGAGAGAAAAGGGCCCAGCTCAGCTCCAAGCTTAGAACAATGCCCAGCACTCAACACACCACAGGTGTGTGTATGCTAGGAAATTCTTCTTGAAGCCTCTGAGGTCAGAGGCCAAAGCCCAGAGGTCTGGCTGCATTTATTGTCCATTGTCCCCAGCTAGAACAGGAAACACTTTCTGTTCCCAATTGCTCGAGTGGATTAATTTACAGTGAGGGGCTCAGAGTTGGTGCCCAGCACCTGTTTTCCCCTCTGAGAGGCCAGCTTCCGGGCACAGGGTGTTTTCAGAAGGGTCCCCCTCTTCACAGACACAGTCCCCTGAAGAGCCACTCTGGCTGCACCTCAGGGGATGCTCTGGGAGCCTGAGGACTGGCCTGACTCAGTGCTGCACTGCTCTCTGAGCCACCCACAGGGGTCAGGGGAATCAAGCCCTGTGGAATGCACACTGCACTGATCCCAGAACAAAGAGTGACAACCAAACCTCAGTAACGGCACTTTTCTTTTTTTTGAGGATCCACTCTCTGTGCCCGGCACAATTAG
Organism: Eonycteris spelaea; assembly: GCA_003508835.1. Lineage (NCBI taxonomy): Eukaryota > Metazoa > Chordata > Mammalia > Chiroptera > Pteropodidae > Eonycteris > Eonycteris spelaea. Next base: position 98,243 of record PUFA01000215.1, on the reverse strand, counting down.
ATGACATACACGCACTCCTTTTGTTTTCATTTGATAAGGCTGTGAGTCCCGTTTCACAGATGAAGAAACTGAGGCTCGGAGAGGCTACACGAGTTTCAGATCGCAGTGGTGGGTCTGTTCTCGGTCCAGAACTCCCTGCAATGACAGGGAGCAGTGGGGCTGAGGAGAGCTGGGGGCATCTGTGCCACCTCCAGAGGACATGTGCCATTCAACTCCAGCCTGCTGTTACCTTGAAGTAAAGTAGGCCCTGTATGGCCAGATTTTCATGTGGAATCTCCACCTTTTCCACATTAGTAACTTTAACAATAAATTCCTAAATACTGGGTAGTGCAGAAAAGCCTGCCAGCACGCCCTGCTTTCTGTCTCTGCTCTGTGCCACTGTCCAAAAGTAACAATGGGCACTTACTGCATGCTGGTGCTGCTGCACTGTGCCCTCCTTTGTTTTGTTGTTGTTTGTTTGTTTGTTTAGCTGTGAAACTGCAGTTTTATTTATTTATTATTTTTTTTATGGTGACATTGGTTGTACCCCCTTTTGGACAGATGAGGAAATTGAGGAGGAAAAGGCACACTAGCTGGCCCAGCACCCAGAGAGTCCCAGTCAACTCGCTGCATTCCTGCCTCCCTCAGCCATATCTTCATCACTGTCCATCCAGAAAGGCAGGGGAAGAGTGGGGAGTCTGGTGGAGAATGGAGCCACCAACCCTATCTCTGTAGGTCATTTTCTTTTCCTACTATGACCCTGAGACCATCACACAGACCGCCCCCCACCACCCACATACAATCCACTAGCTAGCAGGGCTGGGGTGCACGGTGCCATCACAATTCTCCCAACATAAGCTTGGCTCCTTGACTCTGGTAGCCCAAGATGGCTCCTCATTCCCTCTCTCTGCTCAGGCCCTCCGTCCACCAGTCCCTCCCGCAGCAGCCTGTCAGTTGGAAAGCTGTGGGCACTCTGCTAGCCCTGCTTCCTCCTATCCAAAGTGTAATGGACAAGCCATCCCCCTGAGTGACAAGGCTGCCCTTTGTGGAGGGGGAGATTAGAGGCAGCGTGAGGCTGTGCAGTCTTTGCCTGGATGACAGGAGACATCAGCCCTCACGCCGCGCAGTCCGCACAGTCCAGAGCGAGGAAAACCTTGACAGGCCTGGAGGGGATCCAAGAGGGAACAGAGAGGGGGGGACACACTCTGCAAACTCAAAGGCCAGGCCTGTCTTCACACCTGCAGGATAAATGAGCAGGGGGCTGGGGTAGCAGTGGGGGCCATAGGGCATGAATAATTTGCTCTGAAAAAAGTATGTCACAAGGAGATAGCTCAGCCAGACACTTCAAATAAAGGCAAGCAGCCTCAATGGTAGTAGACATTCTTTGCCACCAATGCACTGCTGAGACCTAAGTGCTGAGATGTCATTAAAGAAAGGCATATTGAACCCTTCACAGTTATTTTTATTTAAAAAAAAAAAAAAAGATGAGAGTGAGAGAGAGAAAAAAAATACTATCATAGAAGCAGGTATGAGTCTTTGAGCTCTGAGAAAAGATCATGAGTTCTGGCACCTCAGCTCCAGTAACTTCTTCATGTGAGGACCAAGCCAGCCAACCACCCCCTCCCTGTTCTTACTCCCTCCTCTCAAACTTCTTCATTTTGTACTCAGGTGTGACCTTGTCTTTTGACATACTGACCCAACCAAGCCCTCAGAACAAGGATCCTATCTGGTTGTGTTCAATGTCCCCCAACAGAGCACAGTGTTCTGTATACAGTGGCCACCCACTCAATGTCAATTGATAAAGACAATGACAATGCCTTCTTTTTATCTTGGGAGAACAAAGCAGTGAGGCTAAAAATAATATTAGCCTCCTTGACTTCCATTCACAGAGAAATAAATAAATAAATTGTGAGAGAGCCCACCAAGGACCTACTCTAGAGGCACCTGAAGGAACGAGACTGACTTGTGTGTTCACATAGATGGAGATCACAGAATTATTCATCAGGAAAAGTTTCAGCATGGCAGATAGACCCATGGAAAAGGTCATGGGTCTTCTTCCAAAACTGTTAACTGGGGCTACCTCTTCAAAATTGGGATTGGAGGAAGAAGGGGGCTGAGGAACTTTCACCTTTTATTAGACATACCTGGGTATTTTAATTTTTACATTGAGTATGTATTACTTTTACAATTAAAAATATATATTCTTAATCCATGTGGTTTAGGGAGAGCTAAACTCTTTCTCAAGCTGGGGCTCCAAAGCATGTCTTTGTCCAAGGAAGAAAAAAGTAGGATCAGAAGATGGCTGCCACAGTTACAGGGCTCAAGGGAGAAGGGCAGAAGAAGGGTCAGCACTGGCTTTAGTCTCCATAGTCCTTTTTGAGGACAGCAAAAGTTTTGCCTGAAACCCTCCAAGCCAAACCCTCACTTCTCTTTGGCCAGAGAAGATCACATGGTCACCCTAGCTGCAAGGGAGACTGGGAAGATGAAGGCAAGACCCATGCAAGGCTTAGACCAAGAATGGATTTTGCCTTAGGGAAGCTCTACTCTAGCACAAAGGGCCTCTGCCCACTTACTTTTCCTCTTGCCTCAACTCTACTGCAACTTTTCCTCTTCACTTGCAAGAAAGGGTTTATCTCCAAAGGCAAAGGCTCGCAGTAACCCCTATCCCTGCTTACAGAAACTGCCTTCAGCTACACCCTGCCAACAAGTTTCTGTTGGCATTATTCAGCCATATTTTTTTCTTTCATTTTCTTTGTTTAATGTCACACACACACTTCAGAATTCTGCATTTCAGTCTTGCGGCCACCAGGAGGGCATCTGCCTGAGAATACAGCCAACAGCAGAGAAACCTAACACCAAGAACTAGAGAAACCTGGAGTGCCATTGTTACTGAATCACCTCCCAAAATTCAAGTCCGTGTGTGTCAGATGCGGTAGTGAGACACCAGTGCTTGGAAACAGAGGAAGGTTTATTCAATTTGGCCAAAGTGAGAGGACTGGGTCTACAGCTATGCCACCCTGAACACTCCTGATCTTGTCTGATCTCAGAAGCTAAGCAGGGTCAGGCCTGGTTAGTACTTGGATGGGAGACCACCTAGGAAGACCAGGTGCTGTAGGCTTAATAAAAAAGAAAAAAAGTCAGCACTGACCCCTCCAGTTATATTGCTTTGCATATAACTCTTCTAGCACTTCACCGCACCTACTACATACAAAGTGAGAGAACTGGAGAGCAAGATCTCTCAAATCTGTCTCCTCAAAAAGCAAAAGTAGGGAGTTTTAATGCAGCTGGGGAGTAGGGGATTGAGGGGAGTATCAGAAATCGAGGGGAATCTGTGTTTCTTCAGTTACAGATAACATTTTTTGCAACCAGACTTCTGGGTGGCAGCAGCTAGTCACAATTTTCTTAAAGGCATTTATTCCTTCTGCAAAACATACATAAATTTTCCTGCTTGTCAAAGAAACAGTACATCAGCAACACATAATTATATTGTGAGAACAAAGGCTGCTGGGTTGAAGAACCAAGATTCTGCAAAATATTTCATAATTGTGCATCAGCGACGTTATCTTTAAAGCAAAAAAGTGGAAATTAGACATCTTGTGACTATCACCATTGTTCAAGCTATTGTACATAACTAGCTATATTTTTCTATTATCTCAAGCAAAGCATACTTTTAAACATTTCTCCTGGAATTTGCTTTACAGGCATTCCTTCAGAATATGACTAATATACTTTCTTAATCTTTGACTATAAGCTACGTGACAACCAAAGCAATTGAAACATTTAGTTAAAGCCTATACTTATCTCTCTTGCTTCTAAGATCTAAACATATTTACTGTTAACTATCAGTTTTGCTGTTGACCCACAGGCCCCTTAGTCAGCCATGCTGGAAACTACCTCTGGCTTTTTAAATGAATGAACCGATAAGTTACTTTTCCCCCTTCTTATGTCAGTTTGGGTTGAGTTTCTGTCTCTTAAAACCAAAAGAAGACCTGACTACTATAGAAATGATCTGAGAGCTGAGTTTAGTCACGTGCCTGACATGTGGCTACCTTACCCCGATGGGTATGTGGATGTGGTAAATCCTACAAATGTCTACATCACCTCTGGCCTCAGGAACTCAGTAGGATTGGATCACATCATCATCCTTCATCCTGCGGCCTGTCCAATGCTCTCCCCAAGATTTCTACAGTTTCCCCAGGGTTTCTATTTTTATGACTATTTATGACTCCCCATTGACTCTGTTCTCACTCATCCCTCTGTGTCCTGTGGCTTCCCTCATCTCCTCATGACTTAGAGACAAACCTTTGTCCTTTTCCTTAATCTATTTCCCTATATGCCAAAGCCCACCCACACGAGACATTGAGAACATGGATTTTCTCGAAGCTTTAGGGCAGTTTAAATGACAGCCATGTAAGCTTCAGTTGCACAGCAACACCCTAGCCTAGTGTAATTAATAAGAATAATTAAGAGTCCTACAACAACCACATCACCAAGAATTTCTTGTTGGCCCCCTTTTCCATGGACCCTAATCCTCCCTCCTTCCCATTCTCTCCCCTTTCTTCTCAGCTCTCCTAAATTTTAGTTCATTTCTTAGCACAATAGTGTAACTGTTTATTTTCTCATCTTGCAAACCACAACTCATGTCCTTCTAGAGCACTTCAGAAGGGCATTTTCCTGCATAAAAAAGGTCCCTCCCTAAGAACTCTGGTGCTGCCTATCTATAGTTACTATCTGCCTTCTAGCATTTGTTTTCCTCTTATAAGCACCAGAGTGTGCCACATGTGTTGGGATCAAGTGAAAAAACATGGTTCTTGAAACAGGAAATCAAACCAATTTGATTGTACAGAAGAAATAAAAGCCCATAGATGTCTAATCTGAAAAAACAGATATATTTACATACCAAAGCAGATCTCTAGGCAAAATGTCATCAGTTTTATTCTCTTTGGCATTCTCCCACAACACAAGCAGGTGACACAAAAGTGCCAGCGACATAGCTCATGCTCTTCTCACCTTCGTCTTAGTAAACATTGAGACATTCAGGATAATTTACAAATATCTTCCCTCCACTGATGATGTCATGAATGGTGGCAATGAGAGTTAGGCTCCAAGCCTTTAAGAAATAAGGTTGAGCATGAGAATCATTTTAGTGAAAGGCAGCTGACCTTCCTTGCCATCCCCTTCCCAGATTTACCTGGGACCACATTACGGTCCAGTGCAATCAGCCGGTGAAGCTGGGAGCATTGGAGAATTGTGGGCTTTCTTGGGGCTCTCTCCACCCTCTAAATGCCACCTTAACTCCCCACAGTAAGCCCCTGATCCTGAACATGCTCTTGCCATTTACCAAAAGCCGGAAACCTGCTAACTTCGTTTTCCTGACTCTAGTCTCTGACCAGCCCTCCCTCTTCCACACAATACAGCTTTTCTAAAACTTAAATCCAGTCCTGTTTAGAATTCACAAATGAGGCAAATTCCCAGGACTCGAGTCCTTCTTGATCCACCCTGCCAATTGTTCCAGTCCTTTCTGTCTCAAAATGTCCACCTTGCAGGTTTCAGTAGCCTCTGCATCCTTGCAGTTCTTCCCACCTGCTCAAGCACTGGCACCAGTCACTGAAAAGCAAAGTATACTTCAAGAGGCTCTGTGGGGTTTTTTTTTTTTAATCACTTCATTGAAATCCTCCACCCTGTTTTATCCTCCCTTGATCTTGGGCCCTTTTGTCCAACTCTAGCCTTATCATTTTCTCATTCAACACAATCTGCAGGAAATGCACCATATCACTTGTTCCACGATGTTTTCTGATGCCTCATCTCATGAGCTGCAGACACCTTTCTGACTTCTGACCCTGACCATACACTGCTATCACCTGTGAAGTATTTAGGGCCATTCTGGTCAAGCCATTGAATTTAATTGTCTGGGGACAGGTATTTTTAGAAACTCTCCAAGGTGATCCCAATGTACAGACAGGGTGGAAGCCTCTGGGGTGAGCTCACAGTGTCTATAACTGATGGAGTTCTCTGGAGTAGCATACAGTTAACAGTAAATGCTCACAGTAAAAGGACCAGCCTGGACTGTTTGTATTTTAAAGAAGATAAGATGAGTTTTTAAAACTGGTGCTAAGTAAATGTTTGTGGATATATTCAAGTCAATGGATTCAGTCAATGAAACCCTTGCTACTCAAACATGGTCCATGGAAAAGCAGCATCAGCACCAGCTAAGAGCTCATCAGAAATGGAAGATCCCAGGGACTACCCCTGATCTACTGAATTAGAACTTTCCTTTTCACAAGATCCCCAGGTGATTGAAACACATTAAAGTTTGAGGCAGCCCTGCCCCAAACTTGAAAATGCCAAAGGATGAGCATGTATGTATACTCCTATCCCAGGTTAACATCCACACAAACAAGCAGAAAGCATAAATGATTGAGGCGGCCCTTGGGAGGCATTAAGGAATGCCAGGGACTGTGGCTAATGAAGGGGCACCACAGCTGCGGCCCCTGCCTGTACTCGCCAGTCCAGATCCAAGCCCAGGGGCTGCCAGAGAGTCCTATTCTTCAAGAGAATATTGAACTCAGGGTTTTCTTTAGGAGACATCTGTATGTTGACCACAGTTTCTCCCTTATTTTGCTCCCCTGTTCAATGTTTCCATGGCATATATCCCTAACACTTACTGCGATTTACTTCTGTGCTGCATTTATTGTTTCTTGTCATCCTCCCTTCTAAAATGCAGGAATTTTTGTCTCTTGTGTTCACTTTTATTCCCAGAGACTTAGAACTGTCCCAGACAGATAGTAGATGCCAATAAACAGGTATGGAAAGAATTTACCATGTGGGACAAGCCAGAAAACATCTGTTTTCTGATGTGTAGAGACCTACACTGGCCTCTCTGCAGCAATATATGAAGGAAGCTGGAATACAGCCCTCTAGCAATGGTGGTCTGGGCTGGAAGGCCGTGAGGCCAAGACTCTTATCCTTAGGAGACTCTAAGAAGCTCTCTTTCCTATCAGTTTTCTTTCTCCTCCTCCATTACCCTATGGGATCATAGGTGTGGGTGAGGAGCCCTAGAAGGGATACTGCATACTCAAGCCCCAGAAGTGAGCCTCTGAGGAGAGCTTTTGTGGAAAATCAGTAGGACAGGGTCTGTGAGGTAACCCAGAAGAAGTCAGGGGCCATTTCATCTGAGCCTTGCTTTCACAAAGGACCTTGAGCTCAGACTTTTTTATATTATCTCCATATGAGGTTCTACTTACAGAAGACTTTTTTCGTAAAGGTGTTAATCTGTGCAGTTTAAACAATCATTAAGATCCCACAATTTCTCACAATGCTAATCCGTCTCGTTATTAATATTCATAAGGTTGTCCTGCTCCTGCAGGGAGGGACCCTGGGACAGAATTCACAGGGACACTCTCTTGTGGGTTTCTTCCTTACTGATGAACAGAGCGTTTCTATCAGGGGACCATTGGGCCTTAATGCCCTCCCCCTGCAGCCTGGCCCAAAGCCCCTCAGAGAGCAGGAAAAGAAATAACTGCAAGTAGAGGCATGCCAAATTCTTTTCGGGGTTAGAAGGGATGGGGGAAGCATGTTCTCAAGCTACTGTCCCTTCAAAAACCATATGGCCTGCCCTTGTGGTGAAGAAGATGGGGCCCAGGGCAGTGCCCACCCCCAATCTCACCTTCCCCCACCCCACACACATGGGCTTGCATGAACTTCCAGCCTGTTGCTGCACTGGGGCTGGGGTGTCTCTTCCCTGAGCAGTGGCTGCCCCCAAGAGGGCAAAGACTTCTGCAGGCATTTTCCTGTATAAGGAAAGCTGGCTGAGGGGAGGATACCATGTGGCAGGGGAGTGAAGGAAGTTTGGGGGGTCCACTGTGCACAGCCCAGTAGGACGTGTGGGCCCCAGAGGTTCCTGGGGAATCATGAGGGTAGCCCCAGCTAGGCTTCCTATAGGAGGGGACTCCTGTAACAGGAAAAGGTGGGCATGGGGAGAACCCAATATGAGAGACTGGGCCAAGTCAGCATTGTGGAAAATTTTTCATTTTTGTTGGTTTTTGTTCATATTTTTTGTTTTCCTTTTATTATTAAAACTTCAAACTTTTTATAATAGTAAACAGAATACAATAATGACCCTTTGTATACCTGTTACCCAGACTCAACAATTAATTCAAGGCAATGTTACTTCATCTATTACAGGATTGTATTTACCATATAATTGCTCCCATATTGTTTGTAGCAGATTGTATACATCATACCATTTTATTTGTAAATATTTTAGTATGTTTCTCTGAAGGAAGAAAAAACTTCTTAAACATAACATATCATAACACCATTTTTAAAATTAACATTACCTTAATATTATCAATATCTAGTGTTGTTGGTTGAATTGTGTCTCCTCCCCTCCAAAAGATATGTTGAAATCCTAACCGTCAGTACCTCAGAATGGGAGTCTATTTGGCAATAGACTCTTTATAGAGGTGATTAAGCTAAAATGAGGTCATTATAGGGTGGGCCCACTCTGATCTGACTGGCGTCCTTATTAGAAGAAGAAAATTTGGACATCAAGACAGACTTGCACAGAGGAAATATCATGGGAAGAAATACAGAGGGAATGCCGTGTAAAACTTGGAGTTATCAATAACAACCAAAAAAACAAATGATCCAATCAAAAAGTGGGCAGAGGACCTGAACAGACACTTCTCCCCAGAGGACATACAAATGGCCAACAAATATTTGAAAAGATGCTCAACATCACTAACTATTAGGGAATGCAAGTCAAAACCACAATGAGATATCATCTCACACCTGTTAGAATAGCTGTAAACAACAGGACAAGTAATAACAAATGTTGGAGAGGATGCAGAGAAAAACGAACCCTCATACACTGCTGGTGGGACTGCAAATCGGTACAGCCACTATGGAAAACAGTATGGAGGTTCCTCAAAAAAAAAAGAATTGATCTACCATATGATCCCGCAATCCCTCTACTGGGTATTTACCTCAAAGATTTGAAAACCCATATGTGAAAAGATATTTGCACACCGATGTTCATAGCAGCATTATTCACAGTGGCCAGGACGTGGAAGCAACCAAAGTGTCCTACGATAGATGATTGGCTAAAGCTGTGGTACATATATTTAACGGAATATTACTCAGCCATAAAAAGAGATGAAATACTGCTATTTGTGACAACATGGATAGACCTCTTGATAATCATGCTAAACAAAATAAACCAGACAGAAAAAGTTGAAAATCACATGATATCACCTACATATGGGATATAAACCTAAAAGCAACAAATTAACAGGACAAACAGAGACTCATGAACATGGACTATAGACTAGTGGTCACCAGAGGGTAGGGGTTGAGGGAGGAGGGGAGAGGTAGATGGTTAAAGAGGGTCACATATAAAGGGAGGGTGAGTGAGTAAAGGGACCAAATATATGGTAGCTTAAAGAAACTAGACTTTGTGTGGTAAACACACAATAGAATATACAGGTGTCAAATTATAATATATACCTGAAAATTATATAATTATATGAACCAATGTTACCCCAATAAACTTAATTTAAAAAATAAATAAAAATTGAAGTTATGATGTCATGAGCCAAGGAACACCTAGGGCTACCAGAAGCTGGAAGAGGCAAGGATGCTTCCCTGGTGCCTTCATAGCCCTGGCAGTATCACCTTAATTTTGGACTTCTAGCCTCCAGAACTATCAGACAATAATTTTTTGTTATTCTAAGCCACCCACTTTGCAGTACTTTGTTAAAGCAGCCCTCCTGTCAGTGTTCAGATTTCCAATTATCTCACAAATGTCACCTTTTTCCCTTTTTTTTTTTTTTTTTTTTTTACAGTTTATTGAAATAAAGATCCAAACAAGGATCACCCATTGTGTCCGGTTAATATGTCTCTTAAGATTCTTTCAGAGAAAGGAGGGGGAGGTAGATGAGGTAAAAGGGGTCAAATATGTGGTGACAGAAAGAAATCTAACTATGGAAGGGGAACACACAGTGCAATATATATATGCCTCACTGTCAAATCCTACACCTGATACTTATTGGATTTTGTTTAACCAATGTCACCATAAAAAAATAAAATAAATAAGCAATAAATTATAAAAAGACTTTCAATTTCCTTCTTTCTTGCAATTTACTTCTTGGAAAAAAATTATTTTGTTTGTCCTACAGAGCTTATCACTGTGTGGATTTTTCTCTTTGCATCTCCATGGGGTCATCTGCTCAGAGTGAGTATGCTCTGGGGCAGCAGCAGCAGCAGCATCCAGGACCTTGCTGGAAATGCAAAGTATTGCAGTTTTGCCCCAGATCTGCTGGATCAGAACTTCATTTTCACAAGCTCCCTGGTGATTCATGTACCTATTGGAGCTTGAGAAGCAAAGGAGTCACACGTTCTTCTCTGCATTTCCTAAACTTTGTCATTAGAGCTAGAGTCTTGATTTGATTCAGGTTTTTCTTTTTTAGCAAGACTATGTCATAGGTGGTGATTGTTCCTTCATCAGGAGCATGTCATGCCTGGTTGTCTCTCTATTATAATGCGAACAGAAGTTGACCATTAATGCCTACATTTATTAGAGTTGCAAAGTGGTGATACTCTATTTCCATTATTCCTCTTCACTCAGTGGTGGGAATATATCTCTTTAACGGAAAAGTTCCTCTTATCTACTATTTGATTACCTAGTGGTACAGTTGATATAGGAAGAGAAGGATAAATGCTCAGTTTTTTCCCTCTTATATACCACTTTTCAAAATGCGTATGTCCCCAATGGTAACAATGAGTTATTTTGTGCTTGATTTTAGCAACACATGAACTCATGGATTTAAGCAGACATTATGCATTTACAATCCATAACACTTATTTGTATTGCCGCTCAGGTGGTTGTCCCATCTTTGGCCAGTGAGGATCATTCAAATTATCTCCTGAGTCTTTTGGACATGACAGTGATAGTCTTGAGTACCTACCTTGCCATCCCATATCGCTAGATGTTCCAAACTCACTTTGTGCATCTCCTGCCCAAACCTGGAATCAGCTGTTTCTTTATGGATCTCTGGCTTCATTCAGTGGAGAAGGGTGGTTAGAGACCACAATTTGAGTGTAAGGGTGCTCACTACTATTGGTTGGCCTTGTTTGGGGGCCTTTCATTGGATAAAATACATGTAACATTTTGACATAAAATATATGAGTTCACACTTCCAATCAAATTCAATACCATGGGATTTTTAATGTAATCTTTTGAGCTTTACCAGCATTCCTCCTTTCTCCCAAGTGATGAATCCAAGTTTGTGGTGATACCAGGAATGGCAGAATTAGAATATCCCCATTTGCTCATTTGCCCCATGGTGTGATAGGACTTGTGGGATATAGGAACTCCAGCCAGGGTGGCAGCTTCCATGCAAGGAGGGAGTCCTGCAGATTGGCTGGGGCTTTGAGGAAGGGAGGCCTGCAGGTTGACAAAGCCAGCTGAGTTGGGGTAAAATTATGTGAGGTCTTGAAGGTCAAAAGGGAATGATAGGAGGGGAGGCCCATCTCAGAATTTCTCACAGAATTGGAGGCTTGGATAGGAAAATACAGGAAACTACAGGGTAGGAAAAAGGACCTGAGGGCCAAGACATTGCCAGCCTGTAAAAGGGACTGAGAGTGGGGCCTTTCATATACAAGGGGCCCTGCCACTTTCATTGGGGGCACCAGCACACAAAAAATTAAGCAATTCCAAACCATGGTTACATAAATTACAAGATATTTTAAGTGTTTCCTTTTAACATATTAAAGCTTTTATAAGAAAAAAAAATGTTATGGTATAATTATGCACACATAAAATAATTAGGAGATTTATAAAAATATGTGCATATTAATCTGGAGTTGTTATAAGGAGCAAGTCCAATTGTGGAATGTGAATTTAAAGCTGAATAAAATATACTGTCTTCTTTCAACGCTGTCAGTGGATTTCTTCGATTATATGTTCAAACTTTTTTTTAACAGACTTTATTTTTTAAAGTAGTTTTAGGTTCATGGTAAAATTGAGTGGAAAGTACAGACAATCCCCATATATTCCCTGCCCTGACACATGCACACCCTCCCCCATTAGCAACATTCTCCACCAGAGTAGTGCATTTGTTACAATCAATGAACCTACACAACATAGTCACCCAAAGTCCATAGTTTACATTAGGCTTCACTCCTGGTGTTATACAGTCGATGAGTTTTGACAATTGTACAGCAGGTCTTTGTCACTGTTGTTTCATTATAATGTTGATGAGATGCCATAGGAACTTAACTCTTATTTACATCAATTAACCTGTGGTGGTAAAATTGGTTTTATACATGTTATTTTGCTTAAAGGCTCAAAACCTCAGTGACATTAGGTGAAGACTTATTGTATAATGACATGTATTTATCATTACAGTATCATACAGAATTATTTCATTGTTCTGAAAATTCTCTGTGTTCTGCCTACTCATCCTTCCATCCCCTAAAGCCCTGGAAACCACTGATCTTTTTATTATCTCCATACTTTTTACCATTCCCAGATGTCATATATTTGCAATCATACTGTATGCAGCCTTTTCAAATTGGTTTCTTTCACTTGGCAATATGTATTAAGCTTCTTCTGTCTTTCCATGGCCTGACAACTATTTATTTTTAGCTCTGAATAATATTTCATTGGCTGAATGTATCGCCATTTATGAATCTAGTCACCTACTGAAGAACATCTTGTTTGTTTTCAAGTTTTGGCAACTGTGAACAAAGCTGCTGTAAACATCCATGTTCAGGTTTCTGTGTACATAAATTTTCAACTCCTTTGGGTAAATACCAAAGAGCATGATTGCTGGATCATGTGGTCAGAATTGTTTAGTTCTATAAAAACCATCAAAATGTCTTCCAAAATGGCTGTACCAGTTTGCATTCCCACCATCAATAAATGAGAGTTTCCACATCCTCACCAGCCCTTGGTGTTGTCAGTGTTCAGGATTTGGGCCATTCTAGGAGGTGTGCAGTGAAATACCATTTTAATTTGCAATTCCCTGATGACATATGATGTGGAGCATCTTTCCATATGGTTGTTTACCTTCTGTATATCTTCACTGGAGAGATGTCTGTTTAGGTCTTTGGCCTGTTTTTTAATTAGGTTGCTTATCATTGAGTTTTAAGAGTTCTTTGCATATTTTAGTCTATGGCCATGCCACCCTGAACACGCCTGATCTCATCTGATCTCAGAAGCTAAGCAGGGTCAGGTCTGGTTAGTACTTGGATGAGAGACCACCTAGGAAGACGAGGTGCTATAGGTGTAAAAATTTTTTAAAAAGAGAGAGTTTTTTGTATATTTTAGACAATAGTCCTTTACCAAATAAATCTTTTGCAAAGATTTTCTCTCAGTCTGTGGTTTACCTTTTTCATTCTCTTTTAGAATGTTGAAGGTCTGAGTTTGAGACCCACCCATGTGCAATAATGGTGGGACCTCCACCTCCCTGTGCACCATGGGTCCTGAGGAGGGGGAAAGTAATGTAGGGAGGAGGCAAGAGAATTAAAAATGTTAATCAAGCCACATTCTGAGACTGCAATGTGCTGATCAGCCCTATGGCCAGGCCAGGAGAACACCTTCAAGACAAAGGAAGATTTCTACTGGGATTGCTAACAATCCATTACCCACACCTGTGAAGTGGGAAACGTTAACCAAGATTCATTCCCTCTGGCTGAAACCATGGGGAATCTATGGATTAAAGACTAGAAACTGCCAGCAGATCTTTCACTCTATATATCCTTACCTTTTCATGCTATATACCCTTCTCCCTCCTTACTGAATGTCAATATGAAAGGAAATGAGTTAACAAAGTCTTTTAAATAATAACTCACAGAGACTAAAAAATGATATATAAACTGAATTCCCTGAACGCTCACCTCCCGCCCCTTCTATTTACTGTCTTTCCAAGCCTCTCTTGGTCCCTCTTACTCTCTGTCTCTGAGAGAAGACTATACTCTGTCTGTGGAGTGTTTCCCCTTTTCTAATAAACTTTCCTTTGGGCTCTTGTGTTGAATTCTTTCTGCCAAAGGACCCTCTTCTTCTCTTGGTGCAGGGCTTGGTCTCCCATCACTTGGGGAAATTTGCCCTGTCCTGCATCAGAAGGACCTATGAAAGAGAACTAAACCTCAGAGGGAGGGATGGGAGAAAGAGGCCTGTGGCTGGCAGAACCTGCAGGAGCTTCCTCCCTCAGAGGTGAATCACGGGAGGGAGAGTCAGGACCCCCAAGGAAATCATGAGGGGAAAAGCTAAGTGTGAGGAAGGGGAGATTTAGAGGACAGAAAAATTGAGGAAACACTTGGAGACAGCCTGGGCACAGGCAGTCCATGTAAGCCCATTATCCCCAAGGCTAGGGTGACACTGCTGGGATGTCTTGAAGGTGGATCCAATGGACTTTCTTTTGTCAGGTGGGCAGACCCTGGAGCCAGTAGACCCGAGTGAGGAGCAGCAGAGCACCAGTGCTGTCACTAGAGGTCCTTCTTGAGCTACTCTGAAAGTTTGTCATGATTCCTCACACAGATGGAGTGGCCTTGTCATCACTGGCGCTTTTAATGGTTGGTTCCTCAAAGGACAGTAACAAAGTGTAAATATCAGGGTTTGCTATGTTTACCTATGCCATGCACCCAGGAAAATCAAGACATTTAAAGTCCACACTCCAAGTCAAACCATCTTTAGGGCCCCATGTGGGGGAGTCACATTCTAGGGGGAACCCTCAATTAAATATCTCCTGACTTGACAAAACAGGCTACATCAAAGGTAAGTCTGTGAAATTGTTGGTGTTTGATTTCCCTTTTCAAAACCCACACCACCAAAAATAATGGAAGAGGTAAACACACACCTGGCTGGAGCCCAGCTGGTCTCTTCAGGCTTGAGTTGTTGCCGAGTTCACATAAATTCATCAACTGTCAAAGTGGAACTGCAGCCTAGAAAGAACACCCTAGAAAGAACAGAAGTTGTCACAGTGTCCCTGATCATAAGATCTCAAGTTGGAAGTCTTAGCCAAATTTTCTCAGCTCCCATCTATCTAAAAATAAACCCAATAAGAAATCTAAATTTTAACAGTCCTGGTTTGGGATGACCTTTTCAATTTATTAACACCTGAAGGTCCTCACAGGATCCTTGATTTGGTTCTGCTTATCTGGTGAGAGGACAGAATGAGAAGCGAAGAAAAGTGAAGGGCAGAAAGAAAGTAAGATAAATATTAAACAGCATTCTGAATCACCAACCTGTAAATGTCACAGATAGGAAACTTGCTGACACACATGTCTCTGTGACAACTGGGCAGAGAGGCTCCCTGTGCCTCCAGGACACCTGAACCCTGGTGGTCAGGTATGCTCCCAAGAGCACCTGGGAACATTTGTCCCCAAATGATTTTTCTGTGCCTGGAATTCTACCATTAAAGATTCTTATTTCCTGTACTACATACACAGAAAAACTGGTGTAAGAAGGAAGGGAAGAGGAATATTACCTAGCCATGGAAAAAAGGGAAATCCTGCCATTTGCAACAACATAGATGAAACTTGAGAGAATTATGCTAAGTGAAATAAGTCAAACAGAAAAAGACAATTGCTGAAAGACCTCACTTATATGTGGAATCTGAAAATAACAAACAAATGAAACTCATAGATACAGAGAGTAGATGGTGGTTGCCAGAGGCAGGGGTTGGGGGATGGGAGCAATGGGTGAAGGTGGTCAAAAGGTACAAACGTCCAGTTATAAAATAAGTAAGTCATGGGAATGTAATGTACAGAACGGTGACTATAGATAATAATACTTATTGCATATTTGAACATTGCTGAGAGTAGATCTTAAAAGTTCTCATCACAAGAAAATAAATTTTATAATTATGTATGGTGATGTTTACTAGACTTATTGTAGTAACCATTTCACAATATATACAAATGTCAAATCATTGTGTTATATACCTGATGCTAATATAATGTTATATATTGATTACTTCTCAGTAAAAAAAAAAAAAAAAAAAGAAGGGAGAATTTATATACATATAATTTGTATATGGGAAAGCTGTATGTAGAACTCACAAACACCCATAATGCTGACTGTCTCCACAGAGAGTAACTGAGGAGGCAGTGAGAGGAGGGTTTCTCGCTGCGTGCACTTTCGTACCTTTAGGATCTTAAATGGCATGGATGTATTATCTTTTAAAATACATTTAGATTTTCAAAGGAAGGAAATAAAAAAAATCTATATGTAGAGGCATGGAGAGATATACAAGATCCATAATTAAATGAAAATGAGTTGCTAACAGGGTGTCTAGAGTGAGGCAGTCTATGATTTTTTTAAAAAGAGAATATTCACATATAGTCTTGGAAATCCATAGAAAATGACTTGATGGATACCTCAGAAAACAGGAATTCCCTTTGGGGAGGCTGGAAAAACAGAGGTCTTGTACTTTTCATTGTATCCCCTTCTGTCCTGTTTGATTTTTTAAAACCTGTATTCGCTGTTATGATGATGATGATGATGATGATGATGATGATGACGACGACGACTATGGGATGGTTAAGGCAAAAGGAAAGGTCCATGAATTTTACATGGTCCTGAGCCAGTCCTGTCTCCTGCTGTCCCAGCTGGGCCACAGTGGGCAAAGTAACTCCATGACAGGATGCCTGTAACAACCTCCAGGGCTAACATAAAGCTCAAATCCAGAGACTAAGGTGGGCAACTCCAGCACAGGGCCCAGTGCTGAGGAGGTCTCCTTCTTCAAGAACTCCTCATTGAAATCCATGTGAAAAGGGTCACAGAAGGGAGCCCGCAGTGTGGGAACTATTCACTATCATCACTGTGGTGGTGAGTATGTGAACCTACACAGGTGATAAAACTGCATAGAACTAAATACAGCTCATATGGACATACACACACCCACACACACACACACACACACGCACGCACACACACACACACACACACACAACATAGACACAGATAAAACAAGAGTCATCAGAACAAGTCTGATGGATAAAATCAGTGTCGATATCCTGGTTGTTATGTCGTATTGTCGTTTTACAAAATGTCTCCATTGGGGAAATTGGGTTAAGCATTCACAGGCTGTGTTCTTTGTTATGACAAGTGACTATGCGATCATCTAAATAAACACTTTCATTTTTAAAAGTTTATGTGCCTCTTACAGCCTCATGAGCTTAGCCTTGATTAGAAGAATTGTCGTGAGCATTGATACGGCAGAGATGGGAAAGAGACAAACCCCTGGAAGGGGAGAAAGAAGGCTTTATGGACCTTGCAATTTGTCCAGCATCCTCTGAGGGAACCACACAGGAGCCACAGCAGTGCCTTCCCTGCAGTGGCACAGGGAGCTGGACTGAAAAGGAGGACTCAGTCCTGGAGGCTGCGTCCTGGAGAACAGAGGCCAGAAGGAAACGACAGCTGCCCAGGAGCTTTTCTCTGCCTACTTGGAGTGCAGTGGAAATTTAGGGGTCTTTCATCTGGCAGTGCCTCTGGGAAAGTGGTTCCTGCTCTCTGAATCTTGGCCTTCTCATCTGTCAAAAGGGGTCTGTACTTGGACCTGGCAATTTGCTGGGAGGTTAAAAACATGCAGGCCTGAATATTCTGACAGTGTCTGGCATGTGGTAGGCGCTCAGGAAATGTGATTCCCCTCTCCTCAGAGAACCAAATTCATAGAGGAGAGTTCTATAGTCTTCTGAGGGGCGTCCTTCACATCTTTGCCTGCAGCCCCTTCGCTTTAGGGAGGAATCACACTTGGAAAGACAAAACCATGTTCATATAAAACATCACCAGCACATCCCCTCACAAGAGGTGCTTTGTTGGAGTAGCAACTATTTCATTTCTAAAGAACACTTTCCAACCCACTCAGTGCAGGTCTGGAGCACTGGGCTGGGAACAGCAGTGCCCCCAACCTTGGCCACCTCCAGGCTTTGTGACCCCGGACAAAGCATTTAATCCCTCTGTGCCTCAGTTTCTTCATCTGTAACTTAGAGTTAATAACCCCAGAATGATTGTGAGGATTAAATTAGATGGGATAATACAGAAGAAAAGGGTGTGCAAACTGCAACTGTTATGTGCTATTACTATTAGCGATCCATTTGGTTAAAGAACATATCTCCCTTCCGCTATTGTCTGTAGACATGGACCAACACTCCAATGGATGGAGAGAAGTCATCAAAGGAACATTATATAGCCAGGCACAGCTTCAAGTGCCAGACTTAAGTGAATTCATCCTCACAACAATCATTTGCAGAAGTTTCTACTGTTATCCCGTTTTCAGATGAGGAAAACGAGACACAGAGGTTAATCTACTGAAATGGCTAAACTTCCCACATAGCCCCATTCCATGGGAGGTAAGTAGCAGCCACCCTTTTAATTGGTGTGTGTGTTCACCATTTCGCTACAGTCCCCACCACTCTCTGTTACCCCCTGACGTTGAAGCTCAGACACTATTTTCATCTCTATAGGCCCTTGCACTGTTGCTCTTCTTATGGTAGCAACACAGTTCTTGGTACCATATCTCTATCAATAATTGAAAAATAGAATGTAAATCAAGGGGCCATGAGTTTTACTTTGTAGGAAGTAAAGAATGTTTATATAGAGTCATCTGCAGAAACCTGTCTCCTTCACACATGTGCATTACCAGCTCCACCAGACTGCCTTATAAGGTAGCCAAGGCTGTGCACTGCTCATCTCTAAGGGTCCTGTTCAGTCATAGTGTGCATGAATGGCACCTCCCACAGTCCACAACCTGCACAGCTTGACATGGCAGTGTTCTCAGGAGGTTTGGCATTGCAATCTCAGGTCTCAGGGCCCTCGGCCCCCAAGTCGTATATTCAAGGTGATCCTTCTGTAGGTCCTACACTTGCCTGCCCATGCAGTTTGCCTCTATCTCTCATAAGAAAGCCCCAAGGCAAGGCTGAATCTGGGGCTGTGTTACTCTATACCAGGCCCTTGTGCTTCTTTAAAGTACTTTAGATAAAGCAATGAAGATGACCATCAGTGATAATGATGCCTGGATGTGAGCACTTCCCATAAGCCTCTGAAAGGGGATCTAAGATACATCTTCTGATCTGCGAAACCTCCATATTCAGCCTCCACAAGTGGGAATTCCCTTGTTTAAGATTGGGCCTCACACAGTAGTTGAAAGAACCATTTTTCAAAAAACTTAAAAAAAAAAAAAAAACTTATCCCCCTTGACTGTTCATCTATTTCTAGAAATCTAGCCTTAGAAAATCATAGAGAGGGAAGGAACAAAGGAAGAAGAGAGGGAGAAGGGAAGGTGGAAGGGAGGGAAGGAAGAAAAAGTTATATTCATAAAAATGTCCACTAGGAAAAAACACACTCAAATGATCATGATGGGTGCATAGTTTTGTGGTAAAAGATTGTTTATTTTAGTTTCATTATTTTGAAAACTTTCTGCAATGTTGTGTTAGTTTGATAATTTGTACTAAATCAACGTAACCTTAAAACGACATGTCTTAAAGACTCCAGGCTACCCGGCACCCCCTTAGCTGTGCAGCTAAGAGCAAGAGCAAGACTCTGAAGCTAGACTGCATGTTTTCCTAGCACAGCTCCTCCACTCCCCTGCTGAGTGTCGCCAGCAAGCTCCTTAACCTATCTTTGGCTCAGTTTTCCTTATATTTAAAATGGGCATAATAGTAACACCTAGTTCTTAATAAGTCCTTCTAAGACACTATTAGTAGTGACAACAGGGGTTGTGCATCATTTCTACCTCACCAGCTCACCTCAAACCCCCATCACACTCCAGTATCACCTTGCTTGTCTTGCAACCCCAAATGTATCCCAAACTCAACTATTCTATGAAACACCTCCAGCTCCAGGTGAGAGCAGAGGAGAAAAGACTAGGTCCTGAAAGCCACCCACCCCCAGCCACCCTGTACCACCTGCTGCCTCCCACCAAAATCTTTGGCTCCTCTCCACTCCTGAAGCCCCCTCCTCAATGTCCCCACATCCTGCCTTTGAGGAGCCCTCTCTCCTCAAAGCCACCTCTTTCTCAGCCTTTCCCCAACTTTATGACCATCATCCCTTGAGGATTGACATGAAACTCTGATCCAAAGTTAAATAGCAGAAAAAAGCTTTAATTCATTTCACTTTTTTATGCTAACATATTTCAAAGTAAACTACATCTGTATACTGCAATACACATCTTGAAGAAATGTGAACCTTTTTTTACATAGTCAAAATACACTATCATTGCTAACAACAACATATTTTATTAATGCTATTTAATAGTTGGTCCATAGGCAAATCAAGAGGCAACATTTTAAATTTATAATGTTTTTCTCCATCTTCTTTTTTTTTTTTTTTTTGAACTTTGTCAGACATAATGAAAGGGACTAGCAGAGGTACAAAAAATGCTCAAAGTCCCTGGGTGGCTAAGACTGTGGGGCATGCCTACCCTGCTGAAGGGGTGAATCAGAGAAGAGGCAATGGCCAACAGATTTTATAGACATGGGTCTTTTGATCCAGCAAAGCTACTCCTAGAAATTTATTGTGTGAGTGTCTATCCTATCAACCAGAGGTGCATTTATGAGGGTGTTCACACAGTGCTGCCAGTGAAGCCAAAGACAGAACATCTGAAATGTCCATCACCGTGACAGTTCATTCAATTAGGGTGGTGATATGCTCTGGAACCTTTAACAAGTCTTAGGAAAACTAAATGCAGTACCTGACCTTTGCTTGGGTCTATGTTTGAAGGAACATTATTGGGTTAACGGACAGAATAGGATTACAGAGAGTCGATCAAAGTACTGTGCTGAGCCTAAAATTGTAGTGTATTGATATAAAAAGATATCTTTATTCTTAGGAAAAATGTATACTAAGGTCTTTAAAGAGCCATGATGCATGCCGCTTATTCTCAAACGGTCAAAAAATGTATATTATACATGCACAATATACATAATAGAGTGTGCTTACATATACTTACACACGCATACACACACACACACACATAGAGATAGAGAGAGAGAAGGGGAGGGAAAGGGAGGGCAAGAGTGGGAGGAAAGAAAAAAATGATAAAGCAAAATGTTAGCAATGGATGAATTGGGGTAAATGGTATACAGGTGATTTTTATACTATTCTTATTCTTAACTTTTTACATAAGTTTAAATTTATTCCTAAATAAAAAGTTTAAAAATAAAAGAATAAGGCCAATTAATATAACCAACATTCACAATCTCCAAAACAAAGGGAAGAAGCCAGATGCTACAGGCAGTATGACTGCACACTCTGTTGTTGTTTATGGAAAAATACAGCAGCCTTGGATCTGAGCCTACAGATGCACAGGCAACCTAAGAAGCTCTCAGGATGCTAGCAGTAGTAGGAGTGGGGCTATCATCCTATTAAAAAGAAGAAAAAAGAAAAGGATGTGAGGACTAATTTAGTTAACCCTCAGGACATGCCATAAGGTCAGGAATCCTGACTCTGCTGGGACCATCTGATTTCAAATGCTCCCTCTATGACTTTTAGTAATACCCTCATACATGGCCAGCTAGGAGTCCACGGTGGGGTTTGCAAACCGTGCTGCTATAGTTTGTACATGTGGCCACACGATCCCTGCCAGCTCTGTCCTCCCCTCAGTTCTGCACAGGAGGGTCAGGGCTGGTCTCCCAGGTTCAGGTCCTGGGACCCACTTCTTCATGGGCAGTACTGGTACCGGGTTTGGCTTGGGGTCTTTGCAGCAACCCCCCCCAGGTACTCTAGCTCAGTCTGGCCAACACTACCTGGAAGCATCTTGCTGAGCAGACAGCCCAGAATCCTAGACCCTTGTGACAAACGAATCCTGTGCCAGCCAAGACCAGGCCTCTCTATCAAGGCCGCCTTACTCGTGGCCCATGGCAAGCCTATAGAAGAGTTGGGATTGGGCCCTCCAATCCCTGCCCTGCTCAGGCCCTCTGAGAACCAGAACTCTGGAAGGAGAGCCAAGACCTTTCAGCAGATTTTAAGAAACAGGAAGCAACCCCTTGTCCTGCCAATTTTCACCACTCCCATCAGTTGGGGGCAGAATAACAAAGAAGCTTCCTCTCATGTGCCTACCCTGGTCGGTTGATAGTGCTGCCCTGGCATTGTGATGACAAGGATTCTGAGGCACTGTCCAAGCTTGAAGGACAGAGTATACTGATGATCTATTGGCCATGTCTGCATGATATGGAATGAGACTGGCTATATAGTCTATATATTTGCCATCCATGAGGTAAGATCTTGCCTTTCTCCAAGTTGTAAGCATGACCTCAAGCAGAGAGAGATAGGAAGAGGTTATTAGCAGAATTACTACTATTACTACTTTTATTATAACTACCAATTAATGAGCACCTACTATTAGCCAGACATTTATAATGCATCCCCATACGAGTCCTAAAAGTGTTAGGAAAATTAGCAAGGGCTGGAGTCTTATTGATTTCTTAATGTCTGTTGAACTGAGGGTGGGCATCATAACTCCATTTTACAGCTGAGGCAACTGAGGCTCACAAAGTATTTGCCAAGGTCCCAGTGCTAGTAAGTGGTAGAGCCAGGAGTGGACCCAAAACCTGGGTGCTCTCCAGCCCCCACTCTGCCTCTGAACCATCTATCCTTCCCATTCCAGGGCCTGGCCCTACCTGCCTCTCCTGGAACTTCCTACCCTGAGCCCCCTGTAGATATGGGGGCATTGGACTGCAAAGCCAATGGGTGCCACTGAGAGGAGTGGCAAGGTGGGTAGGGACTACCCGCCCCCACAGGCAGTGGACAGGGGCCTTCCTGCATTCGTTACTTGCCTCTAGCCCAGGTTCTTCCCACAACACAGCAGTGATAGATAGTTTGTGAAATACCCTGAGCTTGCGGTTGACCAGAATTCTGAAATAATTCCATTGAGACCGGAATTCATGCAATGTTCTGTATCCTGATGTGGTAAAGAAGGCAGCCGCGGGAAGGGGGGTTGGGGGGGATGGGGGGGAAGGGGATGTGAAGGCCCAAGGATGGTGAAGCAGCCTCCAGTCCCTGCAGCATGGGCTCCTGCTGCCCCCCCCCTCACCCATGGGCTCCGGAAGGCCCATCTGACAGGAGCGGAACCCAGATAAAGCACCACCTGACCAGGAGGCCCCAGGCAGAGGGATTCATGCAAAAATTGTCAACAACCTCCCTACTCTACACTCTCATAGGGGGAACAGGAGCATATGGAGTCACATTGGGAAAGGAAGGCAGAGTCCTCAGCCAGAGATAGGCAAGAGAACAGACAGCCTGCCCCAAACCCTTAGTCTCAGCCTCTCACCAACACCCCCACCCCCATGGCAGGGCCCAGCCCCAGGCACCCTAAGTGGGAAGAGGCCAACATGTGAGCATCATGGTGGCCAGTTTTATTACTGAGTGGGCCTGAGCAGACCCTTACTGTGCAGGGAGATGGGTGGGAACCTGTGAAGGCCCCCTTAAGCTGGAAGCATCCCACAACTGGGTTGACTCCTGAGCTTCTGTGTCCAGGACTAGAGTCTCAGGCCAACCAGGGCTCCACCAGGCCCAGCCAACTTTCTTGGACAATGAGCTGGAAGGGAATTGGGCTTTTCCTTGGCCAGGGTCCCCCTCCCAGCACTGCAGAGCCTCCCTCTACTGCAGCTGGGCGGGGACTCTGGGCCCAGACATGGCAGGAGGAAGGCAGGCCCAGGTGGCTCTGGAGTTGCCATATTCAGGGCGTCCCTCATACTGGCCTCCTAGCCAGGAAACCAGAAACCTGAAGGCAACTCAGTGGGTTTTCTACAGGGCAAAATGCATTCACTGAAAGGGCTCCCTATACTTGCAGATTATGAGCTTCCCACTGTTTAAGAAAAATAGAAAATAAAACCTTTTTTTCTCTGAAGAAATGATGGTTACTAGTCAATCAGACATCACGTACTGAAGACCCACTGGTATATTTAGCTAGCTACATGGGTTTCCATCTTTAAATCATTAAGTCCATTCTTTTAAGTTGTATCTCCAGCTTTGTTTGGGAAGCTCTGAGCCACAGGCCCCTAATAGTGTCCCAGGCCCCACCTTTCCCACTAGCTCCCCTCCTCTGTTCTTTGCTGTGGCGAACCTGACTTACGCTTATTTACTGTTCTCACTCAGCACTATGTGGAGTCAACCATGCCCCACACCCTGTGGACCTGCCCTTGGCCCATGTGCTCCAAGCCAGGGAAGCTTAGTTCAAGTCCCATCTCTCGCCCTGGAACAGCTCCTCCATATGTCTGCACACACAGGCAGGGTGCACTGGGGTCCACTGCCCAGGGCCACTGGCATCCATGGACAGGGCAGGCTGCAAGCACTGCCCCAGGTTGCATCCTCACCCACAGAACAATGAGGATCCAGAGTGTAAGCCTGGTGCTATCCTGAGTGACACACCCCAGAGGACTGGGGCTACAGATCAACCAAACCCCTGGTTCCTTTTTAATCATTCCCCTACCTCCATTCAACACTCAGCTATTGCAGTTGCCTGTCACTGATGATTTCCCTACAAACTCATCTTCCTCAGTCAGTGGCCAGGCACAGGACACACACACACACACACACACACACACACACACACACACACACACATGCATGTGTACATGCATGCACATTTGCATGTACAAGCAGGGTCCCAGGTCCTGATAAGGGACATACTCGGACAGGAGTACCAGAGTGGGACTAGCACAGGAAATTATTCAGACTGGGCACAGAGGGCAGCAGCTGCTCCAGCTCAGGGCCAGGCAGAGCACAAGACCCCATGTGGCTCAATCATCTGAATTTTTTCAAGAGGTGTAGAAAACTCAAAATTTTAAGGAATCTCTCCTGACTTCTAAATGTTGAACATGAATTCAACTTTGCATAATGATAACATTCTTCAGGGGAAAAAGATACATCTGCCAGCCGGCTTGTACGACCTGCAGTCAGAAGCCAGATGATACCAGGTCACATACTACATGCTGGGCGATGTCTTCTGAGCGTCTTTTCTGGGCCCAACTGAGGGCTGGCACGAGGCACTTACCTAAGTCAGACCTAGACCCAGGCCTCAGGGATCAAGGCTGGGAGGGGTGCACAGATCATTAAAGTGCAACGAAACAGTGCGAACACTCTTGTAGAGACATGGAAAGTCCCCTTGGGATTCACAAGACATTATTAACCAAGTGTTCCTCTGGGAGGGAGTTTGGCAACTAGAGACTGGTAGAAAGGGTAAGGGGCTTCTACTCTTCTCTTTATACCCTTCTTATCTGCTTGAATGTTTACCATGAGCATGGATTACTTTTGTAGTTTTTAAAATACAGGATAGGACTGTAAACCAACGCAGTGACATTGTTATGACACTGAAACTCAAATGCAGAGAAAGCCCAGCAAAGCAGTAACTGTCTCCATCTAGGAGAGAGGAAGAGAGCAGCAGTAAGCCTTTCTAGGGTGATGCTAGGGGGCTGGGCTTTAGAGAATGCATGAGAGCTTTTCCAGGCAGACAAGAAGAGAAGCTTCCTTGCAGACCAAAGAAATCAGTGGCTTTCAGGGTCGCTGGAGAAAGTTTCATGGAGTTTATGGAAAGACATCAATTAGACCTTGAAAGATAGAATTTAAATGGAGAGGGCACTGAGGTGGTGGGCACAGTTCAAGTGTACACATGGAGAGAAAAATGGACCTGGCATAGGTCAAGGATCAAGGAAACCAGCTGGGATTCCAAGAAGGCAATCTCCTAGTGCCACAGGGAGATTCCAGAGCAGGGACTGGAGCCTGAGAATGCCCCTAATCCCACAGGACCTGGCTACCTCTCAGAGGTCCAGGAGGACCTCAGTCCATCACTGCAGGACAAACAGCTGCCTCAGGCACCCTGCAGGTTCTGAGCAATGTGACATGACTCGCCCCCAGTTGGGAGCCAGTGGATCACTAGGTTCAAATACCACTGGGACCTTCACTTACTTTGGTGGGATCTTCAGCTGTCTTTCTCTAAACTTCAGTTTCCTTAGTAGAAAGCTCCACCTGTGGGGTAACTGTGGGGAATCAATGGTATAAGGATGTCAAATTATATCACGGGGCCTGGTTTAGAACAGGAACTCCATAATAATTACTGACATTTATCTGGCACTCACTTTTAAGAGTGCTCTGCCACCACGAATATGGTCTTTATAAGAGCCCTGTGTGGTAGTTCCAGTGATAATCCTATGTGACAGGTGAGGAAACTAAGAGCTCTTTCCAGGGAGCGGCAATCTGAACCCCGGTAAGCTGGCTCCAGCATATAGGCTGTCACTCACTACATTCCTGATGCAGGTGCCACACTTCTTCATCCTTCCAAAGTAGAATTTGGTCACCCGCGACAGAGCTTCTCTGTGCCAGAGCACAGGCCACCAACTGGCAAAAGTGACCCACAGCCAGAGAGAAATGCCTAGCCTCTGTGCTCTGGGTGCTGCTTTGCCCACCTTTGGAGAGAGAAGTAGATTTCCTGGGTGGGGGTGCCCTCTGCTGGTGATGGGCTTGGAATCCTCACTGGCCTCACGGATCTTTGAAACAAAGCAGCAAGATGAGGCCAGTCTAGATCTTACCTGAACCTCTCTCACCACTTGGGCCAGGGGCCAGGTGCCCTACTTTGCAAAGGAGAAACTGACGTCCTGAAAATGGAGCAGAAACTTTGTCCAGGGTCACAGAACATGTCCATGGAAGAACTGAAAGAAGTAGCCAGACTTGATACCCAGAGGCTGGCCTGTGAGATGAGGGGACATCAGCAGTAACTGAGTGCCTGCTTTGTGCTTTATGTGCATGGTCTCCCATGACACTTACATAAGAAAAAATTATTCATGGCACTTGTTAAAGACAGTAAGAAAGACTTAATTCAAGGAGGACTACAATGAGGCATTACAGTGGGTAGAGCAACGAGGCCCAACCCTGAATATAAGCAAGAGGGAATTTATAGCCACAGAGAAGGGTGGGATCAGTGGATGGAAATGACTAAGAGGAAACATCAGGAGTAAAGCAGTGGTTCGGCTAACTGACCTAATAGAATTCTTGCTGAAGATGGGCCAGGTGATGAGACATCACCTGGGAATTTGTGGGAAGAAAGGAACCTGAGCAGATATCATGAGTGGGGGATTCTGGCTGAACTGACTTAGCAGAATTCTTGCTAAAACTGGACAATGTAGAGATGAACCCAGAAGCCCAAAAGTCAGGGCCTCGTTGAGAAGAGTTCAGAAGAACTGACCAGTTTGGTCAAGGAGAGAGTCTTCCCCCGCACTCTGGGATTAACCCAGTCTATGGATGAGACCCAGGGGCTCAGACACCCTGATGATTCCAAACCCACCCTGAAGGCTAGCCTTCCAGACAGCTGCCTTTTAACTGCCCCTGTGTTCCTCCGGGTCTGGTGGAGTGTGGCATAAAACAAAAATGACTCAGTTTCGTCTCTGAAATGGGGTCCGAATTAGATGGGTGTTTTGCTAGCATTTAAGATCCACCTTCACATCCTGTGCCATATGCTCCCAAACCCCAATCTAAATGTTTCCATAATAACAACAGACTCCCACCTACTGCTTACCCTGGGCCAATGCCTGGCCCATCAACTCATTTGAGACTCACACCAATGACTCTCTTCAGTTAGAAAGTAACATTACCCCCATTTTAGGAATGGGGATATTGAGATACAGGGCAGTCGAGTACCTTGTCCATGGTCACAGAGCTAGGAAGAGGCAAAGCCACTCTTCCAATGCAGGAAGCCTGCCCAGAGCCAGGGAGGTTGAGCTCTCTGCTATACCACCTCCTCCCTAATCAGGTCAGTCTCATAAGTCTAATTTAGTTTTAAATGAAACTTTGTATCACTACTATAAGTGGAAAACCAGTTGCACTTGCCTAAGTAAAAAGTAACTGAAAAAAACAAATAGAAGGTAATCAAGTAAAGGGATTCCATTCTAGCCAGTCAAGTGATTGGAAAGCCTGGAGTTCAGGAGAAACTCTGTCTTTGTAAAGAGATTATGTGTTACAGGAGTGTTTAACCAGAGCTGCCCCACCCTGAACTTTCTATGGAGACCCACCCTCTGAGTCAGCGTTTTTCTCACCTCAACCAGGAACTGCACCTCCCTTCTCTCCTTTCCAACAGTGGGCATGGCTGCTCTCTGGGGACACCAATACTTCAGAGCAGACTGGAGCTTTGGTCAAGGTCTCCATCCTTGGCCCAGGGTGGGTGCTACTCCCAGTGCTATGAGGAGCTGTTGTTCTGCAAGTCCCTGCCACATGCCTTGCTCCAGACTTGCCCAAAGGTTGTGTGGCCCCAGAAGAGCCACTTCTCCACTCTAGCTTCCAATCCTCTCTGTAAATGAAGATGAATCACACCTGCTTCCCAGATCCGTTGTAGGGACTAAACAGTTAATGAAGGCAAAGCCTGCAAAACAGGGCAGACACCATGAGGTGGGACACATTGGTGGCCATCCTGGCAGAGCCTGTGGGCCGCTAGTCCTCCCACTTTAGCTCCTTTGTCCAATCATACCTGCAGCCTCCTTTGGGATAGAGGGAAGACGGAGCCTATGGGTATCCATTACAGTAGGGTGAGTCATGGGAGGTGAAGGAAGGTAGGCCATGTAGGTGTCCATCACTGGGGAGTAGGTGGTTGAGAAACAGAGGACACACAGTGATATACTCTGTGGATATAATCACAGAAAAGGATGGACCCCAAAAAGTTGAGCCAAGTGCCACCAAAGAAGAAAAGTATCTTGAGAGCATAGTGGACACACATGAATAAATACACCACAAGCATCACATGTCCTCAGATGTTAGTGGGGATAGGGGATAGAAGTGGGAGTAAGGACAAATGAAGATACAACAGGGACAGAGGCAGTGTGTCCCAATCTGATGATAAAGATAAAAGTACAAAAAATTAATAATAGAATTAATCCCCAGCACAGGGTCTAATTTATTACTGATTTAAAAACCCTGGGCTTCCACACCTAACTGTGGACCCAGGTTAAGGTCATCTCTCTGGGTACCCATGGTCTGTGTCTGTCAGATGGGAGCCCCTATGGGCAGGACTGTTGTCTGTGCTGAGTCCACAGGAAGACTGGGTCCTTAGTTACAGGTAGGCAGCAGCACTCCTAAAATCATAGGACAGCAACACTAGCAATTCACAAGCCCTTAAAGGGTCCTAAAATCCCTACACACACACACAAAATCACAACTGCTATGTATTAAGCACATACACTCTTTGTGCCAGGATGTTTACTTACATATTTTTTATCCTCATAACATAGGTATTATTTAGCCCATTGTTTTGAGTCAGGGAAACAGGTAGAACATAGGTGACTTGCCAGAACCAAAATTCAGTTCCAGGTAGAGTCTGATACCACCCTCTTCCAACTGCCCAGGCTGCCTCCCACCACCACAAATTAACACACACAACACACACACACACACACACACACACACCACACACACACACACACACACAACCACACCAACACCACAGCTGCCATAACATCTTCCTGGAGTTACCTCTGTCCCGCCTGCCCATGACCAGGGTGTGCATAGATACCCAGTACAAACTGCCCCTCTCTAGACCTGTCAGGTTCAAAGAAATTTCCTCCTCAGGGCTTAGTCTTCATCTCTGACAATTCCCCCACTCCATCCTCATGCTACTGGAGTCCCTCATCTGGGTCTAGTCACCATAGAGGCCATCTGGTATCTGGTTTCCTCCCTGGCTCCATCCTGGCTCTGAGCTGCACCCCACCCCAGTAACCAGGCCTCACAATGCAGAAAAACCTGAGCTTTCTGGAAGAGCTCTGGGTGCCGGGGGTGAGAGCCTTATATAGTTTGCCTTCGTATAGTTTTCTTCCAATACTATACTTTGTATAGTTCGTATAGATGTCTTCGTGTAGTTTTCTTCAATACTCTCTCACTACGTAAACAGACCTACGTTCCCCACTCCAAGCCTTGTGCTGCGTACAAAACCCAGGCCCTGGCCTGGGCTCCCAGCCTGGTGGAGGGAAGTACCAAGCCCTAAGAGGGAAGGATCAGAGCGATGACAGGAGCTGGGGCTGACAGAAAACAACAGGTGCTCTCCATAAGAGAAACCCTAGGGAGACAAGACACAGGAGCAGGAAGGGAGAGCTGTGTGATGAGATGGTGTGTGTGTAAAGCACCATGCAGGGCCTGAGGGTGCACAGAAGTGTTTCTACAGTGAGGATACCCCTGGAGCACCTTGCATGCCCTGTGTACACATAGAGGAAAGACTTTGTGGATGAGGGAAGGTGCTCCAGAATGCCAAGTCTACCCACTGTGCAAGCTCCCTCGGCTGCAAAGTGGGGTAATAGCATCTACTGACAGAGTGGCTCTGACAGTTAAGAGCTGGATGCATAATGTGACCAGAGCAG
Source organism: Eonycteris spelaea (assembly GCA_003508835.1). NCBI lineage: Eukaryota > Metazoa > Chordata > Mammalia > Chiroptera > Pteropodidae > Eonycteris > Eonycteris spelaea. Next base: position 67,931 of record PUFA01000215.1, on the reverse strand, counting down.
TGCCTGGCACCAAGCAAGTGCCCTGAGTGTCAGCTGTTATGACAGTCTGAGGGCTTCCAAGGTCCAAAAGGGTGATGACTTTGCCCACTCACCTTGATGTCATCAGGGTCAAGGGCAGCACTCAGCACATGGTAGGCACTCAGTGAACATCTGGCATATGTGAGTTAACTCAGCAGTGGACTTGTACATACATCAGTGTGCCCATCTGTGCGAGTGCGTCTGTGGGCCTCAGTGAGAATCATCAGTATGGGAAGAAAAGCATGACTGAACACTGGAATGGCTGCCTACCTGTGGCGGTGTGCCTTCTTCACTGTCCCCTATGAGGGTACACATGAAACAGACAAGGAGAGAGACTATCTTTCACTGCTAGTGCAGGTCATGTAGGGTCAGGAAAGATCCACTCCACATCACAGTGCCCCCAGCACTCGCTTACAGTATAGGAAACCAAGATGGGTCCTGCTTCATAAAGACCAGGCTCAGCTCTTCCCTGAGAGTCCAGCCCAGCCCAGCACTGGAGAGTAGTTGGATTTCACAAAACAAATAGAAAAGCCTGAGCCATTCCCTCTCAATTGAGGCTGCTCCTGGGGCTACACCCACATGACTGGCCTCAGTACCCCAAAACGTCCATTCCAAAAGGGGCCTCAAACATTTGTCTTTGTACAGGAAGACTTTAGCTGGAGAGGAAAGGGACTTGCCCAAGATCATCCAGGGGCTAGCTGAAGAGCTGGGGCTCAGCCCTGTGCACTCCGATAGCCTGTCTGCTGCCTGAACCACAAGTAATGAACACTAAAAGCAGCACTTTGTAAACAGCTACACTTTTCCAACAAAAAGGTTATGCTGATCATTCTAGTATCTAATGTGGGAAGAGACTTCATTTCTTGAGCTAGCACTGTGGGAGGACTTTACTTGCGTCCAGTCACTGAGTCTGGTTCATATTGTATGGTCCCCAATCTCCAGGGGGCAATGTGAGACTCAGAGTAACAAGCCCAGAGTCTCATTGGGTAGCAGAAGCCTGACGATTAGGACCACACCTTAATGCGTGGGGACTGATGAAGACCAAGTACCAGGGCCACAGGAAGTAGGGGTGCCAGGACCCACACCTGGAGTGGGGGAGCTGGGGCAGCCCTGAAGGGAAGGTATGCCATGAAACCTGACTTGAGGAGAAGGACGTTCTGCAGCCACCAGGGCCTGGATAGATGCGGGATGGGGAAGAGACAGGAGGAACAGGACTTAGGGCATTCACTCACCTTCACAGCCAACACTCTGCTATGCTGCCCTTCCCAGGAATGTCCCCAACCCTTCAAATAATCTTTTTATCACATCATCCTATTTTATTTCCCTCACAGCATATTATACTTCAGACATTTTCTAGTTTCTTGTCTTCTAAAGGTCACACAAGACTTTATCCCACTTACGTATCTCTGGTACCTTTAAGCACAGTGCCTGACACATAGCAAAGATATGTTAAATGAATCACAGGTATTGATGTGCTGCCTCTTCAACTCTGCTGAGTGAGCTCCCAGTCTAGGAGGCAAGCAGTTGAGAGAACAATGGCAAATAGTGTAAGGTAGGTGCTCCTGAGGAATACGGAAGGCTGCCCAGGAGAGGTTTCCTCTGCGGTACCAGTGGGAGCAGGGCCATTTGCTCACATATCCTTCCTTCCACCAGCATTCAATGGGCTCCTGTCTTTCTCATCTTAAATGAATCTTTCTGGATTCTATCTCCTGAATGGAAGGCAAAAAAAAGGCCAGAATCTGGACTCCTCCCTCCCCATCATCACACATGCAATCCTGCAGACCCTGTGATTATTCTATGTCCCCCCCCATTTGTCTGCTTTTCCCAATGCCAATACTAGCACTATTTTGTTCACTTCTGAGCCCCTGTATTTAGTCATGGGTCTGTCATAGTAAGTATGGAACCAACCACCAGATGTGAGCTGAGAATTTCAAGGCTGGGTTGGGGGCGCCATGGAGGGCTTGGCCATGGTCAGCGACAGGCTGCTCTCTGATCTGGTTCCAATCTAGCCCAGTCTAGAGATTCGTCTTCCCTCCCTGTCATTGTCTGAACCTGTGCAGGAAGGTTACAGACTAGTCCCCAAATCCCAGCCAGAGTCCCAGAGTCCATTCCAGCTTCAAAATGGCGCCGGGCCTGGTCTGAGACAGCAGGCCTATGCCGAGGTCATGGCCCAAGGCATACGTCCGGGGGCGTTTCCTGTCTGGGCCTGCGGCCCCCAACCGCTAACAGCGCGGTTTCCGGCGGGCTGCGCCAGGGCTTACACTATCAGCTCGGCACCAGATGCCCGGTCAGGATACTTGTGGTGAAACTGTGAGGGTGCACTCAGTCTTTTGGGGTTTTCTCCGTGTCAGCCTCCAAGACAAATGGAAGGGGGAAAGTGACCCAGCCCTCCTTCTTCAGCCATGTTTCCCCCCCTCTAAGCCAAGGGCCTGGGGGACCTGCCACATGACTACTTATGGCTTATAGGGGCAGCTAAAAGCTGTCGCCATGATGGATGCCAGGATCAGGGCCCTGGGGTCAGGACTCCAAGGCTTTCAGATGGGGCTTGCCTGGGGGAACGGGGTCTGAATAGTGTCCAGAAGCCCCAGTGAGTGCTCTTCTCTACCCACCCACTGTGAAGACCACAGAGGGTAGGCTGGATATGAGACCAAATGAGAGGTGTCAGGTGTCTGAGGCACCTCATCTGCCAAGATGGGGGCCAAGCCTAGGCCAAGGTTTACGCACAGGGCCAACTTCGTCCTTCACCCCAGGATTTACAAGGGAGAAAATTAGATTATGTTTGCCACAAGGGAAATCGAGGACCAAAGAGGAGCAACGCTGCCCATAGCCTAAGTTGCTACACCCAGAGCTTAGAATAAGGAGACTGCGGGGATGCCCAGCGCAGGATGCCTCACCCGTGCCCCTCAGCCCTGGGCACCGGGAACCACGGGTTCTGGCCGGCCCAGCTGGCCCCGCGGCCCGCACAGGGCACCTGGTAGCCCAAGTTCCCACGCCAGCAGCCTCCCACCCTGACCCCCCAGACCTTTCCAGTCCGTGCTGGGGCAGTGGTTAATACACGCGTGCCCCTAGGTGGCGCCAGAGCCATAGCATTGGCTTTGGGGAACGACCAAGCCGCTCATCATTTAAATAAAGTGTGTGCAGCTCACGCATGCGCTGCTTTCTAGTCACGCTGGCTGTCTGCGCCTGCGCACTCGACCTGTTTTCCTGGAGCCCCTGGTGACGTGTCTATTGATTTCAGAGACACTAGGGCACAAGCGCGGCTCCCTACCCGGGCCTATGACCGGTCCACCAAATCAGTGCGGATTATAATGAACTCTTGGTGTCTGTCAACTTTACTTTCTTTGCCTGTTCCAAAAAGCGAGAAAAGATTTAACTCTATATTAACGGATGGTAAGGGCTGGTGAAGAAACTAGGCAAAACAGGTCTAGGTGATACCCTGCCCAGTGTGACCAGGTCCCAGCCCTGAAGCACATAGCTGCACCTGGACTTCCTTAGATGAAGCAGAGGCAGTGCTACAGGCCTGCTGGACAAGTTGAACAATTCTAGGGAGCAGGGGAGGCCTAGCTCAGTCCTACCTAGGGACTCCAAAAACCAGGCAATAGGTGAGTCCAGGCTCACAAGAACACCACTGTGAACACTGGTCAAGTACAGCCTCAAGAGTTTCCACCCTTGAGGACAGGGCATCCCAAAGCCCCAGGCTCAAACCAAATGATGTGATTGGAAAAGAGGTACAATGGAAACAATCACTAATACTTAACAAGCGGTTGCAATGTGCTACTTCACATTTATTATCTCACGTGATCCTCACTGCCATCCTACCAAGCAGCTAATATAACAATGCTCCATTTTACAAATGAGAAAAATGATACCCAGAAGCCTTGCCTAAAGTCACAGTGAGTGCAAGATTGGATTTCCATGCAGGTCATCTGCAAAAGCCCATTCTTGAACGAGTGTCCTCCTTCATACCCAAGTCCCCTGCTTCCTTTGTCCTTTGGGTCCCATATCTTATCACTGTCTCAAATACCTCACATTGTCCACACTCATTTCTCTCCTCTATATCCAGCCTCCCATTTACACTGGATCCTTCCCAGTGGCATTTAACACTTGAATCTCTTGCATTTTAAAACTTTCAGCTGCACATCCTCCCACAGGCACCCTGAACTCACCCCTCTCACAGCCTGTCTCTGAAATGTGTCAACGTTTAAAAGCCTTACCTCAGTCTAAACCCTATTCCCACCACTCCACCAACAGTTCTAAAAAGTCAATGAGGAATGATTTCGATGACCTGCTCCTAAAACCAATAGACAATTCCCATTCTTCCTTAACCTCTTAGCTGATTGCTGAATGTTCTTCTTAAAACACCTTTCTACTTGGTTTTGATGATATATAGTACTGGACTTTCTCTTAACTGGTTATTTCTCAACCTGTGTGCAATGGTGTGCTCTAAGTGGTCACCGTACTTTAAAGTCCTCATGTTCTCAGTTCTGGATTTCTTCTTATTCAACATTTTTTCTAGGTACGCTTACCCACCACAATCTCCAGCTCATCATTTCCACAGCCATCTTTATGCTGAACGACCCCCACATTTATCATTTCCATGTCAGACTTCTCTGAGCTGCAGACCTGAATAACTGACCACAGACATTCAAACTTGGATGTCACCCACCTTACCATGTCTGAAACAGAACTATCTTCCTCAAAACTGGTCTTACAGACCTCCCCATATTAAATGAATGGGACAATTATCCCTCAATCCCTCCAATATTTAAGCCATTCATGCATTTAGTAAGCCATCTACTATGTGTCATAAGGGTAAGCATATCAAAACTCCTGCACTATGAGCTCAGCTAGTAATCATATGCATTCCAAATATGCAGCATGATGTGGAAAGGTACAGCTAGAACAAGAGGACACAATAGAGTTTGAATGAGTTTGAGAGATCATGGAAGGCTTCCGAGACAGTAACCTTTAAACTGCTACCTGAAGGATGAGCAGAAATTAACTAGGTAAAGACAAGGCATGAACCTAGAGAGGAAAAAGTGGGAGACAGCAGTCAATTCCCACCACCTAAATCTGTCAATTCCATCCATGTTGGCACATCACCACCCTGCCTAGGCCATCTTCTTTTGCCTGGATTACCAACTGAGGTTCTCAAGTTTTCTCACGTACCCACTTATAGCCTTCAGCATTTTGTTCTCGGCCAAAATACAAATCTCTGCATGTCTCTCACACACTGGTCAATCTTCCCTTCATTTTAGGAAAATGCCAAAAGCCTTCAAACCTATACAGCCCTATCTTGTTTTGGACCTTTCCTCTACAACTCCATGTTCTATACTCTCTACCTTACCCTCTGGATCCCCTTCAGTCAAGCCCTGGCCTGTCCCAGGGCCTTCATACATGCTATGCTGTCTGTCTGAAATACTCTCTGCCCCACCATCCCTGCCATCTACGTAACTCCTACAGAGCTCAACTCGAAAGTCAGAGCCTTCCTTCACTGAGCCTATCCCCAACTCCTACCCAGATTAAGCCCAATACTGTCCAGTATATACCATCAGAGGTCGCTGTCCCTTTTCCTCACAAGGTTTTGTCACAATCTGTAATTATGAATGTGTTTGATCATCTGATTCTGTCCTTCCTCCATAAGAACTATCTCTGCTTCGCTCATCATTGTTTCCTTAGTGCCTAGTAGAGCATGTGATGCAGAATAGGTAATCAAGAAATACAAGAGCAGAGCCCTCAACTCCACCACTCCATTCTGCAATCTTACAAAGGCCATTTTATCTTTATGGCCTCTGTAACCAGTATTTGCTATGTGCACTTGCTCTAAGGAGCAAGTCCATTATTTAATGGATAAAAAACATTTAATAAAAGTTATTACTCTGAAGCTAAGAAATAAGTTATGAGAGATTTTCAACAGAATGTTCACAGTCCCTGCTTTATTTTCATTTGGTCACACACACTTTAAAAAACATGCGCACACTTGCAAAATACCCAAACACCAGTAATTAGAAGGGCATAACACAAGGGCATAAAAAATATCCTAGGCTTCAGAACAAAACTAAACTAATATTAAAAATTTCTTTGTTCAAAACACAAAGATATTTTATTTCTAAAGGATTTAAGTTTTTGTTTTTTAAAGGAAACACTTTAGGGGCAAAAACTAAGCTTCTTGTATTGCCTAAGGCAGAGCCTGGCTTCTCTTCCTTGAAGACCTTTTGCAAAATACAGATGCCAACATTCAGTGGCCTTGATGTTCACCATCTCCCACCCACACACCTGCCATCTGTTAAGTACAACACCTGGCCCACCCTGGGCAGGGGCTACAGAGCATCCAATATGTGGTCGATCTTGGTAACCAGCTCCTGTCGCTTTCCTGAGATGAGCTTCTCGTTCTCGATGTACGTGTCTTTCTTGAGTTTGCCAGCCAGCCGCTCAGCTTCCACTGCTGACTTCAGCACCAATCCTTGACCTGTGCATCCAGTTTTTGCATTTCGCTCACCTGACCAAGGCAAGAGCAGGGCAAGGCTTGAGAGTGGTCCTTTCACCCACACTCAGCAGGTCCACCACCTCTCCAGTCTACAGACCCCCAGAACTTCCAGGGCAGAGGGGCTGGCTATGGAAGACAGGTTTGGCTTCAAATGCCAGCTAGCTTTACTCCCTACATACCCTGTTTCTTCACACTGTGACTCTTATAAGCAAGTCCCTTCACCATCCCTAGGCCTTAGCTGTAGAATAGGATTGTAAGGAATGAGTGTGAAAAATGTGAAATCACCTAGCATGGTGCCAGGCACAAAACAGGTACTCGAGGAACATTCATTCACTTCCCTTAAGCTTGCCAAATTAGGTGCAGGAATTCAATTAGGCAAAACTCCAATGGCAGGGGTGTGGGAGTGGAACTGAATGATTCCTAGTTTGTCACTAACTTGGTGTAAGGCTGAAGACTTTACAGCCACTTTCACTCAACATTCAACAAATATTTAGTGAACGATAGTGCTAAGCATGATTCTAGATTCAGAAAACAGCAGCAAAGACAAATAAGGCATCTGCCCCTCATGAAGCTGACACATTATAAATACTTAAACATATGAGTAAAGATTTCACAAAATGGTAGGTGCTATGTAGAAAACAGCACACAGTAAGTAAAGGGACTGCTGGGGAGTGGCACATGGAGAAGGTGATGAGGAACTCTGAGGGGAACCTCCAGAGGAAGAGAGGGTCTCATACTCACAGGTCACAAGAACTCACTTACACAGCATGTCCCAGGCAGGATTCTCAGCACTTTACATGTACTAACTCATTTCACACTCACAACCACTGTGAGGTAAGTACTAATAGCATCCCAGTTTAAAGGTGAATAAACTCATGCATAGAAGGTAACTAGCCTAGGTTTATAAAGTCTGAATGAGAGCCTGGCTTCAAACACATGATGCTAATTCTAGGTTCTTTATACCACAGCATGGGTTCTCTGAAGCCTTGCCCAGTCTGGCCTCCAAGACAGGAAACAGCTACTCTCAATACTGGCCATGTGGACAGACAGTTCTGTAGAAGCTAGCAGAGCTTTCTCTAAACCCAGTTCACATCTAAGACACCAAAACTTCTCATTCTACTACAAGGATTGGTACAATAGCACAAGTCTACTACAACTGAGTACTATATCACCCCACAAACCAGCAGTGAGCAAGAGCTGCCTGGTGTCTGACCCAGAGAGAGTAGCTACACAGTGCTCTAGATAGTTGGGTATAATTTCCAAAAGTGGGGTATGGCAGGCAACAAGCCAAGTGACTCAGTGATGGCAGGCACTTACTTTGTCGCACAAGTCGGAGCCCTCTGTCTTCAGCCTGGACTGCAGCAGTGCAATCTCACTGGTTAAGGCCTTATGTTCCATCTCCAGGCTCTTCTTGCCGCCATTGAGGGCAGCCACATCCCGGGACTGCTTATATCTATTGACAGTCTCATCGAAGTGACGGTAGAGACCTATTCTCTTATTGACCAGAGTTAAGACCTGCTCTGTGATGCAGGCAACCTTCATCCTGGCTTCTGCGGCTGGATCCTGGAGGAGAGACACATTGTGTTGACAAAACCAGGCCTGAGTCCACTCTGACCTTCACTTCCCAAAGAGCACCCACCACCAGCTGTGCAAACAAGAAAAGCCATCTTTTTGGAAAGTCAGAGAATCAAACACTTACTAACACTGAATCTAGTCCAGTTCAGGAATGGGCAAGACTGGGAACATGAAGATGAAGCGGACATTCAAAGTCCAGCAGGGGAGACAGATGGATATGACAAAGGGTATTAATGCCAGAGTATTATATCATGATAAGGTGCTAAGGGAAGAAAAATCTCAGCTCAGGTCAGGAAAGGCTTCTGGATGTTATTATGTCTCTCTCCTTAAAAATATCAAGGGTTTCCCAGAGCCTAAGGAAAAAGCCCAAACTCTCTATTTTACCATTCACTAGGTATCTAATACAGAAGTCCTAACTTGGCAGCTCAAAGGCTGAATCTAGTTTGTACATGTTGATTTGGCTCACAATTAGTTTTTTTCTAAATAACTTATCAAGGCTTTAAAACAGACTGATGTATACACAAGAAATTCAATGAATAACCTATGACCAATCCGAATAATGCAGTACTCTGCATCAATAAAAACAAACAAACAAACAAACAAACAAATAAAGACAGACTAAGATCTCCATGAAATGATGATGGGTGACTTTCAGGATATATTTGTTAAGTGAAAAAACTAAAGTAAAAAAAAACACATTTGTTGCTAATTCTTATATAAGAAAGAGAATTAGAATGTATCTGCTTATTTTTGCAAAATAAACCAGAAAAAACATCCCAGGACCAATGAAATTAGTTATCTATAAGCCAGGGTGGAAAAGGGTGGAGGAAACTGCACCATGTTTAAGTTCTAAATTTAGAACTTTTCAATGTTTTACAAATTCATAACCAAAGTTAAATATTAACAATGATAAAGGGAAACCAGAATAAAATTCAAGCAGAAATAATTACTGTAATTAAATTTCAGATTAATAACAGGAAAAAAGAACTAAGCCAATTACCTTGAGAACACAATACTTTCGAAAAAAGAGACTGAAAACAAATCTCGGACTCTGCTTGAAAGGTTTGGTGTTTGCAGTGGTATAACTGTACTAATTCTGAAACTATTTTGTGTGTTTATAGAATTTAGCAAATAAGTACACTGATGTTGTAGGGGTCCAGAAAAGAGGGAAAACATCATGAGAGAAGACAAGCAAGAATCTGTGGTGGTAGACTAGAAATGAAAAACATCAGTATTAATACATATTTTAAACACTGAGTATATTTATTTCCAAGCTCCGTCTGCTGAAAAGACTTAGAAGTAGTGACAGTCCAAAAGCAATGATCATACCTAGCTCTCAGACCATGGTCTCTAGGTACCATTCTGCACTAAAAGGAAACCAGGGCTCTTTGGAGAAAGTAAAAGATATGTCTGAAATGTGTTGTTGTGCCAACAATAAAGAAGTATTCAACAATAAAGAGACAATAAAAAGGCAGTCAAACCTAGGACAATTTGAGCATCAAAATAAATAGCACCATGGGACAATGTTAAGAATCCATGAATCCAAGAGAGAGAGAAAAGTGGCGTAGATAATAGAGGCTCTGTTCATATCCCTCGTGACCAAATCAAAGTTGTGACAGAAACAAGGAAAAACAGCAAGGAAAAATCACCTGGGATCTCGATGAACAAGCCACACAATTATGGAGAAATCCAAGAAAGCACCCTGCAACAGCAGAAGGTGGGACAGGCCAGGATGTGGGGCAGCCTGGTCCCAAGCAGCTGGGTGAGACAGAGGCAGCAGCAGCAACAGACGCCTCTTAAAAGAGCCACATCTGCGAGCAGATTTCGCAGTGACAGGTCTGCTCTCTGCTCACCAGTGCTGATTCAGTTGCACGCAGGGGGTACCAGGGACTTACAGGAAGACATTGTCAAAGTGAGGGCCGAGGCCAGACTCTCTCCATACAGAAGTGCCGGTGGTATCCATTATTCCCTGTTGAACCCTCCCCTTACCAGTGCGAGGACACCGCACTTCCATAGCCGTGACCTTAACAAACTGGATAACTGAGGTCGTTCTGCCCCAGAGGATTCCCTGAAACCCCATCTCCCCCAACTCATGGCCTCCCCCAAGCCAAATCCCCAGCAAGTCAGATGCTCCTTGCCGAGACTCACACTGGAGGAGCCAGCTAACCTCGGTTTCTGGTGTGGCCTTTTGAGGCAACTATAAGCACAGCATCTGTGGATTGCTTCCTAAATCTTAACGGGTGGCCCTGGAGGGGTAGAGGCTTGGGCTAAATTTGGCCTGCAGCTGAGCCCCTCTCAGGACTGTGCCACTGGACACCTACTTCACAAACCCACACTAATAAGACCGGGAGATTTAGGAGCTTTGCTTAGTACATAGAAACAGACATGGAAAGGTAGCCAAAATGAGAAGATGAAGAAGTAGAAACCATGAGAGAAGAGAACAGAGATCCAGATATAATGGAGTCAAGTAATCTAACAGATACAGAGTTCAAAACACTGGTTATAAAGATGCTCAATGAACTTTTGGGAAGTGTAGATAAATTCAGTGAGAACTTCAACAAAGAGATAAAGAAAAAAAGAACCATAACAATGGGTATGGAAAGTATAAAAGGGGACCAGTCTGAGGTGAGATGTATATTAAATGGAATAAACAAAGTGAATAAAGAAGAGGATCAAGTGCCCTATCTAGAGGCCAGGAAAAAAATAGAGGACAGGAAAGCCAAGGACTCTCAATCAGAATGGCAAGAAAAAAGATGCCGAGACTATAAAAATAATTTAGGGAGGATATGGGATACTATGAAGGCTCCAATATTCATCTCATTGGCATAAGTGAGGAAAAATCAAGATGTTGAAAAGCTGTTTTGAAGAAATAACGATGGAAAATGTCCCTAACCCGGTGAAGGAAATGGACATAAAACCCCAGGAAGCTCAGAGAATTCCAAAAATCAGGGATCCAAGGAGGCCCACACCAAGACACATCATAATTAAAATGCCAAAGGTTAAATACAAAGAAAGAATATTAAAAGGAGCATGAGAAAAACAGATACTTTCATATAAGGGAATACCCATATGATTGGCAGCTGATTTCTCAAAAGAAACTACGCAGGACAGAAGGGCCTGGCAAAAAATATTCGACAGGATGAAGACCCAGGATCTACAACCAAGAATAATTTATCCAGTAAAGCTATCATTTAGAGTGGAAGGACAGATAAAGAGCTTCCCAGACAAAAAAATAAAGGAATTTATCACCAACAAGCCTGTATTACAGGAAATGTTGGAAGGTCTTCTTTAAGAAGAAAAAACATGTATGAAAAACAGGAATAAGGAACGGTAACAACTACATTCCTATCAATAAGTACCTTAAATGGAAAAGAACTAAGTCTCCAACCAAAAGATAGAGTAGCTGACAGGATGAGAAAACAAGACCTGTACATATGAAAAGGAAGGGGATGGAAAAGGTATTTTGATGAACCTAGAAGGTATTTAAGTCAGACAGAGAAAGGTAAACACTACATGATTTCACTTACATGCAGAATCTAAGGAATAAGATGAACAAACTAATCAAAAACAGACTCACAAGTATAGTGGACAATGTGGTGTTGGACAGAGGGGAAGGGAGTTTGAGGAGCTGGGAGAATGGAGTGAAAGGCTAAAGAAGTACAAATTAGTAGCTGATGGATGGTCATGGGGATGGGGAGCACAGCATAGGGAATGCAGTTAGCATTAATACGTTGACTACGGGAGGGTCAGGGGTGGGAGGGCACCATTGGGGGGATCATTTTGCTAACTATATAGATGTCTAACTAATGTATTGTATACTTGAAACTAATTAACATTTTTAAAATATATTTTAAAAACTAAATGTAATGTGGTACCATGGCTGAGATCCTGAAACAGAAAAAGACATTAGGTAAAAAGGAATTCTGATCACCATATGAACTTTAAATAAGAAATCAACACTGAAACTGGTTTTTTAATTGTTGCAAATGTACCATACTAATGTAAAATGTTAATAATAAGGGAAACTGTGTGTAGTTTATATGAGAACTCTATTTTTTTCATTTTTTTTCTGTAAATCTAAAACTGTTCTAAAAAAAAGTCTTATTAAAAAAACAGATAGGGAGGGGGGAAACTCCAAATTAAAGGATACTGAAGACCCAAAAAAATGTAAATGTGACCTTTGATGGAATTTTAGATTAAAAAAAAAACTAAAATAAACAATTTAGGGACAAATGGAAAAAAAAAAAAGAATCCATGAATCCCAACGAATAATCAACCAATAAGAAAAGCTTTTCTTTACAGAATACTAATGTTAAAGGAATTACAGTTTTTCAACCACTGTACTAAAAAAAACATATTCAGACAAAAATCAAATAATAAATGCTACACCTAACGGGTGAATGTATATGAATGTATTTATATAGCCTCAAGCAGATTAATTGAAAAGAGAAAGATAACTTTATCAACTAAGGAGAGTTAACCAACACTGAGACCAAATGGCACAGTACCTCCTGATGTGATGCACTGCAGATGCAGCATCACTTTAAAGCATTCTTGCTAAAAATGCATAATCTGAATTTAATCAGGGAAAAACATAAGATAAACATAAACTAAGGGGTATGCTACAAAACTGGTCTCTAAATATATCAAGGTCACTGAAGACAAAGAAAGTGTAAGGAACTGCTCCAGATTAAAGAACATTAAGGAAATATGACAACTAAATGCACTGAGTGATCCTCAAATGGATTATGGAGTATGAAAAATAATCACTGTAAAGGTTATCACTGGGACAATTGGCAACATTTGAACATGGACTGTATGTTGGTGAAGAGTATTACAGCAACATTACATTTCCTGAATTTGATCATTGTATTGTGGTTATGTAAAAGAATACCCTAGTTCTCAGGATACACACACGCTGAAGTATTCAAGGGTAAAGCAGCATAAATGCTTGTAAACTTCTCAAATGGTTTGGGAAAAATAATGATATATAAGAGGAGGCCAAATATTAATTACTACATCTACAAGATGAGCATACAAGTTATTTTTACTATTCTTGCAAAGTTTCTATAAATGTGGATTTTTAAAAAATCAGTATAACAAAAGTAATTTTTATAATTTAAAAATGGGGCTTGTTCGTAATAAGACCTAGACTCAGCCACTTCTCATGACAAAGTTTGCTAGCAGCTGTCCCAGCTGTTCTATGGGACCAGCTGGATCAATGTCTTTGCTCACATGCACACTACTGCTATCCACAAGTCCCCCTGCTATCCCACAAACTGTTCCCTCCAGCTGAGTGCCCTTCCCCAACTTTTCTGTCACTTTCCCAGGGTAGCTTTTTCATGTCCCCAGGCCCCACTACCAAAGGCACACAAGTTGCCTGCTGCCCTGCTCCCACAATACTCACCCACCAGTAGCAACCTTCCTCACTTAACACCATGTGCTCTGTGATCACAGCAACGAAAACAGAAAGAAAATGAACTGTTTACAGACCCTTTACAGAAAGGATTAGTGGACACCACAAGCAAAAGTCTTCTGGGCAACAGGGTTCTGCTTTGGGCTTGTTGTGACGACCAATGCTCATTATCAAAGATGCAAAATGAATAAATGACAAGAGAAAAGCCAAGAGGGTACCTTTGTGATGGAAAAGTCCAGCCTGACATAGATTATGACCGTGAAGAACAAGATGTAGAAAGCGGCCACCACAAGCAAGGGGCTCCTGCAGCATGAGCACCTTGTTGAACGTGTAATGCACCTGGGGAGAGAGCCAGGAAAATGGGCTTTGACAGGTCTGCATGGACTCATAAACCTAGGGGCCAAAAGGAGCTTCAACCAGACGAACAATCATCAGGGCTGCTCTAGCCTACATCCCAGAGAATATGGTGTTCAAACCGCTCCAACCCAAGGAAGGGAAAGTGAACAAGTCCTGGCCCCGCAGCACTCAATCTCTAGGGAGGGAGGAATAGGAGGCAAAGTAGTAGAGTCACATACCACAATGTCCTGAATGTGCTGTTCTACCAGATTTTTCTTATAGGCAACAATCACAGGGCGGCCAAATGTGTCCAGGTAGGTGTAGTGCAGCTCATCTGGAGCACGGCTGATTTCATAGGGGCTGTCAACTTGGATGTTTCTGAAGGCATATGGGAATGAAATACAGCCTCAGACAAGCTGCACCGACCAACTAGATTTACTGTGGGTTGGAGAATTCCAAGGCTCATGGGGTCTTTCAGTTCTAAGTTCGCACTGCACTCTGCTCCCCCTTTAGCACCAGGCAACACTGAACATCCTGAGATAACTGACCCACTACTAGAAAACCCTGAGTATGAGACCATTCTTCTGCTGGAGCAATGACTGTCTCCCTGCATCCTGCACTCACAAGGGCTCACCAGTACTGGCCTATTCCTTGGAGAAGTTACTCCAAATGAATATGACTGAAAATTTCTTATAGGGCGTAGTGGATATGTCCTGGTTTTGTCTGCCCAAACCCAAACTCCCTTCTAGTCAACAGCACACTCTAGTTTTGCTTGGAGGAATTACCCATCCTCATAGCATGACTTCCACAGGAAGTACGATCAAATGGCCTCTCCTTCTGGTGATCAGAGTGGACAAGTAACCCAAGAGAAGTCAAGTAGATGCTTCCCTATAAAGTGAATAGAGAGCAAAATGACCCAACAGCTACAAATAGGTATTTAGTCTCTTAGCCAAGGGCAGGTGCCTCTGTGAGTGTCTATCAGTTTCAGCCAACTAGATTCCTAGAGATGCTCTGGGGTTCTGACCTCTCTGAAGCCTGGTTCCTCAGCCTACGTTATCATGTTATGAGATCCTTCACCCTTCCAAATTCATTCTTTTTGCTTAAACTGGCCAAAGACAGCAACTACCTGCTTATAACCACAGAACCCTAATACACTATCTGAGACCCCGTGCCACCACCACCTTCTGAACCCGGTCTAAAGATCCCATGATAAAACGGAGCCACTGCTCCATTACTGTTCCTCTTTCTATTAACACAAAACAAGAGCTATGTGACTGCCCTGAATTTGCATTCTTTCCTGTTGCAGACCCCATCAGATTCAGGCTGTTACTCTGGCCTGCTGAAGCATCTTTGGATACTGCTCAAAGGAACTGTGTGTGTGAAATATTTCATAAATAAATCCTGTTCCCTCATCTGAGTCTAACTTTTCTGTTTAAACTCCAGTTAGAAGGTGCCTGTAGGCCTCTCAGTCGAAGCTATGTATTGAGGTACCGAGGGCACCATCAGAGAAATGGGGAACAAAGGAAAGAGACAGTCACACTCACTTGGCCCCTTCGGGCAAGATGATCTTCACAGTCAGAGAATCTATCACTTGCTCATCAAACACGTGGTCCACAAACCTCATCTTCAGTGCATACTGGTCACCTGATGGATCAAGCAAACACATGCAGTGATGTGAATAACTGAGAAAATGGGACAAGAGCTAGTAGAAAGCACAGGATATAAACACTCCCATCTTACAGAGAATAAAGATGTTATCTAAAGTTAAGAGACTAAGAGGCTCTGGAAGACAGAGGTAGTGGTGGCAGTATAGTTTTTGGGTCTTCCTCAATTTCCACATAAAGAGCAACCAGATAACAAAATCAAATACTCATGGACCACACTCACAACAGAACTAGGTAACAAGGCATCTCCACAAACTCCAAAATATAAGGGGCTATAGTCCATAAAACACAGTGGCCACAAGGCCAGCATATTATTAGTGTTTATGAATGAGAAAGCAGAGGGAAGCAACAGGGCAACTGATAGACCTGAGAAGTGAAGAGCTCCTGACAGACAACAGTGTTCACTGGACAGTGTGGCAGGAAAACTGGAGAAGAGCAGCTAAAACTCACAGAGGTCCTCCTACCCCCAACACAGCAGGTAAGTAAAATGGGCCTGCAGAAGATCTGTAAGTCTAGAGCAGTCTAGTCCCTGAGAACTTTGAAAAGCCTGTAAGAGCTCCCCAACTTCTAGGACAGTATCCTACACTAAGGAAAAACTACAAGAGTAGAATCAAAATTGAGCATAAGAGGGATAACAGTAACCAGAGAAAGCTCAGAAAGTAAGCTGCCATATTTTTTAATAGTACACTAAAACAACAGAGAATTGAGCAATTACAATATTCTCCTAAAAGTTCACATTAAAAGTGAGCAACAGAAAAGTATAAGACTCCCCCTAGAAAAAAAGGAAAGCATGCCAGAAGATATGCCCACAAAACCAATCATAATTGCTCCTAGTATTTCAAAACAAACTAAAGATATTATAAAAATGGTAAGTCATAAAAGAATAATATAAACCAGAATTAAAGTAATTCAGAAAAATGACAGAACTCAGGAAAAAAATTAAAAATAAAAATTGTTTTAGAAATGAAACCTAAGCTAGAAGAACTGTGAATAAACAGATAATGCCTTATGATAAGAGAAAGATGAAAAGGATAGTTTTAAATGAAAAGATTCAAGAGAAAGCACCAAAAACTGAGGACAGGCAAAGACTCAACACAGAAATAATAGGAGTCCTCACTAGAGAAAACTTTCAAAAAAGTTTGAAACTCTAAGTTGAAACAGTACAATACATACCCAAGAATAGCAATCATTGCCCAGACATTTTCTAGTAAAACTATCAGACTTAAAAGAATGAATTCTGCAGCATCTAGATAAAAAGAGCAAGTGACTTATAAGGGGAAAAATTCAAGTTATCAAATTTTGACAGAAACACTTTACAATGTAACATATTTAAGATACTCAAGGAAAGACTATAGTAAGGTTATAGTAAGGTTATAGTAAGTAAAAGTAACTTATACGCACAAAAGGCACTACCTATTTTCAACATGTTATAACTCATTCCAAGTGCTTCCCGCAGCATCTACTAGAACTTCAGATCATCAAAATGGCTAGAGGTTATCACTCAACTTAAGGACTGATGGTGTGCATTAAATAAATAGTTACCTGTAGAACTAAGACTGAAGTTAAAAGAGAGAAAGCAAACTATGTCATGGCAATTTTTTTCTGGCAGTATATATATAGCACACCCAAAAAATGGGGTAGAATGGAGAAAGGAAAGGATATGCAAAAAAAAAAAAAAAAAAAAAAATTTAACTTTCGGTAATCGTATTGGAAGTGATAGTATGACTATTTTTATTCAGACTGCTGTGTATTAGGGATAGGATAAAACAAATGACTAATTATAGAATATTCTAATTCTGTTACTAGTGTCCTTTAGAATCAGATTCTCAACATAGAATACAGATAAAATATACAAGCAAAATCACTATAGGTCATACTGTAGGTAACTACATGAATTCATAAATTTGTAGCATATACAAATCATACATACATAGCTCTGTTAACTGAAAAGGCCTAGAAAATGACTAACCTAAGAATAAATAGCATTTGAAATCCTCAGATTGTGGTCTTCAAACACCTTTTTCCACTAGAAGAAACTAGAGCATCAGAGAGAAACGGCTGATTCCAGGTATGAGACAGAAAATATACAAGTTGAGCCAGGAATGCCTTTTCATAAGACAGCAAGGAAGCTAACAGACTACTTAGGGTCCTGTCAAAATGATTCAGGAACTTAACCTTAAGAGGTGCCCAGTGGCTAAATATGAGAGAATCTAAGCACCAATGAGGATACTCACTGCAAAAGAAAGAAATCCATAAAATGTTTAAATCTATAAGTACATAATGATTTTTTAAAGAAAACCTAATTGATCAAGTAGATAAAAGAGAAAGAATCAAGTATTTTTCCTGCCTTTTCTATAGTGAACTGCAACACTGGGAAACCTAAAAGTAGATAAGAGAAAGTGTCTCCTTATAAATTCCACCTAATAGATGAGAAAGAAATGCTAGAATTAGATCAGCAATTTGCAGTTCCCAGTAAAGTACTAGAATCTAGGAGCTGAGCATTACGAAAGGAGACAGCCCAGACACTACTTACTGCACGGTTTTTATTGTGTGTTTTTAATTAATTGATTTTAATTAGTTCCAAGTAAACAGTACATTGGTTAGACATATATATATAGTTTATAAAACGATCCCCCTACTTGCTCCTTCTCTCCTTTGGTTTCCACCTAGTCAATATATTAATGCTAACTAAATTCCCTATGCTGTGCTCCCCCCTCAATCCCCGTGACCATCTATAAACTTAATGAAAGAACACATCATCACCTGAGTCTTGCTAGAGGGATCAAACCTGAGTCTGATCGAGCCTCAAGGGACAGCTGTATTTTGCTAGAAATACAGAACACAGGAATATGCTGAACTGCACTGAGTAAGCAATCAGCAAAATCCAGGTTACACTACAAGTGAGCTCAAGTTCTTCAATGGATAAATTGTAAGGAAAACAGATGGAGGAAGAAACTATGGATTAATAGAGGCTCATAAAACAAATTAGGTGTTTTGAAAAGGGCAAAACTTAAGTAGAGTATCTAGAGATAAAATCTTGGGTGATAAAACTATGAAGAAAGTCAAGAAGGTGCTTACTAAAAGTCAGGATGGTGATTACTCTTGTGAGGAAGGAAGAGGTACATGGGTGATGTTTTAAGTGGCTGGCAAATTTCAATTTCTTGACCTGAGTAGTGGTTACCCGGTGTTCCTCTTGCAATTATTTATTGAGCTATGTTTGTGTGATTTTCTTTAAAAGGTTTTAAGAAGAAAGACTCGCAAGAAAATATGACAAAATGTTTATAATCATTAGTTCTGGGTGCTTGTATAAATGTGTTTATTATTCTCTCAAGTTTTTTTATTTTTAAATATCTCAAAGTTAAAGAAATTAAGAGTTCCATCCAATCATGACTACACTGGAGGTAAAGAGGTTTACTGTTTGAATCAATTACCTTATGCCTGTATTACTTTTAAAATAGTAAGTTGTACTCACTCATGAAAAGTTACTCCTGATTCCTCAGCCTTTACAAGAATGACAAGAAAACACTCTCCCCCAATCTAGGACTGGCAATTGTAAAACAAAAAAACCCAGACCAAACAAACAATAACAACTGTAGAAAATTAAAGAAAAAGATGCTCTCTCCCTTTTCCACTCCCTTACTATTAAGACTGACCCAAATTATAGAGGTACTCATAGCTTGGGAGGTTTGTAGCCAACGATGTAATGGGTCTTCCACCCTCCAAAAAGAGGAAAGCGAGGCCGGATTTCCATCTCTACGGAGTCATCCAAAATAAGGAGGTGACTGGTGGAAACATTGCCAATCTCATCCCGGTAATAAACATCCTGGGCAGCAGCAGGAAGGATAGTCTACAAGAGAGTGAACATACCTTCTTCAGAGGAAATGATCCTAATACAGAAGACTTTATACACCAAGATCTTCATCAAGGTACTATTTAATTAAAATAGTCCCCCAAACTGTTAACAACCTAAAATGAAGTCTAACTTTTCCCCCCAACGTTTCAAAATGTCTAGATATTGGATCTACTTCTCAATCTAGATTGGTAAGCAGCCAAATTCTTCTACACAGTAAATAATAAAGAGAATCACAAACACCTTTGAGAATACAGAAAACAAATCTCTAAGTTATTTTACAAAAAGAGAAACTAAAGAGAAAAGAAATTATATCAAATTACTAGGTGGCAGACAGAGTTATAGAAGGGGTTTCTCTACCTAATATTCTTTATTGTATCTTTCAAATCTGTAAGCACATTTTGGTAATCCAGGGGAGGAAGTGTAATACCTTGTTCACACAGTGAGCCCTTTAGTCATATATAAGTACATAAAAATGCTAATAAGATTTCATTTATAAAACAAAAAAAAAATACAAAACTGAATATGATCAAATATTTTTTAAAGTTTAAAAATATATATTCAAATTTGCTTTAAAAAACATGGCCTAGTTATATAAAATTGGACCATTTTTTTAAAGATTCTGTTGGTTCTAACTCTGTCACTCAACTACTTGAACATCAATCTTAAGCAACTGTACATAGTTATCTTCTTTCAAAAATCCAAGCAAAGGGCAGGCATGATAAACTCAGTTTTTCCCAACATCCAAGTTGAACATACCATACCTTAAAAGAACGGATGGAGGATATACCACTATCTGGCTGTCTCTGATAATCATAGCGTGAAAAAGGCCCCTTAAGCACAGCCCCTGTGTGCTTCAAGTCCACAGTTTCTTCCACAGCAATATTGCCCCAGTGAGAAACCTCAATGACCCGTGTCATGCTGGTGATAGTCAGGAAAGGGCTGTTGTTCTCATAATGTACTTTAAAAGTATCCTGCAGAGGAAGTAAACAAGTGGTTCAGAGTTTAAATCAAATTAATTGGAGACAATCTGTGTATCAGCAACAGAGTAATTATGATATCTAATGTATGCAATATTTTAAAATATTTGCTAAGACTTTGTAATGCTATATAGAAATATACATGATAATGTTATTAATTAGAAAAATAGGACACAAAATTATTTAACATTTCAACATAAATATCATTTATTTCAAAAACAAAACTTCTACACTCAACATACTATTTTATCACAACTATGTGAGAAAAAGAATCTGAAATGCAATACATGAGAATCTCAAAAGACAGGAAGAATTACAGATTATTTCTACTTTCTCCTTATAGTTTTTTTTTTTTTCATTTTTCAATTAAACAATACGATATTAGTTTCAGGTATACAACATAGTGATTTGACATTTATATAACTTATGAAGTGATCCCCTACCCCAGTATGTCTAGTACCCACCTAACACCATATGTAGTTATTACAAAATTACTGACTATATCCCGTATGCTATACTTTACATCCCCATGACTATTTTGTAAGTGCTATTTGTACTTCTTAATCCCATCCCCTTTTTTCACCCAGCTCCCAAACACCCCTCCTACCTAGCAACCATCAGTTTGTTCTCTATATCTATGAGTTTCTTGCTTGTTCATTGTTTTGCAGATTCCATATATAAGTGAAATCATATGGTATTTGACTTTCTCTTTCTCACTTATTTCACTTAGCATACTACCTTCTAGGTCCATCTATGCTGTCGCAAGCAGTAAAGATTTCATTCTTTTTTACAGCCAAGTAATATTCTATTGCACATATGTACCACATTCTTTATGCCTTTGTCTATTGATGGGTACTTAAGTTGCTTCAATATCGTAGCTATTGTAAATAAGGCTGCAATGAACACGGATGCATATATTCTTTGAATTAGTGTTTTGAATTTCATTTGGATTTCATTTTGGGTATTTCATAAATACCCAAAAGTGGGATTGCTGGGTCAAATGGCAGTTGTTTTTAATTTTTTGAGGAACCTCCATGGTGTTTTCCACAGTGGCTTTACCAATTCGCAATCCCATTAACAGCACATGCAGGTTCCTTTTTCTCCACATCTTCGCCAACACTTAACTGCTGATTTTTGATGACAGCCAATCTGACAGGTGTGATGTGATATCTCACTGTCGTTTTAAGCTGCATTTCTCTGATGATTAGTGATGCTGAACATCTTTTTATGTCTACTGGCCATCTGTATGTCCTCTTTGGAGAAATGCCTATTCAGGTCTTCTGTCCATTTTTTAATTGGATTGCCTTTTTACTATTAAGTTTCATAAGTTCTTTATATATTTTGAATATTAAACCCTTATTAGATACATCATTGGCAAATATCTTCTCCCATTCAGTAGGCTGTCTTTCTGTTTTGTTGATGGCTTCTTTTGCTGTGCAAAAACTTTAGTTTGATGTCCCATTTGTAAATTTTTTTTTTAATTTCCCTTACCCAAGGAGACGTCCAAAATAATATTACTAAGAGCAATGTCAGTTTACTGCCTATGTTTTCTTCTAGGAATTTTATGGGTTTAGGTCTTACATAAGTCTGTAATCCATTTGGAGTGTATTCTTGTATGTGGTGTAAGAAAGTGGTTTAGTTTCTTTTTTTTTTTTTTTTTTTTGCACATATCTGTCCAGTTTTCCCAATACCATTTACTGAAGATACTATTTACTCTGCTGTATAGTCTTGCCTCCTTGTGGGTTTATTTCTGGGCTGCCTATTCTGCTCCACTGATCTATGTGTCCGTTTCTATGCCAGTACCATACTGTAGCATGGGGTACAGTTTGAAATCAGGTATTGTGATACCTCCAACGTTGCTCTTCTTTCTCAAGATTGCTATGGCTATTTGGGGGTCTTCTGAGGTTCCATATAAATTTTAGGATTATTTGTTCTAGCTCTCTGAAAAATGTCACTGGTATTTTGATAGGGATTGCACTGAATCAATAGATTGCTTTGGGTACTATGTTCATTTTAATGATGTTGATGCTCCCTACCCATGAGCACAGTATATATTTCCATTCATTCATCTCTTCAATTTCTTTCTTCAATGTCTTATAATTTCCCAAGTACTGATCTTTTACCTCCATGGTTAAATTTAGTCCTAAGTTGGTTTTTGGGGTTTTTTTTTTGATGTGATTGTAAATATGATTTTTTAAAAAATTTCTTCAACATTACCACCTTTATTTCAGGCATTTGTGTCAGAATGTTTAGTTTACAAGTATGGAGGCCATATCTAATTATATAATTTGTTTTCAAAATGACTTGTTTAAAGCTGCATTCAACATTAAAATTACCTTGGGTAACTTGTGATAGGTTACATTGTGTATTAAACTAATAGTTTTTTTTTAAACAGCACCTTGCCTGAACATGACTTTAAAGATATTAATATATTAAAAATATATTAAAAATATATTTTAAAAAAAATATTTGAACTCTTATTCGATTTCTTAGACCATTCTAGTCAATGTACTATTCTACTTTCTCATTATGCAAGCCAATTTGCTTGTCTGTCTGCATATCTCATTCACCTGGCCTTTATTTCTGTGCAACTAAAAGCAAAGAACTAGATGCACTACTATGTAAAAAGATTACACATGACTGTACCCTACTGCACCTAAATAGTATGGGGGAATTTACAATTATTTGTTTTGTTTCACAAAACCTCTCACGTCAAATACTAAATAAGCATCTAAGTTATTTCTATTGAATCCTGTTTAGATAACAGGGACAGAATAAAACAGTGGGTACAGTGGTTTAGGGTTCTCTCAATGTGTACTATCATGTTACCTGCAAATGAGTTTCACTTCCTCCTTTCCAATTTGGATACCTTTTATTTCTTTTTCTTGTCTGACTACTGTGGATAGGACTTCCAGTACTATGTTAAATAGAAGTGGTGAAAGTGGACATCTCGGTCTTGTTCCAGATCTTAAGAAAATTGCTTTTTAGTTTTTCACTGTTTAGTATTATGTGTAAGTGGTGGGTTTGCATTTTATGGCCTTTCTTATATTGTGGTATGTTCCCTTTATTTCCACTTTGCTGAGAGTTTTATCATCAATGAATGCTAGATTTTGTCAAATGCTTTTTCTGCATCTATTGCTATGATCATATGATTTTTATCCTTCATTTTATTTATGTGGTGTATCACATTAAATAATTTGTGAATACTGAACCAACCCTGTTTCCCAGAAATAAATCCAACTTGATCATGGTGTATGATCTTCTCAATGTGTTGCTGAATTTGGTTTGATAATATTTTGTTGGGGAATTTCATAACAAATCTTCTTTAAGCCTTAATTGCTCCCTCTACCTTTAAGGCCAAATCCCCAGGCTCAACAATGCAACCAGCTTTACTACCCACAGTAGCTACCCTAGCCACACTATACAGCACACTACATGTTTCCCCATCCATTTTCCTATCTCTAAGTCTTTGGCCCTCTTATCACCTCTGCCCAGAATGCCTTGTTTCCTTCTCCCCCAATTCCCACTACAACTCTCCAACGCTACCTCCTTTAGAAAGTCTTCCTAAACTCCCAGTCTCTATCTATACTCCGAAAATGAGAAAGATAATCCCATAGAGTCTTTCCACAGCAGGTTAAAAAACTGAGGAATGATCTTGGACTTCCACCCACCCCACAGCACCCAAGCCTATCAATTAGTAACCATTCTAGAAGACATTCTCTGAAATAGACAGGGATGGGCTAGACTCCACATGAGCCTACCTGACTATAAGCAGGGATGTCTCTGAAAGGTCCATAATCCAGGAGGTCCTCAGACCGTGTGGGGTTCCCCAACTTGGTGTAGCTCTCAACATTTCGGGAGGCAAGCTTCACACGCATCGTTTGTGTCTTTGTTGGATAGGGAGAGTAGAAATAATGGTTGCCCTCAAACACCACAAACTGTTTCTCTGACTGGGTGATCTGGGTTGGATACGGCTGAAGCACATGGGTATAAACTGTTTCCACAATGACTGAAATCTTGGTCCCAGGATCAAGAGCAACTGGGAGCTTGATTGTGAAGAATCTCCCACTGCAGGAAGGATAACACAAGAGAATTAAAATATTAAGGAAATTAAAAAGTTAGCAACTCAAAACCACAGCAAAGTTTTGTATCCAAGATAAAAGCAGTTACCTTTAAAAAATCACCTGTAACCTATTAATTTAAGACTTTTAAGACAAATATCTAGATGTTCATCTCAAGGTTATTTATAATAATAAAAGAGCATAAAACAACCTAAGTGTCCAACAAGAGGATAACAGTTAAAAACACTCTAGTAGAGAGCCACACAATGGAGAATATTGGCAGCTACTAAACATGCTTGGATCTATATATACATACATTAAACATTTCCATGTACAATGAAAATAACAGGTCAGTTATTTACATGTACATAAAAAAGTACTTCAATGAGTGTGTCACATGTTTAATGGTAACTGTCTCAGAGTAGGAGGATGTTTCATTTTGCAGTTTTTTTCTAATTTGTTTTATAATGGACTTGTATCTCTCTCATAACCAGAAACAAAGCTACTAGCATTTTAAAGAAGAAAAGATGTCCTGGAAACTACTAAAATCCATAGAGTATTAACTCAAAAATAAATCTGAGTTTTCTACACGAGGAGACCAATTCTTCATAGACCCAGAAACCACCAGTGGAAAACTGAAGGTATTTCAACATGCTTCCATAGCATTTAGAGTTCTTAAAAGTCTGTTTTTTTTTTTTTAAGATCTAATCGGCTTTACTGAATGAAACATGAATTGGGCAGAACACCATCAAGTAAATAAAAAGGCACTCCCGAGAGTTCTTAAATGTCTTCATCGGTCACTTCATTATACTTCATAACACTACTCTGAAGTACCAATTTAAAATATAATAAGCCCCATACTTTCTCCAGTAGGAGTCCTAACCAATTCTTGGCTTCCATTCCCAAATCTGCTTTTCATTCTATTCTCTGTCCTGAGCTCTAAACTCAAATTTTCAGATGTTCACTAGACAGCGCCACTGACCACCCCCGGGCAATTCAACATATCCAATATCATTCATGATCCCAATTCCCTAACACTAACCAGTTCTAAACTAGAAACCTCAGGCATTTTCCAATGCTTCACACTACCCTATCCCCAATATTGGGTTCATTCTGCCTTAGAATGTCTCTCAAATTCATCCCTTCCTGGCTTTCCACTACTTCAATTCAAACCCTTATCTCTTAGCTAGATTATTACATCTCTTCCTAATTAATCTCCTAATTGCTATCTCCCTCCAGCCCATTGACACAATCTGATGGTGTCGCTCCCTTAAATTTCAAGTTAAATATTCCCAACATAATTAAATCTTGCTTTGATGATTCAGAGACACTTCAGAACCATTCAGTGCTCCAGAGTCATTATATGAACATCAATTCTTATTGAAATGCGAAGCACCAGATAATGAAGGTTTCTGGTTGATAAAGGCTGGACACATAACACAGAGCTGACTATCCCAGCATCTAAGGAAGCAGTTTTCTATAGCTCTTCTGCTCTACCTTATGGTAGAACATTCTGTCAAGGACCTGGTTTTGTTAGGTAAACTAGAGCAATTATTCATTTACTGAAACAGATTTACTGAGAATCTAGTATGAGTCACTTTCTGTAGCAGGAAAGAGTAATAAAGACAAATCTGTGTAATGTGTGCACTTATAACTAGGAATTAATAAAACAGTATGCTATTTAAAAGAGTTTTTAAATGTTCCGAGCTGACTATAGTGTAAAGTCCACACCCCTAAGAGTGGTAAACAAAGCACTCCTTATACTGACCCGAGCCCTCTTTTCACCATCTCCACCCACCTTCCCCTGAGCTCCAGCCACCCCAAAGCCCCAGGTAACTGACCATAAAATGTCAGACCTCTGTATCTTTACAGATGTCTCTGACTGGAATGCTCCCTCTCACTGGTTGGTTAGTCCTCTCAGTGAGTAAGTCAAAATTTTCTGAGCACTTACTATGCACCAGGTTCTAAGTACATTTTATATATTAATTTAGTGAATTTTAACCATGATCATAAGAGACAGACATTTTTATTTTACTAAGAAGGAATATAAGGAGCAGTTTCCCAAGGACACATAGCCAGTAAGTAGTAAAAGATAGGATCTGAACCCAGGCAGTAAGGCTGCATAAGACCACACCCAACAACTATGTCATCCTGCCTTTCCAAGAGATGTACTGTAGGCCATGAGCCAGAGCCAGTAAACACAGAGTCCTCAAACAGCCACGAAGGGAGAGGAGTCTAAAATATTACAAGAGAGTTTTTAATAGCAACTTATTTAAGGCTAACTCAGACCTGACATCCTCAGGGCTGGTGAGATACCTACCCATTTCATACATTCTGAGGCTACAACAAAAAAATCAAAGTAGTCACCATGCATTATAATTTGGCTCCTCAGATGTTTTTGTATATGAAATCAAAGCAACTCAAGGCGGATGAAGTGTAACAAAAGACAACTATAAAGATCACACAGAAAATAGGAACTGTCAAATGTGGGGATAAAAATTTTTAAGTGGGATCATACAGAAACTGAAACTATGTAAAATATATCTGCAAGTGGATATGGTATAGCACAAAGACATATAAGTTGTCATGTTAGGGTTATAGGACAAGTGACTTCTTTAATGTTGTTAATAGTCTGGGGCCTGGCACTTATTAGTTGTTTATACTAATGTTGTTATTAAGCTATATAGATTAATAAATTTAAATATGATCCCATTTATACTCATACATAAAACCATGGACATATGCATAAAAAAAAAACCAAGTTATTGTTAGATCAGATTCTCATTTTTTTTTTAATTCAAAATGAATGAGAAAAAAGTTTTTAAAATTCTGCCAAGCAGGGAGGACCAATTTAACATTTTCTGAATCACATGGGGACAGCCAGTTGTTAAGGCATGATGATTTGCTGGTCAAGAACTACCGTGTTTTATTTCTTTCTATGATAAACTACAGCATAAGCTAAAGCAGGGTTTTTTAACCTTAGCACTACTGACATTTTGGGGTAGAGAGCTCTTTGTCTGGTGGGGGTACCTGTCTTGGGCAGTGTAGGGTGTTTACTCTATTAAGAATCACTGAGCAAAAAAACATCTCTTTTTCCTGCACCATTCATTCAACAAATACTTCAGGGCCTAATACATACCATGCAAAATACTGATAACTAAAGCTAGGTGACAGGATATATGGGAGTTCTTTAAAAAATTCGTCCTGCTTTTTTTGTGTATTTGAGAAATACCCTTAAGTGTTTTAATATAAACAACTAATAAGTGCCAGGCCCCAGACTATTAAAGCAGAGAACAAGACAAACTCTACCCCAGACTTAATAGAGCTCGGTCTACCTCCTGCAAAGAAGCATCATATTCCATACCCTAAATTCTTGAAAGGTGAGATATGGGGGTGGGGGAAGGGCCATCTGTCCCTTGGAAACACGATAGCAGCTAGCCATTGAAGGGAGGATATCTGCTGAGTTCTCGCTGGTTCCCCATCTATTGTTTAGGGATCCCCGTCCCCATGTTAATTAGAGACCAGGTATGGAAAGTAACTACTTTCTTGTTGTAAAACAAACTGTCACTGTTAGGGGAAACCAATTTCAGCATTAGTGATCAAAATAGACATCATAATGGGTCCAGAATACATTATAGCCTGTTGCTTGCTATCACACACTATATTAACTGAAACAGCCTCTAATATACCAGGCACTTCCTAAGCAACTGTTTCTCCTACCTTATGATTCCAACCCTAATAGGATAATCTATGACAAGAAAAGTCAAATATATAGATATTTTGACCGTTATGTTGGCTTACCTTTTACCCTTAATTTTGGTTTCTCGCACTTCCAAATTGTTCTCTTCCTCATCTTCTCCCTTCACCTATAAAAGGAAAAGGAGGTTATTCTTTTTTGTATTTTGGCCTTTAAATTTCGAGTCAACGATTACCAACAGCCTTAGAATGTCCACATTAAAGTATTCAAACTACTAGAACTTTTTAAAGATTGAATTTCTGGTTTCAGTAAAAAAAATTTTTCATCTGAAAATTTTTCATCTTACTTTTAGACTGAATAAGCTGTATAATAAGCTCTGTAACAAAAATACATTTTCCTAAATGATCAAATACACAAATAAAAAATTACACTTCCAAATACATGTCACACTTCAAAATATGAAAGCCTGAAAGGTTTCTTTCTGGGAGTTTTTCTTCTCCATTTACATCCAAATACACATATGCATAAGAAATAAATACTAATATTTATTGTTGCAGAAGTCTCATGCATGACCAAAATTGTTTTTACTTGTACAAGTTAACAGTGGGAAGGAGCCAATGGCCACTGCTTGACACACTTTCTTATTCTTATCCTTTACTGCAGCAGGATGTGTAACCAGGAAAATGATGTTAACTCCAGCAGACTGCAGGGCCTTCCTGAGAAACAGTTGGTACCTCAAATCATGAGACTGTAGAACAGACCATAAAGGAAAAACTTACACACACTGCCTATCTCTTTACAAACACAACAGCTACCAAAAGAAAAAAATTACAACTACCTTTTAGCATTGAAGCACTGATTCCCAAAAGAGTATACAAAGCTATAATAAGGAAGCTATTTTTAATATTTCAAAAAGCCTAACAGTCATCATACAATCATCCTCGATAAAGTTATGCAGGCTAATAAAATAACAAGTTCCATTACTTGACTAGAGTCAAACTCATCCATTTCACTGTCTTAATAAGAAATATTACTTATTACTTAATAAAAGATTAGAAAGACAAAAATATTTCAAATGTAAGATCCATACAAGAGGAAAAATAATAAGACAGATCCTTGGTAGTAAGATGAGGAACCACCAGCAACTCATCAATGATTACCCCTGGTCCCTTCCATCAGTTCCTAAAATTCTACATATAGGGTTGAAGGTAATCCACTGAATTTTTTTTTTTTTTTTTTTTTTTTTGAGAATGAGAAGAACTAAGCAGAGGCTACTGAATTTAGCTTTAAAAGCTCTCCAAGCATCTCTGAACTAGTTCAGTTCAGGTTGGAATCCAAATTCATAAGGCTGAAAACTCAGTCTGCAACCAAAATAGGTTCTTTTTTGCCCCAGCAGTATGGCTATGAAAAAAATTAGCAACCTCATCAAAGGCTCCAAGTCAATTGTTGGAAAATACACACCCTCTTTGTCAAGTGTATCACTCAGTTATATTTCCCATTGGGACTGGGATACAAAGGAGCACATATACCCATCATTTAACTGGTCTTTCTCTTGAGATGAGAATGCAGGTATTATACCTCAACACAACACTATCTCACAGCCACCTAGGCCAGAAGAGGTAATAAGGTAAAGCAAAGAATATACACAGTTTGAAACGAACCTAAGCCTTGACTCACTTCACTCATCACTCTAAAACCGCATGTAAGGGATTAAATAACTCAGCTTTCCAGACTGCAGACTAAACGGACATCTCAAAAGGTTGTTATGAGGATTAAATGAGACTATACTTAAAATACCTACAATACCTGACACAAAGTAGATTCTCAACAAGAAATCAGTACAATGACCCAGCTTATAAATATTCTCCGGCATGATTAGTTACTTTCTGCTGTGGTCTTGTTATACTGTGGCAACCTCATTAAATCGGGACTAGCTTTTATAAAAGAATGGGATTTATAACATTCAAAACAATCAAAGGTGGCAGCACAAAATCAAATGAAGTTCTAACCATCTTTCCATAAACCTTTGAGAAGAACTGAGCATTTCATCATGGACAAGACATGAGAGGGAATAGGACTCATTGCGGAAGCATAACCTCTATAAACAGCTTTATAGCTCCAGATTCAGTCAGAAAGGTGTGCTTAAAAGCAATGACACTGTAATGACTATTCTCCTCTTAATAATTGGGTAATCACTTAATGGATGTTGTCTAATGAAAATAGTTAATAAAAAAAAAAGCTCTGTATTTGTATATTCCCTCTATTCCTAAAGCCGACATTTTCTTTCCTTGAGAGTTGTAAAAATGTTCACTGAACCACTTGAAAATACACACAAACTTATTAGCTAAAGTTTAAGAATGAGAAACTGGACTTTACCTTTCTGTACAATTTAAAAGGGGGCTATATTACTTGTATGATTTTTAAAACTAACTTTAAGGATAAAAATTTTAAGAGCTCGTTAGCAACCTTAAGAGTGCTATATTAATAAAAATTCCTAATGATTCGAATTTAAGCACAGAACATATCACATTTCTAATTGTACTGAATGCTGTCTAGAAAGAAGCGCCTACAAAAGGGCCGAATACTGAATTACAGAAACGAAATTCATTGTACCACATTTATTCGCCCTCCAGTCGGGCTACTACGTTGTCGTGAAAAATGGAAGGGAAAGACTGCACTGGCACACTGGCACGGTACCAGGCCCTTCGCTAAGTGATAGTGTCTTCGCTTTACCGGGGCAAGTAGGTTCGCTCGGCCCAAAGTCATTAGCGCGGGGCCGCAACAGCCGCCCAAGAGAGAGAGGCTCGTTCGACGCCGAGGTGGGGCCCGCGTGGGAGCCAGCTCACGGCGACGTGTCCTGAACGGGGGAGCTGCCGCCCAGCCGCCCTGCCGCCCAGGGCTCCACGTTTCCTCAGAGGCTGAGAAGGCAGCGGGGTCCGAGGCAGCCGCTCGGGAGCGGTGGAGGCCCGCTCACTCACCTGCACGCCGAGGTGTGCCAGGCGGGCCTCCAACTCCGGCTCCAAGGCCAGAAGGAAGGAGGTGGCGCGGGACGTGGAGCCTCCGCCCGGGTGCGCCAGTACCACCTCGGCCGTCACCTTGGCTAGATGGCTACTCAGGTCCACCGTGCGCTTCACGTCCTCGTTGACCAGCGGCGGTGCCTCGGAGGAGGCGCTGCTGCGCGCCAGTGCCCAGGACCCGAGCAGCAGTAGCAGAAGCAGGCGTGAACTATAGACCTCCATGACCAAGACGGAGCCGCGCCGCAGGCCGCGCGGAACGCCGCAGCCCCGCCTACGGCCAGCGTGCAGCTGCTCATTGGACCCAGGCTGGCGCCACAAGATGGCGGCACCCGAGAGCAAGGACCCCGTCTCCGGGGCGATGGGCGGCCCGCCGGCGCCTCCATTGCACAAGCCTTTATTTATCTAATTCATGTAGGGTTTACATTGGAGGATCCTGGCAGGCACCACGTTAACCAACTGATGGTTAACATCGCCAGTAAGAAATAGTGACAGCTCTACCCACTACGTGGCACACCCAGAAGGACACGTCACTTCTCTGGTATTACCACAGAATTGCTGAAAATGCATAACCTCAGTGCAACAGTAACAAACATCAAGCAAACCAAATGCACTTTGACTTTATTCCAGTGAGATCCATTTCAGACTTCTGTCCTCCAGAACTGCAGACATAAATTTGTGTTGTTTAAGTCATTAAGTTTGAAATAATTTCTTACAGCAATAAGAAAGTAATAAAAAAGGAAAACTCTCTGAGGACAAGGATGTTGTCTAGATTGCTCATCCCATGATCCCAGCATGTAATTCATAGGTGGTCAATAAACATTTATTGAATGAATAAATAAGCTTTTCATTATAAACATTATTACTCCATTTATAATGAGTAAACTCAAATTTCCAAGCCATTAAATGTCAGGTTGTTTGGAAATCTGGACTGATTCCAAAATGGAACTCTTTCCACAACCCAAGCTGTTGAATAAAATCCCAGGCTTTCACAAACTAAAAGAAGCATTAGAGATCCCGATATAATCCTAATCCTATTTCCCAAACATGAAATAGGAGAACAGAGAGGGTCACTTACCCAAAATCACACAACTATTTAAGAGCAGAAGTTTAAGAGCAGAAGTTCTAAAAACCTGAGATCCTGACTCCTCATGAACACTACCAGAATGGATAACGGTAAACCCCAAAACATAGTCATTATTAAAACACAATACAGGGAAGTTGTTTTGGCAGAAGTCAGTTGCAAATCTAGGGAGATCCACCAAGTGACAATTATATAGCAAAGATATCCCTGAATTATCTTGGAGTTTCAGACCTTCAATTTCCCCTGAATTTCTGCCTCCTTCACAGTCTCCAGGTTCCTTTCTCCCTTTCTCCCTCCCCTCCTTCTCTTTTCCTCTCCTCCCTTCCTCTCCCTTCCCCTCCTCTCCCCTCCCTGCCTTTCCCTCCCCTTCTCTCTCTTCCCCCTTTCCACTCTACCCATTATTTATAGCTTGGAACAAATCCTCTAGCCCCAGTCAAGTCTTCAGAGACTGTAGCCCCAGCTGACTCATGTGGCTGGCTATTGGTAGGAAGTATCAGAGGGAAAGACAGAAACTAAGACAGAAGCCAGAGTGTCTTTTGTAATGTAATCTCAGAAATGGCATTCCATCAATTCTGGCAGTTTACTGGTGACAGACAATGCAGGAGGAGATTATGCAGGGCTGTGAGTACCAAGAAGCTGCGATTGTTGGGGACCATTTTGGAAAGTAGCTACCAAAAAGGTTATATACAGTGGCAAGTCAGTCTTTACCTTCTGCTCTCCAGCCACCTAGTTACACTCTTTTTAAAATTTTTTAATTTTTTTTATTATTATTATTTAGTTTCAAGTATACAGAACATTGGTTGGACCACCTATGGTTACATTCTTAAGTTACACTCTTAAGAGGCAACTGCTGCTACCATTTCTTCTGTCTCCGTGCAAAGACAGTCAAAAAGGGGGAGCACAAACTGCATCTGTCCCCCAAAGTGTAAATGATGAGTAAATGGTATATTATTTTTATTTTAGAAACTACTGCCAAAATATTCTCCCTAAGCATTGAAGCCATTTACATTCTCTCTTCATTTACTATTGAGACCTTTGAAAAAATTATGCACTCCCATACTATTATTATGTAAGATGTTCACATAAGAGAAAGCTGAGTGAAGAATGAGAGGAGCAACTAGCAGCTATGCAGACTGACAGTCTGAGAGCAGACAGGAACATTATCTACTATTTTTTCAACTGTTCTATAAATCTAAAACTCAAATCAAAAGTAGAAGATTTTTAAGGAGATGCCACTAAGTGAAAAGCAAGCCACAGAACGGGAGATCATTGAACACATTCAACAGACAGGACTCATACCCAAAATATATAGAAAAATACAAATTAATAAAAAGACAGACAATATTAGACATTGATATAACTTAAGAAGTGATCACCCTGATAAATCCAGTACTGATCTGACACACATACTTACTATAATACTACTGACTATATCCTTCATGCTATACTCTACATCCCCATGACTATTTTGTAACTACCAATTTATACCTCTTAATTCCCACTCCCACGTCACTCAACCCCCTAAATTCCCCCCCAATCTGACAATAATCAAAATGCTCTCTGTATCTATGAGCTTGTTTCTATTTTGTTTGTTAATTTATCCTGTTTCTAGATTCCACGTATAAGTGAAATCATATGACATTAGTCTTTCTTTGGCTGAATTACTCCACTTAGCACACACAATAACCTCTACATCTAGCCATGTTTTCATTCTTTTTTATAGCTAAGTAATATTTCATTGTATATATGTGCCACCTCTTTATCCATTCATCCATTGAGAAACACCCAGGTAGCCTCCATATCTTGACTATTGCACATAATACTGCAATAAACATATGGATGTACATATCCCTTCAAGGTAGTGTTTTGGGTTTCTTTGGATAAATACCTAAAAGGGGGATTATTGGGTCCTTCTTTGTCTCTTGTTATAGGCTTTGTTTGAAAGTCTATTTTGTCTGGTCTAAGTATTGTTAACCCAGCTTTTTTTTTTAATGAAATATTTTTTTCCATCCCTTTACTTTCAGTCTGTGTGTGTCTTTCAATCTGAAGTAAGTCTCCTCAGCTGCATATGTAAGAGTTCTGTTTTCGTATTTATTCAGCCGCCCTGTCTTTTGATGGAGCATTTAATCCATTTAAATTTTTGATATGTAAGTAGTTATTTTCATTTATTACTCATACATATCTTTTTTTCTTTTCTTCTTCTTCAAGAAGTCTCCTTAACATTTCTTGTAATACTGGATTGGTGGTAATGAAATCCTTTTTCTAGTCTGGGAAGCTCATTATCTGTCCTTTGCCTCTAAATGATAGCTTAGCTGGGTAATCTTAATTGTAGGTCCTGGGTTTTTATCACTTCGAATATTTTGCGCCAAGCCCTTCTGGCCTATAACGTATCTGTTAAGAAATCGACTGACAGTCTTAAGGGAACTCCCTTGCAGACAACTAACTATTTTGCTCTTGCTGCTTTTAAGATTCTCTCTTTGTCTTTAACCTTTGCTGTTTTAATTATGATGTGTCTTGATGTGGGCTTCTTTGGATTCATCTTGTTTGAGACTCTCTGTGCTTTCTGGCTCATCTATTTCCATTGCCAGGTTATTTCTTCATTATTTCTTCAAATGGGTTTTTAATTCCTTGCTCTCTCTTCTTCTGCAAGTACCCCTATGATGCAAATGTTGGTATGCTTGATGTTGTCCAGAGGCCCCCTTAAACTATCCTTTTTTGGGGAGGGAGGTTTTGGGGTTTTTTAAAAATATTTGCTGTTCTGATTGGGTGTTTTCTGCTACCTTATTTTCCAAATTGCTGGTTCTAGTCTCTGCTTTATCTAACCTATTTTGTTCACTATTTCGGTTATTGTATTCTACATTTGTGACTGGTTCTTTTTTATATTTTCTATCTCCATTTTTATGTTTTCTATCTCTTTGTTGAAGTTCTCAGTGAGATCACTGAGCATCCTTATAACTAGTGTTTTGAACTTTGCATCTGGTAGATTGTTCGTATCCGTTGTTTAGTTCTTTTTCTGGAGCTTTATTCTGTTCTTTCATTTGGTAAATGTTTTTGTGTCTCCCCATTTTGGCTGCCTCCTTATGTTTGTTTCTATGTATTAGGTAGAGCTGCCATGTCTCCCAATCTTACTAGAGTGGCCTTCTGTACTTGGTATCCTGCACAAGGCCCAGTGGCACAGTCTTCTTGATCACCTGGGCTGAGTGCTCCAGATATGACCCTTGTGTGGGTTGTGTGTGCCCTCTTTTTGTAGTTCAGCCTTGGTTGCTGTCTGCATGTCAATGGAAGAAACTGACCTTTAGGTTGGTTGTGAGGACTGTCCTTGACTGTAGTAGAGGAACTGTTGTGCAGGGGCTGACCCTACAAAGCCAAATTCGCTTTAGCAGGGCTCTGTTTCCTTCCCAGCCTGCTCTTAGAGTGTATGTCTTCTGGAGATGGTTGGGTAGTGCTCTGGTGTGGTCTGAAGCTGCCTGCCAGGTGTGTTGGTTCTGGGGTTTCATGGGAGGGTTTCTATTGCAGGCCAAGTGCAGCCACTGCATGTGCACTGCCCAGAGCCACTTGGTATGAGCTACAAAGTGATCTGAAGATGCTTGCCACTTTTGCTGGGCTTGGAGGTACCTGGGAGAAGCTAAGCTGTAAACCGAGGCCAGCTGCTGCTAATGCCAGGCTTAGGGATACTTATCAAGAGGTACAGGGCATGGCATGGCCAGATTCTGCTTGTTTGGGGTTTGTGAATCTTTGAAGATTTTAGGAAAGTTCTAAGCATAAGCCAAGTCAGGCCATTTGTATGGGAAAGCTACTGGAAGTGGCTTGAGTGGGCTCACAAGTTGGGTGGGGTGGGGTGGGGTAGGGTCTCATGGAAGCAACAGGGCAGAGCAACCAGTGTTAGTCAGGTTAATGGAGACTCAGATATGGCAGGCAGTCAACTGTGTCTGCATGCTGGTTTAGGGAAAGGCTCAACAAAGGAACAATTGATTCTACCAGCACTTCTGTCTGGGAGGAAGCTCCTCCTCTAGTCCTCACCCTGAAGCCAGACAATTCAATTCCTCCCCATATTTCCCTGGTGCCTATTGCACTGGTGCCACAGTGCTGGAGCTCAGTGGCAGTGAGTATGTCAGCAAGTGAATCCATGCACAGGCCTTTTAAGAGAAATGCCTGGGTCACCAGCAGCCCTCTGTCTCACTCAGTCACAATTTCCACTGGTTTTCACAGCCATAAGTTGTGGGGACTTCTCTTCCTAGAACTGGAACCCTGAGCTGGGTAGGCTGGTGTGGGGCTGGGGCACTTCTGCAACTGAGCTAGCCTTCCGATTTATGAATGCCACACATAAATATGGGGCCAGTGTGTTCCACATCTCTGTGCTTCCTACCAGTCTCAATGTGGCTTCTTCTATATATCCTTAGTTGAAGGCTTGGGTTCAGCTAGACTTCAGGTGATTCTCAATGATGACTGGTCTGTAGTTTAGTTGTAATTTTGATGTGGTCATGAGAGGAGGCCAACACAGTGTTTACCTACTCTGCCATCTTGACCTGAACTCCATAGAGCTTTATTTGTAATGACAAAAATTAAAAACATCTTATGTGGTCATCTATCAAGAGACGAAAGATAAAGACTTCTGTAAATATTATATGAATAAGAAAACATCAGCAGGAATGGCAAAGTGAGGACTTCCAAAACGACTCTCTTCTATAAATGCAATAAGAACATTGGAAAAAATGGTCAAAATCAATGTTTTTAGAACTTTGAAAATTAACCAAAATTTGTAATACCCTAGGGAATGTTTATTTAAGAAAAATATCTGAATATGAGGAAGAACAGTGAAATGGTGATTTTTGTGTGTGTGTGTGTGTGGCATTTTAAGTTGATTTAGTCTGATCTCACTCTTTCCAGTGTGTGGTAGCATTGAAAACCAATAGACATACAATCATGGTAAAAGCCAGCCTAGCAGCCTCTAGGGGGAAAGACCAGAGTAAAGCTGCTCCAAAATCAATTCCCATTATCTGACTATCTGTTCCCTGGAAAAGCCCACTCACAAGGTTTCTCTTTATTTGACCTCAGAGTTTACATTGTGTGGACAGCCTTCTCCCCTGTGACATTTGTTGAAAATCAACACTGGTGATTTTTAAGCACCACAGATACCCGAGGCAATGGTAACAGCGAGGCAACAACAAGCTGACAAAAAAGGGAGGAAGAAAAGGAAAAAAAAGGAAAAGAAAAGAAAAGATAAAAGAAAAGAAAAAAGAAAGAAAAAGGAAAAACTCAAAAGAAAAAAACTGAGGAATGAGATGTCCCATATTCTTGGGATCTAGATGGCCACACACATGCGCATGTACCCAGGAAATACCTGAAAGGCTCTAAGCCCTAACCACTGACTGGTCTTGAGGCTCTGCGCAACAAGCAGTAAAAGATAAGGTGGAATTGCAAATTGCCTGCATGAGCACTGAAGGTGGTCCCTAACATTAACACAGAGTCACTTGGCAAAGGTTGGGAGATTTAATGGCTCTCGGTATTTAAGGAAACCTCCGTCACTCATTAGCTACCACCAATATAAGTGATCAAAAAATCCAGAAGCCACACATGACAAGGAATACAAACTTTATAGAATTCTTTCATAAAGGTCACTAAGCAAACAAATAGCAGCAACAACAAAAAGCAAAAACAACATACCTCAGCAAAGAGATCCGACCTCCAGAGCTGCCACACGATATTATTTCAAATGTTCAGTTTTCAACAGAAAATACGAAACATCTACAGAAATAAGAAAATATGGCCCATATGGTAGGGGGGAGCAATGAATAGAAACTGGACCTAAGGAAACCAAGCAGTTAATTTGAATATATTCAAAGAACTAAAGGAAAGTATGAGAACAATGTCCAAGTAGAATAAATTCAAAGTGATCCATACCTAGATACATTACAATTAAACTGACAAAAGACAAATACAAAAAGCGACTCTTAAAAGCAGCAAGAGAAAAATGACTTACCATGTACAAGGAACCTTCAATAAGCTTAACAGTTGATTTCTAATGAGAAATCAGAGGCCAGAGGCAGTAGAATGCCCTCAAAGTGCTGAAAAGAAAAACATTGTCAACCAATACTTCTATATGAACAAAATATCCTTCAAAAATAAAGGAAATGAGTGAAGTATTCACTTCCAGTATGATAGAATGAGGAGCTCCACTCATCTGCTTCTCAATGAAACTGGTGAAAACTATAAAAATACAACCATTTAATGCCTCTGGAAACAACAAATGATGAAACATGTATTCAACAAAATATATGAAACTTAAGTAAGAAAAGTGGAAGACTGAGGTATTTAAACTAAGACTGCTACTTCCACCCTCCCAGCTCAGTGAGGCAGAGACTCCATTGCAGGCTGCTGCAGTCAAAAACATAGGGCTCCCTCTCCCACAGGTTCCCCGGGGGGTGGTTCTTTCCAGGAGGAGGAGGTTAGCATTTCTCATTTTGCACCTAGATACTTGTTGCTAAGACCTGGGTCAAGTGCAGTTGACAGGTGGAAGCTTCCTGCTCATGAAATGGAGGTTCTACCTTTGGCAAGGTGCACTGAGAATACTGGGGCCCTGGTCACCCTTGCCCCAGCTTGTGAGGCAGTGGTTCCATTCCAGAAGAGGGAAGTCAAGAGAAATCCAGTCCCCACCCCTCCCACCCCCGCCCCGTCCCCATCTCAACCATTGACTGTTCAGTGATTAGAGGGAAGGGTGTCATTCAGAGAGAAGTTTTCTATTGTCCCTTCCCATGGCTCCAGAGTTCTGGCTCAGAGATTTTTGCCTGAGTGAAGAAGCAGACAGTAAAACAGATAGCTCCTAATCTCTTTCCAAAAAAAAAAAAAAATAGCTTTATTTGCATCAGAGTATGGAGAAGTACAAGCCTAAGGGCACTCCCTAAAACAATAGAGGTTGTGATAAAAGATCAAACTGTAGGGCAGCAGTTTTCTGGAGAGAATAGGGACTAAGACAGCTGGGAGAAGCCCTCCCAGGGTTAGAACAAATGCCAAACAATGGTTTCAAAAAGTATTCCTTCACAAAGTAAAAGGAGACACTTAAGATTGATTTAGTTTGTAGAGCAATTTGTGCCTCAGGGCATTGTTGAAAATAATTGAACAACCACCTGCAATTTAGTGGGGTTTAACAGCATGGTATAGTCAGGGAAAAAGATGAAGAGAGGTCTTACTAAAACCACTTTCATCCCAAAGTAACTGGGTGTACCCAAAGCTGCATATCGCTACAGCATCAGAGGCTTTAACACATGAGATGGAAAATAGACTACACTAAAAGAATCCAGCCAGTAAATAAACAAATAAACAAGAAAATTAAAAAAAAAAACATAAAGGAAGGAGAGAGAATCAATGACCCAGAGTTCTTACAATATATTCTCTAAAATGTCGTTTCCAATAAAAATTATGGGGCATGCAAAGAAACAATGTATGAATGATATACCACAAGGGAAAAAAGCAGTCAATTGAAACTGCCTGTGAGAATGACCAGATACTGAATTTATCAGAAAAAGTTAACATGTTTACAGAATTAAAGGAAACCAAGAATAAAGAGTAAAAGAATGTATGATGACAATTTTGCATTAAATAGAGAATATCAATAAAGAGGTTGTCAACCAAAAAATAATACTGACTTTGTGTTTACTCACCAAGCATGATTTATTCAGGGGGGAAAAAAGGTTGCAACCCACAGCATGCAGACATGGCAAGCCATGTTATGTGCACCCTCTAACCTGCTTGCCAAGATGGAGGGGTATTTATAGAAGGGACAAGGAAGTTAATAGAAGGGGAAGTCAGAACCATAGTATTTTATTATAAACACAGAGTTCCTTCTGTAGAGTTCTCTCCTAAAGGGTTCTCATAATTACTCAGAAGGCAAGAACTTCCATAAGCCCTAGCTCCTCCCATAGACTTTCCCAAATGATTATGTTTGCTTAAAGTTCCAGTTCATCTTTATCACTCCCCCCTTTTGATTAAGATCTTTCTCTGAAAGCATCGCTGATTGACAGTCAGGTTTTCCAACGTGAGCAGCCTTTTTGCCCTTCAGTGTCAGGAAGGACCTCTTCTGGGTTTCATCTATGTCATCAGAGGGAAAGTGCATGGATCAGGAATAGCTCAGGTCCAGGGTCAACAGGCAGCAGGTGAAGAGCTTAATAACAAGGAGAATTCAAAACAGAATTAGAACATATTGGCTTAGTCTATGTGATGAATTGGAACCAGGAGCTCAAACCTATAGATAATGAAAGACCAGTATTATCTTAGATCAAAGTTCTTGATGGCAGATTCAATAACCAGAAAAGTTCCCCCTTTTTCACAATAGCTTATGCAATGCAAACAAGGGAAAATTCCTTCCAAGAAAAAGAGAAAAATGAAATAATCAATAGCAAGAAAAGATTTGGACAGGCCTGGCTGGACAGGCCTGATTCAGTCATTTTGGTAATTCATTTCCTTTACAAATCACCTGCTTTAATATTTGACTGATTTAGTTTCAGGCCATCAGACTGTGTACAATTCCAGTCAGGGTTTAGTGCCTTCTTTAGGTGTGACACATGTATCCGAGTCTATTTCCTGGTTTAGAAGCACAGGCGTTAGTCAACAGTACCTGGTAAGGGCCCTTCCAGTGAGGCTGAAAGAACTCTTTCTTGAGGTGCCTTTTCTAGTAAACAAAATCTCCAGGTTGTAGAGTGTGGATTTTGAGTTTTTCCTTTTTCTGGAGTGCACAGTGAAAAATTGTTCTACCAAAGCATGATTATTTTCAATAGAAACAATTAAGCCTTTACAATATTGAAGTATTTCTCCTTTACCAACTGTGGATCAAAAGAAGCAGAAGCCAAATATATGTGGTGTCCTATAATTATCTTGAAAAGCGAAAGCTATTAGTCCCAAAAAAGGTAGACCTAAGATTTAAAAGGACTGATGGCAATGCTTTTGGCCAACATATTTTAAGAGTTTCTGCAAATTTTGCAGGTTGAATCTTAATAATGTCATTAGTAAGTTCAACTAAACCTTCTGATTGAGGATGGTAAGCACAGTGAAAATGTTACAAAACTGGCCAAATAGCACTGATTAGTTCTGGCACTTGACCAGTAAAATTGGTTCCTCAATCACTGTGGAGTTTGAAAGGAGTTCCCCAAGTCAGACTAATCTTCTCTAACAGGACTTTAGCCACTGTAGAAGCATTAGTTTACCTATAAGGGAAAGCTTCCGTGCAGTAAGAAAACATGCATGACTAAAACATATTTATATCCATGAGATCAGGGAACTGTGTAAAATCTATTTGCCAAACCTAAAATGGTCTGTTAGGCAATTTAAAACGTCCAGGAGCAATGGGAACAGGCTTCCCTAGTCATATTTTGGATAAGTGGGACACTTAAAGTAGGTACTTTCTGCAGCCTTGTTAATATCTCCTCACCAATTTTGATTCGTGAATACTATATTTTCATCAGTGGACCAATGGTTTAATGCGTGTACAGTGGTCAAGAGTGGAAATTTTAGAGTTTCTGGTAGGAATGGGTTGTTATTTGGTCCGAACCAGAGCTTTTTCTTCTTATGAAACCAGCAATAATTGAATTTCCAATCTTGTTTTCTTCTTTCTGAAGCCAATTCTTGAGCTTCTCCGGCCAGTTTTTTAAGTTACCATTCTCCTTGGACCTGGACCATGACAGAGGTTTAACTGTTACTGATCCCTTTAAAACAGCATTGTTAGAAGAAATGTCAGAAAGGTAATTTCCTTTATCTTCTGGGGGGTCAAGTTTAGAATGTCCTGGAATCTTAAATGTAGCTAAAGCATCTCAAATTATAGCATCCAATAATTTCTGAGCATAGGAACCACTTTCAATCTTGTCTCCATTGGAGGTAAGGAAACTACATTGCTTTCATAACATTCCAAAGTCATGAACTAAACCAAAGGCATATGTACTGTAATATAAATACTGACAGGTTTTTTTTTTACTCTTTGCTAAAATGCGAGCTCAAGTGAGGGCATATAATTCAGACTGCTGTGCTGAAGTGGCCAAAGGCAAAGTTGCTGCTTCAATGATATCAAAAGAGGTTACAATAGTATAACCAGCACAGTACTTACCATTTTCATTTTTGAAGTATGAACCATCTGTGAACCATGAGAAATCAGCTTTATCTAGAGGAGTCTTCCGCAAATTGTCAGGAGGAATTATGAGGTGATCTGTTAGTGTCAAGCAATCCTGAAGTACTTTTATCAGTTTCAGAAGGGAAAAAGAATATCTGGATTAAGGCTATTATAATGTGAAAGATTTATATGGGAAGTGGTTAACGAAAGGATTTCACAAAAGTAAAGCAACTAACTGAAAGATGCTGGGTGTGCTGAGAATTCAGGAGCGCTCCTATTGCATGAAGTACAAAGATAGTTACAGGGAAATCCCATAACAGTTTCCTTTGTGGCCTTAATCAAGAGCGCAGTTGCAGCAAAGGCTCTAAAGCAAGTGGGGTATCCCCAGTTGCTGACTATAGTATCCTAGTGGCCTATGTTGATTCCCATGTTTTTGAGTGAGTGTACTAAGGGCCTTCCCTTCCTTTTCATGCACAAAAAGGAAAAGGGGAATCTAAGAGTTAGGATGCCCAAGAGCAGGTGGGTTTATTAAACTCTCCTTAAGGCCTTAAAGCTATGTCATCCTGTTCTTCCCATAAAATTGGGTTAGGACTGTCATTCTTTAGTAAGACATATAGAGGTTTTGCCATAAGAGAGATCTGGAATCCAATTTTGGCAATAGCCAACTAGCTCAAGAAAACCTCACAACTGGTGCTTAGTTTTGAGCCTTGGGAAACTTAGGACACCGTGAAGCCTATCTGGATCCAGGTGCAGTCCTTGTTCCAATATCAGATGTCTCAAGTATAGTACCCGAGCTTGGAAAAATTATAATTTTTCTTTGAGAACTTATGTCCCTATAAGGCCGAAATTCTAACAGATAGATGCTATCTTCCTCTGAGAAGACCTGAGAAGAAAAGCAAAGAAATAAATAATCTACATATTGCTATAAAGTAGAACCTTTAGGGAAAATTATATCATCCAAATCAGTCTTCAGAATTTGCAAGAAATAAGAAGGGCTTTCAGTAAAACCCTGAGGCATTACTGCCCAGGTAAACTGTTTTCCTTCCCAAGTGAAGGCAATAAGGTATTGGCTAGCTTCATCAACTGGAATACTAAAAGATGCACTATGTAAATCAATTCCTGTAAAGAATTTACTTCCAGTTGGGATAGATGCTAGCAACCAGCATATGAGGTTAGGAACAATAGGGTGTCGAAGGATAACAATGTGGTTTACTGCTCAGAGGTCCTAGACAAACTTCCATCCTCGTCCCTTTGGCTTTCTCACAGGCAAAATTGGAGTGTTACAGGGATTAGTGCAAGGAATAATAAGGCCCTGAGTTATATAATATTCTATTATGGGCTTTATACCCTGAAGAGCTTCTTTACTTATAGGATATTGATTAATTCTGGGAAGAGGTTTTGAAGGATCAAGCTGAACCTTAAGAGGGGGTGCACTGTGGATTCTGTCAACATGAGCTGAAGATTTTGCCCATAAAGAAGATGGCAGTTGGTCCAATAGGGACAATTGATCAGTGCTCTCAGATTCAGTTACTGTACCATCAAAAACAACAAATAAAAGATGTTGAAAGGCCATTTAACTCACCTAATCAGCTGACAGTTACCATGAAACTCTAACATTATTTCTCCCTTTTGGGAAAAGAATATTTCAGCATGATACTTCTCAAAGAAGTCTCAGCCTAATAAATGGCTATGGGCAGAAGGACCAAGGAGAAAACAATGTGTATCTCTAGGGGCCTAAGCAA
Organism: Eonycteris spelaea; assembly: GCA_003508835.1. NCBI lineage: Eukaryota > Metazoa > Chordata > Mammalia > Chiroptera > Pteropodidae > Eonycteris > Eonycteris spelaea. Next base: position 23,917 of record PUFA01000215.1, on the reverse strand, counting down.
AAAGGAACCTGTTTATTTCAAAGTTCATTTGAAATCCCCACTATGCACATTATTTTATTACTCCGCAGTAGGGGCTGTTTTATGACAGTGGGGTTAAGCACCGAGAGTGTAGTTCCAGTGCCAATAAAAATAAAAATATTTTCCTTACCAAGTTAAAGAGAAGTTTCTCCAAGCTGACTTAAGAAGAAGGTTTGGAAAAGGCCCCTGCAGTTTCTCAGAGCCCCATCATTGGGAATTAGGTCTTTGAAAAGGCTGGCTAGAATGCTGAGAGTGTCTGAAATGCTTAAACTTATGGCAATCCCTTTTCCAGTGTCCTGGCTCTTTGCAATAATGGCAAAAGTTTGCAGTCTTTCAGTTTTGCATAGGGACTCTCATTTGCCAAGGCTGAAAATTAAAAATCTTAGCAATCTTACTTCTAGGTGGCTCATTTAGAGCTGACTGGCCAAATTAATGAAATCTTTGATGGCCACAGTCTCCTCTTCCATCCTGGTTCTCTTAACTAGGAGGAGAAGATCTCTGTTCAGCCCATTAACAAATAAAGAATCAAAAATTACTCATGTGGAGTCAATATCTGATGGAAAACCAGAATTTTCCTTAAAAATAACCTGAAGTCTATTATAATAGTCATGAACAGATTCATCAGAATTTTGTGAGCAAGTCTAAATTTTGCTCCAGTCAACAGGCTTTGGGAAAACCTTAGGAATTGTTTGGTGTAGTTGGAGTAAGTTTTCCAGCTTCTTCCCAGAAATTAGAGGTTTGCTTTTCTAAGTTCCTTTTGGGATGTTCCCACCTGGCAATTCTCATACAGGGTTGAATTGGCCTTCACCAAGTAACACATGAATTAGCTGATATAAATCAGAAAACCCAGGCTGTTGGGCCTGAATAATAATATCAAATTCCTCAGCAAACTTGTGAGGGTCCTCAGTTACCTTAGGGAATTTCTTTACAATGGCGCTTAACTCAGCTTTAGTTTATAAAACATACAAAACTTGGGGTTTGTTAGGACCACTAGAGGGCTTAATCTTAAATGGGAACATACTGATAAGTTCAGAAGAAGAAAATATAGGCAAGGATTCAAGGGAAAATGGCACCAGAGGAGGGACCAAAGATAAGGAAGGTGGTAGTGGAAGGCAAGATGGTATCAAAGGTAGAGCTTGATGGGGAACAGGTACTTGCACAAGCTGGAGAAGAAGCTTGAGGCGAAGTATCCAAAGACGAATAGGATGAACCCAAATACGAATTCTGAGACAGTGGAGTAGAGGGGGAAGGGCAAGATAGAGTTTTAGAGGAAGAACATGTGGCTTCAGAAGCCATTTTCTCTCCTTTTAAATTTTCAGTAGCCTCTGTTAACTTTAAGACTTTATTTCACGAAGAGGCAACTTCAGATTCTTGGTGTCATTTGGAAGCCTCAAAATACCATTTAAAATAGGCATTACGCTAAGTTTAACCAATTTTAGAGCTGTTATTGTCCAATTTAAGAAAATGAAGTTTCGGAGTCTCAAAAGGCCCCCAGAATGGCCACTGATTCTCTGAATTACTTTTAGTCCGATTTGTCCATTTAGTTAAATAGAAACATGAAAATTGCATGGAAATTGCCCATGGCTTTTAACCATGTACTTGGCTGACATCCCTGTCAGAGGAGAGATGGTCTTAAAATATTTGGATAGATGAGATCTCATTTTTTTCAGAGAATTTTCTCTAGAACAAAGGGCCCAATACAATTTACAACAGCTCAAGCAACCTGCCAGTCACACACCAGCTAGATTTACTCTTAAGCAGTCTGATCACAGAAGACCAAGCCAAAGGCTTAAAGCCAGTTCTAGGAAAATAACTGACCCTCAGGGAATTGTTACAGGCTAAGCTGGGTGACACACTTCTCTTTGAGTTGGCACAGTCTAATATTGGGCCGACTAATTTCAGTAAAAAAACCTCTGTCACCAAAGACATTTTTAGGTGAAAGCCAGTTTAGTCTTAGAGTTTCTGATGAAATCATGTCAACATGAGAAATCAAGTATTCACAGATGACATATAGATTAATGAACAAGCTAGGCCTTTTAACATAAGTACTCACACAGAAGAACGTTTAAACTTTCCTGAATAAATCCTGGAGAGTTTCAAAACATAAAACGTGGAAGCTTGTTTCCAGGAGAGCTTACCCTAAGCTTCCGAATTGGAGAGTGAGCGGCAAGCCCAAGTGACTTTGTGTGTGGTGCAGTATCTGGTTGCTTATCTGCCCTGAAGCTGTCAGGGTGGTTCTTCTCTGGAATTCTGGACGAATCCCCAAAATGTCTGAATAATATCGAAAAATAATATTGACTAGGTGTTTCATGACCCAAAAGGATTTATTGGGGAGAAAGAAAAAGTTGGAACCCGCAGCATATAGACATGGTAAGCCACATGCACACTCTGACCTGTGTGCTAAGATGGAGGGGTAAAGGAAAAGGAAATTAATGGAAAGGTAAGTTTGAAACTTAAAACTTTATTAGAAACATAGAGTTCTTCCTGTAGGATTTTCTCATGTAGGATTCTTGGGATTACACAAAATAAAAGAACTTCCATAAACTCTAGCACCTCCCATAGACCTTCCCAACTAATTATGTTTGCTTAAAGTTCCAGTTCATCTTTATCAAGATAAAAATTATTTTAAAAGAACCAAATGAAAATTTTGAAGTTAAAAAGCGCAATAACTGAAATTAAAAATTCACTAGAGGGACTCAACAGTGGCTCTGAACTGGCATAATAAAGAATAAGCAAACTTGTGATAGATCAGTAGAGATAATGCAGGCCACCGAACAGAGAGATAAAAGAATGGAAATAAATGAAAAGAGCCTCAGAGAAACGTAGGATACGATTACAAACACCAACATATGTATAATGGGCACACCAGATGGGGAGGCGAGGGAGACAGTAGCAGCCAAAAAAAATATTCCGAGAAATAATGGCTGAATAATTCTCAAATTTACTGAAAAACAATAGCCTGCGCACAAAGGAAGTTCAAGAAAATCCAAGTCGGATAAACATAAAGAGATTTACAAAAAGATACATTATATAAAAATGCTGAAAGTCAAATAGAAAATACTGAAAGCAAAGGAACTCCAATAAGATTAACAGCTAACTTCTTAAAAGAAAAATGGAGGCCACAGAGCAGTGGGATAACTTGTTCAAAGTGGTCAAAAACAAACAAACAAACAAACAAACAAACAAACGAATGAATGAATAAAACCTGTAAACCATTAGAAATTAGAAAATACTTTGAGATGAATGAAAATGAAGACATAAAATATCAGTACGTACAGAATGTAGCAATAGCTGTGCTTAGACGGAAATTTATAACTATAAATACCTATATTACGGAAGAAAGATCTCCAACCAACAACCATAAGACACTAGGGAAAAAAAGAGCAAACTAAAGCAAAAGCAAGCAGAGGAAAGGGAATATTAAAGATTAGAGCAGAAACTAATGAAATAGAAACACATACAGAAAACCAATTAAACCAAAGCTGGTTCTTTGAAAAGAACAACAAATCTGACAAATCTAATAGCTAGACTGAACAAGAAAAACAGAGAGAAGATGAAGACTATTAGAGAATCAGAAATGAAAGAGGGGACATTACTACTGACCTTACAGAAATAATGAAAATTTATAAAGGAATACTATGACCATTTGTATGCTAACAAAATATATAAGCTAGATGACATGGATAAATTCCTAGAAAATACAAACTACCAAAACTGACTCAAGAAGAAATAGATAATATGAATAGACCTATAATAAGTGAAGATATAGGATCAGTGATTTAAAAAACTACCCACATTGAAAGTCCAGGGGCAGAGGGCTTCTCTGGTTTATACCTCCAAACACTGAAGAAGTTATACCAAATTTTCACAAACTCTTATCATAAATAGAAGAGGGAGGAAACAGTCTAACTTATTTTATGAGTTCGGCATTATGCTGATACCAAAACTAGAGAAAGACATCACAAGAAAATTACAAACCAATATCATTTACAAATACATATGCAGATGTTCTCAACAATATTATTAGCAAACAGAATCCAGCAAAAAATTATACACCATGGTCAAGTGGGCTTTTCTTCAAGGATGTGATGTTGCAGAAAAGTTGCAAAAATTCAGACAAGCGAGAATCAAGCAGCACCTGGAGGTGTGCAGTAAGTCAATTTTATTACGCCAGTGGTCCCAGAAGAGCTGGTGCTCTGAAAATCTGGGCCCCGAGCTTAGGGGCAATTTTATTTTTATATTTGCATTGTTACAGTCGGCATGGTTTGATTTACAGACTCCTGAAATTGCTATGGGCTATGGGCAATTACAGAGCATAGGATTTTCTATCTAACAAGCACTAAAGTAATACACCTTTAGGGGAGGATGAGTTCTCAGTTGACCCCGTGATCTCTGGCCTTGCAACAAGCATGTTTACAGAAGCAGGAAAGAGCTAATTAGAAATGTTGGTCAATGAAGAGGGAAATTCCTCGGCAGTGAGATTGATGTAACATCCTAAAATCAATTATTGTAGTATACTATAATAGAATAAAAATAAAAAGGAAATTAAGGCTTTCCCAGATAAAAACTGGGAGAATTTGTTACTAACAGACCTGAACTACAAGAAATGCGAAAGAGAATCTTTCAGGCTAAAATGAAATGAAATGACAATAGACAATTACAAATGAAAAACTAAAGAGCACAAATAGAAGTAACTATTTGGGTAAATATAAAAGACAACATAAATGTACTTTTTGTTTGTATGTCTTTTCCTTCTATCTGATTTACAAGCCAACTACATAAAACAATAATACATATTATGTGGTTGAAAATGCAAAGGACTAATGTTCCCGTTTGTTTGGGGATGTGTTGTCCAGCATGAATGTCATTCATAACTTTAAGGACAATATTGTAGAATTTCAATCTGTTAAACTGTTATAAAAAATTAAGATTCCTTATTTCATTTCTTCCACAAGGCAATATTTTTGCATTTGCACACTTGGGTTAACAAACCTGTGTATTTCCCAAGGATAGAAACAGCATCTTCTCTAAGAACTGGATTCTCACCTAGGATGATGATGATGATGATGATGATGATGATGATATTGATGTGGTGGTGGTGATGGTGATAGTGATAATGATGATAAAGAAAACTCTGTGACCTATACTTGCCCTTAACTAAGTGTTAAACACATCCCTGTTAGGTGCTAATAACTAGTGTGGGCTCTGCTAACAGATATGAAGATACTTTCATAATATAGAGGTCTCCTGAAGACCTGAAATGGATCCCATTTCCAGAAACTAGAAACTATTCTGATGGAATTGGAGGTGGTCTGATTGATGGTTTGAAGCAGATAGAACAGGTACTGCTATCTAAAGATTCCTCAAGTCACCGTTTACTTGCAAATTCTTAGGAAACTGGTGCTATGAATATTGGAATTGTGAATACCAAAGATATTCAGTCCTTCCTCTTATGAAGGAAGACCTCTGACAAGTATGAGGCTCCCATGGGAGGCCAAGCTGCCAGACTACGTCTAAGACAGAGCCAAAACTGCCTCTCAGGAATTGGCCGACCTCAGACAAGTTCCTGAGAAAGCTGATAGCCAGATGGTACCAGAACATCATCACGAGCCACAGGACAGGGATAATGCTGTGTGGTCTGGCTTCTTCAGAGAAGATATTAATATAATTAACAACCAAGCACTGTAATCTGAAAACTCAATCCTCGCGACGATGTCCCACATTACATACCGTCATCCCATTTTATAGAAACGGTGGAGAGGGAATTTCTAAAATACCACATCTGCCAGGGTTTAGCAGAGTGGGCAAGGAGAGTGAGTGTGTTTCCTCACATGTAAATGGTAATAATCTGTGCCTCAGCGAGTGGTGAAGAGATTTAACAGCTCACGCAGAGACTTTAGCAAACACGGGACTCCAACCTTCCTAGACCCACACTCGGCCACGCCCCGTCCCTATCGCTCAATGCGCAAGCTCAAATTCCACCTCAACCTCGCCCCAGCTTGGCGTCCACTGCGCAGGTCCCGGCGACGTCACAGCCCGGCGCCAACAGACCGGAGGCAGAGTCTCCAACCGGTCAAAGCTGGCCTCGCTGCGCCGACCCCACCGCTAGAGGGAGAGAGTCTCTTTTGTTGGCTCGCACCTCCCTTTTTACGTCAGCAGGCCGGCCCGGAAATGGAGGAGTTTGACGTACAAGATGGCTGCTTCCCTTGTGGTGGTAAGGAACGCTGAAAGGCTTTTCCCTTTCTGGGAAACGCCGTGATGTGAGTGCAGTAATTGGAGCGCAAGCTTCTCGTGGAAGATGGCTGCCGCGGAATTAACAGGTGTCTTTCTTGACGGAATTGGTGGCCACAAGTACAAGATGGCGGCTCCTACTGCGGGTCCCAACGCAGACGGGAAAATGGAAGCGCGTGTGCTTTTGGAGGTTACCTGCCCCATGGCAAGCCTCTCCTCCACCGCAGGGTGGAGCTGGGCTTTCACGCTGGGCCGCCGGGTGCTGATGAAAAGGTGGGGGCTGCATCTGGGTGCTCCCACGCCGGCCCTTCCCGGCGCTGCTTTGGGTTAATGATACCCAGTTGCACCTGGGTAAGGGATTTTCCCTCTAAAAGATTTAGAGAGTTGTACGGAATGGGGATTCCTAGTACCTTCAAACTGACTCACGTAGACAAAAAGACTTTTCCTGTCTTGAGCCATGAAACCAGAGAATAACAGGTGAAATAAATGAGAGTCCATCATTTCAAAGGAATAACATAACCTGCCATTGCTAGAAAGAGGAAAGCTGCAATTTATATACTAGTGTGAAACCAACTTCAAGATATAGTTAGTGACAGAAAGCAAAGCACAGAAAAATGTATTATCGGTATGTCATTGTTAATTTTTTTTTTTTTAAAGACCTAGATAGGTAAAGATATATATGAGCCTGTAAAGGCAAATGTTTCCAGAAGGACTGAGAAACTGGTAATAGCGATTGCCTATTCTAACTAAAGGAATAAAAATGAAAAGATGGGGAACAGGGATGGGAGCAAAGATAAGTTTTGCAAAAATTTGTTATATGATTTGGAGTCGCAAAGTTCTATGAGGTTATATAATAAAGGGAGACTAGCACATTAAAAAAAATGTTTGCTTTTTATTCCAGCTGGAACCATGACATTTAATAAAGATTCATGAGATTCAAGCTATAAGGATAAAATTTAGAAGGTCAATATTATACTCGCCGTGAAGGATCTAAATCCATATGACAACCTGAACTTTCTTGAAAACTAATTTTGTTTGTTTATATTGTTTTTTGGTTTTTTTTTTTTTTTTTTGAAGGAGGAGAGGGAACAGAGGATTTGGCTTGCCAAACAGAAGGCACTTAAGACCTATTTGTTGAATGAAGGAATGCCTTTCTGTTACAAGCACACATATATGCTCAGTATATCCTCTTAATGTTTTTAGGGTGAGTATCATGGAAAACAGTGGTAAACTGAATTAGAGCAGCAGTCTCCAACTTTTTTGGCATCAGGAACAGTTGATCCTATGAGAATCTAATGCCCGATCACCTGAGACGGAGCTAAGGTGGTGACGCTATCGCTGGGGAGCGGCTGCAAGTACAGATGAAACTTCGCTGCCCACCGCTCACCTCCTGCTATGCGGCCCAATTACTAACAGGCCAATGGACCTATTGGTCTGTGGCCCTCTAAGGGTTGGGGACCCCTGAATTTGAGGTCAAACCTGGTTCTGCCTTAAAAAATCATCCAGAAAGGCGTTGTCAATGCTTAAAAAATAAAGTAGTAGCAGTTTCGAAATCAGTATTGATCTTGGGAAATCACATATTTGAAAGTGAAAAGAAGTATCATCACTGAGCCTTTACTAGTGTGCCAGGCACTGACAAATGGACACTATTACACATACTATCCTGAGTTGCTGATTGTATATATACGGTAACAATTAGAGTTTGCCAAGTTCTTTAACCTATACTAAATGCTCAATACATACTAAGCAATTATTATTTTGAGTCAACCCGGAATTGCTCGATACAGTACCTTTTTTTGCCTCTGAGACCTTATAGACTAGTTGCTATAAGGGATCTTATTATTTTTATCATCTTAACAGCCACATGGTATAATGGAAGGAATTTATAATGGAAGGAATTTAGCTTTTTATTGTGCATCCTAGAGTAAGTTACTTAACCTTTCGGACTTTAGTCTCCTCATGAGTAAGATGAGAATTATAAAACCTCTTCATGGGGTCACTGTGAAAATAGTAATTAGAAATATGTATGTAAAGCACTTTATGCAGGGGACACAGTAGGCACTCAATAAATGTTTCAACCTCAGTTAAGGAACTAATACTGCACTCGGAGGCAGGAGAACTTCTCTGGCCAAGGAGCAGGAGCAGGCAGCCACAGGATGACAGTTAACACAGGAAGCCTACAAGGAGAAGTTGTAGGGTTGGCAGGTCCACTGGCTTCAGGGCCTCAAGCTTCCTGTCTCCACTGGGAAATGGTGAGGCCCCACCACGAGGCAGATTTGATCTGCAGGCCGTGTGGTAACTGTACTATTTCTTTCAGTTCACAGTTACGTCTTTGGGGCATCTGTTTAATATGTCTCCGTGTGCACCTCTTTGAAGCATCTTTTTAATAGTGTGCTTGTTTCAGCAGCACACACAATAAAAATATAATACCTCTCAGAGACATTAGCCACCTTTTGTGAGGCTCATTCATCATAATTAATATTAAGCATCTACTATATATGTTTAAATTCATTTTTATGTTTTAATTGTAAAATACACATAACAAAATTTACCATCTTAATCATTTTTAAGTGTACAGTTCAGCATTCAGTACATTCATATTGTTGTATAACCACTCTCCAGAAGTCTCATCTTACAAAAAGATGAAACTCTGTACCCAGTAAACAAATAACTCTTCATTCTGCCTCCCTCACCTCCTAGTAACTACCATTCTACTTGAATTTGATTACTGTAGGGACTTCATGTAATGGAATCATATAGTTTTTTTCTTTTTGTGACTAGCTTATTTTACTTAGCATAATGTCCTTAAGGTTCATCTATGTTGTAGCATGTATCAGAATTTCCTTCATCTAGTCAGAATTTCCTTCATCTAGTCATCTGTTAATGGACACTAGGGTTGCCTCCACCTTTTGGCTATTGTAAATAATGCTGTTATGTACATGAAGTGCATACATATTTTAATATGATGAAATACAAATAGGATTCTAGAGAGTAGAGTATTTTACATGTTTACATTTGACGAAGTAATTCTGAATCACTTAAAAATGCATATTACCAGCTATTTATGTTATTAGAAGGTTTTAAAATATAGTTAGACATTGTGCATTATGGACCATGACATGGCCCAGTAATGGGACACAGATTAAATGACAAACATGGTTTCCCTTTTTGTCCTGTCATTGGGTTTGGGGCATTTTGTCTACAATCATTTAGAGATAGCATCAAAACTTAAGGAATTGATGCACAAAGATAGGGATTTAAAAAAAAAAGACCTTTAACAAAAGATTGTAAGGTGAAATATTGGAAGCACTTAGCTAAGGCCTAATTTATTTATATGTGAAATGTGGATAATGTATTCATCTCAGGGGTTCATTGTGGGAATCTTAGAAGTCACAGTGAGTAAAGGACTTACCCGCCAGTAATAAATGTTGGCTGTGATGATAATGATGTCTATGGACAGGAAAATGTTCATGATATGCAACTGATTTTAAAAAAGAATACAGTAAATCCGCATGTAGGATGTATTGGGATTCTTTGTACTATTCTTACAACTCTTAGGTAAGTTTAAATTTATATCAAATACATCTTTTACACACCAAAATAATATGTAAAATAGATTGCTTCTCAGCCTTTTGGCTAAGATGTGTGTAAAATAGATTACAACTTGAAAATTTATGCACACAAAAATGTATTTTTATATCAAATAATGTTCATTCTGGTTATCTCTGAGTGGTGGTATTACATATTTTCCTTCCTTTGGTGTTTTCTCGAAGTTACCAATTTTTTGTTGTTATTTTGAGCATGTATCAGTCTAGTAATTATGGAGGAAAAGCACTAATAGTTAAATGAAATTCTTGAGTCTAATAATAAATGAATCTAATAATTATATAATAAAAATATTTGAGACCTTCATGAAGTCAAGTACTATCCAAACAGCTCCTGGATTCCATTAAGGGCATGGCATCAGACAAAGGATGGCTGCAACAGCAGTGAGGGATCTTGATCTCAGTTTGGGGTGGAGCTTTTTTGTAAGATTGACAGTGTCACATTCAGAACCAAATTAGATGTTTAGAATATTAGCACTCAGGGTTTGAAAGATCTTTAACAATTACTGAATTCACCTTCCAATGCTCTGGACATCTTCCCCCCCCCCCACTTGAGTAGCCAGTCTCTGCATCGCTCAAGGAGCAAAGTGCTCCCTAATTTACAGAGAGCCTGTTCCATTTTTGGAGAGTTCTGACTATGGGAAGGTCTTTCCTCAATTGCAGTCCAAATCCGATCCCTTGCTGTGTTCCTTAGAGATGCACAGAACACGTGTGTAACCAATCCAAGACAGGCAATGAAAACTTTAAAAGTGTCCATCCTGAACTTTAATAACCTGTTCTTTTCCAGCCCAGATCTTTCCTCCAAGTTTCAGACCCACACATTGTGTTCTTTTCTGCTTCTCTATCTTTTGTCTGCCCCACAGGCACTTCAGACTCAGCATTTACAAAATATGAATGCTCTACTTTCTTATATAGAACCCCAAAATAATGCACATTGTTATTTTTCCCTGGTACAAGTGGGAAGTAAATTAGGGCTTTATTTTTCTCTTTTGTAAAAGAAGTTTAGATTTATGCTAGTGTGGCTGGCCCATGGTGTCATCAAGGTCCCAGACTTATATGTTTTGACAAAAACCCAACCCACAGTCCTTAGCCAAACATAGATTTCATTTTTTCTCATGGATCAAGAAGTTCTGAGAAGTACTGTCAGTCCATGAAGTCTTTACAGGCTGAAGCTACTTTTTTACTTTTGCTCAATCATCCTTACCCTGTGGCTTTCATCTTCATGCTTGTTACCAAAGAGTCTCAAGATGACTGTGCCACCTCCTCTATCACATTCATGTTTCATTCAGGATGAATGAGAAAGTAAATGGCAAAACCACACTTGCCAGCTCAGTCAGCCTTTATTTTTATGAGCTATTCAGAAAACCCCCCTAACAACTTCCACTTACACCACATTGCTTAGAATCAGGTTCACCTACCATCTCTAGCTGCAAGGAATGCTGAGAAATATAGTTATTTAGCTGAGCACATTGTTGCCATGAACAAATTATTGTTATATTATTAAAACAAAGGGGAGAATATATATGGGAGCAATAGTGTCTATCACAATAAATCTCCATTAAGTAACATGTTTCCTAACTTCATGATTTCTCAGAACCTTTAAAATTCCAAAGAGAGATGCTGTGTGCATCTACAGAACTTTTTACAATGGTCATGTTTCAGGAATAGTGTTTCATGGTGCATGTTTCAGGGAACACAGAATGAGCCACAGCCTCTCTTTAATGCTTTCAAAAGGATAGTTTTATCAAACTCAGGGTGGATTTGCTAATGTATTTATTTTACTATCATGTGATAAGAATGACAGCTTTTATGACTTTTCATGATAATTGCATCATTATTCTTTCAATTTCCCAGTCTAGGATGTTTCTACTCATTTTCAGTTTTTTCTTTTTCTTCCATAGTACTTCACTGGACAGGCTTCTTCCCTGGACTCTTACAACAGAATCCTCACCATTAACAGTTTGAAGTAGTTCCTTTAGTCTTTTTTTTTTTCTATGCATGGTGCATATATTTTTATAAGTAGTTGAGAATATATGCATATATGTAGCAGCAAGAACGATGTGTTTTTTTCTTCCCATTCCCCTTCCTAGGATCAGATTAATGCACAGATTAATATGAGAGAGGTCTTTGACACTATTGTAGACTTTATGATGTTCCTTACTACCGCTGACACACTCCTTTCTCCTGGCCAAGGCACACTGCTTAGAAAGCTCAGAGTTAAAAAATAAAATTCAGCTGCTATAACAGATTTGCAAAATAGTATAGTGACTTTATTAAGATGAAAGTCTATCTCTGCATAAAAGTCAAATCTTGGCAGGTCCAGCTGCCAAAGCAAGATTGGTCAAAGTCAGAATGGTAGTCATGATCCTGGAGGTGGCAAGAAGGGTGACAGGACATGAAAAATGTGGACTTCCCATAGCAACTAGAGTGGGGAAAATAAGGAAACCAAAAGACCAGATCCTGCTGACAGACTGCTACTGTGACCCCTCACACTCAGTGTTGGTTAAAATTATAGAGGTTAGAGAGAATTAAAGACTATCTTCTCACAGAAGAATTAATTAGTAATTGGGAACAAATGAAGCCTTTAGAAGAAAAGCAAGAAGAATGATCAAAGGATAATCCAAATGGACCCAATGTCAGTAGGAACCTTAGAAGAGATCATTGATTACAATCATGAGATTGTATCCACATCTTTGGGCTCAGAACAACACATCAGCATTCTTTCATTTGTAGACAATGATCTGCTGAAATGAGGCTGCTCAGTCCTGCTCAGCTACAAGGTGCATGCTGTGATAGGGGTGTTGATGGATGACACAGATCCCCTACTCACAGTGATGAAGGTGGAAAAGGTCCCCATGCTAATATTGGGGTTTGGACAACCAAATCCAGGATATTCAGGATTCTGTGGTGCTTCTTATCACTCATCCTGAATATTGTGAAGAGTTGAGTTTAAAGTCACTTAAGAGGGTCATTCTCTATGGTCCCCCTGGCACAGGTAAAAACTTACTAGCCGAAGCAGTGGCAAACCAAATCTTGGCCATTTTCTTGAGAGTGGTTTGCTCTGAACTTATTTAGAAGTACCTAGGTGATGGGCCCAAACTCGTACAGGAATTGTTTCAAGTTGCTGAAGAAAATGCACCATCCATCATGTTTATTGATGAAATTGATACCATTGGTACAAAATAAATATGACTCCTTCTGGTGGTAAGGGAAAATCAGTGAACAGTCTTGGAGCAGTTATTCTAGTGAAAGTTATCTTGGGCACAAAGCAAATAGAAAATTTGGATCTGGCACTTATCATACCCAGCCACGTTGACGGAGGTCAAGTTTCCCCTGCTTGAAATTCACACAAGCAGAATGATACAACCCTAGATGACTTGATCATGGCTAAAAATGACCTCTCTGGTGCTAACACAAAGACAATCTGTATAGAAGCTGGTCTCATTTCCTTGAGAGAACATAGAATGAAAGTAACAAATGAAAACTTCGAAGAAATCTGAAAAAATTTTTAAATAAAAAAATAGAACCCTTGAGGGGTTCTATTTCTATCAAACTACAGTTGCCTTTAAGGAAATGGTTGGGAGTGTCCTGACCCCTTGGAGAGATGAGGTTGGGCAAGTTGTCCAGAAGAATCCATGTTCCAGTTGGTACAGCTGCTGTGGAAAAGAGTATGGAGGTTCCTCAAAAATTAAATGTAGAATACCATATGGTCCAGCGATTCCACTTTTGGATATATTTTCCAAAATAATTGAAACCAAGTATTCAAACAGGTATTTGTACATCAATGTTCATAGCAGTATTATTCACAATAACTAAAAGGTGGAAACAGCTGAAGTGTCCATCAATAGATGAATGGATAAACAAAATGTATATAAACGTACAATAGAATATTATTCATCCTTAAAAAGTAAGGAAATTCTGAGTCATGCTATAATATGGATGAACCTTGAGGGAATAATGCTAAGTATAGTAAGACAAAAGGACAAATATTGTATGATTTCATTTATATGAAGTCCCTAAAGTGATTGAATTATAGAGACAGAAGTAAAACGAGGTTTGAGGATGGCGAGGGGATAGTGGGATAGGGAGTTATTGTTAATAGGTACAGAGTTTCAGTATGGGATGATGAAAAAGTTCTGTAGGTTTGTGGTGGTGGTGGTTGAACGCAATGTGAATATACTTAATGCCATTTAACTACACACTTAAAAATGGTTAAGATGGCAGATTTTATGTCAGCATATATTTTACCGTGACAAATTTAAGTTAATTAAAAATTTTTAATTTACATCCTTGAGTTACCATATGTTCTTTTTAAAAATTGGAAGACTTTTGACATACTGTTAGGAATTTGAACACAAAGAAAATCAGAGGCTGCCCAAGAAAGGAAACGTAATCATAGTACATTGCTTGGTTGTTCAGATAATGTGTAATAGTCCTAATCACATGAGCAATATTTATTGATTCTCCAATGTTTAGGGTCCACCTCTAGAATCAGCAAGGAAGAAACTGTGGTTACAGAACAAAACATAAGTATTATTAAATTTGATGGTATAAAATTGTTACTAGGACAAAAATGGGGTCTGTTTGCCTGTGCACATCTAAGCCAAGGAAGAGATAGTTGCAGGTTTTGCAGCAAAGAAGGTAAGGTCTATTAGAGAGTTGCAAGTCTCAAAGACTGGCAAGCTATGTCTCAAAGTCCAGATTATACAGGGGAAAATTAGTAGTCATGGAAACTAAGGGAGTTGAGGTCATGGGTGCTACTGATTGGAGGATTGGAGGGGGATGAAGTAATTGATCATTGTGTTTGGTTCTGGAATCAGCCATAGTGCCATCCATTTTGGTCCTGGTCCCTGCTCCCATCACTGTCACAACTGAGGTTGTCTTTCTGCCTTGATGGGCCTGGGGCTTAAACACATCTAAAGCCAAGATATTACCCTTTGTGTAAAGTCCAACCGAAATCTCTTGTTCTCATGATTATAGATAGCCCTGAGACTCAGTTAATTTTATGTCCTAAGTCCTAATGATTAAAGGAGCAGGCAGACAGAGGATAAGGGCTAAGAGGTGGCGGGGAGGGGGTGGAACAAATGAGTCACAATGCTGTCATCTGAGCAAAACCACCTTGAGTCAGAGGGGGAAAAATATTAAAGAAATGAAGTGTATGTGTGGTTAAAATCACAGAAGTGAAGAGTGGGACAATGAAGTGAAGAAAAGAGTAGATTCCAGAATAGCTATATCTTACAAAATTGGAACCCAGATATTGTCTAGAGTTGGTAGGACAAGAAATAAAATCATAAAACCTGAAGTTACAATAAGGACTAAAAACAGTGATAGCAACTATTGGAAAGAGTGGAGGAGAGCAAGTTACCAGTAAATTAAATCCTCACAGCAGTAAGTTAATGTTTTATTCATATATCCAGAAACAGCAGGATAAGCATATTATTTATGTTTATAGACTGTAACTATAGGAAAACAAACAGTTAAAGAGTGACTGCTCTGAGAAACAGCAGCCTTAAGATCAGGAAGGGGTGGAGCAGTTGGCTTTAATTAAAGCACTTCAGTACTGTTATATTTTTTAAACCATATGGATGTAATGCTTTGATTTAAAAAAAAACTAAAAATGATATTAAATATCAAATTGCAGAGTAACATGTAATCTATGACTCCATTTTTAAAAAGAGACCAAATCCAGCAAACCATACATCTGCGCGTAGATGATTATTTGAGCACAGAGAAAGATCTAAAAGATAGTGCTTATGTATGGGAGGCAGGAATAGAGGATGTGGGAGATATTTTACCTTTCCTTTATACTCTGTTATTAGACTTGAGCGTGTATTATTTATGTAATTTTTTTTATCATTCTCTCTTCCTATCTAAATCACCTGAAATTGAAAATGTCTTTATACTTAACCCCTAATTCAGGATCTATTCCCTAAGAACAAAGGCATTCTCTTAAAAGCCAGAGTACAATTATCAAAACCTGGAAATTTAACATCGATACAATACTGTTATCTAATTTACAGCCCATATTCAGGTTTTTTCCATTGTCAAAATAATGTCCCTTTGGCTTGTTTTTTGCCCCATCAAAGATCCAATGCAGAACCATGCATTTCATTTTGTTTTAATGTCCCTTTAGTCTCTTTTAATCTGGAACAATTTTTTTGCCTTTGTCTTTTTTGACTTTGGTATTTTTTAAGAGCATAGATTAGTTATTTTGTAGACTGTCATTCAGTTTGGGTCTTCCTAATGTTTTCTTATTAGATCCACGCTTTGCATTTTTGGCAGAAATAACTGTATGTGATATTGTGTCCTCAGTTCATCTTACCAGGGGGTCCTTAATGTTACTTTATAACAATATTGTTACTTTATAACAATATTCCATAATGTTACTTTATAACAATGTTAAGCGTGATCATTTGGTTAAGGTAGAAGTCCACCATATTTTTCTACTGTAAAGTTATTGTTTCGTAATTAATAAGTAATCAATCATAGGGAGATGTTTTGAAACTGTAGGGAGATTCAAAATTTCCTTCCACCATTTAAGGTTCTTTGGCTGGTCTAATAGTTAAATTGACATAAAACATATTAACAGGAGAAAAACAAGTTTAATTTCTTACATATGAGACCCAAAGGTGGTCAGGCAATTGAGGCTTATATATCATCCTGAACCGAGGAATGGGATAGGGGCTTGGGGCTTCTAAGAGGAAGAGGGCAATGCACAGGAAGATAAGCGGAGCAGGTGTTTGGTAATGAGATGTTTACCCTCCCATACAGGTAGGCCCTTCAGATAAAAAGTCATCTCTAGTAATAGCTCTCTTTCTGGGCCAGGCCCCCATCTAGATTCTTTTAGGCAGTTAAGGGAGAGAGAAACATGTTTATTGAGTTACCTGGGTCTTGATTGCCTTTAAATGAAAATAATCCACATGCCAAAGTAACACATTTGGGGGTGGCTTATTCTGCTCTCCTTTAAGACTAATGAGTGTGTGTCTATCTATCTATCTATCTATCTATCTATCTATCTATCTATCTATCTATCTATATCTATCTATCTATATATAGATAGATAGATAGATATATCTATAAAAATATATATAAGACTAATGAGTGTGTGTATATATATATATCTATCTATATCTATCTATCTATCTATCTATATAGATATATCTATCTATCGATACACACACTCAGTAGTCTTATATATATTTTAGAGCTAGCTAAGGGAAGCACTTTAGAAGGTTTGATAAAGGCCAGTTTCTGGGACCCACTATCCTCTTTATTCACGTGGTCCCTCTGTCAACATTTGCCATTGTTCTTCTCCATCCCATCCATTTCTGCCCTGGTATTTTCAACCACTGGCTAAATGAGGCCCTGGAAGCATTTCTTCAACCCTGAGGCCTAGAAGATGCTAAAGCAATGGTTCTTAAAATTTTTAGAATCTAAAACAGATAATATAGAAATTGAGGTAGAGCAAGAATGGTAGGC
This sequence comes from Eonycteris spelaea, assembly GCA_003508835.1. Taxonomy (NCBI): domain Eukaryota; kingdom Metazoa; phylum Chordata; class Mammalia; order Chiroptera; family Pteropodidae; genus Eonycteris; species Eonycteris spelaea. The sequence goes on along the minus strand of PUFA01000215.1, from coordinate 6,584 downwards.
TGTAGCAATGCCCTGCTGGTTGACCTCTGCGCTAGGACATCATTGAAACCTCTGGCCCAAAAGGCACACTGATGGCTACTGGTTCCTCAGGAAGGCTGGCTTGGACCTTACCCCTCTTCCACTTGCTGCCTTAAACAGCTCTAACCCACATTAGTCATTGGCCCCAGGAATGACTCTCAGCCTATGCTCAGCCAGCATCCCAATCCCCCAAGCCATCCCTGCTGCACTTTCTCTGTTTTCCTGAGATATAGACTGCAGTCCAGAGAGGAGGCCAAGGAGAAGTAGCAGAGATCCAGACAGGTTCCTCCCTACTCTCTGCCCCTGAACCTGAAGGTGGCTGTTACCTTCCAGCCTGCACTCTAGAGGAGGCAGCCAGGTTGGATGTTCAAGCCAAAGGCCTGGTAGAGATCTGAGCTCTCTCTGCAGCGGACCAGCCCCATCAGAGGGGAACTGGCATCATGTAGGTGACCATGGCCACCAGGAGAAAGTGGGCTGAAGTTTTTCATTTCTCCAAAGTTATTCTTACTGATGGCTTTCAGATTCTGTAGATAGCAAATAAGGTGGGGTGGGAATAGGGTGAAGTAGATACCAGCCAGGAATGAAGACTAACTTTGTCACTGATCACTAGCAGCCATGTGACCCTGCGAGATAATTTCAATTTTCTGACACTCACATTCCATTCAAAAAGTGAGAACAAAAAATAAGTAACTCATACAGTTACCACAAGAACTAAATGTGGTCCTGCAATAGCTTTGTACATCTTAGGAATAGGCATGCCACCTGCATGGTTTTAACCATATCTTCATGCCAGTTTTATTACTTATCTAATAAGTCCCCCTAATTGTTTTGCTTTGTAAACATAGCCATGTCCTGAAGAAATGCTGCTCACGAAATTGGGTTTATTTCATGTATTATGTTTTCCTACCCTACTTAAACAATGATTAAAATTTAAAATGGTTCATGTATGTGCCACTGTGGTGTGAAAAGTGATCATTGCCTCTTTTCTGCTTCCCAGCCTCCATTAATACCCCATCCCCACCTGGCCTCCAGTCTGATTTAATCTTTATAGCTTTGTAGGGAAATTAAAGGGGCCCCAAATATCTGTGATTATAGGTATTTTAAATCATTTAGTATGTTATTGTAGACGTTCAGTTGGCCAAATCATGGTAAGGATTGTACAGTGCCTACCTTTTGGTATGGAAAGGAGGACCGGTTATGTCAGAAGCAGGATCCCTGCAGAGAAGGCTGTTTTTATGCTTGCCCTAACATGTCCTCAGAAGTAGCCTATTCTCTTCCATCTGCCCCAAGCCAAGCTAGGAGCACTTTCTGGTGAGGAGGGGGGTGTCCACATTTCCACAATAACAACTAGCTCTCGAGAGGCAGAGCCTGAATTAAAACCACATTTTAGGTGGAATGCAGTTGGATAGTTCCAACTGCATATCCTCTGCATTAATTAGGGTTCAGTTACAGGAAACAGAGATGTTCTAGGCATTTTTAAACAGAAAAGATTTAATACGGGATTAGATGCTTACAAAATTATTGGAAGGTCTAGAGGAATGGCTCTGGGTGGCCTCCAAGAATGTACCCAGAACAATGCAGCAGAACTGGGGGAGGTGCAGCCTCTCTCAAAATCAAGAAGGGGGAGAGTCAGGAGGCTGTCACTGGAACTGTGATCCAGTTATAGGGAAGCCTTAGCCACTGCTGCAACTCTCTCCTAATCTCTCTTAGCTTCCACAAGTCTGAATTGCTGCTACAACCTAGTGTTTCCATGGCCATGCTAGCCAGTAGTAACAACCAGGGAAGCAAAAAAAAAAAAAAAAGACCCCTACCTCACTCCTAGCTGCATCAATGCATTTGTCTGGTAGAGCTGACTTTAATTTAAAATTCTAGCTGCTAGGAAGGCAGGGAAATGTAGTTTTCAACTTTCTATCCTCTGCAGCACATGAAGGCACACTAGGAGGTGAAATGAATGAGAACTGGTTCATCCTATCCAACACGGGCAAATAAAGCATCTTTCTCTCTAAGACCTGGGCCCAGCTGATCTCTTAGGCCTCATCTCCAACCATTCATCCCACCCATCTACTTTGTGTTCAGTCGAATTATTGGGGTACTTCAAACACTCATTGCTTTTGCTCAAGGTGCTCCCTTTATCTGGAATGCTCTTTCTTGTTTTTCTACCAGATGAATTTGGATTGGCTCTTAGAAACTTTTTCATTCCACCAGGGAAAAGTCTTGCTCTAGGCTTCTATAACTTTTTGTATATATGATTTATTTATATCTTTGTCTCCCACAACTACCAAGAGGGCAAAGACTAGGTCTTATCTGTATTTACACAACTGGGCAAGGTCTGGGTCAATTCCTTTAGCTCCTAGCGCACACGTGCACACATACACACACACACATATATACACGCATATACACATTATACGTATATATACACATATATACATACATAGACAAGCGTATATATATCCATACATATAAACAGTTTAAAGGTTTGAGATTACCAACCTAATGCTTTGAACATAAAAATAAAGTTGCTTCTGGCCAAGATGGCAGAGTAGGTAAATGCAGTGGTTGCCTCTTTCCATGGTCACATCAAAATTACAAAACTACAGAACAGCAATCATTGAGAACCACCTGATGATTAGCTGAGCAGAAGTCCTATAACTAAGGATACACAGAAGAAGCCACATTGAGACTGGTAAGGGGAGTGGAAACACGGAAAGGGCAGGCTCTCCACCCACAGTGAGGCAGTTAAGAAGCAGGAGGGCTATCTCGGCTGTGGTGGTCCCACCCTGACTCCCAGGAGTGAAGAGTCCCAATCCCACTCTGAGTTCCCTAGCATACAGTTTCAGGGCCAGGTAGAGAAGGACCCATAATTCTGGCTGTAAAAACAAGCAGGGATTGTGGCCGAATGAGATGTAGGACTACTGGATACACAGGCATTCCTCTTAAAGGACCCACACATGGATTTACTTGCTGATGGATTCTCTCTCAGCTCTAGTGCTAGGACAGCAGCTGAAAAGGTGCCATGGATCTGCAGGAGGAACTGAATTTTCTGGCTTCAGGGCACAGGATTGAGGGGCAGCACCCTCTGACATTTTGCTACTTTGTTGAGTCCTCCACCCATACAACCTGCAAGCACAGGTAGGCACCAACACTGAGTCTCCATCGACCTAGCTAACATCATGCACCCTACCCTGGTGATTCCCTGAGACTCTGCCCCACCCAACTTGCAAGCAACCTGTCACTTAAATGATTTTTTCATACAAACAGCCTGTCTCATACTGTGGACTTTACTAAAATCTCTCAAAAGTTCACAGACTTCAAACAACCATCATCTGGCCTCAGCATGCCCCATACACTTTGCTAAGCAGCCTTCAGCTCAACACTAGTGGCAGTTGGCTTTAATTTGCAACTTAGCCTCTCCCAGGTGCCTCTAAGCCTAGCATACGTGGGAACCATTCACTTTGTAGCTCATACCAGATGGCCCTGGGAAGAGATTAGGCAGCAGTTATCTGGGACTTCACCAGAGCCTTTTATAAGAGGCCCCAGAACAAACACCAGCTTGAGGCCACACCAGAGCACCACTCAACAACATCCACAAATGATGCACCCAAAGGGTGGACTCATTAGACGTCAGAGCCTCACTAAGGTGAATCCCGCTCCATGGAGTCACCCCTACACAACAGCTCCTCCACTATCATCATGGTCAATCCTTGTAGCCATTCAGCCTGAGGGCCAGTTCCTCGCACTGATTGCCAACAGCAATCAAGGCTCAACTACAACAGGAGGACACACTTGGAACACCCAGCTCAAGTGACCAGGGAGACTGTACTACTGGGGTCAACAGGACTCCTACTATGTAAATCAACTCTACCAAGACCAAAAGACATAGCAGATCTACTTAAAACAGAAACAAGTACAGGGAGCTGAAATGGGACAAAGAAATATATCTGAGTTGAAAGAACAGAACAAAACTCCAGGAAAAGGATTAAATAAAATGGAAGCAAGCAATCTATCAGATGCAGAGTTCAAAGCACTGGTTATAAGGAAGCTCAGTAAACTTAAAGGACATGTAAATGAACTCAGGAGAATTTTAACAAAGGATTAAGAAACAAAAGTTGATTTAGAAAACATTAAAAATAACCAATCAGAAATAAAGAATACAGTAACTGATATGAAACATACGTTAGAGGGAATCAACAGTAGAATAGATGAAGCAGAGGATAAAATCAGTGATTAGGAAGACATACTGGAACACACCCATTAGAAAAGCAAAAAGAAAAAAGAATTTAAAAACTGAAGCTATTTTACCAACAAGTATACCCACATTTGCATCATCAGGGTATACCAGGAAAAGAATAGAGCCAGGAATTGAAAACCGATTTGAAGAAATAATGATGGAAAACTTCCCTAACTTGGCAAGGGAAATAGACATACAAGCCCAGGAACATAAGAGTCCCAAACAAGGAGAAAAAAAAATTGGCGTAGACGATACAGGCTCTGTTCATCCCTCTGGTGACCAAATCAAAGTAGTGACGGAAACGAGGAGCAGCAGCAAGGAAAAATCACATGGTATGAACAAGCCGCACAACTAGGGAGAGATCCAAGAAATCACCTGCAATGGCAGAAGGTAGGATGGGAGAGAACTGGCCGGTCTCCAGAAGCTGAGGGAGACGGAGGCTGCAGCAGTGGCAGCAGCAAATGCCTTTTAAAGGGGCTGCGTCCACGAGCGGATTTTCACGGTGACAGACCTGCTCACTCTGCTCACCAGTGCTGATTCGGCTGCGTGCAGGGGGTACCACGGACTTACAGGGAGACATTGTCGAAGTGAGGGCTGAGGCAAGACTCTCTCCATACAGAAGTGCCGGTGGTATCCATTGTTCCCTGTTGAGCCCTCCCCCTACCAGTGCGAGGACACAACACTGCCATAGCCGTGATCTCAACAAACTGGATAACAGAGGTTATTCTGCCTCCTCCAACTCATGGCCTCACCCAAGCCACATCCCAGCAAGTCAAGTGCTCCTTGCCAAGACTCACATTGGAGGAGACAGCTAACCTCGGTTTCTGGTGTGGCCTTTTGAGGCAACGATAAGCAAGCATCTGTGGATTGCTTCCTAAATCTTAACGGGTGGCCCTGGAGGGCTAGAGGCTTGGCTAAATTTGGCCTGCAGCTGAACCCCTCTCAGGACTGTGCCACTGGACACCTACTTCACAAACCCACACTAATAAGACCGGGAGATTTAGGAGCTTTGCTTAGTACATAGAAACAGACATGGAAAGGTAGCCAAAATGAGAGATGAAGAAGTAGAAACCATGAGAGAAGAGAACAGAGATCCAGATATAATGGAGTCAAGTAATCTAACAGATACAGAGTTCAAAACACTGGTTATAAAGATGCTCAATGAACTTTTGGGAAGTGTAGATAAATTCAGTGAGAACTTCAACAAAGAGATAAAGAAAAAAAGAACCATAACAATGGGTATGGAAAGTATAAAAGGGGACCAGTCTGAGGTGAGATGTATATTAAATGGAATAAACAAAGTGAATAAAGAAGAGGATCAAGTGCCCTATCTAGAGGCCAGGAAAAAAAATAGAGGACAGGAAAGCCAAGGACTCTCAATCAGAATGGCAAGAAAAAAGATGCCAAGACTATAAAAATAATTTAGGAGGATATGGGACACTATAAGGCTCCAATATTCATCTCATTGGCATAAGTGAGAAAATCAAGATGTTGAAAGCTGTTTGAAGAAATAATGATGGAAAATTCCCTAACCTGGTGAAGGAAATGGACATAAAACCCCAGGAAGCTCAGAGAATTCCAAAAATCAGGGATCCAAAGAGGCCCACACCAAGACACATCATAATTAAAATGCCAAAGGTTAAATACAAAGAAAGAATATTAAAAGCAGCAAGAGAAAAACAGATATTATATAAGGGAAACCCATAGACTGGCAGCTGATTTCTCAAAGAAACTATGCAGGACAGAAGGGCTTGGCAAAAAATATTCGACAGGATGAAGACCCAGGATCTACAACCAAGAATAATTTATCCAGCAAAGCTATCATTTAGAGTGAAGAAGATAAAGAGCTTCCCAGACAAAAAAATAAAGGAATTTATCACCACCAAGCCAGTATTACAGGAAATGTTGGAGGACTTCTTTAAGAAGAAAAAAACATGTATCAAAAACAGGAATAAAGAATGGTAACAACTACATTCCTATCAATAAGTACCTTAAATGGAAAAGAATTAAGTCTCCAACCAAAAGATAGAGTGGCTGAAAGGATAAGAAAACAAGACCTACATATGAAAAGGAAGGGGATGGAAAAAGTATTTTGATGACCTAGAAGGTATTTAAGTCAGACAGAGAAAGTAAACACTACATGATTTCACTTACATGCAGAATCTAAGGAATAAATGAACAAACTAATCAAAAACAGACTCACAAATATAGTGGACAATTTGGTGTGGACAAGGGAAAGGGAGTTTGAGGGGCTGGGAGAATGGAGTGAAAGGCTAAAGAAGTACAAATTAGTAGCTGATGGATGGTCATGGGGATGGGAGCACAGCTAGGGAAT